>JAIOJX010000004.1:278487377-281174877 GCA_022376925.1 Tragulus kanchil
AAGCTGTTACAGAGCACTGAGTAGAGTTCCTCTGCTATACAGCAGGTTCTTATTAGCTACCTATATATTAATATATATGAGTATGTATATGTCATTGCAAATCTCCCTGTTTATCCCTGGTAAGCAAATCTCCCTGTTTATCCCTGGTAACAATAAATTTGTTTTTTACATTGATAACTCTACTTCTGTTTTGTAAATAAGTTCATTTTGTGCCACATCTTATTTATCCATTCATCTGTTAATGGATATTTAGGCTGCTTCCTTGTCTTGGTTATTGTGAACAGTACTGCAGTGAACATTGGGGTGCATGTGTACTTTCAGCCCAAGTTTTTCTCCAGACATATGCCCAGAAGTGGGATTGGAGGATCATATGGGAGCTGTATATTTTGGTTTTAATAAACCTCCATACTGTTTATTATCTTGGCTCTACCAATTAACATTCCTACCAGTAGTGTAGGAGATGCCCTTCTTCTCCACACCCTCTCTAGCATTTATTGTTTATAGATTTTTTTAAAATTATCTTTAATTGGTTAACTATTGTTTTACAATATTGTGTTGGTTTCTGCCATACAAAACGTTAATCAGACATAAATTACACATTATGCCCCTCCCTCTTGAAGCTTCCTCTTAACTCATACCCCACCCCACCCCTCTATGCTGTCACTGAGCAGCGGGTTGAGCTCATTGTGTTACACGGCAACGTCCCACTAGCTACCTATGTTACATATGGTAATGTATATGTTTCAGTGCGACTCTCTCAATTCATCCCACCCTCTCCTTCCTGGACTATATTCACAACTCTGTTCTCTATGTCTGCATCTCTGTTCCTGCCCTTCAAATAGTTCATCAGTACCATTTTTCTGGATTTTTTGGTAATGGCTATTCTGACTGGTGTGAGGTTGGTACATATGTACAATGGAATATGACTGAGCCAGTAAAATGAATGAAATAATGCTATTTGCAGCAACATAGATTAGCCTGAAGATGATCATATTATATGAAGGAAATCAGACACAGAAAAACAAATATCTGATGACATTGCTTACATGAGGAATCTAAAAAAAATGGGACAAATGGACTTATTTACAATCAGAAACAGTTTCACAGACTCAGAGAATGAAATTATGATTACCAGGAGGTTAGGGCTGGTGGGGAGGGATATATTAGTAGTAGAGATTGACAGTTACACACTACTATATTTAAAATATTTAGATAATTGATAAGGACCTACTGTATAGCTTGGGAAACTCTGCTCAATATTCTATGATAACATAAATAGTAAAAGAATTTTTAAAAGATACATATGTATGTATACCTGAATCATTTTACTGTATACCTGAAATTAACACAACATTGTTAGTCAGCTATACTCCAATATAAAATAAAAATTAAAGAAGAGAATACCATCTGTTTATTCATTTATTTATATCAAATAAATATTACAAATTCATATTTTAATCAATGGGCTAGTATATATTACTCACATTCCTCTAGATTTGTCAAGTAACAACCACTTCAACTTAGCTTCTATGTCCTTTTTTTTTTTTTTTTTCTGTGTCTTTTTGTCATGAACCCATAATTATTTTAGGGCTTCTAGAAGGTGGGTATTGGTAAAGAATCTACCTGGAGCTCCAGGAGATGCAGGTTCAATCCCTAGGTCAGGAAGATCCTCTGGAGGAGGAAAGGGTTATACCCTCCATTATCCCTTTTGGTATAGTCCCATGGACAGAGGAGCCTGACTGGCTACATCCATAGGGGTCACAAAGAGTCAGACATGACTGAGTGACTTAGCACACATATGATATTCACAACTCTGTTCTCTATTTGTCTGCATCTCTGTTCACATTGCCCTTTACATATGGTAATGTATATGTTTCAGTGCGACTCTCTCAATTCATCCCACCTCTCCTTCCTGGACTATATTCACAACTCTGTTCTCTATGTCTGCATCTCTGTTCCTGCCCTTCAAATAGTTCATCAGTACCATTTTTCTGGATTTTTTGGTAATGGCTATTCTGACTGGTGTGAGGTTGGTACATATGTACAATGGAATATGACTGAGCCAGTAAAATGAATGAAATAATGCTATTTGCAGCAACATAGATTAGCCTGAAGATGATCATATTATATGAAGGAAATCAGACACAGAAAAACAAATATCTGATGACATTGCTTACATGAGGAATCTAAAAAAAATGGGACAAATGGACTTATTTACAATCAGAAACAGTTTCACAGACTCAGAGAATGAAATTATGATTACCAGGAGGTTAGGGCTGGTGGGGAGGGATATATTAGTAGTAGAGATTGACAGTTACACACTACTATATTTAAAATATTTAGATAATTGATAAGGACCTACTGTATAGCTTGGGAAACTCTGCTCAATATTCTATGATAACATAAATAGTAAAAGAATTTTTAAAAGATACATATGTATGTATACCTGAATCATTTTACTGTATACCTGAAATTAACACAACATTGTTAGTCAGCTATACTCCAATATAAAATAAAAATTAAAGAAGAGAATACCATCTGTTTATTCATTTATTTATATCAAATAAATATTACAAATTCATATTTTAATCAATGGGCTAGTATATATTACTCACATTCCTCTAGATTTGTCAAGTAACAACCACTTCAACTTAGCTTCTATGTCCTTTTTTTTTTTTTTTTTCTGTGTCTTTTTGTCATGAACCCATAATTATTTTAGGGCTTCTAGAAGGTGGGTATTGATAAAGAATCTACCTGGAGCTCCAGGAGATGCAGGTTCAATCCCTAGGTCAGGAAGATCCTCTGGAGGAGGAAAGGGTTATACCCTCCATTATCCCTTTTGGTATAGTCCCATGGACAGAGGAGCCTGACTGGCTACATCCATAGGGGTCACAAAGAGTCAGACATGACTGAGTGACTTAGCACACATATGATACATATAGAGAAAGAATGAGAAAAAGAACTACGTGGGTGGATGTGTGTGTACTAAGTCACTTCCATGGGATTCTCCAGGCTAGAATAGTGGAGTAGGATTTTGCTAATGTATTTTCCTCATTTATCAGATATAATCACTTGTTGCTCAACAGCATAAAGCATATAGTCTGCATGTGGATCTCTCAAAAATTTTTCAGGACTTTTTCATCATCTAGTACATATTCAGTTTCCTTCCACTTGTACCAGAATTATTCTTTCATTTTTGAAAGTAGGAATATATATAGTTTTATAGGAGGATGTAATTTCCTTGAGATATACCTAGTTTTTGGCCTATTGCCAACCTTTTTAGGTCATGGTTTTTAAGCTGTTCCCTACATATTTTCATATAAAAAAAGGCAAGTAGATAGCCAAACCATTGCATAAAAGCTGAAATAGTGTATCAGTGGTTTTCATCTAGGGTGATTATTTCCACCTCTGCTGGGGACATTTGGAAAGTCTGGTCATCACAACTAGGGAAGAGATGTCAGCATCTGTGGATAGAGGCCAGGGATACTGCTAGGTGCCCTACAACTCCAGGAAACCCTCCTATAACACTTATCCAGCCCAAAATGTCATGTGTGAGGCTGACACCTTGTAGTGTACAGCTGGAAACATCTTAAACTTCAGGAGAAGGAGCATCATTAAAGAATCAAAATAATTGATGAATCATGCGAGAAGACTAACTAGAAGAAAATGGTAATTACATGTTTCTTAGCAGGGAAAATATCATAGAACAACATAATCTATGTATTTCTATGGAAAAATATGAAAGTTAAAAGTCATCTAGCAAAATATTGACCATAGCTCTTCTTAAAGTGCTTTCTAGGTGATTTCCAAGTTTCTGCATAGACAGGACTCTTTTAAATATTTTTTAATAGTTATTTAAAAATTTTACTTTCTAAAGTAGTTATCTGGTGCCTGAGATTTATTTGCCATGAAAATGATATCTATTTTGCAAGAAGTCTTGGTTCCTAGTGAAATGGAAATTCTGTTCATGCTCATATGTGACATTTGCATCTTGGTTTGTGTGGTGACTCTAGAAGTAAGATTTCTTTCTTTTTTTTTTTTTAATTAAAGCTGAAGTTTTTTTTTGTTTTTTTTTGTTTTTTTTTTTTTATCATTTTTCCCGCATCGTGACTCTTTTATTTTTATATATTTATTTTCATCCATCTTTTATTCTTTGTCCTGAGTGGGCCTCCCATTGCAGTGGTCTCTCTCACTGTAGAGCACTGACTGTGGGCGCATGTACTCCAGAGCACACGCTCACAATTGGACACACCGGTCCAGCTGGTCCGTGGCATGTTGGATCTTCCCAGGCCAGGGATCAAACTGGTGCCCCCTGCACTGCAAAGCGGACTCTCTACCCACTGGACCACCAGGGAAGCCCTGAAAGTACGATTTCTTTGAAAAGAGAATAGAGAAAGTCTAAGGGCTTTGTTAAAGACTCTAAAATAAAACAAAAAATTTTTTTAAATCAGAGTATATGGAAATATCCAGATAAATAAACATTAACTATGGAAATAGTTACTAATGCTGCACAACATAAAAATATTTTCCTAGTTATTTTCTGTATTGGATTAGGTTAGGGTTTAATATTGCTAGATGATTGGAAAAGTGAATTATATATTGAATGAATTTTTCACAGAAAAATTATTCATTAATTGTTAATATTAGAATGATATGAAATATTATGGTGTATTACATGCAGCATGAGCCTGTCCCTGGAAATGTGTACATATTAGCACTATTTTGGGGAGATATATTAGTCAGGAAGCTTTTGACCATAGAAGAGTCTTGTCATAAACTGCTTTAAACTATAGGAAACTGTCTCATTTACCTAGTCGTCTAAGAAGGAAGGTTCTAGTCCATGATCAAAGGCTCAGGTTATCTACCTCTCTATTCTGTTGACCTTAGGGTCTTCTACCCTAAGGCTCTTCTGTTTGGGGATACAAGATAATAGCCAATGGCAATGGAGTCTGTTTTCTTACACATATCCTTTTGCAGACAGGGAAAGCTTATTTAAACTAAGGATAATAAATTCTTCATTTCAGCTTATTAAAATCAGGACCTTACTTAGCACTTGGATCAGCTGCCAAAAGAATATCATGATTTTCTTTGGCGGAGTGTATATTACAATTTGGCCCAGTTTTTAGCTCAGTTTCTTATTTACATTTTGTTGAGTAGTACGTGTTCTTGTTTTAAAATTTTTTTTGCCATTTATTAGCTTGGGACAGTTCTTTTATTCTTTGTCCTGAGTGGGCCTCCCATTGCAGCGGTCTCTCTCACTGTAGAGCACTGACTGTGGGCGCATGTACTCAGAGCACACGCTCACAATTGGACACACCGGTCCAGCTGGTCCGTGGCATGTTGGATCTTCCCAGGCCAGGGATCAAACTGGTGCCCCCTGCACTGCAAAGCGGACTCTCTACCCACTGGACCACCAGGGAAGCCCTGAAAGTACGATTTCTTTGAAAAGAGAATAGAGAAAGTCTAAGGGCTTTGTTAAAGACTCTAAAATAAAACAAAAAATTTTTTTAAATCAGAGTATATGGAAATATCCAGATAAATAAACATTAACTATGGAAATAGTTACTAATGCTGCACAACATAAAAATATTTTCCTAGTTATTTTCTGTATTGGATTAGGTTAGGGTTTAATATTGCTAGATGATTGGAAAAGTGAATTATATATTGAATGAATTTTTCACAGAAAAATTATTCATTAATTGTTAATATTAGAATGATATGAAATATTATGGTGTATTACATGCAGCATGAGCCTGTCCCTGGAAATGTGTACATATTAGCACTATTTTGGGGAGATATATTAGTCAGGAAGCTTTTGACCATAGAAGAGTCTTGTCATAAACTGCTTTAAACTATAGGAAACTGTCTCATTTACCTAGTCGTCTAAGAAGGAAGGTTCTAGTCCATGATCAAAGGCTCAGGTTATCTACCTCTCTATTCTGTTGACCTTAGGGTCTTCTACCCTAAGGCTCTTCTGTTTGGGGATACAAGATAATAGCCAATGGCAATGGAGTCTGTTTTCTTACACATATCCTTTTGCAGACAGGGAAAGCTTATTTAAACTAAGGATAATAAATTCTTCATTTCAGCTTATTAAAATCAGGACCTTACTTAGCACTTGGATCAGCTGCCAAAAGAATATCATGATTTTCTTTGGCGGAGTGTATATTACAATTTTTGGCCCAGTTTTTAGCTCAGTTTCTTATTTACATTTTGTTGAGTAGTACGTGTTCTTGTCATATTTATCAATTAATTATTTTAAGTATTTTGCCTTTGATATTTTAGCTAAAATGTCACTGTCTTTCCCAGGGTAATCTAGGTTCTTTTCTACATTATTTAGTAATATTTTCATGGTTTTCTTTGTTACATTTTGATCTGTTACCTATTTTGAGTTGAAGTTTATGAATGGTGTAAATTGTGTGTCTAAATTAATTTTCTTTTTTTTGCATGTGGACATCTAGTTGTTCCAGTACTGCTTGTTGAAAAGACAGTCTGTGTTCCACCGTATTGCTTTTGCTTTTTTGTTGAAGGTTACTTGATTATATTTATGTGAATCTATTCATGTACTCACTTCTGTTCCATTTATCTACTAGTCTATTGTTTTGCCAAAACCACACTGTCTTATTTAAGTCTTGACAGAAAATAGTGTCAGTTCTCTGACTTTATTCTTCTCCTTCACTGTTGTATTGGCTGTTCTGGATCTTTTGATTCTTCATATAAACTTTAAAATCAGTTTGTCAATGTCAGCAGAATAACATGCTGAGAATTTCATTGAGATTGCACTGAATCTTTAGATCTGATGGGAAATAATTTGCATTTTGACAATATGGAGTGTTCCTGTCAATGAACATGGACTTACTCTGTTTGTTAATTGATAGACTACAGTAAATGATTTTCAGATGTTAAACCAGCTTTTATACTCAGGCTGTATCCCACTTGTTTGTGCTATATAATTTATGTATGCATTGTTGGGTATACTTTGCTAATTAATCTTGGGAATTTTCATATCTCTTGTCATGAGAGATATTGGTCTCTTGTTTTCTCTTCTAGTAGTGTCTTTATCTGTTTCAGGTGGCATTAAAATGTGTTGAAATGTATTCCTATACTAATTCTCTGATTGAACAGAATTAGTATAATTTTCCTTGAATATTTGTTAGAATTTACATTAGAATCCACCTGGGACTGTTGCTTTCTATTTTGGAAGATTATTGATTAGTCCTTTTGAACAATAGATTTCAATTCAGTTCAGTCTTCTCTGACTCTTTGCAACCCCATGGAGTGCAGTATACCAGGCTTCCCTATACTTCACCATATCCTGGAGCCTGCTCAAACTCATACCCATTGACTCAGTGATGCCATCTAACCATCTCATCCTCTGTCGTCCTCTTCTCCTTTTGCCTCCTATTTTTCCCAACATCAGAGTCTTTTCCAGTGAGTTGTCTCTGCATCAGGTGGCCAAAGTACTGGAGCTTCAGCTTGAGCATCAGTCTTTCCAATGAATATTCAGGGTTCGTTTCCTTTAGGATTGAATTGTTTGGTCTCCTTGCAGTCCAAGGGACACTCAAGAACCTTGCCCAACACCACAGTTCAAAGGCATCAATTCTTTGACTCTCAGCCTTCTTTATGTTATAGCTCTCACATCCATACATGACTACTGGAAAAACTGTTGCTTTGACTATACAGACTCTTGTCAGCAAAGTGATGTCTCTGCTTTTGAATACATGGTCTAGGTTTTTTTTTTGGGCTTTATTTTTGAATATAAACTTTAAAATCAGTTTGTCAATGTCAGCAGAATAACATGCTGAGAATTTCATTGAGATTGCACTGAATCTTTAGATCTGATGGGAAATAATTTGCATTTTGACAATATGGAGTGTTCCTGTCAATGAACATGGACTTACTCTGTTTGTTAATTGATAGACTACAGTAAATGATTTTCAGATGTTAAACCAGCTTTTATACTCAGGCTGTATCCCACTTGTTTGTGCTATATAATTTATGTATGCATTGTTGGGTATACTTTGCTAATTAATCTTGGGAATTTTCATATCTCTTGTCATGAGAGATATTGGTCTCTTGTTTTCTCTTCTAGTAGTGTCTTTATCTGTTTCAGGTGGCATTAAAATGTGTTGAAATGTATTCCTATACTAATTCTCTGATTGAACAGAATTAGTATAATTTTCCTTGAATATTTGTTAGAATTTACATTAGAATCCACCTGGGACTGTTGCTTTCTATTTTGGAAGATTATTGATTAGTCCTTTTGAACAATAGATTTCAATTCAGTTCAGTCTTCTCTGACTCTTTGCAACCCCATGGAGTGCAGTATACCAGGCTTCCCTATACTTCACCATATCCTGGAGCCTGCTCAAACTCATACCCATTGACTCAGTGATGCCATCTAACCATCTCATCCTCTGTCGTCCTCTTCTCCTTTTGCCTCCTATTTTTCCCAACATCAGAGTCTTTTCCAGTGAGTTGTCTCTGCATCAGGTGGCCAAAGTACTGGAGCTTCAGCTTGAGCATCAGTCTTTCCAATGAATATTCAGGGTTCGTTTCCTTTAGGATTGAATTGTTTGGTCTCCTTGCAGTCCAAGGGACACTCAAGAACCTTGCCCAACACCACAGTTCAAAGGCATCAATTCTTTGACTCTCAGCCTTCTTTATGTTATAGCTCTCACATCCATACATGACTACTGGAAAAAACTGTTGCTTTGACTATACAGACTCTTGTCAGCAAAGTGATGTCTCTGCTTTTGAATACATGGTCTAGGTTTTTCATAACTTTACTTCCAAGGAGCAAGTGTCTTTTAATTTCATGATTGCAGTCACCATCTGCAGTGATTTTGGAGCCCAAGAAAATAAAGTTTGTCACTATTTCTATTGTTTGTCTATCTACTTGCCATGAAGTTGTGGAACCACATGCTGTGATCTTCATTTTTTCAATTTTAGGCCAGCTTTTTCACTGTCTTCTTTCACCTTCATCAAGAGGCTCTTTAGGTCCTCTTCACTTTCTACCATAAGTGTTGTGTCATCTTCATACCTGAGGTTATTTGTATTTCTCCTGGATATCTTGATTCCATCTTGTTCTTCATTCAGACTGGGATTTTGGATGATGTACTCTGCATAGAAGTTAAATAAGCAGGATGACAATATACAGCCTTGACATACTTCTTTCCCAATTTGAAACCAGTTCATTGTTCCATGTCCAGTTCTAACTGTTGGTTCTTGTCCTGCATACAGATTTCGCAGGAGGCAGGTAAAGTGGTCTGGTATTCCCATGTCAAAATTTTCCACAGTTTGTTGTGATCCACACAGTCAAAGGCTTTAGCATAGTCAATGAAGCAGAAGTGGATGTTTTTCTGGAATTCTCTGCTCTTTCTATGATCCAGTGGATGTTGGCAATTTGATCTCTGGTTTCTCTGCCTTTTCTAACCCCAGCTTGAACATCTGGAAGTTCTCGGTTCATATAATGTTGAAGCCTAACTTGGAGGACTTTAATTGCTTTACATTTGCAGTAGTTTGAACACCTTGTCGTCCTCTTCTCCTTTTGCCCACCTGAGTCTTTTCCAGTGAGTTGTCTCTGCATCAGGTGGCCAAAGTACTGGAGCTTCAGCTTGAGCATCAGTCTTTCCAATGAATATTCAGGGTTCGTTTCCTTTAGGATTGAATTGTTTGGTCTCCTTGCAGTCCAAGGGACACTCAAGAACCTTGCCCAACACCACAGTTCAAAGGCATCAATTCTTTGACTCTCAGCCTTCTTTATGTTATAGCTCTCACATCCATACATGACTACTGGAAAAAACTGTTGCTTTGACTATACAGACTCTTGTCAGCAAAGTGATGTCTCTGCTTTTGAATACATGGTCTAGGTTTTTCATAACTTTACTTCCAAGGAGCAAGTGTCTTTTAATTTCATGATTGCAGTCACCATCTGCAGTGATTTTGGAGCCCAAGAAAATAAAGTTTGTCACTATTTCTATTGTTTGTCTATCTACTTGCCATGAAGTTGTGGAACCACATGCTGTGATCTTCATTTTTTCAATTTTAGGCCAGCTTTTTCACTGTCTTCTTTCACCTTCATCAAGAGGCTCTTTAGGTCCTCTTCACTTTCTACCATAAGTGTTGTGTCATCTTCATACCTGAGGTTATTTGTATTTCTCCTGGATATCTTGATTCCATCTTGTTCTTCATTCAGACTGGGATTTTGGATGATGTACTCTGCATAGAAGTTAAATAAGCAGGATGACAATATACAGCCTTGACATACTTCTTTCCCAATTTGAAACCAGTTCATTGTTCCATGTCCAGTTCTAACTGTTGGTTCTTGTCCTGCATACAGATTTCGCAGGAGGCAGGTAAAGTGGTCTGGTATTCCCATGTCAAAATTTTCCACAGTTTGTTGTGATCCACACAGTCAAAGGCTTTAGCATAGTCAATGAAGCAGAAGTGGATGTTTTTCTGGAATTCTCTGCTCTTTCTGTGATCCAGTGGATGTTGGCAATTTGATCTCTGGTTTCTCTGCCTTTTCTAAATCCAGCTTGTACATCTGGAAGTTCTCGGTTCATGTACTGTTGAAGCCTAACTTGGAGGACTTTAAGCTTTACTTTGCTAGGAGTGTAATGACTGTATTGTGCAGTAGTTTGAACATTCTTTGGCATTGCCTTTCTTTGGGATAAGAATGAAAACTGACCTTTTCGGGCTTCCCTGGTGGTCCAGTGGGTAAGGACACTGCCTTGCAGTGCAAGGGGTGCTGGTTCGATCCCTGACCTGGGAAGATCCCACGTGCTGCGGAGCAGCTGGACTGATGTGTCCAACTACCAAGCTGGAGCTCTGGAGCGCATGTACCCAGAGCCTGTGCTCTGTAGCGGGAGAGACCACTGTGATGGGAAGCCCACACAGGCCAAAGAACAAAGATGGAAATAAATGAAAGACCAATATTAAGTGGCCAAAAAAAACCCCCCCAAACCTGACCTTTTCAAGTCCTGAAGCCACTGCCGAGTTTTCCAAATTTCCTAGCATTTGAGTGCAGCACTTTAACAGCATCATCTTTTAATATTTGAAATAGCTCAGCAGGAATTCTATCACCTCCACTAGCTTTGTTTGTAGAAATACTTCCTAAGGCCCACTTGACTTCACATCCTAAGATATCTGGCTATAGGTGAGTGATCATACCATTGTGGTCATCCTGCTCATTAAGATCTTTTTTGTGTAGTGTTTCTCTGTATTCTTTTCACCTCTTCTTAATATCATCTGCTTCTGTTAAATCAATACAGTTTCTGTCCTTTACTATGCCTGTCTTTGCATGAAATGTTCCTTGGTGACATTTCATGGTTCCAAAGTAACTGTAATTTTATAGCATTTCATGAAATGGTAACTAATTTTTGGTAGACATCTCTAGTTTTTCCCATTCTGTTGTTTTCCTCTATTTGTGCTGTTCACTTAATTTTTTGAAACCAGTTCATTGTTCCATGTCCAGTTCTAACTGTTGGTTCTTGTCCTGCATACAGATTTCGCAGGAGGCAGGTAAAGTGGTCTGGTATTCCCATGTCAAAATTTTCCACAGTTTGTTGTGATCCACACAGTCAAAGGCTTTAGCATAGTCAATGAAGCAGAAGTGGATGTTTTTCTGGAATTCTCTGCTCTTTCTGTGATCCAGTGGATGTTGGCAATTTGATCTCTGGTTTCTCTGCCTTTTCTAAATCCAGCTTGTACATCTGGAAGTTCTCGGTTCATGTACTGTTGAAGCCTAACTTGGAGGACTTTAAGCTTTACTTTGCTAGGAGTGTAATGACTGTATTGTGCAGTAGTTTGAACATTCTTTGGCATTGCCTTTCTTTGGGATAAGAATGAAAACTGACCTTTTCGGGCTTCCCTGGTGGTCCAGTGGGTAAGGACACTGCCTTGCAGTGCAAGGGGTGCTGGTTCGATCCCTGACCTGGGAAGATCCCACGTGCTGCGGAGCAGCTGGACTGATGTGTCCAACTACCAAGCTGGAGCTCTGGAGCGCATGTACCCAGAGCCTGTGCTCTGTAGCGGGAGAGACCACTGTGATGGGAAGCCCACACAGGCCAAAGAACAAAGATGGAAATAAATGAAAGACCAATATTAAGTGGCCAAAAAAAACCCCCCCAAACCTGACCTTTTCAAGTCCTGAAGCCACTGCCGAGTTTTCCAAATTTCCTAGCATTTGAGTGCAGCACTTTAACAGCATCATCTTTTAATATTTGAAATAGCTCAGCAGGAATTCTATCACCTCCACTAGCTTTGTTTGTAGAAATACTTCCTAAGGCCCACTTGACTTCACATCCTAAGATATCTGGCTATAGGTGAGTGATCATACCATTGTGGTCATCC
Organism: Tragulus kanchil; assembly: GCA_022376925.1. Lineage (NCBI taxonomy): Eukaryota > Metazoa > Chordata > Mammalia > Artiodactyla > Tragulidae > Tragulus > Tragulus kanchil. The sequence continues at coordinate 278,499,735 of JAIOJX010000004.1, forward strand.
TGCTCATTAAGATCTTTTTTGTGTAGTGTTTCTCTGTATTCTTTTCACCTCTTCTTAATATCATCTGCTTCTGTTAAATCAATACAGTTTCTGTCCTTTACTATGCCTGTCTTTGCATGAAATGTTCCCTTGGTGACATTTCATGGTTCCAAAGTAACTGTAATTTTATAGCATTTCATGAAATGGTCCCTTGGTAACTAATTTTTTTGGTAGACATCTCTAGTTTTTCCCATTCTGTTGTTTTCCTCTATTTGTGCTGTTCACTTAAGAAGGCTTTCTTATCTTTCCTTGCTGTTCTCTGGAACTCTGCATTCAGATGGGTATATCTTTCTTTCTCTCTTTGGCCTTTCTCAGCTATTTGTAAGCCCTCTTCAAACAACTGTTTTGCCTTTTTGCATTTATTTTTCTTGGGAATGGTTTTGATCACTGCCTCATGTACAGTGTTACAAACCTCCTTCTATAGTTCTTCAGGTATTCTATCAGATCCAATCCTTTGAATTTATTTGTAACTTCCACTGTATAGCTATAAGGGTATGATTTAGGTCATACCTGAATGGCCTAGTGATTTTCCCTACTTTCTTCATTTTAAGTCTGAATTTTGCAATAAGGAGTTAATGATCTGTGCCACAGTCTTATTCATATTACCTATTTTATTCAGATTATATACCTATTTTCTTTCTGATTGGTAGTTTTCAAAGCATTGGCATATTTCATCTAATTAGTCAAATTAGGGGAGAGAGAACTGCTCTTAATATTCCTTTAAATGTCAATTGGATAAGTTGCAACATCCGTTGCTTCACTTGTGACCTCTCTGTTTTTCTTAGATAGCATCACTAAAGGCTAATCGTTTTTGTTGGTCATTTCAAAGAATCAGCTTGTGTCTACAATGACTAAATTCATTAATCTCTTCTCTATACTACTTTATATATCTAAACTGCTGTTTTTTAAAAACCTTTATTTTGCTTTTAACTTTTACAGAGTTTTGTTGTTTACAGATATGTATGTTCCCAGATTAGTCATGTGTATATCCCCCCCTTCCCACCCCTCCCAACCATCACACAGCACCCCTGAAGGATCCCCTTTTCTCACAGACCAATGACTAGAGCTATTTTCTTCACTTATGATAGTACAGGCCTTCATGCTACTTCCTTTACGCCTCCCACCTTCTGTTCCTTCCCCACAATGTCCATATGTCCACTGTCCATGTCTGTCTTTCTGTCGCTTCACTGCGTGTGCCATCATCACCATCCTACTAGATTCCATATATGTGTTAATATACTGTATTTGTCCTTCTCTTTCCTATTGCTGTTCTTCTGGAACTCTGCATTCAGATGGGTATATCTTTCTTTCTCTCTTTGGCCTTTCTCAGCTATTTGTAAGCCCTCTTCAAACAACTGTTTTGCCTTTTTGCATTTATTTTTCTTGGGAATGGTTTTGATCACTGCCTCATGTACAGTGTTACAAACCTCCTTCTATAGTTCTTCAGGTATTCTATCAGATCCAATCCTTTGAATTTATTTGTAACTTCCACTGTATAGCTATAAGGGTATGATTTAGGTCATACCTGAATGGCCTAGTGATTTTCCCTACTTTCTTCATTTTAAGTCTGAATTTTGCAATAAGGAGTTAATGATCTGTGCCACAGTCTTATTCATATTACCTATTTTATTCAGATTATATACCTATTTTCTTTCTGATTGGTAGTTTTCAAAGCATTGGCATATTTCATCTAATTAGTCAAATTAGGGGAGAGAGAACTGCTCTTAATATTCCTTTAAATGTCAATTGGATAAGTTGCAACATCCGTTGCTTCACTTGTGACCTCTCTGTTTTTCTTAGATAGCATCACTAAAGGCTAATCGTTTTTGTTGGTCATTTCAAAGAATCAGCTTGTGTCTACAATGACTAAATTCATTAATCTCTTCTCTATACTACTTTATATATCTAAACTGCTGTTTTTTAAAAACCTTTATTTTGCTTTTAACTTTTACAGAGTTTTGTTGTTTACAGATATGTATGTTCCCAGATTAGTCATGTGTATATCCCCCCCTTCCCACCCCTCCCAACCATCACACAGCACCCCTGAAGGATCCCCTTTTCTCACAGACCAATGACTAGAGCTATTTTCTTCACTTATGATAGTACAGGCCTTCATGCTACTTCCTTTACGCTTCCCACCTTCTGTTCCTTCCCCACAATGTCCATATGTCCACTGTCCATGTCTGTCTTTCTGTCGCTTCACTGCGTGTGCCATCATCACCATCCTACTAGATTCCATATATATGTGTTAATATACTGTATTTGTCCTTCTCTTTCTGACTGACTTCACTTTTGATGATACGTTCTAGATCCAGCCAACTCATTAGGGCTGATTCTTCTGCATTTCTGTTTACAGCTGTGTAGTATTCCATTATATATATGTACCAGAGCTTTTGGATCCATTCGTTTGTTGATGGGCATCTAGGTTGCTTCCATGTTCTAGCTATTGTATAGAGAGCTGCAATGAACACTGGGGTACACAGGTGCTTCTTTCGGATTTGATTTCTTCAGGGTATAAGCCTAAGAGTGGGACTGCTGGGTCATATGGTGCTTCTATTTTTAGTTTTTTAAGAACTCTCCAGACTGTCTTCCATAGAGGCTGTATCAATTTACATTCCCACCAGCAATGCAGGAGTGTTCTCTTTTCTCCACACCCTCTCCAGCATTTATTGTCTGTCGGTTTGTGGATGATGGCCATTCTGACGGGTGTGAGGTGATATCTCATTGTAGTTTTGATTTGCATTTCTCTAATTATAAGTGAAGTTGAGCATCGTTTCATGTGTTTTTGGGCCATCTGTATGTCATCGTTGGAGAGGTGTCTGTTTAGGTCCTTTTCCCATTTTTTGATTGGGTTGTTTGTTTTTCCTGTGCTGAGTTGTCTGAGTTCCTTGTAGATTTTGGAGATGAATTCTTTGTCTGTTGTTTCATTTGCTATGATTTTCTCCCACTCTGTCGGCTGTCTGTTCAGCTTTTTTGTGATTTCTTTTGCTGCACAAAAGCTTTTCAGTTTCATGAGGTCCCACATGTTCATTTTTCTTTTCAGTTCCACTCTTCTAGTAGGTGGGTCAGAGAAGATCTTGCTTTGATTTCTGTCCTTGAGGGTTTTGCCTATATTCTCCTCCAAGAGTTTGATGGTTTCTGGTCTTACATTTAGGTCTTTAATCCATTTTGAGCTGATCTTAGTGTATGGTGTCAGGGAATGTTCCAACTTCATTTTTTTGCATATAGCTGTCCAATTTTCCCAGCACCATTTGTTGAAGAGGCTGTCTTTGTCCCATTTTATAGTTTTGCATCCTTTATCAAAAATAAGGTACCCATAGGTGCGTGGGTTTATCTCTGGGTTCTCGATCTTGTTCCATTGGTCGATATTTCTGTTTTTGTGCCAGTACCATACTGTCTTGATGACTGCTGCTTTGTAGTAGAGTCTGAAGTTGGGGAGGCTGATCCCTCCAGCTCCATTCTTCTTCCTCAGGATTGCTTTGGGTATTCGAGATCCTTTGTGTTTCCACATGAACTGTGTTATTCTTTGGTCTAGTTCTGTGAAGAATGTCATTGGTAGTTTGATAGGGATCGCATTGAATCTATAGATGACATTTGGCAGTATGGTCATTTTCACAATATTGATTTTTCTGACCCAGGAGCATGGAATATCTCTCCATCTGCTTAAGTCTTCTATAATGTCTCTCATGAGTGTCTTGTAATTTTCTGTGTACAGTTCTTTTGCTTCTTTGGGTAGGTTTATTCCTAGATATTTGATTCTTTTGGTTGCAGTGGTGAAGGGGATTGCCTCTTTGATTTCGTTTTCGGATTTTTCATTGTTTGTGTATAGGAATGCCAGTGATTTCTGTATGTTGACTTTGTATCCTGCAACTTTGCTGAATTCGCTGATTAACTCTAGTAGTTTTGCAGTAGTGTCTTTGGCATTTTCTATGTATAATATCATGTCATCTGCAAATAGAGAGAGTTTGACTTCTTCCTTTCCAATCTGGATTCCTTTTATTTCTTTCTCTTATCTTATTGCTGTTGCTAGAACTTCCAGGACTATGTTGAATAAGAGTGGTGAAAGTGGACACCCTTGTCTTGTTCCTGATCTTAGAGGAAATGCTTTGAGTTTTTCACCATTGAGGATAATGTTTGCTGTGGGCTTCTCATATATGGCTTTCACTATGTTGAGATAGGTTCCTTCTATGCCCATTTTTTGAAGAGTTTTGATCATAAATGGATGCTGTACTTTGTCAAAGGCTTTTTCTGCATCTATTGAGATGATCATGTGATTTTTGTCTCTCATTGTGTTGATATGGTGTATCACATTGATTGATTTGCGGATATTGAAGAATCCTTGCATGCCTGGGATGAACCCGACTTGATCATGATGTATGAGCTTTGTGATGTGTTGTTGAATTCTGTTTGCTAGGATTTTGTTGAGGATCTTGGCATCTAGATTCATCAGTGAAATTGGCCTATGACTTTCTTTTTTTGTGTTGTCTTTGCCTGGTTTTGGTATCAGGGTGATGGTGGCCTCATAGAATGTGTTTGGAAGTGTTCCTTCCTGTGCAATTTTTTGGAAGAGTTTTAGAAGGACAGGCATTAGCTCTTCCTTAAATGTTTGGTAGAATTCACTTGTGAAACCATCTGACCCTGGGCTTTTCTTTTTGGGTAGATTTTTGATCACAAATTCGATTTCTGAGCTTGTGATTGGGTTGTTCATAGTTTCTGTTTCTTCCTGGTTGAGTCTTGGGAGATTAATCTTCCACAGGAAACTGTCCATTTCTTCCAGGTTGTCCAGTTTGTTGCCATAGAGTTGTTCATAATAGTCTCTTAGAATCCTTTGGATGTCTGCACTATCTGTTGTAATCTCTCCTTTTTCATTTTTGATTTTGGTGATCTGGTTCTTCTCTCTCTTTTTCTTGATGAGTCTGGCCAGTGGTGTGTCGATTTTATTGACCTTTTCGAAGAACCAGCTTTTGGTTTTATTTATCTTTACTATTGTTTCTTTTGTTTCTTTTTCTTTATTTCTGCTTTGATCTTTATGATTTCTCTTCTTCTGCTGGCTTTGGGGTGTTTTTATTCTTCTTTCTCCAGTTGTTTTAAGGATAAGGTAAGGTCTGTTTGAGATTTTCCTACATTATTGTTTTTGCTTTTGCGGTATCCCATAGGTTTTGCACTGTCGTAGAACTTCCAGGACTATGTTGAATAAGAGTGGTGAAAGTGGACACCCTTGTCTTGTTCCTGATCTTAGAGGAAATGCTTTGAGTTTTTCACCATTGAGGATAATGTTTGCTGTGGGCTTCTCATATATGGCTTTCACTATGTTGAGATAGGTTCCTTCTATGCCCATTTTTTGAAGAGTTTTGATCATAAATGGATGCTGTACTTTGTCAAAGGCTTTTTCTGCATCTATTGAGATGATCATGTGATTTTTGTCTCTCATTGTGTTGATATGGTGTATCACATTGATTGATTTGCGGATATTGAAGAATCCTTGCATGCCTGGGATGAACCCGACTTGATCATGATGTATGAGCTTTGTGATGTGTTGTTGAATTCTGTTTGCTAGGATTTTGTTGAGGATCTTGGCATCTAGATTCATCAGTGAAATTGGCCTATGACTTTCTTTTTTTGTGTTGTCTTTGCCTGGTTTTGGTATCAGGGTGATGGTGGCCTCATAGAATGTGTTTGGAAGTGTTCCTTCCTGTGCAATTTTTTGGAAGAGTTTTAGAAGGACAGGCATTAGCTCTTCCTTAAATGTTTGGTAGAATTCACTTGTGAAACCATCTGACCCTGGGCTTTTCTTTTTGGGTAGATTTTTGATCACAAATTCGATTTCTGAGCTTGTGATTGGGTTGTTCATAGTTTCTGTTTCTTCCTGGTTGAGTCTTGGGAGATTAATCTTCCACAGGAAACTGTCCATTTCTTCCAGGTTGTCCAGTTTGTTGCCATAGAGTTGTTCATAATAGTCTCTTAGAATCCTTTGGATGTCTGCACTATCTGTTGTAATCTCTCCTTTTTCATTTTTGATTTTGGTGATCTGGTTCTTCTCTCTCTTTTTCTTGATGAGTCTGGCCAGTGGTGTGTCGATTTTATTGACCTTTTCGAAGAACCAGCTTTTGGTTTTATTTATCTTTACTATTGTTTCTTTTGTTTCTTTTTCTTTATTTCTGCTTTGATCTTTATGATTTCTCTTCTTCTGCTGGCTTTGGGGTGTTTTTATTCTTCTTTCTCCAGTTGTTTTAAGGATAAGGTAAGGTCTGTTTGAGATTTTCCTAGTTTCTTGAGGTGGGATTGAATTGCTATAAACTTCCCTCTTAGGACTGCTTTTGCGGTATCCCATAGGTTTTGCACTGTCGTGTGTTCATTGTCGTTTTCTTCTAGGAATATTTTTATTTCTCCTTTGATTTCCTCAATGATCAGTTGGTTTTTTAAGTACGTGTTATTTAATCTCCATGTGTTTGTGTTTTTAGCGTTTTTTTCCTGTAGTTGATCTCTAGTCTCACTGCATTGTGGTCCTAGAAGATGGTTGATATAATTTCAGTTTTCTTGAATTGACTGAGGTTAGACTTGTGGCCCAAGATGTGGTCTATCCTGGAGAATGTTCCGTGAGCACTTGAGAAGAAAGTGTATTCTTTTGATTTTCGATGGAACGTCCTAAAGATATCAATGTAGTGCATCTCTTCTAGGGTGGCATTTAAGGCTTGTGTTTCTTTATTAATTTTCTGTTTGAATGATCTGTCCATTGGTGTGAGAGGAGTGTTAAAGTCTCCTACTATGATTGTGTTAGTGTCGATGTCTTCTTTTATGTCTGAAAGTGTTTGTCTTATGTATTGGGGTGCTCCTGTGTTAGGTGCATAGATATTAATGATTGTTACGTCTTCCTCTTGGATGGATCCCTTAATCATGATGTAGTGTCCTGCCTTGTCTCTTCTAATGTTCTTTATTTTGAGGTCTATTTTGTCTGATATGAGGATCGCTGCTCCAGCTTTCTTTTGATTTCCATTTACATGAAATATCTTTTTCCATCCTTTAACTTTCAGTCTATGAGTGTCTTTAGGTCTGAAGTGAGTTTCCTGGAGGCAGCATATGTATGGGTCGTGTTTTTGGATCCATTCAGCCACTCTGGGTCTTTTGGTTGGGGCATTTAGTCCATTGACATTCAAAGTAATTATTGATACATATGATCCTATGGTCATCTTCTTAGATGTTATGATGGGTTTGTTCCGTGGATCTGCTCCTTTTAGACTTGTTGTCTATATAAGTCCCTTTAACACTTGTTGTAAGACTGGTTTGCTGTGACTAAATTCTTTTAATTTTTGCTTGTCTCTAAAGCTTTTGATTTCTCCATCAATTTTGAATGAGATCCTTGCAGGGTAGAGGATTCTTGGTTGCAGATTATTCTCTTTTAGCTGTTTAAATGTGTCCTGCCATTCCCTTCTGGCCTGCAGAGTTTCTGTGGAAAGATCAGCTGTTAAACGTATGGGCTTTCCCTTGTATGTCACTAGTTGCTTTTCCCTTGCTGCTTTGAGAATTCTGTCCTTGTGTTTAATTTGTGTTAGCTTCATTAATATGTGTCTTGGTGTGTTTCTTCTCGGATTGATTCTGTATGGTACTCTTTGCGCTTCTTGGACTTGATGGACTATTTCTTTTCCCATGGTGCGGAAATTTTCAACTAGAATCTCTTCACAAATTTTCTCATAGCCGTTCTTTTTTTCTTCTTCTGGAACCCCTATAATTCGAATATTGGTGCGTTTGATATTATCCCAGAGGTCTCTGAGGCTATCCTCTGCTCTTTTCATTCTTTGAGCTTGTGTTTCTTTATTAATTTTCTGTTTGAATGATCTGTCCATTGGTGTGAGAGGAGTGTTAAAGTCTCCTACTATGATTGTGTTAGTGTCGATGTCTTCTTTTATGTCTGAAAGTGTTTGTCTTATGTATTGGGGTGCTCCTGTGTTAGGTGCATAGATATTAATGATTGTTACGTCTTCCTCTTGGATGGATCCCTTAATCATGATGTAGTGTCCTGCCTTGTCTCTTCTAATGTTCTTTATTTTGAGGTCTATTTTGTCTGATATGAGGATCGCTGCTCCAGCTTTCTTTTGATTTCCATTTACATGAAATATCTTTTTCCATCCTTTAACTTTCAGTCTATGAGTGTCTTTAGGTCTGAAGTGAGTTTCCTGGAGGCAGCATATGTATGGGTCGTGTTTTTGGATCCATTCAGCCACTCTGGGTCTTTTGGTTGGGGCATTTAGTCCATTGACATTCAAAGTAATTATTGATACATATGATCCTATGGTCATCTTCTTAGATGTTATGATGGGTTTGTTCCGTGGATCTGCTCCTTTTAGACTTGTTGTCTATATAAGTCCCTTTAACACTTGTTGTAAGACTGGTTTGCTGTGACTAAATTCTTTTAATTTTTGCTTGTCTCTAAAGCTTTTGATTTCTCCATCAATTTTGAATGAGATCCTTGCAGGGTAGAGGATTCTTGGTTGCAGATTATTCTCTTTTAGCTGTTTAAATGTGTCCTGCCATTCCCTTCTGGCCTGCAGAGTTTCTGTGGAAAGATCAGCTGTTAAACGTATGGGCTTTCCCTTGTATGTCACTAGTTGCTTTTCCCTTGCTGCTTTGAGAATTCTGTCCTTGTGTTTAATTTGTGTTAGCTTCATTAATATGTGTCTTGGTGTGTTTCTTCTCGGATTGATTCTGTATGGTACTCTTTGCGCTTCTTGGACTTGATGGACTATTTCTTTTCCCACGTTGGGGAAATTTTCAACTAGAATCTCTTCAAAAATTTTCTCATAGCCTTTCTTTTTTTCTTCTTCTTCTGGAACTCCTATAATTCGAATATTGGTGCGTTTGATATTATCCCAGAGGTCTCTGAGGCTATCCTCTGCTCTTTTCATTCTTTGAGCTAGATTCTGTTTTTCAGCAGTTACTTCCACCATTCTATCTTCCAGCTCACTTATCTGGTCTTCTGTCTCAGATACTCTGCTCTTGATTCCTTCTACAGTATTTTTCAGTTCAGCAATTGAGTTGTTTGTCTCTGTTACTTTTTTGGTAAGTTCTTGTATTTCTTTATTCAGTGTGTTAGTTGTGTCTTGCAATTTCTCTAACATTCTGTTTTCAGTGTCTTTGATCATCTTTACTGTCATTCTTCTGAAATCACTTTCAGAAAGTTTGTCCAGATTCTCTTCATTGATTTGATCTTGTGTGTTTGTGGATTGTTCCTTCACTTGTGTGGTATTTCTCTGCCGTTTCATTGTTATTATTAATTTTTTAACTGACTTTGTTTATGATTTCCTTTTCCCAGACTTTGAGTTACTTCTGTTGGTGTTTGTTGTTTGGATGGGGCTTCTTATTCTGGGTGATGCTGGTGGTTGGGTGATGTCAGGACTTGCATACATATGGTTACCTTTGTTGGCGTTCTCACTTGTGTAGTGCTCTCTAGTGTTAGGCGTTCTCTAGTATTGTAGAGTTTTGGAGTCAGTGCTCCCTCCCTAAAGCCCCGGGCCTTGTTGCCGTGTTGATGCGGCTTCTCTTTTGTTCTTCGATGTGGGGTATCCTCTCTGTGATCAGATTCAACTTCCTCCTGTCGATGGTTTCCCAGGAACTCGTTGCAATTCAGGCGATTTTGCAGGAGAGATGAGTGCACGTCCTTCTACGCCGTCATCTTAGCTCCACCTCTAGAGGTTTTAAAATTATATATATGAAAGCACAGTATAAGTATTTGTTGAGCACCTATTATGTACCTGGAACTGAATATGAACCTAGTATGCGCCCTCCCTTGACTGATTAGTAACTGTTCAAATCTGCCCTTTGTCACTCAGGGAAGGCTTTGCAGGCTGGAGGGTATTTCCTACAAATGAGAATAAGAAAGGCAAAGTCTTAGTCCCTATGGGGTTCAAAAGCCTACAGTGGAGTCAGGGCTTGTGCCTATAAGTACTCCTAGGTTGTTACTTGCTTGGTTCCCCACACCAGTAGGTTGAGGTTGTGAAACTGGGTTCTGAAAACATGATACAGGCAAACATGAGGTGAAGTTGATGCTAAAACTTGGCCTCTGTGCACTGTTGCCAAATCGGGTCTCAGGGACAGAGTTTTGGATGATGTGGAAAAGAATAGCTTTCTTGCTTTGCTAGGCAAAGGAAAATACAGCAGACTTTTTGCCTCTCAAAACTGTGTGTCCCCACTTTATGACATTTTTATTCATTAATCTCTGGTTGTTAAGGAATAAGCAAAATGTATCGCATGAAGAATAAAGTTTCAATAAATCAACTTAATCAGTGGAAAATATTGTGCTTTCCTATTCAAAACAAAATTCTAAGAATTGTTAAGAAATATATGATCTTTAATTGTAGCAGAGACCAAAAAGTATGTTTCCTTGATGTTTTCTTTTAATAAAAATAGCAAAGCTTCTGAAAGTGACAGGGGAACTGGTGCCTGGAATGAGGCACCTTTAATCAGTCTGAAACAAAATCTGCTGTTAGGAAGGTAAAAAATATAAGATAACTTAAAAAGTCAGAAAATAATCAAAGTGACTTGTGTAGTGCTCTCTAGTGTTAGGCGTTCTCTAGTATTGTAGAGTTTTGGAGTCAGTGCTCCCTCCCTAAAGCCCCGGGCCTTGTTGCCGTGTTGATGCGGCTTCTCTTTGTTCTTCGATGTGGGTATCCTCTCTGTGATCCGATTCAACTTCCTCCTGTCGATGGTTTCCCAGGAACTCGTTGCAATTCAGGCGATTTTGCAGGAGAGATGAGTGCACGTCCTTCTACGCCGTCATCTTAGCTCCACCTCTAGAGGTTTTAAAATTATATATATGAAAGCACAGTATAAGTATTTGTTGAGCACCTATTATGTACCTGGAACTGAATATGAACCTAGTATGCGCCCTCCCTTGACTGATTAGTAACTGTTCAAATCTGCCCTTTGTCACTCAGGGAAGGCTTTGCAGGCTGGAGGGTATTTCCTACAAATGAGAATAAGAAAGGCAAAGTCTTAGTCCCTATGGGGTTCAAAAGCCTACAGTGGAGTCAGGGCTTGTGCCTATAAGTACTCCTAGGTTGTTACTTGCTTGGTTCCCCACACCAGTAGGTTGAGGTTGTGAAACTGGGTTCTGAAAACATGATACAGGCAAACATGAGGTGAAGTTGATGCTAAAACTTGGCCTCTGTGCACTGTTGCCAAATCGGGTCTCAGGGACAGAGTTTTGGATGATGTGGAAAAGAATAGCTTTCTTGCTTTGCTAGGCAAAGGAAAATACAGCAGACTTTTTGCCTCTCAAAACTGTGTGTCCCCACTTTATGACATTTTTATTCATTAATCTCTGGTTGTTAAGGAATAAGCAAAATGTATCGCATGAAGAATAAAGTTTCAATAAATCAACTTAATCAGTGGAAAATATTGTGCTTTCCTATTCAAAACAAAATTCTAAGAATTGTTAAGAAATATATGATCTTTAATTGTAGCAGAGACCAAAAAGTATGTTTCCTTGATGTTTTCTTTTAATAAAAATAGCAAAGCTTCTGAAAGTGACAGCGGGGAACTGGTGCCTGGAATGAGGCACCTTTAATCAGTCTGAAACAAAATCTGCTGTTAGGAAGGTAAAAAATATAAGATAACTTAAAAAGTCAGAAAATAATCAAAGGATGTTGTGCTATAAATTAAGGGAAAACTGTCCCGTTTCAGCCCTAAACTGGTAGCTTGAAACCCTAGCAACCCCTGTGTCTGTGCACGGACCCGTGTCCCACCTCAGCAAGTGATGCCTTTATGTTGCCACCTATGGAGACCTACCCTTCCTTCCCCAAAATTCCTCTTCCCATAAATATCCTTACGGCCAAGAAAATCCTCTGCCATCCTCCTGTGCGATACATTAGAATGTTAACTTACCTTTAGGAACGTAGAAACTTACCTTTGTGAATAAGCAGTTCCTGAATTCCTATTGAAAAATGACAGTGGAAAGATATCCAGGGGTCTCCTGACAGTCCCCTTGCATCATGGGATCCCTAGCCCTGGAAGAACTATGACCGGAACTGGGAGTAGCTTCTCACGACTTTTCCAAAGCTACAAATAAAGGAGCCCTACAATAGTGGAGTATTTATTTGTATGTGTCTAGTTTTCAGGCTGTGTCAGTGAATAGCAAACCAGCAGAGATGGTTTTGAAGAAATAGTTATCGAGGTAGCCAAGAGTATTGAACTGGATAAATTGTGTGAGGATTCCAAAGTAAGCAGTATAGGAGCTCTTGATGGGATTAGGTACTACATCAAGGTACTATATCAAGGTCATGTTATTCTAAATTAATGCTCTATGTTGATGTAGAGGAATTTGATCCCATAGGAGTAAAAAAGCCCCCAAACTATTTCTCCGTTTGGAGAAGAACTGGGTTACATTTAGTCTGGCACCTGTCATGCATATCTGAGAAGCTCCTGGAAAAAAAAAAGAGAGAGAGAGATAACATGGACGAGAACTTCCCCTGCTGGAATTGCCAAGAGAACCAAATTTGTCCTGCTCTCCTGGATTGTTGGATAGTTACTTACTTATCTGTCTAGGTCAATAATACAGGGATAATCTATCTACTTATAAGAGTGAAAAATAAAATAATCCAAAAATCACTCAGTGGTTTTAAGGAGAAATTGCAGGCCTAATTTGAAGTCTGACTTATTCTTTGAAATTGAGTAAGAAAAGTAAAACAAAACAAAATAAAAACTTAACAAAACTACATATAGCACAAAGAGGAATGAAAATCAGTTTTAGACAAGAGTCACTGCAGAAAACAGGGATTCTAGGGTAATTGTACTAGATATTCTGCATCAAATTCAAAATAACAGTTCTATGCAAGAAGAGAGACAATATAAGATAACAAAAATCAAAATATAGAAACTAAAATTTTGAAGGAGTAAACCGAAGAAACACAAAGAAACAGAATGAAATAAGAGAGTATTCATGGTACTGAACACATGGCGACAGAAACTTTAAAACAATATATTATGATATATGATCAGTATTATATAGATCAAGGTTCAAATATAAATAAAGTCATTTGGAAATTTAACCCAGATTAATAAAGAAGCATATTTAGACATGGAGTGGCAACTAAACACCTTCAAATTCATCTAGATTCTTTTTTAATCCAAAGGTATTCAAAATATCAGTTCTTATTAACTTATAAAACAAATCTACACCTTATCTTTCACTCACCCCCAAAAAACCCCAGAAATATTATGAATACATCTTTGACAGTCACATTATAGAAATCAGTTGAATGAAGCATGCATTTTTGCCTTTGTGTATATTCTTTTTTTTTGGTGTGAGGGGGGGTTTGGGGGTCAGGTGGGCCATTTCTATTGGTCTTTCATTTATCTATTTTCATCCATCTTTGTCCTTTGGCCTATGTGGGCCTCCCATCTCAGTGGCCTCTGTTGTCGCAGAGCACCGGCTCTGGGCGCATGCGCTCCAGAGCTCCCGCTCTGTAATTGGACACATCAGTCCAGCCGCTCCGCGGCACGTGGGATCTTCCCAGGCCAGGGATCAAACTGGCGCCCTTTGCACTGCAAGGCAGTGTCCTTACCCACTGGACCACCAGGGAAGCCCTGTGTATATTTTTAACATGAGCACATATAATATCTCAAAAATGCCGAAAAAAACCCTTTTTTTTTTGCCAAGAGAACCAAATTTGTCCTGCTCTCCTGGATTGTTGGATAGTTACTTACTTATCTGTCTAGGTCAATAATACAGGGATAATCTATCTACTTATAAGAGTGAAAAATAAAATAATCCAAAAATCACTCAGTGGTTTTAAGGAGAAATTGCAGGCCTAATTTGAAGTCTGACTTATTCTTTGAAATTGAGTAAGAAAAGTAAAACAAAACAAAATAAAAACTTAACAAAACTACATATAGCACAAAGAGGAATGAAAATCAGTTTTAGACAAGAGTCACTGCAGAAAACAGGGATTCTAGGGTAATTGTACTAGATATTCTGCATCAAATTCAAAATAACAGTTCTATGCAAGAAGAGAGACAATATAAGATAACAAAAATCAAAATATAGAAACTAAAATTTTGAAGGAGTAAACCGAAGAAACACAAAGAAACAGAATGAAATAAGAGAGTATTCATGGTACTGAACACATGGCGACAGAAACTTTAAAACAATATATTATGATATATGATCAGTATTATATAGATCAAGGTTCAAATATAAATAAAGTCATTTGGAAATTTAACCCAGATTAATAAAGAAGCATATTTAGACATGGAGTGGCAACTAAACACCTTCAAATTCATCTAGATTCTTTTTTAATCCAAAGGTATTCAAAATATCAGTTCTTATTAACTTATAAAACAAATCTACACCTTATCTTTCACTCACCCCCAAAAAACCCCAGAAATATTATGAATACATCTTTGACAGTCACATTATAGAAATCAGTTGAATGAAGCATGCATTTTTGCCTTTGTGTATATTCTTTTTTTTTGGTGTGAGGGGGGGTTTGGGGGTCAGGTGGGCCATTTCTATTGGTCTTTCATTTATCTATTTTCATCCATCTTTGTCCTTTGGCCTATGTGGGCCTCCCATCTCAGTGGCCTCTGTTGTCGCAGAGCACCGGCTTTGGGCGCATGCGCTCCAGAGCTCCCGCTCTGTAATTGGACACATCAGTCCAGCCGCTCCGCGGCACGTGGGATCTTCCCAGGCCAGGGATCAAACTGGCGCCCTTTGCACTGCAAGGCAGTGTCCTTACCCACTGGACCACCAGGGAAGCCCTGTGTATATTTTTAACATGAGCACATATAATATCTCAAAAAATACTTGATTAAAATCTATGTTGACTGAAAATTTATTAAATGACTACTATAATCTTTTCTTAAATTCTCATAATTCATTCAGGACAATATTTGAAAATATATTAAACCTATAAAACCATGAGAACATATTTAATTTTTATAATTTTATATTTCCTTATGCAGAAACATTTTGTTTCTATACTTTTATTCCAGATTTTTATTAGAGAAATCTTTTTAAATTGATCATATCTTGGCTGATTATTCATCTGCATGTATTTTTATGTATTATACTTTTCTTTGTATACAGAGAAAATAATTTTGTATATTGTTTTATATGAATTTGTCAGGATTTTAATAGTGAATTTTTCTCTTATCTAATGTAATGACATGTTGCTCAGTGCATAAAGAATATGGTTTGCATGTGGATCTCTCAGAATTTAGAAGGACTTTTTTTGTGATCTAGTGCACATGCAATTTTAGTTTCTATTCCACTTGTATTAAAACTACTCTGTCATTTGTGAAACCAGGAATATGTCTTGTCTTACTTAGCAGGATGAAATTTGCTTAAGGTATGCCTACTTTTTGACCTGTTGTCAACATTTGTAGGTACCTGTTCTTAACATGCTTTCATGTAAAGCAAGCAGCATAGCTGTTTGAAGAAGAAAACAACTCCACACAATTATTTATCAACAGGTAGTAGCTGAAAGAGTGTATCAGTGTTTCTTTTTTTTTTAAACATTTATTTATTTATCTTTTGGGGGGTTGGGATGGGGAGGGAGAGGGACGAGCGGGCAACTTCTATTGGTCTTTCATTTCTCTGTTTTCATCTGTCTTTGTTCTTTGGCTCCTGTGGGTGTCCCATCGCGGTGGCGTCTGTCATCGCAGAGCGACAGCTCTGGGCGCATGCGCCCCAGAGCTCCGGCTCGGTAATTGGACACATCAGTCCAGCCGCTCCGCGGCACGTGGGATCTTCCCAGGCCAGGGAACGAACCGGCACCCCTTGCACTGCAATGTGGTGTCCTTACCCACTGAACCACCAGGGAAGCCCCAGTGTTTCTTAACTTAGGCTGTTTTTTCCTCTTCTGCCAAGGACATATGGCAATGTCTGGAGACGTTTATGGTTGTGACAACCAGGGAAGAGAGGCCAGGATTCTGTGGATAGAGGTCAGGGATGGTGCTAGGCATCCAACAATTCCAGGACAGCCTTCTATAACAAAGAATTACCCAGCCAGAATGTCATGTGTGAGATTGAAAAGCCCTGTAGTCTACAAGTGATAGTATTTTAAACTTGGGAGAAGGAGAATGACTAAGAAATCAAAATCAAAATAACTGAATCCAGATACAGGGTAGTATTAATTTGAGAAATGATTACTATGTTTATTAGTGGGGAAGACATTATGGAACAACATAATTCTGCATATTTCCACAAACCATGTAAGTTAAAGCATTATAGCAAAATAATGACAGTGGCTCTTTCTAAAAGCCTTTTCAGGTGATTTCCCAGTTTCTGCATAGGTCATGACTCTCTTGAATAGTTGTTAATAGTTACTTAAAATTTTCCTTTCCAAAGTAGTTTTCTGATGCCAGGAATTTATGTGACATGAAATGTTGTCTACTTTGGATGAAATTTTGGTTCCTGGTGAAATGGAAATTCTCTTTGTGTTCATATGTGACCTTTGCATCTTAATTTGGGTGGTGACTCTGGAAATGAGATTTCTTTCAAAACAGAATAGAAAAAAAATCTAAGGGCTTTGTTAAAGACGCTAAAATAAAATGCTCCTTTAACCAGAAAAAAGTGTCAATATTCAGATAAATAAGTATAAATAATTGAAATCAGTGTTTCTTTTTTTTTTAAACATTTATTTATTTATCTTTTGGGGGGTTGGGATGGGGAGGGAGAGGGACGAGCGGGCAACTTCTATTGGTCTTTCATTTCTCTGTTTTCATCTGTCTTTGTTCTTTGGCTCCTGTGGGTGTCCCATCGCGGTGGCGTCTGTCATCGCAGAGCGACAGCTCTGGGCGCATGCGCCCCAGAGCTCCGGCTCGGTAATTGGACACATCAGTCCAGCCGCTCCGCGGCACGTGGGATCTTCCCAGGCCAGGGAACGAACCGGCACCCCTTGCACTGCAATGTGGTGTCCTTACCCACTGAACCACCAGGGAAGCCCCAGTGTTTCTTAACTTAGGCTGTTTTTTCCTCTTCTGCCAAGGACATATGGCAATGTCTGGAGACGTTTATGGTTGTGACAACCAGGGAAGAGAGGCCAGGATTCTGTGGATAGAGGTCAGGGATGGTGCTAGGCATCCAACAATTCCAGGACAGCCTTCTATAACAAAGAATTACCCAGCCAGAATGTCATGTGTGAGATTGAAAAGCCCTGTAGTCTACAAGTGATAGTATTTTAAACTTGGGAGAAGGAGAATGACTAAGAAATCAAAATCAAAATAACTGAATCCAGATACAGGGTAGTATTAATTTGAGAAATGATTACTATGTTTATTAGTGGGGAAGACATTATGGAACAACATAATTCTGCATATTTCCACAAACCATGTAAGTTAAAGCATTATAGCAAAATAATGACAGTGGCTCTTTCTAAAAGCCTTTTCAGGTGATTTCCCAGTTTCTGCATAGGTCATGACTCTCTTGAATAGTTGTTAATAGTTACTTAAAATTTTCCTTTCCAAAGTAGTTTTCTGATGCCAGGAATTTATGTGACATGAAATGTTGTCTACTTTGGATGAAATTTTGGTTCCTGGTGAAATGGAAATTCTCTTTGTGTTCATATGTGACCTTTGCATCTTAATTTGGGTGGTGACTCTGGAAATGAGATTTCTTTCAAAACAGAATAGAAAAAAAATCTAAGGGCTTTGTTAAAGACGCTAAAATAAAATGCTCCTTTAACCAGAAAAAAGTGTCAATATTCAGATAAATAAGTATAAATAATTGAAATACTTAGTAAGACTACATAATATAAAGAAGTGACATATTTTCCTAGTTATTTTCTCTATTGGATGAGGTTAGGGTTTAATCAATGTTGCCAGATGATTGGAGAAGGTAATATGTTTTCATTTATATTAACCTTGTATCATGAGGAAAGTTTACACAGATAAAAGGAATTACTCAGGGACTTCCCTAGTGGCCCAGGCGTTAAGAATGCACCTTGCAAAGCAGGGGGCACAGGTTTCATCCCTGGTCGGGGAACTAAGATCCTACATACTGTGGAGCAACTAAACCTGAGCAGCACAACTAGAGAGTCTATGTGCCACAAGGAACGATCCCTCATGATGCAACAAGGACCCTGTGTGTGCAACTAAGACTTGGTGCAGCCAAATAAATACATGAATCAATAGATAGTTTTAAGAAAGAATTTGTCATTGACAAATATTTGTTAATATGCTTAAGGTGATATGAAACGTC
This sequence comes from Tragulus kanchil, assembly GCA_022376925.1. Taxonomy (NCBI): domain Eukaryota; kingdom Metazoa; phylum Chordata; class Mammalia; order Artiodactyla; family Tragulidae; genus Tragulus; species Tragulus kanchil. Next base: position 278,517,967 of record JAIOJX010000004.1, read on the forward strand.
ACACTTTATTATATACAGCATGAACCAGGATATATGTATCAGCAATATTTTACTGTTAATACATACACATACATATTATTATTGAAGTGAGGTGAAAGTCTTTCAGTTATATCTTGACTCTTTGCACCTCCATGGGGAAGCCATGGAATTATCCAGGCAAGAATACTGGAGTGGGTAACTGTTGCCTTCTCCAGGGAATCTTCCCAACCCATGGATTGAACCCTGCTCTCCCACATTGTAGGCAGATTCTTTACTGTCTGAGCCACCAGGGAAGCCCAAGATTACTAGAGTGGGTTGCCTATCCCTTCTCGAGGGGATCTTCCTAATCTAGCGATGGAACTGGAGTCTCTTGCATTGCAGGCAGATTCTTTACCAACTGAGCTACCAGGGAAGCCAGTATTATTGTTACATAATTATTATTATATTAGTCAAGAAACTGAAGTGAAGTAGTTACTATTCTTGGTTTAAGTCAGAGACTCTTTCAGCAGGGCATGAATAAGAAAACATGTCCTTTATGTCTTTTGCAAATATTCTACCCAATTTTTTGGATTGTCTTTTCCTTTCCTTGAGTGTGTCTCTTGCAAAGCAAAGACATTTTATTTTAATGAAGTCTAGTTTGTCAATTAATTATTTCATGGAGCTTGCCTTTAGTGTGTTTTATCTAAAATGTCATTGAGTTCCCAAAATAATTGAGGTTTTATTCTGTGTTATCAAGTAGGAATTTTATGGTTTTCTTTGTTACATTTTGGTCTGTGATCAGTTTTGAATTAATGTTTGTGAATGATGTATGGTATGTGTCTAAATTCTTTGGTTTTTTTTTTTTTTTTTTGAATAAGGATGTTGAGTTGTTCCAGCACTGCTTGCTAAAAAGACTGTCTGTGCTCCATTGTATCAATTTTGCTCTTCTGTTGAAGGTCAATTGAATATATTCATGTGGATCTGTTTATAGGCTCTTTATTGTGTTCCATTTATCTGCTTGTCTGTTGTTTTGCCAATACCACACGTTTTTATTTAAGTCTTAACATCGAGTACTGTCAATTCTCTGACTTTATTCTTCTCTTTCGATAGTATGTTGGCTGCTCTAGGTCTTTTGACACCTCATATAAGCTTTAGAACCAATTTGTCAATATCAACCAAATGTCATGCTGAAATTTTGACTCTGATTGCACTGAATCTATAGATCAAGTGAGGAAGAACTGATATTTTGACAGTATTGAGTCTTCCTATCCATTATCGTGGACTATTGTTACATATATTTAGTTTTTCTTTATTTTCATTTGTTGGAGCTTTGTAGTTTTCCTCATATAAGCTTTGTGTTTCTTTTGTCATATTTATACCCAAGTAGTTCATTTTTTGGATGTTATGGAAATGGGGTTGTGTTTTTCATTTGAAATTTCATGTGTTCATTACTGATATATAAGAAGGCAATTTATTTTTGTATCCTAACTTTACATCTTGCTACATTGCTATAACTGCTTATTAGTTTCAGTTTCTTTTGGATTTTCTATGTACATTATTTTGTCAACTGCAAACAAAGCAAGCTTCATTTCTACCATCCCAATTTGTATACTTTTGAAGTGAAGTAGTTACTATTCTTGGTTTAAGTCAGAGACTCTTTCAGCAGGGCATGAATAAGAAAACATGTCCTTTATGTCTTTTGCAAATATTCTACCCAATTTTTTGGATTGTCTTTTCCTTTCCTTGAGTGTGTCTCTTGCAAAGCAAAGACATTTTATTTTAATGAAGTCTAGTTTGTCAATTAATTATTTCATGGAGCTTGCCTTTAGTGTGTTTTATCTAAAATGTCATTGAGTTCCCAAAATAATTGAGGTTTTATTCTGTGTTATCAAGTAGGAATTTTATGGTTTTCTTTGTTACATTTTGGTCTGTGATCAGTTTTGAATTAATGTTTGTGAATGATGTATGGTATGTGTCTAAATTCTTTGGTTTTTTTTTTTTTTTTTTTGAATAAGGATGTTGAGTTGTTCCAGCACTGCTTGCTAAAAAGACTGTCTGTGCTCCATTGTATCAATTTTGCTCTTCTGTTGAAGGTCAATTGAATATATTCATGTGGATCTGTTTATAGGCTCTTTATTGTGTTCCATTTATCTGCTTGTCTGTTGTTTTGCCAATACCACACGTTTTTATTTAAGTCTTAACATCGAGTACTGTCAATTCTCTGACTTTATTCTTCTCTTTCGATAGTATGTTGGCTGCTCTAGGTCTTTTGACACCTCATATAAGCTTTAGAACCAATTTGTCAATATCAACCAAATGTCATGCTGAAATTTTGACTCTGATTGCACTGAATCTATAGATCAAGTGAGGAAGAACTGATATTTTGACAGTATTGAGTCTTCCTATCCATTATCGTGGACTATTGTTACATATATTTAGTTTTTCTTTATTTTCATTTGTTGGAGCTTTGTAGTTTTCCTCATATAAGCTTTGTGTTTCTTTTGTCATATTTATACCCAAGTAGTTCATTTTTTGGATGTTATGGAAATGGGGTTGTGTTTTTCATTTGAAATTTCATGTGTTCATTACTGATATATAAGAAGGCAATTTATTTTTGTATCCTAACTTTACATCTTGCTACATTGCTATAACTGCTTATTAGTTTCAGTTTCTTTTGGATTTTCTATGTACATTATTTTGTCAACTGCAAACAAAGCAAGCTTCATTTCTACCATCCCAATTTGTATACTTTTTACCTTTCTTCTATTTTGCATTAGATAGAATTTCTGGTACATGCTGAAAAGGAGTGACGAAAGGGAATATCTTTGACTCGTACGTGATATTGGGAGAAAATTTTTGAGTGTTTCGCCATGAAGTAAAATACTTTAGGTTTTGTTCTAGAGAGTCTTTATCAAGTTGAAGATATTTCCCTCTATTCCTGGCTTACTGAGAGTTTTTATCATGAAAGAGTGTTTGATTTTGTCAAGTGTTTTTTCTATATCTTTTGATATATTGTGTGATGTTTTTCGTTTGTGAATATGATGGGTTACATTAAATTCTTTTCAAATGTTGAACTAGATTTGTACATTCAGGATAAATCCCAGTTGTTTATGCTATGCAATTTTTAAAGTACATTTTTGGATTGAATTAGCTAATTATATTGAGAATTTTCACATCAGTGTTCATGAGAGATACCGGTCAATTGTTTTCTCTTTTAGTAATGTCTATGTCTGATTTTGGTATTAGGGTAATGGTGAAATTAGAATGAGTTGGAAATGATTTCTGGTGTTTCTATCCTTTAAAAGAGACTAAAGAGAGTTAGTACAACATTCCTCAAAGATTTGTTACAATTTACCAGTGACTCTATCTGGGTCTGTTGCTTTTTGTTTTGGAAGGTTACTGATTAGCCCTTCATTTTAATAGCAGGTTTAGGCCTATTCACATTCCTGTTTCTTCTTGTGTAAGTTTTGAAAATGGGTGTTTTTCAAAGAGTTGGCACGTTTAATCTCATTTATCGAATTGGGGACATAGAATTACTCAGAATATTCCTTTAAAAGTCCACAAGATCAGTTGTAATATTGCATTTCATGTTTGGCCTGTTTTTTCCTTGGTTAGCATGCTTGTGTGCCTGCTTAGTCACTAAGCCCTATCTGACTGTTCATGACCTTGCAGACTGTAAGCAGCCAGTCTCCTCTGTCCATGGAATTTTCCAAGCAAGAATGCTGGAGTGGGTTGTCATTTTCTTCTCCAGGGTATCTTCTGTACCCAAGGATCTACCTTGCCTGAGACTCCTGCATTCACAGGCATATTCTTTCCCACTGAGCCACGTGGGAAGCCCCTTAGTTACCATGACTAAAGGCTCATCAGTTTTACTGATCTTCTCAAAAAGGCAGCATGTGCCAACCCTGGCTAAATTCATTCATCTCCTCTAGGCACTGTTTTCACTCTGTGTATCTAAACTGTCGTTATTAGCACAGTATGAATGATAGTGTCAGTACTGATGTTGGAAATGAAAAAAGTCCAAATTTTGGTCTGTTGTGCTCTATTTTTTTGTAGCTCCTACTGCATAATCCAGGGCAGCAAATGCAAAATACTTTCAGGAGGACAGTAGAATCCAGGAAAGAGGAATTTATATTTGCATCTTAACAAACTGTAGGTAGGCATTCAGTCTGGACACATGTACCCTTGATCAGCTGAATTTTATAGACATAACCGGAGGGGTCTCCATGAGCTGATTTGGATTCCATGACAAGGCAGAAATTGGGGCACTTTTACATCTTTATAAATGAAATAGAAGAAAATCATTCTTACACCAAGCAGCAGTAGATGCCTTGTTCTGTGGCAGGTAATTCAAATTAATGAAGCAGGAACAATATTGGGGCTCAGCAGACATGCTGAGTATACTGGAAGACCTCCTTGTTTTTGTGGCAGTGAGTGAGTCAATACTGGGGCTGTTAGGGAACGGATTTATGGGACTTGTAACCTGCATTGACTGTGTGAAAAACAAGAAGATCTCTACTATCAGCTTTATTCTCACTGGCTTAGCCACTTCCAGATTTTGCCTGATATGGTTAATAATCATAGATGGATACGTTAAGGTATTTTCTCCAGATAAATATTTGTCTGGTAATCTAATTCACCGTATATTTTGCTTATGGATAATTATGAATCAATCAAGTATCTGGTTTGCCACCAGCCTCAGCATCTTCTATTTCCTCAAGATCGCCAATTATTCCCACCGCATTTTTCTCTGCTTGAAGGGTCACATCAATAGGGTTGTTTTCCTTCTGATGGGCTGCCTGCTTATTTCATGGCTATTTGCTTTTCCAAACATTGCAAAGACAGTTATTAATAGTAGAATGAAGAACAGAAGCACAAATATGCTGGTCATCATGCATAAAAGTGAATACTTTACTTATCAGATTTTGTTCAATATTGGATCCCTCCTCATCTTTGTCTTATGCCTGATTGCTTGTTTCTTATTAATCACTTCCCTTTGGAAGCACAACAGGAAGATGCAATTGAATGCCACAGGATTCAGAGACTCCAGCACAGAAGCACACATCAAAGCAATGAAAATCTTGGTGTCTTTTATTGTCCTCTTTATCCTGTATTTTGTAGGCACTTCCATCCAAATATCGGGTGGTACTCTGCCTGAAAACAAACTGCTGTTTACTTTTGGTATGACAACCAGACTCCTCTATCCTTGGGGTCACTCCTTCATCCTAATTCTAGGAAACAAGAAACTAAAGCAAGCCACTTTGAGGGTACTAAAGCCGTTAAAGTGCTGTGGAAAAGAGAAGCTTTTCAGAGCTCCATGACAGGCTTGGAGAGAAATGGATGCTCCAAGGAAGTAATCTAGGTTTGAAATCCCTGAAGATCTGTTTCACTTCCATTACATTCTTACAGTCATTTTTAACTATGTTATTGAACATAACTAAACTCTTCCACAGGAAATTTGAGTACATCTCAGGGAATTTCACTTTTCAATGAGATTTGAATCTCTCACACAAATTGAGTGGCTCAGGCAGCCGCCTCTTGCAGGCAATGGTTTCTCCAGGGAACGGATTTATGGGACTTGTAACCTGCATTGACTGTGTGAAAAACAAGAAGATCTCTACTATCAGCTTTATTCTCACTGGCTTAGCCACTTCCAGATTTTGCCTGATATGGTTAATAATCATAGATGGATACGTTAAGGTATTTTCTCCAGATAAATATTTGTCTGGTAATCTAATTCACCGTATATTTTGCTTATGGATAATTATGAATCAATCAAGTATCTGGTTTGCCACCAGCCTCAGCATCTTCTATTTCCTCAAGATCGCCAATTATTCCCACCGCATTTTTCTCTGCTTGAAGGGTCACATCAATAGGGTTGTTTTCCTTCTGATGGGCTGCCTGCTTATTTCATGGCTATTTGCTTTTCCAAACATTGCAAAGACAGTTATTAATAGTAGAATGAAGAACAGAAGCACAAATATGCTGGTCATCATGCATAAAAGTGAATACTTTACTTATCAGATTTTGTTCAATATTGGATCCCTCCTCATCTTTGTCTTATGCCTGATTGCTTGTTTCTTATTAATCACTTCCCTTTGGAAGCACAACAGGAAGATGCAATTGAATGCCACAGGATTCAGAGACTCCAGCACAGAAGCACACATCAAAGCAATGAAAATCTTGGTGTCTTTTATTGTCCTCTTTATCCTGTATTTTGTAGGCACTTCCATCCAAATATCGGGTGGTACTCTGCCTGAAAACAAACTGCTGTTTACTTTTGGTATGACAACCAGACTCCTCTATCCTTGGGGTCACTCCTTCATCCTAATTCTAGGAAACAAGAAACTAAAGCAAGCCACTTTGAGGGTACTAAAGCCGTTAAAGTGCTGTGGAAAAGAGAAGCTTTTCAGAGCTCCATGACAGGCTTGGAGAGAAATGGATGCTCCAAGGAAGTAATCTAGGTTTGAAATCCCTGAAGATCTGTTTCACTTCCATTACATTCTTACAGTCATTTTTAACTATGTTATTGAACATAACTAAACTCTTCCACAGGAAATTTGAGTACATCTCAGGGAATTTCACTTTTCAATGAGATTTGAATCTCTCACACAAATTGAGTGGCTCAGGCAGCCGCCTCTTGCAGTGGTTTCTCCCATTCCCCATTCCTCAATCCTAGACAAAAAATATACTTGGGAACTATTTACTATTACTGTTGATCCTGGGAGTAAGCCTCTGAAACAAGATTTCTGTTTGTATTTTCCTGCTTTCCCTGAAGAATTGATTGTCCTTTACCACCATAACTCAAAGAAATATTATTATTATTATTATACTGCTATGTATTTTAATGCTCACATTTTTCTAGAGTTGTCAAGTAAGAACCACTTCAGGTTCTTTCCTGTGTCCTTTTGACATGTCCTCATTCTTCTTTCAGGCTTCCTTACATTCTTACAAACTAAAACATTTTAGGCTCACTTTGTACTTTTCCTCACCCAGCCCTGGATTTCATATTTCTTCAAGGAGTCCTCATTTGCTTGAGGGCAGGATGGTATTTGAAATCCAAGGCTTAGTTGTATACACAGACCTACTTAGTTCTTTCTCCCTTTCTGCCTCTGTCTGTATATCTCTATATTTGTAATGTCTGGTGCATCTGTGTTGATATCTCTAATTCCAATTTGGAACTACAGGCTTCCTTCTTTCCATGTTGCAAATCCTCTCTTTAGTCATGAAAAGCATGGCTTTCATTTTGTACAGTTCATGCACTCATTTGTTCAGTCCTTGCATACACTGAAAGTAGTTTCAAACTTGTTGATTCACACCACTTCTTGAAGGGAGAGAAAGGAGGGAAGGAACAAATGGAGAAAGGAGAAAGAGTGAAAGAAGGGAAGAAGGAAAAATAGGAAGAAGAAGAAAGGAGAGAGGGAGGGGAAGAAAGGAAGTAAGTAGGGGAAGAATAAGACACTATTAACTATAGGTCAGTACTTTGTTGCAGCTCAAATATGACTACATCAGGGCATAAAGTCAAAATACTACTTGAGTTCAAAAGTTCCTTTGATAAATACTCATTCTTTCCCTTTAGCATGGTTATATTATTCCTTTGAAAAGGTGAGAATTATTCCTTACTGTATTTTGTTTTAGGGTTTTTTATTCCCCTGCCCTTATTTTATTTTATTCATTTGATGTAAAATGTTAACATCATTTTAAGAGTCAAAATTATGCAAAAGCCATATTGAGAATATCTTTATTCATCCCTATAACATTCATCCCATTTTAAATTACTCTATATAGATTATCAATCTGATTCATTTCTGCTTTCTTCCTGCTTTTATTTTTGAAAAAATGAAGATGTATGTGTACACTAAATTTTTTCATATTTCTCATATAAAAGATAATTTGTAGAAGGCTTTTTTCATTTTACAACATGTGAGAAATCACTGGATCCATCTGTGAAATTATTTTTCACTCTTTTTCATGCCTTCTTAGTACTTAATCTTTTAAAAGTGGATTCTGTGTGTATGTTGGTTTGTTTCTGATATTTTGCAACTACAAGCAATGATACTCTGAATAATCTTGCACAAATATATTTAATGATGCATGGTAGTCTTTCCAGCCTCACCAAGCAATTATATCAACTCTGACCTTGCCTGCCTGAAGATGGCATCAGATTCCATAGGCTAAGGGCGCAGGCCCACAAGACTGTCCCCACTTCAGATGTCAATTTTTAAAGTGCAGATTATTACCTGTGCTTTTGACTTATGTGCTGGCTATAAATCAGAGGTTTTAGGTTTGATTAATTTTGTAGAACTCATGGAATTCAGAAGACGTGTGTACTCATTAGATTACTGGGTTTTTTTTTTTTTTAAGGACGTGAATCAGCAAGCAGGTGAAGAGATCTAGCTCCACTCTGTCCACTTATGGAAATTCCTGGTAATTAGCATGAGAGGTTTCTGGGGACATTAGCATGAGAGATTTCTGGGGCAAATTTACAAAAGACCTGATTGTGGAGTGAGGATTTAAGACTTGACTAAAATCACCTGAGGAAGAAAAAAACTGTCATGCTGAAATTTGAAAATAATTAACAAGAATTCTGACAGATCACAGCACGAAAGGAAGAGAGTTGAAATATGCAGAGTTTGAGATGGTGGTCTCATGAAGATTTCTTCTAAAAGAGGAGGGGGAAACAAAAGAATGGAGAAACGCAAAAAGAAACAGAAGGAAAAAGGGGACATTTAAGATTATGTAAGAGAAGTAAGACAATTGAACTCAACACAGCTCCTTCGCCCACCTGCCGAAAGACAGGCACCCACGGCTGTTCAGAGTAGCAGTGAGGGAAAATGAGCTATAGTCATATGTCAACATATAGGTGAATCTTACAAACTGACTGTGAATTGGGGAGACTAAATTTATGTTCTCTATGAGTCCATACATATAAATATAAAAAAGTGATAGATTGTGAGGTTGTAACTAGAAGGGACTTGAGGTTGTCTTCTGGGGAGTGGACTGTGTATATTTCTTGATTTGGGGTGTGGTTATAGGAATGTATAAATAATTGCAGTTAGTAAAATTCGTGAAGATCCTCATGCAAAATTTCATTGTGTTCATTAGAAAGTGTTTGTCAATTATCTTTTCAGTAGTAGAAATATCTGCATTAGTTTTCTGGACCGCTGTAAGAAATTATCACAAGTGTGGTACCTTCAAAAAAACAGACATTTTCTCCTCACAGTTCTGGAGTCTGGAAAAGTGAAATGAAGGAACCAGCAGGAATCCACTCTCTCTGAAGACTCTATAGAAGAACCCTTTCTTGCCTCTTCCAGCTTCTTGCGTACCCTGATATTCCTTTCAGGTAGTAATAGTAACTCCAGTCCCTGCCTACAGCTGCACACAGCCTTCTTCTTTCTGTATGTTGCATCTTCCTCTCCCATCTATGGACAACAGTCATTATATTTAGATTCCACTGGAATCCTATTTTGCATAGACCTCATTTCCAAATAAGAACACATTTACAAATACCAGGGGTTAGCTGTTGAATACACGTTTTGTCAGGGGACACAATTCAACCTACCATGTCATCCTGATGAGGGTTGGAGCTTGACATGGCCACAGCAAAAGGACCAGTAGTTTCTTCCTTGAAGTTTGCTTCCTTATTCCAAAGTTTAGTCTATTCAGGTGAGGCCTGAGAATGTGGTCAGCTTGGAAGTTCAGTGAGATGAAGACAGAACACAGAAGAAGAAAAACAGCACTGGAGAAACAACAGCATTTTCCTGGTTTTCTTCTATGGTCTGGCCATAAGATCCTAGTCAACTTGGAATTCTCTGGCCCAGGAGTGGGACACTGTGAAGCTCAGGCTTGGTGTGACCTTTCCCTAAATAGGAAACACTAGAGAGCAAAGCTATAAATAATTTACAAACACTGGGCCTGGTGTTTATAAATGTTGAGCGGTAGCATCCTGAATTGAAACTGTAGCCAGTTAAGAATTCAGGATCCGGGGCTTCCCTGGTGGTCCAGTGGGTAAGGACACCGCCTTGCAGTGCAAGGGACGCCGGTTCCATCCCTGGCCTGGGAAGATCCCACGTGGCCCAGAGCGTCTGGACTGATGTGTCCAACTACCGAGCCGGAGCTCTGGAGCGCATGTACCCAGAACTGGTGCTCTGCAGCGAGAGAGGCCACTGTGATGAGAGGCCCACATAGGCCAAAGAACAAAGATAAATAAGTGAAAGATCAGTAGAAGTGCCCCCCACCCAAGAAAAGAATTCAGGATCCTAGCCATATTTAATCTTGGAAATAAGAATTTACAAGAAAATTCATAAATGTATGGAGGTGATTTGTTACTTTAAATTCTGACATGAATCCATGCAAAATTTCCTGCTAGAGGAGGAAGAAAACACGAAGCAGTGTCATAAAGTCTTCTCCTTATTTGCATGTTAGAAAATAAGACTTCACCTTCACCTTAGGCAAAGTCGTAAGTGAAAACTTCAGCCTGTGAGAATCGCAGAGTCACTTAACATTGAACTTATACCGAAGGGGTTTTTAACTTGCATCTTCCTCTCCCATCTATGGACAACAGTCATTATATTTAGATTCCACTGGAATCCTATTTTGCATAGACCTCATTTCCAAATAAGAACACATTTACAAATACCAGGGGTTAGCTGTTGAATACACGTTTTGTCAGGGGACACAATTCAACCTACCATGTCATCCTGATGAGGGTTGGAGCTTGACATGGCCACAGCAAAAGGACCAGTAGTTTCTTCCTTGAAGTTTGCTTCCTTATTCCAAAGTTTAGTCTATTCAGGTGAGGCCTGAGAATGTGGTCAGCTTGGAAGTTCAGTGAGATGAAGACAGAACACAGAAGAAGAAAAACAGCACTGGAGAAACAACAGCATTTTCCTGGTTTTCTTCTATGGTCTGGCCATAAGATCCTAGTCAACTTGGAATTCTCTGGCCCAGGAGTGGGACACTGTGAAGCTCAGGCTTGGTGTGACCTTTCCCTAAATAGGAAACACTAGAGAGCAAAGCTATAAATAATTTACAAACACTGGGCCTGGTGTTTATAAATGTTGAGCGGTAGCATCCTGAATTGAAACTGTAGCCAGTTAAGAATTCAGGATCCGGGGCTTCCCTGGTGGTCCAGTGGGTAAGGACACCGCCTTGCAGTGCAAGGGACGCCGGTTCCATCCCTGGCCTGGGAAGATCCCACGTGGCCCAGAGCGTCTGGACTGATGTGTCCAACTACCGAGCCGGAGCTCTGGAGCGCATGTACCCAGAACTGGTGCTCTGCAGCGAGAGAGGCCACTGTGATGAGAGGCCCACATAGGCCAAAGAACAAAGATAAATAAGTGAAAGATCAGTAGAAGTGCCCCCCACCCAAGAAAAGAATTCAGGATCCTAGCCATATTTAATCTTGGAAATAAGAATTTACAAGAAAATTCATAAATGTATGGAGGTGATTTGTTACTTTAAATTCTGACATGAATCCATGCAAAATTTCCTGCTAGAGGAGGAAGAAAACACGAAGCAGTGTCATAAAGTCTTCTCCTTATTTGCATGTTAGAAAATAAGACTTCACCTTCAGGCAAAGTCGTAAGTGAAAACTTCAGCCTGTGAGAATCGCAGAGTCACTTAACATTGAACTTATACCCGAAGACTATGATTTGAAGGGTTTTCACATTTGGCAGTGCTTTGTAAGAAGATACTTATTTACTCTTGTCATGGTGAGTTGTTTTGTTTTTTTCTTTTGCCTGAGACTAAAACAGGCTCCAAAATACAAGCGTGAAGAATAGCATTCTCAACTGTCGTATCATTTTTGAAACATCATTTGGAGGACCCTCAGTTGGCAGTGACTGAAGTAACTGGGATTTCACTTCTGCAGGCATGTCAAATGTAATGAAACAAGTTTTTATGATCATTGAAATGTTAGAATTCATAACAGGAATTTGGGGGAATGGATTCATTATACTAGTCCTCAGTGCTAACTCTCTGAAAAGCAAGCACATCTCTTTGTTTGATTTCATCTTCACATGCTTAGCCATCTCCCGAATTGGTATGATATTCATACTTCTCCTGGATAGCATTAGAATAGTTTTCATCCAGAAATATTAGAATGTCATGAGGTAATAGAAGTGACTTTTGATTTTTTGGGGGAATCTGAGCAACTCCGTAAGTACCTGATGTGTCACCTGCCTCAGTGTCTTCTACTTCTTCAAGTTGTCGAGTTTCTCCCACCCCTTATTTCTCTGGCTGAAGTGCAGAAGAGACAGAGTTGTTTCCACCATTATCTTGGGAGTCTGTCTTTCTCTGCTTTTTATTCTTCTGAGCATAGGGTTTGATGCTTTCACCGTCAGTGACCATTTAGAAATAGAAAGCAACTTGACTTGGAAGAAACACATGCATGAAACAGAGTACAATTGCGGGCAAATTCTCTTCCACTTGGCATCTCTTGTCCCCATGGCCATGTCCCTCATTTTATTTTTCCTGTTAATCTTTTCCTTATGGAGACATACCAGGCAGATGACACGCCATGGCACAGGTCCCGGGGACTTCAACACAGGGATTCTTGTGAGAGCCAGAAATACTTTGATAAATGTATGGAGGTGATTTGTTACTTTAAATTCTGACATGAATCCATGCAAAATTTCCTGCTAGAGGAGGAAGAAAACACGAAGCAGTGTCATAAAGTCTTCTCCTTATTTGCATGTTAGAAAATAAGACTTCACCTTCAGGCAAAGTCGTAAGTGAAAACTTCAGCCTGTGAGAATCGCAGAGTCACTTAACATTGAACTTATACCCGAAGACTATGATTTGAAGGGTTTTCACATTTGGCAGTGCTTTGTAAGAAGATACTTATTTACTCTTGTCATGGTGAGTTGTTTTGTTTTTTTCTTTTGCCTGAGACTAAAACAGGCTCCAAAATACAAGCGTGAAGAATAGCATTCTCAACTGTCGTATCATTTTTGAAACATCTTTTGGGAGGACCCTCAGTTGGCAGTGACTGAAGTAACTGGGATTTCACTTCTGCAGGCATGTCAAATGTAATGAAACAAGTTTTTATGATCATTGAAATGTTAGAATTCATAACAGGAATTTGGGGGAATGGATTCATTATACTAGTCCTCAGTGCTAACTCTCTGAAAAGCAAGCACATCTCTTTGTTTGATTTCATCTTCACATGCTTAGCCATCTCCCGAATTGGTATGATATTCATACTTCTCCTGGATAGCATTAGAATAGTTTTCATCCAGAAATATTAGAATGTCATGAGGTAATAGAAGTGACTTTTGATTTTTTGGGGGAATCTGAGCAACTCCGTAAGTACCTGATGTGTCACCTGCCTCAGTGTCTTCTACTTCTTCAAGTTGTCGAGTTTCTCCCACCCCTTATTTCTCTGGCTGAAGTGCAGAAGAGACAGAGTTGTTTCCACCATTATCTTGGGAGTCTGTCTTTCTCTGCTTTTTATTCTTCTGAGCATAGGGTTTGATGCTTTCACCGTCAGTGACCATTTAGAAATAGAAAGCAACTTGACTTGGAAGAAACACATGCATGAAACAGAGTACAATTGCGGTCAAATTCTCTTCCACTTGGCATCTCTTGTCCCCATGGCCATGTCCCTCATTTTATTTTTCCTGTTAATCTTTTCCTTATGGAGACATACCAGGCAGATGACACGCCATGGCACAGGTCCCGGGGACTTCAACACAGGGATTCTTGTGAGAGCCAGAAATACTTTGACTTCTTTCATCATTTTCTTAGTTGTGCCCTATTTGTCTACCTTGTTGTTAACTTGGTCCCGTTTGACACTAGAAAATAACATGGCTTATATTGTCATTTCAGACAGTAGCATTTGTCTATCCTTCAATTCACCCTTTTGATTCTGGGGAACGGGATGCTGAGACAGACTTCTGTGAATCTGCTAAGGCAAATTGAATCCTGCATCAAGGGATTGTAGTTCTTCAATGCATGGAGGAACTGGAGAGGAATCACTTATGTTCTGAAGAAAACAACTGACTGAGGAGGATCTTCTGTGTTCTCCCACTACTTTCATATGGTGCTGGATAGAATTTTTTTTTTTTTTTTGAAGGAGGGAGAGGGGCGGGTTGGAGAGGGAAGGCGGGCGGGCCATTTCTATTGGTCTTTCATTTATCTATTTTCATCCATCTTTGTTCTTTGGCCCGTGTGGGCCTCCCATTGCAGTGGCCTCTGTTGTCGCAGAGCACCTGCTCTAGGTGCATGCACTCCAGAGCTCCAGCTCGGTAATTGAACACATCGGTCCAGCCACTCCGCAGCACGTGGGATCTTCCCAGGCCATGGATGGAACCGGCGTCCCTTGCACTACAAGGCGGTGTCCTTACCCACTGGACCACCAGGGACACCCTAGGTCATGTTTTGTACTTACAGCTTTATAAAGCAAACAGATGCAGGGTAATGTGACTTTTGATTTTTGGGGAATCTGAGCCATTGATGTGTCACCTGCCTCAGTGTCTTCTACTTCTTCAAGTTGTCGAGTTTCTCCCACCCCTTATTTCTCTGGCTGAAGTGCAGAAGAGACAGAGTTGTTTCCACCATTATCTTGGGAGTCTGTCTTTCTCTGCTTTTTATTCTTCTGAGCATAGGGTTTGATGCTTTCACCGTCAGTGACCATTTAGAAATAGAAAGCAACTTGACTTGGAAGAAACACATGCATGAAACAGAGTACAATTGCGGTCAAATTCTCTTCCACTTGGCATCTCTTGTCCCCATGGCCATGTCCCTCATTTTATTTTTCCTGTTAATCTTTTCCTTATGGAGACATACCAGGCAGATGACACGCCATGGCACAGGTCCCGGGGACTTCAACACAGGGATTCTTGTGAGAGCCAGAAATACTTTGACTTCTTTCATCATTTTCTTAGTTGTGCCCTATTTGTCTACCTTGTTGTTAACTTGGTCCCGTTTGACACTAGAAAATAACATGGCTTATATTGTCATTTCAGACAGTAGCATTTGTCTATCCTTCAATTCACCCTTTTGATTCTGGGGAACGGGATGCTGAGACAGACTTCTGTGAATCTGCTAAGGCAAATTGAATCCTGCATCAAGGGATTGTAGTTCTTCAATGCATGGAGGAACTGGAGAGGAATCACTTATGTTCTGAAGAAAACAACTGACTGAGGAGGATCTTCTGTGTTCTCCCACTACTTTCATATGGTGCTGGATAGAATTTTTTTTTTTTTTTTGAAGGAGGGAGAGGGGCGGGTTGGAGAGGGAAGGGGGCGGGCGGGCCATTTCTATTGGTCTTTCATTTATCTATTTTCATCCATCTTTGTTCTTTGGCCCGTGTGGGCCTCCCATTGCAGTGGCCTCTGTTGTCGCAGAGCACCTGCTCTAGGTGCATGCACTCCAGAGCTCCAGCTCGGTAATTGAACACATCGGTCCAGCCACTCCGCAGCACGTGGGATCTTCCCAGGCCATGGATGGAACCGGCGTCCCTTGCACTACAAGGCGGTGTCCTTACCCACTGGACCACCAGGGACACCCTAGGTCATGTTTTTGTACCTATTCTTAACATGCTTTCATGTAAAGCAAACAGCATAGATACTTGAAAAACCAAAAAACCAACTCCACACAATTATTTATCATTGGGTAGTAGTTGAAACAGTGTATCAGTGGTTTTCAACTAAGGTGATTTTTGCCCCCTCTTGTAGGGATATATGGCAGTGTCTTGTGACAACTGGGGCTGATGCCAGAATTCTGTGGACAGAGGCCCGGGATGCTGCTAGGCATCTGACAGTTCCAGGACAGCCTTCTACAAAGAAGAATTACCCAGCCCCAAATGTTATGCATGACATTGAGAAGCCCTATAATCTACAAGTGATAGCAAAATAATTGAATCTCTTAGATATCATAATAGAGAAGGATATTATGAATATGACAAGTAATAACTATATTTCTTAGTGGAGAAAATATTATGGAACAATACAATTCTGTATATTTCCACAAACCATGTAAATTAAAGCATTATAGCAAAATAATGACAGTGCCTCTTTCTAAAAGCCTTTTCAGGTGATTTCCCATTTCTGCATAGGTCATGACTCTCTTGAATAGTTATTAATAGTTACTTAAAATTTTCCTTTCCAAAGTAGTTTTCTGATGCCTAAGACTAATTTACCATGAAAATGTTGTCTACTTTGCATGAAATTTTGGTTCCTGATGAAATGGAAATTCTCTTTGTGTTCATATGTGACCTTTGCATCTTAATTTGGGTGGTGACTCTGGAAATGAGATTTCTTTCAAAACAGAATAGAAAAAAATCTAAAGGCTTTGTTACAGATACTAAAATAAAATGCTTCTTTAGCCAGAAAAAAATGTGTCAATATTCAGATAAATAAGTATAAATAATTGAAATACTTAGTAAGACTACATAATATAAAGAAGTGACATATTTTCCTAGTTATTTTCTCTATTGGATGAGGTTAGGGTTTAATCAATGTTGCCAGATGATTGGAGAAGGTAATATGTTTTCATTTATATTAACCTTGTATCATGAGGAAAGTTTACACAGATAAAAGGAATTACTCAGGGACTTCCCTAGTGGCCCAGGCGTTAAGAATGCACCTTGCAAAGCAGGGGGCACAGGTTTCATCCCTGGTCGGGGAACTAAGATCCTACATACTGTGGAGCAACTAAACCTGAGCAGCACAACTAGAGAGTCTATGTGCCACAAGGAACGATCCCTCATGATGCAACAAGGACCCTGTGTGTGCAACTAAGACTTGGTGCAGCCAAATAAATACATGAATCAATAAATAGCTTTAAGAAAGAATTTGTCATTGACTGTTAATATGCTTAAGGTGATATGAAACGTCACACTTTATTATATATAGCATGAAACAATCCCTGGAACTAATATTATTTTGTACTATCCCTGTACTAACAATATTTTGGGGAGCTATATTAGGAAGCTTTGACTATTTAAAAGAAAACATTTTGTATCAAACTAGGGTAAACTATAGGAAGTTAATTATTTCATTTACTTAAGCATCTAAAGGAGAGACAGTTCCATTCCATGGCCAAGGATTCAGGCTATTTCCCTCTCTATTCTGTTGAACTTAGGGTCTTCATCCTAGACCTTCTTTCTTTGGGGTTACAAATAATTGCCAATGGCAGCTGGTTCTGTTTTCGTACTCAAGACCTGCTAAAAACAGAGTCTTATTTAAATTAGGAATAATAACGCCTTCATTTCAGTTTGTTGAAATCAGGACCTTATTTTGCCCTTGGATCAGAGAACTGCTTCCAGCAGAATATCATAATTTGACACTTATATATCTTCTTTTGTTACATCCTTTGCAGCTGAAGATGGAGAAGCTCTACACAGCGAGGAAAAACAAAACTGAGAGCTGACTATGGCTCAGATCATGAACGCCTTACTGCAAAATTCAGACTTAAATTGAAAAAAGTAGGGAAAACCACTAGGCCATTCAGGTATGACCTAAATAAAATCCTTTATGATTATACAGTAGAAATTACAAATAGATTCAAGGGATTAGATCTAATAGAGTGCCATAAGAACTATGGACAGAGTTTCATAACATTGCGCAGGAGGCAGTGATCAAAATCATCCCCAAGAAAAAGAAATGCAAAACAAAATGGTTGTCTGAGGAAGTCTTACAAATAGTGAGAAAAGAATAGAAGGTAAAGGCAAAGGAGAAAAGGAAAGATAGACAAATCTGAATGCAGAGTTCCAGACAATAATAGCAAGGAGAGATAAAACCCTTAACTGAACAATGCAAAGAAATAGAGAAAACAATCCTGGTCGGGGAACTAAGACAATGTGGAGCAACTAAACCTGAGCAGCACAACTAGAGAGTCTATGTGCCACAAGGAACGATCCTCATGATGCAACAAGGACCCTGTGTGTGCAACTAAGACTTGGTGCAGCCAAATAAATACATGAATCAATAAATAGCTTTAAGAAAGAATTTGTCATTGACTGTTAATATGCTTAAGGTGATATGAAACGTCACACTTTATTATATATAGCATGAAACAATCCCTGGAACTAATATTATTTTGTACTATCCCTGTACTAACAATATTTTGGGGAGCTATATTAGGAAGCTTTGACTATTTAAAAGAAAACATTTTGTATCAAACTAGGGTAAACTATAGGAAGTTAATTATTTCATTTACTTAAGCATCTAAAGGAGAGACAGTTCCATTCCATGGCCAAGGATTCAGGCTATTTCCCTCTCTATTCTGTTGAACTTAGGGTCTTCATCCTAGACCTTCTTTCTTTGGGGTTACAAATAATTGCCAATGGCAGCTGGTTCTGTTTTCGTACTCAAGACCTGCTAAAAACAGAGTCTTATTTAAATTAGGAATAATAACGCCTTCATTTCAGTTTGTTGAAATCAGGACCTTATTTTGCCCTTGGATCAGAGAACTGCTTCCAGCAGAATATCATAATTTGACACTTATATATCTTCTTTTGTTACATCCTTTGCAGCTGAAGATGGAGAAGCTCTACACAGCGAGGAAAAACAAAACTGAGAGCTGACTATGGCTCAGATCATGAACGCCTTACTGCAAAATTCAGACTTAAATTGAAAAAAGTAGGGAAAACCACTAGGCCATTCAGGTATGACCTAAATAAAATCCTTTATGATTATACAGTAGAAATTACAAATAGATTCAAGGGATTAGATCTAATAGAGTGCCATAAGAACTATGGACAGAGTTTCATAACATTGCGCAGGAGGCAGTGATCAAAATCATCCCCAAGAAAAAGAAATGCAAAAAAACAAAATGGTTGTCTGAGGAAGTCTTACAAATAGTGAGAAAAGAATAGAAGGTAAAGGCAAAGGAGAAAAGGAAAGATAGACAAATCTGAATGCAGAGTTCCAGACAATAATAGCAAGGAGAGATAAAACCCTTAACTGAACAATGCAAAGAAATAGAGAAAAACAATAGAATGGGAAAGATTAGAGGTCTTTTCAAGAAAATTAAAAACATCAAGGGAACATTCATGCAAAGATGGGCATTAAAAAGTATAGAAATGGTAAGGACCTAACAGAAGCAGAAGAGATTAAGAAAGAAGAAACTATACAAGAAAGGTCTTAATGACCTGGACAATCACAATGGTGTGATCACTCACCTAGAGCCAGACATTCTGGAGAGTAAAGTCAAGTGGGCTTTAAGAAGCATCAGTATGATAAAAGCCAGTGGAGGGGCTTCCCTGGTGGTCCAGTGGGTAAGGACACCACCTTGCAGTGCAAGAGGTGCCGGTTGGATCCCTGGCCTGGGAAGATCCCACGTGCCGCGGAGCGGCTGGACCAATGTGTCCAATTACCGAGCTGGAGCTCTGGAGTGCATGCGCCCAGAGCTGGTGCTCTGCGACAACAGAGGCCGCTGCAATGGGAGGCCCACATGGGCCAAAGCACAAAGATGGATGAAAGTATATAAATGAAAGACCAATAGAAGTGGCCCGCCCACCCTCCTCCCTCTCCAACCTACCCCCCCAAAAAATGTTCAAAAAAAAAAAAAAGCCAGTGGAAGCGATGGAATTCCAACTGAGCTATTTCAAATCCTAAAAAGCTGATGCTGTTAAAGTGCTGCACTCATTATGCCACCAAATTGGAAAATTCAACATGACTGGAAAAGGTCAGTTTTCATTCCAATCCCAAAGAAGGGCTATGCCAAAGATTGTTTAAACTACCACATAATTACACTCATTTCATGTGCTACCCTGTAATGCTCAAAATCCTCCATAGAGGCTTCAACAATGTGTGAACTGAGAACTTCCAGATGTGCAAGCTGGATTTAGAAAAGGCTGGGGAGCCAGAGATCAAATTGCCAACATCTGTTGGATCATAGAAACAGCAAGGGAATTCCAGAGAAACATCTACTTCTGCTTCATTGACTACACCAAAGCCTTTGACCATGTGGATCAGAACAGACTTTGGAAAATTCTGGAAGAGATGGGAATACCAGACCACCTTACCTGCCTCCTGAGAAACCTGTATATGGGAAAAGAAGCAACGTTAGAACCAGGCTTGGAATAATAGACTGGTTCCAAATTGGGAAAGGAATGCATCAGGGTTGTATGTTGTTACCCTGCTTATTTAATTTATATGCAGAGTATATCATGCAAAAGGTTGGGCTGGATAAAGCATAAGCTGGAATCAAGATTGCAGGAGAAATATCAGTTACCTTAGAAATGCACCACCCTTGTGGCAGAAAGGAAAGAAGAACTTAAAGAGCCTCTTGATGAAGGTGAAATAGCTGGCCTAAAACTCAACATTCAAAAAATGGAGATCATGCCATGCAGTCCCATCACTTCATGGCAAATAGATGGGGAAAAGATGGAAACAGTAACAGACTTTATTTTCCTGGACTCCAAAGTCACTGTGCACAGTGATTGCAGTCATGAAATTAAAAGACACCTGCTCCTTGGAAGAAAAGCTATGACAAACCTAGACAGTGTATTCAAAAGCAGAGACATCACTTTGCCGCAAAAGTCTTATAGTCAAAGCTATGGTTTTTCCAGTAGTCATATATGAATGTGGGGGGTGGACCATAATGAAGGCTTAGTGCTGAAGAATTGATGCTTTTGAACTATGTTATTGGAGAAGACTCTTGAGAGTCCTTTGGACTCCAAGGAGATCAAACCAGTCAATCCTAGATGAATTCAATCCTGAATATTCATTGGAAGGACTGATGCTGAAGCTGAAGCTCTAATACTTTGGCTACCCGATGGGAAGAGCCAACACATTGGAAAAGACCCTGATGATGGGAAAGGTTGAAGGCAGGAGGAGAAGGGGATGACAGAGGATGAGATGGTTGGATGGCATCACCAACTCAATGGAGATGATGAACAACAGGGAAGCTTGGTGTACTGCAGTCCATGGAATCACAAAGAGTCAGACAAGACTGGGCCACTGAAGAACAGTAACAGTCCTTGCATGTGTGCTGAGTTGCTAAGTCCTCTCTGACTCTTTGTGGCCCCATGGGTTCTAGCCTGAAGGCTCCTCTGTCCACAGAACTTTCCAGGCAAGAATAGTGGAGTGGGTTACCTTTTCTTTCTCTGGGGATCTTCTTGACCCAGAGATCAAACCTACCTCTCCTGAGGCTTCTTTATTCACAGGCATATTTTTTTACCACTGATGACCTGGGAGGCCCCTTAGTTAGCATGACTACAGGCTAATCAGTTTTATTGATCTTTCCAAAGAAGCAGATTGTGTCCACAATGGCCAAATTCATTTATCTCTTCTAGGTATTGTTTTCACTTTATAAACTATCATAATTAACACAATATAAATAACAATCAATGCTGAAATTGAAAATGATAAAGTCCAGTTTTTGTTCTATTGTGCTATATTTTCTGTAGCTATATGCTTGGCACTTCCACTGCATAATCCAGGGTAACAAATGCAAAATAGTCTCAGGAGGACAGGCAGAATCCATGAAACAGAAACTTGTATTTGCATCTTAACAAATTGTGGGTAGACATTCAGTCTGGACAGATATACTGTAGACTAGCTAAATTGTATAGATATAACTGGAGGGGTCTCCATAAGCTGTTTGAATTCCATCACAAGGCAGTAATTGGGGCACTTTTGAGGCTTTATTAATGAAAGAGAAGAAAATCATTCTCACACCAAGCAGTGCCATGACTTGTTCTGCATCAGGTAACTGAAATTAATGAAACAGGAACAGTATTGGGGCTCAGCAGACATGCTGAGTATACTGGAAGACCTCCTCATGTTTATAACAGTTACTGAGTCAATATTGGGGCTTTAAGGGAATGGATTTATTGGACTTGTAACCTGCATTGACTGTGTGAAAAACAAGAAGATCTCTACTATCAGCTTCATTCTCACTGGCTTAGCCACTTCCAGGTTTTGCCTGATATGGTTAATAGTCATAGATGGATATGTGAGAGTGTTTTCTCCAGATATATATTTGTCTGGTAATCTAATTCAATATACAGTTTACTGATGGATAATTATGAGTCAGTCAAGTGTCATGTTTACTACCAGCCTCAGCATCTTCTGTTTCCTCAAGATCGCCAATTATTCCCACCGCATTTTTCTCTGCTTGAAAGGTCACATCAATAGGATTCTTCTTCTTCTGATGGGCTGCCTGCTTATTTCATGGCTATTTGCTTTTCCATATATTGCAAAGACAGTTATTAATAGTAGAATGAAGAACAGAAGCACAAGTGAACTGGTCATCATGCATAAAAGTGAATACTTTACATATTAGATTTTATTCAGTATTAAATCCCTCCTCATCTTTATCCTATGCCTGATGGCATGTTTCTTATTAATCACTTCCCTTTGGAAGCACAACAGGAAGATGCAATTGAATGCCACAGGATTCAGAGACTCCAGCACAGAAGCACACATCAGAGCAATGAAAATCTTGGTGTCTTTTATTGTCCTCTTTATCCTGTATTTTGTAGGCACTTCCATCCAAATATCGGGTGGTACTCTGCCTGAAAACAAACTGCTGTTTACTTTTGGTATGACAACCAGACTCTTCTATCCTTGGGGTCACTCCTTCATCCTAATTCTAGGAAACAACAAGCTAAAAACAAGCCTCTTTGAAGGTACTGAAGTCTTCAAAGTGCTGGAGAAAAGATGAACTTCTCAGAGCTCTATGATGGACGTCGGGAGAAATGGATGCTCCAAGGAAGTAATCTAGGTTTGAAATCCCTGAAGATCTGTTTCACTTCCATTACATTCTTACAGTCATTTTTAGCTATGTTATTGAGCATAACTAAACTCTTCCACAAGGATTTTGAGTACATCTCAGAGAATTCCACTTTTCAATGAGGTTTGAATCCCCCATACATAATGAGTGGCTCAAGCAGCTTCCTTCTCTTACAATTGCTTCTCCCATCACCCAACTACAGACCAAAAACTACTCAGAGACTGTAAGCTTCTAAAATAAGATTTCTGTTTGTGTTTTCCTGATTTCCCTGAAGCATTATAGTCCTTTATCAATTTAAATCAAATGAATATTATTATTATTACATTGCTATTCTTATTTGTTTTAATGCCCACATTTTTCTACTGTTGTCAAATAAGAACCACTTCAGTTTGTTCCTTGTGTCCTTTGACATGGTTCATTCTTCTTTAGGCTTCCTTACATTCTAACAAACTAAAACATTTCAGGCTTATTTTGTACTTTTCATCACCCAACCCTGGATTCACTGTTTCTCCAAGGAGTCCTCATTTATCTGAGGGCAGAAGGGTATGTGAAATCCAAGATTTGGTCGTATACACACATTGCACACAGCAACTTAGTTCTTTCTCCCTCTCTGCCTCTTGTCTGTGTATCTCTGTATTTGTAATATATGGTGCATCTGTTGATATGTCTAATTCCAATTTGAAACTGCAGGCTTCCTTCTTTCCATGTTGCAAAGCCCTTTTTAACCATGAAAAACATGACTCTCATTTTGTTCAGTTTATTTATTCATTTGTTCAGTCCTCATATACACTGAAAGTAGTTTCAGACTTGTTAACTCACATCAAAGAAGAGAAAGGAAGGAAGGGATGAAGGAAGGAAGGGAGAGAGAGTAAAAGACAGGAAGGAAGGAGGAAGAATAGAAAGAAGGAAGGAGACAGGGAGGGGAGGAAAGGAAGAGAAAAAGACACTTTTAACTACAAGTCAGTACTTTGTTGCAGCTTGTATATGACTGCATCAGGGTATAAAGTCAAAAGACTGTTCCAGAGTTACTTTGGTAAGTTCTCTTTCTTTTCCTTGACCATGGTTATATCATTGATTTGAAAAGTGAGAACTGTTTCTTATTGTATTCTCTTTTAGATTTTTTTTTTTTAATTTTGGCCTCTTTTATTGGTTTTTTATTTATCTATTTTCATCCATCTTTATTCTTTGGCCTGTGTGAGCCTCCCATCGCAGTGGCCTCTCCCACCACAGAGCACTGGCTCTGGGCACATGCACTGCAGAGTGCTGGCTCACAGTTGGACACACAAGGCTAGCCGCTATGTGGCAGGTAGGATCCTGCCAGGCAAGGTGGCAGGTGGGATTCTCCCAGGCCAGGGATTGAATCGGTGCCCCTTGCACTGCAAGGCGGACTCCTTACCCAGTGACCACCAGAGAAGTCCCTCTGTTTTCATTTTTACCCCAGGCATATTTTTTTTTTAGTTTAAAATATTAACGTCATTTCAAGAGTCAAAATTGTACAAAAGGCATACTGAGAATATCATCATTCACCCCCATAACTTCCATCGCATTTTAAATTACAACTTATAGATTATAAATCTTATTCATTTCTGCTTTCTTCCTCCTATTTTTATTTTTGAAAAATAAACAAGTGTGTACATATTAAACTTTTCCTTATTTCTTATGTAAAAGATAGTTTGCACAATGATTTTTCATTTTACAACATGTAAGAAATCACTGGATCCATCAGTGGAATTATTTTTCATTCTTTCTTACATCTTCTTAGGACTCCATTATTTGAATGTACCAGAACTGATCCAACAGATTCTGTGTTTATGTTGGTTTGTTTCTGATATTTCACAAGTGCAAAAAATGATGCTCTGAATAATCTTGCACATAGAGAGAGTCTTTCCAACCTCACCAAGCAATTATGTCAACTCTAACCTTGCCTACCAGAAGATGGCCTCGATTCCATAGGTTAAGGGCTTAGTCCCAGAGGGGTGTCCCCACTTCAGATGCCAATTTTCGTTATAGCAACAGTCCCGGTTGTTACCTGTGTTTTTGACTTACTGGCTACAAATCAGAGGTTGTACAACCCCCCTGTCTGGGTTTGATGATTAATTTGCTAGGTAGCTCATGGAACTCAGAAGATGTGTGTACTTACTACACAAAGAATATTACAAAGAATATTAAAGGAAGTGAATCAGCAAGCAGGTGAAGAGATCTAGCTCCCCTCTATCCTCTTATGGAAATTCTTGGTAGTTAGCATGAGAGGTTTCTGGGGATAATTTACAGAATACCTGGTTGTGAAGTGAGGATTTAAGACTTGACTAAAATTACCTGAGGAAGAAAAAATCGTTGTGCTGAAATGTGAAAATATTGAACAAGAGTGCTGGCAGATCACAGTAAGGAAGGGAGTTGAAACATGCAGAGTTTGAGATGGTGGTCTCATGAAGATTGCTTCTAAAAGAGGAGAGGGAAACAACGAATGGAGAAATGCCCTAGAGAAGCTGAAAGAAGAAAAAGATGGAAAAAGGGGACATTTAAGATTATGCAAGAGAAGTAAGACAATTGAACTCAACACAGCTCCTTCGCCTACCTGCCGAAAGATCGGCACCCACGGCTGTTAAGGGTAGCAGTGAGAAGAAACGAGCTACAGTCATATGTCAACATATAGGTGAATCTTACAAACTGACTGTGAATTGAAGAGACTAAATTTATGTTCTCTATGAGTCCATACAAAAATAAAAATATAAACAAGTGTGTACATATTAAACTTTTCCTTATTTCTTATGTAAAAGATAGTTTGCACAATGATTTTTCATTTTACAACATGTAAGAAATCACTGGATCCATCAGTGGAATTATTTTTCATTCTTTCTTACATCTTCTTAGGACTCCATTATTTGAATGTACCAGAACTGATCCAACAGATTCTGTGTTTATGTTGGTTTGTTTCTGATATTTCACAAGTGCAAAAAATGATGCTCTGAATAATCTTGCACATAGAGAGAGTCTTTCCAACCTCACCAAGCAATTATGTCAACTCTAACCTTGCCTACCAGAAGATGGCCTCGATTCCATAGGTTAAGGGCTTAGTCCCAGAGGGGTGTCCCCACTTCAGATGCCAATTTTCGTTATAGCAACAGTCCCGGTTGTTACCTGTGTTTTTGACTTACTGGCTACAAATCAGAGGTTGTACAACCCCCCTGTCTGGGTTTGATGATTAATTTGCTAGGTAGCTCATGGAACTCAGAAGATGTGTGTACTTACTACACAAAGAATATTACAAAGAATATTAAAGGAAGTGAATCAGCAAGCAGGTGAAGAGATCTAGCTCCCCTCTATCCTCTTATGGAAATTCTTGGTAGTTAGCATGAGAGGTTTCTGGGGATAATTTACAGAATACCTGGTTGTGAAGTGAGGATTTAAGACTTGACTAAAATTACCTGAGGAAGAAAAAATCGTTGTGCTGAAATGTGAAAATATTGAACAAGAGTGCTGGCAGATCACAGTAAGGAAGGGAGTTGAAACATGCAGAGTTTGAGATGGTGGTCTCATGAAGATTGCTTCTAAAAGAGGAGAGGGAAACAACGAATGGAGAAATGCCCTAGAGAAGCTGAAAGAAGAAAAAGATGGAAAAAGGGGACATTTAAGATTATGCAAGAGAAGTAAGACAATTGAACTCAACACAGCTCCTTCGCCTACCTGCCGAAAGATCGGCACCCACGGCTGTTAAGGGTAGCAGTGAGAAGAAACGAGCTACAGTCATATGTCAACATATAGGTGAATCTTACAAACTGACTGTGAATTGAAGAGACTAAATTTATGTTCTCTATGAGTCCATACATATAAATATAAAAAAGCAATAGATTGTGAGGTTGTAACTAGAAGGGGCTTGAGGTTGTCTTCTGGGGAGTGGACTGTATATGTTTTTTGATCCTGGGGTACGGCTATCGATTGTATGTAGTTTAAAACTTAATGAAGCTTGTCATGCAAAATTGTATTAAGTTTAATTTAGAAGTATTTGTCAATTATTTTTGCAGTAGTAGAAATATCTGTATGAATTTTCCAGAATTGCTGTAGGAAATTATCGCAAATGTAGTACCTTCAAAAAGCAGATGTTTACTCCTCACAGTTCTGGAGTCTGTAAGAGTGAAATGAAGGAACCAGCAAGAATCCACTCTCTTTGAAAACTCTGTAGAAGAGTCCTTTCTTTCCTCTTCCACCTTCTGCTGCACCCAGATACTCCTTTCATGATAGCAATAGTAACCCCAGTTCCTGCCTACAGCTGCACATGGCCTCTTTCTGTATGTTGCATCTTTCTCTCCCATCTATGGACAACGGTCATTATATTTAGATTCCACTCGAATCCTGTATTAGCATAGGTCCCATTTCCAAATAAGAACACATTTGCCAGAGTCTGGCTCTTGGGTGTACCTCTTGATGGGAGACACAGTTCAACCTACAGTGTCCCCCTATTAAAGGTTGGAGGTTTGCACAGAGGGGGCGAATGAGGTCAGTGGTTTCCTCCTTGAAGTTTGCTTCCAGCTTCCAAAGTTCTAATCTACTCAGATGAGGCCTGAGAATGCTGTTAGCTTGGAAGGACAGTGAAGCAAGGATAGAACACAAAAGAAGGAAAAAGGCCCTGGAAGGACAAGAGCGTCTTCCTATTTTTCTTCTGTGCTTTGGACATAAGATCCTAGTCAATTTGGAAATTTCCTTTTGAAAGTAGATTTCTAATCCCTGAGATATATTTACCATGAAAATGTTGTCTACTTTGCATGAAGTTTCGGTCCCTGGTAAAATGGAAACTCTCTTAATGCTAAATATGTTATATTTGCATCTTAATTTGTGCGTAAGGCTGAAAGTGAATTTTCTTTGAAAAGAGAATAGAGAAAAATCTAAGAACTTTGTTTAAGATGCTAAAGTAGAATGCTTCTTTAACCAGGAATAATGGAAATATTCAAATAAATAAATATCAATTATGGAAATAGTTGTTAAAGCTACATAATGTAAAGGGCTATTTGCCTACTTTTTCTCTGTATTGGATGAGCTTAGGTTTAATCAGTGTTGCTAGATGATTGGAAAATGTAATATGTTCTCATTTGTATTAACCTTATATACTCAGTGAAGTTTCCACAGATAAAAAGAAATACTCATTAACTGTTGACATACCTAAGGCTTATGAAACATCATGCTTTATTATATACAACATGAACCAGTACCTGGAAAAATGTACATATTAGCAATATTTTGAGGAGATATAGAATCTTATGTAGTGAGGCAGTGGAATTTACAACCAGAGATGTAGGTCTTTGTTCTGGGAAGGGAGATTGAGAGGCGGGTGCAGGAGTCTGCTTATCAGGCAACTGTGTGTCTGCGAAGGGGGTCTGCTTATCAGGTGGGACTGCGAGGTGGCGAAACAGCCAGATGTTGTTTTATAACTTGTTAGCTTCTGGTGAGATGGGACTGCAATTATCTGCCGCAAATAAGAAATGGGTGAATTGGACTTTGACGAGGGTGGGGAAACTCTCAGCTGCCATAACACTAATTAGGAAGCTTTTGAATCTAAAAATATCTTATCTCAAACTAGTATAAACTATAAGGAAATTTATTTTTTCATCTACCTAGACCTCTAAGGGAGAGACGGTTCCGCCAAGGAAGGTTTCCTCCTTGAAGTTTGCTTCCAGCTTCCAAAGTTCTAATCTACTCAGATGAGGCCTGAGAATGTTTAGCTGGGGTCTTCTTTTATTTTTCTTCTGTGCTTTGGACATAAGATCCTAGTCAATTTGGAAATTTCCTTTTGAAAGTAGATTTCTAATCCCTGAGATATATTTACCATGAAAATGTTGTCTACTTTGCATGAAGTTTCGGTCCCTGGTAAAATGGAAACTCTCTTAATGCTAAATATGTTATATTTGCATCTTAATTTGTGCGTAAGGCTGAAAGTGAATTTTCTTTGAAAAGAGAATAGAGAAAAATCTAAGAACTTTGTTTAAGATGCTAAAGTAGAATGCTTCTTTAACCAGGAATAATGGAAATATTCAAATAAATAAATATCAATTATGGAAATAGTTGTTAAAGCTACATAATGTAAAGGGCTATTTGCCTACTTTTTCTCTGTATTGGATGAGCTTAGGTTTAATCAGTGTTGCTAGATGATTGGAAAATGTAATATGTTCTCATTTGTATTAACCTTATATACTCAGTGAAGTTTCCACAGATAAAAAGAAATACTCATTAACTGTTGACATACCTAAGGCTTATGAAACATCATGCTTTATTATATACAACATGAACCAGTACCTGGAAAAATGTACATATTAGCAATATTTTGAGGAGATATAGAATCTTATGTAGTGAGGCAGTGGAATTTACAACCAGAGATGTAGGTCTTTGTTCTGGGAAGGGAGATTGAGAGGCGGGTGCAGGAGTCTGCTTATCAGGCAACTGTGTGTCTGCGAAGGGGGTCTGCTTATCAGGTGGGACTGCGAGGTGGCGAAACAGCCAGATGTTGTTTTATAACTTGTTAGCTTCTGGTGAGATGGGACTGCAATTATCTGCCGCAAATAAGAAATGGGTGAATTGGACTTTGACGAGGGTGGGGAAACTCTCAGCTGCCATAACACTAATTAGGAAGCTTTTGAATCTAAAAAAATATCTTATCTCAAACTAGTATAAACTATAAGGAAATTTATTTTTTCATCTACCTAGACCTCTAAGGGAGAGACGGTTCCGCCAAGGACTCAGGTTATCTACCTCTGTATTGTGTTTACCTTGAAGTTCTTCTTCCCTAGAACTGCTTTCTTGGAGGTTACAAGACAATTGCCAGTGGCAACTGGATCTGTTTTCTTATTCACACCCTGATGGAGACAGAGAACTCTTATTTAAACCAAAAATACTAGCTTCTTCATTTCAGTGTATCAGAATCATTCAGGACCTTATTCTGCACATAGATCAGGGACCCACTGCCAGCAGATAGCATAAGTTGACGCCAGCCTATCTTCTTCAGTGAAGTATATGTTAAAATCTTTGTCCAGTTTTTATCCAGGTTTCTTATCTACTTTCTGTTTAATATTACAATTTCTTTTTATATTCTCGATGACATTCTTTTCTCAGATAGGTCTTTTGCAAATCTTTTCTCCCCATTTATGGCTTGTCTTTTCCTTCACTTGACAAAGCAGAAATTTTTTATTTTAGTAAAGTCCATCTTATCAATGAATTCTTTCACAGATTTTGCCTTTGGTGCTTTATCTAAAATGTCATTTCCATTCCCCAAATCATCTAGGTTTTCTACTGTGTTATCTACTAGATTTTTATAGTTTTTTTGGTTACATTTTGGTCTATGATGTGCTTTGAATTAATATTTGTGAATGATACAAGGTATGGGTCTAAATTCAGTTTTTTTGCATGTGGATGTCCCATTGTTTTAGCACTGCTTGTTGAAAGGCTGTGTTCCATTCTATTTATTGCTTTTGCTCTTTTGTTGCAGGTCAATTGATTACCTTTCTGTGGATCTATTTACAGGCTCTCTATTCTGTTCCCTTCATGTCTATTGTTTTGCTAATACCGCATTGTCTTGTTTAAGTCTTGACCTCAAGCAATATCAGTTCTCTGACTTTATTCTTCTCCCTCAATATCCTGTTTGCTATTCTGGGTCTTTTGACACTTCATATCAACTCTAGAATCAGTTTGTCAATATCAACAAGATAACATGCAGAGATTTCCAACTGGGATTGCACTGAATCTATAGAACAAGTGGGGAAGAACTGACATTTTGAAAACATTGAGTGTTTGTACCAATGAACAAGAATTATTGCTGCGTTTATTTAGTTCTTTATTTTCATTTATCAGAGTTCTGTAGTTTTCCTCATATATGTTTTGTACTTATTTTGTTATATGTATACCTATGCACTTCAGTTTTTAGATGCTATGGAAATGGTATTGCATTTTTAATTTTAAATTCCTTGTGTTCATTCCTAGTGTATAGGAAAGCGATTGTCTTTTGTATCTTCAACTTTATATCTTACTATGTTGCTATAATAATTAGTTTCAGGAGTTTTTTGGTCATCTCTTTTAGATTTTCTATATAGATGTTCATGTCAACTACAAATGAAAGCAAGCTTCATTTCTTCCATCCCAATAAAAGAAATACTTTTTATTTCTCTTTCTTGTGTTATTGCATTAGTTAGAGTTTCTAATATGTGCTGAAAAGAAGTTGTGAGAGGATAACTTTGCCTTGTACCTGATACTGGTAGGAAAACGTTGAGTATTTCACCATTAAGTACAATGCCAGCTCTAGGTTTGTTGTGGATAGTCTTCGTCAAGTTGAAGATACTTTCCTCTATTCCTAGTTTACTGAGCATTTTTATCATCAATGAAAATTGGATTTTTGTCTGATTTTTTTTTGCATCTATTGATATATTGTGTGATTTTTTTCATTTGTTGATATGATGGGTTACATTAAATGATTTTTGTGTATTGAACCAGGTTGTGTAATCAGACTTAATCTCAGTTTTTTGTGCTATACAATTTTTTGTATACATCATTGGATTTTATTTGCTAATATTATGTTGAAAAATTTCACATCTATTGACATGAGTGATTCTGGTCTGTAGTTTTCTGTTCTAGTAATGTCTTTGTCTGGTTTTGGCATTATGAAGGCTGACCTTAGAATGAGTTGTAAAATATTGCCTCTGCTTCTGTTTTTTGAAAGAGACTGAAGAGAATTTGTACAATATTTCTTAAATGTTTGGTAGAATTTGCCAGTAACTCTACCTGGGCCTGGTGCTTTCCGTTTTGAAAGGTTACTGACTACTCCTTCCTTTAATAATAGATTTAGGCCTATTCACATTTCCTATTTCTTCTTGTGTGAGTTTTGGCAATTGGTGTTTTTCAAAGAATTGATAGAGTTCATCTAATTTAGCAGATTTCTAGACACAGAATTGCTTACAATACTCCTTTAAATGTCCATGGGGTCAGTTGTTATACCTTGTTTCACTTCTGGCATCTTTGTTTTCTCAGCATGACTAGAAAACTATTAGTTGCTCATTGGGGTTAATCATTTTTATTGATCTTCTCAAAGAAGCAGTTTGTATCTATGACTAATTTCATACATCTCTTCTATAGACTATTTTTGTTTATATATCTAAATCATTATTATTAACACAAAATAAATGACGGTTTTAATGTTGACATTGAAAAAGGTGAAGTCCAATTTTTCTTTCTATTCTTCTGTTTTTTTGTAGGTATATGTTTGCCTCTCTGACTGCATAATCCAGGGTAGCAAATGCAAAATAGTCTCAGGAGGACAAATAGAATCCATGAAACAGAAATTTTTATTTGCATCTTAACAAACTGTAGGTAGACATTCAGTCTGGAAACATATACTGTAGACTAGCTAAATTTTATAGACATAACTGGAGGGATCTCCCTGAAGCTATTCCATGACAAAGCAATAACTGGGGCATTTGCAATTCTTAACAAAATGAAAAAAAAGAAAATCATTCTCCCATCAAACAGAAACATATGCCTCATTCTGCAACAGGTAATTTAAAATTGATGGACCATAAAAAGTACTAGAGATTGGCAGACATGCTGAGTATACTGGAAGGCCTCCTCATTTTTGTAGCATTTAGTGAGTCAATATTAGGAGTTTTAGGGAATGGATTTATTGGACTTGTACACTGCATTGACTGTGTGAAAAACAAGAAGTTTTCTACTATCAGCTTTATTCTCACTGGCTTAGCTACTTCCAGAATTTGTCTGATAGGATTGATAGCTACTGATGGATTTGTAAAGCTTTTCTTGCCAGATCTGTATTCCTCTGGTTATCTGATTGATTATGCCAGTTACTCATGGTTAATTGTGAGTCCGTCAAGTGTCTTTTTTGCCACCAGCCTCAGCATCTTCTATTTTCTGAAGATAGCCATTTTTTCCCACCGCGTCTTTCTCTGGTTGAAGAGTAACATCAGCAGGGTTCTTCTCCTTCTGATGGGTTGCTTGCCCATTTCATGGTTAGTTACTTTGCCACTAACGGTGAAGATTATTAGTGATACTAAAGCAAAGAATAGAAGCATAGTCTTTTCCATCAAAATGCATAAAGGTGAATTCTTTAGAAACCAGATTTTGCTCAATCTTGGAACTCTTTCCGTCTTTATGCTATGCCTGATTACAGGTATCTCACTGCTCATTTCCCTTTGGAGGCACAACCAGAGGATGCGATTGAATGCCACAGGGTTCATTCTTTATGACTATTTTTGTTTATATATCTAAATCATTATTATTAACACAAAATAAATGACGGTTTTAATGTTGACATTGAAAAAGGTGAAGTCCAATTTTTCTTTCTATTCTTCTGTTTTTTTGTAGGTATATGTTTGCCTCTCTGACTGCATAATCCAGGGTAGCAAATGCAAAATAGTCTCAGGAGGACAAATAGAATCCATGAAACAGAAATTTTTATTTGCATCTTAACAAACTGTAGGTAGACATTCAGTCTGGAAACATATACTGTAGACTAGCTAAATTTTATAGACATAACTGGAGGGATCTCCCTGAAGCTATTCCATGACAAAGCAATAACTGGGGCATTTGCAATTCTTTACAAAATGAAAAAGAAGAAAATCATTCTCCCATCAAACAGAAACATATGCCTCATTCTGCAACAGGTAATTTAAAATTGATGGACCATAAAAAGTACTAGAGATTGGCAGACATGCTGAGTATACTGGAAGGCCTCCTCATTTTTGTAGCATTTAGTGAGTCAATATTAGGAGTTTTAGGGAATGGATTTATTGGACTTGTACACTGCATTGACTGTGTGAAAAACAAGAAGTTTTCTACTATCAGCTTTATTCTCACTGGCTTAGCTACTTCCAGAATTTGTCTGATAGGATTGATAGCTACTGATGGATTTGTAAAGCTTTTCTTGCCAGATCTGTATTCCTCTGGTTATCTGATTGATTATGCCAGTTACTCATGGTTAATTGTGAGTCCGTCAAGTGTCTTTTTTGCCACCAGCCTCAGCATCTTCTATTTTCTGAAGATAGCCATTTTTTCCCACCGCGTCTTTCTCTGGTTGAAGAGTAACATCAGCAGGGTTCTTCTCCTTCTGATGGGTTGCTTGCCCATTTCATGGTTAGTTACTTTGCCACTAACGGTGAAGATTATTAGTGATACTAAAGCAAAGAATAGAAGCATAGTCTTTTCCATCAAAATGCATAAAGGTGAATTCTTTAGAAACCAGATTTTGCTCAATCTTGGAACTCTTTCCGTCTTTATGCTATGCCTGATTACAGGTATCTCACTGCTCATTTCCCTTTGGAGGCACAACCAGAGGATGCGATTGAATGCCACAGGGTTCAGAGACCCCAGCATGGAAGCACATATCAAAGCCATGAAAGTTTTGATATCTTTTATCATCCTTTTTATCTTTCATTTTATAGGCATTGTCATAGAAATAGTATGCTCTTCCATACCAGAAAACAAACTGTTGTTTATTTTTAGTCTGATAATCACAGCCCTCTATCCCTGGGGACACTCTTTTATCCTAATTTTAGGAAACAGGAAGCTAAAGCAAGCCTCTTTGAGAGTACTGAAGCCATTCAAGTGCTGGGAAAAAGAGACAGTTCTCAGAGCTCCTTGACCGGACTTGGGGAGAAATAGATGTTCCAAGAAAACAACCTAGTGAAGAAATTCCGGAAGATCTCTTTCACCAGCACTACTTTCTTGCATTTGTTTTAACTCTGTTACTGAACATCACCAAAATCTTCCACAATGATTTTGTTTATGTTTCAAGGAATTTCACTCTTCAATGAGATTTTAATTCCACACACAAACTGAGTGGGAGTGAGAAACAGAGAAGTAGCTTTTTTCTTTCGAGTGTGCTTTTCTGTTTTTTCCGAGTGTGCATTTTTAGTTGTTTAAAAGATTGCTTTTGTTTTTGCTGTTTGATTCCGATTTTTTTTTTAACTGATGCATGTTTGATGTAGTAGAAGTAGTTGTAGCATGGAGGAAAAATAGTCAGAGCATGGGTAAAATGAATCTTTATATTTTTCAAATCTAGTGATTTGAGATAAAGTTAGTCTTAAAGTCCTTTACATTTTCATTGTTTAACTTTTTAGGCTCTATGGGTAGGACTCTGTGTGTGTGTGTGCACGCGCATGCTCAGTTGTGTCTGACTCTGCACCCTCATGGACTGCAGCCCACCAGACTCCTCTGTCCATGAAATTTTCCAGGCAAGAATACTGGAGCGGGTTTCCATGCCCTGCTCCAAGGGATCTTCCTGACCCAGGGATTGAACCCACAGCTCTTGTGTCTCCTGCATTGGCAAGCAGATTCTTTACCATTGGTGCCACCTGGCAAGGCCTATGGGCAATACTGTGCTAAGTTGCTTCAGTTGTGTCAGACTCTTTGTGACCCCATGGACTGCAGCCCACCAGGCTCCTCTGTCCATGGGATTCTCCAGGCAAGAATTCTGGAGTGGATTGCCATGTCCTGCTCCAAGGGATCTTCCTGACCCATGGATTGAATCCATGTCTCCTATGCCTACTGCATTGCAGGCAGATTCTTTACACTGAGCCACCAGGGAAGCCAGCATGATCCCAAATATACATGGGTGCAAGTCTATGATGAAAAATTCTCAGAATAAAAAAAAATCTCCTCCACATTCTCCTTTCTTTCAATGTCATGGTTGAGAGATAAGGTCCCCTAATTTTAACCTTTTGATGAGCATTTATTATTTTCATGTTTGCTCTCTAACAAATTGATTGATAGGATCCAATCTCACTTCCAACCTTGTAGAAGCCAAAGCTAGGTATCTTATACTACATGCACATGACACTTTAAAACTTAAATTCCAATTTAAAACAGATTGTGAATGCCTCCAAACCTCTATTCTCAGTACTTTTGTTTTCTATCAAAATATGTACTTTCCCACCATTTTTGGCATCTGAGGGTTTTTCTTTTCCTGACAGGTGGGTCATGCACTTAAAATAATTCTGAACTCTTTTTTTTTTTTCATATTTTTACACATTCTGGACTGATGAGATTTCTCCAGATGTGTGGTTTGCCATATTTTTTTAGTGCCAGTTTCATTGAGATATAATAGACACACACATTTCCATATTCTTGAAACAAAGGTTGGTTGTAATCTCCTAATTTTATTTCCTTTTTTTTTGTAAATGAATTCAAAGCTATTTATGTTCTGCCTGTTGATTTACATATATTCCATAGCACTGAAAAATGGTTCTTACATTATCATTCAGGTCAGAGTTTTGAAATATCCTTTCTGATTTCCTTTAATTCAAGGGTTATTTAACAGAAATTTTCTTAACTGTATGACGTTTGTTAAAGGCAATTTTTCATATTGATGTTTTATTGAAGTTGGGTATCACGTATTTATATGATAAGTAGCCTAGGATAAGATTTATTTGGCCTAATTCATGATCTATTTTTGTTTCCTTGAAAAAAGATTTTATATACATTAGATGAACAATGTTAATGATATTATATCACTATATCCATGTTTATTATGAATGAATTTGAAATAGATTATGGGTACATTCACAATGATTAAATTCTTTCATTTGTGCTGTATTTAACTTGAAACAATGTTGATAGTTATATTTATTGTCATGTTCATTAATTTATTATTATTATTATTATTATTAATATTAAACCCTTCCATCATTCATGCAAATATTTGCTCTAAATTTTATTTTTTCCATGTTAAAGAATGCTAATTCTGTTACATCACTTCGTATTTGATTATTATGTATTGTCAATCTGTTCATTTTTAGCATTTCTACATTTTTCTTTTATTGTGTTCTATAGAAAGAAATTTCTGACATTTGATGCTTTAATATTAGAATCTGAAAATTATGATCATTGAGTAAACATTTTTGCACTTATTGTCATCAAAGTCATATTAATTTTCTATCTTTTCTTTTTCTATTTCTTGTGATTTTTTTCTAGATTTTCCCCTCCTTTCTTATCTCCTACTGACACCAAGGTTTCATATACTGGTTTTAAAATACCATTATCTTTATTTCAAATAAAAAAATAAGTTTGGCTTGCTTTTTCTACTTCTAGTCTCTCCCATGTTACATATTTTCATGGTGTGCAGTTTTAAAGTTTTAAATTTATATATTTATTGAGATATAATAGACACACACATTTCCATATTCTTGAAACAAAGGTTGGTTGTAATCTCCTAATTTTATTTCCTTTTTTTTTGTAAATGAATTCAAAGCTATTTATGTTCTGCCTGTTGATTTACATATATTCCATAGCACTGAAAAATGGTTCTTACATTATCATTCAGGTCAGAGTTTTGAAATATCCTTTCTGATTTCCTTTAATTCAAGGGTTATTTAACAGAAATTTTCTTAACTGTATGACGTTTGTTAAAGGCAATTTTTCATATTGATGTTTTATTGAAGTTGGGTATCACGTATTTATATGATAAGTAGCCTAGGATAAGATTTATTTGGCCTAATTCATGATCTATTTTTGTTTCCTTGAAAAAAGATTTTATATACATTAGATGAACAATGTTAATGATATTATATCACTATATCCATGTTTATTATGAATGAATTTGAAATAGATTATGGGTACATTCACAATGATTAAATTCTTTCATTTGTGCTGTATTTAACTTGAAACAATGTTGATAGTTATATTTATTGTCATGTTCATTAATTTATTATTATTATTATTATTATTAATATTAAACCCTTCCATCATTCATGCAAATATTTGCTCTAAATTTTATTTTTTCCATGTTAAAGAATGCTAATTCTGTTACATCACTTCGTATTTGATTATTATGTATTGTCAATCTGTTCATTTTTAGCATTTCTACATTTTTCTTTTATTGTGTTCTATAGAAAGAAATTTCTGACATTTGATGCTTTAATATTAGAATCTGAAAATTATGATCATTGAGTAAACATTTTTGCACTTATTGTCATCAAAGTCATATTAATTTTCTATCTTTTCTTTTTCTATTTCTTGTGATTTTTTTCTAGATTTTCCCCTCCTTTCTTATCTCCTACTGACACCAAGGTTTCATATACTGGTTTTAAAATACCATTATCTTTATTTCAAATAAAAAAATAAGTTTGGCTTGCTTTTTCTACTTCTAGTCTCTCCCATGTTACATATTTTCATGGTGTGCAGTTTTAAAGTTTTAAATTTATATATTTATTTAAAATGCCTTTATTGTGGTAAAATATATACAACATAGAATTTTCCACTTCAACCATTTTAAGTGTATAATTCTTTGAGATTATTACATTTTCAATATTGTACTACCATCACCACTATCTATTTCCAAATCTCTATCACCACAAGCAAAAATTCTGTGTCCCCTAAGCCGTAACTCTCTAGTCTCCATCTCCCAATTTTCGGAAACCTCTAATCTATTTTTGGCTTTATTAATTGGCTTATTCTTGATACTTCATACAAGTAAAATCATAAAAAATGTGTTCTTTTATGTCTGGCTTCTCTCAGTCAGCATAGTATTTTCATGTAGCATGTGTTGGAACTTTATTTCTTTTTGTGGTTGGGTAACATTTCACTGCATATGAAAATTTTACAATTTGTTTATAAATGAATCTGTTAACAAACACTTGGGCTTTTTCTACCCTTGGCTATTGTGAGTTTTCTGGAACAAATATTAGTGTGCAACTCTCTTGTTCCTATTTTCAATATATACCTGAAAGTGGAATTACTGGGTCATATGTTAATTCCTATATGTAGCTATTTTTTTGAAATATAGTTGATTTACAATGTTGTGTTAAGTGCTGTTGTATAGGAAAGTGGCTCACTTATGTACTGTGCTCAGGGGCTAAGTTGTGTCTGACACTGTGACCCCGTGGACTATAGCCCACCAGGCTCCTCTGTCCATGGAATTTTCCAGGCAAGAGTACTGGAGTGGATTGCCATTTCCTACTCCAGGGATCTTCTACATTTTTCTTTTATTGTGTTCTATAGAAAGAAATTTCTGACATTTGATGCTTTAATATTAGAATCTGAAAATTATGATCATTGAGTAAACATTTTTGCACTTATTGTCATCAAAGTCATATTAATTTTCTATCTTTTCTTTTTCTATTTCTTGTGATTTTTTTCTAGATTTTCCCCTCCTTTCTTATCTCCTACTGACACCAAGGTTTCATATACTGGTTTTAAAATACCATTATCTTTATTTCAAATAAAAAAATAAGTTTGGCTTGCTTTTTCTACTTCTAGTCTCTCCCATGTTACATATTTTCATGGTGTGCAGTTTTAAAGTTTTAAATTTATATATTTATTTAAAATGCCTTTATTGTGGTAAAATATATACAACATAGAATTTTCCACTTCAACCATTTTAAGTGTATAATTCTTTGAGATTATTACATTTTCAATATTGTACTACCATCACCACTATCTATTTCCAAATCTCTATCACCACAAGCAAAAATTCTGTGTCCCCTAAGCCGTAACTCTCTAGTCTCCATCTCCCAATTTTCGGAAACCTCTAATCTATTTTTGGCTTTATTAATTGGCTTATTCTTGATACTTCATACAAGTAAAATCATAAAAAATGTGTTCTTTTATGTCTGGCTTC
This sequence comes from Tragulus kanchil, assembly GCA_022376925.1. Taxonomy (NCBI): domain Eukaryota; kingdom Metazoa; phylum Chordata; class Mammalia; order Artiodactyla; family Tragulidae; genus Tragulus; species Tragulus kanchil. The sequence goes on from JAIOJX010000004.1 coordinate 278,557,214, forward strand.
TCTCAGTCAGCATAGTATTTTCATGTAGCATGTGTTGGAACTTTATTTCTTTTTGTGGTTGGGTAACATTTCACTGCATATGAAAATTTTACAATTTGTTTATAAATGAATCTGTTAACAAACACTTGGGCTTTTTCTACCCTTGGCTATTGTGAGTTTTCTGGAACAAATATTAGTGTGCAACTCTCTTGTTCCTATTTTCAATATATACCTGAAAGTGGAATTACTGGGTCATATGTTAATTCCTATATGTAGCTATTTTTTTGAAATATAGTTGATTTACAATGTTGTGTTAAGTGCTGTTGTATAGGAAAGTGGCTCACTTATGTACTGTGCTCAGGGGCTAAGTTGTGTCTGACACTGTGACCCCGTGGACTATAGCCCACCAGGCTCCTCTGTCCATGGAATTTTCCAGGCAAGAGTACTGGAGTGGATTGCCATTTCCTCCTCCAGGGGATCTTCCTGATCTAGAGATCAAACCCACATCTCCTGAGTCTCTTGCATTGAAAGATAGAGTCCTTACCACTGCCCCACTATATATGATTTTGGACCCCAAGAAAATAAAATCTGTCACTACCTAAAGTGAACTTCCCAGGGTCAATGGCAAATAATCTGCCCGCCAAAGCAGGAGATGCAGGAGACACGGGTTTAATTTCTGAGTTGGGAAGATCTCCTGGAGCTTCATAAATGAAGCTCCTGGTCTTCATAAATGACAGACCAATAGAAGTGGCCCGCCCGCCCCCCTCCCTCCTCAACTAGCCCCCTCCCCCGCTCAAAAATAAAGACTACAAATTCATTACTTACAAAAGAGAAAGAGACTCACAGACTTAGACAACTAAATTATTATTGCAAGGGAAAAGGATGAGAGGAAGGCCTAGTTAGGGAATTTGGGATGGATATGTGCCTGCTGGTATATTTTAAAATGGGTAGCCAACAGAGACCTACTGTATTACACATGGAACTCTGCTCAGTGTCATGTGGCAATTTGGATTGCAGGGGAGTTTGGGGGAGAATGCATACTTACATATATATGGTTGAGCCCCTTCGCTGTTCACCTGAAACTATCACATTAAAATTGTTAATTGGCTATATCCCAATACAAAACAAAAAGCCTTAAAAAAATAAAAGAGTCCAAGTCAAACAAGTAAGATAAAGTGAGCTGTCAGACTAAAACTAGATGAGAATATAGTATTTTTGCTGATGGTTTGCCATGAATTCCGGTAAACAGAGTGACGATTTTGGAGTAGGGTGTGGGATAAAGTCAGCAACTATTCAAAATATGAGTTATTGAAACTGTGAACAGGTAGGGCAGCATTCTTGATTTATAAATGTAGAGAGCTTCATAGGCTTTCCTAGAAGCTCAGACAGTAAAGAATCTGCCTTCAATGCAGGAGACCCAGGTTTCAATCTCTGGGTCTGGAAGATCCCTTGGAGAAAGGAATGGCTACCCACTCCAGCATTCTTGCCTGGAGAACTCCGTGGACAGAAGAGCCTGGCAGGCTGCAGTCCACAGGGTCGCAGAGTCATACGTGGCACCATACATATGAAGAACAATGTGGGGAGTTTTCTAGTTTTCATGGATGTTTATCCTGGTTATGTATTTTGTAAGTGTAACAATAACCACTGACAAGGCCGATGAGAACTTCTTGGTCCTATTATAGTTTGATACCTGGCCGGTGTAAGCCTCAATTCAGGGTTAAACTGAACTGACACTTTCTGAGTGTTTTTCAGAATCATTCCAATAAATGGCAGCAAGGAAAGAGGATCCTGGAAGAAGATTCATAATGTAACTTTGTGGCAGTGTTGCAGGGCTCTCTTCTCAAAGAGTGGGACATGACTGAGCAACTACACACACATAGCCAATTAACAACATTGTGGTAATTTCAGGTGAACCGAGAAGGGACTCTGCCATAAATATACATGTAACTGTCTACACTTTGTTTATTTATTTATTTATTTATTTATTTATTTTGGGCGGGAGTCGGGTTGGGGAGGGAGGGGAGCAGGCGGGCCACTTCTATTGGTCTTTTGTTTCTCTATGTTCATCCATCTTTGTTCTTTGGCTCCTGTGGGCCTCCCATCGTGGTGGCCTCTGTCGTTGTAGAGTGCTGGCTCTGGGCGCATGCACTCCAGAGCTCTGGCTCAGTAATTGGACACATCAGTCCATCCGCTCCGCGGCACATGGGATCTTCCCAGGCCAGGGATCGAACCGGCACCCCTTGCACTGCAAGGCGGTGTCCTTACCCACTGGACCACCAGGGGAAGCCCTACACTTTAAATTCACAATTATTTTTAAGCTCCAAACATGCATTTGTGCAAAATGAACTAGAGTTTTCTCTAAATTAAAGTTTAGCCATATTTTCCAAGTAATTGATTCTCTTTGAAATTCCTAATAAACAACATACATTGATGAATCTAAAACACACAGAATTAGTGAGAAAGATCGTGCAAATACAGGAAATCAGGTACATTCCTGTTTGCATTGTAGAGATTTTCAGTCATTGCTACACACGAAAGGAATTACTGGCCTCAGTCAGTGAAGTTTGTGGGTAGTTCTAATGCACAGCAGAACTGGCTACCATAAGATCACCTGATCACAACTGATAAAGAAGACAGATAAAGATAATTGCAGGATGCCCTAAGTGGCAGGCACATATGCCATTCTTTCAGCCGAATGGCTGAAAGTCCATTACCATCAGTGGTATAGACCGCTCTGCTGAGAAGTACAGTGGAGGCAACAGATATGATCATGATTACTGGTGAGTTGATGATAGGATCTGGGGGAATTGGATTCCTTGTCCCAGTTAACTGCAGTGGCTGGCTCAGAAAGAGAGCTGTCTCCCTGAGTGACGTCATCTGGGTCAGCCTGGCCCTCTCCAGAATCTGTTTGTGGTGTGGGATATGTTTGGGTGGCTTTATTATGGCACTCTTTTCAGATACATACCACCATGGTGAGATGATGAACATTTGGGATGTTTTCTGGACATCTTGCAGTCGTTCAACTGCAATGGTTGACTCTGTGCCCCAGCGTCTGTTTGCTCAAGATGGCCAGTGTATCCCACCCAGTGTTCCTCTGGCTGAAGATGAACAGGGTCCTCCTTGGGATTCTTCTGCTGTCCCTCCTCATTTCCTCACTTCTTAGTGTTTTGTTGAATAATGGTTCCTTGTATGACTTCACGGTCAATAATGAAGAAAACATTAGTTGGGAATTCAAAGTGAGTAAAACGCCAACTGCTTTCAAATGGGTTTTCCTGAACCTGAGGGCAATGGTTCCCTTTATTCTTTGCCTGATCCCCTTTGTCCTTTGACTTTTCTCCCTATTCCAACACACCAGGCAGATAAAACTTCATGTCACAGAATCCAGATACCCTAGCACAGAGGCCTGCATGAAGGCTGTAAAGACAATAATCTTTTTTCTGGTTCTTTTCATTCTGTACTATGCAGTTTTTCTCTTGGTAACTAGCACCTTAATTCCTCACAGAAAATTAGTGGTGAGGTTTAGTGGTCTAATAGATTTCATTTTCCCATCAAGTGATCCGTTCATCCTGATAAGAGATAATAGCAGACGAAGGGAGACTTTTCTGAAGGTGCTGGGCATTGTGAAGGGTTTGCACAGAAGAAGGAAATATTTTGTTCCACAAAGAATCCTGATATAAGGAGAAAGAAATCAACAAAACAGTCTTTCCTTCTCTCAATTGCTTGCATTCCATTTTTATTACATGCTATCAGAAAATCATTCGAATCTCTACCATGTAAGGATAATTGCAGGATGGGCAGGCACATATGCCATTCTTTCAGCCGAATGGCTGAAAGTCCATTACCATCAGTGGTATAGACCGCTCTGCTGAGAAGTACAGTGGAGGCAACAGATATGATCATGATTACTGGTGAGTTGATGATAGGATCTGGGGGAATTGGATTCCTTGTCCCAGTTAACTGCAGTGGCTGGCTCAGAAAGAGAGCTGTCTCCCTGAGTGACGTCATCTGGGTCAGCCTGGCCCTCTCCAGAATCTGTTTGTGGTGTGGGATATGTTTGGGTGGCTTTATTATGGCACTCTTTTCAGATACATACCACCATGGTGAGATGATGAACATTTGGGATGTTTTCTGGACATCTTGCAGTCGTTCAACTGCAATGGTTGACTCTGTGCCCCAGCGTCTGTTTGCTCAAGATGGCCAGTGTATCCCACCCAGTGTTCCTCTGGCTGAAGATGAACAGGGTCCTCCTTGGGATTCTTCTGCTGTCCCTCCTCATTTCCTCACTTCTTAGTGTTTTGTTGAATAATGGTTCCTTGTATGACTTCACGGTCAATAATGAAGAAAACATTAGTTGGGAATTCAAAGTGAGTAAACGCCAACTGCTTTCAAATGGGTTTTCCTGAACCTGAGGGCAATGGTTCCCTTTATTCTTTGCCTGATCCCCTTTGTCCTTTGACTTTTCTCCCTATTCCAACACACCAGGCAGATAAAACTTCATGTCACAGAATCCAGATACCCTAGCACAGAGGCCTGCATGAAGGCTGTAAAGACAATAATCTTTTTTCTGGTTCTTTTCATTCTGTACTATGCAGTTTTTCTCTTGGTAACTAGCACCTTAATTCCTCACAGAAAATTAGTGGTGAGGTTTAGTGGTCTAATAGATTTCATTTTCCCATCAAGTGATCCGTTCATCCTGATAAGAGATAATAGCAGACGAAGGGAGACTTTTCTGAAGGTGCTGGGCATTGTGAAGGGTTTGCACAGAAGAAGGAAATATTTTGTTCCACAAAGAATCCTGATATAAGGAGAAAGAAATCAACAAAACAGTCTTTCCCTTCTCTCAATTGCTTGCATTCCATTTTTATTACATGCTATCAGAAAATCATTCGTAATACCCTGTATCTGCCATCATTCTAAATATCCCTTCGCATTTGTCTTGAATAATTTTGAATATTGTTACGATTGAGTCAGATGTATTTCATTACCTTCAGAAATGAACTTAAATCTCACTCTCACACTTCTTCCCATTGCCTCAATGCAAAGAGGTTCTTCTGTCTATCCCTTACAGACAAAGGCCTTGACCTCAACCGGGAGAAGAATTTCAAGTGCACAGGCTGTGGGAAAGAGAGTTCAAAACACATCAGCCCTTCCTATAAAATTATTCATGTAGTTTTGTATCATGATCACACTCGTTTGTATTTAATTGCACTGTTTCCAAAGCTAAAATCCATTTTCACTAGAGACTTGACTGGTGAGAAATTGGTAATTCATGGTGAGGAAAATGAAGTTTCATTTACACATTTTGACTTTGATTAGACATGTGTTTTTGTTTGCTTTTTTGTGGCTCACTCTTTGAAACTCATCTTGAAACACATCCAAATATGCAGAACTTGATAGCAAGAAGCCTATTGCAAATTCATGAAATGTGATCTCTTAATTTGTGTGAGATCAGTTTCAACCAGACATTTCAGTTACCACTCAGTCAGAGGTGATGATTATAATCTACCCAGGCTACAGAGCTATTCATGCTGTTTGGAACAATCTATGGGTTTATTCTTCATAAATGTAGAGGAAATTCTATTTCAGAGGAGAACCGGGCATTCTGCAGGATATCAAAGTCAAAATAATGACCAATGAAAGCATCATTCTTTGATTTAAAGAATATATTTGACAAGCCCTGCTGGCCATCTGAAAGCTAGCCATTCTGCAGTAATATTTGAGATTAGAGTGTTCTCTCTACCAACATGCTCAGTACAGAAGACTGCATCTTTCTGATCATCATGATTGCAGAATTTATCACAGGAGTGTTTGTAAATGGACATATTGGTCTAGTAATACGTACTGACTGGATTGAGAAGATCTCTCCAGTTGAGTACATCCTAACCAGTTTAGCTCTCTCCAGAATTTGTTTGCTCTGTGTGGTGACGCTCAATGGCACCACCCTGGTACTCTACCCAGATGTTTATGTAAATGAGAAAGCCAAGTTAGTCCTTAATCTCTTCTGGACATTCACTCAGTATGTGATTTGCCACCTGCCTCAATATCTTCTGTTTCTTTAAGAGAGCCAATTTCTCCCACCCACTTTTTCTCTGGCTGAAGTGAAGATTCAGCAAGGTGGTTCACTGGAGCCTGCTGGGGTCCTTGGCCATTTCCTTGTTGATCAGCCTTATATAAGCAACATTACCAAATAGTGATTATGATTTCCTTAAAATTGCAAAGCATAAAAGAAACGTCACTGAATTGCTCCATGCAAGTAAAATCCAATACTCTGACCCATTGGTGCTGTTTAAGCTGTTAACAATTGTTCCATTTACTGTGTCATTGGTCTCCTTTTTCTTCTTGATTACATCCCTATGGAGACACAGTAAACAAACAAAATTCAATGTTACAGGCCCTAGACATGACAGCCCAGAGGCCCACGTCGGAGCCATGAAAACCGTGCCTTCCTTTCTTCCTTTTTGAGTACTACCTGACCTGTCCTTTGGTCACATTTAACTACCTTATGAAAGAAAACAAGTTAACTGTGATGTCTGGAGAAATTATAGCAATTCTCTATCCCTTAGGTCACTCACTGTTCTTTTTTTTTTTTGGTGGGGGGGGGGGGGGGCAGGTTGGGGAGGAGGGGTGGCGGGCGGGCCACTTCTATTGGTCTTTCATTTATCTATTTTCATCCATCTTTGTTCTTTGGCCCGTGTGGGTCTCCCATCGCAGTGGCCTCTGTTGTCGCAGAGCACTGGCTCTGTGCGCATGCACTCCAGAGCTCCGGCTCGGTAATTGGACACATCGGTCCAGCCGCTCCGCGGCACTCGGGATCTTCCCAGGCCAGGGATCAAACTGGCGCCCCTTGCACTGCAAGGCGGTGTCCTTACCCACTGGACCACCAGGGAAGCCCCACTCACTGTTCTTAATTGTTGGAAATAACAAACTGAGGCTGGCGTCTGTCAGGATGCTGAGATGTGGGAAAACAGCCTGCATGATGTAAAATCTTGACTTTATAAAAGGACTTTAAGAGCTGACTATATTTTCTAATAAACAAAAACCCTACCTTTCTTTTAGGTCCATTCTCATTGTTTGCGAGCTTTTCTGTTTGTTTTGGGTACACAACTTTGGGCAAGAGTGAGACGCATTAGCACAAGGATGAGTTTTCCCTTTGTGTCTCTCTATACCACAGACCTTCTCATCTTCACTTGCCCTTTCTTCCAAGAATTTTAGAGCTCATTCTTTTGATTTTTGTCTCCTCACTGCCAGTGTTGGTCTTGTAACACCCAGTTAAATTCCTTTAAGATTTTACTTTGGCTGGTTCCCCTCGTCACCACATTTTTTTGAAAATATCATATACTTTCACTGCTGGTCCCTGAAGGTGTTCTCCCTTCATGGCTTTGCTGAGGCTCTCCTGTTTGACTTGTGAACTAGAAACTCAGGTCTCTTCTCTCATGACTAGTTTAGTTTCCCAATTACATACTTTTCTCCTCCCAAGTGTGTGATACTTTAGGTGGTCTCCCACATAATATTTCCTGGTGGCCTTACTCTGGCATCCTCTATTCATTTATCTTAAAATTACATTTTGTCACAAAAAAATTGCTTAACAGGCAGCTCGGGGCTAGGAATAGAACCCATTTGGTCATCTCCCTCTCAAGGGGCATTCCTAAGTTCTCTTCATAGCCTGGATAGAAAGATCGGTTAATTAATTAATGCATTAATTAATTAAGGAATTCTAATTAATTATTTCCTTAATTAGACCTGTAAGTGGGTTTCTTGTTCCATTCAGAACTTTAGAAAAGAAACAAATTAGAAAGAAATTATCATGCACTGTGTTATAACTAAGTACTGTCACTAAACAATATTACATCCATAACATACAAAGTTTTTTTAAAAAAAAGTAAAAAGTAAGACTCATTAATAAAAATGTGTTTCTACTGTGAACATCAACTCCTTCCTCTCTAGAGTGTTATTGAAACACTTGATCTGGCATGTCTAAAGTTGTGTCTCTGCTGGTCCGACGGTGCATTTTGACTCCCACAATTCTGTTTCAAATTCAGATCTATTTCTATCTACTCATTTCCTTTTACTAAAAGTATTAGTTACCTGAATATAATCAATTTTTCTGTATATTATTATATAAAATTCACTCTGCAAAGTACCATGATGTAAAATCTATTATAAAAGGACTTTAAGAGCTGACTATATTTTCTAATAAACAAAAACCCTACCTTTCTTTTAGGTCCATTCTCATTGTTTGCGAGCTTTTCTGTTTGTTTTGGGTACACAACTTTGGGCAAGAGTGAGACGCATTAGCACAAGGATGAGTTTTCCCTTTGTGTCTCTCTATACCACAGACCTTCTCATCTTCACTTGCCCTTTCTTCCAAGAATTTTAGAGCTCATTCTTTTGATTTTTGTCTCCTCACTGCCAGTGTTGGTCTTGTAACACCCAGTTAAATTCCTTTAAGATTTTACTTTGGCTGGTTCCCCTCGTCACCACATTTTTTTGAAAATATCATATACTTTCACTGCTGGTCCCTGAAGGTGTTCTCCCTTCATGGCTTTGCTGAGGCTCTCCTGTTTGACTTGTGAACTAGAAACTCAGGTCTCTTCTCTCATGACTAGTTTAGTTTCCCAATTACATACTTTTCTCCTCCCAAGTGTGTGATACTTTAGGTGGTCTCCCACATAATATTTCCTGGTGGCCTTACTCTGGCATCCTCTATTCATTTATCTTAAAATTACATTTTGTCACAAAAAAATTGCTTAACAGGCAGCTCGGGGCTAGGAATAGAACCCATTTGGTCATCTCCCTCTCAAGGGGCATTCCTAAGTTCTCTTCATAGCCTGGATAGAAAGATCGGTTAATTAATTAATGCATTAATTAATTAAGGAATTCTAATTAATTATTTCCTTAATTAGACCTGTAAGTGGGTTTCTTGTTCCATTCAGAACTTTAGAAAAGAAACAAATTAGAAAGAAATTATCATGCACTGTGTTATAACTAAGTACTGTCACTAAACAATATTACATCCATAACATACAAAGTTTTTTTAAAAAAAAGTAAAAAGTAAGACTCATTAATAAAAATGTGTTTCTACTGTGAACATCAACTCCTTCCTCTCTAGAGTGTTATTGAAACACTTGATCTGGCATGTCTAAAGTTGTGTCTCTGCTGGTCCGACGGTGCATTTTGACTCCCACAATTCTGTTTCAAATTCAGATCTATTTCTATCTACTCATTTCCTTTTACTAAAAGTATTAGTTACCTGAATATAATCAATTTTTCTGTATATTATTATATAAAATTCACTCTGCAAAGTACCAGTATTTAGTCTTAAGCAAATAAATATCCTCAACCGTGAGTGACTTTCACTCACTCACTCCCTCCTTTCATCCATCTGAAGTCCTATCATGCTTTGTTTTCTATCTCACAATGTTTCAGGTAGCACCAGTGATCATCACTGGGACTCAAAGTGACAGACTTGTGACAAAACACTCTCTTGCAGAATTTTTTTCTTTTTAAATTGAGTAAGAGTATTTAACATGAGATCTACCCTTTTACAAATTTTTGTGTAGGAGATGGTATTGTTGACTGGAGGCTCAGTGTTGTATCTACATCAGATCTCTAGAACGTATTTATCTTCCATAATGAACTCTGTACTCCTTTTTCAAAAAGTATTTATTTATTTATGACTGCATCAGGTCTTAGTTGTGGCAGACAGCACACAGGCTCTCTAGTTGTGGTCCACAGGCTTAGTTGAGGCATGTGGGATCTTGTTCTCCAACCAGGGATTGAACCCATGTCCCCTGCGTTGGAAGGTAGATTCTTAACCACAGGACTACTTGGGAAGTCCCTGAAGCTTTGTGCTCCTTGATTAGCAACTATTCATTTCTACTTGCCCTCAGGCCCTGGAAACCACTGTTTTCCTCTTGGCTTCATGACTTAGATTATTTTAGGTACCTTATTTAAGTGGACTCATATAGGATTTGTCTTTCTGTGACTAACTTATCTATGTTTTTGCATACTGGGAGATTTCCTTCTTTAAGACTAAATAATACCCCACTGTATGTATATGCTGTATTTTCTCTATCCATTTATCTGTCCATGAGCAGTTAGGTTGTTTTACATTTTAGGTATTATGAGTAATGGTGCAATAAAACCCAAGAAAGAAAATTATCTCCTCAAGACCTTGATTAATAAAATGTGTTTCTACTGTGAACATCAACTCCTTCCTCTCTAGAGTGTTATTGAAACACTTGATCTGGCATGTCTAAAGTTGTGTCTCTGCTGGTCCGACGGTGCATTTTGACTCCCACAATTCTGTTTCAAATTCAGATCTATTTCTATCTACTCATTTCCTTTTACTAAAAGTATTAGTTACCTGAATATAATCAATTTTTCTGTATATTATTATATAAAATTCACTCTGCAAAGTACCAGTATTTAGTCTTAAGCAAATAAATATCCTCAACCGTGAGTGACTTTCACTCACTCACTCCCTCCTTTCATCCATCTGAAGTCCTATCATGCTTTGTTTTCTCTATCTCACAATGTTTCAGGTAGCACCAGTGATCATCACTGGGACTCAAAGTGACAGACTTGTGACAAAACACTCTCTTGCAGAATTTTTTTCTTTTTAAATTGAGTAAGAGTATTTAACATGAGATCTACCCTTTTACAAATTTTTGTGTAGGAGATGGTATTGTTGACTGGAGGCTCAGTGTTGTATCTACATCAGATCTCTAGAACGTATTTATCTTCCATAATGAACTCTGTACTCCTTTTTCAAAAAGTATTTATTTATTTATGACTGCATCAGGTCTTAGTTGTGGCAGACAGCACACAGGCTCTCTAGTTGTGGTCCACAGGCTTAGTTGAGGCATGTGGGATCTTGTTCTCCAACCAGGGATTGAACCCATGTCCCCTGCGTTGGAAGGTAGATTCTTAACCACAGGACTACTTGGGAAGTCCCTGAAGCTTTGTGCTCCTTGATTAGCAACTATTCATTTCTACTTGCCCTCAGGCCCTGGAAACCACTGTTTTCCTCTTGGCTTCATGACTTAGATTATTTTAGGTACCTTATTTAAGTGGACTCATATAGGATTTGTCTTTCTGTGACTAACTTATCTATGTTTTTGCATACTGGGAGATTTCCTTCTTTAAGACTAAATAATACCCCACTGTATGTATATGCTGTATTTTCTCTATCCATTTATCTGTCCATGAGCAGTTAGGTTGTTTTTACATTTTAGGTATTATGAGTAATGGTGCAATAAAACCCAAGAAAGAAAATTATCTCCTCAAGACCTTGATTTCAATTCTCTTTGATACACACCCAAAAATGAGGTTGCTGGATCGTATGACAGTTACATTTTGAGTTTTAGGGGGAGATTGTGTACTGTTTTCCCTAGTAGCTGCATTATAACTTCCATGCTATGACAACACTGGCAGATGTAAACATTTATTTACAAAATCATTTACAAAATAATTGGGCTTCCCTGGTAGCTCAGCTGGTAAAAAGGAAGATCCCCTGGAGAAGGGATAGGCTACCCACTCCAGTATTCTTGGGCTTTCCTGTGAGTTCAGATGGCTGAGAATCCACCTGCAATGTGGCAGACCTGGGTTATATGACTAGGTTATTTACCAGAACACTGAGGAGAAGAAAATGATGTGCCTGAGTAAGGGATTATTTCCAAGATCACAAAAGGGCAATCACCTGTGAACATGGCCACATGAGGAAGCAGTTTGTGCAAAGTCAGGGCCACATATAAGAATGAATATTTAGACTTTGTGGAAGAATGAGAGATGTGCCTTCCCCCAGAAGGTGTTGAGATTCCCAGCATTATTCCATAGAAACACAGTGTAATGTGCTTCTCAGTAACTCTAAATTAGAGAAGCTATTTCTAAACAGGAGCTAGTTTGTAGAAATGAGGTGAATTTCCTCATCAGTCTTCTTCCTAGCAACCTAGAAGGGCTAAGGACCTAAATACTCAGATGCAATTTGGTATGGCAGAGGGTAAAAAGTAGAATGAAACGAATGACTTTACTCTTTCCCCTCTGAAAGGTTGAATTAATCCTCATCAGTCTTCTTCCTAGCATACCATAGTAGTAGGGAGTATTTCTTCTTTATTTCTACTTGCCCTCACCTAAACCACTGTTTTCCTCTTGGCTTCATGACTTAGATTATTTTAGGTACCTTATTTAAGTGGACTCATATAGGATTTGTCTTTCTGTGACTAACTTATCTATGTTTTGCATACTGGGAGATTTCCTTCTTTAAGACTAAATAATACCCCACTGTATGTATATGCTGTATTTTCTCTATCCATTTATCTGTCCATGAGCAGTTAGGTTGTTTTTACATTTTAGGTATTATGAGTAATGGTGCAATAAAACCCAAGAAAGAAAATTATCTCCTCAAGACCTTGATTTCAATTCTCTTTGATACACACCCAAAAATGAGGTTGCTGGATCGTATGACAGTTACATTTTGAGTTTTAGGGGGAGATTGTGTACTGTTTTCCCTAGTAGCTGCATTATAACTTCCATGCTATGACAACACTGGCAGATGTAAACATTTATTTACAAAATCATTTACAAAATAATTGGGCTTCCCTGGTAGCTCAGCTGGTAAAAAGGAAGATCCCCTGGAGAAGGGATAGGCTACCCACTCCAGTATTCTTGGGCTTTCCTGTGAGTTCAGATGGCTGAGAATCCACCTGCAATGTGGCAGACCTGGGTTATATGACTAGGTTATTTACCAGAACACTGAGGAGAAGAAAATGATGTGCCTGAGTAAGGGATTATTTCCAAGATCACAAAAGGGCAATCACCTGTGAACATGGCCACATGAGGAAGCAGTTTGTGCAAAGTCAGGGCCACATATAAGAATGAATATTTAGACTTTGTGGAAGAATGAGAGATGTGCCTTCCCCCAGAAGGTGTTGAGATTCCCAGCATTATTCCATAGAAACACAGTGTAATGTGCTTCTCAGTAACTCTAAATTAGAGAAGCTATTTCTAAACAGGAGCTAGTTTGTAGAAATGAGGTGAATTTCCTCATCAGTCTTCTTCCTAGCAACCTAGAAGGGCTAAGGACCTAAATACTCAGATGCAATTTGGTATGGCAGAGGGTAAAAAGTAGAATGAAACGAATGACTTTACTCTTTCCCCTCTTGTATATATAACTGCCCTTGAGAAAACTATAAATGAAAAAAGAAAACCGTAAAGGTTATCAATACCCTTCGATACCATGGCTCCCTCACCTGCTTACATATAGCATCACTAATGTCCACTAAATAGCCATTAAATGTCATATGTCTAGTAGTGCCTTACTTTAAGAGACGTTGTGTTATATAGTTGTTTGTCTGAACAACCAAGATAAATGAGCTGTTTTTTTAGAGCTAAATGAGCTATATTTAGTGTTTACCTTATAAATTCCCTGAAAATATGTAGCTTTCAATGTTGACCCAAACTTTAGATTTTCAGTAGTGATTAACATTATATTTCACCAAAATGAAGACTCTTCTTCAAATTTCTATTGTTGTGCATTTTCTAATTACAAAAAGAATCCCTGAAGTTAAGAAAAAATACAAGGTATCCAGTTAATTTTGAGTTTCAGTATTTCTCAGGTGTAATTTGGGATGTACGCTAAAAAATTATTGTTTATCTGAAATTCAGATTTAACTGGTTGCACTGTAAGTTGGGCTTCCTTGGTGGCTCAGACAGTAAAGAATCTGCCTGCAGTGGGAAAGACCTAGATTTGGTCCCTGGATCAGGAAGATCCCCTGGAGAAGAATACCCACTCCAGTATTATTGTCTGGAGAATTCCATGAACAGAGGAGCCTGGCAGGCTACAGTCCATGGGATCACAAAAAGTCAGACATGAGTAAGCCACTAATACTTTCACAATTTTTTCACTGTAAGTTTATTTGCTAAATCTGGCAGTCCTATTAAAGTTAATAGAGTGGATTACAGGTTAGTGAGTCCAAATTTTGCAAAAACATAGCCTGAGAAAGTGCCAGACCATGAAAGTGAATCAGCCTAGTTTGCATTTTAGCAGGCTGTAGCTCAGCCTAAATTAACCACATGTGGAAAAGTAAAATCTCCAAAGAAGGCAAATGGATATAGAGTGTCCAGAGATAGCAACGGCATTGCTTGTTCAAGACTATTTAGGATTTAATGAAGATAGCTGCAGTCTTCATTTATCATTCCAGTCTCCATCTCAAGACAGACTACAATAAAAAGGATAAAGAAAATTACAGCAAAATCTAAGAAGTAGGTGTACATATCTAACTTCTACATCTGTTCAACTAGAAACAAATTGGGTGTTTCTGCATTTTAACATGCCTAGTAAAGGGGAGGGTGTCTTAATGCTCATAGCAGCTGGGGAATTTTCACTGGGGATCTTAGGGAATGCATTCATTGGACTGGTAAACTGTATGGACTGGATCAAGCACAAGAAGATTGCCTCCATTGATTTAATCCTCACAAGTCTGGCCAGCTCCAGAATTTTTCTATTATGTATAATATTGTTGGATTTTTACATATTGGTGCTGTACCCAGATGTCTACACTGGTGGTCAACAGATGGGAATCATTGACTATTTCTGGACACTAACCAACCATTTAAGTGTCTGGTTTGCCAGCTGCCTCAGCATTTTCTATTTCCTCAAGATTGCGAATTTCTTCCATCCCCTTTTCCTCTGGATGAAGAGGAGAATTGACAGTGCAATTCTGAGGATCCTTCTGGGGTGCCTGGTCTTCTCTGTGTTTATTAGCCTTCCTGTCATTAATAATCTGGATGATGATTTCAGGCGTTGTGTCAAGATGAAGTTGAAAACAAACTTAAGTTTAAGATGCAGAGTACATAAAACTCAATATGCTTCCATCATCCCTGAAAAAAACCCAGTATTATTGTCTGGAGAATTCCATGAACAGAGGAGCCTGGCAGGCTACAGTCCATGGGATCACAAAAAGTCAGACATGAGTAAGCCACTAATACTTTCACAATTTTTTCACTGTAAGTTTATTTGCTAAATCTGGCAGTCCTATTAAAGTTAATAGAGTGGATTACAGGTTAGTGAGTCCAAATTTTGCAAAAACATAGCCTGAGAAAGTGCCAGACCATGAAAGTGAATCAGCCTAGTTTGCATTTTAGCAGGCTGTAGCTCAGCCTAAATTAACCACATGTGGAAAAGTAAAATCTCCAAAGAAGGCAAATGGATATAGAGTGTCCAGAGATAGCAACGGCATTGCTTGTTCAAGACTATTTAGGATTTAATGAAGATAGCTGCAGTCTTCATTTATCATTCCAGTCTCCATCTCAAGACAGACTACAATAAAAAGGATAAAGAAAATTACAGCAAAATCTAAGAAGTAGGTGTACATATCTAACTTCTACATCTGTTCAACTAGAAACAAATTGGGTGTTTCTGCATTTTAACATGCCTAGTAAAGGGGAGGGTGTCTTAATGCTCATAGCAGCTGGGGAATTTTCACTGGGGATCTTAGGGAATGCATTCATTGGACTGGTAAACTGTATGGACTGGATCAAGCACAAGAAGATTGCCTCCATTGATTTAATCCTCACAAGTCTGGCCAGCTCCAGAATTTTTCTATTATGTATAATATTGTTGGATTTTTACATATTGGTGCTGTACCCAGATGTCTACACTGGTGGTCAACAGATGGGAATCATTGACTATTTCTGGACACTAACCAACCATTTAAGTGTCTGGTTTGCCAGCTGCCTCAGCATTTTCTATTTCCTCAAGATTGCGAATTTCTTCCATCCCCTTTTCCTCTGGATGAAGAGGAGAATTGACAGTGCAATTCTGAGGATCCTTCTGGGGTGCCTGGTCTTCTCTGTGTTTATTAGCCTTCCTGTCATTAATAATCTGGATGATGATTTCAGGCGTTGTGTCAAGATGAAGTTGAAAACAAACTTAAGTTTAAGATGCAGAGTACATAAAACTCAATATGCTTCCATCAAGATGCGCCTCAATCTGTTAACACTATTACCCTTTTCTGTGTCCCTGATCTCATTTCTCCTCCTGATTCTCTCCCTGTGGAGACACACCAGGCGAATGCAGCTCCATGCCACAGGATGCAGAGACCCCAGCACTGAAGCTCACGTGAGAGCCATGAAGGCTGTCATCTACTTCGTCCTTCTCTTGATTACCTACTTCTTGGCCTACCTTGTGGCCACCTCCAGCTACTTTATGCCAGAAACTGAATTAGCTGTGATGGTTGGTGAGTTGATAGCTCTAATCTGCCCATCAAGCCATTCACTTTTCCTAATTCTAGAGAACAAGAAATTAAGACAAGCATCTCTAAGGGTGCTTTGCAAAGTAAAGAATATCCTCCAAAGAAGGGATTGTCAATAGCATAAACAGATCTGAAGATGAACAATCACTTTGTAGGACCAAAGAAAACAAGATGTCTCAATTATCTTTAGTTCTTGCATTAATGTTGGTTTCATACATCCAGTTACTCTTGAGAAGTATTTAATATGCTTGTGATTAGAATTTAGGAAATCTTATATGGAGCTTATTTTTGCCTCTTTCTCTCCATATCTCTGTTTTTTCTCTCTCTCATCCTTTGGTGTTTTTTTAAACATATTTTAGAAGATATAGCATATTGCAGTAACTGCGAGGGGAGAGAGTATTTTCATAGTTGATTCTAAGTCATCTCTCTAGATGCAAAATGATGTGACTAGTTCAGAACAACCATTAACAGCATCTTGCTGCTATTTTCTCTATGAAAAACAGGGCGTCTCTAGGTTTGACTTTTTGGACACTAACCAACCATTTAAGTGTCTGGTTTGCCAGCTGCCTCAGCATTTTCTATTTCCTCAAGATTGCGAATTTCTTCCATCCCCTTTTCCTCTGGATGAAGAGGAGAATTGACAGTGCAATTCTGAGGATCCTTCTGGGGTGCCTGGTCTTCTCTGTGTTTATTAGCCTTCCTGTCATTAATAATCTGGATGATGATTTCAGGCGTTGTGTCAAGATGAAGTTGAAAACAAACTTAAGTTTAAGATGCAGAGTACATAAAACTCAATATGCTTCCATCAAGATGCGCCTCAATCTGTTAACACTATTACCCTTTTCTGTGTCCCTGATCTCATTTCTCCTCCTGATTCTCTCCCTGTGGAGACACACCAGGCGAATGCAGCTCCATGCCACAGGATGCAGAGACCCCAGCACTGAAGCTCACGTGAGAGCCATGAAGGCTGTCATCTACTTCGTCCTTCTCTTGATTACCTACTTCTTGGCCTACCTTGTGGCCACCTCCAGCTACTTTATGCCAGAAACTGAATTAGCTGTGATGGTTGGTGAGTTGATAGCTCTAATCTGCCCATCAAGCCATTCACTTTTCCTAATTCTAGAGAACAAGAAATTAAGACAAGCATCTCTAAGGGTGCTTTGCAAAGTAAAGAATATCCTCCAAAGAAGGGATTGTCAATAGCATAAACAGATCTGAAGATGAACAATCACTTTGTAGGACCAAAGAAAACAAGATGTCTCAATTATCTTTAGTTCTTGCATTAATGTTGGTTTCATACATCCAGTTACTCTTGAGAAGTATTTAATATGCTTGTGATTAGAATTTAGGAAATCTTATATGGAGCTTATTTTTGCCTCTTTCTCTCCATATCTCTGTTTTTTCTCTCTCTCATCCTTTGGTGTTTTTTTAAACATATTTTAGAAGATATAGCATATTGCAGTAACTGCGAGGGGAGAGAGTATTTTCATAGTTGATTCTAAGTCATCTCTCTAGATGCAAAATGATGTGACTAGTTCAGAACAACCATTAACAGCATCTTGCTGCTATTTACGTCTCTATGAAAAACAGGTGGCTCGTCCTCATAGTACTAGCTGGGTTCTCCTCAGATCATCAAACTAAGCTCAACTTTCGGCAAAGACTCAATAAGGTGACGGGTCTTTATCAAATGCTGTGTAAGTCTATGAATGTAGCAGAAATTTGTACTAATGATAACCACAATGAAGATATTAATTGTGACTAACGTAAATATTGTTACAGTGAGTTCATAAACTATTTTAGGCTCATGGACAGTGAAAGAAAGACACTGTATGAGAGAAAGAGAGGTTGTATAGAAAGTTTGTGTAAAGTATGGTTGACTAAAGAAAGAGCCTCGATAGAAATCCTTAGTGCTCATTGAAGGATATTTTGTCACATAGGACATGTAAAAATTTGCTTTAGCAAACTAAGACCGCACCAGGCATTGACTGTCAAGATACCATATGATGAGGCCTTCACTCAAAAATGTATGTATTCCATCAAAAGTACATCACTTACGTTGTGACAAAGATATTTTGGAGAGGTCAGCTTTGCTATTAATCCAGAGTAGTGGTAGACCTTGTGTACAGAATAGAAAATGTTTATAAATAAACAGCAATAAATTTGGTGAAAGTCAAAAATTACTTTTACACAAGTTTCATATGTTAATTTTTTTTCTTCTTTGAATCTGAGAGTGCCAAAGACACACACTGATTAAACTGATACATTTGAAAAGATCAACTGAATGCCTTGTAAGTTAAAGATGCAATAGGAAATAAGTCATATAGGCTGAAGCTTACACTCTTTTCAGTAGCCTTAAAGATTATTGCTCCCATTCCTTCCCTAAGCAAAGACCGGTTTATGTGGATTGTATCAGGCATGGAAACAGAAATCTCTGAGGGCTAACGGGACTCTTGAAAGCTCCATCTTTGATGTCTTCATATCAACTTAGAAAGCTGATCATTTGCTTGCACTGCAGTCATGGCATCTCAACTTCCATTTTTTCCTGAGGACAGCTGGAAGACTAGGTGGAGACAAACTTTATGACTGTACCTCTTACTGTAGTCATAATCTTTATTGACCTATTTAGGGGAAAAGCAACATAGCCAAAGCAGTTTTTTTATCTTCTGAGATGATATTAATTCTGAGAGATCATGAAGAAATAATAGCTCAGGGTTGAAAGGAGTATTTTTTCATTACTTGCACTGCTGGTGTGTGAAATGTTTTTTCTGACTTTCTCTAAGAGACAGTAATGAAGATGTTACAGAGAATGCAGGCAGATTCCTTCCTGCTTCTACTTCTTGTTTAATAAGTAGCTATCTACTCACACAGTAAATGCCTAAGTGTCAGGCAGCATCCTGGGAGCTGAAAATACAGATGAAATGTGACAGAGTCTATGCTTTCACTCAAGGCACAGTCCTGGAGAACATTATGAAAGACAGATTCCAACCCAGGGATGGAACCCAGGTTCTCTTGCATTGAAAGCAGATTCTTTACCATCTGAGCCACCAGGGAAGCCCAATGGAAGACAGATAATGATCAAGTAAACAAATAGTTGCAAGTCATGATTAATGCAGCTGAAAAAATGTTCAGGGATAAGGAGTCCCTTCAAATAGCATAGGCAAGACAGACCTACCAGAGAAACTGACATTTCAGTCTGAGACTTGAATCACAAATATTCCCCAATCATGAAGTATTCTGGATAAATAATATACCCAAAGGATGGCACAATAAGTGTCCAGACCTGAGGAAGAAGTGTTTGAGGAAGAACAATAAGGACTAGATGACCAGAGCCCAGTGAACCAGGGTGAGTAAAAATTCACAAAGGGCCTTAAGTCATGAGAAGGGGAAACCCACTTAAGTGTAATGGGAAGATATTGAAGAAATTGAAACCATGTGCAACATAATTGATTCCTATGTAGATTTAAGATCCCCTGGAGAAGGAAATGGCACCCACTCCAGTATCCTTGCCTGGAGAATTCCACGGACAAGGGAGCCTGGTGGGCTATAATCCATGGGGTCACAAAACATCAGACACGACTTAGCGACTAATGCCTTCACTTTCAGGTAATAAGAAGAACAGATAGTGTGTGTGTTGAAGGTAGAGAGGAGTCCAATTAAGGGGACCAGCTAGTGCTTAAGATAGTAAGCAGTGCACCTGAGAAACCACAGTGGCTCAGATTTGACTGTAGTTTTATGACCTATTTAGGGAAAAGCAACATAGCCAAAGCAGTTTTTTTATCTTCTGAGATGATATTAATTCTGAGAGATCATGAAGAAATAATAGCTCAGGGTTGAAAGGAGTATTTTTTCATTACTTGCACTGCTGGTGTGTGAAATGTTTTTTCTGACTTTCTCTAAGAGACAGTAATGAAGATGTTACAGAGAATGCAGGCAGATTCCTTCCTGCTTCTACTTCTTGTTTAATAAGTAGCTATCTACTCACACAGTAAATGCCTAAGTGTCAGGCAGCATCCTGGGAGCTGAAAATACAGATGAAATGTGACAGAGTCTATGCTTTCACTCAAGGCACAGTCCTGGAGAACATTATGAAAGACAGATTCCAACCCAGGGATGGAACCCAGGTTCTCTTGCATTGAAAGCAGATTCTTTACCATCTGAGCCACCAGGGAAGCCCAATGGAAGACAGATAATGATCAAGTAAACAAATAGTTGCAAGTCATGATTAATGCAGCTGAAAAAATGTTCAGGGATAAGGAGTCCCTTCAAATAGCATAGGCAAGACAGACCTACCAGAGAAACTGACATTTCAGTCTGAGACTTGAATCACAAATATTCCCCAATCATGAAGTATTCTGGATAAATAATATACCCAAAGGATGGCACAATAAGTGTCCAGACCTGAGGAAGAAGTGTTTGAGGAAGAACAATAAGGACTAGATGACCAGAGCCCAGTGAACCAGGGTGAGTAAAAATTCACAAAGGGCCTTAAGTCATGAGAAGGGAAATCCACTTAAGTGTAATGGGAAGATATTGAAGAAATTGAAACCATGTGCAACATAATTGATTCCTATGTAGATTTAAGATCCCCTGGAGAAGGAAATGGCACCCACTCCAGTATCCTTGCCTGGAGAATTCCACGGACAAGGGAGCCTGGTGGGCTATAATCCATGGGGTCACAAAACATCAGACACGACTTAGCGACTAATGCCTTCACTTTCAGGTAATAAGAAGAACAGATAGTGTGTGTGTTGAAGGTAGAGAGGAGTCCAATTAAGGGGACCAGCTAGTGCTTAAGATAGTAAGCAGTGCACCTGAGAAACCACAGTGGCTCAGATTTGGATGGTAGAAGTAGAGTTAGGGAATTTTTTAGTGGATGAATTCTCTGTATTGTGTAAGTAAAACTGATAGATCTTGTTACTTGGTTAGGTGAAAGGGAGGGGAGATTGAAGAAAAAGAAAATCCAAGAAGCTTTTTTGATTGTTTTCCCTTTACCACCTGGGAGTGCACTGCCACCTAAGAGGGAGGGGGAACTATTCATTGAGGGATGGGAGAATAGAAATCAAAAATTCTATTTTTTACATGCTATGCTTGAGAGAGCTATAAAATAGCCAGATGAAAATGTCAAATATATAATTGAATATATGAATCTGTAACTGGGGATTTATTGTTGTTTAGTCACTAAGTCGTGTCCAGCTCTTTTGCAACCCCATGGACTGTAGCCCGTCAGGGTTCTCTGTCCATGGGATTTCTCAGGCAAGAATGCTGGAGTAGCTTGCTGTTTCCTTCTCCAGGGGATCTTTCTGACACAGGGATTGAACCCCACATCTCCTGCATTGACGGGTCAGTTCTTTACTACTGAGCCACCAGGGAAGCCCTGCAACTAAGGATGGTTTTGACTAAAAAAGATACTCAACCTAAAAGTTGAGAGTTACATTTTATTCAGTGGAGAGTTTTAGCACTTCAAGCTCAGGAAGCATTGTCACAAGTAATCCTCAGAGAACTGCTCTGAGGAGTCAAGGAGAGGAGTTAGGATATATAGAAGGTTTGCAACAAAGGGCTTGTAATTGGAACATCAAAAGATGACTGTTAATGAAAGAAAATCAGATATATCAAGTTAAGGAATTTGGCATTTTTCTACGTATGGGAAGATCAAAAAGTTCTGGTACTGGTCTAGGGTGCACCATTGTAGGGAGGGAGGGTGAGGCAAGATAGTAGTGGAGGGTCCTTGCCTGGAGAATTCCACGGACAAGGGAGCCTGGTGGGCTATAATCCATGGGGTCACAAAACATCAGACACGACTTAGCGACTAATGCCTTCACTTTCAGGTAATAAGAAGAACAGATAGTGTGTGTGTTGAAGGTAGAGAGGAGTCCAATTAAGGGGACCAGCTAGTGCTTAAGATAGTAAGCAGTGCACCTGAGAAACCACAGTGGCTCAGATTTGGATGGTAGAAGTAGAGTTAGGGAATTTTTTAGTGGATGAATTCTCTGTATTGTGTAAGTAAAACTGATAGATCTTGTTACTTGGTTAGGTGAAAGGGAGGGGAGATTGAAGAAAAAGAAAATCCAAGAAGCTTTTTAGATTGTTTTCCCTTTACCACCTGGGAGTGCACTGCCACCTAAGAGGGAGGGGGAACTATTCATTGAGGGATGGGAGAATAGAAATCAAAAATTCTATTTTTTACATGCTATGCTTGAGAGAGCTATAAAATAGCCAGATGAAAATGTCAAATATATAATTGAATATATGAATCTGTAACTGGGGATTTATTGTTGTTTAGTCACTAAGTCGTGTCCAGCTCTTTTGCAACCCCATGGACTGTAGCCCGTCAGGGTTCTCTGTCCATGGGATTTCTCAGGCAAGAATGCTGGAGTAGCTTGCTGTTTCCTTCTCCAGGGGATCTTTCTGACACAGGGATTGAACCCCACATCTCCTGCATTGACGGGTCAGTTCTTTACTACTGAGCCACCAGGGAAGCCCTGCAACTAAGGATGGTTTTGACTAAAAAAGATACTCAACCTAAAAGTTGAGAGTTACATTTTATTCAGTGGAGAGTTTTAGCACTTCAAGCTCAGGAAGCATTGTCACAAGTAATCCTCAGAGAACTGCTCTGAGGAGTCAAGGAGAGGAGTTAGGATATATAGAAGGTTTGCAACAAAGGGCTTGTAATTGGAACATCAAAAGATGACTGTTAATGAAAGAAAATCAGATATATCAAGTTAAGGAATTTGGCATTTTTCTACGTATGGGAAGATCAAAAAAGTTCAGCTATCTGGGGCTGGTATTCTGTGCTCTCTCGTCCTGGGTCTCCTTAGGGTGCACCATTGTAGGGAGGGAGGGTGAGGCAGAAGTGTGGAGGGCTAGCTGCAGCAGCTGACTGCTAGATGTCAGGCAACTTCTTTCTATCCTGAGTTCCCTTGGGGCTTTCCATGGGGGTGACTGGAATGTGATGTCTTCAGGGCTGCAATATCTGTTTTCTGATAGAGCGGCAACATTTTTTCATTGACAAAAACCTAGTAGAATGGAAATTAGAGATGCCATTGTTTTACAGGGAAAAAAAAATCAGCTTTCCAATGCTGCTGAGAAGAACAGTCAAATTTCTACAGCAAATGTAACCTTTGGATTTGGGAATGAGTACACTGGAATTGTCCGCTGTCACAGTTAACTACCATTACCATTAGGACAGCAAGCCCAGCCAGAGGGCTGAACACCATACATGGATCCAGAGGACTCTGAGGTGAAATCTAGTAGACATGGTTTTTCTAGGATTCAAGTTGATACACAGCCTAATAAGGCATTTCTTGAATTATGCAAGAGAAAATGAAATGCCAACTCACTGCGATAGAAGGATACTGTTCCTTCTCCAGCCTTCAATTCTGAGTCAACTCAGAAAAAAACTATTGAAAAGGAGGCTGTTTTTCATATAGAAATGACCTTGGAAAGCCACTGAAGGTTTTTATGAAAGGAATACAGGAGCCAGGGTTTAATGCTGATGACTTTATTGATGCACTGAAGTTGAGAAAGGAAGTACCAAGATGTTTACACCACTGAAAAGTCCATGGTCCCAGTAGATCTCCATTGATTTCTGAAACAAAAATTAGATAGGAGTACTAACTATGTTTGGTATCTATGCTAAATAGTCTCAGTACGAGACATCACATTAAGAGAGAGAAGAGAAGGAGGAGGCAGAAACAGTCAGGAGGAGGGAAGAGTAGGAAAAGGGAGAGAGGAAAGGTAGAGGGGAGGAGAGGTGAACTGCAGAAAGGCTGTACACTAATACAAGGAAAGGGAGTGAAAAATAATCTTGGTGTAGAAGTAATACTTGTTCTTGCGAGAATGGAGGAGACTTTCCCTTTTTTTCAATTCTGTTAATTTTTGCTTAATATTTTTAATTGGAGGATGATTGCTTTACAATGTTGTATTGGTTTCTGCTGTACAGCAGTGGGAGACATCTATAGATACACAAATATCCCCTCCCTCTTGAGCCTCCCTTCCACCTGTCCTATCCCACCTGTCTAGGTCAGTACAGAGCACCGAGCTGAGCTCCTTGTGCAATACAGCTGCTTCCCACAAGCTAGATTTTATACATGGGAGTGTATATATGTCAGTGCTGCTCTCTCAGTTTGTCCCCCTCCTTCTTCCCCCAATGTGTCCACAAGTCCTTTCTTTACATCTGTATCTCTATCCCTGCCCTGCAAATGGGTTCATCAGTATCATGTTTTTCTAGATTCTATATACATGAGTTAATATACAATATTTGTTTTTCTCCTTTTGGCTTACTTCACTCTGTCTAACGGCCCT
Organism: Tragulus kanchil; assembly: GCA_022376925.1. Classification (NCBI taxonomy): domain Eukaryota; kingdom Metazoa; phylum Chordata; class Mammalia; order Artiodactyla; family Tragulidae; genus Tragulus; species Tragulus kanchil. Next base: position 278,581,747 of record JAIOJX010000004.1, read on the forward strand.
AAGTTCATCCACCTCACTATAACTGACTCAAATCCATTCCCTTTTATGTATGAGTAATATTCCATTGTACTATGGCTTCTTTATCCATGTGTAAATGAGAGACGAGATTTGTGACAAGGACAAATCTGGACAAAAAATTTAAGAGAAACTAAAGTCAAAGTTTAAAAATGAGTGATGAACATGAGTAATGAACTACAACTGTTTGAGGATTATGTATACCTATAAAAAAGAAAACTAAAAATTTATAGCAATAACTCCACTGTACACCTGAAGCTAATGCAACATTGTCAAACAAATATACCCCAATTTAAAAAAAAAAGAAACCACTCATTAGACAATAAACAATTTCAGTATTAAAAAAAAATGAGTAGTGAACAGAAACAAAAGAGAGAAATTTAAAGAGAAAAACAGTGAATAAAAGTATAATGAGTACCTATGGAATCAGTGGAGGACATCTTTAGTTGGTATTCCTTGTCACTGGTCACCTTTTCGGCCGCCTTTTCCATGCCGACCTTTCTTCCCACGGCCACCCTTCTTACCCTTGCCACGTCCTCTACGCTGGCATTTCTGGCTTCCAGGGCCACCCTTATCAACTTGGTCACCTCTGCCACCTTGGCGACTTCCTTGACCACCTCTGCAACATGAGCGTTTGTCCTCCTGAACACTTGGGCTGCGGCGCCTACGCTGGTGACCATGACCTTTCTTCCTGTCGACATGTAGAGCTTCATGTTCTCCGTCAGGCTCTTCTGGGAATTCTTCAGTGAAATTGCCATCTACTTAGGCAAGAGAACACAGATTCAGAAAGGAACAATTAAAGAGAAACATTCAGCCATGAACTTTAAGGCAAATATGGGAATGCAGTGTTTGTTGTGCTTAGTCATGTCCAACTCTGCGACCACGTGGACTGTAGCCTGCCAGGCTCATCAGTACATGCGATTTTTCTAAGCAAGAATACTGGAGTGGGTTGTCATTTCCTAATCCAAAGGATTTTCCCAGCCCAGGGATTGAACCTGTGTCTCTTATGTTTCTTACATTAGCCAGTGGATTCTTTACCACTAGTGCCACCTATAATCTAAATTTAGTTAGAACTAATGTATTTCTGGTTTAAATGGTGTTAGGTAGTGACTGGGGCTCAGTGCCTGGAAGAGAAGGGGAAGCAGGTCTCATCTGCCCCACGGCCATTCGTCTCCTCTCTTGTAATGATTCTATTACTATTCTCCACTGCCATCCATCCTGAGTCTGCCACAAGGTACATGAAACCATCTGTAAATTACCAGATACCTCATTATGTCTGAGAGAAACTACCAGACAGAGTCACTGCATCTACTTATAGAAGTATGTGATAGCTGGACGCTATGAAAACAAAATTTATAGCAATAACTCCACTGTACACCTGAAGCTAATGCAACATTGTCAAACAAATATACCCCAATTTAAAAACACAAGAAACCACTCATTAGACAATAAACAATTTCAGTATTAAAAAAAAATGAGTAGTGAACAGAAACAAAAGAGAGAAATTTAAAGAGAAAAACAGTGAATAAAAGTATAATGAGTACCTATGGAATCAGTGGAGGACATCTTTAGTTGGTATTCCTTGTCACTGGTCACCTTTTCGGCCGCCTTTTCCATGCCGACCTTTCTTCCCACGGCCACCCTTCTTACCCTTGCCACGTCCTCTACGCTGGCATTTCTGGCTTCCAGGGCCACCCTTATCAACTTGGTCACCTCTGCCACCTTGGCGACTTCCTTGACCACCTCTGCAACATGAGCGTTTGTCCTCCTGAACACTTGGGCTGCGGCGCCTACGCTGGTGACCATGACCTTTCTTCCTGTCGACATGTAGAGCTTCATGTTCTCCGTCAGGCTCTTCTGGGAATTCTTCAGTGAAATTGCCATCTACTTAGGCAAGAGAACACAGATTCAGAAAGGAACAATTAAAGAGAAACATTCAGCCATGAACTTTAAGGCAAATATGGGAATGCAGTGTTTGTTGTGCTTAGTCATGTCCAACTCTGCGACCACGTGGACTGTAGCCTGCCAGGCTCATCAGTACATGCGATTTTTCTAAGCAAGAATACTGGAGTGGGTTGTCATTTCCTAATCCAAAGGATTTTCCCAGCCCAGGGATTGAACCTGTGTCTCTTATGTTTCTTACATTAGCCAGTGGATTCTTTACCACTAGTGCCACCTATAATCTAAATTTAGTTAGAACTAATGTATTTCTGGTTTAAATGGTGTTAGGTAGTGACTGGGGCTCAGTGCCTGGAAGAGAAGGGGAAGCAGGTCTCATCTGCCCCACGGCCATTCGTCTCCTCTCTTGTAATGATTCTATTACTATTCTCCACTGCCATCCATCCTGAGTCTGCCACAAGGTACATGAAACCATCTGTAAATTACCAGATACCTCATTATGTCTGAGAGAAACTACCAGACAGAGTCACTGCATCTACTTATAGAAGTATGTGATACCTGGACGCAGATCGATTGACTGGGGAACATTATTCAACCACTCTACCCTTTCCAGTAGCAAATCATTCATTCATCACCCTCTTGCTCCTTTATCCCATCACTTCTGCAGACTGTTTTCTGTTATTCAAACAAAATCTAAAGTAAAGCATACCATATATTGTCTCCTTTTGCACATTTCTGGCCCTATAATTGAGCTCACCATCTCTTACATCTTCTTTCATTCATTTCTTCATGGTCTCATGGCCATCACTCTTACAAACATTCTCTTATGAATTTAGCACATATTCTATCACATGCTCATGTACAGTATTGCATCTTATGTCAGACACTAAGATTCTAAGCTTAAAAGATACAGTTTGTGATCTCAAGCTGCTTGCTCCTTCTTGATGCCAGATCTGCTATAAGAAAAATTACTGTGGCACTCTTCTATTCAAAACCTCTGTAATTTGTCACTGGTGGAAGAGACTACAAATTCAATTTGTCATCCATAGCATACTTGACCATCTGGAACTAACCCACATCTTCAACTTTATCTTCCTATATTCATTTCAACCTCATTGGATTTCTCTGAACCCAGGGGATATCATCTAAGTAGCTCTGAGAAAACTACTCCCAAGAGGCAGCGGGGAAGTCAGGCTATATTTGTGTGGCATTCACTCAGTCATGTCTGACTCTTTGTGACTCCATGGACTGTAACCTGCCAGGCTTCTCTGTCCAAGGAATTCTCAGATAAGAAAACTAGAGTGGGGCTTCCCTGGTGGTCCAGTGGGTAAGGACACCACCTTGCAGTGCAAGGGGCGCCAGTTCAATCCCTGGCCTGGGAAGATCCCATGTGCCGCGGAGCAGCTGGACCAATGTGTCCAGTTACCGAGCCGGAGCTCTGGAGTGCATGCGCCCAGAGCCGGTGCTCTGTGACAACAGAGGCCACTGCGATGGGAGGCCCACACGGGCCAAAGAACCAAGATGGATGAAAATGGATAATGAAAGACCAATAGAAGTGGCCTGCTTGCCCCGCTCCCTCCCCCCTCCCCCCCCCCCCTCAAAAAAAAGAAAACTAGAGTGGATTGCCATTCCCTTCTCCAGTGGATCTTCCCAATCCAGGGATCAAACCCGAGTCTCCTGCATTTGAGGCAGATTCTTTATCATCTGAGCCACCAGGGAAGCCCTTTAGTGTTCCTAGACCATTGAAAATACTATATGTATAGATTTAGCCATGCATTTCACTCTGTTTTCCCCACGTCTCCACTCTCCAAGGTCCAGGTCACACGACAGCTCCTATTGAGATCTTTCCTTTTCTCCCCTGTTCTGAGCTTCCGTGAGACTTATTTTGCCACTTTCTGACAGTGATCATTGCTACATACAAGCTAAATCTTCTGTTGGATCTCAAGTTCTTTAAGGACAAGAACAATGCCTCATTCACCTTTGTGTCCTTTGTACCAAGACTGGGACCTTGCCATGGCTATTGGTAAGTAGTACATTGAATTGATGTTAGGGTAGAGAATGTAGGATAATGAAAGCATTTCTTTCAGAAATCCTCAAATAGGTGTGTCCTTATCCCCGGATCTGCTATAAGAAAAATTACTGTGGCACTCTTCTATTCAAAACCTCTGTAATTTGTCACTGGTGGAAGAGACTACAAATTCAATTTGTCATCCATAGCATACTTGACCATCTGGAACTAACCCACATCTTCAACTTTATCTTCCTATATTCATTTCAACCTCATTGGATTTCTCTGAACCCAGGGATATCATCTAAGTAGCTCTGAGAAAAGTACTCCCAAGAGGCAGCGGGGAAGTCAGGCTATATTTGTGTGGCATTCACTCAGTCATGTCTGACTCTTTGTGACTCCATGGACTGTAACCTGCCAGGCTTCTCTGTCCAAGGAATTCTCAGATAAGAAAACTAGAGTGGGGCTTCCCTGGTGGTCCAGTGGGTAAGGACACCACCTTGCAGTGCAAGGGGCGCCAGTTCAATCCCTGGCCTGGGAAGATCCCATGTGCCGCGGAGCAGCTGGACCAATGTGTCCAGTTACCGAGCCGGAGCTCTGGAGTGCATGCGCCCAGAGCCGGTGCTCTGTGACAACAGAGGCCACTGCGATGGGAGGCCCACACGGGCCAAAGAACCAAGATGGATGAAAATGGATAATGAAAGACCAATAGAAGTGGCCTGCTGGCCCCGCTCCCTCCCACTCCCCCTCAAAAAAAAGAAACCTAGAGTGGATTGCCATTCCCTTCTCCAGTGGATCTTCCCAATCCAGGGATCAAACCCGAGTCTCCTGCATTTGAGGCAGATTCTTTATCATCTGAGCCACCAGGGAAGCCCTTTAGTGTTCCTAGACCATTGAAAATACTATATGTATAGATTTAGCCATGCATTTCACTCTGTTTTCCCCACGTCTCCACTCTCCAAGGTCCAGGTCACACGACAGCTCCTATTGAGATCTTTCCTTTTCTCCCCTGTTCTGAGCTTCCGTGAGACTTATTTTGCCACTTTCTGACAGTGATCATTGCTACATACAAGCTAAATCTTCTGTTGGATCTCAAGTTCTTTAAGGACAAGAACAATGCCTCATTCACCTTTGTGTCCTTTGTACCAAGACTGGGACCTTGCCATGGCTATTGGTAAGTAGTACATTGAATTGATGTTAGGGTAGAGAATGTAGGATAATGAAAGCATTTCTTTCAGAAATCCTCAAATAGGTGTGTCCTTATAAAGACAGCCAAGGCCAGGTAACTTAGGCAAAGGGAAAAAAAAAAAAAAGGAAGGAAAATAGTGACCATATTTTCTAGGCCTAAGAAAACTGTAAAATCTAAAGCAAATCATGTCCTTCCTTTTTTCTTTTTTCATCTTTTGTGCACCTTCTGCAATGTAGAAGTTACCAGGTTAAACTTCTTAGTGAAATGGTTGAGAAAGAAAATTGTAAGGTTAAGAGTGATTTAAAACTTTTTTTTTACATAAGTGACAAAAATCATAGAAATTTTAGATTAGACTGGTGACCCAGAGATGCTCAGAATTCATTTAGGAAAATTCAAAGTAAGTTGATTGAATCTGAAATAACTCACCTATCAGTTCTAAGTGTTCCTCTTCCCCTTGAAGTAATTCTACAAAGAAAGAATAAGAAAGAATGGAGAGAATGAAGTGCCATAATACCCTGACAAGTCAGGAACTGGGGAAAAGCACTAGGTAAAGGTTTTCTTTAAAGCAACCAAATTTTGCTTCACTCATTTACCCAATTCTTCCACTTATTTGCTGGCATAACTAACTCATTAGCTCTTTCACATACTCTGTTCCTTTCTTAAATACTCTCTCCTACACATCCTCCCATCTACATCATTAAAACTGACTTCAAATTTTTTATCTGGGGCTTCCCTGGTGGTCCAGTGGGTAAAGAGTCCACCTTGCAATTCAAGGGGTACTGACTTGATCCCTGGCCCAGGAAGATCCCATGTGCTGTGGACCAGCTGGACTTATGTGTCTAATTATGAGCCAGCGCTCTAGAGCACATATGCCCAAAGCCAGTGCTCTGCAACAAGAGAGGTCACTACAATGGGAGTCCCACACTGACTGAAGAATAAAGATGGATGAAAATAAATAAAGAAAAAAAATGAATTAAGAAAAAAGAGGCCAAAATTAATTTTTTTTCATCTGACATATGTACAGCTATCAGTGGCTTTGTTGTTATTGTTTTAGTAGCTAAGTTGTGCCCGACTCTTTTGTGACCCCATGGATTGTAGCCCACCAAGCTTCTCTGTCCACGGGATTGTCCAGGCAAGTATACTGAAGTGGGTTGCTATTTTTACTCCAGGGAAATCTTTCTAACCCAGGAATTGAGCCTGCACTTTCTGTGTTGCAGGTGGATTGTTTACTGCTGAGCCACTGAGGAAGCTCCAACAGTGACTTTACACTTCACCTACTCTGAAACATCTTATTATTTAAACAGTACCAAGGCTTCAAAGCAAAGGAATGAATCATTAGTGCTATAAATAAATAAGATGGGATGATAAACTTATTGGTTGAACAACTACAGTTGTTGTTCAGTTATCAGTCATATCCAGTTCTTTGGATCCCCATAGACTGCAGCACGCCAGGCCTCCCTGTCCTTCACTATGTCCCAGAGTTTGCTCAGACTCATGTCCATTGAGTCAGTGATGCCATCCAACCATCTCATCCTCTGTCAGCCCCTTCACCTCCTGCCCTCAGTCTTTCCGAGCATCAGGGTCTTTTCCAATGAGTCATCAGGTGGCCAAAGTATTGGAGCTTTAACTTCAGCAACAGTCTTCCAATGAATATTCAGATTGATTTCTTTTAGGATTGACTGGTTTGATCTCCTTGCTGTCCAAGGGACTTGAAGAGTCTTCTCCAGCACCACAGTTTGAAAGCATCAATTCTTCTGTGCTTAGCCTTCCTTATGGTCCAATTCTCACATCTGTACATGAGTACTGGAAAAACCATAGCTTTGACTATATGTGGACCTTTGTTGGCAAAGGGATGTCTCTGATTTTTTAAACATTATCTAGGTTTATCATGGATTTTCTTCCAAGGAGCAAATGTAGTCCATTAATTAAATTACATAATATCTTTATAATTCAAATTAGTTAAATGTTAATGAACTAATGCCCTTACAAATATAAAGGAATTTGTGTTATTCAATCATTAGCTGTTGGTTATCAAAGAATTTAGAGAAAAGTATTTACAAATGAATAGGAGAGCAAGTTCTGCTGACGTTCAGGCACTTCCTTCATAAAAATTAGAAGTATTTACCTTCCATTTCAAGAGACTCTTCAAAATCAGTACCTAGGACTTAAAAAGAAAAAAATAAGAAGAAAAGATAAATTAAAAATATAGTTTGATAAGACCCCAGCTATACATTTGTAGAAGGTAGGTTTAGGCACAAGAAGTTAATACCTAAGAAAGTCAACATATCAAAAAACAGCAGAAGTCATACCGTAAAGAGGCTGGCTTAGGATTTAGGTCAAGGTTTGCAGAGAGATATTTGCATTTGGTAGAAAAGAGAAACATATATGGCCTCTACTTTTATTAACTTACTCTTAGGCAAAAAAAAATTAGTTTCTGAGAAGGTTCAGTCAAACCCTACTCTTTTCCATGAATTTTAACCCAGCCATCCCTAGTATCTTCATTTCAACCACTTACTGTCATCGATGCCCTGAGTGGTACCCGGTCCAGAAAGGCGGTCAGGAGCAAGAGCAGCAGCATCTTGGTAGAAGCCATGGCGTCTCTCTCCTGATGCTGAAGGAGCCCCAGACACTCTCCTTTATAAGACGAAACAGAACAATATTTCATGTCCATTGAGTCAGTGATGCCATCCAACCATCTCATCCTCTGTCGTCTCCTTCTCCTCCTGCCCTCAGTCTTTCCGAGCATCAGGGTCTTTTCCAATGAGTCATCAGGTGGCCAAAGTATTGGAGCTTTAACTTCAGCAACAGTCTTCCAATGAATATTCAGATTGATTTCTTTTAGGATTGACTGGTTTGATCTCCTTGCTGTCCAAGGGACTTGAAGAGTCTTCTCCAGCACCACAGTTTGAAAGCATCAATTCTTCTGTGCTTAGCCTTCCTTATGGTCCAATTCTCACATCTGTACATGAGTACTGGAAAAACCATAGCTTTGACTATATGTGGACCTTTGTTGGCAAAGGGATGTCTCTGATTTTTTAAACATTATCTAGGTTTATCATGGATTTTCTTCCAAGGAGCAAATGTAGTCCATTAATTAAATTACATAATATCTTTATAATTCAAATTAGTTAAATGTTAATGAACTAATGCCCTTACAAATATAAAGGAATTTGTGTTATTCAATCATTAGCTGTTGGTTATCAAAGAATTTAGAGAAAAGTATTTACAAATGAATAGGAGAGCAAGTTCTGCTGACGTTCAGGCACTTCCTTCATAAAAATTAGAAGTATTTACCTTCCATTTCAAGAGACTCTTCAAAATCAGTACCTAGGACTTAAAAAGAAAAAAATAAGAAGAAAAGATAAATTAAAAATATAGTTTGATAAGACCCCAGCTATACATTTGTAGAAGGTAGGTTTAGGCACAAGAAGTTAATACCTAAGAAAGTCAACATATCAAAAAACAGCAGAAGTCATACCGTAAAGAGGCTGGCTTAGGATTTAGGTCAAGGTTTGCAGAGAGATATTTGCATTTGGTAGAAAAGAGAAACATATATGGCCTCTACTTTTATTAACTTACTCTTAGGCAAAAAAAAATTAGTTTCTGAGAAGGTTCAGTCAAACCCTACTCTTTTCCATGAATTTTAACCCAGCCATCCCTAGTATCTTCATTTCAACCACTTACTGTCATCGATGCCCTGAGTGGTACTCAGGTCCAGAAAGGCGGTCAGGAGCAAGAGCAGCAGCATCTTGGTAGAAGCCATGGCGTCTCTCTCCTGATGCTGAAGGAGCCCCAGACACTCTCCTTTATAAGACGAAACAGAACAATATCATCTCTGAAGCCCATGGCTTGGACAGCTTCACCCATATCTGATTTACCACTTGGGCCTCAGTCAGCCAGTTGAGTTCAGTGGCTGGTCAAGTTCTTCAATGGCAAAACATAAATTAGTCAGATTCTTTAAAATAATTGTTCATCCTCCTGAAAAACTGGTTATAATTATTCATTATTACCTCTCTTTTTTGTACTGTTTTATTCAGAATTATAGTTCTGTTTTCTAACGCAATAGGACATTGTTCAAAAGCTGTCCAAATGGCACTGACTCTAGGCCTCTCCCCTATGGAGTGAACCGACCAAGTTGTCATGAAATGAAAGCTTAAATAACAACAGTATAATCACAAGATGAAAGAACAACAGGGGGTCAAGAAGGACTGGTAGTGTAAGTTATCTTATATGGCTTAAAAAAATGAAAGCTATTGCCAGTGGAAGACTGAAACCAAACTCAGAAGACTAGTTATTCAGAATACACTTGAATTGTAATTTGAATAGACTGTGAAATCATAAAATTAAAAGTTATCAGAATAATGAGTGGGTTAGAAAATAACACCATGCAAGCAAGTCATTGAACAAAGTAAGGAGATTCAGCTTAGGAAGAAAATAGTATGACTGAGCATGATAATTTTTCTTGATTATGTAGAACGAAGAGCAATCTTGCATGTATAGTTCTGGAAGGTACAAAAAGAGCTATTGATCTAAAAAGGAGAGTATTTTGAAATTAATATAACAATGTAAAATAATTTCTTACAATAATTTAAATTATCTCTGATAATTTAACATTTTCTCAGAGAAATGTTAATTATCTTAGAAAAACCTAAAAACAAGTTATTAAAACTTGAGACAATAGATTGAGTTCTTTAGCGGAAAATTAGTTTCTAAACATTGAATGTGCTTAGATACCAAGGGATCTATAACTAGTATGTTAAAAAAAAAATGTGGTGACTCATTGGAGTAGAATTATTCATATTAAATTATCCCTTTAATATGCTTTCAGTATAAGAAAGCCTTGTTTTTCCTTCAGATGAAAATTCAGCAAGTTACACACCTTTTCTGATCACTCTAAGGTAATAAATCTGCCCTGATCACACTCTCTCCCCAAATCCCCCACCCCTGCAAATCAGGAATCATTTAAATCAAAACTTTTGTAAATTTTTAAAAATATTTTCAGCTGGAACAGAGAGCTGTGTTTCTTTTTTAAAATTTTATTTATTTTTAATTGAAGAATAATTACAATATTGTCTTCGTTTCCATCATACATCAGCATGGATCAGACATAGAGCCACAAGTATAAATATGCCCCCTCCCTTTTAAGCCTGCCTCCCTCCCACCTCTCATCCAACAGTGCCCCTCCAGGTTGTCACAAAGCTCCAGTTTGACTTCCCTGAGTCAGACAGCAAATTCCCACTGGCTATCTGTTTTACATATGTTAGTGTATATGTTTCTGCACTACCCTCTTCATTGATCCCTCCCTCTCCTTCCTAACCTCTTTCCCCCATGTCCCTAAGTCTGCTAAGACTTCTGTAAATTGTTGATGTAGCTAGTACATATCTTATAATTATTACTATACTTAACAGTCTGCATGTGTTATATATATAAGACTATAAATATCCTTCAGAGTAGAAGATTTGTCTCATTCATTGTGTAATCTCCAGCACTTCACAACGACATGGTGCCTGGAAAGTACTCAATAAATATTTGTTAAATTAAATTATTAAATTTTAAGGTTACCAAATATTTGTAATTACCTTTTTGCCCTTTCTGATCTGAAAAAAAGAAAAGTATATCCTCTCCTATTTTAAGTTACAATGTCTGGCTGTGATTTTGATCTCATTCTCTTCTGCTGCCTCTAGTATTTTGTTTTTCCAATTTTGTTTCCCTTTCCTTGCATCTGGAATCTCCACTAACTCCTCAAACTTAAAGCCAAAATGTTAAGTCTCCCTTAGCCTAAAAAAGAAAACTTCCATGATCTTCCTAACCCACTGTTCTTACTATAACTGTCACTCACTTAAAAACTGCCCCGGGCTTCCTTGGTGGTCCAGTGGGTAAGGACACCGCCTTACAGTGCAAGGGGCGCCCGTCCGAGCCCTGGCCTGGGAAGATCCCACGTGCCGCGGAGCGGCTGGACTGATGTGTCCAATTACTGAGCCGGAGCTCTGGATTGCATGCGCCCAGAGCGGGTGCTCTGCGACAACAGAGGCCACCGCGATGGGAGGCCCACACAGGCGAAAGAATGAAGATGGATGAAAATAAATTAATGAAAGACCAATAGAAGTGGCCTGCCCGCCCCCTCCCTCCCCAACCCGGCCCCCCATAAATAAATAATAAATATTAAAAAAAAAACAAAAGCAAAAACAAACAAAAAAAACTGCCCCACTACAGAGGTCTCACTTTATCCCTGAGTTCAAACAGTAATATACCTCAGTCTTGCTTTTTTTTTTTTTTTTAAATTTTTGGCCTCTTTTTTTTAATTGATCTTTTATTTATTTATTTTCATCCATGTTTATTCTTTGGCCTTTCTGGGCCTCCCATTGTAGTGGCCTCTCTCATTACAGAGCGCCGGCTCTGGGCGCATGCACTCCAGATCACTGGCTCGTAATTGGACACACCAGTCCAGCCACTCCGCAGCATGTGGGATCTTCCCAGGCCAGGGATCGAACCCCGTGCCTCTTGCACTGCAAAGCAGACTCTTTACCCACTGGACCACCAGGGAAGCCCTGTCTCAGTCTGTTTAATCCTTACCTTTTGGAAACGTTTTTTTTTCTTTTAAGTTTTTTTTTTTTTCCTTTATTTTAAAGATTTTACAGAGTTTTGTTGTTCACCAACATGTATGTTCCCAGATCATTCATATGCATATCCCTGGACCTTCCCTCCACCCAGTTCCCTCCCTCCCATCCCTCCCGAGCATCGCCCCAAGTGGTTGTAGGTACTCCTATTCCCCTAGTACAATGACAATAGCTATCTTTTCTACACATGACAGTATAGGTTTCCATGTTACTCCCTCCATGCCTCCCTCCCACTGTTCGGTCTCCACAATGTCTTTATGTCTATTCTCTGTTTTTTCATGAGTTCACTGCGTGTGTTATCATGACCATCTTACTAGATCCCATATATATGAGTTAGTATACTATACTTGTCTTTCTCTTTTTGACTTACTTCACTTTTTATGATAGGTTCTAGAGCCAGCCACCTCATTAGGACTGAGTCTTCTGCATTTCTTTTAACAGCTAAGTAGTATCCTTTTGGAAACTTTTAATATTACTTTTAATATACTTATATTTGACTTTTTATATGTTTATGTATGTGTATGTGCTAATCACTTTAGTTGCGTCTGACTCTGTGCGATCCTATGGACTGTAGCCCACCAGTCTTCTCTGACCAAGGGATTCTCTAGACAAGAATACTGGAGTGGGTTGGCATGCCCTTCTCTTATGTGTTTATATTGTATATTTATAAATATTTATAAAACATTATAAACATGCATTTTATATAAAGTTTATATTATAGTAAACTTTTATATATTATTTGTACATTATTATATATATCTCCTTCCTTAAAGTCTTTTTTTTCTTTTTTACCTCTGTAAAAATAAATCTCCCAATTCTTTTTATATCCTTTCACTTTGCCTGCTTCACTGAATCTTCATCTTTAAATGCTATTACCCTGGTCGCGGGGCAGGGAGAGATACTGCTGATTGCTAAATCACTATCCATTTTTAGCAGGTAGGCACAGTAGTGACTAGGGCAGCAGTGAGTCCAGCTAAAAATATTTATTTTCAGACTTCTTTGCTTCTGGTGTGACCATATCACATAATTCCAGAAAATCTAAGTTTAGTTGAATTTTCTTAGAGTGATGCTCTTGGAAAAAACTGCTTCCAGAGGATTACTTGCCTCTCTCCTTCCTACTTCCTAAAATGCAGACACAATGCCTTAAATTTTAAGTCATGTTGCAGTAAGGACCATACCAGAAGAATGGATTTCAGCATGTTTAGTTTGGTAGAGTGACGATAGAAAGATCCTTAGTCTCTGACAGCATAACTAAACTCTGTACCGCAGTGGCCTTTGAAGATCTTAATTGGATAAATTGCTTGTAGTTAGAAATGCAACAAAATGAGTGTATGCCTAACCAACACATCAAGTTTCCAATATTAGTATTGAAAACAACTGTCACCTCAATAGCAACCAGTGATTCTCTTTTTTTAGTTTTTCATGAGTTCACTGCGTGTGTTATCATGACCATCTTACTAGATCCCATATATATGAGTTAGTATACTATACTTGTCTTTCTCTTTTTGACTTACTTCACTTTTTATGATAGGTTCTAGAGCCAGCCACCTCATTAGGACTGAGTCTTCTGCATTTCTTTTAACAGCTAAGTAGTATCCTTTTGGAAACTTTTAATATTACTTTTAATATACTTATATTTGACTTTTTATATGTTTATGTATGTGTATGTGCTAATCACTTTAGTTGCGTCTGACTCTGTGCGATCCTATGGACTGTAGCCCACCAGTCTTCTCTGACCAAGGGATTCTCTAGACAAGAATACTGGAGTGGGTTGGCATGCCCTTCTCTTATGTGTTTATATTGTATATTTATAAATATTTATAAAACATTATAAACATGCATTTTATATAAAGTTTATATTATAGTAAACTTTTATATATTATTTGTACATTATTATATATATCTCCTTCCTTAAAGTCTTTTTTTTCTTTTTTACCTCTGTAAAAATAAATCTCCCAATTCTTTTTATATCCTTTCACTTTGCCTGCTTCACTGAATCTTCATCTTTAAATGCTATTACCCTGGTCGCGGGGCAGGGAGAGATACTGCTGATTGCTAAATCACTATCCATTTTTAGCAGGTAGGCACAGTAGTGACTAGGGCAGCAGTGAGTCCAGCTAAAAATATTTATTTTCAGACTTCTTTGCTTCTGGTGTGACCATATCACATAATTCCAGAAAATCTAAGTTTAGTTGAATTTTCTTAGAGTGATGCTCTTGGAAAAAACTGCTTCCAGAGGATTACTTGCCTCTCTCCTTCCTACTTCCTAAAATGCAGACACAATGCCTTAAATTTTAAGTCATGTTGCAGTAAGGACCATACCAGAAGAATGGATTTCAGCATGTTTAGTTTGGTAGAGTGACGATAGAAAGATCCTTAGTCTCTGACAGCATAACTAAACTCTGTACCCGCAGTGGCCTTTGAAGATCTTAATTGGATAAATTGCTTGTAGTTAGAAATGCAACAAAATGAGTGTATGCCTAACCAACACATCAAGTTTCCAATATTAGTATTGATCATTTTCATCAACTGTCACCTCAATAGCAACCAGTGATTCTCATGGTAGGCTGTTTGTTGGAGTGGGATGCAAAAGTTTGTACTAGCTGCTTGGTTGACTAGAGGAATTATTTAAGATGGCTTGGAACCGTGATTCCTTATTCTATAGCACTAAGCCTTTGAATAATCTTTTTTAATTTGGTTAATATGAAGCAATAATTCATAAGTTACTATGAAAAGAGTCCAAAAGCCTCCCAATAGCTACTAGATATTCCTTGATGTACAAAATTCTAAGCCTTTGGTTTCAAAATGATTTGTGTAAGAGGACGAGAAATCCTCTGGGAGTGAAGAAGGAGAAATGCTGATGTCCTCTCTGAGATTTAAAATTAGGGAATCTCGTCAGAGAAGACTAGGGTTCTTCTCCAAAGGCCAGTGCAGGGGAAGGGCAGTAAAGCCCATGGATAGAAGGAGCTGAAACAAGTGGGAGCTGTCCTGGGTTGACAAGAGAAAGGGGGGAGAGAGTCACTGTGGAGTTAGGACTCTGCAGAGCCCCCTCTCCAGGACACACGAAGTTTGGATTTTCCGTTGGGCTGTATAATTCAATGAAAGGGGTGGCTACTTTGAGATTTCTGGGCTGAATCTGGCATAGAACCCTCTTGAGTAAATTCTGGGGGCTTGGGGTCATTTCCCTTGAAGAATTGCTGTCATGATCCCGAAGGGCAAACCTGGGGTCATTTCCATCTGACAGAATGCTGTCTATGATTATTTCAGACTTCTTTGCTTCTGGTGGGACCATATCACATAATTCCAGAAAATCTAAGTTTAGTTGAATTTTCTTAGAGTGATGCTCTTGGAAAAAACTGCTTCCAGAGGATTACTTGCCTCTCTCCTTCCTACTTCCTAAAATGCAGACACAATGCCTTAAATTTTAAGTCATGTTGCAGTAAGGACCATACCAGAAGAATGGATTTCAGCATGTTTAGTTTGGTAGAGTGACGATAGAAAGATCCTTAGTCTCTGACAGCATAACTAAACTCTGTACCCGCAGTGGCCTTTGAAGATCTTAATTGGATAAATTGCTTGTAGTTAGAAATGCAACAAAATGAGTGTATGCCTAACCAACACATCAAGTTTCCAATATTAGTATTGATCATTTTCATCAACTGTCACCTCAATAGCAACCAGTGATTCTCATGGTAGGCTGTTTGTTGGAGTGGGATGCAAAAGTTTGTACTAGCTGCTTGGTTGACTAGAGGAATTATTTAAGATGGCTTGGAACCGTGATTCCTTATTCTATAGCACTAAGCCTTTGAATAATCTTTTTTAATTTGGTTAATATGAAGCAATAATTCATAAGTTACTATGAAAAGAGTCCAAAAGCCTCCCAATAGCTACTAGATATTCCTTGATGTACAAAATTCTAAGCCTTTGGTTTCAAAATGATTTGTGTAAGAGGACGAGAAATCCTCTGGGAGTGAAGAAGGAGAAATGCTGATGTCCTCTCTCTGAGATTTAAAATTAGGGAATCTCGTCAGAGAAGACTAGGGTTCTTCTCCAAAGGCCAGTGCAGGGGAAGGGCAGTAAAGCCCATGGATAGAAGGAGCTGAAACAAGTGGGAGCTGTCCTGGGTTGACAAGAGAAAGGGGGGAGAGAGTCACTGTGGAGTTAGGACTCTGCAGAGCCCCCTCTCCAGGACACACGAAGTTTGGATTTTCCGTTGGGCTGTATAATTCAATGAAAGGGGTGGCTACTTTGAGATTTCTGGGCTGAATCTGGCATAGAACCCTCTTGAGTAAATTCTGGGGGCTTGGGGTCATTTCCCTTGAAGAATTGCTGTCATGATGAGGGCACCTGTTCCCACTCCCCATATCTCTTTGGATATGATTCTCAGAGATCCTGCTTCATCACAAGTGCTGCTTCTCCATCAGGGACAGAGTTCTGCAATAACAATGCTCTTTTCCCACAGTAAAATACCTTTGCCAACGCACTGTTCCTCTCTGAATCCAGTCATCCTTCAGTGGAAGGAATTTAAAGAATTGTAAATTCAAAAGCCCAAAAGTTAGTTTTTGGTATGAAGTTCTACTGATTGAGAGAGAGCTAGGGGACTCGAGTGTTCTTCCCTCAAAGGACGTCTGACCTGTGCAGAGTATTTCCAGCCTTCAGCAGAGGCAACTGTCAATAAATAGCACATTAATAATATGTTACACCACCCTAAGGAATCCTTATGTCCTTCCTATTCACTGCCTATTGAGCTGATTTTCATTACATGGGTGTGTTCTCTTTGAAACATTTGCAAATACACATAATTACAACTGGTGTGTTTTTCATAGGCATGTTATACTTTAACAAAAAATATTTAAAGTTATTTGTGCACTATGTTGATAAGGATAAAGGACACAGGACACAGCTACTCTCTTATACCTTTGGGAAATTCAAATTTATACAATTTTTAGACCATAAATTGTTTGGTCTATCAGAGCGCATCTATGTATTATTCAGAAATCTTAGAATTTATCCTGTATGTGTTACTGCATGAGTAGGTAAATAAACAAAGCAACAGAAATTATTGGAGAACTGTTCATAACAGCAAAATACTGAAAACAATATAAATATTGATCTAATGGGTTAAATAATTATGGACCACCAATACAATGGAATATAGTGCAGGGAAGGGCAGTAAAGCCCATGGATAGAAGGAGCTGAAACAAGTGGGAGCTGTCCTGGGTTGACAAGAGAAAGGGAGAGAGTCACTGTGGAGTTAGGACTCTGCAGAGCCCCTCTCCAGGACACACGAAGTTTGGATTTTCCGTTGGGCTGTATAATTCAATGAAAGGGGTGGCTACTTTGAGATTTCTGGGCTGAATCTGGCATAGAACCCTCTTGAGTAAATTCTGGGGGCTTGGGGTCATTTCCCTTGAAGAATTGCTGTCATGATGAGGGCACCTGTTCCCACTCCCCATATCTCTTTGGATATGATTCTCAGAGATCCTGCTTCATCACAAGTGCTGCTTCTCCATCAGGGACAGAGTTCTGCAATAACAATGCTCTTTTCCCACAGTAAAATACCTTTGCCAACGCACTGTTCCTCTCTGAATCCAGTCATCCTTCAGTGGAAGGAATTTAAAGAATTGTAAATTCAAAAGCCCAAAAGTTAGTTTTTGGTATGAAGTTCTACTGATTGAGAGAGAGCTAGGGGACTCGAGTGTTCTTCCCTCAAAGGACGTCTGACCTGTGCAGAGTATTTCCAGCCTTCAGCAGAGGCAACTGTCAATAAATAGCACATTAATAATATGTTACACCACCCTAAGGAATCCTTATGTCCTTCCTATTCACTGCCTATTGAGCTGATTTTCATTACATGGGTGTGTTCTCTTTGAAACATTTGCAAATACACATAATTACAACTGGTGTGTTTTTCATAGGCATGTTATACTTTAACAAAAAATATTTAAAGTTATTTGTGCACTATGTTGATAAGGATAAAGGACACAGGACACAGCTACTCTCTTATACCTTTGGGAAATTCAAATTTATACAATTTTTAGACCATAAATTGTTTGGTCTATCAGAGCGCATCTATGTATTATTCAGAAATCTTAGAATTTATCCTGTATGTGTTACTGCATGAGTAGGTAAATAAACAAAGCAACAGAAATTATTGGAGAACTGTTCATAACAGCAAAATACTGAAAACAATATAAATATTGATCTAATGGGTTAAATAATTATGGACCACCAATACAATGGAATATAGTGCAGTCATTTAAAACAATTCAGTAAATATATGTGTATGAAGTGTATATGAAATGCATGTGAAAAGATACTCAAACAGCATTCTTAAGTGAAAAAGTTTAATATGATCCCATTTCTACATAAAATAAAAAACTTCTATCAATCTGTCTATATATGTGAAAGTGCTAGTCATTCAGTAGTGTCTGACTCTTTGTGACCCCTTGGACTATGTCCTGCCAGGCTCCTCTGTCCATAGGATTTTCCAGAATACTGGAGTGGGTTGCTAGTTCCTTCTCCAGAGGATCTTCCTGATGCAGGGATTGAACCCAGGTCTCCTACATTGCAGACTGACTCTTTACCATCTGAGTCATTAAGGAAGGTCATATATATATATATATATATATATAGCTATTTTATAAGATATAGCTATTAAGTATTATGTATTTTTACATTATGTCATATATTATATAGCTATTTATAATCTATCTATCTATCTAGAGAGCCATTCCAGATAATAGCTAAAAATATAATCAAAATTTGACCAGTGATTTTCTTTTTCTGAAATGAAATTGTGGTGAAGATGTGTAGAGCTGCCTTCTTTCTTTTGACCCTTTTGTATTATTTAAATTTTTATAATGATGGGGTTTTAATATTTAAAAGTACTAATGAAAATGAAGACACTCGCCTGCACGCTGTAGTCTGACCGCAGGAGTGAGACTGGCCCACAGCTGGCCTCATTACATCAAAAAAATTTAAAGGTGTGTTTTTCATAGGCATGTTATACTTTAACAAAAAATATTTAAAGTTATTTGTGCACTATGTTGATAAGGATAAAGGACACAGGACACAGCTACTCTCTTATACCTTTGGGAAATTCAAATTTATACAATTTTTAGACCATAAATTGTTTGGTCTATCAGAGCGCATCTATGTATTATTCAGAAATCTTAGAATTTATCCTGTATGTGTTACTGCATGAGTAGGTAAATAAACAAAGCAACAGAAATTATTGGAGAACTGTTCATAACAGCAAAATACTGAAAACAATATAAATATTGATCTAATGGGTTAAATAATTATGGACCACCAATACAATGGAATATAGTGCAGTCATTTAAAACAATTCAGTAAATATATGTGTATGAAGTGTATATGAAATGCATGTGAAAAGATACTCAAACAGCATTCTTAAGTGAAAAAGTTTAATATGATCCCATTTCTACATAAAATAAAAAACTTCTATCAATCTGTCTATATATGTGAAAGTGCTAGTCATTCAGTAGTGTCTGACTCTTTGTGACCCCTTGGACTATGTCCTGCCAGGCTCCTCTGTCCATAGGATTTTCCAGAATACTGGAGTGGGTTGCTAGTTCCTTCTCCAGAGGATCTTCCTGATGCAGGGATTGAACCCAGGTCTCCTACATTGCAGACTGACTCTTTACCATCTGAGTCATTAAGGAAGGTCATATATATATATATATATATATATAGCTATTTTATAAGATATAGCTATTAAGTATTATGTATTTTTACATTATGTCATATATTATATAGCTATTTATAATCTATCTATCTATCTAGAGAGCCATTCCAGATAATAGCTAAAAATATAATCAAAATTTGACCAGTGATTTTCTTTTTCTGAAATGAAATTGTGGTGAAGATGTGTAGAGCTGCCTTCTTTCTTTTGACCCTTTTGTATTATTTAAATTTTTATAATGATGGGGTTTTAATATTTAAAAGTACTAATGAAAATGAAGACACTCGCCTGCACGCTGTAGTCTGACCGCAGGAGTGAGACTGGCCCACAGCTGGCCTCATGCTTCAACTTCCTACTTCCTCCTTTGCTTCTGTCAGTTGCTGATCTTGGCTTTTGACCATGACCCCAAGTCTAGGTCCAGTAAACACTTCACACCTTCCTTTCTGTCATCCTGCAGTCAACTCATTTCACCTCTTTCCTCTGTTTGGCCTTATCAGACTGATCATGGTGTTTAACCTCTTTCTACTTGATAATTGACCTTCACTTTATTTCTTAATTTCAGGTCTTCCTTCCAGACGTAATTTACTTTCACCACTTGCTCTATATAAATGATGGTCATGACTTTGGTTTCAGTGTCCCACGCCCATCCTTGGGACCAATAATTAGTATCAAATGATATTTCTTAGTAAACTTGTATTCTATGCCCAAAGTATTATGTAAGTGCTTTTAAACCATTTTATTATTTAATTGAATCCTGCCAACCTTGGGAAGTAACTGCTATTACCATTCCAGTCCTCTAAGTAAATAAATCTAGGTGTAGGTTATATTTCTCTCATAAATTTTGAAACTCAGACCCAACTTGAGGACTGTTTGACCCAGACAGAATCCATGTTTTTAACTACTACATTTGATTGTATATAAGGCTTTGCCCAGCCCTTATTTTACTTTGCTTCATATTTTTATTTGTGTTACGGTCCTTATCTGCTTATAAATTTCTCAGAGAAACTAGTAATATTAATTTTTTATTGGTGTATAATTGCTTTACAATGTTGTGTTAGTGTCTGCTGTACAACAAAGTGAATCAGCCACGTCTGTTGTTGTTCAGTCGCTAAATTGTGTCCGACTCTTAGAAACCCCAGGCAGCACACCAGGCTCTTCTGGCATTCACTATCTCCAGAATTTGCTCAAATTCATGTCCATTGAGTCCAGTCTTTCCAATCTTTCCCAGCATCAAGGTATTTTCCTGCGAGTGGGCTCTTTGCCTCAGGTCGGATATATACAGAATCAGCTATGTCCATGCATATATCCCCTCCCTCCAGAATCTCCCTCTCAGAACTAGTAATATGGTCATTGTTCTTGGAACACTGAACAAACAAGAGAACAGTCCCTTGTATTTGCTTTCCACTTTTGAGCTCTCAAAAACTTCTATTTTATGACCTCAATAAAAAAAATTCTAATGAAATATCAATTTGCTAATGCTATTAAGGTCAGGTCAAACATCATTATAAGACAGCCACAACCATCTCCTAACTATACAGCTAAGTGGTAGATCTAGTAGTCTAGGAGTCAGAGACAACAGGTCCTTGCCACAGATAAATAGCAGAATATACTTGGATCCTGAAAAGGTTTATGTTGAATCATAAACTCACCTGAAATTAGGATTTTTAAAAAAGTCTATCATTTGCAAAATTTTCTACTTAAATGCTCACCTATTTATATACATTTTTCTGATCAAAAATTTCATAGTGAGAAGTGGTTTTCAGATTGGTCATCTCTGATCATTATTATGGGGGGTGGCAGAGAGAGAAATGAGAAACAGAAAGTGTGCAAGTTGCATGAGCAAGTAAAATGTGCACAACACTGCCATTCCCTTTGAAATAATAAACCAAGACACAGATGTGTGCATGTGTACTAAATCTGTGTGACACTATGGAATGTGGCTCTACGGGTTCTGTCCAAAGGATTCTCCAGGCAAGAATACTGGAATAGATTGCCATGCCCTTCTTCAGGGAATGTCCCTGGCCCAGGGCTCCAACACTCCTCTCGTCCATCTCCTGCACTGGCAGGCAGGTTCTTCACCACTAGCGCCACCTGTATGAGATGATATTATATTGCACTACATTTAAGAATGATTGATCAGCTTAATAATTATATCAGGTGGTAGATCACTAGCACGACCCAACAAGTATGGTAATATTTTAATCATGCAGAGCTTTGCTCAATGAGAAAAACACTGCATTTGCCTGGAGCAACAGCGTGCTCTTCTGGCATTCACTATCTCCAGAATTTGCTCAAATTCATGTCCATTGAGTCCAGTCTTTCCAATCTTTCCCAGCATCAAGGTATTTTCCTGCGAGTGGGCTCTTTGCCTCAGGTCGGATATATACAGAATCAGCTATGTCCATGCATATATCCCCTCCCTCCAGAATCTCCCTCTCAGAACTAGTAATATGGTCATTGTTCTTGGAACACTGAACAAACAAGAGAACAGTCCCTTGTATTTGCTTTCCACTTTTGAGCTCTCAAAAACTTCTATTTTATGACCTCAATAAAAAAAATTCTAATGAAATATCAATTTGCTAATGCTATTAAGGTCAGGTCAAACATCATTATAAGACAGCCACAACCATCTCCTAACTATACAGCTAAGTGGTAGATCTAGTAGTCTAGGAGTCAGAGACAACAGGTCCTTGCCACAGATAAATAGCAGAATATACTTGGATCCTGAAAAGGTTTATGTTGAATCATAAACTCACCTGAAATTAGGATTTTTAAAAAAGTCTATCATTTGCAAAATTTTCTACTTAAATGCTCACCTATTTATATACATTTTTCTGATCAAAAATTTCATAGTGAGAAGTGGTTTTCAGATTGGTCATCTCTGATCATTATTATGGGGGGTGGCAGAGAGAGAAATGAGAAACAGAAAGTGTGCAAGTTGCATGAGCAAGTAAAATGTGCACAACACTGCCATTCCCTTTGAAATAATAAACCAAGACACAGATGTGTGCATGTGTACTAAATCTGTGTGACACTATGGAATGTGGCTCTACGGGTTCTGTCCAAAGGATTCTCCAGGCAAGAATACTGGAATAGATTGCCATGCCCTTCTTCAGGGAATGTCCCTGGCCCAGGGCTCCAACACTCCTCTCGTCCATCTCCTGCACTGGCAGGCAGGTTCTTCACCACTAGCGCCACCTGTATGAGATGATATTATATTGCACTACATTTAAGAATGATTGATCAGCTTAATAATTATATCAGGTGGTAGATCACTAGCACGACCCAACAAGTATGGTAATATTTTAATCATGCAGAGCTTTGCTCAATGAGAAAAAAACTGCATTTGCCTGGAGAAACAGAGTGCTCTTTGTCAATATGTGTCTTTCTAGTAGCACAGAGTATTGAAGAGCAGGCCTATCCCAAAACAGAGAAGCTATAAATTCAAGTCTGAAGACACTGGGGCATACCATTCTCTAAGCAGGTCACACAAGACTATGGGTTATTTCTCAGTTGTATGTTGCTTACAGGGCTCCTCAGATGGTATAGTGGTAAAGAATCCACCTGCCAATGCAAGAGATGCGGGTTCAGTCCCCGGGCTAGGAAGATCATCTGGAGAAGGAAATGGCTACCCATTCCAGTATTCTTGCCTGGAAAATTCCACGGACAGTGGCACCTGGAGAGCTAAAGTCCATGGGGTCACAAAGAGTTGACATGACTAAGCTACTGAGCACATACTCGCACATGCTGTTTAAAAGGGGAGATTTTAAAATTGTGCTTTGAATTTTCTTTTATCCATGAATCATGGGCTAAATCCTTCAGCCTAAATAATTTTCTGAAGTGAGAAAGTCTCATTCAAGGAGGTAAACAGAGCAGGGATAATTGTCCCCTGCTGTCTGAGACCCCATCACAATGGCACACAAAAGTAATAAAGCCGTAACAAAGATGAGAAAGGATGGGATCCGTTCATTTCAGTTCAGTTCAGTTGTTCAGTCATGACTGACTCTTCGTGACCCCATAGACTGCAGCACACCAGGCTTACCTGTCCTCCACTATCTCTGGAAATTGCTCAAACTTCTGTCCATTGATTTGGTGATGCCATCCAACTGTCTTGTCCTTTATCGTCCCCTTCTCCTTCTGCCTTCTGTTTTTCCCAGCATTGGGGTCTTTTCCAATGAGTCATCTCTTTGCATCAGGTGGCCAAAGTATTGGAACTTCAGCTTCAGCATCAGTCCTTCCAATGAATGTTCGGGGTTGATTTCAATATATATGATAATATGAATATACATATATATATATGGAATGTGTACACATTTGGAATATTTGTAAATGCATACATATTTTGGAAATATGTATTCAAAATACATATGTGTTTAGAATATATGTGTGTATTTGGAATGTGTATATTTGAAATAGGGTTTCCCTGATGACTCAAACAGTAAAGAACCTGCCTGCAATGAAGGAAATCCAGGTTTGATTCCTGGATCAGGAAGATCCCCTGGAGAAGGGAATGGCTACCCATTCCAGTATTCCTGCCTGGAGAATGCCATGGACAGAGGAGCTGGGAGCAAGAAATTACTCACTCAGTAGGGAGGGATGTTGCAACTGGTGTTCATTTTCTGTTCCAGCATCCAATACAAGGTCACATGTTATATTTTATTGTCTTTTCTAGCCTTCTCTAATCTAGGAGAGTTCCTCAGCCTCTTCCTACTTTTTATGATCAGGATACTTTAGAGGACCGTGGGTCCAGCATTTTACAGACAACCCCTCAATTTGCATGCATCTGATGTTTCCTTATGCTGAGACTGGAGGTCCAGATATTTGGAAGGAATGCCACAGAAGTGAAGTGCTCTTCTGCTCCCATCAGATGGGGGGCGCTGATCACTTCCTACTGGCCATATTAACTTGATCATTTGGTGAAGGTGGTGTCTGCCAGGTTTCTCCTTGGTTGGGTTGCCACTTTTCTGTTCTCCATGCTTGAACGAAGGCTTTTTACTGTGAGTCCATATTGAGACAAAGGTATTTGTCTAGTTGGAGAGTATTAACAAGGTGCAATTTTTGTATTGAAAAAGTACGACAGACTCTCAGACCCTCCATCTGAAGCAACAGGCAGATTCCTGGGTGCCCCGCCCTCCTCCCCTCTACTGCTCAGTGCCCCCAACACCCACTCCTTGGATTGGCTGCTAGCACCAGAGCTGCCCCTTTCTCCAGGTCATTGCAGCAGCTCTGACTCTCTGGTGTGAGGGGACAAGAAGCCAGTCTCCCAGCCTCAGGTGGGTCCTTTGGTGAGCAGTTCAGACTCCAGAGCTTTCTCCGTGGGGTCCAACTAGGCTAGTCTCCTGCCAGACCACGTGCTTGCTCAGCTCTACTCCCTGCCCTCCCAGTCTTCCTGCACCACCTTACCCACTAGGGAGCAAACATTTTGAAAACATTCCCATTTCATATCTGACTTCTAAAGAATCTGACCTAAGGTAATGCATCACTGTGAGTTTTTTTCCTCTCCGTAGTCACTGTCCACCTGCCAGGCAGTTCCAAGCCCCATCTGCCCTCATCCCTGCAGCGTCAAACAACAGAAGCTAAAAGGGCAGAAAATTATCCTCTCCCCCTAGTTCACTGTCCAATGAAGGGAATGAAGATCCCTGGAGAAGGGAATGGCCCATTCCAGTATTCCTGCCTGGAGAATGCCATGGACAGAGGAGCTGGGAGCAAGAAATTACTCACTCAGTAGGGAGGGATGTTGCAACTGGTGTTCATTTTCTGTTCCAGCATCCAATACAAGGTCACATGTTATATTTTATTGTCTTTTCTAGCCTTCTCTAATCTAGGAGAGTTCCTCAGCCTCTTCCTACTTTTTATGATCAGGATACTTTAGAGGACCGTGGGTCCAGCATTTTACAGACAACCCCTCAATTTGCATGCATCTGATGTTTCCTTATGCTGAGACTGGAGGTCCAGATATTTGGAAGGAATGCCACAGAAGTGAAGTGCTCTTCTGCTCCCATCAGATGGGGGGCGCTGATCACTTCCTACTGGCCATATTAACTTGATCATTTGGTGAAGGTGGTGTCTGCCAGGTTTCTCCTTGGTTGGGTTGCCACTTTTCTGTTCTCCATGCTTGAACGAAGGCTTTTTACTGTGAGTCCATATTGAGACAAAGGTATTTGTCTAGTTGGAGAGTATTAACAAGGTGCAATTTTTGTATTGAAAAAGTACGACAGACTCTCAGACCCT
Source organism: Tragulus kanchil (assembly GCA_022376925.1). Taxonomy (NCBI): domain Eukaryota; kingdom Metazoa; phylum Chordata; class Mammalia; order Artiodactyla; family Tragulidae; genus Tragulus; species Tragulus kanchil. The sequence goes on from JAIOJX010000004.1 coordinate 278,607,414, forward strand.
CCATCTGAAGCAACAGGCAGATTCCTGGGTGCCCCGCCCTCCTCCCCTCTACTGCTCAGTGCCCCCAACACCCACTCCTTGGATTGGCTGCTAGCACCAGAGCTGCCCCTTTCTCCAGGTCATTGCAGCAGCTCTGACTCTCTGGTGTGAGGGGACAAGAAGCCAGTCTCCCAGCCTCAGGTGGGTCCTTTGGTGAGCAGTTCAGACTCCAGAGCTTTCTCCGTGGGGTCCAACTAGGCTAGTCTCCTGCCAGACCACGGGCTTGCTCAGCTCTACTCCCTGCCCTCCCAGTCTTCCTGCACCACCTTACCCACTAGGGAGCAAACATTTTGAAAACATTCCCATTTCATATCTGACTTCTAAAGAATCTGACCTAAGGTAATGCATCACTGTGAGTTTTTTTCCTCTCCGTAGTCACTGTCCACCTGCCAGGCAGTTCCAAGCCCCATCTGCCCTCATCCCTGCAGCGTCAAACAACAGAAGCTAAAAGGGCAGAAAATGACTATCCACTCAGATCAGACACAAGAAGGGACAAGAGGGGCCAGTGAGGGAGTTAAAAAATAAAGACAGCTGTCTATGTATGAGTCAAGAAAAATCAAATGTACAAATAAGCATAATGTTTAATATCTGGCTTCTCTGGACAACTTTCCTGGAGGGGGCAATTTACAATAATTTGAACTGGTTTTCATTATGTTGTGGTAATGCTTCTAGATGTAGCATCATTATGTCATGCATGATACTAGTTTGCCACCCCATGGTCATTATAAGTATAGCTTCTGTGCTGTCACAGTGTACTTTATTATATTGCTTAATTGCTTCAGTCCAGTCCGGCTCTTTGTGACCCCATGGACTGTCGCATGCCAGGTTCACTGTCCAGAGATTCTCCTGGAGTGGGTTGTTATTTCCTTCTCCAAGTCATCTACCCAACCCAGGGATTGAACCCGAGTCTCTTACATCTTCTGGCGGGTTCTTTACCACTAGTGACACCTGAGAAGCGCCCCCAAAAGAGAAGAGGTATCAGGATAAGGAGGTTCAAATAATACACTATGATAGTTATTTCCAATCTTATTCCAAGCACTACATTTTTTCACATTCATTCAGATAATGCACATACTATAATATTAATACCTGCAAAGCTTGCTACAGAAGAGTCAAACAATCGAGTATATTCCATTGTTGTTCATTTCATCTGGCTCTTTTTCATATCTTCTTACTTGATGTTAACAGCTTACTAATTGTCTTAGTACTTCAGGTCCTCAGGAATGTGCATCACTTGTTTAGTCTTAGCAGTAAGATGTTGAATTTAGTACTATTTTTTTGTTTTTGCTAAAAGACATTTTTAAAAATTTTAGAAATGGGGCCTTTGGTGAGCAGTCAGACTCGCTTTCTCCGTGGGGTCCAACTAGGCTAGTCTCCTGCCAGACCACGGGCTTGCTCAGCTCTACTCCCTGCCCTCCCAGTCTTCCTGCACCACCTTACCCACTAGGAGCAAACATTTTGAAAACATTCCCATTTCATATCTGACTTCTAAAGAATCTGACCTAAGGTAATGCATCACTGTGAGTTTTTTTCCTCTCCGTAGTCACTGTCCACCTGCCAGGCAGTTCCAAGCCCCATCTGCCCTCATCCCTGCAGCGTCAAACAACAGAAGCTAAAAGGGCAGAAAATGACTATCCACTCAGATCAGACACAAGAAGGGACAAGAGGGGCCAGTGAGGGAGTTAAAAAATAAAGACAGCTGTCTATGTATGAGTCAAGAAAAATCAAATGTACAAATAAGCATAATGTTTAATATCTGGCTTCTCTGGACAACTTTCCTGGAGGGGGCAATTTACAATAATTTGAACTGGTTTTCATTATGTTGTGGTAATGCTTCTAGATGTAGCATCATTATGTCATGCATGATACTAGTTTGCCACCCCATGGTCATTATAAGTATAGCTTCTGTGCTGTCACAGTGTACTTTATTATATTGCTTAATTGCTTCAGTCCAGTCCGGCTCTTTGTGACCCCATGGACTGTCGCATGCCAGGTTCACTGTCCAGAGATTCTCCTGGAGTGGGTTGTTATTTCCTTCTCCAAGTCATCTACCCAACCCAGGGATTGAACCCGAGTCTCTTACATCTTCTGGCGGGTTCTTTACCACTAGTGACACCTGAGAAGCGCCCCCAAAGAGAAGAGGTATCAGGATAAGGAGGTTCAAATAATACACTATGATAGTTATTTCCAATCTTATTCCAAGCACTACATTTTTTCACATTCATTCAGATAATGCACATACTATAATATTAATACCTGCAAAGCTTGCTACAGAAGAGTCAAACAATCGAGTATATTCCATTGTTGTTCATTTCATCTGGCTCTTTTTCATATCTTCTTACTTGATGTTAACAGCTTACTAATTGTCTTAGTACTTCAGGTCCTCAGGAATGTGCATCACTTGTTTAGTCTTAGCAGTAAGATGTTGAATTTAGTACTATTTTTTTGTTTTTGCTAAAAGACATTTTTATTGAAAGAACACTTTTTGGAAATGCCTAGAAATGTTTCCATTGTTATTTTATTCCCCAAATCAATACAACTGTGTCATTGCCTATGAAAAATTTGTATTTATATTCACAAGCTTTCAAAATTTTGGAAACAATCTTCTAACTATTCTAGACATAAACTTACAATATCTATTTTATATATATATATATATATATATATATATATATATATATATGCACACACACACATACACACACTATTGGGGTATAATTTTTCTGCTGTACGACAAAGTGAATCAACTATATGTGTCCATATATCCCCTCCCTCTTGGATCTCCCTCCCTTCCCCACCCCAATATCACCCCACCTAGATCATCTCAGAGCCGAGCACCCTGAGCTACACAGGAATTTAGTACTCTTTTAATGTACTACCTTCATAAGCCTATTCAAGCCTTACTTTCCCATCAGTTTTCATGGGAGAAGATTGATCCTTGAGGATAATAAACCATACCACGACTTTCTTTTGTATCTGCTACATAAACAAATCTTTAATTTAATGTTAACAGGTTGAGGGGATTTCCTGACAGTCCAGTGGTTAGGACTCAGTGCTTTCATTGTTGTCTCCCAGGTTCAATCCCTGGTCAGGGAACTGAGATCCTGCAAGCCATGAGGCACAGCCAAAATACATACATACATACATAAAGTTATTAGGTTGAAGAAGGCTGTATTTCTAAAATTGTATTTTTAAAATACTATTTGATCAAATTAGTTAAGATTATAAAGCTTGATTTTTATTGACCAAAGTGACAAATAAATCAACAGGAAATTAGATTGATCGATTCAGTCAACTATTAGAAATACTGGCTCAAAATAAACCAAATCTCTGCCTAAAATTTCCATACCATGTAACTGAAGTAGTAGGGCATGACTCTGGGGAGGGAACTACAGAAACCTTAGAAATGTTCATCTGTACTGGTTGTTGATCTGTACTAATGATTGAAATAGTTGGCATTCTACGTTACTAATGGAGAGATCAATAGGCTTGAAGAACAAGCATAAAATGCAATCATTGCTTAACACATTATCTGCTGATAATTTTCTTGTACAAACAGGAAAGGTCAAATCCAGTGATTTCTGTTCACTCAGGACTTGGCTTCTCCTTTTATTATCTCTTTGACCTTGAAAATTAGAACTGAAAGAGCTAAACCAAATGCTATCTGAAAGCCATGTTTATCTCCATGCTGGGAGTCAGAGTTTCGAAGGCTAGAAAACTCCTGTTTTATCAATTCTCTAAAAAATTACGGGAAGAAAGACATTTTATAGGCACTAGGAGAATACTTGCTTGGAAGAATACACCTGAAAAAGAAAAGTTTTCCTTTTGTTCTAAGGCAATAGACTGTAGAAGTTAAGCGTTTGTTGCCTGAAGTCAGCTGTGGTTTCTGTGGTGCCCAAGGATGAAAGAACAAGGCCAGTAAGGAGGGTTTCAGAATGCAAGAAGAGATAAACGGGACCCTTATTGTCCTTCCCTCCCTCGGGCTGTAGTACACCGCCCAATCCAATCCTTAAGACCTCTATGCCCCTCCTTGGACCCTATTGTCTTCCCCTTGCTGTAGTCATTACTCTACCTCACCCAGTAGATCGTCCAATCAGCAGTGATGCTTAAGACCTCTATGCTGCTCCTTAGACCCTGACTCTAAAATGGATGAAAGATTCCCTGCTTAGGGTCGGTTCTCCTTTGAGGCAACCCGCAGCTCTAGCAGCGTCTTCCATTTTAACAACGCCAATTCTCCCTTGAGGCAACCCGCTGTACTGCCAGCGATTCTCCTTTCCCCACGGTAATAAACTTTACTTTCCTCTCACTCTGCCTCGTGTCTGGAAACTCTTCCAGCCTGTGCACAGACCTCCACAGTTTCAAAATCTTGTCAGCATCACTGATTGGTTTTGTTATTTGTGTAAACTAACCTCTATAAGCCTTGTTCTCTTTATCTACAAAAGAGAAATAGTAGTAACTAATGTAACATTTTATGAGAACTAAGTCAAGTTGCAAATATAAAATGCTTTTCCTAGCATAAGGTTAATGTGCAAGAAAGACTGGTAATTGTCATGGTCCATGTAGGCTTTGGAAAAGAATTTTCAGACATGAGGCAGACTGAGTGGAGAATAAAGTTTATTAGAGTGGGAAACACTTAGAACTGTGGGCTCTGTCAAGGGAAAGCCGACCTTGAACAAAGGTCTTTGATCCATTTTTATAGCTAGGATCCAAGGAGTGGGATAGGGGTATTATGGATCATTGCTGATTGGATGGTGTACCGGGTGCGGGAAGGGTAATGGTTACAGCCTGGGAGAGGGAAGGACAGTAAGAATCTGGTTTATCTGTTCCTGCATTCCAAGACCCTCCTTGTTCGTTTGCCTTGTTCCTTTGTCCTTGGGACACCACAGTAATGAGGAAGAGGATGGTAACGTCCTGGATATTCTTTCTTTTTTTTTTTTTTTTTTTTACTGTTTATTTTCGTCCGTGTTGGGTCTTAGTTGCAGCATGCTGGCTCTCTGATTGTGCCTTGAAGGCTTAGTTGCCCAAAGCATGTGGGATCCTAGTTCCCCAGCCAGGGATTGAACCTACATCTGCTGCATGAGAAGGCAGATTCCTAACCACTGGATCACCAGGGAAGCCCCAACCACCCCTCTCACTTTTTTTTTAAGGATGCAGGTGATTTATTTAAAAAAATTAGTTGGAGTATAGTTGATTTACAAGGTTGTATTACTTACATGTGTACAGCAAAGTGAAAAGTTATACATATATCTACTCTTTTTTTAGATTCTTTTCCCATACGAGTCATTATAGAGTATTGAGTAGAGTTCCCAGAGCTATACAGCAACTTCTTACTAGTTATCTGTTTTATACATAGCAGTGTGTGTATGTTAGTCCCCATCTCCCAGTTTATCCTTCCGCCCACACCTCTTGATAACCATACATTTGTTCCTAGAGATTGTCATACTGAGCAATTTAAGTCACACAGAGACACTTATCATATGATACCATGTATATGTGGAATCTAAAAAAATGGTACAAAGGAGCTTATTTAAAAAAGGGCTAATGTAACATTTTATGAGAACTAAGTCAAGTTGCAAATATAAAATGCTTTTCCTAGCATAAGGTTAATGTGCAAGAAAGACTGGTAATTGTCATGGTCCATGTAGGCTTTGGAAAAGAATTTTCAGACATGAGGCAGACTGAGTGGAGAATAAAGTTTATTAGAGTGGGAAACACTTAGAACTGTGGGCTCTGTCAAGGGAAAGCCGACCTTGAACAAAGGTCTTTGATCCATTTTTATAGCTAGGATCCAAGGAGTGGGATAGGGGTATTATGGATCATTGCTGATTGGATGGTGTACCGGGTGCGGGAAGGGTAATGGTTACAGCCTGGGAGAGGGAAGGACAGTAAGAATCTGGTTTATCTGTTCCTGCATTCCAAGACCCTCCTTGTTCGTTTGCCTTGTTCCTTTGTCCTTGGGACACCACAGTAATGAGGAAGAGGATGGTAACGTCCTGGATATTCTTTCTTTTTTTTTTTTTTTTTTACTGTTTATTTTCGTCCGTGTTGGGTCTTAGTTGCAGCATGCTGGCTCTCTGATTGTGCCTTGAAGGCTTAGTTGCCCAAAGCATGTGGGATCCTAGTTCCCCAGCCAGGGATTGAACCTACATCTGCTGCATGAGAAGGCAGATTCCTAACCACTGGATCACCAGGGAAGCCCCAACCACCCCTCTCACTTTTTTTAAGGATGCAGGTGATTTATTTAAAAAAATTAGTTGGAGTATAGTTGATTTACAAGGTTGTATTACTTACATGTGTACAGCAAAGTGAAAAGTTATACATATATCTACTCTTTTTTTAGATTCTTTTCCCATACGAGTCATTATAGAGTATTGAGTAGAGTTCCCAGAGCTATACAGCAACTTCTTACTAGTTATCTGTTTTATACATAGCAGTGTGTGTATGTTAGTCCCCATCTCCCAGTTTATCCTTCCGCCCACACCTCTTGATAACCATACATTTGTTCCTAGAGATTGTCATACTGAGCAATTTAAGTCACACAGAGACACTTATCATATGATACCATGTATATGTGGAATCTAAAAAAAAAAATGGTACAAAGGAGCTTATTTACAAAGCAGAAAGAGTCATGGATGTAGGAAACAAATGTACGGTTCCTGAATGTTCTTTTTTTTTTTAAACCTTAATTTTACTTTTAACTTTTACAGAGTTTTATTGTTTACAGACATGCATGATCTGGGAGCATGCATGTCTGAATGTTCTTTAAAATGCAAGAATTCTGTCTTGGGAAGGTTTGCAGCTGACTAAAAGAGGGGATTAACTCCCATCTACCGATAACACATATGTAAGGAAGTGGGAAGTCAGTTGGTTAAAAAAAAAGTCAAGGAGATAGTTAAAACGAGAGGGGAGCCAAGTCAGTAGAGACAGGATATTGGGGGCAGTTGGGTGGGGTCATTGGCAGAGAGGAATCTGAACTGTCACCACCCAAAAGACCTGACATTGCAGCCAACTTTCTTTGTATTTCTTTTACAGAGAGCAGCCGTCTGAGAAAATCTAGGATAGTCTCGTTAAGGAGAGCGTCAGGAGCAGTGTGGCTGTGGTTATGAGATGAGCAGCTCATGGCAGGGCACAGAGTCCCACTGCAGGGCTGAGCTGGACAAAAAGGCTCCCTAAAGATAGCTTTAGGGAGTAGTGATCAGTTGAACATTACAGTATCTTTAGAAGTAGCACACAAAGTAGCCTTACCAGATAACAGAGCAGCAGTTACTATAAACATGGCCAGTTGCACAGTATGATTCCACTGCTGTCTTTTGCTAAATCTTGCATCCTTCTCTCTATGAAGCCCTTTAGGTGATATATTAACACTTAATCCAAGTATCTATTTCAGTCTTTTCATTGTTCTGACTGTTTTTCTTTGCTTTTTAAATTTTCATACCGCTTGGGATTTGTGGGATCTTAGCTCCCTGACCAGGGATCGAACTCAAGGCCTGTACATTGACAGTGAAGAGTCTTAACCACTGGACCACCAGGGAAAGCCCCCTTACTGTTTTAAATGGTAATATTTACTGAGCATTTACAAGTGGCAGGCACTATGTGAGTGCTTTACAAACTGATTTATACCTACAGAAATCTCACGTGTTTGAACTATTATTGTTCCCATGTTGCAAATGAGAACACTAAGACTTTTCCAGGCTTACAGAGCTAAGGATCAGCGAGATTCATGATCAGGCAGTTTGATTTCAAAATCCCTTAGCTCTTATTTTGGTTATGATGGGTATTTGGACTGACAATGGACACAAAATAAGCTAGAAAAGGAGAAAAGAAAACTGAGATTTATTAAGCAGTTGCTGGCTACATGCAAGGCACTGCTATTTCATTTAGTCCTCATAAAAACCATGAAAAGTGAGGAAGAAATTGAAGCTCAGAATTGTCCAATATTATGCAGTCACTGACTACAGTAAAAGAAAATTGTCTAAGATACCTGTAGCTTTCTGAATATCCTTCTTTTCCTGCTAAGAAGTGATTCCAACTATCCATGTCACATTTCTGAAAGAAAATACTAAATTGCTAAACTGTACGTCTTTGTCCTCAATCACACAACTTGGATAAAAGACTATTCGAATTTTAGTGTAGAAAATTTAAAAGACTGTCTAATTAACTTCAAAGATGTAAAAAGGGAATAAGAGAAAAGGTGATAAAAGGAGGGGAAAGTCATCAGCCTAGCTTGTTTTACCAAGACCAATTTAAAGTGCTTTTAGCTCTAAGCGAAGACTTTGATTCCATAAAGATTCTCTAGGAAGTTGGAAGCTCAAATTTGCATCTTCAAAGTTCTGCCTCTTGAAATACTACTCTTTCAAGCCCCCCATTGGGCTTCCTGGGGAGGGGGGGGAGGCGGGGTGGTGGAGGTGGGGTAACTCAGACAGCAAAGAATCTGCCTGCGGTGCCGGAGGCCTGACTCAGGATTTGATCCCTGGTCAGGAAGATTCTGGGGGGTAGGGAATGGCAACCCACTCCAGTATTCTTGCCTGGAGAATCCCTCAGACAGAAGAGCCTGGTGGGCTTGAGTCCATGAGATCACAGAGTTGAAGATGGCTGAACAACTAAGCATGCATGCACACAAGGGCTCCATCTATAATAGTTTGCATCTGTGTTGTGAAAGAGCATATCGTCTTCTAAAACATTCTGCCTTTTATATTGTGTTTACAGAACAATATTGTTTCTGATGGACATGAGAACACTAAGACTTTTCCAGGCTTACAGAGCTAAGGATCAGCGAGATTCATGATCAGGCAGTTTGATTTCAAAATCCCTTAGCTCTTATTTTGGTTATGATGGGTATTTGGACTGACAATGGACACAAAATAAGCTAGAAAAGGAGAAAAGAAAACTGAGATTTATTAAGCAGTTGCTGGCTACATGCAAGGCACTGCTATTTCATTTAGTCCTCATAAAAACCATGAAAAGTGAGGAAGAAATTGAAGCTCAGAATTGTCCAATATTATGCAGTCACTGACTACAGTAAAAGAAAATTGTCTAAGATACCTGTAGCTTTCTGAATATCCTTCTTTTCCTGCTAAGAAGTGATTCCAACTATCCATGTCACATTTCTGAAAGAAAATACTAAATTGCTAAACTGTACGTCTTTGTCCTCAATCACACAACTTGGATAAAAGACTATTCGAATTTTAGTGTAGAAAATTTAAAAGACTGTCTAATTAACTTCAAAGATGTAAAAAGGGAATAAGAGAAAAGGTGATAAAAGGAGGGGAAAGTCATCAGCCTAGCTTGTTTTACCAAGACCAATTTAAAGTGCTTTTAGCTCTAAGCGAAGACTTTGATTCCATAAAGATTCTCTAGGAAGTTGGAAGCTCAAATTTGCATCTTCAAAGTTCTGCCTCTTGAAATACTACTCTTTCAAGCCCCCCATTGGGCTTCCTGGGGAGGGGAGGGAGGCGGGGTGGTGGAGGTGGGGTAACTCAGACAGCAAAGAATCTGCCTGCGGTGCCGGAGGCCTGACTCAGGATTTGATCCCTGGTCAGGAAGATTCTGGGGAGTAGGGAATGGCAACCCACTCCAGTATTCTTGCCTGGAGAATCCCTCAGACAGAAGAGCCTGGTGGGCTTGAGTCCATGAGATCACAGAGTTGAAGATGGCTGAACAACTAAGCATGCATGCACACAAGGGCTCCATCTATAATAGTTTGCATCTGTGTTGTGAAAGAGCATATCGTCTTCTAAAAACATTCTGCCTTTTATATTGTGTTTACAGAACAATATTGTTTCTGATGGACATGAATAAATGTAGCTATGCCACAATTACAAAGAGGTATCTCACACTAGATGTAATTTTCCATTGCCCCTTAGAACTCAGCTTTTTATTAATCAACTTTAGAAATCTAAATTTTTATCATAAACTGATGAAGCTAAAATTAACATCCTAGAATTTTCCCTCAAATCTTTAATTTTAAAATGAAAAAGTAAAGTAAATCCCAGAGGTCCTATTACTTGTTATGGGATAAGAGTCAGAGGTAAAATCTGGGTGTCAGCTCCCTAGATTGCTTTCCATCTATGCACCATACTTAACTATGACAATTCTACTGTAGATGATTTGGGGCCGTTTTACCCCACCTGAGTGCTTTTTCAAATTCAAAGCCTTATTAACTTAGTTCTCACTTTCATTTAAGCATGGAAACTATCCATTAAAGCCCTTAGGAAATTGGTGAGTACACAGAAATAATCCGTGGACTATTACCTATTTCTGGACACTGAATGGAGTCTGACAAAGTGTCCAAAAGCAAGAGAAGACGGAAATAAAGGCAAAGAGTAACCGTCCTTGCACTCTTGATGACGTGGATTATTCATGACAGATGGCCTCATTCTCAATGACATGCCGTGTACCACCTCGTTATGAAAGGTGTCCAACTCAGGATTTAGAAAAATTTCCTCATTCAGAGTTCCTGAATGGTTTGCTGAAGTTGGCAGGAGAGACAGATATGTCAAAAGGTTAAAGTACAAAAGCCAACACCATCAGGTTGAACACCAAGAAAGCCACTGACAGCCACTCTGGGCAGTCTGATATTCTTGGTTGAGACAGAAATGTTCTAAAAGAGCAGAGTATCGATCAGCCTTTACTGAGCTGATGATCTGTGTTAGGCTTCTGTCTCTGCCTACATGAGACAGATATCCAAGTTCATCTTGTAGTCTCATTACCGAATGCTTAGACCACACAGAACTTCTGGGCATTTCTTTAGAGACAACCCTCATATTCCTCCAATGAGAAAGCAGAAAGTAAAGGGACTGGGTGGGGGTGGGAGTGGGGCGGGGGCAGGAGAAGGCTTGGGAGTGTGGGTTAACAGATGCAGACTATTATATATAGGGGGTATAATCAACAAGGTCCCACTGTGTAGCACAGGGAACCACATTCAATATCCTTTGAAAAATTATAATGGAAAAGGATATATATAAGAATATGTATAACTGAACCACTTTGCTGTACAGCAGAAATTAATACAACACTGTTGATCAGTACACTTCAAAAAATTTAAAAAAGAGAAAGTAAAAGGACCATGATTACTTTTACTGATAAAAAAAATTTGTTTGTTTAAAAGAATTAGAATATTGGGCGCAAATGCAATTCCCTTTATTGAGGCCAATATCCATTTCAATTAGGTATGCTGAACTTCCCAGTATGTCATCTCAGTTTTGTTACTGTTGTTTCAAACAACTGCTTAATCTAAGGGTCTCATTTCTAGGAAGTTAAAGTCCTTCTTTGAATGAAGACACTCAGCATCAAAAATACAAAGGAATGGTTCAATAGCCTCTGGTGGTCTATTCCCCTTTCCTAAAAATCATTACACTCCTTCAGGACAACTGAAATATATTTATATACATATGCAGATGTATATACAGTCTGAAGTCAAAGCTATAGTCTTCCCAGTAGTCATGTATGGATGTGAGAGTAGAACATGATGTGAACAGTCGACTCGTTGGAAAAGACCTTGATGCTGGGGAAGACTGAACGAGAAAGGAGAAGAGGGTGGAAGACAATGAGATGGCTGAATAGCATCACTGGCTCAGTGGGCATGAACTCAGGCAAACCGCAGGAGACAGTGAGGAACAGGGAAGCCTGGCGTGCCACAGTCCATGGGGTCGTACAGAGTCCAACGCGACTTAGCAACTAACAACAACCACAATGACATATATACATAAATACTTCACCCCTTTGTTTACTAGGATAAACAAACTACATTGTGGCACATTTGTCATTCTTTCTTTTCTTTACCATGAATTCTTCATGATGCCAGTAGGAGATGTAATGTTAAAATTGTGGGGTCATTCATTGTCATTATGTGAGACAACCCTCATATTCCTCCAATGAGAAAGCAGAAAGTAAAGGGACTGGGTGGGGTGGGAGTGGGGCGGGGGCAGGAGAAGGCTTGGGAGTGTGGGTTAACAGATGCAGACTATTATATATAGGGGGTATAATCAACAAGGTCCCACTGTGTAGCACAGGGAACCACATTCAATATCCTTTGAAAAATTATAATGGAAAAGGATATATATAAGAATATGTATAACTGAACCACTTTGCTGTACAGCAGAAATTAATACAACACTGTTGATCAGTACACTTCAAAAAATTTAAAAAAGAGAAAGTAAAAGGACCATGATTACTTTTACTGATAAAAAATTTGTTTGTTTAAAAGAATTAGAATATTGGGCGCAAATGCAATTCCCTTTATTGAGGCCAATATCCATTTCAATTAGGTATGCTGAACTTCCCAGTATGTCATCTCAGTTTTGTTACTGTTGTTTCAAACAACTGCTTAATCTAAGGGTCTCATTTCTAGGAAGTTAAAGTCCTTCTTTGAATGAAGACACTCAGCATCAAAAATACAAAGGAATGGTTCAATAGCCTCTGGTGGTCTATTCCCTTGCCTAAAAATCATTACACTCCTTCAGGACAACTGAAATATATTTATATACATATGCAGATGTATATACAGTCTGAAGTCAAAGCTATAGTCTTCCCAGTAGTCATGTATGGATGTGAGAGTAGAACATGATGTGAACAGTCGACTCGTTGGAAAAGACCTTGATGCTGGGGAAGACTGAACGAGAAAGGAGAAGAGGGTGGAAGACAATGAGATGGCTGAATAGCATCACTGGCTCAGTGGGCATGAACTCAGGCAAACCGCAGGAGACAGTGAGGAACAGGGAAGCCTGGCGTGCCACAGTCCATGGGGTCGTACAGAGTCCAACGCGACTTAGCAACTAACAACAACCACAATGACATATATACATAAATACTTCACCCCTTTGTTTACTAGGATAAACAAACTACATTGTGGCACATTTGTCATTCTTTCTTTTCTTTACCATGAATTCTTCATGATGCCAGTAGGAGATGTAATGTTAAAATTGTGGGCAGGGTTCACATAGTACATTTTGAATAGAACCCTCCTTCCTTTGAAAGCAGAGGGATCAGATGGTGGACATCCTGTTTCTATTCTGAGTTCCCTCAAGGCAGCGTTGTCCTGGGATGACTCCACGGCTGCAGCATCCTTTGTTTACTGATACGGTAGGCAACATCTTGTTTCATTGAGACACCTAGTCTGCTTCTTCAGGACGGGAGTTGGAATACAGAGGTAACTTTGATGCTCTTGAAATAGTACATTTACTCATGACCTGAAAAATTCAGAAACTGGAAAAGAAAATCCTTGTGGAAAAGAGAGGGTTGATGGAAAGGGGCCTACTGTTCCTTACCAGGACTGAGTGGCACAGAAGTTGCTTCCAGAACACTAAGAGCTCAATTCAAGAACAAGCTGACTGAAATGCTCTTTATCTCAATCTGGGAGGCAGTTATATAAATATGCTTATATGTCCAGTTTCATTAAGCTATAGAATTAGGAGCTCTGGCCTGTACAGTATGTAAGTTAGACCTCGGTGGGAAAAAAGTTAATTTCTTAGAAGCATAAAGGTGATTCTCCAGCTGAAATGATCTTAGGAGCAAGAAAGAAGCCTCCTCTAGGGGACAAGATTCATTGGCATCAGGAATTCACAACCGGGGACTTCCCTGACGGTCCGTGGTTGAGACTTCGCCTTCCAGTGCAAGGAGTACAGGTTCCATCTCAGTTAGAGAGCTATGATCCCAAAGCATAAAACCCAAAACATAAAGCAGAAGCAATACTGTAACACATTTAATAAGACTTTAAAAATGGTCCATATCAAAAAAACACACAAGGGCTTCCCCTGATGGTCCAGTGGGTAAGGACACCACCTTGCAGTGCAAGGGGTGCTGGTTTGATCCCTGGCCTGGGAAGATCCCACGTGCCGTGGAGCGGCTGGACCGATGTGTCCATTCAGTCGGAACTCTGGCGACGTGCGCCCAGAGCCGGTGCTCTGTGACGACAGTGGCCACCGTGATGGGAGGCCCACAGGAGCCAAAGCCGGTGACCAATAGATTTACCATGAATTCTTCATGATGCCAGTAGGAGATGTAATGTTAAAATTGTGGGCAGGGTTCACATAGTACATTTGAATAGAACCCTCCTTCCTTTGAAAGCAGAGGGATCAGATGGTGGACATCCTGTTTCTATTCTGAGTTCCCTCAAGGCAGCGTTGTCCTGGGATGACTCCACGGCTGCAGCATCCTTTGTTTACTGATACGGTAGGCAACATCTTGTTTCATTGAGACACCTAGTCTGCTTCTTCAGGACGGGAGTTGGAATACAGAGGTAACTTTGATGCTCTTGAAATAGTACATTTACTCATGACCTGAAAAATTCAGAAACTGGAAAAGAAAATCCTTGTGGAAAAGAGAGGGTTGATGGAAAGGGGCCTACTGTTCCTTACCAGGACTGAGTGGCACAGAAGTTGCTTCCAGAACACTAAGAGCTCAATTCAAGAACAAGCTGACTGAAATGCTCTTTATCTCAATCTGGGAGGCAGTTATATAAATATGCTTATATGTCCAGTTTCATTAAGCTATAGAATTAGGAGCTCTGGCCTGTACAGTATGTAAGTTAGACCTCGGTGGGAAAAAAGTTAATTTCTTAGAAGCATAAAGGTGATTCTCCAGCTGAAATGATCTTAGGAGCAAGAAAGAAGCCTCCTCTAGGGGACAAGATTCATTGGCATCAGGAATTCACAACCGGGGACTTCCCTGACGGTCCGTGGTTGAGACTTCGCCTTCCAGTGCAAGGAGTACAGGTTCCATCTCAGTTAGAGAGCTATGATCCCAAAGCATAAAACCCAAAACATAAAGCAGAAGCAATACTGTAACACATTTAATAAGACTTTAAAAATGGTCCATATCAAAAAAACACACAAGGGCTTCCCCTGATGGTCCAGTGGGTAAGGACACCACCTTGCAGTGCAAGGGGTGCTGGTTTGATCCCTGGCCTGGGAAGATCCCACGTGCCGTGGAGCGGCTGGACCGATGTGTCCAATTACCGAGTCGGAACTCTGGCGCACGTGCGCCCAGAGCCGGTGCTCTGTGACGACAGTGGCCACCGTGATGGGAGGCCCACAGGAGCCAAAGAACAAAGACAGATGAAAATAGAGAAAGACCAATAGAAGTGGCCCGCCCAACCCCCTCCCTCTCCACCCCACCCTCCAAAAGATAAATAAATAAAATTATTTTAAAAACACACACACACACACACACAAAAAAAACCTGTCAAGTCTGAGGAGCTTACTGGTGAGTGAAGACCTAGGTGTTTCAGAGCAGATGAGTTGAATGAAAGCCAAGGTGCCTAGACTTCCCTATTACAAATAATGGTGCCCTGCTTAGAGAATATTGTAGGAGAAAGACTCCATTAAATTGTGATGCCAGGAATATGAGGTTCAAAAATGAAAAGAAAATTTAGAGGTTTGTCATAAACAAATGGGAAGAATTCCTTAAGTAAACTTTAGACAGTGTTTATAAAACTTTAGACAGCGTTTTGCGTTCTGTCCTCTGATAGAGAATATATAGTTAAGGCATAAAATCACTATTACCATCTTAAAGGCTATATTTTTTCTAGTTGCGTTTTACCTCACAATTTGTGGACTACAGACATCTGGTAGAAGTTCACTGATGGTCTCAGTTGAAAACAGTAATTTTCTCCTTGTTTTTGTTTTTCCATTTCCCTACCTTAGTGACTGGCAGTAGTAATAAGGGAACATTGCTTTTGTTCATTAAATGTTATTGCTCCAGGCAAATTTTCTCAATGTAAGTATCATATTTTTGTAATATTCCTTGATGTGTAATTATCCTTTTTGTTCTTTGGAAAATGGGACACGTAAGACACTGGGGGTGGAAAAAGCAAGGGGATACTTTTCAACATTGGAGATTCAAGGACCTATAATTACTCAAGTTAAAAATGGCTTAAGTTCAGTTACAAAGAGAGGCAAATAGAGTCTAATGAGGTATCTGAATGACTTAAATGAACAGAAGATGTAATCGGAGAGCATTTTGTAATTTACAGATTTTTAAAGAATTTTCATTTATAAAAGATAGGACTATTTCTTTGAAAAATTAACAATAGGAGGCATTTCCTTTGGTGGTGCTTTTCGTTGTAAATTTGGGGTTTATTTTGTAACTAGAGGACAATGGTTTTGCAATGGACAACCTTGGGGAAAGAAGAGTCTTTACCCTTCTCCATACATTTTCAACCTTCTTCCCATGATTCCAATCCTTTCTCCTCTTTTCCCACCTTCCTGTCTGCTTCCTTTTGGGAGAGGGATTTGCTAATCTACTTGTTCAGAACGAGGGACATTAGGCTATTCCCGGGCCACATTTTATCTGAGGAGCTTACTGGTGAGTGAAGACCTAGGTGTTTCAGAGCAGATGAGTTGAATGAAAGCCAAGGTGCCTAGACTTCCCTATTACAAATAATGGTGCCCTGCTTAGAGAATATTGTAGGAGAAAGACTCCATTAAATTGTGATGCCAGGAATATGAGGTTCAAAAATGAAAAGAAAATTTAGAGGTTTGTCATAAACAAATGGGAAGAATTCCTTAAGTAAACTTTAGACAGTGTTTATAAAACTTTAGACAGCGTTTTGCGTTCTGTCCTCTGATAGAGAATATATAGTTAAGGCATAAAATCACTATTACCATCTTAAAGGCTATATTTTTTCTAGTTGCGTTTTACCTCACAATTTGTGGACTACAGACATCTGGTAGAAGTTCACTGATGGTCTCAGTTGAAAACAGTAATTTTCTCCTTGTTTTTGTTTTTCCATTTCCCTACCTTAGTGACTGGCAGTAGTAATAAGGAACATTGCTTTTGTTCATTAAATGTTATTGCTCCAGGCAAATTTTCTCAATGTAAGTATCATATTTTTGTAATATTCCTTGATGTGTAATTATCCTTTTTGTTCTTTGGAAAATGGGACACGTAAGACACTGGGGGTGGAAAAAGCAAGGGGATACTTTTCAACATTGGAGATTCAAGGACCTATAATTACTCAAGTTAAAATGGCTTAAGTTCAGTTACAAAGAGAGGCAAATAGAGTCTAATGAGGTATCTGAATGACTTAAATGAACAGAAGATGTAATCGGAGAGCATTTTGTAATTTACAGATTTTTAAAGAATTTTCATTTATAAAAGATAGGACTATTTCTTTGAAAAATTAACAATAGGAGGCATTTCCTTTGGTGGTGCTTTTCGTTGTAAATTTGGGGTTTATTTTGTAACTAGAGGACAATGGTTTTGCAATGGACAACCTTGGGGAAAGAAGAGTCTTTACCCTTCTCCATACATTTTCAACCTTCTTCCCATGATTCCAATCCTTTCTCCTCTTTTCCCACCTTCCTGTCTGCTTCCTTTTGGGAGAGGGGGATTTGCTAATCTACTTGTTCAGAACGAGGGACATTAGGCTATTCCCCGGGCCACATTTTATGGTACACTTGCTTTTTCAGAATCCTTGAGCAGACTCTCTTGTTCATCTGCTTCCTTTCCTGGAGTAAATCCTAGACTGGGCTTGCTCCCTTAAGGCAGCCTGATCACTGTCTTCTCTCCCCATCATTTTGCTAGGTCAGCAAGTCATTTAGTTAAGTCAGTAGTAGGCAGGGGTACCCTTTGCGCTCAGCCTTCTTGAGACAGAAATGGATCAGAGGCCTCACTTCTGTACTTCCAAGTCAGTTTATACGGAGCAGTCCTACATTACCCTGTGCCTGCCCAGATAATTTCAAATGTTGCAATGAAAGCTTTCCATCCATTTCACTTACAGAAATACTGTGTATGTATGGATCATCACTTACACTCAGTTCAGTGAAGCTGAAAAGAGCTGATGTGTTTGCGAACCTAAGGAAATCAGACACAATTGATTCAAAGGATTTTTGAGATAGAAAAAAAAAAGAGAAAAGGAAATGCACAGCTTAAATGCACAATGACCAGATGTGTGGGTAGTGACGATCTGTCTGTATTTTTGAGGGAGAGGTGGAAGAATTAACTAGAGGCACCAAAATGCATAGACTGGCAAAGGGTTATAGGACCTGATACATAGCTGTAAAAACAAACATACAAAAAACAAACAGTCCTAAACGGGGCCAAGCACTTTAACTTCCTATTACAGGAGTTTCATGGGTAAATTTATTGATACGTTAATTTTCACCTGGTGTTGACGGGGCCAAGCACTTTAACTTGAACCGATTATAGGAGTTTCATGGGTAAATTTTGTTGATACATTAATTTTCACCTGGTGTTCTGACTTTAGCTCTTAACTTGGTGTTGCTGCAGCTCCACTGCTTTTCTTCTCTTCCACGGTTTCTTTCATGTAAACTCCTCAGTTGGGTACGCTGAGGCCAAAATCTGAGTGGCCGGATCCAGGATGACTGCTGAAGGACATCTAAAGCCACCAAATCTCTGCTTTCAAAGAAGACTTCCTTTTTTTTTCTTTTCTTTTTAAAATTATTTTTTTGTGCATTGATTTACAATGTCGTGTTAGTCTCAGATGTAGAACAAAGTGAATCAGTTAAACATATACATATATTTCCTCTTTTATAGATTCTTTTCCCATGGGAAAAGTAGAGTACCCTGTGCTGTATAGTAAGTCCTTATTAGTTATCTATTTTATATATAGTAGTCTGTATAAGTCAATCCCAAATTTCCAATTTATCCTTCCCCGCGTTATGCCCTGGTAACCATGTTTGTTTTCTACATCTCTGACTGTTTCTGTTTTGTAAATAAGTTCATTTGCACTATTTGTTTTTGATTCCGCATATAAGCAATATCATATGATGTTTGTTTTTCTGTCTGACTTACTTCACTCAGTATGACAGTCTCTAGGTTCATCCATGTTGCTGCAGATGGCATTATTTAAGACGACTTCCTTAACAGTCTTTCCCTTCTCCATCTGGCTTCAATTTCCATTACTCCACAACATTACTCTGGAAAGGTCTTCTGTCCTCTCCTCATGCCCTTACATCCCGCCTGGAATTAGAGATGTTCTCTGATGCTAGGGATGAGTAGCCACTGCCTGAACAGCACATCTGGCTGTAAGTCAACCCACAGCGTAGATGCTTGTGAGGGTCAATTGGGAAGATACCTGGGAAATATCATGGAGACAAGCAAGAGGAACATCTCAGCCACCTCTTTCCTTGGCTGGGGTTCTGTAAGATTTAGTTTGCCCTCAGTTCTATCATCAGAAGGGTCCTGTTCCTCTTTGTCTCCTCCCACAAAGACAGGGCAGGTGAAAACTTTCTACTGAACTTTTAACAGACCCCACAGTCAGAGATCTCTATCTGTTTTGCTCCTAATATGCCCCAAATGGGGCTTCCCAGGCAGCTCAGTGTAAAGAATCCACTTGCCAAAGCAGGAGGTGCAGATTCAATCCCTGTCTTGGAGCAGCCTCTGAGGAAGGATATTATTTGTTCCTAATATGCTCTAAATGGGCTTTCCTGGTAGCTTAGTTGGTAAAGAATCCGCCTGCAATGCAGGAGACCTGAGTTTGATCCCTGGGTCAGGAAGATCCCCTGGAGAAAGGAGTGGCTCCCGACTCCAGTATTCTTGCCTGGAGAAGTCCATGGACAGAGGAACCTGGTGGGTTCCAGTCCATAGAGTCACAAAGAGTAAGACACAACTGAAACAACTCAGCACACACTGTATGTGTGTATCTGACAGCTTTATGTAATATTAATCATTAGTATCTGAAAGCTATTTCTTGCTGGTTCAACTGGGAATAAAACAGAGATTAACAACATCAGTAATGAAAGAGTTTTTGTTTCAGTGATCTCTGATCAATACAGAGTCAGGTTTTACTCTTGATTTATCTTTGTTTTGGCTACTCTAACAAACTGTCACAGACTGGGTAACTTACAAGCAACAGGAACTTGTTTCTCACAGTTCTAGAGGGTGGTGTCAGCATGGTTCAGGCGAAGGCCCTTTTCCAGATTGAAGACTGCTGGCATCACTGTGTGCTCACGTAATGAAAGGACCAAGGTGTCTTTGAGGGGTCTCTTTTATGAGAACATTAATCCCATGCCTGAAGGCTCTATACTTGTGGTCTAAAGGAAACCATCATCTTTGGGATTAGAAGTTTAACATATAAAATTGGGGTAGGGGGGAGTGAGGAACACAAATATTCAGACCAGAGCCATTTCCTAATGCACTACTTATAATCCATGAACACAATGATGCATATTTGTTCTATTTTAATCATCTCTCCCCAGAACCCAGTAACCACAATGGAAGATATATCCTCTTCATAATGGAATGGTGGTGGCAGTGGTGGTTTAGTTGCTCATTCGTGTCCAACTCTTGAAGCCCCATGGACTGTGGAAGCTGACTAGACTCCTTGGTCCATGGGATTCTCCAGGCAAGAATACTGGAGTGGGCTGCCATCCCTTCTCCAGGGGATCTTCTGCATCCATGGATAGATCCCAGGTCTCCTATACTGCAGGCAGATTCTTTACTGCTGAGTCATCTGGGTAGCCCTCATAATGGAGTACATGTCTTCAAAGACCTAAATTATTCTGCCAGTCAGATTCTTTGTTACCTGCACTTGAATAGTAGAGGATGAAAATGAGAAAAATTTTATTTTTGATTCTTTTCATAAAAGTCATGGGTATTCTGCCATAACTTTTTTCAACAATTTAAAGAGCAGTTACTTTTCAGATATGCCTTCAGGAAGATAAAATTCCAGTCGCTGTAGTTGAACTTGAGTATTTCTAAGTCTTTTGAGCTATAGGTTGCTAAGTGACTTCTTGCTTTAAAGTCCTTGGTACAGTTGAAATGACTTTGTTTTAGGACAATCACGTCTTTAACTAAGTCTGCCTCCACTTCCGGTTTGTAAGCTCCATGAGAGAGGATTGTATCTGGCTTGTTTGGCACTACTTCCTGGCAAATTTTGTGTTGTCTAGCACCTAGAAAGCATCAGGTACTGTCTGTTTGCAGCACTGCAAACCAAACAGTTAGACAATACTTACGTGTGTGTGTGTGTGTATGTGTGTGTGCATGAGTATGCTTGCATTTGTAGAGGATTCTTTTCTTTCTGACTTTATCCCTAAATTAAAAACTACTTTAAAAACTGGTCTTACATATAATGATATGGCACAGTAAAGGATGATGGACCTGAGTTCAAAATAGTAGCTATAATAAAAATAATATCAATGATATCGATGATTACTATCTATTGCATGTATATTGTATGATTGGAGCGATTGTAAGCTCTTTTTTTTTTTTTAAAGATCTATTTGTTTATTTATTTTGGGGCGGGGGTCGGGTTGGGGAGGGAGGGGAGCAGGCGGGCCACTTCTATTTGTCTTTCATTTGTCTGTTCATCCGTCTTTGTTCTTTGGCTCCTGTGGGCCTCCCATCGCGGTGGCGTCCGTCGTTGCTGAGCACCGGATCTGGGCGCGTGCGCTCCAGATCTCCGGCCGGGCAACTGGACACATTAGTCCAGCTGCTCCGCGGCACGTGGGATCTTCCCAGGCCAGGGATCCAACCGGCGGTGCCCCTTGCACTGCAAGGCGGTGTCCTTACCCACTGGACCACCAGGGGAAGCCCTGTAAGCTCTTTAAATGTAGTTCACATTACAATATTTTGAGAGCAGTACTGTCATTGATAACGTTTGCATATTAGAAACTCAAAGATTAGAAAATTGACACTTTTTTTTTGAAAAGTGACACAGCTAGTTCGTAATGGAGGGGAGATTTGAACCCAGTGTCAATTTTGTGTCTTTAACAGCTATGTCTCCCTGAGAACTGACTCTTTTGCTGCTTCATATGAATAGCATGAATCTCAGTTAATCCTTGGACATATTTTTCTCAACTTGAAATTACAATGATTGTTTCAGACTTGTAGAGAGCATTTGGTGATATAATTTATAAACTTTTCAGAATGTGTAAGGTGATGCAGGGTGTGTGTGTGTGTGTGTCTGGTCACTCAGTTGTGTCCAACTCTTTGCAGCCTTATGGGCTACAGCATACCAGGCCTCCCTGTTATACAGGGTAGCCTATGATAATTATTGATGTTGGTTCACGGTGTTTCACAGAT
Source organism: Tragulus kanchil (assembly GCA_022376925.1). Lineage (NCBI taxonomy): Eukaryota > Metazoa > Chordata > Mammalia > Artiodactyla > Tragulidae > Tragulus > Tragulus kanchil. Next base: position 278,629,437 of record JAIOJX010000004.1, read on the forward strand.
CTATTGATCATAGATGGCCAAATTCCAATATTCTTTGATTACTGATATTGCTAATACATGTTTTACTAGTAGTTGAGCCAATAAGAAATAGCTGGAGAAATGGAAAACAATTAATTAGTGGGCATCGACAACAAAATGGACAAATGCAACAGAGCTGACCTCACAACAAAGCTTTGAAAATGAATGTAAAAATAAGGTAACAGGGCTTCCCTGGTGGTCCAGTGGGTAAAGATTTCACCTTGCAGTGCAGGGGCACTGGTTCGATCCCTGGCCCAGGGAGATCCCATGTGCTGTGGAGCAGCTGGACTGGTGTGTCCAATTACAAGCCAGCGCTCTGGAGCACATGCGCCCAGAGCCGGTGCTCTGGAATGAGGGAGGCCACTGCAATGGGAGGCCCACAGACCAAAGAACAAAGATGGATGACAATAAATAAATGAAAGACCAATAAACAAGGTCAAATTAGAAAAAAAAAAACATTAAAAAAAATAAAGAACAAATCCTTAGCCACACTGGAGAAAAAATAATGTCATCAGTAAAACAGAAATATGTAGATATGTCTAAAAGATAGACACCTGAAAGGATTGAATTGAGGAAGGAAATCTGGCTCCAAGGTCAACAGTAGATATAGTGGCCGATATGGGTGAGAATCATTCTTAAGACTCTTCTAAGTTATAATTAATGAAAATAACAAGGAATATGGAGCTAAGACTGATGACTAGGGTGACAGCTTAGAGATGGGATGTAAAGCAGTCCAGCAGTTTTGCTCTCTTTCCACCCTTTCTATGCAAACACAAACGCTCATACACACACACAGAGAGAGACAAGCGGGAAACAGTTCAGGATCTGCTTCCAGACTGAAGAAGTCAGTATGAATAACTGGGTCACAGAGGCAGTATAGTCCTCCAGGACTGCCAACACCCAGAAGGAATGGAAAAATCCTAGCAGAGATGACTGGAAGCATCTGTGCTAGTGGGTTCCAACTCTCCCCACTGCCATGGAGGAGGCAGGCAGGAATATGTTGAAAATGTGTCCATAGTCAGGGAAAGAGGAATTCTCAAAGGCAAAGGTAAGCCTGCAATCACGACTAACAGAATACACAGGAAAAAAAAATTTCATTAAAGAGAGGGCCCAGACAGGACAGCAGTAAGAAACAAAAAACAAAAAGCACAGACATTGAAGGGAAAAACAATCAAGGAAAGAGTCAATAATTATGTGTGATATAATTGCCTGTATTGAAAATTCAAGAGAAGTGAAGTGACAGGCTAGTTGAGTTAATAAATAAGTTCACTGGATAAAAGATTACTAAAGGATTTAAACAAATGCCTGGCACATAGTAAGTACTGTGTAAATCTCACCCTTTTATACGCCAATGACCAATATTTATGAAATGTCAGTGTAAGAGCTTTAAAAGAAAAACATAAATTTACTGAAGGACATAAGGATGTAATAAATGGAGTGATAAATGATGTTTAAAAATGAGAAGAAGAACTCTTGTAAAGGTATTATCTTCCTGAATTATTCCATATATTCAGTGAAATCGCAATCCAAAAGCATATCAGAATTGTTCTGTGAAATTTACAAACTAATCCTAAAATGTATCTAAGAGATTGAATGGCCATCATACCCGTTAAGAGCAACCATCCCAGTTCAAATAATTAAGAATTCTAGATACGACATGAAAACAATTTTCAGTGCATTGCTGAGCCTTAAAATCAGAGGAAATGCTCAGAGATTTAACAAAATAAAGTAGAAGCAATACTCCCTGGAAGTAAAGCCTGACACTGGGTCTGCCCTAAGGATCCGTCCAACCAGGAGCCTGATGACAGGTAAGCACAGTGCAGTTTTGCTCTCTTTCCACCCTTTCTATGCAAACACAAACGCTCATACACACACACAGAGAGAGACAAGCGGGAAACAGTTCAGGATCTGCTTCCAGACTGAAGAAGTCAGTATGAATAACTGGGTCACAGAGGCAGTATAGTCCTCCAGGACTGCCAACACCCAGAAGGAATGGAAAAATCCTAGCAGAGATGACTGGAAGCATCTGTGCTAGTGGGTTCCAACTCTCCCCACTGCCATGGAGGAGGCAGGCAGGAATATGTTGAAAATGTGTCCATAGTCAGGGAAAGAGGAATTCTCAAAGGCAAAGGTAAGCCTGCAATCACGACTAACAGAATACACAGGAAAAAAAAATTTCATTAAAGAGAGGGCCCAGACAGGACAGCAGTAAGAAACAAAAAACAAAAAGCACAGACATTGAAGGGAAAACAATCAAGGAAAGAGTCAATAATTATGTGTGATATAATTGCCTGTATTGAAAATTCAAGAGAAGTGAAGTGACAGGCTAGTTGAGTTAATAAATAAGTTCACTGGATAAAAGATTACTAAAGGATTTAAACAAATGCCTGGCACATAGTAAGTACTGTGTAAATCTCACCCTTTTATACGCCAATGACCAATATTTATGAAATGTCAGTGTAAGAGCTTTAAAAGAAAAACATAAATTTACTGAAGGACATAAGGATGTAATAAATGGAGTGATAAATGATGTTTAAAAATGAGAAGAAGAACTCTTGTAAAGGTATTATCTTCCTGAATTATTCCATATATTCAGTGAAATCGCAATCCAAAAGCATATCAGAATTGTTCTGTGAAATTTACAAACTAATCCTAAAATGTATCTAAGAGATTGAATGGCCATCATACCCGTTAAGAGCAACCATCCCAGTTCAAATAATTAAGAATTCTAGATACGACATGAAAACAATTTTCAGTGCATTGCTGAGCCTTAAAATCAGAGGAAATGCTCAGAGATTTAACAAAATAAAGTAGAAGCAATACTCCCTGGAGAGAAGTAAAGCCTGACACTGGGTCTGCCCTAAGGGGATCCGTCCAACCAGGAGGATCCTGAGTTTCCATTTTATAGGCCATGAGTAAAAGGGGCTGACACAAAAGCAGATAACTCAAGTTCACTAGTGAAGAATCAGGGGTCAGGCTAGAGATGAATTAATGGAAACAGCTCCCTCCCCACTCCCCAACCCCTGCCAAACAAACACCTGAAATGTGAGAAGGCTACACTCACATTGTGAGAGTGAACTGCAAACAAACAAACAAAACAAAAAAACAAACAAAAATCCTCCCCTATTCAGAAAAAGGAACAATAGATTTATAATAGCTTGCAGCCTTGGAAATGAGTGGAGAGAGAGAAAATAGTCTCCACTGAGAACTTATAACCATAAACCAGCCTTCAAATACATTTGCTAGATTTAGTCCTCAAAACCTCAACCTGAGTATTTGTTTAAAGAGATAACTTCAGTTGCCTCTAAGAAGCAAGAGACTGAAGCTTTGTGGAAGAAAGTAACTTGAACAAAGATGCTAACCATTACCCCAACACATATACACACGCATTGTTGCACACGCGCACAAATGATCAGCTGAGTTGCCACAAGTTAAAAACCAATAGGGGGCTTCCCTGGTGGTCCAGTGGGTAAGGACACCGCCTTGCAGTGCAAGGGGAGCCAGTTCCATCCCTGGCCTGGGAAGATCCCACGTGCCGCGGAGCGGCTGGACTAATGTGTCCAGTTGCCCGGCCGGAGCTCTGGAGCGCATGCGCCCAGAGCCGGTGCTCTGCAACGACAGACGCCACCGCAATGGGAGGCCCACAGGAGCCAAAGAACAAAGACGGATGTCTTGTAAAGGTAATTGATTCCATATATTCAGTGAAATCGCAATCAAAAGCATATCAGAATTGTTCTGTGAAATTTACAAACTAATCCTAAAATGTATCTAAGAGATTGAATGGCCATCATACCCGTTAAGAGCAACCATCCCAGTTCAAATAATTAAGAATTCTAGATACGACATGAAAACAATTTTCAGTGCATTGCTGAGCCTTAAAATCAGAGGAAATGCTCAGAGATTTAACAAAATAAAGTAGAAGCAATACTCCCTGGAGAGAAGTAAAGCCTGACACTGGGTCTGCCCTAAGGGGATCCGTCCAACCAGGAGGATCCTGAGTTTCCATTTTATAGGCCATGAGTAAAAGGGGCTGACACAAAAGCAGATAACTCAAGTTCACTAGTGAAGAATCAGGGGTCAGGCTAGAGATGAATTAATGGAAACAGCTCCCTCCCCACTCCCCAACCCCTGCCAAACAAACACCTGAAATGTGAGAAGGCTACACTCACATTGTGAGAGTGAACTGCAAACAAACAAACAAAACAAAAAAACAAACAAAAATCCTCCCCTATTCAGAAAAAGGAACAATAGATTTATAATAGCTTGCAGCCTTGGAAATGAGTGGAGAGAGAGAAAATAGTCTCCACTGAGAACTTATAACCATAAACCAGCCTTCAAATACATTTGCTAGATTTAGTCCTCAAAACCTCAACCTGAGTATTTGTTTAAAGAGATAACTTCAGTTGCCTCTAAGAAGCAAGAGACTGAAGCTTTGTGGAAGAAAGTAACTTGAACAAAGATGCTAACCATTACCCCAACACATATACACACGCATTGTTGCACACGCGCACAAATGATCAGCTGAGTTGCCACAAGTTAAAAACCAATAGGGGGCTTCCCTGGTGGTCCAGTGGGTAAGGACACCGCCTTGCAGTGCAAGGGGAGCCAGTTCCATCCCTGGCCTGGGAAGATCCCACGTGCCGCGGAGCGGCTGGACTAATGTGTCCAGTTGCCCGGCCGGAGCTCTGGAGCGCATGCGCCCAGAGCCGGTGCTCTGCAACGACAGACGCCACCGCAATGGGAGGCCCACAGGAGCCAAAGAACAAAGACGGATGAAAATAGAGAAATGAAAGACTGATAGAAGTGGCCCGCCCGCTCCCCTCCCTCCCCAACCCGACCCCCACCCAAAATAAATAAATAAATAAATCTTTAAAAAAAAACAAAAACAAAATAAACCAATGGGAACAAAGGCAATAACGTGCTGCTTTTTAGGTTTTAGTTTTTTGGTATATACATATATTTGACTGCACTGCATCTTCCTTGCTTTGTGAGGGCTTTCTCTAGTTGCGATGAGTAGGGACTACTCTCCAGTTTCAAGGTGGGGGCTTCTCATTGAGATGGTGTCTCTTGTTGCAGGGCAGAGGCTGTAGGGCACTCGGGCTTCATTCAGTTGTGATTCTGAGGCTCTAGAGTGGGGGCTCAGTAATTGTGGTGCATGGACTTAGTTGCTCCATGGCACGTGGGATCTTTCTGGACCAAGGATCAAACTTGTGTCCTGTGCCTTGGCAGGCAGACTGTTCTTCACTGCCCCACCAGGGGAGTCCCTGTTTTTGTTTTTTCCCTGGTGGCTCAGACAGCAAAGAATCCACCTACAATGCGGGTGACCTAGGTTCTATCTCTGGGTTGTGAATATCCCCTGGAGAAGGGCATGGCAATCTACTCCGGTAGTCTTTTTTCTTTTTTTTTAATTTTTTTTTTTCCCCTCTAAGTCATCATTTTATTTTTCATCCATCTGTATTCGTTGACCTGTGTAGGCCTCCCATCACAGTGATCTCATTCATTGCAGAGCACCAGCTCTGGGCTCATGCACTCCAGAGCACTGGCTTGTAATTGGACACACCAGCCCAGCTGCTCTGCAGCACGTGGTATCTTCCCGGGCCAGGGATCAAACCGGTGCCCCCTGTACTACAAGGTGGACTCATCACCCACTGGACCACTAGGGAAGCCCCACTCCAGTGTTCTTGACTGGAGAATCCCCATGGACAAAGGACCCTGGCGGGCTGCACTCCATGAGGTTGCAGAGTCAGACATGACTGAGTGACTAAGCACAGCACAGCTTGCTTGGAAAGATGGAAACATAAGAGAGAAGTAAATGAAAGTAGGGACACCCATGATGGATCAAGAAATACGTATTAATTATATATCCACCAGGAATTCAGGTGCCCTTATTAATACAGTTAAGACATCTTCGCTTTCAAAGAGATCATAGTTAAGCTAAAGAAATTATAATGCACATGTTAAAATAATATATATAAGTCACAGATATTAGTCCCAAAAAATGTAGCATGAACCACTATGGCCGGTAAAGTTCAGAAGAATCTCATAGAACTTGAGTTGTGCTCAGAAAAAAAGTAATAGAACTTGCACAGTATTGGAGAAATGGAGGGATTGTTTTAGGAAGTGGGAGGAAACACAAAGGTGGAAATACTATAGCAACAGGGACAGGCTTTTGAACTATCACTGGATACTTCCACAGAAAATAATGACCAGAAGATGATTCTAAAGAAAGAAAATTGGTAGCACCCAGAAAATAGACTAGAAGAGAGTAGGAAGCCTTGTATATACAGTGCTATATGGCAAACTAATTAATTGATCAATTAAAGCCTGCCTATAAAACAAGTAAATAATGGAAAATAATCACCAGCTGATCATTTTTAAAAAGGTCCTATTCTCCACCTGTGTAAATGGAAATATGGCCAATTGAGAGGGAAGACCCCAAAATTCTTTTCCTAGATTTACCACTGCTCAGCCCTGAAATTCAAACTATTTTGGATTCAACTCGGATACTTCAGCCACCTGATTTGAAGAGGCAACTCATTGGAAAAAAGATCCTGGGAGAGATTTGCTGGGAAAGACTGAGGGCAAAAGGAGAAGAGGATGGCAGAGATAGTTGGATGGCATCACCAACTCATTGAACATGAGTCTGAGCAAACTCTGGGTGATAGCGATGAACAGAGAAGCCTGGCATGCTGCAGTCCATGGGGTCCCAAAGCGAAGGACAGGACTGAGCGACCAACAGGTTTAGACTAACCAGCTCAGACTGTGTCATTACTCAAGCTGTCCACAGAGTGGCAGTAACACTGAGTTAAATGTAAATTCACAGTTGAATTCTAAGAAGCAGGCTTCTTCGGTGTCTAGTGTTCACGTATTTCTCTTCCCCCGCCTTTATAACGTCACCAAGGGCAGAGACGCTGGGAGAACAAAGGCTGCACACACAGCTGGACGGCGACGACTCCCCCCACCGGGAATCAACTTTGAGCTACATCCTTTGCAGTCTTTCCAGTCCTGCGAAGGAGTTTACCATCTTTGTTCTCATTTTACTTAAGAAACGAGGAAGAGAGAAATGAATTACCTAAAGGAGTAGAGATAGTAAGTGATCCAGGTAGAATTCAGAATTCTGTGTCCACGGTCGGTCCCTTCACCACACTTGCTGGGGGAACTGAAGAAAACCGATTTGATTAACAAAGAGACCTTCCTTCCTAAGCACCTTTCATGGATATAAAAATGAGGTGTGGTATCCTTTCTTTATTACAAAGGAACACTTAAAGGATTTGATTCCTGCCGCCCACTTTTTCTGCCACTCCTGGTGCTGCTTGTGTGCCCGTTCTGGGCGGACCTATTACCTCTTTTGCGAAGCGGCAGCTGAAGTCTCCGGCGCTCGCCACGGTGGACGAAAAACCCAGGGAAGGAGTGAAGACTGAGAACAAAGACTATCTTAATTTGAATGCGGCGGGTCAGGATGGTTCTGTGGTGCAGTTTAAGATTAAAAGGCATGCACCATTTAGTAAACTAATGAAAACCTACTGTGAAAGACAGAGTTTGTCAATGAGGTAGATCACCTTCCGGTTTGACGGGCAGCCAGTCAATGAAACAGACACACCTGCACAGTTGGAGCTGGAAGATGAAGATAAAATTGATGTATTCCAGCAGCAGACAGGAGGTGTCTACTAAAAAGGGAACCTGCTACTTTACTCTAGAATTCTCTTTCTCCAGACCAAGAAGACAGTCTCAATTAGAAAATCGCAATTTGGTTCCACCACATCCTGACTATTACAGTATAGTTTGTCTATTCTTTTATTTTCCCCTTCTCCATTCCTTTATTGTACATAAAGTAACCGGTGTGTGTGCACAAGCATATTGCACTTTTTTTTTTAAAGATTTATTTATTTATTTATTTTTGGGTGGGGGTCGGGTTGGGGAGGGAGGGGAGCTTGGTCTTTTGTTTCTCTATGTTCATCCGTCTTTGTTCTTTGGCTCCTGTGGGCCTCCCATCGCGGTGGCGTCTGTCGTCGCAGAGCACCGGCTCTGGGCGCATGCGCTCCAGAGCTCCGGCTCGGTAATTGGACGCATAAGTCCAGCCGCTCCGCGGCACGTGGGATCTTCCCAGGCCAGGGATCAAACCGGCGCCCCTTGCACTGCAAGGCGGTGTCCTTACCCACTGGACCACCAGGGGAAGTCCCATATTGCACTTTTTTAAAACTAAATGGCAAATAGTATGTTTTGATTGACATCAAATGGAGATGGGATGGGAAAAATGCTGATTCTGTGAAAACACCCCCTTTTCTCCATTAGTGGCATGCTCATCAGCTCTTATCTTTATATTCCAGTAAGTTATCTTGCTCTCACTGTTTAACAACAACAAAAAAGAACAACAAAAAAATTCTTGCAGGGACTTCCCTGGTGATCCAGTGGTTAAGAATCTGCCTTCCAATCCCGGGTATGCAGGTTTGATCCCTGGTCAGGGAACTAAGATCCCACATACCACAAGCTGACTAAGCTCGCATGCCTCAATGAGGACCCTGTGCAGCCAAATAAATAAATATTTTTTTAAAAAATTCTTGCATACCTTGTTCGATTGGAGAATTTCAGTGTTTTTCATTTATCATTGTAAAACCAAGGACAATTTTAAAACATTTTTGTACATAAACAGGGATAAAGTACTCTAAAAGAAATGAATCCTAGATAGTTTTCCCTTCAAGTCAAGTATCTTATTTAAATAAATGTCTTATTAAAAAAAAAAAAAAGATTTGATTCTGTTTTAGCATAAGACAATACGAGTAGCTTTCCATGCTCTGTGAAATAGTGTATTGACCACTATAGTGATTTCAACTTTAATATCTAAGTCGCTCATCTCTCTTTCCTGCCACTTAAATGTAGCTGGAATATTCTCCCTACCCCCTCCCCTTGGCTTGTAATCTTAAGGCACTTTGACTTTGAAGTAAAAGAATTTCATTCAAACTTGGCTATAGGCGAAAAAAAAAAAAAAAGGATTATTTTTCAGTGGAACAAAGGTGCATTTCAAAGAATCCAAAGAGGAGAAGTTATTTTAGGTGATATGGAAGGTTAGAACCAAGAACCAGAAAACAATTTAGGGGACTTCCCTGGCAGTCCAGTAGTTAAGACTTCAATTTCCAATGCAGGGAGTGTAGGTTCTATCTCTGGTTGAGGAGCTAAGATCCCACCTGCCTTGTTGTCCCCAAATGAAACAGAAACAGTATTCTAAAAAAAAAAAATCAATAAAGACTTTAAAAATAGTCCACGTTTAAAAAAAAAAAAAAGTCATTAAAACAATGAAAGAAAAAGAAAACCACTAGGAATCATGGCAATCGCTCTCGTACTCATTTTCTATCTCTCTACATTTACTGGCCCACATTTCTTGGCATGTCTGGTCTATTTCTAATAAATGGCTTTCCCTTCTCTAGACCCCACAGCTCCTGCATTCACACACCCTCATCTCCAGTGGCTATCAAAAACTGGCCCACATCTTTCAATCCAGATTCCTAACCTCTGGGAGAAAGAATCCAACTTGGCGGGACTATGGGATGGCGTAAGTACAAATAAGGGTGATGATTATCTAAGAAGGATGCGCTGAGCCAAGCAGCTCTCTTTGGAAATGTATGTTACCACTGGCTAAATAACTTTCTAGGGAATTTGAAAGACTATCAAGATGAAACTCTAAACCATTTGGCATTTCCACAGCTCCCCTTATGCAGATGGTGATAACTATCAAACCATAACTTGGGATATATAATTTGAAAATTTTTCAAAATATATAAAGTGAGACCAAAATTAGGAAATTCTGAATTTACACTTACAATATCTATACCTCAACCTGCCTGTCTTAAAAATGGTTTGTTAAAAATTAAAATGTACTTTGACCATAGATCAAATAACAATACACTTACAATGACAAAAGATTTGTTTAGATTTGACATAACAGACAGATGTTGAAGTTGGGAGTCACTGACTAAAGTTGGAGACATTTACAACAAACACATGTCTACTTAGCAAAAGAAAACTGTGAAAGGTACCAATTCATTACAAATGTGCATTACTATCAGAAGCTAAACCAAATGCTGTTTACGTCAGTGATTTTCAGACTGAAGTGCACTTCAGACTTGCTTGGAGTTCTTGTTAAAACATGAACAGCCCTCCTCCTCCAGTTGCTGATTCTTTAGGTTACTCTAGGATATATACTTTCTAAATTGCATTTCTAAAAGTTCCCAGATGGTGTTGGAAACCTCCTGCTCTAAACTCAAGACTGAGGAACCATTTCTTCTTCCTTTCTTTTGCCTTCTCTCCCTCCCTCATTTCTTTCTTTTTTTCCTCACATATTTTTTTGGTGCATGTGAGAACATGTAAGGTTTCCTCCCTTAGCAGATTTCAACTATCCAAAACAGTCTGTGTGTGTGCTCAGCTATATCCAACTCTGTCTGTCTGACTTCGCTTAGTATGATAACCTCAGGGTCCAACTATGCTGCCGCAAATGGCATTATTTCACTCTTTTTTATGGCTGAGTAATATTCCATTGTGTATATATACACATTTTTTTTATGGGTTCATTCAACTAGTGACTTCTTTTTAAAAAAAATCAAGACCTTGTTGGCAGACCTAATTTGGGAAAACTTAGGTGTGGGAAATTTTATTTTCATAACCTCAGTTCTGTTCAGTTGTTCTGTCATGTCTGACTCTTTGCAGCCCCATGGACTGCAGCATGCCAGATTTCCCTGCCCTTCATCATCTCCTGGAACTGAAAGCATCTAATTATCACGCCGAATTTGAAAGACTATAAATGAATTTGGTTTGTTAAATTAACTATCAAACCATAACTTGGGATATATAATTTGAAAATTTTCAAAATATATAAAGTGAGACCAAAATTAGGAAATTCTGAATTTACACTTACAATATCTATACCTCAACCTGCCTGTCTTAAAAATGGTTTGTTAAAAATTAAAATGTACTTTGACCATAGATCAAATAACAATACACTTACAATGACAAAAGATTTGTTTAGATTTGACATAACAGACAGATGTTGAAGTTGGGAGTCACTGACTAAAGTTGGAGACATTTACAACAAACACATGTCTACTTAGCAAAAGAAAACTGTGAAAGGTACCAATTCATTACAAATGTGCATTACTATCAGAAGCTAAACCAAATGCTGTTTACGTCAGTGATTTTCAGACTGAAGTGCACTTCAGACTTGCTTGGAGTTCTTGTTAAAACATGAACAGCCCTCCTCCTCCAGTTGCTGATTCTTTAGGTTACTCTAGGATATATACTTTCTAAATTGCATTTCTAAAAGTTCCCAGATGGTGTTGGAAACCTCCTGCTCTAAACTCAAGACTGAGGAACCATTTCTTCTTCCTTTCTTTTGCCTTCTCTCCCTCCCTCATTTCTTTCTTTTTTTCCTCACATATTTTTTTGGTGCATGTGAGAACATGTAAGGTTTCCTCCCTTAGCAGATTTCAACTATCCAAAACAGTCTGTGTGTGTGCTCAGCTATATCCAACTCTGTCTGTCTGACTTCGCTTAGTATGATAACCTCAGGGTCCAACTATGCTGCCGCAAATGGCATTATTTCACTCTTTTTTATGGCTGAGTAATATTCCATTGTGTATATATACACATTTTTTTTATGGGTTCATTCAACTAGTGACTTCTTTTTAAAAAAAATCAAGACCTTGTTGGCAGACCTAATTTGGGAAAACTAAGGTGTGGGGAAATTTTATTTTTCATAACCTCAGTTCTGTTCAGTTGTTCTGTCATGTCTGACTCTTTGCAGCCCCATGGACTGCAGCATGCCAGATTTCCCTGCCCTTCATCATCTCCTGGACCTTGCTCAAATTCATGTTCATTAAGTTGGTGATGCCATCCAACCATTTAGTCCTCGGTCATCCCCTTCTCCTTCTGCCTTCTATTTTTCCCAACATCAAGGTCTTTTCCAATGAATTGGCTCTTCACATCAGGTGGCCAAAGTATCAGCGCTTAAGCTTCAGCATCAGTATCATTCCTTCCAATGAATATTCAGGGTTGATTTCTTTTAGGATTGGCTTATCTGATCCCCTTGCAGTCCAAGGGAGTTTCAAGAGTCTTCACAAACACCACAGAAGGCATCAGTTCTTTGGCACTCAGTCTCCATTTTCCCCAACATTGTTTGAATAATTCTTTAGTCTTTCTGCTATTAGATTCTGCTATAAGGAGGCAGCAGGAGGGAAGTATGACCCTGAACTGTATAGCATAGTTGTTCATCTTCCTTGACTCTGAAGTATGAAAGAGTCTGTAGCGTAAAGTAATCAGTCACTGATATAATGATAATGACTTTCCTGAGCTGTTTGATCATCTGCCTTTGAATTGCTGTTTTGATTGTTTTGCTATTGATTTGATTCTGCTTAGGCACACTGTACATTGCTCCAGGAATTATGTCCCCAATGAATAACAGTGAAGAGTCTGCCTGCAATGTGGAAGACCTGGGTTCAGTCCATTATTTCTGGGTCAGAAAGATCTTCTAGAGGAAGGAGCAGCAACCCACTCCAGTATTCTTGCCTGGAGAATTCCATGGACAGAGGAACCTGGTGGGACATTCCAAAAAGCCCACTAACACACACATACTTTTAATGTCATAATGTTCACGTTTTAGCTGTGTGTGTGCTCAGCTATATCCAACTCTGTCTGTCTGACTTCGCTTAGTATGATAACCTCAGGGTCCAACTATGCTGCCGCAAAATGGCATTATTTCACTCTTTTTATGGCTGAGTAATATTCCATTGTGTATATATACACATTTTTTATGGGTTCATTCAACTAGTGACTTCTTTTTAAAAAAAATCAAGACCTTGTTGGCAGACCTAATTTGGGAAAACTAAGGTGTGGGGAAATTTTATTTTTCATAACCTCAGTTCTGTTCAGTTGTTCTGTCATGTCTGACTCTTTGCAGCCCCATGGACTGCAGCATGCCAGATTTCCCTGCCCTTCATCATCTCCTGGACCTTGCTCAAATTCATGTTCATTAAGTTGGTGATGCCATCCAACCATTTAGTCCTCGGTCATCCCCTTCTCCTTCTGCCTTCTATTTTTCCCAACATCAAGGTCTTTTCCAATGAATTGGCTCTTCACATCAGGTGGCCAAAGTATCAGCGCTTAAGCTTCAGCATCAGTATCATTCCTTCCAATGAATATTCAGGGTTGATTTCTTTTAGGATTGGCTTATCTGATCCCCTTGCAGTCCAAGGGAGTTTCAAGAGTCTTCACAAACACCACAGAAGGCATCAGTTCTTTGGCACTCAGTCTCCATTTTCCCCAACATTGTTTGAATAATTCTTTAGTCTTTCTGCTATTAGATTCTGCTATAAGGAGGCAGCAGGAGGGAAGTATGACCCTGAACTGTATAGCATAGTTGTTCATCTTCCTTGACTCTGAAGTATGAAAGAGTCTGTAGCGTAAAGTAATCAGTCACTGATATAATGATAATGACTTTCCTGAGCTGTTTGATCATCTGCCTTTGAATTGCTGTTTTGATTGTTTTGCTATTGATTTGATTCTGCTTAGGCACACTGTACATTGCTCCAGGAATTATGTCCCCAATGAATAACAGTGAAGAGTCTGCCTGCAATGTGGAAGACCTGGGTTCAGTCCATTATTTCTGGGTCAGAAAGATCTTCTAGAGGAAGGAGCAGCAACCCACTCCAGTATTCTTGCCTGGAGAATTCCATGGACAGAGGAACCTGGTGGGCTACAGTCTATGGGGTCACAAAGAGTCAGACCCGACTAACACACACATACTTTTAATGTCATAATGTTCACGTATAATATTACATAGAGCTTGTTCATTGTTTCTAGAAGAAATCCCTTTACTTTACTTTGATATTCAGAGCCTGCTGTGCAATGTGGAGCAGAGATGCCCTGTCATTATCAACTTCATTTTATGAGACAATCCTAAGCTACTGAAGTCTCGTCACACTCTTTTACAAGCTACTCCTAGAGCAATACTGAGAAATGGGTCAGCACTGTCATGGCTTTTTATAGATTGGAAGAAGAGGCCTCCGTTTACAGGTTATTTTCTGAAAGATTGACAGTCAGTAACAAAGTCTTTCTTATAACTAGAATCTAAAATCTCATTTGCCTTTTGGTCATGAGCATTGTAAGTGGCCAGCAGGCATTAATGAAATTTCTTTAGTGATCATGGAATTCTGTTAAATCACCACATTATGCTAGTTGTTACACAGATTGCAACTCAGACGTACAGTAAGATGGATAAGTGACACAATATGTCAAATGTATAATGTGTATATATATATATATATATATAATCTGTAATGTGTTGTAGATTTTCATTTGGGTGCTTGGATGTGGTAAGATATTCACCCCATGCTCTTCTTTTCATTTTGACCTCTTCCCCACCCTGCCCTTTTTTTACTACATGACCATAATAATCATAATCATTTACAAAGATGTCATAAGGTTGGCTTCTACATTGTCTCCTTCTGGCGTACTACTAAGGACTGCTCTGTGTCCTCTTCATTGGTCCCTATCTCTGCTGTTTTTCCATAGCAGCTGATAGGTGAATACATTTTGAAACCTATATTTGATTCTGCTTAGGCACACTGTACATTGCTCCAGGAATTATGTCCCCAATGAATAACAGTGAAGAGTCTGCCTGCAATGTGGAAGACCTGGGTTCAGTCCATTATTTCTGGGTCAGAAAGATCTTCTAGAGGAAGGAGCAGCAACCCACTCCAGTATTCTTGCCTGGAGAATTCCATGGACAGAGGAACCTGGTGGGCTACAGTCTATGGGGTCACAAAGAGTCAGACCCGACTAACACACACATACTTTTAATGTCATAATGTTCACGTATAATATTACATAGAGCTTGTTCATTGTTTCTAGAAGAAATCCCTTTACTTTACTTTGATATTCAGAGCCTGCTGTGCAATGTGGAGCAGAGATGCCCTGTCATTATCAACTTCATTTTATGAGACAATCCTAAGCTACTGAAGTCTCGTCACACTCTTTTACAAGCTACTCCTAGAGCAATACTGAGAAATGGGTCAGCACTGTCATGGCTTTTTATAGATTGGAAGAAGAGGCCTCCGTTTACAGGTTATTTTCTGAAAGATTGACAGTCAGTAACAAAGTCTTTCTTATAACTAGAATCTAAAATCTCATTTGCCTTTTGGTCATGAGCATTGTAAGTGGCCAGCAGGCATTAATGAAATTTCTTTAGTGATCATGGAATTCTGTTAAATCACCACATTATGCTAGTTGTTACACAGATTGCAACTCAGACGTACAGTAAGATGGATAAGTGACACAATATGTCAAATGTATAATGTGTATATATATATATATATATATAATCTGTAATGTGTTGTAGATTTTCATTTGGGTGCTTGGATGTGGTAAGATATTCACCCCATGCTCTTCTTTTCATTTTGACCTCTTCCCCACCCTGCCCTTTTTTTTTTACTACATGACCATAATAATCATAATCATTTACAAAGATGTCATAAGGTTGGCTTCTACATTGTCTCCTTCTGGCGTACTACTAAGGACTGCTCTGTGTCCTCTTCATTGGTCCCTATCTCTGCTGTTTTTCCATAGCAGCTGATAGGTGAATACATTTTGAAACCTATATTTGATTTGTTGTGACAGAAAAATGTATTTGAGTGTAAGTACATGCGTGTCTTGTCATTTCAGTCGTGTCCAACTCTGTGTGCCCTGTGGATGGTAGCCCCCAGGCTCCTCTGTCCATGAGATTCTCCAGGCAAGAATACTGGAGTGGGCTGCCATGCCCTCCTCCAGAGCGTTTTTCTGTCCCAAGAATCAAACCTGTGTCTCTTAGGTCTCCTTCATTGGCAGGCAGGCTCTTTACCACTAGCACCATTGAAAAATCTGTATTAAAAGCCAGAAAGGATTTATAAGAGCACGCCTTAAAAATTATTTTAACTTTTTTTAGAAGATAATTTCAAACGTTCAGAAAGGTTTCAACTATAAGAAAAATGCAGAAGGAATGCACATACCTTCATCTGGATTCACTTAATAACATGTACCCCCTTTGCTCTATGACTGTCTTACTGCCTGAACCATTTCAGGATAAGTTTCATACATCGTGGTCTTTTACCCCTAAAGTTTTCCGTGTTTCCTAAGAAACATGACCATCTGTTACATAACCACAGTGCGCTTATCAACATCAGCACACCTCACATTGGTATAGTACTTTTATCTAATTTACTGTCTGAATTCCACTGTTTTGAATTTAACGGTGTCTTTTACAGCATTTTTTGCCTCCTGTAGGACACAAAACCAAGTCAGTATTGTGCTTCATTGCTGTGTCTCTTTAGCCTCCTCTAATCTGTAATATTTCCACAACTTGCTTTGTCTTTTTTTGAAGATGATAGTCCCCCTTGCCCTTTTTAATAAAACCTTTGGAGTTTGTCTGGTATTTCCTCTTTATTAGATTCAGGCTCTGCAGTTTCAGCTGGAATACGGCCTAGGTGATGCTGCATCTTTCACAGGGCGGCTCATCTGGAGACACAAGATGGGGTTGATCCTGGCCCTCTGCAATTGGGAGTGTGGAGTCTTCGCCTCTGGACCACCAGGGAGGTCCCTTCTGACTTACTTTTTATACACAGTTGTTTTCTTTTACTGTTATTACTTCTAGTAATTTTAATTAAATATATTGATTGGAATTCTTAATCCTTGAAACTTTAGCTTCTAGTAAAAACTGAAAGGTAAGCAGTTATGGACTGTTCATTCCATCAGTGTTCTGTGCACTGACAACTTGATAAGTACTCTTTAAAGGGAAGTCTTTTCAGTAAACTTTTCAATGTGGCAGAAGGCGTGTTCACTATTAGACCCAAATATCTTTAATTCCTTTATAATAAGAATCCAAAAGTAGATAAACTTCTATTCAGTTGTTATTACAGTGTTTTCTTTGGAAAAGATCCAGGTACTCAGTGACTATCCGTCATTTAACTTTAGTGTAACTTTAAGATTTCACGCTAACGAAAATATTTTTGAAGCTATGTTTAAACAATTATATGCAGGTTACTCATGAAAATTTATCAAGACATTAGACAGCTCACTGTCTTTTTATCTTTTTCGCCGACAGATTCTGTAACAGTGATAACATGGGCTTAATTGACTTTAATAAACCTCAGTAGACTAAAAGTTCTGTGTCTGCATTGTAACATTGACAGCTCTGAGGACATGTTTGTTTTAACTAAATCAACAAAACTTAAAGCAGCCTTTATTCATTATATTAAGGATTATCCTTTATCGCTTGAACTTGAAAAGCATTTGAGTTAGTTTCTGTATTCTGAGAGAACATACGTGATGTGTGTATGCCCTTACTTTTCTTCAAGCTGATTAAATAGAGCTTTTCACAAATTAATTGAGGCAAACCTTCTACAGGTAGAAAAGTCAGTATTGTGCTTCATTGCTGTGTCTCTTTAGCCTCCTCTAATCTGTAATATTTCCACAACTTGCTTTGTCTTTTTTTGAAGATGATAGTCCCCCTTGCCCTTTTAATAAAACCTTTGGAGTTTGTCTGGTATTTCCTCTTTATTAGATTCAGGCTCTGCAGTTTCAGCTGGAATACGGCCTAGGTGATGCTGCATCTTTCACAGGGCGGCTCATCTGGAGACACAAGATGGGGTTGATCCTGGCCCTCTGCAATTGGGAGTGTGGAGTCTTCGCCTCTGGACCACCAGGGAGGTCCCTTCTGACTTACTTTTTATACACAGTTGTTTTCTTTTACTGTTATTACTTCTAGTAATTTTAATTAAATATATTGATTGGAATTCTTAATCCTTGAAACTTTAGCTTCTAGTAAAAACTGAAAGGTAAGCAGTTATGGACTGTTCATTCCATCAGTGTTCTGTGCACTGACAACTTGATAAGTACTCTTTAAAGGGAAGTCTTTTCAGTAAACTTTTCAATGTGGCAGAAGGCGTGTTCACTATTAGACCCAAATATCTTTAATTCCTTTATAATAAGAATCCAAAAGTAGATAAACTTCTATTCAGTTGTTATTACAGTGTTTTCTTTGGAAAAGATCCAGGTACTCAGTGACTATCCGTCATTTAACTTTAGTGTAACTTTAAGATTTCACGCTAACGAAAATATTTTTGAAGCTATGTTTAAACAATTATATGCAGGTTACTCATGAAAATTTATCAAGACATTAGACAGCTCACTGTCTTTTTATCTTTTTCGCCGACAGATTCTGTAACAGTGATAACATGGGCTTAATTGACTTTAATAAACCTCAGTAGACTAAAAGTTCTGTGTCTGCATTGTAACATTGACAGCTCTGAGGACATGTTTGTTTTAACTAAATCAACAAAACTTAAAGCAGCCTTTATTCATTATATTAAGGATTATCCTTTATCGCTTGAACTTGAAAAGCATTTGAGTTAGTTTCTGTATTCTGAGAGAACATACGTGATGTGTGTATGCCCTTACTTTTCTTCAAGCTGATTAAATAGAGCTTTTTCACAAATTAATTGAGGCAAACCTTCTACAGGTAGAAAAGTCATACATCTATCCATGTATATACAGACATGCACAAACACACAGACAGATACGTAGATCTTACAGCTTTAATTTTTAAATTTTAGCCATGAGACAGGTATGTTTATTTTTCTTCGGATAAGGACTATCTCCCTGAAGTTTCCACTTCAAGGAGATGGCTCTGGATTCCTAGAGAAGATGGGTCAAAATTTTACACCTCACAGGCACAAAGAAAAGATGTAACTTTTTCTCCAAGAAGGAATTTTGTTTCCAATGTCCTGATCTTTCACAATATCTGCAAGCCTTTTGGGATGAATGGGAAAAGTTTGGGGATTAAAAAATTAAAAGGATTGGTGGGCTTTGAATCACTTCTAGTGCTGCATGTCTATTATTATAAAACAAAATACAGTCATTTCTAATTCCTCAAAGAAGGGGCATGCAACCCGAAAGACATCAAGGGGTTGATTCAACCACTCAATTTATTTCTTCATATCAGAGAGGAGATTTCTAATAAAGATGGAAATCTAAGAATCCTGTGTTCTAGAAGCGGAGCTGTGTGTCTTTGGACTGTTTTTACTTTATCTTTTCACAACAGCTTCAGGATGTTTTCTTTCCTTCTGAGTATATTATTCCATTTTAGCTTAGGAAAGAAAGCCGTAAAAACTTCTATCAAGCTCTGAATATTGGTTTTCATCATCTTATAATGAAGCTCATTTTCCACACAATCTTTTCATTTTTGATGTCCAGTGTTAGCACTATATATAACATCTACTATGTTTTGTATCAGACAAGACTGATATAGGTGCTGACAGATGATTCATCTTATAAACAAATGATGTTCACTTACAGTATCAATAAATCGCAGTACTGTAGGAAAATTAAAAATCATTTCAAATATCTTATTACTTTAGACAGCTCTGAGGACATGTTTGTTTTAACTAAATCAACAAAACTTAAAGCAGCCTTTATTCATTATATTAAGGATTATCCTTTATCGCTTGAACTTGAAAAGCATTTGAGTTAGTTTCTGTATTCTGAGAGAACATACGTGATGTGTGTATGCCCTTACTTTTCTTCAAGCTGATTAAATAGAGCTTTTTCACAAATTAATTGAGGCAAACCTTCTACAGGTAGAAAAGTCATACATCTATCCATGTATATACAGACATGCACAAACACACAGACAGATACGTAGATCTTACAGCTTTAATTTTTAAATTTTAGCCATGAGACAGGTATGTTTATTTTTCTTCGGATAAGGACTATCTCCCTGAAGTTTCCACTTCAAGGAGATGGCTCTGGATTCCTAGAGAAGATGGGTCAAAATTTTACACCTCACAGGCACAAAGAAAAGATGTAACTTTTTCTCCAAGAAGGAATTTTGTTTCCAATGTCCTGATCTTTCACAATATCTGCAAGCCTTTTGAGATGAATGGGAAAAGTTTGGGGATTAAAAAAAAAAAAAAGGATTGGTGGGCTTTGAATCACTTCTAGTGCTGCATGTCTATTATTATAAAACAAAATACAGTCATTTCTAATTCCTCAAAGAAGGGGCATGCAACCCGAAAGACATCAAGGGGTTGATTCAACCACTCAATTTATTTCTTCATATCAGAGAGGAGATTTCTAATAAAGATGGAAATCTAAGAATCCTGTGTTCTAGAAGCGGAGCTGTGTGTCTTTGGACTGTTTTTACTTTATCTTTTCACAACAGCTTCAGGATGTTTTCTTTCCTTCTGAGTATATTATTCCATTTTAGCTTAGGAAAGAAAGCCGTAAAAACTTCTATCAAGCTCTGAATATTGGTTTTCATCATCTTATAATGAAGCTCATTTTCCACACAATCTTTTCATTTTTGATGTCCAGTGTTAGCACTATATATAACATCTACTATGTTTTGTATCAGACAAGACTGATATAGGTGCTGACAGATGATTCATCTTATAAACAAATGATGTTCACTTACAGTATCAATAAATCACAGTACTGTAGGAAAAATTAAAAAATCATTTCAAATATCTTATTACTTAGTTTAACCAGGACAAACAGTAAATATTTCCAGCTGTGTTGAACTCCTTGAATATTTTCCCCCTTTTTCCTTTTAAACCAAAGGCATTCCCATCAAGTGATTCACAACCAAAACTGATAAACTTTTTTGGCCTAACCATGAACACAAGAAATGTCGCCAAAGCGACAGAAAGATACCCTTCCAAGATCCAGAACCACTCTCCAAGATGACCAAAAGAGAGAAAGGCTTAGGTGATTCCCGTGAGAGCTGGCAACAATCAATAGGATTCTACTGCAGATGCGGCGCAATCCACATTTCTATCCAGCCGTGTTCTCGGAGCCCCAGACCTGCTGATCAAGCTGCCTACACACATAAGAACTGACCACTCACATCACCTAATGGGAGGAGAGCCAGGCCAAGTTCTCAGGACACAAAAGGAGAGAAACAGAAACAATAGCTATCCCTGGGAGGGAACGAATTGAGAATTAATAGGTACTCCAAAACCACCACGTTCACAAGAGTCTGAATTTGGAAAGAAAGGGACAATGTGAGCTCTTAAGCCGTCCCCGCCCACCCCAGCTTTGACCAAGCACTACAGACAGAGACCCAGAAAGCTTTGGTAAGAGCCCTCACCCCTTGTCAGCTTCTGTCAGTTTCCCCAGGATCCCGTGTGTAGGCTCCGGAGTAAGTTGGGGCTCTGCGTAGATGGCCAGAGAGTGTAGGAGAGGGAAATAATTTTCCCCCTGCCCTTTTGGGTTCTTGGCTGAGACTCCTTTTTCTTCAGGCATCTCATAAATGGATAAGCTTATCCAGGTTAAAAGTTTTCCACTGTGGCCACTGTAAATCATGATTATCTTTCATAAGATTAACCTACTTGTTCAAACACATACAATTTCTGGGCCTGCAATTTTTATATGTATAGTTAGCCAGAGTCCCACATGGAGGAGTCTCAGATTTTCTGGACTTGAAGGAATTCCTTTGCTTCCTCTTGGAAAAAAAAAAAAATGTAAAAAATCAGTCTGAGGCCTCACACTGACTCAGCCTGGTTTAAAACGGCCCAGTCCAGGCTTCCCTGGTTGTTCAGTCGCAAAGAATCTGCCTGCCAATACAGTAAACATGGGTTCAATCCCTGATCTGGGAAGATCCCACATGTCTCAGGCAACTAAACCCATGCACCACAATGATTGAGTCTGTGCTCTAGAGTTGGGGAGGCACAACTGCTGAGCTCCCATCTGGAACTACTGAAGTCCATGCACCCTAGGGCTTATGCTCTGCAACAAGAGAAGGCACCATAATGAGAAGCCCACACAGCCCAACAAAGAGCAGCCCCCTTCGCCCCCACAACTAGAGAAAAGCCCACACGCAGCAATGAAGACGCAGCACAACCAAAAGTAAATAAATACAATTATAAATAAAGAAAACTGGGGTCCTGTTCAACACCAGACCCAGTCAGGGTTTAAGAGATATGCAGTCCAACCTGAGACCCAGTCTGGAAAAAGAAATACTCAGAGCAGGAGAGCCCATAATGTAAAGCTGCAGAGTTCATATATCCTGAGAGGGACCTGCCCATAACCTCCAGACACAGCGAGAAAGTGGTGAGTACAATGAGCTCAGCAGGTACCAGTGCCTGCTCACTGCTTTCTGCTCTCCAGGGCTGTTGGGTGGCAGGTGGGAGGTCTCCTTCAGATCCCACAATTGACTGTTAAAAGACACACTGAGGCAGACTAAAAACTTTCAGAGCTTATTTGGACAGAAATCGATTCAAGCTGGGCAGTGCCAAACCAAAAATGGTTAGAACCTCTCCACCAATAGGAGCTGGGGACAAGACTTTTACAGAGAAGACCCAGAAACAAAGTAAAGGAGTTGATTGGCTATAACTTTAGAGACTGCCTTACTGGAAAAGCCTAGGTGGCTGTTTGTGATTGGCTATGTTAGGATTTAGTTTTGTAATCTTGAGGCACTTCAGGCCTAGACTTTGGTTAGCCAGAGTCCTTTCATAAGATTAACCTACTTGTTCAAACACATACAATTTCTGGGCCTGCAATTTTATATGTATAGTTAGCCAGAGTCCCACATGGAGGAGTCTCAGATTTTCTGGACTTGAAGGAATTCCTTTGCTTCCTCTTGGAAAAATAAATGTAAAAAATCAGTCTGAGGCCTCACACTGACTCAGCCTGGTTTAAAACGGCCCAGTCCAGGCTTCCCTGGTTGTTCAGTCGCAAAGAATCTGCCTGCCAATACAGTAAACATGGGTTCAATCCCTGATCTGGGAAGATCCCACATGTCTCAGGCAACTAAACCCATGCACCACAATGATTGAGTCTGTGCTCTAGAGTTGGGGAGGCACAACTGCTGAGCTCCCATCTGGAACTACTGAAGTCCATGCACCCTAGGGCTTATGCTCTGCAACAAGAGAAGGCACCATAATGAGAAGCCCACACAGCCCAACAAAGAGCAGCCCCCTTCGCCCCCACAACTAGAGAAAAGCCCACACGCAGCAATGAAGACGCAGCACAACCAAAAGTAAATAAATACAATTATAAATAAAGAAAACTGGGGTCCTGTTCAACACCAGACCCAGTCAGGGTTTAAGAGATATGCAGTCCAACCTGAGACCCAGTCTGGAAAAAGAAATACTCAGAGCAGGAGAGCCCATAATGTAAAGCTGCAGAGTTCATATATCCTGAGAGGGACCTGCCCATAACCTCCAGACACAGCGAGAAAGTGGTGAGTACAATGAGCTCAGCAGGTACCAGTGCCTGCTCACTGCTTTCTGCTCTCCAGGGCTGTTGGGTGGCAGGTGGGAGGTCTCCTTCAGATCCCACAATTGACTGTTAAAAGACACACTGAGGCAGACTAAAAACTTTCAGAGCTTATTTGGACAGAAATCGATTCAAGCTGGGCAGTGCCAAACCAAAAATGGTTAGAACCTCTCCACCAATAGGAGCTGGGGACAAGACTTTTACAGAGAAGACCCAGAAACAAAGTAAAGGAGTTGATTGGCTATAACTTTAGAGACTGCCTTACTGGAAAAGCCTAGGTGGCTGTTTGTGATTGGCTATGTTAGGATTTAGTTTTGTAATCTTGAGGCACTTCAGGCCTAGACTTTGGTTGCTTACATTCATTTGTTGTTGTTCAATGGCTAACAACCTTTGCGACCCCATGGGCTGTTGCATGCCCAGCTTCCCTGTCCTTCACTATCTCCCAGAGTTTGCTCAAATCATGTCTATTGAGTCGATAATGCCATCCAACCATCTCATTCTCTGTCATCCCCTTCTTCTCTTGCCCTCCTTTTCCCCCCAAGCATCAGGGTCTTTTCCAATGAGTCAGCTCTTCGCATCAGGTGGCCAAAGTATTGGAGCTTCAGCTTCAGCATCAGTCCTTCCAGTAAACATTTACGGTTGATTTCCTTTAGGATTGAGTGGTTTGATCTCCTTGCATTCCAAGGGACTCTCAAGAGTCTTCTCCAGCATCACAAAATAGCAGCATTCTGAGCACAGCCTTCTTTATGGTCAAACTCTTACATCCACATATGACTACTGGAAAAACCTGCCTGTCAGTACAAGAGACTTGGGTTCAATCCCTGAGTTGGGAAGATTGCCTGGAGAAGTAAATGGCTCCCCACTCCAGTATTCTTGTCTGGGAAACCCCATGGACAGAGAAACCTGGCAGGCTATAGTCCATGGGGTCACGAAGAGTCAGGCACAGCTGAGTGACTAACACACACACAACTAGCTCTCCAGCCCCTGAAACATTTTGCTTGAGACAATTAGTGTTATCAGGGTGACTGTTCTCACCTCATCAAAAATATGATCCGGAGTAACCCAACAGGGTGGGGCAGTACTGCCTCACTGCTTTCTGCTCTCCAGGGCTGTTGGGTGGCAGGTGGGAGGTCTCCTTCAGATCCCACAATTGACTGTTAAAAGACACACTGAGGCAGACTAAAAACTTTCAGAGCTTATTTGGACAGAAATCGATTCAAGCTGGGCAGTGCCAAACCAAAAATGGTTAGAACCTCTCCACCAATAGGAGCTGGGGACAAGACTTTTACAGAGAAGACCCAGAAACAAAGTAAAGGAGTTGATTGGCTATAACTTTAGAGACTGCCTTACTGGAAAAGCCTAGGTGGCTGTTTGTGATTGGCTATGTTAGGATTTAGTTTTGTAATCTTGAGGCACTTCAGGCCTAGACTTTGGTTGCTTACATTCATTTGTTGTTGTTCAATGGCTAACAACCTTTGCGACCCCATGGGCTGTTGCATGCCCAGCTTCCCTGTCCTTCACTATCTCCCAGAGTTTGCTCAAATCATGTCTATTGAGTCGATAATGCCATCCAACCATCTCATTCTCTGTCATCCCCTTCTTCTCTTGCCCTCCTTTTCCCCCCAAGCATCAGGGTCTTTTCCAATGAGTCAGCTCTTCGCATCAGGTGGCCAAAGTATTGGAGCTTCAGCTTCAGCATCAGTCCTTCCAGTAAACATTTACGGTTGATTTCCTTTAGGATTGAGTGGTTTGATCTCCTTGCATTCCAAGGGACTCTCAAGAGTCTTCTCCAGCATCACAAAATAGCAGCATTCTGAGCACAGCCTTCTTTATGGTCAAACTCTTACATCCACATATGACTACTGGAAAAACCTGCCTGTCAGTACAAGAGACTTGGGTTCAATCCCTGAGTTGGGAAGATTGCCTGGAGAAGTAAATGGCTCCCCACTCCAGTATTCTTGTCTGGGAAACCCCATGGACAGAGAAACCTGGCAGGCTATAGTCCATGGGGTCACGAAGAGTCAGGCACAGCTGAGTGACTAACACACACACAACTAGCTCTCCAGCCCCTGAAACATTTTGCTTGAGACAATTAGTGTTATCAGGGTGACTGTTCTCACCTCCCTGTCATCTCAATATTAACTATATCCAAGGCAGAACTGTCCTTTCTCTTGGGATAGAAGCTGTATCTCCTAAAAACATGCTTAGTGACTGGTAATCATAGGCTAAATGGAGCTTTTCTAGCTCTGTCTTATCTGTCCAGGTTGGGAGAATAATTTTTTGTGTTCTGGATTCTGAGCACACTATTCCTCTGTTTGTGAGAAGTGGTTTAACTTTTAACTATTTACTCTGAAATGAATGTGCTATACCCATGCCCCACTAAGTTTCTCAAAACAATGAGCAGTGTTGCATTTACCTTAATTTCCTTCATCTCCTTCTGGATACAATCTTCTATGTAGAATTATGCACTAATTTTCAATTCTGTCTCACTGCAGTTCATTAGACACAGATCACTAGGGATTTCTGAGCGTGCATACGCAACTGTACATAAGAGTCTTAACCAGGTTGATTAATTGTACTATTTGCCTTGGGCAGAGTCATATCCCAGAGTGTGGGGCTTTCTAGGCTAAAATCTCAAAATGACTTGGTTTTAGTTCTAGGAGTTATAATCTACCCATGACTCTGATATAGACTGCAAAAGGAGTTTTGGTAATTCTAGAAAAGAAAAAGAGGTATATCATATAGGGGTTAAAAGTCACATACTCTGGTGTGAAAAAGTAAAGCTACATAATGCATTAGGATTCTTGCCAGGATCCTGGCAAGAAAAAGATAGCATAATAAGAGGTAATTAATTGAGGAGGATTTAGCAAAGACACTACTTGGAAACTCTACTCAATATTTTGTCCTAGAGGAGGAAAGAATCTTTAAAAAAAAAGAAAGAAAGAAAAAGAAAAGAAAATGGAGAAGTTTCCAAAAGTCTTAACTTTGAGAGGGCAAGGAAAAGAAATAGTTACTAGAACCCAGCCCAGGAAGAGCAGATAGAAGAAAGGGACCCAAGACAGAATCTGCTGTCTTCAATAAAGGGACTCAGTCAACCATAAGGAGAGATCCTCAGAAATAAACACCCCAATTTATCTGCCTCCCTTTCTCTGATCTCCTGCCAGTGCCTCCCAGTGACTGAACACAACTGGAATCCAGAGGTCCAAGGAGTCTGTAGAAGCCATCCAGAGAGGGACGGGAAAAGGGGAAGACTAGCTCTAAGACGCAAACAAAAGTATTCAGCCTACATTACTGTCTTTAACTTAAATACAATCTTTTCGGGGCTTCTCTGGTGGTCCAATGGGTAAAAAGTCCACCTTGCACTGCAAGGGGCGCTGGTTCAATCCCTGGCACGGGAAGATCCCACATGCCGCGGAGTGGCTGGACTGGTGTGTCCAATTATGAGCCAGCGCTCTGGAATGCATGTGCCCAGAGCCGGCGCTCTGCTGCGGGAGAGGCCACTGCAATGGGTGGCCCACAAGCCAAAGAACAATGATGGATGAAAATAAATAAATGAAAGACCAATAGGGCTTCCCTGGTGGTCTAGTCATTAGACACAGATCACTAGGGATTTCTGAGTGCATACGCAACTGTACATAAGAGTCTTAACCAGGTTGATTAATTGTACTATTTGCCTTGGGCAGAGTCATATCCCAGAGTGTGGGGCTTTCTAGGCTAAAATCTCAAAATGACTTGGTTTTAGTTCTAGGAGTTATAATCTACCCATGACTCTGATATAGACTGCAAAAGGAGTTTTGGTAATTCTAGAAAAGAAAAAGAGGTATATCATATAGGGGTTAAAAGTCACATACTCTGGTGTGAAAAAGTAAAGCTACATAATGCATTAGGATTCTTGCCAGGATCCTGGCAAGAAAAAGATAGCATAATAAGAGGTAATTAATTGAGGAGGATTTAGCAAAGACACTACTTGGAAACTCTACTCAATATTTTGTCCTAGAGGAGGAAAGAATCTTTAAAAAAAAAGAAAGAAAGAAAAAGAAAAGAAAATGGAGAAGTTTCCAAAAGTCTTAACTTTGAGAGGGCAAGGAAAAGAAATAGTTACTAGAACCCAGCCCAGGAAGAGCAGATAGAAGAAAGGGACCCAAGACAGAATCTGCTGTCTTCAATAAAGGGACTCAGTCAACCATAAGGAGAGATCCTCAGAAATAAACACCCCAATTTATCTGCCTCCCTTTCTCTGATCTCCTGCCAGTGCCTCCCAGTGACTGAACACAACTGGAATCCAGAGGTCCAAGGAGTCTGTAGAAGCCATCCAGAGAGGGACGAGAAAGGTGAAGACTAGCTCTAAGACGCAAACAAAAGTATTCAGCCTACATTACTGTCTTTAACTTAAATACAATCTTTTCGGGGCTTCTCTGGTGGTCCAATGGGTAAAAAGTCCACCTTGCACTGCAAGGGGCGCTGGTTCAATCCCTGGCACGGGAAGATCCCACATGCCGCGGAGTGGCTGGACTGGTGTGTCCAATTATGAGCCAGCGCTCTGGAATGCATGTGCCCAGAGCCGGCGCTCTGCTGCGGGAGAGGCCACTGCAATGGGTGGCCCACACAAGCCAAAGAACAATGATGGATGAAAATAAATAAATGAAAGACCAATAGGGCTTCCCTGGTGGTCTAGTGGGAAGGACACCGCCTTGCAGTGCAAGAGGCACCAGTTCGATCCCTGGGCTGGGAAGATCCCACGTGCTGCGGAGCGGCTGGACTGATGTGTCTTACTACTGAACCGGAGCTCTGGAGCGCATGCGCCCAGAGCTGGTGCTCTGCAAGGAGAGAGGCCACTGTGATGGGAGGCCCACACAGGCCAGAAAGGACAAAGACAAATAAATGAAAGATCAATAGAAGTGCACACCCCCCAAAAGCCAATAAAAGTGGCCAAAAATTAAAAAAAAAAAAAAATCTTTTTGTAGAACCTATCCCACAAAGGTTGTAAGAAATTCCATCATTAATGGAGTTCCATTTCCCCTTTCCACCCACGGCCACCCCACCTAAGACCCATATTCCTACAGTGAAGCTTACTCATGCTTGCTGCTGAGATGAGCATTTTCGAAGCTTGTGAGAAGATCCAGGTCCGGTGTCTACAAGAGTCTTTAGCCAAGTCCAGACTGCCAAGGGACATGGTGCTTGGTGGTGATACCTCTGGGCTCAGTTGTGTCCAACTCTTTGCAACCCCGAGGACTGTAGCCTGCCAGGCTCCTCTGTCCATGAGTTTTCCAGGCAAGAATACTGGAGTGGGTTGCCATTTCCTCCTCCAGGGCACCTTCTCAACCCAGAGATCAAACCTGGGCCTCTTGTAGCTCCCACGTTGGCTGGTGGATTCTCTACCACTGCATAAGCTGTTAAGCCCCCAAGGAAAAGGCCACCCAAATGTGCCCACCACGCAGACATCCCCACGTGATGAAGTTCCTACAGGGGGCGCTAGAGGGAGCAGGTCAGGGTCCCAGTTACAGCGACCTAATGTCCCTCTCCCAGGCTTGATCTTCTTGCTTGGCTTCTGCTTTTGCCTATCTCCTTACAAAAACACTACCTCTTTTCCCCTTACCATTTGAAATACTTAAGAATATTATCTTGAGTCAGTTTGAATTTTCATTATAGAGAGGTCTTGGATCAGCTTCTGCCTTCAATCCTATAGTGCTAACAGCCGAAATCTTGGCTTTCTTTTGGGAATAAAGAAAATCCCAGAAACAAATCCAGTTATTTAGAATTCTCCCTGATTCTTTTATTGCAATGTAAATAAATGCAACTTAATTTAAATCAAATTGGAAATTTAAATGGTGCTGGGCTACTGTAGCAGAAGAAAAAATTGAGATTAATCTTACCACACAAGACAGGAACAAGAAAACACACACACACACACACACAAAAGAAAGCTATTGTATCAAAAGGCACAAAACCAGCCATAGTCTAGTGACTTATTTCACTTCCATATACCCTTTCCTCTTCTTCACTTTGCTTCTGTGCATCTAAGCTTTTGAGTTTGATAGAAATGGAGGGACCAGGGAGGATAAAGGTAAGCCAACAGTGATAAGGCTTCCTCTGTAATTTTCAAACAACCTGACCTCTCCAAACAAATGCTAGATAACTTTCTATTGCTCACTTTTCCCCCCCCCCCTAAGACCCATATTCCTACAGTAGCATGAGCATTTTCGAAGCTTGGGAGAAGATCCAGGTCCGGTGTCTACAAGAGTCTTTAGCCAAGTCCAGACTGCCAAGGGACATGGTGCTTGGTGGTGATAC
Organism: Tragulus kanchil; assembly: GCA_022376925.1. NCBI lineage: Eukaryota > Metazoa > Chordata > Mammalia > Artiodactyla > Tragulidae > Tragulus > Tragulus kanchil. Next base: position 278,659,038 of record JAIOJX010000004.1, read on the forward strand.
CTCTGGGCTCAGTTGTGTCCAACTCTTTGCAACCCCGAGGACTGTAGCCTGCCAGGCTCCTCTGTCCATGAGTTTTCCAGGCAAGAATACTGGAGTGGGTTGCCATTTCCTCCTCCAGGGCACCTTCTCAACCCAGAGATCAAACCTGGGCCTCTTGTAGCTCCCACGTTGGCTGCTGGATTCTCTACCACTGCATAAGCTGTTAAGCCCCAAGGAAAAGGCCACCCAAATGTGCCCACCACGCAGACATCCCCACGTGATGAAGTTCCTACAGGGGGCGCTAGAGGGAGCAGGTCAGGGTCCCAGTTACAGCGACCTAATGTCCCTCTCCCAGGCTTGATCTTCTTGCTTGGCTTCTGCTTTTGCCTATCTCCTTACAAAAACACTACCTCTTTTCCCCTTACCATTTGAAATACTTAAGAATATTATCTTGAGTCAGTTTGAATTTTCATTATAGAGAGGTCTTGGATCAGCTTCTGCCTTCAATCCTATAGTGCTAACAGCCGAAATCTTGGCTTTCTTTTGGGAATAAAGAAAATCCCAGAAACAAATCCAGTTATTTAGAATTCTCCCTGATTCTTTTATTGCAATGTAAATAAATGCAACTTAATTTAAATCAAATTGGAAATTTAAATGGTGCTGGGCTACTGTAGCAGAAGAAAAAATTGAGATTAATCTTACCACACAAGACAGGAACAAGAAAACACACACACACACACACACAAAAGAAAGCTATTGTATCAAAAGGCACAAAACCAGCCATAGTCTAGTGACTTATTTCACTTCCATATACCCTTTCCTCTTCTTCACTTTGCTTCTGTGCATCTAAGCTTTTGAGTTTGATAGAAATGGAGGGACCAGGGAGGATAAAGGTAAGCCAACAGTGATAAGGCTTCCTCTGTAATTTTCAAACAACCTGACCTCTCCAAACAAATGCTAGATAACTTTCTATTGCTGGTAGCCTCACATACTGTGTATGGATAAGGGCCTGAGGAAGCATCAAGGTAGAGTGGAGGAGAGGGTTTTTGGCTTTGGACCTTGAAACACCTGACTCTAAGCTCTTTTCTGTGATCTACCAGAACTATGACCTCAGGCAAGTCACATAACCACTCTAAGTTTTGGTTTCCTTATCTGTAAAATTAGGATCATGATACTACTCTTTCGCAACTGGTGTAAGGGTTAGAAATAATAACTATGAGGCCCTGGTTAGTACCTAGACCTTGATAGCTACCAGATGAATGATACCTTCTATGATACCTTCTACTAATATTCAGGTGACTGTGCCACCCTCAATACTACAGAAAAAAAAATTGAAAGATCAAGAATCTGATAGACTCCAACATGAACTGGACTAGAATTAAGGACAAATGAAATTATAAGAATGGCAACTGGAAAGGGTCAAGTGAAGAGAATAAGAAATATTTACTTTGGAGCTATATTTGTCTCTTCTTTCCAGTTTTTGTTGGAGAGTGGGATGGGAGGGATCCTCTGATTACAAAACTTATTCTCCATGTGCATTTTATCTTCACCTGGAGGAAAAGGCATCAGTAATCCCAATCCAGTGTTTTCTTTGCAGACTTCTGCCTCAAACACCACTGTGGCCTATTTCTGTAGATACGTGCATCTTGCTTAAGAGTTTCAGCCGTAAAGGAGGTCAAAAGTGTCAGCTAATCTTGAGGGACCAGAATACACTGAGATCAGAAACTAAGGCTAAGGTGTGCCCCGTTAACACCCGTTGAACAGCTATAGTAAGTCTGCCTAAGCTACATAGAAGAGTTGAGTGATAAATTGACAGGAGTGTCACCCTCCAGAGGAGGCGCCTGCTCCTTTCAAATCCAGGTACTAAAATACCAAGTAAGATCATCCTTCTGATGTGGAGAAAAGGGAACCCTTCTACTGTTGGTGGGAATGTAAAATGGTACAACCATTATGGAGAACAGTATGGCTATTCCTTAAAAGGCTAGAAATAGACCTACTGTATGATCTAGCAACCCCACTCGTGGGAATATAGCTAGAGAAAACCATGATTTGGAAAGATACACATACCCCAATGTTCATTGCTGCATTATTCACAATAGTCAAGACATGGAAGTAACCTAAATGTTCACTGAAAGAGGAGTGAATAAAGAAGACGTGGCGTGTATATACAGTGAAATATTTTTTGTTGTTTGGTCACTAAGTTGTGTCTCTTTGCGATCCCATGGACTGTAGACCACCAGGCTCCTCTGTCCATGGGATTTCCCAGACTAGAATACTGGAGTGGGCTGCCATTTCCTTCTCCAGAGGCTCTTCCAGACCCAGGGATAGAACCCAAGTCTCTTGCACTGGCAGGTGAATTCTTTTACCACTGAGTCGTGCAGGAAGCTCACGATGGAATATTAACTCAGCCATAAAAAGGAACAATGTAAATACCATTTGCAGCAACATGGATGGACGTCAAGACTGTCATACTGAGTGAAAGAAGTCAGACAGAGAAAGACAAATATCATCCCACCTATATGTGGAATCTAAAAAACAATGGTACCAATGTACTTATTTACAAAACAGAAATTGAGTCACACATGTAGGAAACAAACACAGTTATAAGCTGGGGAGAGGGGAGGGTACATTGGGAGATTGAGATCAACATATACACATTACTCAGTAATCCCAATCCAGTGTTTTCTTTGCAGACTTCTGCCTCAAACACCACTGTGGCCTATTTCTGTAGATACGTGCATCTTGCTTAAGAGTTTCAGCCGTAAAGGAGGTCAAAAGTGTCAGCTAATCTTGAGGGACCAGAATACACTGAGATCAGAAACTAAGGCTAAGGTGTGCCCCGTTAACACCCGTTGAACAGCTATAGTAAGTCTGCCTAAGCTACATAGAAGAGTTGAGTGATAAATTGACAGGAGTGTCACCCTCCAGAGGAGGCGCCTGCTCCTTTCAAATCCAGGTACTAAAATACCAAGTAAGATCATCCTTCTGATGTGGAGAAAAGGGAACCCTTCTACTGTTGGTGGGAATGTAAAATGGTACAACCATTATGGAGAACAGTATGGCTATTCCTTAAAAGGCTAGAAATAGACCTACTGTATGATCTAGCAACCCCACTCGTGGGAATATAGCTAGAGAAAACCATGATTTGGAAAGATACACATACCCCAATGTTCATTGCTGCATTATTCACAATAGTCAAGACATGGAAGTAACCTAAATGTTCACTGAAAGAGGAGTGAATAAAGAAGACGTGGCGTGTATATACAGTGAAATATTTTTTGTTGTTTGGTCACTAAGTTGTGTCTCTTTGCGATCCCATGGACTGTAGACCACCAGGCTCCTCTGTCCATGGGATTTCCCAGACTAGAATACTGGAGTGGGCTGCCATTTCCTTCTCCAGAGGCTCTTCCAGACCCAGGGATAGAACCCAAGTCTCTTGCACTGGCAGGTGAATTCTTTTACCACTGAGTCGTGCAGGAAGCTCACGATGGAATATTAACTCAGCCATAAAAAGGAACAATGTAAATACCATTTGCAGCAACATGGATGGACGTCAAGACTGTCATACTGAGTGAAAGAAGTCAGACAGAGAAAGACAAATATCATCCCACCTATATGTGGAATCTAAAAAACAATGGTACCAATGTACTTATTTACAAAACAGAAATTGAGTCACACATGTAGGAAACAAACACAGTTATAAGCTGGGGAGAGGGGGGAGGGGTACATTGGGAGATTGAGATCAACATATACACATTACTATATATAAAATCAGTAACTGTTTAGCGCAGGAAACTCTTCTCAGTACTCTGTAATGACCTATATGGGAAAAGAATCTAAAAAAGAGTGAATAAATGTATATGTATATGTGTAACTGATTCATTTGCACTAGAGGAGAAACATACTGTAAATCAACTATACTCCAATAAAAATTATTTTAAAAAATCCCTCTGGGCTTTTCACAGTAAGTCAAGACTTTGTCCAGCCACCAACCTCCTGCCTGTAAACACTAACTTTAGAACCTTTCTAATTAGTGTTGCTTCAAAGTCATTTGCCTCGTGATTGAATTTATCACCACCTAACCGTTAGATGTTATTAAATTGAGATCCTTTTTGGTACAGCTTACCACGCGTTCTTAGTTTACTCTCATTAAAGATAATGAAATAGTTGGCTAGCATTATTATATGTTAGTGAAATGAAAAGAAAATGGCATTCTTCCTTTTTTGGCTCTGACACACCTTCTGGCTCTTTTTAAATGTCAGGTTTGATACTTAAGCGTTATGACAATATTTCATTTTATTAGTTATAGGTTATGGACCTTGAATATGTTTTTGTACAACAAACATTGCTACGTCATGGCAATTTTTGCATATATATATGTATTTGTTGTTGCAGTCTCTAAGTCGTGTCTGACTCTCTGCCACCCCATGAACAGCAGCATGCTAGGCTTCCTTGTCCTTCATTATCTCCCTGAGTTTGCTCAAACTCATATCCATTGAGTCAGTGATGCCATTCAACCGTTTTATCCTCTGTCTCCCTCTTCTCCTCTTGCCCTCAGTCTTTCTCAACATCAGGGTCTTTTCCAGTGAGTCGGCTCTTTGCATCAGGTGGCCAAAGTATTGGAGCTTCACCTTCAGCTTAAGTCCTTCCAATGAATATCCAGGGTTGACTTCATTTAGGATTGACTGGTTTGATTTCCTTGCATTCCAAGGGACTCTCAAGAGTCTTCTCCAGCACCACAATTTCAATGCTCAATTCTTTGGTGCTCAGCCTTCTTTATGGTCCATTTGTACATGACTATATAGGTATATATATATGCATGTAGGTATATATGTATACATTGTCAACTACAATGAATGGCATTTGCCATCTGCCTCTGCGGAGACGAAACATTATGCCTTAGGAGCTGCTGACTTTTCAACACCCCCTGAAGGAAATCAGGGTGGGGCAAGCCACTCTGTGCTCGGGGAATCCAGTGGAGCAGGTCTTTAGATAGGTAAATGACTTTTAGGAACAGCTTTTATTATCTCAATCCTTGCATCTCCTCACAACTAGAAAAGTGCTAAAATCCTTTATGAAGATATCACATCCTCATGTCGGGCACAAGCCATTTGTAAAACAAAAGCCTTTGAAAAAACCCTTTCTTTGATGGCATTTGAATTTCCCCCACACTGAAACCCTTATATTGGCTTTCCTCCCCTATCTCTTTGGAGCAGTCTCTCAAAGCTATCTGGGGTGCTGCTTCCCAGGCTGCAGTCCTAATTATACCTCAAATAAAACTTAACCCACAACTCTCAAGTTGTTCATCTTTTTTAGTCGACAACATATATATGTATATATATTTTTTTCTTTAACATTATGCCTTTTCCATACAGAAGCCAAAACTCTGAAGGGACTTGACTCCTCTATTGCAATCTTATTAGGACCTAATTTCTTCCTTACCTTCCTAAATTTTCTTATTCTCAGTTTTTACCTTAAAATTGCTATGTTGGGGAAGTATCAAAGTCAGACTAAACAGATGTCTCCCAAAAAATAAGCACTAAATGGATCATTACAATGAGCAGCTAGGGATGCTAATAGAGATAAAACGCTTGTCTGACTAAAGGGAAGATTTCAGATTAAAGAGGAGAGGAGAAAGAATTTTGAAGAGCAAAAATTGAAAAAGATCTATTTGAAGCTTTTCTTTTGTTCACTGAGAGAATTCAGGTGGCCAAAGTATTGGAGCTTCACCTTCAGCTTAAGTCCTTCCAATGAATGTTCAGGCTTGACTTCATTTAGGATTGACTGTTTTGATTTCCTTGCATTCCACGGGACTCTCAAGAGTCTTCTCCAGCACCACAATTTCAATGCTCAATTCTTTGGTGCTCAGCCTTCTTTATGGTCCATTTGTACATGACTATATAGGTATATATATATGCATGTAGGTATATATGTATACATTGTCAACTACAATGAATGGCATTTGCCATCTGCCTCTGCGGAGACGAAACATTATGCCTTAGGAGCTGCTGACTTTTCAACACCCCCTGAAGGAAATCAGGGTGGGGCAAGCCACTCTGTGCTCGGGGAATCCAGTGGAGCAGGTCTTTAGATAGGTAAATGACTTTTAGGAACAGCTTTTATTATCTCAATCCTTGCATCTCCTCACAACTAGAAAAGTGCTAAAATCCTTTATGAAGATATCACATCCTCATGTCGGGCACAAGCCATTTGTAAAACAAAAGCCTTTGAAAAAACCCTTTCTTTGATGGCATTTGAATTTCCCCCACACTGAAACCCTTATATTGGCTTTCCTCCCCTATCTCTTTGGAGCAGTCTCTCAAAGCTATCTGGGGTGCTGCTTCCCAGGCTGCAGTCCTAATTATACCTCAAATAAAACTTAACCCACAACTCTCAAGTTGTTCATCTTTTTTAGTCGACAACATATATATGTATATATATTTTTTTCTTTAACATTATGCCTTTTCCATACAGAAGCCAAAACTCTGAAGGGACTTGACTCCTCTATTGCAATCTTATTAGGACCTAATTTCTTCCTTACCTTCCTAAATTTTCTTATTCTCAGTTTTTACCTTAAAATTGCTATGTTGGGGAAGTATCAAAGTCAGACTAAACAGATGTCTCCCAAAAAATAAGCACTAAATGGATCATTACAATGAGCAGCTAGGGATGCTAATAGAGATAAAACGCTTGTCTGACTAAAGGGAAGATTTCAGATTAAAGAGGAGAGGAGAAAGAATTTTGAAGAGCAAAAATTGAAAAAGATCTATTTGAAGCTTTTTTCTTTTGTTCACTGAGGATTTATATCCTAGAATTATCATACCAACCAAAAAACATAAGACATTCAATTTTCTAGACAAGAGTTTAGACTAGATATCCCGTGAGATTTAGTTCCTAACAAGTGAAGACATAAGGGAAGTAATGAAGAAAATGAAAATAAACAGAGAAAGATTAAAACAGGAAAAAAAGAGAAGTAATAGGAGAAAGAGACAGAGGAAGCTTTTTTTCAGGAAGAGGAGAATATATTTTATTGTCTCAAAGTTAGTTCCAAAATGCTAGAAAATAAAATTGCACACAGCTGCTTGGTTTCTGTTCCAGCACTTGTAACTGAGAAGATATGAGCATCTTCTAATGTGCAGAGAGCCCTGCTCAGTTCAGTCTGTTTCTGAGGTGAGATCAGTGTTAACAGATTTCTCTGCATGTTCCTTACTTGTTACCAGACTCCAATCATTCTGTACTTAATCAAAGAGGAGAGTTGAAACCATTACTCTCAGTGCCAGATGCCAAGGGGATTTTTTCAATCAGAATTGTATAGAGTAAAAAGAGCACTGAATGGAGTGTAAGGAGACTCAGGTTTGGGTTCTAGTTTTGCTATTAGATGAATAAGTTTGAGAAAGTTGGTTAATCTCTCTGAGTCTCATTTGTAAAATGGGCAGAGGTGAAATGTGTAATTGCTAAGACTTCTTTCCAGTTCTTATTTATTTATCGGACAATCTTTTCAAGTTCTTCAACCAAAAGATACCGATTTGCTAGTCTTTAGAGGAATAGTCACAAAGAATCAGACATGACTGAGTGACTGAACTGAACTGAGAGAAATATTAGGAGTTTAGCTAAATACTTTAGAAAAAATGGAAGTGAAACCAACATGATAAAGTCTTCTAGAATCCTGCAGGTGGATTCTTTATCAACTGAGCTATCAGGGAAGCCATGAAATCAACAGATGCTAAAATAATCAGATGTTCTAAAACCTGCTTTTTAAAGTTCTCAGGAATTGCTTCTCCTCTCTCAATAATCTCAGATCTAGAAGTGCAACATTTTCCAAGTCCAGTTACCCACAGAAGAGGATTAAGTTGCCATAAATCTCACACCTACTTAGTTCTCTTAAAGAAAATACAGCCACAATATAGCTTTACTTTGTTATACTAATACATATTAAAGAAGGAGGGTGCATGTGTGCAGAGGCAGTGGTGATATGGAATGGATATTATAATTTTAGTTACACACTCTAGAACTGATGACTAACCATACAGCTGTAATTCCTTTGGGTATTAAACGTCATAAGGAAGCTCAAGTGAGTGTTACAGATAGCATTATCCCAATAGATTACCACTGACTGATGCATGGTCCAGACGGTAGGACTAGGACATTTTCCACCATGAGTTCTGGAGAACTATGCAGGCTAAGCTTCTAGCTGTCTAGAAGACTCGTGTTACTCTTCTAGTGGCAATATGGTAGCCACTAGCCATATCCAGCACTTTAAATGGGGCAAGTCTGAATTGAGGTATACTGTAAGCTTAAGATACACCCCAGAGTTTGAAGATAGTACAACAAAGAAAAGAGAAAAAAATGTATCATTAATACTTTTTATATTGATTAAATGTTGAAATGATATGTATTTTGGATATATTGGGTTAAGGAAAATGTATTAAAATGAATTCCATCTGTTTATTTTTATGTATTGTGGCTGCCAGAAATCTTCAAATTACATAGGTGGCTCATATTTGGGGCTCAAATTATGTACCAATTGGACAGTACTGGTCTAGTCCATACGCTTTGAATACAGGGTCAATCTGGTTTTAATTTGCATGATATCCTTGGCTCCTAATGTGACTAATCAATACATACACTGAATGAATTATTAGTGAATGAGAAGAGACTTATAATCAGGGCACCTTCTCCCTGAACATTGCTCGAGACCATGAAAAACCTTCGCTTTCTTCTTCCTCTACTTTTTAAATTTTTCTTTAAACCTTTTTATTTTATGTTGGAGTATAGTTGATTAACAATGTGATAGTTTCACATGTACAGAAAAGTGTCCTCTACATTTTTATTCCAAATTCTGTGTTGGTTTAGAATCGGCCAGGTGTGACTAACACTTCACTATTTTCCAGTCTCAGATAATGCTGATAGACCAATGCTTCCATATTTAAGCTTTACTCTCTTGAGGGATTTAACCCCCACCCCCTCAATCTTTTTAGTCAGTTAACTGCACTGTCTTCTTTAGGGTGATGTGCTGGGTGCTCTCTTGTCAACTCAGCATCAGCCTTAAGCCCTCTGAAAGGTAGGACTCCATTTACCAGGATCTCCTTTCTTGGATGGTTCCAGCTTGGAAACTGTTCGTGAGAGGCACGAGTTGAATATTTAGAAGGAAGAAGAGGCTATTTTTTTTTTTTTTTCCCAGTCAGTTACAGGAAGATGCATGGGCAGATGGAAGTTCAGAGCTGCTTTCAGAGAAACTTCTTGAGGAGCTCCGGCATCTCTCTTGCCAACTGAGATAGCTGGTGTAGGTAGACTCAAGGCAAAGCTAATGAAGTTTAAACTTCAGGGCTCTTTCCTTTCATGTGCTCTAAGACTCTGGAAGCAGCCAGCAATTTTGCACTCATACTTTTATTTGTTCTCAGAGACAGCTCTCTAAATGGTGTAAATGTTAAGTCCCATGAGACCTGGTTCCAGCCTGGCGAAGCTGGGAGCCTCCGAGAGACCCTGTGACTCCAGTGGTTTCGCAAAGGCTCTGGAGAAGCACGGTGTTGGTGGGGCTAGCATCTGAGATCTGCAGGGGAGCTCTCTGACATTCTCTCCCATAGTCCTTCCAGCAGTTGTGGACATGCTAACTTCATACTGGAACAGAGTGCCCTTTGTTTTCAAGACCAAACTACTCATAGCTTAAAAATGATTGCTGTCAACAATGAGATTATAATTTGTTTTCATTGTTGTTCCACTTAATCTCAAATTTAAGACATGATGTTTTCTTTCAGTGTAAATGACAGTGAAAAAAATGATTTCACACACGCACACACAAAAACTTAGTGCAAGCTTCCTGTTGATCAACATTGGATACTCATCATGTAGCACTTGACACAGTATGCAGTTTAGTAAGTATGTGCTAATGAGCGAATGCATGAGTTAATAAGGGAAGGAATGGAAGACACTGTGCCTCTGTACCAAAGATGCTCTCTTGCTACGATTATTAAAACAACACAGATCATATTTGTTCTAATTAATTCTCTCTAGATTTATTTAGCACAGTACCAAGAACTCCCAGCTGCTCACTGCTTTTTTTGGATGAAAAGGATGAGTAGTTTTGGGAGTCATTCCAGCACAAAATTCTAGGAAATCCCAGGATGCATCTGTAATTATTTTAGGATCTTCCAGAGGTTGAAGACCACACCCGTTAGTTATGAATTATTTTCCAACGCTCAATATATCTCATTTTTTAAAAGGGATTGGCTATTAGATTAGAGCTTGAAGAGTTTCAAACCCTCTTATTTTTCCCCTTTGCAGTTCAGTTCTAAGTAGCAATGATAACCATCTCGTTAAATAAGAAAGTCAATGGCCAGTCTCACCACAATAAAATCATGCATATTGTTTAATTGTAATTAAGACTGTACTCTTTAAAATTAAGAAATAATTTCATTACACTTAGAATTGAACCAGCAATTTTTTTTTACACACCTGCATATAGATAATGTCACTGTATGGTCCGTATTGAGGTCCAACTAAAATATCAACTAAGCATTTACATCTTTGTTTAAAAAAATAGGTGAGTTCCAGTGAAAAGTTAAATATTCTATATTTTGCTATTTTCTCCTGCAAATGTTTTAAACTTTTATTTATCATGGATGGAGTAAGAAAGTAATAAGGCAGGATAGTTTTATAATTATTGAATATGAATGACCTGATAAGTAATTGAGTTCGGAAAGTGTAGTCTTCTGTTTTCATAAATGAAAGCATTAGTATTTACTGTGTTCTAGTTAGTCTGCTAGGAACTTCATTAACCAGTGGACATTACAATGAGGCATTATAGTTGGTAGCTCCCCTCCTGATGTAGCCACATAACATTCCGGGGGTTGGGGTGGGTGGTAAATGGTTTAGGAGAATAGGAAACGAAAAGCAGATGTTGTACCAGACACTGGGGTTACATATGATAATCCCATCTGATTTCCATGGTACCTTGGAGAAACCCTCATAGAGGAGGAAGCGCACTCTGGGACTTTGGACACCTAGTGCAGGTTGACTCCATTCATTAAGAGCAGCTCTCGAGGGTATACCGAGCTCTGTGTGCACTCGGAGGCGAAGGACCAAAGATGCTCTCTTGCTACGATTATTAAAACAACACAGATCATATTTGTTCTAATTAATTCTCTCTAGATTTATTTAGCACAGTACCAAGAACTCCCAGCTGCTCACTGCTTTTTTTGGATGAAAAGGATGAGTAGTTTTGGGAGTCATTCCAGCACAAAATTCTAGGAAATCCCAGGATGCATCTGTAATTATTTTAGGATCTTCCAGAGGTTGAAGACCACACCCGTTAGTTATGAATTATTTTCCAACGCTCAATATATCTCATTTTTTAAAAGGGATTGGCTATTAGATTAGAGCTTGAAGAGTTTCAAACCCTCTTATTTTTCCCCTTTGCAGTTCAGTTCTAAGTAGCAATGATAACCATCTCGTTAAATAAGAAAGTCAATGGCCAGTCTCACCACAATAAAATCATGCATATTGTTTAATTGTAATTAAGACTGTACTCTTTAAAATTAAGAAATAATTTCATTACACTTAGAATTGAACCAGCAATTTTTTTTTACACACCTGCATATAGATAATGTCACTGTATGGTCCGTATTGAGGTCCAACTAAAATATCAACTAAGCATTTACATCTTTGTTTAAAAAAATAGGTGAGTTCCAGTGAAAAGTTAAATATTCTATATTTTGCTATTTTCTCCTGCAAATGTTTTAAACTTTTATTTATCATGGATGGAGTAAGAAAGTAATAAGGCAGGATAGTTTTATAATTATTGAATATGAATGACCTGATAAGTAATTGAGTTCGGAAAGTGTAGTCTTCTGTTTTCATAAATGAAAGCATTAGTATTTACTGTGTTCTAGTTAGTCTGCTAGGAACTTCATTAACCAGTGGACATTACAATGAGGCATTATAGTTGGTAGCTCCCCTCCTGATGTAGCCACATAACATTCCGGGGGTTGGGGTGGGTGGTAAATGGTTTAGGAGAATAGGAAACGAAAAGCAGATGTTGTACCAGACACTGGGGTTACATATGATAATCCCATCTGATTTCCATGGTACCTTGGAGAAACCCTCATAGAGGAGGAAGCGCACTCTGGGACTTTGGACACCTAGTGCAGGTTGACTCCATTCATTAAGAGCAGCTCTCGAGGGTATACCGAGCTCTGTGTGCACTCGGAGGCGAAGGACACCTAACAGCCCCTGTTTCCCAACAGTTCTTGAGTGGGCACAATCCCTTTAGCAGGTGTTTAGCATAATCCAATTCGTTCTCTGTAGGCCACGTGGGCTCCACATACTGAGAATATGGTTTACTGCGTGATCTGATTCTCTGTAGCTCTCCTCGCTGAGGCTGCGAGGGCTCGACTTGCTTTAAGGCTTCACTAGCTGGCAGAGGCAATTAGCGCAGAAGGTGGGGTGATTTATTTTAGTATAGTATGATTATGTGCATATTATGTGCTCTTTATCTGTTGCCTTACATTGCTGTAAACTGATATTTACATGAATTCTCCGAGGTCTGGACCTATATTTCCTCACCTATGGGGCTCATAGAGGAAATCATCCATAACTGGGCTTTCAGGAGGAGCCTCAAGACGGATGTTATTCGAGTTTTCACTGCTGTATCAGAAAACAGTTTCTGGAGCCTGAAAGGATTGAAAAGCGTGCATTTGGGAGCGAGAAGCGGCGGGTCATTTGGATGCCCCAGGCTGCCCCTCTTGGAAGATGTGGCAAGGCAGGGGAGCCCCTCGCTGCCCGTCTCCGATCAAGGGACGGCAGCGTGCGCTCGCGCAGAAAACTCCGGAGCCGCCAGCCACGCTCGGATAAACCCTTGCTTGCGTCTTCCTCCGCGGCGCCCCGTCCCTGGGCCGAGCTGCGGTGGAAAGGGCAGCGGGCGCCTTTAAATGCTAATGAAGTCGATGCCCAACTCCGGAGCCAAGTCTCCCCACCCTCTTCCCTCCCGGGCCCGCGCGCCGCCTAGAAAAACTTGTGCGGGGCCATTTTGGGGGCAGTAAGATCGAGCGAGGAGCCCCAAGAGCGAGCGCGCAGCGCGAGAGCTCGAGCCGCCTCCGCCGCGAGACCCCACCGCGGCCTCCGCCGCCCGCGCCGCGAGATCCGCACCGGCCTCCCGGGGAGAGCGAGCCCCGGCCGCCGCGCCCTCCAGCCGCGCTAACCGCCGACCAACCGCCACCGAGGTGCCCGAGAGAGAGCGGAGGAGGCGGCATGAGCGAGGCGGGCGAGGCCACCACCACCACCACCACCACCACCGCCGCCGCTCCCAGCAGCAGCAGCAGCACCACCATCCTCCCGCAGGCTCCGGCGGAGGCGGCCGCCGCGGCCCCCCAGGACCCCGCGCCCAAGAGCCCGGCGGGCGGCGGCGCGCCCCCGGCCTCGGCGCCCGCTGCGCTGGCCGCGGGCAACCCGGGTGGAGACGCGGCTCCCGCGGCCCCCGCGGCCCGAGGCACCGCGGCCCGTGAAGACGCGGAGAAGAAAGTTCTCGGTGAGTCCAGGCGGGACCGGATGGGGGGCCGCTCCGGGCGGGGCGGGCGGCCGTGGCGGCCGAGCACGTGTGGGCAGCTCCAGCCGCCTCTCCCGCGGGGCGGGGTGGCTGACTGCGCGGGGTTTCCGGGTCCTGGGCTCGCAAGTTGCGGGTCTTCACTGGGGTCCCCTAGGAGGGCGCTGTCGCACAGTCCCGCGGCGAAGCCTCCTTCGAGGTGGAGGGGAAAGGCGCGGCCGTCGGGAGACCGGACCCGGGGTGGGATGGAGGTGGATGGAGGCGCGGGACAGGCACCCACGTGGCACGGGGACTCGGGAGTTCCCGCTTGGGACCCGAGCGAGGAGAGCATTTTCTTTGGGGAGAGGAAAGCGCCCGGAGGAGACGGGGGAAAGGGGACGGTGGTGGTGGAAAGACTTCTTGCTGGGAAGGCTCAGGTGTCCGTCCCAGACGCCCTTCCCACGGGGGCGCGGGAACCAGGCCAAGCTGCCGTCGGCCGCTTGCCTGCCGAGGGGTGTTGCAATCGCCTCCGGGAAGCTCGGGTCTCAGCCCGCGACCTCCTCCCTCGCCTTGCCTACTACTTGCAAGAACCACGCGGTGTTTATTAATCACTGTCTCGTCTTCTCGGACTGTGGGAACGCGCTCCGTGCAGCAGCTGGAAAAACTTTGGTCGGAAGTGCGGGCATGACGTTAGCTCGCAACATCGTTATCTTGGGGACTTGTAACTTCGGAAGGGGAATCGGAAGAGATGTTCAGGTCCCGGGGGCAGAGCACAGTAGAGGATGTGTGTGATCATTGTTGGTTTTGTCACGTATCTCAGCGTCCTTTCCTTCAGTAACGTTAACGCGCTGTGTGAGGCCATAAACAGGCTTTCCAGAGCAGTGTGTGGGACATGAGATCTCTAAAGGATGTATGTCGTTATCATTTCGACCGGCTAAAAGTTGTTTCAGTCTAGTCCAGGTTGTATTGTGATCTTGTTTGCAACAAGTGTTTCTTAGAACACTTCCCCTGCACAATGTCAAGAGAGACAACCTTGGCTTATCCAAAGCAGTGTTAGGATGCATTCTTAATTTGATTTATTTTATATGTTAAGGGAATTTCTCAGCTTTTCACTTGACCCTTGTGTCTTTCTGAATGTAAACTAAATTCCTGAATTTGAAATGGCAGCAGGTGTATCATGAAAGATGAAGGAAAGAGATAAATTAATTTCCTCAACCGCCCACTGCTCTTAAGGTTCCAGTACATCCCTGGTGGTGAGGCTGTAGGGGTTGGGTCTTTTCACTCTGGGCAACAAGGATAGCCTTCTGCCTGACATTTCAACGCTGTCTCTGTCCAGTGTGTTCTGCCATCTCCTGTCCTTAGCCAAGCAAACACATGGTGCCTACAATGTGCCAGGCATGGTGCTGACTGATGTGGAATTCTGGTTTGGGATTCTCCCATTCTGGTTCTTAGAAATGGTTCTAAACTTCAGTGTCGAGCCACAGAGCCAGGGAAGGTAGCTGACCTGACTGAAGGAAAATTTCTCTCTTCACGAGCCTCCTTGGAAGCCTGTGGGCCTTCCTCCTTTCTGATCTGTGTATACTAAGTAAGTTGATGGTCTTAAAGCCAGAAGAGTACAGGACTGTGTTTGGCTTTGTGAAGTCATTGGAAGTATTTGTGAAATTAGGAAATTTTCAAAAGCTAAACTGAGAGTAAAAATAACGTTCAGCCTAGATTGAAGTTTTACTTGAAAATCACATTCATCTTTCTCCCTCTTTTCGTTGCTTGTCTAATCAAGATTATGCCATTGACAGTGCCTGTAGACATTATCTATATGAAGATGAATCAAAGAGAGTTCCTACCTTTATATTTACCTTATGTTTTTCTGGGTCATTAATCTGGGGGTAAATGAGACAGAAAAAGCATATCATTTGAAATAATGTGAGATTTAACAGCATATGATTTATAAAAACCAGTCTTCTACTGTGTAACATTTAGATCTAAAACATAAAATGTTTTTATTTTTCCTCTTCGCCCTGTTGCTTGAAGTAAAATGACCTAAAACTGAAGATAGTAATAGTTTAATCTCTTCATTGGAGAGAGATCTTCCTTAGTTGGCAGAAGAGCTGGATATTGCTCAGTAAACAATGGGCTGAATGACTTTGAAGACAGAGTTTTTTTGTGTTTTCTTTTTACAAAGAGAGCTGAAATACTTCCCCAAGCATATCCATCTAGCATCTAGCAAAACTCAGAACTAACCCTGTCCACAGCAAAGACCTAACTACTGTTTTCCTGTTGAATGTAAAAGCTGAATCTTTACTGTTTCTCCTTGGAAACTAAAATTTTGCGTCTCATGGTTGTTACTTTCATTCTCTACTAAGCTTTCTTCTTGTTTAAAGGTACTCAATTGCCACATTTCCTGGTCCACAGAGTTTTGCTAATTGTTTTATGCTGTCCCTGAATATAGACATGGGCATTTCATAGAGGTATTGGGTTTGGTATTTACAGTTGACTCAGAGGGGTCACCTAAAATCATAAATGGCTAAAATAAATGTGAATCCACAAAGTACAAGTTCTGTGACCATACTGTTGGTTTAGATGCTTTCTTTTGAGTTCTGTTAAGATCAGACACTGTACAGAAATGGTCCCATCATGAGGGAAAGTAGAATCAGTAATCACATTGAGAGGGTTGTAAGAAAATGCTGATTAAGAATTCAGTTTATAGGAAAAAACAACACCAGTTTGGTTTGATTCCCACCAAGTGGAGAGAGCAGGGTAAACAATGAAACTGAATCCCGAATTCATCACTGGTTTGAAAAGGCCTGTTACATCATGTCTCAGGGAGGTAAGAACAGAAGTGGCTGAGCCCGCCTCACTTCTATTATTACTCTGGACTCCTCTTATAGGCCCCCATCTGGCACTGGGACAGGTCTCTTCAGGTCTCTGTAGATTAGCTATTAACAAGGAGCTACTTCTTCACTATGTGGAGTTTGCTGACTATTTCAGAGTGTGAACGTGGTGTGTCAGGTAGTCTAGGCTCACCTTGCCTTGCTCCTGTGCCTACAGTCGCTTTCATCATGAGCTAATTTTGCACTGTGAACATTTTTCTGCTGTAAAACTTTAAAGGGCATGTTCTTGTTTTGTTTCCCCTCAAGCAGTGTTTCTCAATTTTAATCACTGCAGAATTGTATAGACTTGAGACAGCGCCTGATCTTAGGACTTGACTGAAAACTTCCATGGGGAAGGAAGGTTTAGTCTTTAGTTCCCTGTGACAGCTTTACTTGTTCCATTTTCTTCTCCCAGTAAACCCTGGAGTTAAGCTTTTAATGGTTTCCTCAGGTATATTTAGGCTTTAAATAATGCTATCAGGACCTTAGTGGTATGAGCTTTATCTCTTTGTAGGTCAGATACTAATTTATCTGCTTAATCCTATTTTAGCCACCAAAGTCCTTGGCACTGTCAAATGGTTCAACGTCAGAAATGGATATGGATGCCACATTTCCTGGTCCACAGAGTTTTGCTAATTGTTTTATGCTGTCCCTGAATATAGACATGGGCATTTCATAGAGGTATTGGGTTTGGTATTTACAGTTGACTCAGAGGGGTCACCTAAAATCATAAATGGCTAAAATAAATGTGAATCCACAAAGTACAAGTTCTGTGACCATACTGTTGGTTTAGATGCTTTCTTTTGAGTTCTGTTAAGATCAGACACTGTACAGAAATGGTCCCATCATGAGGGAAAGTAGAATCAGTAATCACATTGAGAGGGTTGTAAGAAAATGCTGATTAAGAATTCAGTTTATAGGAAAAAACAACACCAGTTTGGTTTGATTCCCACCAAGTGGAGAGAGCAGGGTAAACAATGAAACTGAATCCGAATTCATCACTGGTTTGAAAAGGCCTGTTACATCATGTCTCAGGGAGGTAAGAACAGAAGTGGCTGAGCCCGCCTCACTTCTATTATTACTCTGGACTCCTCTTATAGGCCCCCATCTGGCACTGGGACAGGTCTCTTCAGGTCTCTGTAGATTAGCTATTAACAAGGAGCTACTTCTTCACTATGTGGAGTTTGCTGACTATTTCAGAGTGTGAACGTGGTGTGTCAGGTAGTCTAGGCTCACCTTGCCTTGCTCCTGTGCCTACAGTCGCTTTCATCATGAGCTAATTTTGCACTGTGAACATTTTTCTGCTGTAAAACTTTAAAGGGCATGTTCTTGTTTTGTTTCCCCTCAAGCAGTGTTTCTCAATTTTAATCACTGCAGAATTGTATAGACTTGAGACAGCGCCTGATCTTAGGACTTGACTGAAAACTTCCATGGGGAAGGAAGGTTTAGTCTTTAGTTCCCTGTGACAGCTTTACTTGTTCCATTTTCTTCTCCCAGTAAACCCTGGAGTTAAGCTTTTAATGGTTTCCTCAGGTATATTTAGGCTTTAAATAATGCTATCAGGACCTTAGTGGTATGAGCTTTATCTCTTTGTAGGTCAGATACTAATTTATCTGCTTAATCCTATTTTAGCCACCAAAGTCCTTGGCACTGTCAAATGGTTCAACGTCAGAAATGGATATGGATTTATAAATCGGTATGTGTGTCTCTCTCTACGTGGTTTATTTAAATGCATACTTGTGCTGTGGCACCTGCTGTGGGTGTCTTTTCCTATACTTTGTTAATGGCTTGTGTAAAATTTCAGATGTTTGAGCACTGTAAATAATGACCAATGGCTTCTGATTTCTAAGCTGCTGGTCATTAAACATGAATTACAGTTCATTCCTAAAACACGGATAAATAACGTGGTTTATACAGTCTGGTCATTAAAAGAAAAGTGTGGTGGTGGGGAGGAGAAATGAGAAAGGGGAAGGGCCGTAGGTCGGTTGAGTCAGGATCCACTGTTTCACAGATGGAGCAGTGGAATCCTAGACGAGTTAAGCAACTTTCCTGAGGTCATACAACTAGTGAGTAATTGAGCTGGATCTGTAGCCCGGGTCTGGTCCAAGTCTTGTGTAGAAACTGCAGTGTTTTCTTTAAACCATGGAAACGCGAACCGTATAGGAATGAGAATACAGCTGCAAGTGCTGGGGTGCTCTGATGTTTTTGTATGATACCATCATTTTCTCTAGCCCTCCTAGGCCCCTCTTCTTTAAAAAAAGCAACAACAATTCCTCCAGTTTCTCCCTTGCATACTTTGGTGGGTGGTGGCGGTGGGGTGAGGGGAGGATGGCGTGGGGTCGGGGGTTAGAGCAGGGTGGGGGTGTTTTAGGTTTCAGTGTAAGGAGAGCCTAGTTCACAGCTGTGCCCTGTCCTTTTAACTGCCTTGCTTTGCTTTTGCTGGGAAGGAAATCTCAGGCTCTGGTTACACACCATGTGATTTAGAGAGAGAGAAGAGAAGAGGGGTGTTTCTGTAGGTCGACTCTGTCTGCACGAGCCAGGCACCGTTGTCATGTGGAGAAGTACGGTGGGTCCCTTTGAGGTTTAGAAGTTCTTAAGGAGGATTGACTCGAGGCATCTGAGTTTAGAGGACAGATAGCCACTGATGTTGTGTTTCGAGTGTTAGGATTTCAACTGTTGCTTTTCGGTTTTCCCACGTACCTAGTCCTTTTAACTGAACTTTTTGTCTCCCGACAGAAATGACACCAAAGAAGATGTGTTTGTACATCAGGTAAGGATGGCACACGTGACTTGGCTCCGTGTGGACGCAGTGTGCTGTTACTCCTTTCTCAGAGTGCAGTCCTGCACTCTTGCGAGTAGAAGAGTCTTTCGAGTAGAAGAGTTGTATTTTAGCAAGAGGGCCCAGTTCTGCATTTTAAGATTAGCACATAAGCTCTTCTGTCCCATCACATTAACTGTCTACAGACGGCTTTTATTTGTTTTGAGTTTAAGGAAGTAATAATCAGATCACGTGCTAATTTTGAAAGCCTTTGAGTCTTTAGCTAAAGTCCTTCTGTGTCCATGTTAGCCGTCTATGCTCCTGACCGTGGTTCTTCCTTGTGTGTGGCTAGATCCCAACTTTTGCCTGGGTGGGATTTTAGTTCCGTGAACTCGGATGTTTCACAGATGGAGCAGTGGAATCCTAGACGAGTTAAGCAACTTTCCTGAGGTCATACAACTAGTGAGTAATTGAGCTGGATCTGTAGCCCGGGTCTGGTCCAAGTCTTGTGTAGAAACTGCAGTGTTTTCTTTAAACCATGGAAACGCGAACCGTATAGGAATGAGAATACAGCTGCAAGTGCTGGGGTGCTCTGATGTTTTTGTATGATACCATCATTTTCTCTAGCCCTCCTAGGCCCCTCTTCTTTAAAAAAAGCAACAACAATTCCTCCAGTTTCTCCCTTGCATACTTTGGTGGGTGGTGGCGGTGGGGTGAGGGGAGGATGGCGTGGGGTCGGGGGTTAGAGCAGGGTGGGGGTGTTTTAGGTTTCAGTGTAAGGAGAGCCTAGTTCACAGCTGTGCCCTGTCCTTTTAACTGCCTTGCTTTGCTTTTGCTGGGAAGGAAATCTCAGGCTCTGGTTACACACCATGTGATTTAGAGAGAGAAGAGAAGAGGGGTGTTTCTGTAGGTCGACTCTGTCTGCACGAGCCAGGCACCGTTGTCATGTGGAGAAGTACGGTGGGTCCCTTTGAGGTTTAGAAGTTCTTAAGGAGGATTGACTCGAGGCATCTGAGTTTAGAGGACAGATAGCCACTGATGTTGTGTTTCGAGTGTTAGGATTTCAACTGTTGCTTTTCGGTTTTCCCACGTACCTAGTCCTTTTAACTGAACTTTTTGTCTCCCGACAGAAATGACACCAAAGAAGATGTGTTTGTACATCAGGTAAGGATGGCACACGTGACTTGGCTCCGTGTGGACGCAGTGTGCTGTTACTCCTTTCTCAGAGTGCAGTCCTGCACTCTTGCGAGTAGAAGAGTCTTTCGAGTAGAAGAGTTGTATTTTAGCAAGAGGGCCCAGTTCTGCATTTTAAGATTAGCACATAAGCTCTTCTGTCCCATCACATTAACTGTCTACAGACGGCTTTTATTTGTTTTGAGTTTAAGGAAGTAATAATCAGATCACGTGCTAATTTTGAAAGCCTTTGAGTCTTTAGCTAAAGTCCTTCTGTGTCCATGTTAGCCGTCTATGCTCCTGACCGTGGTTCTTCCTTGTGTGTGGCTAGATCCCAACTTTTGCCTGGGTGGGTATTGGTTAAGCCTCCTCTCTCAGAGCAACGTGAACTCGGAGTCAATAGCATGGCAAAGCAGATGGCTGGAGCGTGTGTATCAGAGACAAGGGGGCTTCCTGGGTGGCTCAGCCGTAAAGAATCTGCCTGCCAGGGCAGGAGACACAGGTTCAATCTATGGCCGAGGAAGATCCCCTGGAGAGGGAAATGGCCACCCACTCCAGTGTTCTTAACCTGGGAAATTGTATGGGTGGAGGAGCCTGGTGGGCCACAGTCCATGGGGTCACAGAAGAGTTGGACAAGACAGCCACCGAGCACGAGCAGGATCCAAGACGTGAGGGGACTCCAGCTCCTAGGCTGGTCCCCTCCTCTCTCCTGCTGAAACCAGATGCGCTTAGCACATGTCCACATCCAGTAGGCCCGCAGTCCCCTAGATTCAGAGGAGACGTAGAAAGTGTGTAAAATATGGAAAACATGGACTTGTCTGTATAGGAAGCTCAGTCTTTCTGTACGGTATTGGCCTAGGATGTTACTCTGTTATCCTGGACTTGTTTGGCAAAATAGGCTAAATGAAGCATTATGTGGGCTTACTGTTCGTTGTGTGTAGTTAGTTTTCAGTGAACAATCTCACGTGTGTATTGTTGTCAGTGAACAGTGACAAAAAAGGACAGAAGCAGGTCCCAGTATCAGCACGCTTACTCCTGGGCTGTGTTGAGCATCTGGTTTTCTGTGTTTTCCTGCTCTTCAGGATCCTCTGCATGACGGGGTGGAGTTTGGTGGCTGGAGAGAGGGCGGCTTCAGAAAAGACTCTCCAGTTGTGGCTTCCACCAGCTATATACCAGGTGTTCCTGGGTAATTGGAGTGGATTACTTATTCAGACACAGTGGCTTTTAAAGTCATTAAAGAGAGTGTTTCTTAGAACACCAGAGAGTAATAGGCTTTTGGGGTAAGAACTGTTTTATCTTAAAAAACACCAGAGAGGTAATATGGGGGGTCATCTTCTTTAGCTAAAGTCCTTCTGTGTCCATGTTAGCCGTCTATGCTCCTGACCGTGGTTCTTCCTTGTGTGTGGCTAGATCCCAACTTTTGCCTGGGTGGGTATTGGTTAAGCCTCCTCTCTCAGAGCAACGTGAACTCGGAGTCAATAGCATGGCAAAGCAGATGGCTGGAGCGTGTGTATCAGAGACAAGGGGGCTTCCTGGGTGGCTCAGCCGTAAAGAATCTGCCTGCCAGGGCAGGAGACACAGGTTCAATCTATGGCCGAGGAAGATCCCCTGGAGAGGGAAATGGCCACCCACTCCAGTGTTCTTAACCTGGGAAATTGTATGGGTGGAGGAGCCTGGTGGGCCACAGTCCATGGGGTCACAGAAGAGTTGGACAAGACAGCCACCGAGCACGAGCAGGATCCAAGACGTGAGGGGACTCCAGCTCCTAGGCTGGTCCCCTCCTCTCTCCTGCTGAAACCAGATGCGCTTAGCACATGTCCACATCCAGTAGGCCCGCAGTCCCCTAGATTCAGAGGAGACGTAGAAAGTGTGTAAAATATGGAAAACATGGACTTGTCTGTATAGGAAGCTCAGTCTTTCTGTACGGTATTGGCCTAGGATGTTACTCTGTTATCCTGGACTTGTTTGGCAAAATAGGCTAAATGAAGCATTATGTGGGCTTACTGTTCGTTGTGTGTAGTTAGTTTTCAGTGAACAATCTCACGTGTGTATTGTTGTCAGTGAACAGTGACAAAAAAGGACAGAAGCAGGTCCCAGTATCAGCACGCTTACTCCTGGGCTGTGTTGAGCATCTGGTTTTCTGTGTTTTCCTGCTCTTCAGGATCCTCTGCATGACGGGGTGGAGTTTGGTGGCTGGAGAGAGGGCGGCTTCAGAAAAGACTCTCCAGTTGTGGCTTCCACCAGCTATATACCAGGTGTTCCTGGGTAATTGGAGTGGATTACTTATTCAGACACAGTGGCTTTTAAAGTCATTAAAAGAGAGTGTTTCTTAGAACACCAGAGAGTAATAGGCTTTTGGGGGTAAGAACTCAGCCTTTTGGTGACTGCTGGTGTACAAAGACCTCATGGCAGGGTTCTGGGCTGGCCAGCCTCACTGGCCTCTGAGTGTGTGACCTGATTCCAGGCCCCTGTGAGGCTGGGCGGTGAGTCACCTCTCTGTGCTGAGGCTTGCCCAGTTTAACAGGAAAAAGGGAACGAGCCGGTAGGGAGGGGCTGTTTTTGGACTGGCTGAATGTTCAGGCGGCCTGTGTGTGTATCCTGTCCTGAACTGCCTTCTTCCTCTGTGGGTGAGGTCTCTGCCTTACTGGCTCCTTTTTTTTTTTTCCCTCTCCCTCCTACTCAGAGTAAGGGAAGGACTGGATTACACATGCCTAATCGCTTTATAAAATAAAGTTGACCTAGTTCCACAGAAACTCAGAGCCCCTTTAACTGTTTAGAGATGCCAGCCAAAGAAATGGGAGTTCGTTGCAGGAGTTGATTGAAAAAGAGAGGCCTGTTCCTAAGAAGGTATTTAAATGCAAGTGTTCAATGCAGAATAACATCTTCATTAACCTTTTTGTGTATTATCAGGGAGCACATAGGGATGAGCTGACCTGTGAATGGTGGGATGGGAAAAGCTCCAATAAATGTCACACAGTTACAGTAAGGGGGCTTAATTTCCCCCACCACCTTATTCCTCCCTGCCTCCTTCCCCCAGGCTGTCCTTTTATATAACTTCAGATAAATCACTTAGCAGCCTCTGGTTGGTCTCCTCATCCTTAAAAATGGGAGGGGAGATGATGATCAGCAGTGTTTGGTTCTTGAGGTGTTTTCATATATTGTCAGAAATATTTATCCCCTTGGAATTTTTAAAATTTCCTTTGAGGTTGGTTAGAGGTTTCTCTTGTCTACAGAAATCTCTGTCCCTGTATTTTTGTGTTTATGTGTATAAGACTTTATGAAGGCATTCTCCATCCCACAGCTCCCACACTGACAGGGTGAGAGTCTGAATCTAAGATCCATAGTGTGAAGAAACGAACCTATTCAGTACCATGACTAGGTCATCAGTGGAGCTGCACATTCCGTTCAGCCCACCAAGGTGAATTTTGAAGAATTAACATGTAATCAAGAAAGTAATGTGGAACATAGTTTAATAGTGGTTTTTGTTTTATTCTTTTGGAGATCAGGTTAGTTGGGAGAATAGATCAGGGCTTCCCTGGTGGCTCAGTGTTAAAGAATCAGCTTGCCAGTGCTGGAGACCTGGGTTTGATCCCTGGGTCAGGCAGCTTCCCTGGAGAAGGAAGTGGCAACCCACTCCAGTATTCCTGCCTGGGAAATTCCATGGATCTCAGAGGAACCTGGAGGGGGCCACAGTCCATGGGGTTTCAAAGAGCTGGACACAATTTAGTAACTAAACAACAACAACATTAGATCAACAATTTCTTCAATATAGCCAGTAAACTTGAAAGCAGTGAAACTTTTGGCCACCTTTGACATACACTTCATTCAGAATTTTCTGTTCTCTTGACAGACTGCCATCTGACCTAGTTCCACAGAAACTCAGAGCCCCTTTAACTGTTTAGAGATGCCAGCCAAAGAAATGGGAGTTCGTTGCAGGAGTTGATTGAAAAAGAGAGGCCTGTTCCTAAGAAGGTATTTAAATGCAAGTGTTCAATGCAGAATAACATCTTCATTAACCTTTTTGTGTATTATCAGGGAGCACATAGGGATGAGCTGACCTGTGAATGGTGGGATGGGAAAAGCTCCAATAAATGTCACACAGTTACAGTAAGGGGGCTTAATTTCCCCCACCACCTTATTCCTCCCTGCCTCCTTCCCCCAGGCTGTCCTTTTATATAACTTCAGATAAATCACTTAGCAGCCTCTGGTTGGTCTCCTCATCCTTAAAAATGGGAGGGGAGATGATGATCAGCAGTGTTTGGTTCTTGAGGTGTTTTCATATATTGTCAGAAATATTTATCCCCTTGGAATTTTTAAAATTTCCTTTGAGGTTGGTTAGAGGTTTCTCTTGTCTACAGAAATCTCTGTCCCTGTATTTTTGTGTTTATGTGTATAAGACTTTATGAAGGCATTCTCCATCCCACAGCTCCCACACTGACAGGGTGAGAGTCTGAATCTAAGATCCATAGTGTGAAGAAACGAACCTATTCAGTACCATGACTAGGTCATCAGTGGAGCTGCACATTCCGTTCAGCCCACCAAGGTGAATTTTGAAGAATTAACATGTAATCAAGAAAGTAATGTGGAACATAGTTTAATAGTGGTTTTTGTTTTATTCTTTTGGAGATCAGGTTAGTTGGGAGAATAGATCAGGG
Source organism: Tragulus kanchil (assembly GCA_022376925.1). Classification (NCBI taxonomy): domain Eukaryota; kingdom Metazoa; phylum Chordata; class Mammalia; order Artiodactyla; family Tragulidae; genus Tragulus; species Tragulus kanchil. The sequence continues at coordinate 278,683,986 of JAIOJX010000004.1, forward strand.
CTTCCCTGGTGGCTCAGTGTTAAAGAATCAGCTTGCCAGTGCTGGAGACCTGGGTTTGATCCCTGGGTCAGGCAGCTTCCCTGGAGAAGGAAGTGGCAACCCACTCCAGTATTCCTGCCTGGGAAATTCCATGGATCTCAGAGGAACCTGGAGGGGGCCACAGTCCATGGGGTTTCAAAGAGCTGGACACAATTTAGTAACTAAACAACAACAACATTAGATCAACAATTTCTTCAATATAGCCAGTAAACTTGAAAGCAGTGAAACTTTTGGCCACCTTTGACATACACTTCATTCAGAATTTTCTGTTCTCTTGACAGACTGCCATCAAGAAGAATAACCCACGGAAATACCTGCGCAGTGTGGGAGATGGAGAGACGGTAGAGTTTGATGTGGTTGAAGGAGAGAAGGTGAGAGGAGGTTGTGTTTGGGCGTCTAGGGTGCTGGCCCCGTTTTCTCACTAAGTAAGTGATCTCTTAGCCCTTTATGAGTTAACAGTACTTTGGAATTTTACTGTGACAGAAAGAAGTGACTTTTAAGTAAAAATATTTCTGATTATTGAATGTCATAGACATTGTTTGATATGGTTTAAAAGGACATTTTAATTTCTACTTTAATAAATGTTGACCCCCTATTTAATCTTGGAAGGAGAGGCTAATTTCTGAAGATTTAAAGGACGTATTTTATTCTGGCACCAACTATATTGTCGAGTGAAATTTAAATAGAAAACAGTGCTTTCCTGGTGGCTCAGTGGTAGAGAATCCGCCTGCCAGTGCTGGAGACATGGGTTCAGTTTCTGATCTGGGAAGACCCCACGTGCTGTGGAGCAACTGAGTCCATGGGCCAGAGCTATTGAGCTGGTGCTGACTGGTTCATGTGCAGAGCTACTGAGCTCTGTCAGCTGACTGGTTCATGTGCAGAGCTGTTGAGCCTGTGCTCTGGGATTGTAAGCTGACTAGTTCACGCCCAGATGAGTGCTCGTCTAATACACACGGCATTCCTTCCATAGGTCATATTTTTAGCAGCTCTCGCACTGTTTTCTGCTTTAAAAGAAAAACACTTTATTTCATCTAATAAAAACATTTAAATGATCTTGACTGATGTGATCCCCGGGGTAATCTTGAAGATCTCTTGGAGTTCCAAATTATCTACCAGAAAATGTTGACCTGTAAAAGATCTCTAACGTTCCATCCAAATCTTAACTTGTCTGTCCAAGTTAATTTTATCTCTGTGTATTTTCAGCGTTTGAAGTTATACAGATTGAGGGTAGAGTTTCACTCTTTTGAACCTCCTTCATCCAAACTTTTCTATTATCCATTTGTCCATGTGAGAATCCAGAGGTGAAGTCTGTTTCAGTGATAAGAGGAAGGTCCAAAGAGGGACTGCATTTGTGGACACCATGTATGAAAGCAGGAGTTGAGTGACAGACTGCCAATCAAGAAGAATAACCCACGGAAATACCTCGCAGTGTGGGAGATGGAGAGACGGTAGAGTTTGATGTGGTTGAAGGAGAGAAGGTGAGAGGAGGTTGTGTTTGGGCGTCTAGGGTGCTGGCCCCGTTTTCTCACTAAGTAAGTGATCTCTTAGCCCTTTATGAGTTAACAGTACTTTGGAATTTTACTGTGACAGAAAGAAGTGACTTTTAAGTAAAAATATTTCTGATTATTGAATGTCATAGACATTGTTTGATATGGTTTAAAAGGACATTTTAATTTCTACTTTAATAAATGTTGACCCCCTATTTAATCTTGGAAGGAGAGGCTAATTTCTGAAGATTTAAAGGACGTATTTTATTCTGGCACCAACTATATTGTCGAGTGAAATTTAAATAGAAAACAGTGCTTTCCTGGTGGCTCAGTGGTAGAGAATCCGCCTGCCAGTGCTGGAGACATGGGTTCAGTTTCTGATCTGGGAAGACCCCACGTGCTGTGGAGCAACTGAGTCCATGGGCCAGAGCTATTGAGCTGGTGCTGACTGGTTCATGTGCAGAGCTACTGAGCTCTGTCAGCTGACTGGTTCATGTGCAGAGCTGTTGAGCCTGTGCTCTGGGATTGTAAGCTGACTAGTTCACGCCCAGATGAGTGCTCGTCTAATACACACGGCATTCCTTCCATAGGTCATATTTTTAGCAGCTCTCGCACTGTTTTCTGCTTTAAAAGAAAAACACTTTATTTCATCTAATAAAAACATTTAAATGATCTTGACTGATGTGATCCCCGGGGTAATCTTGAAGATCTCTTGGAGTTCCAAATTATCTACCAGAAAATGTTGACCTGTAAAAGATCTCTAACGTTCCATCCAAATCTTAACTTGTCTGTCCAAGTTAATTTTATCTCTGTGTATTTTCAGCGTTTGAAGTTATACAGATTGAGGGTAGAGTTTCACTCTTTTGAACCTCCTTCATCCAAACTTTTTCTATTATCCATTTGTCCATGTGAGAATCCAGAGGTGAAGTCTGTTTCAGTGATAAGAGGAAGGTCCAAAGAGGGACTGCATTTGTGGACACCATGTATGAAAGCAGGAGTTGAGTCAAGGGTTCTTCATTCCTGCCACTGCCAAGCTCAGAGAAATGTCTGTCCCTCTCTCTAGCTCAGTGCTGGACAGATACAAGAGCCCAAGAGTGGATTCTCTTGGTACCTTGTGGAGTAACAGGTTTCAGCATTTTCTAGGAAGAGGACATTATCTTGATTATTTCCAGTGAGAAATATTTTTCCTGGTCTAACATTCCTTTGTTACAATGGTTTTATATTTACATTCCTTTAAGATGTATATATATCTATAGCTCTTGAATCAAATAAGAAGACAAAGGTTGTGGAAGCAAGCAAGCTTGATGCATCTCTTATTTTTTTAAAACGTTTAATTTTGTATTGCAGTATATCTGATGATCATTGTCAGGTGCATGCTGGATACATTTAAATCAGGACGTCAAGCACCTTGCTTGCCTTATTAAAACATGGATGTGTTTTTGAAGTCACTGGAAGAATTTCTAGTACATTCTGCCAGTCTTTAACCATCTGGCTGTTTCTAAGGTGGTGCATTTGGTCGTTTGGCTTCTTTCTGACTCGGAGGCCGCCTTTCCTGCTTTCCATTCTCAGGGCGCAGAAGCCGCTAACGTGACCGGCCCAGATGGCGTTCCAGTGGAAGGGAGCCGATATGCTGCTGACCGCCGCCGCTACAGACGTGGTGGTTTCTACGGCCGGCGCCGTGCACCTCCCCGCAATGTACGTTGTCTCTTTCATCATCAGTGACTGAAGAAATGTGCACAGCTACACTTAAGTGTGTACACTTGGAGCACATAAATGATGTATCTTTTCCTGGAGTCACAGTGATTTTTTTTTACTGGGGATTTTTTTGTGTCCAGAATTTATGCATTGGTCTTACTGGGAAACCTGCCATTGAGCAATTGTATCAGTTTGTTTGTATTTGAGTGCAAATAAGAGCCATTTAATTATCTTGTAACAAGAAGGCTTAGTTATGATTGGCTGTGCCAGGGTTGTCCAAGAAGGTTTACTCTTCTGTTGGCTCCTTTTTCCGGCCACAACTGAGTCATGTGACATACACTGGACGAAGGGGCACTGGCCAAGGCGGCTGGGATTTCTGTGATTGGCTTAAACCTGCTCATCTTTTGGCCTGGCTCTGTTACTTTCTAAGAAAGTCAGCCTTTGGTTGGCAACGATAAATGGGGAAGAGCTCGAGAGTAAGTGATGAACAATGCTGGCCACAGAAATATTAAGTGATTAGCCTCAATGATGTATCTCTTTTATTTAGCCTAGCATTTCCCGTTATTTCAAAGAAGCAATCATTAAGTCTCTGGACTTTTAGTCCTGTAGATGGGTACTGATCTAGGTGAAAGGGTTTACAACCAAGTCTGGTTGGAGCTTTCTTTGGAGGCTTGGTTTAATGTATTCTCAAGGCAATCATGTGTGGTTATGAGGAGCCTCTTAGATGTGAGTCATTTTTTGATGTTTCTAGAATTAGTACTTGGGATTGGTACTCTGGAATAAAACTCAGGATGCTTAGTGTATCATCCAGGGAAACCTTTTGGAAGAAAAAAAATCTCACCAGTATCAAGTGTTTGCAGATAGAGGATGGTTTCTCTCTCCACTTGGATGGAGTAGTAAGTATACTGCTGCGTACCCAGACACTTCCTCGCTCCATTGTGTCCTGTCCACATGCAGCCCAGAGTGGTTTCTATCAGATTCCATACGATAGTGTTCTTCCTATGCCTCTCTCGCCCTTGTTTTGCTTCTCCTAATAATAAGCTCAGTTGGGGGTGGTGGGCATGAGCTACCATAGCATTTACTACATTTTTTTAACTCTTTCAGGTTCACCAGATTCATGGAGCTCTAGCTGTAATTATTCTGATTTCTAGGTTAATTAAGAAGTACGAGTGGTAAAAAGTCTTTAGTGAAACATTTTCCTTCAAAGATTTTTATCCTCAGCTGGAAATTCTGAAGTCATGTATGTGCAAGATACTTAGAAACAAAAATATCAAAAGTAAACATCAATAAAAGGTTTTCTGTTGTGATGTCTTTTAAGTCCTGACAGCTCACTGAGTATATTTGGCAGTGGTGACGCCATTGTTCTTATTTTGTAAGACTAATCTTAGTGAAAGATTCAGTGATAGGAAACTCAGATACAGAAAAACCTAAAGAGAGAAACAATGTATGAGATCACACTATTTTGGTGCACATTTTCTATGCTAATTTATCTTTACATCATTGGCGACTGTACCTATACAGGTTTTATAAAGTGTAGAGTAGCTTGATTTTTCTGAAATTTGACTAGTTGAGGCTATAGTTGAAGCTTTTCCTCCTTGGGAATTTAGTTACCCGTATGGGCTTGGTTCTAAATCTTAAATATCCTCACCCCTAAAATCAGTCATTTTATTTTCTTCTTTCTAAATTTGTTCTTTTTTTTTTTTTTTTTTAAAGATTTATTTATTTATTTATTTTGGGCGGGGGTCGGATTGGGGAGGGAGGGGAGCAGGTGCGCCACTTCTATTGGTCTTTTCATTTGTCTATTTTCATCCGTCTTTATTCTTTGGCTCCTGTGGGCCTCCCATTGTGGTGGCGTCTGTCCTTGCAGAGCGCCGGCTCTGGGCGCATGCGCTCCAGAGCTCCGTCTCGGTAATTGGACACATGGGTCCAGCCGCTCTGCGGCACATGGGATCTTCCCAGGCCAGGGATCGAACCGGCGCCAGGGGAAGCCCCTGTTCATTTTTTTTTTTTTTTTAAACTAGTTACTCCCCTTAAGGCTACCTTTGGCATTATAGTCCCCTTTAAAAATAAGATTTCAAGGGCTTCCCTGCTGGTCCAGTGGGTAAGGACACCACCTTGCAGTGCAAGGGGTGCTGGTTCGATCCCTGGCTTGGGAAGATCCCACGTGCCGCGGAGTGGCTGGACCAATGTGTACAACTACCGGGCTGGAGCTCTGGAGCGCATGCGCCCAGAGCCGGTGCTCTGCAATGAGAGAGGCCACTGCAATGGAAGGCCCCACACAGGCCAGAGAACAAAGATGGATGAAAATAGATAAATGAAAGACCAATAGAAGTGGCCAAAAAAAGGGAAAAAAGTGAAAATAAGATTTGAAATCAAGAAATTCTTTAAGGGGTGTTTAGCTGTTTGCTTATTTTTTTTGATATAAAATATTAGTATGTGACATAGTAGTTTAAATATAGGAAAAAGATAAGTCAGTAGTTCCCTGTGTTAATAAGGTTTATTATATTCAGAAACTGTTTATTATTTATTACTATGTATTAACGTACTGTGAGAACTTTTGTTTCTAAACACACAGAGTCATGCCATAAGTCAGTAATTCTCCAACGTTTTGGTTTTTGGACCCATTTATATGCTTAAATATGGGATCCAGAGTTTTTATGTCTATTTATATCTATTAGTATTTATAGTAATGGAAAATAAAACAAATTGAAAAGATTTAAAATTGACTATTACTTATTAGCTGTTAACTATTACAATTAACTTGTAAATACAAATAATTTTTTTAAAAACGAAAACTATATTTTTTAATTGAGAAGAGTGCTGTATATTTTTGCAAATCACTGATGTCTGACTTAATAAAAGGCAGCTGGATTCTCACAGCTCCTTCGACAGTGGGGCGGCAAGGTACCCCATGCCCTTGTAGCTTCTGGGAGATCTCCTTCTCACCTCCTGACCTCAACTAAGGAGAGAATGAGAGAGGAAAAGACAGTGTCCTACCAGCCTTAGGAGAATGGTTTGACCTTGATAATCCCCTGGGAAGGGTTTCAGAGACCCCATCCACACTTTGATAACTGCTCCAGGAAGCAAACCTCTTAGGACCAACCACAAATAGATTTTCCTTGACCTTGCCCCAGGTGGATAGCCAGTGTTGGGGATACGTTTGGTTGAGCTAAATATTCTACGCTGTGTAAATGTCTTTTGGGTGGTTAGCTAACTGATATTCACCAATTCTAACTAGATGCGAACTAAATTCTTTAGCGATTAATTGCACTTGCTTTTCTGCTTCTTGGTATTTTATCTGCACAGATCTGCTTTAATTTTAATGTAGTTTATCCCAGATCATCACCTGATCATCTGGGATAAATGCGTTTTTTGTCGTTATACTAGAAGGAATCATTCCTTTGGGGGAGAATTTTTTTTCTTTCATTGATATTCAGCTTAAATGGTATTCTTGCTTCTCTCCCGCTGACACTTCCTCTGAACCTCTGTTTCTTTGCTTCGCTAGTACGCTGGGGAGGAGGAGGAGGAAGGGAGCGGCAGCAGTGAAGGATTCGAGGCCCCAGCCGCTGACAGGCGGTTCTCTGGGGCCCGGAGTCAGCTGCGCCGCCCCCAGTACCGCCCTCAGTACCGGCGGCGCTTCCCGCCTTACCACGTGGGACAGACCTTTGACCGCCGCTCCCGGGCCTTCCCCCATCCCAACAGAATGCAGGTAAACTGGCACCTGGGACTTCTCTTCAGCCATCCTCACCCCCATCCTTCCTCTGCCTGCTCCTCCTCCTCCAACACCAGCGGCCGGAAATCAAACCTTGCTTTGGGGCTCTGATGCTACTTACCCAAGCGGACTAGTCTGCTTTCTGAGACCATTCATTCTAGCCTCTTCTAGCCTCATTTCTAAAAGCACCACCACCGCAGGAGCCTTGCTTCTACCCAGAGACCCTGGTGGACAAGGTACAGTCACTAGTTTATGGCAGAATGAACGACATAAAGTAGAGACAGGTAGGGTGTCTCTACAGATTCAGAGCTGAACTCTGAAGTCAGGCAGGCCTGGGCTTGGGTCTTGTCTCTACTACTTACTGTGAGCTTTTGAGATGAACTTGTCCATCCATTAAATGGGGATAGTGATCTTCACTGTGGGGTTGTGGTGATAAACTCCAAGGTGAAGACTGTAGTGTGACCCCTCAGGATGGAGAGTGTCTGTAAAGTCCTTAATTTAGATGCAATAGTGTTGACAATTAAGAAAAACGTAAAGAGGAGATTATTGATTCTCTCTTTTTTTTAACTGCAAAATACTGATAAAGCTATTGTGAACTTGACCTGTAATTAACCAGCCTCTTCCCAACCTTGCAGTTCCCAGGCAACTAGGAAGGCTTGGGACAGGACATCACTTTGGGTACCACTAGTACAGCTTCTTCCTCTTCGTGTCCTTGGCTTTTTGTTTCTCTGCTGAGTGTTTTGACTGAACATTATGTTCAGTCTCTTCTTCGCTGCCCTTTTCCTATCCTGTTATGCATGACTGTGTTCTTCCTACATTGCTTCTTTTTTTTCTCTTCTGCTCTTTAACAGCTGTCCCTGACAGATGTGCTAAAAATAACAAGTAGCCTTACGCACATGGAGAGATTGGGTGCACGAGGCATAGTAAGTTTCTTTAGGGCAGCACCCTGGGTATCTAGGAAGTGAGAACAAGAAGAGTAGGGAGATTATGATGCACACTTATTTTTAGGGTGTCACTAGTACCTACCTGAAATAATCCTTCTTAGTATTTAGTATGTACATAGATAGCGTATTTCTTTGAGAACATGATGGGTGTCTTCTGTGTTGTTTGAAATAAAGTATATTTCACCTTCAGAATAGGAGGTTCAGAGCAAAGGAATTCTTTAGTGCCATGCTGAAAAAGAGCGTTGACAACTAATTTTGAAAATGTGTGCATTTTTCTGGTAACTGCATTTAGTTGTCTTAACCTGGATTGAAATTCCTACTCATTTAATAGCCGAAATAAGAGCTTCAACAGCTTTTCCTGAGAACACGTTGAATGGCAGAAGTTGGCTCAAGCCAACGAATAGCACCAGATGAGAATTCCTGACACTCTCCAGGTTGTCTGTGTGGTGGCTTAAAAATACAAGGGGTTAGGGGAAGGATTGGTGGGGTCTCTACAGATTCAGAGCTGAACTCTGAAGTCAGGCAGGCCTGGGCTTGGGTCTTGTCTCTACTACTTACTGTGAGCTTTTGAGATGAACTTGTCCATCCATTAAATGGGGATAGTGATCTTCACTGTGGGGTTGTGGTGATAAACTCCAAGGTGAAGACTGTAGTGTGACCCCTCAGGATGGAGAGTGTCTGTAAAGTCCTTAATTTAGATGCAATAGTGTTGACAATTAAGAAAAACGTAAAGAGGAGATTATTGATTCTCTCTTTTTTTTAACTGCAAAATACTGATAAAGCTATTGTGAACTTGACCTGTAATTAACCAGCCTCTTCCCAACCTTGCAGTTCCCAGGCAACTAGGAAGGCTTGGGACAGGACATCACTTTGGGTACCACTAGTACAGCTTCTTCCTCTTCGTGTCCTTGGCTTTTTGTTTCTCTGCTGAGTGTTTTGACTGAACATTATGTTCAGTCTCTTCTTCGCTGCCCTTTTCCTATCCTGTTATGCATGACTGTGTTCTTCCTACATTGCTTCTTTTTTTTCTCTTCTGCTCTTTAACAGCTGTCCCTGACAGATGTGCTAAAAATAACAAGTAGCCTTACGCACATGGAGAGATTGGGTGCACGAGGCATAGTAAGTTTCTTTAGGGCAGCACCCTGGGTATCTAGGAAGTGAGAACAAGAAGAGTAGGGAGATTATGATGCACACTTATTTTTAGGGTGTCACTAGTACCTACCTGAAATAATCCTTCTTAGTATTTAGTATGTACATAGATAGCGTATTTCTTTGAGAACATGATGGGTGTCTTCTGTGTTGTTTGAAATAAAGTATATTTCACCTTCAGAATAGGAGGTTCAGAGCAAAGGAATTCTTTAGTGCCATGCTGAAAAAGAGCGTTGACAACTAATTTTGAAAATGTGTGCATTTTTCTGGTAACTGCATTTAGTTGTCTTAACCTGGATTGAAATTCCTACTCATTTAATAGCCGAAATAAGAGCTTCAACAGCTTTTCCTGAGAACACGTTGAATGGCAGAAGTTGGCTCAAGCCAACGAATAGCACCAGATGAGAATTCCTGACACTCTCCAGGTTGTCTGTGTGGTGGCTTAAAAAATACAGAGAGGTCTCTGAGAGGGTAAGGATTGGTGAGGTCAAATAGGAAAGTCTTTATTAAGATTTTCTACTATGTACAAAACTGTGAAATTTATTGGACACAACCGGGACAAAATATATACTATGCCAGCCATTAGTATTTCCTCATGCATCAAGGATGTCGTGTAGCATGCTATAACTGTGTCCACATGACTTGTATTTTTCAAAGGTAATAATTTTCGATAGTTGAAAAAATGTCCGGCTGGTTACTGAGCTAGTGTCAACTGCTTGTGGTCTCTGAGAAGAGTTAGGTGACAGAGGAGAAGGAGCAGCCTTGCTTGGCATCCACCAGGGCACAGATGTTCGAAATGGTGTCTTAGTTTTCCCTACAGCTTTATGGAGTTGGGAGCAGTGTCCATATTTTTGTTGTTGTTGTGGTGGTGGTGGTGGTGGTTACAAGGGAAGGGATTTGAGTAGTTTAAGAACTTAGCAACTTTCACCTAAGGTTAGATGGGCAAGAAGTGGTAGAATTTGGTTTAAACTCAGTCTGTCTGTCCAGTGTCCTCCTGTTCTGTCACTCCAGTAAACACTCGTCCTTTATACCTGTTCGTGGCTGTGTGTGTGTCTGTGTCTGTCTGTCTGTCTGTGTCTGTCTGTGTGTGTGTGTGAATGGAGGTTCCTGAAGAACAGGCAGCTTTGTGAGGTTGGCATGGTATCTGTAAAGAGAGGGGTAAGAGGTAAGGTTACGGTGTCATCAGAGCTGATGCGTGTGCCTGGTTGACCATGATAAGAACCATTGACATACGCTTTCAGTGTGAAGAAAGACCAGTTGAGGGCTCTAACCAGGACACAGATGTATTTGAGAAGTCACTGGATAGTTGAGGGAGGCTGTACCGCAGGAGGCAGCAGTAGGAGTAGGGAGACCCGCTTCCACACTTGCCCTGCAGCGGGGCGACCAGGGCAGGCGTTAGAGTGCTGGCGGGGGTTGGGGGTGTGAACAGTGGTCTGATTTAGGAAGTGACAGGATCGGATAGTGAAGTGAATGTGTGGTGAGAGGTCTTTGTGAAGAAAGACCAAGTTTGGGCAGAGAGACAGAAGGCATTTGAAGAGCTTCTCCACACATTAAATAGCCCCTCTGAGGGGAGACGTCAGCTTTTCAGAAAAATAAAACACAGTCAAGAGGTAGACGGTGGCTTGAGTTAAGAAGGTGAGATTTTAGTTGAGATGGGAGACAGAGTCTTTGGGAGTAAGATTTTCTACTATGTACAAAACTGTGAAATTTATTGGACACAACCGGGACAAAATATATACTATGCCAGCCATTAGTATTTCCTCATGCATCAAGGATGTCGTAGCATGCTATAACTGTGTCCACATGACTTGTATTTTCAAAGGTAATAATTTTCGATAGTTGAAAAAATGTCCGGCTGGTTACTGAGCTAGTGTCAACTGCTTGTGGTCTCTGAGAAGAGTTAGGTGACAGAGGAGAAGGAGCAGCCTTGCTTGGCATCCACCAGGGCACAGATGTTCGAAATGGTGTCTTAGTTTTCCCTACAGCTTTATGGAGTTGGGAGCAGTGTCCATATTTTTGTTGTTGTTGTGGTGGTGGTGGTGGTGGTTACAAGGGAAGGGATTTGAGTAGTTTAAGAACTTAGCAACTTTCACCTAAGGTTAGATGGGCAAGAAGTGGTAGAATTTGGTTTAAACTCAGTCTGTCTGTCCAGTGTCCTCCTGTTCTGTCACTCCAGTAAACACTCGTCCTTTATACCTGTTCGTGGCTGTGTGTGTGTCTGTGTCTGTCTGTCTGTCTGTGTCTGTCTGTGTGTGTGTGTGAATGGAGGTTCCTGAAGAACAGGCAGCTTTGTGAGGTTGGCATGGTATCTGTAAAGAGAGGGGTAAGAGGTAAGGTTACGGTGTCATCAGAGCTGATGCGTGTGCCTGGTTGACCATGATAAGAACCATTGACATACGCTTTCAGTGTGAAGAAAGACCAGTTGAGGGCTCTAACCAGGACACAGATGTATTTGAGAAGTCACTGGATAGTTGAGGGAGGCTGTACCGCAGGAGGCAGCAGTAGGAGTAGGGAGACCCGCTTCCACACTTGCCCTGCAGCGGGGCGACCAGGGCAGGCGTTAGAGTGCTGGCGGGGGTTGGGGGTGTGAACAGTGGTCTGATTTAGGAAGTGACAGGATCGGATAGTGAAGTGAATGTGTGGTGAGAGGTCTTTGTGAAGAAAGACCAAGTTTGGGCAGAGAGACAGAAGGCATTTGAAGAGCTTCTCCACACATTAAATAGCCCCTCTGAGGGGAGACGTCAGCTTTTCAGAAAAATAAAACACAGTCAAGAGGTAGACGGTGGCTTGAGTTAAGAAGGTGAGATTTTAGTTGAGATGGGAGACAGAGTCTTTGGGAGTATATTTGAAAAGAGACCTAAAAGAAGCAAGGGAACAAGGCGTTCACACACCAGGAAAGGCACCCGTGTTGGAGGGAATGGCAAGTACAATATAAAGGCCATGAAGGGGGTCTGGAGGGGAGATGGGACACTTGATGCTCCTGTGGAGACTTCAGAACATAGGTAAACATCTGGGCCAGGGAGAGAGTGACTGGTAAAACGAGTGTAGGTAGGAAATTGAACCAAGGACTGAATTCCAGGGCCCAGAAGCAGTGAAGGATTAGGGAGGCGAGGTGCCTGGCAGAGGACAATGGGAAGGAGCAGATAGGGAGAGAATGTCCTACAAAGAAGTGCTGTGTCAAATGCTGTCAATAAGTCAGGGAAGCAAGACTGAGACTAAGTAGGCTTGGCAGCTTGGAGGTTACTGGTCTGTGAAGACCAAAGTCTCATTAGAATGAATTTAAGAAAGAGCAAAAGGTGAGGGAGAAGAGGTACCGTAGTCCCTTTAAGAGATGTCTGCTGGCAGAGTTGGATTCCCCTCTGTGTGTGTGTGTGTGTGTGTGTGTAGAGGGGCTCAGAAAAGGGACAGCAGCTGGTGGAGGATGGGGGTTTGATTTGATTATGTTTTTACACTGAGTTCTCTTCTGGCCTATCTTCCCTCACCAGCAAGTTAATCCTGAAGTCTTTCAGTGTGCAGGCCAAGTATGCCATGCATATATACACATTACACACATGTAACTTACAGTGTGTATGTGCATATGTATTGTGTGTGTGTATGTGTTATTTCTGCCTACTAAAATGACCTGAAATCAATGACACCTTAATGGCACTATGCAAGCCTGGCCCTTGACTTTTCATTTATGAATAGCATTCTTCAATAAAAAAGAAGTCCCTTTGGAGGAACGGTTGATTTTCAGAGCCAGGCCAGGGAAAGTACAATATGAGCCTGGAACATCTTGTTGTGCCAGAAAACAAGGAAGTGCTCAAAGAATGCTGGAGACACGTCCAGAGGACAGGAGCCAGCTGGACAGGGTTCCCATTGGCCAGTAATGATAGTAACAGATTACAGCTCAATGAATAAAATAGAAAACCAGGAGTCTTTACAGATATAAACAAATATAGCCATAAAAAAGGAGGTCGGTGGCTTGAGTTAAGAAGGTGAGATTTTAGTTGAGATGGGAGACAGAGTCTTTGGGAGTATATTTGAAAAGAGACCTAAAAGAAGCAAGGGAACAAGGCGTTCACACACCAGGAAAGGCACCCGTGTTGGAGGGAATGGCAAGTACAATATAAAGGCCATGAAGGGGGTCTGGAGGGGAGATGGGACACTTGATGCTCCTGTGGAGACTTCAGAACATAGGTAAACATCTGGGCCAGGGAGAGAGTGACTGGTAAAACGAGTGTAGGTAGGAAATTGAACCAAGGACTGAATTCCAGGGCCCAGAAGCAGTGAAGGATTAGGGAGGCGAGGTGCCTGGCAGAGGACAATGGGAAGGAGCAGATAGGGAGAGAATGTCCTACAAAGAAGTGCTGTGTCAAATGCTGTCAATAAGTCAGGGAAGCAAGACTGAGACTAAGTAGGCTTGGCAGCTTGGAGGTTACTGGTCTGTGAAGACCAAAGTCTCATTAGAATGAATTTAAGAAAGAGCAAAAGGTGAGGGAGAAGAGGTACCGTAGTCCCTTTAAGAGATGTCTGCTGGCAGAGTTGGATTCCCCTCTGTGTGTGTGTGTGTGTGTGTGTGTAGAGGGGCTCAGAAAAGGGACAGCAGCTGGTGGAGGATGGGGGTTTGATTTGATTATGTTTTTACACTGAGTTCTCTTCTGGCCTATCTTCCCTCACCAGCAAGTTAATCCTGAAGTCTTTCAGTGTGCAGGCCAAGTATGCCATGCATATATACACATTACACACATGTAACTTACAGTGTGTATGTGCATATGTATTTGTGTGTGTGTGTGTGTTATTTCTGCCTACTAAAATGACCTGAAATCAATGACACCTTAATGGCACTATGCAAGCCTGGCCCTTGACTTTTCATTTATGAATAGCATTCTTCAATAAAAAAGAAGTCCCTTTGGAGGAACGGTTGATTTTCAGAGCCAGGCCAGGGAAAGTACAATATGAGCCTGGAACATCTTGTTGTGCCAGAAAACAAGGAAGTGCTCAAAGAATGCTGGAGACACGTCCAGAGGACAGGAGCCAGCTGGACAGGGTTCCCATTGGCCAGTAATGATAGTAACAGATTACAGCTCAATGAATAAAATAGAAAACCAGGAGTCTTTACAGATATAAACAAATATACTGAATTTGATAGAAATGAAACATTTACAGACTTTGAAAGTACTTCACAGAATCCTCATAAATTACAAAAGGGGACAGTGTCAACTTCCCCCAACAACTTCTCAGAGTGAACACTGTCAGTAACTGTGGAAATTGAAACCATATGCCGGCCAACACGACGCAGTGAGAGGAATCCAGGGCATTTTTTGTGGCTTCCCTTCCATAGGTGTGTAAATTGAATCATGAGGAGACCTTTTAGAAAATAACTGGCCTGTAATGTTTAAAAGTGTCAAGATGGTGAAAGCCAAATAAAGATTGGAGAACTGTTCCAGATAAAAAGGTGACTAAGTTCAAGGCATGGTTCCAAGTGAGTCTTTTTGCTGTAGAGGACTTTATTGGGACAACTGCTAAAATGGAATGGGACCTGAGATTTTGAGTCTATACTCCCAACTGTGCTGTTAGTTTGTGATAATTTAAAGAATGAAGTTGGAAAAGACAGGAGTTATTTCAGCATGTCTCTGTGCCTGGGTGGAGTTGATGGAGGAGGGAAGGAGGACGGAGAGATCAGGTGTCCTCGTCGGCCAGAGGGAGGGCTTGGCTTTGTCTGTGGGCGTGGGCTGCCTGGGAGAAGCAGCAGCACATGTAGGTAGGCTGGCAGATTTCATGATGAAAGAATATGGAGAGTATTCTCTGATTGCTTCTTAGGCAAATAAGGAGGAGGGAGGAAGGGACATTACTTTTGAGGAGGGGAAAAGGCAGATTGAGACATGGCTGTATTATGAAGAAATTCAATTTGGTGGGTTTTGTTTGTTTGAGGCACTATGCAAGCCTGGCCCTTGACTTTTCATTTATGAATAGCATTCTTCAATAAAAAAGAAGTCCCTTTGGAGGAACGGTTGATTTTCAGAGCCAGGCCAGGGAAAGTACAATATGAGCCTGGAACATCTTGTTGTGCCAGAAAACAAGGAAGTGCTCAAAGAATGCTGGAGACACGTCCAGAGGACAGGAGCCAGCTGGACAGGGTTCCCATTGGCCAGTAATGATAGTAACAGATTACAGCTCAATGAATAAAATAGAAAACCAGGAGTCTTTACAGATATAAACAAATATACTGAATTTGATAGAAATGAAACATTTACAGACTTTGAAAGTACTTCACAGAATCCTCATAAATTACAAAAGGGGACAGTGTCAACTTCCCCCAACAACTTCTCAGAGTGAACACTGTCAGTAACTGTGGAAATTGAAACCATATGCCGGCCAACACGACGCAGTGAGAGGAATCCAGGGCATTTTTTGTGGCTTCCCTTCCATAGGTGTGTAAATTGAATCATGAGGAGACCTTTTAGAAAATAACTGGCCTGTAATGTTTAAAAGTGTCAAGATGGTGAAAGCCAAATAAAGATTGGAGAACTGTTCCAGATAAAAAGGTGACTAAGTTCAAGGCATGGTTCCAAGTGAGTCTTTTTGCTGTAGAGGACTTTATTGGGACAACTGCTAAAATGGAATGGGACCTGAGATTTTGAGTCTATACTCCCAACTGTGCTGTTAGTTTGTGATAATTTAAAGAATGAAGTTGGAAAAGACAGGAGTTATTTCAGCATGTCTCTGTGCCTGGGTGGAGTTGATGGAGGAGGGAAGGAGGACGGAGAGATCAGGTGTCCTCGTCGGCCAGAGGGAGGGCTTGGCTTTGTCTGTGGGCGTGGGCTGCCTGGGAGAAGCAGCAGCACATGTAGGTAGGCTGGCAGATTTCATGATGAAAGAATATGGAGAGTATTCTCTGATTGCTTCTTAGGCAAATAAGGAGGAGGGAGGAAGGGACATTACTTTTGAGGAGGGGAAAAGGCAGATTGAGACATGGCTGTATTATGAAGAAATTCAGAGATTTTGGGTGGGTTTTTTGTTTGTTTGTTTTGTTACTCTTACTCTGAAAGTTCTGCAATAAATGTGTTTTATTCCCCCCAGCTTAAAATACATTTCTCAAGAAAATCTATTTGTTAATTATTTAATGTTGCACATCAATAAATAATGCAAACAGATAAAAGGACAGAAGTTGTGACAGGAAGAAATCAGAGGTGAAGATGTGATTAAGAGGTGTGGGGGAACCTTTGAATGCTGAAACCATTACTATATTAAAGGGATACCCAGCTTGTAGAATGAGTGGGTCTGAGTTTGAAAAGATTGAAGAGTCTCATTCCCCCAATGTAGTGTACCATTCCATTTCCTTTTGCAATAAAGATTTTTTTTCAGGAGATAAATAGAACACTTCCTGGGATCAGGCTAAAGACGGTTTAGTGGGGCAGAGCAATCTTTCTTTCCTCTCGTACACATAGATCTAACCAGTTCACTTTTAGAAGAGAGAGTCCCTAGCTTTGTCCTGAAACCTTTTATTTTTTCCTTTAAAAACAATTCTGAACACATCTGTGTGCTGTGTCTCCGTATCCGGTGACCTAACCCTCACCTTCAGCTCTCCTTGCGTCCCTCCAGGCTGGTGAGATTGGAGAGATGAAGGATGGAGTCCCCGAGGGAGCACAGCTTCAGGGACCAGTCCATCGGAATCCAACTTACCGCGCAAGGTACCGTAGGTAGGTGATATTTCCTGCTGCCATCATGATGACCAACTGAAGAGCTTGTGAGCAACAGTCAGGGCAGATGGCGATGTTGTGGCTCTTTGTTGTGGATTGATTATGTAATAAGAAGATGTGACTGGTTTGACCATATGTCCAAGTTTTGGTGGGGCTCTGTGATACACATGTTTTTACCGTTCACGCTTTTTTTTTTCCTTTTTCTTTTACATTTACTATTTTCTTTTACAGTTTTGTTGTTTACAGATATGTATAATCCCAGATCAGTCATAGGTATATCCCTGACTCCCTCCCTCCTCCACACCCTCCTCCACCTCTCCCTGCCCTCGCACCCCTCCAGGCCATCGCACCTTCCCTGTATCCTCTGTTTCCACGGCACAATGACAATATTCATCTTTCACATTCGATGGTATAGGTTTCCATGCTGCTCCTTTATGCCTCCCACCCACTGTTCATTCCCCACAAGGTCCATATTGTTTCTACCCTGTTCGTGGTATTGTTAAAGCAAAAAATTAGAAACTAATAATATGCAAACAGATAAAAGGACAGAAGTTGTGACAGGAAGAAATCAGAGGTGAAGATGTGATTAAGAGGTGTGGGGGAACCTTTGAATGCTGAAACCATTACTATATTAAAGGGATACCCAGCTTGTAGAATGAGTGGGTCTGAGTTTGAAAAGATTGAAGAGTCTCATTCCCCCAATGTAGTGTACCATTCCATTTCCTTTTGCAATAAAGATTTTTTTTCAGGAGATAAATAGAACACTTCCTGGGATCAGGCTAAAGACGGTTTAGTGGGGCAGAGCAATCTTTCTTTCCTCTCGTACACATAGATCTAACCAGTTCACTTTTAGAAGAGAGAGTCCCTAGCTTTGTCCTGAAACCTTTTATTTTTTCCTTTAAAAACAATTCTGAACACATCTGTGTGCTGTGTCTCCGTATCCGGTGACCTAACCCTCACCTTCAGCTCTCCTTGCGTCCCTCCAGGCTGGTGAGATTGGAGAGATGAAGGATGGAGTCCCCGAGGGAGCACAGCTTCAGGGACCAGTCCATCGGAATCCAACTTACCGCGCAAGGTACCGTAGGTAGGTGATATTTCCTGCTGCCATCATGATGACCAACTGAAGAGCTTGTGAGCAACAGTCAGGGCAGATGGCGATGTTGTGGCTCTTTGTTGTGGATTGATTATGTAATAAGAAGATGTGACTGGTTTGACCATATGTCCAAGTTTTGGTGGGGCTCTGTGATACACATGTTTTTACCGTTCACGCTTTTTTTTTTCCTTTTTCTTTTACATTTACTATTTTCTTTTACAGTTTTGTTGTTTACAGATATGTATAATCCCAGATCAGTCATAGGTATATCCCTGACTCCCTCCCTCCTCCACACCCTCCTCCACCTCTCCCTGCCCTCGCACCCCTCCAGGCCATCGCACCCTTCCCCTGTATCCTCTGTTTCCACGGCACAATGACAATATTCATCTTTTTCACATTCGATGGTATAGGTTTCCATGCTGCTCCCTTTATGCCTCCCACCCACTGTTCATTCCCCACAAGGTCCATATGTCTGTTCTCTATGTCTGGTTTTCCATCGCTTCACTGCGTGTGTTATTGTTACCATCTTAATTAGATTCCATGTATATGTTAGTATACTGTATCCATCTTTCTCTTTTTGACTTACTTCACTTTGCATAGTAGGTTCTAGATCCATCCACGTCATTAGAACTGATTCTACTGCATTTTTTTTTACAGCTGAGGAGTACTCCATTGTATACAGATATATGTGTTTTTAGATGGCTGTGTGACATTTCCCCCACTGCGGAATAGTTAAAATTTCTAGTTATCCCTTTACCAAGCATTCTTCGTTTCTAGTAACTTTCACATGATATAAATTAATACTTAATTTTTATTATATTTAATAAGGTGAGATCAATAGAAATGGATTGGTTATTCAGTGGTAGTGCTACACATGGGGGAAGAATTGATTTCCAGCAAGTATTTGGGATACAGTCAGTCTCCATATACCAGTGAGTTCTGTTCCCAAAGCTGTTTGTAAGTCCAGT
Organism: Tragulus kanchil; assembly: GCA_022376925.1. Taxonomy (NCBI): domain Eukaryota; kingdom Metazoa; phylum Chordata; class Mammalia; order Artiodactyla; family Tragulidae; genus Tragulus; species Tragulus kanchil. Next base: position 278,702,755 of record JAIOJX010000004.1, read on the forward strand.
TTGTTCCTAAGTCCTACAAAGTTAGCCTCGGTACCCAATTAACATAGTTGGCTATGTGTACTGTACTGTAATAGGTTTATAATACTCTTCACACAAATAATATATACATAAAAAAAACAATTTTTTTTCTTTTTAACTTCTTTTTTATTATTATTTTTTTTAATTCAAGGATAATAGCTTTACAGAGTTTTGTTGTTTACTTCCAAACATCAACATGAAACAGCCCTTGATATGCATATGTCCCTTCCCTCTTTGAACTTTCCTCCCATCTCCCTCCCGATGCCACCCTTCTGGGTTGTTACAGAGCCCCTGTTTGAGTTCCCTTAGTGTTAACAGCAGATTCCCATTAGTTACCTATTTTACACATGGTCGTGTAAGTTTCCATGTTACTCTTTCCATACATCTCACCTGCTCCTCCCTCCTCACAGTGTCCATAAGTCTGTTCTCTGTTTCTCCATTGCTGCCCCACATAAAAATAAAACATTTTTAATCTTACACTATAGTACCTTGAAAGTACAGTAGTACAGTACAACAGCTAGCCTGCACATTGGCATCTTCCGAAGCTCGCAGACGTGAAGGTTGCTGAACCATGCTGACTGTTCTGATAATGAGGCCGTCGAATGCAGGGACTGAATCAGCAGGTCACACTATTCTGTGTTTAAATTGCCACCCTGTGGTTAGCAGCCCATCTGTAACTGTATCTCCTCTAAGTTTCAAGACTCCTCTTAGACTGAATCACCAGGTTTATAAAATGGATGGTAAGGAGTATTCCACAGTTGTCAGTAGGGTTAGATATGCTAAGGCATTTAAGATAATCAGTATGATACCTGGTATAGTTAAGTCCTCGATAAATTGATTATTATTACTACCAATGATGTTAAGATTAGTGAAGAAGTATTGTTTTTCTTTTTTCTGTTGTATCCCTTGTGAAGACTGAATTGGCTCGAATTCCCAAGATTTATTGTAAGGTGTTTATATTATATTGTAATCCTTCCTGTTCCTTCACCCTATCCTTGATAGGGTGATCAGGAACTTCATGCCTGAATGACATCCATACTCCCTTGAAATTTGGCAAAATGGTAATGATTATTGAGCATTCTACGTCCTTTTTTCTCACAAGATTTGTTACAGTTTTAGATGTAGTCATTCTCATGATTCGTTGCTAAGGACTTTGGAAATAAAAGAAGCTTCATAGAAATGTCTTAAGGAAAACAGGAAGAAGAGAGTAATCTGTGCTAATCCCAGCTCTGTTGATCTCTAGCTGTGTGTGATCTTGGGAAAGTTCTCTGTTTGATTTTTTTTTTTTTTTTTGAGCTATAAAAGCAGCAGTCCTGTATGGTCCAACCAAATACTCACCATCTTTAAACTTCTTGGGGTTCTCACTATAAATCTTAAACTCACAGAATTGCCCCTGAAATTAAATTAACAGGAAAACATACAGTGACTAATGTGAGTTTTCTTCCCATGTTGAATCCTTAGCCTCCATGTCTCACCTACTAAAAGGCATTTCTGTCCACCCTGCTCCTCCCTCCTCACAGTGTCCATAAGTCTGTTCTCTGTTTCTCCATTGCTGCCCCACATAAAAATAAAACATTTTTAATCTTACACTATAGTACCTTGAAAGTACAGTAGTACAGTACAACAGCTAGCCTGCACATTGGCATCTTCCGAAGCTCGCAGACGTGAAGGTTGCTGAACCATGCTGACTGTTCTGATAATGAGGCCGTCGAATGCAGGGACTGAATCAGCAGGTCACACTATTCTGTGTTTAAATTGCCACCCTGTGGTTAGCAGCCCATCTGTAACTGTATCTCCTCTAAGTTTCAAGACTCCTCTTAGACTGAATCACCAGGTTTATAAAATGGATGGTAAGGAGTATTCCACAGTTGTCAGTAGGGTTAGATATGCTAAGGCATTTAAGATAATCAGTATGATACCTGGTATAGTTAAGTCCTCGATAAATTGATTATTATTACTACCAATGATGTTAAGATTAGTGAAGAAGTATTGTTTTTCTTTTTTCTGTTGTATCCCTTGTGAAGACTGAATTGGCTCGAATTCCCAAGATTTATTGTAAGGTGTTTATATTATATTGTAATCCTTCCTGTTCCTTCACCCTATCCTTGATAGGGTGATCAGGAACTTCATGCCTGAATGACATCCATACTCCCTTGAAATTTGGCAAAATGGTAATGATTATTGAGCATTCTACGTCCTTTTTTCTCACAAGATTTGTTACAGTTTTAGATGTAGTCATTCTCATGATTCGTTGCTAAGGACTTTGGAAATAAAAGAAGCTTCATAGAAATGTCTTAAGGAAAACAGGAAGAAGAGAGTAATCTGTGCTAATCCCAGCTCTGTTGATCTCTAGCTGTGTGTGATCTTGGGAAAGTTCTCTGTTTGATTTTTTTTTTTTTTTTTTGAGCTATAAAAGCAGCAGTCCTGTATGGTCCAACCAAATACTCACCATCTTTAAACTTCTTGGGGTTCTCACTATAAATCTTAAACTCACAGAATTGCCCCTGAAATTAAATTAACAGGAAAACATACAGTGACTAATGTGAGTTTTCTTCCCATGTTGAATCCTTAGCCTCCATGTCTCCACTGCAGGCAGTCCACAGAAGACAGGTATCAGAGTGCTTTTCTTAATTTTTGCCTCCACAGGGCCTGGTAGGACCCAAGTGTATATTCAGTAGGTGTTTGTTCACTACAAATAGTGTTCGGGTGAAGAAAAAAAATGATTCAAAAACAGACTGATTTTTTTTTTTTTTCACCATACTTTTGTTGCATTTGCTACATTAGACTGTGCATAATTCTGGGAATAACTCTGGATCCCTTGACTCTTTACCCTTTCATAATAAAACCTGCTGTTCTTGAAGGCCCTTTCCCAATGCATGTGTTCTCTTTGCCCCTGTGTTCTCTGCTCTAGGGGCCCACCTCGCCCACGACCCACCCCAGCTGTCGGAGAGGCTGAAGATAAGGAGAACCAACAAGCGGCCAGAGGTCCAAACCAGCCACCTGGTCGCCGTGGATACCAGCGCCCCTACAACTATAGACGCCGCCCCCGTCCGCCCACTGCTCCTTCACAGGATGGCAAGGAGGTGAGTCCTGCCAGTAGAAGGGTGCTGCCAGGCCATCCTGAACCATGGCAGGCTTCAGTATTCCCTTCTCAGAGTGGTTTTATAGTCTGAAAACTGAGACCTAAAATATGGATCATATCTTATATATAATAGCATTTTCATAAATGTGTTTATGTACATATACACACAGAGTGAAAGAGAGAGAGACTGCCTTGCCCATATCACAAACCACGTATTTGAATTCAACCAATTAACACTCAGGTGAGAGCGTTCAGAGCTCTCCAAACAAAGGACAGTGTTTATTATCGAGAGGAGCCTGTCTCTCAGCATGATTGAAAGTGACCATATAGTTTTTGTGACTCTTGGCTGGAGAGCGATGGTGTTCAATTGCTGTTTGGAGGCCATTCTTCTGTGGTTTTAATTTTGCCTCAGTCTTTAAGAGTAGTTAAGATACTGCACAATGACTTACCTTCACAGGCAAGGAGATCTCGACTTGTGAGACCTTTCAACTCCCCCGTGAATCTTAAACTCACAGAATTGCCCTGAAATTAAATTAACAGGAAACATGGACTAATGTGAGTTTTCTTCCCATGTTGAATCCTTAGCCTCCATGTCTCCACTGCAGGCAGTCCACAGAAGACAGGTATCAGAGTGCTTTTCTTAATTTTTGCCTCCACAGGGCCTGGTAGGACCCAAGTGTATATTCAGTAGGTGTTTGTTCACTACAAATAGTGTTCGGGTGAAGAAAAAAAATGATTCAAAAACAGACTGATTTTTTTTTTTTTTCACCATACTTTTGTTGCATTTGCTACATTAGACTGTGCATAATTCTGGGAATAACTCTGGATCCCTTGACTCTTTACCCTTTCATAATAAAACCTGCTGTTCTTGAAGGCCCTTTCCCAATGCATGTGTTCTCTTTGCCCCTGTGTTCTCTGCTCTAGGGGCCCACCTCGCCCACGACCCACCCCAGCTGTCGGAGAGGCTGAAGATAAGGAGAACCAACAAGCGGCCAGAGGTCCAAACCAGCCACCTGGTCGCCGTGGATACCAGCGCCCCTACAACTATAGACGCCGCCCCCGTCCGCCCACTGCTCCTTCACAGGATGGCAAGGAGGTGAGTCCTGCCAGTAGAAGGGTGCTGCCAGGCCATCCTGAACCATGGCAGGCTTCAGTATTCCCTTCTCAGAGTGGTTTTATAGTCTGAAAACTGAGACCTAAAATATGGATCATATCTTATATATAATAGCATTTTCATAAATGTGTTTATGTACATATACACACAGAGTGAAAGAGAGAGAGACTGCCTTGCCCATATCACAAACCACGTATTTGAATTCAACCAATTAACACTCAGGTGAGAGCGTTCAGAGCTCTCCAAACAAAGGACAGTGTTTATTATCGAGAGGAGCCTGTCTCTCAGCATGATTGAAAGTGACCATATAGTTTTTGTGACTCTTGGCTGCGGAGAGCGATGGTGTTCAATTGCTGTTTGGAGGCCATTCTTCTGTGGTTTTAATTTTTGCCTCAGTCTTTAAGAGTAGTTAAGATACTGCACAATGACTTACCTTCACAGGCAAGGAGATCTCGACTTGTGAGACCTTTCAACTCTCCACTGCCGTGGGAATGGACTCATTTCTGGTTTGTGGTTTTGTGTGTTGCAGACCAAGGCAAGTGAAGCACCGTCTGAGGCCCCTGCTCCAGCCCCTGAGCAGACCAGCGCCGAGTAGCAGCCGGCTCCCCAGGCACCTCCGCCATCCACAGGTGGGTGGCCCCACTCGGAGCTGATGCTGTCTTTCGGTAGCACTGATTTCTCAGCCCTGTGTTTCACTTGGGCCAGCATCTTAGCTCCATCAGGATTCTGAGATGGTACTGTTTTGGTGGTGAAATATTTCTGAGGCTGATCTTATTTGGCTTGGCTTTGGAGACATCAGTGTGCAGAGTTAATGATTGTCAAGGTCATATTTCTAGACAGACACTTGTTAACTGTGAATACCACTTGAAAAACTTTTTTGCAAGTTTTACTTTTGTGACACCTAGTGGCTGTTCAGTCATTTTAAAGTGCCTCTCTTGAAGTTTGCTCAATTGCACTGTTGTGTCTGGCTCTTTGTGACCCCTGGACTGTAGCCCGCCAGGCTCATCTGTCCCTGAAATTTCCCAGGCAAGAGTACGGGAGTGGGTTGCCATTTCCTTCTCCAGGGGATCTTTCCAACCCAGGGATCTAACCTGTGTCTCCTGCTTGGCAGGTGGATTCTTTAGCACTGAGCCACCAGGGAAGCCCAAAGTGCTTGACAAGGCCTCATTTTATTTTTTTATTTATTTAAAAAAACGCTCTTTTTTTTTTTTAATTTTATTTGTTTATCTTTTGGAGGGTGGGGTGGGGAGGGAAGGAGATGGGTGGGCCACTTCTATTGGTCTTTCATCTCTCCATTTTCATCTGTCTCCATTCTTTGGCTCCTGTGGGCCCCCCATCGCGGTGGCCACTGTTGTCACAGAGCACCGACTCTGGGCACACGCGCGTCAGAGCTCCAGCTCGGTGATTGGACACATCTGTCCAGTCGCTCCGCGGCACATGGGATCTTCCCAGGCCAGGGATCGAACTGGCGCCCCTTGCACTGCAAGGTGGTGTCTTTACCCACTGGACCACCAGGGGAAGCCCAAGGCCTCATTTTAATAGCAGAGGACTGTGCTCTGTAGAACAAATGGCAATGTGTATATTTTTTTTTCTCTTCCCATTTCCTTTGGATAACCAGCAGTATTTATGTATAGTGCGTGAGAGCCCTTAGGCTGACATGGTCAATGAAGGATTTACACCTCATTGCTTGAATGATTTTGAGCAGTTTATTTGTCCTCTGCCACAGTTCTGTCTCCTGCGTAAAATGGGGATGTTGGCTAGATTCCTGGTCTGGGTGTTACCTAGTCAGATGCAGTGGTATCACATACGGAGTACCTAAGCAGGGCATGGCGAAGAGTCACCTCTCCATTATTGTTGCCTGCTTTCTTTTGTCTTCTTGTGTAAGATCTTGGAAATTGTTCTCTAGGTGGACATATACTAGAAGGACTGACCCAGGGAGTCTTAAAAGAATTTATAACCTATCAGTTCAGTTCAGTTCAGTTGCTCAGTTGTGTCCGACTCTGCGACCCCAGGGACTGCCGCACGCCAGACTTCCCTGTCCTTTACCATCTCCCAGGGCTTGCTCAAACTCTTGTCCGTTGGCTCAGTGATGCCATCCACCCACCTCATCCTCTGTCATCCCCTTCTTCTGCCCTCAGTCTTTCCCAACATCAGGGCTCTTCACATCAGGTGGCCAAAATCTTGGAGCTTCAGCTTCTTCATCAGTCCTTCCACTGAATATTCAGGATTGATTTCCTTTAGGATTGACTGGTTTGATCTTGAAGTCCAGGGGACTCTCGAGTCTTCTCTAGCACCACAGTGTGAAGACTGTGGCGCTCAGCCTTATGGTTCACCTCTCACATCCATACGTGCAGACTGGGAAACCCATAGCTTTGACTTTGTCGACCAAGTCATGTCTCTGCATAGTTTCGTTTTGCGTTTTTCATCTAATAAGTCTCAAAAATTTGATTTTTTAGTGTTTCTTGGTTGTTCCCCTTTTCATGTAATAAATAAGGAAGTAGCTTTTAGTTAAAAGGTTTTAAGCTCAAAGTAGTAGTGTTATTTTTCTAAAGTTTTGAGATCATTTTAAGTTTCTGCTTTTTAAATGCCATCTGCTTTTATATGCAGAGGTTTGAATTTAAATCAGGCTTATACAAGGTAGACAGTTGCTTTGCTGAGAATACTGTTTTATCTCTGTGTAGCATGGAAAATTTATCATAGATGTAAATTTCATATTCAGAGTTGCTAACCTTTACTAGGCAACATTATTTCTAGGTATTGTTCCTAAGGAAATCATCCAAAATATAGGCAAAAAAATTATATTATTTACAACCTAATATTGAGAAAGTAGTTAAATATTGAAGTATATCCATATTAGGAGATATTATATAACCACTAAAATGATTATGAAGAATTGTTAATGCTATATTAATATTTATTTAAAGAGGCTTCATGGTAATAATTTTATTTTTTATAATTTTACAGAATTTTTACTGTTACGTACTGAGTGTTTTAGTTTACAGAAATGTTTTCTTAAAAAGTTTCCATTAAATTAATGTTTCACTTTACAAATCTGTAAAACGTATACTGGTAAGATTTTGTTTAGAGCTTTTGAGAATTATTTTTTGGAACTGCAGGAAAAAGCATAAGTTTGCCCTTTATTGTTTAACTCTTGGTCATCTTGTCACTCTTTATAAGTTGGATTTGATTCTTTTCCAGGTGACCTAAAGAATTAATGACCATTCAAACAATAAAAAAAAAAAGCCCAAAAAGCATGACTACGAACTCTTACAAAAGTCATCCCCTTCTTCTGCCCTCAGTCTTTCCCAACATCAGGGCTCTTCACATCAGGTGGCCAAAATCTTGGAGCTTCAGCTTCTTCATCAGTCCTTCCACTGAATATTCAGGATTGATTTCCTTTAGGATTGACTGGTTTGATCTTGAAGTCCAGGGGACTCTCGAGTCTTCTCTAGCACCACAGTGTGAAGACTGTGGCGCTCAGCCTTATGGTTCACCTCTCACATCCATACGTGCAGACTGGGAAACCCATAGCTTTGACTTTGTCGACCAAGTCATGTCTCTGCATAGTTTCGTTTTGCGTTTTTCATCTAATAAGTCTCAAAAATTTGATTTTTTAGTGTTTCTTGGTTGTTCCCCTTTTCATGTAATAAATAAGGAAGTAGCTTTTAGTTAAAAGGTTTTAAGCTCAAAGTAGTAGTGTTATTTTTCTAAAGTTTTGAGATCATTTTAAGTTTCTGCTTTTTAAATGCCATCTGCTTTTATATGCAGAGGTTTGAATTTAAATCAGGCTTATACAAGGTAGACAGTTGCTTTGCTGAGAATACTGTTTTATCTCTGTGTAGCATGGAAAATTTATCATAGATGTAAATTTCATATTCAGAGTTGCTAACCTTTACTAGGCAACATTATTTCTAGGTATTGTTCCTAAGGAAATCATCCAAAATATAGGCAAAAAAATTATATTATTTACAACCTAATATTGAGAAAGTAGTTAAATATTGAAGTATATCCATATTAGGAGATATTATATAACCACTAAAATGATTATGAAGAATTGTTAATGCTATATTAATATTTATTTAAAGAGGCTTCATGGTAATAATTTTATTTTTTATAATTTTACAGAATTTTTACTGTTACGTACTGAGTGTTTTAGTTTACAGAAATGTTTTCTTAAAAAGTTTCCATTAAATTAATGTTTCACTTTACAAATCTGTAAAACGTATACTGGTAAGATTTTGTTTAGAGCTTTTGAGAATTATTTTTTGGAACTGCAGGAAAAAAAAGCATAAGTTTGCCCTTTATTGTTTAACTCTTGGTCATCTTGTCACTCTTTATAAGTTGGATTTGATTCTTTTCCAGGTGACCTAAAGAATTAATGACCATTCAAACAATAAAAACAAAGCAAAAAGCAGACTACGACCTTACAAACACCAAAGAAACGTCCAAGCAATAAAGTGGAAGATGAATCACCAAGAAGTGGACATTAGAATGTTTACCACTCTTTACAAAACAAACAACTACACATGGACACGGTCAGCCCTATTTTTTCAGCAGCTGAGATTCTGGGAAAAGCTGTGCAGGACTAGAGAGCCACCTCCCCAGTTTCAGCAACGTCTAGGTTTATATTTTTTTTTCTGGTTTTTACTGTTTTGGTAATATGAATTGAAAGAAGAAATACTAATACCACATGGGGAGACTCCCCCCCAACCAAAGAAATCTGAAATATATAGTAAATGCTTTTTTTCCCCCCTTTTCTGTTCATTTTGGATGCTGGTGCTAAACTTCCAAGTATCGTGATTTAAAAAAGAAATTTTATGCCCTTATTTATTTCTAGGATGAGGGGAGGATAACATTTTACTTTCCTATGTGACTCTCTTTGAAAATGTGCAGTACCAAGTTCCACAGAAATAAAATTTTTAGCCTTGAAAGGAAAGACGTGTAATTGGAGCATGTTTTCCTGTCTGACCACATGTTCTGTCTCTCTATTCTTCACTTCATTCACTGAACAGTAAGCTCACGGCCAAATGTACAAGTGGGTTAGTGCTGTGCAATAAATGTAGGCATATGAGAGCACAGGATGTGGGGTTTCTCTTGGGATGAACAGGTTCACATGTGACCTCAGCACTAGGTATGCTTGGTACTCTTCGCTCCTGAGTAATCTTCGTTGATGATATTTAGGTTTACAGCATCCTTTAGATCAGTGAAGGGGTTAGTGGTCCTAACATCCTTGAACTTCTAACCACGGAGGTTTTCCAGCACCAGCTGCTGTGTTGTACTTATGTATGTGCATCTCTCAGAAAAGAAGAAGGAGGCCTCTTTGCAACCACACTACAGATTTCTTCACCTGGTGAGTAGTAGATGGTGCCCCCACGCTGAGAAACACTGCAGTAATGTCATTTCTATCCAGTCACTTCTCAGATCCTCTGTACCTGTGAGATGATTTATTCCTTAAACCCAGTACCTGCCAAGCTTAGGTCTGTGTCAAGCACTGGTCTAGTGACGCAGACCAACAAAAGTCCACTGAGCTTGCATTTTAGTGAGTGAAGTCTTCTATTATGGGTTACTGAAGGTTTTTAAAAATTGCAGTTACACACTATCATTCAAACACCATTACCTCTGAATACCATCCCTCAAGGTTACAGGTATTCTATTTCTAGAGAAAGAAATGTAACAATGAATGTACAGTTATGGGGAAAAGGTCTAAACTTTGGTTGTGTGTATATCTACGCACCTGTTGGAGGTACAGAAGAAAATACAAGTTGGCGATGAGATAAGGATGGGCCTGCGTTCTTTTATAGGACAAGATCAGGGACTTGAATTTATTTCCCTAGAGACACGTGGCGCCTGGGCAGGAGCCCAGCTAGAAAGTGAGCGGACGCAGTCATACCGTGAGTACATGTCAGCGGTGATTGGTGTTAATTTGAAGCCCGGGGTTTTGCATACGTGAAAGCACCCACAGGGAAAAGTAGCCTACACAGCTCAAAGTATTTGAGTGCCCACTCATGGCCGAGTGTCTTCTATTTCGTCTGCAGCATCAAGCTCCCTGTGTTTATTGCATAGATACAGTTTTCAAAAGTACTTTTGCCCTGAATAGAGTGGAGAGATGTATTTATAAAGACTAACAGATTCTGAAGTCATAACGATCTCTGAATCTTAGAACTGACACATGAAATCCACGAGGAGTACTTGGTTTCAGTTGAAAAGGGGATAAAAGAAATCTTGACTTTACAGGAATGATTTTATATATTATGGCATGAATGTCTTCGTTAATACAAAAAAGTCTAGAAAGGAAGCAGGTGCTGATAGAAATCTCTGAAAATCAGGTGATCCTGTTGGTAGCAGGGCTTCATCATTTGTGATTTTTTCAGGGAAAAAGCACTTCATTTTAACTGAGGAACTAGCTCCAGAATCATCCCGATTTTCACGATGGGGTTGGGAAGCTCTAATGAAATTGAAACACAGGTAACACGAGCTCTCCCTCTGCCCCTGTAGTGTGGATAGTATTTCTAAAAGAAGAGTGTGGAATGGAAGCATGTGATGATGTGGAACCCTGAGGTGAAAAATCGCCTGCTATGTCTGCATTTCTCAGGGTAATTAATCCTAGGTGCTGTAGCAAACCATCTTACATTTCAGTGGCTTACGATAACACTTACACTTCTTATGGATCTGTTTGGGTGGGTGGTTCCCCTGGACACTTTTCCTCCCAGTGGCTTTTTTTTTTTTTTAAGATTTATTTATTTATTTTGGGCGGGGGTCGGGTTGGGGAGGGAGGGGAACGGGCGGGCCACTTCCATTGGTCTTTCATTTCTCTATTTTCATCTGTCTTTGTTCCTTGGCTCCTGCGGGCCCCCCATCGCGGGGGCGTCTGTTGTCGCAGAGCGCCGGCTCTGGGCACATGCGCTCCAGAGCTCCGGTTCGGCGATTGGATACATCGGTCCAGCCGCTCCGCGGCACGTGGGATCTTCCCAGGCCAGCGATCGAACCGGCACCCCTTGCACCGCAAGGCGGTGTCCTTATCCACTGGACCACCAGGGGAAGCCCTCCCAGTGGCTTCTTAAAGGAATAAAATCTTGCCATGCTGTGGGTCTGTGGTCTTTTAATACGTGTCCTGCTGTCATCCAGCAAGTAGATGGCGCTGTCTCCAGAGCTGTAGTCCTCACTGCTCTGGAGAGGTAGAGGTCAGTCCATGTAAGATATTAGTGAAGGGGGTGGGGACTCTATCAGGCACAGAGTTTGCCAGGGAGCTGCTGCTAACATGTGGCCATTAACGATTTTAGTGCTTTTCTAGCTATCAGAAGATGCAAGAAATTGGGCTCATAAAATCGTCACCTGAAAATATTCATGTGAAAGCCTGTTCGACTAGTTTTTTTCACAGAGCATAGAGAGCCTCATGCCTGATCTCCACCCTGGACTCCTTTCAGGGGTGTTGAAGGTCAGGGACTGCTGTGGCCAGTGACTCATCCTCGTAGACCCAGATGGGGTGTGACAGTTTTCAGTTGGTGACATCTACTGTTCTTTCAGGGCTTCCCAAGTGGCTCAGTGGTAAAGAATCCACCTGCCAATGCAGGAGACGTGGGCTTGATGCCTGGGTGGAGAAGATGCCCTGGAGGAGGAAATGACAACCCACTCCAGTGTTTTTGCTTGGTAAGTCCAATGGACAGAGGAGCCTGGCGGGCTACAGTTCATGGGTTCACAAAGAATCGGAAATGACCAAGAGACTCGACTGAACAACTGAGCACTGTTCTTTCAGTGCCTACAATTGAAAGTCACTCAGTCGTGTCTGACTCTTTGCAGCCCTATGGGCGTAGCCTGTCAGGCTTCTCTGCCCATGGGGATTCTCCAGGCAAGAATACTGGAGTGGGTTGCCGTGTTCTCCAGGGGATCTTCCTAACCCAAGAATCAAACCCAGGTCTCCACGTTGCAGGCAGACTCTACCATCTGAGCAACCAGGGAAACCCAAGAATATTGGAATGGGTAGCCTATCCCTTTTCCAGGGTATCTTCTGATCGAGGAATCCAACCGGGGTCTCCTGCATTGCAGGCAGATTCTTTACCAGCTGAGCTGCCAGGGAAGCCCTTTCAATAAATGCCCTCATTTAGGTGTGGGGGATTGCTGCAGCGAATATACTGGCAACTCTGTTACCGCTTCCATCAACACTTCTGTTTCCAAATCTAGTTCAAATCTCCGGAAACCTCAGGGCCCCTGAAGCTGCGGGTGGTGCCTTGCTGCCCTCTAGTGGTGAAGTGGATTGTTTTCAGATAAAGTTTCTACGCTGTCTCCAGACGGTTTGGAGGAGGTCAGTCCATGTAAGATATTAGTGAAGGGGGTGGGGACTCTATCAGGCACAGAGTTTGCCAGGGAGCTGCTGCTAACATGTGGCCATTAACGATTTTAGTGCTTTTCTAGCTATCAGAAGATGCAAGAAATTGGGCTCATAAAATCGTCACCTGAAAATATTCATGTGAAAGCCTGTTCGACTAGTTTTTTTCACAGAGCATAGAGAGCCTCATGCCTGATCTCCACCCTGGACTCCTTTCAGGGGTGTTGAAGGTCAGGGACTGCTGTGGCCAGTGACTCATCCTCGTAGACCCAGATGGGGTGTGACAGTTTTCAGTTGGTGACATCTACTGTTCTTTCAGGGCTTCCCAAGTGGCTCAGTGGTAAAGAATCCACCTGCCAATGCAGGAGACGTGGGCTTGATGCCTGGGTGGAGAAGATGCCCTGGAGGAGGAAATGACAACCCACTCCAGTGTTTTTGCTTGGTAAGTCCAATGGACAGAGGAGCCTGGCGGGCTACAGTTCATGGGTTCACAAAGAATCGGAAATGACCAAGAGACTCGACTGAACAACTGAGCACTGTTCTTTCAGTGCCTACAATTGAAAGTCACTCAGTCGTGTCTGACTCTTTGCAGCCCTATGGGCGTAGCCTGTCAGGCTTCTCTGCCCATGGGGATTCTCCAGGCAAGAATACTGGAGTGGGTTGCCGTGTTCTCCAGGGGATCTTCCTAACCCAAGAATCAAACCCAGGTCTCCACGTTGCAGGCAGACTCTACCATCTGAGCAACCAGGGAAACCCAAGAATATTGGAATGGGTAGCCTATCCCTTTTCCAGGGTATCTTCTGATCGAGGAATCCAACCGGGGTCTCCTGCATTGCAGGCAGATTCTTTACCAGCTGAGCTGCCAGGGAAGCCCTTTCAATAAATGCCCTCATTTAGGTGTGGGGCATTGCTGCAGCGAATATACTGGCAACTCTGTTACCGCTTCCATCAACACTTCTGTTTCCAAATCTAGTTCAAATCTCCGGAAACCTCAGGGCCCCTGAAGCTGCGGGTGGTGCCTTGCTGCCCTCTAGTGGTGAAGTGGATTGTTTTCAGATAAAGTTTCTAGAATCCGTTTGTCTCACTTTGAGTTAACTTCCCCTAAAACAGCTCCTAAGCAAGGGTACCCAAGGTCTGTTAGTTTCTTGCCTTTAGTTTCCTGTTTTGTGAAATAACTCTACCAGTTATACTCACAGTCCCCTTTCTCTGGGCTCGGTTATAAGTTATGAAGTCTTGGCCAAAGGACTTTTAAGAGACAGGCACAGTGCTGAACATTAATGTATTCTTGTCACTGGGCAAAGCCTTCATGCTCTGACTCTTTCCTTATAATTAACAAAGAGTTTTCTAGGGCTTTCCCGTGTTGCATGTAAATAAGACTTCAGGAGTGTCCATCCAACGGGTCTTCAAGCTGAAATTCCTCACAGTTACAGAATCAGACAGAACGCACCAAATAACACACGTCATGAGTGCTGTTGTAGGAACTGAGGATCCAGTAGAGGTGTGTATAGACCGAACTGTAGAATGAAGAGGCCCCTGGTGTGTCATACTTCAGTGTGACTTCCCACTGTTTAATACTTAACATTCAAGACATGCTGGCAGAACAGAAAGTGGACATTCAATAAATACTGATTGGAATTCCCTGGTGGTACAGTGGATGAGTGGCCGCCTACCAACGCAGAGGACATGGGTTGGGAAGATCTCACATGCTGTGGAGTAACACGCCCGTGGGCCACACCTATGGAAGCCTGTGGGCCTAGAGTCTGTGCTTTGCAACAGGCGAAGCCGCCCCTGTGAGAAGCCTGTGCACTCCAACAAGGAGTGACCCCTGCTCTCCACTACTAGAGAAAGCCCACACGCAGCAACGAAGACCCAGTACAGCCAAAAATAAATATGAGTGTATTAACAATGCTGATTGAATTAATGGTGAGGCAGAAATAACCATCTGGCAAGAATGGATGAAGTATTGTTGAAAACGAGTAAGAGGGCCAGAACAGTGAGACAGGGAGTAATCAAAATGCTAGAAGGAGCTCTTGGAGAGAAGAGCAAAATAAGGATCATCTAGTTACCTTATTCATGCATATGTGTGTGGACCCTGTCACACATGTATGCCTCCTGTATATCTTCTGTATCACTAGGATTTTCTGCTTAGTATGTATGCTGATATTCTCATGGCTGAGCATTATTATTTCCAGAGCTTTCCCAGAAAATTTGAAAATTCACCACTTACTGTTCATTAAAATTATTAGGAAAAATATTAGGATGAATACTGTGAAGAGAAGGGTGGTCGCTGAAAACCTTGGTGCTTGAGGTGATCATGGAAGAAGCTGAGGATGGAGAACTAAAGTCTGAATCCCCCTTTGTTCTGTCTATATATATTTAAAAGTGTTTCTAGGTCTTAGAAGTTACAGCTTTTGTGACTATGGTGTTTCATTTACAAAACGTAGATTTTTAAACAAATCTGTGTATGGGAAGGGGTATCCAGCAACATACTTGGGTGTCATAGTAGTTACAAAAACGAGTAAGCCACAGTCTCTACCTTTGAGGAGATCAGGGTCCCTATGGAAGTAGAGTAGGAGATGCCGTAATATAAAGCTCAGATTTACTCATTTGGCTTTTATTCATCAGTTATGACATAAAATATGGGGAGAAAATTTGATGAGACTTCATTCTTTCATGTTTTTAAATAGAAGTAAAATTCACATAACATACACTCAACCATCAACATTCTTAAGTGTACAACGCAGTGGCCTTCAAATATGTTCCTTTCTATCTTAAAAGAACTCTGGAGGAAATGAAAGTATCGATAGCAAAGACGCCAGCATCTCCAGAGACTGAAATATCCCAGTCCCCAAACACTCCACATCACATGGTACCCAAAGTGCTTTCTGTTCGAGGGATGCCCAGTTCCTACTGGGTTTGCTGACAATGCTGAGCAAACTGGCCATCTATTCACAACGTGACCTGTATTTCTTGAGCAGAACGTCTGTTAGGTGTGAGTATACAATCTGGAATTCTCCCAGCTGTCTCCTAGGATTGTAAATCCCTTGTGGGCCAGCGACCGAGTTCATCACCCTTTCTGTAGAGCAGAACCCAGCACATAGATTATTTAAAAAGCATGTGTGAATGATTGATTACTTACTCCTGACATTTGTAATCAAAAAAATGAGACAGGGAGTAATCAAAATGCTAGAAGGAGCTCTTGGAGAGAAGAGCAAAATAAGGATCATCTAGTTACCTTATTCATGCATATGTGTGTGGACCCTGTCACACATGTATGCCTCCTGTATATCTTCTGTATCACTAGGATTTTCTGCTTAGTATGTATGCTGATATTCTCATGGCTGAGCATTATTATTTCCAGAGCTTTCCCAGAAAATTTGAAAATTCACCACTTACTGTTCATTAAAATTATTAGGAAAAATATTAGGATGAATACTGTGAAGAGAAGGGTGGTCGCTGAAAACCTTGGTGCTTGAGGTGATCATGGAAGAAGCTGAGGATGGAGAACTAAAGTCTGAATCCCCCTTTGTTCTGTCTATATATATTTAAAAGTGTTTCTAGGTCTTAGAAGTTACAGCTTTTGTGACTATGGTGTTTCATTTACAAAACGTAGATTTTTAAACAAATCTGTGTATGGGAAGGGGTATCCAGCAACATACTTGGGTGTCATAGTAGTTACAAAACGAGTAAGCCACAGTCTCTACCTTTGAGGAGATCAGGGTCCCTATGGAAGTAGAGTAGGAGATGCCGTAATATAAAGCTCAGATTTACTCATTTGGCTTTTATTCATCAGTTATGACATAAAATATGGGGAGAAAATTTGATGAGACTTCATTCTTTCATGTTTTTAAATAGAAGTAAAATTCACATAACATACACTCAACCATCAACATTCTTAAGTGTACAACGCAGTGGCCTTCAAATATGTTCCTTTCTATCTTAAAAGAACTCTGGAGGAAATGAAAGTATCGATAGCAAAGACGCCAGCATCTCCAGAGACTGAAATATCCCAGTCCCCAAACACTCCACATCACATGGTACCCAAAGTGCTTTCTGTTCGAGGGATGCCCAGTTCCTACTGGGTTTGCTGACAATGCTGAGCAAACTGGCCATCTATTCACAACGTGACCTGTATTTCTTGAGCAGAACGTCTGTTAGGTGTGAGTATACAATCTGGAATTCTCCCAGCTGTCTCCTAGGATTGTAAATCCCTTGTGGGCCAGCGACCGAGTTCATCACCCTTTCTGTAGAGCAGAACCCAGCACATAGATTATTTAAAAAGCATGTGTGAATGATTGATTACTTACTCCTGACATTTGTATGTTCAATTATTCCATATCTCTGGCCGTATGTCATAACAATGGTCACTATGATCTGGTGCTCCCAGTAAAGTCTGGGGGGCGGGGGTTGTCCCTGGAACCCAGGGTCACATCCTGGCCATTTTGAGCACCGGTGAAGGTAACTGTTTTTGAGTCGCACAGAAGGTGGCACTGTTTAGCGTGACTGCATTTTTCACCTGGACAGGCAGGTCTTCTATACCTGACTGTTTAGCAGTCGCTTGAGAAGGAAATGAATAAACTGATCAGCAGCAGGCCCAGCTTCTACAGTTTCGGCAGAGGTTTCCTGCTGGTTCAGGCGTGGTGAGGTCCGGAAACCTCAGTGCCCGCAGACTCTCCTTTGTGGGAAGCCCGCCCGGACTCCATCCTTTGCCGGCAGCCACGCCCCGCAGTGGGAAGGAGGGACTGAGGGCCGGCGCAGCTTGCCCTTCCCCAAACGGTTTTCCCCCCGCCTCCCCCCTCCCCTCGTCCCTGGCTGTATTCCTGAAATACAGAGTGCCCGGCGGAGGGACCGGAGGAGGGACCAGGTAGTGGAAAGGGTTTGGGGGCCGGAAGGGTGGGAGGATGGCTGGGATGCAGCTGGGGCGGACTTCGGCGTTTGGGACGAAAACGAGGAAGCTGGCGGCAAGTGGGATGGTTGTCAGTGCCTGTTCGTATGTCGTGTGAACACACAACAATTACCAGGTGAATGAATCGGTATTTCCTTGGAACGAACACCTGGTGGGTTTGGGCTTCTGTCTTTTTTTTTAAGACAGAATTTTGACAGTTTTCAGAAGTTTTGGCAAGGAGAGAGGCAGCCAGGAAGCCAAGTGATGAGGGGTCTCTGTATTCCTGGAGAGGAGGTTGTAAGGAGAGGGGAGATACAAAGAAACAGGCAGGTTAAGGAATTACTTGTCCCTGGACCATTCAGCCCTTCAGCCGCACCGCGTTGGACTCACGGCTCTTGGCTCAGCTCCTCATCTGTGAAAGATAATTAAGAACAGTAATTACCTCTCGCGGCTGTGCTATTTAAATGAGATAATGTCTGTCATCACGCTTGAAACTCGTACAGCGTGATATGCAGTTCTTTGTGTGCCAAATTTCGGTTTTCTTCTTAATTTGTCTTATCTTTTTCCTTTTTTTCCTTTGTACTGAAGTTGACTTAAAATACGTCGATTTAAAATATTATATTAATACCAGATGTGCATAGTGATTCAGTATTTTTATAGGCGTCACTCTGTTAAAAGTTATTACAAAATAATGGCTATAATAGTTCCCTGTGCTGTACAATGTGTTCTGTTGCTTATCTATTTTATACATACTAGTTTGTGTCTCTTAGTCCTTTACCCCATCTTGCCCCTTATCCCTTCCCTCTCCCCACTTGTAATCAATAGTTTGGTTTCATATCTGTGCGCCTCTTTTGTTTTGCTATATACATTCATTTATTTTATTTTTCATATTCCACAAATAAATGCGAATACAGTATGTGTCTGACTTATTTCACTATGCACGATTCTCTCTAGGCCCATCCATGTTGCTGCAAATGGCAGAATTCGATCTTTTTTTTTTTTTTTGGTGGGGGGAGGGGCGGGTTGGGGAGGGAGGGGGCGGGCAGGCCACTTCTATTGTTCTTTCATTTATCTATTTTTCATCCATGTTTGTTCTTTGGCCCGTGTGGGCCTCCCATCGCAGTGACCTCTGTTGTTGCAGAGCACCGGCTCAGGGCTCATGCGCTCCAGAGCTCTGGCTCGATAATTGGACACATTGGTCCAGCCGCTCCGCGGCACGTGGGATCTTCCCAGGCCAGGGATCAAACCGGCGCCCCTTGCACTGCAAAGCGGTGTCCCCACCCACTGGACCACCAGGGAAGCCCAGAATTCAATCTTTTTTATCGCTGAGTAATACTGAGTAAAATTACTCAGCCATATATATATATATATGTGTGTGTGTGTGTGTGTTTATATATATATATATATATATATATATCCCTATTTATGTACCATGTCTTTTTTATCCACTTGTCTGTCAATTCTTTTTTATCCACTTGGGTTGTTTCTATTGCAATGTACTTTATATATTGTACATAATGCTGCATATCTTTTCAAATTAGTGTTTTTGTGTTTCCAGATAGACACCCAGAGTGAGTGGAATTGCTGGGCCATGTGGTTCTGGGGCTTTCCAGGTGGCTCTGTGAGAAAGAATCCACCTGCAAAGCAGGAGAAGGAGATTTGATCCTTTGGTTTTAAAGATCCTCTGGAGAAGGAAATGGCAACCCACGCCAGAATTGTTGCCTGGGAAATCCCATGGCAGAGGAGCCTGGTGGGCTACAGTCCATGGGGTTGCAGAGAGCTGGACACGACTGAGCGACTAGACAACAATGCGGAGGCTCTGTGTTTAGTTTTTTGAGCACCGTCCACATTGCTCTTCGTAGCAGCTACACCAGCTTTTGTTCCAATGAACGGTGTATGAGAGTCCCCTTTTCTCTACATCCTTACCAGCGTTTGTTACTTATAGCATTCTGACAGGTGGGAGGTGACGTCTCATTGTGATTTTGATTTGCATTTCCGTCTGCTGATTAGTGGTGTTAGGCATCTTTTCAGGTTCTTCTTAGCCATCTGTGTGTCTTCTTTGGAAAAATATGACCATTTTTTGATTGGGTTGCTGATTTTTTAATATTGCGTTGTATGAACTATTTGTATATTTTTGGATAGTAAGCCTTTGTGGGTTGTATCATTTTCAGGCATTTTCTTCCATTCCATAGGTTGTTTTTTTGTTTTTGTGTGTTTTTTTCAGTGCTTGCTTTGCTGTGCAAAAGCTTTTAAGTTTAACTAGATTTCATTTGGTTATTTTTGCTTTTATTTCTTTTGCGTTAGGCAGCTGATCCAAGAGAATATTGCTATAATTTATGTCAAAGCATGTTCTATCTATGTTCTCTTTTAGTTTCAGGTCTTACATGAAGGTCTTTAAGCCATTTTGAATTTACTCTTGTATATGGTATAAAGAAATGTTCTGATCTCATTGCTTTATGTTGTTATCATGCTAAGTCGTGTCTGACTTTGCCACCTCATGGACTGAGCACACCAGGCCTCTCTGTCCCTCACTGTCTCCTGA
Source organism: Tragulus kanchil (assembly GCA_022376925.1). NCBI lineage: Eukaryota > Metazoa > Chordata > Mammalia > Artiodactyla > Tragulidae > Tragulus > Tragulus kanchil. The sequence continues at coordinate 278,722,719 of JAIOJX010000004.1, forward strand.
AGTTTGCCCGAGTTCATGTCCATTGAGTCAGTGATATCATTCTGTTTTGATTATTGTAACTTTGTTGTCTAGTCTGAAGTCAAGGAGAATGATTCCTCCATCTCTGTTCTTCTTTCTCAAAATTTTATTTATTATTTGGGGTCTTTTGTGTTTCTGTATTGCTTTCTTAAGTACTTGTTCAACTTCTGTGAAAATGCCATTGATATATTGTCAGGGACTGCACTGAATCTGTAGATTGCCCGGCTAATATGGTAATTTTAACAGTGTTAATTCTTCCAGTCCAGGAACATAATTTAGGTTTCCATCTGTTTGTGTCATCTTCAGTTTCCTTCATTGGCATATTACAGTTTTCAGAGTACAATTCTTTTGTCTCTTTAGATAGGTTTATTTCTAGGTATTTTATTCTTTTTGAAACTGACTATAAATGAATTTTGATCCCTTTCCCTCTTTCTTCTCCCTCTGGAAGCCCTTTAATGCAAATATTTGTGCATTTAATGTTGTCCCAGGGCTTCCCTGGTGGTCCAGTGGGGAGGGACACCACCTTGCAGTGCAAGAGGCGCCGGTTAGATCCCTGGCCTGGGAGGATCCCACGTGCCGCTGGACCAATGTGTCCAGTTACCGAGCTGGAGCTCCGGAGCGCATGCGCCCAGAGCCGATGCTCTGCGACAACAGAGGCCACCACAATGGGAGGCCCACGCGGGCCAAAGAACAAAGATGGATGAAAATAGACAAATGAAGGACCAATAGAAGTGGCCCGCCTGCTCCCCTCCCTCCCCAACCCACCAAAATAAAATAAATAAATAAATAATGTTGTCCCAGAGATCTCTGATTAATTTTATTTTTTAAAAGTTGTTTCTCTTTTTGCTTTTATGATTGAGTGGTTTTCATTATTCTGTCTTACAGATCATTTATGCATTTTTCTGTATCATTCAATCTGCTGTTTATTCTTTCTAGTGAGTTTTTTTATGTGTTATTGAATTCTTCCTTTTTTTCTTTAAACATTTATTTTATTTATTTATCTTTTGGGGGGTGGGGTAGGGAGGGACGGGGATGGGCGGGCCACTTCTATTGGTCTTTCATTTCTCTATTTTTCATCCATCTTTGTTCTTTGGCTCCTGTGGGCATCGCATCGCGGTGGCCTCTGTTGTCGCAGAGAGCCAGTTCTGGGCATATGCGCTCCAGAGCTACGGCTGGGTAATTGGATACATCAGTCCAGCTGCTCCGCCTCACGTGGGATTTTCCCAGGCCAGGGATCGAACTGGCGCCCCTTGCACTGCAAGGGGGCCTTTTGTGTTTCTGTATTGCTTTCTTAAGTACTTGTTCAACTTCTGTGAAAATGCCATTGATATATTGTCAGGGACTGCACTGAATCTGTAGATTGCCCGGCTAATATGGTAATTTTAACAGTGTTAATTCTTCCAGTCCAGGAACATAATTTAGGTTTCCATCTGTTTGTGTCATCTTCAGTTTCCTTCATTGGCATATTACAGTTTTCAGAGTACAATTCTTTTGTCTCTTTAGATAGGTTTATTTCTAGGTATTTTATTCTTTTTGAAACTGACTATAAATGAATTTTGATCCCTTTCCCTCTTTCTTCTCCCTCTGGAAGCCCTTTAATGCAAATATTTGTGCATTTAATGTTGTCCCAGGGCTTCCCTGGTGGTCCAGTGGGTAGGGACACCACCTTGCAGTGCAAGAGGCGCCGGTTAGATCCCTGGCCTGGGAGGATCCCACGTGCCGCTGGACCAATGTGTCCAGTTACCGAGCTGGAGCTCCGGAGCGCATGCGCCCAGAGCCGATGCTCTGCGACAACAGAGGCCACCACAATGGGAGGCCCACGCGGGCCAAAGAACAAAGATGGATGAAAATAGACAAATGAAGGACCAATAGAAGTGGCCCGCCTGCTCCTCTCCCTTCCCACCCCACCCCACCAAAATAAAATAAATAAATAAATAATGTTGTCCCAGAGATCTCTGATTAATTTTATTTTTTAAAAGTTGTTTCTCTTTTTGCTTTTATGATTGAGTGGTTTTCATTATTCTGTCTTACAGATCATTTATGCATTTTTCTGTATCATTCAATCTGCTGTTTATTCTTTCTAGTGAGTTTTTTTATGTGTTATTGAATTCTTCCTTTTTTTCTTTAAACATTTATTTTATTTATTTATCTTTTGGGGGGTGGGGTGGGGAGGGAGGGGAACAGGCGGGCCACTTCTATTGGTCTTTCATTTCTCTATTTTTCATCCATCTTTGTTCTTTGGCTCCTGTGGGCATCGCATCGCGGTGGCCTCTGTTGTCGCAGAGAGCCAGTTCTGGGCATATGCGCTCCAGAGCTACGGCTGGGTAATTGGATACATCAGTCCAGCTGCTCCGCCTCACGTGGGATTTTCCCAGGCCAGGGATCGAACTGGCGCCCCTTGCACTGCAAGGCGGTGTCCTTACCCACTGGACCACCAGGGAAGCCCGAATTCTTCCTTTTTCATTGAATTTTTAAAAAAGATTTTCTAGTTAAAATTTCACTGGGTTCATTTATTCTCATCCATAATTTAGTTAACATTCTTATTACTAACACTTTGGATTCTTTCTCTGGTAACTGTTTATTTCTGTTTTATTATTTATTTATTTTTTTTTATTATTTTATTTTATTATTTTTTCTGCTTTATTATTTATTTTTGTATTATGTAATTTTCTTGCTGTTTTAGTTGAGAACAGTTCCTTTGCCACCACCCGCTTTTTTTTGGTTTAACTTTCTCTGACTTGTATATTCAGATGAAATAGTTACCTCGTGCAGTCTTGAAGAGGTGTTCTTGGGTCGGGGCTTCTCTTTCAGACTATGTGTGCGCCGTATCTTTGGTGGGAGAGCTGAATTTAATGCGGACACAATCACGTCTTTCCTTAGGGTGCACTTGCAGTCAGCTATCTTCTTGGTAGGAGGTGGGGCTGAACATAGGGGGCTAGAACTCAAGCTGGCCTGAGGCAGGACTTCCCCTCTTTTAAGTGACCATCACTGCTGTATTCCAGGTGGAGTCTGATCCCAAGTTGCTGGAGCAGGAGCCCTGAGGACTGCGCCAAGCTGGCCTGAGGCAGGACTTCCCCTCTTTTAAGTGACCATCACTGCTGTATTCCAGGTGGAGTCTGATCCCAAGTTGCTGGAGCAGGAGCCCTGAGGACTGCGCCAAGCTGGCTCTGCTTCTTTATTATTATTATTATTCTATTTATTTATTTTGGCAATGCTGGGTCTTTGTTTCTGCTCAGGCTTTTCTCTAGTTACAAGGAGCAGGGCTAGTCTTCCTTGTGGTGTGCAGGCTTCTCATTATGGTGCTTCTCTCATTGCGAAGCCTGGGCTCTCGGGCATTTGGGCTTCCATAGCTGTTGCACATGAGCTCAGTAGTTGCAACTCCTGGGCTCTAGAGCATAGTTGTGGCCCATGGGCTTAGTTGCTCTGCAACATGTGGGATCATCCTGGACCAGGGATCAAACCCGTGTCTCCTACATTGGCAGGTGGATTCTTTCCCACTGAACCACTAGGGAAGCCCGTCTGTTTCCTTTAAGTGTGTTTTCCCCTCTTTTTTCTGAGACCCTTCCTCTACAGGGAGAAATACTGAAGCAAGGGCATCCGCAGGGTCTCTACGCTCATGTCCATCATAGACAAAGGTACAGATTGTCCCTGATGTGCGGTCTGGGCCGATGCCTGCAGCTTTTTCTCTCACTCTGCTCAGAGGTAGCCTTGGGGCCAAGTCCCTTGTGTCCCTCACGGCTGATCACTCTCCCCACCCTGCTGTGGACCATCGCCACAGGGCAGGCAACGCTCACATGGACATGAGGTATTTACTAGGGAGTGAGCTGGGGTGGACTGACCACGTCAAAGATCTGAGCTGCTTCTGAGGTGCTGCTTAGATAAGCTCTGACAGAGCTCTTGCTGCCTCACCCAGGTCATCTCTGCGCTTCCCGCAGCTGAACTTTCTTCCTTACTGTGCCTGCCCAGATCCAGTGTGACCCTGTGGCTGGAGGTAAATGGGGCTGGCATGTTCTCTCTGCTGAGGCTGGGGTGAGGGATGAGGCAGTCTTGGGAAACCTGGGAACACTTCATCTCTGTGTTCTTCTCTCCACCTGGGGGGCAAACTGGCTCCTGTGCGCACCTCACCAATGAGCCCAGGCTCCTCACTGCTCTCCTGTCAGTCCCAGTGGTCTTCCCACCAGCCATGGGGGCTCATCTTCCCTACGTAGGACCCCAGGACAGGGGTGCGCAGTATGTGGCTTGAACTGTTTACTCCTCAACATGGCTTTCCTCCTGTGGAGTCTTCCTTTTCCCCCCAAGTCCTCTTCCAGAGGCACAGGTCTTGACCGGATCCCTTTCTTCCCTTCTTACCAAATTACGTGTGGCTTGTCCTTACAGCCTTGGTTGTGCAGGAGTCTTCCTGTCAGTCTCTACTTTTCAGTGAGGATTGTTCCCTGTGGAGATGAATCTCAGATGTGTTCATGGGGAAGGCCTCATTTGGCCCATGGGCTTAGTTGCTCTGCAACATGTGGGATCATCCTGGACCAGGGATCAAACCCGTGTCTCCTACATTGGCAGGTGGATTCTTTCCCACTGAACCACTAGGGAAGCCCGTCTGTTTCCTTTAAGTGTGTTTTCCCCTCTTTTTTCTGAGACCCTTCCTCTACAGGGAGAAATACTGAAGCAAGGGCATCCGCAGGGTCTCTACGCTCATGTCCATCATAGACAAAGGTACAGATTGTCCCTGATGTGCGGTCTGGGCCGATGCCTGCAGCTTTTTCTCTCACTCTGCTCAGAGGTAGCCTTGGGGCCAAGTCCCTTGTGTCCCTCACGGCTGATCACTCTCCCACCCTGCTGTGGACCATCGCCACAGGGCAGGCAACGCTCACATGGACATGAGGTATTTACTAGGGAGTGAGCTGGGGTGGACTGACCACGTCAAAGATCTGAGCTGCTTCTGAGGTGCTGCTTAGATAAGCTCTGACAGAGCTCTTGCTGCCTCACCCAGGTCATCTCTGCGCTTCCCGCAGCTGAACTTTCTTCCTTACTGTGCCTGCCCAGATCCAGTGTGACCCTGTGGCTGGAGGTAAATGGGGCTGGCATGTTCTCTCTGCTGAGGCTGGGGTGAGGGATGAGGCAGTCTTGGGAAACCTGGGAACACTTCATCTCTGTGTTCTTCTCTCCACCTGGGGGGCAAACTGGCTCCTGTGCGCACCTCACCAATGAGCCCAGGCTCCTCACTGCTCTCCTGTCAGTCCCAGTGGTCTTCCCACCAGCCATGGGGGCTCATCTTCCCTACGTAGGACCCCAGGACAGGGGTGCGCAGTATGTGGCTTGAACTGTTTACTCCTCAACATGGCTTTCCTCCTGTGGAGTCTTCCTTTTCCCCCCAAGTCCTCTTCCAGAGGCACAGGTCTTGACCGGATCCCTTTCTTCCCTTCTTACCAAATTACGTGTGGCTTGTCCTTACAGCCTTGGTTGTGCAGGAGTCTTCCTGTCAGTCTCTACTTTTCAGTGAGGATTGTTCCCTGTGGAGATGAATCTCAGATGTGTTCATGGGGAGAGGTGGTCCCCACCTCCTCCTACTCCACCATTTTGATGGATACCGTTTCCGTCTTCCCTTTTTCCTTCTAATTTTTCTTAAGTTTTTTTTTTTTTTTAAATGTGGACCATATTTTTAAGTTTTTATTGAATTTGCTTCTGGTTACGTTTTGATTTTTTGTCTTGAGGCATGTGGGAGCTTCATTCCCTGACCAGGGATTGAACCTACACCCAGCAGAAACTACACCCAGAAAAGTTCCTCTTTTTCTTAATTTGTTTTTCCTTTCCATCCTTTCCATCAGTCCCTCAACCTCATTCCCATTTCCCCTCATTTCTTTCCTTTCTTTTTTTTCCTGTGAAAAACTCCTTTTGTTGTGAATCCTCTCCTCATCTACGTTGTACACATATTTCAGACCACGCTTTTTTCCCACTAGTTACTGACAGCCATCAGTAGTCGTGGTGAGAAGGGCATTAAGCTACTGTGATGGGTAACACACCAACACTGAAACACACCTGGGAATAGCCCTGTTTTCAACTGTGAGGGACACAGCCAGGAAGAAAATAGCCAGAGATCCCAAATCCTTGTTCTCATGAAGACTTTCCTGCTTCTCTTCTAACTCTTCACCACGCTACTGTTCTGTCTGTACTTCTGGATTGCCCTAGTAAAAGGGCTTAGAGAAGCTGAGTGTGCCATCAGGAAACTATTATCTGATGGAAAGAAACAGAAACTGCCTTAAGTTTGCCTTAATCGTAGGCAAACAGATTAAGTACTGAATAAATAGGTTGGGTATTCAGTCTTTATATTAGCCTATCAATTCTGGATACAGTTTCTAACTGGGGAAAATAAAAGTAAAAGGGAATACATGTACTCAAAGAAAAAGGAGATATTACAAGGTCTCTGTGTAGAGTGGAGAGAGCCAAGGACCTGAAATCTGTTTCAAGCTCTTTTTGTTAGCCAAGAACAAGGTACTTAACATCAATGTGCTTAGTTGTTTTATTGCTTTATTATTAGTTTTCTGTCTTAGAAAATGAAGGGTTGAGATAGACTGGCAAATCTTGGGAGATTTTTCCAGATTAAAAAGAATCTGGGAGCGGGCTTCCTCGTTACCGTCAGGCTCTACTTTTCAGTGAGGATTGTTCCCTGTGGAGATGAATCTCAGATGTGTTCATGGGGAGAGGTGGTCCCCACCTCCTCCTACTCCACCATTTTGATGGATACCGTTTCCGTCTTCCCTTTTTCCTTCTAATTTTTCTTAAGTTTTTTTTTTTTTTTAAATGTGGACCATATTTTTAAGTTTTTATTGAATTTGCTTCTGGTTACGTTTTGATTTTTTGTCTTGAGGCATGTGGGAGCTTCATTCCCTGACCAGGGATTGAACCTACACCCAGCAGAAACTACACCCAGAAAAGTTCCTCTTTTTCTTAATTTGTTTTTCCTTTCCATCCTTTCCATCAGTCCCTCAACCTCATTCCCATTTCCCCTCATTTCTTTCCTTTCTTTTTTTTCCTGTGAAAAACTCCTTTTGTTGTGAATCCTCTCCTCATCTACGTTGTACACATATTTCAGACCACGCTTTTTTCCCACTAGTTACTGACAGCCATCAGTAGTCGTGGTGAGAAGGGCATTAAGCTACTGTGATGGGTAACACACCAACACTGAAACACACCTGGGAATAGCCCTGTTTTCAACTGTGAGGGACACAGCCAGGAAGAAAATAGCCAGAGATCCCAAATCCTTGTTCTCATGAAGACTTTCCTGCTTCTCTTCTAACTCTTCACCACGCTACTGTTCTGTCTGTACTTCTGGATTGCCCTAGTAAAAGGGCTTAGAGAAGCTGAGTGTGCCATCAGGAAACTATTATCTGATGGAAAGAAACAGAAACTGCCTTAAGTTTGCCTTAATCGTAGGCAAACAGATTAAGTACTGAATAAATAGGTTGGGTATTCAGTCTTTATATTAGCCTATCAATTCTGGATACAGTTTCTAACTGGGGAAAATAAAAGTAAAAGGGAATACATGTACTCAAAGAAAAAGGAGATATTACAAGGTCTCTGTGTAGAGTGGAGAGAGCCAAGGACCTGAAATCTGTTTCAAGCTCTTTTTGTTAGCCAAGAACAAGGTACTTAACATCAATGTGCTTAGTTGTTTTATTGCTTTATTATTAGTTTTCTGTCTTAGAAAATGAAGGGTTGAGATAGACTGGCAAATCTTGGGAGATTTTTCCAGATTAAAAAAAAAGAATCTCGGGGACTTCCCTGATGGTCCAGTGGTTAAGAATCTGCCTTCTAATCTAGGGGATGCAGATTTGATCTCTAGTCAGGGAACTAAGATCCCACATACCACAAGCTGACTAAGCTCACACGCCTCAACGAAGATCCAATGCAGCCAAATAAAGAGATAAATATTAAAAAAAAAAAAAAAAAGAATCTCTTATTTTTGAATTTCTCTGAGTTTCTTAACCAGAATACTCATGAGGAGATACATTCGAATTTAACTGAGGAGACTGTGGGATTCCTATTTATCAAATCCATTCTCACATGTGTTGGAAATATGGAGTCTTAACAACTGCTCTGCTAGGGAAATCCCTCAGTAAACCAAGTCTTAACAATTGTGTGATCATAGCAATTTGACGACAGTGACTGAATTTTTCAGACCTACAGTTTTATACTTTTATGGACTCAATTACTGACAGGAATGAAGAATGGTACATGAAAAGGAATCCTACTTTGCTTTTTTCTTACGCAGCTGTTACCATCTTATACCTTCAGTCATAGTAAATGGCCCCATCTTTATATACTTGACAGTGGTTCTTTTAGTTGTCAGGTAACAAAATACATAGAAATACAGTGCTGTTTCTAGAACATTGATCTAAATTATTATATGTATGTAATTCTAGGGTATGTTAGAATTCTACTAAGAATAAATTATAGCAGATGCTAAAGTTTAAGAAAAAGTGTTTCAAAGTGCATTGTGGCCATTGTTGTTCAGTTGCCAAGTGTTGTTTGACTCTTTGCGACCCTTGTTCAGTTTCCAGGGATTCTCCAGGCAAGATCAATTCTGGATACAGTTTCTAACTGGGGAAAATAAAAGTAAAAGGGAATACATGTACTCAAAGAAAAAGGAGATATTACAAGGTCTCTGTGTAGAGTGGAGAGAGCCAAGGACCTGAAATCTGTTTCAAGCTCTTTTTGTTAGCCAAGAACAAGGTACTTAACATCAATGTGCTTAGTTGTTTTATTGCTTTATTATTAGTTTTCTGTCTTAGAAAATGAAGGGTTGAGATAGACTGGCAAATCTTGGGAGATTTTTCCAGATTAAAAAAAAAGAATCTCGGGGACTTCCTGATGGTCCAGTGGTTAAGAATCTGCCTTCTAATCTAGGGGATGCAGATTTGATCTCTAGTCAGGAACTAAGATCCCACATACCACAAGCTGACTAAGCTCACACGCCTCAACGAAGATCCAATGCAGCCAAATAAAGAGATAAATATTAAAAAAAAAAAAAAAAAGAATCTCTTATTTTTGAATTTCTCTGAGTTTCTTAACCAGAATACTCATGAGGAGATACATTCGAATTTAACTGAGGAGACTGTGGGATTCCTATTTATCAAATCCATTCTCACATGTGTTGGAAATATGGAGTCTTAACAACTGCTCTGCTAGGGAAATCCCTCAGTAAACCAAGTCTTAACAATTGTGTGATCATAGCAATTTGACGACAGTGACTGAATTTTTCAGACCTACAGTTTTATACTTTTATGGACTCAATTACTGACAGGAATGAAGAATGGTACATGAAAAGGAATCCTACTTTGCTTTTTTCTTACGCAGCTGTTACCATCTTATACCTTCAGTCATAGTAAATGGCCCCATCTTTATATACTTGACAGTGGTTCTTTTAGTTGTCAGGTAACAAAATACATAGAAATACAGTGCTGTTTCTAGAACATTGATCTAAATTATTATATGTATGTAATTCTAGGGTATGTTAGAATTCTACTAAGAATAAATTATAGCAGATGCTAAAGTTTAAGAAAAAAAGTGTTTCAAAGTGCACATTGTGGCCATTGTTGTTCAGTTGCCAAGTGTTGTTTGACTCTTTGCGACCCCATGGACTGTGGCCTGCCAGGCTTCTCTGTCCAGGGGATTCTCCAGGCAAGAGTACTGGATTGCCATTTCCTTCTCCAGGGGATCTTTCTGACCCAGATTGAACCCGCATCTCCTACTTGGCAGGCAGATTCTTTACCACCAAATCACATACATTATGCCCATAGAAAAATCTCAACAATACATATATAATACTCATATTTTAAGTCAGTTAGCTTCCTGGAGAAAGCTTAAAAATTATTAGATTTCATCGGAGCATCAGTTTTGAATGATTTAACCAAATGTAGTGTCTTGTTGGATAAACATGGGCTGTTGTGTTGAACAACTCTGGACGATATCATGTATGTTACATTCATATTACGCTGTCCCTGAATGATGACAAATATTTGCAGAAGGTGACCCTAAAGCAGTTTTTTTTTTCCTGATAATAATTTTCAAGACTAATTGTATACCAAGCCACTCCGAGTCTGTGTCATTAGGTAGGATCAGTTTCTCCAAAGTCCCCTTTAACTCAGATGGCGTTGGCTTAGCCCAGACAGGGAAGGTGCCTGCTGCCACTTGCCTACCTGCTGTAGGATGCCTCACCAGCCAGAACCCAAAGTCAGTGCTGCCTCTGACTAGTTTGAGGCTACAGCAGCAGGGAAGGGCTTGTTTATCTGAGTACAAGTGACAAGTTAGGCTTGTGGTTCAAGGGAGGGGGAGGGGAGTTAGAGGAATGCTGAAAATCTGTCTCAACTGCTTTGTTTTCACCAGATTTATATGCAAATACCACAAATCCAACCAGTCTAGTCTGAAGCTGCCCTGCCTCCTAAATCCGTAGTCTTTTCCCAATGCCTGACCCCTTTAGTGTTCCTTGGGTCTGATCTCTTAGTATGAATCAAAATAAGTTTTGATGGAGGGATAAAGAAGCAGACTATTCACTGGAACGTTCTTAAAGCTCTGCAGTGCCTGCAAGGAAAATGCTGCTGGAGTGTAAAGTGTCTTCAACCTCAGAAATGTACGGGGTAGATTTCCAGAGGTTAATTCTGCCATATACCACCCAAAGGCTTGGCTGGCAGGCAGAAGACACTATAAGACTGTAGGCACGTGATGAATTCTAAGAACTAAGGTCTTCTTCCTTGTCCTTATCCATACAAAACTGAGTTAAAAAGAGACCCCACATCCAGTTGGCCTTTTGAAAGGTGGAAAATTATAATGAAGTGCATCAGACGAACATTCAAGGTACACAAGGCTAGTCTCACAGCAGATGGTTATTAGCGATTGGAAAAAACCTAAATCCTGTGTGCCTCAGTTTCCTTGTCAGCTCCTCACAGAGGTTAGGTGTTTTGGTTGCTTTCAAAGGGCTCTTTTGATTGTATATGTTTAGAATTCAGTTGTGGAGTTCATATTTCATCTCATCGCGTTCTTGTAAAGCAAAGTAAGAAATGGAAGGCAGGGTCACTGTTTTTATAGTTTCTTGAGCAGGGAGGTGGGTCTGTAGTGGCCCAGCAGACAGAGTGGTGGTTTTTTCAATTACAGTATGGGAAGAGAAGGCTTTTTGACCCTGAGAGTTGACACTGACATGTTCTTTTTTTAAATTATTAATTTTTATTGCAGTAGATTGCTTTACAGTGTTGTATTAACTTCTACCACATAGCAAAATGAATCAGCCATAGGTATACATATATCCCTTCTTAAAGCCCAAACCGCTCCCTTAGCACCAAATGACCTCAGTGTCTCTCCCTGTCTTTCTTGTTCTCATGCGTGTTCCCCTCTTAAGAGTCTGATAAATGGATTCATGATCAGAAAGTTCCACATCTGACTAGATCTCTGATTTATTTTCTGACTTGAAGTGAGTCATCTTTGAATTTAGATCTTATTTTCCACATGCACTATGAAGTTGTTAAAATGGTCAGGGATTATTCTAAGTGGCTTTCTATCATAAAACTGAAGATAACTTTGGAGAATACTTCACATTTTCAGGATTGGGGAAAAAGATGTAGATAAACCAAATGTGATTCTATTTCTGCCTGTAAAGCACCTCCCCTTCACCACTACCGCCTTTCTCTTTTCACTGGAACGTTCTTAAAGCTCTGCAGTGCCTGCAAGGAAAATGCTGCTGGAGTGTAAGTGTCCAGAAATGCGGTAGATTTCCAGAGGTTAATTCTGCCATATACCACCCAAAGGCTTGGCTGGCAGGCAGAAGACACTATAAGACTGTAGGCACGTGATGAATTCTAAGAACTAAGGTCTTCTTCCTTGTCCTTATCCATACAAAACTGAGTTAAAAAGAGACCCCACATCCAGTTGGCCTTTTGAAAGGTGGAAAATTATAATGAAGTGCATCAGACGAACATTCAAGGTACACAAGGCTAGTCTCACAGCAGATGGTTATTAGCGATTGGAAAAAACCTAAATCCTGTGTGCCTCAGTTTCCTTGTCAGCTCCTCACAGAGGTTAGGTGTTTTGGTTGCTTTCAAAGGGCTCTTTTGATTGTATATGTTTAGAATTCAGTTGTGGAGTTCATATTTCATCTCATCGCGTTCTTGTAAAGCAAAGTAAGAAATGGAAGGCAGGGTCACTGTTTTTATAGTTTCTTGAGCAGGGAGGTGGGTCTGTAGTGGCCCAGCAGACAGAGTGGTGGTTTTTTCAATTACAGTATGGGAAGAGAAGGGTTTTTGACCCTGAGAGTTGACACTGACATGTTCTTTTTTTAAATTATTAATTTTTATTGCAGTAGATTGCTTTACAGTGTTGTATTAACTTCTACCACATAGCAAAATGAATCAGCCATAGGTATACATATATCCCTTCTTAAAGCCCAAACCGCTCCCTTAGCACCAAATGACCTCAGTGTCTCTCCCTGTCTTTCTTGTTCTCATGCGTGTTCCCCTCTTAAGAGTCTGATAAATGGATTCATGATCAGAAAGTTCCACATCTGACTAGATCTCTGATTTATTTTCTGACTTGAAGTGAGTCATCTTTGAATTTAGATCTTATTTTCCACATGCACTATGAAGTTGTTAAAATGGTCAGGGATTATTCTAAGTGGCTTTCTATCATAAAACTGAAGATAACTTTGGAGAATACTTCACATTTTCAGGATTGGGGAAAAAGATGTAGATAAACCAAATGTGATTCTATTTCTGCCTGTAAAGCACCTCCCCTTCACCACTACCGCCTTTCTCTTTTTAGGTCTGCTCCTCTTGGGCTGCTATGTTTTCTTTTTTTTATAAATTATTTTTTAAGTGCAGAATAATTGCTTGTGTTGGCTTCTGTTGTACAACACCGTGAATCAGTCATAGGTATACATGTATTCCCTCCTTTGTGAACTCCTACCCATCCACCACCTCAGGTTGGTATTAAAATTGATTATTTTTAATTCACTGAGTTCACATGAGCTGGGAAATAGAGGCAAGCCAACTTAAAAGTATGAGCTTAAATTATCTACAAACAGATGGGCAATAAAGATTTGATAGTATCAGCAGGCCACATGTTGTGGGTTTATATGTATTCAGATAGTGTGTGAGATAAATCCTTCAGAAAAAGTTCACCTGAACCCTGGACTAGGACTCTGTGCTGGCTAAAAGTCCCTGTATCTTCATCCCTGAATTGTGTGGCTTCACACCGATATTGGGGTTTGCAACTTTGTGAGTTTTATTTTGACATTAAACACATTTTGGGTGCCTGGGGAGCAGTGATTTCTGTAGATAAGATATACAGAAACATTTATGTTGATAGGAATTTATTTATTAAAATTTTTTTCCGTTGTTTTATGTTTTGAGTTTTTTGACCCCAAGGCATGTGGGATCTTAGTTCCCCCACCATACCTTCTGCACTGGAAGGTGACATCTTAACCATGGACCACCAGGGAAATCCCTAATGATAGGAATCTAGAGATGTGATTCTTTAGAGACTCTCTCTAGTCCCACCAATTCATCGCAACCTAAGATATTTAGACCAACACCCAGAAAATACACTGGGTTCTGACAGTCAGAGCTATAGAATGTGGTGCTCTATAGCCTGTGTGCGTAAGCAGACCCGAGAAATATCAGGAGTGGGCCTCTATTATCTTGTATATGGCATGTCTGGCCAGCCTCTAGGAGGCATGTAGTGTCCAACCTGTTCTAGAACTGATTTTCTCAGAGACAGAACATTCAGTGGTGTCTCCAGATCATACAAAGATTCTGACTAACCTCTCGAGGCAATGGAACTGTGAATACTTTTGTCAACAACAAATGAGACGTGTACACTGAAAACCCCAAAGTGTCCTTGAAGGAGGTGAAACAAGAACTGAATAAATGGCAAGACATCTAGTAGGAAGCAGGAAGACTTAATATTCTGAAGATGGCAGTCCTCCCAAGTTGATGGATATAGTCAATGAAGTCTTTGCCAACATTCCAGGCAGGTTTGTTTTTTTCCCAGAAATGGTCAAGTTGATTCTAAAATTTGGTCAAGAAGGAACACAAAATCATCTTCAAAAAGAGAACAAAGTTGTAAGGCTCAGACTTAATCATTTTAATTTCTTCTGTCTTTTTTTGACCATGTAGGATGACTTGTGGGATCTTACTTCCCTGACCAGGGATTGAACCCCAGCCCTTGGCAGTGAAAATACTGAGTCCTAACCACTGAACCATCAGGAAGTTCCCCAGACTTTATGTAGAAACATACTATAAAGCTGCAGTGATTGAAAGCAGGCACTATTAGCATAAGGTGAATCTGGACTTCAGACCCTTGTTTTCAGGCCTCCAGCCTCAGGTTGAATGATAGCCCCAGGTTTCCTGGTTTTCCAGCTCACAGATGGCAGCTTATGAGGCCTCTTGGCCTCCATAGCCTTGTGAGTCAATTTATAATAAATTTCCTCTTATATATATCTTGATGTATCCTATCGGTTGTTTCTCCAGAGAACCCTCACGAATACAGAGGACTAAACCTGGAAGCTCGCTAAAGCTAGACACAGAAGGTCACAAATTCTATGATTCCATTTATATGAAATATCCCAAATAGGAATCTTAGATAGACTCTCTCTAGTCCCACCAATTCATCGCAACCTAAGATATTTAGACCAACACCCAGAAAATACACTGGGTTCTGACAGTCAGAGCTATAGAATGTGGTGCTCTATAGCCTGTGTGCGTAAGCAGACCCGAGAAATATCAGGAGTGGGCCTCTATTATCTTGTATATGGCATGTCTGGCCAGCCTCTAGGAGGCATGTAGTGTCCAACCTGTTCTAGAACTGATTTTCTCAGAGACAGAACATTCAGTGGTGTCTCCAGATCATACAAAGATTCTGACTAACCTCTCGAGGCAATGGAACTGTGAATACTTTTGTCAACAACAAATGAGACGTGTACACTGAAAACCCCAAAGTGTCCTTGAAGGAGGTGAAACAAGAACTGAATAAATGGCAAGACATCTAGTAGGAAGCAGGAAGACTTAATATTCTGAAGATGGCAGTCCTCCCAAGTTGATGGATATAGTCAATGAAGTCTTTGCCAACATTCCAGGCAGGTTTGTTTTTTTCCCAGAAATGGTCAAGTTGATTCTAAAATTTGGTCAAGAAGGAACACAAAATCATCTTCAAAAAGAGAACAAAGTTGTAAGGCTCAGACTTAATCATTTTAATTTCTTCTGTCTTTTTTTGACCATGTAGGATGACTTGTGGGATCTTACTTCCCTGACCAGGGATTGAACCCCAGCCCTTGGCAGTGAAAATACTGAGTCCTAACCACTGAACCATCAGGAAGTTCCCCAGACTTTATGTAGAAACATACTATAAAGCTGCAGTGATTGAAAGCAGGCACTATTAGCATAAGGTGAATCTGGACTTCAGACCCTTGTTTTCAGGCCTCCAGCCTCAGGTTGAATGATAGCCCCAGGTTTCCTGGTTTTCCAGCTCACAGATGGCAGCTTATGAGGCCTCTTGGCCTCCATAGCCTTGTGAGTCAATTTTTATAATAAATTTCCTCTTATATATATCTTGATGTATCCTATCGGTTGTTTCTCCAGAGAACCCTCACGAATACAGAGGACTAAACCTGGAAGCTCGCTAAAGCTAGACACAGAAGGTCACAAATTCTATGATTCCATTTATATGAAATATCCCAAATAGGCAAATCCATAAAGATGGAGATAGATGATTGATTGCTCAGGAGCTTGGGGTGGGGAGGTAGACCCTGGGGAGTGACTGCTTTGGGTGCATGTTTCTATTTATTTATTTTTGGCTGCATTGGGTCTTGGTTGCTTTTGGGGCTTTTCTCTAGTTGCGGGGAACAGGGGCTCCTCTTCATTGGAGTGCACAGGCTTCTCATTGTGGTGGCCTCTCTTGTTGCGGAGCACAGGCTCTAGGGTGCGCTCACTTTGGCAGTTGTGGCAAGCGCGTTCGATAGTTGTCGCTCCCAGGCTCTAGAGCACAGGCTCCATAGTTATAGTGCACGGGCTTAGTTGTTCCTTGGCATGTGGAATCTTCCCAGATCAGGGATCAAGCCTGTGTCTCCTGCATTGGCAGGCAGATTTCTTATCAGCTTTGTCACCAGGAAAGCCCCTGGAACAAGGTTTTTGTTTGCTTTTTATTAAGGATGTAATAAAAATAGTGTAAAGTCAGCAGTGATGATTTTGAACACATTTTCCCAAATTTTTATTATAAAAAAATAAACGATAAATAAAATTAGCAGTGATGGTTGCACAACTTTGTGAAAATACTAAAACCCACTAAACTGTACACATTAAAAGAGTACATTTTATGTTTTGTAAATTTTGTCTCCAAAAAACTCCACAGAAGGAATATTAAAGATAATTTTAATTTTCAAAAAATGACTTTGGGGAATCTGTTAGGGAATGAGTGTATAGTATAATGTAAAAGTCCTGATTTAAAGTCACACAACCTGGGTGAAAGTTCCCAGTCCTTGCTTACTAGCTGTATGATGTAGAGTTGGTTATGTAACCTCTCTGTGACACGGTATCTTCATCTATATGTAAAGTGGTTACAACAGGGCCGGACAGGTGGTGAGCATTGTATAAGTGTTTGTCATTTTCACGGTAATGCCATAGAATGTATGAGACAGTAGTGCGAAGCAAAAGCCAATACCGAGAAAGCTGTGCTGAGTTGTACCAGATAAGGGTGGAGTATATTGACTAAACCTGGAAGCTCGCTAAAGCTAGACACAGAAGGTCACAAATTCTATGATTCCATTTATATGAAATATCCCAAATAGGCAAATCCATAAAGATGGAGATAGATGATTGATTGCTCAGGAGCTTGGGGTGGGGAGGTAGACCCTGGGGAGTGACTGCTTTGGGTGCATGTTTCTATTTATTTATTTTTGGCTGCATTGGGTCTTGGTTGCTTTTGGGGCTTTTCTCTAGTTGCGGGGAACAGGGGCTCCTCTTCATTGGAGTGCACAGGCTTCTCATTGTGGTGGCCTCTCTTGTTGCGGAGCACAGGCTCTAGGGTGCGCTCACTTTGGCAGTTGTGGCAAGCGCGTTCGATAGTTGTCGCTCCCAGGCTCTAGAGCACAGGCTCCATAGTTATAGTGCACGGGCTTAGTTGTTCCTTGGCATGTGGAATCTTCCCAGATCAGGGATCAAGCCTGTGTCTCCTGCATTGGCAGGCAGATTTCTTATCAGCTTTGTCACCAGGAAAGCCCCTGGAACAAGGTTTTTGTTTGCTTTTTATTAAGGATGTAATAAAAATAGTGTAAAGTCAGCAGTGATGATTTTGAACACATTTTCCCAAATTTTTATTATAAAAAATAAAGCGATAAATAAAATTAGCAGTGATGGTTGCACAACTTTGTGAAAATACTAAAACCCACTAAACTGTACACATTAAAAGAGTACATTTTATGTTTTGTAAATTTTGTCTCCAAAAAACTCCACAGAAGGAATATTAAAGATAATTTTAATTTTCAAAAAATGACTTTGGGGAATCTGTTAGGGAATGAGTGTATAGTATAATGTAAAAGTCCTGATTTAAAGTCACACAACCTGGGTGAAAGTTCCCAGTCCTTGCTTACTAGCTGTATGATGTAGAGTTGGTTATGTAACCTCTCTGTGACACGGTATCTTCATCTATATGTAAAGTGGTTACAACAGGGCCGGACAGGTGGTGAGCATTGTATAAGTGTTTGTCATTTTCACGGTAATGCCATAGAATGTATGAGACAGTAGTGCGAAGCAAAAGCCAATACCGAGAAAGCTGTGCTGAGTTGTACCAGATAAGGGTGGAGTATATTGCTTCATTTGGTTTATTGCCTGAACTCTGCTCTGTGTTCACTCAGAGAAACAGCCTGGGCTTAGTGGAAAAGGAGGGGGAGATTATGTGGGTTCAAGGATATAATGCCTTAATATAATCCTCTTACATCCTGGAGAAAGGTCCAAAAATATGTTGTGTGTTCAATGGTATCTGACTCTTTGCAACCCTATGGGTTCTAGCCCACCAGGCTCCTCTGTCTATGGACATCTCCAGGCAAGAATATTGAACTGGGTGGCTATTCTCTTCTCCAGGGGATCTTCCCCACCCAGGGATCGAACCCAGGTCTCCTGCGGCTCCTGTGTTGGAAGGCAGATTCTTTACCACTGCACCACCTGGGGAGTCCCTGTGATATATGAGAGGAGGAAAAATAAGGCCAATAAATGATAGAACCGTGAGCAGAGTGGTCTTGAAGTTCTCTGGAAGATCTAAACAAAATCCCAGTTTATTACTATAGTGAAGATTTGCCTGTGGGAAGCCAGGATACTTCAGAAGAGATGGCTGTGTGTGTGTGTGTGTTTGTTGGGTAGGAGATAATTCTACTTTGGATTTCTGAAATCCTTTCATTCTAAAAACTTTAAAAGTCCTTTTGTATGTTTTATCTCATTTGTCAGAATGTCTCTGGTTAGACAGTGCAAGGATGTTGATGATTCATGATATTATAGATTAGGAATTAAAATACAGGGAAGTGATAAAATTTGGCCAAAGAAAGAGAAAGAAAGAGAGAGAGCAGGAGAAAGAAAGGATAAATTGCATGAACCTTATAATTAAACGAGAGCTTGGTGGATTTCCTCTGCATTAAGAAAGAAAGGAAGGTGTTGGGGATTTAAAGCAGAGTTCCCAAAGTTGACCGCATGTTGGAATTAACCTTTGGAGCTTTAACAGATCCAGAACTTGGTTCCCATTCCCAAGATTAATTCTTGATTCTGAAATAATGCATCTTGGGCTTTGAAATGTTTTCAAAGCTTAATCAACCACTCTGGTTTTAAATTTGGGGAGTTAGAGTCTGGAAAAGGAAATCTAAAATCTGTTTTATTTACTTTTATTGTAAGCATATGATATTTAAATTCAAAACTAAGACTCCTATGGACAGAGGAGCCTGGTGGGCCACAGGCCACAGGGTCACAGAGAGTCAGACACAACTAGGTGATGAAAACTATGAAACAATTTATAAAAAAATAGCGGGGGTCTTCCCTGGTGGTCCAATGTGTGGGGACACCACTTTGCAGTACAAGGGGTGCCGGTTCGATCCCTGGCCTGGGAAGATCCCGTGTGCAGTGGAGCGGCTGGGCTGATGTGTCCAACTGCCAAGCCAGAGCTCTAGAGTGCATGCACCCAGGGCTGGTGCCCTGCAGTGAGAGAGCCACTGCAATGGGAGGCCCACAGGCCAAAGAACAAAGATGGATGAAAACAAATACCTGGGGAGTCCCTGTGATATATGAGAGGAGGAAAAATAAGGCCAATAAATGATAGAACCGTGAGCAGAGTGGTCTTGAAGTTCTCTGGAAGATCTAAACAAAATCCCAGTTTATTACTATAGTGAAGATTTGCCTGTGGGAAGCCAGGATACTTCAGAAGAGATGGCTGTGTGTGTGTGTGTGTTTGTTGGGTAGGAGATAATTCTACTTTGGATTTCTGAAATCCTTTCATTCTAAAAACTTTAAAAGTCCTTTTGTATGTTTTATCTCATTTGTCAGAATGTCTCTGGTTAGACAGTGCAAGGATGTTGATGATTCATGATATTATAGATTAGGAATTAAAATACAGGGAAGTGATAAAATTTGGCCAAAGAAAGAGAAAGAAAGAGAGAGAGCAGGAGAAAGAAAGGATAAATTGCATGAACCTTATAATTAAACGAGAGCTTGGTGGATTTCCTCTGCATTAAGAAAGAAAGGAAGGTGTTGGGGATTTAAAGCAGAGTTCCCAAAGTTGACCGCATGTTGGAATTAACCTTTGGAGCTTTAACAGATCCAGAACTTGGTTCCCATTCCCAAGATTAATTCTTGATTCTGAAATAATGCATCTTGGGCTTTGAAACTTTTGCAAAGCTTCTTCAACCACACTGGTTTTAAATTTGGGGAGTTAGAGTCTGGAAAAGGAAATCTAAAATCTGTTTTATTTACTTTTATTGTAAGCATATGATATTTAAATTCAAAACTAAGACTCCTATGGACAGAGGAGCCTGGTGGGCCACAGGCCACAGGGTCACAGAGAGTCAGACACAACTAGGTGATGAAAACTATGAAACAATTTATAAAAAAATAGCGGGGGTCTTCCCTGGTGGTCCAATGTGTGGGGACACCACTTTGCAGTACAAGGGGTGCCGGTTCGATCCCTGGCCTGGGAAGATCCCGTGTGCAGTGGAGCGGCTGGGCTGATGTGTCCAACTGCCAAGCCAGAGCTCTAGAGTGCATGCACCCAGGGCTGGTGCCCTGCAGTGAGAGAGGCCACTGCAATGGGAGGCCCACACAGGCCAAAGAACAAAGATGGATGAAAACAAATAAATGTAAGACCAATAAAAATGGCCAACAATAAATAAAAAAAAAAAGAACAGGAAACTTAAAGATCTAAGAGTTACAAAAAGTGGGTACTTCTGAGGTGAGAAAATTGTAATAGAAGCATGGGTAATATTTACTGTAAGGATATTTTTTTAAAAATTATTTATTTGGCTGTGCTGGGTTTTTGGTGTGGGTGTTTGGAGCTCTCAGTTGCTACATGTGGTATCTAATTCCCTGACTAGGGATTGAACCCAGCACCCTTGATAGGAAGTGTAGATTCTTAGCCACTGAACCACCAGGAAAGTCCCATCTGTAAGGATATATTAAATAGAAATATATATTAAATAGAAATGATTTTCTTATTCTTGTGATACACAGATGAATATTGTAATTGTGGTATTATGTCATGGTATTAATACTGTCTACAATGAAAATCTTATGCAAAAGAAGAGATCACTTAAAATATCGTACTTTGAAAAATAATAGCAGTAGTTATAGGAATTTTTTTATTTCTGTAATTATTATAGGATAATTAGTGATAGCTATTATTTGCTATGGGCTATTTTTATAGTTACTATTTCCCAGGTGGCCCCAGAGGTAAAAGAACTGACCTGCCAAGGCAGGAGACCATAAGAGACACGGGTTCGATCCCTGAATTGGGAAGATCCCCTGGAGGAGGGCATCACAAATCACTCTGGTATTCTTGCCTGAAGAATCCCATGGATGATGGAACCTGCTGGGCTACAGTCTATGGGATCCCCAGTCTGCCGTAGACCTAGTCCACGGGGTCGCAAAAAATCGACTATAACTGAAGCAACTTAGCACACATGATTTGCTATGTGCTAGATATTGTTCTAAGTATCCAGTTTAATAGATGAAAACAACGAGGTTTAAGACATATTAAGAAATTTGCTCAAGAGAACACAGTTAATGAATAGCAGAAATGGGTATATTGGGTTTCAGACGCATTGATCTATCCTTCTGAGCAAAAAATGGGGGGCAGAGCCGAGAATGCCTTTGGGGTCTTTATAGAGTGCATGCACCCAGGGCTGGTGCCCTGCAGTGAGAGAGCCACTGCAATGGGAGGCCCACACAGGCCAAAGAACAAAGATGGATGAAAACAAATAAATGTAAGACCAATAAAAATGGCCAACAATAAATAAAAAAAAAGAACAGGAAACTTAAAGATCTAAGAGTTACAAAAAGTGGGTACTTCTGAGGTGAGAAAATTGTAATAGAAGCATGGGTAATATTTACTGTAAGGATATTTTTTTAAAAATTATTTATTTGGCTGTGCTGGGTTTTTGGTGTGGGTGTTTGGAGCTCTCAGTTGCTACATGTGGTATCTAATTCCCTGACTAGGGATTGAACCCAGCACCCTTGATAGGAAGTGTAGATTCTTAGCCACTGAACCACCAGGAAAGTCCCATCTGTAAGGATATATTAAATAGAAATATATATTAAATAGAAATGATTTTCTTATTCTTGTGATACACAGATGAATATTGTAATTGTGGTATTATGTCATGGTATTAATACTGTCTACAATGAAAATCTTATGCAAAAGAAGAGATCACTTAAAATATCGTACTTTGAAAAATAATAGCAGTAGTTATAGGAATTTTTTTATTTCTGTAATTATTATAGGATAATTAGTGATAGCTATTATTTGCTATGGGCTATTTTTATAGTTACTATTTCCCAGGTGGCCCCAGAGGTAAAAGAACTGACCTGCCAAGGCAGGAGACCATAAGAGACACGGGTTCGATCCCTGAATTGGGAAGATCCCCTGGAGGAGGGCATCACAAATCACTCTGGTATTCTTGCCTGAAGAATCCCATGGATGATGGAACCTGCTGGGCTACAGTCGATGGGATCCCCAGGCGGCCGTAGACCTAGTCCACGGGGTCGCAAAATCGACTATAACTGAAGCAACTTAGCACACATGATTTGCTATGTGCTAGATATTGTTCTAAGTATCCAGTTTAATAGATGAAAACAACGAGGTTTAAGACATATTAAGAAATTTGCTCAAGAGAACACAGTTAATGAATAGCAGAAATGGGTATATTGGGTTTCAGACGCATTGATCTATCCTTCTGAGACTTGTAATAAAAACTGAAAGGTGGGCAGAGCCGAGAATGCCTTTGGGGTCTTTATTGTGGAAGATTTAAATGACTTTTAGGAAAGAAGCTTCTGAAAACAAAACACCTTTCTCATGCATATGAGCTCAGAGCCTGAAGCCCAGGAGGAAGGCCTGATGGCTGGAGAGGCACGTGGGGTGGGGAGGGGGTGCAGTGCTGCACTGAGGTCATGCAAACAAGCCAGAAAATAAAAGAGGTAATAGGCCAGCCTCAGTAGAATTACTCCCTTTTCTCTTAGATGCAGGCCTGGGCTTCCCTGGTGGTCCAGCGGGTGAGGGTACCACCTGCAGTGCAGGGAGCACTGGTTCGATCCTTGGCCTGGGAGAATTCCACATGCTGCAGAGTGGCTGGACGGATGTGTCCAACTACGGAGCCCAAGCTCTGGGGCACGTGTGCCCAGAGCCGGTGCTCTGCAACGAGAGAGGCCACTGTGATGGCAGGCCCATACAGGCCAAAAAACAAAGATAAATAAATGAAAGATCAATAGAAGTGGCCAAAAAAAGAAAAAGAAGATACAGGCTTACATATCTTCCTCGCACACACCCACATTTGCGCGCAAACACACAATGGTTTTGCAATTCTCTGTGGAACACTTGGCAAGCCTTTCAGCACTTTCATTATAAGGTGCCTGTGTTAGAGGGAAGGGAATTTATCCACGTTTATGCCAGTGCTTTGAAGGAAAGCCACATTCTTTTGAGATCATCCTGTGCAGTACTAATCAATTAGACTATCATGTAGAACGTTTTATTCAGGAATTCTAAGTTGGAACATTTGGTCTGAAGTCATATGTTATACATGAATTCATGATAGAAAAGCAACATGGATGATGGAACCTGCTGGGCTACAGTCTATGGGATCCCCAGTCTGCCGTAGACCTAGTCCACGGGCGAAATCGACTATAACTGAAGCAACTTAGCACACATGATTTGCTATTCTAATTTTTATCCAGTTTAATAGATGAAAACAACGAGGTTTAAGACATATTAAGAAATTTGCTCAAGAGAACACAGTTAATGAATAGCAGAAATGGGTATATTGGGTTTCAGACGCATTGATCTATCCTTCTGAGACTTGTAATAAAAACTGAAAGGTGGGCAGAGCCGAGAATGCCTTTGGGGTCTTTATTGTGGAAGATTTAAATGACTTTTAGGAAAGAAGCTTCTGAAAACAAAACACCTTTCTCATGCATATGAGCTCAGAGCCTGAAGCCCAGGAGGAAGGCCTGATGGCTGGAGAGGCACGTGGGGTGGGGAGGGGGTGCAGTGCTGCACTGAGGTCATGCAAACAAGCCAGAAAATAAAAGAGGTAATAGGCCAGCCTCAGTAGAATTACTCCCTTTTCTCTTAGATGCAGGCCTGGGCTTCCCTGGTGGTCCAGCGGGTGAGGGTACCACCTCGCAGTGCAGGGAGCACTGGTTCGATCCTTGGCCTGGGAGAATTCCACATGCTGCAGAGTGGCTGGACGGATGTGTCCAACTACGGAGCCCAAGCTCTGGGGCACGTGTGCCCAGAGCCGGTGCTCTGCAACGAGAGAGGCCACTGTGATGGCAGGCCCATACAGGCCAAAAAACAAAGATAAATAAATGAAAGATCAATAGAAGTGGCCAAAAAAAGAAAAAGAAGATACAGGCTTACATATCTTCCTCGCACACACCCACATTTGCGCGCAAACACACAATGGTTTTGCAATTCTCTGTGGAACACTTGGCAAGCCTTTCAGCACTTTCATTATAAGGTGCCTGTGTTAGAGGGAAGGGAATTTATCCACGTTTATGCCAGTGCTTTGAAGGAAAGCCACATTCTTTTGAGATCATCCTGTGCAGTACTAATCAATTAGACTATCATGTAGAACGTTTTATTCAGGAATTCTAAGTTGGAACATTTGGTCTGAAGTCATATGTTATACACATGAATTCATGATAGAAAAGCAACATGTAACTACCACTTAAAAAAAAGTGTTTTATTCGGATTTTAGTTGTTTTATAGTGTTGTATTATTTTCTGCTCTACAATGAAGTGAATCAGCTCTCTGTCATGGTCATTTGTTTTTTGGCATCTTAATGAATTTCTTATTTATTGCTCTAAATATCTGTGTTTTTATTTGTTGATTGTTTGATCTTTGTGTGTGTGTGTGTGTTTTCTATTGTGACCCCATGGAGTGTAACCTTCCAGGCTCCTCTGTCAGTGGGATTTTGCAAGCAAGAATATTAGAGTAGGTTGCCATTTTCTTCTCAATGGGGTAGTCTCTGACCCAGGGATCGAACCCCTGTCTCTTGTGTCTCCTGCTCTCACAAGTGGATTCCTTACCACTGAGTGACTAGCGAAGTACTTAGAAAGTTACGTAAACATATTTTCTGCACGTCCTCACTTTCTATTTATCCCTTGTATCACATTAGTCTCTGGCTCTGCTGCTGCCCTGAAACTGTGTTTTTCTGTGTCCAAGAGTGATTTCCATGGAGCCCATATCCATTGGTGAATATTTCTTTCTCTTTCCTTTCTTTGGCTTTACAACCATTTGTCTGAGTAAGAGATGTAAGATAAACTACCTAGGTTGCAGAGGTAGATGGTAGGTAAAGGTAGCCAGTACAGTTACAGGGTCAAATGCAGGCAAGAATAAGCAACTTGGGTGTTTAGTGGCATGAACAGAATACAGGGGCAAGGAGTCCAGGGTGTGTGGGTGGACATGAAGTAGAAGGGGATGGGGTGATGGCCATGATTCAAAGGCTTTAGGCCAGCAGGGGTATTTACCTGGAAGGATGTGTTTCCATTTGTAGCAGAGCCTCAGTAACCAGAGTATAGAGCAGAATTCTAATCTCCTGAAGGAGGATTGATTATTCACCTGTGAGGTTAACCAAGGGGAGTATAAAAGCAAAGAATTTCTAATCTCCTGAAGGAGGATGGGAGTGCTTTTTGAGATCATCCTCTGCAGTACTAATCAATTAGACTATCATGTAGAACGTTTTATTCAGGAATTCTAAGTTGGAACATTTGGTCTGAAGTCATATGTTATACACATGAATTCATGATAGAAAAGCAACATGTAACTACCACTTAAAAAGTGTTTTATTCGGATTTTAGTTGTTTTATAGTGTTGTATTATTTTCTGCTCTACAATGAAGTGAATCAGCTCTCTGTCATGGTCATTTGTTTTTTGGCATCTTAATGAATTTCTTATTTATTGCTCTAAATATCTGTGTTTTTATTTGTTGATTGTTTGATCTTTGTGTGTGTGTGTGTTTTCTATTGTGACCCCATGGAGTGTAACCTTCCAGGCTCCTCTGTCAGTGGGATTTTGCAAGCAAGAATATTAGAGTAGGTTGCCATTTTCTTCTCAATGGGGTAGTCTCTGACCCAGGGATCGAACCCCTGTCTCTTGTGTCTCCTGCTCTCACAAGTGGATTCCTTACCACTGAGTGACTAGCGAAGTACTTAGAAAGTTACGTAAACATATTTTCTGCACGTCCTCACTTTCTATTTATCCCTTGTATCACATTAGTCTCTGGCTCTGCTGCTGCCCTGAAACTGTGTTTTTCTGTGTCCAAGAGTGATTTCCATGGAGCCCATATCCATTGGTGAATATTTCTTTCTCTTTCCTTTCTTTGGCTTTACAACCATTTGTCTGAGTAAGAGATGTAAGATAAACTACCTAGGTTGCAGAGGTAGATGGTAGGTAAAGGTAGCCAGTACAGTTACAGGGTCAAATGCAGGCAAGAATAAGCAACTTGGGTGTTTAGTGGCATGAACAGAATACAGGGGCAAGGAGTCCAGGGTGTGTGGGTGGACATGAAGTAGAAGGGGATGGGGTGATGGCCATGATTCAAAGGCTTTAGGCCAGCAGGGGTATTTACCTGGAAGGATGTGTTTCCATTTGTAGCAGAGCCTCAGTAACCAGAGTATAGAGCAGAATTCTAATCTCCTGAAGGAGGATTGATTATTCACCTGTGAGGCTTTGGGGATGGGACTGCAGATGTGAGAGCGCTTGGGTCCAATGCATGATACACCAGACATGCCTTGTGAAAATGGATTGAGGTTTTGTCCTCTCAAACTGTCTTCTTTCTGTATGGTGAGATGAAGGGGAGAAGGGAGCTGAGACTGGTGATCACTATTGATGTCCTCACTGCCTTGGTCAAGATTGGTTCAGGACCTGGATGAGGACTGAACCAGCAGGTACGTGGTAGCAATGGAACCAGCTAGAAGCATTCGAGGAATTTAGGGACAAAGGTTAATTAATTAACTAATTAATTCATACATCACTGTCTAGCATTCTATCTGTTCTTTTTTTTTTTTTTTTTAAAGATTTATTTATTTATTTATTTTTGGGTGGGGGTCGGGTTGGGGAGGGAGGGGAGCAGGCAGTCCACTTCTATTGGTCTTTCGTTTCTCTCTGTTCATCCATCTTTGTTCTTTGGCTCCTGTGGGCCTCCCATCGCGGTGGCGTCTGTCGTTGCAGAGCGCCGGCTCTGGGCGCATGCGCTCCAGAGCTCCGGCTCGGTAACCAGACACATCAGTCCAGCCGCTCCGCGGCACGTGGGATCTTCCCAGGCCAGGGCTCGAACCGGCGCCCCTTGCACTGCAAGGCGGTGTCCTTACCCACTGGACCACCAGGGGAAGCCCTCTATCTGTTCTTATACCTCTGCTCACAGCATTGTGCTCTTCAATCATGTTTAAATCTCCCTTCTTCAACATTATTGTCAAATTCAGATACCGCCTAGCAGGTGTAAATGCTTAGGACGTCAATACACCTAGTTGGTGGATGAAGACTTTTAAAGATTTGTTTTGGTTTTTGATGTGGGTCATTTTTAAAGTCTTTATTAAATTTGTTATAGTATTGCTTCTATTTTTTGTGTGTTTTTGTTTTTTGGCTATGAGGCATGTGGAATCTTAAAAGGCTGCCTAACCAGGGATCAAACCTGCACCGCTTGCACTGGAAGGTGAAATCTTAACTACTGAACCACTAGGGAAGTCTGGTATGTGAAGATTTTTTCTTTTTAATAATTATCTTTATTTTGTTTGTTGTTTTTACAGAGTTTTGTTGTTTACAGATGTGTATGATCCCAAATTAGTCATGTGTATATCTGTGGCCCCCTCCCTTCTCCACCCCCCTGCCGGTTCCCCCCATCCCACCCCTCCAGCCCGTCGCACAGCACCCCTGCAGGATTCCCTATTCCCATAGTACAATGACAGTGGCTATCTTTTTCATATATGATAGTGTAGGTTTCCATGTTACTCTCTCTATGCCTCCCACCCGCTGTTCATTCCCCACAATGTCCATATGTCTATTCTGTCCATATGTCTATTCCATATGCCTCTGTTTTTCCATCGCTTCACTGCGTGTGTTATCATTACCATCTTACTAGATACCATATATATGTGTTAGTATACTGTATTTGTGTGAAGACTTTTAAAACCCACATTAGCTTTGTGATTACCTTAACTTCCTCTTCCCACATAGGACTACATATACTTAGATCCACAAATATTAAAAGACATTTTGATAATAGGTTTTTAATGTTGTTATTTGTAGCTGTATATGCTTACCTGTTTGTTCAGCTGTGTGACTACCTCCCAACCTGGGAGACAGGTGAAGAAGGGTGGAAGGAAGGGAGAGACTAATAAATTATATGGACCTGGCACAATGCCAGGTGTTTTACATAGATTATCCCATAGAACTTTCAAGAACCTTGGAAGGCAAATCTATTGTCTTCACTTTACAGGTGGAAAAACAGAGGCTCAAAAAGTCAAGATAACTTAAACACAGTCATGATGAATAATAGAACCATCCTCAAACAGAAGTCCTATTCCAAAGCTCCTTCTTTTACTAATGTTGTTGTTTAGGCGCTCAGTTGTGCCTGACTCTTTGCGACCCCATGGATCGAAGCCCACCAGGTTCCTCTGTCCATGGGATTCTCCAACCAAGGAATACTGGAGTAGGTGGCCATTTCCATCTCCAGGGGAACTTCCTGACCCAGGGATCAAACTCATGCCTCCTGCATTGGCAGGTGGGTTCTTTACCCCTGAGCCACTTGGGAAACCCTTCTCTTACGGTTACCCCACAGGAAATTATAGGCAGAGACAGGGACAGGAACAAAAACTGGTGAGGTTCTGGGGTTACCTTGATGAACAGAACTCAGGGGCAACACAAGGGTTGGAACACAAAGCGCAAGGGAGCCTTCAGATTAGAGAGTTGAGGGAGGAGGTCTGGTCGGGAGAACTTCTTGGCTGGCCTGCTCCTTTTCTGGTGCTATTCATTTCCTCCTGCTCTCTGTAGTTCTTTACTGCCCTCAGGAGAGAACCAGGCATCCTGGTCCCGAAATTAGGACCAGAAGCCATGACAGGGTCAGGTGATGTGCTCAGTGAATCACCTACCACCCGAGAACTAGAAATTGAAACCTCTGCCTCTGTAATCACAGCACCAGGTCAGAGCTGATGCCACGTTGTCATCTCCAGACCGCTCAGCTCAGAAGCACGCTGACTCAGTTCTGAGGTAGGGATCTGCTATTTGTTCCTGGTGGTGCAGAATGAGGCAGTGATGTGTTTGTTCCCACAGGTGCCGTTTTTCCTCTTTGCCGGGCATTTGTTATTGTTTACCTGAAATTGCCTTCTATGTGTAGAGGCCTTACAAGGACACACCCTGTGTGACACAGCACTGAGGTACAAGGGTGCTGAGCTGACTTCCTAATAGTGCCGGCCCGGGTCTGGGACTCATCTATCACAGAAAGAGAAACTGTACATGTGTGTGCGTGTGTGTTCCTGCAATCTTTCTGCCCCTTTCTCTGTAGAGGGCTGTGACTTAGAAAAGGCAGGACAACAAAATAGATCTCCCTGCTTATGGGGGAAACTGCTGGAAGATATTTTAAAGTTCTGGAAGCCCTTTTTAGAAGAAAAAACCAAACAGGGTGAACAGCAAAGAGGAGACTGGTCCCTGGAAAGGCAGCGTGCCTGGCAACGGTAGAAGCAAGGCTTGTGAAACAGGCCGCCAGCAACAGGCTCAGACGTCTTTGGTGTGTCCGTCAGGTAGGAGAAAATGAACCCAGAGGGTTCTGAGGCAGCTCTAGGTTTAGAGCAGGTGGCGGTGGTGTGTTCTTGGTTTTTTCTTCTTACCAGTAATCCTTCTTCTGGTCTTGGGGTGTAGTGGTAAAGAATCTGCCTGCAGTGCAGGAGATGTGGCTTCCATTCCTGGGTCAGGAAGATCCCCTGGAGAAAGAAATGACAACCCACTCTAGTATTCTTGCCTGGGAAATCCCATGGGCAGAGGAGCCTGGTGGACTACAGTCCATGGGGTTACAAAATGTAGGGCATGATTTTAGCGACTGAACAACAACAGTAATCCCAGGAAGAGAAAATAGCCAGTGTATATTTTTAAGGTATGTATTTTAAGATATAGTACATCCTCAGGAGAACCAGGCATCCTGGTCCCGAAATTGGACCAGAAGCCATGACAGGGTCAGGTGATGTGCTCAGTGAATCACCTACCACCCGAGAACTAGAAATTGAAACCTCTGCCTCTGTAATCACAGCACCAGGTCAGAGCTGATGCCACGTTGTCATCTCCAGACCGCTCAGCTCAGAAGCACGCTGACTCAGTTCTGAGGTAGGGATCTGCTATTTGTTCCTGGTGGTGCAGAATGAGGCAGTGATGTGTTTGTTCCCACAGGTGCCGTTTTTCCTCTTTGCCGGGCATTTGTTATTGTTTACCTGAAATTGCCTTCTATGTGTAGAGGCCTTACAAGGACACACCCTGTGTGACACAGCACTGAGGTACAAGGGTGCTGAGCTGACTTCCTAATAGTGCCGGCCCGGGTCTGGGACTCATCTATCACAGAAAGAGAAACTGTACATGTGTGTGCGTGTGTGTTCCTGCAATCTTTCTGCCCCTTTCTCTGTAGAGGGCTGTGACTTAGAAAAGGCAGGACAACAAAATAGATCTCCCTGCTTATGGGGGAAACTGCTGGAAGATATTTTAAAGTTCTGGAAGCCCTTTTTAGAAGAAAAAACCAAACAGGGTGAACAGCAAAGAGGAGACTGGTCCCTGGAAAGGCAGCGTGCCTGGCAACGGTAGAAGCAAGGCTTGTGAAACAGGCCGCCAGCAACAGGCTCAGACGTCTTTGGTGTGTCCGTCAGGTAGGAGAAAATGAACCCAGAGGGTTCTGAGGCAGCTCTAGGTTTAGAGCAGGTGGCGGTGGTGTGTTCTTGGTTTTTTCTTCTTACCAGTAATCCTTCTTCTGGTCTTGGGGTGTAGTGGTAAAGAATCTGCCTGCAGTGCAGGAGATGTGGCTTCCATTCCTGGGTCAGGAAGATCCCCTGGAGAAAGAAATGACAACCCACTCTAGTATTCTTGCCTGGGAAATCCCATGGGCAGAGGAGCCTGGTGGACTACAGTCCATG
Organism: Tragulus kanchil; assembly: GCA_022376925.1. Taxonomy (NCBI): domain Eukaryota; kingdom Metazoa; phylum Chordata; class Mammalia; order Artiodactyla; family Tragulidae; genus Tragulus; species Tragulus kanchil. Next base: position 278,753,621 of record JAIOJX010000004.1, read on the forward strand.
GGGTTACAAAATGTAGGGCATGATTTTAGCGACTGAACAACAACAGTAATCCCAGGAAGAGAAAATAGCCAGTGTATATTTTTAAGGTATGTATTTTAAGATATAGTATTTCTGGGATTTGGGGGTTTGCATATGATGGATGGAGGGTCGTGGAATTGGGAATGTGGTTAGTAAGATGGTAATTACAATAAAAACTTCTTGATTTGTGTAACACTTCAAAAGTCATATAATATATTCATTGTAACAATATTTAAAATCTGATGGCGTGTGAGATGTGGACACTGCATCTGTTCCCTAGGTGTCTTAGGGCTTCCTATCTTGCATTCCATTTCTTTCCCTATGGAGCAAGCTTTTCAGGAGAATCCAAGATAGAAATTAGAACTTTCTCATCTCTACTGTATATCACATGTATTTCAGGAATTCCTGAAGTGATAAAATTTCCTAACACATAAAAGGAAGGAAGAAAAGCTGATAACGTGCTTTCTTCTGTCAAAATAATTTATTTGAACGAGGTCAGAACTTCCAGGCGGTATGACAGAGCATCTTCTTTTATGGTTCAAAGGGCATTTCAAGCCACATGTCTCTAAGAATATGAAGGAAGGCGGAGATTAGAAGAGTCACAGTTCAGTTGCTCAGTCATGTCCAACTCTGTGACCCCATGGACTGCAGCATGCCAGACTTCCCTGTCCATCACCATCTAGACCTTGCTCAGACTCATGTCCATTGACTCAGTGATGCTATCCAACCATCTCGTCCTCTGTCGTCCCCTTCTCCTTTTGCCTTCTATTTTTCCCAACATCAGGGTCCATTCCAATGAGTCGACTCTTCGCGTCAGGTGGCCAGAGTATTGGAGCTTCAGCTTTGGTATCAGTCATAATCCTTTCCTATCTGAGAACAACAGGAGGGTGAGAGATGTGCTGGTAGCCTGTCTCCTCTCCACCTCATCTTTACCAGGAGATATCATTGGGCATAGGAGCCAGTTATCTATGTAAGTCTCTGGGCTTAAAGACAGCTACCACTCAGCGAGCTCTTTGTCCAGTCCACTTGTCCTCTCAAGAGCGTGCCTCAGGAGAGTGGTGGAGCCTGAGGCTCTCTGACACCTGGCAGAGCATCTAAGATGATTTAGGCCAGTGCTCTGTCCCCTGGGGGTTCAGGCCCCTTCCTGACACCCTGAACTCACAGTGGAAGCCTGAAATCGAGGCCCTTCTACCCCAAACAGAAGATAGAAATAGGCTTGGGCTCGGATTCAGGAAAATGAACAGAGTGTGATCCTGGATTCCATCTTTTTGTGAGTATGAAAGCAAATTCAGGCTTCGCTCGTGGCTCAGATGGTAAAGAATCCACGTGCAATGCAGGAGACCCAGCTTTGATCTATGGGTTGGGAAGATCCCCTGGAGAAGGGAATGGGAATACACTCCAGTATTCTTTCCTAGAAAATTCATGGACAGAGGAGCCTGATGGGCTACAATCCATGAGTCAGAGCTGGATCCAACTGAGCGACCAAGCACAACAAATTCAGAACTTCAGGATCAAAATTTCCTAACACATAAAAGGAAGGAAGAAAAGCTGATAACGTGCTTTCTTCTGTCAAAATAATTTATTTGAACGAGGTCAGAACTTCCAGGCGGTATGACAGAGCATCTTCTTTTATGGTTCAAAGGGCATTTCAAGCCACATGTCTCTAAGAATATGAAGGAAGGCGGAGATTAGAAGAGTCACAGTTCAGTTGCTCAGTCATGTCCAACTCTGTGACCCCATGGACTGCAGCATGCCAGACTTCCCTGTCCATCACCATCTAGACCTTGCTCAGACTCATGTCCATTGACTCAGTGATGCTATCCAACCATCTCGTCCTCTGTCGTCCCCTTCTCCTTTTGCCTTCTATTTTTCCCAACATCAGGGTCCATTCCAATGAGTCGACTCTTCGCGTCAGGTGGCCAGAGTATTGGAGCTTCAGCTTTGGTATCAGTCATAATCCTTTCCTATCTGAGAACAACAGGAGGGTGAGAGATGTGCTGGTAGCCTGTCTCCTCTCCACCTCATCTTTACCAGGAGATATCATTGGGCATAGGAGCCAGTTATCTATGTAAGTCTCTGGGCTTAAAGACAGCTACCACTCAGCGAGCTCTTTGTCCAGTCCACTTGTCCTCTCAAGAGCGTGCCTCAGGAGAGTGGTGGAGCCTGAGGCTCTCTGACACCTGGCAGAGCATCTAAGATGATTTAGGCCAGTGCTCTGTCCCCTGGGGGTTCAGGCCCCTTCCTGACACCCTGAACTCACAGTGGAAGCCTGAAATCGAGGCCCTTCTACCCCAAACAGAAGATAGAAATAGGCTTGGGCTCGGATTCAGGAAAATGAACAGAGTGTGATCCTGGATTCCATCTTTTTGTGAGTATGAAAGCAAATTCAGGCTTCGCTCGTGGCTCAGATGGTAAAGAATCCACGTGCAATGCAGGAGACCCAGGTTCCATCCTAGGGTTGGGAAGATCCCCTGGAGAAGGGAATGGCAACCCACTCCAGTATTCTTTCCTAGAGAATTCATGGACAGAGGAGCCTGATGGGCTACAATCCATGAGTCAGAGCTGGATCCAACTGAGCGACCAACACAGCACAACAAATTCAGAACTTCAGTTTCCTCTGTATGTGAAAGTGCCTAACATAATATATGCATTTTGTACTTCATCAGTATGTTTATTGTAACTGAAAACAGGAAGGACAGCTCAGGTTTCAGGATGTGGGAGATAAAGCAATTCTGGAATCTTCTAGATTTGAGCAGCTCTTCTCTACCTTGCTTCCAACTTGACATGGTCACTCTACAAGTGAATTATTTTTGGCTAGACAGTTTGGCATAAAGGTGATGGAGAAGAGGAGCGAAGGCTGAGTGACTGAATCAGAAGGCAGATGGTCTCCATCTTGGGGTGCTATCTCCATATAGTTTATCTTTCTCACTTTGAGTCTTGGTGTCTTCTGTCCCTGGGTTCCAAGTGCTTGAGAACTCATCTGCTAATGCAGGAGACATAACAGATGGGGTCAGGAAGATCCCCTGGAGGAGGGCATGGCACCCCACTTCAGTATTCTTGCCTGGAAAATTCCATGGACAGAGGAGCCTGGCAGGCTACAGTCCATGGGGTCACAAAAGAATCTGACATGACTGAAGCAACTTAGCATGGACTCAGATCTTCTGCCCCACCAGCCACAGCTCTTAATAAGTGCCTCAACCCACTGTGGTCACTTGTCTACAGGCAGTGGGTCACTTGTCTGTATGGAAAATGTGATTGCAGGTCCACTTGTATTGAGATGTAAATGGTGACACCTGGCAGAGCATCTAAGATGATTTAGGCCATCTGTCCCCTGGGGTTCAGGCCCCTTCCTGACACCCTGAACTCACAGTGGAAGCCTGAAATCGAGGCCCTTCTACCCCAAACAGAAGATAGAAATAGGCTTGGGCTCGGATTCAGGAAAATGAACAGAGTGTGATCCTGGATTCCATCTTTTTGTGAGTATGAAAGCAAATTCAGGCTTCGCTCGTGGCTCAGATGGTAAAGAATCCACGTGCAATGCAGGAGACCCAGGTTCCATCCTAGGGTTGGGAAGATCCCCTGGAGAAGGGAATGGCAACCCACTCCAGTATTCTTTCCTAGAGAATTCATGGACAGAGGAGCCTGATGGGCTACAATCCATGAGTCAGAGCTGGATCCAACTGAGCGACCAACACAGCACAACAAATTCAGAACTTCAGTTTCCTCTGTATGTGAAAGTGCCTAACATAATATATGCATTTTGTACTTCATCAGTATGTTTATTGTAACTGAAAACAGGAAGGACAGCTCAGGTTTCAGGATGTGGGAGATAAAGCAATTCTGGAATCTTCTAGATTTGAGCAGCTCTTCTCTACCTTGCTTCCAACTTGACATGGTCACTCTACAAGTGAATTATTTTTGGCTAGACAGTTTGGCATAAAGGTGATGGAGAAGAGGAGCGAAGGCTGAGTGACTGAATCAGAAGGCAGATGGTCTCCATCTTGGGGTGCTATCTCCATATAGTTTATCTTTCTCACTTTGAGTCTTGGTGTCTTCTGTCCCTGGGTTCCAAGTGCTTGAGAACTCATCTGCTAATGCAGGAGACATAACAGATGGGGGTCAGGAAGATCCCCTGGAGGAGGGCATGGCACCCCACTTCAGTAATCTTGTCTGCAGAATCCCGTGGACAGAGGAGCCTGGCAGGCTACAGTCCATGGGGTCACAAAAGAATCTGACATGACTGAAGCAACTTAGCATGGACTCAGATCTTCTGCCCCACCAGCCACAGCTCTTAATAAGTGCCTCAACCCACTGTGGTCACTTGTCTACAGGCAGTGGGTCACTTGTCTGTATGGAAAATGTGATTGCAGGTCCACTTGTATTGAGATGTAAATGGTGAGGCTGTGGGTGAGGCATAACAGGTTTAGTCACCTCATGGGAATGGGACCAGGGGTCATACAGTCAAGGAGTTTCTCACAACATGAGGCAGACAGAGCACAGGAACATGTATCTAATTTTTTTTTTTTTTAATTTTTTATTTGGGGAGGTGGGGAGAGGTGGGGTGGGCAGGAAGGGGGGCTGGCGGGCCACTTCTATTGGTCCTTCATTTCTCTATTTTCATCCGTCTTTGTTCCTTGGCTCCTGTGGGCCTCCCATCGCGGTGGCGTCTGTCGCCGCAGAGCGCCGGCTCTGGGCGCATGCGCTCCAGAGCTCCGGCTCGGTAATTGGACACATCGGTCCAGCAGCTCCGCGGCACGTGGGATCTTCCCAGGCCAGGGATCAAACCGGCGCCCCTTGCACTGCAAGGCGGTGTCCTTACCCACTGGACCACCAGGGAAACCCTCTAATTTTTAAAGTTCTATTTGTATTTTGGTAAGAAGAGCTCCTTCTGGATATTCATGAGTGAATTGCTGATTTTATCTGTGACATTATTGTGCTAACTGAACAGAAATGTCACTAGTGAGAGCTGTGCTATTGCAAATAAACTTTCTTTGTGTGTAATAAAACAGATGCACACATGCACTGTGCACTGTACTTTAAGTATGTATATGAGTTGAGAAAATTTACATTAATGTTTAGTTTAATTCTAGCTGTGATCATTAACTTTTATGGTCTCTAAATTGTATTCTTACAAACAGTTGGGGTGGATTTCACGTGCCATTTTGCTTTCATTCTTTTCCTCTTTGTATCTCCTTCATACTGCTTTTTCTCCTACTACATTCTCAGTTCAAGGGGGAAACTAAACTTTACCTCTTTTTTTTTGGTCTTTCTGTGTGGCATTTGGGAACTTAGTTCCAAGACCAGGGATCGAACTAGTGTCTCCTGCACTGGTAGGTGGAATTCTTTTGTTGTTATTGACTGTGCTGGGTCTTCTTTGCTGTGTGGGCTTTTCTCTAGTTGTGGGGAGCAGAACTACTCTCAAGTTTTCATGCCTGGGCTTCTCTTTGCAGTGGTTTCTCTTGTGGAGCACAGGCTCTAGGTGTGTGGGTTCAGAGGTTGTGGCTCCCTGTCTCTAGAGCACAGGCTGCATAGTTGTGGCACACCGGCTTTGAGGCATGTGGGATTTTCCTGGATCAGAGATCAAACCTGGTTCTTCTGCATTGATAGGAAGATTCATTTCCAGTGAACAAACAGGAAAGCCCCACCCCGTCCTATCACAAGGTAGATTCTTAACCACTGGACTTCTAGTCAAGTTCCAAACTACAGTTTTCAATATGCTAATAGAAAATCAGGAGTGAATAAAAAGAGAACAAACAAGGAAGGCTAACCACAAATGAGGCAGTAATGTTGTTTTCATTGGAGCCCTGCTTGAGAGATTTGGCACCATACGTATATGTAAACTGTAGGCAGACTATGTACATATTTTCCAGCTGTCAACTATAGTTACCAGAATTAACAATTTCACAACCTCACTGGACCCTTGATTCCAATTCCCTGTGTTAGTAATACTGAAGAGAGAACTTGAAATCTGCCAATTCTTTATTCGTTGTCTGAATTACTTTGTATACAAATGAAATTAGGAACTTACCACGTGTCTGGTGGCTAAGACTCAGCGTTCCCAAGGCAGGGGACCTGGATTTGATCCTTGGTTAGGGAACTAGATCCCACGTGTTGCAACCAAAGATCCCACGTGCTTCAAAGAAGTCCCAGCACAGGAAAGTAAATAAATAAATATTTTAAAAAATGAAATCAATTCCTTGTTTAGAAAAGAAGTGAGATACAGTCTAAGAAAGTTAGACCTGGTTAAGGACTGTAGGGGAGGTAGATTTTTCTGCCATAACCTATGAACCACAGTTGTTCAGACAGGTGCCATGAGCATTCACTTGAGCCCTGGCGCTGCAGTCTTGGGTGACAGGGGAGCCTTTCAAAATAATTTGAGATGTAACGGCATGAATGAGTAAGCCTTATAGGATAGTGTTTTATATCTCTAAGGATTTAACAGTCCAATTAAGAGACAAATAAGTAGCCAGCATATTTTTTTCTTTTAGCATAGTGAAGTATAGTCAAAAGAGACACAGTATTGGTCATAGATTTAGAACATTCTTCTAGTAGTCAGGTGGGTTAGAATTGGAATCATAGGAAGGGTGGTCCCAGGAGGTTTTGTCATCCAGCCATTCTTTTTCTTAGCTTGACAGAGTGGTCAGGCAAAGTCAGGTGGTAATTGAATATTGTTGCTTACTTGGCAAGTCCTGTCTGACTCTTTGTGACCCCACGGATTGTAACCTGCCATGCTCCTCTGTCCATGGCATTTCTCAGACAAGAGTACTGGAGTGGGCTGCCATTTTTTCTTCCTCCAGGGTATTGGCCAGGGATCGAACCTGTGTCTTCTGACCTAGAGATTGAATTTGTCTCCTGAATTGGCAGGCAGATTCTTTACCACTGAGCCACCAGGGAATTTAAATATTAGTATTCAGAGAGAATTGCAAATGTTGTTGTTATAAGCGAATATAAGAATTTTGCGATCTGAGTGCTTTGATGAGCTCTGTGTGGTAGTAAGATTTTCTATGTAGATGTTCATGGATATATGAGTATACCAGTGTGTATCCCTTAAAAATTCTATACATTCATTATATTATATAGTATAGATTCCTCTAGCCACAGTGTAATCATTGGAAAGAGGTTATTGTGTGAACATCTGGAAAGCACTTTATGTATGTATTTTAAAAATATTTATTTATTTGGGGGTCTTAATTGCGGCACATGAGATCTCAGTGGTGGTAAGCAAACTTAGTTGTGGCATGTGGAATCTAGTGCCTGATCTGCCCTGGAAGGTGAGGGTTTAACCCCTGGACCTCCAGGGAAGTACCTGGACCTCCAGGGAAGTCCCTGTTGACAGGAATTTAGAGATGTGATTCTTTCTTTCCTTTTTTTTTGGCCACTTCTGTTGGTCTTTCATTTATCTGTTTTTCATCCATGTTTGTTCTTTGACCCATGTGGGCCTCCCATCGCAGTGGCCTCTCTCGTTGGAGAGCACGGGCTCTGGGCACATGCGCTCCAGAGCTCCGGCTTGGTAATTGGACACATCGGTCCAGCTGCTCCGCGGCACGTGGGATCTTCCCAGGCCAGGGATCAAACTAGCTCCCCTTGTACTGCAAGGCAGTGTCCTTACCCACTGCACCACCAGGGAAGCCCTATAGATGTGATTCTTTAGATACTGTCTCTAGTCTCACCAATTCATCGCAAACTAAGTTATTTAGACCAACACAGAGAAAATACACTGGGTTCTGACAGTGAGAGCTACAGAATGTGGTACTCTATAGCCTGTGTGCATGTGCAGACCCAAGAAAGATCAGGAGTGGGCCTCTATTATCTTATATACTGCATGTCTGGCCAGCCTCTAGGAGGCATGTATTGTCCAACTTGTTCTAGAACTGATTTTCTCAGAGACAGAATGTTCAGTAGTGTCTCCAAATCATACAACAATTCTGACTAACCTCTCGAGGCGATGGAACTGTGAATGCTTTTGTCAACAACAAATGAGATGTGTACACTGAAAGCCCCAAAGTGTCCTTGAAGGAAGTGAAGCAAGAACTGAGTAAATGGAAAGACATCCAGTAGGAAGCAGGAAGACTTAATATTGTGAAAAATGCATACTGCTTTGATGACTCGTGGTAGTAAGATTTTCTATGTAGATGTTCATGGATATATGAGTATACCAGTGTGTATCCCTTAAAAATTCTATACATTCATTATATTATATAGTATAGATTCCTCTAGCCACAGTGTAATCATTGGAAAGAGGTTATTGTGTGAACATCTGGAAAGCACTTTATGTATGTATTTTAAAAATATTTATTTATTTGGGGGTCTTAATTGCGGCACATGAGATCTCAGTGGTGGTAAGCAAACTTAGTTGTGGCATGTGGAATCTAGTGCCTGATCTGCCCTGGAAGGTGAGGGTTTAACCCCTGGACCTCCAGGGAAGTACCTGGACCTCCAGGGAAGTCCCTGTTGACAGGAATTTAGAGATGTGATTCTTTCTTTCCTTTTTTTTTGGCCACTTCTGTTGGTCTTTCATTTATCTGTTTTTCATCCATGTTTGTTCTTTGACCCATGTGGGCCTCCCATCGCAGTGGCCTCTCTCGTTGGAGAGCACGGGCTCTGGGCACATGCGCTCCAGAGCTCCGGCTTGGTAATTGGACACATCGGTCCAGCTGCTCCGCGGCACGTGGGATCTTCCCAGGCCAGGGATCAAACTAGCTCCCCTTGTACTGCAAGGCAGTGTCCTTACCCACTGCACCACCAGGGAAGCCCTATAGATGTGATTCTTTAGATACTGTCTCTAGTCTCACCAATTCATCGCAAACTAAGTTATTTAGACCAACACAGAGAAAATACACTGGGTTCTGACAGTGAGAGCTACAGAATGTGGTACTCTATAGCCTGTGTGCATGTGCAGACCCAAGAAAGATCAGGAGTGGGCCTCTATTATCTTATATACTGCATGTCTGGCCAGCCTCTAGGAGGCATGTATTGTCCAACTTGTTCTAGAACTGATTTTCTCAGAGACAGAATGTTCAGTAGTGTCTCCAAATCATACAACAATTCTGACTAACCTCTCGAGGCGATGGAACTGTGAATGCTTTTGTCAACAACAAATGAGATGTGTACACTGAAAGCCCCAAAGTGTCCTTGAAGGAAGTGAAGCAAGAACTGAGTAAATGGAAAGACATCCAGTAGGAAGCAGGAAGACTTAATATTGTTAAGACAACAATCCTCCAAAGTTGATACATACTGTCTATATAGTCTCTGCCAGAATTCCAGATTTTTTTTTTCAGAAATGGTAGAGTTGATTCTAAAATTTGTATAAGAAGGAACACAGGGACTGAAAGTATCCAAAACAATCTCCAAAAAGAGAACAAATCAGTAGGACTCAGACCTAATCATTTTCATTTTTTTGGCCATGCTGAACAGTTTATGGGATCTTAGTTTCCTGACCAGGGATTGAATCCAGGCTCTTGGTAGTGAAAGCACTGAGTCCTATCCACTGAATGACCAGGGAATTCCCGAGACTTAATTATGTAAAAGTGTATCACAAAGCTGCAATGATTAGGAACACAAACTATTGGCATAAGGAGAATCTGAATTTCAGACCCTGTGACCCCTGTTTTAGGCCTCCAGCCTCAGGTTGAATGACAGTCCCAGATTTCCCGGTTTTCTAAATCACAGATGGATGATTATGGAGCTTCGCAGCCCACATTGCCTTGTAAGCCAATTCCTACAATAAATTTCCTCTTATATTTATCTTTCTCTGTATATACTATTGGACTTTTCTGGTGGCTCAGTGGTAAAGAATCTGCCGGCCAATGCAGGAGATATGGGTTCAATCCCTGGATTGGGAAGATCCCCTGGAGGAGGAAACAGCAATTCACTCCAGTATTCTTGCCTGGAGTACCCCATGGACTGAGGCACTCAGCAGGCTTCCAGTCTATGGTATCAAAGAAGAGTCAGACATGACTTAGTGACTAAACAACAACACATTATAGGTTTGTTTCCTTGCTCCAGCTTCCAATTTCATCAGATTGACAACTGTTGTCAAACTCACTCTTTTCAAATTGTCTGCGTCGTGTATGCTGTGCTAAGTCACTTCAGTCTTGTCTAGTTGTTTGAGACCTTATGGACCCTAGCCCTCCAGGCTCCTCTGTCCATAGGGTTCTCCAGGCAAAAATCCTGGAGTGGGTTGCCACTGCCTTCACCAGAAGATCTTCCAAACCCAGGGATTGAACCCACGTCTCTTATGTCTCCTGCCTTGGCAGGTAAATTTTTTACTGCTAGCACCACTTGGGAAACTCTTAAACTGTCTAAGCACAGATGAAAGTGATGGTGAGAACCTGATACAATTGCTCAGGAAATGCAACAGAACGTCACCTTGTATCCAAAGGTGGATGTCGTGTCTAAGTGTCACATCCAAGTGAAAGGGTGTGACCATGGACTTGGGTCTTTGGATGTATGTGTGCGTGCCATTGGGGGTGGCCACTGTAAGCAGCTCTACCTGGGGACACGTGCACAAGGCTTTATGTTGAGTGCTCAGGTATGTGTCAGTGGGCGTGTCGTTTGGTTTCTGGGCAGAGCTCATGAGCTGGAGCTGGCTGTGGCCTGCCCCTTTCTTTCTCCTGTGTGTGGTAAGAGGTTGTGCTCACAGAACCAACTACTCAGGGCCAAACTCGTTTAATTTTGTAAAAGTGTATCACAAAGCTGCAATGATTAGGAACACAAACTATTGGCATAAGGAGAATCTGAATTTCAGACCCTGTGACCCCTGTTTTAGGCCTCCAGCCTCAGGTTGAATGACAGTCCCAGATTTCCCGGTTTTCTAAATCACAGATGGATGATTATGGAGCTTCGCAGCCCACATTGCCTTGTAAGCCAATTCCTACAATAAATTTCCTCTTATATTTATCTTTCTCTGTATATACTATTGGACTTTTCTGGTGGCTCAGTGGTAAAGAATCTGCCGGCCAATGCAGGAGATATGGGTTCAATCCCTGGATTGGGAAGATCCCCTGGAGGAGGAAACAGCAATTCACTCCAGTATTCTTGCCTGGAGTACCCCATGGACTGAGGCACTCAGCAGGCTTCCAGTCTATGGTATCAAAGAAGAGTCAGACATGACTTAGTGACTAAACAACAACACATTATAGGTTTGTTTCCTTGCTCCAGCTTCCAATTTCATCAGATTGACAACTGTTGTCAAACTCACTCTTTTCAAATTGTCTGCGTCGTGTATGCTGTGCTAAGTCACTTCAGTCTTGTCTAGTTGTTTGAGACCTTATGGACCCTAGCCCTCCAGGCTCCTCTGTCCATAGGGTTCTCCAGGCAAAAATCCTGGAGTGGGTTGCCACTGCCTTCACCAGAAGATCTTCCAAACCCAGGGATTGAACCCACGTCTCTTATGTCTCCTGCCTTGGCAGGTAAATTTTTTACTGCTAGCACCACTTGGGAAACTCTTAAACTGTCTAAGCACAGATGAAAGTGATGGTGAGAACCTGATACAATTGCTCAGGAAATGCAACAGAACGTCACCTTGTATCCAAAGGTGGATGTCGTGTCTAAGTGTCACATCCAAGTGAAAGGGTGTGACCATGGACTTGGGTCTTTGGATGTATGTGTGCGTGCCATTGGGGGTGGCCACTGTAAGCAGCTCTACCTGGGGACACGTGCACAAGGCTTTATGTTGAGTGCTCAGGTATGTGTCAGTGGGCGTGTCGTTTGGTTTCTGGGCAGAGCTCATGAGCTGGAGCTGGCTGTGGCCTGCCCCTTTCTTTCTCCTGTGTGTGGTAAGAGGTTGTGCTCACAGAACCAACTACTCAGGGCCAAACTCGTTTAACTGGCTGCTCCCTGAATAAAAATAATTGCATCTGATAGTGCACTGAAAAGGAAGTGAGTGGAAAGGAAAATAAGAATCAGAATGACGTTTTCAAATTCTGTTTGAATTGTCCTGGCTGAGCTAATGTGTGTGTGTGTGTGTGTTTTTTTTTTTTAGGACCTTGTTCACTCCACTCTCTCAAGGCTCGCTGTTTCTTACAGAGTGTTTTCCCTTTCATGTGGCCTTGTAGAATTGTGGGAACTCTCAGCTTGCCTTTTGGCCTTACAGACTAGATGAGATGGACTTTGCTATCTTACAATTCAGTGACTTCGTAGATCCCTCGCTGTGTGTAAACCCACAGATAAGAATTTCCCTTCCTCTCTGAGATGTTCAGTCTGGCTACTCCTCTGTTGATTTAGGCTTCGGTCAACGAGCCACGCACCTGTCTGTCTGCTGAGTGGTGAGGGAATTGTTTAATTCTCAGCCCTTCAGACAAACTCATGATGCTTCAGGAAGAGTGAAAAGAAGACTCAGCTGGCTGGGAGGATTCTTTGCATATGTGTTTCCAGAACTGAGACACTCTGCCTCACTAAGGTATTAGTGGTTATTAGTATTGATAATAAAGCAAAACCTGTAATGCAACAGAAAGAAGCATGATATGGCTAATGTCTTACTGTACAATATGGTGTAATATATAAGCTAAAATTCTGATTTTCTAAGTATTGCCTTGTTATCAAATCACTATAGAACTAGATTACATATTTATAGTTACCTAGGCAATGAGAAATCACCATATTTGTTTCAGATGAATCAAAATTAAAGAAGTTGGCTTTGCTGCCCACAGAATCAGTTGAACCAAGAATAAAATAAAGTTTTTTACATATATGGAAGAGTGGTAGCCTTTAGTGTTCTTCAGAAAAAAAGAACTGTGTTTTTGGAAATATATGCTGATTACATAGAATTATATAGAAATATATGCTGATTGTATAGAGTATAACCATATAAAGAATTTCTGGCCAGGTAAATAAGAAACTAGTCACAATACTCTACTTGAAGGAAAATTGGGAACTGGATAGATGGAGAAGACAAGGGTGGGCAAAAGATTTTTCAAAGTATACCAGTTTATATTTTTATTTTTGAATCATGTGAATAGATTTCCTTTTTGTTTAAAAACAAAAGAGAGAGAGAAGGCAGCTTAGCACTGTCACTTGCTTTAACCCACACACTGGTAAGAACGAGTGTCTGTCTGTTTTTATATGAAGAACAGGGATAGCTTCAAGAATGGCAAAACTAAATAGTTTTATTGATCATTGCTCTCTGCTCGTTAGTAGTGAGAATGCAATGGAGAAGTCTTTCAGAAATGAAAGCAAATGTAGAACTTCTCTCTCTTGAAATCTACCAACTATTTGTTCATTGTCTGAATTAGGTTTGTATAAAAATGAAATTAAATGTTTTGTTTAAAAATTAGAGGATAGAAAGAAAAAGAAAATCAGATCTGCCTAAAGACTGTATGGGGAATGAATCTTCCCCACATTGTTCTCCATGGACCACAACTGTGCACGTTCGTGAGCTTGACCAATGGCGCAGAAGTCTAGGACTCTCCTCAAATTATTTACAATAATTTGAGAAAAAAGTGGCATGAAAGAGGGCTTCCCTGGTGGTCCAGTGGGTAAGGACACTGCCTCGCAGTGCAAGGGGCACCAGTTCGATCCCTGGCCTGGGAAGATCCCACGTGCAGCGGAGCGGCTGAACCTATCTGTCCAATTGCCGAGCCGGAGCTCTGGGGCGCATGCGCCTGGAGCCGGTGCTCTGCGACAACAGAGGCCACCGCCATGGGAGGCCCACACGGGCCAAAGAACAAAGATGGATGAAAATGGACAAATGAAAGACCAATATAAGTTGCCCGCCCACCCCTCTCCCTCCCTCCCCACCCCCCCTACCCCCAAATAATAATAATAATAAAAAAAAGTGGCATGAACGAATAAGGCCAGATCAGGGCTGGAATAGCCCTATAATAGAAAAACTACGGGGGAAATTAAGTTCTGGTTTGAACGTAGATAGATGGGTAGAGATGAATTGGTGGATTAGACAGTCCCAGGTAGTCAGGTAGTTAATAACGAGTGGTCTGGGGAAGTGTTTTAACACTCTGTGTGCTCCACTTTATTTTTTTCAGAACAGCTCCATCCTTGGGAATCATTCCCAGCCGTCCTCTGTGCAACCTCTGGGGGTCAAGCGCTGGAGTGGACCACGGTGCTGTGATGGGAAATGAGAGGGGCGCCAGGCGGACGCTGCTGGAATGCAGTCTCAGTGACAAGCTGTGTAGTAAGTACAGATGATACAGAGATGGGCCCTCTGAGGTTAGGGCAGCGGAGGTTAAGATCTGAAGAGATTCTGGAAGGAAGATCATTTGGTTTCTAATAGAATGAAGACCGTGGTGATAAAGGAATTGGCACTAGAGGCCATTGACTCTGAAAGGAGGTGGGGTGGGGAGAGTGGCAATCAGAAGATCCGGATGCATTTTCATCTCAGAAGGTAAAAATGAGAGATGAGGCACAGGGCACACTTGCTGGGCTAAGAGGCAGGGACTTTGAGACTTCAGGTTAGGGAGTTGATCCCAAAGGTGATAGAGGGATCAGAAAGAGACGACCGTGTCACATACGCTTAGCTGAGGACTGATGGGTAACGGGAGACCAGTTAGGATGCTTCTTCAACCTCATCCTGCTTGATATCCATCTAGTCATCCGGGAGCAGCAGTATGAAATCATCATCATCCCAGCCATCCTGGTTGGGATCTTCCTCATCCTCCTTGGGGTCATCCTGTGGCTTGTTATCAGAGGACAAAGAGCCCAACAACAGTCTCCAGGAACCCGAGGTAAGGTTCAGGCTGGGGCTAGGCAGTGACCTGGGAAAGACAGATGCCGCAGCTCATCAGCCAGGTGCATAGAGAATAGCGGGTGTAACAGGACATTAAGAAATGTACACAGACACATACAGACAGAGAGAAAGGATGGGAACGGGCCTCTCAAGACCTCTTGGGTCAAGGCCCTGAACACATTCGCCAGTCCTGCTTTTATTCAGTGCTGAAGCCTCCAGGTGTTTTCAGGGAATGATATTAGCATGGGCTGGGAGTCAGTCACAGCCCTATTCAATAATCACACTTTGTGACTCTATGTCGCGTCTGTTATCTTCCCAATGGACAGAACACATTATAGCTGGGGGGCAACGGTACCAGCAAGAAGTGAAGGAGTCTGCACAGACCCGGCGTTCCAGAGTCCATAGCAGACCTCCCACCTGTTGCTGTTCAGTATGGCCCCAGCTAATGAGCCAATGTGAATTGAATCAGCTTGCTTTTGTCTTAGTTTTTTCATTTCTATGATGGATTTCTCCTGGCTAGGCCAATGCTGCAAAAACTTCACTGATTTGTTTCCCCACAATGGAGATGGTAGAAAATAAGACTCAAGTTACAGTGAGTTTACATCTAGAGGACTCTGCAATGAGATAGGGGTATGGGTAACCTCCTGTGGAGTTGAGGGGGGTGAGCTTTACTTAGGGATGTCATGAGTTGAAATTCAATATATGCTGTTTAGCTGAAAGAAGAGTAGATGAGAGAAGCCTGCTTCTGGTATTTCTGATGGCAAAGGTGTAGTCTTCATAACAGTTTTAAATTTTCTTATTTATTTATTTTTTACTGCACTGGGTCTTGAGTGCAGTGCCTGAGCAGACTTCTAATGGCAGTGACTTCTCTTGTTGTGGAACATGGGCTCTAAGGCTCTCAGCTCAGAAGTTGTGGTGCATGAACTTAGGTGTCCTGTGACATGTGGAGTCTTCCTAGACCAGGTATTGAACCCATGTCCCCTGCATTGGTAGCAAGATTCTTAAGCACTGGACCACCAGGGAAGTCTCATAATCGTCTTTGAAGCACTAGGTAGGAGATGGTAACATGCTATTCTGGAGGATCACTGAGCATATGATGAAAGAGAATCAACTCAAACAGGAAACTCAAAGAAAAAAGAAGGGAAAAATATCCTGACAGAGATGAATCTCTAGAGTGGCGGATCCCTCATCCTTCTCTGAATTGTATCTTAATTCTCTCTTGTTTGTTGTTGTTCGGTTGCTAAGTTGTGTCCAATGCTTTGCAATCCCATGGACTACATCATGCTAGACTTCCCTGTCCTCCACTATCTCCCAGAGTGTGCTCAAATTCATTTCCATTGAGTCAGTGATGCTATCTAACCATCTCATCCTCTGTTGTCTCCTTCTCCTTTTACCTTCAGTCTTTCCCAGCATCAGGGGCTTTTCCAATGAGTTGACTATTTGCATCAGGTGGCCAAAGTATTGGAGCTTCAGCTTCAGCAACAGTGATATTCAGGGTTGATTTCCTTTAGGATTTACTGGTTTGATCTCCTTGAAGTCCAAGAGACTCTCAAGAGTCTTCTCCAACATGACAATTCTAATATGTATAAAACAAAGGTCCTGAAACTTGCTCACAATGTTCTCTTTCAGAAGTCTTCCCTGTCATAGTCAATGGCAAGCCCAGCTCCCTATGTGTTCAACCTAAAAGTCTAAAAAGCTCCCTATGGACTTCCTTTCGAGTTTACATCTGGGGTGGAGTGGGTTGGAGGGTGGTGAGCTTTACTTAGGGATGTCATGAGTTGAAATTCAATATATGCTGTTTAGCTGAAAGAAGAGTAGATGAGAGAAGCCTGCTTCTGGTATTTCTGATGGCAAAGGTGTAGTCTTCATAACAGTTTTAAATTTTCTTATTTATTTATTTTTTACTGCACTGGGTCTTGAGTGCAGTGCCTGAGCAGACTTCTAATGGCAGTGACTTCTCTTGTTGTGGAACATGGGCTCTAAGGCTCTCAGCTCAGAAGTTGTGGTGCATGAACTTAGGTGTCCTGTGACATGTGGAGTCTTCCTAGACCAGGTATTGAACCCATGTCCCCTGCATTGGTAGCAAGATTCTTAAGCACTGGACCACCAGGGAAGTCTCATAATCGTCTTTGAAGCACTAGGTAGGAGATGGTAACATGCTATTCTGGAGGATCACTGAGCATATGATGAAAGAGAATCAACTCAAACAGGAAACTCAAAGAAAAAAGAAGGGAAAAATATCCTGACAGAGATGAATCTCTAGAGTGGCGGATCCCTCATCCTTCTCTGAATTGTATCTTAATTCTCTCTTGTTTGTTGTTGTTCGGTTGCTAAGTTGTGTCCAATGCTTTGCAATCCCATGGACTACATCATGCTAGACTTCCCTGTCCTCCACTATCTCCCAGAGTGTGCTCAAATTCATTTCCATTGAGTCAGTGATGCTATCTAACCATCTCATCCTCTGTTGTCTCCTTCTCCTTTTACCTTCAGTCTTTCCCAGCATCAGGGGCTTTTCCAATGAGTTGACTATTTGCATCAGGTGGCCAAAGTATTGGAGCTTCAGCTTCAGCAACAGTGATATTCAGGGTTGATTTCCTTTAGGATTTACTGGTTTGATCTCCTTGAAGTCCAAGAGACTCTCAAGAGTCTTCTCCAACATGACAATTCTAATATGTATAAAACAAAGGTCCTGAAACTTGCTCACAATGTTCTCTTTCAGAAGTCTTCCCTGTCATAGTCAATGGCAAGCCCAGCTCCCTATGTGTTCAACCTAAAAGTCTAAATGGAATTTGAAGATGTCCTTGACTCCTCTTTCTCTCACTTTCTGTATGCAATCTATTTGTAAATCCTGTTTAACTGTATCTTCAAAATCAACTCAGGTCACCCCACCTTTCACAGAAAATTGTAATACACTCTTAACTGGTTTTACTTGCTTCTGCCTGGCTCCTTTTATGCTCTCTTCTTCTCAGAGCCATAGAATGATTCTTTTAAGGCACGAATGAGTCCTGTCAGTTCTCTGCATGAAACCTCTGGTAGCTTCTCATCTTAGAATAAGAAAAGATAAAATTCTTTCAATGGCCTTACATGACCAGGGTCCTTTCTGGCCTCTTTTCCCGTCATCCTTCTGTTACCCTACTTGGTTCCAGGGTCACTGATATCATTGTTGTTTAGTCGCTAAGTTGTATCCAACTCTTTTGTGACCCCATGGGCTGTAGCCCATCAGGCTCCTCTGGAATTCCCTGGCAAGGATACCAGAGTGGGTTGCCATTTCCTCTCCAGAAGCTTTTGGACCCAGGGATTGAACCCACATCTCCTGCACCTCCTGCATTGGCGGACAGATTCTTTATACACCAGGGAAGCTCTCTCATTTCATTAATCTCCCTCAAATATGCCAAGTATACTCCTTCCCAGGGGCTTCCCAGATGGCTCAGCAGATAAAGAATCTGCCTACAATGCAGGAGACACAGTATAGGCAGGTTCAATCCCCAATCTAGGAAGATCCCCATAGAGCAGGAAATGGCAACAGAACCTGGCAGGAATCAGTCCAAAGGGTCTCAGAGTCAGACATGACGGAGCATGAAAGCCTCTATACTTCTTCCTGATACTAGTATGGTTCGCTCTTAAATTGCTTCTATGTATTTCTCAAAAGTCTTTTCAGGGAATTTCTTCTCCAACAGTGATATTCAGGGTTGATTTCCTTTAGGATTTACTGGTTTGATCTCCTTGAAGTCCAAGAGACTCTCAAGAGTCTTCTCCAACATGACAATTCTAATATGTATAAAACAAAGGTCCTGAAACTTGCTCACAATGTTCTCTTTCAGAAGTCTTCCCTGTCATAGTCAATGGCAAGCCCAGCTCCCTATGTGTTCAACCTAAAAGTCTAAATGGAATTTGAAGATGTCCTTGACTCCTCTTTCTCTCACTTTCTGTATGCAATCTATTTGTAAATCCTGTTTAACTGTATCTTCAAAATCAACTCAGGTCACCCCACCTTTCACAGAAAATTGTAATACACTCTTAACTGGTTTTACTTGCTTCTGCCTGGCTCCTTTTATGCTCTCTTCTTCTCAGAGCCATAGAATGATTCTTTTAAGGCACGAATGAGTCCTGTCAGTTCTCTGCATGAAACCTCTGGTAGCTTCTCATCTTAGAATAAGAAAAGATAAAATTCTTTCAATGGCCTTACATGACCAGGGTCCTTTCTGGCCTCTTTTCCCGTCATCCTTCTGTTACCCTACTTGGTTCCAGGGTCACTGATATCATTGTTGTTTAGTCGCTAAGTTGTATCCAACTCTTTTGTGACCCCATGGGCTGTAGCCCATCAGGCTCCTCTGGAATTCCCTGGCAAGGATACCAGAGTGGGTTGCCATTTCCTCTCCAGAAGCTTTTGGACCCAGGGATTGAACCCACATCTCCTGCACCTCCTGCATTGGCGGACAGATTCTTTATACACCAGGGAAGCTCTCTCATTTCATTAATCTCCCTCAAATATGCCAAGTATACTCCTTCCCAGGGGCTTCCCAGATGGCTCAGCAGATAAAGAATCTGCCTACAATGCAGGAGACACAGTATAGGCAGGTTCAATCCCCAATCTAGGAAGATCCCCATAGAGCAGGAAATGGCAACAGAACCTGGCAGGAATCAGTCCAAAGGGTCTCAGAGTCAGACATGACGGAGCATGAGCACACATCCTCTTTCCCCAGCCTCTATACTTCTTCCTGATACTAGTATGGTTCGCTCTTAAATTGCTTCTATGTATTTCTCAAAAGTCATTCTCTCAGAAAGGTCTTTCTTTACCTTCAAACATAAAATTGAATGACGGTTGCTTCTTATTTCACTCTCCTCCTCTGTAACACATCTTACCTGGTGTATTATAATCTGCTTCCTCACTCCTACTGCTAGAAAGTAATCTTCATAAGAGGCTGGGTGTTCCCTATTCCTATCACCTACAGCAGTGCCTGGTATGAAGGCAGTGTTAATAGTTGAATAACTGGATGAATTAATGACTACATGGAGATTTTTTTAAATGAATCTCTGTTCTCCAGGGGAAAAAAGTTGGCTTGGAAAGGGAGAAAGTACCAGAAGAGGTGGGTTTTTTTGTGTTTTTTTGGCCACACTGCACAGCACAGGAAACTTTTTTCAACCAGGAATCAAACCCGTGCTTCCTGCATTGGAAGCATGGAGTCTTAACCACTGGATCATTGAGGAAATCTTTGACTGAGACTCTGGGAAATGTGGAATAATTTGACTCTGGGGACAACTTGAAGGAAGAAGAGTAACTTTAGGTTAGAGCTGAGTACTTACCCATACCTCCCCTTTACCTTTGGAAGCCATTTGACTGACTCAAATGCTACTCCCCCTAGCAGTTACCACTACTTTTATGGGTCTGTGGTTTGAAAACCTATTTAGTAGCTTTCTGAAGACCTATTTCAGTATTCAGGCTATACTCATACTGAACTGGAATCCTGAGAAAGACTGAATGGAAATGTCTTCACCAGTTTTCAGAGGTCCATCTTGAGTTACCTTAGAAGAAATGGGATTATTCCACAAATTCTACAAGGTTTGTCTTGATGACAGTTTGTTGAGAAGCATCTGAAGGTATCCTCACATTGGCCAGAGAGAAAATTGCTGAAGGGACTCCTTGCTGGTGGGTTCCAGGTTCTGCTTTCCTCGAGCCTGTAGGTCAGGAAAAAGCTGGTCGGTGTCGTTTCTTTGTTTTAGGTGTTGCCCACATGCCTCCATCTGGGAACCTAAGCCGGGAAGCAGCAGGACCTAGGGGTATTGTGCTTGTACCACTTGAGGAGACATCGGTGGAAAGCCTTCTACGAACTTCTGTACACACCCTGGCTAAGCTGCAGCTGGCCCGGGAGCAGCTCTGTGAAGTTCTGGAGCAAATCCACAGTGGTAGCTTTGGGCCCATCTATCGAACCAAGATGTACACTGGGGGCCCTGTTAAGCCCAAGAGTGTGGTCCTCAAGGCTTTAAAAGGTAAAAGGAGGAGTACTGGACACCCTTTCCTCATTTAACTTCTTTACTGTGAGCCCTCAACAGGGAATGCCAACAGACTTTGCACACATTAAGGTGTTAATCAACAGATAGTTGTGATCACAACTGGACACAGAATCCAAAGGGACTAGAAACTAAAAACTCAAACCAGAAAGGTTCTTCTTTGGGTCTTTCTCTAGTTTAACTTTGTCTAGAAAGGCTGTTAAAACTGATTTTTACTTGGCTATCACTTGGATGAGGATTTTGAAGTTGTTTCTTTAATTTTTTTCACTGTTTGGTATCCTTTCCAGATACTGCATTTTTGCTTTGGCATTTTGCTGGAATCTTAAACTGGGAAATGTGGAATAATTTGACTCTGGGGACAACTTGAAGGAAGAAGAGTAACTTTAGGTTAGAGCTGAGTACTTACCCATACCTCCCCTTTACCTTTGGAAGCCATTTGACTGACTCAAATGCTACTCCCCCTAGCAGTTACCACTACTTTTATGGGTCTGTGGTTTGAAAACCTATTTAGTAGCTTTCTGAAGACCTATTTCAGTATTCAGGCTATACTCATACTGAACTGGAATCCTGAGAAAGACTGAATGGAAATGTCTTCACCAGTTTTCAGAGGTCCATCTTGAGTTACCTTAGAAGAAATGGGATTATTCCACAAATTCTACAAGGTTTGTCTTGATGACAGTTTGTTGAGAAGCATCTGAAGGTATCCTCACATTGGCCAGAGAGAAAATTGCTGAAGGGACTCCTTGCTGGTGGGTTCCAGGTTCTGCTTTCCTCGAGCCTGTAGGTCAGGAAAAAGCTGGTCGGTGTCGTTTCTTTGTTTTAGGTGTTGCCCACATGCCTCCATCTGGGAACCTAAGCCGGGAAGCAGCAGGACCTAGGGGTATTGTGCTTGTACCACTTGAGGAGACATCGGTGGAAAGCCTTCTACGAACTTCTGTACACACCCTGGCTAAGCTGCAGCTGGCCCGGGAGCAGCTCTGTGAAGTTCTGGAGCAAATCCACAGTGGTAGCTTTGGGCCCATCTATCGAACCAAGATGTACACTGGGGGCCCTGTTAAGCCCAAGAGTGTGGTCCTCAAGGCTTTAAAAGGTAAAAGGAGGAGTACTGGACACCCTTTCCTCATTTAACTTCTTTACTGTGAGCCCTCAACAGGGAATGCCAACAGACTTTGCACACATTAAGGTGTTAATCAACAGATAGTTGTGATCACAACTGGACACAGAATCCAAAGGGACTAGAAACTAAAAACTCAAACCAGAAAGGTTCTTCTTTGGGTCTTTCTCTAGTTTAACTTTGTCTAGAAAGGCTGTTAAAACTGATTTTTACTTGGCTATCACTTGGATGAGGATTTTGAAGTTGTTTCTTTAATTTTTTTCACTGTTTGGTATCCTTTCCAGATACTGCATTTTTGCTTTGGACTGATACTCATGATATGGACCAATAATGATGGATATGTGAAACAGAGCAAAGATAGGATTAACAAGAGTCATAGTCAAAAGGTCTAGAAGTGATAATATTTTAATGTGTCATGATATTTTTGTTATCATTGCTATTTTTATTGAGTGTAATTAAAAGCAGAAGGGAGAGTAAACTATTTCTCCAGCAAACAGAAAACAATAAGCAAGCAAAATAGAAGCAAAGTTCTTTAAGAAAGCAATGGAAAACAGATCTTTTCTTTGTTTGGAATGTAGAAGTTTGGAAGATGATCATCACCTCAGCCTAATCTGTTTGTAAAAATCACACATATTTGTAACCTGCACACTACCCTTGACTCCTTATTCTGAAAATCTACAAAGCTCTGTCAGAAAGCCATTCTTTAGGCATCAAATGAGAGTTATGAAACTTGAACCTAAATACATATCAACCATTAGATATCTGTTCCTTAAACAAAATATTTATTATTATCTATGTTAAAGTCAGAGGCTTCCTAGAAAGCTCAGTGGTAAAGAATTCCACCTGGAATGCAGAAGACGTGGGTTTGATCCCTGGATTGGGAAGATCCCCTGGAGAAAGAAATGGCAACCCACTGGAGTATTCTTGCCTGTCTATTCTTGCCATAGACAGACAAGCCTAGTGGGTTACAGCCCATGAAGTCCCAAAGAGTCAAGCATGACTAAGTGACTAAACAACACCACCACAATAGTATGTGTGATAATATTTTATCTTTTTTTATTTTGCATTTTACTTTTACAGAGTTTTGTTGTTTACAGATATGTATGATCCCCGATTAGTCATATGTGTATCCCCCACAATTCCACTCCTCCAGGCTGTTGCACAGCACCCCTGCAGGATCCCCTTTTGTCATAGCGCAATGGCAATAGCTATTTTATTTTACATATGACAGTATAGATTTTCATGCTACTTCCTTTATGCCTCCCACCCACTGTTCATTCCCCACAATGTCCATATGTCTATTCTCTGTGTCTGTTTTTTCATCGCTTCACTGCGTGTGTTATCATTACCATCCTACTAGATTCCATGTGTGTGTGTTAGTTTATTGTACTTGTCTTTCTCTTTTCGACTTACTTCACTTTTTATGATAGGTTCTAGATCCAACCACCTCATTAGGGCTGATTCTTCTGCATTTCTTTTTACAGCCGTGTAGTATTCCATTGCATATATGTACCAGAGCTTTTTAATCCATTCATTCATCGATGGACATCTAGGTTGCTTCCATGTTCTAGCTATTGATTAGAGTGCTGCAATGAACATTGGGGTACAAGTGCCTCTTTCAATTTTGATGTCAAGTATGTGTGATAATATTTTAATGTGAACAGAACAGTTGCCTGTTAGGCAGAGGAAAGTCTAACTAGTTCTAAAGACATGTGATTCTGTGTTACCTTTGATAAAAGAACAGCGATGTTGAAGATGATCTTCTAATTGATTCCCTTTCTGTTTACTTTTGTCTACTCATTCCCCTTTGGGGCCTTGAAGTTTACCATCTGAGGTTGCTTCCTGTATCATATCCCTCATTTTATTGGTGACACTCTGACTGCTCACTCCCCATGGTTCTTCTCTCCTCCACAGAACCAGCGGGGCTTCAAGAGGTACAGGATTTCTTAGGGCAAATCCAATTCTATCAGAACCTGGGGAAGCACAAGAACCTCGTGCAGCTGGAAGGCTGCTGCACAGACAGGCTGCCGCTCTACATGGTGTTGGAAGATGTGTCTCAGGGGGACCTGCTCCACTTTCTTTGGACCTGTCGCCGGGTGAGTCGTGGGGTAGAAGTGTTAGGAAGGAAAGGCTTGACCTGCTGAGTAGCTGTTCGCATGTCAATTAGCGTGACAAATGATAAAGTAGAAAGACATTATAGTAGAATAACAGAGGGACTATCATCATCCAGTAGAGTTTTTTATGATGGTAGAATACCTACTTTGTCCAAAATGGCAGCCACTAATCACATGTGGCCATGGAACCCCTGAAATGTGGTTTATGTGACTAAGAAACTGAACTTCCAATTTTACTTAATTTGAAATGATGTGTGTTTAAATAGCCAGATGTGGCTAATGGCTGCCATCTTGGGCCGTGCAGAGTTTGGGCTCCATCTTCTGCAAGCTATGTGACTTTTAGGCAACTCACCTCTCTGAGACCAAGTTTTCAGAATCTGTAAAGTGTGATTAATGATAAATAATTATTAAAATTCAAGGATATTATGTGTATAAAAACAAAGTGTTTGACACACAGTAGACACTCAGAACAGCAGCTGTTCCAATGCATATATGTACCAGAGCTTTTTAATCCATTCATTCATCGATGGACATCTAGGTTGCTTCCA
Organism: Tragulus kanchil; assembly: GCA_022376925.1. Lineage (NCBI taxonomy): Eukaryota > Metazoa > Chordata > Mammalia > Artiodactyla > Tragulidae > Tragulus > Tragulus kanchil. The sequence goes on from JAIOJX010000004.1 coordinate 278,778,104, forward strand.
TGTTCTAGCTATTGATTAGAGTGCTGCAATGAACATTGGGGTACAAGTGCCTCTTTCAATTTTGATGTCAAGTATGTGTGATAATATTTTAATGTGAACAGAACAGTTGCCTGTTAGGCAGAGGAAAGTCTAACTAGTTCTAAAGACATGTGATTCTGTGTTACCTTTGATAAAAGAACAGCGATGTTGAAGATGATCTTCTAATTGATTCCCTTTCTGTTTACTTTTGTCTACTCATTCCCCTTTGGGGCCTTGAAGTTTACCATCTGAGGTTGCTTCCTGTATCATATCCCTCATTTTATTGGTGACACTCTGACTGCTCACTCCCCATGGTTCTTCTCTCCTCCACAGAACCAGCGGGGCTTCAAGAGGTACAGGATTTCTTAGGGCAAATCCAATTCTATCAGAACCTGGGGAAGCACAAGAACCTCGTGCAGCTGGAAGGCTGCTGCACAGACAGGCTGCCGCTCTACATGGTGTTGGAAGATGTGTCTCAGGGGGACCTGCTCCACTTTCTTTGGACCTGTCGCCGGGTGAGTCGTGGGGTAGAAGTGTTAGGAAGGAAAGGCTTGACCTGCTGAGTAGCTGTTCGCATGTCAATTAGCGTGACAAATGATAAAGTAGAAAGACATTATAGTAGAATAACAGAGGGACTATCATCATCCAGTAGAGTTTTTTATGATGGTAGAATACCTACTTTGTCCAAAATGGCAGCCACTAATCACATGTGGCCATGGAACCCCTGAAATGTGGTTTATGTGACTAAGAAACTGAACTTCCAATTTTACTTAATTTGAAATGATGTGTGTTTAAATAGCCAGATGTGGCTAATGGCTGCCATCTTGGGCCGTGCAGAGTTTGGGCTCCATCTTCTGCAAGCTATGTGACTTTTAGGCAACTCACCTCTCTGAGACCAAGTTTTCAGAATCTGTAAAGTGTGATTAATGATAAATAATTATTAAAATTCAAGGATATTATGTGTATAAAAACAAAGTGTTTGACACACAGTAGACACTCAGAACAGCAGCTGTTCCAATGATAATTGCATGCCCACCTATTGTTGGTAATTTTGTTGCTGTTAGCATCAGGTACATTTTCCACTCTGTGACATAAACGTAATGTGCTGTGGCTGAGTTGAGGAGAAATTCAACCTGCAAGGTTTTTCTATCTCCAATTCATATTTTTAAACATTAAAATGTTCTGAAACCTCCAAAGTCCTCTTCATTATAATTTTACTGCTTCTCTATCTATTCCTCTTTTTGAACTGCTGTTTTTCTAGTTACTTCCTCACTTGCTGATGAAAGTTCAGTAGTAAGCCTTCTAGATACACTGATCATTGTGTTACTTAATGTTTGTGAGAAAAGGTCCCTGTTGACCCTTTTCCATCCAGCGACACTAATAGGACAATGCACAACATGAGATGTTAAACCTTTTCAAGAGGTTATCTATCTTTGGTCTGTGCCCTAACCTCACCTGCTTCTTTTTATTTGTCAGACTACATACCTCCCTATTTCAGATTGTTTTGATATGGTTTTCTCATTTGCATTAGACTTTCCTCTTTCCCTTCTTTGTAGGGTCAGTGGCCACTCACTCTTCAGTTTTCCCTGTTTCACCAACTGAAACGACTCTCTCTTCTCTGCCATCATCAGATCACTTACATTTCATGACACTTGTAGATATGAAATCATGTATTCATGTAAGATCACTTGATTCAGATTCACGTGTGTTTGCTACCCTTCTGGAAGCTCCAAAAGGCAGTGTACTTATTTATGTTCTGAGTTCTTAAGACAGAATCTGACGACAGTAGGCATTCAGTCAATTTTACGGGAATACCTACTGAAATTCACATGTGGCCATGGGGGGAAACTAAGAAACTGAACTTCCAATTTTACTTAATTTGAAATGATGTGTGTTTAAATAGCCAGATGTGGCTAATGGCTGCCATCTTGGGCCGTGCAGAGTTTGGGCTCCATCTTCTGCAAGCTATGTGACTTTTAGGCAACTCACCTCTCTGAGACCAAGTTTTCAGAATCTGTAAAGTGTGATTAATGATAAATAATTATTAAAATTCAAGGATATTATGTGTATAAAAACAAAGTGTTTGACACACAGTAGACACTCAGAACAGCAGCTGTTCCAATGATAATTGCATGCCCACCTATTGTTGGTAATTTTGTTGCTGTTAGCATCAGGTACATTTTCCACTCTGTGACATAAACGTAATGTGCTGTGGCTGAGTTGAGGAGAAATTCAACCTGCAAGGTTTTTCTATCTCCAATTCATATTTTTAAACATTAAAATGTTCTGAAACCTCCAAAGTCCTCTTCATTATAATTTTACTGCTTCTCTATCTATTCCTCTTTTTGAACTGCTGTTTTTCTAGTTACTTCCTCACTTGCTGATGAAAGTTCAGTAGTAAGCCTTCTAGATACACTGATCATTGTGTTACTTAATGTTTGTGAGAAAAGGTCCCTGTTGACCCTTTTCCATCCAGCGACACTAATAGGACAATGCACAACATGAGATGTTAAACCTTTTCAAGAGGTTATCTATCTTTGGTCTGTGCCCTAACCTCACCTGCTTCTTTTTATTTGTCAGACTACATACCTCCCTATTTCAGATTGTTTTGATATGGTTTTCTCATTTGCATTAGACTTTCCTCTTTCCCTTCTTTGTAGGGTCAGTGGCCACTCACTCTTCAGTTTTCCCTGTTTCACCAACTGAAACGACTCTCTCTTCTCTGCCATCATCAGATCACTTACATTTCATGACACTTGTAGATATGAAATCATGTATTCATGTAAGATCACTTGATTCAGATTCACGTGTGTTTGCTACCCTTCTGGAAGCTCCAAAAGGCAGTGTACTTATTTATGTTCTGAGTTCTTAAGACAGAATCTGACGCACAGTAGGCATTCAGTCAAGATGTGTTGACGTGAGTAACTAATCTCTATCTCTCACACACACATTCTGTCCTAGAAAAACTGCTGTTTTATCCAATGGATAGTCTTACATATACTTGTCTTGCTTACCTCTTGCTATTCTGTTCTTCATTAGCAAATCATGGTACTTTGCATATCTGGGAATCTCTCATACCATCTGTCCTTGAATCTTACAGTTCTTGTACATTTTTTAGTTTTTAAAAATTTTTAAATTTATTTTTGGCTGTGCCATACGGCTTGTAGGATCTAACTTCCCCAACCAGGGTTCAATCCTAGACCCTTGGCAGTGAAAGTGGGGGCCCTGGACTTTCAGGAAATTCCCAAGTCCTTATATTTTTGTCTTTGCCTTAGCTTCAGTAACTGGATTTAAGAATATCTGCCCCTAATTTTTTCCCTTGAGATCTAGTCATATCATTTTCATATAATGCCATTTTCTTTATCTCTCTAGGATGTGATGACCATGGATGGTCTTCTCTATGACCTCACAGAAAAACAAATATATCACATTGGGAAGCAGGTCCTTTTGGCTTTGGTAAGGCTTAGAGAAGTTACAACAGATGGCAGCAATTTTTCTCGTTAGCCTGGTATTTAATGTCATATTTCTCATATTTATGTTTTCAAATGGGGTGTCTATTATAAAAAGAAATCAGATTGACCTCAGGGGGCAGAAACTCAAGCACTGATAAATAGTTTTAAATTCTTTGCTTAGAAAATTATTTAGATAATATAATTTGGGATTGGTAATTCTAGGCAGAAGGTGGTCCGTTTAGGGTTTTTAGAAGGAATGGGAAGAGTTTTATTTTCTTATTGTTTATTTTAAAAACTTTTTTTGGCCACACCATGAGGCATGCGGGATCTTAGTTCCCCAAGCAGGGATCAAACCTGTGCCCCCTTGAAAGCACAGAGTCTGAACCACTGGACCACCAGGGAAGTCCCAAGAAGGGTCTTAAAAGGCTTCTCAGTCTTAAAGGTCAAGAACCAGGGCCAAGAGCTATATGCCCACATGTTATTTTTCAGTTGCTAGGGCCAAGAGCTATATGCCCACATGCTGTTTTTCAGTTGCTATGTAGTGTCTGACTATTTCTGACCATATGGACTCTAGCCTGCCAGGCTCCTCTGTCATCTACCATCTCCCAGAGTTTGCTCAGATTCATGTCTATTGAGTCGGTGAAGCTATCTAACTGTCTTATCCTCTGCCACCCACTTCCCATACTTTCCAGTATATACTAATGCTAACAGATGTAACAGGAGAAAAAATACACTGGGAGAGGATCTGGGAAGAGAAAATGAATGGGTGAAAGGGTACAGAACCAGGAGGATGTTTATAATTTATACCTGAAGAAAGAGAAATACTAGTCTGGAACATGCTAGGTTGGAGACTTGCTTTGATACTGAATGTGATGAGTGTGTGCATGCTAAGTCGCTTCAGTTAAGTCCAACTCTTTGTGACCCTGTGGCCTACAGCCCAGCAAGCTTCTCTATCCATGGAATTCCACAGGCAAGAATACTGGAGTGGCTTGCCATGGTCCCCTCCAGAGGACCTTCTTGACCCAAGAATCGAACTCGGGTCTCCTCTGGCCCCTGCATTGCAGGTGGATTCTTTACCACTGAACTGCAAGGGAAGTCCCTGAACATGATAGGAATTGCATATACTTTGAAGAGAACAAAGAATAAGGGGGAAAGGAGAAATAAGAAGGGGTAAAAGTGAGATCATTTCTTTATTTTAAACTAACCTAACTAAGGACTTTTCTAGCAGTCCAGTGGTGAAGACTCTGCGCTTCCCACGCAAGGGGCACGAGTCTGATCCTTGGCCAGGGAACCATGATCCACATGCCTTAGCAGTGTCATCCAGGTGCGGTGGTTCTCAGATGCCTTCTTGACTGTGCTGGAATCACTGTGATAACTTCTTAAAAATATAGATTACCAGGCTCCTCTTCTTAGATTTTGGTTAAATAAATCCAGAGTGAAAACCCTATGAGTTTATAAAGCTTTCAGGCAATTCTAATTTATATCCTGGCCTAAAAAGTTTTAGTAGAATTTGTAATTTTCCTATGAATTAGAATACCTGCCTTTGGTCACTTAATACCTGTGTGGCCTTATGTGGTCATTTAGATTTATCAGAAAGCTACTTCCTTAACTCATGTCTTCTAGTTACTTTGCAAACAACATCAGATGATATAAAACTATATAAAAAGATAGCTATTGTCATTGTGCTAGGGGAATAGGAGTACCTACAACCACTTGGAGCGATGGTCTGGATGGATGGGAGGTGGGGATCTGGGTGGGGGGAGGGCCTAGGGATATGCATCTGATTGATCTGGGAACATACATGTACAAAAATAAATAAATAAATAAATAAATTTAAAAAAAAACTGTATATAAATTTATTATTCTGACACTCAATTATGCTATGGATAGATTACCTTATTTGGGAGACTGCTATTACACATTTTAAACCTATCCCCCTTGTCTAGCTGGGCTCTATCTGAGAAGAATGTGAAATCAGGCCAAGGTTGAGGTGAGAATAGGGGATTTTCCTTTCCAAACCCAGTATGAATATTATTTCAATTATTTGCTCAGTTTGCTACTCTTGGTTTGTTCTTTTCAAAGCAAAGCTAGTGTATATACTAATAAATTTGTCTTCAAAGACATAAAGGGTATATCAATGTATCAAAAATGTATAGATCACTGTCAAACCCCAGAGAAAGTACAAGACAAAAAGTACACTCTGATGTAAACTCTGGAATTCTCTTGAAAATAGTGTATCTGTATCAGTTCATCACTTGCAACAAAGGTATCACAGTGATACAAGTTGTTAATAACAGGAGAAACTAAGGGGTGGGGAGGGCTCTGGGTCTTCTGCTCAGTTTTGCTGTCAACCTAAAATGACATTTTTTTAAAAAAATTAAAGAATACAATCTTAAGTTTTTTTTAAAAAGGAAATGAATTTCTGGTATCACTTTGTTGATCTTAAACACAATGTGAATATGTCTGATTCATCATAAATATTGTGTATATGTGCTAAGTCACTTATGTTGTGTCCAGCTCTTTTGAGATCCCATGGACTGTAGCCCACCAGGTTTCAGGCAATTTATTTATCCTGGCCTAAAAAGTTTTAGTAGAATTTGTAATTTTCCTATGAATTAGAATACCTGCCTTTGGTCACTTAATACCTGTGTGGCCTTATGTGGTCATTTAGATTTATCAGAAAGCTACTTCCTTAACTCATGTCTTCTAGTTACTTTGCAAACAACATCAGATGATATAAAACTATATAAAAAGATAGCTATTGTCATTGTGCTAGGGGAATAGGAGTACCTACAACCACTTGGAGCGATGGTCTGGATGGATGGGAGGTGGGGATCTGGGTGGGGGGAGGGCCTAGGGATATGCATCTGATTGATCTGGGAACATACATGTACAAAAATAAATAAATAAATAAATAAATTTAAAAAAAAACTGTATATAAATTTATTATTCTGACACTCAATTATGCTATGGATAGATTACCTTATTTGGGAGACTGCTATTACACATTTTAAACCTATCCCCCTTGTCTAGCTGGGCTCTATCTGAGAAGAATGTGAAATCAGGCCAAGGTTGAGGTGAGAATAGGGGATTTTCCTTTCCAAACCCAGTATGAATATTATTTCAATTATTTGCTCAGTTTGCTACTCTTGGTTTGTTCTTTTCAAAGCAAAGCTAGTGTATATACTAATAAATTTGTCTTCAAAGACATAAAGGGTATATCAATGTATCAAAAATGTATAGATCACTGTCAAACCCCAGAGAAAGTACAAGACAAAAAGTACACTCTGATGTAAACTCTGGAATTCTCTTGAAAATAGTGTATCTGTATCAGTTCATCACTTGCAACAAAGGTATCACAGTGATACAAGTTGTTAATAACAGGAGAAACTAAGGGGTGGGGAGGGCTCTGGGTCTTCTGCTCAGTTTTGCTGTCAACCTAAAATGACATTTTTTTAAAAAAATTAAAGAATACAATCTTAAGTTTTTTTTAAAAAGGAAATGAATTTCTGGTATCACTTTGTTGATCTTAAACACAATGTGAATATGTCTGATTCATCATAAATATTGTGTATATGTGCTAAGTCACTTATGTTGTGTCCAGCTCTTTTGAGATCCCATGGACTGTAGCCCACCAGGCTCCTCTGTCTGTGGAATTTTCCAAGCAAGAATACTGGAATGGGTGGCCATTTACTCCTCCAGGGTAATCTTCCCAACCCAAGGATCGAACCCGCATCTCCTGCATTCCAGGTGGATTCTTTAACCACTGAGCCATTTGGGAAGCCCCATAAATACTGTACTGCTTATGAGTTAGAATACTTGGCCCTGGTCAGTACCCACTTAGTACCTGCATAAAAGTGATATATATATATTTTTTATTAAACTTTTTATTTTGTATTGGAGTATAGCTGATTAATAATGTTGTGATAGTTTCAGGTGGATAGCAAAGGGACTAAGTCACATAAATACATGTTGCTCTATTTAAAGTGGATACCAACAAGGACCTACGGTATAGCACCCAGAACTCTGCTCATCATGTGGAAGCCTGGATGAGAGAATGGATGTGTCATTATTAATGGGAATGTTCAGAATAGAAAATGTCCTTGTCTCTTCAAGGATCTGCTTTTCTTCATCTGTCACCCAAGCCATGACCTCAGAGAGCTGACCCATCTTTGATCTCATGTTTGCAGAAATTTCTCCAGGAGAAGCATCTATTCCATGGTGATGTGGCAGCCAGGAATGTCCTGATCCGCTGTGACCTCACTGCTAAGCTCTGTGGCCTGGGCCTGGCATACGAAGTCTACTCCCGAGGGGCCATCTCCTCTTCTCGTGTTGTGCCTCTCAAGTGGCTTGCCCCCGAACGACTGCTGCTGAAACCAGCGGGCATCAAAGGAGACATGTACAGTTTGTTCCTGCCCCGTGGAGTTCCTCCTTTCTTGACTTCAGTGTCCTTCAGCCTGTGAACGTGACTGGGTCTATTATCAATTATGTTGACACATGAAATCTCTGCTTGGAAGTCAGGCAGATTCTCAAACAAAAATGTGTGTTATGCGGCAGAGCTCGTACTGGGCAGTTGCCTGCAGTCCTTTAAGGTGTCTTTAAACCTTAATTAGGAAAGAAAAATGAATAGCTTATTCATGTCATTATCTGAGGACTTAATCTGGTGGAGATTCATCTGTGATGAATTCCTTTGAGTTTCCATTTGGGATGATTCTAAATAGAGTGAGAAACCTGAAAACAAAAAACTCTGATGGAATTTGACTGCTGACACTTCCTGTTAATTTTCACACCAGTTTTTTAACATTGTCTCATCCACACTCTCTTTTTCGAGGCTTGGTTTTAGAGAATATTTTCAAAGCATTCAGCCTAGTGTTCAGGGAGCTCAGGCTTTTGGCATGTGTATTTAATTCACTTACCTAATATTTGATTGATGACATAGTTACAGTTACATGTATGAAGGGTGTAAACAGGATTGCAAAGAATTACAGTTGACCTTTGGTAACCATGTGACTCAACTGTTTGGAGGAGGACACAATGTAATAGAGATTGTCTTACTAGCCTTGAATATTAGGAACTGCAGGAAATGTAGATCATCAGTCACTGTGATGAGTCAATTAAGACATTTTTAAAGTGGATACCAACAAGGACCTACGGTATAGCACCCAGAACTCTGCTCATCATGTGGAAGCCTGGATGAGAGAATGGATGTGTCATTATTAATGGGAATGTTCAGAATAGAAAATGTCCTTGTCTCTTCAAGGATCTGCTTTTCTTCATCTGTCACCCAAGCCATGACCTCAGAGAGCTGACCCATCTTTGATCTCATGTTTGCAGAAATTTCTCCAGGAGAAGCATCTATTCCATGGTGATGTGGCAGCCAGGAATGTCCTGATCCGCTGTGACCTCACTGCTAAGCTCTGTGGCCTGGGCCTGGCATACGAAGTCTACTCCCGAGGGGCCATCTCCTCTTCTCGTGTTGTGCCTCTCAAGTGGCTTGCCCCCGAACGACTGCTGCTGAAACCAGCGGGCATCAAAGGAGACATGTACAGTTTGTTCCTGCCCCGTGGAGTTCCTCCTTTCTTGACTTCAGTGTCCTTCAGCCTGTGAACGTGACTGGGTCTATTATCAATTATGTTGACACATGAAATCTCTGCTTGGAAGTCAGGCAGATTCTCAAACAAAAATGTGTGTTATGCGGCAGAGCTCGTACTGGGCAGTTGCCTGCAGTCCTTTAAGGTGTCTTTAAACCTTAATTAGGAAAGAAAAATGAATAGCTTATTCATGTCATTATCTGAGGACTTAATCTGGTGGAGATTCATCTGTGATGAATTCCTTTGAGTTTCCATTTGGGATGATTCTAAATAGAGTGAGAAACCTGAAAACAAAAAACTCTGATGGAATTTGACTGCTGACACTTCCTGTTAATTTTCACACCAGTTTTTTAACATTGTCTCATCCACACTCTCTTTTTCGAGGCTTGGTTTTAGAGAATATTTTCAAAGCATTCAGCCTAGTGTTCAGGGAGCTCAGGCTTTTGGCATGTGTATTTAATTCACTTACCTAATATTTGATTGATGACATAGTTACAGTTACATGTATGAAGGGTGTAAACAGGATTGCAAAGAATTACAGTTGACCTTTGGTAACCATGTGACTCAACTGTTTGGAGGAGGACACAATGTAATAGAGATTGTCTTACTAGCCTTGAATATTAGGAACTGCAGGGGAAATGTAGATCATCAGTCACTGTGATGAGTCAATTAAGAGGCTGCTTTTTTATCCCATTGCTGCATCACTGACATCTGCTTTTGAACAGAGGTCTGGGACTCATAAACTACCCTGGGAAATATTGCTCCTTTAGCAATGATGTTATAGAAAAATGATAAAACATGCCTCTCAAATGAAACACATGCCTCTCAAATTACATTGCTTAGGCAACTGCCCACTCCATTTATGTATAAAGCTTGCTCTGTTAATGTTTTTCCTAGGTCGGGGTAGTTAGAACTACCGAGGAAATAGTAGATAAATGATAAATCTTGTTTAGCTTTGAGCTAAGAAGAAACTCTGGAATTTCAACAGGAAGGAATGGAAAGGATGAAAAAGATATTTTTTCTATGAGTGAATACATTTGTGTTTGCATAAGCACTCACCATTTAACAAATAATAGCAACTATCTATTAACATGTATGAAAGGAGACACACATCCAGTTCTCAAACAGATTAGATTCTAAGGGGACTGGACAGAAATCCTTTCTACAGGCATGCCTAGATTGCTTATTGCACCAGCCACCCTTGATTCCCTGTCGGTGCCACTGTAATGGAGTTCTTGCTGCAGGTCTCTGGTAAGCCATCTTTAGGAAAGGCAGAAATAGAAGTGAAGTAAACGACTTTATTTCTTTTACAGCTGGTCTTTTGGGATCCTGCTGTATGAAATGGTGACCCTAGGTAAGCAGAATTCCCAGAGTAGGATGCATCCCTGTAGAAACATCCAAGGGTCTTCATCTGTGTGGTGGGAAGGGGTTTTCAGTACCATTGCTGAAGCGTGAACTGAACTGACCCACAATCCAAGCCTGGTTTTTGAGATAGTTTTATAAAGTCTTGCTTCCCTCCCTATCTGTCTCGCTCCTTCTCTTCAGGCTTTTGGCATGTGTATTTAATTCACTTACCTAATATTTGATTGATGACATAGTTACAGTTACATGTATGAAGGGTGTAAACAGGATTGCAAAGAATTACAGTTGACCTTTGGTAACCATGTGACTCAACTGTTTGGAGGAGGACACAATGTAATAGAGATTGTCTTACTAGCCTTGAATATTAGGAACTGCAGGGGAAATGTAGATCATCAGTCACTGTGATGAGTCAATTAAGAGGCTGCTTTTTTATCCCATTGCTGCATCACTGACATCTGCTTTTGAACAGAGGTCTGGGACTCATAAACTACCCTGGGAAATATTGCTCCTTTAGCAATGATGTTATAGAAAAATGATAAAACATGCCTCTCAAATGAAACACATGCCTCTCAAATTACATTGCTTAGGCAACTGCCCACTCCATTTATGTATAAAGCTTGCTCTGTTAATGTTTTTCCTAGGTCGGGGTAGTTAGAACTACCGAGGAAATAGTAGATAAATGATAAATCTTGTTTAGCTTTGAGCTAAGAAGAAACTCTGGAATTTCAACAGGAAGGAATGGAAAGGATGAAAAAGATATTTTTTCTATGAGTGAATACATTTGTGTTTGCATAAGCACTCACCATTTAACAAATAATAGCAACTATCTATTAACATGTATGAAAGGAGACACACATCCAGTTCTCAAACAGATTAGATTCTAAGGGGACTGGACAGAAATCCTTTCTACAGGCATGCCTAGATTGCTTATTGCACCAGCCACCCTTGATTCCCTGTCGGTGCCACTGTAATGGAGTTCTTGCTGCAGGTCTCTGGTAAGCCATCTTTAGGAAAGGCAGAAATAGAAGTGAAGTAAACGACTTTATTTCTTTTACAGCTGGTCTTTTGGGATCCTGCTGTATGAAATGGTGACCCTAGGTAAGCAGAATTCCCAGAGTAGGATGCATCCCTGTAGAAACATCCAAGGGTCTTCATCTGTGTGGTGGGAAGGGGTTTTCAGTACCATTGCTGAAGCGTGAACTGAACTGACCCACAATCCAAGCCTGGTTTTTGAGATAGTTTTATAAAGTCTTGCTTCCCTCCCTATCTGTCTCGCTCCTTCTCTTCTTTTTGTAACTTTCTTTGCTTTCTTTCTCTTTCTTTCCCCGCAAGACTTTACCAATTCCAAGGGATGTTTTAAAATCCAAGGATTCCTTTCAAGGTGATCTTGCATAAATCTAAAAATATTGTCTTTATATTTCTTAGTGCATTTGACTGAAACATGACAGGATTTTCTCATGTTTATGGAGCAGAAAGCAGATCTTATTTCTCACTGTGCTTTATTTTGTTAGATTCCTAAAGACTTGACATTTTCCTAAAGTATCAGGTCCCCCTCCCCCAACATCTCCTTTCTCCAAAATGCTCCATGCTATCCCTTGCCTGATCACAAGGGATCAACTATATTGTATCTATTCACTTTCCTACGGCTGTACTTTTGTAGGCCATTAGCCCAGGTGGTAGGAGAGTAGTCTTAGTTATATTCTAGAGGACCTTCAAGTTCTCTACTCGTCTTCCTCTTTCCATGCCAACAGGGGCACCCCCGTATCCTGAAGTGCCTCCTACCAGCATCCTACAGCATCTTCAGAGAGGGCAGATCATGGAAAGACCCAGTAGCTGCACACACACCATGTAAGTGGTTTTTAAAATCTTTTTTGCTCTTTATCTGTCATGCCTTTTTCAAAGTGGCTCAGATCATCCCTCAGCTGTTCTTTACATGCTAGGGTACAGAGTTAAACCAAATCTATGCAGTAAAACACATCTGCTCATATATATGATATACATATACATGTATACATGTGTGTTTATATTTGTGTAAACATTTTTACAGGCATGCCTAGATTGCTTATTGCACCAGCCACCCTTGATTCCCTGTCGGTGCCACTGTAATGGAGTTCTTGCTGCAGGTCTCTGGTAAGCCATCTTTAGGAAAGGCAGAAATAGAAGTGAAGTAAACGACTTTATTTCTTTTACAGCTGGTCTTTTGGGATCCTGCTGTATGAAATGGTGACCCTAGGTAAGCAGAATTCCCAGAGTAGGATGCATCCCTGTAGAAACATCCAAGGGTCTTCATCTGTGTGGTGGGAAGGGGTTTTCAGTACCATTGCTGAAGCGTGAACTGAACTGACCCACAATCCAAGCCTGGTTTTTGAGATAGTTTTATAAAGTCTTGCTTCCCTCCCTATCTGTCTCGCTCCTTCTCTTCTTTTTGTAACTTTTTTTTTGCTTTCTTTCTCTTTCTTTCCCCGCAAGACTTTACCAATTCCAAGGGATGTTTTAAAATCCAAGGATTCCTTTCAAGGTGATCTTGCATAAATCTAAAAATATTGTCTTTATATTTCTTAGTGCATTTGACTGAAACATGACAGGATTTTCTCATGTTTATGGAGCAGAAAGCAGATCTTATTTCTCACTGTGCTTTATTTTGTTAGATTCCTAAAGACTTGACATTTTCCTAAAGTATCAGGTCCCCCTCCCCCAACATCTCCTTTCTCCAAAATGCTCCATGCTATCCCTTGCCTGATCACAAGGGATCAACTATATTGTATCTATTCACTTTCCTACGGCTGTACTTTTGTAGGCCATTAGCCCAGGTGGTAGGAGAGTAGTCTTAGTTATATTCTAGAGGACCTTCAAGTTCTCTACTCGTCTTCCTCTTTCCATGCCAACAGGGGCACCCCCGTATCCTGAAGTGCCTCCTACCAGCATCCTACAGCATCTTCAGAGAGGGCAGATCATGGAAAGACCCAGTAGCTGCACACACACCATGTAAGTGGTTTTTAAAATCTTTTTTGCTCTTTATCTGTCATGCCTTTTTCAAAGTGGCTCAGATCATCCCTCAGCTGTTCTTTACATGCTAGGGTACAGAGTTAAACCAAATCTATGCAGTAAAACACATCTGCTCATATATATGATATACATATACATGTATACATGTGTGTTTATATTTGTGTACATATATATCATGTGTGTGTATACACACATACACACACAATATGGAGGCAGCCACTGAATATTAGAAATTTAGGTTTGTTACTGTTGTTAAAGCTTAGTTCCTCTGGAATTTTGAAATAGACCAAGTCCAGTGAAAGTATGGTATGTATTTTATCTGTTTAAATGTCAGTCTCAGTTAGAGACTACAAGCTTGCTCTGATATGTGTGTGTGTGTGTGTGTTAGCTGCTAAGTCATGTCCACCTCTTTGCGATCCCTTGGACTGTAGCCCACCAGGCTCCTCTGTCTATGGGATTTTCCAGGCAAGATTACTGGAGTGTGTTGCCATTTCCTTCTCCATGGGATCTTCCCGACCTATGAATTGAACACAGGTCTCCTGCATTGCAGGCAGATTCTTTTTTTGGTAATAGAATAATAATTTTTAAAAAAACTTTTTTTTTTTAAATTGACCCTTTGAAGTATAGTCTACCAGGCTCCTCTGTCCATGGAATTCTCCAGGCGGAAATACTGGAGTGGCTTGCCATTTCCTTCTCCAGGCACTTTCCCAACCCAAGGATTGAACCTGGCTCTGCAGCATTGTAGGTAGATTCTTTACCAGCTGGGCTACTAGGGAAGCCCATAAAGCAACTATATTCCAATTTAATAAAAAAAGAAAAAAAAAGGAAAAGAAAGAAAAAGAACAAGGGAATAGATGAAATAGGATTAGAAAATTTTGGTATTGTCATGCTGAATAAAGGAACTCACGTGAATTCATATGAAATGTGAAAATTCACATTCATGTAAAAAATTTACATTCATGGAAAAAAGTCACATTCATGTAAAAAAAACCAAAACATATTCTTTAATGTCTGAGCCACCAGAGAAGCCAATAGTATAACTTCTAACAAGTGTTACCTAGTATATACTTATGTGTGTTCAATGTTTTCTATAATAAAAGTTACAGTAGAAAAAAATCATTAGTCTTTCCTATTATAAAAAGGGACCTGTTGAGAAGATGTTAAGAAACTTAGTATTTAGGAAGATGAGAAGGAATAGCATTCTCTGGGAAGAGTATGGGACAGGGCAATGCATAGATTACACAATTGTAGGGACCTTTTGTTAAGGTTTGTTAGGCAAAGAGACATGTTCTTCAAACATCTGGCTTGTCAGGGAAGGCAGTTTCTCTTGTTATCCTTTCAGGTATGGTCTCATGAAGTCCTGCTGGCGTTGGAGTGAGTACAGCCGCCCCACACTTCAAGAGCTACACTCACACTTTGAAACTGCTGCTCAAACTGCAAATGATAAGGCTGTGTTGCAAATACCAGAGCTGGTGGTGCCTGAACTGTACGCGGGTGTGGCAGGGGTCAGCGTGGAGAATGTCTCCAACTGCTACAGCATCCTCTGAAGATCCTGGGGCGACACGGAGTTTTGGGAGATCATATCCTCTTGGAACCAGTTCCTCCAAGAACAGAGAAAAGCCTTTCTAGTGGGATATAAATGAAGAATGGACATGGATCTTGAATCTTCTATGCATTTCCCTAGAAACCTGAAATGATGCTGGATGAGGCTGCACTTGCCATATGCCCGTAAGTCTGAGAAATGCAGGTTCATTTATTCTGTTCCAGCCCTGAAGACTCAGGGTAGATGGCATGGACAGTGACAATGCAAGGGAGATTTTACAAATTTGCAATGTTTGTTGCAGCATGGGCTACTAGGAAGCCCATAAAGCAACTATATTCCAATTTAAAAAAAAGAAAAAAGGAAAAGAAAGAAAAAGAACAAGGGAATAGATGAAATAGGATTAGAAAATTTTGGTATTGTCATGCTGAATAAAGGAACTCACGTGAATTCATATGAAATGTGAAAATTCACATTCATGTAAAAAATTTACATTCATGGAAAAAAGTCACATTCATGTAAAAAACCAAAACATATTCTTTAATGTCTGAGCCACCAGAGAAGCCAATAGTATAACTTCTAACAAGTGTTACCTAGTATATACTTATGTGTGTTCAATGTTTTCTATAATAAAAGTTACAGTAGAAAAAAATCATTAGTCTTTCCTATTATAAAAAGGGACCTGTTGAGAAGATGTTAAGAAACTTAGTATTTAGGAAGATGAGAAGGAATAGCATTCTCTGGGAAGAGTATGGGACAGGGCAATGCATAGATTACACAATTGTAGGGACCTTTTGTTAAGGTTTGTTAGGCAAAGAGACATGTTCTTCAAACATCTGGCTTGTCAGGGAAGGCAGTTTCTCTTGTTATCCTTTCAGGTATGGTCTCATGAAGTCCTGCTGGCGTTGGAGTGAGTACAGCCGCCCCACACTTCAAGAGCTACACTCACACTTTGAAACTGCTGCTCAAACTGCAAATGATAAGGCTGTGTTGCAAATACCAGAGCTGGTGGTGCCTGAACTGTACGCGGGTGTGGCAGGGGTCAGCGTGGAGAATGTCTCCAACTGCTACAGCATCCTCTGAAGATCCTGGGGCGACACGGAGTTTTGGGAGATCATATCCTCTTGGAACCAGTTCCTCCAAGAACAGAGAAAAGCCTTTCTAGTGGGATATAAATGAAGAATGGACATGGATCTTGAATCTTCTATGCATTTCCCTAGAAACCTGAAATGATGCTGGATGAGGCTGCACTTGCCATATGCCCGTAAGTCTGAGAAATGCAGGTTCATTTATTCTGTTCCAGCCCTGAAGACTCAGGGTAGATGGCATGGACAGTGACAATGCAAGGGAGATTTTACAAATTTGCAATGTTTGTTGCAGCATGGGCCGGTTAAACTGGTCCCTTCTATCACAGGCTGGTTTCCTTTGAAACATACTTTTATCTAGACTATTGTAAGGTCCAGAAAATTGGAATCAAACAAGGGAAGAGAAAGCTGATAAAGAAGTTTATGAGGGGCTTCCCTGGTGGTCCAGTGGGTAAGGACACCGCCTTGCAGCGCAAGGCGCGCTGGTTCGATCCCTGGCCTGGGAAGATCTCACGTGCCGCGGAACAGCTGGACCGATGTGTCCAATCACCGAGCCGGAGCTCTGGAGCGCATGCGCCCAGAGCCGGTGCTCTGCAACAACAGAGGCCACTGCGATGGGAGGCCCACACGGGCCAAAGAACAAAGATGGATGAAAATGGACAAATGAAAGACCAATAAAAGTGGCCTGCCTGCTCCCCTCCTCCCCAAAATAAATCTAAAAAAAAAAAAAAAGAAGTTTATGAGAAGAAAATTAAAGGTTCTACTTGCTAAAGATAATAGATGAAGACCAAGGTCCATCCTTCAGAGAGAGGGCAGAGGAAGGACATATCGTTCTTCAGTCCTGGTCCGTTCATGCCGGGCTAAAGGAGAGCTACTAAGGAAGATTTCTGATTGCCCCCTAAGGTATGTATAGGTTGGTCGCATTTTGTCTGATTCTGAGATAGGTGAACCTTGTTGGTACTGTTTTAACTAGAAGCTGGAGAACTCATTTCATGATTAATATGTATCATTCATTAGGCTGGCTCTCTGGTCCGTATGAGATTAGGGATATCAATCTTGAATATTCATTGGAAAGACCGATGCTGAAGCTCCAATACTTTGGCCACCTGACTGAAAGAGCTGACTCACTGGAAAAGACCCTGATGGGAAACATTGAGGGAAGGAGGAGAAGGGGCAACAGAGGATAGCCTTTCTAGGTGGAAATTATAAATGATGAATGGACATGGATCTTGAATCTTCTATGCATTTCCCTAGAAACCTGAAATGATGCTGGATGAGGCTGCACTTGCCATATGCCCGTAAGTCTGAGAAATGCAGGTTCATTTATTCTGTTCCAGCCCTGAAGACTCAGGGTAGATGGCATGGACAGTGACAATGCAAGGGAGATTTTACAAATTTGCAATGTTTGTTGCAGCATGGGCCGGTTAAACTGGTCCCTTCTATCACAGGCTGGTTTCCTTTGAAACATACTTTTATCTAGACTATTGTAAGGTCCAGAAAATTGGAATCAAACAAGGGAAGAGAAAGCTGATAAAGAAGTTTATGAGGGGCTTCCCCTGGTGGTCCAGGGGGTAAGGACACCGCCTTGCAGCGCAAGGCGCGCTGGTTCGATCCCTGGCCTGGGAAGATCTCACGTGCCGCGGAACAGCTGGACCGATGTGTCCAATCACCGAGCCGGAGCTCTGGAGCGCATGCGCCCAGAGCCGGTGCTCTGCAACAACAGAGGCCACTGCGATGGGAGGCCCACACGGGCCAAAGAACAAAGATGGATGAAAATGGACAAATGAAAGACCAATAAAAGTGGCCTGCCTGCTCCCCTCCTCCCCAAAATAAATCTAAAAAAAAAAAAAAAGAAGTTTATGAGAAGAAAATTAAAGGTTCTACTTGCTAAAGATAATAGATGAAGACCAAGGTCCATCCTTCAGAGAGAGGGCAGAGGAAGGACATATCGTTCTTCAGTCCTGGTCCGTTCATGCCGGGCTAAAGGAGAGCTACTAAGGAAGATTTCTGATTGCCCCCTAAGGTATGTATAGGTTGGTCGCATTTTGTCTGATTCTGAGATAGGTGAACCTTGTTGGTACTGTTTTAACTAGAAGCTGGAGAACTCATTTCATGATTAATATGTATCATTCATTAGGCTGGCTCTCTGGTCCGTATGAGATTAGGGATATCAATCTTGAATATTCATTGGAAAGACCGATGCTGAAGCTCCAATACTTTGGCCACCTGACTGAAAGAGCTGACTCACTGGAAAAGACCCTGATGCTGGGAAACATTGAGGGAAGGAGGAGAAGGGGGCAACAGAGGATGAGATGGTTGGATGGCATCATCTAGTCAGTGGTCATGAATTTCAGCAAATTCTAGGAGATAGTAAAGGACAGGGAAGCGAGGCATGCTGCAGTCCACAGGGTCACAAAGAGTCAGACGTGACTGAACGACTGAACAACAGATGAGACTAGGGAGACTGAGCCTAGAGAGTCAGTAGGGTTGATGGTGAAAATACTGTGTACGTGTTTAAAAATAGGAAATATGGAAGCCAAGCAAGAGTAAGGAGTGCTAGAAAAGAATAGAACCTGAGATGGAAGGGTGGTAGGTTCTGATTTTCAATCATTCAGTGATGTACTGTGAAATTTATTTCATTAAAATAATATTTATTGAGTGAAAGTATAGATTTTGGGCCATACAACTGCCAAAAACTTTACAATAGGGAGGATAAAAGCAAACAAATGGAAGTTAGTGTCAATAGAAAAATTCAAGAGACAATCTGCATTGTCAGAGAAAGATTCCTCGTGTGTAAAAAGGGGGAAAATAGGGCTTCTCTGGTAGCTCAGTGGTAAAGAGTCCGCCTGCCAATGCAGGAGACACGGGTTTGACCCCTTATTCGGGAAGATCCCACATGCTGTGGAGCAACTAAGCCCGTGAGCCACAACCATGGAGTCTGTGCTCTAGAGCCTCAGAGCCGCAACTATGGAACCCATGTGCTGCAACTATTGAAGCCTGTTAGCCCTAGAGCCCGAGTTCCCGACTGCACAAGAAGCTTGCTCCCATCAACTAGAGAGTAGCCCCACTCCGTGCAGCTATCGTATCATGCCGGGCTAAAGGAGAGCTACTAAGGAAGATTTCTGATTGCCCCCTAAGGTATGTATAGGTTGGTCGCATTTTGTCTGATTCTGAGATAGGTGAACCTTGTTGGTACTGTTTTAACTAGAAGCTGGAGAACTCATTTCATGATTAATATGTATCATTCATTAGGCTGGCTCTCTGGTCCGTATGAGATTAGGGATATCAATCTTGAATATTCATTGGAAAGACCGATGCTGAAGCTCCAATACTTTGGCCACCTGACTGAAAGAGCTGACTCACTGGAAAAGACCCTGATGCTGGGAAACATTGAGGGAAGGAGGAGAAGGGGGCAACAGAGGATGAGATGGTTGGATGGCATCATCTAGTCAGTGGTCATGAATTTCAGCAAATTCTAGGAGATAGTAAAGGACAGGGAAGCGAGGCATGCTGCAGTCCACAGGGTCACAAAGAGTCAGACGTGACTGAACGACTGAACAACAGATGAGACTAGGGAGACTGAGCCTAGAGAGTCAGTAGGGTTGATGGTGAAAATACTGTGTACGTGTTTAAAAATAGGAAATATGGAAGCCAAGCAAGAGTAAGGAGTGCTAGAAAAGAATAGAACCTGAGATGGAAGGGTGGTAGGTTCTGATTTTCAATCATTCAGTGATGTACTGTGAAATTTATTTCATTAAAATAATATTTATTGAGTGAAAGTATAGATTTTGGGCCATACAACTGCCAAAAACTTTACAATAGGGAGGATAAAAGCAAACAAATGGAAGTTAGTGTCAATAGAAAAATTCAAGAGACAATCTGCATTGTCAGAGAAAGATTCCTCGTGTGTAAAAAGGGGGAAAATAGGGCTTCTCTGGTAGCTCAGTGGTAAAGAGTCCGCCTGCCAATGCAGGAGACACGGGTTTGACCCCTTATTCGGGAAGATCCCACATGCTGTGGAGCAACTAAGCCCGTGAGCCACAACCATGGAGTCTGTGCTCTAGAGCCTCAGAGCCGCAACTATGGAACCCATGTGCTGCAACTATTGAAGCCTGTTAGCCCTAGAGCCCGAGTTCCACCACAAAAGAAGTTACTGCAACAAGAAGCTTGCTCCCATCAACTAGAGAGTAGCCCCCACTCCGTGCAGCTAGAGAAGAGCCTGTGGCAGCAGTGAAAACCCAGAATAGTCAAAAATAAATGAATAAATAAATTATTTAAAAAAATGGACGTGGGGAGGGAATACCTACCTCACAGGGTTGTTGTGAGGACCGAATGAGAGGATGTATTTGTACCACATGTGGCACACACTATGTGCTCAATGAATGTTAATTTCCTTCCTCATCCCTTTATTATCCTGTCATTTTTCATGTATATTCATTTAACATCCCTGGTGGCCAAGAAGAGAAGCTTAGTCTGTCAGTCACACTGCAAAGCAGAACATATTTAAAGAGGATGGTATGGTACAAATTGTCCTTCTTGTTGTTGCTGAATCACTATGTTGTGTCTGACTCTTTGCAACCCCGTGGACTCCCAGCCTGCCAGGATCCTCTGTCCATGGGAATTCCCAAGCAAGAATACTGGAGTGGGTTACCATTTCCTTAGGGATCAAACCGACATCTCCTGCATTGGCAGGAGGATTCTTTATCACTGAACCACCAGGGAATACCACATGACTAAAATGAGGAAGTCATTAATTTTGTGTGAGTGTCTGAATGATGAGAGTCACCTCCCAGTATTTCAACACACTGAAACTATGATGTCAGTGGCAATTCAGCTGAACACGTGGTCTCTGATTTAAAAAGACACTGAGATCCAGAAGGGACTTGTGAGCTGCTAGAAGTATTTTGGGCCATACAACTGCCAAAAACTTTACAATAGGGAGGATAAAAGCAAACAAATGGAAGTTAGTGTCAATAGAAAAATTCAAGAGACAATCTGCATTGTCAGAGAAAGATTCCTCGTGTGTAAAAAGGGGGAAAATAGGGCTTCTCTGGTAGCTCAGTGGTAAAGAGTCCGCCTGCCAATGCAGGAGACACGGGTTTGACCCCTTATTCGGGAAGATCCCACATGCTGTGGAGCAACTAAGCCCGTGAGCCACAACCATGGAGTCTGTGCTCTAGAGCCTCAGAGCCGCAACTATGGAACCCATGTGCTGCAACTATTGAAGCCTGTTAGCCCTAGAGCCCGAGTTCCACCACAAAAGAAGTTACTGCAACAAGAAGCTTGCTCCCATCAACTAGAGAGTAGCCCCCACTCCGTGCAGCTAGAGAAGAGCCTGTGGCAGCAGTGAAAACCCAGAATAGTCAAAAATAAATGAATAAATAAATTATTTAAAAAAATGGACGTGGGGAGGGAATACCTACCTCACAGGGTTGTTGTGAGGACCGAATGAGAGGATGTATTTGTACCACATGTGGCACACACTATGTGCTCAATGAATGTTAATTTCCTTCCTCATCCCTTTATTATCCTGTCATTTTTCATGTATTTTTCATTTAACATCCCTGGTGGCCAAGAAGAGAAGCTTAGTCTGTCAGTCACACTGCAAAGCAGAACATATTTAAAGAGGATGGTATGGTACAAATTGTCCTTCTTGTTGTTGCTGAATCACTATGTTGTGTCTGACTCTTTGCAACCCCGTGGACTCCCAGCCTGCCAGGATCCTCTGTCCATGGGAATTCCCAAGCAAGAATACTGGAGTGGGTTACCATTTCCTTAGGGATCAAACCGACATCTCCTGCATTGGCAGGAGGATTCTTTATCACTGAACCACCAGGGAATACCACATGACTAAAATGAGGAAGTCATTAATTTTGTGTGAGTGTCTGAATGATGAGAGTCACCTCCCAGTATTTCAACACACTGAAACTATGATGTCAGTGGCAATTCAGCTGAACACGTGGTCTCTGATTTAAAAAAGACACTGAGTACTCCAGAAGGGACATTCAAGACTGCTCTAGGAAAGCTGACTGGCAGCTGAAAAGTTTTCCTAAGTTAGAATCCTGATGGAGTCATAATGAGTCATCCAACTGCTTACTATTCTTGCACCTGTAGGAATACCACAATGACTGATCAGAATTTAAATACATGGTTAGTAGCACTAGGGAGAATGGAGGTACAATGACTCAGCACCAAACATTGAAGTCCTATGGAATTTCATTGTTCTCAGCTGATTATTTGCATCTAATTTACAAAATATTTATTTACTCAGTTATTTTCAAAGAACTGAGTGTTAAGGGCAATGATACCAGACACTGTGCTTGGTGCTGGACAAAAGAAACAACTTTTGATTTTGTCTGTAGAAAGCAAGAGACGTTATATACACCTTTGTATGCATATTTGTTAATCACAAATTGTAGTAAGTGCTAGGATGAAAAAGTATAGGTAGTGGAAAGGAGTATAAAGTGAAGACCTCTATGGAAAAAAAAAATGGCATTTAAATTGAGACCTTAATGGTAGGTGAGTAAGCCTGAGAGTGAAGAGAAGGGCTTTCCAGGAGAAGCATTATTTGTCTGAAATTCTGAGGCAAAGGAAAAAGGACTTTGAGGAACTGCAAGGAGGCATAGCATGTCAGGAGCAGAGCGGTGCCCGAGGAAATGAAGAGTCTCTTTCACATTGTATCTTTTTTCCCCAAGGGAAATAATGAATTCATCTTTACCAATGATATGCAAAGTAGAGCTTGATATTCATCCATAAGGGCTAAATTAAAAGTATAAAAGTCAATTCTACCAAAATTCTGGGAATAAATGAGATGATCCAGGAGGGAAATGCATCTCAAAATCCCCACCATGTACAAAAATAGACTCATTGGAAAAGCATAGTTTAAAAAATATTTAAGAGAAACAAAATACGAATTCTACAAATAGTTGTTCATTGTATACCATATACAAAGCTCAAAGCTGCTCTCCATGGTGGAAATAAAGACAAACCTGAATGATTCAAATCCTCAAATAACTTATTAGGCAGTAAATTGTTGCCTCCAATTTCTTTTTATTACATATATTTATTAGGAAAAGTATTTTGAGCACTCAACCCTAATAAATATTTTAATTTTTATATAGATGTAAAATATACACAGTATAAAATAAATGCAATTAAAATGGGTGAAATAAATCTTATTTTAAAAATATTTTGCTAATTGTTTCCTATGGCATAATAATGTTTGTTTTGGTAAGAGACAAAGAAGCAGAAAAGTGCTGTTTTCAACTTTGAATTTCTGGATGTAGAGCTGGAAAACTGGATACAGTAATTGCTTATTCAAAGGAAATTGGATTTTCCTCTCATTTTACTAGGCTTTTTCCAAAAGGAGAATTATATTTTTCACATCTTTGATTTATCAGTCAAACCAGATGTTTCCAAGATAATGAACAGAAAAGAGAATGATAATATCTACCACTTAATCAAATTGTAGTAAGTGCTAGGATGAAAAAGTATAGGTAGTGGAAAGGAGTATAAAGTGAAGACCTCTATGGAAAAAAAAAATGGCATTTAAATTGAGACCTTAATGGTAGGTGAGTAAGCCTGAGAGTGAAGAGAAGGGCTTTCCAGGAGAAGCATTATTTGTCTGAAATTCTGAGGCAAAGGAAAAAGGACTTTGAGGAACTGCAAGGAGGCATAGCATGTCAGGAGCAGAGCGGTGCCCGAGGAAATGAAGAGTCTCTTTCACATTGTATCTTTTTTCCCCAAGGGAAATAATGAATTCATCTTTACCAATGATATGCAAAGTAGAGCTTGATATTCATCCATAAGGGCTAAATTAAAAGTATAAAAGTCAATTCTACCAAAATTCTGGGAATAAATGAGATGATCCAGGAGGGAAATGCATCTCAAAATCCCCACCATGTACAAAAATAGACTCATTGGAAAAGCATAGTTTAAAAAATATTTAAGAGAAACAAAATACGAATTCTACAAATAGTTGTTCATTGTATACCATATACAAAGCTCAAAGCTGCTCTCCATGGTGGAAATAAAGACAAACCTGAATGATTCAAATCCTCAAATAACTTATTAGGCAGTAAATTGTTGCCTCCAATTTCTTTTTATTACATATATTTATTAGGAAAAGTATTTTGAGCACTCAACCCTAATAAATATTTTAATTTTTATATAGATGTAAAATATACACAGTATAAAATAAATGCAATTAAAATGGGTGAAATAAATCTTATTTTAAAAATATTTTGCTAATTGTTTCCTATGGCATAATAATGTTTGTTTTGGTAAGAGACAAAGAAGCAGAAAAGTGCTGTTTTCAACTTTGAATTTCTGGATGTAGAGCTGGAAAACTGGATACAGTAATTGCTTATTCAAAGGAAATTGGATTTTCCTCTCATTTTACTAGGCTTTTTCCAAAAGGAGAATTATATTTTTCACATCTTTGATTTATCAGTCAAACCAGATGTTTCCAAGATAATGAACAGAAAAGAGAATGATAATATCTACCACTTAATCAAATTGAATCTGGGTTAGGATTTGTTTTATTGTTTAGATTCCCTCCTCTACCAGCCTTGCATTTCCAGTTTATGCTTTTTTTTTTTTTTTTGGCCACTTCTATTGATCTTTCATTTATTTCATCTTTGTTCTTTGGCCTGTGTGGGTCTCCCATCACAGCAGCCCCTCTCGCCGCAGAGCACCAGCTCTGGGGGCATGCGCTCCAGAGCTCATGCTCGGTAGTTGGACACATCGGTCCAGCCGCTCCGCGGCACGTGGGGTCCTCCCAGGCCAGTGACTGAACTGGTGCCCCTTGCACTGTAAGGCAGTGTCCTTACCCACTGGACCACCAGGGAAGCCCCAGTTTATGCTTTATGGTTAAAAAAATTCCAACATAGCCAGGAACTGAGCAGATGCCAACCTGCAAACCATGTCTTATTGAAACCTGACAATGTCATTTAACTTAGAATAATCTGAACCAGTAGTCCTCAAATTATGTTCGTGCACATCATTTGATTTAGGTTATTTTGTTTTTAAATTTGAATAATAATATTTTCCACTATTTTAAAGAAAAAGGGAATAGAGACTTCTAAATATTAACCTTGTGATAAGAAATGTCATTAAATTTTTTCTCTACCACAACTCAATTAAACTAAATAAATATATTTCAAATAGAATAGAAAACTGAAAGAATAGCATATTTTGCTTAATTTAGCAGGCTGGTTTTACTTCTTTGGAAATAAGAGTTAATGGTTATGTTATGTGTTAGAAGATATAGTATTGTCATATGTTTGAAAATATTAGTATGAATAATGGAACTGACTATATTGTTATGTCTTAAGAATCTAGCAATAACTTCAAGTGCTCACTTTCTGTGAACATATAGTGTTCGTGGCTGGAAAATCCCATGGACAGAGAAGCCTGGTGGGCTACAGTCCATGGGGTTGCAAAGAGTCAGACCTGACTAAGCAACACACAGCACATGTGTGAACATGTTTTAAAAACGACGGTGTGAAAGTTGTGCATGATAGTGGTCCTCTTATTTAAAAAAAGTATCACAACTGAGTGGTTTAAAAGCTATGTTAATTCATGATTAAAACAGAGAAGTCTACTACAAAAGAGAGAGAAAGGTGGCTGGATGGAATAAAGACTGAAATAGACCATAGTCATTCTCACATTTCAGTTACCTTAAAATATTGTTTTAGATTATATAATATTCTGGATTTACTACTCTGATCCATTTCATGGAATGAGCTAGCCCTAAAAGCTTTTTGTTTTAGTGAAAACCAAAACTATTCAAAAGCTATTGATAAAGGAGAACAAAAACTACCCTCTCTAGTATTTGTCACAGAAAAGTCAGAACTATTTCTGAAAATTTAAGTAAGAATGATTTTTCTTTTTTTTTAAAAGATTTATTTATTTATTTATTTTGGGAGGGGTGGGAAGGGAGGGGAGCGGGCAGGCCACTTCCATTGGTCTTTCATTTCTCTATTTTCATCTGTCTTTGTTCTTTGGCTCCTGTGGGCCTCTCATCGCGGTGGCGTCTGTCGTTGCAGAGCGCCAGCTCTGGATGCATGCGCTCCAGAGCTCTCGCTCGGTGATTGGACACATCGGTCCAGCTGTTCTGCGGCACGTGGGATCTTCCCAGGCCAGGGATGGAACCGGCGCCCCTTGCACTGCAAGTTGGTGTCCTTACCCACTAGACCACCAGGGGAAGCCCCAGTAAGAATGATTTGATAATTTTAAATAGTGGGGCGAAAGGCAAAAAATGTGTGAGGGCATTTCATACCTAAGAAATAAAAGGAAGAGAGAATTTTAGACACTGGAAAAACTGGAACATTTTAAAAGTCTAAATTAACACTTAGAAGAAGTAATCATCTTTGACCATAGCCCTCTGACCTGATTTGTCACCATAAAGTCGAAAACAATAAACTTCAAAACTCTAATAGATCATTATTTTGTAAATGTATATTGTGAATTTGATTAAATCATTAAGCTTCAATTTTAGCTGGAGTTGGAAAAAAAACGTTTATTTCTTCATTATCTCACAAGGGTTTTGAAGCTTATCACAGATAGATTTTGTTAGCAAAGGCAGATATAGTTCTTTATTTGGTTCATTGTAGCAGCTCAAACGTTTATCTTCATTAACTGTACTGTTACTAGTAACTTGCCCTGACTTAAAAAGTATCACAACTGAGTGGTTTAAAAGCTATGTTAATTCATGATTAAAACAGAGAAGTCTACTACAAAAGAGAGAGAAAGGTGGCTGGATGGAATAAAGACTGAAATAGACCATAGTCATTCTCACATTTCAGTTACCTTAAAATATTGTTTTAGATTATATAATATTCTGGATTTACTACTCTGATCCATTTCATGGAATGAGCTAGCCCTAAAAGCTTTTTGTTTTAGTGAAAACCAAAACTATTCAAAAGCTATTGATAAAGGAGAACAAAAACTACCCTCTCTAGTATTTGTCACAGAAAAGTCAGAACTATTTCTGAAAATTTAAGTAAGAATGATTTTTCTTTTTTTTTAAAAGATTTATTTATTTATTTATTTTGGGAGGGGTGGGAAGGGAGGGGAGCGGGCAGGCCACTTCCATTGGTCTTTCATTTCTCTATTTTCATCTGTCTTTGTTCTTTGGCTCCTGTGGGCCTCTCATCGCGGTGGCGTCTGTCGTTGCAGAGCGCCAGCTCTGGATGCATGCGCTCCAGAGCTCTCGCTCGGTGATTGGACACATCGGTCCAGCTGTTCTGCGGCACGTGGGATCTTCCCAGGCCAGGGATGGAACCGCGCCTTGCACTGCAAGTTGGTGTCCTTACCCACTAGACCACCAGGGGAAGCCCCAGTAAGAATGATTTGATAATTTTAAATAGTGGGGCGAAAGGCAAAAAATGTGTGAGGGCATTTCATACCTAAGAAATAAAAGGAAGAGAGAATTTTAGACACTGGAAAAACTGGAACATTTTAAAAGTCTAAATTAACACTTAGAAGAAGTAATCATCTTTGACCATAGCCCTCTGACCTGATTTGTCACCATAAAGTCGAAAACAATAAACTTCAAAACTCTAATAGATCATTATTTTGTAAATGTATATTGTGAATTTGATTAAATCATTAAGCTTCAATTTTAGCTGGAGTTGGAAAAAAAACGTTTATTTCTTCATTATCTCACAAGGGTTTTGAAGCTTATCACAGATAGATTTTGTTAGCAAAGGCAGATATAGTTCTTTATTTGGTTCATTGTAGCAGCTCAAACGTTTATCTTCATTAACTGTACTGTTACTAGTAACTTGCCCTGACTTAAAGCCTACAGTATGCAATACTGAGATTGAGATTTCTCAATATTCCAAAAATATTTTCACTATTTCCAGCCCATGTAAAAGCCTATTGAAATGGTTCTTATATATTTTATTGTCCAATACATCTGGCTATTTAAATATCAAGTACACACAACTTAAATAAGATTTTAAAATAAAAAATTCAGTTCCTCAGTCTCCCCACCCACATTTCAAGTGCTCAATAGCCATTCAAACCTTTTCACAACTCTGGTGTATAACGTTAATGACCACACTACACTCAGGCTTTATCATCTTCCAATTTGACATTGTTTTTTTTTTTTTTTAAACTGTGGTTGTTGTTGCTAATTATAGTAAGGATTAATTAAGTATATTTTCATATTTCATCTTAGTAACAGCGTTAGAGAGGATTTGTCTTGAGCTCTGATTTCTTTTCAGGGGATAAAGTCAGTCACTGGTTACAGATAAAAATCTTAAGACTGTGCATTCTATAAAGCTCTATTCACAGTCACAGAATCTGGTATCTGTAGCTCTATTGAGGTAAGCATGAACACTGGCACGTGCCAAGAATTGGAAGGAAATGCATTAGGGAACCCAAAGGTTGCATAGGGCTTCCTACAAAAAACAAATCCAAATGAATTACTGCTTATATTTTCAGAGATATTATGGAATATTGTGGTTAAACTTCTATGGATTATTTTTTGTGGTAAGTATAGTGACTGACTCATCCCAGTTTGCCTGGGAAGATCAAGATTTTAAGACAAAGTCCCACATCTCAGGGAACTCCTTGGTTCAGGACAAACTGGAACAGTTAGTCAGCCTAGTGGTGAGGGATGGTGCTTTATGCTTCTTGTATATTTTCCATAATGGCAGCCTATAGTGGAATAGAATACTTTTGTAAATGTATATTGTGAATTTGATTAAATCATTAAGCTTCAATTTTAGCTGGAGTTGGAAAAAAAACGTTTATTTCTTCATTATCTCACAAGGGTTTTGAAGCTTATCACAGATAGATTTTGTTAGCAAAGGCAGATATAGTTCTTTATTTGGTTCATTGTAGCAGCTCAAACGTTTATCTTCATTAACTGTACTGTTACTAGTAACTTGCCCTGACTTAAAGCCTACAGTATGCAATACTGAGATTGAGATTTCTCAATATTCCAAAAATATTTTCACTATTTCCAGCCCATGTAAAAGCCTATTGAAATGGTTCTTATATATTTTATTGTCCAATACATCTGGCTATTTAAATATCAAGTACACACAACTTAAATAAGATTTTAAAATAAAAAATTCAGTTCCTCAGTCTCCCCACCCACATTTCAAGTGCTCAATAGCCATTCAAACCTTTTCACAACTCTGGTGTATAACGTTAATGACCACACTACACTCAGGCTTTATCATCTTCCAATTTGACATTGTTTTTTTTTTTTTTTAAACTGTGGTTGTTGTTGCTAATTATAGTAAGGATTAATTAAGTATATTTTCATATTTCATCTTAGTAACAGCGTTAGAGAGGATTTGTCTTGAGCTCTGATTTCTTTTCAGGGGATAAAGTCAGTCACTGGTTACAGATAAAAATCTTAAGACTGTGCATTCTATAAAGCTCTATTCACAGTCACAGAATCTGGTATCTGTAGCTCTATTGAGGTAAGCATGAACACTGGCACGTGCCAAGAATTGGAAGGAAATGCATTAGGGAACCCAAAGGTTGCATAGGGCTTCCTACAAAAAACAAATCCAAATGAATTACTGCTTATATTTTCAGAGATATTATGGAATATTGTGGTTAAACTTCTATGGATTATTTTTTGTGGTAAGTATAGTGACTGACTCATCCCAGTTTGCCTGGGAAGATCAAGATTTTAAGACAAAGTCCCACATCTCAGGGAACTCCTTGGTTCAGGACAAACTGGAACAGTTAGTCAGCCTAGTGGTGAGGGATGGTGCTTTATGCTTCTTGTATATTTTCCATAATGGCAGCCTATAGTGGAATAGAATACTTTTCCTATATAAACATTTACACAGTGGTTAATATGGATGCCTATCTTGATCAGTTAAACAAGTGCTAATACTTAACATAATCTGCTCAGTCTGCTTTTCTGGTTATTCCACTCCCATGAACTTTGTGTTCTAACTACATGGAATTTCTTGGCTTTCCCAAGGCGTGCATTTTAACACCACTGTGCCTTTGCTTGGGCTGCTTGCCTTTCCATCACTCTGAACATATACTGAATTTATCCAACGAGGTCCAATTCAAAGAGCACATCTTGTCACAAGCCTTCCCTGGTATTTCTCCTTCCTTCAATCTCCCCTCTTTCCCAGTATAATGACTTGTGTCCTTTTCTGTATTACCAACATTAAATTTAAAAACAGAAACAACAACAACAAAAAAACCCCTTTCTTACAGCATTTGCTTCCTTGGGCTAACAAGTGTCTAGACTACATGCCTGAAGGATTCTATTACCAGTGCCCTACCATCTATGGCCCATTATAACTCACTTTTACTGTTTTATAATTTTGAAATCTTATTGTATATACATTAGTCTCATCTGATCCACACTTCTTTGAGCTTGACTAAGTTGATTGTAGTCTATTCATTTGGTTGACCAACAAACAGGCTAAGAGATAGGGTCTTAAACAAAGTTAGGTAGAATTAAATGATGGAATAAATCCCAGTCTAACTGACTACCACTCTATCAATCCACTGAAGGTTAAAGGTTATCCAACAGCCAGGATTATTCTGTCGATAAAAGGTAACCAAAAATATCTGAAAAAATAAACAAGCAAAAAACCAAAAAGCAGAAGAGAAAGAAGAAGAAAAAAACAGGCTTGTGTAAAGGTCGGCTTGTCTTTACCCATCCTTCAAAACCCATCCCAGATGAGTGCTCCGACTGTAATTCCAAATAGTAATAAACACCAGCTAAACCACTGGATCAGAGATCAAATAGCTGAAGCTCCAGTAATGCTCCAGTAAGAAGTTTAATCACTGAAAATAAATTTTAATATCATGACTTCAGTTTTGATGTGCTCTTCAAACTTTCAGACCTCTTGTCTGATACATTCTTTTTTTTTTTTTTTTTAAGATTTATTTATTTATTTTGGGTGGGGGTCGGGTTGGGGAGGGAGGGGAGCGGGCGGGCCACTTCTATTGGTCTTTTCATTTGTCTATTTTCATCCGTCTTTGTTCTTTGGCTCCTGTGGGCCTCCCATCGCGGTGGCGTTTGTCGTTGCAGAGCGCCTGCTCTGGGTGCGTGCGCTCCAGAGCTCCGGCTCGGTAATTGGACACATCGGTCCAGCTGCTCCGCGGCACATGGGATCTTCCCAGGCCAGGGATCGAACCGGCGCCCCTTGCACTGCAAGGCGGTGTCCTTACCAACTGGACCACCAGGGGAAGCCCTGATAGATTCTTTCTACTTTGTCTCGACATTATTACTGGCTTCCAGATGTCAGACAACTAGCCATCACTGTCCGAAAGGGAGGGGCCCATATCAGGAATCTAGCAAGAGACATATGCCTGTTTTTCTGATCTGCAGTCAGATGCGGTGCCTTATCTTTACTCATTCCACTAATCAGGGGAATGAGGCCACATTCACCTCATGGGATACTGGGAGAACTAGAGACCCTCCAAATCAGAGTAACTTTCAATTTAAAGCAAATCCGAACGTACTTCGGAGCCTATAACAAATTCTTTCATATTTTCACATTTCTTTGCTTTCCCAATATGATATGATCTAACGAATTTTGAAAATAATATCACCCTAGTAAAGCAAAGTTCTTGTCTCTGCCTTCCTCCCTGAGAGCCCCCACGCCTCCGTCCACGTTTCTCTAGCGGCACGGAGAGCGGAAGGGGCGGGCCCGCAATGACGTATTTCCTGGACGCCTGACGTCACTTCCAGGCGCCGGACGGAACGTCGGCAGGTGTTTTCGGCGGGCTTTTCGGAGACAAAGATGGCTATGGCCAGCGATTTCTACCTTCGCTACTACGTGGGGCACAAGGGCAAGTTTGGACACGAGTTTCTGGAGTTTGAGTTTCGGCCAGACGGTGAGTAGAGGAGCGGCGGCTTCCGGAGCTGAGCTCGATTTTGAGCAGGGGAATGCGAGGCGGCTAGGCCGCGGAGGAGGCCGGTGGTTGGGTGAGCCCCTTCGGCCTTGTGAGTGTACAGTTGGTTCGAGGAACTTAAACATTTAGGAAGCGTACATTGGTTTTGTGAACGAAAGCGAACGAAAAGGTGTCAGTTAATTCGGAGAAGCCTATCTTGCCAGTCTTTAGTAATTAGTAAAGTTCAGGCTCTAGTAATTAGAATCCTAGAACCAGTTCACTGGAAGAGACCTTTAAAGCCGTGTAATTCATCAGCCTAATACTTGGATATTTTTGAGAACATCCCACCACGTAGTGGACGCACGGACGCCTAAAATCTTCCACAGAACAGTCAATTTCAGACTTCCTTTTCATCCATTTTACTCATTCCCCGGGGAACCGCGCCTTGCACTACAAGGCGGTGTCCTTACCAACTGGACCACCAAGGGAAGCCCTGATAGATTCTTTCTACTTTGTCTCGACATTATTACTGGCTTCCAGATGTCAGACAACTAGCCATCACTGTCCGAAAGGGAGGGCCCATATCAGGAATCTAGCAAGAGACATATGCCTGTTTTTCTGATCTGCAGTCAGATGCGGTGCCTTATCTTTACTCATTCCACTAATCAGGGGAATGAGGCCACATTCACCTCATGGGATACTGGGAGAACTAGAGACCCTCCAAATCAGAGTAACTTTCAATTTAAAGCAAATCCGAACGTACTTCGGAGCCTATAACAAATTCTTTCATATTTTCACATTTCTTTGCTTTCCCAATATGATATGATCTAACGAATTTTGAAAATAATATCACCCTAGTAAAGCAAAGTTCTTGTCTCTGCCTTCCTCCCTGAGAGCCCCCACGCCTCCGTCCACGTTTCTCTAGCGGCACGGAGAGCGGAAGGGGCGGGCCCGCAATGACGTATTTCCTGGACGCCTGACGTCACTTCCAGGCGCCGGACGGAACGTCGGCAGGTGTTTTCGGCGGGCTTTTCGGAGACAAAGATGGCTATGGCCAGCGATTTCTACCTTCGCTACTACGTGGGGCACAAGGGCAAGTTTGGACACGAGTTTCTGGAGTTTGAGTTTCGGCCAGACGGTGAGTAGAGGAGCGGCGGCTTCCGGAGCTGAGCTCGATTTTGAGCAGGGGAATGCGAGGCGGCTAGGCCGCGGAGGAGGCCGGGTGGTTGGGTGAGCCCCTTCGGCCTTGTGAGTGTACAGTTGGTTCGAGGAACTTAAACATTTAGGAAGCGTACATTGGTTTTGTGAACGAAAGCGAACGAAAAGGTGTCAGTTAATTCGGAGAAGCCTATCTTGCCAGTCTTTAGTAATTAGTAAAGTTCAGGCTCTAGTAATTAGAATCCTAGAACCAGTTCACTGGAAGAGACCTTTAAAGCCGTGTAATTCATCAGCCTAATACTTGGATATTTTTGAGAACATCCCCACCACGTAGTGGACGCACGGACGCCTAAAATCTTCCACAGAACAGTCAATTTCAGACTTCCTTTTCATCCATTTTACTCATTCAGGCGCCGTTGGAAGCCAACAAGTCTAGAAAAAGTGAGTGACTCCTGCTGTGAAGCGGGGAGTCCGACGTGTAGGAAAACGGGAGTCACGATGTGTTTTGGAGTGTCTAAACGCCGTTGTTTCCTGTTGGAGGCATTAAGACTGTAAAACATGGCGAATGGTTAGTTTTTCTTGAAAGAGTCACAAATATTTGTAGAGAAGGCCACAGGTGAGATGAGTATTGAAACGAGAGTAGGTATTTTCCTGGACTCAGAAGGGAAAAAAGGAGTTAGGCCGCAGAGAGTTCTATGAGCAGGGGGTGAGGTGGGACGCCAGCTGTTCAAAGAATGTGCAGCATGCTCAGTCTTTTGAATTCTGATTGTCTTTAGGTCGTTGTCCTGTGTATTGAACTGTTACTGTAAGAAGAATAGTCCAACTGCATAGACTTGTGTTTTTTGAATATGTATTATATGCCGGGCAACCTGTAAAAGCAGAAACTGAGGGTACAGTAGTGCATGAGACTCTTTTCGTTCCTCTTAAGGAGTTGTATCTTTGTGGATGACACAGACATGAAACTAAGTGTCAAGCAGTATGGACTTTAGGTGGTGTATTCCTGCATTGGACAGAGTTCTGCGAAGGCGTGAAAGCAACATTAGGAGAGGATCACATATTAGGAAAAGGGACGCATATCAGACATTTCAGGTAAAAATTAAGAGTGATAACCGCTCTGCAGTTATTTAGAAACCTTAATCACCATAGTCTCCCTGGTTTCCCCCAGGTCTTCGCTAGATTAGCTCAAGGGCCAAATATACCTGAACTTTTTAATGTGGTACTATCGTCAGGGTCTTGGTCTGTGAACCGCTCTTCGCTGGTCCATATCACCTTCACTCAGTCACATAGACTAATAAGTTGTTCGATACTTTCGGGGACGTTTCATTCCAGAAGAGCAGTTCTCGCGCGCCGCCACAAGTCTTCCATGACCTTTCCATCAGTAATAATGATTCCCAAAGACAGCAGTTTCTAAGAGATTCACTTCAGGAGGCTAACCTGCCATTTTAGAGGATGGGGATCACCTTGCGGCTATATCTGGGCAACTGACTAGCCATGGGGAGATGCATACATCAGGGAATACATCAACACTAAACGGAGATCAGGTAACAAACTGGCCAGTTTTTATTCAGAAGCAGTATGTGGTTTGTATTGCTTCTTAATTACAATTCTAAAATAGTAGCATTACCATAATATATTGAGTTGAAGGAAAATAAAAGAACATTTTGAAATAGTGGGAAAAGCATGCATATCAGAAGAAAGTAAATTTAGATCTGAATCTTGTTTGACTCTGGAAAAGTTACTTAACTCTCTTTTTTCTCAACTGTGAATAGGTGAGAGAATGAGACCTACGTTTTAGAGTTGTTTTCCAGATTATGTTAAGTGCTCTGGGTAATTCAGTACCAATAAGACATGTAAAGTAAACTTTAGAAGAAATGTTAGTTCCTTTGTCAGATTCCCTGTTTAGATCATGACTTAGCTTAAGAAAATGGGCCTTGAAAATGATGTTACCATTATATGAAGTTGTGTTGAAGGCATAGAGTTTAAAAAGTTAATTGGCTTCGGGGCTTCCCTGGTGGTCCAGTGGGTAAGGACACCGCCTTGCAGTGCAAGGGGTGCTGGTTCGATCCCTGGCCTGGGAAGATCCCACGTGCCGTGGGGCGGCTGGACGGATGTGTCTAACTACCGAGCTGGGGCTCTGGAGCGCTTGCTGGTGCTCTGTGATGAGAGAGGCCACAGTGATGGGAAGCCCACACAGGCCAAAGAACAAAGATAAATAAAGATCAATAGAATGGCCAAAAAAAAAAAGTTGATTGGCTTCAGCTTGAGCCAGCGTAGCAGCAAATGCATGTCCATTATTGATCTTACACCAGGAGGGAGGGAATATTAATAAAAGTAGTAGTATGAAATGGTTTTTACCTTCAAAATTGCTTACAGTGTCATTTCTTTATTTTTTTAGCAGTTTTTGCTGTTACAGATTGAATTTTTTTTCCACTTCCCACAGGAAAACTTAGATATGCTAACAACAGCAATTATAAAAATGATGTTATGATCAGAAAGGAGGTACGTTCTTTTTAGATGTCTATTAAACCTGTTTTCCTCATGTCTGTGTTTTTACTTGCATGTTTAAAGTTTATCTAAGGCTGTGAAGACCCTGGAGTGGGGCATGGCAGCCCACTCCAGTAGTCTTACCTGGAGAATCCCATGAACAGAGGAGCCTGGCGGGCTACAGTCCATGGGGTCACAAAGAGTCGGATACGACTGAACAGTTGAGCGTGCAAGGCTGTAAAGATGAAGCTGATTTATAGCTTGAAAAAGGATTCTAATTGTAGCATCTGTAACAACAAAGGAGTCAATCTGAATATATTAAGTTGTAGTCCCATATTTGAGCACATCATTTAATTCATTTTATAATTAACTTTGCCTTTTTACTATATTCATTATTTAAATTAATTGATAGTCATGTTTTAAACACAGTATGCGTTTTAAGTAAAAGTCTCAAAACTTAGGTGTAAGAAAAAGTTCAAAGGGCTAACTGATGTGTACTTGTATTTATCACTATTCACTTTGTTGGTTTTGTGTTAACCACTCAGAGATATTTGATAGAAGGTTTTAAGGAGGGGCTGGTGATACGAAGAGGGATAAAGAAAAGGGCAAGAGAGTAAAGAAAAATCATAAGGATGAATGATTCTCTGCCATCTTGTACTTTTAGAATCAGAATGAAATTTTTCTTTAATATTCTATTTGAATACTCAGGGTCTGTAATTCCATTTTATTATTTCCCTCTGAGTTGTGTTATAGCAGACCCTGACAGTTTTATAACTTGTTTTCAGGCTTATGTACACAAGAGTGTAATGGAAGAACTGAAGAGAATTATTGATGACAGTGAAATTACAAGAGAGGATGATGCTTTGTGGCCTCCCCCAGACAGAGTTGGCCGGCAGGTTTGGCTTTAATAATTCTTTAAATGCATAAATTCAAAACTATTAATATAATTGTTATGTTCCTCTTGATTTATTTAGAGTAGATCCTCATTGAGTCTCTTCATTTAGTTGGTACCTGGTAAATGCTTTATAAGTTTATTTCACTTGGCATCAGTTTCTAAGCAACCTCCTAGTAATAAAGGAGTCGGGTTAGACATCCTTCTTGACATTCTTCTCTGCAGACACCCCAGCTAAAGTTAAGATGTTTTCACAGTGTTACAAATAATTTATTTGTTGTTATTGTTCAGACCTTCTTTTACTAGTGGAGGGGATCACAGTAGTCTTACCTGGAGAATCCCATGAACAGAGGAGCCTGGCGGGCTACAGTCCCTGGGGTCACAAAGAGTCGGATACGACTGAACAGTTGAGCGTGCAAGGCTGTAAAGATGAAGCTGATTTATAGCTTGAAAAAGGATTCTAATTGTAGCATCTGTAACAACAAAGGAGTCAATCTGAATATATTAAGTTGTAGTCCCATATTTGAGCACATCATTTAATTCATTTTATAATTAACTTTGCCTTTTTACTATATTCATTATTTAAATTAATTGATAGTCATGTTTTAAACACAGTATGCGTTTTAAGTAAAAGTCTCAAAACTTAGGTGTAAGAAAAAGTTCAAAGGGCTAACTGATGTGTACTTGTATTTATCACTATTCACTTTGTTGGTTTTGTGTTAACCACTCAGAGATATTTGATAGAAGGTTTTAAGGAGGGGCTGGTGATACGAAGAGGGATAAAGAAAAGGGCAAGAGAGTAAAGAAAAATCATAAGGATGAATGATTCTCTGCCATCTTGTACTTTTAGAATCAGAATGAAATTTTTCTTTAATATTCTATTTGAATACTCAGGGTCTGTAATTCCATTTTATTATTTCCCTCTGAGTTGTGTTATAGCAGACCCTGACAGTTTTATAACTTGTTTTCAGGCTTATGTACACAAGAGTGTAATGGAAGAACTGAAGAGAATTATTGATGACAGTGAAATTACAAGAGAGGATGATGCTTTGTGGCCTCCCCCAGACAGAGTTGGCCGGCAGGTTTGGCTTTAATAATTCTTTAAATGCATAAATTCAAAACTATTAATATAATTGTTATGTTCCTCTTGATTTATTTAGAGTAGATCCTCATTGAGTCTCTTCATTTAGTTGGTACCTGGTAAATGCTTTATAAGTTTATTTCACTTGGCATCAGTTTCTAAGCAACCTCCTAGTAATAAAGGAGTCGGGTTAGACATCCTTCTTGACATTCTTCTCTGCAGACACCCCAGCTAAAGTTAAGATGTTTTCACAGTGTTACAAATAATTTATTTGTTGTTATTGTTCAGTCGCTAAGTCATGTTGTTGTTGTTCGTTTGCTGAGTAGTGTGTGACTCTTGGCGACCCTGTGGACTGCAGCACGCCTGGCCTCCCTGTCTCTCACTGTCTCCTCAAGTTTGCCCAAGTTCATATCTATTGAATATTTTCTGTTATAGATTAATTACTTTTTTTTAGGAATAATGAATTCTTAATAAATAAAATGATAGGAAAAACAACAAATGTTTGTTAGATTTGAGAATTAGAATTCTCACTGGCTATGTAAAGTTCTTTTTCTCCAGGGTTATAACTTTGACAATTCTTACTTGCATCTTTATACCCCAGAGAGGGATTTGATTGGTATCTTTGTTCAAACTGACCATTGCCTTTGCTTCTCGTATTCCCTTCAGAAAAACTGATGTTTCTCAAAGGGCTGCTGAAGAGCCCTGAAGGCCTAATTTCACTCTGTAGAAAGACAATTTTGTTTCTGAATTGGGTCTTTTCAACTGCTGGAGGAATGAGATATGACTCCAGGAGGAAGAAACATTTGATTTCACTTTTGTTTATTCCTGAAGATTATACTGTATAACTATTTCTTTGACTAGAAGAAAATGTGGAGAGATCTAATAGATGCTGATGCTCAGTAGCAGTGACTTAATGCTTCTGTTTAAAGAAACATTATTTAGGAAAGCAAAGGTAATAGTTAACAGTATTTATTTTATGCACTGTAAACACATTTAAGAAGTAAATTTAGATCCCAGTTTGTGTTAGACATATATATATATTTGCATTTAAAAAGCAGCAAATTGGGCTTCTCTGGTGGTCCAGTGGGTAAGGACACCGCCTTGCAGTGCAAGGGGCTCCGGTTCCATCCCTGGCCTGGGAAGATCCCCCGTGCTGCGGAGCGGCTGGACCAATGTGTCCAACTATCGAACTGGAGCATATGCGCCCAGAGCCAGTGCTCTGCGACGACAGAGGCCACTGCGATGGGAGGCCCACACAGGCCAAAAGAACAAAGATGGATGAAAATAGATAAATGAAAGACCAATAGAAGTGGCCAAAAAAAAAAAAAAGACAGCAAATCTTTTATTATCTCTTAGACTCAGGGAGAGAGCAGTGTTTTCATCTGCCCACTTGATGTGTTCATGTGTGTTTTGGAGAATGGGGAGGATTACTCATGCTCTCAAAGTTGTCTGTTGAATCTTTTTTTAGGTCAAAGGTTTCGGTTGTGTGAAAGTCTTAGTTAATTCTCCAATTTTGTGTGTGTGCCATAAAATGGGCACAATTAGATCTGATCAAATACAGAGTGGGAAGTGTCTTCAATAGTATCTGTTACTTTAAGCTGAAAATCACTACAAACATAACCTCTTAAAGTTTCATCTTAAATTACAGATAAGATGTAGAGAATAATTTATACTTAATTTTGGCACACTAGAAATGTCTGTTTTGTGTTCTGTTTTACTAGTTCTTAATGGGAAGTCAAAAGAGTATGAATCTTTCAGTCTTAACAGTCCAGGATTCATATATTAGTACCATCACTTATTAGTGGTTATAAGTTTCAGTGCTTTTTGTTTCCTCTGCTTTGTGAGTCTTGGACTTACATTTGTAAAATTAGGCTAATGACAGAAGAAAACTGTGGAGGAGATTCTCAGGAGGAAGAAACATTTGATTTCACTTTTGTTTATTCCTGAAGATTATACTGTATAACTATTTCTTTGACTAGAAGAAAATGTGGAGAGATCTAATAGATGCTGATGCTCAGTAGCAGTGACTTAATGCTTCTGTTTAAAGAAACATTATTTAGGAAAGCAAAGGTAATAGTTAACAGTATTTATTTTATGCACTGTAAACACATTTAAGAAGTAAATTTAGATCCCAGTTTGTGTTAGACATATATATATATTTGCATTTAAAAAGCAGCAAATTGGGCTTCTCTGGTGGTCCAGTGGGTAAGGACACCGCCTTGCAGTGCAAGGGGCTCCGGTTCCATCCCTGGCCTGGGAAGATCCCCCGTGCTGCGGAGCGGCTGGACCAATGTGTCCAACTATCGAACTGGAGCATATGCGCCCAGAGCCAGTGCTCTGACGACAGGGGCCACTGCGATGGGAGGCCCACACAGGCCAAAAGAACAAAGATGGATGAAAATAGATAAATGAAAGACCAATAGAAGTGGCCAAAAAAAAAAAAAAGACAGCAAATCTTTTATTATCTCTTAGACTCAGGGAGAGAGCAGTGTTTTCATCTGCCCACTTGATGTGTTCATGTGTGTTTTGGAGAATGGGGAGGATTACTCATGCTCTCAAAGTTGTCTGTTGAATCTTTTTTTAGGTCAAAGGTTTCGGTTGTGTGAAAGTCTTAGTTAATTCTCCAATTTTGTGTGTGTGCCATAAAATGGGCACAATTAGATCTGATCAAATACAGAGTGGGAAGTGTCTTCAATAGTATCTGTTACTTTAAGCTGAAAATCACTACAAACATAACCTCTTAAAGTTTCATCTTAAATTACAGATAAGATGTAGAGAATAATTTATACTTAATTTTGGCACACTAGAAATGTCTGTTTTGTGTTCTGTTTTACTAGTTCTTAATGGGAAGTCAAAAGAGTATGAATCTTTCAGTCTTAACAGTCCAGGATTCATATATTAGTACCATCACTTATTAGTGGTTATAAGTTTCAGTGCTTTTTGTTTCCTCTGCTTTGTGAGTCTTGGACTTACATTTGTAAAATTAGGCTAATGAAACTGACCTGGGAATGGTAGGGTTTATTAGCCCAGTTTTGGAGATTACAGAGAATGTAAAGTCCCTGTCACCAGGCCTGACACAGAGTAGGTGCTCAATAGTGCTATTATTAGCATTATGCAGTTTATTTGAAACTGATAGAAAGGATAAATGTATTTGTATTTATTATATAAAAATAGACTTATACCTATATTAGTAGTTATTACTGACATCATAAGAAACATTTCTGTGTAACTCTTAAGTATATCATTCATTCGATAGCATCTTCTCTCTGAGATCTCTGGATTCTTCCTAATATTGAGGACCTCTGAGAATTTCATGAGATTTTTATTTTGCAAATTTAGTTTATGGTTAACAATTTTTTCTATTTTTTTCTCTTCTATGATTCTTAGAAAACTTGCTGCTGAAATCAGGGCCTCTTGATAGCAAAAAAACAGCTGTCTCTTGGATGAATTTTTATATTAACTACATTCTGTCTTATGTTTTTCAGGAGCTTGAAATTGTAATTGGAGATGAACACATTTCTTTTACCACATCAAAAATAGGTTCTCTTATTGATGTTAATCAGTCAAAGTGAGTATTAGTTAAAGCCTTTTGACTAAATTGGCATAATTTCTTAGAGAGGCTCATTTTAGAACTGTTGCCAGTTTGATGAGATTACTTTAATCTCATCCTGTGATTTGTTTAATCTCATCCTGTGGCAGTTTCTCAGGTATAGCTAAACTTCACTTTTATTAGTGAAGATTTGTTATCGAAGAAATTAGCAGTGTAGTTTACTTACTACCAAAAAATGTCTTAATCTGAATGCAGCCTCACAAGATTTAAAAGAAATCCTCACTGGATTTCTCAGCTTTATGAGTCCTATATGACGTAATTTATCTCCTTGGGTTTAATACTTGAAAGAAATGGGGGAAAAAAGTCAGGATAGCTTAAGTATGGCTGTCTCTTTCAGTGCCTTCCCAAGCTCTGTGTGTGATACCACCTAGTGTTGTTTGAAGAAATCTCTCTGCCTTCAGTTATTTCTTTCCATTCTTTCCCCTTAGAACATTCTAGTGTTATTTTCCTATCATTGTAATTTGTAATAATTTACTTGTTTGCTGAGCTTGTTTCAGCATGAGCTGCATGAGAACCTTGCTGGATCTCCAAAGCTGGCACAATGCCTGGCACACAATAGGTGCTTCAAATTATTGGAGGAAAGGATAAAGAAACAAGTGTGTAGTAACTGTTGGATACAAAAGGCCATGTTCATAAAGACTGGCTAGATGCTTTAAAACTCACAGCTAGTTTCCCAAATTAAAATACCGGGTTAAGAAACATTTCTGTGTAACTCTTAAGTATATCATTCATTCGATAGCATCTTCTCTCTGAGATCTCTGGATTCTTCCTAATATTGAGGACCTCTGAGAATTTCATGAGATTTTTATTTTGCAAATTTAGTTTATGGTTAACAATTTTTTCTATTTTTTTCTCTTCTATGATTCTTAGAAAACTTGCTGCTGAAATCAGGGCCTCTTGATAGCAAAAAAACAGCTGTCTCTTGGATGAATTTTTATATTAACTACATTCTGTCTTATGTTTTTCAGGAGCTTGAAATTGTAATTGGAGATGAACACATTTCTTTTACCACATCAAAAATAGGTTCTCTTATTGATGTTAATCAGTCAAAGTGAGTATTAGTTAAAGCCTTTTGACTAAATTGGCATAATTTCTTAGAGAGGCTCATTTTAGAACTGTTGCCAGTTTGATGAGATTACTTTAATCTCATCCTGTGATTTGTTTAATCTCATCCTGTGGCAGTTTCTCAGGTATAGCTAAACTTCACTTTTATTAGTGAAGATTTGTTATCGAAGAAATTAGCAGTGTAGTTTACTTACTACCAAAAAATGTCTTAATCTGAATGCAGCCTCACAAGATTTAAAAGAAATCCTCACTGGATTTCTCAGCTTTATGAGTCCTATATGACGTAATTTATCTCCTTGGGTTTAATACTTGAAAGAAATGGGGGAAAAAAGTCAGGATAGCTTAAGTATGGCTGTCTCTTTCAGTGCCTTCCCAAGCTCTGTGTGTGATACCACCTAGTGTTGTTTGAAGAAATCTCTCTGCCTTCAGTTATTTCTTTCCATTCTTTCCCCTTAGAACATTCTAGTGTTATTTTCCTATCATTGTAATTTGTAATAATTTACTTGTTTGCTGAGCTTGTTTCAGCATGAGCTGCATGAGAACCTTGCTGGATCTCCAAAGCTGGCACAATGCCTGGCACACAATAGGTGCTTCGTAAATTATTGGAGGAAAGGATAAAGAAACAAGTGTGTAGTAACTGTTGGATACAAAAGGCCATGTTCATAAAGACTGGCTAGATGCTTTAAAACTCACAGCTAGTTTCCCATAGTAGATGAGAATGAAGTATTCACATCCTCTGGGATTGAAACTGATACAGTGTTTTTGGAAAGCAGTTTGATGATATGTGTAAAAATCTGTTAATATTCCTCATTTATTTCTGTTCAACTAATTTCATTTCTCAGCATCTGTCTATCCTGGAAAAATATTCTGAAATAATGAAGAAACTATTATTCATAAAGGTGGTCACTGAAACTTCATTAATAATTGGACAAAAAAATCCAAATGTCTACCAAAGAGACAAATCATTAATTAAAAATTACTTGTCAGTTTTTTTATGTAATAGAAAAAGTAATGTTTAAAAGGCTATAGAGAATGATTTTAGTTATTGAAAAAATTAGAGAAAACACCAAAATATTTATAATTATTCCATGAGGAATGACATTATATACTATTGTTTCTCTTTCCTATCTTTACAATTTTATTTTGCCTTATATATTTTTGTGATACATAACTTAGTTTTTTTATGACTTATTTTTATAAGGAAATAATTAAATTTGAAATGAATACTGATGAAAATAAATTTTTAGAGATAAGATAGAATGGAAATTGTTCAGTATGTCCATTATTTCCTCAACTCCTTTCATTGTTTCTGGTTTTTGTTTTGTTTTAGGAATTAATGTATATTATGTTGTTTCACTCTTGAAATAAAAAAATAACTTTTATCTTTTTAAATTTTAGGGATCCTGAAGGCCTTCGAGTATTTTACTATTTGGTACAGGACCTGAAGTGTTTAGTTTTCAGTCTTATTGGATTACATTTCAAGATTAAGCCAATCTAAATTATATGTTTTTTAAAACTTTATATTTAATTAAGGTGTGAATGAGGGAGGGTTTGTCATTTATAATACTGAGGTTTTTATAAATGTGAAGCAAACTTTTTTGTATGCAAATTGAAAATAAGAAAATACCTAAACAGGCTTAAAGGTTACCTTCCCTTGGGTCCAAGTGGGTTGGACAGTACCCACCCCCACCCCCCACATTAAACTGTAAATAAAGGCCACTTTTCATTGAAATCTTGCTGCAATAAACATGTCAAAGCCTGGATGGAGAGTATATCTTCAGGAAGTCAGATCGCTGACTGATTTTAAAGGTGAGAATTGTTCTAGAAGGTGTATCCTGTGGCAGAGGGTCTTTCACGTAGAAACCTGTAGCTGGATCCCATCCATTTAAAGGCAATTGTAGCTCTCCCTGTTTTACCACCCCTGATAGGACTAACTTTTTGGTGCTTTTATTAAACTAATTTATTTTTTCAGCATCTGTCTATCCTGGAAAAATATTCTGAAATAATGAAGAAACTATTATTCATAAAGGTGGTCACTGAAACTTCATTAATAATTGGACAAAAAAATCCAAATGTCTACCAAAGAGACAAATCATTAATTAAAAATTACTTGTCAGTTTTTTTATGTAATAGAAAAAGTAATGTTTAAAAGGCTATAGAGAATGATTTTAGTTATTGAAAAAATTAGAGAAAACACCAAAATATTTATAATTATTCCATGAGGAATGACATTATATACTATTGTTTCTCTTTCCTATCTTTACAATTTTATTTTGCCTTATATATTTTTGTGATACATAACTTAGTTTTTTTATGACTTATTTTTATAAGGAAATAATTAAATTTGAAATGAATACTGATGAAAATAAATTTTTAGAGATAAGATAGAATGGAAATTGTTCAGTATGTCCATTATTTCCTCAACTCCTTTCATTGTTTCTGGTTTTTGTTTTGTTTTAGGAATTAATGTATATTATGTTGTTTCACTCTTGAAATAAAAAAATAACTTTTATCTTTTTAAATTTTAGGGATCCTGAAGGCCTTCGAG
The DNA here is from genome assembly GCA_022376925.1 of Tragulus kanchil. Lineage (NCBI taxonomy): Eukaryota > Metazoa > Chordata > Mammalia > Artiodactyla > Tragulidae > Tragulus > Tragulus kanchil. The sequence continues at coordinate 278,822,833 of JAIOJX010000004.1, forward strand.
TATTTTACTATTTGGTACAGGACCTGAAGTGTTTAGTTTTCAGTCTTATTGGATTACATTTCAAGATTAAGCCAATCTAAATTATATGTTTTTTAAAACTTTATATTTAATTAAGGTGTGAATGAGGGAGGGTTTGTCATTTATAATACTGAGGTTTTTATAAATGTGAAGCAAACTTTTTTGTATGCAAATTGAAAATAAGAAAATACCTAAACAGGCTTAAAGGTTACCTTCCCTTGGGTCCAAGTGGGTTGGACAGTACCCACCCCCACCCCCAACATTAAACTGTAAATAAAGGCCACTTTTCATTGAAATCTTGCTGCAATAAACATGTCAAAGCCTGGATGGAGAGTATATCTTCAGGAAGTCAGATCGCTGACTGATTTTAAAGGTGAGAATTGTTCTAGAAGGTGTATCCTGTGGCAGAGGGTCTTTCACGTAGAAACCTGTAGCTGGATCCCATCCATTTAAAGGCAATTGTAGCTCTCCCTGTTTTACCACCCCTGATAGGACTAACTTTTTTGGTGCTTATTAAAGTTGATTATAGAAGCTTTTGGATTTTGTGCATTTGTCATAAACTGCTCAGGGGTGTTCACATTTACATGTGTTTGTATAAGCAGTGATATCCTCAGGGTTACAAAGTGACGTTAGTACCCCCAGGAGACACATCTTGTGTTATGCACCTGTTCCCATATTTCCCCATAAACATAACTTGTGTATCTGTGGGAAATAAATGAGATCCCAGCTCTCTAAAGTTTATTTCAAGTTTAAACTTACCTCTGTGTGTGTGTGTGTGTGTTTATGTCCTGACCCCTGATGAGCACAAGTCCCGGTCGTATTTCCCCGTTCCTTCAGCCTCTGTCCGATAGACTTGATTAGTTGACCTGTAAGTAGCTCATGCCCTGGTATTCTGTTACTGTCCCACAGGAACCTTCGCCCTGAACGTGTGCGGTCCTGGTGGTCTCATCATCCGCTTTGCCAGGGCTCCAGGGCAGCTCGACTAGGGTGATTTTGTCTGGTAAACTTGGGCACGATAATGGAGATGCTCTGTATCTGAGCCGTCCAGTCGGCAGCCGCTGGACACTGCACGTGGCTACTGAGCACTTGAGGTGTGGCTGGTGTAACTGAGTTTATCCAATTTAATCATAACTGATATTTTCCAATATTTTATTATGAAAAATTCATAGAAAACATAGAAACTTGAAAAACTTGTAAAAGGAATACCTGTATATGCCAGTCTGGATTCTATAACATTTTTCCTTGACTGTAGTAAGTCTGTTACAAGTCATGCCCTCTTGTGGATTTTTCATTTACAGGTGGAATAACGATTGTAATTGGGGCCAGAGACTTTTCTTTAAGTGCTGTTTAATTTTTATTATATTTAGATAACCAAATGAAGCTTGTGGCTATGCTTTGCATAGTATAGCTCTGGAGCATGGCTTGGTGGCTTGTTTACTGTGGAGTACACAGTACGCCATGGCTGTCCTCTTCCGGTTTGCCATGGAAAGTCACCTGGTCTCCAGATCTCCACTCGGCAAGACTGCTGTCATTCCCTTCAGGCCTCGTGTATGAAAATTAACGTTTCTTTTCAGGCTGTAGGCCTTGATGGATGTGCCGTATAAAACTGTGTCACACTGGATGTCAGCCTTAGGGGAAAAGGAGAAAACTGTGGGCCCACACTTTTTGGTTGCTCCTCAGAACAGTCATTTTGTGGCTCCTGTTGAATAAGGCAATCCATGTAGAACTGAGTAAGACTTTCGGATGAGAAGGTTTTTAATGTGTTAACCTGGTCCTCATTCTTAACTTCCCCTTAGGCTTCCCTGGTGACTCACATGGTAAAGACTCTGCCTGCAGTGCAGGAGACCCAGGTTTGATCCCTGGGTTGGGAACATCCACTGGAGAAGGAAATGGCAACCCACTCCAGTATTCTTGCCTGGAGAGTTCCATGGACAGAGGAGCCCGGTGGGCCACAGTTCATGGGGTCCCAAACAAACTGGACGTGACTTAATGACTAAACAAGTACTGATTTGCTTATGGTCTCTCCCCACTCTCAATTAAGGCTCTTGTATTCAAACCAAGACTGGAGAGTAGATCATTAGATAACTATTTTCTCTGCGGTTTGTGTACCTGTTTTGAACTTGTTCAGTCACTAAGTTATGTCTGACTCTTTGTGACCCAGTGAACTGCAGTGCGCCAGGCTTCCCTGTCCTTCACGGTCTCCCTGAGCTTGCTCAAATGCCTGTCTGTTGAGTCAGCAATGCCATCCAGCCATCTCCTCTGTCATCCCCTTCTGCTGTCCTCTCTTGGCTTTTTTGAACTGGCCGTTACTTAATTGTAAACTGCTGGTGGGCAACAAGCGTTAAACAGTCAATTCTGTACAGCACTAGTTTTTATGAAACAGGACTTTATAGCACTCAGGTCAGCAGATGTATGTCCCCCGCCGTCACTCCCGTCATAACAAAGAAGCCTCTTGAAATAAATTTATTTTTCAAGTTTATTTTTTGGTTTTGCACTTCATTTCTTCTTTTGCCCTTTCCTGGGTGGAATGTCACTGCCCAGCACCTAGCACAGTCTTTCCCATATGGTAGGTGTTTTGTGAGCATTCCTTTACTTTGTCGTATACCTGACACTAACATGACATTGTAGCTCATGTATACTCCAATAAAATTTAAAAAATTCATTCAATTGCTTCTTTTGTATATGCTGCCTTCAGATTATTTGTCTTCAGAAGTTAGTCTGTCGTGTGAGAGATTGATTTCTGTCACTGTGGATACCTTTTCAATTACTGGGAATTTTTCACATGCACATACTCATACCACAGGGTTGTACATTCAGACACGCTAGACAAGAATGTGGCCCAACTGTGATCCTAAACTCTGTAGTCTGAATTACTCAGCCAAAGCCACAAATACAGCATGGCAGAGGGTGGGTGAGAACTTGGGTAATTGACCCACTAGACACTGTCTTTTTTTTTTATGTACCTTATATTTTTATTTTGACTTTCCAGTAACTTCTTACAGTTACGAGTGCAAGAAGATACTAGTATCAGGCTGAGCCTATTCATGCAGTCATTTAAAGTATGACTTTCATGACATGAACACACATGAGATTATTCTATATAGGCTGTGGTTAGACGATTTTAAAGTGTGAGACCTGTGAACATGGATTGTGCTGTAAGTTCAATGACTCATCCATATGTTTTTTTTTAACTAATTTTAAAGCTCTTTTAGGTTCACAGCAAATTGAGAGTTCAGAGATTTCTGTCTATGCCTCCACACGTGCATAACTTGCCCCATTATTAACATGGCCCACAAATTGAATGAGTTCAGATGGACTATCTGAGTCAGCAATTGCTTGCTCAAATGCCTGTCTGTTGAGTCAGCAATGCCATCCAGCCATCTCCTCTGTCATCCCCTTCTGCTGTCCTCTCTTGGCTTTTTGAACTGGCGTTACTTAATTGTAAACTGCTGGTGGGCAACAAGCGTTAAACAGTCAATTCTGTACAGCACTAGTTTTTATGAAACAGGACTTTATAGCACTCAGGTCAGCAGATGTATGTCCCCCGCCGTCACTCCCGTCATAACAAAGAAGCCTCTTGAAATAAATTTATTTTTCAAGTTTATTTTTTGGTTTTGCACTTCATTTCTTCTTTTGCCCTTTCCTGGGTGGAATGTCACTGCCCAGCACCTAGCACAGTCTTTCCCATATGGTAGGTGTTTTGTGAGCATTCCTTTACTTTGTCGTATACCTGACACTAACATGACATTGTAGCTCATGTATACTCCAATAAAATTTAAAAAATTCATTCAATTGCTTCTTTTGTATATGCTGCCTTCAGATTATTTGTCTTCAGAAGTTAGTCTGTCGTGTGAGAGATTGATTTCTGTCACTGTGGATACCTTTTCAATTACTGGGAATTTTTCACATGCACATACTCATACCACAGGGTTGTACATTCAGACACGCTAGACAAGAATGTGGCCCAACTGTGATCCTAAACTCTGTAGTCTGAATTACTCAGCCAAAGCCACAAATACAGCATGGCAGAGGGTGGGTGAGAACTTGGGTAATTGACCCACTAGACACTGTCTTTTTTTTTTATGTACCTTATATTTTTATTTTGACTTTCCAGTAACTTCTTACAGTTACGAGTGCAAGAAGATACTAGTATCAGGCTGAGCCTATTCATGCAGTCATTTAAAGTATGACTTTCATGACATGAACACACATGAGATTATTCTATATAGGCTGTGGTTAGACGATTTTAAAGTGTGAGACCTGTGAACATGGATTGTGCTGTAAGTTCAATGACTCATCCATATGTTTTTTTTTAACTAATTTTTAAAGCTCTTTTAGGTTCACAGCAAATTGAGAGTTCAGAGATTTCTGTCTATGCCTCCACACGTGCATAACTTGCCCCATTATTAACATGGCCCACTAGAGTGGTACATTTGTTACAACTGATGAACTTACATTGACATAGTGGTCACCCCACACCCATAGTTATCTTGAATTTCACTCTTGGTGGTATAGGAAATGTGTAATGATGTATCCATTATTGTCATACAGAGTATTTTCAATGCCCTAAGAATCTCCCAGACAAAACAGCTCTGTCTGTTCACTTCTTTCTACCCCCAACCCCTGGCAACTTATATTTTCTCTCCATAATTTCCCCTTTTCCATAGAGTCATAGTTGGAATCATATAGTATGTAGCCTTTTCAGATTGATTTCTTTCACTCAGTAATATGCATTTAAATTTCCCTGTGTCTTTTCATGGCTTGATAGCTCATTTCTTTTTAAATCTGAATAATATTACATTGTCTAAATGTACCACAGTTTGTTTATCCATTCACCTACAGAAGGACATCTTGGTTGCTTCCAAGTTTTGTCCATTCTGAATAAAGCTGCTATAAACATCTGTGTACAGGTTTTTGTGTGGGCCTTATGCTTTTTGATTATTTTAATAATTGGTTCCCTAGGACTACATGGCAAGGTAGATTAAAAATCCAAAAAGTTAATGCAGATAAACAACAAAGGTAAATGAATGACTTGGGAGTGAGCCTAGAGTCCAAACTGTAATACTGTGGCAACAACACAAGAATTGAAATTCTTAATTTGTACTGCTTCATGGAACTGTTTTTCCCTGTGTATAGACTATCCCTTAGTGGCACAGAATCTGAATAGTTATCCAAAGTCTTTTTTTTTTTTTTTGAAGATTTATTTATTTATTTACTTTTGGGCGGGGGTCAGGTTAGGGAGTGAGGGGAGTGGGCGGGCCACTTCTATTGGTCTTTCATTTCTCCATTTTCGTTCGTCTTCCTTCTTTGGCTCCTGTGGGCCCCCCATCGCGGTGGCATCTGTCGTCGCAGAGCACCGGCTCTTGGCGCATGCGCTCCAGAGCTCCGGCTCGGTGATTGGACACATCAGTCCAGCCGCTCCGCGGTACGTGGGATCTTCCCAGGCCAGAACTCGAACCGGCGCCTCTTGCACTGCAAGGCGGTGTCCTTACCCACTGGACCACCAGGGGAAGCCCAAAGTCTTTTTTTTTTTTTTTTTTGGCCACTATGTTTTCATGCATATTCCTTGAAGTGTTCCTCTCATGTAGTTAGAAATTGGAGGAAGAATTTCTGTTTGGTAGATGGCTGGAGACCAGTTGGAACAATAGAGGATTTCAACCGTAGAGCGATTAGAATAGCTTTTACTATAAAGATACGGACAAAGTAGCTAGTTAGGGAAACAGGAAACCTCAAGATGTTCTTTTGGGTTTTCACTGTAAGGGCCAGGGAATTTCATATGACTCAGTGGCATGAAGTTTAGACATTCGGACAACCACAGAAGGGGGAATGTGGCCAGGTGAAGTTGCGCCTCCCAATGAAGTGATGCAGAACGTATTTTCCTCAGAGCTGTTGGTTATTCCTGAAGCCTTCACTTCAGGCTGGGACAGGAAGGGCCAGCCTTTCACAGTCCGCAGCTGTGAAAAGATAAGGCCATTGAGGTTGAAGGTGTGAGTAGCAGCTATGTGCTCTGCTTCCTGGTTGTCAGGAAGGGATGGGTGAAAACGTGTGGTTTCCTGAATAAAGAATGCCTTTAAACAATCAGGAAGTAAAGAAACGAATGCATTATGTGTTTGTGTTGTGTATGTGTTAGGTGTGTTTTGCACAAAAGCCAACTCAGAATACAGTGTGCGAGAACATTCAAGGTGTTACTCAAGTTTTTTTTTTTTTTTAATCATTCTGTTTGCTTAAGGAGCGGGTGTAATAGATGAAGTTCAGGGCTTCCTTTCTGAGCTGCTTTGATCAAAGGGCAATGCTGTGAGTTTCCACGAGTTCCGCCTGAAGTTAAGCTATTGTGATGCTGGTTCTCTTCTCATTTAAGAAGTAACTTCCCTTTCTCAGAAATCAGAGCTGAGTAAAGAGAATAAGCTAGAGCTTAGAGGAAGCAGCTATGCAATTTGGCTTTCCAGTTGTTAATCTCATTCTGTCTCTATGAAACTATGAAAAACTTAGACTTTGTATCAGTTCCTCTTTCCTTTAAGCACCTTGTTCGTTAATGGCACGTGTAGGCATCCTATCTCCTCTGTGCTACAGTTACAAGAACAAATGGGGCCAGTACTCATTGAGTTTATATAGAGGAAGCAGATCGCTGTGTAAATGTAAAAATATGTTCTGCCTCTGTCTAGTCTCCATCATGAGAGCTCTCCATTCTTTTACCAGCTAACAAAACAGAAAAAGAGCTCAACATCACCAATATCTCCATGGGGTAGTAAGATATAAAGTAACCAGATCTTAATTTACAGAATGCTTTTTTCTACAGAAGCAGTGGGATGCTGCCATGTTTCCAAACTCCTAAATTGTGTTAATAGGCACCCTGTGCCCTGTACACGCTTTTTCCCATGGATCTGCATTCCAACCTGACATGTTAAGAAAGAGAACCTGGGTCAGTGTGCCTGCATTTCTGGATTGCAATTCTGGTTCTTTTACTACTTATAGACTCCTTTAACAGAGGGCAAAAATAAATACTTTTTTTTTTTTTTAGGCAACTTATATTGGTCTTTCATTTATTTCCATCTTTGTTCTTTGGCCTGTGTGGGCTCCCCATCGCAGTGGCCTCTCTCACTGCAGAGCACTGGCTCTGGGCACATGGGCTCCAGAGCTCCGGCTCTGTAGTTGGACACATTGGTCTAGCCACTTCGCGGCACGTGGGATCTTCTCAGGCCAGGGATCGAACCAGCATCCCTACTGCAAGGCAGTATCCTTACCCACTAGACCACCAGGGAAGCCCAAATACTTACTTTTAAAGTGTAAGAAATCCTATCTGTAGTGCTCATCTAACTGAATTCTCTCAGATCTATGAAGTGAGTGACATTCTTACTGAACGTGTGAGGAAACAGGCTTGAAGATTTGGTGTCGTGTTCAAATTTTTATAGCTAGATAGGATTTGAATCTTGGACTTCAAGTAACAATATTTAACTTTTAGTGTATGTTAGCACTTTATACACCCTGCAGTCTTGGGAGGCAAATATAGCTATTTTGCTTTCAGCAAGCCTGAGGTTTAAAGAAGTGATGTGACTTGCCTCAAGCCACCCATAGAGGCAAGGGGTTGGTATTTCAAGCCAGGTCTGCTCACTTCCAGAATTCATGTTTCACTAAAAGGCAAGAGGTTTGTTGAAAATCCAGGCTCTTCTGAATTCAAAAGTCCTTCTGTGCCCTATGGATTCAGTCAGGCCTGATTTTATTTTATTTTATTTTTTTAAACCTTTATTTTACTTTTAACTTTTACAGAGTTTTGTTGTTTACAGACATGCATGTTCCCAGATCAGTTGCATGTATATCCCCCCCTCTCAACCATCACACAGCATGCCTGAAGGATCCCCTTTTCTCACATAGCAATGACTAGAGCTATTTTCTTCAGAGGCCTAATTTTAAACATGGGTCAAGAATTAGCAAAGATGTGTCCTTTGGCTAGAGCTTCTTTTGGATGCAAAATTTTCCCTGGTTCCTTTTCCATGGATCTGCATTCCAACCTGACATGTTAAGAAAGAGAACCTGGGTCAGTGTGCCTGCATTTCTGGATTGCAATTCTGGTTCTTTTACTACTTATAGACTCCTTTAACAGAGGGCAAAAATAAATACTTTTTTTTTTTTTTAGGCAACTTATATTGGTCTTTCATTTATTTCCATCTTTGTTCTTTGGCCTGTGTGGGCTCCCCATCGCAGTGGCCTCTCTCACTGCAGAGCACTGGCTCTGGGCACATGGGCTCCAGAGCTCCGGCTCTGTAGTTGGACACATTGGTCTAGCCACTTCGCGGCACGTGGGATCTTCTCAGGCCAGGGATCGAACCAGCATCCCTACTGCAAGGCAGTATCCTTACCCACTAGACCACCAGGGAAGCCCAAATACTTACTTTTAAAGTGTAAGAAATCCTATCTGTAGTGCTCATCTAACTGAATTCTCTCAGATCTATGAAGTGAGTGACATTCTTACTGAACGTGTGAGGAAACAGGCTTGAAGATTTGGTGTCGTGTTCAAATTTTTATAGCTAGATAGGATTTGAATCTTGGACTTCAAGTAACAATATTTAACTTTTAGTGTATGTTAGCACTTTATACACCCTGCAGTCTTGGGAGGCAAATATAGCTATTTTGCTTTCAGCAAGCCTGAGGTTTAAAGAAGTGATGTGACTTGCCTCAAGCCACCCATAGAGGCAAGGGGTTGGTATTTCAAGCCAGGTCTGCTCACTTCCAGAATTCATGTTTCACTAAAAGGCAAGAGGTTTGTTGAAAATCCAGGCTCTTCTGAATTCAAAAGTCCTTCTGTGCCCTATGGATTCAGTCAGGCCTGATTTTATTTTATTTTATTTTTTTAAACCTTTATTTTACTTTTAACTTTTACAGAGTTTTGTTGTTTACAGACATGCATGTTCCCAGATCAGTTGCATGTATATCCCCCCCTCTCAACCATCACACAGCATGCCTGAAGGATCCCCTTTTCTCACATAGCAATGACTAGAGCTATTTTCTTCAGAGGCCTAATTTTAAACATGGGTCAAGAATTAGCAAAGATGTGTCCTTTGGCAAGTCAACTGCCTCTTCGCATTAGCTTCCTCGTCTATAAAATGGAGATGATAATTAAGAACTTTGGACGTTGGGAGGTCTCAATATGGTTATACTCACAACAGTCCTCTGACAAATGAGGGCGTCTCTGCCGCCTTTTGACAACTATTAGTATTTCTCGCGGCGTATACTCCCTTTGTCCTCTCATCAGGTTTCATTCATTCATTCATTTCTGGCACTGGGATTGAGGGCTCAGGATCTTTCTGTTTTGAGATAGACAAAGCCAATCCTGGATGAAGGTAAAGAGAGAAGAAAATGCCCAGCTGTTTGTCTTCCTCCAAGTGTTCAGGCTCTGCCCTGAAACTTGGCTTGCATGATTGGATTAAATTAATCTCTGGGAGATAATACAGTTGGCTCTTTGCCCACGATAAGAGGCAGACTCAGTGGTGTTTCTGAGATCAAGGGTTGCATTGGAGAACAGGAGAGGGCCAGCTGAGGGCTAGACAACAGGAAGTATAAACTAGCGGGTCCTAGTCATCAGAATATTCTGTCAACTGCTTTTATAGTTTTGGGGGAGACATGAGAGGTGAAGAATGGTGTTGCCTTCTAAAGGGTGATGGTTTAGTTGTGACTGGAGATTGGTAAGGGAAGAAAGGGATAAACAGGGAATCCGGTTAGCACCTGGTGAGACAGGGCAGCGTTTGTGTCTGCATAATCAATTTCATCTTATGCAAAAAATTCCTGGTTTCCCCGAACTGAGGGTTGGTATTTCAAGCCAGGTCTGCTCACTTCCAGAATTCATGTTTCACTAAAAGGCAAGAGGTTTGTTGAAAATCCAGGCTCTTCTGAATTCAAAAGTCCTTCTGTGCCCTATGGATTCAGTCAGGCCTGATTTTATTTTATTTTATTTTTTTAAACCTTTATTTTACTTTTAACTTTTACAGAGTTTTGTTGTTTACAGACATGCATGTTCCCAGATCAGTTGCATGTATATCCCCCCCTCTCAACCATCACACAGCATGCCTGAAGGATCCCCTTTTCTCACATAGCAATGACTAGAGCTATTTTCTTCAGAGGCCTAATTTTAAACATGGGTCAAGAATTAGCAAAGATGTGTCCTTTGGCAAGTCAACTGCCTCTTCGCATTAGCTTCCTCGTCTATAAAATGGAGATGATAATTAAGAACTTTGGACGTTGGGAGGTCTCAATATGGTTATACTCACAACAGTCCTCTGACAAATGAGGGCGTCTCTGCCGCCTTTTGACAACTATTAGTATTTCATGGCGTATACTCCCTTTGTCCTCTCATCAGGTTTCATTCATTCATTCATTTCTGGCACTGGGATTGAGGGCTCAGGATCTTTCTGTTTTGAGATAGACAAAGCCAATCCTGGATGAAGGTAAAGAGAGAAGAAAATGCCCAGCTGTTTGTCTTCCTCCAAGTGTTCAGGCTCTGCCCTGAAACTTGGCTTGCATGATTGGATTAAATTAATCTCTGGGAGATAATACAGTTGGCTCTTTGCCCACGATAAGAGGCAGACTCAGTGGTGTTTCTGAGATCAAGGGTTGCATTGGAGAACAGGAGAGGGCCAGCTGAGGGCTAGACAACAGGAAGTATAAACTAGCGGGTCCTAGTCATCAGAATATTCTGTCAACTGCTTTTATAGTTTTGGGGGAGACATGAGAGGTGAAGAATGGTGTTGCCTTCTAAAGGGTGATGGTTTAGTTGTGACTGGAGATTGGTAAGGGAAGAAAGGGATAAACAGGGAATCCGGTTAGCACCTGGTGAGACAGGGCAGCGTTTGTGTCTGCATAATCAATTTCATCTTATGTTTCCCACCTCCTCTCCCCCCACACTCCATATTCAACATTATTGCCTGATTTGAAGAGCAATGCAAATTGGTTTCCCAGAACTGTACCTCTAAAGACTGACAGGGTCTGTATCAAATGAAAGTAGACTTCATTGAGAATTGGGGGCTTATTCTGGAAGGATCTGGCTCATAGAATAGACTTACAGAAATGAATTTCTTTTTGTCTAATGGTTAGACACCTTCATGAAGTAAGATTCATGGATGAAACAAATAGGGGAATAATTCACCAGTATCTCTTAAGAATATCAACTAGTGTTGTGTAAATTGGAACAAAGGGCTTCCCTGGTGGCTCAGTTGGTAAAGAATCCACCTACAATGCAGGAGACCTGGGTTCAATCCCTGGGCTGGGAAGATCTGGAGAAGAGAACAGCTACCCACTCCAGTATTCTTGTCTGGAGAATTCCATGGCTTGTCCAAAGAGTTGAACAGGACTGAGCGACTTTCACTTCACTTTCTGGAAGCATTTAGTAGTAGGTATTAAAGCTCTTGAGTGTAAATACCCCTTGAACCCACACTTTCTTTTTTTTGTATTTTACTGATTTATTCTTGGTTATTCTGGGTTTTCATTGCTGTTGCAAGTTCTTCTCTAGTTGCAGGGAGTGGGGGCTACTCTCTAGTTGAGGTGAGCAGGCTTCTTGTTGCAGTGACTTCTTTTGATGTGGAACTCAGGCTCTAGGGCACAGGGCTTCAATAGTTGTGGCACATAGTCTCAATAGTTGTGGCTCACGGGCTTAGCTGCTCCGCAGCATGTGGGATCTTCCCAGCTCAAGGATAGAACGCATGTCTCCTGCATTGGCAGGCAAACTCTTTACCACTGAGCTACCAGGGAAGCACCCACACTTTCTTGTATAAAATTTTTTCCTAAGAAAATATTCAAAAGTATGGGCCAATCATCCTTTATATTCACAAAAAGTTGGGAACAACCTAAATACCCAGAAGTAGGGATTGCCTAAATGGTATCTAAGGGGACAGATTGGTAAGGGAAGAAAGGGATAAACAGGGAATCCGGTTAGCACCTGGTGAGACAGGGCAGCGTTTGTGTCTGCATAATCAATTTCATCTTATGTTTCCCACCTCTCCCCACACTCCATATTCAACATTATTGCCTGATTTGAAGAGCAATGCAAATTGGTTTCCCAGAACTGTACCTCTAAAGACTGACAGGGTCTGTATCAAATGAAAGTAGACTTCATTGAGAATTGGGGGCTTATTCTGGAAGGATCTGGCTCATAGAATAGACTTACAGAAATGAATTTCTTTTTGTCTAATGGTTAGACACCTTCATGAAGTAAGATTCATGGATGAAACAAATAGGGGAATAATTCACCAGTATCTCTTAAGAATATCAACTAGTGTTGTGTAAATTGGAACAAAGGGCTTCCCTGGTGGCTCAGTTGGTAAAGAATCCACCTACAATGCAGGAGACCTGGGTTCAATCCCTGGGCTGGGAAGATCTGGAGAAGAGAACAGCTACCCACTCCAGTATTCTTGTCTGGAGAATTCCATGGCTTGTCCAAAGAGTTGAACAGGACTGAGCGACTTTCACTTCACTTTCTGGAAGCATTTAGTAGTAGGTATTAAAGCTCTTGAGTGTAAATACCCCTTGAACCCACACTTTCTTTTTTTTGTATTTTACTGATTTATTCTTGGTTATTCTGGGTTTTCATTGCTGTTGCAAGTTCTTCTCTAGTTGCAGGGAGTGGGGGCTACTCTCTAGTTGAGGTGAGCAGGCTTCTTGTTGCAGTGACTTCTTTTGATGTGGAACTCAGGCTCTAGGGCACAGGGCTTCAATAGTTGTGGCACATAGTCTCAATAGTTGTGGCTCACGGGCTTAGCTGCTCCGCAGCATGTGGGATCTTCCCAGCTCAAGGATAGAACGCATGTCTCCTGCATTGGCAGGCAAACTCTTTACCACTGAGCTACCAGGGAAGCACCCACACTTTCTTGTATAAAATTTTTTCCTAAGAAAATATTCAAAAGTATGGGCCAATCATCCTTTATATTCACAAAAAGTTGGGAACAACCTAAATACCCAGAAGTACGGGATTGCCTAAATAAATCATGGTATAATCTATGTGGATAATAATTATACATTTGTTTTTAAAATTATTTAGGTGATTATTTTTAAATGAGGAAATACTTATTAAAAGCAATAGATCAGAAGTATTGTATGTGGAATGACACCAACTTTGATAGCAAACAAAGCATACAGATTAAAAAACTACAAGTATCCATACCAAAATTTTACAATGGAATTATGGATTTAAAAAAAAAATATTTCTAAAATACATTTATTTGCAATAAACATAAATGGAAACAGAAATCTTTTATTTTCAAAAAGCAATCTATAAGGGGGAGTTTCTAAGAGACAGGCTATTATATTTAGTCATAATGTTCCTTGTGTATGTGTCTCTATGCCTATACATTGTAACCAGTTGTTTTTGCTGGTAGTTTCTAAATAATGCTAGTTTTTGTTAAAGGACTTCTTGTTTCTGCCAAAACTGCGTTCATTTATGTTTTCAATTGTCTGATGTAGATTTTGAATGTGATTTTGCAGAGCACCAAAGTAGTTGGTTAGTTGAAGTGGAAGAAGATATATCTCATGACCATTTTTCTTTTCTCGTCAACATCAGCTTTAATCATACAGTTTCCTTTTATCACTTTGGTCAAGAGGAGGGGCAGAAAATTTTGTGTTGGAGCATCACTCAGAGGCAGTTCATTTCTGCCTCCATTTTTCCAGCCTCTCACGCACCCAAGGACTCTGGGATTATAAAGGCCAACTTTCTCACAGTATTTTAGTCGGTTTTCTCCATCTGCATCACTACATGACATGGATACAGGTAATATTTGCTTTAATTGCCGCAGATCTTTGTACCCAAGTATCTATTAACCCTACTTAAAAAAAAAGATTCTTGAGAAAAAAGATTCTCGGAATATGACAGTTTTTATAGATGACTTGGCATAAATATAGGGGATAGGAAAGCATACTTTATTGATTGGATTAAAACTGCATTCACTTTAAAGATGTGAAAACTGTAGTTTAGCATGCATGGAAAATTATTTTCTTTTTAAAACAGTTTATTTTTGTTATCAAAAGTATGGGCCAATCATCCTTTATATTCACAAAAAGTTGGGAACAACCTAAATACCCAGAAGTACGGGATTGCCTAAATAAATCATGGTATAATCTATGTGGATAATAATTATACATTTGTTTTTAAAATTATTTAGGTGATTATTTTTAAATGAGGAAATACTTATTAAAAGCAATAGATCAGAAGTATTGTATGTGGAATGACACCAACTTTGATAGCAAACAAAGCATACAGATTAAAAAACTACAAGTATCCATACCAAAATTTTACAATGGAATTATGGATTTAAAAAAAAAATATTTCTAAAATACATTTATTTGCAATAAACATAAATGGAAACAGAAATCTTTTATTTTCAAAAAGCAATCTATAAGGGAGAGTTTCTAAGAGACAGGCTATTATATTTAGTCATAATGTTCCTTGTGTATGTGTCTCTATGCCTATACATTGTAACCAGTTGTTTTTGCTGGTAGTTTCTAAATAATGCTAGTTTTTGTTAAAGGACTTCTTGTTTCTGCCAAAACTGCGTTCATTTATGTTTTCAATTGTCTGATGTAGATTTTGAATGTGATTTTGCAGAGCACCAAAGTAGTTGGTTAGTTGAAGTGGAAGAAGATATATCTCATGACCATTTTTCTTTTCTCGTCAACATCAGCTTTAATCATACAGTTTCCTTTTATCACTTTGGTCAAGAGGAGGGGCAGAAAATTTTGTGTTGGAGCATCACTCAGAGGCAGTTCATTTCTGCCTCCATTTTTCCAGCCTCTCACGCACCCAAGGACTCTGGGATTATAAAGGCCAACTTTCTCACAGTATTTTAGTCGGTTTTCTCCATCTGCATCACTACATGACATGGATACAGGTAATATTTGCTTTAATTGCCGCAGATCTTTGTACCCAAGTATCTATTAACCCTACTTAAAAAAAAAAAGATTCTTGAGAAAAAAGATTCTCGGAATATGACAGTTTTTATAGATGACTTGGCATAAATATAGGGGGGATAGGAAAGCATACTTTATTGATTGGATTAAAACTGCATTCACTTTAAAGATGTGAAAACTGTAGTTTAGCATGCATGGAAAATTATTTTCTTTTTAAAACATTTATTTTGATTTATGCTTTGTGTTATCAAAATAAAGAGGGATTTGGGGGGTTAATTACTTTTTATTTGGGTTTCATGGTTTACGTATTATCTTACCAATCTTAAAGCATTCTGTAACAGAAATGCTTCTTTTTCCATAGAAAATTAGGGAAAATATAAATAATCAAGTTTAGAAACTAAAAAAAAATTAAAGAATAGAGTTACATGTGCTGTTTGCTTTCCATAATTACTATTTCTTAGGTAGAATCTTTTCACACTGATTAATGTACAAAGCAAGGTACATTTTAAATACCTACTATTTAAAGTTTCTTTTTTTTTTAAATTTTTTTTTGGCTACTTCTATTGGTCTTTCATTTATTTATTTTCATCCATCTTTGTTCTTTGACCTTTGTGGGCCTCCTATTGCAGTGGCCTCTCTCATTGCAGAGCACCGATTCTGGGCACATGTGCTCCAGAGTGCCAGCTTGCAATTGGACACACAGGTCCAGCCACTCTGAGGCATGTGGGATCTTCCCAGGCTAGGGATCGAACCGGCACCCCCTGCACTGCAAGGCAGTATCTTTATCCACTGGACCACCAGGGAAGTCCCCTAAAGTTTCTTTTTATATTGATATCAATGAATAGATAGAATCCTTTATGGGTATTCACTAAAGATTGCCTGTTAACAAATTTTACTTTCACATAGGCTTCTCTGGCAACTAGAAGGTTATTTCTAAAAGTTTATTATGCTTAGAATCAAAAAAATATGGGCTTCTCTGGCAATCTGAAATGCCTCTCACGCACCCAAGGACTCTGGGATTATAAAGGCCAACTTTCTCACAGTATTTTAGTCGGTTTTCTCCATCTGCATCACTACATGACATGGATACAGGTAATATTTGCTTTAATTGCCGCAGATCTTTGTACCCAAGTATCTATTAACCCTACTTAAAAAAAAAAAGATTCTTGAGAAAAAAGATTCTCGGAATATGACAGTTTTTATAGATGACTTGGCATAAATATAGGGGGGATAGGAAAGCATACTTTATTGATTGGATTAAAACTGCATTCACTTTAAAGATGTGAAAACTGTAGTTTAGCATGCATGGAAAATTATTTTCTTTTTAAAACATTTATTTTGATTTATGCTTTGTGTTATCAAAATAAAGAGGGATTTGGGGGGTTAATTACTTTTTATTTGGGTTTCATGGTTTACGTATTATCTTACCAATCTTAAAGCATTCTGTAACAGAAATGCTTCTTTTTCCATAGAAAATTAGGGAAAATATAAATAATCAAGTTTAGAAACTAAAAAAAAATTAAAGAATAGAGTTACATGTGCTGTTTGCTTTCCATAATTACTATTTCTTAGGTAGAATCTTTTCACACTGATTAATGTACAAAGCAAGGTACATTTTAAATACCTACTATTTAAAGTTTCTTTTTTTTTTAAATTTTTTTTTGGCTACTTCTATTGGTCTTTCATTTATTTATTTTCATCCATCTTTGTTCTTTGACCTTTGTGGGCCTCCTATTGCAGTGGCCTCTCTCATTGCAGAGCACCGATTCTGGGCACATGTGCTCCAGAGTGCCAGCTTGCAATTGGACACACAGGTCCAGCCACTCTGAGGCATGTGGGATCTTCCCAGGCTAGGGATCGAACCGGCACCCCCTGCACTGCAAGGCAGTATCTTTATCCACTGGACCACCAGGGAAGTCCCCTAAAGTTTCTTTTTATATTGATATCAATGAATAGATAGAATCCTTTATGGGTATTCACTAAAGATTGCCTGTTAACAAATTTTACTTTCACATAGGCTTCTCTGGCAACTAGAAGGTTATTTCTAAAAGTTTATTATGCTTAGAATCATTTGGGGATTAAAAATACGGGTATATGGGGTCTAGCCTAAGAGATTTTTATTCAGCACATCTCCCATGAGGCACTGGAATCTGAAATGTTAACCAATTTGCAGTTTTAATCATCAATAATTTTTTTGTAGATGGTGTAGGTGATACACTTTGGTAGAATCATGTTATAGTTGAAAAGAACAACAAAATATTTATCTATTCAGGTCAAGAAATAATTATTGCAAACCGACATAGACTTACTATTCAAATCCTTGTAAAAACTTTATATGTCAATAATGTAGATCGGAATATATAATATATATGTAATACATACATTTGTATATACCTGGAAGGGAATGCTAACCCACTCCAGTATTCTTGCCCAGAGAATCTCATAGACAGAGGAGCCTGGTGGGCTGCAATCCGTGGGGTTGCAAATAGTCAGACATGGCTCAAGCGACAGCATGCACGCACATGTATATATATGTTTTAAGCCAAAATATTTATATTTTAAACATCTCAAAAAATAGAATTTTTTTTTGAATTAATAGTTTTAAAAATATATCAGTAATTTGGGATGGTATCACTTTGTCTAATGTATATGTGCATATTGAACATTTTGAGCTAAATTGAATTGGACCCAGCCTATTTATTCTATTTGTAAATTTAAAAAGTTCTATCCTTATATTCTAATAATCATGGCCAGTACCTAAAAGTATAAGTTACTTTAGTGAAAATACTGAAAGTTTTTCATTTTTTATATAAATCAGGCTCAGTCTACATACATCAGGCCCTTGAAGGAATTAACAAACACATATCCACACACACACATGCAGACACATACATTCTTCTTAATCCTGGTATGTTTCTACAGACTGACATTTTAATTTTTCTTTGGATTGAAATCATTCTGATGCAAAGTTTTAATGTAAAACATGCATTTCTTTTTGCTCTAGAGATGAGTGATCAAGAAGTGACTTACTCCACGCTGAGATTCCTTCCATCGCCTGCTGATTCACAAAGTAGATTAAGACCTGAGGGTACTCAAGAGCCTTTCAAGACTGAGGAAAATGGTACATGTATGAAACATCTAGGCAATAAGAATGTTGAAGACATGAGAAATATGCGTTAGAAACTGTTTTATCTAGACAAAGGTATTTTAGATGTCTTAAGTATTTACCAAACCTTAATGGCGATGAAGAGACAAAACTGTTCACATCAAAAGATCATTCTTATTTTTCCATTGTCTCTCCATACCTTCAAATAGTCTTACAAAGTCTCAATTGAGAATAACTTTTATTGATTTAATGTAGTGCCCATCAGAGACACACTTTTCAGAGGAGAATAAATAGAGCACTGCTAGAGAAAAAAATTGAAAAAAATAATGAAGAAAAGTTGATTTTTAGAAAGCTCGGTAACCGCAGAGTCCACTAGCATTTGCAGCTTCAGAATACTCACTCTTGGCCACCAATTTCTTATGAGTATTGACTGCTTTTTCCTTCCTCTCCAGGATTAGTTGTGATCCTAGCAAGAAATATGCACATTAGTGTGACTCCTCAGTGTGTTTACTACTATCTGCTTTTGTGGACAGAGGAGCCTGGTGGACTACTGTCCATGTGCTTGCAAAGAGTTGGACATGACTGAGCACGCACACACATACACACAGACAGATGCACCTGTGCGTACACTTATAAGAGATCCGTTCTAAAAATCCTACAAGACTGTTCTTATGTGTAGGATTTCTGCAATTGGTGAATGTAAGTCCGAAATCTGTAACTTTAAAATGATAATTATTAGATGGCAAATTAAAACGGTTTGTATGATGTACTTTTGTAAATTTTTAAAACTTTTTATTTACTTATTTATTGTTGACAGTGCTGGGTCTTGGTTGCTGCCCGTGAGCTTTCTCTAGATCTGGTGGTGAGTGGGGGCTACTCTCCATTTGCAGTGCAGGGCTTCTCGCTGTGGTGGCTTCTCTTGTTCAGAGCAGGGGCTCTAGGGCACGAGGGCTCAGTAGTTGTAGCACGCAGACTTAGTAGTTGTGGTTCATGGGCTTAGTTGCCCTGCAGCCTGTGGGATCTTCCTAGACCAGGGATTGGACCAGTATCCCCCGTACTGAAAGGCACATTCTCAGCCACTGGGCCACCAGGGAAGTCCCTGAAACTTTTTAGAGAAGGTTGTTTCTATGTTTCAAATGGTGGGTGCTCAGGTTAGGATGAGTAGTGGGCCAGGCTCTATCCCCAGTGGTCACTTTCTGCCTTCTTTATTTACAGGACCTTCAGTGCCCTGGCGTGGCGTTGCAGTGATGCTTGGGGTCCTCTGTGTAATTCTCTTGATGACAATCACCATACTGGGGACAAAGAGTAAGTACCTGAACTACATCCTTCCAGTCTGAGTGGTAGAAAATCCCTAATTATGTAGATACTAACCATGCTATCTCGATGAGAGAGAAAGGGTAAATAGAGCACTGCTAGAGAAAAAAATTGAAAAAAATAATGAAGAAAAGTTGATTTTTAGAAAGCTCGGTAACCGCAGAGTCCACTAGCATTTGCAGCTTCAGAATACTCACTCTTGGCCACCAATTTCTTATGAGTATTGACTGCTTTTTCCTTCCTCTCCAGGATTAGTTGTGATCCTAGCAAGAAATATGCACATTAGTGTGACTCCTCAGTGTGTTTACTACTATCTGCTTTTGTGGACAGAGGAGCCTGGTGGACTACTGTCCATGTGCTTGCAAAGAGTTGGACATGACTGAGCACGCACACACATACACACAGACAGATGCACCTGTCCGTGCATTTATAAGAGATCCGTTCTAAAAATCCTACAAGACTGTTCTTATGTGTAGGATTTCTGCAATTGGTGAATGTAAGTCCGAAATCTGTAACTTTAAAATGATAATTATTAGATGGCAAATTAAAACGGTTTGTATGATGTACTTTTGTAAATTTTTAAAACTTTTTATTTACTTATTTATTGTTGACAGTGCTGGGTCTTGGTTGCTGCCCGTGAGCTTTCTCTAGATCTGGTGGTGAGTGGGGGCTACTCTCCATTTGCAGTGCAGGGCTTCTCGCTGTGGTGGCTTCTCTTGTTCAGAGCAGGGGCTCTAGGGCACGAGGGCTCAGTAGTTGTAGCACGCAGACTTAGTAGTTGTGGTTCATGGGCTTAGTTGCCCTGCAGCCTGTGGGATCTTCCTAGACCAGGGATTGGACCAGTATCCCCCGTACTGAAAGGCACATTCTCAGCCACTGGGCCACCAGGGAAGTCCCTGAAACTTTTTAGAGAAGGTTGTTTCTATGTTTCAAATGGTGGGTGCTCAGGTTAGGATGAGTAGTGGGCCAGGCTCTATCCCCAGTGGTCACTTTCTGCCTTCTTTATTTACAGGACCTTCAGTGCCCTGGCGTGGCGTTGCAGTGATGCTTGGGGTCCTCTGTGTAATTCTCTTGATGACAATCACCATACTGGGGACAAAGAGTAAGTACCTGAACTACATCCTTCCAGTCTGAGTGGTAGAAATAATCCCTAATTATGTAGATACTAACCATGCTCCCTCAGTTATCCCATGGCTATAAATCAGAGAATGTTCTAGGTGATTCTTTCATAGTGATTTTCCCCCAGACATAATTAGAGTGTGATTTTCATTTTATTTACCTATTCCAGTATCTCTGAAGCTGCAAGGAGCTGTCTCGTTCTGTATGAGACATGATGACATTCTTTGTGATATAGGACTTAGCACAGAAGATCCCCTTGTCTGTGGGGGATACCATCTAAGACTCCCAGTCAGTGCCTGACGTTGCAGGTAGCACTGAACCCTGTATATACCATTTTTTTCCTATGCATGCACACCTTTGACAAAGTTTAATTTATAATTTAGGCACAGTAGGAAAATATCTGAATTGCGAGGATCACTACTCTTGTGATTTCAGGCCATTATTAACTGAAGTAAGGGTTGAATACGAACACTGTATACCTCTCGACAGTCATCTGGTGAAGATACCAAATGACTGATGAGGGTGGGATGCACATAGGAATAAGTCCTCCCTCCTGGGGAGCACAAGTCTTGGTGTGAGATTTCATCACACTACTCAGAACAGTGTGCAATTTAAACCTGATGAATTACTTACTTCTGGAATTTTCCATTTAATATTTTCAGGTTGTGGTTGATGGGGTAACTCAAACTGCAGAAAGCAAAACCACAGATAAGGGGAGACTATTGTAATATTCCACCTTCTAAATCTACCTCACTGTGAATCTCAGATAAACATTCTTTGAGAAATAACTATTTAAAAGAAATTATGATTTTCTCTTAGTCTGTATAGGATTGTCCCTGCGCTGTCTTCTACTTTCAGGGACCTTCAGGTCCCTGAAACTTTTAGAGAAGGTTGTTTCTATGTTTCAAATGGTGGGTGCTCAGGTTAGGATGAGTAGTGGGCCAGGCTCTATCCCCAGTGGTCACTTTCTGCCTTCTTTATTTACAGGACCTTCAGTGCCCTGGCGTGGCGTTGCAGTGATGCTTGGGGTCCTCTGTGTAATTCTCTTGATGACAATCACCATACTGGGGACAAAGAGTAAGTACCTGAACTACATCCTTCCAGTCTGAGTGGTAGAAATAATCCCTAATTATGTAGATACTAACCATGCTCCCTCAGTTATCCCATGGCTATAAATCAGAGAATGTTCTAGGTGATTCTTTCGTAGTGATTTTCCCCCAGACATAATTAGAGTGTGATTTTCATTTTATTTACCTATTCCAGTATCTCTGAAGCTGCAAGGAGCTGTCTCGTTCTGTATGAGACATGATGACATTCTTTGTGATATAGGACTTAGCACAGAAGATCCCCTTGTCTGTGGGGGATACCATCTAAGACTCCCAGTCAGTGCCTGACGTTGCAGGTAGCACTGAACCCTGTATATACCATTTTTTTCCTATGCATGCACACCTTTGACAAAGTTTAATTTATAATTTAGGCACAGTAGGAAAATATCTGAATTCGAGGATCACTACTCTTGTGATTTAGGCCATTATTAACTGAAGTAAGGGTTGAATACGAACACTGTATACCTCTCGACAGTCATCTGGTGAAGATACCAAATGACTGATGAGGGTGGGATGCACATAGGAATAAGTCCTCCCTCCTGGGGAGCACAAGTCTTGGTGTGAGATTTCATCACACTACTCAGAACAGTGTGCAATTTAAACCTGATGAATTACTTACTTCTGGAATTTTCCATTTAATATTTTCAGGTTGTGGTTGATGGGGTAACTCAAACTGCAGAAAGCAAAACCACAGATAAGGGGAGACTATTGTAATATTCCACCTTCTAAATCTACCTCACTGTGAATCTCAGATAAACATTCTTTGAGAAATAACTATTTAAAAGAAATTATGATTTTCTCTTAGTCTGTAATAAGGAAATGATTTAGTAATAAAGAGTGATTCTATGCATGGATGTTAGATGTTCTTGAATTCACCTTTTAGCCTTCTTTTGAGTTCTTAGACATTTCTAGGGAAAATTACTAATATACCACCCTCAAATAAAATTATGTATTTGGATCTTCCTCTCTTTTCTCCTAAGGATATTCTGTCTATTCCAATGACAATGGTACCATTTGTTCATGTTGTTTAGTGTAGATTTTCATACTCAGAAGATGTGTTGCTAAATGTCAACTTCTTTCTCCTTTGGTACCTATTTGTACATGATGTGCTAACTTAAAAATAAACCGAACTGAATGGTTAGATGTTGCCATCATAGTTTTATTTAGAATGCATGTTTTATTTATTCTACACTTGGGTGGCCCCTAGTGAGAAAATCTGATGTTTCAATGTATATACTCAAGTTGTGGAAGTGTTACTTTCTAAATGTAAAATTAGTAATTAAAGGAATGAAATAGGTTGGTTGTCAAAGCAAGATTTCTTTTCTCCTGTCCTGCATTTCAACGGTGAAGCCTTAGGAGTACTTTAACAAACATGCCTATACTATTAATTTTAGCTTTTCAGTATATTCAAAAAAATCATCAACAGGAAGAAAGGCTACAGAACCTCAGTCTGGAGTATGATGCTATGAAAAATGACAGTTACATAAAGGAGCAACTTTTGACAGAAAAGACTTTAGAATGTGCTAGACTAAATGAAACTCTTCAGCTAAGAAAGGGACCGGACTCACTCTTTCCAGAAAAGAAGGAATGCCTTCGAGAAAAGGAGACCATTTCCAATTCTTTGCCAGATACAGGTATGGAGGAAATCTTGAAGATCACAAAAATTTCCATTACTTCTTCCCCCTCCACAAGCTTTGAGGCTTAATACTGGTTTATGTTACATGCCAGGGATCCAAGTCTGCTAGACAATTTTTAATTTGTACCTTTTAGATGTAACGTGGTTATTTGGGTTTGGTTATTTCAGCTGGAGAGGGAAATGGCAGCCTACTCCAGTATTCTTGCCTGGGAAAGTCCGTAGACGGAGGAGCCTGGCAGGCTACAGTCCGTGGGGTCACAGAAGAGGCACGAATGATCTGACAGAGAATGCACACACATACTCCTTCCAATACATCTGTAAGATCTGCCAGAGTGCTGATGTTTGTGTGACATTATGTCATGATCCTATTAAAGACATCCAAGAGATAAGACTTTTACATCTCATTTGATGAACTGTTATTATGCATAACGATGGAATGAGTTGGCCTGGTTAATCAACAGCAATCTAAATATTTGCTTAGTGTTTATTATACAAAGAGATTTTGCATATTTGCTATCATTTCAGCATGGCAGTTAGTAGAAATGTACTGTCTCTATTATTGAAGAATTAATACTATTTTATTTTTTGTTTCTTTAGCTTTATTTTGTGCTACCTATTAAAAAAGAAGGTGGTATACTGCAGAAAGGTTCATATCTTGCTGGGTTTTTTTTTTCATTTCTATGACCATTTTTCCATAGTCTTTTTTTTTTTTTTTTTAATTATTTATTTTTGGCTGTGCTGGGTTTTCACTGCTGCACAGGCTTTTTTTTTTTTTTTTTAATTTATTTATTTATTCTTTATTTTAAAGATTTTACAGAGTTTTGTTATTCACTGATATGTATGTTCCCAGATCATTCATTCATATGCATATCCATGCCCGCCGCCCTACCCAGTTCCCCCCCTCCACCCCTCCGGACCATCGCCCCAGGTGATTGTAGGCACTCCTATTCCCTTAGCACAATGACAATAGCTATCTTTTCCACACGTGCCAGTATGGGTTTCAATGTTACCTCTTCTATGCCTCCCTCTCACTGTTCATTCTCCACAATGTTGCACAGGCTTTTTACTAGTTGTGACGAGCAGAGGCTACTCTCTAGTTGCAACGTGCCGATTTCTCGCTGTAGTAGCTTTTCTTGTTGTGGGCTCTAGGCACACTGGCTTCAGTAGTGGTGGGACATGGACCCAGCGGTTGCAGTTCCCAGGCTCTGGAGCACAGGGAATGGTCTGCTAGACAATTTTTAATTTGTACCTTTTAGATGTAACGTGGTTATTTGGGTTTGGTTATTTCAGCTGGAGAGGGAAATGGCAGCCTACTCCAGTATTCTTGCCTGGGAAAGTCCGTAGACGGAGGAGCCTGGCAGGCTACAGTCCGTGGGGTCACAGAAGAGGCACGAATGATCTGACAGAGAATGCACACACATACTCCTTCCAATACATCTGTAAGATCTGCCAGAGTGCTGATGTTTGTGTGACATTATGTCATGATCCTATTAAAGACATCCAAGAGATAAGACTTTTACATCTCATTTGATGAACTGTTATTATGCATAACGATGGAATGAGTTGGCCTGGTTAATCAACAGCAATCTAAATATTTGCTTAGTGTTTATTATACAAAGAGATTTTGCATATTTGCTATCATTTCAGCATGGCAGTTAGTAGAAATGTACTGTCTCTATTATTGAAGAATTAATACTATTTTATTTTTTGTTTCTTTAGCTTTATTTTGTGCTACCTATTAAAAAAGAAGGTGGTATACTGCAGAAAGGTTCATATCTTGCTGGGTTTTTTTTTTCATTTCTATGACCATTTTCCATAGTTTTTTTTTTTTTTTAATTATTTATTTTTGGCTGTGCTGGGTTTTCACTGCTGCACAGGCTTTTTAATTTATTTATTTATTCTTTATTTTAAAGATTTTACAGAGTTTTGTTATTCACTGATATGTATGTTCCCAGATCATTCATTCATATGCATATCCATGCTCGCCCCCCCACCCAGTTCCCCCCCTCCACCCCTCCGGACCATCGCCCCAGGTGATTGTAGGCACTCCTATTCCCTTAGCACAATGACAATAGCTATCTTTTCCACACGTGCCAGTATGGGTTTCAATGTTACCTCTTCTATGCCTCCCTCTCACTGTTCATTCTCCACAATGTTGCACAGGCTTTTTACTAGTTGTGACGAGCAGAGGCTACTCTCTAGTTGCAACGTGCCGATTTCTCGCTGTAGTAGCTTTTCTTGTTGTGGGCTCTAGGCACACTGGCTTCAGTAGTGGTGGGACATGGACCCAGCGGTTGCAGTTCCCAGGCTCTGGAGCACAGGGTAGATGGTCGTGGCTCATGAACTTAGTTGCTCCAGGGAATGTGGGGTCCTCCCAGATTAAGGATCGAACTTGGGTCTCCTGTTTTGGTAGCGAATTCTTTACCACTGAGCCACCAGGAAAGCATCTTGCATAGTTTTTTTTTTCTCATCAAGGGTTTTTATTTCAGCTGCTTCAGGACCTTTATGCTATCTGGTTCTGAATACGACCGAATTTTTCTGAGCACTAGAAAGGGACTATTCAGATTCTTTTATTTCCAACTCTTTGTGACCTCATGGACTGTAGCCCACCAGGCTCCTCTGTCCATGGGATTTCCCAGGCAAGAATATTGGAGTGGGTTGCTGTCTTCCATAGTTTTTGTTTGTTTGTTTGTTTGTTTTTTGCTTTTTCTTCCATAGTTTTAAACATTCCTCACAAACATGTCTGTTAGTGTTGTATGTTATTGCATTATATTTGTAACTGTATAAATGCTTTCTTTATTAGACTTCTCAATTTTTCTCTTCTATAAGTAATCGTAAACATACTGGGAAGGATTGCTAATATTTTGATTTGGTATATTATGAAAGACATGAGGACAAGAAAAATTTCCAGAGAATAATTTTAATTTTATTTAGAAAACATTTAAGAATCTCTCTATATTTTTTAAAATTTGGCCTCTTTTTATTGATTATTTATTTATTTATTTTTCATCCATCTTTATTCTTTGACCTGTGTGGACCTCCCATTACAGTGGCCTTTCTCGTTGCAGAGCACAGGCTCTGGGCATATGCGCTCCAGAGTACTGGCTCCTAATTGGACACACCAGTCCAGCCGCTCTGCAGCACGTGGGATCTTCCCGGGCCAGGGATCGAATCAGTGCCCCTTGCACTGCAAGGTGGAGTCTTTACCCACTGGACCACTAGGGAAGCCCCTCTAAATGGTTTTAAAGTTAATTTTATTATTTTTTTTTAGAAGTTTTATTAATATGCAAAAAGCTGCATATAATTAATGTATGCAATTTGATGAGTTGGAACCTACATATATATGGGTAAAACCATGCACAAGTAGGGTAATAGGCATATCTTTCACCTCCAGAAGTTTTCTTATGTCCCTTTTTTTCTTTGTGGTAAGAGCACTTAGCATGAGGCCTACTCTTTTTTTTTTTTTTTTGGGCGGGGTCGGGTTGGGGAGGGAGGGGAGCGGGCGGGCCACTTCCATTGGTCCTTCATTTCTCTATTTTCATCCGTCTTTGTTCCTTGGCTCCTGTGGGCCTCCCATCGTGGTGGCGTCTGTCGTCGCAGAGCGCCGGCTCCGGGTGCATGCACTCCAGAGCTCCGGCTCGGCAATCGGACACATCGGTCCAGCCGCTCCGCGGCACGTGGGATCTTCCCAGGCCAGGGATGGAACCGGCGCCCCTTGCACTGCAAGGCGGTGTCCTTATCCACTGGACCACCAGGGGAAGCCCTAGCATGAGGCCTACTCTTTTAACAAGTTTTTATGTGTATGCTGCAGTATTGTTAGCTACAGGCACTGTGTTGTACAGCAGATCTCTAGAATTTATTCACTTGTGAAACTGAAACTGTTCCATGAAGCAACCCATTTCCCTTTCCCCAGCTACCACTTTTCTACGCCCTGTTTGCCTGTTTTTTAATATCTTGTGCAGGTGGAATCATGCAATATTTGCCCTTTGTCATTGGCTTATTTCACTTAATTACCCGCAGATTTCATCTGTGCAGTTACGGATGGCTGGATTTCCCTCTTAAGGCTAAGTAGTAGTCCCTTTAGACTATATCACGTTTTCTTCATCCATTGGCAGATGTTTGCATTATTTCGATTTCTCGACTATTGTGAATAGTGCTGTGATGAAGATGGGAATGCAGAGTTCTGGCATTCGGGACTTCTGATGAACCACACATTATCATTATTATTATTATTATTATTTTTAGGTAAGAAATGGATTCATTCAGATTCAGAGAAAGCACACTCCACAGACAGAGTGTGGGCCATGACAGAGCAAATCCAGTGGCCACATTATCATTATTGATAAATGTTAAGATTTTTTTGAGTTATGGAGGGCTGATAAATATCTTGCTCTGTTTAACAAAATGCCAGATGGAAAGATGTTTGATACTTCACCTTCTATATTGCAGGCAAACCCAAGGATGTCCACTGGTGGTGTTGGGGAGTAAATTGTTACTACTTTACCACGGAAAATAAAGACTGGGAGAGGTGTAAGCAGACTTGCAGAAGTCACCATTCATCTCTTTTGGAGATAGAGGACACAGAGGAACTGGTATAATGGACAGTGATATGTGGCTTCATCCTCTAGGTCTCTCTCTTACCTTTGGGCACAAGATATGGAGAAAGTGGGGGAGTTTTGAAAGAAGAACCTTCACTTATTCTTTGTGTGATGTCTGTTGAGTGAACAAATTGTACAGTTGAGTCTCAAAAAAGAAAAAAAAGATTTCCTAGTGAAACATCTTGGGCTTTCCTTCTGTTAAGCTAAGTACTTAAAAGTAAGAACTAAAGAACACGAAGACTGTAACACAGAGCCCTGTTTCCTGGGGTGGGGTTAGGGTGAGGGGGCAGTGGCCATTGCTTCTTTTTGGTCAGTAAATCAAGTTTGATTAGCATACAACTCTACCCATCTTTCTGTGTGACTTCAGGCTGTTTCTGCTTATAGACTGGTCAATACAGTTTCCCTTTCCCCAGCTACCACTTTTCTACGCCCTGTTTGCCTGTTTTTTAATATCTTGTGCAGGTGGAATCATGCAATATTTGCCCTTTGTCATTGGCTTATTTCACTTAATTACCCGCAGATTTCATCTGTGCAGTTACGGATGGCTGGATTTCCCTCTTAAGGCTAAGTAGTAGTCCCTTTAGACTATATCACGTTTTCTTCATCCATTGGCAGATGTTTGCATTATTTCGATTTCTCGACTATTGTGAATAGTGCTGTGATGAAGATGGGAATGCAGAGTTCTGGCATTCGGGACTTCTGATGAACCACACATTATCATTATTATTATTATTATTATTTTTAGGTAAGAAATGGATTCATTCAGATTCAGAGAAAGCACACTCCACAGACAGAGTGTGGGCCATGACAGAGCAAATCCAGTGGCCACATTATCATTATTGATAAATGTTAAGATTTTTTTGAGTTATGGAGGGCTGATAAATATCTTGCTCTGTTTAACAAAATGCCAGATGGAAAGATGTTTGATACTTCACCTTCTATATTGCAGGCAAACCCAAGGATGTCCACTGGTGGTGTTGGGGAGTAAATTGTTACTACTTTACCACGGAAAATAAAGACTGGGAGAGGTGTAAGCAGACTTGCAGAAGTCACCATTCATCTCTTTTGGAGATAGAGGACACAGAGGAACTGGTATAATGGACAGTGATATGTGGCTTCATCCTCTAGGTCTCTCTCTTACCTTTGGGCACAAGATATGGAGAAAGTGGGGGAGTTTTGAAAGAAGAACCTTCACTTATTCTTTGTGTGATGTCTGTTGAGTGAACAAATTGTACAGTTGAGTCTCAAAAAAGAAAAAAAAGATTTCCTAGTGAAACATCTTGGGCTTTCCTTCTGTTAAGCTAAGTACTTAAAAGTAAGAACTAAAGAACACGAAGACTGTAACACAGAGCCCTGTTTCCTGGGGTGGGGTTAGGGTGAGGGGGCAGTGGCCATTGCTTCTTTTTTTTTGGTCAGTAAATCAAGTTTGATTAGCATACAACTCTACCCATCTTTCTGTGTGACTTCAGGCTGTTTCTGCTTCAGTGGCACGACTGAGTCATAGTGACAGCCATTGCTTCTTAAAGTCTGAAATTAAAGGGCTAAGTATGACATTCATCAAAATTCCTAGTAAATATTCCCTCTTGGTTAATGCTATTCTCAAATACCTTCCTGTTTTCTGTAAAATAAAAGACAAAAAATGAATTAACAGGAGAACCTGCCTGCGAGTTAATGAGCATTCAATGCCCTGTTACCTATCACAGTGGGCATTATTATTTCCAAAATGGAAACCCTCTTAAAGATGCAGTTTGGGTCTTGGCAATCGTCTCCTTTTCCTAGGACTCTGCAGGAGAAGCCTGGTCTTTCCTTTGAGGAAGTGCTTAACCCTGGTATAAACTAGCCTGGAATCAGCAGTTATTTTTTTCCTATAAGGTGGTAACTGAAAAACCAAAGGCAATATAGTTTAGTAGTTGCTTAGAGCCAGACTGCCTGGAATCGAATTCAAGTCTGCTGAATACTAGCTGAGTGACCTCGGGCAAATGACTTAACTTCTCTGGGCCTCAGTATTCCCATCTACAAAATGTGGGTAACAAGGAATAACGTAAAAGTGGTGACAGTTTTACAAATTAGCATTATGGTAATTTTCACTGCATCTGTGGGTAACGTTCTGGAGGAGGTAACGCAACCCACTCCAGTATTCTTGCCTGGAAAATCCCATGGGCAGAGGAGTCTGGCGGGCTATGGTCTGTAGTGTTGCAAAGAGTAAGACACTACTGCAGTGACTTAGCATGCACACGTGCATTCGCATGTATTATATCAATATGTGTATCTCTCAAAAAGAATTGTAAAAAGGGAAAATACAATGACAATAATACGATAGTTATCTTTTAAGTTTATTACTAATGGAAACTATCCACACACACAAAATGTGTTTTTACAGGGAAATGTTTGCAACAATCAGCCTGAATTCTCTACTTATCATGGAGAAAAACAACACAACATTTCTAGGAAAATCTAGCAGATACTTTAAATCATAACATAAAAGAATTTATGATGTCAAGTCATAAAATAATTTTTGTGTTTGTTGCACTAAAAGACAGTTGAACCTATAATTAGAAATATATTCAATCAATTTTTAAAAAAAAATTTGGCCACTTTTTTTATTGGTCTTTCATTTATTTATTCTCACCCACCTTTGTTCTTTGGCCTGTGTGGGCCTCCCATTGCAGTGGCCTCTCCTGTAGCAGAGCACAGGCTCTGGGCGTATGTGCCCCAGAGCGCTGGCTCAGATCCGGACACACCGGTCCAGCCGCTCCGCGGCATGCAGGATCCTTCCATGCTAGGGATCAAACCGGCACCCCTTGCAGTGCAAGGTGGGCTCTTTACCCACTGGACCACCAGGGAAGCCCATGTATTCAATCATTTAATCAGGTATTATATACTATGTCACTTTGATATATTACATTTTTGAACATAGTTAATATTTCCAAAACTACCTTCTTTCCCTTCACCCCTCCCAACTAATGAGTTTTTCACTCATGAAGCTGAAGGCTCTAATGCACACGTCTCCACAAACATTTGTTATTTTAATAGATTTCTTTAGAAGATTCTATGCCTGACTTGGAATAGGTAATGATTATTCTTCTTTACCCTTACATTTTCTCTGGAGCATGATTTTGAATGGTTTCATAAAGTGTCATACTTTATTTAACAACACTTCTATTGGTAGATGTTTAGATTTAAATTTTTCCACATTTTCAATAACCTATGAGACCAGCAGCCATTTGTAATGTAAATAAATAAACTATTAGAGGAAAAAAATGCTTTGGAAAATGAAGATACAGGGATTGAAGGGAGAGAGGGTCTTTCAGGAACGAAGGGTAAAGGACCATGTAGAAAGTAGCAGACCACTTTTTGGACATAGAAACAGACACTACTGCACGATGGATGTTTTAAAGTGTATCTCTCAAAAGAATTGTAAAAGGAAAATACAATGACAATAATCGATAGTTATCTTTTAAGTTTATTACTAATGGAAACTATCCACACACACAAAATGTGTTTTTACAGGGAAATGTTTGCAACAATCAGCCTGAATTCTCTACTTATCATGGAGAAAAACAACACAACATTTCTAGGAAAATCTAGCAGATACTTTAAATCATAACATAAAAGAATTTATGATGTCAAGTCATAAAATAATTTTTGTGTTTGTTGCACTAAAAGACAGTTGAACCTATAATTAGAAATATATTCAATCAATTTTTAAAAAAAAATTTGGCCACTTTTTTTATTGGTCTTTCATTTATTTATTCTCACCCACCTTTGTTCTTTGGCCTGTGTGGGCCTCCCATTGCAGTGGCCTCTCCTGTAGCAGAGCACAGGCTCTGGGCGTATGTGCCCCAGAGCGCTGGCTCAGATCCGGACACACCGGTCCAGCCGCTCCGCGGCATGCAGGATCCTTCCATGCTAGGGATCAAACCGGCACCCCTTGCAGTGCAAGGTGGGCTCTTTACCCACTGGACCACCAGGGAAGCCCATGTATTCAATCATTTAATCAGGTATTATATACTATGTCACTTTGATATATTACATTTTTGAACATAGTTAATATTTCCAAAACTACCTTCTTTCCCTTCACCCCTCCCAACTAATGAGTTTTTCACTCATGAAGCTGAAGGCTCTAATGCACACGTCTCCACAAACATTTGTTATTTTAATAGATTTCTTTAGAAGATTCTATGCCTGACTTGGAATAGGTAATGATTATTCTTCTTTACCCTTACATTTTCTCTGGAGCATGATTTTGAATGGTTTCATAAAGTGTCATACTTTATTTAACAACACTTCTATTGGTAGATGTTTAGATTTAAATTTTTCCACATTTTCAATAACCTATGAGACCAGCAGCCATTTGTAATGTAAATAAATAAACTATTAGAGGAAAAAAATGCTTTGGAAAATGAAGATACAGGGATTGAAGGGAGAGAGGGTCTTTCAGGAACGAAGGGTAAAGGACCATGTAGAAAGTAGCAGACCACTGGACATAGAAACAGTTGAATGTTTCACCTGATCTTATTTCATTCATCTAATAAATGGAAATTTAGTCCCGTGATATGTTTTGTTTTCTTTATAGAACTTCCTTAAGTCCCAGACTTGTGGAAGTCTCTACTGGATTGGCTTATCATTTAACAAAAAGGAAAGAAAGTGGAAATGGGTTGATGATAGCATTCCTTCCAGAAGATTGTAAGTTTCTGGGGTGCTTTTGGACTCCGATGCTGGTGTTGGGTTAGAGGGATTATTTCTAAAAATTATCTTTTCCTTCACATAGCTTAACTCATTTGCAGGTAGAAGTCATTAGTAAGAAGGAGAATGATTTACAAAGAGTTCCAGGAAGCACAGTTAAAAAAGAAAAGAAGTGTCATACAGAGTTATTAATATAAAATTATGATGCTAAACACATGTTCAGAAGTATGTGTTGGGAGGAATGCAAAATAAAACAAAATCATAAAGTAAGGTGATGTGATCTGATTGGACCATTCTGCGTTAGCCATAGTGGATACTACAACCACAAATGAGTATTTTGAGTACCCCTCAAATTCATTTAAAACTCCTTTGTATTAGTGATGGTGGAGGTTTAGTTTCTTTTTTCTTTTTTTTTTAAACCTTTATTTTGCTTTTAACTTTTACAGAGTTTTGTTGTTTACAGATATGTATGTTCCCAGATTAGTCATATGTGTAGTTTCTAAGTCGTGTCTGACTCTTGTGACCCCATGGACTAGCCCACGAACTACCTTCTTTCCTTCACATAATGATTTCATCTTTGGCCCCGTTATTTTAATAGATTTATTTAGAAGATTCTATGCCTGACTTGGAATAGGTAATGATTATTCTTCTTTACCCTTACATTTTCTCTGGAGCATGATTTTGAATGGTTTCATAAAGTGTCATACTTTATTTAACAACACTTCTATTGGTAGATGTTTAGATTTAAATTTTTCCACATTTTCAATAACCTATGAGACCAGCAGCCATTTGTAATGTAAATAAATAAACTATTAGAGGAAAAAAATGCTTTGGAAAATGAAGATACAGGGATTGAAGGGAGAGAGGGTCTTTCAGGAACGAAGGGTAAAGGACCATGTAGAAAGTAGCAGACCACTGGACATAGAAACAGTTGAATGTTTCACCTGATCTTATTTCATTCATCTAATAAATGGAAATTTAGTCCCGTGATATGTTTTGTTTTCTTTATAGAACTTCCTTAAGTCCCAGACTTGTGGAAGTCTCTACTGGATTGGCTTATCATTTAACAAAAAGGAAAGAAAGTGGAAATGGGTTGATGATAGCATTCCTTCCAGAAGATTGTAAGTTTCTGGGGTGCTTTTGGACTCCGATGCTGGTGTTGGGTTAGAGGGATTATTTCTAAAAATTATCTTTTCCTTCACATAGCTTAACTCATTTGCAGGTAGAAGTCATTAGTAAGAAGGAGAATGATTTACAAAGAGTTCCAGGAAGCACAGTTAAAAAAGAAAAGAAGTGTCATACAGAGTTATTAATATAAAATTATGATGCTAAACACATGTTCAGAAGTATGTGTTGGGAGGAATGCAAAATAAAACAAAATCATAAAGTAAGGTGATGTGATCTGATTGGACCATTCTGCGTTAGCCATAGTGGATACTACAACCACAAATGAGTATTTTGAGTACCCCTCAAATTCATTTAAAACTCCTTTGTATTAGTGATGGTGGAGGTTTAGTTTCTTTTTTCTTTTTTTTTTAAACCTTTATTTTGCTTTTAACTTTTACAGAGTTTTGTTGTTTACAGATATGTATGTTCCCAGATTAGTCATATGTGTAGTTTCTAAGTCGTGTCTGACTCTTGTGACCCCATGGACTAGCCCACGAAGCTCCTTTGTCCATGGGATTTCCCAGGCAAGAATGCTGGAGTGGGTTGCTATTTCCTCCTTTGGGGGACCTTCCAACTTAGGAATTGAACCTACCCTGATGCAGGTGTCTCCTACCCACATTTGCAGGTGGGTTCTTTACCACTGAGCCATCAGGGAAGCATTTGTATTAGAAGTTTATATTAATTATAAATGTACATTAAGGTAAACATAAACATACACACAGGCATATGTAAACACATACTTACACCTTCTCTGTAGTCCTTCTATTAAGGGCAGTATTTTGTCATCTCTTGGGTTTACATATAGTTATAATCTGATGTTCAGTCTTTTCTTTTTTTTTCTTTTTCAACAGCAGTGTTCAATCTTTTTTTTTTTTTTTATTTAACTGTTTAATTTTTTATTCCTAAGAGTTCTCTTACATTTTCAAATCTGCTTGCTAGTTACTCATGTATTCAAGCTGTCTTTTATTTCTTGAAAGATATTAATCATCTTAAATTTATATTTGCTATGTGATAATTTTAATATTTAAAGTTTTGTGGGTCCAACCTATCATTTCTACTGACTTTTGCTCATGATGCCATTTTCCGTGTAATGTTTAGTGATTTTTTTTTTTTTTTGAGCTTCTGGAAATTATTTAAGGGTTGAGATGAAGGTGTCTTCTTCAAGGGAGAATTTGCTTTTGTTGGATGCCTTGGGGCATTGTGAATCTGAGCTATTTTTTCATTCTAAATTTGGGGTCTGCAAGTAGTGTAATTCAGGGCTGCAAACCTGCAAGAGATGTCATGCGGAAACATGCCGTTCAGAAGTAGTGTTGGGAGGAATGCAAAATAAAACAAAATCATAAAGTAAGGTGATGTGATCTGATTGGACCATTCTGCGTTAGCCATAGTGGATACTACAACCACAAATGAGTATTTTGAGTACCCCTCAAATTCATTTAAAACTCCTTTGTATTAGTGATGGTGGAGGTTTAGTTTCTTTTTTCTTTTTTTTTTAAACCTTTATTTTGCTTTTAACTTTTACAGAGTTTTGTTGTTTACAGATATGTATGTTCCCAGATTAGTCATATGTGTAGTTTCTAAGTCGTGTCTGACTCTTGTGACCCCATGGACTAGCCCACGAAGCTCCTTTGTCCATGGGATTTCCCAGGCAAGAATGCTGGAGTGGGTTGCTATTTCCTCCTTTGGGGGACCTTCCAACTTAGGAATTGAACCTACCCTGATGCAGGTGTCTCCTACCCACATTTGCAGGTGGGTTCTTTACCACTGAGCCATCAGGGAAGCATTTGTATTAGAAGTTTATATTAATTATAAATGTACATTAAGGTAAACATAAACATACACACAGGCATATGTAAACACATACTTACACCTTCTCTGTAGTCCTTCTATTAAGGGCAGTATTTTGTCATCTCTTGGGTTTACATATAGTTATAATCTGATGTTCAGTCTTTTCTTTTTTTTTCTTTTTCAACAGCAGTGTTCAATCTTTTTTTTTTTTTTTATTTAACTGTTTAATTTTTTATTCCTAAGAGTTCTCTTACATTTTCAAATCTGCTTGCTAGTTACTCATGTATTCAAGCTGTCTTTTATTTCTTGAAAGATATTAATCATCTTAAATTTATATTTGCTATGTGATAATTTTAATATTTAAAGTTTTGTGGGTCCAACCTATCATTTCTACTGACTTTTGCTCATGATGCCATTTTCCGTGTAATGTTTAGTGATTTTTTTTTTTTTTTGAGCTTCTGGAAATTATTTAAGGGTTGAGATGAAGGTGTCTTCTTCAAGGGAGAATTTGCTTTTGTTGGATGCCTTGGGGCATTGTGAATCTGAGCTATTTTTTCATTCTAAATTTGGGGTCTGCAAGTAGTGTAATTCAGGGCTGCAAACCTGCAAGAGATGTCATGCGGGAAACAACTGATATAATTGTAGTCTGTGAGTACACTTTCAGGGCCAAAATAAGATGCTCACATTGCATAATCAATCAAATCAATGTTAAACATGTAGCACTATGTGAGGTGAAAGCAATGGGATAGCTCATCACCCTTGGATGGGATGGGATAGGTTGTCACAGTGAGGGGCAAGTGTGTGAAAAGATGGCCGGGATCCTGAGCTACACACTCTGCACATGACCTGGCTCTGTGGTATCACACTTCCCTGACAATGGTGTAAGGGCCAGACTTGAGTTTTGAGGAAGGGAGTCAGCAGACAGAAGGTTCTTGTGGCCAGCACCTGTATTTTCTCTACACCTGGTTAGAGCTGCAGCGTTGCAATTAACCTGAGGAGCTGCTGTGAATTTTACTGGAGTTTCTTAGGCAGAGGGCCAGAATGAGTGTCACCAATGGATGATGATCTAAACAGATGAATGTAGAGTATCTGTGTGCATCATGTATGTTCTATGTGTGATATTTTGTTGTCTACTTGCATCTCTCTTCGCTTACTATATTCAGCACACATGGGTTTTATCTACTTGCTCTTTTGTGTGTGCTCAGTTGCTCAGTCATGTCTGACTCTTGGTTTGTAGCCTGCCAGGCTCCTCTGTCCATGGAATTTTCCAGGCCAGTATACTAAAGTGGGTTGCCATGCCCTTCTCCAGGGGATCTTCCCAACCCAGGGATTGTACCCACATCTCCTGCGTCTCCTGTATTGACAGGTGGACTCTTTACTGAGCTACCTGGGAAGCCCTCTATTCACTGTATCTATGCCTAGCATGTCACATAGGTTACTAACTTAACTTATCTGTACTTAACACATCTTGTCCTTTCTGCCTATGCCTCACAAGTTACTTAGTTTCATTTATCTTCCTTGATTGCTTCTCTTTTTGTTTGTAGCATATTTGAGTATTCCTAAGTAATACAGCAAATGCAAATTACATGAGGGGTGGTTTGTGATTTTGGATTGTTAGAGGGGATTATTCCTTTTCCCTTCTGCTTCACTCCAAGGTTCAAGACAGTTCTAAGGTGGTTTACGCTGGAAATACATCCCCTTTGTCTCAACCCTTTGTAGCTTGTTTTCGATGGGTGGCTTTGACCAAAAAGTTTGTTTGAGGTTTCCTGTAAGTTGTTGTGAACTTTTTGGCCAAACCCATAGAATCCTCATTTTGGATGGAATTCATTCTTTAGCCTGCTGGTCTAAGGGGAAAAACTGGTTTCAGGGCCTCACTTACCCTTCTGGGTTTCTATCTTTGTTTAACCTTCAGCCTGGGCACGAATCTGCCTCTTGCCAGTTCATGAACTTATTCAAGAGGTTTAAAGATTTGTTTTTATTCAGCATTTTAAAGTATTTTCAGCAGGAAGATGGTTCTCACCTAATCCACCACTTTGATGAGATAGAGGTCCTGTTTAAGATATTTTTTTTTTTCAGTGAATTTTCATGTTTTAGTTAATAACTGTTAGCTATGGGCCAGGGAAAGAAAAGAAATAAAACACATAAGAACATCAATTAAATAGCTTCGTCTCTGCCTATATTCCAATTCTACTTTTTCTCCTGAAAGTGTATTCACATGCTACCTTGTTACCTGTGTTATAGAAATTCCTCTCCTTTTAAATCTCTCATTTTTATTAATGTAATTAATACAAGAAGGCAGATTGCTATGTCATGATCCCAGTATTCCCAGGGTGAAACTTCCCAGAGATTAGAGATGTGATCAAGAAGATATTATTCTATTTAATGGGCTAAGAGCAATAGAAAAGCTTTTATCTTATGTATTTATTTGGCTGAGCTAAGTCTTAGTTTCAACTTGTAGGATGTTTCGTTTTGGCACATGCACTCTGAGTTGTGGCATGTTGGCATGTGGAATCTGTTTCCCTTACCAGGGATCGAACCTGGGCCCCTTGCATTGGGAGTGTGGACCCTTAGCCACCAGACATCTATGGAAGTCTTGAAAATCTTTTACTGATGAAATTATGGTTAACATTTCCATAGTTCAGGCATTCAGGCAACAGACTTAAAAATATGATTTATATTGATGTAAGTGTCAGAATTAAACAGTTGGCCATGTGTGTTTTCTGTTTTACAGTGACTTGGCAATAATGAAGGATCAATCTGGGAGAGAACAATGTGCATTTTTAACCTCAACAAGAATAGACACTATTAGTTGCTCCAAAACCTATAATTGCATCTGTAAGAAGAGAATTGATTGCTTCAATAAACACTAAGAAGAAAAGGTGAAATGGAATTTTGTAGATTTTTTTGTTGTTTGTTTCCTGGAGTCATGTGATTATAAATTAGTGTTTTTGACTGCAGGACTTCAGTCCATGGTAGAAACAGAGATGGAAGAGGAAGATAAAATGCTCTTCTGGACTGTGATCAAGGACATTGGTTGCCACATGTCTACTTGAAGGAGGGAGAATCATTTTGTCTTTTGAGAGCAGTTGCCTCTCTGTTTAAATGGCCTTGAGGAATTACTCTCTGTTTTCTGAAACCCCTACAGAATCAGTTAGAGAACTCTGATAAATAACTTGGGTGTTTAGTTTTGATAACTGTTAGCTAGGGAAAGAAAAGAAATAAAACACATAAGAACATCAATTAAATAGCTTCGTCTCTGCCTATATTCCAATTCTACTTTTTCTCCTGAAAGTGTATTCACATGCTACCTTGTTACCTGTGTTATAGAAATTCCTCTCCTTTTAAATCTCTCATTTTTATTAATGTAATTAATACAAGAAGGCAGATTGCTATGTCATGATCCCAGTATTCCCAGGGTGAAACTTCCCAGAGATTAGAGATGTGATCAAGAAGATATTATTCTATTTAATGGGCTAAGAGCAATAGAAAAGCTTTTATCTTATGTATTTATTTGGCTGAGCTAAGTCTTAGTTTCAACTTGTAGGATGTTTCGTTTTGGCACATGCACTCTGAGTTGTGGCATGTTGGCATGTGGAATCTGTTTCCCTTACCAGGGATCGAACCTGGGCCCCTTGCATTGGGAGTGTGGACCCTTAGCCACCAGACATCTATGGAAGTCTTGAAAATCTTTTACTGATGAAATTATGGTTAACATTTCCATAGTTCAGGCATTCAGGCAACAGACTTAAAAATATGATTTATATTGATGTAAGTGTCAGAATTAAACAGTTGGCCATGTGTGTTTTCTGTTTTACAGTGACTTGGCAATAATGAAGGATCAATCTGGGAGAGAACAATGTGCATTTTTAACCTCAACAAGAATAGACACTATTAGTTGCTCCAAAACCTATAATTGCATCTGTAAGAAGAGAATTGATTGCTTCAATAAACACTAAGAAGAAAAGGTGAAATGGAATTTTGTAGATTTTTTTGTTGTTTGTTTCCTGGAGTCATGTGATTATAAATTAGTGTTTTTGACTGCAGGACTTCAGTCCATGGTAGAAACAGAGATGGAAGAGGAAGATAAAATGCTCTTCTGGACTGTGATCAAGGACATTGGTTGCCACATGTCTACTTGAAGGAGGGAGAATCATTTTGTCTTTTGAGAGCAGTTGCCTCTCTGTTTAAATGGCCTTGAGGAATTACTCTCTGTTTTTCTGAAACCCCTACAGAATCAGTTAGAGAACTCTGATAAATAACTTGGGTCTTTCCCTATCAGTAGAATAAGGATAGGCTAGAATGAATCATTTCAGTAGAGTCTGGTTTTAAGAGATCACTGGAAAGGAAACAGCAACCCACTCCAATATTCTTGCCTGGAGACTCCCATGGACAAAGGAACCTGGCAGGCTACAGTCCCTGGGGTCGCAAAGAGTCAGACATGACTGAGCAACTGTCATTTTCACTTATCACTTGAGAGATCACAATTAATAACTAAAAAATAGTTATCCTCCCTACCACCCCATCTAGGTGCTTGACTCTCATTAGAGATAATTTTGCTGTAATTTCAAATTTACTGAATAGTTGAAACAGTAGTACAAGGAGCCACCATGTAACCTTTACCCATGGTTACCATTTGTTTAAATTTTACTCTACATGCCTTTTATAGTTTCACTCTCTCTCTCTCTCTCTCCTTGCTGATTCATTTGATAATAAATTCGTGGTATTATGACCCTTTGTCTAACTATTTCACAAGAACAAGGATTTTGTCTTCTATAAGCATAGTACAGTTATCAAAACCAAGAAATTTAGCACTGATACAGTACTATGTGAGAAGCCTGGCATGCTGCAGTTCATGGGGTTCAAAAGAGCTGGACACAACGGAGTGGCTTAACACAAATAACACCTCAGATAACAGGCTCCAACTAATACACAGTCCTCCGCATCAGCTTTAGGCATGGCCCCTGATAGTTTGGAACTGATGGTGGAATTACAATGATGAATTCCACCATCACTTCTTTTTTTTTTTTTAAACCTTTGTTTTGCTTTTAACTTTTACAGAGTTTTGTCCACCATCACTTCTTATACAAAGTACCAGTGGAAAATGAAGAAGAAAAAGGATATAATTTCTTCTATAGACATAACTATTAAAAAATAACTATAAAAATAGCTGTAAAAATAGCTACCTATATCCTTGTCTCCGTAATAAGCTATGAAGTCATAGCTGAATTTATTACTTTCTCATCCTACCACCCATTTTTTCTCATGAAGCCAATGCCACAACTACTTGTGTAGCTCCTCCTTAACGAGGCTTTGAAGAGCTCTGGTACCATAGTGCTTTATGTCTCAGCGCACAAAAGAATTCAGCGAGGGGTAGATGAGAATTGATTTCTTAGAATAGGACTCTTGTTTGACTTAAAATCAGGCAAGTGAAGGGGTGTCTGGCCCTAAGAACTCACTGGGCTACAGTTTTATAATAAAAAGAAAAGTGGAGAGGGGAGGAAGACCTTCTCTGTTTTTTCTGAGTAGATGTCACTCTTCCATCATCTGCTTCTCCTCCAGGTTAGGTGGGTGAGTTTTCTCGTCCCTCCATGGTCAAGCTATTGTTGGTCAAGCACCAATAATTGTTTCTTATTTGTGCAGAGAACGTGTCCTAGGGATCAATAATTTATGGAGCTCCCGGGGCAGGATGTGGGGCTCGTGCCACCACTGGGCAGGATGTGGGTCTCGTGCCACCATTGTTTTATTGTTTTGGGGGCATGTCCTGTGCCCCTGTTGCATTGCTTTGTTGCTAAGCAAGTCTGCTGGGTTTTGTGGGTAAGCAAACATGCTTTGCTCACTCTGCCATTTTAGCAGTAAATAATCTGTATGCCAATGAAGGAGAGGCGGGTTTAGTCCCTAGGTCGGGAGAAGAACCCTGGAAAAGGAAATGACAGCCCACTTCAATATTGCCTGGGAAATCCCCTAGACAGAGGAGCCTGGTGAGCTACAGTCCGTGGGGTCGCAAAGGACATGACCTGGAGACAACAAAAGCCTGCTTTTTTGAGTAATCCTTAGCTTACAGGGGTCTCACATATTTTTTCTACTTACCATCCCCTAGTGGCATTAACAATTTAATCACCTACTTTGTCCCTTTATTATGTCCCTATTGGTTGGGATCCTTTATCTAGTGTAATGACCCCTCCCAGCTGTTCCTTTCCTACCTTACAAACAGGTTTTACTTAAGTAGACTCTCTCTTTTTTTTTTTTTTTTTTAGTTTTTAATTCAAGTTTATTTATGTATCACTTTGCTTACTTTTTTAATCAGTAAAATAGCTGAATTTATTACTTTCTCATCCTACCACCCATTTTTTCTCATGAAGCCAATGCCACAACTACTTGTGTAGCTCCTCCTTAACGAGGCTTTGAAGAGCTCTGGTACCATAGTGCTTTATGTCTCAGCGCACAAAAGAATTCAGCGAGGGGTAGATGAGAATTGATTTCTTAGAATAGGACTCTTGTTTGACTTAAAATCAGGCAAGTGAAGGGGTGTCTGGCCCTAAGAACTCACTGGGCTACAGTTTTATAATAAAAAGAAAAGTGGAGAGGGGAGGAAGACCTTCTCTGTTTTTTCTGAGTAGATGTCACTCTTCCATCATCTGCTTCTCCTCCAGGTTAGGTGGGTGAGTTTTCTCGTCCCTCCATGGTCAAGCTATTGTTGGTCAAGCACCAATAATTGTTTCTTATTTGTGCAGAGAACGTGTCCTAGGGATCAATAATTTATGGAGCTCCCGGGGCAGGATGTGGGGCTCGTGCCACCACTGGGCAGGATGTGGGTCTCGTGCCACCATTGTTTTATTGTTTTGGGGGCATGTCCTGTGCCCCTGTTGCATTGCTTTGTTGCTAAGCAAGTCTGCTGGGTTTTGTGGGTAAGCAAACATGCTTTGCTCACTCTGCCATTTTAGCAGTAAATAATCTGTATGCCAATGAAGGAGAGGCGGGTTTAGTCCCTAGGTCGGGAGAAGAACCCTGGAAAAGGAAATGACAGCCCACTTCAATATTGCCTGGGAAATCCCCTAGACAGAGGAGCCTGGTGAGCTACAGTCCGTGGGGTCGCAAAGGACATGACCTGGAGACAACAAAAGCCTGCTTTTTTGAGTAATCCTTAGCTTACAGGGGTCTCACATATTTTTTCTACTTACCATCCCCTAGTGGCATTAACAATTTAATCACCTACTTTGTCCCTTTATTATGTCCCTATTGGTTGGGATCCTTTATCTAGTGTAATGACCCCTCCCAGCTGTTCCTTTCCTACCTTACAAACAGGTTTTACTTAAGTAGACTCTCTCTTTTTTTTTTTTTTTTTTAGTTTTTAATTCAAGTTTATTTATGTATCACTTTGCTTACTTTTGTAATCAGTAAAATAGGTTTCAAATTATTTCCATCATTTCTAACAAATAAAATACACTTTCAAAGAACAAATATAGGACAGTTTTGAAGATTAAGTAGACTCTCTTTGTTATATCTTCCTTCACCTCAGGATCTCTGGGCTATTGTGTTTATATTATTGCCCAAGCTTGGACTCAACTGCCCTGAGGGACATCCCCTCATTACAAATGTTCAGGCTCTGCGTAACTTCTCTCCCTTATGCTTCGTGACCAATTACAGAAATGAGGAGCCTCAGGGTCGGCTGAAGTGTGACATTGTAATGTAAAATTTAACTACTAATATAAGGCTGGCAATGAATTATTGATTTAGAATACACACCTCTGGGCTTGTTTGTGTTCAGATTTATTTACTCTTCCTTGCTCAGCTTCCTATTGTGGGGAAACTTATCCCTTATCCCAGTGTCTTTAACCAAACAAGCCCTGAGGCAAAACTTAAATGCCAGCAATGCTAAAGCTACAAAACTTTGGCCACCTGATGCAAAGCACTGACTCTTTGGAAAAGACCTTGATGCTGGGAAACATTGAGGACATGAGAAGGGAGCAACAGAGGATGAGATGGTTGGATGGAGTCATCAACTCAATGGACGTGAGTTTGAGCAAGCTCTGGAGATGGTAAAGAACAGGCAAGTCTGGTATGCCACAGTTCATCAGGCTGCAAAGAATATGACAGGATTTAGTGACTAAAAAGCAACAATCAATGCAGTTGTATAGTATAGCACTCAGCTTGGTGCCTGTGATGACCGAGGTGGGTGGGATGTGGGCGGTCGGAGGGAATATATGTATAAATAAAGCCCATTCACTTTGTTGTACAGCAGAAACCAATATAACATTGTAAAGCAGTATACTCCAAAAAACAAAAAAAAAGTTTTATAAGGCAGTGAAACTGAGTGAAGGCGGAAGTGGGTTGAAGGAGAATGGGAAGTAAGTACAAGGTGATACATAACTGAGCTCCGTAAAAAAACAAAACTGGTCACTTGACCGTGGGAAGCGGCTCTCAAGAAGCACAGGAAGTGTAACCCTAGCTTAGAGTGGAGTAGAAGCTTCTGGATATGGCTGAACTCTGAGTTTCTGTATGGATTTCTAAGTGGTTTTTTATCAGCTTTGTCACCTTCTTAATCAGTTCCTTGAATAAAGTTCCCTCTGTTTTAAAAAAAGAGAGATTTGTTTTCCTTGCTGGACTCTGTTTGATACGCATATATGTTCTTACATTTTCTTATTATAACCATCCTGTGAGATAATAACACCTTGGAGATGTTGCATGTTTGTTCTAAACCACGATAATACAGTCAGTATTGCAATAAAGTCAAAGTTGCCATAAACTGAGCCATACAGCTTTTGTTGTTATTGTTTCACAGTGCATATGAAAGTTACATTTAGATTATAC
This sequence comes from Tragulus kanchil, assembly GCA_022376925.1. Classification (NCBI taxonomy): domain Eukaryota; kingdom Metazoa; phylum Chordata; class Mammalia; order Artiodactyla; family Tragulidae; genus Tragulus; species Tragulus kanchil. Next base: position 278,867,062 of record JAIOJX010000004.1, read on the forward strand.
TGTACTCTGTAAAGTGTGCAATAGTAGTGTAAGAATCGCAAAGACACGGCGGACAGCAAGCTGTTAGGGAAAGAGCCCATTTGGGAAGAGTTCCTGGGCGAGATCCACAGGTCCAAGAGGTGGGCTGGACCGGGGAAATCGCACCCCAGAGATGGGACGAGGAGGTTTTATTAGGGAGGAAAGGGGAGAAGAAAAAAGGGCAGGGGGATTCTTCAGAGCAGGCGCAGAGACAAAGTCTTTCTTTAAGTTAGGCGGGAAATTAGTGATGAGTTTGCTGTCCTTGAATTGTCTGTGGACATGGGGGTGTGCAGTTCTTGTCACTTTCCAGATGTAGTGGAGAATCTTTATGGCCAGAGCGAACTCCTTATCGCCGGCCTTGAGAGACTCCTGGGTGCCGGCAGATCAGCAACAGGCCCTATGATGCTGACCCTTTAGGGTCGGGGAGTTTGCAACTGCTGTATTAACCCTTTAATAGCCCATAAACCTAACAAGTAGTATGTCTTAAAAAGCAATGTGCATACCATGGAAACATTAATAAACTGAAACAAAAGTTTAAAAAGCCCAATATACATACCTAACCATCATATGAGCCTCCAATGAGCAGTAATCTTTTTGCTGGTGGAGGGTCTTGATGAAGGCTGACTAATTAGGGTCATGATTGTTGAAGGTTGGGGTGGCTGTGGCAGTGTCTTAAAACAGTAGTGACGTTTGCTGCATCTATTGAATCTTCCTTTCAGGAACAATTTCTCTGTAGCATGCAATGAGGTCTGGTAGCATTCTACCTATAGTAGAATTTTTTCAAAATTGAAGTCAACCCTCTCAAATCCTGTTGCTGTTTTATCAACTAAGTTTATATTATATTCTAAATCCTTTGTTGTCATTTCAACAGTTTTTCACCCTGTGTTCACCAGGAGTAGAATCCATTTCAGGAAACCACTTTCTTTGCTCATCGCTAAGAAGCAACTCCTCCTCTGTTAAAAGTTTCATCATGAGAGATGGCGGCCATTCAAGACACAGCTTCAGGCTCTACTTCTAATTCGAGTCTTTTGCTATTTCCACTACATCTGCCATGGCTTCCTCCACTGAAGTCTGGAATCTCTCAGAGTCATCCATGAGGGCTGAGATCAACATTTTTCAAATTCCTAGGTATGTTGATATTTTGACCTATTATCACAAATGTTCTTATTTTTATCAATTTTTTTTTTTTTTGGCCACTTCTACTGGTCTTTCATTTATTTCCATCTTTGTTCTTTGGCCTGTGTGGGCCTCCCATCGCAGTGGCCTCCCTTACTGCAGAGCACCATCTCCGGGAGCTCCGTAGTTAGACACATCGGTCCAGCCGCTCCGTGGCTTGTGGGATCTTCACAGGCCAGAGATCGAACCAGCGCCCCTTGTGCTGAAAGGCGGTGTCATTATTCACTGGACCACCAGGGAAGCCCCACAAATGTTCTTAATGGCATTTAGAATGATGACTCTGTTCTGGAAGTCCCCCGACCCCTTTCTTTTCTTCTTCCCTATTCACTCCTCTATGGTATGTTTTTTTCCCCTTTCCATTTATCAATACAAATTCTTTACTTCGTAGATACTTTATTTATTTATTTACTTTTTGGTTTGCTTGTTCTAGGTGATGAGAGAGGCCAGGGTCCTTAAAAAAATGTGGACATATGTAAGAATGCTGACAAGAACAGAAACTTTCAGAATGTCTTAAATGTCAAGATCTCCAAAGCACTGCTCAGCATATTTTCAGTTGTCCTGGATGTCAGATCTTTTCCGCCTGTTCAGCCTTTAGAAAGTGAACCCCTCTCAACTCTGTTTCTGATCAAACTGTGGAACTTTCAGGTAAGGTCAAAGCTAATGTGTGTCATCTGGAGATTTTAACATCCTTAATCCTAACTCATGGGAATTCATTTATATCTGGAATTCAAGAATACTAGAGCAAGCTCAGAGTAATGAAACTTTAGGACAGGAGAGTGAATCCCCTGAACTATAGTGTTTTCAAGTAGAATTCTGTTGTATTAAAAGGAGGTCATTGGGTAAAAGAATTCTTACATTGGTAAGGAAATCATGTTGAACCCTCCAAAATTCCTTGTTAAGGCTCTGAATAAAGTGAATTGTAAAGATTGGGAAAAGTAGAAAAGATACATTTACCTTTTTTTTTTTTTTAGAAATAATACTTTTGGTGAATAATATCATCCTTTTAGTTAGTTTTTATTCTTAATTATATCTAGCTAGGGAATTTTTTTTCTGGAAGTATACAAACATGACTATAAGAAACTTTTTTCCCTTATAAGTTGAAAACTTTTGGAAGATGTATGCTTTGTATTTAAGTTTAAAAGCGCAGTCATTCAAGGGATCAGATTCTACTGTCATAGATATCTTTCAAAAGAATTAATTTCTCTTTCTTTTCAGTTTTCCTTGTTTATACTTGTCTCCTGAAGTAGACCATTCATTTGTTCCTTCATCCATCTGTTCAGCAATGCTTATTTAGCACTGTGTGCAAAGCATTATACTTGGTACTGAAATTTTAAAGGTGATTAAGTCATAGACCCTTTGCTTTGGAACTCAAACTTCAGGGGACAGAAATGTCTATAAATAATTAAAATGCCACATGGAAACAGAAGGAATTGGATCATAATTAAGGAGATCTGAGAAGTCGTAGGAAGGATGGAGTTAATGCTGCTCAGGCACAGGGAAGACTTTACAAAGAAAGGCATTCAATTGGGTTTGAAGGAAAGTGTATGGTTTGCTGGTTGGGTTATGAGGTGGAGTATGGCAGTGGGTTCAAAGTGATGGTAGCCCAGGTACATATTAGGATCTGATGTCAAGATCTCCAAAGCACTGCTCAGCATATTTTCAGTTGTCCTGGATGTCAGATCTTTTCCGCCTGTTCAGCCTTTAGAAAGTGAACCCCTCTCAACTCTGTTTCTGATCAAACTGTGGAACTTTCAGGTAAGGTCAAAGCTAATGTGTGTCATCTGGAGATTTTAACATCCTTAATCCTAACTCATGGGAATTCATTTATATCTGGAATTCAAGAATACTAGAGCAAGCTCAGAGTAATGAAACTTTAGGACAGGAGAGTGAATCCCCTGAACTATAGTGTTTTCAAGTAGAATTCTGTTGTATTAAAAGGAGGTCATTGGGTAAAAGAATTCTTACATTGGTAAGGAAATCATGTTGAACCCTCCAAAATTCCTTGTTAAGGCTCTGAATAAAGTGAATTGTAAAGATTGGGAAAAGTAGAAAAGATACATTTACCTTTTTTTTTTTTTTAGAAATAATACTTTTGGTGAATAATATCATCCTTTTAGTTAGTTTTTATTCTTAATTATATCTAGCTAGGGAATTTTTTTTCTGGAAGTATACAAACATGACTATAAGAAACTTTTTTCCCTTATAAGTTGAAAACTTTTGGAAGATGTATGCTTTGTATTTAAGTTTAAAAGCGCAGTCATTCAAGGGGATCAGATTCTACTGTCATAGATATCTTTCAAAAGAATTAATTTCTCTTTCTTTTCAGTTTTCCTTGTTTATACTTGTCTCCTGAAGTAGACCATTCATTTGTTCCTTCATCCATCTGTTCAGCAATGCTTATTTAGCACTGTGTGCAAAGCATTATACTTGGTACTGAAATTTTAAAGGTGATTAAGTCATAGACCCTTTGCTTTGGAACTCAAACTTCAGGGGACAGAAATGTCTATAAATAATTAAAATGCCACATGGAAACAGAAGGAATTGGATCATAATTAAGGAGATCTGAGAAGTCGTAGGAAGGATGGAGTTAATGCTGCTCAGGCACAGGGAAGACTTTACAAAGAAAGGCATTCAATTGGGTTTGAAGGAAAGTGTATGGTTTGCTGGTTGGGTTATGAGGTGGAGTATGGCAGTGGGTTCAAAGTGATGGTAGCCCAGGTACATTATTTCCGTAGACATTTAGTGCTTAGGACATTGGGCACTGCTGGCGAATCCGTGAACAGGGGCAGTCAGCATCATACTTAGCCAGAGCTGGCAAATAAACAGCTGTCTTCTTTGTTTTCTTTTTTATGCTCTTGGTCTTCATTGCTGTGAATGGGCTTTTCTCTAGTTGCAGTGAGTAGGGGCCACTTTCTAGCTGCCATGTACAGGCTTCTCATTTAGTGACTGCTCTTGTTGCAGAGCACAGGCTCTAGAGCACACCGGTTTGAGCTATGGAGTGAGGGAGGGCTTAATTGCCCTGTGGGCATGTGGAACTTTCCTGGCCCAGGGATTGAACCTGTGTCCCCTGCATTGGCAGGTAGATTTTAAACCACTAGTTCACCAGGAAAGTCCACAAGAGCAGTTGTTTAAAGAATCAATAATAGAATGAATATTGTACAAGTATTTAAAAATACCCTAAGATTTCTGTTCAGTCACAAACCGTTTTTCTTCTTTGATTGCAGGAACTCAGCCTGCTTTTCTTTTCCATATGAAGTTGTTACAGTCTATAGAATACCTTAAGGTCACTAACCTGGACAGATCCTTCAGGTGAAATCTTTCTAATTTAACCTTTTGTATTTCTGCAAAGGCAAAAATTATTGAGTCCTTTGCTTTTAAGTTTTTTTTAAAAGTCTTTATTGAATTTCTTACAATATTGCTTCTACTGTGTGTTTGGGTGTTTTACTGTCATAGATATCTTTCAAATGAATTAATTTCTCTTTCTTTTCAGTTTTCCTTGTTTATACTTGTCTCCTGAAGTAGACCATTCATTTGTTCCTTCATCCATCTGTTCAGCAATGCTTATTTAGCACTGTGTGCAAAGCATTATACTTGGTACTGAAATTTTAAAGGTGATTAAGTCATAGACCCTTTGCTTTGGAACTCAAACTTCAGGGGACAGAAATGTCTATAAATAATTAAAATGCCACATGGAAACAGAAGGAATTGGATCATAATTAAGGAGATCTGAGAAGTCGTAGGAAGGATGGAGTTAATGCTGCTCAGGCACAGGGAAGACTTTACAAAGAAAGGCATTCAATTGGGTTTGAAGGAAAGTGTATGGTTTGCTGGTTGGGTTATGAGGTGGAGTATGGCAGTGGGTTCAAAGTGATGGTAGCCCAGGTACATTATTTCCGTAGACATTTAGTGCTTAGGACATTGGGCACTGCTGGCGAATCCGTGAACAGGGGCAGTCAGCATCATACTTAGCCAGAGCTGGCAAATAAACAGCTGTCTTCTTTGTTTTCTTTTTTATGCTCTTGGTCTTCATTGCTGTGAATGGGCTTTTCTCTAGTTGCAGTGAGTAGGGGCCACTTTCTAGCTGCCATGTACAGGCTTCTCATTTAGTGACTGCTCTTGTTGCAGAGCACAGGCTCTAGAGCACACCGGTTTGAGCTATGGAGTGAGGGAGGGCTTAATTGCCCTGTGGGCATGTGGAACTTTCCTGGCCCAGGGATTGAACCTGTGTCCCCTGCATTGGCAGGTAGATTTTAAACCACTAGTTCACCAGGAAAGTCCACAAGAGCAGTTGTTTAAAGAATCAATAATAGAATGAATATTGTACAAGTATTTAAAAATACCCTAAGATTTCTGTTCAGTCACAAACCGTTTTTCTTCTTTGATTGCAGGAACTCAGCCTGCTTTTCTTTTCCATATGAAGTTGTTACAGTCTATAGAATACCTTAAGGTCACTAACCTGGACAGATCCTTCAGGTGAAATCTTTCTAATTTAACCTTTTGTATTTCTGCAAAGGCAAAAATTATTGAGTCCTTTGCTTTTAAGTTTTTTTTAAAAGTCTTTATTGAATTTCTTACAATATTGCTTCTACTGTGTGTTTGGGTGTTTTGGCCAAAAGGCATGTGGGATTTTATCTTCCTGACCAGGGGTCAAACCCATACCGCCTACGTTGGAAGATGAAGTCATAACCACTGGGCCGTCAGGGAAGTCCCTTAAGTTTTTTTAAATTTTTTTTTTATGCTCATATTTGCTACAAGTAAACTAACAGAGAATAACAATACTAAACAGATAATGCTGTAAAAGATTTTAAAAATTCACTGTATACTGTGATACGTATAGGTCTGAGTTACTTTTCTGAGAATTAAAATGCCCTTTTGGATTCATTACTTTTACATTAACTTGAGGATGTAAATAGTAAGCTCTCAAAAATTTGTTGATGTCTATTAAATCTTGTGTTAGCCTTAGCCTAGGGTGCCAAAGACTGCTGACCAGTTCATGAGCCTTCTAAATCACCTTTTCTCTTGGTCTTCACACAAGTTGCTCACTTTCCCAGCTCCCCTTGCAGCAAGAGTGGCCATGCAGTTCACCTTTAGCAACTGAAACTTAAGACAAAGTTAGCTAGAGCGTTTCTGAAATGGCTTATATGAACTCTACTCTCTGTGTTGTCTTGAATAACTGACAAGTTACCTGGCCACGTGGCAACTGTGTTGTGGCCCTGAGGTCGTCACCACGCCCATGGGCAGATTTAAAACTTTCAGAGAGCCAATGGTATTGATGGTGTTGTGGACCCATTGAACTAGCTCTTCGTCTCTTGATTTCTGGATATTTTGTTATGTATGTCCAGATACATCTAAGAGCCACCTATTCATGGCTGTTGTCAGTTTCAGTGGGTTCCTCATCACACAGAAGAAGGGCTCACACTGAATTAAAAATATAAGCAGGCTGTTTGACAAGTGAGGATGGACTTAAGAAAATACGATGGAGAAATCAGAGGATGGACTTATGAAGTTGTTACAGTCTATAGAATACCTTAAGGTCACTAACCTGGACAGATCCTTCAGGTGAAATCTTTCTAATTTAACCTTTTGTATTTCTGCAAAGGCAAAAATTATTGAGTCCTTTGCTTTTAAGTTTTTTTTAAAAGTCTTTATTGAATTTCTTACAATATTGCTTCTACTGTGTGTTTGGGTGTTTTGGCCAAAAGGCATGTGGGATTTTATCTTCCTGACCAGGGGTCAAACCCATACCGCCTACGTTGGAAGATGAAGTCATAACCACTGGGCCGTCAGGGAAGTCCCTTAAGTTTTTTTAAATTTTTTTTTTATGCTCATATTTGCTACAAGTAAACTAACAGAGAATAACAATACTAAACAGATAATGCTGTAAAAGTTTTTAAAAAATTCACTGTATACTGTGATACGTATAGGTCTGAGTTACTTTTCTGAGAATTAAAATGCCCTTTTGGATTCATTACTTTTACATTAACTTGAGGATGTAAATAGTAAGCTCTCAAAAATTTGTTGATGTCTATTAAATCTTGTGTTAGCCTTAGCCTAGGGTGCCAAAGACTGCTGACCAGTTCATGAGCCTTCTAAATCACCTTTTCTCTTGGTCTTCACACAAGTTGCTCACTTTCCCAGCTCCCCTTGCAGCAAGAGTGGCCATGCAGTTCACCTTTAGCAACTGAAACTTAAGACAAAGTTAGCTAGAGCGTTTCTGAAATGGCTTATATGAACTCTACTCTCTGTGTTGTCTTGAATAACTGACAAGTTACCTGGCCACGTGGCAACTGTGTTGTGGCCCTGAGGTCGTCACCACGCCCATGGGCAGATTTAAAACTTTCAGAGAGCCAATGGTATTGATGGTGTTGTGGACCCATTGAACTAGCTCTTCGTCTCTTGATTTCTGGATATTTTGTTATGTATGTCCAGATACATCTAAGAGCCACCTATTCATGGCTGTTGTCAGTTTCAGTGGGTTCCTCATCACACAGAAGAAGGGCTCACACTGAATTAAAAATATAAGCAGGCTGTTTGACAAGTGAGGATGGACTTAAGAAAAATACGATGGAGAAATCAGAATAGTTCTGGATTTATGTCAGTGCAGCTATAAATCATGTGCTTGTAATCTAGCCTTAGAATATACAGAAGGGGGGCTTCCTCTGGTGGTCCAGTGGGTAAGGACACCGCCTTGCAGTGCAAGGGGTGCTGGTTCGAGCCCTGGCCTGGGAAGATCCCACGTGCCGTGGAGCAGCTGGACTGATGTGTCCAATTACCGAGCTGGAGCTCTGGAGCGCATGCGCCCAGAGCCGGTGCTCTGCAACGACAGATGCCACCGCAATGGGAGGCCCACAGGAGCCAAAGAACAAAGACGGATGAACATGAAGAAACAAAAGACCAATAGAAGTGGCCCGCCTGCTCCCCTCCCTCCCCAACCCGACCCCCGCCCAAAATAAATAAATAAATAAATCTTAAAAAAAAAAAAAGAATATACAGAAGGTACAAAAAAAGATGGCTTAATATAAGATAGCTTAATATGAAAACAAAATGAGACCAAACAAAACAGGAAACACTTGTGATTTGTGGTTTAAAAATAAAAGCGTCTTAAATCTCTCAGGCAGTCAAAAGCTGCAGCTTCTCATCCTGCCTTTCTTCTGACAACTTTGCTTTTGTATATTCTGACCTATTGCTTTAATTTTTTTCTGAGCATAGTAGAAAAGTCTCTTCAAAATTAGGTATATATAATTTTGAATAATGTATGTAATATATAATGTTATATTAATTATACTATATCTTAATCATACATTAATATATTACACACATTGTTTATATAAATATGTTATATATCACTATATTAACACAATATATTAATATATGTAGGTCTGAACACCTTATAGTTTTGTTCCCCACCCCTGAATCTCTGTTCATGGTGGGTACGGCAGCCTCCCTCAAGCCTTGGAAAGACCACAACTGGTGTGAAAGTCTAACACATACTTTAGTTATTTTAGCCATTCAAAGAAATTCTCATAAAAGAAGAGCATAGTCCCCTCAAGTAGAATTTTTATGGAGAACTATTTCTCAGATACTGTATGGGAAGTGTGAATTGTAATGATTTTTTTGTTGAACTCATGGAAAAAACTCTCTTTCTACCACATCCTATCTCCATATGTTTCTCTGTTCTCCAGAAATGACGGAGAAGGATATTTACACCCATGTGCAACCTCCTGGCAAAAGGAAGAACACACAGTCCAGAACTGTTGATGGGAAATATGATCATGGTAAGTATCTGTATTCACAGAATCATGCCACCTAAGTTTGAATATGATTTTATATTTTTGAACAAAAATCCACTGAATTTGTAAATTTCTCTCTACAACTTGCCTGCAAAGTGTTTAAACTGTGTTGGAACACTTTCTTGGACATGTAACTCTTTTCTTCCCCCCAAGCTAGTTCATCATAAACTGTAACTGCTCCTCAAATATTTTTCTTTACTCTGAATTAGAATATTAGTTCTTGCATCTGACATGCACAAACACTACTTAGAAGCCTTTTCATGGAGAAGAAGTGGTTTTTGTAACAAGCCTGATGACTTCTGATGCTGAGTCCCGGATTTCAACACAATAGGACATTATTTCTTTCTTGGGTCCCTGAATTAATTACAGTGAAGAAAACATGGCAAGCTCATCTTGTGTTATTAATAATAGGAGTAGAGTCAATGTATATTTGCTATTTAAGTGTTTTTTTGTTTTTTTAAGGTGATAAATGCTAATGGTAGGAAATTGTGTATATGCGTTATATTGCAATGATTGGGTCCTTGTCACCATTTTTAAATTTTATTTTTTAAAAAATTTAAATTTAAATAATTAATTGTTAGCTGCCCTGGGTCTTTGTCGTTGCATGCAGGCTTTCTCTAGTTGTGGTGAGCGGGGGCTACATGTTAGCTGTGATACGCGGCTTCTCATTGCGGTGGCTGCTCTTGGAGCGGAGCACAGGCTTGAGACCTGCAGGCTGCAGCAGTTGCTGCACACAGGCTTCAGTAGTTGTGGCTCCTGGGCTTAGTTGCCTCACAGCATGTGGGATCTTATTCCTGGACCAGGGATCGAATCCATGTCCTCTGCGTTGGCAGGCAGATTCTGGACTGCCGAGTCCTCTTACCATCATGTTTTTTTTTTTTAAAAACATTTATTTATGGGCTTCCCCTGGTGGTCCAGTGGGTAAGGACACCGCCTTGCAGTGCAAGGGGCGCCGGTTCCATCCCTGGCCTGGGAAGATCCCACGTGCCGCGGAGCGGCTGGACCAGTGTGTCCAATTGCCGAGCCGGAGCTCTGGCGCTCGTGCGCCCAGAGCCGGCGCTCTGCAGCGACAGATGCCACCGCGCTGGGAGGCCCACAGGAGCCAAAGAACAAAGACGGACGAAAATAGAGAAATGAAGGACCAACGGAAGTGGCCCACCCGCTCCCCTCCCTCCCCAACCCGACCCTCGCCCAAAATAAATAAATAAATCTTTAAAAACAAACAAACAAACAAACAACAACAAAAAAAACCCATTTATTTATTTATTTTGGCGGGGGTGGGAAGGGTGGGGGTGGGCGGGCCACTTCTACTGGTCTTTCATTTGTCTAGTTTCATCCATCTTTGTTCTTTGGCTCCTGTGGGCCTCATAGCATCTTTGGGGTCTATGACAAACACTACTTAGAAGCCTTTTCATGAAAAGGGGGCCTGAGTCCCCGGATTTCAACACAATAGGACATTATTTCTTTCTTGGGTCCCTGAATTAATTACAGTGAAGAAAACATGGCAAGCTCATCTTGTGTTATTAATAATAGGAGTAGAGTCAATGTATATTTGCTATTTAAGTGTTTTTTTGTTTTTTTAAGGTGATAAATGCTAATGGTAGGAAATTGTGTATATGCGTTATATTGCAATGATTGGGTCCTTGTCACCATTTTTAAATTTTATTTTTAAAAATTAATTAACTAATTAATTGTTAGCTGCCCTGGGTCTTTGTCGTTGCATGCAGGCTTTCTCTAGTTGTGGTGAGCGGGGGCTACATGTTAGCTGTGATACGCGGCTTCTCATTGCGGTGGCTGCTCTTGGAGCGGAGCACAGGCTTGAGACCTGCAGGCTGCAGCAGTTGCTGCACACAGGCTTCAGTAGTTGTGGCTCCTGGGCTTAGTTGCCTCACAGCATGTGGGATCTTATTCCTGGACCAGGGATCGAATCCATGTCCTCTGCGTTGGCAGGCAGATTCTGGACTGCCGAGTCCTCTTACCATCATGTTTTTTTTTTTTAAAAACATTTATTTATGGGCTTCCCCTGGTGGTCCAGTGGGTAAGGACACCGCCTTGCAGTGCAAGGGGCGCCGGTTCCATCCCTGGCCTGGGAAGATCCCACGTGCCGCGGAGCGGCTGGACCAGTGTGTCCAATTGCCGAGCCGGAGCTCTGGCGCTCGTGCGCCCAGAGCCGGCGCTCTGCAGCGACAGATGCCACCGCGATGGGAGGCCCACAGGGGCCAAAAGAACAAAGACGGACGAAAATAGAGAAATGAAGGACCAACGGAAGTGGCCCACCCGCTCCCCTCCCTCCCCAACCCGACCCTCGCCCAAAATAAATAAATAAATCTTTAAAAACAAACAAACAAACAAACAACAACAAAAAAAACCCATTTATTTATTTATTTTGGCGGGGGTGGGAAGGGTGGGGGGTGGGCGGGCCACTTCTACTGGTCTTTCATTTGTCTAGTTTCATCCATCTTTGTTCTTTGGCTCCTGTGGGCCTCCCATAGCAGTCGCCTCTGTTGTCACAGAGCACCGGCTCTGGGCGCATGTGCTCCAGAGCTCTGGCTGGGTAATTGGACACATCAGTCCAGCTGCTCCGCGGCACGTGGGGTCTTCCCAGGCCAGGGATCGAACTGGCGCCCCTTGCACTGCAAGGTGGTGTCCTTACCCACTGAACCACCAGGGAAGCCCACCATCATGTTTTAAATGGTTCTCTTCTGACTGTCCTTCTCAATAATCCAAGGGAATACACTGTGCTGGGCTTTTTTTCTATAGGTGCCCAGTACAAGTGGAATACTGAAAGAAAATGTCTTGGTGTTTATGGCTTTAGCTTCTTCAGACTTCTTATATAAAACTCTGACTTGTAATTATTTTTGCTCTTGTAGTTATAGCAGTTGTAAAAAAAAAAAAAAAAGAAAAGGAAAAGAACATGCTGTAATTTGCTTTGAGTAGCATTAGGGAAGGGGGGTTAGGCCTTGGGACAAACATAAGTTCTATCATTCTATTGTAATGATGTATTAAATGTTAAAATTCTGCACTTTAGATTTCCCACGTGGCGTCAGTGCAGGAGATATAAGAGGCTAGGGTTTGATCACCTGGGTGAGGTAGATCCCCTGGAGAAAGGAATGACTACCCTCTCCAGTATTCTTGCCTCGAGAATCCCATGGACAGACGGAGCCTGGCAGGCTATAGTTCATAGGGTCGCAAAGAGTTGGACACAACTGAAGTGACTTAGCATGCGGGCAATCTTGCTTTGATCTAGATGCAAAGTATTAATTTTGTTTGAACACTGTTACAGTAATACCTTTAACTTGTACGCCAGTTACTTTCATCTGGTTTATCATTCCAACATGCTCTTATTTTCCTTTAGTCTCAGTAGTTTACTGCAGGTCAGCTACATTCCTGGTGTTGCGCTGTATGACCAGGGATACTGCGGAAATGCTGTGTTTTGTCACAGTTTATCACAAAGTTTTCTCCTCTAGGCTAAAATAAGTCTTCAGGAATGGAAGTTATGATCGAATACTTATTGGAGGGTATTTGAAACCTCAGAGGAGGCCCGTGTGGGAGGAGACTGCAGGTAGTGGGGAAAATGACAGAAAATGAAGATGAGGAGTGAGCAGAGGTAATTTTGAATGCTCATCTCAAATTCAAAAAGCAAGTCATTAGAAGCTTTTTATTTTTATTTTTGGCCTCTTTTGTTGGTTTTTTATTTATTTATTTTCATCTGGCCTGTGGGGGCTTCCCATTGTAGTGGCTTCTCTCATACACAGCACTGGCTCTGGGCGCATGCGCTCTAGAGTGCTGACTCGTAATTGGACACACTGGTCCAGCTGCTCCATGGCACGTGGGATCTTCCTGGACCAGGGACTGAACTGGTGCCCCCTGCACTGCAAGGCAGACTCTTTACCCACTGGACCACCAGGGAAGCCCCCTTAAAAGCTTTTGATGGAGAAGAGAAAGAACTTGAGCTCTTTGGGATTTAGATGATTTATGACTTGAAGAGGAAAAAGTTAAGTTTGGAGTGGGGCTATCTTATTATTATCAGCAGATAAGGAATAATTTAAGACAAAGCTCATCAATCTTCTGGAAAAGGAAAAGCTATAAAGACAATAAAAAAGATCAGGGATGATGGGATGGAGAGATGAATAGACAGAACACATAGGATTTTTAGGGCAAGGAAAATACTCTTTATGATATTATGATGGAAATATGACTACCCTCTCCAGTATTCTTGCCTCGAGAATCCCATGGACAGACGGAGCCTGGCAGGCTATAGTTCATAGGGTCGCAAAGAGTTGGACACAACTGAAGTGACTTAGCATGCGGGCAATCTTGCTTTGATCTAGATGCAAAGTATTAATTTTGTTTGAACACTGTTACAGTAATACCTTTAACTTGTACGCCAGTTACTTTCATCTGGTTTATCATTCCAACATGCTCTTATTTTCCTTTAGTCTCAGTAGTTTACTGCAGGTCAGCTACATTCCTGGTGTTGCGCTGTATGACCAGGGATACTGCGGAAATGCTGTGTTTTTGTCACAGTTTATCACAAAGTTTTCTCCTCTAGGCTAAAATAAGTCTTCAGGAATGGAAGTTATGATCGAATACTTATTGGAGGGTATTTGAAACCTCAGAGGAGGCCCGTGTGGGAGGAGACTGCAGGTAGTGGGGAAAATGACAGAAAATGAAGATGAGGAGTGAGCAGAGGTAATTTTGAATGCTCATCTCAAATTCAAAAAGCAAGTCATTAGAAGCTTTTTATTTTTATTTTTGGCCTCTTTTGTTGGTTTTTTATTTATTTATTTTCATCTGGCCTGTGGGGGCTTCCCATTGTAGTGGCTTCTCTCATACACAGCACTGGCTCTGGGCGCATGCGCTCTAGAGTGCTGACTCGTAATTGGACACACTGGTCCAGCTGCTCCATGGCACGTGGGATCTTCCTGGACCAGGGACTGAACTGGTGCCCCCTGCACTGCAAGGCAGACTCTTTACCCACTGGACCACCAGGGAAGCCCCCTTAAAAGCTTTTGATGGAGAAGAGAAAGAACTTGAGCTCTTTGGGATTTAGATGATTTATGACTTGAAGAGGAAAAAGTTAAGTTTGGAGTGGGGCTATCTTATTATTATCAGCAGATAAGGAATAATTTAAGACAAAGCTCATCAATCTTCTGGAAAAGGAAAAGCTATAAAGACAATAAAAAAGATCAGGGATGATGGGATGGAGAGATGAATAGACAGAACACATAGGATTTTTAGGGCAAGGAAAATACTCTTTATGATATTATGATGGAAATATGTTATTTCACATCTGTCCTCAAAGCCATAGACTGTATTAACAGAGCACCAAAAGTGAACACTTAGGTAACTATGGACTGTGTCAATGTAGGTTAATTGATTATAACAAGTGTACCACTCTGGTAGGGACATTGATAATAGGAGAGGTTATCTATGCATGTGGCAGGGTTGGGGTTCCATGAGAAATCTCTGTAACTTCCCCCTCAAGATTGCTGTGATCAGCGGGGAAAGGAGAAGGTGGGATGAACTGGGAGAGAGGCACTCTCATACTCAAAAAATCAAAGTCAAAGTTGGGGCATATCCGACCCATGGACGAGCCATGGAATTCTCCAGGCAAGAATACTGGAGTGGGTAGCCTTTCCCTTCAGGGATCTTCCCAACCCAGGGACTGAACCCAGGCCTCCCACATTGCAGGCGAATCCGTTACCAGTTGAACCACTAGGGAAACCCAAGAATGCTGGAGTGGGTAGCCTATCCCTTCTCCAGGGGATCTTCCTGACACAGAAATCAAACCAGTATCTCCTGTATTGCAAGCGCATACTTTACCAGCTGAGCTACCAGGGCAGCTCTCACACATACATGACCATGTGTAGATAGATAACTAGTGGGAGCCTGCTCTGTAGCACAGGGAACTCAGCTCAGTGCTCTGTGACGACCTAGAGGAGCCGGGTTGGGAAGCAGAAGAGAGGCTCAAGGGTATACTTACAGCAGAAACCAACACAACATTGTAAAGCAGCTATCTTTCCTTTAAAAATAAATTTAAAAAATGTTTTGGAAAAAAAGATTGCTGTGATCCAAAAATTCTGAAAAAATAAAGTCTCAAAATTTCTTTAAAAAGACAAAGTACATAGAGGTCAGTTGAAAGAGAATATTTGGGGGTAGTTTGTGTCACGTTGAGCAGTAAAGGTATTAGTGTTATAATAAATATATGAAAAGTTTAGTCAGCATAGATAGTTGTAATCTGAAATGAAGAATGAAGAGTCTAATAGATTATATTTCAGAAATGTATTTTAACAAGTTAATAATTTCATTAAATGTATTGATATAGCTAAATGATGTTGTATGCTTATATAATATATGTATTTATGAAGTATAGGAAGGTATTTGTTTTAATTGTGTAAGTAAAGATGGGAAAATATTGGAAATTATGTCAGTCCAGAAAAAGCAGAACCCAGAACAGGATGGTCATACACAATGAGAACGTTGAAAGAGGAAAAGAGAGTTTAATGTTGTGTATGTGTTTTTTTCAATGTTGTGTTTTGAAATGGCGATTTAACCAAATGTTTTAAAAAGGGAGCTAATGATAAGACTGATTCCTCTCTTCCCAGGGTTTAGAATTTTTAAATGGCCCTAAAATTTAAATGTAAAGCAATGCATATACAATCTGTAATAGTGCTAAGGGTAGGATAATACATAATGAAATATTTAGTTGAAGTGAGATTTAAAACATATATCATGTATAATGGAGATATTAGGCTATAAAAATACAAAACTCATGTGAAAAGTGAGAATTCCAAATGTCCTATTTGTGATAAATGAAGTTTAAAACAAAGCTAACTTAATGGCCCGCAGCTTGAGTTCAATCCTGATGGGAGAAGCAAGTAGGTTCCAAACTTAGTCTAAAAATCAGTTGTTTGGCAAGCTATTTCCTGATATATTTTGATTTTTTGGCCCATGGAGATTACTGCAAACTAGGATGGTATCCAAGAATCTAATAACACAGCCATTGGAAAGCAAGTATAGTTATAGCCTTAGAGAAGTATAAAATATTATAGGAGTAACACACAAAATGAAGTTTAAAAACTGTTATATTTTAGAATAGATTTAAGTACAAGCATAGCAATAGATTTTGTAATAATTTTACTTGTTGTATTTGATACTTAAGGTGTTTGAGGTGTTCAGAAGAGTTAGCTAGACACTTTAATTGGAATTTAAAACATTTATAGGACTTAATTTGAGTATTTAAGTTGAAATTAATGTTGAAATGTTTCCATAGGTTTTAAATTCACTGATAAGTGAATAAGCAGCAAGTCATGGATCAGCTGGGTGCCTGTGACTCAGAGTTTCTCACGAAGCTGCCTTCAGGGTGTGGGTCACGAAGCTGCCTTCTGCGGTCTCAGGTGGAGGCTGGAGTAGCCCATTTCTCAGGTCACTCACACGGGTGTTTGCTGGCCTCAGATGATCACTGTCTGTTGATTTTGGGGGCTCAGTTCTTTATCCTGTGGGCCTTTTCATAGAGTTCTTCACATCAAGGGCTTCCCTGGTGGCTCAGATGGTGAAAATCCACCTGTAAGGTGGGAGATCTGAGTTTTGTCTCTGGGTTGGGAAGATGCCTGGAGGAGGGCAAGGCAACCCCCTCCAGCATTCTTTTTCTTTTTTGGCCACTTTTATTGGTCTTTCATTTCCTTCTTTGGCTTGTGTGGGCCTCCCATCACAGTGGCCTCTCTCACTGCAGAGCACCGGCTCTGGGCTCATGTGGTCCAGAACTCTGGCTCGGTAATTGGACACATCCGTCCAGCTGCTCTGCGGCATGTGGGATCCTCCTAGGCCAGAGATCGAACCGGCACCCCTTGCACTGCAAGGTGGAGTTCTTACCCACTGGGCCACTGGGGAAGCCCCCACCCCAGCATTCTTGCCTGGAGAATCCCCAGGGACAGAGGAGCCTGGCGAGTTACAGTCCTTGGGGTCACAAAGAGTCAGGACACTGCTTAGTACCTAACATTTTCATTTTCATTACACAGTGGTTTTTGGCCCATGGAGATTACTGCAAACTAGGATGGTATCCAAGAATCTAATAACACAGCCATTGGAAAGCAAGTATAGTTATAGCCTTAGAGAAGTATAAAATATTATAGGAGTAACACACAAAATGAAGTTTAAAAACTGTTATATTTTAGAATAGATTTAAGTACAAGCATAGCAATAGATTTTGTAATAATTTTACTTGTTGTATTTGATACTTAAGGTGTTTGAGGTGTTCAGAAGAGTTAGCTAGACACTTTAATTGGAATTTAAAACATTTATAGGACTTAATTTGAGTATTTAAGTTGAAATTAATGTTGAAATGTTTCCATAGGTTTTAAATTCACTGATAAGTGAATAAGCAGCAAGTCATGGATCAGCTGGGTGCCTGTGACTCAGAGTTTCTCACGAAGCTGCCTTCAGGGTGTGGGTCACGAAGCTGCCTTCTGCGGTCTCAGGTGGAGGCTGGAGTAGCCCATTTCTCAGGTCACTCACACGGGTGTTTGCTGGCCTCAGATGATCACTGTCTGTTGATTTTGGGGGCTCAGTTCTTTATCCTGTGGGCCTTTTCATAGAGTTCTTCACATCAAGGGCTTCCCTGGTGGCTCAGATGGTGAAAATCCACCTGTAAGGTGGGAGATCTGAGTTTTGTCTCTGGGTTGGGAAGATGCCTGGAGGAGGGCAAGGCAACCCCCTCCAGCATTCTTTTTCTTTTTTGGCCACTTTTATTGGTCTTTCATTTCCTTCTTTGGCTTGTGTGGGCCTCCCATCACAGTGGCCTCTCTCACTGCAGAGCACCGGCTCTGGGCTCATGTGGTCCAGAACTCTGGCTCGGTAATTGGACACATCCGTCCAGCTGCTCTGCGGCATGTGGGATCCTCCTAGGCCAGAGATCGAACCGGCACCCCTTGCACTGCAAGGTGGAGTTCTTACCCACTGGGCCACTGGGGAAGCCCCCACCCCAGCATTCTTGCCTGGAGAATCCCCAGGGACAGAGGAGCCTGGCGAGTTACAGTCCTTGGGGTCACAAAGAGTCAGGACACTGCTTAGTACCTAACATTTTCATTTTCATTCACATCACAGTGGTTTGTTTCCCATGGGGTTGGGGGTGAAGCAGGGAGACTGGAGAAAGAGAGAGAGGGAAATGAATTTGTCCTTCTGGGAAGAGGATTCCCCAGTGGTATGGATACCAGGAGATGGGACTGATGAAGGAAGATTCAAATTACAAGTATTAGTAAATTTTATTTTCCATTTGCAAAAGCCTTTGGTCAAGTTTGTAACGATCATTTTGCTTTTGTGTATCCCTGTTAAACTATGACCTCCTTGAGATCGTGGACCTTGACTCGTTATCTGTCTTTGAAGTGCTCCAGAAATTCAGGTTGAATAAGATGAATTAATAAGTATCATTTGAAACAGTTTGTAAGCTTTATTTTATATGGTTGCTGAGGTTAATCCAAAAAGCAAGAGCACTTCTTGAAAACTTCTAAGATGGATAATAGTGGCCACCCAGGATTTGCAGTTTCAAAAGGGTTTTTACACTTCTGCTTTTGTCATTTTGTACTATGGCCACCAGATGGCACCATCATACAAATCAACTTCTGAAATTATGCTGGTTAAATTTGAACATGTCTTCCTCATAAATAAAGTAAATTATATTCTCACAAACTGCTACTGGGTGTGTTAGCTAGTATACCAATGATGAACATTGATCTGACGAAATATATCTGGAGTCTTCACAATGGTAGCCTTTTTTGAGCTAATGATTTTACTCTAGAGATCTGTCTTCAAAACATGGTCCATGTTAACAGGTAGATACACAATTAGATTTTTTTTATCCTAGTATTATTTGATTTGCCAAATACTAGGGAAAATCTTGTATCCAACAATAGGAAAAGTATTAAATATATACAATATTATTCTATAAGTGAAAAATCCCAAAATTTAAAAACTATTTTTATGAAGTGGTCAATGATGTAAGAAATGCTCCAGATATAATGTTAGTTGAAAAAATTATAAAATAATGTGTAACTTCTCCTATGTACAAAATATACATAGAAAATAATGGAAAGGAAATACACTGGCATAATTTTATAAGGAGATTTTAAGTTTTTTCTTTATATTTTCTTTGTTGTCCCAATTTTCAGTAATGGCTAGTCAGAAATAGCATCAAATATTTTTTTAATCAGCAGGAATCAAGTGTGATAACAAGAAAAAAGAGAATAAAAATTTTTGTGCTTATTGTAATTAAAATTCTGTCCTCTACTATGTTAAACCATAAAAATATTCATTTATTGAGTAATTTTCTAGCGATTTTATTGGCTTCCCTGGTAGCTCAGATGGTAAAGAATCCACCTGCAGTTAAGGAGATCCTGGTTGAATACCTGGGTTGGTAAAATTCCCTGGAGAAGGGATAAGCTACCCACTCCAGTATCCTTGGGCTTCCCTGGTGGCTCAGATGGTAAAGAATCCGCCTGCAATGTGAGAGACCTAGGTTCGGTCCCTGGGTTGGGATTCCCTGGAGAAGGGAATGGCAACCCAGTCCAGTATTCTTGTCTGGAGAATTCCATGGACAGAGGAGCCTGGCGGGCTACAGTCCATGGAGTTGCAAAGAGTCGGACACAACTGAGAGACTTAACACTTCACTTCAGTGATTTTTATATGCCAGACCTCACAGAGTGATGGTTATACCAAAGTAAATAAGACAGTTTCTGCCTGTGAGAAATGGATTGTTACTGCTGTGATTAAGGTGGAGGAGGATATAGAACACAGCTATGAAAAAACTTGATTGAGGTTACCAGCATTTAGATTGAGAGACTGAGATGAGTTTTGTAACAGATTTCCAGAAGATTTCCCCTTTTCTCTGGAGCTCACTGTTCTAGCACAACAGAAAGTGTGCGTGAAGAAGGAAAACACGTGGGCAACTCTTTTGGAGAGACCCTTCAAAAAACTGCCCTTTGCCATGTTTTTCTTCTCTTTAGAAGCCAGTGATTGAATTAGGATGGACTAACCTTGGGGTGTGAGTTTCTGAGTTCCACAGCCTACTAAGGTATTGCTGGATTGGGGTACTGAGGGCATGTTAGGGATATTACAGGATTTTTCTAAGAGTAACAGAAGGTCTGGTACTAAACATTTACGATGCAATACTGAAGTGGTAAACTTCTCCTATGTACAAAATAATGTGGGAAAGGAAATACACTGGCATAATTTTAGAAGGAGGTTTTAAGGTTTGTCTTTATAATTTCTTTGTTGTCCCAATTTTCAGTAATGGCTAGGCAGAAATAGCATCAAATATTTTTTTAATCAGCAGGAATCAAGTGTGATAACAAGAAAAAAGAGAATAAAAATTTTTGTGCTTATTGTAATTAAAATTCTGTCCTCTACTATGTTAAACCATAAAAATATTCATTTATTGAGTAATTTTCTAGCGATTTTATTGGCTTCCCTGGTAGCTCAGATGGTAAAGAATCCACCTGCAGTTAAGGAGATCCTGGTTGAATACCTGGGTTGGTAAAATTCCCTGGAGAAGGGATAAGCTACCCACTCCAGTATCCTTGGGCTTCCCTGGTGGCTCAGATGGTAAAGAATCCGCCTGCAATGTGAGAGACCTAGGTTCGGTCCCTGGGTTGGGATTCCCTGGAGAAGGGAATGGCAACCCAGTCCAGTATTCTTGTCTGGAGAATTCCATGGACAGAGGAGCCTGGCGGGCTACAGTCCATGGAGTTGCAAAGAGTCGGACACAACTGAGAGACTTAACACTTCACTTCAGTGATTTTTATATGCCAGACCTCACAGAGTGATGGTTATACCAAAGTAAATAAGACAGTTTCTGCCTGTGAGAAATGGATTGTTACTGCTGTGATTAAGGTGGAGGAGGATATAGAACACAGCTATGAAAAAACTTGATTGAGGTTACCAGCATTTAGATTGAGAGACTGAGATGAGTTTTGTAACAGATTTCCAGAAGATTTCCCCTTTTCTCTGGAGCTCACTGTTCTAGCACAACAGAAAGTGTGCGTGAAGAAGGAAAACACGTGGGCAACTCTTTTGGAGAGACCCTTCAAAAAACTGCCCTTTGCCATGTTTTTCTTCTCTTTAGAAGCCAGTGATTGAATTAGGATGGACTAACCTTGGGGTGTGAGTTTCTGAGTTCCACAGCCTACTAAGGTATTGCTGGATTGGGGTACTGAGGGCATGTTAGGGATATTACAGGATTTTTCTAAGAGTAACAGAAGGTCTGGTACTAAACATTTACGATGCAATACTGAAGTGGTAAACATTGGACTGTTGTTTTGAAGGCAGAACAGTGAATGGAAATGCTCTCAACAAGGTATTGAGTGTGCATAGCTTTCCTTATGTCCAAAGAAATTCACCAAAAACAAACAAACAAACAAAAAAAACCCAACCCCAAAACAAAGCACAGTATGAAAGTTGTGAGTTGAGTTTTATTTGACTCAAATGAGAACTATAGCCCAGGATATAGCATTTCAGATAGCTCTGAGAAACTGCTTCAAAGTGGGGGGTAAGGTCAGCATATGTATGATTTAGTGAATGGGGGTTAGGCACATATTTTTGCAGAAGTTTGCCACTTGTCACAGGAGGTTGTTGCTAATCAGGAGGAGCAGATGTCTCCTTTAATGATTTTAGTGCTTTTCTAGATATCAGAAAATGCAAGAAATTGGGCTCATAAACTCTTCTCCTAATAATATCTAACTTTGTGAAGGTCCGTTCTGCCGGTTTTTCTCAGAGCACAGAGCTCATTCCTGACCTCCACCTTTGCACTCCTTTTGGAGTGTGCTAC
This sequence comes from Tragulus kanchil, assembly GCA_022376925.1. NCBI lineage: Eukaryota > Metazoa > Chordata > Mammalia > Artiodactyla > Tragulidae > Tragulus > Tragulus kanchil. The sequence continues at coordinate 278,888,866 of JAIOJX010000004.1, forward strand.
AGGTCAGAACTGCAGTGGCCAGTGACTTCATCCTTGCAAGAACCAGACGGTGAGGGACAGTTTATAGTTGACACTAATGTAGGCTGCAAACGGTGCTGGAGCTTGGTTGCTCTCTCCTCACCCCACATGTTTTCTAGAAAATGCCCCATCTGCCTATTTTTATACCCCTGAACTAGCCACTTCCTCTCTTCATTCATTTTCTGATATCACTATGAGCTCCTTCTAGCCATCTGGAAGCAAAAATCTAGTCTGCCCCAGTTTTGTCCCTGTCTCTTATAATTAAATTTTGTGCATGATAACCCTTGAATGTAAAAAATAATCCTATCGAAAGTACAGTATTTTAAATTTTTTCCTTACCATCTGACAAAACATTTTCTGTTATTAACAGAAAAGTGGGATGAGAATGTACACATAATTCACATTGTATTTATGTACATATTATTCTTTATCTGTAAAAGTAAAAGTGAAGTGGAAGTGTTAATTGCTTACTCATGTCTGACTCTCTGTGACCCCATGGACTGTGATCCACCAGGCTCCTCCATCCATGGGATTCTCCAGGCAAGAATACTGGAGTTGGTTGCCTTTCTCGTCTCCAGGGGATCTTCCCAGCCCAGGGATTGAACCCTGGTCTTCTGCATTGCAGACGAAGACTTTATCATCTGAGCTACCGGGGAAGAAGGATCTCAAATCAATAATATTAAAAATTTTTGCCTTTTGCTTCATTCCTATTCCTGAAGCCCTTGCTGGGGTTACCTTGCCTCACACAGTGAAATGTACATCACACGAGCCTTGCCGTACCATGAGCTGCTTGAGTTTGAGACTTCCTGTGTGGTTTGAGTGCAGATACCCTAATCACCTCCAGCTAACTTTTCTACCTCTGCTGGGCTAGATATGTTGACAACTTCTCAGGAAGTCTCTGGGTCTATTTTTATATTTTATTTTCACAGAGCATTTTGCGGTGTCTTTTAAAATAGACTTTTACTTGTCCTCATGATGATGGAGGGTCAGAGCTGACATAGACAGGCAGCAGGTGATCAAAAATTATAATTGGAGCTAGCAAGAAGTAAGTGAGGATTGGTTCGGGTCTGAAATGGCTGCCTAGGTACCAGAGAGGAACTTGAGACCATAATACTGTAGATGGTGTATGTTGTTTAAGTATCCCTGATGGTGTCCTTGGGTTCGATTCAGTTTGGAGAAAATATAAGTTCTCAGTGAGTGCAGAGGAATGCTTGCCCCATCTGCCTATTTTTATACCCCTGAACTAGCCACTTCCTCTCTTCATTCATTTTCTGATATCACTATGAGCTCCTTCTAGCCATCTGGAAGCAAAAATCTAGTCTGCCCCAGTTTTGTCCCTGTCTCTTATAATTAAATTTTGTGCATGATAACCCTTGAATGTAAAAAATAATCCTATCGAAAGTACAGTATTTTAAATTTTTTCCTTACCATCTGACAAAACATTTTCTGTTATTAACAGAAAAGTGGGATGAGAATGTACACATAATTCACATTGTATTTATGTACATATTATTCTTTATCTGTAAAAGTAAAAGTGAAGTGGAAGTGTTAATTGCTTACTCATGTCTGACTCTCTGTGACCCCATGGACTGTGATCCACCAGGCTCCTCCATCCATGGGATTCTCCAGGCAAGAATACTGGAGTTGGTTGCCTTTCTCGTCTCCAGGATCTTCCCAGCCCAGGGATTGAACCCTGGTCTTCTGCATTGCAGACGAAGACTTTATCATCTGAGCTACCGGGGAAGAAGGATCTCAAATCAATAATATTAAAAATTTTTGCCTTTTGCTTCATTCCTATTCCTGAAGCCCTTGCTGGGGTTACCTTGCCTCACACAGTGAAATGTACATCACACGAGCCTTGCCGTACCATGAGCTGCTTGAGTTTGAGACTTCCTGTGTGGTTTGAGTGCAGATACCCTAATCACCTCCAGCTAACTTTTCTACCTCTGCTGGGCTAGATATGTTGACAACTTCTCAGGAAGTCTCTGGGTCTATTTTTATATTTTATTTTCACAGAGCATTTTGCGGTGTCTTTTAAAATAGACTTTTACTTGTCCTCATGATGATGGAGGGTCAGAGCTGACATAGACAGGCAGCAGGTGATCAAAAATTATAATTGGAGCTAGCAAGAAGTAAGTGAGGATTGGTTCGGGTCTGAAATGGCTGCCTAGGTACCAGAGAGGAACTTGAGACCATAATACTGTAGATGGTGTATGTTGTTTAAGTATCCCTGATGGTGTCCTTGGGTTCGATTCAGTTTGGAGAAAATATAAGTTCTCAGTGGTGCAGGGTGATGTCTGAGACCAGATTGTCAATGGCTGCCGAGTCCATTGTTTCTTCCTAAACTGTGATTACTCAATTATAATTTCCATTGTCAACACTAAACACCATTTTTAAAAAGAGGTTAGTTCCCCTCTCTTGTACTATTTTCTAATTAAGTTAAAATGGTGTGTATTTAACCATATATTAAATACTCCAAATTAAATAGATTTAAATGTATACCATTTTAATATATGTCAAATGTGTTTAACATATTTATATGTCATAGACTTTATTTCTACTCTCTAATCAGAGATGACACAGAATTGGTGATCCATGGTACAGATGCAGTTTTATTTTATTTTGTAATCACCAAGAATTAAAATACATATTTTTAACCTCAGAAATTCCATGAACAGAGGAAAAAAAGAAAAAAAATACACTTTATAAACTTTAAAATGCTACATTTTATTGAACATATTTCTGGAGTTCCCTAACAGCATTAACCAGTTATTCTATGTACTCTTCTCCAGGGCCTACTTATCACAAATACAACACCTAAAATTAAAAAAAAAAGTTTGTTTAACATTCTTAAATGAATGAGAGTAGATAAAACATCTGAATGACAATTAAAATGATTACAAATTGATGCAGTACATGAAAGTACAAAGAAGAAGAAATTCACTATGCATAATCACTTAAAGATCTTTTAAAATCCCTTCTAGCTATTATTTATTTTCCTGTTTAATTTAAGTTAAAAAATATTTTTAAAAATCATAGATTCTTTACAAATAGCTTAAAATCACAGATAAACTCAAAGAGTAAAGTTTTAAAAATACAAAATAGTAGCATAGAAACAATCATTGTGAACACACAGCCTTGAACACATAGCAGTAGGCACGTTCCATGTGGCTGCTTATCAATAGATAAAAGAAATTCATATTGAGTCCTGTAATCACAGTTTCTAGATTTGTGTGGTATCAATTATTGATGTCAAAGATCACCATCAGTTATTTCAAATTAATTTTCTATGCATGATTTCCTTAATTTGCTTCAAATTTTTGTTAAAGGAGCAACAGTGGCTCAGCAAAGTTGTCACTGATTTTTTATTGTTATAAATATTTATATATAAAGGATATAAGGATAGCCTACATTCCACTTAGTAGAATGCCATTACTGAAAATTCATCCAAAAAATATAATTATTTTCACAAGGTGTTCTTTTTATTTTAGCAGAGCACTATTATAATGCTAATTCAGAAAATCATCTTACATAGTCCTCTCCTTAGGATAGAAGGCCACGAAAAAAAGTCATTCTCACTCTGACTGAGCCTATCAGAGATGACACAGAATTGGTGATCCATGGTACAGATGCAGTTTTATTTTATTTTGTAATCACCAAGAATTAAAATACATATTTTTAACCTCAGAAATTCCATGAACAGAGGAAAAAAAGAAAAAAAATACACTTTATAAACTTTAAAATGCTACATTTTATTGAACATATTTCTGGAGTTCCCTAACAGCATTAACCAGTTATTCTATGTACTCTTCTCCAGGGCCTACTTATCACAAATACAACACCTAAAATTAAAAAAAAAAGTTTGTTTAACATTCTTAAATGAATGAGAGTAGATAAAACATCTGAATGACAATTAAAATGATTACAAATTGATGCAGTACATGAAAGTACAAAGAAGAAGAAATTCACTATGCATAATCACTTAAAGATCTTTTAAAATCCCTTCTAGCTATTATTTATTTTCCTGTTTAATTTAAGTTAAAAAATATTTTTAAAAATCATAGATTCTTTACAAATAGCTTAAAATCACAGATAAACTCAAAGAGTAAAGTTTTAAAAATACAAAATAGTAGCATAGAAACAATCATTGTGAACACACAGCCTTGAACACATAGCAGTAGGCACGTTCCATGTGGCTGCTTATCAATAGATAAAAGAAATTCATATTGAGTCCTGTAATCACAGTTTCTAGATTTGTGTGGTATCAATTATTGATGTCAAAGATCACCATCAGTTATTTCAAATTAATTTTCTATGCATGATTTCCTTAATTTGCTTCAAATTTTTGTTAAAGGAGCAACAGTGGCTCAGCAAAGTTGTCACTGATTTTTTATTGTTATAAATATTTATATATAAAGGATATAAGGATAGCCTACATTCCACTTAGTAGAATGCCATTACTGAAAATTCATCCAAAAAATATAATTATTTTCACAAGGTGTTCTTTTTATTTTAGCAGAGCACTATTATAATGCTAATTCAGAAAATCATCTTACATAGTCCTCTCCTTAGGATAGAAGGCCACGAAAAAAAGTCATTCTCACTCTGACTGAGCCTATCAGAGAGACAGAGTCACAAAGTAAACAGTTATACCAGTTGCCAAAGAGGGACAGACCCCACTGAGGAAAGAGAGGACTCACAAAGAGTTTAATCTGTTGCAGAGAAGAAACAGTAGTTGCCATAAAAGTGGATACGATTGAAGTAGCAGATATTTAAACAAACTTTTTTTTTTAAAACATGTATTTATTTGGCTGCACAGGGTCTTTGTTGCAGCATGCAAAGTCTTAGTTGCACTTAGAGATCTAATTCCCTGACTAGGGATTGAACCCAGGCTACTTGCATTGACAGCATGGAGTCTTAGTCACTGGGCCACCAGCAAAATCCCTTTAATAAACTCTAGAAGGACGAGTGGGTTATCTTGACAGTTTAGAATCCTGAGAGCCCCAGACATAAAGGCAGTCCATTGTCTTTCACCAGGTCTTTTCAACATACCTCTAATGGGAGCCCATGAGACAGACTAGGGCTGAGCAGGAGACCAAGGCCAGTCCAGTGATGGAAAGTCATGAAAGCTTACCATTTCCTAGATCTTTTTCTCACACGAAGGAAAAAATTTTAAGATACAGAGGGAGTTCTGGGGACACTCTCCTACACCTAGGAATGGCTACTGGGCACAGGGTAGAAGCAAAAACTTTCTCCCATTTTAGTAGAGGTAAGATAAACTTTGCTCTCTCTCTCTCCTGGGCTCAGAAAGTGAAGTGAATGCTAGGCGATAACTAAAAGCAAAATCTCTTTGTAGCTGATGAAAGGGGAGGAAACCACCATTGCTCCCACCACAAGCCTTGTGCCAAGTCACAAACAAGTGGCATGATTTCCTTAATTTGCTTCAAATTTTTGTTAAAGGAGCAACAGTGGCTCAGCAAAGTTGTCACTGATTTTTTATTGTTATAAATATTTATATATAAAGGATATAAGGATAGCCTACATTCCACTTAGTAGAATGCCATTACTGAAAATTCATCCAAAAAATATAATTATTTTCACAAGGTGTTCTTTTTATTTTAGCAGAGCACTATTATAATGCTAATTCAGAAAATCATCTTACATAGTCCTCTCCTTAGGATAGAAGGCCACGAAAAAAAGTCATTCTCACTCTGACTGAGCCTATCAGAGAGACAGAGTCACAAAGTAAACAGTTATACCAGTTGCCAAAGAGGGACAGACCCCACTGAGGAAAGAGAGGACTCACAAAGAGTTTAATCTGTTGCAGAGAAGAAACAGTAGTTGCCATAAAAGTGGATACGATTGAAGTAGCAGATATTTAAACAAACTTTTTTTTTTTAAAGCATGTATTTATTTGGCTGCACAGGGTCTTTGTTGCAGCATGCAAAGTCTTAGTTGCACTTAGAGATCTAATTCCCTGACTAGGGATTGAACCCAGGCTACTTGCATTGACAGCATGGAGTCTTAGTCACTGGGCCACCAGCAAAATCCCTTTAATAAACTCTAGAAGGACGAGTGGGTTATCTTGACAGTTTAGAATCCTGAGAGCCCCAGACATAAAGGCAGTCCATTGTCTTTCACCAGGTCTTTTCAACATACCTCTAATGGGAGCCCATGAGACAGACTAGGGCTGAGCAGGAGACCAAGGCCAGTCCAGTGATGGAAAGTCATGAAAGCTTACCATTTCCTAGATCTTTTTCTCACACGAAGGAAAAAATTTTAAGATACAGAGGGAGTTCTGGGGACACTCTCCTACACCTAGGAATGGCTACTGGGCACAGGGTAGAAGCAAAAGCTTTCTCCCATTTTAGTAGAGGTAAGATAAACTTTGCTCTCTCTCTCTCCTGGGCTCAGAAAGTGAAGTGAATGCTAGGCGATAACTAAAAGCAAAATCTCTTTGTAGCTGATGAAAGGGGAGGAAACCACCATTGCTCCCACCACAAGCCTTGTGCCAAGTCACAAACAGCAGAATTCTACTACTCAAGGAGGAGCAGGCAGCTCTTTCATCGTGGGTTCTAGACAAAGAAGTGAAGCTGCTGAGGGGAGAATAGAGTACAATCACCTTTAATCCTGGAAGAAGAGCAGGAAACCCTCTAGGGTCAAGGAGCTCACACGTATATAAAGCAGAGTTCTTCCATGTCTACAGAAGAGAAATTCTTTGCTGCCTAAGGGAGAAACTAGGCTACAGAGGAGGAGAAGCAGGAATGCTGAGAAAGCCACAGTTTCGTGGCTCAGGAAGACAGTACCTGTCCAAGACTGAGACTAGATCAAGAGAACTTACCTGTCTCCCACACTATCATACTTGATGCAGCAAGCTGTAGAAGCTAACCACTGTGGCGGGGCAAGACTTTGTGGTGAGATCCCTTTCTGGGTGCAGGTGTGCAGGGTCTACTGAAATCATAAACTTGAGTCAAAACACTCAGAAAAAGCCTTCAGCCACCAAGACCCCACAGTAAGCAGTAGGTCACAGCAGCATAATGTCTTGAAGTCTGCAGTGTACCGAAGATGACCTCAGAAACAAACAACTCTAAACCTAAAGACCCCACACTAATAGTCATACAGAAGAAGAGGTGTCTTTCTTCCTAGTCAGACATACAATGTTTGCCATTTAGTAAAAATCATTAGACGCATGCAAAAAAGGAAGAAAATGACCCATTGCCCAAAGATGATAGAGTCAGCTGAAATAACCTCTGGTATGTTCAAGATGTTGGAATGATCACCAAGAAACTTTGAAAATTACTTTTAATGTGTCAAAAAACTAATGGATACTTAGGAAAACATACATAAATATATGGGAAAATTTTATGTGGGAGATGAAGATTATATAAAGACAGAGTCAAATGGAAATATCAAATGGAAAAAAGACTGAGATATCAGAAATAAGTCATTCCTTCCATGGGCTTATCAGAAAACTGAACACCCAAGAGGGAAAAAAGTCCTAGTAAAAGCAAAATCTCTTTGTAGCTGATGAAAGGGGAGGAAACCACCATTGCTCCCACCACAAGCCTTGTGCCAAGTCACAAACAGCAGAATTCTACTACTCAAGGAGGAGCAGGCAGCTCTTTCATCGTGGGTTCTAGACAAAGAAGTGAAGCTGCTGAGGGGAGAATAGAGTACAATCACCTTTAATCCTGGAAGAAGAGCAGGAAACCCTCTAGGGTCAAGGAGCTCACACGTATATAAAGCAGAGTTCTTCCATGTCTACAGAAGAGAAATTCTTTGCTGCCTAAGGGAGAAACTAGGCTACAGAGGAGGAGAAGCAGGAATGCTGAGAAAGCCACAGTTTCGTGGCTCAGGAAGACAGTACCTGTCCAAGACTGAGACTAGATCAAGAGAACTTACCTGTCTCCCACACTATCATACTTGATGCAGCAAGCTGTAGAAGCTAACCACTGTGGCGGGGCAAGACTTTGTGGTGAGATCCCTTTCTGGGTGCAGGTGTGCAGGGTCTACTGAAATCATAAACTTGAGTCAAAACACTCAGAAAAAGCCTTCAGCCACCAAGACCCCACAGTAAGCAGTAGGTCACAGCAGCATAATGTCTTGAAGTCTGCAGTGTACCGAAGATGACCTCAGAAACAAACAACTCTAAACCTAAAGACCCCACACTAATAGTCATACAGAAGAAGAGGTGTCTTTCTTCCTAGTCAGACATACAATGTTTGCCATTTAGTAAAAATCATTAGACGCATGCAAAAAAGGAAGAAAATGACCCATTGCCCAAAGATGATAGAGTCAGCTGAAATAACCTCTGGTATGTTCAAGATGTTGGAATGATCACCAAGAAACTTTGAAAATTACTTTTAATGTGTCAAAAAACTAATGGATACTTAGGAAAACATACATAAATATATGGGAAAATTTTATGTGGGAGATGAAGATTATATAAAGACAGAGTCAAATGGAAATATCAAATGGAAAAAAAAGACTGAGATATCAGAAATAAGTCATTCCTTCCATGGGCTTATCAGAAAACTGAACACCCAAGAGGGAAAAAAAAGTCCTAGTAAACATGAAGATAGATCAACAGAAATATCCCAAGTAAGTCAGAAAGAATAAAGAAAGAGTGAAAATTGACAGACCATCTAAGAGCTTTTGTTTATGACTTTATTGTCTAAAATTTATTTATTTATTTAAATTGATTCAAGAGGTTTGAGACAGTAATAATCATAGATTTCCCATTTGAAAGTATGCAAAGCAGAAGATGATAAAGTGACATTCTTTGTAGTACTGAAAGAAAATTCCAGTAACTACTATAAAGATAAAGACAAATATTACCTAATATTGAAGGAATCAATGCAATAAAGATGCCTAAAAATTCCAAGTGCATATATACCCAATAAAGGAACTCAAAAATACATAAAGTCAAAACTTATAGAATTGAAAGGAGAAATAGGCAAATCCTCAATTTCATTTGGACACTTTGACATACTCCTAGCAGTTATTATCAAGATAGTTAGGCAAAAAAAAATCAGTGAGGATTTAGAAAATTTAGAAGAACATTTAGCACCAAATTGACCTATCAGATAAGCACAACACCCTCGACTCAACAATAGAAAAATACATTCTCTTCAGGTACACATGGAACATTCACCAGAATTCACCACAAAACAAAGTTATTTTAAAGAAAAAATTACAGAACAATGTCACTCCTAAATAGACCAAAACTTCTTAACAAAATATTAGCAAGTCCAATCCAGCAATATAAAAAATGACTAGCACATTGTGACCTATTGCGATTTGTCTCAGGAATTCGATGTTGTTTCAACAGCTGAAAACAAATTAATATAATGCTCTATTTCAAAACAGTAAAAAACAATAACTATGTTGTTGTTTAGTCACTAAGTTGTGTCCAACTCTTTGTGGCCCCATGGACTGTAGCCTGCCAGACTCCTCTGTCCATGGGATTCTCCAGGCAAGAATACAGGAGCGAGTCATATAATCTCGTGAGAATATTTAGTGATAACTCTAATGTATGCTTTTTTCTTTTTTTTTTTTTTACATTTTTGGCCAGACTGTGTGGCATATGGGATCTTAGTTCCCCAACTGATGAACTGATAGACATGATGCTCCCTGAATTGGAAGTGTGAAGTCTTAACCACTGAACTGCCAGGGAAGTCCTCTGTACACTGTTTTCATGGTGGGAAATATTTGGAGGAATGGGAATATGTAAAAAGATTATTACCTAGTTTAGGAATAACAAAGGCTTTCCTAAATAAGTGATTTAATTTTTTTCATCAGAAACCTGAAAGATACATAATATTTAATCAGCTATGGCTGGGAATAGAGAAGGCTAGAACTGGGCAGACCACACAAGAAATTGGCTCAGACCGAGATGGTGATTTCAGTGAAGTGAATGCATCAGAATATAAAATTAGAAAAGAAACAGAGGAGAGGATAGCTAGAGCTGAAGGCAGGTGCCTAAGAAATAACTTACGAAGTAAAGTGCAACTCATGGATTTGAAATGTCTTAAACTATTCACATGTATTTTTATCCCTTTCTCCGTAATTTTGACTTATCTTTCCTTTGTTGTTTAGTCGCTAAGTCCTATCTGACCTCTTTTGTGACTCCATGGACTGTAGTCTGCCAGGCTCCTCTGTCCATGGGATTTCCCAGGCAAGAATACTGGGATGGGTTGCTATTTCCTCTGCCAGGGGATCTTCCTGGCCTGGGGATTGAACCTGTGTCTCCTGCATTGGAAGGCAGATTCTTAACTGCCGAGCCACCAGGGAAGCCCAATTCATATGTATTTTTTATCTTTTTCCATAATTTTGATTTATCTTTTCTTTATGAATATAAACTAATTTCATTAACAAAATGATAAGCACAGAGAACATTCTCTAAATGTATTTATTCAATTACTTATATCCTGAATAATAAGACATGCTTCTGTTCTGATGGTTTATATATTTAGACTCGTGATTTCCTCTCATATCTTTTAGGATCAAAGTGTGTCCTTCTCAAGTGAAGGGTTCCACTATTACTCCCAAACTGTCACCTCTTTTCCAGTATATTTTTTCTTAGTTTTAAAAATCACAATTTAGCATAGTATGCACTTGAGTTACTGGTTTACTGTCTTCCACCTGACTGTAATATAAAATCCATGAGCATAAAGGCAGTCTACTTGTTGTATTTGTTGACTGATCTATCCTCAGCATTTAGAACGTAGCCTGGCATAAAATTACATGATCCGTAAATATATTTACATATATATATATATATTAAATGAGTTAATTAATGAATGTGTTGCTTTCGTGGAAAAAGATAATTCCTGTAAAAATTATACTTTTTAAGTTAGAGATCCTTTAAAATGTGCATCCCATCCTTAAAATAAAATTCTGAGAAAAATGTTGAATTTTCTACCTTTTGATGTATCTATTTTCATAGCTCAGCAGGAGTGGGTCTTAGATTCGGATGTGCTTGTTGAACACAGGACCTTATTATCTGGTATTGCGCAGGCCTTTAGATGTCCTTGTGTTTAACCTCTTGTGTGAGGTGGAAACAGCATGAATGTGTCCCTGAAGGGAGGCTTCCTGTGTGAGTGATATCACAGAGCAGTTAGATTCTTCCTTCTCTGGTCATATTGTCACTTAGCTCAATTTTTGGTTAGACGGATTTCTTGCCAGAATTTGGAATACCAAGTGATGAAGCATAAACCACGCATAGGTAAGATGATTTTAGGATAATAGGTTATAAGTACAATTTAATAATTTATTCTATGCTCTTGGGAATTGAATTCCATTGTATCTGTTTTGTAGTAGATATGACTTTCTGTGAAGTATACATCTTGAGCAATGATTACATGGATGATAATGAAAGGAGGTTTGAGTTTTCTTTTTTTGTAGTTTAATGAAATTTGGTCTATGAAATATGCAGATCCATATACAAACACAAGCAAGAGACAAATGGTGCCCAGAAAGCTTTTGGAATAAGCCTAATAGTCCCTAAGTCATGTAGAACTCTTTGCGACCCCATGAACTGTGTCTTCCCATTTATGAAATTTTCTACTAGAAGCATATGAATAGAGTCATGTCTTATACACTTATACTTTTTACTTGCATTTGTTGTTTGATAGATTTTTCTGTGCCTCAATTTGCTCTTCTATTACAGTGGGAATACATAACTTTATAGTTTCTGTCATACAGAATTTTGAGGAGTAACCATGAGCATAAAGGCAGTCTACTTTGATTATTAATCTAAATAAAGGCAGTCTACTTGTTGTATTTGTTGACTGATCTATCCTCAGCATTTAGAACGTAGCCTGGCATAAAATTACATGATCCGTAAATATATTTACATATATATATATATATTAAATGAGTTAATTAATGAATGTGTTGCTTTCGTGGAAAAAGATAATTCCTGTAAAAATTATACTTTTTAAGTTAGAGATCCTTTAAAATGTGCATCCCATCCTTAAAATAAAATTCTGAGAAAAATGTTGAATTTTCTACCTTTTGATGTATCTATTTTCATAGCTCAGCAGGAGTGGGTCTTAGATTCGGATGTGCTTGTTGAACACAGGACCTTATTATCTGGTATTGCGCAGGCCTTTAGATGTCCTTGTGTTTAACCTCTTGTGTGAGGTGGAAACAGCATGAATGTGTCCCTGAAGGGAGGCTTCCTGTGTGAGTGATATCACAGAGCAGTTAGATTCTTCCTTCTCTGGTCATATTGTCACTTAGCTCAATTTTTGGTTAGACGGATTTCTTGCCAGAATTTGGAATACCAAGTGATGAAGCATAAACCACGCATAGGTAAGATGATTTTAGGATAATAGGTTATAAGTACAATTTAATAATTTATTCTATGCTCTTGGGAATTGAATTCCATTGTATCTGTTTTGTAGTAGATATGACTTTCTGTGAAGTATACATCTTGAGCAATGATTACATGGATGATAATGAAAGGAGGTTTGAGTTTTCTTTTTTTGTAGTTTAATGAAATTTGGTCTATGAAATATGCAGATCCATATACAAACACAAGCAAGAGACAAATGGTGCCCAGAAAGCTTTTGGAATAAGCCTAATAGTCCCTAAGTCATGTAGAACTCTTTGCGACCCCATGAACTGTGTCTTCCCATTTATGAAATTTTCTACTAGAAGCATATGAATAGAGTCATGTCTTATACACTTATACTTTTTACTTGCATTTGTTGTTTGATAGATTTTTCTGTGCCTCAATTTGCTCTTCTATTACAGTGGGAATACATAACTTTATAGTTTCTGTCATACAGAATTTTGAGGAGTAAATAGATATAATTTATGCATATAAATACCTGGAATAGTACCAGGGACATTCTGAGTTGTTAGTTATTTATTGATTTTTTATTTATGTATTTTCATCAATCTTTATTGTGTGGCTTGTGTGGGCCTCCCACTGCAGTGGCCTCTCTCGTTGCAGAGCACCAGCTTCGGGTGCATGTGCTCCAGAGCATTGGATCATAATTGGACCCATGCCACATCGGGTCTTCCTAGGCCAAGGATCAAACCCGTGCCCCCTGCACTGCAAGGTGGACTCTACCCACTGGACCACCAGAGAAGGCCCTGAGTTGTTAGTTATTGTTGTCATCATTACTTTACCCTAAAAGTTATAATCATTGACTATGTCTAAAAAGGACAGAGTTTGTTCCTAGAAATTTAATGAAATGAGTGAATGCAGAGACTTGATATATTTGGAGAGCTGGATATCAGATTCCCATTCAGAACACGCTTTAATAATTACTTTGTTTTTTGAGGAATTTTTTTGTTCTTGTTATTACTGTTTAGCCTTATGTATTTTCAGATCAACATGTTTTGGATAGGATGTTTGAGTTGAATTTATAAAAATATCAGTTTGGATTCAGGTCGATAAGTAGCAGTAAACAACAAAACTCTGTAAAAATAAAATAAAAAAACAAAACAAAATATCAGTTCAATGTGATCAACTTCTTTGGTCATAAGCAATGATAATAAATGGTATGAATGCCTAGGTTTAACTTCAAAAATGACTGCTTGCCTTAATTTCTCAGTGATATGTCCAGTTTTCTTTCTTTTAACGCCTTTATTCAGTTGGTAAATTGAAGCTACATAATGTTACATTTATAAAGAAACATTGAAAAAGTTCATTTTCAATGAACTTAGTAGACTCTTGCCTATAAAACATGACATTATATGGTTATTGTTATAGAATTTATTGAGATAGTATTTTGGAATTATTGATATCTTTTAAAATTAGTTGGTAACCTTTGTTTTGATTACAATACAGACTATTTTATTCAGTTGTTATGATGAGAATGGACTTTTTTTCCACTTTATTTCCCAGAAGACGATGGTGAGGAGATGGTCTACACGAACACTGGATTTATTGCTCCTAATCAGTGGACAGGTGGGAGACCTGAAATATCTCAGGGAGGAGGTAAATCTTTGCATATATGTTTAGACTTCATGAGATCTTTGGATTTTCTGTTTATAGAAACATTACATATATATTCTTAGTATCCTGGTTTAAATGGCAAAGTCCTCTTATTCTCCAAAATTTAATTCTGGAGAATAGGACTAGAGGAAAGTTAAGTGTGAAATCAATATCCCTTCTGAAGCCTCTTGTCCTCTGACTCATTTCTATTCCATTAATTCACATAACTAATCACATGCCCATTGCAAAAAAACACTCCCCAAAGCCAGGTTCATTAATATATTATCAGTACTTAGAATAGTGTCTAGTATATAATATGTGCTCCATAAATATTTTTCAAAGGAATCTTCATTCACTGACCTGAACTTGAGTATATTTCTCTTAGCAAAAAACCCGTGTTCCTTTAAAATAACACCTCACTTCAAGTTGTCATCATAAGACGTTTGAGATAGCAAAGCTTCAATGCATTTTCTAGACAAAACTGGGTTTGAATAGATTCCATCAACAATTAACAATGTTACTGTTCACTTGAAAAAGTGCACAATGTGAGAGCTGCAAGTTAAGTTTTGTTTGGGGCAAAATGAGGACAGCAGCCTAGTAGACAGCACCGCAGATGGCTCTGAGAAACTGCTCCAAAGAGACAGGGGAAGATCATATGTATGTGATTTTGGTGAAGGGAGAGTACATGCAACCAAGCTTATTTTTTTCCCAGAAGGTTGCTGCTGGTCTCATGAGGCTTTTGCTAGTCATGAGGAACAGTTGTTAGCATGAAGAATTTTAGTGCTTCTCTAGAAATGAGCAGAAATAAGAATTAGGCTCATAAAATCAGCTCCTAAAAATATCTTATCTATCTGAAGAGCTATTTTGCCAGTTTCCCCTTCCACCTTGAGCACAGAGTGCCTCATTTCTGCTCTCTACCCTTAACTCCTTTCTCCTTTCAGGGATGCTGGAAGTCAGCAGCTACAGCAGCACAAGATTTAATCCTCACAGAGGTAGATGGCAAGTACCATTTGTAGTTGACGTAACAATAGGCCAGTTACCTAATTACCAATACTTACACCTTGGTTTCCTCACCTGTAAAATAAGAATAATAACAATTCTGGAGTGATTGTTGGGACTAAATGAGATTATAAAAGCCATTACCACGTGATAAATTTTCAATTTTGAGAGTTACTACTAATTAAATATGCAATTACATGTAAAGTATATTCTAAATGATACTTTTCCCCCCAAATATACATTTTTTTCTTGAGGTTTGAAGAGAAGAAATTTCTACCAGGACTATTTCCACGTAGTATGTTTCTCAGTTTGCCCCTAAGTCATTCACTCAACTGATTAAAAGTATTTGTCAGTAGTACGTGTCTACTGAGTCATTGTGCTAAAGGAAGACCAGTCAGAGGACCTCTGTGATAGTTCGGACTAGATGTGACTGTGACTTGCCAGGACAAGATAAAGGCAGGACAATGGGCCAGGGATGCCTTCAAATTTATACCTGTTTTTATCTTCAGAGAGCTTTTCTAGGACATATGGTGTTTTTGTCATTTCTTCCCCTCTCAGTTGCCTTAGTCTGAAATTTCTCCCTTAGCCTATTTTTCTTTTTTAAGATTTTGTTTTTTTGATGTAGATGATTTTTACGGTCTTTTATTGAATTTGTTACAATATTGCTTTTGTTTTATGTTTTGTTTTTGGGGGGCACAAGACATGTGGGATCTTAGCCCCCAGACTAGGGATTGAACCTGCATTCCCCGAATTGGAAGGCAAAGTCTTAACTACTAGACCACCACCAGGAAAGTCCCTCCCTTAGCCTTTTAATTGGATCATGACTAGGTCTTAACTGACAAGAGTAATTAGTATTCCTTAGCTCTTTGTTTATTTTCCCAGAGGCATTGTCTTACTATATCCCTCTTCTGAATACTGACTAGGAAGTCATCTAAATTTTAAAACCAATACTTTTGTTATGGGCTTTTCTCTTTTCTACATAAAAGTCATAAGACTTAAAAGGAAGTAGGAAATGGCAACCCACTCCAATATTCTTGTCTGGAATATTCCATGGATAGAGGAACCTGAAAAGCTACAATCCATAGGGTCGTAAAGAGCCACACATGACTGAGCATGCATACACACATTTCCAAATAAGGAAAATGCTACACATGTTGTAAGCAGTTCAAGAAAGAAGAGATCGGTGATTAAAACAAAAAAAATGTTACTTTGACAAGGAAAAACTAAATTTTATAATGAGATTATAAAAGCCATTATTAAACAATTTTGAGAGTTACTACTAATTAAATATGCAATTACATGTAAAGTATATTCTAAATGATACTTTTCCCCCCAAATATACATTTTTTTCTTGAGGTTTGAAGAGAAGAAATTTCTACCAGGACTATTTCCACGTAGTATGTTTCTCAGTTTGCCCCTAAGTCATTCACTCAACTGATTAAAAGTATTTGTCAGTAGTACGTGTCTACTGAGTCATTGTGCTAAAGGAAGACCAGTCAGAGGACCTCTGTGATAGTTCGGACTAGATGTGACTGTGACTTGCCAGGACAAGATAAAGGCAGGACAATGGGCCAGGGATGCCTTCAAATTTATACCTGTTTTTATCTTCAGAGAGCTTTTCTAGGACATATGGTGTTTTTGTCATTTCTTCCCCTCTCAGTTGCCTTAGTCTGAAATTTCTCCCTTAGCCTATTTTTCTTTTTTAAGATTTTGTTTTTTTGATGTAGATGATTTTTACGGTCTTTTATTGAATTTGTTACAATATTGCTTTTGTTTTATGTTTTGTTTTTGGGGGGCACAAGACATGTGGGATCTTAGCCCCCAGACTAGGGATTGAACCTGCATTCCCCGAATTGGAAGGCAAAGTCTTAACTACTAGACCACCACCAGGAAAGTCCCTCCCTTAGCCTTTTAATTGGATCATGACTAGGTCTTAACTGACAAGAGTAATTAGTATTCCTTAGCTCTTTGTTTATTTTCCCAGAGGCATTGTCTTACTATATCCCTCTTCTGAATACTGACTAGGAAGTCATCTAAATTTTAAAACCAATACTTTTGTTATGGGCTTTTCTCTTTTCTACATAAAAGTCATAAGACTTAAAAGGAAGTAGGAAATGGCAACCCACTCCAATATTCTTGTCTGGAATATTCCATGGATAGAGGAACCTGAAAAGCTACAATCCATAGGGTCGTAAAGAGCCACACATGACTGAGCATGCATACACACATTTCCAAATAAGGAAAATGCTACACATGTTGTAAGCAGTTCAAGAAAGAAGAGATCGGTGATTAAAACAAAAAAAATGTTACTTTGACAAGGAAAAATTACATCTCTTCCCCTCAATTTCTTTACATCACTAAGTAATGTTTAAGTTGGGAGTGCCAACGATTGAAGAATAAGAGGCAAACACTTTACTAATAGAGGCTAAGTTTTTCTCCTAAGTGAAATAGATACCCCTGTGAAATGAGTGGGTTACAATACATCACGACAGGCTGATTCATTCTTAATCTGTATACTATTATGAGATAAATGCTCAGATAACATCACTTAGATTGTAGCCTTTCTCTTCAGTTTGCACATTCTTTTGGGCAGCGTTCCGAGCGGCAGCATCTGGATGGATTGTGGCAGTAATACTAGGAATTATATGTGTCGTCCTTTTGGGAATATCAGCATTTTTTGCTACTAATTGTAAGTATTCTACAGAAACCTTATTCTTAGGTTAAATTTTATTGAAACCTTTTTTCTTTTCCTAAAAAGAGAATCAAGAGTAAGTCTACTGAGATAATCACACTTTGACATCAGAAACATTCTTATTTCCAGAGGTTCCTTGGAACTTGAGAAACATTCATGAATCCAAACAAGACAGTCTTTTTAAAGATGAGTTTTTAGCTTTTAAGTTTTTATTTATAGGAAATATAGTTTACATCCAATATTTCATTAGTTTCAGGTGTACTGAATACTGATTTGATGTTTGCATGGCTTCTCAGGTGGTGCTAGTGGTAAAGAACCCACCTGCTAAGGCAGGAGACAAAAGAGGCACGAGTTTGATCCCTGGGTTGGGACGATCCCTGGAGGAGGCCTTAGCTCTTTGTTTATTTTCCCAGAGGCATTGTCTTACTATATCCCTCTTCTGAATACTGACTAGGAAGTCATCTAAATTTTAAAACCAATACTTTTGTTATGGGCTTTTCTCTTTTCTACATAAAAGTCATAAGACTTAAAAGGAAGTAGGAAATGGCAACCCACTCCAATATTCTTGTCTGGAATATTCCATGGATAGAGGAACCTGAAAAGCTACAATCCATAGGGTCGTAAAGAGCCACACATGACTGAGCATGCATACACACATTTCCAAATAAGGAAAATGCTACACATGTTGTAAGCAGTTCAAGAAAGAAGAGATCGGTGATTAAAACAAAAAAAATGTTACTTTGACAAGGAAAAATTACATCTCTTCCCCTCAATTTCTTTACATCACTAAGTAATGTTTAAGTTGGGAGTGCCAACGATTGAAGAATAAGAGGCAAACACTTTACTAATAGAGGCTAAGTTTTTCTCCTAAGTGAAATAGATACCCCTGTGAAATGAGTGGGTTACAATACATCACGACAGGCTGATTCATTCTTAATCTGTATACTATTATGAGATAAATGCTCAGATAACATCACTTAGATTGTAGCCTTTCTCTTCAGTTTGCACATTCTTTTGGGCAGCGTTCCGAGCGGCAGCATCTGGATGGATTGTGGCAGTAATACTAGGAATTATATGTGTCGTCCTTTTGGGAATATCAGCATTTTTTGCTACTAATTGTAAGTATTCTACAGAAACCTTATTCTTAGGTTAAATTTTATTGAAACCTTTTTTCTTTTCCTAAAAAGAGAATCAAGAGTAAGTCTACTGAGATAATCACACTTTGACATCAGAAACATTCTTATTTCCAGAGGTTCCTTGGAACTTGAGAAACATTCATGAATCCAAACAAGACAGTCTTTTTAAAGATGAGTTTTTAGCTTTTAAGTTTTTATTTATAGGAAATATAGTTTACATCCAATATTTCATTAGTTTCAGGTGTACTGAATACTGATTTGATGTTTGCATGGCTTCTCAGGTGGTGCTAGTGGTAAAGAACCCACCTGCTAAGGCAGGAGACAAAAGAGGCACGAGTTTGATCCCTGGGTTGGGACGATCCCCTGGAGGAGGAAATGAGAACCCAATTCCATTTTTCTTGCCTGGGGAGTCCCAAGGACAGGGGAGCCTGACAGGCTACCTTTCATGGGGTCACAAAGAGTTGGACCTGGCTGAGTGATTAAACAGCAGCATAGCCCTTTTCAGCCTGTTGTTTGGTCTTGTGAAAGGGAATAAAGTTGGGAATAGGCTATGTTGACATTTGATGATTTCACTCTCTCATACAGTTCCTGAAATGTGAGAAATAAAATTATGGGATATTTTAAATTTTTTTCTAGTTTTTAATATTGTACATATATTTTCTTCATTTTGAAATGGAAAAGAAAATTTTAGTGTGACAAGGTTGTATTTTACCTATTAAACTAACTGCCTTGTGGTGATGAATTTCAGACCTTCAAAATTCTTTTAATTATAAGAAAATATTGGATAATAACACCCAGGAATCTGAGAACTTCGTGACTCCTGTGAAAAATAAATGCTTTTCAAAAGATCGATTAAACTCAGGTATGGAGTAACATACAAGCACTTGTACTTAAAAATTGGTGTATTGAGTTATTACCAGGAAATCTCCATTGTATTATTAAGCTCATGATCTACAAAAGTTAAGTATGGTAGAGATATTTTTCGCTCAAGAGGATTGCAATTTCTTGCCCCATGATTTGCCTGCATCTTTGAATTGTGAATAATCAAAATTTTGTAGTTTCTGTTTATTGGTCTATCAGTTAACTGATTTTGCAAATAAAGAAGTGAAATCATTTTTGAACTTCTTTCAGAGTAATATCAATCAGAAAAGGCAAACTTTCAGTTCATTTAATTTATATGATATGCATCAGATATAGTATAATTCATAGTAGTTTCTTCTTTGTAGGACAGTATTGTCTACCGATCCTTTGCAAAATGATACTCTGTTGCTTCCCAGGTGGCTCCGTGGTAAAGTATCTACCTGCCAATGCAGGAGACGTGGGTTCGATCCTTGGGTCAGGAGGATCCCCTGGAGAAGGAAATGGCAACCCACTCAAGTATTCTTGCCTGGAGAATTCCATGGACAAAGGAGCCTGGCAGGCTACAGTCAGTGGGGCAGCAAAAAAGAGCTGACAAGGGCTTAAGGGACTAAACAGCAGCAGCAATGGTCCTATGTATCATTTTGCTAACTACACTTGCTTGAAACATATCCCAGCTCCTGCATTGCTCATATGGGTAAAATTCACTTTGCAGGCAATCCCATCCTATCTCTCAAATTTATGAATAACCTGAAAATTCAGGGATCTTCCCCAAAGTTTCTCCAAGTCAACAGCCAAATCAATGGGACTCATCCGTATTCATCAATTAATTTTGATAAACACTGTAGTGGGACTTTTACCTCCTGTCCAGTTTGCTTATCATTATGGTTGCCTTAACATATTCCTGCCAGAATATAATTTAGTAGCTTTGGTTTTGTCTTCTATGAAAATCACTTTGAAGATGCCTTTTTAGTAACTATATTTTTTTGTTCTTACATTTTTCAGATTGCAAATTGAATGGGTAGGAGAAGAAATAAATGGATTATTTTCTTTCTGTAAACTAGTAATTGTTATGGTTTTCTCACTAAGTTGTGTCCAACTGTGACCCCATGGACTGTAATTCATCAGGCTTCTCTGTTCATGGGATTTCCCAGGCGAGAATACTGGAGTGGGTTGCCATTCCTTTCTCCAGGGAATCCTTCCGACCCAAGGATCAAACCCACATCTCCTGCATTGGCAGGTGGATTCTTTACCACTGAGCCACCAGAGAAGCCCAAATTAATAATTACTGTATTCTGATGAAGCGAGAGAGTTCCTGAAGGACAAGCATTGTTAGTATTGATACAAGAATTAAATAATGAAAGTGATACAGTTTGTAAACTCTTAAGTATTTCCTGCTTTTGCATTCGTGTGTTTGTGCCCATGGCATCTTGGAGAAAATTTTGCAGAAAAGAAAAAGTACTTTTTCACCCTCAATAGCAGATACATTATTTTGTCTTTTGAGTCAGCAACAATGTCCTCAGAGCTCAAGAAAAGTAAATAAGACCTGTAGAGCTGGGAAGGGTGTTTGGAGTAGAACTTTCCAGGAAGAGAATCAAACTAACTTAAAACTTCTTTTTAAAAACTGGGGTCTTTTGGAGAAGGAAAGGCCCCTTAAGAATTCCATGGACAAAGGAGCCTGGCAGGCTACAGTCAGTGGGGCAGCAAAAAAGAGCTGACAAGGGCTTAAGGGACTAAACAGCAGCAGCAATGGTCCTATGTATCATTTTGCTAACTACACTTGCTTGAAACATATCCCAGCTCCTGCATTGCTCATATGGGTAAAATTCACTTTGCAGGCAATCCCATCCTATCTCTCAAATTTATGAATAACCTGAAAATTCAGGGATCTTCCCCAAAGTTTCTCCAAGTCAACAGCCAAATCAATGGGACTCATCCGTATTCATCAATTAATTTTGATAAACACTGTAGTGGGACTTTTACCTCCTGTCCAGTTTGCTTATCATTATGGTTGCCTTAACATATTCCTGCCAGAATATAATTTAGTAGCTTTGGTTTTGTCTTCTATGAAAATCACTTTGAAGATGCCTTTTTAGTAACTATATTTTTTTGTTCTTACATTTTTCAGATTGCAAATTGAATGGGTAGGAGAAGAAATAAATGGATTATTTTCTTTCTGTAAACTAGTAATTGTTATGGTTTTCTCACTAAGTTGTGTCCAACTGTGACCCCATGGACTGTAATTCATCAGGCTTCTCTGTTCATGGGATTTCCCAGGCGAGAATACTGGAGTGGGTTGCCATTCCTTTCTCCAGGGAATCCTTCCGACCCAAGGATCAAACCCACATCTCCTGCATTGGCAGGTGGATTCTTTACCACTGAGCCACCAGAGAAGCCCAAATTAATAATTACTGTATTCTGATGAAGCGAGAGAGTTCCTGAAGGACAAGCATTGTTAGTATTGATACAAGAATTAAATAATGAAAGTGATACAGTTTGTAAACTCTTAAGTATTTCCTGCTTTTGCATTCGTGTGTTTGTGCCCATGGCATCTTGGAGAAAATTTTGCAGAAAAAGAAAAAAGTACTTTTTCACCCTCAATAGCAGATACATTATTTTGTCTTTTGAGTCAGCAACAATGTCCTCAGAGCTCAAGAAAAGTAAATAAGACCTGTAGAGCTGGGAAGGGTGTTTGGAGTAAAACTTTCCAGGAAGAGAATCAAACTAACTTAAAAACTTCTTTTTTTAAAAAAGAGAACTTCAGGGAGGAATACAAAAACATATGGTCTTGCTGTGAAGAGAAATGCTACTATTTTTCTGACAGAGAGAAAACCTTTGAAGAGAGTCAGAAATTCTGCATCAACCAGGGCTCCTGTTTGTTGAAGATAGAGGATGAAGATGAACAGGTAATGAGTTTTGAAATTGTAAATTTTTCCTGTATGTTTTTTGTATCCAAGGAGAAAATTGCTTAAAATGTTTAAAGAACATCTGAAAACAATGTATTTGTTAAATGACAATGACTTGTGTTTTCAAGTCAAACGGACAAATTTGTAGTAAATAAAAAAGACTCCCTTGGGCTTTCCTGGTAGTCCAGTAGGTAAAGAGTCCGCCTTGCAGTGCAGGGGTCACCAGTTTGATCCCTGGTCCCAGAAGATCCCACGTGCCGCGGAGTGGCTAGACCAGTGTGTCCAATTACGAACCAGCACTCTGAGGTGCATGTGCCCAGAGTCGGTGCTGTGCAGAGGCCACAGCAATAGGAGGCCCACACAGGCCAAAGAATAAAGATGGATGAAAGTAAATAAATAAAAAACCAATAAATGAGGCCAAAAATTAAAAAAAAGAAAAGAAAAGAGAGACTCCTTTGTTAGAGAGTCTCCTCTCTGCAACTTCCTTGTAGTTCTCCTTAGTGAGAACTACAGTGTCTCAGTTATAATTTTGTTTTGAAACAAAACCTTAAACTCTGGCAACGATGCTCTGTGTCTGCTCTAGGAAGCAAACTGAAATTTCTGAACACAAAGGCATCTCTAATGAAACCATCAGGGGAGCTTCTCTTTTATTACATTGCTCTGTTTTGAAGTCCTTCAAGAATAATGGATCCTTTAAGGTGCTGGTACTTGTGGCACATAAGGAATGACTAGGTAATAATAATCCTCATTGAAAATATAAAAAAAGGTTTTGGTAAGAATCAAATTATAATTCTTTGTGTCCACATTACTTTCTTTTTATTTTGTATTGGGGTATAGCCAAATAGCACACAATGTTGTAGTTTCCGGTGAACAGGGAAGGGACTCAACCATATATATGCATGTATCTGTTCTCCCCTTGAGCTCTCCTCTTATCCTGGCTACCACATAGCATTGATCAGTTTCATGTGTTAGGTCCTTGTTGGTTATCCATTGTAAATATTACAGTGTGTATTCACATTATTTTCATTTTTTCTTGTTAAAAAAAGACAAGACACTGAATTACATGTAGGGTTCTTCCTTCACAGGAATTTATTCAGTCTTTGGTGTCTTATTTTTATTGGATTGGATTAACTCGAAAAGGGCTTGTCAGCCCCTGGAAGTGGGAAGATGGCTCTTTGATACAATATAAGTTGTAAGTATCTGAAACACTGGAAGGCTTCAGTTTGCTTGTTAACTATGGGAATGAATTGCTCAAAAAAGTTTCACAAAGCAAGGTTTTTCTGATCTCATCAGCAGTTCTAACAGATTAATTTTAATTTCATAAAGTATCCTAGGCATTAGAGAAACACTTCTGACTTTTATGCTTCTGTACTGGTATTCCTGTGGTTTATTCAACTGGTGATTGTTGTGGTTGTTCAATGCCTCAGTCGTGTCCAACTCTTTGCAAACCATGGATTGCAGTATGCCTGGGTTCCCTGTCCTTCACCGTCTCCTGGAACTTGCTCAAACTCATGTCCATTGAGATACCATCCAACCATCTCATCCTGTGTCATCCCCTTCTCCTGCCTTCAGTCTTTCCCAGCATCTGGGTGTTTTCCATTGAGTCAGCTCTTCACATCAGGCGGCTAAAGTATTGGAACTTCAGCATTAGTCCTTCCAAAGAATGTTCAGAGTTGATTTCCTTTAGGATTGACTGGTTTGATCTTACTGTCTAAGGGACTCTTAAGAGTCTTGTCCAACACCACAGTTCAAAAGCATCCTTTAAGGTGCTGGTACTTGTGGCACATAAGGAATGACTAGGTAATAATAATCCTCATTGAAAATATAAAAAAAGGTTTTGGTAAGAATCAAATTATAATTCTTTGTGTCCACATTACTTTCTTTTTATTTTGTATTGGGGTATAGCCAAATAGCACACAATGTTGTAGTTTCCGGTGAACAGGGAAGGGACTCAACCATATATATGCATGTATCTGTTCTCCCCTTGAGCTCTCCTCTTATCCTGGCTACCACATAGCATTGATCAGTTTCATGTGTTAGGTCCTTGTTGGTTATCCATTGTAAATATTACAGTGTGTATTCACATTATTTTCATTTTTTCTTGTTAAAAAAAGACAAGACACTGAATTACATGTAGGGTTCTTCCTTCACAGGAATTTATTCAGTCTTTGGTGTCTTATTTTTATTGGATTGGATTAACTCGAAAAGGGCTTGTCAGCCCCTGGAAGTGGGAAGATGGCTCTTTGATACAATATAAGTTGTAAGTATCTGAAACACTGGAAGGCTTCAGTTTGCTTGTTAACTATGGGAATGAATTGCTCAAAAAAGTTTCACAAAGCAAGGTTTTTCTGATCTCATCAGCAGTTCTAACAGATTAATTTTAATTTCATAAAGTATCCTAGGCATTAGAGAAACACTTCTGACTTTTATGCTTCTGTACTGGTATTCCTGTGGTTTATTCAACTGGTGATTGTTGTGGTTGTTCAATGCCTCAGTCGTGTCCAACTCTTTGCAAACCATGGATTGCAGTATGCCTGGGTTCCCTGTCCTTCACCGTCTCCTGGAACTTGCTCAAACTCATGTCCATTGAGATACCATCCAACCATCTCATCCTGTGTCATCCCCTTCTCCTGCCTTCAGTCTTTCCCAGCATCTGGGTGTTTTCCATTGAGTCAGCTCTTCACATCAGGCGGCTAAAGTATTGGAACTTCAGCATTAGTCCTTCCAAAGAATGTTCAGAGTTGATTTCCTTTAGGATTGACTGGTTTGATCTTACTGTCTAAGGGACTCTTAAGAGTCTTGTCCAACACCACAGTTCAAAAGCATCAATTCTTTCAGCTTTCTTTACAGTCCAACTCTCACATCCATACATGACTATTGAACAGCATAGCTTTGACTCTGTGGACCTTTGCCAGCAAAGTAATGTCTCTGTTTTTTAATACATTGCCTATGTTGGTCATGGCTTTTCTTTCAAGGAGCACCTTTTTTTTTTTTTCCCCTTTATTTTAAAGATTTTACAGAGTTTTGTTGTTCACCAACATGTATGTTCCCAGATCATTCATATGCATATCCCTGGGCCCTCCCCCCACCCAGTTCCCCCTCTCCCATCCCTCCAGACCATCGCCCCAAGTGGTTGTAGGTACTCCTATTCCCCTAGCACAATGACAATAGCTATCTTTTCCACACATGACAGTATAGGTTTCCATGTTACTCCCTCCATGCCTCCCTCCCACTGTTCGGTCTCCACAATGTCTTTATGTCTATTCTCTGTTTTTTCATGAGTTCACTGCGTGTGTTATCACGACCATCTTACTAGATCCCATATATATGAGTTAGTATACTATACTTGTCTTTCTCTTTTTGACTTACCTCACTTTTTATGATAGGTTCTAGAGCCAGCCACCTCATTAGGACTGAGTCTTCTGCATTTCTTTTAATAGCTGAGTAGTATTCCATTGTATATATGTACCAGAGCTTCTGTATCCATTCATTTGTCAATGAACATCTAGGTTACTTCCATGTTCTGGCTATTGTATAGAGAGCTGCAATGAACATTGGGGTACAGGTACCTCTTTCATTTTTGATTTCATCAGGATATAGGCCTAATAGTGGGATTGCTGGGTCATAGGGTGCTTCTATTTTTAGTCTTTTAAGGAATCTCCATATTGTCTTCCATAGAGGTTGTATCAATTTACATTCCCACCAGCAATGCAAGAGGGTTCCCTTTTCTCCGCACCCTCTCCAGCATTTGTTGTCTGTTGATTTGTTGATGATGGCCATTCTGACAGGTGTGAGGTGGTATCTCATTGTGGTTTTAATTTGCATTTCTCTGATAATAAGCGAGGTTGAGCATCGTTTCATGTATTTTTGGGCCATCTGTATGTCCTCTTTGGAGAGGCGTCTTTTTAGATCTTTTTCCCATTCTTTGATTGGGCTGCCAAGGCGCACCTTTTAATTTCATGACTACAGTCACCATCTGTAGTGATTTTGGAACCCAAGAAAATAAAGTCTGTCACTGTTTCCATTGTTTGCCGATCTGTTTGCCATGAAGTTATGGGGTTGGATGCCATGTTCTTAGTGTTTTTAATGTTGAGTTTTAGGCCAGCTTTTTCACAGTCCTCTTTCACCTTCATCAAGAGACTCTTTAGTTCCTCTTTGCTTTCTGCCATAAGGGCGGTGTCATCTACATATACGAGGTTGTTGATATTTCTCCTAGCAATCTTGAACCAGTGATTCTTTCAGTTAAAATTTATTTTCTGTTTGAAATCATTCTTAATTTCCTGCTTCAAAATTAGTTCCTCTTTTGTGCTCCCAAATACTGTTTTCTTCTTTATCATTTCATGTCCAATATAGAATATACTCTTTCATCTTTTGTCCATCCACAGCACTCAACATATACCATTTGATGATTGCTTAACAAATTAAAAATCTCTCTCTCTCTCTCTCTCTCTCTCTCTCTCTATATATATATATATATATATATATATATATATATATATATAGAATTTCCTAGACATAACTAGATGGTAGCTGGAAATGTGGCAATGAATAGTTGTTGTTGTTTTAGTTGCTAAGTCATGGCTGACTGTGAGACCTCATGGACCTGGAGCCCACCAGGGTCCTCTGTCCATGGGATTCCCAGGCAAGAGTATTGTAGTGGCTTGCCATTTTCCTCTCTGTGGGATCTGCTCCACCCAGGGATCTGTCTCCTGCATTAGTAGGCAGTTTCTTTACTGCTGAACCACCAGGGAATTCCTCCATGACTAGTTGCATGGTCTAAATTGAATATTTTCACTATCTATCTAGATATTTCACTGTCTGGCAAAGCCCATTTCATATTACAAAGAAGTATACACCATCAAGAAACACTTTGAAAATGTATTGGACTCAGTGTATTGTTTTTTTCTCATTTTTCATGATGTATTTTTCTATGATAATCTTTAGATGAATTTTTCCCATAGATGTTATTAACAAATAAATTAATAACTTCTTAACAACTGTTAATGGCAGAGATGGGCTGAAGACTAGGTCACCTACTACTAGAGTTGGTCCTTTCTACACTATAGAATTATTTAGAATGCTTTTCTATTTGCCGTAATACATGTTCCACATCTGCAGTTAACCACATGAAATATGCTCTTTTATATTTTTGCATGTTTGCGCATGTTACACCCTTTATCTGGATGACCTGTAGTTCCACTCTTCATCTGGTTAGATCCTAGTCATTAATTTATTTTATTTAAATTTTTTTTTTATTGGAGTCTAATTGCTTTACAATGCTGTGTTAGTTTCTACTGTACACTGAAGTGAATCGGATATACATCTACATAAATCCCACATATACATAGATCCCGTACCATTTGGGTCATCACAGAGCACTGAGTAGAGTTCCCTGTGCTCCACAGCAGCTTCTTACCAGTTATCTATTCTATACATAGTATGAATACTCTATGTCAGTCCCCATCTCCCGGTTCATCCCACCACCCTCGCTTCCCCTTTGGTATCCATGCATTCATTCTCTATATCTGTGTCTCTATTTCTACTTTGTAGATAAGATCATATATACCATTTGTTTCTGATTCCATGTATGCATATTAATATATGATATGTGTTTTCTCTTTCTGACTTACTTCACTCTGTATGACAATCTCTAGGTCCATTCCCATCACTACAAAAAGACCAATTTCATTCCTTTTTATGGCTGAATGATATTCTATGTATATATGTACCACATCTTCTTTATCCATTCCTCTGTTTATAGAAGTTTAGGTTGTTTCCATATATTGGCTATTGTAAATAATGCTGCAATGAACATTGGTGCATTTGTCTTTTTGAATTATGGCTTTCTCTGGATCGTTAATTTCTGAGATAATTATATCATTTATTTACTTGTGCATGCACAGATTTAATCACTCATAAACCATGTATCACATTCTGTTTTGTGTTCTGCACTAAACATGTATACCTTTTTAAAGATTCAGTTGACATCTTCCCATGTCAAAACTGTGTTCCCTGACAAACTCTTTCCTTGTCTGAAGCCACCTTTCTGTGCCAAATGAATGTGTCAGTCCCTCTGTGTGTAAATCCCTTGGGGACAGGAATAGATTTTCCCTGTATCTGTATTCCAGGACCTTGGTAATAGGGTGGTACCCTGGAAATGTTTGTTGAGTGAATAAAAACAGAGATATAATCAATATATATACAACTATATATGTATATCCCCCTTCTTATATTAGTATGTCTACTGGAAATATGATTTCTATCTGAATATTAGGCTCAATTTTTCTTCTTCCCTCATTAACAGACCTTTGTTAGATCCTAGTCATTAATTTATTTTATTTAAATTTTTTATTGGAGTCTAATTGCTTTACAATGCTGTGTTAGTTTCTACTGTACACTGAAGTGAATCGGATATACATCTACATAAATCCCACATATACATAGATCCCGTACCATTTGGGTCATCACAGAGCACTGAGTAGAGTTCCCTGTGCTCCACAGCAGCTTCTTACCAGTTATCTATTCTATACATAGTATGAATACTCTATGTCAGTCCCCATCTCCCGGTTCATCCCACCACCCTCGCTTCCCCTTTGGTATCCATGCATTCATTCTCTATATCTGTGTCTCTATTTCTACTTTGTAGATAAGATCATATATACCATTTGTTTCTGATTCCATGTATGCATATTAATATATGATATGTGTTTTCTTTCTGACCTACTTCACTCTGTATGACAATCTCTAGGTTCATTCCCATCACTACAAAAAGACCAATTTCATTCCTTTTTATGGCTGAATGATATTCTATGTATATATGTACCACATCTTCTTTATCCATTCCTCTGTTTATAGAAGTTTAGGTTGTTTCCATATATTGGCTATTGTAAATAATGCTGCAATGAACATTGGTGCATTTGTCTTTTTGAATTATGGCTTTCTCTGGATCGTTAATTTCTGAGATAATTATATCATTTATTTACTTGTGCATGCACAGATTTAATCACTCATAAACCATGTATCACATTCTGTTTTGTGTTCTGCACTAAACATGTATACCTTTTTAAAGATTCAGTTGACATCTTCCCATGTCAAAACTGTGTTCCCTGACAAACTCTTTCCTTGTCTGAAGCCACCTTTCTGTGCCAAATGAATGTGTCAGTCCCTCTGTGTGTAAATCCCTTGGGGACAGGAATAGATTTTCCCTGTATCTGTATTCCAGGACCTTGGTAATAGGGTGGTACCCTGGAAATGTTTGTTGAGTGAATAAAAACAGAGATATAATCAATATATATACAACTATATATGTATATCCCCCTTCTTATATTAGTATGTCTACTGGAAATATGATTTCTATCTGAATATTAGGCTCAATTTTTCTTCTTCCCCTCATTAACAGACCTTTACAGAGTTCAGTGACAAACAACAACTGTGCGTATATCACAGCAACCAAAATAGCTGCCACAACCTGCACTAAGCAGTTCTTCTTTATTTGTGAGAAGAATTTGACTAGTCTTGATTTCAAAAGATAATACAGAAGATAAATGAAGAGAGAAGATAAATGAAGTAGTCAACATTGTGATGCATCTACTTTTTCCCTGCAAGATGCAAGTGAATGCTATGTGTTCCCGACATTGGTCTGTTTTAAGTTAATTGCATGTATAAGAGAACTTGTAATTTGTTGTGGATACTTAGAGTGTCAGAGCTTCATTTGCATGGGAAGGGGTTGATGACCACCTCCTTTGACATGATTTCAAGTAGAATTTCTTTTGATGGAAAGATAAATATATAGTTCAGAAACTATTAGTAATATTCTTTTCTCCTCTATTTCAGCTGAATTTTATTGCAACATGTGGTATCTCTCATATACTTTATGAGAAAATAGCCATTGCATTTGAGCTATTTTTAAACTGATGTTCAGGAAGTCAAGATGAAACATGATAGGACTATGTACACTCATTTTTGTTTTCCTGAGAAGTGTATTTGTACCTTCAGATAGAATGAGTCTCATTTCTACATTTCTGCTTATTGCTTTTAAGCTTCAGATTTTTCACAATTAATATAAGAATTTGTAGTTGAAAAATAAAATAATAAAATACAGAAGTACATTGAATAAAACTGATTCCATAATCCCTTCTCCTAATTTCTTTGCCTTTCCAGTATCACATTCTTTTTGTTCTGCAAAATAAAGATTTTGACATCTTCCCATGTCAAAACTGTGTTCCCTGACAAACTCTTTCCTTGTCTGAAGCCACCTTTCTGTGCCAAATGAATGTGTCAGTCCCTCTGTGTGTAAATCCCTTGGGGACAGGAATAGATTTTCCCTGTATCTGTATTCCAGGACCTTGGTAATAGGGTGGTACCCTGGAAATGTTTGTTGAGTGAATAAAAACAGAGATATAATCAATATATATACAACTATATATGTATATCCCCCTTCTTATATTAGTATGTCTACTGGAAATATGATTTCTATCTGAATATTAGGCTCAATTTTTCTTCTTCCCCTCATTAACAGACCTTTACAGAGTTCAGTGACAAACAACAACTGTGCGTATATCACAGCAACCAAAATAGCTGCCACAACCTGCACTAAGCAGTTCTTCTTTATTTGTGAGAAGAATTTGACTAGTCTTGATTTCAAAAGATAATACAGAAGATAAATGAAGAGAGAAGATAAATGAAGTAGTCAACATTGTGATGCATCTACTTTTTCCCTGCAAGATGCAAGTGAATGCTATGTGTTCCCGACATTGGTCTGTTTTAAGTTAATTGCATGTATAAGAGAACTTGTAATTTGTTGTGGATACTTAGAGTGTCAGAGCTTCATTTGCATGGGAAGGGGTTGATGACCACCTCCTTTGACATGATTTCAAGTAGAATTTCTTTTGATGGAAAGATAAATATATAGTTCAGAAACTATTAGTAATATTCTTTTCTCCTCTATTTCAGCTGAATTTTATTGCAACATGTGGTATCTCTCATATACTTTATGAGAAAATAGCCATTGCATTTGAGCTATTTTTAAACTGATGTTCAGGAAGTCAAGATGAAACATGATAGGACTATGTACACTCATTTTTGTTTTCCTGAGAAGTGTATTTGTACCTTCAGATAGAATGAGTCTCATTTCTACATTTCTGCTTATTGCTTTTAAGCTTCAGATTTTTCACAATTAATATAAGAATTTGTAGTTGAAAAATAAAAATAATAAAATACAGAAGTACATTGAATAAAAACTGATTCCATAATCCCTTCTCCTAATTTCTTTGCCTTTCCAGTTGCACTGTTAATATTTTGGATTGTATCTTTCTAGACTATTTTGTCTGTTGTTTTGATGTAGATAGTGCTATGTGAAACTTTATTACATATACATCTCTGTGAATGTATTTTAACATTTCTAGAAAGTATAAATTGAGAAGGGAAAACTTTCACATCAAGTAGTATGTATCTTTTAAATCCTCAAAAATAGATACTTTCTAAAAAAGCTGTCAATTAGTACCCATATATACAATGCATGTATACCTTTCTTCAAATCCTTACTAATATATTACCAGGGGCTTCCCCTGGTGGTCCAGTGGATAAGGACACCGCCTTGCAGTGCAAGGGGCTGATGTGTCCAATCACCGAGCCGGAGCTCTGGAGCGCATGCGCCCAGAGCTGGCGCTCTGCGACAACAGACGCCACCGCGATGGGAGGCCCACAGGAGCCAAAGAACAAAGACGGATGAAAAATAGAGAAATGGAAGACCAATAGAAGTGGCCCGCCCACTCCCCTCCCTCCCCAACCCGACCCCCGCCCAAAGTAAATAAATAAAATCTTTAAAAAAAAAAAAAAATATATATATATATATATATTACCAATTTTTAATAGGCGCAAATTTTTTTTTAATTGTTGTTTTAGCTAACACATTCAATATTACCTGTGAGCCAGAGCATCTGTTCTGTGATCTGGCCAATTATTCTGTGAATGGCTGTTTTATTTTCTTTATTCATTGTTTTTCTATTCGTTTATCTTCCTCTTTTTATTTAGTGATTATAGAAAGTGCTTATGTCTTTTCGTATTTTTACTCAGTATATTTTTATCATCTTTGAACTTAGTTTTACGTGATTTTTTATGTATAGTATATATGACAGTATTTTTCTTTATGACACAGGATTCTTATATCACTTGAGGCCTTTTCTTTCTAATATTTAAAATAATCTTTTGTCTTTCTATTACTTTAGGGAAGATTTAATTTCTGGAATAACGAGGATTACCATGTGCTGAAATAAATATATATTTATATATAATTAATATACAATATATTATATGTTAATGTATATAGTTAATATATACTGATATATTAATATATCAGTATTACTAATCCATATTATTAATAAATAAATACTGAAAATTCAGTATATAGAATTCACAGTTCTTTTTTTTTAATTTTGGCCTCTTTTATTGTTTTTTTATTTATTTATTTTCATCCATCTTTATTATTTGGCCAGTATGCATAAGCCTCCCATCACAGTGGCCTCTCTCGTTGCAGAGCACTGGGTCCAGGTGCATGAGCCTCAGAGCACTGGCTCCTAATTGGACACGCCAGCCCAGCCGTTCTGTGGCATGTGGGATCTTCCCAGGTCAGGGATCGAACCAGTGCCCCTTGCACTGCAAGGCGGACTCTTTACCCACTGGACCACCAGGGAAGCCCCCACATTGCTTTTTCAAAAGTTTTATTTTATGTTGGAGTATAGTTGATTAACAATGTGATGGTTTCAGGTGGACAGCACAGGGACTCAGCCATGCACATATATGTATCCATTCTCCTCCAACTCCCCTCCCATTCAGGCTGCCACATAACATTGAGCAGAATTCCCTGTGCTCTACAGTAGGTCATTGTTGGCTATGTATTGTAAAAACAGCAATGTGTACATGTCAATCCCAAACAGCCTAACTATCCCTTTAGGATTCAAATATTTTAAAGCTGAGTATCACAGATTACCAATTAGCAGCTTCTTATAGAGAAGACACTATGACAGAAATCCCAGAAGACAGAGCCGAGGCTCAAGTGCTCCTCTGGGTCACAGAGACAAAGAAGGATTACATTGAAGAATGAGAAGAATGTTTACAAACACAGCAGAGGGTCTTCCTGAGCCTCCAGCTTCTCCAGTGGGTAAAAGAGATCCCAAGGTGGACATCCAGGGCCTCAGCATTGTGAGTCACTTCCTGGATAACTCGTCTGGGTCTTGCATCACAGGACTGTGGGAAGAATCTGTGGGGCTTCAGCATGGACATCAGGTTGGAAGAGAGAAAGGAAACGGGGCTTAGAGCAACCAGCATCAGCGTCTTGGAAGACCATGTTCCTCCTCACAGTGGCACCTGAGGACGGATCCCAGCCAGCAGCTGGGTCCATTTTCACATTAGATCCCCAACCACCGGCATCTAAGGCCTGATAATCTCATGTGGAACTGCTGTAATCATAAGAGAAATAAGTGCACAGTAAATGCAATGCACTTGAATCATTTTGAAACCATCCCTTCAACCCCACTCCAAAAGGTTGGGGATTTTTTTCTGCAATTGCACTTGCAGATACAAGATGAGGCTCTGTCTCCCAGAGAGCTCCATGTTCAGTTCTGCCTAATTCGCCCTGCAAACAATACATGCAGGCCTGTTCTGCTGTCTCTCCCAGGAAGCATAACCTCCCTGCTACCGAATACATCCCCCAGGCCCACTCGACCAGGAACGTAACCATAGCATCTGGAAAGCTGTGTAGTTCATGATAGTCTTCCAACAGTGGCAACTGTGTAGAGACTCTGGCCAGCAGCTTTGCCAATATGCAGAGCTGAACTGGTGGCCCTATCTGACCAGAACGATCAGTGCAACGTTCTGCCTCCCTTGGGTCTCAGGTGGTCAGCTGACCTTTTCTTTGAGCCTGATTCGCCACCCTGCTTGAACAGGAAAGTGGGTTTGTGGCTCTGCATATTGCTGAGAGTAGCTTTTAGTCCCACTTAACAAGGAAGCCTGACTGGAGCATCCAGGAGTATGTATAGCCCATCCTACAGCCTGGCTTGCAGTATATGCCTGAGCACAGAGCACAGCCCATCTGAACTGAGCAGCTCTACCCACTTGCTTCATCTGTCAGAGGAGCCCAGTGAACCGTCCTTCCTCATTTGGGTCACAAGCCAAGAAGCTGTACTGGCATGGAACCTGTTGTTCTATGGCCCCCACTGGGCTGGAAACAAATTCAAAGCACCTCTGTGGCTGAATATAACCTTTAGCGCAGCCAACCAGGAAGCTTAATCAGAACATCTGGGAACCTGGAGAACTTATCCTGCAGCCAGTTTATGATGGGATTTATGTGGAAAGCCTAGACAATGGCTCTGGCCATCTGCAAAGCTGAGCCTAAGGGGTTCCATCTGGCTAAGGAGTTGAGTGGTCAGTTCTGCCAGATGTGGGTACCCAGCTATTGAGCTGTTATGCTGTGGTTCTCAATTCAGGCCCTTGCCTGGGCAGGGAAGAAAGTTGACAGATCAGCCCAGAAGCTGAGTGGAGCATGCAGTCCTTTTGACTAGGAAGTCTGACAGAGTATCTGAGGAGATAGAGTGACCATCTCAAAACCATGCTAGGGCAAGAAAGCTAAGGCAACAGTCCTATCCAACTGTTTACAGCCTGTGGCACCACCCGACCTCAGAGCTCAGGGAATGGCCTTGCCCAAATAGAAACCCCAGTAGCAAGCCTTACCTGAATAAAATGCTACCAGCTGATCTGTCCAGAACCCCAAGTTGAGCTGACTGATATCTTCCAAATCAAACATGTAAAGTTTGGATGAGAAGATGGCTTCCTAAAGTGTGCAGATACAAAGGATAATGGATGATAAAGGATCAGGTAAACATGACATTAATAAGAGGAACTAGTTTAGCTCCAATAACTGACCTTAATGAAATGAAGATCTATGATTGGAGAAGGGAAGTAAAGGCCGCAATTTTTTGTTACTAAAGGCAAAACTGTAAACAGACATGGTCCCAAATTATTTAACTTTTGGTGTGTCAATATGTTAGTTATCTTTTTGCCTTTTCATACTATTCATGGGTAGATCTTTGGTCACCTGATGCGAAGAGCTGACTTATTTGGAAAGACTTTAATTCTGGGAAAGATTGAGGGAAAGCAGAGAAGAGAGTGGCAGAGGAATGAGATGGTTGGATGGCATCACTAACTCCATGGACATGAGTTTGAGCAAGCTCCGGGAGATGGTGAAGGACAGGGAAGACCAGTGTGCTATAGTTCACAGGGTTGTAGAGTAAGACACAACTTAGAAATTGGACAACAATGAATAACAACATGTGAGTTATTGAACAAAAATTGCACATGGAAAGATTCTAAGGATCAAAAATAAAACAAAGTATCTCCCTTTATCTCTTTTATTTTTTTTCACACACATTCACATTTATTTTCTACTTAACCCATTTTTCTCTTTTCCTTATATTCTAATATAAAGCTTGAAGCTGAGCCTAAGGGGTTTTCAAAATCTGGCTAAGGAGTTTTGAGTGGTCAGTTCTGCCAGATGTGGGTACCCAGCTATTGAGCTGTTATGCTGTGGTTCTCAATTCAGGCCCTTGCCTGGGCAGGGAAGAAAGTTGACAGATCAGCCCAGAAGCTGAGTGGAGCATGCAGTCCTTTTGACTAGGAAGTCTGACAGAGTATCTGAGGAGATAGAGTGACCATCTCAAAACCATGCTAGGGCAAGAAAGCTAAGGCAACAGTCCTATCCAACTGTTTACAGCCTGTGGCACCACCCGACCTCAGAGCTCAGGGAATGGCCTTGCCCAAATAGAAACCCCAGTAGCAAGCCTTACCTGAATAAAATGCTACCAGCTGATCTGTCCAGAACCCCAAGTTGAGCTGACTGATATCTTCCAAATCAAACATGTAAAGTTTGGATGAGAAGATGGCTTCCTAAAGTGTGCAGATACAAAGGATAATGGATGATAAAGGATCAGGTAAACATGACATTAATAAGAGGAACTAGTTTAGCTCCAATAACTGACCTTAATGAAATGAAGATCTATGATTGGAGAAGGGAAGTAAAGGCCGCAATTTTTTGTTACTAAAGGCAAAACTGTAAACAGACATGGTCCCAAATTATTTAACTTTTGGTGTGTCAATATGTTAGTTATCTTTTTGCCTTTTCATACTATTCATGGGTAGATCTTTGGTCACCTGATGCGAAGAGCTGACTTATTTGGAAAGACTTTAATTCTGGGAAAGATTGAGGGAAAGCAGAGAAGAGAGTGGCAGAGGAATGAGATGGTTGGATGGCATCACTAACTCCATGGACATGAGTTTGAGCAAGCTCCGGGAGATGGTGAAGGACAGGGAAGACCAGTGTGCTATAGTTCACAGGGTTGTAGAGTAAGACACAACTTAGAAATTGGACAACAATGAATAACAACATGTGAGTTATTGAACAAAAATTGCACATGGAAAGATTCTAAGGATCAAAAATAAAACAAAGTATCTCCCTTTATCTCTTTTATTTTTTTTCACACACATTCACATTTATTTTCTACTTAACCCATTTTTCTCTTTTCCTTATATTCTAATATAAAGAAGAGTTTTGAACTCAATTTCTCCACACTCACCTAATTTTTACCAGCTCTAAGATGAAAAAATAAGTGAAAATTGCATACAAGAAATACATAATATAAAAATAAAAATTACAAACTTTTTTTGGGGTTTGTTTTCGGAAAATTATTTCAAAATTTTATGTACTCTCTCTGCTTTATTATGAAGTTTGTGCTAACTAAGCCATATCTTGCTGTTATTTTGCTTTGCCTTTTTAACCTAATGCGATCAGGAACATTCTCTCTCTGTCTCTTAATATCTCATTTTATTTACTTATTCATTTATTTCATCTTGAGGTTAAATCTTGGTTTCTGTGAACTTGTCCTTTCAATCAATATCATTTTAGTGTTTCCTTTTCTTTGATACTGGCTGGACTTGGTGAATGTAAAAATAGTGAAGTATGAGTATTAGTTTAGTAGGAGCTGAAAAATTAAATAAAATTTGATGAAAAAAGGAAGTATAGGAAGCATTATAAAAATATCTAAAGATACATTGATATTTTTAAGGACAGGAAAGTGTTTTGGGGAAAATGTCTTTATATCAACCAATTAATAAGGGCCTCATTCTTTACTCAAAATTGTTAGAAAGATAATAGAAAATCCTTAAAGATGTGATATATTCATAATCTGATATAATATTTTATATTTTTACTTACTGTAGATATTGTTGATAAAATATTCAAAGCTATACAATTTGCAAGTTTTTCTAAAACCTATCATAGGTGTTTTAATTGTGTAAACCTGGAAGTTGATTTTAAATGGCTCAAGAAGTGAAAACTACTGAGTTGGGGGAGGATGGCATCACTAACTCCATGGACATGAGTTTGAGCAAGCTCCGGGAGATGGTGAAGGACAGGGAAGACCAGTGTGCTATAGTTCACAGGGTTGTAGAGTAAGACACAACTTAGAAATTGGACAACAATGAATAACAACATGTGAGTTATTGAACAAAAATTGCACATGGAAAGATTCTAAGGATCAAAAATAAAACAAAGTATCTCCCTTTATCTCTTTTATTTTTTTTCACACACATTCACATTTATTTTCTACTTAACCCATTTTTCTCTTTTCCTTATATTCTAATATAAAGAAGAGTTTTGAACTCAATTTCTCCACACTCACCTAATTTTTACCAGCTCTAAGATGAAAAAATAAGTGAAAATTGCATACAAGAAATACATAATATAAAAATAAAAATTACAAACTTTTTTTGGGGTTTGTTTTCGGAAAATTATTTCAAAATTTTATGTACTCTCTCTGCTTTATTATGAAGTTTGTGCTAACTAAGCCATATCTTGCTGTTATTTTGCTTTGCCTTTTTAACCTAATGCGATCAGGAACATTCTCTCTCTGTCTCTTAATATCTCATTTTATTTACTTATTCATTTATTTCATCTTGAGGTTAAATCTTGGTTTCTGTGAACTTGTCCTTTCAATCAATATCATTTTAGTGTTTCCTTTTCTTTGATACTGGCTGGACTTGGTGAATGTAAAAATAGTGAAGTATGAGTATTAGTTTAGTAGGAGCTGAAAAATTAAATAAAATTTGATGAAAAAAGGAAGTATAGGAAGCATTATAAAAATATCTAAAGATACATTGATATTTTTAAGGACAGGAAAGTGTTTTGGGGAAAATGTCTTTATATCAACCAATTAATAAGGGCCTCATTCTTTACTCAAAATTGTTAGAAAGATAATAGAAAATCCTTAAAGATGTGATATATTCATAATCTGATATAATATTTTATATTTTTACTTACTGTAGATATTGTTGATAAAATATTCAAAGCTATACAATTTGCAAGTTTTTTCTAAAACCTATCATAGGTGTTTTAATTGTGTAAACCTGGAAGTTGATTTTAAATGGCTCAAGAATGAAAACTACTAACAATTGCTTTTCATTGGTTGCTGTTTTTCAGTCACAAAGTTGTGTCTGATTCTTTGTGACTCCACAGACTGCAACACTCAGGGTTTCCCTCTCTCCCAGAGTTTGCTCAAACTCACGTCCATTGAAATGCCATCCAACCATCTCATCCTCTGTCACCCCCTTCTCCTTTTACTCTCAATCTTTCCCAGCATCAGGGTCTTTTCCAATGAGTTGGCTCTTTGCATCAGGTGGCCAGAGTATTGGAGCTTCAGCCTCAGCATCAGTCTTTCTAATGAATATTCAGGATTGATTTATCTCTTGGCTGTCACTGGTGGCTTGCCCTAAATTTTTAGGAATATATATGTATCTATTAACCTGTTAGCATTAGACATTAATAAACGTATAGTCTGTACAACTTTTAAAAACAGTAGAGGTGACACATTATGATAAGTATATTTTGCTTTTTGGAATATATTTTCCACTTGATTCTTTTTAAAAAATTTTATTTTTTATTGGAGTATAGTTGATTTGCAATGTTGTCCTTGTGGATTAATTTAAATGTAGCCCTGTGCTCATTAAATTTTTTCTTATTGTGATTGAAGTAAGATAGTATAAAATATACTATTTTGACGCTATTTAACTGTGAATTTCAGTGGCACTAAATATATTCACATTGCCGTGGAACTGTCACCATCATCCATCTTCCGGATTTTTCACCTTCCTAAACTGAAACTGTCCTCATTAAACACTAACGGTCCATTCCCCCTCCCTTCCCATCCCTTATCCTCCAGTCTTGGCATCTACTAATGTGTCAATACTTTCTGACTCTATGAATTTGACTATTCTAAGTACCTTGTATAAGTGAAATTAAACAATATTTGTCTGTACCAATGTATACTGGAATGCATTTCTAAGACTAACTTAATATATGTTCTACAAACAGATTGTACCTTCTTTTATGTTTACTCCCCTGTGGTATGCACAGTGTAATGTGTACATTTTAATCTTTTGAAAATTGTATTTGGCTTTTTTAAATTATTATTCAGAGTTTTGTTGTTTACTGCCACACATCAACCTGAATCCACCGTAGGTATACATATGTAACCTGCCCTCTGGAACTTCCCCACTCCCACCCCGTCCTCATTCCACCCCTCCAGGTCACCACAGAGCCCCTGTTTGAGATCCCCTAGTACTGCAGCATATTTCCCCCCCTCACCTCAGTGTCCGTATGTTTGCCCTCTATGTCTGTTTCTCCATTGCTGCTCTGCATATACATTTATCTGTACATGTTAAACTCCCAGTCTATTTCCCCCTTCTGGTCCCCCTGGGTAAACAAATTCATTCTCTAAGTTTGTGAGTCTTTTGCTATTTTGTAAACAAGCTTATTTGTAGCTTTTTTTTTTTTTTTTTTTTTTAAGATTCCACATATAAGTGTACAGATGAACCTATTTGCAGGGCAGAAATAGAGATGCAGATGTACAGAATGAACATGTGGACATGTGGGGGAAGGAAAAGGTGGGGTGAATTGGGAGATTAGTATTGACATATATACACTACCATGTAAGACATAGTGGGAACCTACTATAAAGCACCAAGAGCTCAGCTCAGTGCTCTTGATGATCAAGGTGGGGGCATAGAGGGTTGGGGAGGGAGAGAAGCCCAAAAGGGAGGGGATATATGTATACATATAGCTGATTCACTTGATTGTACAGCAGAAATTAACACAATATTGTAAAGCAATTATATTCCAGTAAAAGTGTTATGAAATACCACCTAATAGATTCTGACCCTTAAGCCTCCCAACAGACTCCACTTGTGTGGACAGTATTCCCAATGTTGCTGAAGAGGATGAGACTTCCACTGTTAGTTGCCTCACTCACTGTTGCCACAGAGAAAGAAAAAGTATGAACTTCAGTCAGCTTTTACCCCAGCCCCATCACCGGATGACACCACTGCACTGAGACCATGGAAATCATATGTACTCACCCCTAGAATACATGTTCAGTTTATTGTCTTAATCATACTTTACCAATAAGAATGCTATGTAGTATCAAAAAACATAGCTATCAGATGCATTTCTGTTCAATGACACATTTTAGGATTGGGGAATTTGACATAGAAGACATTGAGATGTATCACAGCCAAGTAGAGTAATTACGCCCATGCACCTTGAAGTTCATAGCTCACAAGCATGCCTAAAAACTAAGACTTGCCTTAATGAGAAAGTCCTCTTGCATGGAGAATTTCTAGAATGTTTTCCTTGTTGTCTTTATTTAAGTCCCAAATTTCTCCCACCCCTTTCCCCCCATTCCCCCCCCACCAGGTCACCACAGAGCCCCTGTTTGAGATCCCCTAGTACTGCAGCATATTTCCCCCCCTCACCTCAGTGTCCGTATGTTTGCCCTCTATGTCTGTTTCTCCATTGCTGCTCTGCATATACATTTATCTGTACATGTTAAACTCCCAGTCTATTTCCCCCTTCTGGTCCCCCTGGGTAAACAAATTCATTCTCTAAGTTTGTGAGTCTTTTGCTATTTTGTAAACAAGCTTATTTGTAGCTTTTTTTTTTTTTTTTTTTTAAGATTCCACATATAAGTGTACAGATGAACCTATTTGCAGGGCAGAAATAGAGATGCAGATGTACAGAATGAACATGTGGACATGTGGGGGAAGGAAAAGGTGGGGTGAATTGGGAGATTAGTATTGACATATATACACTACCATGTAAGACATAGTGGGAACCTACTATAAAGCACCAAGAGCTCAGCTCAGTGCTCTTGATGATCAAGGTGGGGGCATAGAGGCTGGGGGGGGAAGGGAAGCCCAAAAGGGAGGGGATATATGTATACATATAGCTGATTCACTTGATTGTACAGCAGAAATTAACACAATATTGTAAAGCAATTATATTCCAGTAAAAGTGTTATGAAATACCACCTAATAGATTCTGACCCTTAAGCCTCCCAACAGACTCCACTTGTGTGGACAGTATTCCCAATGTTGCTGAAGAGGATGAGACTTCCACTGTTAGTTGCCTCACTCACTGTTGCCACAGAGAAAGAAAAAGTATGAACTTCAGTCAGCTTTTACCCCCAGCCCCATCACCGGATGACACCACTGCACTGAGACCATGGAAATCATATGTACTCACCCCTAGAATACATGTTCAGTTTATTGTCTTAATCATACTTTACCAATAAGAATGCTATGTAGTATCAAAAAACATAGCTATCAGATGCATTTCTGTTCAATGACACATTTTAGGATTGGGGAATTTGACATAGAAGACATTGAGATGTATCACAGCCAAGTAGAGTAATTACGCCCATGCACCTTGAAGTTCATAGCTCACAAGCATGCCTAAAAACTAAGACTTGCCTTAATGAGAAAGTCCTCTTGCATGGAGAATTTCTAGAATGTTTTCCTTGTTGTCTTTATTTAAGTCAGAAAGCTCCTTCCTGAAATCAATCTGTTAGATCCTAGCAAAGAAAAATAAGTCAAAGATAAACCTATAAGAAAAAAAGAAAATTTCAAATGTGCTACCATTATTTAGAGGAGATAATACAGTTTTGCTGTGGGAGTGATGGGGGAAGAAAACACCAATCATGGAAAAGTGCTTTCAAAAAGACTTCACACTGTGTAGCTGACATAGAAGTGGGTTTTGGTTATTACTCCACATTTCTAAGAAGAATTTTAAAGCATCAGAGCATAGGGGTCCTTTGGTGCACATGGTGATATGTGGTTGATTAAAAAAAACCCAACACTTTTGTTCCTGTCTACAGTTCTAGGCATAAATGGGGCATTGAGCTACTCACTGAAATAAACAGATAATAATTTATAAATACATGCTCTGACAATTTTGGCTATAACTAGAACAGATGATCTTTCACTTTGATGCCTTAAAAGGGCTACATTCAAACCCACTCAACATTTTGAGCCTGTCTGTTTATTTCTGTCTTGATTTTTATTTATTACTTAAATGAGAAGTCTGTTTCTTTAGAAAATTTAGAGAGAAAATAAGGAATAACTGGAAGTCTCCTATTATTCAAATTGGCCAACCCAATATGGT
Organism: Tragulus kanchil; assembly: GCA_022376925.1. Lineage (NCBI taxonomy): Eukaryota > Metazoa > Chordata > Mammalia > Artiodactyla > Tragulidae > Tragulus > Tragulus kanchil. The sequence goes on from JAIOJX010000004.1 coordinate 278,931,971, forward strand.
ATATATTTATATTACTGTAATCTGTCAAGCAATCTATATATATGGATATTTGTTAAAGATATAAACTGTTTACGCACATTTTGATATTTATCTATTTATAATCTTTTGTCTATAAAAAAGATAATATCTTTTTGTATTATATTTCTATTATAAAAAATTTATTTACCTTTTTTATGATTTGCCTTCATTCTATAAAAAGAAACGTATGAATCATGTCAGGTAAACCATGTATGTCTCTTTCCATTTTATAATTTTTTTATTTTGTTGTTAACCACTTCCTAATCTCATGAGACCCTAAGATGACCATTTTATTCCAATTTTATGGTAACTACTAAAGTTCAGATTTGAATTGATTCACTGATGGCCACAAATTTGGGGTTTTAGTTCTCTAGGACTCTTGTCTGATAGAGTGTAGAGTAAATGAGATACTGACATAAGAGGAAAGTTTTTCTGTGGGAATATTGAATGCCATTTGGTCATTGGCTGTCTTTTTCTCTGACCTCATCCCTCTAAGGCCAGCTGTACATTTCAACCAGAACCTCCTGGTCTTGAAGCAGAAGTGAAAGCCTAACAGAGTGAGCACTTCCTAGCTGTGATCCTGACCATCTGTTGGTGCTATCTCAAGGCATAAACACAGGTATTACCAGTCAGTGTGTGTGTGTCTTTACTGCCAGGCTGCTGAACATAGAAGGATAAATGAAAACAGGGTTGGGGGAAAAACACCAATCATGGAAAAGTGCTTTCAAAAAGACTTCACACTGTGTAGCTGACATAGAAGTGGGTTTTGGTTATTACTCCACATTTCTAAGAAGAATTTTAAAGCATCAGAGCATAGGGGTCCTTTGGTGCACATGGTGATATGTGGTTGATTAAAAAAAACCCAACACTTTTGTTCCTGTCTACAGTTCTAGGCATAAATGGGGCATTGAGCTACTCACTGAAATAAACAGATAATAATTTATAAATACATGCTCTGACAATTTTGGCTATAACTAGAACAGATGATCTTTCACTTTGATGCCTTAAAAGGGCTACATTCAAACCCACTCAACATTTTGAGCCTGTCTGTTTATTTCTGTCTTGATTTTTATTTATTACTTAAATGAGAAGTCTGTTTCTTTAGAAAATTTAGAGAGAAAATAAGGAATAACTGGAAGTCTCCTATTATTCAAATTGGCCAACCCAATATGGTATATATTTATATTACTGTAATCTGTCAAGCAATCTATATATATGGATATTTGTTAAAGATATAAACTGTTTACGCACATTTTGATATTTATCTATTTATAATCTTTTGTCTATAAAAAAGATAATATCTTTTTGTATTATATTTATATTATAAAAATTGATTTACCTTTTTTTATGATTTGCCTTCATTCTATAAAAAGAAACGTATGAATCATGTCAGGTAAACCATGTATGTCTCTTTCCATTTTATAATTTTTTTATTTTGTTGTTAACCACTTCCTAATCTCATGAGACCCTAAGATGACCATTTTATTCCAATTTTATGGTAACTACTAAAGTTCAGATTTGAATTGATTCACTGATGGCCACAAATTTGGGGTTTTAGTTCTCTAGGACTCTTGTCTGATAGAGTGTAGAGTAAATGAGATACTGACATAAGAGGAAAGTTTTTCTGTGGGAATATTGAATGCCATTTGGTCATTGGCTGTCTTTTTCTCTGACCTCATCCCTCTAAGGCCAGCTGTACATTTCAACCAGAACCTCCTGGTCTTGAAGCAGAAGTGAAAGCCTAACAGAGTGAGCACTTCCTAGCTGTGATCCTGACCATCTGTTGGTGCTATCTCAAGGCATAAACACAGGTATTACCAGTCAGTGTGTGTGTGTCTTTACTGCCAGGCTGCTGAACATAGAAGGATAAATGAAAATTTGCTAGGGTAAGACTAGAAAGTTACAAGGGTTTTGTATTGCAAGAAATAGTTCACTTTGGAGTCCATGTTAATTACTATCTAATGTTTATTCTATAGCTGAAGACAAGAATGAATTAAGACGAGAATGGGTGAAAATATTTAATATGCTGGATATGAGTTTTTAAGTATCCACAAATGTTTTGGGGGAATATTTACTTTTTTTTAAGGTAATATAAATCTGTGGTTTTTTTCCTCATTTCTATGGGTGATACCCAACTGGTTAGCAATGAGTTATGCAAAGCTTGAACTCCCTTGTCCTAAAGTTAAATGTAATGGAAAAAGTTTGAGTGTTTGGATAATATAGCTATTTTTCTATCAAAATACACCCAGTTTTATATTACAAATGTATTTTCTTGTTATTTGAGTGTGCGGGTGTTCAGTCATAAAATAACTAAATAAAAATCAGCTAGGAAAATATATCCTTAAAATAAGATTTGCTTTTAATTTGGCACTGCGGTAGAAAGAATATTTATTGAAAAGCAAACTGTAGTGTATTGATACATTTTATCATTATTTTATGATTGTTCAAATTGTTTCCTCAAATTACAAAGTAATTAAATAGTGAATATTGTGATATTAATATTTTAAGAACAGAGAACAAAATTATTTAGGAAGACCAATTATCTGGTTCTTTCTATCCAGTTACCAAAAACAGTTTTTGAAAAATGTTTTTCCTCTTTAATTATTATTTATTTCTATTCTAGGGAAGAGATATTTTATGTATTTTTTGTGGAAGTGCTTATATAAGTTAAGTGTAGGAAAATGATCATATTATTGAAATAATAAAATTATATATTACACAAATTTGAACTAAATATATTACATAGCAAATATATACTTTAATATATATTTATATATATTTACTTATTTGAACTAAATACTATTATTTACTATTATTTATTCCCCTTGGGACTATTATTTATATTCTTTGAGGCTCAGTTTCTCTTGTCTAAGTTTGAAAAGTCACTGCTGTGTAGTATTGTTGTTAGAATTATAAATTATGTCTTAGTTGTTTGATATTACTTCCTAAAATGCCTTTATTGAATCCCATGATGTCTGCTTTTTTCTCACACTGTAAGAGAGGAGTCAGGAATTCTGTGATTTTAAGTTTCAAGGGATAATATAAAAGATGGAAGACAATATGATAGTTTGAGAAAATTGTCAAACCTGAGTGTGTGTGTCTGTCCTAAGGAGGAGTTACTTTATTCAGTTTCAGACTATAGTTGCCATTTGGGCATGATATAGGCACTAAGTGACCAAATGCAAATTTTCAAGATAAGCTATATTTCTAGATGTTTATGTGAGTATGATATATACCAGTTCTTAAATTGTCATGATGAAGTCAATTATTTTAAAAACAGTAAAATCTTAACATAACATGCCCATGAACTGTAATGAACCGTTAATTAATCATGTAGAAGCTACTGTAAGTCATCACAAAGAGAAATTTTAAAAATGATTTTTTTCTGATGCTCTCAGATCAATAGTTACTTGAAGTCACTTATTTCAGATAAGAATGCTTATTATTCACTTAGCTCTTTCTCTTATTTCATGATGAATATTGTCATTTTTCCCGTGCTATTAATTATGCCTTATTCAACATTGCAAAGGACTCTGTGTTCTTTGCCTTCAGCCCTCAGAAATGAGCCAGGATAAAGTGATATATATGGAGCCCAAATTTCAGTCTTCAAAGAAACAGAAGAACAAAAGATATCGAAGGAACAAAAAGGGAGGTTTTACAAAGTAATTAAATAGTGAATATTGTGATATTAATATTTTAAGAACAGAGAACAAAATTATTTAGGAAGACCAATTATCTGGTTCTTTCTATCCAGTTACCAAAAACAGTTTTTGAAAAATGTTTTTCCTCTTTAATTATTATTTATTTCTATTCTAGGGAAGAGATATTTTATGTATTTTTTGTGGAAGTGCTTATATAAGTTAAGTGTAGGAAAATGATCATATTATTGAAATAATAAAATTATATATTACACAAATTTGAACTAAATATATTACATAGCAAATATATACTTTAATATATATTTATATATATTTACTTATTTGAACTAAATACTATTATTTACTATTATTTATTCCCCTTGGGACTATTATTTATATTCTTTGAGGCTCAGTTTCTCTTGTCTAAGTTTGAAAAGTCACTGCTGTGTAGTATTGTTGTTAGAATTATAAATTATGTCTTAGTTGTTTGATATTACTTCCTAAAATGCCTTTATTGAATCCCATGATGTCTGCTTTTTTCTCACACTGTAAGAGAGGAGTCAGGAATTCTGTGATTTTAAGTTTCAAGGGATAATATAAAAGATGGAAGACAATATGATAGTTTGAGAAAATTGTCAAACCTGAGTGTGTGTGTCTGTCCTAAGGAGGAGTTACTTTATTCAGTTTCAGACTATAGTTGCCATTTGGGCATGATATAGGCACTAAGTGACCAAATGCAAATTTTCAAGATAAGCTATATTTCTAGATGTTTATGTGAGTATGATATATACCAGTTCTTAAATTGTCATGATGAAGTCAATTATTTTAAAAACAGTAAAATCTTAACATAACATGCCCATGAACTGTAATGAACCGTTAATTAATCATGTAGAAGCTACTGTAAGTCATCACAAAGAGAAATTTTAAAAATGATTTTTTTCTGATGCTCTCAGATCAATAGTTACTTGAAGTCACTTATTTCAGATAAGAATGCTTATTATTCACTTAGCTCTTTCTCTTATTTCATGATGAATATTGTCATTTTTCCCGTGCTATTAATTATGCCTTATTCAACATTGCAAAGGACTCTGTGTTCTTTGCCTTCAGCCCTCAGAAATGAGCCAGGATAAAGTGATATATATGGAGCCCAAATTTCAGTCTTCAAAGAAACAGAAGAACAAAAGATATCGAAGGAACAAAAAGGGAGGTAAAGTATCCTTTCTATTTATAAAAATGTTGCTGTTGTTGTTCAGTTGCTCAGTTGTGTCTAAATTTTTGAGATCTCATGGAGTGCAACATGCTAGGCGTCTCTGTCCTTAACTATCTCCCAGAGTTTGCTCAAACTCATGTCCATTGAATCAGTGATATTTATGAAAATATTATAGTTATGAAAAAAATGAAATCATGATAATTGCATCCATATATATTTGATATTGTATGCCTGGTTCTTTATATACTGAGGTGTGTGTGCTTGCTTAGTTGCTCCAGTCATATCTGACTCCTTGCAATCCTGTGGGCTGTTGCCTGCCAGGTTCCTCTGTCCATGGGATTCTCAAAGCAAGAATACTGGAGTGGGTTGCCATGCCCTCCTCCAGGAGATCTTCCCTACCTAGGGATTGAACCCGCATCTCCTGAAGCTCCTGCATTGCAGGTAGATTCTTTACCGCTGAGTCACCAGGGAAGCCCTTAAACGTTACTGCTGTAATTCAGTCTCTCAATTGTGTCCAACTCTTTGCCATGCAAGAATGGTAGCATGCCACATTTCCCTGTCTTTCACCATCTCCCAGAGTTTGGTCAAACTCATTACCGCTGAATCGGTGATGCCATCCAACCATCTCATCCTCTGTTACCCCCTTCTCTTGCACTCAATCTTTCCCAGAATCAGGGTCTTTTCCAATGAGTCAGCTATTTGCATCAAAGTATTGGCGCTTTAGCTTCAGCATCAGTCCTACCAATGAGTGTTCAGGATTGATTTCCTTTAGGATTGACTGATTTGATCTCCTTGCTGTCCTAGGGACTCTCAAGAGTCTTCTTCAGCCCTTACATACTGAGAGGTATATTTAAATATACCAGTAATGAGATTTTTGGTCACAGTAAATAGTGATATTAATTTTAAACTTCAGAAAAAATTTCCATTTCTGTGGGTTTTTTAATGTTTGATGCTTATACGTATATATATTTTGCTTTTGATTTTGTACAGAATCTCCATGGCGTATCATTGCAATAGTCCTGGGAATTGTGTGTTTTTTTCTCCTACTGGCAATCACAGTCTTAGGACATATGTGTGAGTACCAGATACACACATTTCTTATGATACACATATTTCAATGAGTCAGGATGAAAAATGAGATATTATGACTACTGAACCTCAGTTGATATAAAGTTATATAAAGATGTTAGTAATCACAATGGTGTTGATGAGAATATTGGTGATAATTTCATTATTATCACTTATTTTTTATGCCTCATAAAATAGTGTGATAAGTGTAATAGCACAAAAATCTCATTGATTATACAGTGTTGTTTACATGCATATTTGAAATTAATTTTCAAGTAGGATGAAGTTTTCCTTATGACAAGAGAGTTGGGAAGATATTTGTTTAAATATTACATTCCTTATTATATGCATTAAGCATATTATGATATGCTATAATATGACAATGCTTAAATTACGAAGGATAATAAACTTGGTTTAATTTCTATATGATTGAATGTTATCACTTTTTATATAGTTCATATAAATTTTCAAAAATTTGTGCACAATGCTTGTTTCCAAGCATTTTGCTCATTATTATTAATTATTTGGTTCACACATTCAACAAACAATTTTGAGGATGTCTTATGTATCAGGGACTATGTATGGTATCAAAGATACAGAAATTTAAAATAAAGTTATTTCTCAATGGGCTCAGTTTAAAGAAAAATGTTTTAAAAATGAACCAGTGTTTAAAATAAAATATTATTAGTGTAAAGATGATACATGAAGCTATCAGATGAATGGCATATAGCATACTGAGGTTAAGAAAGCACTCCTAAAAAAAGAAAGAAAGCAGTCCTGTAGGAGATAATAATTGATAAGATGCAAAGGGCCGGTAGGAATTCATTCGGAGGCTCAGAGTAGAGAAGACTCATCCAGGTAAAGAATAGTGAGAAAAATGGACTGATATACATGTTAGAAAAAATTGGGGGACCAAAAAAGAGCTTAGAAATAAATTTGACTAGATATGTAACTTCATGGAACTCTTTTGTACCATGTTGTGTGTGTGTGTGCTACCTCACTTTAGTCATGTCTGACTTTTTGCGACCTTGTGGACTGTAGCCCACCAGGCGCCTCTGTCCTTGGGATTCTCTACACAAGAATACTGGAGTGGGTTGCCATACCATTCTCCAGGGGATCTTCCCGACTCAGGAACTGAACCCATATCTCTTACATCTTCTGTATTGCAGGCAGATTCTTTACCCAATAAGCCAGTGGGGAAGCCCTTGTATCATGTTAAGAAATTTTAAAATTTGTCCTAAAAGCAAAGGAATCAATGAAAGTATTTTGCATTAATTAAAATCATGATTCATATCACATGAGCAGAAAGATATGGATTCTGGAAGGGCCAGTCAAGATAGACTGGAAAGAAAGTAGAGGGATAAGACAGGAGATTGTTTCAGGAACCAGAGTTAGTCACAATGACAGAATTAATATTGTGAAGAAAGCTGTGAAGTGCAGGCAATACATATGAGAAACATTAAATTTCTGTGGAAAAGGTGATGAGATAATCATGTGAAAAAGAAGAGAAACATTAGAGGGAAATGTTGAGGATTCAGAAGAGAAATAGATTAGCTGAAAATCATGATTACTAAAGATCCAGTAGGGGACAATATCCAGATGAGAAATGAACTGTTGCCTGCCATATCAGTAAACAAAGGATTCGTAGTCATCCTGAGGGAGCTCAGGAAGGAGAAGAACACCTGCCACCTAGCAGTCATCAAACTACAGCCACTCTGTACGGTGAGCTCTGAGGACACAGGATTTGAACACACAGCGTTCTGGCCCCAGAAAGCTGAGATGCATATCAAAGGAATGATTTCAGTGGGCCCAGAATCTTATATATATTCCTGTATAGAAACACTAAATTCCTTAACTTGAGATATCTAGTTTTCTTTAAGATAAAAATCATCTTTTGAAATGTAGACAATCTGTCCTTTGTTGTAAAACTCCTGTATAATCTGGCACTGCCCCCTTCACCCCTCGCCTCTTCAGAGCAGTTCTCTCTGGGTTACTTAATGTGCTGCCTCCTAGAGCTTAGAAATAAATTTGACTAGATATGTAACTTCATGGAACTCTTTTGTACCATGTTGTGTGTGTGTGTGCTACCTCACTTTAGTCATGTCTGACTTTTTGCGACCTTGTGGACTGTAGCCCACCAGGCGCCTCTGTCCTTGGGATTCTCTACACAAGAATACTGGAGTGGGTTGCCATACCATTCTCCAGGGATCTTCCGACTCAGGAACTGAACCCATATCTCTTACATCTTCTGTATTGCAGGCAGATTCTTTACCCAATAAGCCAGTGGGGAAGCCCTTGTATCATGTTAAGAAATTTTAAAATTTGTCCTAAAAGCAAAGGAATCAATGAAAGTATTTTGCATTAATTAAAATCATGATTCATATCACATGAGCAGAAAGATATGGATTCTGGAAGGGCCAGTCAAGATAGACTGGAAAGAAAGTAGAGGGATAAGACAGGAGATTGTTTCAGGAACCAGAGTTAGTCACAATGACAGAATTAATATTGTGAAGAAAGCTGTGAAGTGCAGGCAATACATATGAGAAACATTAAATTTCTGTGGAAAAGGTGATGAGATAATCATGTGAAAAAGAAGAGAAACATTAGAGGGAAATGTTGAGGATTCAGAAGAGAAATAGATTAGCTGAAAATCATGATTACTAAAGATCCAGTAGGGGACAATATCCAGATGAGAAATGAACTGTTGCCTGCCATATCAGTAAACAAAGGATTCGTAGTCATCCTGAGGGAGCTCAGGAAGGAGAAGAACACCTGCCACCTAGCAGTCATCAAACTACAGCCACTCTGTACGGTGAGCTCTGAGGACACAGGATTTGAACACACAGCGTTCTGGCCCCAGAAAGCTGAGATGCATATCAAAGGAATGATTTCAGTGGGCCCAGAATCTTATATATATTCCTGTATAGAAACACTAAATTCCTTAACTTGAGATATCTAGTTTTCTTTAAGATAAAAATCATCTTTTGAAATGTAGACAATCTGTCCTTTGTTGTAAAACTCCTGTATAATCTGGCACTGCCCCCTTCACCCCTCGCCTCTTCAGAGCAGTTCTCTCTGGGTTACTTGAGGTGCTGCCTCCTAGATTGAAATCCTAAAATCTCTCACTGAATAAAATGTTAACTCCAAATTTTTAAGTTGTGGATATATTTTTTTTTAGGTGGCGCAGACAAGGGGCGAGAGTTTCAGACTTGTTCAATGGGAAGCACAATTTTTTTTTTTTGCCAATAGATTGTGGATACCTGTGCATTTATATAAAGAGAAGCAGGAAAGTAAAGGGAACTTATGCCTGACAGTGATTTCTATGTGAAGTATTAATGGCAGATGGAGCCATCTTCTGAGACAGAGAGTCAGGAGGGGCAGTGAATAATTTAGGAAAAGATGAAATAGCTGTTGAATTAGGAAAAGAATGTGACTCAATAAACACACTGTGTAGTACTGAAGGAAATAATGGTGATGAGAACCATAAGTGTTGACCAGCATTCATCTGTATCTGAACAGTTTTGTGACCATTTGTGTCATTGGACTTTCAGAAATTTGTGTGAAAGCAATATGATGAGCTGAGTGATATGTGTCTATCAGAGCTGGCTATTTTCAGATGTGCCTAAAGACTATTTTGCAAGATTGTTAGAAGTCTTGTCCAAATTAGTTCTCTACTGTGTGGCCTTAGAGAGACAAAAAGGAAAGAGGGGGTGTCTACTAATCACAGGAAATGGCAGTATTTAGAAACCAGAGATCTCGATGTGTCTTTTAAATTCAGGTCCAAAATCTAAACATTGGAATGGATTGAAGAATTAGAGCTACAGTAATATTTATTGAGACTGAGAATGTTAAGAGACTATGCAATTGATGTTTCTAGATCTTTTTTTTTACAAGTATATATTGAATTTGGCTGAATGGCTATGAGTGTTAGCACAGTTTGAAATAAAAATTCTCAATCGTATGAAAAATTCTCCAGATGTCTTGAAGCAATGTTCTTATACTTAAAGAGCCATAAACTTCATGCTCTTACATGTTTTATGTACAAATTTTTGGAAGAGATGGCTGTTTCTCTCAGAGATTTTAAACTGTCTTGTTTCACACAAGAAGTAGTCCTCCAAGTTCTTTTCTGATGAATCTTCAGTGAATCCATTATAAACTTGTACTAAAAAGAGCCAGATCCCTTAGGTTATTCCTAAACTAAAATATTAAATGCTAAATAAATAGTGAATACTAAATTTGACAGACTTTGCAATTGTTATTTGAAGAGTAGGTGAGATAAAAGCCAGTTGGTATGTTCTTTATTTTTCAGTTTATATCTCTGCTAATGTAATGTAATGTAGATTACTGTGTTACATACTTAAAGTGTAAATAGAGTAAGTTATGATTATATATAAAAAAATTTTATGTTTTGACACTTCAAAATATTTTAAGTTATATTTTTTTCTGACTGTACTTTGATTTAGTCAACATTGTTTATTTGTAATTCTGAATTAGAGCAAATGATTGTACTGAGGTGATCTATTAAAGCCATTCATAATCTTAATTTTACAATATGGATTGAAGATTTTCAGGCAAATTCTAAGTGTGATACACAAGATATGGAAGACACAAATAAAAGGAATACTTCTGTACCAGAAGTTGAGGATCACTCAGTTTCACCATCTAGAACAGGTAAATACTAAACACTTAGGCTGATGGTTGACAGATTGTTTTTCATGAAATTATCCCTTTTTGTGCCCTGTCAGTGTTATTGTTGGTCAGTCACCAAGCTGTGTTCTGTCCTTTGTGACCCCATGAACTGCAGCACACTAGACTTCCCTGTCCTTCATTATCTCCTGGAGTTTGCTCAAAGTCATGTCCATTGAATCCATGATGTTATCTAGCCACCTCATCCTCCGTTGTCCCTTTCTCCTTTTGCTTTCAGTCTTTCCCAGCATCAAGGTCTTTTCCAGTGTGTTGACTCTTTGCATCAGGTGGTTAAACTATTGGAGCTTCAACTTCAACATCAGTTGTTCCAATGAATATTCAGGCTTGATTGACTTTTGATCTCCTTGCAGTCCAAGGGAGTCTCAAGAGTCTTCTCCAGCACCATAATTCATAGGCCCTTTCAATATGGAATTGTAAAACCTTCATTGAATTTTGTTAGGATCTTTAATTTTGCTTGCTCTTTCTTATCAAATCAATTTTATTAATTATAGTTAGTTGAACACGACATTTACAAAGTAAGAAACTCCTAGTAGATTTTTATATCATTTTGATTATTTTTTGCTTGTAGATGAATCTTTGCCAATATAGATTCCTTGGAATTAATAGTTATGTCATGAGCTTCCCTGGTGGTCCAGTGGGTAAGGACACCACTTTGCAGTGCAAGGAGCGCCGGTTCGATCCCTGGCCTGGGAAGATCCCACGTGCTGCAGAGCGGCTGGACCGATGTGTCCAATTACCGAGCCGGAGCTCTGGAGCGCATGCGCCCAAAGCTGGTGCTCTGCGACAACAGAGGCCACTGCAATGGGAGGCCCATACGGGCCAAAAGAACAAAAAAGATGGATGAAAATAGAGAAATGAAAGACCAATAGAAGTGGCCCACCTGCCCCCCTCTCGCCCCACCTCCCCCCTCCAAATAGTTATGTCATTTTATTTGTTCAGTTGTGTCTGACTCTTTGTGACCCCATGGCTTGTAGACCACACTGTCCGTGGGATTCTCTAGTCAAGAATACTGGAGTGGGTAACCATTCCTTTCTCCAGGAAATCTTCCTGAACCAAGAACTGAGCCTGAGTCTCCTGCATTGCAGGCAGGTTCTTTACTCTATGAACTACAAGGGAAGTCTGGAATTAATACTATTTCTATATATTTACATTGATAGATTTATTCCTGTAGGGAGAACTGTTCCATTTTGCTACAGCTTATTTGCATTTGAGAAGTCAAGATTTATTAATCTTAACAATTGCCTTGAGTCTGTCAGAGACAGTCTCTGGATCAACAGTATTCTTACCTACAGAATTTGACAGAGCTATTCCTAATATATAGCTTTTGGAATGCACGAAAATCATGTATTCAGTCTGAAGAAACAGTGAAGTACAGATAGGGCAGGTGTCTAAATGATCTTGAGGTTGTGAATGATGGTGGCTATTATTTTCAAGATAAAGGTTCTGGCATGTGTCACGAAAAATGGTCCTGCTGTGGAGAAAACTGTTACTATTTTTCAGAAGAAGAGAAAAATTGGGAGGAGAGTAAGAAGTCATGCGAATACCTGCAGTCTAGTCTCGTTAAGATTGATGACCAAAAGGAGCAGGTATGTTGACTTTACTACATCTGAGCTAAGTGCTTTAGGAGAAATTTGTACGTCTTAAATTTGAATAACTGTGTGGGCTTTTCCTCTAATATTATTTCATCAATTTAATTTGAAGCCCTTGTACATATAGGTGCAGACTGACCTGCAGAGGAGGGCACACAGGTGTAACAAAGACCTGAAAGAACTATTTGTTAAACCAAGAGAGACAGTTTTACTGTGGGTGTGAGTGTGGGTACCATGGAATGATTTTCAGTCTTTTGATTACATGTGTGGCATCTTCACATTTTAGTATACATCAGATTGCTCTGTATTTGGCCTCTAAGGGTTAATTCAGGGGAAAAGAAAAACTGCCTTCAATCATATGACCAGTGTAAAAAATAAAGCATCTCATTGTATTCAGTTCTATTCTTCCCCCATCAGTGTTTGGGAGGGATCACATTTCTAAGCGAGGATGAGTTTTTCATTTTCATGGCCAAAGAAAATATAGAATGAAAATAAAAGTGAATGAATTTAGCTGGAATGATTCTTCAAAAATGATATTTTGTTTACTCATAATCCTGAATGGCAGAGGAAGCTTCTCTTTTTTGAAAGATAAAATGTAGATCACATTTGCCATCACTTATGAGATTTGGGAATATAGGGCCAATCTATCAGACTATGTAGATTTTCTTCTAGTGATTCAGTTTAGGCACTGAATTCAATTAATAATATTTAGTCCCAGAAATGTCATTTATTTTAGTGACTTATGAAGTACAGGATAAAGCCCTATGTTTTCTTGTTTATAAATTTTATATTATCATATTATCATAGTACTAATATGAATGAATCACTCTTTGCAATAAAATTGGAATGATCTAAAGTAATGGAATATGAAGTAAAAGAAATACAAATGTCCAGGTACAGGTTACATGTTTCTTAATTAATTTAAAGGAACACAATTTCAGTTGTGATTAATTCCTACATGATATGAGTTTTATTTTACTCTTAGGAACTTAAACTTTTATCTTCATATATGTTTTTCTTCTAGTTTCTAATTCTATTCTCTTCAGTTTTATCCTTGCCCTTGAAGTTTCTGGACTTGTAGCTTAAATGAATCTGCTTATACCTGTTATCCCTGTGTTTTCATGAGCTATTCTATTTCCTGTGAAATTTCTGAAAACTTTGATGGTGCTTAGAGTGAAAGGCATGCTTCATAGTCTATTACCTTTTTTGATCACATATAGGTGCAGACTGACCTGCAGAGGAGGGCACACAGGTGTAACAAAGACCTGAAAGAACTATTTGTTAAACCAAGAGAGACAGTTTTACTGTGGGTGTGAGTGTGGTACCATGGAATGATTTTCAGTCTTTTGATTACATGTGGCTTCTTCACATTTTAGTCTACATCACATTGCTCTGGATTTGGCCTCTACGGGTTAATTCAGGGGAAACGAAAAACTGCCTTCAATCATATGCCCAGTGTAAATAATAAAGCATCTCATTGTATTCAGTTCTATTCTTCCCCCATCAGTGTTTGGGAGGGATCACATTTCTAAGCGAGGATGAGTTTTTCATTTTCATGGCCAAAGAAAATATAGAATGAAAATAAAAGTGAATGAATTTAGCTGGAATGATTCTTCAAAAATGATATTTTGTTTACTCATAATCCTGAATGGCAGAGGAAGCTTCTCTTTTTTGAAAGATAAAATGTAGATCACATTTGCCATCACTTATGAGATTTGGGAATATAGGGCCAATCTATCAGACTATGTAGATTTTCTTCTAGTGATTCAGTTTAGGCACTGAATTCAATTAATAATATTTAGTCCCAGAAATGTCATTTATTTTAGTGACTTATGAAGTACAGGATAAAGCCCTATGTTTTCTTGTTTATAAATTTTATATTATCATATTATCATAGTACTAATATGAATGAATCACTCTTTGCAATAAAATTGGAATGATCTAAAGTAATGGAATATGAAGTAAAAGAAATACAAATGTCCAGGTACAGGTTACATGTTTCTTAATTAATTTAAAGGAACACAATTTCAGTTGTGATTAATTCCTACATGATATGAGTTTTATTTTACTCTTAGGAACTTAAACTTTTATCTTCATATATGTTTTTCTTCTAGTTTCTAATTCTATTCTCTTCAGTTTTATCCTTGCCCTTGAAGTTTCTGGACTTGTAGCTTAAATGAATCTGCTTATACCTGTTATCCCTGTGTTTTCATGAGCTATTCTATTTCCTGTGAAATTTCTGAAAACTTTGATGGTGCTTAGAGTGAAAGGCATGCTTCATAGTCTATTACCTTTTTTGATGATAGCCTTGTCGTCAGTGATTTAAACAATAAACCATACACTCTGAAAACTCTGGGACAGACTGTCCTAGAACAGCATTGCTGCTGCTGCTTAGTCACTTCAGTTGTGTCTGACCCTGTGTGACCCTATGACTGCAGCCTGTCAGACTCCTCTATCCATGGGATTCTCTAGGCAATAATACTGGAGTGGGTTGCCATGTCCTTCTCCAGGGGATTTTCCCAACCCAGGGGTGGAACCCAACTCTTCTGCATTGCAGGCAGATACCTCACCACTGAGCCATCAGGAAAGCCCTGATGTATACACACACACACACACACACACATATATATACATATACACATATACATTTGAGATCCCATAGACTGCAGATCACCAGGCTTCTCTATCGATGGAATTTTCCAGGCAAGAATACTGGCATTACCTTCACATTAATGTATAAGATTTTCAGTCTGTCTCTGTGTTACAGAGCATAAGAATGTAATCAGAGCAGTGACTTAAATTCAATAATATTTGAAAAGAGAGATTGGCTTTTATGTATTTATACACCTAACATCTAGCAAAAATATATAAATGAAAGAAATAATAGACATTTACTTTTAAGTCTTTTTCAGAGAGCTAGAAATAATACAGTATATTTTTGACATCTATGATACCCATACATTTTTCCTAGACTTTAAATATAAACTATTATAATATTCCTCTTATACAGTTTAACTAGCAACAGTTTTAAAGATACATTTGTTTTCTACCTTCCTAAAAACTTGGTGTTTTATTCTTATATTTGGGAAAGTGTATAGCTGTCACTATATCTTTGTATTTTTGATTTGCATTTCCCTGACAGCTAGTGAGTTTGTCATATCTCCATATTTATTGGTTATGTGTTTTATTTATTTGAAATACAGACTCTTAGTTTTTGCCTATTTTTCTTATTGAATAACTTTGTTTTCTTATTGATTTATAGGAATATTTTATTTGTTCATCAAATTAAGTCACTCTAGAAATCTGCAGACTTTAGACTTGTCTTTTTATGTTCTTTAAAGTATCTTATGATAAACAGAAGTACTAGGTTTAGGACAGTTGTCTTTACTCATGTATTCTATTATACACGGTGATTTTTTTTAAAGCCTATTTATTATGTTCCTTCTTTATATATTTCATCCAGACATGAAGAATTGAGCAATTCATTCATGAGGCCTTTCCACTTTCATTTCTTCTCTTTATAATGGAGAACTCAGTGCCTGCTCTATTTGTCAGTAGAAAAGTTCCTGATACTGGGAAAGACTGAGGGCTTAGGAGTGGGTGTCAGAGGATGAGACGACTGGATGGCATCACTGATGAAATGGACATGAACTTGGGCAAACTTCGGGAGATGGTGAGGGACAGGGAGGCCTGGCTGGTTGCATTCCATGAGGTCGCAAAGAGTTAGAAATGACTGGGTGACTGAACACACACAAACATACCATTTGTCATAGGAACATTTGAAAACAAATGTGCCCAGCATTTTATGACATTTCTCTGTAGGGAAGTCTTATCATTGATACTATGAATAATGCTAGTGACTCTCATTTTCCCATAGGCTTTCATTCAATCAGAAGTAAAATACAATCATTGGGTTGGGTTAGAGAGAAGAGGAGCTAATCATCCTTGGAAATGGCTGGATGGCACAGAGCTTTCTATGACTGTGTAAGTTTTTATTTCATAGTTCCTCCACTCCCTTTCATTCTCAATACCTGATTCATAGATAATAGGACAAGAACAGGAAATGGTCCTTGGGAATTTTGAGAATACCTTTAATTCCAGTGATCTCAGTTCTCAGGCTGGCAATCAAATGCAATCTCAGGCTCCCAGTAATCAGACCCCTGAAGCATTATTTCTTCCTGCATCCATTGGCAGTAGGAACAAATGATAATAAACCAAACATGTCAAGTAATTCATATAGCCAATTAGAGGATAGTAAATGCCATAATGTGATATGTAGTTCAATATAGTTTGTGGTATCACAAAGTCCTTTTAGGGATGGAGGTCAAATGGAGAGATTTCGGGGGAGGGTGAAAAAAAAAAGGAGAGATTTCAAGGTTCTTGGTTAGCAACTGTAAGAATTGTTGCCAGTAACTTTGAGGGAGCATATCTGCAATTCAGGTCTAGATATATGATGGATAAAAATTCAGTTATGCACAGGCTGTCACATGGGCATTTTGGTACTCCATTATCAAGTTCAAGGGTAAGGTCTGATCATGCATCAGTGCAGAGATGATGTTAATATTCTGAGAAAGTGAATGTCAGGAAATCTAAGGTCTGAGCTCTTGGACACCCAAATGTTCAAGATGATATAACTGGAAACCATTACTGAGAAAAGTGTCTAAAAGGATTAGACAATGAAGCAGATAGGATCATGGGGTACTTTAAAAAGAAGTGCTGGGCTTCCCTGGTGGTCCAGCCAGTAAGGACACTGCCTTGCAGTGCAAGGGCGCCAGTTTGATCCCTGGGATCCCACGTGATGTGGAGTGGCTGGACCAATGTGTCCAACTACCTCGGAGCTCTGGAGTGTGCTCTGCAGTGACAGAGGCCACGACAATGGGAAGCCCATACAGGCCAAAGAACAAAGATGGATGGGAAAACACTTTGAAAACAAAAATGTGCCCAGCATTTTATGACATTTCTCTGTAGGGAAGTCTTATCATTGATACTATGAATAATGCTAGTGACTCTCATTTTCCCATAGGCTTTCATTCAATCAGAAGTAAAATACAATCATTGGGTTGGGTTAGAGAGAAGAGGAGCTAATCATCCTTGGAAATGGCTGGATGGCACAGAGCTTTCTATGACTGTGTAAGTTTTTATTTCATAGTTCCTCCACTCCCTTTCATTCTCAATACCTGATTCATAGATAATAGGACAAGAACAGGAAATGGTCCTTGGGAATTTTGAGAATACCTTTAATTCCAGTGATCTCAGTTCTCAGGCTGGCAATCAAATGCAATCTCAGGCTCCCAGTAATCAGACCCCTGAAGCATTATTTCTTCCTGCATCCATTGGCAGTAGGAACAAATGATAATAAACCAAACATGTCAAGTAATTCATATAGCCAATTAGAGGATAGTAAATGCCATAATGTGATATGTAGTTCAATATAGTTTGTGGTATCACAAAGTCCTTTTAGGGATGGAGGTCAAATGGAGAGATTTCGGGGGAGGGTGAAAAAAAAAAGGAGAGATTTCAAGGTTCTTGGTTAGCAACTGTAAGAATTGTTGCCAGTAACTTTGAGGGAGCATATCTGCAATTCAGGTCTAGATATATGATGGATAAAAATTCAGTTATGCACAGGCTGTCACATGGGCATTTTGGTACTCCATTATCAAGTTCAAGGGTAAGGTCTGATCATGCATCAGTGCAGAGATGATGTTAATATTCTGAGAAAGTGAATGTCAGGAAATCTAAGGTCTGAGCTCTTGGACACCCAAATGTTCAAGATGATATAACTGGAAACCATTACTGAGAAAAGTGTCTAAAAGGATTAGACAATGAAGCAGATAGGATCATGGGGTACTTTAAAAAGAAGTGCTGGGCTTCCCTGGTGGTCCAGCCAGTAAGGACACTGCCTTGCAGTGCAAGGGGCGCCAGTTTGATCCCTGGCCTGGGCAAGATCCCACGTGATGTGGAGTGGCTGGACCAATGTGTCCAACTACCTAGCCGGAGCTCTGGAGTGTGCTCTGCAGTGACAGAGGCCACGACAATGGGAAGCCCATACAGGCCAAAGAACAAAGATGGATGAAAACAGATAAATGAAAAACCAATACAAGTGGCAAAAAAAAAAAAAAAGGGAAAAGAAGAAAAGAAGTGCTATTTAAATAAGCAGAATGTGAAAAGTTGGCAACTTCTTACTGATAATTGTGTTACTTGATATTAATACTTATGCTGAGATTGATAAACAGATGGAGCAAAATTAAAATTATTATTATCACTATGAAAATTATTACTTTGAGAATCATTATTATCAATTATTATTACTGACTACATATTATATTCCCAGTGACTTGTTCATATTATAACTAGAAGTTTGTAACTTTTAACCCTCTTAATCTGTTTTTCCTAGCTTCCCATTTCTCTCTGCAATCACCAGTTTTTCATCAGAATCTAAGTCTGAGTAATATATACATACACATAAATGTATACATATGTACATACACACATATCTTTATCCATTCATCTATCAATGAACACTTCAGTTGTTGCTTCCATATCTTGGCTATTGTCAATGATGCTGCAAAAACCGCAAGGGGTGCATAAATCCTTTTGGAATTAGTGATTTTGTTTTCTTTGGAGCACTAGTATTGATGGATCATATCATTTGTTGGTATTCTTAATTTTCTGAGGAAGTTCCATACTGTTTTCAACTTTGTCTGTACCAGTTTACATTCTCATCAATGAACAGTTCACAAAGGTCCCCTTTTTTCTACATCCTTATGATAGATGATAGTAGATAGCTTACGGTCAACGATGTCGGATTCTTGATTTCCAAAAGAGAAGATTTCACATTGGGACCAAAAGAACTCAACTTCGGTCACTCAGAGCTTCGTGAAGGAAAAGTTTGTTAAAGAAAAAAGGGATAGAGAAAGCTTCCAGCTAAAGGAACTGGAAGGGGAATAGAAGAGTCCCTCCAGCAGCTAGTTTAGGCCAGGCATTTTGTACTTTTCCAGTGGTTATTAACAATAGTTCAAAAGAATATCTTAAGGCTGTAAAGGTCTTCCTAGCCAGAGGATGGTCTCAGGCCATCTGGATTAGATGAGATATTCCAATGGAAAATAGTTTGCCTCCATAAGACAATAAAGTTAGTTTCAGAGTAGATTTTTATCATGGCAAACATTTTAGGCTAGAAAATATTTTTCTTCCCCCCACCTGCCTTGGAATGTGCTGGCCTCCTTACCAAGTTTCCCTATTCACTCGTTTCACTTGAAACTGCCTGTTATTTTCCATCTTTTTAATAATAACCATTCTGAAAGCTATGAGGTAGTATCTCATTGTGAATTTGACTTGCATTTCCTTGAGTATTAGCTATATCAAACATAGATTCATGTGTCTGTAGGTTATCTGTGTGTCTTCCTTGGAAAAAGCCTATTCAGGTTCTCTACTCATTTATTAATTAAATCATTTGGTTTGTTTTCAGTGTTAAGTTATTTGAATTCTTCATATATTCTGGATACTTACTCTGAATAAGATACATCATTTATATATATCTTTTCTCATTCAGAAGCTGCCTATTCATTTTGTTTGCCATTTGTTTCATTTCCATCTGCATGAGATACCTCTTTTAATCCCTTTACTTTCATTCTGTGTATCTTTAGATCTGAAGTGAGTCTCTCATGGACCCCATATAGATGAATCTTGTCTTTTTATTCACTCAACCAGTTATCTTTATATCGGCACAGTTAGTCTATTTACACTCATTTGTTATTGATACACGTGCACTATTGCCACTTTGTTAATTGCTTTCTGGTTGTTTTTGTAATCCTTTCTTATTCTCTGCCTTTGTGATTTGATGATTTTCTTCCATGTTATGTTTGTATTTCTTCTTCTTATATTTTATTTTATCTGTTGTAGGTTTTTGGTTTGTGGTTACCAGGAGGTTTATAAATAAAAACGTAGGTGTTGAGCCATCTATTTTAAGTTGATGGTCATTTAACTTTAAGCACACTGTAAAACCTTGCATTTTTACCACTCACTACGCTTTATGGTTTTGACATGATCTTTTTTACCTTTTAATTTTGTGTATCACTTAACTATTTTACATATAACTTTACTATTTCTGTCTTTTAACCTTCGCACTAGCTTTATCAGTGACTGATCCACGATTTTGCTATGTTTGCCTTTTTATTGTTCAGACGCTAAGTTGTATAGCTGAGACTCTACTGACCTTTGTCAGCAAAGTTATGTCTCTGTGTTTTAAATACACTGTCTAGGTTTTTCATAGATTATCTTTCAAGGAGCAAGCATCTTTTAATTTCATGTCCGCAGTCATTGTCTGTTATGATATTAGAGCCTAAGAAAATACAATCTGTCACTGTTTCCATTATTCCCCTTCTGTTTGTATGAAGTAATAGGACTAGATGCCATGATCTTAGCTTTTCTAATGTTGAGTTTCAAGCCAACTTTTTTACTCTATTCTTTTAATCTCATCCAGAGGCTCTTTAGTTTCTCTTTACTTTCTGCTATTAGCGTGGTATCATCTGCATATCAGAGGTTGTTGATATTTCTCCTGACAATCTTGATTCCAGCTTATGACTCATCTAGCCTGGGATTTCACATGATGTACTCTGCATGCAAGTTAAATAGGCAGGGTAACAATATGCAGCCTTGATGTACTCCTTTCTCAATTTTGAACCAGTTTATTGTTCAATGCCTAGTTCTAACTGTTGCTTCTTGACCTGCGTACAGGTTTCTCAGGAGGCAGGTAAATTGGTCTGGTATTCTCATTTTTTAAAAAATTTTCTAATGTTTGTTGTGACCCATGCAGTCACAGCCTTTGGTGTATCAATGAAACAGAAGTAGATACTTTTCTGGAATTTCCTTGTTTTCTCCATGATCGAGTAAATGTTGGCAATTTGATCTCCAGTTCCTTAGCCTGTTTGAAACCCAGTTTGTATATCTGAAAATTCGTGGTTCACATTTTTAAAAACTTTTCATGTTATGTTTGTATTTCTTCTTCTTATATTTTATTTTATCTGTTGTAGGTTTTTGGTTTGTGGTTACCAGGAGGTTTATAAATAAAAACGTAGGTGTTGAGCCATCTATTTTAAGTTGATGGTCATTTAACTTTAAGCACACTGTAAAACCTTGCATTTTTACCACTCACTACGCTTTATGGTTTTGACATGATCTTTTTTACCTTTTAATTTTGTGTATCACTTAACTATTTTACATATAACTTTACTATTTCTGTCTTTTAACCTTCGCACTAGCTTTATCAGTGACTGATCCACGATTTTGCTATGTTTGCCTTTTTATTGTTCAGACGCTAAGTTGTATAGCTGAGACTCTACTGACCTTTGTCAGCAAAGTTATGTCTCTGTGTTTTAAATACACTGTCTAGGTTTTTCATAGATTATCTTTCAAGGAGCAAGCATCTTTTAATTTCATGTCCGCAGTCATTGTCTGTTATGATATTAGAGCCTAAGAAAATACAATCTGTCACTGTTTCCATTATTCCCCTTCTGTTTGTATGAAGTAATAGGACTAGATGCCATGATCTTAGCTTTTCTAATGTTGAGTTTCAAGCCAACTTTTTTACTCTATTCTTTTAATCTCATCCAGAGGCTCTTTAGTTTCTCTTTACTTTCTGCTATTAGCGTGGTATCATCTGCATATCAGAGGTTGTTGATATTTCTCCTGACAATCTTGATTCCAGCTTATGACTCATCTAGCCTGGGATTTCACATGATGTACTCTGCATGCAAGTTAAATAGGCAGGGTAACAATATGCAGCCTTGATGTACTCCTTTCTCAATTTTGAACCAGTTTATTGTTCAATGCCTAGTTCTAACTGTTGCTTCTTGACCTGCGTACAGGTTTCTCAGGAGGCAGGTAAATTGGTCTGGTATTCTCATTTTTTAAAAAATTTTCTAATGTTTGTTGTGACCCATGCAGTCACAGCCTTTGGTGTATCAATGAAACAGAAGTAGATACTTTTCTGGAATTTCCTTGTTTTCTCCATGATCGAGTAAATGTTGGCAATTTGATCTCCAGTTCCTTAGCCTGTTTGAAACCCAGTTTGTATATCTGAAAATTCGTGGTTCACATACTGCTGAAGACTGTCTTGAAGGATTTTGAGCATATCTTTATTAGCATGTGATATAAGTGCAATAGTATGGTAGTTTGAATGTGGCACTGGGGTTAAAGAACTTGCCTGCCAAAGCGGGAGACATGAGATGCAGGTTTGATCCCTTGGTGGGGAAGATCCACTGGAGGAGATCTACTCTAGGATTCTTGCCTGGAGAATCCCCATGGGCATAGGCAAGCCAGTGGCCTATGGTCAGTAGGGTCTCAAAGAGTTAGACTTGGCTGAAACGACTTAGCTGGCAGCAGATGGTAGTTTGAATATTCTTTGGCATTTCCTTCTTTGAGATTGGAATGAAATGGACCTTTTCCAGTTTGGTGGCTAATGCTGAATCTTCCAAATTTGCTGACATATTAAGTGTAGCACTTTAGTAGCATTATCTTTTTAGGATTTTAAAATAGCTCAGGTAGAATTCTATCACCTCCACTGGCTTTGTGCATAGTGTTGCTTCCTAAGGCACACTTGACTTGCACTCCTGGATATTTGGCTCTAGATGAGTGATCACACCATCATGGTTATCTGGGTCATTAAGAGCTTTTTCTGTATAGTGCTATATATTCTTGCCTCCTCTTCCTAATCCCTTCTGTTTCTATTAGGTTTTTTCTCTTTCTGTTCTTTAGTGTGCCCATTCTTTCATGAGATAGTTCCTTGATATCCCCAATTTTCTTGAAGAGATCTCTAGTTTTTTACATTTTATTGTTTTCCTCTATCTCTTTGCAATGATCATTTAAGAAGGCCTTCTTTTCTCCTTGCTATTCTCTGGAACACTGCATTCAGTTAGATACATCTTTCCCTTTCTCCCTTGCCTTTCGCTTCTCTTCTTTCCTCAGCTATTTGTAAAGCCTCCTCAGAGTACCACTTTGCCTTGTTGCCTTTCTTTTTCTTAGGAATGACCTTTGTCACTGCCTCCATTCATAATTCTTCAGGCACTCTGTGTACCAGGTCTAATCCCTTAAATTTATTTGTCACCTCTGCTGTATAATCATAAGGAATTTGATTTAGGTCATACCTGAATGGCCTAGTGGTTTCCCCTATTTTCTCAATTTAAGCCTGAATTTTACAATTAAGGTCTCATGATCTGAGACCAGTCAGCTCCAGGTCATAGTCAGTTCTGACCATGTAGATCTTCTCTTTCTTCAGTTGCAGAGAACATAATCAATCTGATTTCAGTATTGACTATTTGGTGATATTCACATGCAGAGTCTTCTCTTGGGTTGTTGGAAAAGGGTGTTTGCTATGACCGGCATGTTCTCTTGACAAATTTCTGTTAGCCTTTTCTCTGCTTCATTTTGTACTCCAAGGCCAAGCTTGCCTATTATTGCAGTATTTTTGCCACGAGCATCCCACAAACCATATGAAAAGGCAAAAGGATATGACACTGGAAGATGAACCCTGCTCCCTCCAGATCCAAAGGTGTCCAATATGCTACTGGGGAAGGGTAGAGAGCAATTACTCATGGTTCCAGAAAGAATGAAGCAGCTAGGTCAAAGCGGAAATGACATCCAGTTGTGGATGTGTCTGGTAGTGAAAGTAAAGTTCAATGCTGTAAAAAAATGATATTGCGTAGGAACTTGGAATGTTAGGTCCATAAATCAAGGTAAGTTGGATGTGGACAAGCAGATATCAAGATTGAATGTCAACATTGTAGGAATCAGTGAACTAAAATGGACAGGTATGGGTGAATTTAATTCAGATGACCATTATATCTACTATTGTGGTTAACAATCCCTTAGAAAAAATGGAGTAGCCCTTAGAGTCAACAAAAGACTCCAAAAAAGCAGTATTTGAGTGCAGTTTTAGAAACGACAGAATGATCTCAGTTTGTTTCCAAGGTAAATCATTCAATGTCACAGTAATCCAAGTCTATGCTCCAACCCCTTCACAGCTTACCAGTTCTGTGAAGACCTCTAAGACCTTCTAGAACTCACACCCCAAATACATGTCCTTTTTATCATAGGGCGTTAGAATGCCAAAGTAGGCAGTCTGAGTCATAGGAAACTAAAAATATTTTTATATATAGTTATATTCAACCACAGAATAAATTTTTATATTTAATCACTTCCTTCAATTTTCAGAAGTCTCAGAAGACTTTTTCAAACTTACATATCTAATTAATGTGTAAATCCCATTCTGTACTACACTTTCTACTTCTTCCTTTTCTCTAATTGACCACTGGCAATATTTTGTTTAGTTCTAGACATAATTTACACTTCATAATTCCACAGGTAAATATCTGTTGCAAGATATTTCCATTGAAATAATTACATCCATGTGTTTTAAACTTGTTACAATTAAAATTTGCCTAAACGATGAGTTTCTAAACTAAAAATATTCTCTGATGCAGGAAATTCCAGAGTTCAAACAATGGAAAATGTGGATGCCTCAAGCCAGTACGTATTATTACTGATGATTGTAGTAAGCAATTTCATTATATTTGTGAAAAAAAAAAACTAAAAACACTTAGTTGATAATTAAAGGAATTACTGTGATCAAAGTCTTACTAATGCATTCATCCTTTAATACCTGTTAGGGAAATTCACTCTTATGACTCAACTATGCATGTGGCACCCACTCCAGTACTCTTTCCTGGAGAATCCTATGGACTGAGAAGTCTGGCAGGCTACAGTCCATGGGGTTGCAAAGTGTTGGAGATGACTGAACTGACGTAGCACACATGGTATTCCATCATCTGTGAGGAAAGACAAATCAGTTTTATATAGAGAAAATAATAAGTTCAAAATTTGTTTATTTTTTAAACTTTAAGAATCAGTAAATTGCAGAATAAGAAACCTTTAACCGAATGACCATTTTATATTTATTTTCTTATTCACTTACTTGAATTTATTTGAATAGGTAATAACTGCATTCAGATTGTTCAAACGACGAGGTATGAAATAATGAGAGAAGTCTCTTTACTCATTTTGTTTCCTATTCACCTAGTTTCCTTCTTAGAGGCAAATACATAGCTAGTTTCCTGGATAACTATAAATGATAGTCCTGTTTCTTTATGTTTTAATATAAAAAGTGTTTTGTTTTTGTTCCATATCAGTACTTAAAGAGCTGTCTCATTATTTGTAAGAGGTTGCAAGTATTGTACTAAGTGGATCTGCCCAATTTACTAAACCAGTTTGTTTCATGGAGTAATTAGGTTTACACCAGAATTTTGTAATTTTAGAAACCTTCAAGTGCAATAGAAAACACTTAATAAAGTGTTACTTGTTATACAGTCTATCTATACGGGAAATATCTAAGAGGGTAATTTCTGTATCAACATTTGTATACATTACAGTTTAATTGATACTTATGGTTTAAATAGAGATTATACATCTATTGTATCCAAACAGCAATGTTCAAAGGTAAAACTTTCCTACATTTTTACCACCAAAGCGTGTTAGCAATCGTTTTGATTTTACCAATAAAATCATTACCCCCAAAATTGTTGTTTTGTATCGCTTAAATTTATAATTTTGAGCATATCTCTTCATGGCATTTATTTTATTTTGTTTGTGACATTCATTTTATTTTACTTCTGCCATACCCCCTTATGGCATTTATTTTATTTTATTGATGGCATTTATTTTATTTATATAAAATTTACTTTAAATTTATTTATTTTAAATTTATAAATCTGTGCAAATCTCTTTACGGCATTTATTTTATTTAAACTATTTGTTCATGTCATTGTGGATTAATATCACAAATGTTTCTGAGCAAAAGAAGGTAGACACATAATACTTCACCCTATAAAATTCTACTTATTTATATAGAGTGAAATGAAATAAATCTAATCTCTCATATTAGAATTAGGACAAGCATTATGCAGTGTGAGCTTATTCCCAGAAGGAATAATAATTGATAATAAATTATACTTACCATGAGGAGGATTTAATTGTGGAGATAATGTACAAGGGGCATTTCCCAGGTTATGGTAAGGTTGTGTTGAGTAATCTGAGTGTGAGTTACAGGGGTATTGTGTTTATTTCCTGGGGCTTTCATAGCAAAGTGTCACAGCTTAGGTGCCTTAAAACAAGAGAATTTGTTTTTTATGGTTTTGTAGGCTAGAAGTTCAAAATCAAGGGTTGGCAGGACAGAGCTTTGTGAGACTCTGGTAAATCCTTCACTGCTTGTTCCTAGCTTCTGACATTGCTTGTCACTTCTTGATTTGTCTCTGTGTTACTCTAGTCTTGGCCTCTGTCTCCATATGATGGTCTTTTGCCCTCCTTTTACAGAAAGCCATTGTATTTGATGAGGCCTTTCCTTAAGGACATTGGCAAACACTGTTTCCAAATAGGACACCCTGACCTTGACCTATTTTATCCTAATTACATTTGCATTGACTCTGTGTCCAAAAATGGTCATGTTCACAAGCATAGATTTCAACAAATATATTTTTTGGTAACAGAATTTAACCATAAGAATTATAAAAATATCCTGAACATATGGTTTGTGTGGATTTCTTTAGGAGTGTCACCTATTCATAAAGTGTCTATTTAATGAAAGATAGCATTTCTATAAGAAAAATTAAATATTATGAGTAAATACAACCAGAAATGGAAATACTATGTAGAAAATGATAAAAATGTGATAAATTATATTAAAGAAGGTCTAAATTACCAGAGAGATAGCTCTTAACAATGCATAGAATGATTTAAGAAGGTTAGAAATATCTTGCCTCTTCCTAAAGTGTTTTAAAAATTTATTGAAACTAAAATCCTAACTTTATTTTTTTTTTCTGGAATGTAATTATTAAATTCTAAAATATCTATGGGGGCTTCCCTGGTGGTCCAGTGGGTAAGGACACCGCCTTCCAGTGCAAGGGGCACCAGTTCTATCCCTGGCCTGGGAAGATCCCACGTGCCACAGAGCGACTGGACCAACGTGTCCAATTACCGAGCCGGAGCTCTGGAGCGCATGTGCCCAGAGCCAGCGCTCTGCGACAACAGAGGCCATTGCGATGGGAGGCCCACATGGGCCAAAGAACAAAGATGGATGAAAATAGAGAAATGAAAGACCAATAGAAGTGGCCCACCCGCTCCCTCCCTCCCCACGCCAACCCCGCCTCACCCCACCCCCAATATAAATAAATAAATCAATCTTAAAAAATAAATAAATAAATAAATATATATATAGAGAGAGATAGATAGTAGGGCAAAGAGCCAAAAGAGCCATGATATTTCTAAAGTGAAGGAATATGAGAATTTAGAATGATAAATGCTAAGCTACATAGTATGAAAAGAATAATTTAGATCACTTGATATTGAATGAGGGTCAGGTGACCTGACTATTGGAACAAGACCGAAGCATAGTAATGCATAATGAAATTGGCCAAATAGGTCAAGTCAGAGACCTTCTATCAATCAAGCAATGACAAAACTAGAAAGAGTTTTCTATTAGTTTCTATTAATAGAAATAGCTGAAGTGGTCAGGTTCCTTCTGGGAAGGCATACGTTTTGAAAATCAGCTTTGTTGAGGAATACTAGACATCCAACATAAATTGTGGACATTTAAAATGAAGTCTGTGACAAATTTGACATCTATTCATACCTGTGAAACTACTGAAGCTATATGAACGCTTCTATCATTGCAAAAAATGTGCCTGTGTCTCCTTGCTGGTTTTTGCCTCCCTTCAACACCATAGAACCACCGATGTGTTTTCTGTTACTTTTGATTGACTTGCATTTTCTAGAAATTCATACATGCAGAAGTATACAGTGTGTGCTTTTCCTGACTTTTTGCACTCAGCATCATTATTTAGATATTTATTCATGTTGTTGTCTATCAATAGTTCCTTCCTTTTTATTGCTGAGTAATAATAGTCCATTGTATACTGGAATATTACGTTGTATTCCAAATTTGTTTATCTATACATCTGGTGTTGGAATGTTGGAGGAGGTCTTTGAGAGGATGGGACTACCAGTTAACCCACCAGCAGGACAAGGCGCTTGGAAGCTTCTTGGTTCACAGAGTGTGCAGCTGCACATTGTTCTGGAAGTAGGAGCCATTTTGCTTTCCCAAATGCAGACTTGAGAGAGCAATGGACTGTTGAGAGCCTCTTGACAGTATACGTGAGTGAACTCAGAGCCTCTTTGTAAACTTTTGAATATTTTTATAGTGATAGCAGGAAGTACCAACATCAAGCGGGAAGAAAGAGATCAGATAAACAACCTGATTATCCATTTCACAGAACCTCAAAAACAAGAACCAACTAAGGCCAAAGTTAATAGGAAGGAAATAACAAAGACCAAAGGAGGAATAAGTAGAGGTAGAACAGTACAAAAGATCAATGAAACCAGAAGCAAATATAATTTTTCTAAAAGTGCACTAGAAATTGTATTTCCAAGCATACTTATATAGAAATATACAAGTCGGTGTCACTGCGGTAGCTGCTAGCCAAGTTTGGCGAGTGGGCACTTGACTGTGGGTGTTCAAATTTAATTTTTAATTCATTCAAAATAAATAATATTTTAATACTGTTTCCTCATTCACACCAGCCACACTGGACAGAGATGCAGACCGTTTCCAGCATCACAGGAAGTTCTCTAACCAAACAGAATACTCCTTCTCATATGGAGATGTCAGTAATTAAAAATTTGAAAATCCTTATATGGTTTTAAATTCAGTCCTAAATGTCTAAGTAACAGATAGAGCATAGAAATGACCACAATGAATGTTCAAAGTTTTTATAAGAATTGCAAGATAAATATAAAACCAAATGTGTGGGCTTCCCCTGGTGGTCTAGTGGGTAAGGACACCGCCTTGCAGTGCAAGGGGCGCCGGTTCCATCCCTGGCCTGGGAAGATCCCACGTGCCGCGGAGCGGCTGGACTGATGTGTCCAATTACCGAGCCGGAGCTCTGGAGCGCATGCGCCCAGAGCCAGCGTTCTGCAGCGACAGACGCCACCGTGATGGGAGGCCCACAGAAGCCAAAGAACAAAGATGGATGAAAATAGAGAAATGAAAGACCAATGGAAGTGGCCCGCCCACTTCCCTCCCTCCCCAACCCAACCCCCACCCAAAAGAAATAAATAAATCTTTTAAAAAAAAAACCAAATGTGTGTCCTGTGAAGTACTGACTGCCTTAAATGTTTCCTTAAAAAATTAAAACAATGAGGCAAGGGGCTCGTCCACCCCCTGGCCACATTGTTTCTGGAAGTAGGAGCCATTTTGCTTTCCCAAATGCAGACTTGAGAGAGCAATGGACTGTTGAGAGCCTCTTGACAGTATACGTGAGTGAACTCAGAGCCTCTTTGTAAACTTTTGAATATTTTTATAGTGATAGCAGGAAGTACCAACATCAAGCGGGAAGAAAGAGATCAGATAAACAACCTGATTATCCATTTCACAGAACCTCAAAAACAAGAACCAACTAAGGCCAAAGTTAATAGGAAGGAAATAACAAAGACCAAAGGAGGAATAAGTAGAGGTAGAACAGTACAAAAGATCAATGAAACCAGAAGCAAATATAATTTTTCTAAAAGTGCACTAGAAATTGTATTTCCAAGCATACTTATATAGAAATATACAAGTCGGTGTCACTGCGGTAGCTGCTAGCCAAGTTTGGCGAGTGGGCACTTGACTGTGGGTGTTCAAATTTAATTTTTAATTCATTCAAAATAAATAATATTTTAATACTGTTTCCTCATTCACACCAGCCACACTGGACAGAGATGCAGACCGTTTCCAGCATCACAGGAAGTTCTCTAACCAAACAGAATACTCCTTCTCATATGGAGATGTCAGTAATTAAAAATTTGAAAATCCTTATATGGTTTTAAATTCAGTCCTAAATGTCTAAGTAACAGATAGAGCATAGAAATGACCACAATGAATGTTCAAAGTTTTTATAAGAATTGCAAGATAAATATAAAACCAAATGTGTGGGCTTCCCCTGGTGGTCTAGTGGGTAAGGACACCGCCTTGCAGTGCAAGGGGCGCCGGTTCCATCCCTGGCCTGGGAAGATCCCACGTGCCGCGGAGCGGCTGGACTGATGTGTCCAATTACCGAGCCGGAGCTCTGGAGCGCATGCGCCCAGAGCCAGCGTTCTGCAGCGACAGACGCCACCGTGATGGGAGGCCCACAGAAGCCAAAGAACAAAGATGGATGAAAATAGAGAAATGAAAGACCAATGGAAGTGGCCCGCCCACTTCCCTCCCTCCCCAACCCAACCCCCACCCAAAAGAAATAAATAAATCTTTTTAAAAAAAAGAAAAAAACCAAATGTGTGTCCTGTGAAGTACTGACTGCCTTAAATGTTTCCTTTACAAATGCAATAAACACAACAAGGCGGGAAACCAAGCATGCATCACAAGAAACTAAACAATGCAAAAGCTAACATTAGGTGAGATTAAAACCAAATGAAGGAAGAAAACAATGATTAGTACAAAATCAAGACAAAGAACATGGGCTTCCCTGGTGATACAGTGGGCAGAGTCCGCCTTGCAGTGCAGCGGGCACTGGCTCGATCTCTGGCCAGAGAAGATCCCATATGCTGCAGAGCAGCTGGACCGGTGTGTCCAATTATGAGTCAGTGCCCTGGAGCGCATGTGCCCAGAGCCAGTGCTCTGCATTGAGAGACCCCATTGCAATGCGAGGCCCACACAGGCCAAAGAACAAAAGATGGATGAAAAATAAATAAATAAAAAACCAATTAAAGAGCACCCCCACAAAAAAAGATGTTAAAAAAAAGACAAAGAACTCAATTGAAATAGGGAGAAACAAGGCCAAATGTATTCTCATTAAAAATATTTCATAAAATTTATAAAAGATTGCACAAAAATATATGAACAGAGAAAATTTCCTAGTGGTACATTGGTAAGGACTCCGTGCTGTCCCTGCCGATGGCCCAAGTTCAGTACCTGTTTGGGGAAGTAAGACCCACAAGCCATCAAGTGAAGTAAAATAAATAAAATTTTATTTTAAGAGGAATCAAATTGTACAGGTATAATAAATAAAGGGATATCATCTAGATTTACAGATATTAATCAGATAAAAAGCAATATTGTGAATATATTTAGTATCTATGTAAACTAGAAAACCCCCAAAACACAAATTACCAAAATATAACAGAACAAATAGAAACATGAGTAAACCTAACATATGTTGTAGAGAAACTAAGTTTATTATATAAATCTTCCTCAAAAAGTATTTTAATTGCTCAGATGGCATTGGTAGTGAATAATAACACTTAAAAATGTAGTAGTACTCTTTCACAAAGATTGAAGTAAACAAAAGAGAAATATTTCCTAACAATAGCCTTCATAACAACCTATCGAGTGTATAACTGAACAAATCTCTTTGTAGATGAAAAAAGTTTAAAAGCTTTTGTATGATTTAAGTACTGACTGCCTTAAATGTTTCCTTTACAAATGCAATAAACACAACAAGGGAAACCAAGCATGCATCACAAGAAACTAAACAATGCAAAAGCTAACATTAGGTGAGATTAAAACCAAATGAAGGAAGAAAACAATGATTAGTACAAAATCAAGACAAAGAACATGGGCTTCCCTGGTGATACAGTGGGCAGAGTCCGCCTTGCAGTGCAGCGGGCACTGGCTCGATCTCTGGCCAGAGAAGATCCCATATGCTGCAGAGCAGCTGGACCGGTG
Source organism: Tragulus kanchil (assembly GCA_022376925.1). Lineage (NCBI taxonomy): Eukaryota > Metazoa > Chordata > Mammalia > Artiodactyla > Tragulidae > Tragulus > Tragulus kanchil. The sequence goes on from JAIOJX010000004.1 coordinate 278,963,942, forward strand.
TGTCCAATTATGAGTCAGTGCCCTGGGCGCATGTGCCCAGAGCCAGTGCTCTGCATTGAGAGACCCCATTGCAATGCGAGGCCCACACAGGCCAAAGAACAAAAGATGGATGAAAAATAAATAAATAAAAAACCAATTAAAGAGCACCCCCACAAAAAAAGATGTTAAAAAAAAGACAAAGAACTCAATTGAAATAGGGAGAAACAAGGCCAAATGTATTCTCATTAAAAATATTTCATAAAATTTATAAAAGATTGCACAAAAATATATGAACAGAGAAAATTTCCTAGTGGTACATTGGTAAGGACTCCGTGCTGTCCCTGCCGATGGCCCAAGTTCAGTACCTGTTTGGGGAAGTAAGACCCACAAGCCATCAAGTGAAGTAAAATAAATAAAATTTTATTTTAAGAGGAATCAAATTGTACAGGTATAATAAATAAAGGGATATCATCTAGATTTACAGATATTAATCAGATAAAAAGCAATATTGTGAATATATTTAGTATCTATGTAAACTAGAAAACCCCCAAAACACAAATTACCAAAATATAACAGAACAAATAGAAACATGAGTAAACCTAACATATGTTGTAGAGAAACTAAGTTTATTATATAAATCTTCCTCAAAAAGTATTTTAATTGCTCAGATGGCATTGGTAGTGAATAATAACACTTAAAAATGTAGTAGTACTCTTTCACAAAGATTGAAGTAAACAAAAAAGAGAAATATTTCCTAACAATAGCCTTCATAACAACCTATCGAGTGTATAACTGAACATTCAGTTAAATCTCTTTGTGATAGTAGATGAAGAAAAATAGTTTAATCCAGATCTAATATATGTATTGATTTTTTAAAAAGGACAATACCAATGATCACTGTGCTTTTATTTGAGAAAAGCAAGATCGGTTGAGTATATGGAAGAAATAAAGATAATTTACTTCATAATCATTATACAATGAAAACATTTATCATTCCAACAATGGAAAATAATACCAATGTAACATCAACAGCAACTAAGTATAAAATTTCTTTGAAAAATGAGAATATTATGGTTCATATGAGAAACATACAATGAAAAAGCCTGAAGATAAATCTCATTTTTAAGGATAAAATATTAAGATCTCTTCCTTGACTAGGAAAAGATACATACAGAATTTTTACTGTACCTTCTATTCAATATCGGATATTAAATCATAGCCAAGAAAAATAAGTCAAGAAAAAAAAATATTTGCACCTGGAAGAAAGAAATAAAGTGTGACTATTTACAAATGTGTAGGGTTATATGGCCTTCCCTGGTGGCTCAGTGGTAAAGAATACATCTGCTATGCAGGAGATGTGTGTTTGATCCCTAGGTCAGGAAGACCCCCTATAGAAGGAAACGGCAACCCACTGGAGCCTCGTGGGCTATATATAGTCCATGACATCGCCAAAGAGTTGGACACGACTTAGCAACTGAACAACAACAGCTGTTATATAAAAATCTATAGGAATAAATATTTGAAATGATGGAATTAATATATAAAGTCAGAGAAATCATTGACTACAAGGTCAACAGGCAGACCTCAGTGTATTACTCTCTACTACAACAAAAACTATAGAATTTAAATAAAACCTAACTCATTGAAGGATAAAGCATTATATTGACTTGAAGAGTCAATATTGTAAAGATGAGTCTCTTTTACAAATTATTTTAAAGATTAAATGCAGTCCCAAGCCGGTTTAAAAAATAGCTTTATTGAGGTCTAGTTTACACACCGCAAAATCCATCCATTTAAAGTGTCCAAATGAATGATTTTAAATATATTCACAATTTACAACTACCACCATTATGAAAATCTAGAAAATACTCATCACAGATCAATTAGCAGTCATTTCCTTTCTGACCTCCCCACAGCTCTTGGTAGTCACTAAGCTAATCTTGGTCTCTGTTCTCAAATATTAAAATTTTTTATATTTCATGTAAAAAAGCTCTGAAAACATGGGACATTTTAGAAAGTTTGAATGCCATAAACATATTGTTGAGTAAGAAAGGCCAGACACAAAAGAAATGATATCTATACTAAACATTTTCATTGCTAGAACAAATAATATAATTCATTTTAAAATTTATGCAATCATAATATTGTCTCCTTTGCATAAAGATGAAGTTGCCCAATAGCATCCAAACTCGAATTTTAATTCTCAAGCTTATGCTTGCAAGTATATGATTTTTGAACCTCACAAACATCTGAAGTTATGCCTGATGTAGATAGCATAGCACAGGTACGTTTATCATCTTGTAGACTTCTTATCCTGTAATAAAAAAACGTGCATATTTCTATCATATGAGCACAACTCATGAAACAATAGCATTTTCCATGTAACCATAACAAAAGATATTTTTGAAATGGGCAATGACGTTTTAAACATGATTTCAGTAAGAGTTTGTTATACGAAAATGGGGTACTATGTTCTCATAGTTTATATCAACAATTCTTCAATGTTTATCTCAACAGTTCATTAATGTTCAACATCTTCCTCCATATTTCTATAATTCAATTAAGACAAATGTATTAATATTATTCGTAACTTTTTTCTTTTCATATTTTTCCTCCTTTACATAGCTTAATCGGAAACACTTACTGTAGTTTGCAAGTTGAACCATTTGTCCACATCCACAGATTATGATGTCTTTCACGAAACACTGGAATCCATGACTTAATTGATAGGGACATCAGAAATTTCTAGCCCAAAATAAAGAATTTTCACTTAATTAGTCATGATGAGAGGTTTTTATGAATTCTTAAAATGCAAGTCAAATGGTGTGTTCTTTCACAGCATCTTCAGTTCTCTGAGCAAAATGAGCATGCTAGATTCTAATGTAGCATTAAAACACAAAAGTTGAAAGTTTTAATACTATCATATGCATTGACTTTTGATTCAGAACAAACTCAAACATTTATACTTCTCAGTTGCACTGTTTTCTAATGTTAATAAGGAAAATTCTGATTCATATAATTTAGCTGATACTCATGTCCAAATGGACATAGTAAGGCTTTCAATAAGGTTTTAGATTCTGTGACATTCATTTTTCTGGATACTGTGACTGTATCAAGAGATTTCTCTACTGTTTCTCAGAGTTTCAGTTTTAGAAGGAAATTTGGGATTGAAATTGGTTGAGTAAGAAAGGCCAGACACAAAAGAAATGATATCTATACTAAACATTTTCATTGCTAGAACAAATAATATAATTCATTTTAAAATTTATGCAATCATAATATTGTCTCCTTTGCATAAAGATGAAGTTGCCCAATAGCATCCAAACTCGAATTTTAATTCTCAAGCTTATGCTTGCAAGTATATGATTTTTGAACCTCACAAACATCTGAAGTTATGCCTGATGTAGATAGCATAGCACAGGTACGTTTATCATCTTGTAGACTTCTTATCCTGTAATAAAAAAACGTGCATATTTCTATCATATGAGCACAACTCATGAAACAATAGCATTTTCCATGTAACCATAACAAAAGATATTTTTGAAATGGGCAATGACGTTTTAAACATGATTTCAGTAAGAGTTTGTTATACGAAAATGGGGTACTATGTTCTCATAGTTTATATCAACAATTCTTCAATGTTTATCTCAACAGTTCATTAATGTTCAACATCTTCCTCCATATTTCTATAATTCAATTAAGACAAATGTATTAATATTATTCGTAACTTTTTTCTTTTCATATTTTTCCTCCTTTACATAGCTTAATCGGAAACACTTACTGTAGTTTGCAAGTTGAACCATTTGTCCACATCCACAGATTATGATGTCTTTCACGAAACACTGGAATCCATGACTTAATTGATAGGGACATCAGAAATTTCTAGCCCAAAATAAAGAATTTTCACTTAATTAGTCATGATGAGAGGTTTTTATGAATTCTTAAAATGCAAGTCAAATGGTGTGTTCTTTCACAGCATCTTCAGTTCTCTGAGCAAAATGAGCATGCTAGATTCTAATGTAGCATTAAAACACAAAAGTTGAAAGTTTTAATACTATCATATGCATTGACTTTTGATTCAGAACAAACTCAAACATTTATACTTCTCAGTTGCACTGTTTTCTAATGTTAATAAGGAAAATTCTGATTCATATAATTTAGCTGATACTCATGTCCAAATGGACATAGTAAGGCTTTCAATAAGGTTTTAGATTCTGTGACATTCATTTTTCTGGATACTGTGACTGTATCAAGAGATTTCTCTACTGTTTCTCAGAGTTTCAGTTTTAGAAGGAAATTTAGGGATTGAAATTGAGAAAATAAGTGGCATGAGAGCAGAAGATTTGGTTTTTGGGGCCTGACACCATTCTGTGATGAGACAAACTCCCAGATTAGTTTCTATTGGTGGAATCCGGTGGCCCCAGACAAGGGATCCCAGCCTCATTTCTGTTTGCTCCTCCCTGCTTAGCACAATGGTAAACACTGGGACTAATGAAAGACACAAGAAAGGAGAATCTTGAAGGTGGAAAGAGAAAAGTGATATGGCTCGAGACTTCCCAGCAGTCTGTAAGCTCTCATCACTTCTCTGTGTTAAGAGAATGAGGTGGGAGGGGAGAGGACGATAATTGGAGGCATCTTGTATCCCCACTCCCAACCACCACCAGAAGGAAGTGACACAGGCCTATTGCTTCCCAACGCCCAACAGCCAGCCCGGCTGTAGGAGACGGCACAGGGAAGCCATTCCTCCTCTGTGTTGAGGAGAATCCTGGGGCAGCACCCGGCGAGCCTTACAACGTGATCCATCAGGGCTCCTGCTAATAAGGATCAGTCAGAGGAAGTGTTTCTCCTGCCTCTACACAGAGACATTGGGTGGTAGGGATGGAACAGGGACCAGCGAAGAGGATCCCATGACTAAAAGCGCTGAACCCAGGAAATCTCTGAACCCCTGAGGGTGTAAGACTCCATCTCCACCCAGAAACACTGGATAGAATGGCTCCTAAATGTTACATTCACATAATGTGCAATGGAAGTCTACACACTTCACATAAATGCAAACATTCAGAGGAACCGTAAACCTCATATGGGAGTGATAAGACAGGAACAAAACTGCATACTGTAGGAGTCCATGCATATGATTGAATAATAAGCACAGAGATCCCATAATGTCAAAAGTCAGTGGGTAAATAAGGAGGGCAGGGAAGGATGGGGCTCCTGGGAAGTGGAAGATTCTATTCCATGATCTGATGTGAAAGTTGAAACATAGCTTATTTTTTCAGAACAAACTCAAACATTTATACTTCTCAGTTGCACTGTTTTCTAATGTTAATAAGGAAAATTCTGATTCATATAATTTAGCTGATACTCATGTCCAAATGGACATAGTAAGGCTTTCAATAAGGTTTTAGATTCTGTGACATTCATTTTTCTGGATACTGTGACTGTATCAAGAGATTTCTCTACTGTTTCTCAGAGTTTCAGTTTTAGAAGGAAATTTAGGGATTGAAATTGAGAAAATAAGTGGCATGAGAGCAGAAGATTTGGTTTTTGGGGCCTGACACCATTCTGTGATGAGACAAACTCCCAGATTAGTTTCTATTGGTGGAATCCGGTGGCCCCAGACAAGGGATCCCAGCCTCATTTCTGTTTGCTCCTCCCTGCTTAGCACAATGGTAAACACTGGGACTAATGAAAGACACAAGAAAGGAGAATCTTGAAGGTGGAAAGAGAAAAGTGATATGGCTCGAGACTTCCCAGCAGTCTGTAAGCTCTCATCACTTCTCTGTGTTAAGAGAATGAGGTGGGAGGGGAGAGGACGATAATTGGAGGCATCTTGTATCCCCACTCCCAACCACCACCAGAAGGAAGTGACACAGGCCTATTGCTTCCCAACGCCCAACAGCCAGCCCGGCTGTAGGAGACGGCACAGGGAAGCCATTCCTCCTCTGTGTTGAGGAGAATCCTGGGGCAGCACCGCGAGCCTTACAACGTGATCCATCAGGGCTCCTGCTAATAAGGATCAGTCAGAGGAAGTGTTTCTCCTGCCTCTACACAGAGACATTGGGTGGTAGGGATGGAACAGGGACCAGCGAAGAGGATCCCATGACTAAAAGCGCTGAACCCAGGAAATCTCTGAACCCCTGAGGGTGTAAGACTCCATCTCCACCCAGAAACACTGGATAGAATGGCTCCTAAATGTTACATTCACATAATGTGCAATGGAAGTCTACACACTTCACATAAATGCAAACATTCAGAGGAACCGTAAACCTCATATGGGAGTGATAAGACAGGAACAAAACTGCATACTGTAGGAGTCCATGCATATGATTGAATAATAAGCACAGAGATCCCATAATGTCAAAAGTCAGTGGGTAAATAAGGAGGGCAGGGAAGGATGGGGCTCCTGGGAAGTGGAAGATTCTATTCCATGATCTGATGTGCAATTACATAGTTCTATATGCAAAATCATATGCTTATTTTCCTTGATGTGTGGTTAAATGAGATAGCGCAGTTTATTTTAGAATATAATGGCACTTGTAGAAGCATGGTTTTCTATGAAGAGCAAGACCTGGAAATTACTGGACGTGCAGTAACGGTATAAACATGTAAAGTATCATAAAACGATGTTCCGTTGTTTAATGGAATCTTAACAGAACTTAAACTACAAATATGTACAAAAACACAAGTGAATCCTCAGAGGTATATGTGGACTGAATCAAAGCTTTGCCAAAGTGTTAGAAACGTTTAATGTCTTACCAGTTCTTCTTCATTATCTATGTAAAGCAGAGTAGATTTCTTAGAAGCACAGGCGGCGAAACTCTCATTCCATGTTTTTTTTTCAGAAGTCGAGTAATAGCAGTTCTTGGAATATGTAAACCAGTCATTTGGACAATGACCATAATGGCATTCTGAAGAAGGATTGTGAATTACTATCCAAAAGTATTTTGTGTTTTTAAAAATAAAAATAATAAATTAAAATTAATTATTTTAACATATATATGCATAGATATAAACATATATGTGTATACACATGTGTAAAGAATATATCTATGCGCCCTCACGGCTGGTACATATAGAAAACCCAACACACATACAATTTCAGTCAGTTTCCCATACCTCAATTTTTGTTTCCATATAATGCAAGCACGTAGCATTATTATCCTGCCTCTACACAGAGACATTGGGTGGTAGGGATGGAACAGGGACCAGCGAAGAGGATCCCATGACTAAAAGCGCTGAACCCAGGAAATCTCTGAACCCCTGAGGGTGTAAGACTCCATCTCCACCCAGAAACACTGGATAGAATGGCTCCTAAATGTTACATTCACATAATGTGCAATGGAAGTCTACACACTTCACATAAATGCAAACATTCAGAGGAACCGTAAACCTCATATGGGAGTGATAAGACAGGAACAAAACTGCATACTGGAGGAGTCCATGCATATGATTGAATAATAAGCACAGAGATCCCATAATGTCAAAAGTCAGTGGGTAAATAAGGAGGGCAGGGAAGGATGGGGCTCCTGGGAAGTGGAAGATTCTATTCCATGATCTGATGTGCAATTACATAGTTCTATATGCAAAATCATATGCTTATTTTCCTTGATGTGTGGTTAAATGAGATAGCGCAGTTTATTTTAGAATATAATGGCACTTGTAGAAGCATGGTTTTCTATGAAGAGCAAGACCTGGAAATTACTGGACGTGCAGTAACGGTATAAACATGTAAAGTATCATAAAACGATGTTCCGTTGTTTAATGGAATCTTAACAGAACTTAAACTACAAATATGTACAAAAACACAAGTGAATCCTCAGAGGTATATGTGGACTGAATCAAAGCTTTGCCAAAGTGTTAGAAACGTTTAATGTCTTACCAGTTCTTCTTCATTATCTATGTAAAGCAGAGTAGATTTCTTAGAAGCACAGGCGTAAACTCTCATTCCATGTTTTTTTCAGAAGTCGAGTAATAGCAGTTCTTGAATATGTACACCAGTCATTTGGACAATGACAATAATGGCATTCTGAAGAAGGATTGTGAATTACTATCCAAAAGTATTTTGTGTTTTTAAAAATAAAAATAATAAATTAAAATTAATTATTTTAACATATATATGCATAGATATAAACATATATGTGTATACACATGTGTAAAGAATATATCTATGCGCCCTCACGGCTGGTACATATAGAAAACCCAACACACATACAATTTCAGTCAGTTTCCCATACCTCAATTTTTGTTTCCATATAATGCAAGCACACAGAAATAGCCATACTTTACGCATTCTGAAAATCGAGAAATGAAATTGCTATTTGAAATTAGCAAAATTGGTTGCCACTTATGATATTATAGTAGGTGAAAATTAGAGCCCATTGCCAATAATGGATATTATGATCATATGGTTGCATAGGGAGAAACGCTCTCTTATAATCATTATTTAGGAATATTTGTTCCCAATTTTATAATTTACGTTCTACTCGAAAATCTTTTATTATTTTCAGTAACCTAAGATAGAGACAAAGTGCAAACTGCATTTATATCAGAATTTTGAAATCATCACATACCTCTCTGAAGCTTTGTTATCAGAGAGGAGTTATTCTGCTCCTGGATTACAGTAGCTACAAAATTAACCATTATAAAAATTAATATTGCTGTTAATAATCATAATGATTTTAGTTTACGAGTTTGAATTCATTTTATTGTTTAGGAGTAATCTGGCATAAGACTGATTTTTTTCCAAGAAGAAATAATTAGGTAATGAAGATATGACAAACAAAGTATTTCGAAAACCTTAAGGAACAGACTTCACCACCTCTTACACTGTCTGTTTTAACCAATTTCAAGAATTAATTAATATTTTTGGATGAGATCTTTCAATCCCCTAAAGCTTGATTCTGAGTTATGAAATCAAAATATATGCACAGTCTGTAATTATTCTGTGTTGTATATTTTTTGACAAATTCAGAATAACATTATTCTAAATGCATGTATTTTAATGAGAGGCTCCCTCTATAATATTAAGTGTTTAGAGGTGCCAGCCATCATTAAAGTGAAAGGTTACCATACAGTCTTTTTTTCCTTTTAAATGTACTTACATCGAGTAGCAAGAATCACTGTTCCCACAGCGGACATCAAGACAAGGCCGATGATTCCCAGGACCCCAGCAATGAGCTTCTCTGGAGGTGATGGTGAACCTGCAGGGAGAGAACAGGACAGACTGAGAGAGGAGTGCTGGGGACAGCTGTTTAGAGAGCTTACATACATGAGAACCCACACAAACAAGGAGTTATGCATATAAACTTGGACCCCAAATCCACTCATGTAGTCTTTCTCTCAGAATATATGTTGCATCTCAGCAAATATAATGCTACATGCATGTTGATCAAAGACTTCAAATCACAGTCAAGCCAGAATAAAAGTAGTCCCCTGATCTCACATTGGAATACCATATCCAGCTTTAAGTTCGGTTCCCCCAAATGAGAAAATATGTGAATTTATCCCCTCCTCTTTCTCCACACCTCTGCCCCCTGACTGCATATCCTAGAACAGTTCCGTCTAGTGACTGGTAGTGTTTTACCTCTGGAGTAGCAGGTCTGGTTGTTCCCTTTAAGATTCTGAGAAGCATTTTGAAGATTTAATCCTGCATATGTTAATTCCTGTTCAGTTACTGAAATGGAACTTTCAGAGATCTTGGGTTTTATTTTCTGCCTCTTCAAGTTCTTGACTGCCTTCAGTTCTGCATAGTTTACTTCTTGGTCATTCATCTCTGCAGCTGAGTGATGTCAAGGCCTCTGCTCTAAGTGGACTGAGCAGTGAGCAGTATAAGGTAAGAACCCGAGAACAATTAAGATGGGCGGGGCTCACTTTACAGTTGAACCAACTCAGAGCCTGTTTCTCAACTCCTTAGAGCTTTAAACAAGTGCTTCACGAGAGAACACTTTTTTAAAAAAGAGATTCTACATTTGACTATATTATTGGTTGAAACAACTAAAGGAAATGAATTAGGGAGGAAGAAAGAAGTTTATGACAAATAGCCTCACAAAATTCTGATTCCTAGGAGATATTCTAAAACCATCATAGTACTTATATCAAAATTAAAATGTTCTGTTAACAAGAGAGACTCACCTATATTTATGATAATTGTGAAATCTAATAATGGTTAAAGACTGAGTTCTATAAAAATGAGGAGAGTAATGTTGACATATACAACAATTTCCTTCAGTAAGTTACATTATTTGGTGACTAATGTTTATTGATGTTAGTCACCAAATAAAGTACCAAATGATCTTTATTTTGAGTGGTCAAGAAGCTCTGAGAAATTATTAAAAATTGAGGAAATACTTCATATATTGGAAAATGTTATATAGCACACTAAACATACATAGCCTAAATTATATTAAAAACAAAACAACAGAAAAAGACTAAGAAATGCTTATTTTACAAAAGTAGCTGATATTTGAATTAATGGCTAACATCTTAACCTACAAAATGATAAATAAGTATAGATCATTTATGGAAGAATATTGTTGGTTAAAACTTCCCAAAAACATTCTATAGATGTCAAAGTTAGTAAAGGTCATTTTAGTTGTATAAGTGATAGCAATTATTTTTTAAAAATCCAGATAACTTAAAAATTCAGACAATTGATGCAGTTGTCAGAAATATCTGGAAATTAATCATGGCTTTGAAATTTACAAAACGTGGTCTTAAAATTTTTTTCATATCTAGTAATTTATATTACTAATAAAATGGAAATAAGTTTATGTAATATGTAGTGCATGTAACACTGAGCTCTCATCCTGGCACTGATAAGTTCTCAATAATTATCAGTTTTAATTATTGTTTTCATCATCATTTCTATAGTACTATTTCTGATTTATATAAGTAAGAGTGTCTTTAATTATTATAGCATGTCATTTATGCAAAGTTTGATTTAAAAAATACTTTTATTATGTACAATTAAACTTGAATTAACATTTAGGAAGCTACTTCATATTTATTCTCTTTTTAAATTAGGGTGCTTTTATTCAATTTAATACATGTATGAGGAATTAAGTTTTTTCCTTTGCTATGGGATGAATTCCTTTCCAAGAATTTATTTATAAAGGTTGAGCAAAATATATCTTAACATATTATTATTCAAAATAACTTACATGCTACTGACTATAAAATCCCAAACTAATTGTTCCCTATCATGAGGTTTATGGATTTCACGTAATGTTGTATACAAACACAAACATGCATGTGTTTATGCACTTTATATTCTACAGACAACAATTTGAATACTTAAAGAAACTACCCATAATGGTTGATATTTTATGGTTGCTGTTTGCTCCAAATTATTAAAAAATGTTGCAATTTGATTTTGTTGTATATTAACTATGCCTCAGGTGTATCACATTTAACATTTGTTATTTGCCACTGAGTTGGTCTAGTAGAGAGACAGGAGAGGAGGGACACATAGCCTCTGTTGAGCAGAAAGTCATGCATACTTTAGTCAGGTCAGCTTACTCATAAAAGAGGCCTGCTACAGGTGGGTCATAAAAGGAGAGATTGAAAAAGTAAAACCCAGATTAAGAATAAACAGTATCTGTGACCTTCTGTGACTTCACGGATTGCTCTGTGAAGGTTCAGAGTGAAGCAAGAGTGGAAACAATTGATTTCTCATCAATGTGTCACCTCAGGTTTGGTCAGGAAGTTCTCACACTTAGCCAGTTTTGAAGAGTTTAGCTCATCATACACCTCCAGAAAACAGGAGACTTTGAACTCCAATCAAGAGGACAAATGGACCTCTAAGTGTGTTAGACTTTCCATTATCAAATGCCTCTGAAAACTTTTTATCATATTCTACAAGATCTGAGGAGACTGTAGTTTAAATCAAGTACACAGTTATCTTGTTTCCACCTCAGTCAGATGCACTGCAAACTTAGAATACTTCTAGTTTTGCTTTTACAACTAGGTTGCTGAATCTTGGCAGTACATATACTTTTCCTTCACATCCATTATTATTTCATTTCTATTGTCATGGAAGAAGTTCTAAAAATCAAAATCCTATTTTCAAGAGGTATTTAAGGATGTTTGTCACTAATTATTCTAAGGAATTACTACATTCCCAACCATACTGTACCTGGAACCAAGGTCATCATTTTAAAAATCCTATTCCTATTTCTCTGCCCTAGTTCTTACATTTAGTTTCATTCTTATTAGATAAATATTTAACCTCAGGTTTTTTCTGACAAAATAAATCCCTAAAGTTAAAATACAATTTTCCGCTAATACTTTTAAAGGTTTATGGATTTCACGTAATGTTGTATACAAACACAAATATGCATGGGTTTATGTACTTTATATTCTACAGACAACAATTTGAATACTTAAAGAAACTACCCGTAATGGTTGATATTTTATGGTTGCTGTTTGCTCCAAATTATTAAAAAATGTTGTAATTTGATTTTGTTGTATATTAACTATACCCTCAGGTGTATCACATTTAACATTTGTTATTTGCCACTGAGTTGGTCTAGTAGAGAGACAGGAGAGGAGGGACACATAGCCTCTGTTGAGCAGAAAGTCATGCATCCTTTAGTCGGGAGGTCAGCTTACTCTCATAAATGAGGCCTGCTACAGGTGGGTCATAAAAGGAGAGATTGAAAAAGTAAAACCCAGATCAAGAATAAACAGTATCTGTGACCTTCTGTGACTTCACAGATTATTCTGTGAAGGTTCAGAGTGAAGCAAGAGTGAAAACAGTTGATTTTTCATCAATGTGTCACCTCAGGTTTGGTCAGGAAGTTCTCACACTTAGCCAGTTTTGAAGAGTTTAGCTCATCATACACCTCCAGAAAACAGGAGACTTTGGACTCCAATCAAGACGACAAATGGACCTCTAAGTGTGTTAGACTTTCCATTTTCAAATGTCTCTGAGAACTTTTTATGATAAATTACAAGATCTGAAGAGACTATGTTTTAAATCACGTACAGTTATCTTGTTTCCACCTCAGTCAGATGCACTGCAAACTTAGAATACTTCTAGTTTTGCTTTTACAACTAGGTTGCTGAATCTTGGCAGTACATACACTTTTCCTTCACATCCATTATTATTTCATTTCTATTGTCATGGAAGAAGTTCTAAAAATCAAAATCCTATTTTCAAGAGGTATTTAAGGATGTTTGTCACTAATTATTCTAAGGAATTACTACATTCCCAACCATACTGTACCTGGAACCAAGGTCATCATTTTAAAAATCCTATTCCTATTTCTCTGCCCTAGTTCTTACATTTAGTTTTGTTCTTATTAGATAAATAATTTAACTTCAGGTTTTTTTCTGACAAAAATAAATGCCCTTAAAAGGTTAAAATAGGAACAAAATATTAGTAAAATGTATCACTGTGTTTGACATATTAAATAAATAATCATTATGTCCTTCATGAATTCACGCTCCAATCATGACTAATTGTCTGTATTTTGCTAGGTATATTTGATGTGACAGCATAAACTCAATTCAAATAGTGCAGCTCAAGAAAAGGTAATTTTTAAAGTATCACCAAACCAAACAGTGGGAAGGACAGGAAAAAAGACTTAAACCACAAGATATTGGAACATTCAAATAAAAATGACAAGAAAACACATGTAACAATTCTTGTATAAGACAAAATAGCCTTTAAAACAAGTTTATAATGAAAGAAAAACTGTATAATGATAAAGAGACCAATATAAGAAGAGGATATTACACTTGCTAAAAAAGGAACCCAATATATTTCTGGTTTTCTAGGTGGTACCAGTGGTAAAGGACCTGCCTGCCAATGTAAGAGATGGAAGAGACACAGGTTTGATCCCAGGGTCTGGAGGATCTCTTGGAGTAGGAAATGGTAACACCTAAATACATAAAACAAACACTACAGGTATAAAGAGAGAAATTCATGGGAATGTAATAATAGTAGGAGCTCTTACCACTCCACTGACATCACTGGATGGATCTCCTAGACACAAAATCAACAAGGTAACAGAGATTCTTAATGAACAATGGAACAGTTGAACTTAATTCATGGCTACAGGAAAACAAATGTACATTCTTTTAAGTGCATGGTTTTAGGAAAAACCCCCGGATTAAACAGCACTGCAAACTTAGAATACTTCTAGTTTTGCTTTTACAACTAGGTTGCTGAATCTTGGCAGTACATATACTTTTCCTTCACATCCATTATTATTTCATTTCTATTGTCATGGAAGAAGTTCTAAAAATCAAAATCCTATTTTCAAGAGGTATTTAAGGATGTTTGTCACTAATTATTCTAAGGAATTACTACATTCCCAACCATACTGTACCTGGAACCAAGGTCATCATTTTAAAAATCCTATTCCTATTTCTCTGCCCTAGTTCTTACATTTAGTTTTGTTCTTATTAGATAAATAATTTAACTTCAGGTTTTTTTCTGACAAAAATAAATGCCCTTAAAAGGTTAAAATAGGAACAAAATATTAGTAAAATGTATCACTGTGTTTGACATATTAAATAAATAATCATTATGTCCTTCATGAATTCACGCTCCAATCATGACTAATTGTCTGTATTTTGCTAGGTATATTTGATGTGACAGCATAAACTCAATTCAAATAGTGCAGCTCAAGAAAAGGTAATTTTTAAAGTATCACCAAACCAAACAGTGGGAAGGACAGGAAAAAAGACTTAAACCACAAGATATTGGAACATTCAAATAAAAATGACAAGAAAACACATGTAACAATTCTTGTATAAGACAAAATAGCCTTTAAAACAAGTTTATAATGAAAGAAAAACTGTATAATGATAAAGAGACCAATATAAGAAGAGGATATTACACTTGCTAAAAAAGGAACCCAATATATTTCTGGTTTTCTAGGTGGTACCAGTGGTAAAGGACCTGCCTGCCAATGTAAGAGATGGAAGAGACACAGGTTTGATCCCAGGGTCTGGAGGATCTCTTGGAGTAGGAAATGGTAACACCTAAATACATAAAACAAACACTACAGGTATAAAGAGAGAAATTCATGGGAATGTAATAATAGTAGGAGCTCTTACCACTCCACTGACATCACTGGATGGATCTCCTAGACACAAAATCAACAAGGTAACAGAGATTCTTAATGAACAATGGAACAGTTGAACTTAATTCATGGCTACAGGACATTACATTCAAAGACCTCAGAATGCACATTCTTTTTAAGTGCATGTGGAACATTCTTAAGGATAGACCACATTCCAGGATTAAAAACAGCCTTAAGAAATGTAATGAATAGACATTGTTTCAAATATATTTTCTGACCACAACTGTAAGTAACTAGAAATCAACCACAGAAAGAAACTGAGAAACAAAAGATTCCATGGAGACTGAAGACATGATACTAAAAACCAATGGGTAAATAATGAGATGAAAGAGAAAGTCAGAGAACATCTAAAGGATGTGAGGGCAATCTGGTTGTGTATCTGTCATCCCATTGATCACCAGGATTGATTTGGCTGAGCTAGAGGAGGACTGGTCTTCTGCCAAGTATATATGAGCAGCTGTGCTTCCCTGCAAGGACCTCCAAACAAGCTCGCAGAAAATGCCTGGAGACAAATGACCATGAGAAGACAACCTTGCAAACTCTATGGAACATAGCAAAAGCAGGTCTAGAGTGAAGTTCAAAGTGATATAGGTCTTACTAACGAAAGAAAAATCTCAGATGAACAACCAAATCTACTGTCCAGAAGAATTAGAAAAAGGAAAAATCAAGACCCAGAGTCAGCAGAGGAAACAAATAACAAAAGACCAGAGAGGAAACAAGTAAAATAGAGACAAAACTATTGAAAATATCAATAAAGAGCTGTTTTTTTTAAAAAAATAAGTAAAATCAACATACTTCTAGCCCCAGCTCATCAAGAACAAAAGAGAGAAGACCCAAAGAAACAAAACAAGAAAAGAAAAAGAACTAAAAACCTATACTGGAGAAAGAAAAAAGTAAAATAATATGAACTCATGTCAATAAATTGGAGAAGACAGAAGAAATGGACAATTTTCTCGAAATGTGCAATCTGCCAAAATTGAGGAAAAGAGAAAAAAGAGATAATTTGAGCAATGATCACCACCAGGCTCCTCTGTCCATGGGGATTCTCTAGGCAAGATACTGGAACGACTTGCCATGCCCTCCTCCAGGGGATCTTCCTGACCCAAGGTAATAATAGTAGGAGCTCTTACCACTCCACTGACATCACTGGATGGATCTCCTAGACACAAAATCAACAAGGTAACAGAGATTCTTAATGAACAATGGAACAGTTGAACTTAATTCATGGCTACAGGACATTACATTCAAAGACCTCAGAATGCACATTCTTTTTAAGTGCATGTGGAACATTCTTAAGGATAGACCACATTCCAGGATTAAAAACAGCCTTAAGAAATGTAATGAATAGACATTGTTTCAAATATATTTTCTGACCACAACTATATGTAACTAGAAATCAACCACAGAAAGAAACTGAGAAACAAAAGATTCCATGGAGACTAAAGACATGATACTAAAAACCAATGGGTAAATAATGAGATGAAAGAGAAAGTCAGAAAACATCTAAAGGATGTGAGGGCAATCTGGTTGTGTATCTGTCACCCCATTGTTCACCAGGATTGATTTGACTGAGCTAGAGGAGGACCGGTCTTCTGCCAAGTGTATATGAGCAGCTGTGCTTCCCTGCAAGGACCTCCAAACAAGCTCGCAGAAAATGCCTGGAGACAAATGACCATGAGAAGACAACCTTGCAAACTTTATGGAACACAGCAAAAGCAGCTCTAGAGTGAAGTTCAAAGTGATACAGGTCTTACTTACGAAAGAAAAATCTCAGATGAACAACCAAATCTACTGTCCAGAAGAATTAGAAAAAGGAAAAATCAAGACCCAGAGTCAGCAGAGGAAACAAATAACAAAAGACCAGAGAGGAAACAAGTACAAAACTAGCGAAAATATCAATAAAGAACTGATTTTTTTAAAAAATAAGTAAAATCAACATACTTCTAGCCCAGCTCATCAAGAACAAAAGAGAGAAGACCCAAAGAAACAAAACAAGAAAAGAAAAAGAACTAAAAACCTATACTGGAGAAAGAAAAAAGTAAAATAATATGAACTCATGTCAATAAATTGGAGAAGATAGAAGAAACGGACAATTTTCTCGAAATGTGCAATCTGCCAAAATTGAGGAAAAGAGAAAAAAGAGATAATTTGAGCAATGATCACCACCAGGCTCCTCTGTCCATGGGGATTCTCTAGGCAAGATACTGGAACGACTTGCCATGCCCTCCTCCAGGGGATCTTCCTGACCCAAGGATCAAACCCTGGTCTCCACATAGCAGGTGGATTCTTTCCCATCTGAGCCACTAGGGAAGGCCAGAAGTGAAATAGAATCCGTAATTTAAAAAATCAAACAGAAAACTGCCTGGTCTGGATGGCTTCACTGGGGAATTTTACCAAATAGACAAAGAAAAATTTATACCAATAGCTCAAGAATGACCTATTCTAAAAAACTGAAGAGGAACCAATCTCAAAACCATATAAGGAAGCCACCATTATCCTGGTATCAAAATCAGACAAAGATACTACTGAAAAAGAAAATTACTGGCCAATATCCTTCATGAATATAGACACAAAAGTCCTCACAAAATATTAGCAAACTGAATACAACAATACACATAAAGGATCATATGTCATGATATCTGAATCACCATTCTGTACAGCAGAAACTAACACAAGTTATAAATCAACTATACTTCAGTTAGAAAAAAAATTTAAAGAGTACATAGGAGAGATTTTGTTTGGGTCAAACAAAACCCAAAGTTTTAATGAGACTTTTGCTTTGGAAAAGTTATTTCATAGTGTTAAGTATTCTGCCTGCTTTATGAAAAACTTCATATTAATTTAGCTAAGTATTATTATCATTCTCCCCTTGTCTGTTTGCTTATGTCATCATGAAATATTCCTCTCTTTGTTTTATTTTATGTACTTCATCTTAAGGCTGAATTTTAGTTTCAATTACCTCGGTGGAAGCTTACTTTTAAACCCCTAAGAACTACAATTGCCAATTATTATTTTTCCCTGGAGGTTCGCTACTGTATTTATGAATGTGTTTCAGGTAATCTGTTAATATTAAAAATGATAAATGTAAAAGTATACAGCTTTTGAAAAGATCAGAGCCACCGAATTACTTAAATAGATAGCATGCTAATGTTTAAATTATAATTTGGTTCATAACATATGAAAATGTTATTTAATGCATTTCTGTTAAATGGCACAATTTGGACCTGGGAAATCTGACAGAATAGACAGAGATGTAGAGCAGCCAAGCAGAGAGATTAATATCTGAGCCTGTTAATAATACCTACAGTTCATACACATGCCTAAAACCCAGTGTTTTGCCTTTAGGAGAAAGCCTTACCGCCAAATTGACTGGAGGATTTTTGAATTGCCTTCCTTATTGTATTTGTTTTATGTGAGAAACCAACTCTCTAAAATCTAACAGTTAGATCTTAGAAAAAATATATGATAATTTAAAGGCAGATCTATAGGATCCTAGAAATTTTACCAAATAGACAAAGAAAAATTTATACCAATAGCTCAAGAATGACCTATTCCAAAAAACTGAAGAGGGACCAGTCTCAAAACCATATAAGGAAGCCACCATTATCCTGGTATCAAAATCAGACAAAGATACTACTGAAAAAGAAAATTACTGGCCAATATCCTTCATGAATATAGACACAAAAGTCCTCACAAAATATTAGCAAACTGAATACAACAATACACATAAAGGATCATATGTCATGATATCTGAATCACCATTCTGTACAGCAGAAATTAACACAAGTTGTAAATCAACTATACTTCAGTTAGAAAAAAATTTTTTAAGAGTACATAGGAGAGATTTTGTTTTTGTCAAACAAAACCCAAAGTTTTAATGAGACTTTTGCTTTCGAAAAGTTATTTCATAGTGTTAAGTATTCTGCCTGCTTTATGAAAAACTTCATATTAATTTAGCTAAGTATTGTTATCATTCTCCCCTTGTCTGTTTGCTTATGTCATCATGAAATATTCCTCTCTTTGTTTTATTTTATGTATTTCATCTTAAGGCTGAATTTTAGTTTCAATTACCTCGGTGGAAGCTTACTTTTAAACCCCTAAGAACTACAATTGCCAATTATTATTTTTCCTTGGAGGTTCGCTACTGTATTTATGAATGTGTTTCAGGTAATCTGTTAATATTAAAAATGATAAATGTAAAAGTATACAGCTTTTGAAAAGATCAGAGCCACCGAATTACTTAAATAGATAGCATGCTAATGTTTAAATTATAATTTGGTTCATAACATATGAAAATGTTATTTAATGCATTTCTGTTAAATGGCACAATTGGAAAACTGGGAAATCTGACAGAATAGACAGAGATGTAGAGCAGCCAAGCAGAGAGAT
This sequence comes from Tragulus kanchil, assembly GCA_022376925.1. Lineage (NCBI taxonomy): Eukaryota > Metazoa > Chordata > Mammalia > Artiodactyla > Tragulidae > Tragulus > Tragulus kanchil. Next base: position 278,983,402 of record JAIOJX010000004.1, read on the forward strand.
TAATATCTGAGCCTGTTAATAATACCTACAGTTCATACACATGCCTAAAACCCAGTGTTTTGCCTTTAGGAGAAAGCCTTATTGCCAAATTGACTGGAGGATTTTCGAATTGCATTCCTTATTGTATTTGTTTTATGTGAGAAACCAACTCTCTAAAATCTAACAGTTAGATCTTAGAAAAAATATATGATAATTTAAAGGCAGATCTATAGGAGTAAACACTAGAAGATCTAAAAAGATGTGATATGTTATTTAAGAAGAGAAAAATAGTTTTACATTGGGATTCATTAGAGAAAGGAATCTGAAATCATGGAAATGTGCTTTTGAAAATACGACACATGGTGTAGCTGACTTAGAGGCTATTTCAGTTGTGACTGCTCTGCGTTTCTAAGAAAAAGTGTAAAGCATCAGAGCACAGGTGGCCCATTAGATGCACAGATCTATGTAGCTGATAAGAGAAAAAGAACAAAACACCATCCTTGTCTTTGTTTCTGCCTAACTAACACTTCTGAGGTTAGACTGGGCAGAACCCTTTTCATTATATTTAAATATGTAATGACTTTTAAACAATGCTTTTCTAATTGTTGCTATGATCGTGGGAACAGGTCATTTTGAATTTGATGCTTTTTTTTTTTTCCTTTATTTTAAAGATTTTGCAGAGTTTTGTTGTTCGCCAACCTGTATGTTCCCAGATCATTCATATGCATATCCCTGGACACTCCCCCCACCCAGTTCCCCACCTCCCACCCCTCCAGACCATCGCCCCATGTGGTTGTAGGTACTCCTATTCCCTTAGCACAATGACAATAGCTATCTTTTCTACACATGACAGTATAGGTTTCCATGTTACTCCCTCCTTACCTCCCTCCCACTGTTCAGTCGCCACAGTGTCTTTTTGTCTATTCTCTGTTTTTTCATGAGTTCACTGCGTGTGTTATCATGACCATCTTACTAGATCCCATATAATATATATGAGTTAGTATACTATACTTGTCTTTCTCTTTTTGACTTACCTCACTTTTTATGATAGGTTCTAGAGCCAGCCACCTCATTAGGACTGAGTCTTCTGCATTTCTTTTAACAGCTGAGTAGTATTCCATTGTATATATGTACCAGAGCTTCTGTATCCATTCATTTTTCGATGGACATCTAGGTTGCTTCCATGTTCTGGCTATTGTATAGAGAGCTGCAATGAACATTGGGGTACAGGTGCCTCTTTCATTTTTGATTTCATCAGGATATAGGCCTAATAGTGGGATTGCTGGGTCATAGGATGCTTCTATTTTTAGTTTTTTAAGGAATCTCCGTATTGTCTTCCATAGAGGTTGTATCAATTTACATTCCCACCAGCAATGCAAGAGGGTTCCCTTTTCTCCGCACCCTCTCCAGCATTTGTTGTCTGTTGATTTGTTGATGATGGCCATTCTGACGGGTGTGAGGTGGTATCTCATTGTGGTTTTAATTTGTATTTCTCTAATGATAAGCAAGGTTGAGCATCGTTTCATGTGCTTTTGGGCCATCTGTATGTCCTCTTTGGAGAGGCGTCTCTTTAGATCTTTTTCCCATTTTTTGATTGGGTTGCTTGTTTTCCTGTGCTGAGTTGTCTAAGTTGCTTGTAGATTTTGGAGATGAATTCTTTGTCTGTTGTTTCATTTGCTATGATTTTCTCCCACTCTGTGGGGTCTCTGTTCAGCTTTTTGGTGATTTCTTTTGCTGTACAAAAGCTTTTAAGTTTCATGAGGTCCCACGTGTTCACTTTTCTTTTCAGTTCCACTGTTGTAGTAGGTGGGTCAGAGAAGATCTTGCTTTGATTTATGTCCTTGAGGGTTTTGCCTATATTCTTCTCTAAGAGTTTGATGGTTTCTGGTCTTACATTTAGGTCTTTAATCCATTTTGAGCTGATCTTAGTGTATGGTGTCAGGGAATGTTCCAACTTCATTTCTTTGCATGTAGTTGTCCAATTTTCCCAGCACCATTTGTTGAAGAGGCTGTCCTTGTCCCATTTTATAGTTTCTCCTCTTTTGTCAAAAATAAGGTACCCATAGGTGCGTGGGTTGATCTCTGGGTTCTCAATCTTGTTCCATTGATCTATAGTTCTGTTTTTGTGCCAGTACCATACTGTCTTGATGACTGTTGCTTTGTAGTAGAGTCTGAAGTTGGGGAGGCTGATCCCTCCAACTCCGTTTTTCTTTCTCAGGGTTGCTTTGGCTATTCGAGGTCTTCTGTGTTTCCATATGAACTGTGTTATTATTTGGTCTAGTTCTGTGAAAAATGTCAATGGTAGTTGAATAGGTATTGCATTGAATCTGTAGATGATATTTGGTAGTATGGTCATTTTCACAATATTGATTCTTCCGATCCAGGAACATGGAATATCTCTCCATCTGTTTAAGTCTTCTTTAATGTCTCTCATGAGTGTCTTGTAATTTTCTGTGTACAATTCTTTTGTTTCTTTGGGCAGGTTTATTCCTAGATATTTGATTCTTTTGGTTGCAATGGTGAAGGGGATTGCCTCTTTGATTTCATTTTCTGATTTTTCATTGTTTGTGTATAGGAATGCCAGTGACTTCTGTGTGTTGACTTTGTATCCTGTGACCTTGCTGAATTCATTGATTAGCTCTAGTAGCTTTGTAACCGTGTTTTTGGGATTTTCTATGTATAATATCATGTCGTCTGCAAAAAGAGAGAGCTTGACTTCTTCCTTTCCAATCTGGATTCCTTTGATTTCTTTCTCTTCTCTTATTGCTGTTGCTAGGACTTCCAGGACTATGCTGAATAGTAGTGGTGAAAGTGGGCACCCCTGTCTTGTTCCTGATCTTAGAGCGAATGCTTTGAGCTTTTCACCGTTGAGGATAATGTTCACTGTAGGCTTCTCATATATGGCTTTCACTATGTTGAGATAGGTTCTTTCTATGCCCATTTTTTGAAGAGTTTTTATCATAAATGGATGTTGTACTTTGTTGAACGCTTTTTCTGCATCTATTGAGATGATCATGTGGTTTTTGTCTTTAGACGAATGCTGTTGAGTTTTCACCTGAGTGTATAATTGATTGCTTGAAGTTTTTTTCCAACAGGGAATGTTCCAACTTCATTTCTTTGCATGTAGTTGTCCAATTTTCCCAGCACCATTTGTTGAAGAGGCTGTCCTTGTCCCATTTTATAGTTTCTCCTCTTTTGTCAAAAATAAGGTACCCATAGGTGCGTGGGTTGATCTCTGGGTTCTCAATCTTGTTCCATTGATCTATAGTTCTGTTTTTGTGCCAGTACCATACTGTCTTGATGACTGTTGCTTTGTAGTAGAGTCTGAAGTTGGGGAGGCTGATCCCTCCAACTCCGTTTTTCTTTCTCAGGGTTGCTTTGGCTATTCGAGGTCTTCTGTGTTTCCATATGAACTGTGTTATTATTTGGTCTAGTTCTGTGAAAAATGTCAATGGTAGTTGAATAGGTATTGCATTGAATCTGTAGATGATATTTGGTAGTATGGTCATTTTCACAATATTGATTCTTCCGATCCAGGAACATGGAATATCTCTCCATCTGTTTAAGTCTTCTTTAATGTCTCTCATGAGTGTCTTGTAATTTTCTGTGTACAATTCTTTTGTTTCTTTGGGCAGGTTTATTCCTAGATATTTGATTCTTTTGGTTGCAATGGTGAAGGGGATTGCCTCTTTGATTTCATTTTCTGATTTTTCATTGTTTGTGTATAGGAATGCCAGTGACTTCTGTGTGTTGACTTTGTATCCTGTGACCTTGCTGAATTCATTGATTAGCTCTAGTAGCTTTGTAACCGTGTTTTTGGGATTTTCTATGTATAATATCATGTCGTCTGCAAAAAGAGAGAGCTTGACTTCTTCCTTTCCAATCTGGATTCCTTTGATTTCTTTCTCTTCTCTTATTGCTGTTGCTAGGACTTCCAGGACTATGCTGAATAGTAGTGGTGAAAGTGGGCACCCCTGTCTTGTTCCTGATCTTAGAGCGAATGCTTTGAGTTTTTCACCGTTGAGGATAATGTTCACTGTAGGCTTCTCATATATGGCTTTCACTATGTTGAGATAGGTTCTTTCTATGCCCATTTTTTGAAGAGTTTTTATCATAAATGGATGTTGTACTTTGTTGAACGCTTTTTCTGCATCTATTGAGATGATCATGTGGTTTTTGTCTTTCAATGTGTTGATATGGTGTATCACATTGATTGACTTGCAGATGTTGAAGAATCCTTGCATGCCTGGGATGAACCCGACTTGATTGTGATGTATGAGTTTTTTGATGTGTCGTTGAATTCTGTTTGCTAGGATTTTGTTGAGGATCTTGGCATCTAAGTTCATCAGGGAAATTGGCCTATAGTTTTCCTTTTTTGTGTTGTCTTTGCCTGGTTTGGGTATCAAGGTGATGGTGGCCTCGTAGAATGTGTTTGGAAGTGTTCCTTCCTGTGCAATTTTTTGGAAGAGTTTTAGAAGGACAGGCATTAGCTCTTCTTTAAATGTTTGGTAGAATTCGGCTGTGAAGCCATCTGGCCCTGGGCTTTTATTTTTGGGTAGATTTTTAATCACAAATTCGATTTCTGAGCTTGTGATTGGGTTGTTCAAAGTTTCTGTTTCTTCCTGGCTCAGTCTTGGGAGATTAATCCTCTCCAAGAAACTGTCCATTTCTTCCAGGTTGTCCAGTTTGTTGCCATATAGCTGTTCATAATAGTCTCTTAGAATCCTTTGGATGTCTGCATTATCTGTTGTAATCTCTCCTTTTTTGTTTTTGATTTTGTTGACCTGGTTCTTCTCTCTCTTTTTCTTAATGAGTCTGGCCAGTGGCTTGTCAATTTTGTTTACCTTTTCAAAGAATCAGCTTTTTGTTTTATTTATCTTTACTATTGTTTCTTTTGTTTCTTTCTCATTTATTTCTGCTCTGATCTTTATGATTTCTCTTCTTCTGCTGGCTTTGGGGTGTTTTTGTTCTTCTTTCTCCAACTGTTTTAAGCAGAGGGTTAAGTCATCTGCTTCATATTTTCCTAGTTTCTTGAGGTGGGATTGTATTGCTATAAATTTCCCTCTTAGAACTGTTTCTGCAGTATCCCATAGGTTTTGCACTGTCGTGTGTTCATTGTCATTTTCTTCTAGGAATTGTTTAATTTCTCCTTTGATTTCCTCAGTAATCAGTTTGCTTTTTAGATATGTATTGTCCAATCTCCATGTGTTTGTGTTTTAGGGTTTTTTTTCTGGTAGTTGATCTCTAGTCTCATTGCATTGTGGTCCGAGAAGATGGTTGACATAATTTCGGTTTTCTTGAACTGACTGAGGTTTGATTTGTGGCGCAAGATGTGGTCTATCTTGGAGAATGTTCCGTGAGCACTTGAGAAGAAAGTGTATTCTTCTGCTTTTGGATGGAAAGTCCTAAAGGTATCGATGAGGTCCATCTTTTCCAGTGTGGCATTTAAGGCTTGTGTTTCTTTATTAAATTTTCTGTTTGGATGATCTGTCCATTGGTGTGAGAGGAGTGTTAAAGTCTCCTACTGTTACTGTGTTATTGTTGATTTCTTCTTTTATGTCTGAAAGTACCTATCTTATGTATTGAGATGCCCCTGTGTTGGGTGCGTAGATATTCATGACTGTTATGTCTTCCTCTTGGATAGATCCCTTAATCATGATGTAGTGACCTGCCTTGTCTCTAATCCTTTTTTTTTGATTTCTGAGCTTGTGATTGGCTTGTTCATAGTTTCTATTTCTTCCTGGTTGAGTCTTGGGAGATTAATCTTCTCTAAGAAACTGTCCATTTCTTCCAGGTTGTCCAGTTTGTTGCCATATAGCTGTTCATAATAGTCTCTTAGAATCCTTTGGATGTCTGCATTATCTGTTGTAATCTCTCCTTTTTTGTTTTTGATTTTGTTGACCTGGTTCTTCTCTCTCTTTTTCTTAATGAGTCTGGCCAGTGGCTTGTCAATTTTGTTTACCTTTTCAAAGAATCAGCTTTTTGTTTTATTTATCTTTACTATTGTTTCTTTTGTTTCTTTCTCATTTATTTCTGCTCTGATCTTTATGATTTCTCTTCTTCTGCTGGCTTTGGGGTGTTTTTGTTCTTCTTTCTCCAACTGTTTTAAGCAGAGGGTTAAGTCATCTGCTTCATATTTTCCTAGTTTCTTGAGGTGGGATTGTATTGCTATAAATTTCCCTCTTAGAACTGTTTCTGCAGTATCCCATAGGTTTTGCACTGTCGTGTGTTCATTGTCATTTTCTTCTAGGAATTGTTTAATTTCTCCTTTGATTTCCTCAGTAATCAGTTTGCTTTTTAGATATGTATTGTCCAATCTCCATGTGTTTGTGTTTTTAGGGTTTTTTTTCTGGTAGTTGATCTCTAGTCTCATTGCATTGTGGTCCGAGAAGATGGTTGACATAATTTCGGTTTTCTTGAACTGACTGAGGTTTGATTTGTGGCGCAAGATGTGGTCTATCTTGGAGAATGTTCCGTGAGCACTTGAGAAGAAAGTGTATTCTTCTGCTTTTGGATGGAAAGTCCTAAAGGTATCGATGAGGTCCATCTTTTCCAGTGTGGCATTTAAGGCTTGTGTTTCTTTATTAAATTTTCTGTTTGGATGATCTGTCCATTGGTGTGAGAGGAGTGTTAAAGTCTCCTACTGTTACTGTGTTATTGTTGATTTCTTCTTTTATGTCTGAAAGTACCTATCTTATGTATTGAGATGCCCCTGTGTTGGGTGCGTAGATATTCATGACTGTTATGTCTTCCTCTTGGATAGATCCCTTAATCATGATGTAGTGACCTGCCTTGTCTCTTAGAATCTTCTTTACTTTAAAGTCCATTTTGTCTGATATGAGGATTGCTACTCCAGCTTTCTTTTGATTTCCATTTGCATGGAATATCTTTTTCCAGCCTCTCACTTTCAGTCTATGAGTGTCTCTAGGTCTGAAGTGGGTCTCTTGTAAACAGCATATATATGGGTCTTGCTTCTGGATCCATTCAGCCAGCCTGTGTCATTTGGTTGGAGCATTTAGTTCATTTACGTTCAAAGTAATTATTGATACGAATGTTCCTATTGTCATCTTCTTAGAAACTTGGGGTTTGATTTGTAAGGCTTCTCCTACTCTATTTATTGGCTATATCAGGCCCTTTAACACTTGTTATAGGGCTGGTTTTGTGGTATAGAATTCTTTTAGTTTTTGCTTGTCTGTGAAGCTTTTGATTTCACCATCAATTCTGAATGAGATTCTTGCTGGGTAGAGAATTCTTGGTTGGAGGTTATTCTCTTTTAGCCATTTAAATGTGTCTTGCCATTCTATTCTGGCCTGTAGGGTTTCTGTTGAACGATCCGCAGTTAAATGTATGGGATTTCCTTTATATGTTATTTGTTGTTTGCTTCTAGCTGCTTTTAGCAATCTGTCTTTATATTCAGTCTGTGTTAGTTTGATTAGAATGTGCCTTGGTGTGTTTCTTCTGGGGTTTCTCCTGTATGGAACTCTTTGTGCTTCTCGGACTTGGTTGACTATTCCCTTTCCCATGCTGGGAAGTTTTCAACTATAACCTCTTCAAGAATTTTTTTGTAACCTTTTTTCCCTTCTTCTTCCTCTGGAACTCCTATAATTCTAATGTTGGTGCGTTTGATATTGTCCCACAGGTCTCTTATGCTATCCTCAGTTCTTTTAATTCTTTCTGCTTTGTTCTGTTCCTCAGCACTGATTTCCACCATTCTGTCTTACAGCTCACTTATCCGTTCTTCAGCCTCTGATACTCTACTGTTGAGACCTTCTATAGTATTTTTGAGTTCAGCAATTGAGTTGGTGGTCTCTATTTGCTTATTTTTCATTTCTTGCATGTCTCTTCTTAATGCACTAATTTCCTCTAATATTCTGTTTTCGGTGTTTTGCATCCTCATCAGTATAGCTTTTCTGAATTCTCTTTCAGATAGTTTGTCTATCTCCTCCTCTGTCATTTGAAGCTGTGTTTCTCTAGCTTGGTCCTTCATTTGTGCAGTGTTTCTCTTTCGTTTCATTATTAGGTTAGTTTTTGTTTCTTTGTGTGTGTCTGTTTGTATGGAGCTCTTTTTCCCACACTTCTTGGTTGAATTCTCCCTTCCTTTGGGTTTCTGTCCTTGTAGAAGGATTCAGTGGTTTGTGTCTTGGGTGGTGTTAGGCCTTGTTTACAGATGAATAATCTCTAGTGTTGTATGTTCTTTGATAGTGTGGGGGTCTTGGAATCAGGGCTTCTGTTCTGAGGATCCTTGGTTTGATGATTGGTCAAGGGGTGTAGGCTCTATGTCTGGTTTGCCATGGTGTTCCATGATATTAGTTCACATACTAGCATCTGAGGAACAAGAGGTGCATCCCTGATGGGTGACAGTCATAAAAGCATGCAAATGTTTTCTAATATAATCGTAAGATATACATACATACACAGCAAATCTCACAACTGACCAGTTTTACAGAGATAAGGCACAGGAAATCTTTCTGGCAATTCATGCAATCATAGATGATACTTTTCCGTTAAGCTTTGAATTAATTAAAATAATGCCTGAATAAATAGATCCAGCACAAGGTCCTCGCTTGTCTAATTACAATGAGAGCCATTTTTAATTAGGACATGTGTTGTGGGTGACGAGGAGAAGAGTCTATAGGTAATAAAAAGGAAAAGATTCGTCTTGGAAGGATTTTATTCCCTTTCCCATGCTGGGAAGTTTTCAACTATAACCTCTTCAAGAATTTTTTTGTAACCTTTTTTCCCTTCTTCTTCCTCTGGAACTCCTATAATTCTAATGTTGGTGCGTTTGATATTGTCCCACAGGTCTCTTATGCTATCCTCAGTTCTTTTAATTCTTTCTGCTTTGTTCTGTTCCTCAGCACTGATTTCCACCATTCTGTCTTACAGCTCACTTATCCGTTCTTCAGCCTCTGATACTCTACTGTTGAGACCTTCTATAGTATTTTTGAGTTCAGCAATTGAGTTGGTGGTCTCTATTTGCTTATTTTTCATTTCTTGCATGTCTCTTCTTAATGCACTAATTTCCTCTAATATTCTGTTTTCGGTGTTTTGCATCCTCATCAGTATAGCTTTTCTGAATTCTCTTTCAGATAGTTTGTCTATCTCCTCCTCTGTCATTTGAAGCTGTGTTTCTCTAGCTTGGTCCTTCATTTGTGCAGTGTTTCTCTTTCGTTTCATTATTAGGTTAGTTTTTGTTTCTTTGTGTGTGTCTGTTTGTATGGAGCTCTTTTTCCCACACTTCTTGGTTGAATTCTCCCTTCCTTTGGGTTTCTGTCCTTGTAGAAGGATTCAGTGGTTTGTGTCTTGGGTGGTGTTAGGCCTTGTTTACAGATGAATAATCTCTAGTGTTGTATGTTCTTTGATAGTGTGGGGGTCTTGGAATCAGGGCTTCTGTTCTGAGGATCCTTGGTTTGATGATTGGTCAAGGGGTGTAGGCTCTATGTCTGGTTTGCCATGGTGTTCCATGATATTAGTTCACATACTAGCATCTGAGGAACAAGAGGTGCATCCCTGATGGGTGACAGTCATAAAAGCATGCAAATGTTTTCTAATATAATCGTAAGATATACATACATACACAGCAAATCTCACAACTGACCAGTTTTACAGAGATAAGGCACAGGAAATCTTTCTGGCAATTCATGCAATCATAGATGATACTTTTCCGTTAAGCTTTGAATTAATTAAAATAATGCCTGAATAAATAGATCCAGCACAAGGTCCTCGCTTGTCTAATTACAATGAGAGCCATTTTTAATTAGGACATGTGTTGTGGGTGACGAGGAGAAGAGTCTATAGGTAATAAAAAGGAAAAGATTCGTCTTGGAAGGATTTTATAGGATTAAGTAGCAAATATTAGTGTGTGTATTGATTAGTGTATTTGCAAGGGAATAGTGGAGACAGGAAGATAGGAAATAATTTATCTAGAGGATATTGGTAGATAGAAAATGCTTTACATTTAGAACATAGAGGAAGAAAGCAGTGGGAAAGAGGAAAGAGAATTAGAGGTTTTCAAGAATTAAAATTAAAATAAAAAAATAAAATAAAATAAAAGTCAAAAGAAATTAAAACTTAAAAAGGGCAGAAAAAATTAATAAGAGACCAAAAAACAAACAAAAAACACAAAAAACAAAACAAATGAAAACAATAACAACAACAACAACAACAAAAAAACAAACAACAAAAAAAACAGAATAAACAAACTAATAAACCCCAAGCTAGACCAATCAATTGAATAAGCAAAATAGTCCACCACAAATAAACAAGCAGAAGGAAAAAAAAAAATTAAATACTGTCCCTGGTTTTTATCTTCTCATCTGCCTGTTGGAAACCAATCTGCTTTTGATGGCGTAGTCTTTCCCTTATAGCGCCGGTTGCTATGGTTTCTGTTTTTGTGTTCAGCAAAATGAGGGCTTTGCTGCCATACTGGGTTCTGGGCGGACGGTGGGCTGATCCCAGTTAGTCGGGCGGAGGCCGCTGTGCAGTCCCGTGTTGAGGCGCCCGGCTCTACCACGCACCGCCAGTAGTGTCCAATTCCTGCGGTTCTGGCGCTGAATGTCAAGGGGGCTCTATGTCTGGTTTGCCATGGTGTTCCATGATATTAGTTCACATACTAGCATCTGAGGAACAAGAGGTGCATCCCTGATGGGTGACAGTCATAAAAGCATGCAAATGTTTTCTAATATAATCGTAAGATATACATACATACACAGCAAATCTCACAACTGACCAGTTTTACAGAGATAAGGCACAGGAAATCTTTCTGGCAATTCATGCAATCATAGATGATACTTTTCCGTTAAGCTTTGAATTAATTAAAATAATGCCTGAATAAATAGATCCAGCACAAGGTCCTCGCTTGTCTAATTACAATGAGAGCCATTTTTAATTAGGACATGTGTTGTGGGTGACGAGGAGAAGAGTCTATAGGTAATAAAAAGGAAAAGATTCGTCTTGGAAGGATTTTATAGGATTAAGTAGCAAATATTAGTGTGTGTATTGATTAGTGTATTTGCAAGGGAATAGTGGAGACAGGAAGATAGGAAATAATTTATCTAGAGGATATTGGTAGATAGAAAATGCTTTACATTTAGAACATAGAGGAAGAAAGCAGTGGGAAAGAGGAAAGAGAATTAGAGGTTTTCAAGAATTAAAATTAAAATAAAAAAATAAAATAAAATAAAAGTCAAAAGAAATTAAAACTTAAAAAGGGCAGAAAAAATTAATAAGAGACCAAAAAACAAACAAAAAACACAAAAAACAAAACAAATGAAAACAATAACAACAACAACAACAACAAAAAAACAAACAACAAAAAAAACAGAATAAACAAACTAATAAACCCCAAGCTAGACCAATCAATTGAATAAGCAAAATAGTCCACCACAAATAAACAAGCAGAAGGAAAAAAAAAAATTAAATACTGTCCCTGGTTTTTATCTTCTCATCTGCCTGTTGGAAACCAATCTGCTTTTGATGGCGTAGTCTTTCCCTTATAGCGCCGGTTGCTATGGTTTCTGTTTTTGTGTTCAGCAAAATGAGGGCTTTGCTGCCATACTGGGTTCTGGGCGGGACGGTGGGCTGATCCCAGTTAGTCGGGCGGAGGCCGCTGTGCGCAGTCCCGTGTTGGAGGGGGCGCCCCGGCTCTACCACGCACCGGCCAGTAGTGTCCAATTCCTGGTCTTTCCCCGGTTTCCTCCGCTGCTGCTGCAGCTCTAGGGGTGCGCGGGCTCCTCCACTGCTGGCACACGTGCACTGCCGGTTACGTGTCTAAGTCCCAAATTGGGCGTGAGCTTTCCCGTCCAGCTCGTGCTCGGTCCCTGGCCAGCAACCCGTGGGCGGCTTCCCCTCTCCGTTCAGCAAGCCCTCCAGTTGGAGTGGCTGAATTTACCCTCGTCACCGCGCCACAGCTCCTCGCGGCGGCGGGTTCCGGCGGCTCCTCCAAATTTGATGCTTTTAAAAGGCAATTTTCAAACTCATTCATTATTTTAAGTTTTTCAATGTTTGTTTCTTCAGACAATTTAAAGAGAACCCAAGAACGAAATGAACATCTGCTATTATTCTATTCAGTCAAGTCAATATTGGATATAGTCACTGTCTTGTATCAATCAGTTGGCTATCCTTAGGAAGCTTCTTAAAATATAGGCTGATTCTTATGCACAGATTGATACTTTTTATTTGTATCTATAAATCATGTCAGGTTAACTTACTTTTAAGAGCTTGGGGATTTATTTCCTACCCTCATGAGAGTCTGAAGACGGCCTTTATTTTTCAAGTTTGTGTCGGCTGCTAATGTTTGGTTTGGTCTACAAAATGTTCCTAACGTTTGGCATTTTAGTCCTCTATGATTCTTGTCTGACAGAGTGTGAAGTAAATGAGATACTGAAACCAGTGGAAAGTTTTTGTGTGGGAATATTGAATGCCATCTGACCATTGGCCATCTTTCTTCTGACATCATCCCTTGGAAGTCAGTCATACATTTCAACAAGGACCTCCTAGTCTCAAAGCAGAGGAGAAAGGCCAGCAGAGAGAGCTCATCTTTCCTGTGTTCCTGGCCAAGATTGTCCTCCCCCAGGTGATATCACAGGGCATTGACACAGGTATTGCCAGGCAATGTGGGCATGAAGCCTTTGCTTCTGCTGTCACACTGTTGAATAAAGAAGATAAAGGAGACTTGTTATGGGTAAGCTATGTAGAAATTTAGGAGGGTTCTGGATTGCTGCAGGAAATACTTCACCTTGGGGTTCGTGTTAATTAATATCTATTGCTGACTTTGTTCTATAGGTGAAGATAAGAATGAATCAAAATGAAAGTGGGTGAAAATATTTATTATGCAGAATGGAATCTTTTGGTCTCCAGAGGTTTGGGGAAATCTTGAATTCCTTTTTTTGATACTAAATTTGGTGATGGATTTTCTCCACAGCTACTGGTATTACCTGACTAGTTAGTAGTGGCTGAATTTACCCTCGTCACGCGCCACACTCCTCGCGCTCCTGGGTTCCGGCGGCTCCTCCAAATTTGATGCTTTTAAAAGGCAATTTTCAAACCCATTTATTATTTTAAGTTTTTCAATATTTGTTTCTTCAGACAATTTAAAGAGAGCCCAAGAACGAAATGAACATCTGCTATTATTCTATTCAGTCAAGTCAATATTGGATATAGTCACTGTCTCGTATCAATCAGTTGGCTATCCTTAGGAAGCTTCTTAAAATATAGGCTGATTCTCATGCACAGATTGATACTTTTTATTTGTATCTATAAATCATGTCAGGTTAACTTACTTTTAAGAGCTTGAGGATTTATTTCCTACCCTCATGAGAGTCTGAAGACGGCCTTTATTTTTCAGGTTTGTGTCGGCTGCTAATGTTTGGTTTGGTCTACAAAACGTTCATAACGTTTGGCATTTTAGTCCTCTATGATTCTTGTCTGACAGAGTATGAAGTAAATGAGATACTGAAACCAGTGGAAAGTTTTTGTGTGGGAATATTGAATGCCATCTGACCATTGGCCATCTTTCTTCTGACATCATCCCTTGGAAGTCAGTCATACATTTCAACAAGGACCTCCTAGTCTCAAAGCAGAGGAGAAAGGCCAGCAGAGAGAGCTCATCCTTCCTGTGTTCCTGGCCAAGATTGTCCTCCCCCAGGTGATATCACAGGGCATTGACACAGGTATTGCCAGGCAATGTGGGCATGAAGCCTTTGCTTCTGCTGTCACACTGTTGAATAAAGAAGATAAAAGAGACTTGCTATGGGTAAGCTATGTAGAAATTGAGGAGGGTTCTGGATTGCTGCAGGAAATACTTCACCTTGGGGTTCGTGTTAATTAATATCTATTGCTGACTTTGTTCTATAGGTGAAGATAAGAATGAATCAAAATGAAAGTGGGTGAAAATATTTATTATGCAGAATGGAATCTTTTGGTCTCCAGATGTTTTGGGAAATCTTGAATTCCTTTTTTTGATACTAAATTTGGTGATGGATTTTCTCCACAGCTACTGGTATTACCTGACTAGTTAGTAGTAATTTTTTCAATATTCAAATGCCCTCATCTTCAAATTCAATATAGTAAGAAAGTTTTGAAGGGTTTGTTAGTATGATTATCTATTTATGAAAGGAAATCCAGTTTTATCTTTATAAATTTGTTTTTTTAGTGTAAATAGTACAAGTGTTCAATGGTATAAAAATGAAAAATAGTTTGTCTAGTGATTTTCTCTGTTACAAGATTTACTCTATTATTTGGCATTGTATGAGAACCAATAAATGCTAGTGAGTTTATTCATTTTACCATTATTTAATTATTGTTCAAATCCAGAGTCCTCAAATTACAAAGTAATTAAATGGTAAAATACTAAGACATTTTAAAAATCCAAGAATCAAACCTAACCTATGAAGAACAAAATACTGGCTATGTATACAAGTCATAAAAATATTTTTCAAGAAATAATGTTTTATTTTTGTCTTTATTTACTAGTCCTTTCAATTTCCTCCATAGCTGATTTTCTATTAGTCATCCACAAATTTATTTAAAATGTTAAAAAATATTTGTGTATTGAGACTATGAGATTCCCTGATACCAATTCTATATTCATTTATTTAAAATATTTTCATAGATCACAAATTAATATGCATTCATAGTATAGCATGTGGAAAATAGAAGGGTACCATGACCCCCTAGTCTTCACATAACCTTGACTGTGTACTTTGCAGTCCACGTGATGAAGAGGAACTGAGAGTCTGACAGGGCCTTACTTAATGAATGAGCATGTTTGAGGAGACATGTTTTGTTTAGGTTTAGGAGCAAAAGCAAATATTTAAGAAAGACACATTGAATAAGAAATATACACATTTATGTTTCTTTAACATTTTTAAACTGAATTGTAGTTGATTTACAACGTTGTGTTAGTTTCAGGTGTACAGTAAAGTGATTCAGTTATACACATATATATATCCACTCTGTTTTTAGATTCTTTTCACATATAGGTCATTACAGAGTATTGAGGAGATTTTTCTCTGCTATTCAGCAGGTTGTTATTAGTTATCCACTTTATATATAGTAGTGAGTGTATGGCAATGACAGTCTCCCAGTTTATCTCTTCCCCCTTTATCCTCTGGTAACCATAGATTTTTTTTCTATATCTGTTGCTTCTTCTTCTCTGGTGTAAATAAGTTTATTTGTACCCATTTTTAGATTCCACATATAAGTGATATTAAATGATATTTGTCTTTTACTGTCTGACTTACATCATCATTATGGCAATCTCTATGACATCCATGTCGCTGCAAATGGCATTATTTTGTCCATTTTTGGATGAGTAATATTGCACTGTATAACTGTGCTGTACCTTCTTTATGCATTCCTCTGTTGATGAACATTGGATAATACATTTCACGCACAAGTCAGGAAAATCATGAGAGAAAGTTAAAAATATTTTGAATGGAATGAAGGCAAACAAACAAGAGATCAAACTATATGGGATAAAATTAAATCAATGCATAGACAGAGATGTATATCATTAAATGCTTGTAACTTCACATTGGTTATAAGGCAAAGCCTGCTTTTGCCACTCCTGTCCCCATCAGAATGGAAATCACTTCAGTGCAATAAGGTAAGAAAAAAGTGATACAGAGGGCTTCCCTGGTGGATGAGTGGTAAAGAATCCACCTGCCAATGCAGGAAACACAGGTTTGATCCTCGGCTGGGGAAGAGCCCACATGTTCTAGAGCAACTAAGCCAAAGTGCCACAACTACTGAAGCCAATGTGCCCTGGAGCTCATGTTCTGAAACAAAAGAAACCACCACAATGGGAAGCCCACACACCACAACTAGAGAAGAGCCTGTGCAGCAAAGAAAATTCAGCAGAGTCAAAAGTAAATGAATAAATAATTGTTAAAAAATCATATAGATGGGAAAGAGAAAACTAAATTATGTCTATTTGCAAAAAAAGTCATATAGATGGGAAAGAGAAAACTAAATTATGTCTATTTGCAAAATGACATAACTGTCTGCATAGAAAATTCCAAAGTGTCTTCAAAATCCTCCTAAAACTAATCAGGAAGTTAAACATGGTTTCAGATAAAACAGTATATGAAAATATATACTGGAGTAAGTATATATACTGGAACTAAGTTACTGGAAATCGAGGTAAGCAAGAAGTACCATTTACAATAGCATCAAAAACATTAAGTTGAGAATATAAATGTTCCTGAACATGTGCACCATTTGTGTGCTGAAAATGATAAAATACTAGTGAGAAAAGTTGAAAAAGCCAAATTGATAAATAAACTATATTCCTGAACTGGAAGTCCAAACATTGTGATGATTTTTCTCCTCCCCTAGTTGATCTGTACATTTCAGTCAATCAAAATCAGAAACACACAACCCAGTGCTCTGTGAGAAACTAGACAGATGGAATGGGGTGGGAGGTGGGAGGAGAGTTCAAGCGGAAGGGGACATATGTATACTTATGGCTGATTCGTGTTGTTGTACGGTAGAAGGCACTACAAAAAATCAGAAACACAGTAAGCTTTTATTTTATAGAAATTTATACAATTTTAATTTTTTTACTACACTTCAGTTTTTAGAACAACAAACATTTACAGAAAAATTTGGAAGATAGTATAGAGTTGCATATACTCTGCATTCAGTTCCTCTATAATACATTTAGTATTAGGATCACACAATTGTTATCATTAACAAATGAAAACTGATTTTTTTTATTAACTAAAACCCATAATTTATTTATGCTCCCTTAATATTTTTACTTATGTCTTTTTTCTATTCCAGAGTTCCATCTAGCTTACCACATGTCATTTAGTTGTCAAGTCTCCTTAGGCTCCTCTTTCTTATTACAAACTTCCTTGTGTTTGATTATATCCATAGTTCTCAAGAGAACTAGGTAGGTATAGATTTATCTGAAATTTTCCCCATAAGTAGATAGGGGCTGTAAGTTTGGGGGAGGATCACAGAGTGCAAATTTTCTGTCACATCATATCAAGAGAACAAACTATGAACATGACTTATCACTGTTGATGTTACCTTTGCTCACTGAGGTGAGGTTTGTCAGGTTTTCCACTCTAAAGTTATGCTTATTTTTCCCCTTCCATATGATAATTCTATAATAATTTCTTTGGAAGAAAATCATTACATGCAGTAAATACTTTAGAATGAAAGACTCCTCCACCTTTAGGAAAGAGCATCTACATTATTTATTTAGAATTTCTTATTTTTTTGCACAGACTTGTTTCATCTCACTCCTTTACTTAAGTAAGCAATCATTTATACTGCTATAGACTTGAGGGTATTTTACATTGGGTTTGTAATTCAAAACTGCTTCTTTTTTGTATGTTTGTTTTTGTTGTTTACATTGTTTCAGTTTTGGCCACTGGTGATTCCTTTACCTAGTTCCTCAATCCTGTTAACTTACCCCTATCATTTTAAGCATGTCTCTATTCACTAGAACTACAAAAAGTTTCAGGCTTTTCTTATATACATTGTCTTGGAGTCAGTCATTTTTGATTCCACTAGGTCTGATTTTATTTACTGGGTATGGAATCATAATAAAAAATTTGCCACTAAGTAAATTTGCAAGTTTTTTTTTCTTTTCAAAAAAAAAAAAAAAAGAAAAAAACAATTTTGAAAAAGGACAAATCAAGAGAATTCACATAGCCTCAATTCTTCCTATAAAGTCACAATAATCAAGATGTTGGTGAAAGAAGACAGATATTCATATCAATAAAACAGGGTAGAAAGTTTAGAAATAGATCTATGCATAACTGGTCAATTGATTTTTGACAAAAGTGCCATTGATAATTCAAGAGAAGAGTACAATTTTCAAAAAGTGGTGCTGAAATAACTAGGCATCTCTTTTCAAAAGAAAATTTTTAAAAGAATTCAATTCATACTTTGCACTATATACAAAAATTGACTTGAAATAGAGTATAGAATTCCATGTAAACTTAAGAGCTTCTAAAAGAAGGTATAGGAGAAAAAATTTCTCTAGTTCAAGTTAATTAAAGATTTCTTAAATACAAAAATATAAATTTATTAGTTGCACTTCATCAAGTTACAAACTTCTGCTCATCTAAACTTCTAAAAGCTTCTAAAAACAATGTTTAGAGAGAACAAGGTAATACTGGAAGGTGATGTATATACAAAACACATGTCTGACAAAATATTAACATCCAAAATATATACAGAAAGGACTTTCAGAGTTCTATAATAAGAAAATGAAAAATCTTATAAAAATAGGTAAAATATTTTAATCAATAATTTATCTTAGGGCTTCCCTGGTGGTCCAGTGGGTAAAGAGTCCACCCTGCAGTGCAAAGGGCGCCAGTTTGATCCCTTGCACTGGAAGATCCCACATGCCATGGAGCAGCTGGACCGGTGCTGTGTCCAATTAATAGCCAGCGCTCTGGAGTGCATGCACCCAGAACTGCTGCTCTGCAACGAGAGAGGCCACCGCGATGGGAGGTGCACACAGGCCAAAGAACTAAGATGGATCAAAGTAAATAAATCAAGGGCCAATGAAAGAGGCCAAAATTAAAAAAAAAAAAAAAAACACAGTTCTTAAGACAGAAGAATAATAAAAAATTTACCATAGGAGATATGTGGTTAATAAAATCATATGAAAAGATGTTACACATCATTTGTTCGTGAGCAATACATAAATGTAAGCCACACTTCTACTATACCACATCTTTATTAAAAATGGTTTTAAAAATTATCAATATTAAATGTTGGCAGAACACAAGCAAATGAAATTGTCACACACTGCTAGCAGAATACAAAATGGTACAGACACTTTGCAATATGGAAACATACCCAGAAATCTGGACTTGCCAGAGAGCACAGAAGCTATTAGATGCCGGTAGGTCACAGACACAGATCTGATTCAAGATACTGTTTATTTTCTTTCCAGTTACAATACTGATTTCTGCTAAAAAGTAAGGAATGAAACAAATGAATACACAATTGATACAGAGTAATGACTTTACTTGCTCTTGGGCTTTACATCCCAGGTAAAACATACTTGACAGTGACAATAGTCTGCAAAATTACTTATTAAATCTGTGTGAGTTGCAGACTTTGAGTATACAGAACTTTGCTTTTTAATGTTCATGAGAAGCATGGATACTTTCTCACTAACCTGTGGTCATAATCAGTGTGATCTGGCATCGATGTTTGAAAGAGGCAGAAATGGAGGGTCCGATGTATCTCTATAAGGCTAGAATAGAGTTGCAGCCCATAAGAAAGCAAAGATATTCTGACACGAGACACAGTCTGGATTTCCAAGAGTCTGAGTTTTCAAAAGGAGAAATTATTGGATGTGTCTTTTGTTGTTGTTTCATTAAGTAGCAAGACAAGCAATTTACTTCTCACAGATAAAGTACAGGAATCTGGAACATTCAGAAGCAGCCAATTTCATTGAAGTAATATGTGCGCAGTTTCCTTTGTTTGACTCTTTCCATTCACTTGACATGAAATAAAAGCATATAAATAATGTAAAATAGACATTCACTAATGCACACATAAGAATTGTTGGTCCAAAATTAAAGTATATTGTTTTTCTTTCCTTATAAGAAATGATCACTTGTTTTTCTTTCCTTCCATAAAGCATACCTTATGAGGATTACAGCAATCAAGTTGACATGCGTCTTTCTTTCCATATATTCATTTTCAGAACTTAAATTCTTTGTGTGTGTGTGTTTCTGTGTGTGTGTAAGTCCATACATATGCCTGTGTGTGTGCTTAGTCGTTAAGCCATATCCGATTCTTTATGGTCCCATGGTCTGTAGTTTGCCAGGCTCCTCTGTTTGTGAGATTTCCCAGGCAGGAATACTGAGTGGGTTGCCACTCTCCAGGGGATCTTCCCGACACAGGGATTGAACCTGCATCTGCTGCACTGCCAGCAGATAATTGACCACTGAGCCACCCGTATATGCCCATATATGGATGCATATATATCTGTGTATGAATTTGAGCATTTTCCTATATACTTTCAGAAATGTAGACTAGAATCTGAAACTTATCAATTACTATCTATTCCAGAGACTTACAATTTGAGAAGAGGTATTGACTTGTCTTCCCATGTCCATTTTTCTCTGATTCCTTGACGAGATAACCCAATCCAATGGAAATAGGATAATTGGCTTTGGCTTTGAATGAAGTTCTGCAAGAAAAAGTGATATATGCTATGAGAAAAAAAGGTTGTTTTATACCAATGAACTGAAATAATGATATTTTTATTATTTTGAATAACAAAAACGTATAAATATCAGCTTCATGCTGATTTGGTTCAAATGATAAAATAATGGAATCTTAGTTATATTTTACTAAATATAGTGGCATAACCGAGACGTAAAATAGCACTCTGTTAATTTACCTATCTGGTTTTTTTTTTAAGATTTTTTGGATGTGGACCATAAAAAAAAACAACAACTTTATTTAATGTGTTACATTACTGCTTCTGTTTTAGCTTTGATTCTTTGCCTGCCAGGCATGTGGGATATTAGCTTCCCGATCAGGGATCAAACCTGCATCCCCTCTGTTGGAAGACTAGTCTTAACCACTGGGCCACTAGAGAAGTCTTGTATCTATCTTATTTAGACTTCAGACTGAAATCCCTTAATTTCCTTTCAAAACTGATACTTATAGCTCAAGAACAGATTCTGAACAAAATTGGTTTGTACTTTGAGGTTCAGTTGTGATAGATGTGAGGTTTCTACCAATGTCATTTTTTTTTTATTTCTTTTTTTTTCTTTATTTTAAAGATTTTACAGAGTTTTGTTGTTCACCAACATGCATGTTCCCAGATCATTCATATGCATATCCCTGGACCCTCCCCCCACCCAGTTCCCCCTACCAATGTCATTTTATGTTTGTTTCAGAAGTTTTGTAGTTAATTTGGGTGAAGTGGGCATCTTAAAGCCATAGTTCTTATGGTTCCAGATGAAGTGTTTAAACAGCTGATTGGAAATTATTTGATAAGCATTAATGCAAATGATGTGTATCTTGTAACAACTTTTACAAGATGTATGCACATATCCTGGGTCTTTTCTGGTGACTCAATAGTAAAGAACCTGCCTTCCAATGCAGGAGATGAGGATTTAACTCCTGGGGCAAAAGGATCCCCTGGAGAGAAAAATGGCTACCAATTTCAGTATTCTTGCCTGGAAAATCCCATGGACAGAGGAGCCCGGAGGGCTACAGTCCATGGGTTCACAAAATAGCAGAACATAACTTAGCAACCAAACAACCAAACACAAGGCACATGCATTATCTCATAAGATCTTCCTCAAATATTTTCGACAGAAAATATAGCCAGTTTTGTTACAAATGAAACAGCATGTGAAAGGGAGTTAAATCGAAGGTTTCTGACAAATAAATTCTATGATTCCCTATTCTGTTTTAATTTTTACCGTAGTTTTTTTACTTTTTTAAAGTTTCTTTCACCACAGAGAAGATGGCAAAAACTTAGCTCCTCTACCAAGAAAAAAAATTACAGCTAGTAATAAAATTTGTAATAGTAATAGTAATAAAATATATACATCTAGTCATAAAATTAGGCATTCAGTGTTCTCTTTGGCAGCACATATCCTAAAATTGGAACAATACAGAGAAGATTGGCATGGCCCCTGCCCAAAGATGACGTGTGCATTTGTTAAGCATTCCATATTTAAAAAAAAAAAATTGACGTTTAATTTCATGGCGTCCATAGATGTTCTTATTTGTCTTTTTTTTTTTTAATGTTCTTATTTCTTGATGAAGATACCTTGCATGAAAGAAAAGGACTTCTAGACTCTACAACTAATTCTTCAATCCTCCATATATCTGTGGACACCAAGTTAAAATTTCTTATGTCAAAAGATGCAGTGGATTAAACAAGAGGATTATTGACTGCGACACATTTTGCAATGCTCTTTGGACATTCTGTAAGTCTATAAGAAGGGTGAATGTAGAGAAAGTTGGTGCACAGGCACTCATTGTCACTGGCTGTTGTTTAGCTTCTCAGTCATGTCCCACACTTTCGCCAGCCCATGGACTGTAGCCTGCCATGCTTCTTTCTCCATGGAATTTCCCAGGGAAGAATATTAGAATGAGTCTTCATTTTCTCCCCCAGGGGATCTTCCTGACCCAGGGATCAAATCAATGTCTCCATGTCTCCTGCACGGCAGGCAGATTCTGACATCTGTAGGAAAGGCCAAAATTGCCACGAACTAATGCCTCCTACCTCTCTCCTAAGCTTCTGTAATAATTCTGGGTGGTAGAGTATAGTATAAATAACTCTGAAAAGCTAGTCATTATCCATATCAACTCTGTGTGTGTGTGTGTGTGTGTGTGTGTATGAGAGAGTTTCTGAGTTGTGTCTGACTCTTTGTGACCCCATGGATGGCCATGGAATTCTCCAGGCAACAAAACTGGAGAGGTTTGTCATTCCCTTTTCCATATCAATTATATGGTTCTTACCTAATAAGAAGATAAGGAATTGTCTTACTAAAACGTGATTATTAATTTATGTAGCACAGAGACACATTTCACATTTGCTCTCTTACTATTTTAAAATATATTTTCATACAAACTCTCTAACCTGTCTGTAAATAAAGTCAAATTTTGAAATTCACAATATCTGCAAATATTTTCTTTCCCTTTTCTTTTTACTAAATGACATAAGGTAATAATAGTTTTAAATGTAGAATATAATGATTTGCCATTTGTATATATTACAAAATGATCACCACAAAAGTCTCTCTAACATTTGTTACCCTACATGCATTTTCTACCTGAGAAAAGCCTTCTCTGGGAGATCTCTGAACCACCAAGGAAGCCCCAAAGAAAAGTGAAAGTGAAAGTGTTAGGTGTTCAGGTGTGCCTGACTCTTCACAACCCCATGGACTTTAGCCTGCCAGCCAGCCTCCTCTGTCCATGGAATTCTTCAGGCAAGAATGCTTGAGTGGGTACATGTTTCCTTCTCCAGGGACTCTTTCTGACCCAGGGATCAAACCCAGGTCTCAACTGCAGGCAGATTCTTTACTGTCTGAGTTACCACGGAAGCCCATTGGAATAAAAAGGAAGTTAATTAGGAGTCTATAAATGTCTTCTTTGGGGGTTCAGATTAGTTTTTATTCTTGATGGTTTTCAAGTTCATATTTTTATAGCTATTTATAAATTGTTAAAAGCCAAGGATATGGGTAATGAGACTAATACAGAAAGCTGAATGAGTCTTAGTGTCTATTTATCTGTGAGAGGATATTAAAAGATTCTTGTTAACCTGGAATATAAGACTGTATATTTTTGAAAGAATAATAGTAAATTATTTCTCTATTCAAATCAAGGACAACGATGAGGATTTTGAAATGTTTAGTTCAATTTTCTTAGAAATTAGCATGAGCTAAAATTTAATATGAGTTGGGATTTATCTTCAAGTTTAAATTCACATTGCATTCTTTTACCTCAAACTCAATGGTAATGCTACATTATATGATTTTGCTGGAGGTAAAATGACATTCTGTTTTTCCCCAGAGGGAAGAAAGCTACTGTTGCATGAAATTGTCAGTATACGAATCCAATTATCTCTGATAAAATGATGTATTTCAAGCGTAATTTTTTTTTTCTAATTGCTTCCTGTTCACCTTCATGTTTGCTGTAGTGGAAAAATTATAATTGTGGATAATTAGATAAATTAAATGAAATTCTAGCTTCATATTATCTTTTATTTCTAACTTTAACATGAGTATTGTCTGGATCTGAATCAACTTACCACTGTAAACTATGGACACTCAGATATTATCAAGCATTAATATTTAGCCAACAAACAACAACAAAAAATTTAGCCAACAGGACTTTCCCGGTGGTCAAGTGGTTAAGAATGTGCCTGTCAATGCATGGGGCACAGCTTGGATCCCTGGTCCAGGAAGATTCCACATACCATGGACAAGTAAATCTGTGCACCACAGCTACTAAACCCATAATTTAGAATACGTGCCCCACAACAAGAGAAGCCACCTCAATGAGAAGCCCTCTCTCATGGCAGCTAGAGAAACCTAAGGGGCAGCCAGAAAGACCAGTGCAGCCAAAAAAAAAAAAATCACCAGTTCTTCCTTGTCTTTTATCTTTAGAAGTGTGGAACTCATTGCTTTGCAGATTTTTTTACTCTCTTCGAAGTTCTTCAACTCATTTGAAAAATAGTAGCATTTCTGTCCACAACATGACCATTTACTTCTACATTCTGTTCCTTGAAAACAAAAGATATTCCTTGGAGACCATTCAGTGCATATCTTGAAAGGAATGCTCTGGAACTTAGCTACGAAGAAATCCTTTCCAGTTCCGGTAAAAAATTTGTTTCATGAGATGAGTGGACTTCATTTCTACAATATCTGACCTTAGGGAGATGACCAATATCCCTCCAAATCTATGCACAATGTAAAAAAATTTTTCTAGGAAATATATCTTAGAAAATTGATGTTTTCCCTAACAACTTCTAGAGAGAGGACTTCACAAGGGAGAGCAACTCTGTATTCTCTAGACTGAGCGAAATCTATAGGTACAGAGCTGGGCTTAAATTAGCATTGATCCATTAACTTGGTACCTGATCTGCATACCTGTAGGAGAGGATGTAATAATGATTAGAGAATATGTTAAAGGAGATGCAGATTATTTCTGGTAGAAGAAGTATTATTTTGACAAATGGTGATTTAAAAGAATATATCATGTATACAGAAGAATCTAACCTCTGGGGAAAACTGAGTACTTTTCTAATTAAATAAAATGAAAGTTGGTCTCCACAATTGGCTGATTCTAAAAGAAAATCCAATATGAGTGGGCTATGAAGTGACTGAACAGTGTGAAGAAGAAACTTGTCGGTCTCAGTCTTCATATTTACATACCTTTGTTAAGTGGTTTCTCTCTGCAAGTCATGTTTTTAGATGTGGAATTTTCTTGTGTTCCATTGTCCAATGGAGGCTTTGATAATTGACCCTGGAAAACTTTACTGTATGTCATTAGCTTTAGGAAAACATACCATGGGGCAGACTAAAAGGCATAATTTGACATTTAATATGTCAGTTAATGTTCAAGAGTTTTATTCCTGTGCTTTTAAGGCATCTTTTCATTCCGCAAGATTTACACAGCTCTCATTTGTTGAAAATGCACTAACAATAAAGCATCTTGCTAGAACTTCATAATAGAATGGTGAAAAGTACGACACTTGTGTCCTCAAAAAATTCACTCATTGTAGCTGGAAGAATACTCAGAGGACTACGTGTTGAGAGGTGTAACAAGGGTAATCATAAGTTGTTATGAGGACTCAGAAGAGGGTTGACTGACTAAATATAGGTTCTAGAATAGTGTGAAAGGTTCACGAGACTTCACGTATTATAGTTAATTTTTAAGTAGTTTTCTAAGTATGAAAGAGAGGTAAGAAAGTGAAAAGGTGGGACGAAAAATTGTAGACTGCTGCGATTTCTTAGAGAAACGGAGATAAAAGGACACTATGGTATTCCAAAGTTAGTCAGTACTGCAGAAAATATGCTGTGTATAAGGGATTTCAGGAGGATAGGATTATAAAGAAAGACAAAAAATTATAACATACCAAAGCCCTATAGGGATGCTAAGATATTTGGATTTTTAAGGTAAAGCCTGTGAACTCAACACTAGCAATGAACAACCTGAAAATGACATTAAGAAAAATGTTCCATTTCTAATAGCTCCCAAATAATAATATATTCAGGAATACATTCAACAAAGAAATGTTAAACATCTACTTTAAAAACTAAAAAAATTCATTAAAAATTAAAAACTAAATAAATGGAAAGATATCCTATATTCACTTTACATCACATATGAAAATTAACTAAAAATGGATCAAGCTCACAATTGAAGAAGTTAAACCTAGGACGTTCTTTCTAGATAACATGGTGAAAATTGTTTTGATCCTGGATTAGGCAGTGGTTTCTTAGATATGATATCAAAAGCGTAGGTGATCAAAGCAAGATTAAATTGAATTTCATCAAAGTTAAAAACTTTTTCACATGAAAAAGTACTACAAGAGAGCAAAAAGTAATTCACACAATGGGAGAAAATATTTGCATGTTAGTGTCTGATAAAAGATTAATATATAATTATATCTGTATGGTATATTTTTGATCAATAAGAAGGAATACCATGTTGATGCATCACATCATGAATGACGCTTGGAAACATCATGTTAAGTAAAAGAAGCAAGCCACAGAAGATCATGTATTATATGATTTCACATTTATGAAATGTTTAGAATAGGGAAATACACAAAGACCTAAAATAGATCAGTGGTTGCTTCATGATGGCAAATCTAGAGGGAAATGGGAAGCAACTGTTAATGGGTGTGAGACTTTTTTTGCAAGTAATGAAAATGTTCCAATTTTGACTAAAGTTATGGTTGTACAACTCTGAATATACTAGAAGTCATAGAATTTTAGACTGTAAAAAGGAATGTATGGTAGGAGAATTATATCTTAATAAAAGTAATAAACTTGTCTGTTATATACATGGTTATATGTATACACACAGATACACAATACAAAGACTTTGGTTTGTCAATAACTGCTGGAGAGGATGTGAAGAAAATGGGACCCTCTTGCACTATTGGTGGCAATGTAACTTGCTATGGTCTCTATGGAGAACAACATGGAGATTCCTTAAAAAGAACTAGGAATAAAACTACCACATGACCCAGTAAACCCACTTCCAGGCATATACCCTGAGGAAACCCTAATTCAAAGAGACACATGTATGCCAGTGTTCACTGCAGCACTATTTGTAATAGTTAGGATATGGAAATAACATAGATATTCCCTGACAGATGAATGGATAAAGAAAATGTGATACATAGATGCACTGGAATATTGCTCAGTCATACAAAGGAATGAATTTGAGTCAGTTGAACTGAGGTGGGCTAACCTAGAGCTTGTTATACTGAGTGAAGTAACTCAGAAAGAGAAAAAGAAATATTGTATATTAACACATATATATGAAATCTAGAAAAATGGCACAGATGAACCTATTTGCAGGGCAAGAGTAGAGATGCAGAGGTAGAGAATAGACATATGGACATAGTGGGGAAGGGGAGGGTGAGGCGAACTGGGAGATTAGGATTGACATATGTACTTGACCACGTGGAAAATAGCTAGTGAGCTAGGCTAGCATAGGAAGATCAGCCGGGTGTCTGTGATAACCTAGATGGATGAGATGGAGGGTGGTGCAAGAGGGAGGAGATACATGCATACGTACAGCTAATTCACTTCATTGCAGAGGAAAAAGTAACACAACATTATTAAAGTAATTATACTCCAATACAAAATAATAATAATGGGTCACAAAATTTGCTTTAGACAGAGAGAACTGACATCTGGTTAGGAAATTAGAAAGTACATCATCTTAAAAAAGTCATCCATGTCTTTTGAGATGGGTCTTGAAAGATGTGTAAAATTTCCATAGGCTGAGGCAGGCTACATGAGGAAGGCTGTCCAGATGAAAGGAACGGCATAAACACATATGCTGTGGCCGAGAGACTTAAGAGAACATGCAGGGACCAGCAAATGATCTAAAATTACTTGAAGTCAATTTGGACATAGGGAGTAAAACTCAAAATCATCTGGTCGAAATAAAATTTGAGATTCATGAGAAGAATTATAAGTAGGGAAATGTTAACATAATTCAGTAGAGAATGAATTTCTTGGCATTTTGATGATATGATCATAGATATGTTTGGAGAAGTTTATTTGGAAATTGCAGTAGGATTGTGAAAGTCTATTGACTTCAGCATAAATTAGGGAGTCATTGTAATAGTATAGAAGAAAAGCATTGTTTGGTTGTATTAGGTGTTTTGGGGAATGAACAATTGAAAAAGTAAATTTGAACTGTAGCAAGGAGATTATAAGAGGACTTGACCATTTATTAAAAGGTGTCAGAGTACAGAGAAATTAATATTCACACAGTATGGTCAATCACCCATAAAATCTGAAATATATTCTTTCCTGGAAGTATCCTGAATATGACTGAGGCTGTGTTAGTAAAGAAGACATCAAAAGCTTTTGAGGAACTTGGCAAATCATCAAGTGATTACGTTAGTGCTGATGATGGAAAGGTTTTTGGGGTTGTGCTAGAGATCATAGCTTCAGAACTACTAGGAAAGGAAGACTTGTAAAAGTAGTAATTCCTAAGGGAGGAGACATTTATTCAGGGCACAGGTCTTGTTTAACTTACCCATATATCCTAAGATTCCTGTAGCTAAAAGAAGAAGAAAACAGCAGATTCCAAGAATCACTACGGTGAGAAACCAAGTAAATGGAACTGATGACCCTGCCCAGAGAGAGAAAAAAGGAGTTCGAGGAGATCAGCAGGGCTAAGACTGAATTACAGAACGGAGTTCCATAAATTCAAGACTCTAACTCTTGAATGTCTTCAAACTTGAAATCATAAGTTGAAAGGGATACTGAACAATGTGAAACATCAGTGCACTAAGAGTTATTCTGTTAACACGGGTCTCTTGGGGAAGTCACATATTCTAACTTTACCAAAATAACCCTTTGATTCACCTCCATGAATTATGAATACAAAGGAAGTATTAGATATGGGAACTTGGTTTCTGAAATGCATTCATACTTCTAAGACATATCTGTATAAGTCAATTTTATTGACTCAGAATCAGAATATATTTATACTGTATGCTTGCATATCATTTTCTCATTGGAGCCTCATAGTAGAAGAAATTATAACTCCAAAAATGTCAAATAATGCTAATCAAATATGATTTCTTGACACTTCATAGAGCAAGTGGAGATTCACAATTGTTTCCAAACAAATTGGAAATAATGACTTTTCCTATTTGCTTGCTCAGTTATGAATTTATGTATATGGCACTCAAACTACATTAATTATCTGGAATGTAGTAAACATAGACATTTCCTTTTCAATACTGCTTTTTGTTGTGTATATTATAGGATATAGTTTAAGCAACCTCATGAAACTGGGTGGACCGTGGTAAGCTGCACAGTTGGAGGACAGGTGAACTAGGTCTGGCTTCCCTGGTGGGTCAGTGATAAAGAATCTGCCTGCCAAGCAGGAGATGCAGGTTTGATCTCTGGGTTGGGAAGATCTACTGGAGAAAGAAATGGCAACCCACTCCAGTACTCTTGCCTGGGAAACCCCATGCACAGAGGAAGTTGGTGGGCTACAGTCCATGGGGCCACAGATGTGACGTGCGTGACTCAGTGACTAAGCACCAACATCAACTGAGGTCCTGTACATAAACTTTACCTTTTTCTTCATGTGATTCAGTTCTTGTTACCTTTGTCTGATTGGACTTTGAAGTGGCTGTTTTCACTTCTGTATAAATCAGATGCTCTTTCAACTCTGGAAATTAAAAGAGAGATGTGGTTACCACCTCATAGTCAAACTATTCGTCAGAAAGCGTGTAGGCTATAAATATGTTGGAAGAGAGTGACAAAGAGGATTTTTTCCAAATAAAGAAGGTTGATGTAATTTCTTTCTTCTTACCATGATAGGTCTACCAGGTAAATCTTTTAAATGACAAAATCTTGATAATGAGTTAGATGTAATATGTCATATTCTAAATTATAATGAAATTCCTTATAAAAATTATTTACCAAGGAAAAGAATAATATTGTAATTCAGTAGGGATTGGGAGAAAAAAGAAAACACTCACTTTCTTTTCTCACTGGCTTCTTGGAAGCAGTGTGTTTTTTCACCTCTGCATATGTTGGATGTTCTGCCTTCATCTCTAAAAATTCAATAAAAATTCCAAGATGCATAAATCCACAATTGTTTTAAAGCAAGTTTTCAGGTTCTATCTTTCTGGGTCTTCATGTATTATTGACATTATTATTTCATGCCATTTAATTACTGATGCATGATTTTACTTTCATAATTTTCTTTTATTAGGAAAGATTTTTGCCTCAGATTATTTTTCTTTCCTATTCTTAAAATAATCAGTTAACAACTCTCTAGATATTATTTCACCTACTACCTGGAGTTCTCCAAGTGTGGTATTTGCTTAACTTTAATAGCATAACAGCGCTATGATATATATTTATACTGCACTTGAGAAATATCTCTAACCAGAAAAATACCAAGGTCATTTTTGAGTCATTTTGTATTGTAAAGATAAATAGTGTTGCATAAGATATTATTCAGCAGTTATCCTGATATTTTTACTGTTTTTTAATCTTCATTCTTTTCTTTTTAATGATTAATGATTGTTTACTTCCCATAATCTCTAACTGAACTTCTTCCAACAAGTTGTTAAAAATAAAATTCCGGGTGTGTGGCATTATGCCCATAATATTTGAATGTGTAGGCTCAAAGCAACCAATCCTCCTTGAAATAAATGAGCATGTATATATAAATATTTAGTACTTGCAAATTTTTGAAAAGTTCTTTGATCTAAAACATTTTAAATATAATTTTGATAATCAAAACAACTTATATAGAATTCTGATAGCATAAAGAAAGTAAAAATTCTTATGTGCACTAGCTTGCTGGTGTGTCATCAAATAAAATACTTTTCATGTGTTGTTATTTCCTTAGAGAATTATGCTCCATTATCTTTCATAATATGATTAAATATATAGGCCTCTGTTCTCACTTATAACATTTACTCGTTTCCCAAAAGATAACTTCTCATAAGATAATACAGTTGTACAGAAATAGATTTATAATGCTTTTAAAAATTCTTTGCCAAGTTTGGAGTATATAAGGATTATGGAAGCTATATCACATATATAAGAAATTTCTGGATGTAGATGTGAAATTGACATACAATTATACAGACAAAATAATTGATCACTGATTAAATAATTCTTTTATTCCTCATATCCTGCCTTCATAGATATTAACCATTGGCTCTATCAACTCAGCTAATCCAAGAGATATATTGAAATATTTGCTAATAACCTAATCAGTTATAGTCAATGGTCAATCGCGGAAAAATATAAGGTAATTTACCTCGTAAGGTAATTTTAGAGTCTGAATGGCTTAAGTCCTTTCCCCACAAGATTAAACGTAACTGAATTCCTTCTTAGCATCTCTATTCTTTGTGCTCCCTTTACCCAGCCAAGTGGCACTAATAACACCGAGACACACTATAGATACAGTTGATGATACCTGTGTCGGTTGGGCGATTTCTGCTGAAGTCTGGTCCAAAGAGCAAAGGTAACCCCAGGGGGCAAATGGCACAGATGTGTGAGCTGGAGCTCAAGATGATTCTTCCGTCTGACTTACTTCACTCAGTATGACAATCTCCAGGTCCAGGCAGCTGTACCCCAGTACAAAATAAAAAGCTTAAAAAAAAAAAGAAAAAAGAAAAAAAGATCGTTCTTCTGGGATCTGTGTATGACTGAGTCATGCTCCAAAGGAGCTTCAGTACTGACTAGCTCCTTGTGAAGATGTGAGAAAGCAGTCTGTGTTTGAACTTTAGGTTTTACCCTGCATTTTTTTTTCTACGGAGAAAGGTGATTTAACAAGGAAGATGAATGAGAAAGATAACTTAAAGGGCCACGACCCTTTTGCACAGAATCCAAGCACTGTATGTTAAAAAAAAAAAAAAAGCCATCATCACCAGTATGACCACCACCAAACACTAGGATTCTAAATATAATCCCTATATCAAACACTAGTTTGAGCTTCAGACACTAGTTTGGTCTTTAAATAGAAACTGTACATAATGAGATTGTTAAATTCTTCTTCTAAACTCTGCTAGTATTGCCTCAGTGAACATACATGAATAGAAATAGTCCACCATTCTCCACATTTCTCTGAAGGAGGTTTTGAATAATAAAGCTTTAAGATGTTAAGGTTTATTAGATGGAGAGCCAGTCAACCCCTGGTTCTCTTAAAATATATCTACATTCAATTTCTTTATTCTTTGAAATATTTTTTCCAGAACATGAGCTTTCTACAGTCTGTTTTCCAGTTCACTCTAATACAAGTATACTCTATATTCTCTAAATGTGCTCTCTATATGAGCTTCAGGTTTTGGTTCCCTTCCCCTTCAGTCTGCACTCTGAATATAAAGAGTAGAAAGATATTAGCTTACCCTCTTAGTGGCAAAGAACCCACCTGCCTATGCAGAAGACTCAAGAGATGTAGGCTTGATCCCTGGATCCTGAAGATCCTCTGAAGTAGGAAATGACAACCTGATCCCGTACTCTTCCCTGGAAAATTCTGTGGATGGAGGAGCCTGGCAAGCTACCACGTGTGGGGTCACAAAGGGTCGGACGCATTTGAGCATACACACACACACCCTCTTGGCAATCTAAAGGAGCATTTGAAATAGTGTAATGGATAAACAATGACCATAGAGTTTAAAAATATGTGTTTCCACTCAGTAGAAAAAGATTGAGATGGTTTTATCTGTTGTCACCATTCAACAATAATAAAAAGCACAAGAAAAATGTATTTCAACTGTGGCTTTCGTTCATACAAAAAACACTTTAAATGATGCCTTTGTAAGAGCTTTCCATTGGCTTCTAGTTTGGAGAAATGATGACAAAAGGAAAAACCTATTTAGATATAAAGCAAGTTGTACAAAAATTTTCAAACTGAATGTAATAAAAAAATGGCCCTCTGTAGGCTGTGAAAGAGGGATGCTATTTATGTCCTGGCATCGTGTTCTTTTTGGTTTTGTAATAATTCCTTCAAATTCTTGTCTTGCTTGCTTCAACTGCTGTAGACTTCATCTAAAACAACCATCTGGTAAGCTCAACATTCAACACCACATTCGTGGACTATCAGAACCTGAAAACATTTGCTTAGGTCTTAGCTTCTCACATTTGCAAGTCCCTCACAGATTTCATTGCTTCCTGATCACTACTTTCTCCATTTCACCAAAAAAAATCAATTCTCCTATCCACTTCTTGATCATTTTTCTCTTTCTAGTCAATGATTTCATGTTTAACATAGAATTTATCTCTTTCACCAATGATTTCATGTTTAACATAGTTCTTTAGTCTTTACTCTGATTGTGCTTCACCTTACAAATTACTTTCTACAATTTAAACATAATAAATTCACCCAAATTACTGAATATTTTACAGCACTGTGATGAGCACTTTGCGGATATTGCCACACTTAATCCTGAAATGTTTCAAAATTTATGAAAAATAAATATCGTTTTTTATTGCTGGGTGATAATATAGTCTAATAGGTGTTGTTAGCTTTTGGTTGGCTTTTCTTTCATCTTAACTTCAAGAACAGATGCATGTAGATAAACACAAAAATATTCCAACTTTACAGAAGATTGAACAGCCTGTTATTCCATATAAGACGCAGCCTTTTGTTAGGACGAAAAGAAACAAACTAGACGAACTCGAAATTTGAAAGTATGGAAAAGAGGATAATGTTAAGAAAATGGTAGTATTAGGAACCTAATATTTGCTATCTATGAAGAATAGTTCTTCAAAATAATCTTGGTGATGTCACATTTTTCAAAACATGATTTATGCTCTATTTCTCTGATTATAAAAATTAGCAATCAGTATGTATTTTTTGACTTTATACACTGATCATGTCAGAAGTTTATTCTACTTTCTGTCTTGGTTTTTAATAATATGAAGTAACAGGTCACAATTATTAGGATTCAGTATTTTGCTTTTTGATTAAGGAAGTATGTTTTACTAGGTAAACAGAAATTAAAAATAATTTTAACAAGATAATAATTGTTCAAGAGTATTTAAACATTATTCCAATAGAAATGTTTTCTTAGGACCTTTTGCCAAATCGTTGATGGATGTTATCTCTTCTATTGAAACATAGTACAGAGTTTCCTTATAAGACTCAGACATTTCTCCTAATTCAATTATCTTACACTGTCTAGTTAAAACCTAAAGTATGAACATTGATATACTACTATCCTTAACTTAAAGCCATTATAAGTTTCCTTACAAGCCTCAGACATTTCTCCTAATTCAATCATCTTACACTGTCTAGTTAAAACCCTAAGTATGAACATTGATATCCTACTATTAATAAAACCAGGTTTTTCTGGGTTTTCATCACTTCTTCCATTCACCAAAAAATGCTTTTTAAATTTTTAACTTTTTATATTTCTAAAAAATTTATTTTATCTTAGAGTAGCTGATTAACAGTATTGCATGTACTGGAATATCATTCTCTTTTGAGACTGAGTAGTTTTCCATTATCCCACCTC
This sequence comes from Tragulus kanchil, assembly GCA_022376925.1. Classification (NCBI taxonomy): domain Eukaryota; kingdom Metazoa; phylum Chordata; class Mammalia; order Artiodactyla; family Tragulidae; genus Tragulus; species Tragulus kanchil. The sequence continues at coordinate 279,017,585 of JAIOJX010000004.1, forward strand.
CCTCCTCATACCACCTCTGTATGAATCATTCTTTTTAACTTAGTTTTTATTGCAGTCTAGTTGCTTTACAATATTGTATCAATTTCTACTATACAGAAAAGTGAATCAGCTTTATACATATATATGTGTACACACACATATATACAGACATATATATGAAGACATGTCAGATATACATAATACATGTATATCATATATCTTTTATGGATTTCCTTCCCATTTAAATCAACACAGAAGAGCTGAGAGAGCATTGAGAAGAGCTCCCTGGGCTATACAGTAGGTTCTCATTGTTCATTTATTGGAGACATAGTATCAATAGCTTAAATGTGTCAGTTCCAGTTTCCCAGTTCCTCCTACCCACTTCCCTCTTGGTATCCATACATTTGTTCTCTGTGTCTGTCTCTACTTCTACTTTGCAAATAAGATCATCTGTACCTGAATCATTCTTTCAGTAAGTTCTTTTCCACTTTGAAAGTTGTCCTGTTGTACATGGACAATAGTAACCATTTGATTGCAGTTAAGTTACCTACATAACAGCAGGGTTGAGAATCTGGGTGTTGTGATATCTTCTTTGTTTTTCTCCTTAAGCATCACTATGAAATTTTGCTTTCTTTCTCCAAGAATGTATTTTATTAATTGATTTATAATCCATCCATTTTTATTCTTTGTCTTATAGGCTTCTGCAGAAATTGGCATGACAATTAATTTACAGAGCAGAATCTATTTTTCATGGTACAATCATCATACAAAGGTGTAAATAGATAACCATCTTAACTATATTAGTATCTAAGACAGCAATTTTGAAGCTATTTTCCCATTGTCTTTTCTGTGAAGTAGTGAATATTGTCGGATTGTGTGGTACTAGCTTTCAAAAAACCTGTAAAATTGCCTCAGTAATTTATTAAAAAAGCTAGGCTATTAGTAGCAATAAAAGATTAGAAGATAAAAAAGGGATTTCTTCTGTATATTCAGAGAGCAAGGTACCATTATCCAACAAATATTTATTGGTAATCCTTTTCTTTCAGATAAACTGTCCTCAGATATTGACTAGTGCTACTGTCATCTTTCAAAAAAAAGTAATGTATATGTGGGAGAATTTGACTGTTTTCTAGGTTAATTCATGGGTAAACAATGGAAAATTACACCTAATGTTGTCTTTATAATGGCATTCAATAAAGCCTAAAGAAGAAGCTTCCCAGGCTGCTCAGGCGGTAAAGAATCTGCCCACAATGTGGGCCGTCCAGGTTGGATCCCTAGTTTGGGAAGAGCCACTAGAGAAGGAAATGGCAACCCACTCTGGTAGTCTTGCCTGGGAAATCCCATGCACAGTGGAGCCTGGCGGCCTATGGTCCATGGGGTCGCAAAGAGTTGGACGTGACTGAGAGACTAACGCACAAAACCTAAAAACAAATGTCTTTTTGCTATAATCAATATGTAAAGCACTTCTAACAATGTGTGTTATGAAACATGAATATGCTTTTTTCTATTTCCATGTCTTTTCTTCTTTTTTTAAAAAATATTTATTTATTTAATTATTTTGGGCTGGGGTTGTGTTGGGGAGGGAGGGGAGCGGGCGGGCCACTTTTATTGGTCTTTCATTTCTCTATTTTCATCCATCTTTGTTCTTTGGCTCCTGTGGGCCTACCATCGCGGCGGCATCTGTCGTTGCAGAGCACCGGCTCTGGGCGCACGCGCTCCAGAGCTCCAGCGCTCCGGCTCGATAATTGGACACATGGTCCAGCCGCTCCACAGCACGTGGGATCTTCCCAGGCCAGGGATCCAACCGGCGCCCCTTGCACTGCAAGGCAGTGTCCTTACCCACTGCGCCACCAGGGGAAGCCCGTCTTTTCTTCTTGAAAGCAAATTTTCTCTTTAGGAATTAGTCCCAATTCAATTTCACAGAGCCAAGCGCTCTATGGTAAAAGAAATGAGTAAGTGAGTAAAAAGAGATGGTCAGGTAGACCAATGATATCAAAACACTGGCTTTGGGCTTGCCCCCAGGAAGGAAATCATGGTCTTGGGGGAGATGGTTCTTCTCAGGGAAGGTCATTTCCGCATATGGCTGACATCAACTAGGATCCACCTCTTGGATTGCCTTCTAACTTCTGCTTCTATGATTTTAACTCCTTTTAAAGACTCTTTCAGAGAAAGACAAAAAGTATCAATTCTGTGATTCTTAATTTTTCACCATTTGTTTTTCTCTGTGTGGCTTATTCCACTTCACATAATGCCCTGAGTGGATTTCCTTCTTTCTTATGGCTGGATACTGTGCCATTACATATTTATGAATAGTTGCTATACAATATTTCATTACATATATATAATATGTATCACGAATACTATTTTATATATCTTGGGCATTATATGAATAAACAATGCTGTAAGGAACATAACAGTAAAGGTATCTGTTCAAGATCCTGTTTTCATTTCCCTTGGTTATATACCCAGAAGTTGAGTTGCTGGATCATATGGTAGTTCTATTTTTAATTTTTTGAGAAGTCTCTGTACTGTTTTCCATAGTGTTGCTTCAAGTTTTATTCCCACCAATAGTGCAAAAGGGTGCCCTTTTTTCCTTTCTTCACTAGTAACCTGTTCTCGCTTGTCGTTTTGATGTAAGTCATTCTAACAGCGGTGAGATGTTATCTCACTGTGGTTTTGATTGAAGTTTCCCTGATGGTTAGTGATGTTGAGTACCTTTCCATGTACCTATTGGTCATTTGTGTTTCTGTGGGAAATTGCCTGTTCAGTTTTTCTGACCATTTTAAAAGTCAGATTTTCTTTTTCGGTATTAATGAGCTCTTTACGTATTTTGGATATCTTATATGTGGGTGCTCAGTCACTTAGACGTGCTCAGTCACTTAGTCGTGCTCAACTCTTTGCAACCCTATGGACTATAATCCACCAAGTTTCTCTGTCCGTGGGATTTTCCAGGTGGGAATACTGGAGTGGGTTACCATTTCCCACTTCAGGGGATCTTCTCAACACAGGGATTGAGTCCGCATCACGTGTCACCTGTATCCACTCTTGGATTCTTTCCCACTAGTGTCACCTGGGAACCCCATTTTGGACATTAATCTTTATCAGATATATGACTTAGAAATATTTTCTCCCATTTTGAGGTTTCCTTTTCATTTTCCTGGCCTCTTGCTCTGCTATGCAGATGCCTTTTTAGTTTGATGTACTCTTTTTATTCAATTAATTTCCCCACCTTTATATATGTTCTTGTCATAAAGATTTCAATAAGGTGATTATACTGCATATTTCATTATATTTACAGGTATTTCATTATATTTATAAGGAGTTAACATAGTTTATGGATGTATATTTTTAAATATTTCTGATACTCAAATATAATACTGTTGCAAGTGTTTGCTAAGAAAATTTGTTCACGGGCTTCCGTGGTGGTCCAGTGGGTAAAGAGTCCACCTTGCAGTGCAAGAAGTGCCGGTTTGGTCCCTGGCCTGGGAGGATCCCATGTGCCGTGGTGTGGCTGGACTGGTGTGTTCAATTACGAGCCAGCGCTCTGTAGCACATGTGCCCAGAGTTGGCGCTTTGCGACAAGAGAGGCTACTGTGACGGGAGACCCACTTAGGCCAGAGAATAAAGATGGATGAAAATAAATAGAAACCAATAAAAGAGGCCAAAATTAAGAAAAAAAAAGAAAGAAAATTTGATCACAATATGGAGTTTTTAATGCCAAATAGCTTTTGGCCTTTATTTCCCTATATCTATTAGAATTTCTTTAAAAACATGATGGATTATAATACATGATATAATATGAGGCCTAATAAGTAAATATGGATAATCTTTTTCTTTTACCTACAGGCCACTTGCCTGTGTCAATAATTTTCTATATTCATGTGAATCAAACACATTTGCATACACTGTTCCTTCTGAATGTTTTTTCTTCTTATTCTTCTCTTTATCTTGTTCCTCCTCTTTTTCTTTCCTTTTTTTCCTTTTTTATATGTGACTATATTGCCTATATGTTGTTATCTGGTTTTATGCTCCTAAACATAACAAAACATATTAGAACCTTGCTTCTAGCTATTCTTTAATGTGTGCTCTCTTTAAAATACATGGATATATAACCACCCAAGTGGAGAGGAGGTTAATCATATACAGGGTTACCGTACAGTAGGATTATTTCATTCTAATTTTATGGAACCACCCAAGAATAGGATACTGGATATGTCCATATAATGATTTTTGTATTTGCTAGGTGATATTCACATATTAATGATGAATACTTTTTCTTTTTTTCTACTTATCTGAATCCTGACCCAAGACAACTCAATCAGATTTTAAAGTTTAGAGTCAGAAAGTAAACAAAGTAAAACTGATTTATGTTTTAGACAGAAAGTCAGTCAAAGAAAAATTTTTATGAAACCTCTGCTTCCTCCATCCCTGGCTTTACTGACATCTTTGAATAGTAATGTTATAACATAGTTTTTAGTTAACCAACCTTGTGCTTCATACACTAAAAGATAAAATGTGATGTATTTTTAGGATTACTTGTAAAACCATTTGATCTGAACTGGACACAAGAGGATGGGAAACTGATGACCACTGCCTGTGACTGCGGTAGTTCGTGTGGCTTCACCCTGACTCAAAGCTGAAGCCTGGTTTATAACCACATAGAAATCAATGGCAAAGAGTCATATGTCTATTTCTAATTGTGTACAGTATCTATTTATTCCTCATGCACATATTAAAATTGAGCAGTAAAGAGTAAAAGGTTGATTGTTGGTGGCTACCCAACCAAATTTATATGAATAGAATTTGTTTTTTCTTTGAAACAGAGTTGGGTGTGGGTTGTACCAAAAAACTTTAACCAATCTGTCACTATTAAGACAAATATTATTATATGATTTTTATCTTCAAGTACCATTTTATATAGGCAGTCGTTTAAATCTACCCTTGATGAACAGATGTTATTTCCATTGGTATTCCTTTTTCTAATTCCTCTGGTGGTCTAGAATCTTAGTTTTCTTATACCTGTGTTTTCCTTTACTTTATACTCAATTCTCCTAAAAAATTTTTCACTCTTAAACACAGTTACATTTTTTTATGACAGTGGTTTTTCCTAATTCATTTCTGAAGTGATGGACTATTACCTGTGCAAACCAGATGGTATTTAAAGGCTAACTGTTGTACAGAGTTTAGTTCAATAGGGGTGACTTTATTTTTGTATACATATTAGAAAATATCTAGTTATAGATTCACATTTCCTCTGTGGTTTTTTTTTTTCTTTGCCAAATTAAGTTAGTTTCATACAACTGTAATTAGCTGTCCTACCTGAGGCTATCTCTGGTCTTCTCATCAACTCTAGTAAGAATGTGGAAGAGATAACTCTTCATTCACCTGCCAACATCTTTGTAAGCTCTTTTTCACCCTTAGGAGAAAGAAATAGTCCAAAAGGCTGCAGAATGTCAGATGCTTCAGACTGTGAACAACCTCCAGGTAGATTCTGAAAAATCTGCATGTCCTATTCCATTTTAATGAAAATGCAATTTTGGTTGCTTTTATGTTACAACTGCTGGTTGTGATCATACGAGGGGCATCATAATTTTTAACGTTTCCCAGATTACCTGAATGAGTTCTTTTAAATATATTTCAATAAGTATCTATTTCATGGCCCCATTCAAAGTGTAATCAGCCAGCTTAAATACTGTTCGGAAAGTTGGATGGGACTGTTGAGTGGAAATATGACTTGTGAATCTTTTTTTTTTTTTTTTAATCTATCTTATTCTTTGGTCTGTATGGGTTTCCCATTGCAGTGGTCTCTCTTGATGCAAAGCACTGGCTTGAGTGTACATGTGCTCAAAAGAAAACACAGAGCGGACAGAGATCATCCCTACCAGGCCTGGAAGAACCTCTTAGCTTTCGGATCCTCCTGCCAGGATGAATGGGGCTCAATTCCTGCAAGGCAACTCTTAACATAATGGTACCACCAGGAGATATGCCCATTGATCATTTTGTCAATCTTTGCATTTTACGTTTCCTATTTTGTTCCTATTGGAATTTTGGAAATGGTAAATAGAGAAGTTCAGCGTAAAATTCAAAACTATGTTTGAAATTAAAATAAGATTTTTTCTGGCTGAAAGTGAAAGAAAGAGCAGAAGAGATATCCTACCATGGACCTGGAAGAAGCCGTTCAAATTGATTTTCCTTCAGGAAATGAGGGAATCCATGAAACACAACTTGAATGAGTAAAACTAATAGATAGACCCCATTGCATCATTATGGCTCTTTTGTATACTTTAGGTCATTGTATCCTTATTTTACTTAATTATTAGTTTTACTATTTGGATAATTTTGATTTAGGAAAGTGAGAGTAAAAATTCAAGAACCGTCAGAAATAAACAAAAACATTTCCTACTGGAGCTTCAAAGTTTTATATTGAAGGAGCCTGTTAAAGATGGAAGAAGTCATGGTTAAATCTGAATTGTTTGGGCTTGCATGAAGCTGAGGAATCTGATGAAGGTTTAAAACTTGGAAATGTTTTACAAGCAAAGGTGAACATGACAAGCCCTTAGCAAAACATAACCATTAATGAGCAGGGCTTCTCACTTGCCTAAGGAGATTTTGGCTGAAACTTTTGGCTGGAATGTTCATATGAGAATGTTACACCACCGATCATAAGGCGAGTAGACTGGAACTTGTCCATGTATCAAGGGAATAGCGATCCTGCATGAGACTGAGCAATTTTGGTTGTTTTCATTTGTTACAACTGCTGATTGTGATCATATGAGTGGCATCATAGTTTTTAACGTTTCCCAGATTACCTGAACGAGTGCTTCTAAATATATTTCAGTAAGTATTTCTTGGCTCCATTCAAAGTGTAATCAGCCAGTTTAAATACTTTTAGGAAAGCTGGATGGGACTGTTGAGTGGAAATATGTCTCGTGAATCTTTGATTTTGCTTCTCCTATATTTGTATCCCTATGGATCTTTGGAAATGGTAATGGGTCTCCTATGTTCTCACTTGCTTTGCAAGATTATAAAGTAATGATGTGTTTTCTGTGCTAAAAGAAAACACAGAGCAGACAGAGATCATCCCTACCCTGGACCTGGAAGAACCTCTTACGCTTCCTCCTCCACCTCCTCCTCAGGATGAATGGGGCTCAATTCCTGAACACACCAACATGAATGGTAAAGTAGATATACCCGATGTGATTCATTTATGGTCTCTCTTTGTTATCTTTAGGTACATTTTCCATTTTACGTTTCTATAGTTGTTACTATTTGGAAATTTTAGATTTAGAGAAAGTACAGAGAGTAAAAAAATTTCAAGAACACGTACAGAAATAAAACAAAAACATATTTCCTGACTGAGAAGTTTGAAAGTTTTATATATGAAGGAGCATAGTTAAAGATGGAAGAAGCCATGGTTCAAATTTAGAATTGTTTGCTTGCATGAAACTGAGAGAATCTGATGAAGGTTTAAAACTTAGAAATGTTGTTAAAAAGGACAAAAAAAGGTAGAACCCCATTGCACAATGCCTCTTTTTGATCATAAACATAACATCATTTATATCCTTTATTTTTTAATTAATTATTATTATTATTATTTGTATGATTTTTTTGTAGGGGGGAAGGTTGGGGAGGGAAAGGGGTAGGCAGATCACTTCCACTGGGCTTTCATTTATCTGTTGTCATCCATCTTTGTTCTTTGGCCTGTGTGGGCCTCCCATTGCGTTGACCTCTGTTGTTGTAGAGCGCCGGCTCTGGGTGCATGTGCTCCAGAGCTCCGGCTCTGTAATTGAACACATCGGTCCAGCCATTCCATGGCACATGGGATGTTCCCAGGCCAGGGATCGAACTGGCGCCCCTTGCACTGCAAGGCGGTGTCCTTACCCACTGGACCACCAGGGAAGCCCAACATAACGTCATTTAATGGAGCAGGGCTTCTCAACTTCAGCTCTAAGGAGATTTTGGGCTAGATAACTTTTGGCTCTTGGTAAGTGTTCAGTGACTGTAGAATGTTTAGCATCTTTCCTGACATCTGTGCACTAGATGTAGTACTACCTGAGTCTCAGTTATCACATCAAGAATTCCTCCAGGCATTTAATATTTTTCCCTGGGGGTCAAACTTTCCTCTGGTTAATAACCACTAGGTTATATTTTACAGTATAATTAAATAAATGATTCGGATTAGTTATGAAAATAACCATTGTCTCTGATGACAACTTTTTACTTTGTTTCAGAAGTACAATTTTTCATATATATATATGCATGTATATATACACATATATATGTATTTCCTATATATAAGATATATATATATATGTATATATATAAAGAAATACCTTTTTTACACTAGAGTTTATACATTTGTTTTGGAGGGAAATAAACTTACGAGCAAAAAAACTATTAGCAGTGATCTCTGAGAGTTTAATATCTAGAATGGGGATGGAGCATATATTTTTGTGCAAACTGAGTCAATTATAGATGCTGTTTCATCTAAAACCAAATAATGTCCCTCTAAAAGATTCACTAAGATTTACTGTCATTCTTTATGAAGGGAATATATTGCAAGTCATCGAGTTAAAAAAAAAAAGAGTCCTATCTTAATAATTTCACAGATTTAAAATAGTTAAGCATTTCTCTGGCTGTATTAATGAGGGCAGTGTAATCTGAGCTGAAAGTTTGTACCTGTTATTTAAGGATAATTTTTAATAATTTAGCTGTGTCTGACTCTTTGCAACCCCATGGACGGCAGCATGCCAGGCTTCCCTGTCCTTCACCATCTCCCAGAGTTTGCTCAAAATCATGTCCATTGAGTCAGTGATGCCATCCAATCAATTTTAATAATAGCTGTATGTAAAATTTTCACCTGTGTTGGAAGTTCCCAAAGACGCACTCAGGTTTAACGATCCACTAGGAGAACTCACAGGACTTTATACAGTTGTATAAAGTTATCTTGTAGCTGAGATTTATGACAATGAAAAATAACAAACATAATCAGCAGAGGGAATAGGTTCATGAAATGAAGTTTGGGGAGACCAGGCTCAAGCTTCCTTGAGCTCTCTCCCAGTAGAGTCAGACAGGTCACAGGAATTCCCTCAACAGTAAGTCGTGACAATATGTCAAATGTTGCCATTGGACACATGGAAACTCATTAGAGAAACAATGTTCAGAGTATTTAATGTGGGGTTAATCCCATAGGTAGCATCTGTGGGCATGTAGCATAATTCCAGACTTCCTGAAGGAAAGCAAAAGCCATACTATTTGTACAAACTGAGAAGACAAGGTGAGTCATTCCTACCAATTAATAGGTGTGGAAATCCTACTGAAATCTAGGTTTCCAGATGCCAGCCATGGCCAGTCTTCTAAGTGGGCCTTTCAGGATAGATGTCAGGTCTACTGTGTTGATTCTTTTCTGCACATCTTCTAATATCGTTCTCCCTCATATTCAGCTTAATAGTTTATGGTAGTTCATGCACTGGGCACTGTTTTTTCAGAAAATATAAAACATTTAAACAATAATAGCATTAAAATAATGATATTAATCTTTCAAATAGCAGGAGTTTGCATATATTTGTGCAAACTGAGTCAATTATAGATGCTGTTTCATCTAAAACCAAATAATGTCCTCTAAAAGTTTCCTAATTCTTAATAATTTCACAGATTTAAAATTAGTTAAAAAGCATTTCTCTGGCTGTATTAATGAGGGCAGTGTAATCTGAGCTGAAAGTTTGTACCTGTTATTTAAGGATAATTTTTAATAATTTAGCTGTGTCTGACTCTTTGCAACCCCATGGACGGCAGCATGCCAGGCTTCCCTGTCCTTCACCATCTCCCAGAGTTTGCTCAAAATCATGTCCATTGAGTCAGTGATGCCATCCAATCAATTTTAATAATAGCTGTATGTAAAATTTTCACCTGTGTTGGAAGTTCCCAAAGACGCACTCAGGTTTAACGATCCACTAGGAGAACTCACAGGACTTTATACAGTTGTATAAAGTTATCTTGTAGCTGAGATTTATGACAATGAAAAATAACAAACATAATCAGCAGAGGGAATAGGTTCATGAAATGAAGTTTGGGGAGACCAGGCTCAAGCTTCCTTGAGCTCTCTCCCAGTAGAGTCAGACAGGTCACAGGAATTCCCTCAACAGTAAGTCGTGACAATATGTCAAATGTTGCCATTGGACACATGGAAACTCATTAGAGAAACAATGTTCAGAGTATTTAATGTGGGGTTAATCCCATAGGTAGCATCTGTGGGCATGTAGCATAATTCCAGACTTCCTGAAGGAAAGCAAAAGCCATACTATTTGTACAAACTGAGAAGACAAGGTGAGTCATTCCTACCAATTAATAGGTGTGGAAATCCTACTGAAATCTAGGTTTCCAGATGCCAGCCATGGCCAGTCTTCTAAGTGGGCCTTTCAGGATAGATGTCAGGTCTACTGTGTTGATTCTTTTCTGCACATCTTCTAATATACGTTCTCCCCTCATATTCAGCTTAATAGTTTATGGTAGTTCATGCACTGGGCACTGTTTTTTCAGAAAATATAAAACATTTAAACAATAATAGCATTAAAATAATGATATTAATCTTTCAAATAGCAGGAGTTTGCATAATCTCTGATTTTCACTTCCTCTGTTTCTTAGCTTCTCGTTTTTCCTTCTCTCTCCACGGAGTAACTCCTGTGGTCCTTGGAATCTTCATCCTGCTGCTTTTGACTCTGTGTGGATTCTTTGGTTACCAGTGTAAGTCCAGTTACCTGGGGGGAAATAAATGATAGATGTTTGTTGAATTATTGTATTTCTTTAAGTCATTTCCAGATAATATATTTTGGTAAATGTTTTGTTGCCGTACTGGAGGAACACGAAAAAAATGATATGAAAGTATCACGGCTTTCTACTATATGAATGAAGTTAACCTTGTGCTCTCTCAGTAATCACATTTTTCAAGGAGATTATATTATTGAAATTACTACAGAAGGTACTAATAGTGGATTGATTCTTCCTATTATTTTGAAAATTATATCCTACTAAGATATCAAGCTCAATAAATTTGTAACTGTCTTTACACTGAAAATAAAAAGTAACTTCTTTTACAATTTGTTCAACTTGTCCATTATTCCTCCAGCATCCTAAATTAGATCAACAGACTATTTTAATTAGTATTAAAATTGTTAATAACTACTTATTTAAATATAATGGTTTCACATTAATAAAATTAGTTTGAAATTCAGAATTTTAAAATTTGATTTCTAGGAAGTGAAATTCTACAGATTACATCAAGGCATGATTCCAAAAGATTTGAGACTTGGCTTTTGTTGTTTTCATCTGTTTTAATTCAGTTGAACCATTATTCCATTAATATAAGCATACATGAAATCTCATAAGGAATTAGGATTGTATTTTAGATTTAGATATGGACTTTAAAAATAATAGTGGATAAATGAAAACATATTTGTAAGTAAAAAAACCCGTTACATGCCAGCATCATTCTAAGTGGGCCTTTCAGGATAGATGTCAGGTCTACTGTGTTGATTCTTTTCTGCACATCTTCTAATATCGTTCTCCCTCATATTCAGCTTAATAGTTTATGGTAGTTCATGCACTGGGCACTGTTTTTTCAGAAAATATAAAACATTTAAACAATAATAGCATTAAAATAATGATATTAATCTTTCAAATAGCAGGAGTTTGCATAATCTCTGATTTTCACTTCCTCTGTTTCTTAGCTTCTCGTTTTTCCTTCTCTCTCCACGGAGTAACTCCTGTGGTCCTTGGAATCTTCATCCTGCTGCTTTTGACTCTGTGTGGATTCTTTGGTTACCAGTGTAAGTCCAGTTACCTGGGGGGAAATAAATGATAGATGTTTGTTGAATTATTGTATTTCTTTAAGTCATTTCCAGATAATATATTTTGGTAAATGTTTTGTTGCCGTACTGGAGGAACACGAAAAAAATGATATGAAAGTATCACGGCTTTCTACTATATGAATGAAGTTAACCTTGTGCTCTCTCAGTAATCACATTTTTCAAGGAGATTATATTATTGAAATTACTACAGAAGGTACTAATAGTGGATTGATTCTTCCTATTATTTTGAAAATTATATCCTACTAAGATATCAAGCTCAATAAATTTGTAACTGTCTTTACACTGAAAATAAAAGTAACTTCTTTTACAATTTGTTCAACTTGTCCATTATTCCTCCAGCATCCTAAATTAGATCAACAGACTATTTTAATTAGTATTAAAATTGTTAATAACTACTTATTTAAATATAATGGTTTCACATTAATAAAATTAGTTTGAAATTCAGAATTTTAAAATTTGATTTCTAGGAAGTGAAATTCTACAGATTACATCAAGGCATGATTCCAAAAGATTTGAGACTTGGCTTTTGTTGTTTTCATCTGTTTTAATTCAGTTGAACCATTATTCCATTAATATAAGCATACATGAAATCTCATAAGGAATTAGGATTGTATTTTAGATTTAGATATGGACTTTAAAAATAATAGTGGATAAATGAAAACATATTTAGCCAAATATCCTTTTATAGTTGCTAAAAACATTGGAAACTTTATTAAGGATATACTATAAAAATTAATCTTCACAGTCTAATACTCTACTGTTTCATCACTGAGCATGTGTTTTACACTCATCTGGAATTCTTATTCTAGACTTTCAAAGCCTTCGGGAATCAGACAGCAAGTTGAAGAGTCTTAACCAAAGGATTGATTCTTTTGAAAACAAAGAGGAAGAATTTCTTCAGATCCAAAAATTTCTTGACCAGAATACAGGTAATATTAGAGTTAGAACAAGCTATCTTTATGGAACGTTAGATTGTTTTTCTTGTTGCAGTGGTAAAGTGGTTGATTGCACGATACCACAGAAGTTTATACAGCAGCATGGAGGTTTTGATAGCTTCTTGTCTTTTTAAAAAAATTCTGCATGAAACTTCCAAAAGTGTGTAAGTCTCACATTTACTAAATACAGCCTCTTGTATTACTTAATTAGCTCATTCACTCAGTTAATGGAGGAGGGTATGGAAACCCACTCCAGTATTCTTGCCTGAAGAATCCCCTGGACAGAAGACCTTGGAGGGCTACAGTCCACGGGGTCACAAAGAGTCAGATATAAGGAGTGACTAACACACACTTCCACTCTGTTAAGCATTGATGTTTATTCAGTGCACACCAGATGCTAGTCACTTGGCTGGTGATCAGTGACAAATGCAATTTGAACTCTGCTCTCGGGAGGCTTAGAAAAAACACATAGACCAAACATAAACAAAGTTTCAAGGTGTGCAGTTGAGGTATGTGCATGGTGTTCAGGGAGCATGAAAATTGAGGAATTCAAATATCTGAAACTTGATAGCATTTTCATAGTTTCTAAGTGACTCCTAAGGAGGGGTGTTTATAATAATAACCATAGGTTTCTTTTATGCTAATTAAATTATAATTTGAAATGTCTAGATAAGTATTTTACAAAGGTCCTACATTAAAATGTTAGTTTTTTCTTTTGAGATATCAAAATATATTGAAAAATTAAATGAGTGATCTGAGAGTCCATTAGTGATTCATCATGTTAAAAAAACTGGTTCTATTTTTTTAATTAAAATATGATTTATATATAACCTTGTGTAATTTTGAGCTGTGCAATGTGTGGTTTTGATACACACATATCACCATATAATTACGACAATAGCATTAGCTTATGCCTTTATCATATCACATAGTCATTTCTCTTTTTGTGTGTCAACAACAACTGAGATCTATTCCTTTAGCAGCTTTGAACTTAGAGTACTGTATTGTTGACTATAATCATTAAATTGTGCATTTCTTTAAGCATTTTTTTTGCCTCTAAGTCATCATTTATTTTCGTCCATCTTTTATTCTTTTTGGCCTGTGTGCACCTCCCATTGCAGTGGCCAGTCTCATTGCAGAGCACTGGCTCTGGGCATATGTGCTTCAGAGCACCGGCTCATAATAGGACACACAGGCCTAGCCACTCTGTGGCAGGTGGGATCTTCCCAGGTCAGGGATAGAACCGGTGTCCCTTGCACTGCAAGGCAAACTCTTTATCCACTGGACCACCAGGGAAGTCCTAAATTGTGCATTTTAAAAGGTTGGTTTCTATGCAGCTGATTATTTCAGGGAGAAATGAAGTTAATTAAGTAAGGAAGGGAACTGGATTTAAAAACTTAGTTGTACACTTTGTCACTTGATCATTGTTGTTATTGACTCTTGAACCAGTAAAAAATCAAATGAAACATGTATTCTTATCTAATGTTAAGTTTTGTTGTCTTATACAGAAATCCTAGAGTGGCTCAAAAATTTGAATGAGAACATAACTGAGGTTCTACAAGAGCTAAATGAAAACCGAGGTAATTCAGAAGTAAGACAATTCTGAGTAAAGTAATTTTTAATAACAGCCTCATTGTTTTAAGTGAGGCAAAGTGTCAAGACCTAAGGCCTAGTTTGTGAGGTCCTGTGGGCTCCAAGTTATAAATATTTTCTTTCCTAGGAGAGGGGTGTGGATCTCTTTCGGGTTCTTGGGTCCAGTACAGAGACCACTGCTACTCCCAAACCATGGAAACTGTTCCTTGGATGAACTGTTCTGGTCTTTGTGTCTCTTTGAATGCTACATTTTTAAAGACAGAAAGGAGAAGATTGATGGTGAGATTTTATTTCATTCTTTACTTCTGGGATATTAATGTGTAGTAGCCACCAAAGGAAGGAAGGGCTCACCTGCAGCTCTGAAACCGTGGGAAGGGATGCTCTCCTGCTGCATTTTATTTTCCCCCTAACGTACATGTATGCATTCACTGCAGAAATAGTGCATTTGCTGTCCCATCTGCATGTAATGTTCTTCTCTCAGATACAACCATGGCGAATTACATCATCTCCTTCAACTACTTATTCAGCTGTTACCTTCGTAATGAGACCTGTCATGGCATCTCTACTTAAAATTGCAACCTGTGTGTATCAGTGTCCACCCCACCCCTAAAACCCTCCACTGTACTTTTAGGCATTCTTACCCTGCTTTAATTCTTGCAGCACTTATCACCGTCTTGGGCTTCCCTGGTAGCTCAGTCGGTAAAGAGTTTGCCTGCAATGCAGGAGACCTGGGTTCTACCCGTGAGTCAGGAAGATCCTTTGGAGGAGGAAATGGCAACCTACTCTGGTATTCTTACCTGGAGAATCCTATGGACAGAGGTGCCTGGCCAGTTACAGTCCATGAGGTGGCAAAGAGTTGGACATGACTGAGTGACTGAATGGAACGGAACTAAATTGCCTCTAGAGAATGATATTCAGTAAGGGAGGAAAAAAAAATAGAGTTTTACCTCTAAAACTAAGTACATATATTTGTGTAATAAATATTAATGATGAATTGCAATACAGTCAGTATTCTGTACATTCTTTTTACAGCTTAAACATTTGTAAAATACACTGGGAAAATAAAAGCCGTTTTCACTACTGGAACTCAGCTTAAAAAAATAATAAATTAAAAATTTCTATTAACTCTCTCTTTTTTTCCTTCATGTTTAATTTCTGGCTTGAGAAAATGCACAGACATTGAAAAACTCAAGGTTTCTTTTATCAGTGGGCCTATACAGACTGCATTGTTGTTATGATTCTTTAACACAAGTTCTGTGTTTTTATGTCTAATGCACTTAAGTGTTAATGCCTTTGTGTATTTTGGCTCCATGCAGTATATTATGAAGTTACTTAAAGTCAATCACACTTGGCTTGGGCTGTCTTATAAGGAAGAGGAATGGAAGTGGGAGGATGGCTCTCTTCCTTCTTCCTGCCTGTAAGTTTCTCTCATTTACTTTGATTCCTTACTCCTTTTCCAATATCTGGCCTAAAGAGCTTGAGGAAATAGAGATTACTGGGACCAAATTTAGTTCTCTCATGTCTTGATTTTGTTATTTCATATTGTATTGTCAGCAATTTGCAAATCATTGTCATTCAGATATTTTATAATTAGTGTAAATACGGCCTTTTTATGAGATGATCTGAATAGTTGCAATTTCAGATAAGAAATGTAATTATGGGGAAGAATATCGTAAGTATGAGTTTGAGTACCTCTCTGGTGTTTTTATTGGGAAGAAATATAGAATTTTCATTCCTCAGCCAAATAATTTGAGACTTTTTTCAGTTTTAAGGACATACTTTTCAACTGCTATTTAGAAACACTGCAGTAGACAACTATGGCAGAAAAATCATTTTCAAGCTCTTTCATCTCTATGTGTAAGCCTAGATGATAAAGTTGATAATTGATAAATTGATAGCTGATTACTTTTGTTTTGTCCCTTTAGGTGGTATTATTCTGATGTTTAGTAAGGCTATTTTTCTTATAATTTGTAACATCAATACTTTTGACTTTTTAAATTACCTTATATTTCTTTGTATGATTCCTTATATGTTGTTTGTAGCTTCTCTTGCAGGTAAAGCTTACCTGGTTTTTCCTTTAATACTTTGTCTTTCAAAGTTTAGTTGCTTTTATTATATGAACAAATGGACAGCATTTAAGTAAAATGATATATTTTTCATTCATTTGAAATTTATTTTAACATATGAAGGAGAAGCTGAAGCATGTACATGTGTGTTCAAATCTAGATGCAATTATATCTATCTTTGTATGTGTATTTCACTTAGGCACTCAATTGTCAGAGTATAGCTTAAATGATTCATTTTCTTTCATCACTAGTTTTAATGTCATTATCATATACTAAAATTTAATATTTTGATGATTTTAGTCATTGTATATGTCCTTTAACTATTTACCACTTTTTATAAATATTTTATGTGTAAGCATACATGAACGTTTTTCTGGAATTGGCTGTGCTCATGCATCAAATTTTTAGTCTGTTCTAATTTTCACGGTTGATCATTTTAATTATTGGAATTTTGTGAGATGAAAGTTCCCTCTCTTTCTAACCTTATACAGTTTTTGGAACATAGAACATGCAATATGTATGTTGAATTAATAAATTAAATACCACATGAGCTATTTTCCCAATTTAATTTTCCCAACACAGTTAAGAAAATTTTTTTCTAGTTCCTTTGGCATTTTAAAAGAAATGTAGTTTACATTTGACAATTCAGTAAGTAAGTTTTGCCTTTTTTTCCAGATAGTACTAAACAACCAGTTTGCTCTAGAGTTGATTAAAAAAAAGTCATTTTATTGACACTGACCTAAAATATTCTTTATAATCTAGATCTTAGTAGAGAATTAAATTCAACCAGAGTGTTTGTTAGCATCTATCCACTAGCATTTATCCCCAGTGGTGATTTTATGAATTAAATTAAAATGAATGTATCAGAGCAGAGGCAAGTGTCCCAATGTATTACATGCATAGTTTATCCTTGAACAATGTAGGGCGGGGCATAGGTTAGGACACCGACTCCTCTATCTGCTTAGAAGTTAAAGTTGGCTCTTCTATAAAATAACATGTTAAACCAACCATGGATCCTGTTGTACTGTAATATTTATTGCTGAAAAAATCTTCATACAGTAAACCTGAGTAATTGAAATCCACATTGTTCAAAGATACATATACACACATGCTCACAAACAAATATACATATGTGTGTGTGCATATCTATATCTATATATTCTAAATTTTGTTACCAGTTTTGGCTAGCTTTTATTTTGAAATTTATTTTAACATATGAAGGAGAAGCTGAAGCATGTACATGTGTGTTCAAATCTAGATGCAATTATATCTATCTTTGTATGTGTATTTCACTTAGGCACTCAATTGTCAGAGTATAGCTTAAATGATTCATTTTCTTTCATCACTAGTTTTAATGTCATTATCATATACTAAAATTTAATATTTTGATGATTTTAGTCATTGTATATGTCCTTTAACTATTTACCACTTTTTATAAATATTTTATGTGTAAGCATACATGAACGTTTTTCTGGAATTGGCTGTGCTCATGCATCAAATTTTTAGTCTGTTCTAATTTTCACGGTTGATCATTTTAATTATTGGAATTTTGTGAGATGAAAGTTCCCTCTCTTTCTAACCTTATACAGTTTTTGGAACATAGAACATGCAATATGTATGTTGAATTAATAAATTAAATACCACATGAGCTATTTTCCCAATTTAATTTTCCCAACACAGTTAAGAAAATTTTTTTCTAGTTCCTTTGGCATTTTAAAAGAAATGTAGTTTACATTTGACAATTCAGTAAGTAAGTTTTGCCTTTTTTTCCAGATAGTACTAAACAACCAGTTTGCTCTAGAGTTGATTAAAAAAAAGTCATTTTATTGACACTGACCTAAAATATTCTTTATAATCTAGATCTTAGTAGAGAATTAAATTCAACCAGAGTGTTTGTTAGCATCTATCCACTAGCATTTATCCCCAGTGGTGATTTTATGAATTAAATTAAAATGAATGTATCAGAGCAGAGGCAAGTGTCCCAATGTATTACATGCATAGTTTATCCTTGAACAATGTAGGGGCGGGGGCATAGGTTAGGACACCGACTCCTCTATCTGCTTAGAAGTTAAAGTTGGCTCTTCTATAAAATAACATGTTAAACCAACCATGGATCCTGTTGTACTGTAATATTTATTGCTGAAAAAATCTTCATACAGTAAACCTGAGTAATTGAAATCCACATTGTTCAAAGATACATATACACACATGCTCACAAACAAATATACATATGTGTGTGTGCATATCTATATCTATATATTCTAAATTTTGTTACCAGTTTTGGCTAGCTTTTATGTCTAACATATTAGCAATAAAATATCCCCATTGCAGCTGCAACTGTACACGCATGCATTTTCTATCGTGCTGATCTGCACTTAAACTTAATTCTGTATCCCAGATCATATGTCCTATCTTTTCCGCTGTTGCCATACATTTTCCCATCCAGGTCATTCTCCTTTTCTCTATCCAAGTGTGCCTTTTCCCACTTATGAATATTGGGTTGGCCAAGTTTGTTCGGATTTTTCCATAAGCTGTTACAGAAAAACCTGAACGAACTTTTCGACCAGTACTTACAATGATCACATTTTGTGAAGCGTATTTATGGCTTATATGCCTGTCTCTTTTTGTGTATATCAGTGAATGAGTGCTTTGAAAAGAGGCAGAGTGAGTACCTTTATTCCCGGAGTTCCCTACAGCGGGAGGTATACTAAATTTCACACAGCACATTCTTAAGTACTGTTACTTCATTTGAGCACAGTGACTGGACAGTGACTTGTGTTTTCTAAATTTCTCAGGAGTCTACCAAAGCCAAGTGTGGATTTCAAGGGGAATTGTGTGTATGCAAGTATGCACACTGTCGGCGTGGATAACTGTACCGTGTCTTCCTCATGTGTGTGTGAGAGGCCTGTCTGTGCTTAATACTCAGAAGAAGGCTAAAAGAAAACTGATGAGGTTTGCACATTTCAATAACATTTCAAATTCACAGTCTGCCTGCCTTTACTCTACTCTCACTTCATGTTATTCATAACTTTTTGTTTGTTTGTTTGTTTTTGGACAGAAACTGACAAATGACTTCATGAGAGAAGAATCCAGAGTCTAGAGTTAATGGAAAAATAATCAGAGAAGCACAGAAAGCTTAGACACTCAGAACCCATTTCATTTTTAGAGCCTTTTATAAAGAATTAATAAACATATCATTTGTCATAAATACTTAATTGTGGGGAGTCTTTTCTTATATAAAAATCTACTTATTCATTTCTTTTTTAAAAAAAACTTTTATTTTACTTTTAACTTTTACAGAATTTTGTTGTTTACAGATATGTATGCTCTCAGATTAGTCATATTGGGACCTATGAAAATAAGTCTTTAGAATAATATAATGGGAAATATAAGTGATAGATGGTTTACCACATAGTATACAAAGAATGTAAAAATACAAAGAAATATGAATAATAATTAAAAGCAGAATAATAGATATTTTAAAGAAGTTCGCACTTTACCTGACCATTCTCAGGGGACTTTGTTTTTAGTAGCTTTTCTAAGAATTGATATACACAATGAACAGAAAACATTTTATACTTAAATCCTATATTTAAGGGCCGTGTTGATTCATAACTTTAAAAAGCACAAAAATATTAATTTGACATCCACTCACAGAAATAAAATCTTGACTATTCAGATTTATTCTCTTACACTGTTATATCTCCTTTACAGTATATATGGGAATTAGTGCTTCAGGATTGATAAGAAATTTGATTATTTATCTCAAGAATATGATAGAAAGGTTTTTTTTGACTGCAGATAAATATTTCAAATGGAATTTTACAATCATTTTACAAGAAAAAAAATCTTATTTCTAAAAAGACACAAACCAAACCACATAGCTAAGAACTTACAGTAACGATTGTTCTTACGTCTTTAAATTCAGGAGAAAATGAACTATTATTATCTTAATTTTTATTCAAAATAAATAGTTAAATTGTGGTTATTATCTTCATTTTAATTTGTTCAGAGCTTCAGTGCCAAGCAGGTTTTATTTTAAATAAAGAATGGCAAGTAGTTTTACGGAAATTGTGAGAAGGTTCTTTTCATCCTTATGTTATAGTGGTGATGTTTTGAAAGAATTCAAGCTGTTTATACTCTGAAAATAACTTTAATCTGATATTGTTTAATTTGCAGAGGAGAAATCCATTACAGGGAATTTAGTAATTTTATTTGTATTAGTTTTTTTTTTTTTTTTTTTAATAGCAGGAAGACCCAACTCCCCTCCATGCAGCTCCTGCCCCGGGCCACGCCCACGACCCCCGGCGCCGGTCCCAATGCGTCCTGTCGTGTCCCAGCCTGGCCGTGGGGTCCATGGGCACGGAGCCCGTCGTGGTCCAGGAGGCGCTGGCGGCGCCGGGACTGTATTACTTTTAAGTGGTCGTATTCAAGAAGCATCCCTAGAGCAACTGTATAGATGAGGGTACTGTCATATTTCAAGTTTCTCATTCACTTGTTCTGTTGCTAAGTCGTACCCAACTCTTTGTGACCCCATGGACTGTAGCACGGCAAACTTTTCTGTCCTCCACTATCTCCCAGAGTTTGCTCACATTTGTGTCCACTGAGTTGGTAATCCTATCTAGCCATCTCATCCTCTGCCGCCACCTTCTCCTTTTGCCTTCAGTCTTTCCCAGCATCAGGGTCTTTTCCAATGAGTCGGCTCTTCATATTAGATGCCCAAAGTACTGAAGCTTCAACTTCAGCGTCAATCGTTCCAATGAATATTTAGGGTTGATTTCCTTTAGGGTTGACTGGTTTGATCTTGCTGTCCAGGGCCTCTCAACAGTCTTCTCCAGCAACACCATATGAAAGCATTCTCATTCACTAACATAGACTAAATAGAGTGGAAAAAAAGTAAAGACCTAGAGAATTTAAAACCAGACAGGAAATTGGTTTTGACATAATGATCTATGGTTTTCAAAAGAATCAACATTTATTTTAAAATAATCCTCATCACTAGGGAAGCTCTGAATGTTCAGCCTTTCAAGAAAAATTTTCTCCAAATTTAAAAATTATTTCAAATCCTATACAATATTGACTGACTTTATTCTTAGATTTTCTACTTGAGGTCACAAGATGGCTACTGATGGTATGAATGTTGTTTTCTCATAGCTTTAGATCCAATACAAATAGTAACTCAAATTTAATAGTTTTTGTATTGACCCAAGTTCTACCAGATTGAGCAGGAGGCACTGAAACAGTAATGAAGACTGTGGAAATGCAATGCACTGACTGATTCTGATTATTAACTATCTTTTGAATTTCACCAAGGAAATAGAAATTGGTGGGGGAACTCCCTCTTAAATCCTGGCATGTGAAAGAGGTTTATAGACAATTAAATCCTTCACCTGAGACATGACATACAAGGTAAATGTATTGAGATTTTCCAGGGATGAGGATGTGAACACCTTTGGGGGTCATTTACCCTACCTTCCACAGCCCTTGATTCCTTAGAGGAGAATGTGGTATTCTTTTTTTTTTTTTTTTTTTAAAGATTTATTTATTTATTTATTTTGGGCGGGGGTCGGGTTGGGGAGAAGGGGGTGCAGGCGGGCCACTTCCATTGGTCTTTCATTTCTCTATTTTCATCCGTCTTTGTTCTTTGGCTCCTGTGGGCCTCCCATCGCGGTGGCGTCTGCCGTTGCAGAGCGCTGGCTCTGGGCGCATGCACTCCAGAGCTCCGGCTCGGTAATTGGACACATGGGTCCAGCCGCTCCGCGGCACGTGGGATCTTCCTAGGCCAGGGATCGAACTGGCGCCCCTTGCACTGCAAGGTGGTGTCCTTACCCACTGGACCACCAGGGGAAGCCCAGGAGAACGTGGTATTCTACTCTATGGCCTGTTTCTCTCCCTGGGCAAATTCTCTGAGCATGCTTCCAACGGTGGGAGTGAGGCATGCTCATCTGACAGTCTCCCTCTAGGAGCGAGGTGTTTGGCAGATGAAAGGCTGGCAGCATTGACTGTCCATATTAGTAATTGGTTCCCTGTCTTTTCTAATTTTTCAAAAGAATCAACATTTATTTTAAAATAATCCTCATCACTAGGGAAGCTCTGAATGTTCAGCCTTTCAAGAAAAATTTTCTCCAAATTTAAAAATTATTTCAAATCCTATACAATATTGACTGACTTTATTCTTAGATTTTCTACTTGAGGTCACAAGATGGCTACTGATGGTATGAATGTTGTTTTCTCATAGCTTTAGATCCAATACAAATAGTAACTCAAATTTAATAGTTTTTGTATTGACCCAAGTTCTACCAGATTGAGCAGGAGGCACTGAAACAGTAATGAAGACTGTGGAAATGCAATGCACTGACTGATTCTGATTATTAACTATCTTTTGAATTTCACCAAGGAAATAGAAATTGGTGGGGGAACTCCCTCTTAAATCCTGGCATGTGAAAGAGGTTTATAGACAATTAAATCCTTCACCTGAGACATGACATACAAGGTAAATGTATTGAGATTTTCCAGGGATGAGGATGTGAACCCCTTTGGGGGTCATTTACCCTACCTTCCACAGCCCTTGATTCCTTAGAGGAGAATGTGGTATTCTTTTTTTTTTTTTTTTTTTAAAGATTTATTTATTTATTTATTTTGGGCGGGGGTCGGGTTGGGGAGAAGGGGGTGCAGGCGGGCCACTTCCATTGGTCTTTCATTTCTCTATTTTCATCCGTCTTTGTTCTTTGGCTCCTGTGGGCCTCCCATCGCGGTGGCGTCTGCCGTTGCAGAGCGCTGGCTCTGGGCGCATGCACTCCAGAGCTCCGGCTCGGTAATTGGACACATGGGTCCAGCCGCTCCGCGGCACGTGGGATCTTCCTAGGCCAGGGATCGAACTGGCGCCCCTTGCACTGCAAGGTGGTGTCCTTACCCACTGGACCACCAGGGGAAGCCCAGGAGAACGTGGTATTCTACTCTATGGCCTGTTTCTCTCCCTGGGCAAATTCTCTGAGCATGCTTCCAACGGTGGGAGTGAGGCATGCTCATCTGACAGTCTCCCTCTAGGAGCGAGGTGTTTGGCAGATGAAAGGCTGGCAGCATTGACTGTCCATATTAGTAATTGGTTCCCTGTCTTTTTCTAATTTCTCTGTAGTCATTATATGATGTATTAATAGGAGCTGTATTGGAGATTTTATACAGATAGAATTTATTACTACAAATGTCCTAGCAGATTGTACTAAGTATACATTTTCTCTCAATCTTTACATATTCTTTATAATTATGTATGAAGAATACAGTTTTTTTCATTCATCCATTCAAAAATATTTATTGAGCATCTCCTTTAGGCCAATCACTTTTCTAGACTCTGAGGCTACATAAAAAGACAAAACAAAGTCACTGTCCATGTGGGCTGACAAAATGGAAAAATGACAGACAGTAAAAGAGTAAATTATATATGTATTAAATGGTCAGAAGTGCTAATAAGCAAAATAAAGCAGTAAAGGGTATTTTTCAGAGTCAAAGGAAGAATTGGGTGTTTAAATATTTCAGGAAACGCTTGGCTAACCTGTTTCATTTTGTTTTTGCTTTGATAATCAACTTAATGAGCTATATTTTCTCATTCTCTTGGATAACAATCTTTCTCCATCTTTGCTATTATCAAATGCCTTTTCCACAGTATAATTACTTTATCTATAAAGTATTCATACATACTAGATTGATGAGGCTGTAATTTTTCTATGAAAACTGGTTACCGACATGACAAAGAACTATGGAAAAACAAGCATTACAATAGAAAGTAGACAGAAAGGTAAGGTGAGTGTGGGATGTACTGGGTTTGTAAAATAGTCCTTCCACAAATGTAGGTGGTGGAAAAGGTTTTTTTCTTTTTTTCTGCAACATTGACGATTAAACAAATGAAACAGGATTAAGTATATTTCAGATAAAACAGGGGAACTTGAAAGGTACGCTGTTTTCTGTCAATGTTTTTCATATGCTCTATCAAGTAACAAACACAAAACAATAAAATATTGGTTGGCTCTCAGATGCTATGAGGAATTGAAGTGAGAGGGGATGTAGCTCCTACACTCGGGAAGCACTTACAAGTGAAATATGACTAATAGAATGGAAGACATATAAAAGCTGATAATAGGAAACAGAAAGATGACTGCGTGTGAGTAGCTGAATGTGCAGCTGGCGACTCTGCTTGCACAGCAAGCCCTAGCTCCAGCGGGGCTGTGGTGGACAGTGTGGCTTCTAGGGGAGGTGTCACTCAGTCCATGAGGTCAGCATGGTCGGAAATGCTGTTCACTATGTGGGTGAAACAATGGCCTTTTCCGCACAAACGTGTTTATATTTCTTGACAACAGAAGTACTTCAAAGTGAATGAAGTGAGGACACTTTCAGGGGAATAAAGGGAAGAAGGCACTAGCAGAGAAAGTGAGACTGGCCTCAAGAAACTCGCAACACACTAGAAAAGAGGAAGACTGCTCTCATACATAACAGCACAGAAAGTGTGTCTACAGACCCATGTAATGGCAAATTTAAGGCACAGGGATTATGTTAATATGGCTTGTATCAAAATTCAGTTGCCTTTTTATTAGTATGAAAAGTAATATCAGTGCCCCTGAATTAATGGATTACATTTATGAGCACAAATATAAAATTTGGTATTATGAAATGGATATGCCAGTGAAGAATTAAATTTGAATCTATGATTGCAAATTAATGACTAAAAAATGAATTTATGACTCTTATAAATATTAAATATCTTATTCTACCAAGAAATGACTTCTTTAAAACTATTCAACTGTTTAATTAAACACTGTAAACAACACGTATATATTAAGGTCTATTTATCTATATGCTGCGGATTACCACACCCTTCCTGTTTTTTTTTTTTCTGGCTGAAAGTGATGTATTTTAAAAATAATTTGTGTTTTGAAGTAACTTGTCAATTATAGATAAAAGAATTGTATTTTATAAACTTGAAATTTACACCCAAGGATAAGATTTATGGGAGGTTAGTATATAAAAAAGCTACATACTCTACTGAATATTTGTATTTAATTCAGTGTTTAATATTTAGCTCTTTGTTTTGATTTCAATTTTCAGAAAACAGATTTGTCAAAACTCTTGTAGCCTTAGATAAGTGAAGGTCTTTCAAGTACAAAATCAACAACAGATTTACTGAGAAATAAGCAGGAAATACAAAACTATGTTTGTGAAAGTTCTGGCTAGCAAAGTTTCCAAAAATATGTCGTTTAAAATCTAACAAGAACAACAACAAAAAAACCCTCTGATCCACTACTGTAGACATTGGCATTTCAGGTCTTAGGAGTGTGTGAACTTGGAAAGTTTGGGAAAAGTTTAGAATTTTAAAGGATTAATAATAAAATGCAAAAATGTAAAAGAAGGTATATGCCATTATAGGTTCAGAATAAACTTGAAGTGCCCTATTCTTTCGTAAATGAAGTGAGGACACTTTCAGGGGAATAAAGGGAAGAAGGCACTAGCAGAGAAAGTGAGACTGGCCTCAAGAAACTCGCAACACACTAGAAAAGAGGAAGACTGCTCTCATACATAACAGCACAGAAAGTGTGTCTACAGACCCATGTAATGGCAAATTTAAGGCACAGGGATTATGTTAATATGGCTTGTATCAAAATTCAGTTGCCTTTTTATTAGTATGAAAAGTAATATCAGTGCCCCTGAATTAATGGATTACATTTATGAGCACAAATATAAAATTTGGTATTATGAAATGGATATGCCAGTGAAGAATTAAATTTGAATCTATGATTGCAAATTAATGACTAAAAAATGAATTTATGACTCTTATAAATATTAAATATCTTATTCTACCAAGAAATGACTTCTTTAAAACTATTCAACTGTTTAATTAAACACTGTAAACAACACGTATATATTAAGGTCTATTTATCTATATGCTGGATTACCACACCCTTCCTGTTTTTTTTTTTTCTGGCTGAAAGTGATGTATTTTAAAAATAATTTGTGTTTTGAAGTAACTTGTCAATTATAGATAAAAGAATTGTATTTTATAAACTTGAAATTTACACCCAAGGATAAGATTTATGGGAGGTTAGTATATAAAAAAGCTACATACTCTACTGAATATTTGTATTTAATTCAGTGTTTAATATTTAGCTCTTTGTTTTGATTTCAATTTTCAGAAAACAGATTTGTCAAAACTCTTGTAGCCTTAGATAAGTGAAGGTCTTTCAAGTACAAAATCAACAACAGATTTACTGAGAAATAAGCAGGAAATACAAAACTATGTTTGTGAAAGTTCTGGCTAGCAAAGTTTCCAAAAATATGTCGTTTAAAATCTAACAAGAACAACAACAAAAAAACCCTCTGATCCACTACTGTAGACATTGGCATTTCAGGTCTTAGGAGTGTGTGAACTTGGAAAGTTTGGGAAAAGTTTAGAATTTTAAAGGATTAATAATAAAATGCAAAAATGTAAAAGAAGGTATATGCCATTATAGGTTCAGAATAAACTTGAAGTGCCCTATTCTTTCGTAAATGAAGAGTAAACTTTGGCATACCTATGAATTATTGTTAAAACCCAGTAAAGTGGGAGATTTAATTAATGAAATATGTTCATTTGAACTGTGTTGATATCTCAATTAGACATAGTCTTTATTACTGGGAAATTTGTTTGCTTAGCAATACTGAAAAGGAAAATATTCATTATTAAAATACATTTTGTCAAAGGACTAAGAATTTTTAGACCTAAAAATAAATATTGTTGTGCTGTTGTTCTTTAGTTGACAAACTGTGTCCCACTGTTTTTTGCAACCCCTGTGCTGCACATTCAAGTTTTGCTTTTTGGAACTTTTTGAAATTTTGTTTTTCAACATTTTCTATCAGTGATTGGTGGACTTGATGGATGCGGAACTTGTGGATGCAGAGGGCCCCTTATATATGAGAATAATATGAACATTGATCTATTTAATGAATTTGGTTTATACTGATGTATTCAGCAAAGATTCTAACTTATAAACTGTATTTCTGTTTTGAGGCAGACATAGGAAATAAGAAGAAACACAGATTTGTTTTTTATATTTAAAAAGCAGATCTTCTGAACAGAAAAGATGCCAGACTGGAGTCAAAATGATTTCCACATATTTATCTAAAGACTATATAAGAACTAAATCAAAATTTTTGTCAGAAACTTGTCCACTTATTTGTTTGATATATGGCCGAATGGGGCTTCTTAGTCACTTTAAGCTTGTTTCTTCGTATTTTATTTTATTTTTTAACATTTTCATACAAGTTTTTTTTTTTTTAAACTTTTTTCCCTCCATCATGCTTCTTTTAAACTTTTTTAAATATTTATTTTCATCCATCTTTTATTCTTTGGCATGTGTGGGCCTCCCATTGCAGCGGCCTTCCTGGATGCAAAGCACTGACTCTGGGCACATGCGCTCCAAAGTGCTGCCTCGCAACTGGACAAACCAGTCCAGCTGCTCTGCTGCAGGTGGGATCCTCTCAGGGCAGGGATCGAACTGGTGCCCCTTGCACTGCAAGGCAGACTCTTTACCCACTGGACCACCAGGGAAACCCTGTATTTTGTTTTTTTAGTAATGCATTTTAAAATTCTTTAAAACCTTCTTCATTTAAACTCTATTGAATTTGTTACATTATTACGTCATATTAATGTTTTGCTTTTTTGGCCTCAGGCATGTGAAATCTTAGCTCTCTGATCAGAGAACTTATGCCCTCTGTGTTGAAAGGGGAAATCTTAACCACTGGATCACCAAGGAAGTCTCTGGTTTTTTTTTGTTTTTTTTTTTTTGTTTTTTGGCCACTTCTATTGGTCTTTCATTTATCTATTTTCATCCATCTTTGTTCTCTGGCCTGTGTGGGCATCCCATCGCAGTGGCCTCTCTCCTCACAGAGTGCTGGCTCTGGGCACATGTGCTCCAGAGCTCCTGGTTGTTCGGCACAGCGGCATGCAGGATCCTCCCAGGCCAGGGATTGAACCAGTGACCCTTGTACCACCTGTCCCTACCCACTGGACCACCAGGGAAGCCCCATGTTTTTTTTTTTTTTTTTTGTATTTTGAACTTCAAGTTTGAGTAGAATGAATTCTCAAACTCTGAGGATGTGCACCTCATGCTAAGGATGTCCAAATGTTACATCGTCTCTACCTCTAGTGCCAAATAAGTTTCCTAGAAAATTCTAGTGTTACCCTTAATTTTCCTTCTTTCCTTTTTGGTCTTCTGAAGTTAATTCATTCGACAACTCTGTTACTCTAACTCCTAAACCTAATGAAAGGAGTGAATAAGTACATTTGATAAGGAGGCAAGCAGTTTCCAAAAAAGGAGGAAGAGTAAAAGAAGGAACAAACATTTTCTAGATAAAGATCCACCCTGACACTAAGTTGATTGTCCTATGTCAATGTTGTGGGCCTGGCAAGGTCTTTAAAACCTTAAGATATTCCTTAGATCTATTGTTAATAGCCAACTGGAAACTACAAAAATGCCTTGCCTGAACTGGCTTCTGGGGGGTTTTCTTCTACCCTCCTTCCAGTGTCTGTGTTGGAAGTTTTCTCTATCCATTTCTTCTTTAATAAATTTTTACTGCGTGTGACCAAAACCATGTCTTTTGACCCCAATGTGACTTCTTCTCCTTTGGAGATCAAGAATCTGACACCATTCATGGTAACCTGTCTACTGTCATGTATTATTATTTTTATTATTAATTATTATCTTTTTTATACTACTCCCTATGTGTCATACATCATGACATCTCTCCTTAAAACCATGATCATTTTTCTCCTGAATTGAAGGCTACCTTAATAACTGTTTCCTTAGGATAATTTTTGTTCTTCTTAAATGCCAATTCCATTTCTTCACAGCAGCCAGTTATATACTTAAAATGCGAATCAGTTAATCTCATTTTATTATATAACCCAGTAAACTCCCATTGTCCATGGAGTAACAATACAGTTGCCTACAGAGACACAAAATGCTCCTTATTCCTGTCATCTTCTTAGTTTCAATTTCTCTCACTGCCCTCCTAATGTAATATATTCTGTGGCCACAAGGACTGCCTGTTCTGTCCATGGCTTTATATGACCTTCTTAGTAATTCTTTTGGACTCAGATCAGTTACTGTCTCTTAAAATACATCTGTTCTTGCACTTTATCCTACTTCAACCTGTACCAGGATTTGATATTGTGGTTCTTTTTCAAGCTGCACACCCATATACAATTACCTATAATCATTTCTATATTTTTCTCAAATACACTAAACACCAGGGCTCCAGTGTTGTCCATCTTCAGCGTGAACCAGAGACCCTGTTATATTATACACTGTTTTTTTTTTAAAATTTTTGACCTTTCTTTCTTTATTTCTTTTTTTATTTTTCATCCATCTTTATTCCTTGGCCTGTGTGGGCCTCCCATTGCAGTGGCCTCTCGCTGCAGAGCACCACTCTGGGTGCATGCACTCCAGAGCTCTGGCTCGTAGTTGGATGCACTGGTCCAGTCTCTCTGCAGCACATGGGATCCTCCCAGGGCAGGGATTGATCTGGTGCCCCTTGCACTGCAAGTCAGACTCTTTACCCACTGGACCACCAAAGAATCCCCATTATACACTCTTATTAACAATTAGTTTAATGAATGAAGGTAGTAGGTAACAAACAATATACATTCAATTAAGTTTGAGTATTTTTACTCATACCAAATAACCTGAAAAGGTCACGGTGGATTTTTGTAGGTAAGGGGAAGAAACTGGTATAAATTATAATATGTACACTAATATATCATAGGATACACGTAATGTAAAATGTATACCATATTTATCACGAGCCATGGGCACCAATGTAAAGAACTGAATTTGGATATTTGTCAGAACCCAAATAAAAGGTGAGATCAATGGTGCTTTTGAACCTTAGACATGTTAGGATGGGATGGAAATTTAAATAAAGGTGGTTTCTGGGATGAATCTAAAGTGTAGATCACAGTCACTTTCCCAAATTTTCAAGTCCTCATTTAGGATCAAGGGTTTATTACCCATCTGACTTTTTTTTTTTGCCTCTAAGTCATCATTTATTTTCATCCGTCTTTATTCTTTGGTATATGTGGGCCTCCCACTGCAATGGCCTCTCCTTGCAGAGCACTGGCTCTGGGCTCATGTGCTCCAGAGCACTGACTAATGTTCTTCAGGCTTTATATGACCTTCTTAGTAATTCTTGGACTCAGATCAGTTACTGTCTCTTAAAATACATCTGTTCTTGCACTTTATCCTACTTCAACCTGTACCAGGATTTGATATTGTGGTTCTTTTCAAGCTGCACACCCATATACAATTACCTATAATCATTTCTATATTTTCTCAAATACACTAAACACCAGGGCTCCAGTGTTGTCCATCTTCAGCGTGAACCAGAGACCCTGTTATATTATACACTGTTTTTTTTAAAATTTTTGACCTTTCTTTCTTTATTTCTTTTTTTATTTTTCATCCATCTTTATTCCTTGGCCTGTGTGGGCCTCCCATTGCAGTGGCCTCTCGCTGCAGAGCACCACTCTGGGTGCATGCACTCCAGAGCTCTGGCTCGTAGTTGGATGCACTGGTCCAGTCTCTCTGCAGCACATGGGATCCTCCCAGGGCAGGGATTGATCTGGTGCCCCTTGCACTGCAAGTCAGACTCTTTACCCACTGGACCACCAAAGAATCCCCATTATACACTCTTATTAACAATTAGTTTAATGAATGAAGGTAGTAGGTAACAAACAATATACATTCAATTAAGTTTGAGTATTTTTACTCATACCAAATAACCTGAAAAGGTCACGGTGGATTTTTGTAGGTAAGGGGAAGAAACTGGTATAAATTATAATATGTACACTAATATATCATAGGATACACGTAATGTAAAATGTATACCATATTTATCACGAGCCATGGGCACCAATGTAAAGAACTGAATTTGGATATTTGTCAGAACCCAAATAAAAGGTGAGATCAATGGTGCTTTTGAACCTTAGACATGTTAGGATGGGATGGAAATTTAAATAAAGGTGGTTTCTGGGATGAATCTAAAGTGTAGATCACAGTCACTTTCCCAAATTTTCAAGTCCTCATTTAGGATCAAGGGTTTATTACCCATCTGACTTTTTTTTTTTGCCTCTAAGTCATCATTTATTTTCATCCGTCTTTATTCTTTGGTATATGTGGGCCTCCCACTGCAATGGCCTCTCTCCTTGCAGAGCACTGGCTCTGGGCTCATGTGCTCCAGAGCACTGACTCATCGTTGGACACACCGGCCCTGTCACTCTGTTGCACGTGAGCTCTTCCCAAGCCAGGGATCCAACCAGAGCCCCTTGCTGCACTGCAAGGTGGACTCTTTACCTACTGGACCACCAGGGAAACCATACCCATCTGACTTTATTCACATCCTTCGAAAAGGTATTGGAGCCTAAAAGAGAATCACTGATTGAATAATTTTGAAAGCAGCATGATTGAATCGGTACTTATAGCATTAACCCAACAACTGAAATAATGAGATGGGAAGATTCAGGAAATGATATCTCAGGTAAGAACATAATATAAGCATGGAGAAGAACAGCAAATTGAAAAAAAATATATAGGAATAGTGTTCTAAAATGTTAACACCCAATTGCACTGAATCTAAATCAGCACCTGGCTCCTTGCTCTGCTTGGAGTTGCCCAAAGAGCTCTAAGAGATTGTGGATTAGGGCAGTATAACTTGAATTCCTTCAGTTACAGAGATGAAGAAAAGGAGAAAGAATGATTGAGACAAGAACATGGGGATGTGAAAGACCCAGAGATCTTAGGAAAATGGTTCATTAAATTAAAGATGAGTGGGGCTTCCCCTGGTGGTCCAGTGGGTAAAGACACCACCTTGCAGTGCAAGGGGCACTGGTTCGATCCCTGACCTGGGAAGATCCCACGTGCCGTGGAGCGGCTGGACTGATGTGTCCAATTACCGAGCTGGAGCTCTGGCGCGCGTGGGCCCAGAGCCAGCGCTCTGCGACGACAGCGGCCACCGCGATGGGAGGCCCACAGGAGCCAAAAGAACAAAGACAGATGAAAAACAGAGAAATGAAAGACCAATAGAAGTGGCCCGCCCATCCCCCTCCCTCCCCACCCACTCCCCCCAAAAAAGATTAAAAAAAAAAAAAGATGAATGACATGGCAAGAGCAAAAAGGTAGAAGAAAGAGTACAGAGCTTTCAAAGACAAGGTCAGAGCAGAGGCAGTCAATTTAAGATTAATTTCTTATTTAAAATAGGCCAACCCTTATAGTTGATATACAGATGATGAGATAAGTATGGGAACTCCACTCTTTCAACAAGTTGAAAATGGTGACCTTTACTAATATAGGAACCTATGGAGGATGTGATATTGTTTACTTTGTTTTCATTTTTGAGGTGTGGAGTTTTAGTTAATATTTGGAGCATTTGGGGAGATGCTAATGGACAAGGGAATAAGTGAGCTGAAACCTAAACAAGAAATTTCTCAGCATGTACACTTGTAATTAGTAGTAATTAAGACAATGACTATCGGTAAAGAGATGGGGAAATATAGACTAAAGAAGAAATGTTTAAGAAAAAAGGAATGCTGAATGGTGTTGAATGCTATTAAAAGCTCGACTTAAAGAGAAATAAAAAGATCCATTTAGTGAAGCAGAGATTACTTGTGATCTAAAGGTGTGCTCATGTCAAGCAGTTATTAGGGCAGGAGTCAAAAGGCAGTGGCTTTTATAGTGAGAATAAAATATAATAAATAGTGACAAAATGTAATGGCACTTTGAGAATTTTTCTAAGAGTGATAGAGAGGAAAGATGGTATTTATATTGGGATTAAGGTCTAATGATGGTAAAAATTGCCTGTAATTTTAAGCTGATATGGATGATAATACTAAGAAAATATTGAATATTCCAAAAGGAAGAGGAGTGATAAATTGTGTGTGATTCTCAGGTGGTGGAGTGGATAAATTCAAATATAGTAAAAATTGGCTTTATTGAAGAGGAAGAAAAACAACACCTCTGTTGACCAGGAGAGAAGATAAGATGTATGTGTGTATAGGGAGAAAGATGACATAATCTGGTGGTTTAATATTTCTGTGGTTTAGGTCATCTTCTGAGAACCAAATGAGGGTGTAGAAGAGAGATTTGTTAAGAATGGAGAGCATGTGATAAAATCAGTTTCAGAGAATGTCAAAGAACGGTGACCTGAAGAAAGCAACAGGACTCTGATTAGCATTAAAGCAACTTCACATTGGTGACAATGAATTTATATTGCAATATAGTCTGATCTGTTCTAAAAGAACTTGGCTTCTCAGGTATTGACAGAAAGAAAGATAATTTATATCATATATAGGTAAATAATTTTATTGAATAAATAGAACCACGGAAGTTGAATGAAGTTAGTGATAAACACAAGATAATGGAGCCTGATATGGAAGAAGGCGAAGAAAAAGATACACTGATAAATCCAAATGAGGTCAAGTTAGAGGCAGGGCTGAAGATGTCAGTGAGATCAGAGCATTTTCATGTTGGAAAGAGACAAATGAGCAATCTTGAAAGGTAAGAGTGTTTGTGGAAGGTGGGAAGTTTTACACTTGTAATTAGTAGTAATTAAGACAATGACTATCGGTAAAGAGATGGGGAAATATAGACTAAAGAAGAAATGTTTAAGAAAAAAGGAATGCTGAATGGTGTTGAATGCTATTAAAAGCTCGACTTAAAGAGAAATAAAAAGATCCATTTAGTGAAGCAGAGATTACTTGTGATCTAAAGGTGTGCTCATGTCAAGCAGTTATTAGGGCAGGAGTCAAAAGGCAGTGGCTTTTATAGTGAGAATAAAATATAATAAATAGTGACAAAATGTAATGGCACTTTGAGAATTTTTCTAAGAGTGATAGAGAGGAAAGATGGTATTTATATTGGGATTAAGGTCTAATGATGGTAAAAATTGCCTGTAATTTTAAGCTGATATGGATGATAATACTAAGAAAATATTGAATATTCCAAAAGGAAGAGGAGTGATAAATTGTGTGTGATTCTCAGGTGGTGGAGTGGATAAATTCAAATATAGTAAAAATTGGCTTTATTGAAGAGGAAGAAAAACAACACCTCTGTTGACCAGGAGAGAAGATAAGATGTATGTGTGTATAGGGAGAAAGATGACATAATCTGGTGGTTTAATATTTCTGTGGTTTAGGTCATCTTCTGAGAACCAAATGAGGGTGTAGAAGAGAGATTTGTTAAGAATGGAGAGCATGTGATAAAATCAGTTTCAGAGAATGTCAAAGAACGGTGACCTGAAGAAAGCAACAGGACTCTGATTAGCATTAAAGCAACTTCACATTGGTGACAATGAATTTATATTGCAATATAGTCTGATCTGTTCTAAAAGAACTTGGCTTCTCAGGTATTGACAGAAAGAAAGATAATTTATATCATATATAGGTAAATAATTTTATTGAATAAATAGAACCACGGAAGTTGAATGAAGTTAGTGATAAACACAAGATAATGGAGCCTGATATGGAAGAAGGCGAAGAAAAAGATACACTGATAAATCCAAATGAGGTCAAGTTAGAGGCAGGGCTGAAGATGTCAGTGAGATCAGAGCATTTTCATGTTGGAAAGAGACAAATGAGCAATCTTGAAAGGTAAGAGTGTTTGTGGAAGGTGGGAAGTTTTAATAGACATTTTTTGAGCTGAAATACTTAAAGATATGTCAAGGACCAAGGTGTTCCTATAGGATGGCTTGGCTGAGGCAGAGTGGAGAAGTTACTT
Organism: Tragulus kanchil; assembly: GCA_022376925.1. Classification (NCBI taxonomy): domain Eukaryota; kingdom Metazoa; phylum Chordata; class Mammalia; order Artiodactyla; family Tragulidae; genus Tragulus; species Tragulus kanchil. The sequence continues at coordinate 279,052,816 of JAIOJX010000004.1, forward strand.
GGAGATGAGGAGATAGAGAAACTGAATAATCAGATTGTTAAGACGATGGTGCACATGGACCATTGGAATGGATGGATGGATCACAAGACTGATTCATCAACCTGGTCAATAATGAGGATGCCTGGGAGCACACAAGCCACGATGGGAAGAGGGAAAATGGATGTTAGCATCATCAATAAGTGGGGAGACTTGAGTGTAGAGGGAAAAAGAATATTAGGATTGTCAAAAAGTGGGGAGACTTGAGAAAGATGATGTTAGTGCTGGGATTTTCAGTTATCAGGTACAACAAACAACATTCAGAGACACATTAGGAAATTTATATTAAGATATTTTCTTTTTGCTCATACGTGTTGACCAAGGAAGTCTTTCAAATTATAGTTATTTATTATAACACATCAGTCTTCCTAAGTGGCTCAAACTGTAAAGAATCTGCCTGCAATTCAGGAGACCCAGGAATTGATTCCTGGGTGGGGAAGATCCCTTGTGGAAGGAAATGGCTAACCACTCCAGTATTCTTGCCTGGAGAATCCCATGGACAGAAGAGTCTGGCAGGCTACAGCCCATGGGGTTGCAAAGTGTCAGACATGATTGAGCAACTAACACACAGACACAAGAATATATTAAGCTATATTAAGCTATATTATATGCTATAACAAACACAATGTAAAGTTCATGCTCTGGATGGTAATATCAACTACCACTAAATATGTTATCAATTATGAAGAATTATCTATTATAATTTGCTAGTAGAGCCTAAAATATAATTTGTATTCTCAGAAATCCACATACTTTCCTACATATCCCATGCTGCTCTTGTTTCATGTAACATCTCATACACTTTCTTCTCCTCTAAGGCCAAAGATTCGATATAGGAATAATCTTATTAAGCAATCATTAAATGTAATATTTTTCTTATACATTTTAACTTGAAACTTTGTAATGTATGAAATGGTTTTTGAAATACCAAAGGTAATGTCACACAAAAGCAATATGTTCACTTCCTGATTGGCATTTTGTGGGGGAGAGAAACTGCAAGTAAGCAGTTTCATGAAAACTTCCTTTGTAGTTTTTCACACATCCTTTGAATACCAAACAACTATAGGTCATTATTAGATTATCGTTCAACCAACCCTGAAGGTTCTTACAACAGATTACCTACTGTATAACCTTAATCTCAGTCTACAACAATTTTACATTGTTTCGTATCTATGATTTTCCTACATAATTTATTTCTAAATATATTCTTCAAGTTGGTGAGTATCATTAATTCTATTTATTTCCTTCTCTCAAGAAGTTAAAACTGTATGTAATTTTTAACATTAATTTCAATGGTTAACTCAGAAAATATTATAGTTTAGGGAAAAAAATATTTTTGCAAAATTATGTTGCATCATCATTTTGTAAACTGCAGTGTGGAGTATGAACCCAGTTATGTTTTGTACTTTTTGTTTCTTTATCTTGGAATTTTCCTGTTGTTTTATTTTTCCACTATTTAGCCTCTTTTATTAAGTGGTCCATATGTTTCTCATTATTTTGAAATGTTGGATCAGTAGATGTTTTCCTTATTTGGTTTTCGTACCTACTGGCTAATTATTTTCCAGAAGGGAAAGATTTAAATTAGCCATTAAGTCTGTGTAAATGAATAACTGTTTTCCTGCACATTGTCCAATTTTGTGTTGTTGCATTTGGTTTACTGATTTTGTAGGTTAACATGTATATCATTAGTATGTCAGTTTGTATTTCTTTGGTTAGTAGTAGAGTAAAAGTCTTTTAAATGTAATTATTATTGATAAAAAGTCTTTACATTAGCAATAAAAACAAAGTTTTTATAATTCAACCTTACTCTTGTTCTTGTCTGTGGATGACTAGAAAATTATAACTATTTACTTTTTATTTCTTTTAGTATCTTATTAGTTTTATCGTATCATGGTTTACATTTAACATTTTGGTTTATCTGACATTTCTTCAAGCATATGTTTAGAAACTAGAGATTAAAGTCTATGCAATGCTTCAGTTTGAACCAATATTCCATTTGATTCCATCACTTTTAACATTTCCTAGATCATGTTTGTTTAATTATGTACTCTCAAAAACAATAGCCATTTTTCTTTGTTCTTGGGTACAAAAATAAAACCAACCAGTTTTGTTGTGCTTGGTATTTAAACAACAACATTCCTTCCGTACCAATTAATTAAATATCATTTTTTTCCTGGTGTTAAATGAATTTGTCAAAACTTCAGAAAACAATTTAAGGAAGTGAGAAAAAATTCTTCATTTGAAAATAATTTTATCTCAGTACTTTTTTTTTGAAGTTTACTCTTAGTAAAATAGAAGGATAAATATAAGATTAGAAAAGGTCTTGTGAATAAAATTGTTCTTCAATATAATTAAACACCCAAAATTTTGCCTGTAAGTAGCTTTTAGTATACATTGTAAATTTTCAATAAAATAGAGAGGAATGCAGACCTGTCAAAATGCTACCTACAAGTAACCACTGAAAACATAGCATATTAGAATTTTATTATTTTTCTTTAATGTCAGTTATATTTAATAATAGTATTTTTTTTTTCTTTGGAAAGTCGTTCGGTCGTGTAGGACTCTGCTGACCCATGGACTGTAGCCTGCCACACTCCTCTGTCCATGGATTCACCAGGCGAGAATACTGCAGTGGGTAGATGTTCCCTTCCCCAGGGGATCTTCCCAATGCAGGGTTTCAACCAGGTCTCCCGCATTGCAACCAGATTCTTTACTGTCTGAGCTACTGGGAGGCCCAAACAATAGTATATTAGGGTATAAATGTACCATAGCTTTAACAACTCCCTAAATTGTGAATTTTGTTGATAACTTTTTGTTCTTTGTTTTTCATTTTTCCAATTTAGCTCTTAGTAAATAAAAACAAAATGCAGGTGCTGCATAACTTTGAATATTTAAAAAATATTTTGTAAGATAAATTGCTTAAGATAGAATTGCTGGTAAAAAGTCTATTTTATGCTTTAATAAATACTGATATTTTTGTACTCATAATTATGTACCAATTCAAAGAAGTATCAGTTATTTAGTGTTCTCACAGGTGAAAGGTGTTCTATTATTTTCATTTACTTTTCTTTCTTTATTAATAAGACAATAAAATTTAAAAATTTTATATATGACCTTTGGATTTCTTTTGTCTATTTTTGGTGATTCATTGGCATTGTTTCTTATTTTAGATGACTTGTGTGTTTGCCTCTTTGTATGTGTGTTTCTGAGTAAATATGATCTAGTTAAATAGACAAATGATGTTAGGCTGGTAATTGAGAGATACCTAGTTATTGTGGAAATGTAGAATATATCCAGTTCATGAAAGAAGTAGGTTTTTTCCCCCTATTAGTAAAGAATCTACTGCCCAGTGGATTATTTCAGTGATACAATAAACTATGTTAACCTGATTTGAGATAAAAACTTTAATATTAAATTTAAATAATTAAACCTTTGTTATTGTAGTTGTGTTTTAACCATAGTTCACATATTGTTGACAATATTCATTACACAAAGAATGCTGAGAAGAAAAAACATACCTACTTTTAAATCAACTCTTTTGAAAATCTGATTCAGAGAGGAAATACAGTGTATAATCTTATTAAAAGAGAATAAAATTATTCATGTGAATAAATACTGCAAAATTGGGAGAGAGATTTGGCCTCTCAATTTCTCCTTTTTTTACCCTTTTAATGTTATACCTAAAAGTTTACTTGTACATCAGAATGAATGCATTATTTGCTGTCTGATTTGATACAATCACCACTTACTATTTTCCTTCACATTTCTCTATTGCATGGACATTAAAGAGAGACACACAACGATATCCAGATTGAGCTAAAGCAATCTAAGCTTTTTCAAGAAAAAAATGCATAAGAGTAAGCTAAACAAAGGTATTGTAAATGAGCAAGAGGTAATCTATGTAGAACCAAAATTTTCCAAGTCTTCACAGAAGCAAATCATATCCAAGATAAACCAGAGAAACGTCCAACTAAGAGAACAGCAAGTAGACTACATGGAACTGAAATTTCCCAGATCTTCTCACCTTCAGCATGGGAAACAGAAAAAACAAAAAGGTAGAATATCATACATATTATATTTTGTTATTTGCTAGATCTTGATTCTTGGGTTTAGAAGATTACTTCTTTCAAACTTACTGTAAAATTACCTCATTACACTAGTTGTCTATTTTCAGCAATTTCCTTAATTATTTTATTATATTACCATGAAATTGTCTCTTAAATAGCTCTTCACTATGTTCATTTACTCTAAAATAGCATTGATCCAAATTTCTACTGAATTGTATTACTTGTAAAAATCATTTTGTAAATTCTATTGCTTATTTTTAGAATAATTCTTCTTACTAGTCTTCAGTTCAATTCTATGTAACACAATCCCACAGCATTTTTGAATTTGTACTGTGGGCCTGCTCTAAACCTATGACAGCTACAAAGATGAATAAGCAATAACCACGTAGCTTCAAAAAACTAACAGAATTTATTAGAGGAAAGATAGATTATAGAGGAAAAAAACACCATTTTGGAGGTAAAGCTTATAAGACTTCATGATTAATTGGATATTGGTGTTGAAACTGAAAAATGGGTAGAACTGGGCAGAAGTTGACCAAAACTAAGATTAGACATGTTAATATTTATCCACCACATCATTTAATTTCAAAACTTGTAAAATTGATACCTCACATTCTTTCATCTATAATATATCCAAGTAATCATGAGCACCATGTGCTCAAATAACTTGCTTTTCTCTTCAATTGAGGTGTACCTGTTTTCATGGCGATTACCAAGACAGACTCCCTAAAAGTCTCTCCTCTTCTACTCACTCTATGTACTTTTCAGTCTTTTCTCAAGTTTCAAGCAAAATGATCATGTCCTTCTAAAACAAGTGTTTTCAAAGATTTCCTATTGTTCTGAAAGTTTAAAATGATAATAACGTTGTAGTCCTACAGGTTGTCTCTCTATTTCCACTCCCTCCTTTGCTCTCTGAATTCCAATCTGACTATAATTTCAGTTCCATGAATGTACCAAGCTTCCTGTCATCTCAAACCATTTATTGATGTCTCTTCATGGGTTTGATCCCTGGGTCAGGAAAATATCCTGAGAAGGAAATGGCAACCCACTCCAGTATTCTTGCTTAGGAAATCCCAAGGACAGAGGAGCCCTGTGGGCTACAGTCCATGGGGTGACAAAAGAATCAGACATGATTTAGTAACTAAACAATTCCAAGTGAGCAACCTCTTCCATACCTTTCCTACTTCAAGGAATAATTAGCTCTTACCTTCCTCTACCTTTGTGTGCAATGTCTTTTTTTGATAAAAGCATTTCCTGTCCTCATGTGTCTAGGTTAAAGCTTGGTGAACATACTCATATGTTTTTGTAAAATTTATGATAATTATTTCTTATCTCAACATAGAGCAAAAATGTATTTTGTTATTTCCCCCTTGACTGATTAAATGGCTATTAAATGAATATTAATGTTTAGATGAAATTTAGAAATTAATATTGTTTGCATGACAACATTATTTTCTCTGGGTGTATTTCATTTCTAAGTTTACCAGCAGAGAGCATATTTTCAGATTGCTCAGTTAATAATTTATAGAATACTTGGCAAAGTATACTCAAAGATGCTGGTGAAAATGGTTTAAGTGACATATCTGAGGCGTCAAGCAGGAGAAGATAGAACTGAGGTCCAGAAGAAGCCAATAAGGAGGAAATCTGGGTATCAAAGAACTAGGGTTGTCCATGTGGCTGAGAAGTAGTTTTATTCAGAAGGAACGCATTGAAGAATTAGAAAATGAATGGCTGCCCTCTGAGAGTGAAACATAATGGCTTTAAATTTCATATTTGATGACTTGTGGGAAATGAGGAAACTTGATCATTATTTCTGTTTCCTGTAGTGTCACGCTGCCAATCTACAGCCTGGCAAGTGGTAACTGGGAGTCTGGTGATCTTGTGTCTGGTCCTGATGACAGTGCTGGGTGTCTTGCTTGCAAACTGTAAGTAATTAAGAAAGTAATCTGTTCTTGTCATGATCAGTATATCAACAACATAGCATGTTTTGATGATTTAGGATCAAGACTGAAATTTTATTGTCTTCATTATTTTATTCTAATCAGAACTAATTGTTACCATGATTTTGCCATAGTGTTTTCTAGCAAAGAAGATCCGAACCGAAAAATATCACCTATACCCACTCTACCTTCTAAAAATGATGGTGAGTATTCTGTCTGTTCAGTCCACTTCTAATACTGACTATTAGGTTAAAAAGTTTGTTTTCTCTAACATCCACAAAACTTCAGTGAATCAGATAAAGGAGTGTATTTTATGATACACTCAATCTTTTATAATAAAACTATTAATATTGAGCAAAATAATAAAGATGATGTAGGAGATTGTTAAAAGACCCAGAATGCTATGTATAAATACTGTGTGTAGTTTGATTCTTATTAGGAGAAATGGAATATAAATTTTATTAAAAGATTGAGGAAAGGGAAAAAAAAACAGGAACATTTTTATTTTTACATAAGAATAATGTTTAGATGAAATTTAGAAATTAATATTGTTTGCATGACAACATTATTTTCTCTGGGTGTATTTCATTTCTAAGTTTACCAGCAGAGAGCATATTTTCAGATTGCTCAGTTAATAATTTATAGAATACTTGGCAAAGTATACTCAAAGATGCTGGTGAAAATGGTTTAAGTGACATATCTGAGGCGTCAAGCAGGAGAAGATAGAACTGAGGTCCAGAAGAAGCCAATAAGGAGGAAATCTGGGTATCAAAGAACTAGGGTTGTCCATGTGGCTGAGAAGTAGTTTTATTCAGAAGGAACGCATTGAAGAATTAGAAAATGAATGGCTGCCCTCTGAGAGTGAAACATAATGGCTTTAAATTTCATATTTGATGACTTGTGGGAAATGAGGAAACTTGATCATTATTTCTGTTTCCTGTAGTGTCACGCTGCCAATCTACAGCCTGGCAAGTGGTAACTGGGAGTCTGGTGATCTTGTGTCTGGTCCTGATGACAGTGCTGGGTGTCTTGCTTGCAAACTGTAAGTAATTAAGAAAGTAATCTGTTCTTGTCATGATCAGTATATCAACAACATAGCATGTTTTGATGATTTAGGATCAAGACTGAAATTTTATTGTCTTCATTATTTTATTCTAATCAGAACTAATTGTTACCATGATTTTTGCCATAGTGTTTTCTAGCAAAGAAGATCCGAACCGAAAAATATCACCTATACCCACTCTACCTTCTAAAAATGATGGTGAGTATTCTGTCTGTTCAGTCCACTTCTAATACTGACTATTAGGTTAAAAAGTTTGTTTTCTCTAACATCCACAAAACTTCAGTGAATCAGATAAAGGAGTGTATTTTATGATACACTCAATCTTTTATAATAAAACTATTAATATTGAGCAAAATAATAAAGATGATGTAGGAGATTGTTAAAAGACCCAGAATGCTATGTATAAATACTGTGTGTAGTTTGATTCTTATTAGGAGAAAAATGGAATATAAATTTTATTAAGGTGGGAGCAAAAGAGATGGGTAAAGAGAGTCAAAAGGGAAAAAAAAAATTAAAATCAAGGAAGTTATGTCTCATTAACACTTTTTATTTTTTACATAAGAATAACTTTTTAATAGCAAACATATTGGAGAGACAGTTGTTGTTAAGACAGGAAATAATATTTTGTTGTTTAATCACCATGGCCTCAAAATCATCTTTGTTATTCGTCACTAGTCTAAGAAACATACAATATTTAGTATGCATATATTTGATATTTGGCTTTGGAAAGCACAAAAGAAGATTTAATTCAGCTTTCTATTTAATTTGCATAGCTTTTTTTTCCCTTTATTTTAAAGATTTTACAGAGTTTTGTTGTTCACCAACATGTATGTTCCCAGATCATTCATATGCATATCCCTGGACCCTCCCCCCAAGCAATTCCCTCCCACCTCCAGACCATCGCCCCAAGTGGTTGTAGGTACTCCTATTCCCCTAGCACAATGACAATAGATATCTTTTCCACACATGACAGTATAGGTTTCCATGTTACTCCCTCCATGCCTCCCTCCCACTGTTCGGTCTCCACAATGTCTTTATGTCTATTCTCTGTTTTTCATGAGTTCACTGCGTGTGTTATCATGACCATCTTACTAGATCTCATATATATGAGTTAGTATACTGTACTTGTCTTTCTCTTTTTGACTTACTTCACTTTTTATGATAGGTTCTAGAGCCAGCCACCTCATTAGGACTGAGTCTTCTGCATTTCTTTTAATAGCTGAGTAGTATTCCATTGTATATATGTACCAGAGCTTCTGGATCCATTCATTTATTGATGAACATCTAGGTTGCTTCCATGTTCTGGCTATTGTATAGAGAGCTGCAATGAACATTGGGGTACAGGTGCCTCTTTATGTTTTGATTTCATCAGGAAATAGGCCTAATAGTGGGATTGCTGGGTTCAGTGAATCAGATAAAGGAGTGTATTTTATGATACACTCAATCTTTTATAATAAAACTATTAATATTGAGCAAAATAATAAAGATGATGTAGGAGATTGTTAAAAGACCCAGAATGCTATGTATAAATACTGTGTGTAGTTTGATTCTTATTAGGAGAAAAATGGAATATAAATTTTATTAAGGTGGGAGCAAAAGAGATGGGTAAAGAGAGTCAAAAGGGAAAAAAAAAATTAAAATCAAGGAAGTTATGTCTCATTAACACTTTTTATTTTTTACATAAGAATAACTTTTTAATAGCAAACATATTGGAGAGACAGTTGTTGTTAAGACAGGAAATAATATTTTGTTGTTTAATCACCATGGCCTCAAAATCATCTTTGTTATTCGTCACTAGTCTAAGAAACATACAATATTTAGTATGCATATATTTGATATTTGGCTTTGGAAAGCACAAAAGAAGATTTAATTCAGCTTTCTATTTAATTTGCATAGCTTTTTTTTCCCTTTATTTTAAAGATTTTACAGAGTTTTGTTGTTCACCAACATGTATGTTCCCAGATCATTCATATGCATATCCCTGGACCCTCCCCCCAAGCAATTCCCTCCCACCCTCCAGACCATCGCCCCAAGTGGTTGTAGGTACTCCTATTCCCCTAGCACAATGACAATAGATATCTTTTCCACACATGACAGTATAGGTTTCCATGTTACTCCCTCCATGCCTCCCTCCCACTGTTCGGTCTCCACAATGTCTTTATGTCTATTCTCTGTTTTTTCATGAGTTCACTGCGTGTGTTATCATGACCATCTTACTAGATCCCATATATATGAGTTAGTATACTGTACTTGTCTTTCTCTTTTTGACTTACTTCACTTTTTATGATAGGTTCTAGAGCCAGCCACTTCATTAGGACTGAGTCTTCTGCATTTCTTTTAATAGCTGAGTAGTATTCCATTGTATATATGTACCAGAGCTTCTGGATCCATTCATTTATTGATGAACATCTAGGTTGCTTCCATGTTCTGGCTATTGTATAGAGAGCTGCAATGAACATTGGGGTACAGGTGCCTCTTTCATTTTTGATTTCATCAGGATATAGGCCTAATAGTGGGATTGCTGGGTCATAGGGTGCTTCTATTTTTAGTTTTTTAAGGAATCTCCATATTGTCTTCCATAGAGGTTGTATCAATTTACATTCCCACCAGCAATGCAAGAGGGTTCCCTTTTCTCCGCACCCTCTCCAGCATTTGTTGTCTGTCGATTTGTTGATGATGGCCATTCTGACAGGTGTGAGGTGGTATCTCATTGTGGTTTTAATTTGCATTTCTCTGATAATAAGCGAGGTTGAGCATCGTTTCATGTATTTTTGGGCCATCTGTATGTCCTCTTTGGAGAGGCGTCTCTTTAGATCTTTTTCCCATTTTTTGATTGGGCTGCTCATTTTCCCTGTGCTGAGTTGTCTGAGTTGCTTGTAGATTTTGGAGATTAATTCTTTGTCTGGTTAACACATTTTTGTTTCTAACTTTCTCTGATAGAGATGATTCCTCTAGAATTTACAAAATTTAAGTATATTAATTTTATTAAAATGCATTAATTTTAATTATACATTGATATAATAGGTATAGACAGATGTTTTGGTTTTTAATTCTCTTTTTTTGAACTTACTTGCAAATGTATTTAAATCCCTATCAGTAAATTCAGCACTTAAAAGAGATAGAAAGAGAGACAGAGGAAGGGAATGTTCCTAATTGAGTCTGTTTTTCAGGAAGTCTGGATGGTTCCCCTCTGTCATCCTTTCAGAGAAATCTTTGATTTTTCATGAACAGTGTTATATTCTCAGCATGGATGCATTTTCCAAGAAAAGTATCTCTTTTCCACACAGAAAAAGTCCAAAAGGGTAGGGTTCCATTGTCATTGAGACCAAAAGCATTGCTCATGAATATTCCTGAGGAACGTTTTCTATAAGCGGTGGGGGATAAAGAAAGAAAAGGAAAGGATAATAATAAAAATAATGGAGTAATTTGGGCAAGATATAAAACTATTTTGGTTTAGCACTCTCTGAAAAATTAAAAGGGGATGAACATTTATGAAAAAGGAAGTCTAAGTAAGTATGAAAAAGAGAGGAAATCTAAATAAGTATAAAAAAGATGGAAAGAACTAGTTTCAAGTCTCATTAAAAATAAATGCTTTGACTATAAAGGGAAAGTCTCAATTGATGCAATAAACAGGAGACTAGACACAGCAGCTGTGTGATGGTTGGATGGCATCATTGACTCAATGTAATGCTTACTCATCCTCTATCATCCCCTTCTCCTGCCTTTTATTTTTCACAGCATTAGGATCTTTTCCAATGAGTCATCTCTTGGCATCACATGGCCAAAGTATTGGAGTTTTGGCTTCAGTATCATTCCTTCCAATGAATATCCAGGGTTTATTTCCTCTGGGATTTACTGGTTTGACCTCCTTGCAGTCCAAGGGACTCTCAAGGGCCAACACCACAGTTCAAAGGCATCAATTCTTTGTTGCTCAACCTTCTTTATGGCCCAGCTCTCACAAGCATACATGCCTAGTGAGAAAACCATAGCTTAGACTATATGGACTTTTGTTGGCAAAGTAATGTCTCTGCTTTTGTATATATTGTCTAGGATTGGCATATTTTGGGAAACTTTCTGTTTTGAGCCCTAAATGTATTTAATATCATTGATATAATAGGTATAGACAGATGTTTTGGTTTTTAATTCTCTTTTTTTGAACTTACTTGCAAATGTATTTAAATCCCTATCAGTAAATTCAGCACTTAAAAGAGATAGAAAGAGAGACAGAGGAAGGGAATGTTCCTAATTGAGTCTGTTTTTCAGGAAGTCTGGATGGTTCCCCTCTGTCATCCTTTCAGAGAAATCTTTGATTTTTCATGAACAGTGTTATATTCTCAGCATGGATGCATTTTCCAAGAAAAGTATCTCTTTTCCACACAGAAAAAGTCCAAAAGGGTAGGGTTCCATTGTCATTGAGACCAAAAGCATTGCTCATGAATATTCCTGAGGAACGTTTTCTATAAGCGGTGGGGGATAAAGAAAGAAAAGGAAAGGATAATAATAAAAATAATGGAGTAATTTGGGCAAGATATAAAACTATTTTGGTTTAGCACTCTCTGAAAAATTAAAAGGGGATGAACATTTATGAAAAAGGAAGTCTAAGTAAGTATGAAAAAGAGAGGAAATCTAAATAAGTATAAAAAAGATGGAAAGAACTAGTTTCAAGTCTCATTAAAAATAAATGCTTTGACTATAAAGGGAAAGTCTCAATTGATGCAATAAACAGGAGACTAGACACAGCAGCTGTGTGATGGTTGGATGGCATCATTGACTCAATGTAATGCTTACTCATCCTCTATCATCCCCTTCTCCTGCCTTTTATTTTTCACAGCATTAGGATCTTTTCCAATGAGTCATCTCTTGGCATCACATGGCCAAAGTATTGGAGTTTTGGCTTCAGTATCATTCCTTCCAATGAATATCCAGGGTTTATTTCCTCTGGGATTTACTGGTTTGACCTCCTTGCAGTCCAAGGGACTCTCAAGGGCCAACACCACAGTTCAAAGGCATCAATTCTTTGTTGCTCAACCTTCTTTATGGCCCAGCTCTCACAAGCATACATGCCTAGTGAGAAAACCATAGCTTAGACTATATGGACTTTTGTTGGCAAAGTAATGTCTCTGCTTTTGTATATATTGTCTAGGATTGGCATAGATTTTCTTGCAAGGAGCAAATGTCTTTTAATTTCATGGCTACAGTCACCACCTGCAGTGATTTTGGAGCCCAAGAAAATAAAGTTTGTCATTGTTTCCATTGGCAATGACACATAAGACATGCACAAATAAGACATATACAAAAATATGTATAGACTCTTTATTTATAATAACTAAAAATTATAAGCAATCCAGATATAAATCACCAGATGAATGGATTACAAATTGTGGGTTAGTAAGTAATGAACTATTCAGTAATCATAAGGGGTGAAATCTCTATACATACAATAAATAAAATTCAAAAACATGCCAAGTTAGGTAAGATGCAAACGAGTTGCTATTAAAGGATTATTTTTATATAAGTTGTTTAAAAAGCCTGCCAGACTCCTCTGTCCATGGATTTCTCTAGGCAAAAATACTGGATTGGGCAGCCATTCCCTTCTCCAGGAGATCTTCCCGACTCAGGAATCAAACCCAGGTCTTCTACACTGCAGGCAGATTGTTTACCATCTGAGCCATCAGAGAAGCCACCAAAAATAAATTACAATGATATAAATCAGTCCCATGGTTGCTTGGGTGAAATTAGGGTGTGGAGTGTTACTTGGAAAGTGGCATAAATAAGCTTTTGTGTTGATGGAAATATTCTAAAATTTAATTGGAGAGGACATTACAGAGTTATAGTCATTTATCAAAATTCATCATATTATGTACTTCAAAACTGTATTTTATTATGTGCAAATTATAACTCAATCAAGTTGACTTAAAAATGACACAGGAAAAGGAATGATTTCCTGGTTACCTCTTCCTCCTCCATTAGTCCTGCTCCTCTGAGGTAAATGCTCACATAGCTTTGTTTTCTATTAATGTTTTTCAGCCTTTCTGTTGTCCTTTTTCTTTTTAAAATTTTTACTTCTTATTCTTTTACTACTACTTTAGCTGCATTTCTAGCTTTAAAAGTCAAGAGATGCAACTCAACCTTTGCATCTCCCTTGGAAGGAGGAGGTTCAATCAGTCTGAGGAAGCAGGGAGCAGAGTTGCTGGTCCAATTTCTGCCTAGTGGATGCTACACAACAAACAGTCCAGGCACCTAAATTTCTGTGTTAGTAAAGGCCAGCTTTCCCCTTTCTCCTCCCAAGCACCAGATGTCCAGATGGAAATAAAGTTTGTCATTGTTTCCATTGGCAATGACACATAAGACATGCACAAATAAGACATATACAAAAATATGTATAGACTCTTTATTTATAATAACTAAAAATTATAAGCAATCCAGATATAAATCACCAGATGAATGGATTACAAATTGTGGGTTAGTAAGTAATGAACTATTCAGTAATCATAAGGGGTGAAATCTCTATACATACAATAAATAAAATTCAAAAACATGCCAAGTTAGGTAAGATGCAAACGAGTTGCTATTAAAGGATTATTTTTATATAAGTTGTTTAAAAAGCCTGCCAGACTCCTCTGTCCATGGATTTCTAGGCAAAAATACTGGATTGGGCAGCCATTCCCTTCTCCAGGAGATCTTCCCGACTCAGGAATCAAACCCAGGTCTTCTACACTGCAGGCAGATTGTTTACCATCTGAGCCATCAGAGAAGCCACCAAAAATAAATTACAATGATATAAATCAGTCCCATGGTTGCTTGGGTGAAATTAGGGTGTGGAGTGTTACTTGGAAAGTGGCATAAATAAGCTTTTGTGTTGATGGAAATATTCTAAAATTTAATTGGAGAGGACATTACAGAGTTATAGTCATTTATCAAAATTCATCATATTATGTACTTCAAAACTGTATTTTATTATGTGCAAATTATAACTCAATCAAGTTGACTTAAAAATGACACAGGAAAAGGAATGATTTCCTGGTTACCTCTTCCTCCTCCATTAGTCCTGCTCCTCTGAGGTAAATGCTCACATAGCTTTGTTTTCTATTAATGTTTTTCAGCCTTTCTGTTGTCCTTTTTCTTTTTAAAATTTTTACTTCTTATTCTTTTACTACTACTTTAGCTGCATTTCTAGCTTTAAAAGTCAAGAGATGCAACTCAACCTTTGCATCTCCCTTGGAAGGAGGAGGTTCAATCAGTCTGAGGAAGCAGGGAGCAGAGTTGCTGGTCCAATTTCTGCCTAGTGGATGCTACACAACAAACAGTCCAGGCACCTAAATTTCTGTGTTAGTAAAGGCCAGCTTTCCCCTTTCTCCTCCCAAGCACCAGATGTCCAGATGGAAATAATTTGTTTTCATTTAAATTTGAGTTTTTCCCTTTAGAGTTCCAATAAAACAGAGGAAATCATCAGGGTCCGAAAATGGAGAGAAAGGTTGAGACTAGAGAGGTCTCCTGATTCTAAAAGTTCCCACTGGGAGATATTTCCAATTGTAATAATTTTACAGTCTGAACTGAGCAGCTAAAAAGAGATATGGAGAGTGAGACTTTCACTTAATTTGAGAAAGAGAGTTAAAAAGTAGTTTCTCATGTAAATCTTGGGGATATTGACAGTTTTCTATATGAGGTCAAGTTCTAAAGACCTTTTCATAATGATTTAGTCAGACTTATTTAGAATATAGCACTTATGTTTCCTGTGTGGTCCTGGGTTGGTAGGATCCCAGATCCTCACAAAGTACATGTGGATCATCCATCTAAGAAAAGGACACTTGCTCAGGTCCAGAGGTTTATCATATATAAAGATTCATTTAAAATGCCAAATTGTATGGGGAGAAATTCATAACAGTGCTTAAGTGAAATGGCTACCCCATCTGTCACTCAGTATGTACCCTGACAGTGTTTGCCACGACCCCACCCAGATCACTCCCCAGGCCTCCGTCCCAGGCTGTGTCTCTGCAATCGTTTCCAGGGCCTGGTTGGCCCACATATCACACCAGGCTGTGGTGTGAAGTGAGCAGGGCTGGGGTGATCACCCTATTGGACTAAAAAGTGTGATGATGAAGTAGCCAGAAATGCAAGGTTATCTTCACCTTTTTATTGGCAAACCAGCACACACATGCTCTTCCTAAGTGGGCTTCTCCATTCCCCTATCTGTCCCAGAAGTTTCCTCAGCCCACAAGGGCGCTTGCCTCCCCTACCTGGGACTGGGATGCCCAGATTATGGTTCACCCTGCTTGCTCTTTAGGTGAGGGTCCTTTTCCTCCTTTCAGAGCCTTCCCATGGGTGCAAGTTCCAAACTGATGCCTTTTCCCTCCCCTCCTACCAGGTTACAGGTTTCCTATAGTTTTGGTTATATAGGAAATCTGCTAATTTCCAGTTTGTTTTTCATGAGCATTGTGACACACATAGATGTATTTCCGATGTGTTTGTCGAGGGGAAGATGAGTTCCATGTCCTTCTACTCTACCATCTTGTTCCCTCTTCCTGAGTCTACATTTTATTTATGATTAAAAAAGGATTATTAAAATATGCAAATTATATGCTTATTAAATTGTTGAAGTATAAGTTTTTAAAAATCACTTAATGAACTTTTTTCTCCATGTTTAAAATAACAGTAAAATTTTTGACAAAACCGAAATAGCTCATTGGTTGCTTCTTGGGGTCATATGATTGTATGTTGTTTAGCCTTTTATTTTTAATATTTATTTATTCACTATTCACTTGAGCATGCTGCCTTTTAGTTGCAGCATGTGTAATTTTCCATCTTTGTTGTGGCATGCAGGATGCTTTTAGTTGCCACATGCAAACTCTTAGCTGCAACACATGGGATATAGTTCCCTGACCAAGGATCAAGCCTGATTCTTCTGCAAGGAGAGCTCAGACTCTTGCCACTGGACCACTAGAGCCTTTTAAATATGCATGTATAGTTTTAATCATGTCAAAAAACTTCTATTTAAAATGGATTTTCCCTTCAGGTAAAATTTCATAACAAATCTTAAGTAGAAAAATTCAAAGCATGAGCTAAATCTTAATTATTGTTAGCTAGGGCTTTGTTTGAACCTTGCCCAGAAATGTTATAGAAAATGCTTAATTTTTGCTTTCTAATGTCCATCTGTAGAACAAACACAAAGAGATGGAAATTGTGTTAGTCGTAGTGACTCAAAGTACAGAGCACACATTAAGTATATTTATATTTTCTAGAATGTTCCTGTGGCCACTGTTCAACTCACTGGATTGGATTTGGAAATAGTTTTTATCATGTTTCTGATAAAACTAAAACTTGGGTGGAGAGCCATGCTGCCTGTGCAGAGCTGAATTCCCATCTTCTAAAGGTTGATATTGAGGGAGAACTGGTATGTTAGACACTTCTGCTTTTGTTTGTTTGTTTCTCTTGTAGTTGTTGTGTTGTTATACTGCAAGTGTATTTGGTTTGAAAGCATTAATGATTGATACTATTGAGGAAAACTGAAGTTCTCAAACATATATGATATTTTCTTGCCTTGACTCAATTTTCTTAGACAGAAATTATAGAAACTCTGCTTTTTGAACATTTAATGCTAGAAGAAAACCACATTCATAAATGAGATATCTTGAGAAAAAAATCTTATGAATACTAAGTGGATGTGTGAAAGCCCTCACGAGAACTTTAACCCATAACCTTTGAGTTGGAAAGGAGTGAATATGGGCACATTTCTGGTTTATGATTTTTTTCCCAATAGGAAATTTTATCAATGCTTCAACTAACAGGATGGATAGGTCTCAAAGTCAATGAAACCAGTGAATCCTGGTTATGGGAAGATGGCACCTCAGTGACGGAAAGCCTGTAAGTACAGTGTTCTGACAACCAAACTTTTCTGAGATTATATGTGGTTGTGTGTGTGTGTGTGTCTGTGTGTTTGTGTATTATGTGTGTAGGGAACAGAAAGAACAACCAAGAAAAAGGAAATTATGTATTTTGAGAATCAGTCTGTGAGATTTAACTGGGGAAACATTGCCAGTTCTTTTTAAATGATCTCACCTTCAGAACCTTTGCGTTGTTAAGTTTATTGGACTCTTAGGAGACATTTGTGCAGAGTTTTAATCAAGTCCTAATCAAGATAAATGTTTAAACATCTATCATATTTTTATTATTTGGCTTTGTTGTAGTTCAGTCTCTAATTTCCCGACTTTGCAACCCCATGGACTGGTTTCCCTGTCCTTTACTTTTTTGCTGAGTTTGCCCAGTCATGTCCATTGGGTCAGTGGTGCCATCCAATTATCTCATCCTCTGTCAGTCCCTTGGCTTCTTGCCCTCAATCTTTCCCAGCATCAGAAGCGTTTCCAAAGTCAGCTCTTCGCCTCAGGTAGTCAAAGTATTGGATCTTCAGCTTCAGCGTCAGTCCTTCCAATGAGTATTCAGGGCTGATGATTTGAGAGCCATGCTGCCTGTGCAGAGCTGAATTCCCATCTTCTAAAGGTTGATATTGAGGGAGAACTGGTATGTTAGACACTTCTGCTTTTGTTTGTTTGTTTCTCTTGTAGTTGTTGTGTTGTTATACTGCAAGTGTATTTGGTTTGAAAGCATTAATGATTGATACTATTGAGGAAAACTGAAGTTCTCAAACATATATGATATTTTCTTGCCTTGACTCAATTTTCTTAGACAGAAATTATAGAAACTCTGCTTTTTGAACATTTAATGCTAGAAGAAAACCACATTCATAAATGAGATATCTTGAGAAAAAAATCTTATGAATACTAAGTGGATGTGTGAAAGCCCTCACGAGAACTTTAACCCATAACCTTTGAGTTGGAAAGGAGTGAATATGGGCACATTTCTGGTTTATGATTTTTTTCCCAATAGGAAATTTTATCAATGCTTCAACTAACAGGATGGATAGGTCTCAAAGTCAATGAAACCAGTGAATCCTGGTTATGGGAAGATGGCACCTCAGTGACGGAAAGCCTGTAAGTACAGTGTTCTGACAACCAAACTTTTCTGAGATTATATGTGGTTGTGTGTGTGTGTGTGTCTGTGTGTTTGTGTATTATGTGTGTAGGGAACAGAAAGAACAACCAAGAAAAAGGAAATTATGTATTTTGAGAATCAGTCTGTGAGATTTAACTGGGGAAACATTGCCAGTTCTTTTTAAATGATCTCACCTTCAGAACCTTTGCGTTGTTAAGTTTATTGGACTCTTAGGAGACATTTGTGCAGAGTTTTAATCAAGTCCTAATCAAGATAAATGTTTAAACATCTATCATATTTTTATTATTTGGCTTTGTTGTAGTTCAGTCTCTAATTTCCCGACTTTGCAACCCCATGGACTGGTTTCCCTGTCCTTTACTTTTTTGCTGAGTTTGCCCAGTCATGTCCATTGGGTCAGTGGTGCCATCCAATTATCTCATCCTCTGTCAGTCCCTTGGCTTCTTGCCCTCAATCTTTCCCAGCATCAGAAGCGTTTCCAAAGTCAGCTCTTCGCCTCAGGTAGTCAAAGTATTGGATCTTCAGCTTCAGCGTCAGTCCTTCCAATGAGTATTCAGGGCTGATGATTTCCTTTGGTTTATAATTTGTCATTTGTCTTATAATTCTACTTAAACAAACAGGATGGGATTATATACTGTCTAGCAATACCTGTTAAGTTTAAAGACTGTCAAGCTTCAGAGTTTTTGTTCTTGTTTTTTGGTTTGTTCTTTATTCTTCCTCATTTTGTTTATTTGTGCTAATTTTAAGCTTGAGATAAACCTGGCATTAGCAGAGATCACACTTTGCTTTACATTTTTTGACAGACTAAAATTCCTGAATATGGATAAGGAAGATTGTGCGTATTTTGATGGAAATAAGGTTTATGCTGCTAACTGTTCATCTGGGAAAAGTTATCTATGTGAGTTTACTGTACAGCAGCTCAGTTTTGCTAATACATGTGGCTAGTGAATGCTAATTAATTAAAATGTATAAAATATGTGTTTCTTTTATAAATTATTGTTTCAGTTTTTTTCTTTTACTGCATGCAAAATGCTTCAGTTAAATTTTTGAATTTTAAAGATGTTCAAAGTGAGGAATATTTACCACTCATAAATTCCTTAGAAGTGACTATTTTCCCTAGGAGAGCTCATATTAGTATTTATCCATTTAATAAAGTTGACAAACACCTATTATGAACTAAAAAAATTAGGAAAATTAAGGAAACAATAATAAACAGGGCTTCTGTATCAGTTAGAGTCCTGGTATGAGCAGACCTCATTTCATTTTGTTCAAGAGGTTCACAGTGACAAGGACAGTCACCACTGAGGTTTGACGAAAACGTAAGAAATGATAAGATTTATAAACCTCTCTCTGTCCAGGCTCAGAGGCATGCCAGGTGCTTGTGTTCAAACACACTCCTCAAGAGAAGAGCCCAGGCTTCCCACCACCCTTCTGTCTATCCCAGTTGTCCTGAAACCAGGGTTTCCGCCTACAGGACTCCAGACAGTAGCACGCATTCCGTGGCTCGACCCATTCAAACTCAAGAGTGAGTCCCTTGCCCTCAATCTTTCCCAGCATCAGAAGCGTTTCCAAAGTCAGCTCTTCGCCTCAGGTAGTCAAAGTATTGGATCTTCAGCTTCAGCGTCAGTCCTTCCAATGAGTATTCAGGGCTGATGATTTCCTTTGGTTTATAATTTGTCATTTGTCTTATAATTCTACTTAAACAAACAGGATGGGATTATATACTGTCTAGCAATACCTGTTAAGTTTAAAGACTGTCAAGCTTCAGAGTTTTTGTTCTTGTTTTTTGGTTTGTTCTTTATTCTTCCTCATTTTGTTTATTTGTGCTAATTTTAAGCTTGAGATAAACCTGGCATTAGCAGAGATCACACTTTGCTTTACATTTTTTGACAGACTAAAATTCCTGAATATGGATAAGGAAGATTGTGCGTATTTTGATGGAAATAAGGTTTATGCTGCTAACTGTTCATCTGGGAAAAGTTATCTATGTGAGTTTACTGTACAGCAGCTCAGTTTTGCTAATACATGTGGCTAGTGAATGCTAATTAATTAAAATGTATAAAATATGTGTTTCTTTTATAAATTATTGTTTCAGTTTTTTTCTTTTACTGCATGCAAAATGCTTCAGTTAAATTTTTGAATTTTAAAGATGTTCAAAGTGAGGAATATTTACCACTCATAAATTCCTTAGAAGTGACTATTTTCCCTAGGAGAGCTCATATTAGTATTTATCCATTTAATAAAGTTGACAAACACCTATTATGAACTAAAAAAATTAGGAAAATTAAGGAAACAATAATAAACAGGGCTTCTGTATCAGTTAGAGTCCTGGTATGAGCAGACCTCATTTCATTTTGTTCAAGAGGTTCACAGTGACAAGGACAGTCACCACTGAGGTTTGACGAAAACGTAAGAAATGATAAGATTTATAAACCTCTCTCTGTCCAGGCTCAGAGGCATGCCAGGTGCTTGTGTTCAAACACACTCCTCAAGAGAAGAGCCCAGGCTTCCCACCACCCTTCTGTCTATCCCAGTTGTCCTGAAACCAGGGTTTCCGCCTACAGGACTCCAGACAGTAGCACGCATTCCGTGGCTCGACCCATTCAAACTCAAGAGTGAGTTTGGTCCACCAGGATAATCCCCTTTTTGCTCCGAGTCCCTTCCAAGGGGCACCAGGCACTTTTCTTCTCTTCTAACCTGGCTACTTGTGTATGTTTCTTATGGTCTTGGTTATGCTGCTGCTGCTGCTGCTGCTGCTTGGTCTCTTCAGTCCGACCCATGGACTGAAGTAACCTGCCAGGTTCATCAGTCCATGGAATTCTCCAGGCAAGTGTGCTGGAGTGGGTTGCCATGCCCTCCTTCAGGAAGTCTTCCCAACTTAAGGATCGAACCTGGGTCTCCTGCATTGTAGGCAGATTCTTTACAACTGAGCCACAGGGGAAGGCGTCCTTTTTGCCAGTTTCCAGTTAGGTTTCAGTGAAAATTGTTCCACATGTGGATATAGTTTTGATGTGATTTTGAACGGGGTAGATGAGATTTATGTCCTCTTACTCTATCATTTTGATCTGAACTTCATTTATTCACTTTGAATATAGCATGCCTCGCTTTTTTTTTTTTTGGCAGGGGGTGGGTCGGGGAGGGAGGGGGTTGGGCAGGTCACTTCTATTGGTCTTTCATTTATTTATTTTCATCCATCTTTGTTCTTTGGCCCATGTGGGCCTCCCATCGCGGTGGCATCTGTTGTCGCAGAGCACTGGCTATGGGTGCATGTGCTCCAGAGCTCCAGTTCTGTAATTGGACACATCCATCCAGCTGCTCCGCAGCACGTGGGATCTTCTCAGGCCAGGGATCGAACTGGCGCCCCTTGCACTGCACGGCGGTGTCCTTACCCACTGGACCACCAGGGAAGCCCAATGCCTCTCTTTTGACCTGCAAAGTTTTTGCAGAAAATTTAAATGATAATCTTATTTGAGTTCCCTTGTACATTACCAGTTGCTTTTCCCTTGCTGCTTTTGTTGATAATATTCTCTATTTTTAATTTTTGCCACTATCATTATAATGTCTTTCTGTGTGGACCCGTTTAGGTTCATTATTATTATTATTGTTGTTGTTGTTATTTTGGACCTTCTGTGCTCCTAGAGAGGTATATTTGTTTCCTGGGTTAGGCAAGTTTGCTGCTTCTATTTCTTCAAGTGAGTTCTCTGCACCATCTCCTATTCTATGATGCAATTGTTCAGGCACTTGGTATTGTTTAATATGTGCCTTAAATGGTCCTCAAATTTTAAAATTCTTTTCTCTTTTTTCTGTATTCTGTTCAACCTGAGTGATTTCTACTACTCTCTCTTCCGGATGGCTAAATAGGTCATCTATTTCATCTAATCTCTTGTCGATTCCTTCATTTGTGTTTTAAAGTTTTAGTTTTGTGTTCTCCAGCTCTGTTGGTTTCTCCTGATACTTCTCACTCTTTGCTAAAATTCTGTGTTCATCCATTCTTCTCCTGAGTTTATTGACCATCTTTATGATCATATCCTTGAGATATATCAGGTAGATTAATTATCTCCACATTGTTTACCTCTTTTTTGTGATTTTATCTTGTTCCTTCCTTTGGAATATTCTGTATCTATCATTTTCCCCAATTTTCTGTGTTTACTTTTATGTGTGATGCAGTTTGGTCATGTTTCTTGCTCTTGGCACAATGGTCTCATGCAAGAGATGTCCTAGGTTAGCACCATGCTCCTCTGATCACTAGAGCCAACCGCCCTAGGGGTGGCCCTGTGTGGGCTGTATAGGCTGGCTACTCTGGGGACACTGATAGGTTGCATTCTCAACAAACATGTTCCCGTGCTGTCACTTGATTTGTCCACTTTTTAAGTCATATCTTTCTGGTAGACACAAAGACTTTATTCCCAAGCTTTCCTAAGATATAATCAACATGTACCATTGTGTAAGTCAAATCTGTTCATCCGACCCATTTACACTGCAATCATTGTATCGACTAGCAGGTCTCTCCTATCACAGACATGTGTTTCTTTTTTGTGATGAAAACTTTGAAGATCTACATTATTAGCAACTTCCTCATATAGACTACATTAGTATTACTGTATTCATCGTGTTGCACATTGGATCCTTCGAACCTGTTCATCTCGTCCCTGGAAGTTTGTATGTATCCTTTGGCTTATATCTCCCCACCCTACCCTCATTCTCTGGTGGCAAGCATTTCTCTATTCCTCTAAATTTGACTTTTTCAGATTCCATGTGTATGTGGTATCATGTAATATTTATTTGTCTCTGACTTATTTCAAGGTCCAATTGTCTCAATTAAGGTTGCTTTTGTAATATGTAGTTTTGTATTTGCCACCCCAAATTCTCTCTTACCATTCCTCAGCTTCAGAGGTAAAATGCCCATTCTAGGCTCTTTGCCCTACTATACAGTTTTTAGAAACAACTGGTTAAATCCCTGAAAAACTAATAACAGGATGTTGGTTTTAGTTGAACTAAATGTTGAGAACACTTTGGGCAGTCTGCATATTTATAATGGTAGGTAAATAGTTCAATAAATAGATAAGTGATATTAGTAGTTAATTTAGATCTTATTTGATAGTTTTCAGTAAAACTTAATGGTTTTCTACATAGAAAGTATGTTTATTATCTGTTAGCTACTCCTAGGTATTTAAACGGTTTCCTAAAGTAAACGACATTGTCTATTAAACCAAGTTATAGTGGAAATTAAACACTCATGCAGAGAAGTACATAGACTCTTAATGTAGAGTGTGATCAATTTCCAGAAAATTATTTTCTGGGAAACGTGGTTTACGGGCTTTCTTTTGCTCTTGGCACAATGGTCTCATGCAAGAGATGTCCTAGGTTAGCACCATGCTCCTCTGATCACTAGAGCCAACCGCCCTAGGGGTGGCCCTGTGTGGGCTGTATAGGCTGGCTACTCTGGGGACACTGATAGGTTGCATTCTCAACAAACATGTTCCCGTGCTGTCACTTGATTTGTCCACTTTTTAAGTCATATCTTTCTGGTAGACACAAAGACTTTATTCCCAAGCTTTCCTAAGATATAATCAACATGTACCATTGTGTAAGTCAAATCTGTTCATCCGACCCATTTACACTGCAATCATTGTATCGACTAGCAGGTCTCTCCTATCACAGACATGTGTTTCTTTTTTGTGATGAAAACTTTGAAGATCTACATTATTAGCAACTTCCTCATATAGACTACATTAGTATTACTGTATTCATCGTGTTGCACATTGGATCCTTCGAACCTGTTCATCTCGTCCCTGGAAGTTTGTATGTATCCTTTGGCTTATATCTCCCACCCTACCCTCATTCTCTGGTGGCAAGCATTTCTCTATTCCTCTAAATTTGACTTTTTCAGATTCCATGTGTATGTGGTATCATGTAATATTTATTTGTCTCTGACTTATTTCAAGGTCCAATTGTCTCAATTAAGGTTGCTTTTGTAATATGTAGTTTTGTATTTGCCACCCCAAATTCTCTCTTACCATTCCTCAGCTTCAGAGGTAAAATGCCCATTCTAGGCTCTTTGCCCTACTATACAGTTTTTAGAAACAACTGGTTAAATCCCTGAAAAACTAATAACAGGATGTTGGTTTTAGTTGAACTAAATGTTGAGAACACTTTGGGCAGTCTGCATATTTATAATGGTAGGTAAATAGTTCAATAAATAGATAAGTGATATTAGTAGTTAATTTAGATCTTATTTGATAGTTTTCAGTAAAACTTAATGGTTTTCTACATAGAAAGTATGTTTATTATCTGTTAGCTACTCCTAGGTATTTAAACGGTTTCCTAAAGTAAACGACATTGTCTATTAAACCAAGTTATAGTGGAAATTAAACACTCATGCAGAGAAGTACATAGACTCTTAATGTAGAGTGTGATCAATTTCCAGAAAATAAATATACCTGTTGTGGGATACATTGTGCTCCCCTCAAATATATGTGAATGTTCTAATGCCCCGGAACCTGAGAATGTGAACTTATTTGTAAGTAGCTGTTGGTAGATGTGATCAAATTAAAGCTAGTTCTCTCTTCAGACAGAAATCTAATCAAATATGCTCACATATAGGTTCTGCTTCTAGCCTCCAGAGCTGTGAAAAATAAATCTTTTTTTATTCAGACCCCTAAAGGTGTCCTGCTTCTTTACAGAACCCCCTAGGGAAAAGTACAATAACTGGGTAACTAGCAGCCAGATAATTAACAATATAGTGATCAGAGGTATATTAACACATATTTTTTACCAAATGTTAGTGACCAGTGTTGTTTCACTTACATAGCAAATCACCAACCACAGGTATTAGGGTGTGCAGAAATCCCCCAGGTAAATAATGTGTTAAAGAATATAATCATCACCTGAGAAATGCCTTGTGAACATTGTCTCCAAGGATTATTCTTCACCATGGTAACTATTATTCATTCTACCTTACTATTCCTTCTGGTAATAAATGCCCTCTACAGTAGTTTGTTCTAATTCATAATAGCAGAGATTTGTATTACTATATAAATAAATGGAATCTTATACAATAAACTATTTTGTGGCTTGATTTTCACTCAAAATTATGTTTGTGTTGTTAATCCACAATGACATGAAGAGATAGTTTAAAAGAAATACCATAAAGAGTCTGCTCAGCATCACAAGTAATAAGAAATTGTAGACTTAAATTTGAATGAATTAAGACAATTTTTTTTTGGTAAAGACTTTATTGGCAAAATCAGGGGCTTCCCTGGTGGTCCAGTGAGTAAGGACGCAGCCTTGCAGTTCAGGGGGCGCCAGTTCAATCCCTGGCCTGGGAAGATGCCACGTGCTGCGGAGTGACTGGACCAAAGTGTTCAACTACCAAGTTGGAGCTCTGGAGCGCACGCGCCCAGAGCGGGTGCTCTGTGATGAGAGAGGCCACTGTGATGGGAGGCCCACACAGGCTAAAGAACAAAGATGAATGAAAAATAAATGAAAGAGCAATAGAAGTGACTAGGAAAAAAAATTATATATAAAAAAGACTTTATTGGCAAAATCAATCAGATTGTTAACATACCTTGTTAAAAATGTGAGGAAGCAGGCACTTCTGGATGTTGCTATTTGGGGATGATAGGTGCACAAGCTTTATTTAAATGTTGAATATCTACTAAAACAATTTACATACTTTGCAACACAAGTTACACTGCTGTGATTTACCCTCTAGATATGCTTTATGGCAAATGACACTGTATGAAGTGTTATTCACTGGAGAATTTCTCTATAATTGCGAATATCTGTGTGTGTTCTCATTCCTTCAGTCTTGTCCAAGTTTTTGTGACCCCATGGACTGTAGTCTACCAGGGTCCTCTGTCCATGGAGTTGTCTTGATAAGAATACTGGAGTGGGTTGCCATTTTTGTCTCCAGTGGATCCTACTGACCCTGAATCGAACCCATATTTCCCACATTGGCAGGCAGATTCTTTACTATTGTACCCCCTGGGAAGCTTATGAAATTCTGGGACAAAGCTCAATATCCAGAAATAAAGTAGTTAAATACATGTTAATATTTGTAATTGCTTACAAAACCTGGGACAGATTTTTTCATATCTAATATGGAATAATCTGCCAAAAGATTTTTAAATAAAAAATAAAGAAACAGGACTCTTGTTTATAGTTACGTAATATTTAAGTTAGCATATAGTGTATATATATATGGGTTTCCAGGTGACACTAGTGGTAAAGAACCTGCCTGTCAGTGCAGGATACATAAGAGACACATATTCGATCTCTGGGTTAGGAGGATCTCTGGAGGAGGGCATGGTAAACCACTTCAGTATTCTCGCCTGGAAATCTATATGGACAGAGGAGCCTGTTAGACTGTACCCTAGCCCCATTGGGTTGCAAAGAGTTGGACATGACTGAAGAGACTAAGCATACACACACTCATGCACAGAGAATATATATAGTTTTACTTTCATAGAGTATCTCTGAAATAACATCAATGCAAATACAGTATTTGCTCTGATAAAAAACTAGCTGAATAGAAAAAAATGGATAATGAAAAATAATCACTTTGTTAATTATTTCAAAGCTTTCATACTTTGAGCATTGTAAATTTATCAATTACACAAAAATCTGAAAAAAAAACTTTATTGGCAAAATCAATCAGATTGTTATACCTTGTTAAAAATGTGAGGAAGCAGGCACTTCTGGATGTTGCTATTTGGGGATGATAGGTGCACAAGCTTTATTTAAATGTTGAATATCTACTAAAACAATTTACATACTTTGCAACACAAGTTACACTGCTGTGATTTACCCTCTAGATATGCTTTATGGCAAATGACACTGTATGAAGTGTTATTCACTGGAGAATTTCTCTATAATTGCGAATATCTGTGTGTGTTCTCATTCCTTCAGTCTTGTCCAAGTTTTTGTGACCCCATGGACTGTAGTCTACCAGGGTCCTCTGTCCATGGAGTTGTCTTGATAAGAATACTGGAGTGGGTTGCCATTTTTGTCTCCAGTGGATCCTACTGACCCTGAATCGAACCCATATTTCCCACATTGGCAGGCAGATTCTTTACTATTGTACCCCCTGGGAAGCTTATGAAATTCTGGGACAAAGCTCAATATCCAGAAATAAAGTAGTTAAATACATGTTAATATTTGTAATTGCTTACAAAACCTGGGACAGATTTTTTCATATCTAATATGGAATAATCTGCCAAAAGATTTTTAAATAAAAAATAAAGAAACAGGACTCTGTTTATAGTTATGTAACATTTCAGTTAGCATATAGTATATATATATGGGTTTCCAGGTGACACTAGTGGTAAAGAACCTGCCTGTCAATGCAGGATACATAAGAGACTCTGGGCTGGGAGGATCCCTGGAGGAGGGCATGGTAAACCACTTCAGTATTCTCGCCTGAAAGTCTACATGGACAGAGGAGCCTGTTAGACTGTGCCCTAGCCCCACTGGGTTGCAGAGTTGGACATGACTGAAGAGACTAAGCATACACACACTCATGCACAGAGAATATATATAGTTTTACTTTCATAGAGTATCTCTGAAATAACATCAATGCAAATACAGTATTTGCTCTGATAAAAAACTAGCTGAATAGAAAAAAATGGATAATGAAAAATAATCACTTTGTTAATTATTTCAAAGCTTTCATACTTTGAGCATTGTAAATTTATCAATTACATATTCAAATGAATTTAATTAAATGACTAAAAAAGGTAAATATACAGTATTTAATCCATAAAATGAACTTGTTTCACGTTTTCTGTGTTCTTGGTTCTTGAAATTTTTTATTTTTATTTTACTTTTGACTTTTACAGAGTTTTGTTGTTTACAGGTATGTAAGATCCCAGATTAGTCATATGTATATGCCCACCATCCCACCCCTCCAGGCTGTCTCACAGCACCCCTGCAGGATCCTCTTTTCTCACAGTGCAATTGATTCTTGAAATTTTGAAAAATACTTTAAAAATTTTTCTAAACTTGTGGTTTCTTTCTTTCTTTCTTTCTTTTTGGCTTTCCTTGGTATTCACTGCTACTGCAGGCTTCCTCTCCAGCTTCAGGGAGTGGGGGCTACTCTCTAGTCGAAGTGAGCATGCTTCTTGTTGCAGTGACTTCTCTTGTTGTGGACCTTGGGCTCTAGGGTACATGGGCTTCAACAGTTGCAGCATGTGGGTTCCATAGTTATGGCTCTGAGGCTCTAGAGCATAGGCTCCATAGTTGGGGCTCATGGGTTTAGTTGCTCCGCAGCATGTGGGATCTTCCTGGATCAGGGATTCCCTTGTCTCCTGCAATGGCAGGTGAACTCTTTACAATTGAGCTACCAAGGAAGCCCTAGACTTGGGGTTTGATTATACATAAAGTGTCTTGTTTTATCCTTCAGGAATGCTTGAGAGATTATAATCCTTCATAAATCATGCATAGTGGAGTAATCTGAATGAATATTCTAAGTTTTTTCATAATATCTATGAAGATGTAAATATTGACTTTCTACGCAACAATTCTTTTAATTATCAGGGCTAATAAGCTTCTTTTCACAAATATAAGGAAGCTGCCTAGTACAAACATCAGGAATAATACTTGCTGAGTGGAGATATCCACGTTTTCCATCAGGTGAATTTGGTTGAGCCCCACTAGGGTTGCCAGAGTTGGACATGACTGAAGAGACTAAGCATACACACACTCATGCATAGAGAATGTATATAGTTTTGCTTTCATAGAGTATCTCTGAAATAACATCAATGCAAATACAGTATTTGCTCTGATAAAAAACTAGTTGAATAGAAGAAAATGGGGAAAAAGACTTTGTTCATTATTTCAAAGCTTTCATACTTTGAACATTGTAAATGTATCAATTACACATTCAAATGAATTTAATTAAATGACTGAAAAAGGTAAATATACAGTATTTAATCCATAAAATGAACTTGTTTCACGTTTTCTGTGTTCTTGGTTCTTGAAATTTTTTATTTTTATTTTACTTTTGACTTTTACAGAGTTTTGTTGTTTACAGGTATGTAAGATCCCAGATTAGTCATATGTATATGCCCACCATCCCCCCCCTCCAGGCTGTCTCACAGCACCCCTGAAGGATCCCCTTTTCTCACAGTGCAATTGATTCTTGAAATTTTGAAAAATACTTTAAAAATTTTTCTAAACTTGTGGTTTCTTTCTTTCTTTCTTTCTTTTTGGCTTTCCTTGGTATTCACTGCTACTGCAGGCTTCCTCTCCAGCTTCAGGGAGTGGGGGCTACTCTCTAGTCGAAGTGAGCATGCTTCTTGTTGCAGTGACTTCTCTTGTTGTGGACCTTGGGCTCTAGGGTACATGGGCTTCAACAGTTGCAGCATGTGGGTTCCATAGTTATGGCTCTGAGGCTCTAGAGCATAGGCTCCATAGTTGGGGCTCATGGGTTTAGTTGCTCCGCAGCATGTGGGATCTTCCTGGATCAGGGATTCCCTTGTCTCCTGCAATGGCAGGTGAACTCTTTACAATTGAGCTACCAAGGAAGCCCTAGACTTGGGGTTTTATTATACATAAAGTTTCTTGTTTTATCGTTCAGGAATGTTTGAGAGATTATAATCCTTCATAAATCATGCATAGTGGAGTAATCTGAATGAATATCTGAAGTTTTTTCATAATATCTATGAAGATGTAAATGTTGACTTTGAACACAATAATTCTTTTAATTATCAGGGCTAATAAGCTTCTTTTCACAAATATAAGGAAGCTGCCTAGTACAAACATCAAGAATAATACATGCTGAGTGGTGGTATCCACGTTTTCCATCAGGTGAATTTGGTTGGAGATTCCTACATCAGGAAATATATTTACTTTACAAAGTCATTCTTTAGGAAAACTTCAATGATGACAAAGGTAAAACATATGTGTGTGATTATTTTAATGTTCAGATATAAATCCTGTGACAGATACATAGCTATAAAATTATAAAGTGTAAAATCATATATAAACTAGCAGAAATATTGCCAATTGTAAGTGGATATAAAAATATCTGGGTTGAGGTACCACGTTTTTTCCCTCATTACATTTTCATGCTTCCAGCAACACCGGCAAATACACCAGCATCATCAAATATACAAGGGGCAAATAAAATTACTGTGTTTGGAAGAACCCTCTGTTAAAGAAAATGAGAAGAAATAATGCTCTTTTTGTTTGATTATTGGGGCTTTGAGATTTGCATCTGGTTGCTGGAGAAGTGAGATCCAATGAAATTGAAGTGAAGTGTTAGTTGCTCAGTTCTGTCTGACTCTGTGACCCCATAGGCTGTAACCCTCTGGGCTCCTCTGTCCTGAGACTCTCCAGGCAAGAATACTGGACTGGGTAGTCATCCCTTCTCCAGGGCATCTTCTCCAAAACTTCAGAGCTCAAACTCAAGTCTCCTGCATTGTAAATGGATTCACTACTTCTGAACCACTAGGGAAGCCCATTGCAGTTAAAGATGGTCCCTAAATTCCCAAAGATCTTTGCTGTTCTTGACCTGTGATTCCTGTCATCTGTGAGTCAGTTACTGAGAACGAAATGCAAACTTACATGTTCTGAGAAAGAGCTGAGCCATCCAGCCACATCCAGGGATGATTAATCCCTCTTTTATATAATCCAGCCCAACAGTTGTATTTTATTTTGGACCAAATGAAGATCTGTGGGCAAAATCAGAATCATTAGCATTATTCGTAATATTGATGATAACACTTTACTACAGGGCACTCTCATAAAACACTGGGCATGTGTGTCTTCAAATGCCCCTATGACAAATAGAACAGGCACCAATTCCTCCATTGTGCAGAAAATAAATGAAAGTGGAAAAGCCTCATGAACGAGTCACCCAATACTTCATGCCTGGATGAAAGTTATCATTGAAGGGACATGATGGATTAAAATAAATTCCACAGATAACAAAAGAGGTTAATATGGATGCTCTAAACCTAACACTTCTCTTCAACAAAAGGCATCTTAAAAACTGTGATAAGATAGGCCCCACGTCTGGAGATATCCTCAATATTCAGTGCAGAGAACAAATACAGTATTTTTTTAAGCAGCAAGAAAACATAATAAATATACAGCCAATTAATATGGGGAGATTTCAAACTCACTAGAAATCAGGAAAATGCAAATCAAATGACAAATATATTGACAGCTATTCAATTGTTAAAAGTTAAGAGTAATAAGTCCAAGTTGTGGAAAAGCTAAGATCAAAGATATCTTTAAAACTGTTGTTAAAAATATATTGAGGGCTTCCCCTGGTGGTCCAGTGGGTAAGGACACCGCCTTGCAGTGCAAAGGGCTCTGGTTCGATCCCTGGCCTGGGAAGATCCCACGTGCTGCGGAGCAGCTGGACCAATGTGTGCAATCACCGAGTCAAAGCTCTGGGGCACATGCGCCCAGAGCCAGCGCTCTGCAACGACAGACGCCACCGTGATGGAAGGCCCACAGGAGCCAAAGAACAAAGACGATGAAAATAGAGAAATGAAAGACCAATAGAAGTGGCCCACCTGCTCCCCTCCCTCCCCAATCTGACCCCCACCCAAAAATAAAAATAAATAAATAGATCTTTAAAAAAAAATTGAACAATAATTTCAACTTATCATGAAATTTAACTTTTACACACCCAATTATCCAATGATTTCACTCCTCAGGATACTGTGATAAAGAAAAAATAAGACACAGGGGAAAAAACTTAGAAAGTGATATGTCTAGGAATGTTTAATGAAGGACAATTCATAACAACAGAAACTGGAAACATTCCAAATTCCCATCACCTAGAATATGGATAAAATATATTTGTACTAAGAAATATTATATGGCAGTGAACATGAAGAAACTATACCTGCAAGTTTTAAAACTTGTCATCTCATTACTTGCATGTTAACATAAGCAAATACACTTCCTAAGCATTTTACTTATCTATTAAATTGGAGTCATGCTGTCTATTCTGAAGATTTTGTGCAGTGAAATAATGTATGCATCAAAGTTTCTGAAATATTTTGAATATAGGAATACTGTTAATATTCTTCTGTTAAAAATCCAGTTATGTTAGTCATTGTTAATAATTAATACTGTTAATATTCCTCTGGTAATATTCAATATAAAAAGTTAATGCTGTTAACTTATTATATTGATCCCTTTATCTATACAGTGTCCTTCTTTGTCTTTCATTATGAAATTTGTTTTAAAGTGTATTTTGTCTGATAATGAGTATTGTTACACCTGTTTTCTTGACATTTTCATGTGTATGGGTCACTTACCTTGTTTAAGTCTTTTCGTCCCTTCCCATTGTTTTGTTAGGTGATAATTTTAAAAATAATCTTTTCTTGAACTGCATAATTTGACTTGGGTTTATGTCGTGACATCAAATATTCCTAGTATAAATGTAGACAACTAGTCATGACTGAGGACTGGAGGATGGATTCAAAGAATGGGCATGACACGTGCTGGAGCAGCTGGACCAATGTGCAATCACCGAGTCAAAGCTCTGGGGCAATGCGCCCAGAGCCAGCGCCTGACGACAGACGCCACCGTGATGGAAGGCCCACAGGAGCCAAAGAACAAAGACGGATGAAAATAGAGAAATGAAAGACCAATAGAAGTGGCCCACCTGCTCCCCTCCCTCCCCAATCTGACCCCCACCCAAAAATAAAAATAAATAAATAGATCTTTAAAAAAAAATTGAACAATAATTTCAACTTATCATGAAATTTAACTTTTACACACCCAATTATCCAATGATTTCACTCCTCAGGATACTGTGATAAAGAAAAAATAAGACACAGGGGAAAAAACTTAGAAAGTGATATGTCTAGGAATGTTTAATGAAGGACAATTCATAACAACAGAAACTGGAAACATTCCAAATTCCCATCACCTAGAATATGGATAAAATATATTTGTACTAAGAAATATTATATGGCAGTGAACATGAAGAAACTATACCTGCAAGTTTTAAAACTTGTCATCTCATTACTTGCATGTTAACATAAGCAAATACACTTCCTAAGCATTTTACTTATCTATTAAATTGGAGTCATGCTGTCTATTCTGAAGATTTTGTGCAGTGAAATAATGTATGCATCAAAGTTTCTGAAATATTTTGAATATAGGAATACTGTTAATATTCTTCTGTTAAAAATCCAGTTATGTTAGTCATTGTTAATAATTAATACTGTTAATATTCCTCTGGTAATATTCAATATAAAAAGTTAATGCTGTTAACTTATTATATTGATCCCTTTATCTATACAGTGTCCTTCTTTGTCTTTCATTATGAAATTTGTTTTAAAGTGTATTTTGTCTGATAATGAGTATTGTTACACCTGTTTTCTTGACATTTTCATGTGTATGGGTCACTTACCTTGTTTAAGTCTTTTCGTCCCTTCCCATTGTTTTGTTAGGTGATAATTTTAAAAATAATCTTTTCTTGAACTGCATAATTTGACTTGGGTTTATGTCGTGACATCAAATATTCCTAGTATAAATGTAGACAACTAGTCATGACTGAGGACTGGAGGATGGATTCATGAATGGCATGATGAGGAAATATTTAATACCATCACCTTTGTCATGAGGGTATATTTAATATTGTTTGTAATTTATTCTTTCAAGGAGAATTTATTTTTATCAAAGGAAATCTAAAAATTAAATTATTTGATAACATTAAAGCTGAACATAAGGACTAAGGGAGAGAAAGAGAGATATTTTGAAAATGATAGGCTTTGGATGGATGGATGCTAGGTACAGCGTGGTTGGGAATGTAGTCATTCCTCAGGATAATTAGTGAGAAATATTCTTAGGAATTTGTTGAAAATGGCATTATGATTCATAGAAATTTTTCACTGACAATGGAAATGAAATAATAATGGATGTGAGGAAAGGTGTCTGTACTGCAACCTAGTTTTATTGCGAGGCACGCTCAATGAAGCACCCAACTCCGCTCGTGATGGCTGGAAAAGAGGTTTATTAGGCTGGCGCCAGCGACCACCCGAGAGGAACAAGGTTTCCTGCGAGGGCCCCGACTTGAGGCCAGAGATGACTTTTAAAGGCTGGGAGAATTAATGGCACGAGACCGTTCCCTGGTACCCGCACACCTGCACATTCCAGTGTCTATGACAACAAGAAACAAACAGGTCTGGTGACCAGGAAACAGAGATCAATAAAACATATAATCAACCTGCATCCTACGGGTAGCATAATAACCCAGGGGCTTTCTACAACAGTTATGCATTCTTGCTTAACATAATTGTCTAGGGCTTTTCGTGATTCACAAACAGTTTTGGTTTAGGTTGCAATCAATCAAGATTAACAGAAAACAATCAGTGTTAACAGAAAGTAATTTAGTCTTAACAGTGAAAACTTTTTTTTAAAGTGTATTTTGTCTGATAATGAGTATTGTTACACCTGTTTTCTTGACATTTTCATGTGTATGGGTCACTTACCTTGTTTAAGTCTTTTCGTCCCTTCCCATTGTTTTGTTAGGTGATAATTTTAAAAATAATCTTTTCTTGAACTGCATAATTTGACTTGGGTTTATGTCGTGACATCAAATATTCCTAGTATAAATGTAGACAACTAGTCATGACTGAGGACTGGAGGATGGATTCATGAATGGCATGATGAGGAAATATTTAATACCATCACCTTTGTCATGAGGGTATATTTAATATTGTTTGTAATTTATTCTTTCAAGGAGAATTTATTTTTATCAAAGGAAATCTAAAAATTAAATTATTTGATAACATTAAAGCTGAACATAAGGACTAAGGGAGAGAAAGAGAGATATTTTGAAAATGATAGGCTTTGGATGGATGGATGCTAGGTACAGCGTGGTTGGGAATGTAGTCATTCCTCAGGATAATTAGTGAGAAATATTCTTAGGAATTTGTTGAAAATGGCATTATGATTCATAGAAATTTTTCACTGACAATGGAAATGAAATAATAATGGATGTGAGGAAAGGTGTCTGTACTGCAACCTAGTTTTATTGCGAGGCACGCTCAATGAAGCACCCAACTCCGCTCGTGATGGCTGGAAAAGAGGTTTATTAGGCTGGCGCCAGCGACCACCCGAGAGGAACAAGGTTTCCTGCGAGGGCCCCGACTTGAGGCCAGAGATGACTTTTAAAGGCTGGGAGAATTAATGGCACGAGACCGTTCCCTGGTACCCGCACACCTGCACATTCCAGTGTCTATGACAACAAGAAACAAACAGGTCTGGTGACCAGGAAACAGAGATCAATAAAACATATAATCAACCTGCATCCTACGGGTAGCATAATAACCCAGGGGCTTTCTACAACAGTTATGCATTCTTGCTTAACATAATTGTCTAGGGGCTTTTCGTGATTCACAAACAGTTTTGGTTTAGGTTGCAATCAATCAAGATTAACAGAAAACAATCAGTGTTAACAGAAAGTAATTTAGTCTAACAGGTGAGTTACTAATAGGTAACCCAGGAAACAAGGAATGAATCATTAAGTAAATCTAAGTAAATCATTTTATATTATGTGTCCCCTTTTACAGTTTGAAAAGTAGAACTTGAAGTACTGCAAATTTGCAATGAAAATGAATCAGATGGAAACAAGATAACTGCATGGGCGATTAAACCTCAGTCTCCTCAGATCTTGTAGAGTATGAAAACAATTTCTCAGAGGCATTTGAAAATCAAAAATGTACATACCATACTTAGAGGTTCAGTTGTCCTTTTGATTGGAGCCCAAAGTCTCCTATTTTCTGGAGGGATATGATAAGCTAAACTCTTTTCAAAATAGCCTAAGTGTGAGAATTTCCTGTCCAAACCCAAAGTGACACAATCATGAGAAATCAACTTTTTCCATTCTTGTTTCATCTGAGCCTTCACAGGGCAGTCTGTAAATGTCACAGACATTGCTGCTTCTTATCTGGATATATAGTTTTAAATTTCTCCTTTATAGCCAACTCTAGCAGGTCTCATTTATGAAAGTGACCTGAGCTCCCCACTAAAGGACGCAGGACTTTCTGGCCAACAGAAGGTATGTGGCCCTCCTCTCCTGTCTCTCTACTGGACCCACTCACTTAGTGGGAAAAAATAAATGTTAGATATGCTGCAACTGAGCTACAGTTAATATACAACAAAATCAAAGCTGAACATTATTCTTTCCTTTAACTCAGTTTTTGAAAAATAACTTTTTTATTTTTAAAAATAAAAACAGCCATAAAATAGCAAATATGATAACAGATTTCTCCAAGTATTCAAATTATTGCCTGTGGAATGCTAGTCAAGTTCATGCCCATATGCATACTTGGGTTTGTATATATTAAGTGAAACCCATGGACATCATGAGAGGACAATTAGTTTGATTTTTGATAATTAGTAGAATGTAGGATTTTGTAGAATAACATGTTATAATATAATATAATTTGTTTTTTTAAAGGGGCTTTTCGTGATTCACAAACAGTTTTGGTTTAGGTTGCAATCAATCAAGATTAACAGAAAACAATCAGTGTTAACAGAAAGTAATTTAGTCTAACAGGTGAGTTACTAATAGGTAACCCAGGAAACAAGGAATGAATCATTAAGTAAATCTAAGTAAATCATTTTATATTATGTGTCCCCTTTTACAGTTTGAAAAGTAGAACTTGAAGTACTGCAAATTTGCAATGAAAATGAATCAGATGGAAACAAGATAACTGCATGGGCGATTAAACCTCAGTCTCCTCAGATCTTGTAGAGTATGAAAACAATTTCTCAGAGGCATTTGAAAATCAAAAATGTACATACCATACTTAGAGGTTCAGTTGTCCTTTTGATTGGAGCCCAAAGTCTCCTATTTTCTGGAGGGATATGATAAGCTAAACTCTTTTCAAAATAGCCTAAGTGTGAGAATTTCCTGTCCAAACCCAAAGTGACACAATCATGAGAAATCAACTTTTTCCATTCTTGTTTCATCTGAGCCTTCACAGGGCAGTCTGTAAATGTCACAGACATTGCTGCTTCTTATCTGGATATATAGTTTTAAATTTCTCCTTTTATAGCCAACTCTAGCAGGTCTCATTTATGAAAGTGACCTGAGCTCCCCACTAAAGGACGCAGGACTTTCTGGCCAACAGAAGGTATGTGGCCCTCCTCTCCTGTCTCTCTACTGGACCCACTCACTTAGTGGGAAAAAATAAATGTTAGATATGCTGCAACTGAGCTACAGTTAATATACAACAAAATCAAAGCTGAACATTATTCTTTCCTTTAACTCAGTTTTTGAAAAATAACTTTTTTATTTTTAAAAATAAAAACAGCCATAAAATAGCAAATATGATAACAGATTTCTCCAAGTATTCAAATTATTGCCTGTGGAATGCTAGTCAAGTTCATGCCCATATGCATACTTGGGTTTGTATATATTAAGTGAAACCCATGGACATCATGAGAGGACAATTAGTTTGATTTTTGATAATTAGTAGAATGTAGGATTTTGTAGAATAACATGTTAATAATATAATATAATAATAACATTTTATAAACAGTATGTCTCTCAATCTTTATAGATTCATCTGGATAAAAAGCCCAAACATTATTCCTCATATATGTACTTTGAATAATGAAAGCAGCTTGATTTTTAATAAAAATCAATATGAGGTAGCTTCCTAAATGCTAGTTTAAACTTAACTGTAATTAATGAAGGATTTTTAAAAATACTGAACAAACATTACAAGAAACATGTACCATAGTAATTAAAGACATGCCTGCTTAATTAATTACTTTAGGGTCTAACTGATGTGAATCACAAACATAGAAATTATAGCATAGAAACTGTGTAGTTAAAAACCTGATCTTTATTGAGAGTACCTGATTGACTTCTTAGTGTTAAATGCATTATGCATTGTGTATTCTTATTTCCATTTTAGATTATCAATATCAGTTTCTAGATACTAAATAATTTGTCAAGATTACACTTCTTAAAGTTTCAAAGCCGTAATTAATTTCTAGATCTTTCTGACTAATGCATCCATTGACTGAATTTGTAAGGTTCATTATCTGGGTTTGTAAAGTAATTAGCCTCACTTATACAATTAAAATGATCTTTACTAAGATCATTTTAGGATCTTTCTGTAAGTTTGAGCCAACAGTGTTCTTCTGTAAATGACCTATACTTACTTATCATTTTGTGGGTTCAGATCTTCGCCACTAAAGCATTTAATTTGTAAAATAGGTGTCTTTTAGTCCTTTCCTATTGTTTCATTTTTAATATTATTTAGGCTATGTGTAAGCTTAGTGTATTTATAACATTTTTCAATGTATGAGATACTTCCTCTATTTTTAAAGTTTTCTCAGATTTCCTCAACCATTTAAAATGAGGACCATTTAGCATTCTTTTAAATAAATAAATGTAAGTCACCAATTACTATAATTTAGTGTTGAAAATCCCAACTTTACTTTTTCCCCAACTTTAAAGTACTTAGTCTATAACCATTGTTGGATTTCAAAATTATCAAAATTATAGTTGAATCTCTCTCTTCTAATGCAATATTTTCATTTTAGTACAAGCACTATAATCTTGTAATACAGGCACTTGATATAAGGACTACAATATTTTCTGTGGAAACTGGTTTTAACTTAATGGGATATTATTAACCATGAACTTCTTTATCCCTCCCTAATTCATGGCTTTTCATTGTTTTAATCAATAATATATTGTCAGAGGTAGAATATCTTTTTCTTTTTTGAAAATGTATTCTACCTTGAGATACTTGTTTCAAGCTCTAAAGAATTTAGAATCAAGTCTTAAGGTTATTCAACTGCAAAGTGAGCACTAGACTGTTTGCCACACCCATGTTACTGTAATCCAAGCCTCATCTCATGCACACCATTCATTTCTAAGCATACTTGCTCACAGTCCTTGACATCATTCAGCTGCAAAGATGAATAGCCAAGGAGTAACCTATGCAGACCGGAAGGCAAAGGACTGCAAGAGGCAGCAAAGAAAACTGAAGGCTTCTAAAAATTGCGTCTTAATAACGGAGCAGGAATTAACATATGCAGAATTAAATCTTCAAAATGCTTCTCAGAATCTTGAAGGAAAAGACAGGAGCTACCACTGCAAAGGTAAAACATTACAGCCTTTAGATGGAAGTTTTCCAGGATATGTAGTTGGGGTGCAGAGGTGTGTCAAGGGTAGGGGATAAGCTCATATATTTTTCATCTTGAGAAACAGAGGTTAAAGTTGGACACAGGATTCTGATGTGAAATTGGAGAACCACTCTCATTCTGGCACTGAAGTAATTGAAAGATTTGGATCAACATACATGTAACATTAGATTATATTTGCTGAGAGACAGACTACCATGGTGGAAGTTGGGTTTGGGGTCCAAGTTTATATGCGTAGCTCCTTGTTTGTGTGGGTTCTCGTGTATGTACGCTCTCTAAGCAACTGTCCCCAGCCCTCCTCTCTCTGTGTCCTGTTCTCTCCCTCCAGGTTCACCATCACCTCCAGAGAAGCTCATTGCTGGGGTCCTGGGAATCATCTGCCTTGTCTTGATGTCCACTGTGGTAACAGTGATCCTTGTTACTCCCTGTAGGTACATTTTCAAAAAATTGCAAGGGAACCTTTCACTTTAATGATGTCGGTGCCTCTAAACACTTCATAAGATTATGGAATAGGCCTGTCATTAAAGTACATGCATTCAGACTAAATGTGAGATGGTAATTCTGAATCCATCAAAAATAAACAACACAGAATATTTTCAGAGAGTGCATAGTTGTGTATTCTGATGCCATAATTCAAATACATGCTTTAGGAGACTGAAAGATCTTACTGAGAAGCAAATATTAACTCTTCAGATGGCTTAAAACAAATACAGTAAGAGGTGGTGACATCTGTTCCTATAGGCCTTTTTTTTTTTTTAAAAAATGTATTTATTTATTTTTGGCTATTCTGGGTTTTCACTGCTGCCACAGGCTCTTCTCTCATTGCAGGGAGTGGGAGCGACTCTCTAGGTGACATGAGCAGGCTTCTTGATGCAGTGACGTCTCTGGTTGTGGAACTCGGGCTCTAGGGCACACGGGATTCAGTGGCTAGGGTACATGGGCTCCATAGTTGTGGCTCCGAGGCTCTAGAGGACGGGTTCCATGGTTGTGGCTCACAGGCTTAGTTGCTCCACAGCATGTGGGATCCTCCCGGCTCAGGGATTGAGCTGTCTCCTGCATTGGCAGGCGAACTCTTCACCACTGAGCTACCAGGGAAGCCCTTCCTATAGGCTTTTGAAATACTTTTTCCACCAAATCTTCATTACTTGATTAATTTTTCTTAATAAAATCAGTTTTATTTTACATTATTCTAATCCTAAACAATAAGCCAAATTTTAAGCTTGCCCACTAAAATCATCATGATTTATTTAAGGCAATATTAACTTTCCACTGATTAATTTTGTAGCTCTTCTAGTACGGGAGCAGAATAACTCCTCTCCGATAACAAGACTCCAGAAAGGTATTGATGGTTTTCAAAGTTTTGATGTAAGTACCGTCTGTACTTTGTCTCTCTTAGGCTAGTGAAAAGAGAAGAGATTTTGCAGTGGAAAATAGATTGTAAACTGGGGAAAGATATTTTTAAGTAATGATTATAGGAGAGTGTTTCTGCCTATGCAACAATACAATTACCATATGCATCGTGTCTAAATCCACTGTGGTACAGTGATCCTTGTTACTCCCTGTAGGTACATTTTCAAAAAATTGCAAGGGAACCTTTCACTTTAATGATGTCGGTGCCTCTAAACACTTCATAAGATTATGGAATAGGCCTGTCATTAAAGTACATGCATTCAGACTAAATGTGAGATGGTAATTCTGAATCCATCAAAAATAAACAACACAGAATATTTTCAGAGAGTGCATAGTTGTGTATTCTGATGCCATAATTCAAATACATGCTTTAGGAGACTGAAAGATCTTACTGAGAAGCAAATATTAACTCTTCAGATGGCTTAAAACAAATACAGTAAGAGGTGGTGACATCTGTTCCTATAGGCCTTTTTTTTTTTTTAAAAAATGTATTTATTTATTTTTGGCTATTCTGGGTTTTCACTGCTGCCACAGGCTCTTCTCTCATTGCAGGGAGTGGGAGCGACTCTCTAGGTGACATGAGCAGGCTTCTTGATGCAGTGACGTCTCTGGTTGTGGAACTCGGGCTCTAGGGCACACGGGATTCAGTGGCTAGGGTACATGGGCTCCATAGTTGTGGCTCCGAGGCTCTAGAGGACGGGTTCCATGGTTGTGGCTCACAGGCTTAGTTGCTCCACAGCATGTGGGATCCTCCCGGCTCAGGGATTGAGCTGTCTCCTGCATTGGCAGGCGAACTCTTCACCACTGAGCTACCAGGGAAGCCCTTCCTATAGGCTTTTGAAATACTTTTTCCACCAAATCTTCATTACTTGATTAATTTTTCTTAATAAAATCAGTTTTATTTTACATTATTCTAATCCTAAACAATAAGCCAAATTTTAAGCTTGCCCACTAAAATCATCATGATTTATTTAAGGCAATATTAACTTTCCACTGATTAATTTTGTAGCTCTTCTAGTACGGGAGCAGAATAACTCCTCTCCGATAACAAGACTCCAGAAAGGTATTGATGGTTTTCAAAGTTTTGATGTAAGTACCGTCTGTACTTTGTCTCTCTTAGGCTAGTGAAAAGAGAAGAGATTTTGCAGTGGAAAATAGATTGTAAACTGGGGAAAGATATTTTTAAGTAATGATTATAGGAGAGTGTTTCTGCCTATGCAACAATACAATTACCATATGCATCATTGTCAGTTGGCTCAAATTTCCTGCTGCTATAACATGAGACAAATAATGATGCTATTCTAAAATGGAGGTTTCACTTCTTGATTTTCAGGACATGTAACGAGTGGATCTTTGTGTATGTTTGCTTTATATGGAGACATAAATTGGAGTATGAGAGACTGACTCTGTCTGAGAATGTCTGAGTGTGGTTTGTTTTATATGAATGAGCCCTGAGGATACATAGATATGTTATGTATACATGTATAGACATATATGTTTGTCTCTATCCATATAAGTAAGTGAATTGTTATTTTTTCAATCTTAAACTATTTTTGGATGATTATTCACGGTCTTTCTTCAGAATCTCATTGTGCTCATTGTCCAAAAGACTGGTTTACGTATTCCAACAACTGCTATTATACTACTTTTGAAAGAAAAACATGGAAGGAGAGTTTGACAGCCTGTGCTTCTAAGAACTCTACCCTGCTTTACATAGATAATGAAGAGGAACTGGTAAGACATTACATGTTTCCAACACTTTGTTAAAGGCTTGAGTTTGTCAACATTTACTCCTTAGGATTCACTTGTGGTTTTGTACATATTTGGAGTGTGTTTAAGGTTTGTTATTTCATTAAACAATGGAATACAACTTTATGATATTTATATTTTTATTGTATTAATGCATGCCTTATTTCCATTAGGCTTTTCATTGAAAACCATACTTCTACAAGGGCTCATATATTCTTAAACCAACTGTGCTATTTAACGTTACCATAAATCCAGGAAAGTATGCATATCATACGTTTGCATATTGATCAAAGAATGAATAGATGATTGCACATCAGATCCTGGGTTAGAAGTTTCCACTTTCCAGCAGCCCTATCCTTTGTCATTTCTCATCACCTCTATGTCCTCTTTATCTACCCACCGTCTCGATGTTTAATGTCATAGAATCTCCTTGCATGTTTTTTCACTTCATATATGTGGAATCCTACAGTATGCATTTTTTCTCTCAGTCTCCACTCACCCCCATATACTTCCTCCATAGTCTTGCATTTACATGTGGTTTGTTAATTTTCACTGCTTATCATGTAAATATAACATTTAAAATCCATTCTATCTGATGTCTCTGAGTGGAGATG
Source organism: Tragulus kanchil (assembly GCA_022376925.1). Taxonomy (NCBI): domain Eukaryota; kingdom Metazoa; phylum Chordata; class Mammalia; order Artiodactyla; family Tragulidae; genus Tragulus; species Tragulus kanchil. The sequence continues at coordinate 279,095,843 of JAIOJX010000004.1, forward strand.
GGGTCTTATGCCTTCAGGGATGAATAGCCTGTCTGGGTTCAGTACTTTTAGTCATGGGATCTACTTTGCTGGCCTCACCTCCACCCCTACCCACAACTCTGGGTCTCTTTGTGGAAGCTGGAGAAGTACTTCCTCTGACTGGTCCTTGTTAGCAGGTGTCCTGATAGATCACCTTTTAAGGCTCATCTGGTGTTGCCTACAGGATCCCTCTCAACACAGAGAATGGCTTACCTGTGCCACCTCCCACAGCTCGGGTGGGTGTTGGCTATAGGGGAGCAGCAGCCCGAGGTCACTTCCTTCTTTTGAGGAGGATATTGGATGCCCCTGATTGTTCCCTAACCTCCCACCTCATTCTCTCATCATGGAGACGTGATGAGAGATTACAGTGGAGTGAGGCTGCCTTTAGGTCTCCAGCCATTTCACTCTCTCTTTACCCCTTTCAGAGTTCTCCATTCTTGTGTGTTTAATGGGTTTTCAGTGTTTATAGCTGTACATCTCAGGGAGTGGCAGAGAGAAATGAGTCTCTGACCCCTGGTCTTATCCCCTGGAATCCACCAATATAGAAACAGATCGCATAGGGGTTTATCCAGTCACAGCGTGGTGTGGGGTTCAGAAAAACACAACTTTATCTTTAATGTCACTTATTTTCTCCATTTCAGTCCCTTCATTTCCTTCTAAAACTGCAGCTCTGAGAAGCACATAATCGTAGAGAAATCCCTTGATAGGGTCACACTATCCAGAGAGATGAAGTTCGCAGAATCTGAAAACATTTAAAGTCTTGCTATGTTTCCTATGTTCATTTTGACGACATGGGTAACAATTAAACTATATGAGTCAGACTTCTCCTTATGAACATAAGAAAAGCAACGAAACTGCTATGCAGAAGTCTTGAGTTTTTTTAACTCCAAAGTACAAAAGACATAGGTTAATATTTTGACAAATATTTAAACTTTCAGTTTTGTATTTTTATTGTTACATTACTTTCTAATGCTCTCATACTGTTCAGGAAACTAAAGATCCTAGGAAAGCACACACTACTTGCTCTTGAAGAATTAATAAAATCTTTAATTGTGATTAAGTGAAATTACCTTTGTGTAGAAATTCCTGAAGTCCCTATCAATTACATCATGGATTTCAGTCTTTCGTGAAAGCCGTGATCAGCCGTGGATGTGGCGAAATGGCTCAACTTGCCGACTGAGGTAAGTTTTAAAAATAATGCTACATGGGGGAGAAGAATCTTAAAAATAAATATTTTGAGAATGGTGTTAATACATTTGTTTTGATGCAATTATAAAATGATGAAGGAAGATAAGTATGAAATTAGTCTCAACACCCAAGAGAATGGACTGTGCCACCTCCCACAGCTCGGGTGGGTGTTGGCATGGGAGCAGCAGCCCGAGGTCACTTCCTTCTTTTGAGGAGGATATTGGATGCCCCTGATTGTTCCCTAACCTCCCACCTCATTCTCTCATCATGGAGACGTGATGAGAGATTACAGTGGAGTGAGGCTGCCTTTAGGTCTCCAGCCATTTCACTCTCTCTTTACCCCTTTCAGAGTTCTCCATTCTTGTGTGTTTAATGGGTTTTCAGTGTTTATAGCTGTACATCTCAGGGAGTGGCAGAGAGAAATGAGTCTCTGACCCCTGGTCTTATCCCCTGGAATCCACCAATATAGAAACAGATCGCATAGGGGTTTATCCAGTCACAGCGTGGTGTGGGGTTCAGAAAAACACAACTTTATCTTTAATGTCACTTATTTTCTCCATTTCAGTCCCTTCATTTCCTTCTAAAACTGCAGCTCTGAGAAGCACATAATCGTAGAAATCCCTTGATAGGGTCACACTATCCAGAGAGATGAAGTTCGCAGAATCTGAAAACATTTAAAGTCTTGCTATGTTTCCTATGTTCATTTTGACGACATGGGTAACAATTAAACTATATGAGTCAGACTTCTCCTTATGAACATAAGAAAAGCAACGAAACTGCTATGCAGAAGTCTTGAGTTTTTTTAACTCCAAAGTACAAAAGACATAGGTTAATATTTTGACAAATATTTAAACTTTCAGTTTTGTATTTTTATTGTTACATTACTTTCTAATGCTCTCATACTGTTCAGGAAACTAAAGATCCTAGGAAAGCACACACTACTTGCTCTTGAAGAATTAATAAAATCTTTAATTGTGATTAAGTGAAATTACCTTTGTGTAGAAATTCCTGAAGTCCCTATCAATTACATCATGGATTTCAGTCTTTCGTGAAAGCCGTGATCAGCCGTGGATGTGGCGAAATGGCTCAACTTGCCGACTGAGGTAAGTTTTTAAAAATAATGCTACATGGGGGAGAAGAATCTTAAAAATAAATATTTTGAGAATGGTGTTAATACATTTGTTTTGATGCAATTATAAAATGATGAAGGAAGATGTTGAAAGTTAATGAAATGTTGATGTAGATATTCAAGAATAGATTACTCAGTAGCACATTTTCCTAATAACAAACTTTTACTGAAATTATATTAAAAACACCATCACCCACTTTCAAGCTGTATTTTATTATAATTATATGACAAATGCTGTCATTTAATGAGTTTCCCCTGTATGATGATACAGAATTGAATGATATTCAATTGAATGATATTCAATTTTTTTGCATTACAGGATAAGAGACCTGTTTCCTGAAAAACGGAATTGTGCTGTGCTACTCTTGGGGAGCATAGAGTCAGATGATTGTGAATATCGGAATAGGTATAATTGCAAGTACAAGCTTGAGAATTAAAAGTGAGTAAAGGAAATAGCATGAAGGCCTGTACTATCATACAAATAGTACCAATATGAAATACCAATAACCTTATGACTGCATAAATTTCAAGATGAATTGTATTATTTTTTCTAACAGTGAAAGTTTTTCAAAATCTGGGAAGTATAATATGCACACCAAAGATGAAGATATCATTTCTTTGGTGTCTGAATAGTTTTGCTCAACAATATGTTTATTTGCATGCAACTTTCTCATAGATTAGATGGTGTGCGAACCCATGAATAGGAAACATCAAAAACAGGAGAACAGCGACCAAGAGGAGATTACCAAGGGCTATGGGGAGGTGGGAATAGGAAATAACTGCTAACCAGTTGATCAAAGACGCATACTTTCTACATTATAATGGTGGTGATGGTGGTAAAATACTGATGTATTTAAAAATCAGTGGTTATAGACTTTACACGGATGGAGTTTATGCTGCGTAAATTGCACCTCTATAAAGTTGCTTTTAAAAAACTGCTTGAAGAAAACCCTTCCCCCCCCAAAAAAAAACACTGCTAGGAACTACATTTAATCTTTCAATTGTGAAGAGAGTCATCTTTGTAACATTGACTCGTCTAATCAATATAATGCTTTATATGTCCAAGAATTTGGGTTTTCTCTTAATTCCTCTCTATTTTATTTACATATTTTTGGACAAACCAGGTGTCGTGTGGGATTTTATTTCCCAACCAAGAATCAGACCTGCATCTGGGACAGTGGGGAGCACGGAGTTCCAACCACCAAACCACCAGAGAAATCCACTTATTAGGTTTTACATTTTACAATATTGAGCACTGACAGTACTATCAGCATTTCATGCTCATGCTTTCATAGATAGCAACTTTGGTTTTCAATTTTTAGTAATTTTTGTTGCTGTAACAGAAAGAAAATAAGCCTTACAGGCTGATCTTATGGCCAATGACTTCTCCAATTTTATATATTAATCCTATTGTTTCAAATAGGTATTCTTCTGGAGTTTTACATATTAAAGCAGCCATTGCATCTGCAATAATCACACTTTTTATTTCTTATCTCAGGTGCAATTTCTTACTTTTTTTCTTGACCATTTTTTTACAGGGCAGACTTCAATTTCCAGTGCTGAAGAGAAGGTACACCAAAGGTCCTTTATTATGGGAATCTATTCCAATATTTTATCCTCAAGTATGAGGTTTAAAGGTTTTTTGTCATACCTTTCTAATATGAATGCAATTCCATATTATTCATATTTTTCTTATAGGTTTTGTTACCCAGTCAGTCGTGTTAAGATTTTCATTATTATTTCTTCAGTGAAATGAGATATGATTTTTAAACTAATGTGTATGAAGTATCTATTTTCCATCCAATGTTAACCAATCAAGCATTCCTGAAATAAAATCACAGTGATCATTCTGTACTTTGCTTCTTTTAAATCAGTGCATATGACATATTTAGATTAAGATGTCTTTATCCATGTTCGCAAAGACATTGGAGTGAGTTCATTAATACTTTCGAAGTTGACAGATTTTCTTGTCGAGGCTGTGTTAAGAGGCGTCTCTCTGTTTCAGCTGCCTGGAAAGTGTGAAAATCCCAGTATATTTCTAAGTGTGATTGTTTTTTTTTTTTTCTTTACTACTGATGCCTTTAGAGCGCCTGTGTAGGAAGGTTTATACAATGAACTCCGTATATTGAAAACATGTTAAGTCTCTTCAGGTTTCTAATGGTCCTACATTTGGTAATTTGCATTTTCTCGTTCCAACCACTGCATAAACCACCAAAGGACAAACCAGGTGTCGTGGGATTTTATTTCCCAACCAAGAATCAGACCTGCATCTGGGACAGTGGGGAGCACGGAGTTCCAACCACCAAACCACCAGAGAAATCCACTTATTAGGTTTTACATTTTACAATATTGAGCACTGACAGTACTATCAGCATTTCATGCTCATGCTTTCATAGATAGCAACTTTGGTTTTCAATTTTTAGTAATTTTTGTTGCTGTAACAGAAAGAAAATAAGCCTTACAGGCTGATCTTATGGCCAATGACTTCTCCAATTTTATATATTAATCCTATTGTTTCAAATAGGTATTCTTCTGGAGTTTTACATATTAAAGCAGCCATTGCATCTGCAATAATCACACTTTTTATTTCTTATCTCAGGTGCAATTTCTTACTTTTTTTCTTGACCATTTTTTTACAGGGCAGACTTCAATTTCCAGTGCTGAAGAGAAGGTACACCAAAGGTCCTTTATTATGGGAATCTATTCCAATATTTTATCCTCAAGTATGAGGTTTAAAGGTTTTTTGTCATACCTTTCTAATATGAATGCAATTCCATATTATTCATATTTTTCTTATAGGTTTTGTTACCCAGTCAGTCGTGTTAAGATTTTCATTATTATTTCTTCAGTGAAATGAGATATGATTTTTAAACTAATGTGTATGAAGTATCTATTTTCCATCCAATGTTAACCAATCAAGCATTCCTGAAATAAAATCACAGTGATCATTCTGTACTTTGCTTCTTTTAAATCAGTGCATATGACATATTTAGATTAAGATGTCTTTATCCATGTTCGCAAAGACATTGGAGTGAGTTCATTAATACTTTCGAAGTTGACAGATTTTCTTGTCGAGGCTGTGTTAAGAGGCGTCTCTCTGTTTCAGCTGCCTGGAAAGTGTGAAAATCCCAGTATATTTCTAAGTGTGATTGTTTTTTTTTTTTTCTTTACTACTGATGCCTTTAGAGCGCCTGTGTAGGAAGGTTTATACAATGAACTCCGTATATTGAAAACATGTTAAGTCTCTTCAGGTTTCTAATGGTCCTACATTTGGTAATTTGCATTTTCTCGACGTTCTCTATTTTACCTAGTTAGTAAAATGTCTTCATAGTATGGCTTCATTATCCATTTAACATCTGTGAAATTTATAAAGCTATTGTCATACTCACTATAGATGGAAAAGATGTATATCTTCTCATTTTTTTTTCAAATGTCATTTATCAATTAAATTGCCTTTCAAGAGAAAATGACTGTGGCCCTTTGTATTCCTCTCTACTCTAATTGTTTTCTTTGTCATTTTTTCTCATTTCTGTTCTTTTTGCTTCTTTATTCGGATTACTTGAATTTCATTTTTCCTAAATCACTTTTTAATTTTGAGTCTCTTCTGGTGCATCCTCAAATAGTTTTCTTTCTTATTTTTGCTTGCGATGCATGTATACACTTAAGGCAATTTGTATTTCACAAGACATTTTTACTATTATAGTTTCTTTTTCACTAATATACAACTTGAGAACTTCTAGTGTAGAGATTTCCTTGGTTTGTAAGTTATTTTGAAATGCGTAACTGCACTTTCAGTTCAGTTCAGTTCAGTCACCCAATCGTGTCTGACTCTTTGAGACCCCATGGACTGCAGCATGCCAAGCTTCCCTATCCTTCACCATCTCCTGAAACTTGCTCAAACTCGTGTCCATTGACTCAGTCATGCCCTCCAACCATCTCCTCCTCTGTCCTCTCCTGCCTTCTATTTTTTCCCCAAGATCAGGCTCTTTTCCAGTGAGTCGTCTCTGTGTATCAGGTGGTCAAAGTATTGGAGGCTCAGCTTCAGCTTCGTTCCTTCCAATGAATATCCTTGGCCTTTAAGATGTCTTTATCCATGTTCAAGACATTGGAGTGAGTTCATTAATACTTTGAAGTTGACAGATTTTCTTGTCGAGGCTGTGTTAAGAGGCGTCTCTCTGTTTCAGCTGCCTGGAAAGTGTGAAAATCCCAGTATATTTCTAAGTGTGATTGTTTTTTTTCTTTACTACTGATGCCTTTAGAGCGCCTGTGTAGGAAGGTTTATACAATGAACTCCTATATTGAAAACATGTTAAGTCTCTTCAGGTTTCTAATGGTCCTACATTTGGTAATTTGCATTTTCTCGACGTTCTCTATTTTACCTAGTTAGTAAAATGTCTTCATAGTATGGCTTCATTATCCATTTAACATCTGTGAAATTTATAAAGCTATTGTCATACTCACTATAGATGGAAAAGATGTATATCTTCTCATTTTTTTTTCAAATGTCATTTATCAATTAAATTGCCTTTCAAGAGAAAATGACTGTGGCCCTTTGTATTCCTCTCTACTCTAATTGTTTTCTTTGTCATTTTTTCTCATTTCTGTTCTTTTTGCTTCTTTATTCGGATTACTTGAATTTCATTTTTCCTAAATCACTTTTTAATTTTGAGTCTCTTCTGGTGCATCCTCAAATAGTTTTCTTTCTTATTTTTTGCTTGCGATGCATGTATACACTTAAGGCAATTTGTATTTCACAAGACATTTTTACTATTATAGTTTCTTTTTCACTAATATACAACTTGAGAACTTCTAGTGTAGAGATTTCCTTGGTTTGTAAGTTATTTTGAAATGCGTAACTGCACTTTCAGTTCAGTTCAGTTCAGTCACCCAATCGTGTCTGACTCTTTGAGACCCCATGGACTGCAGCATGCCAAGCTTCCCTATCCTTCACCATCTCCTGAAACTTGCTCAAACTCGTGTCCATTGACTCAGTCATGCCCTCCAACCATCTCCTCCTCTGTCCTCTCCTGCCTTCTATTTTTTCCCCAAGATCAGGCTCTTTTCCAGTGAGTCGTCTCTGTGTATCAGGTGGTCAAAGTATTGGAGGCTCAGCTTCAGCTTCGTTCCTTCCAATGAATATCTAGAGCTGATGGCCTTTAAGATTGACTGGTTTGATCTGCTTGCCGTCCAAGGGACTTTCAAGAGTCTTCTCCAACAGCAGAGTTCAAAGGCGTCAATTCTTCATCACTCAGCCTTCTTTATTGTCCAGCTCTCATATCCATACATGGCTATTGGGAAAACCATTGGTTTGAGAATATGGACATTTTCCAGCAAGATGATGTCTGCAATTCAAGACGCTGTCTAGGTTTGTCATTGTAACTGAACTTATTTAAGTATTTGAACCTAAAATGGGATAAAGATTTTCAAATTTTTGGTTATTGTCTTCTACTTTAAACTGTAGAGACTTTCTTCGAATCTGGAAACATTCTACATCTCTATTAAATGTGGCTGGTGTGAGTGAGGAGTCAATCTTAAATTTTTATTTCTTTATAATTAATTAAAAATTAATTGGAATACTCACTTTTCAAGTGCTCATGTGCCAAACTTGACTGAAGGTTACTGCAGTGACACTACAGTCCTATATATTTTTTTATAATGTAACTGGGATTATGAATGTATAGCTAATTTGGGGGGAATTTTACAGACATTAAGAATATGAGTATGCTCTACTTGTTTGTACATGTGTGTGTGTTCATGCATGTATTGATTGTCTAGTTTATGTCTTTCTATACTCTTACCAGTGTATCTGCTTGCTTGATATGCAGTGGATTGTTTAAATCTCCATTTATGAAGTTTACCTACCTACTTTTCTCAAATCTTTGTTGAACTTCTCCTATTAAGTACACGCAGTATTTTTGTTGTTGTTGTTAGTTGCTAATGGTTTGAATCCACAGTGTATCATTATGAAACATGTGTCATCTTTTCTAACATGGTTCTTGCCTTATGCTATGGCAGTATATTACATTTAGTAGTTCTACTCTTTTGAGTCACATGATATTTTTTTCATCTTTTTAATTTCTTCTTTATGTGTTTTGTTTAAAAATGTCTCATTATGACAGCAATTATTGGGACTTCTCTGGTGGTCCAGTGGGTAGGACTCTGTGCTTCTAATGCTGGGGGCCCAGGTTTGATCCCTGGTCAGGGAACTAGATCCCACATGCCACAACTAAGACTTGGTGCAGTCAAATTAAGATAAATAGAAAAATAATTCAAAAAAAAAAAAGACAGCAATTATTAGAATGACCTGAACTATATTAAATAGAATATCTTAAAATATAAATATTCTTAAAATATAAGTGGAAAGCTGCTCCATATATATTTAATCTCATTAAAAAGTTACTATGTGCTTCATTTGTATATTTTATTTGTGTGTGCATATATATAATTAGTTTTGTAATATATCATTTCTTTTCATTCTACTTTATATTTTTCTGATTTTCACAATAAACTTTTTTTACTTTCCTCTAAAATAACTTCTCCATTTAATATTCAGTTTTATTAGTGTCCTATATTTTGCAGCCTGTATTTCCTGCTCAATAAGGTCCAAATTAGTACTTTCACCAGTTAGCAATCAATGAAAAGACATATTTATCTCTGCTTTTGGTTACTGTTCATGCCATATTTGCTCCATGGAATTCTGATACAAATATACATTTGCAATTTGAAATTTTATCATTAACACTTTACCTCTCGATATCTACTTGGATACATTCACATCAGTTGTTTTCCACAAATCTTCTTTTATTCCTTCATTATAAAATTTAATCTAGAAATATATCTTCTTAAATATGTTTTATGACTATTCTCTGTCCAAAATAGTTTCAGTCTTAAATGTTTTCTGTACTTAAGGTAAGTTGGTAATTCATTTCCTTCCATTTAAAAAGCTTGCTTGAAAATGAATTCATCTGGTCATTGTATTAAAAGGCTATTTTCCCTTCTTATTGACTTTCAATTTATCTGTCTCTCTTAGGTCACTAGGTATCACCATGATTAGACGTAATCACAAATAGACACATTCATAGCATAAACAGTAAATTGAAACTACTTTTAGTATTTAGAGTAATTTTATCTTTGCTTTATGTTGCCTGAACATACATTTGATTAAAGTTCAATGCCAGAGAAAGTGAAAGTATTAGTCACCCAGTTGTATCCTACTCTTTGTGACCCATCAGTTGTAGCTTGTCAAGGTCCTCTGTCCATGGAATTCTCCAGGCAAGACTACTGGAGTGGGTAAGCCTTTGCCTTCTCCAGGGGATCTTCCCGACTCATGGATGGAACTCAGGTCTCCTGAACTGCAGGCAGATTCTTTAGTGCAAACCCATGTTTTGACATATAAGAAAGGACGTGATATGTTTGACATTGTTAGTTGAAAGCAACAGAGTGTGTGACAGCAGTAGATATAAGTACTTCAAATGTTAAAAGTCAAAATTAGTATGTTGTACATTGTTTGACATCTCTAATGAATATTTTAATTTCTATAAATGTGTTCATAGGGAAATTATTCATTTAGTTTATGAAAATAAAATGCAGTAGATAGATATAACCATATAGGCAACAATTAGTCATTGCTAGAGAAGGCAAAAATAATAGTCTACTTTACATGGACATAACTGTGAATTTACATTCCATTTTTCTAGATTTTAGAAAGCTAAAAATTAGACTTTGCCTGAACTCAATGTCCTAGAAGTTACACTGAAAGTGAATATCCTTAGGAGTGATGGATAAATATTTACCCTATTATGATACAAGTGACAATTGAAAAAATCCATTTGAGGCCTATGTGATAATTTAATCTCTTACATTTCTGGATGTTCATGTGTATTTTGCTTTAAAGGTCAATTTTGTCTGCCTTCGCCATTTTATTCTAAAGTGCAAAAGTAAAAGATTATTTTATTTCCCGCCTACATAAACTTGGGCTTTCGTTATTAGCTACAAATATTCATATTAAAATACAGATAACAAGTTATGATTTAAAAATCATCACTGAATGATATAAAAAAATTCAATATTTAAAGCTTTGCCAGGGTGATATAGCTTGATATTGCTTAGTATTTTATTCCTCTGAAAGACATTTTTTTTTGATCAGAGAAAATCTGAACAACTTGGCAAAATAATGAAAATAAATGCAGATATATTTAGAACTAGGGCAGAACAAGTAAACAGAAAGAGTGGGCATTCATCTCTTTGTGACAGTTATTATAAATTTAAAATGCAGTAAGTCTTCTAAGTTAGGAATAAATGATAAGATCACCCATCAAGAGCCAAACATGCTAGAGTGTGAAGTCAAGTGGGCCTTAGGAAGCATTCTTATGAACAAAGCGAGTGGAGGTAATGGAATTCCAGCTGAGTTATTTCAAATCCTAAAGGATGATACTGTTAAAGTGCTGCACTTCCAGGCCAGCAAGTTGGAAAGCTCAGCAGTGGCCACAGGACTGGAAAAGGTCAGTTTCTTTAGTGCAAACCCATGAAATATAGAAAGGATGTGATATGTTTGACATTGTTAGTTGAAAGCAACAGAGTGTGTGACAGCAGTAGATATAAGTACTTCAAATGTTAAAAGTCAAAATTAGTATGTTGTACATTGTTTGACATCTCTAATGAATATTTTAATTTCTATAAATGTGTTCATAGGGAAATTATTCATTTAGTTTATGAAAATAAAATGCAGTAGATAGATATAACCATATAGGCAACAATTAGTCATTGCTAGAGAAGGCAAAAATAATAGTCTACTTTACATGGACATAACTGTGAATTTACATTCCATTTTTCTAGATTTTAGAAAGCTAAAAATTAGACTTTGCCTGAACTCAATGTCCTAGAAGTTACACTGAAAGTGAATATCCTTAGGAGTGATGGATAAATATTTACCCTATTATGATACAAGTGACAATTGAAAAAATCCATTTGAGGCCTATGTGATAATTTAATCTCTTACATTTCTGGATGTTCATGTGTATTTTGCTTTAAAGGTCAATTTTGTCTGCCTTCGCCATTTTATTCTAAAGTGCAAAAGTAAAAGATTATTTTATTTCCCGCCTACATAAACTTGGGCTTTCGTTATTAGCTACAAATATTCATATTAAAATACAGATAACAAGTTATGATTTAAAAATCATCACTGAATGATATAAAAAAATTCAATATTTAAAGCTTTGCCAGGGTGATATAGCTTGATATTGCTTAGTATTTTATTCCTCTGAAAGACATTTTTTTTTGATCAGAGAAAATCTGAACAACTTGGCAAAATAATGAAAATAAATGCAGATATATTTAGAACTAGGGCAGAACAAGTAAACAGAAAGAGTGGGCATTCATCTCTTTGTGACAGTTATTATAAATTTAAAATGCAGTAAGTCTTCTAAGTTAGGAATAAATGATAAGATCACCCATCAAGAGCCAAACATGCTAGAGTGTGAAGTCAAGTGGGCCTTAGGAAGCATTCTTATGAACAAAGCGAGTGGAGGTAATGGAATTCCAGCTGAGTTATTTCAAATCCTAAAGGATGATACTGTTAAAGTGCTGCACTTCCAGGCCAGCAAGTTGGAAAGCTCAGCAGTGGCCACAGGACTGGAAAAGGTCAGTTTCTATTCTAGTTGCAAAGAAAGGCAGTGCCAAGGGACGTTCAAACTACTGTACAGTTGGTCTCATTTCACACGCTAGCAACGTAATGCTCAGGATGCTTCAAGCTAGGCTTCAAGAGTACGTGACCTGAGAAATTCCAGATGTGCAAGCTTCGAAAAGGTAGAGGAAGCAGAGATCTAATGGCCAAAATTCATTGGATCATAAATAAAGCAAGGGGATTTTAAAAAACCTACTACTGCTTCAGTGACTATACTAAAGCTTTGACTGTGTGGATCACAAGAAAGTGTGGAAAATTCTTAAAGAGATGGGAGTACCAGACCACCATACCTGCCTCCTAAGAAACTTGTATACAGTTAGCACCAGACATGAAACACCAGACAGGTTCTGCATTGGGAAAGGAGGGCTTCCCTGGTAGCTCAGTGTTAAAGAATCCACCTGCCAATGCAGGAAACACAAATTCGATCCCAAAACTGGGAAGAGCGCACATGCTGCTGAGCAGCAAAGCCCATGGGCCACAACTATTGAACCTGTGTTCCAGAGCCTGGGAGGTACATCTATTGAGCCTACATGTCACAACGACTGAAGCCCGTGTGTCCTATAGTCCTCGCTTTGCAACTAGAGAGGCCACTTCAATGAGGAGCCTGCTCACAACAACTAGAGCGTAGCCCCCAATCCCCTCAACTAGAGAAAAGCCCTCCTGCAGCGACAAAGACCCAGAACAATATCCAAAAATAAATGAAGTTTATTTAAAAAAATATATTGGGAAAGGATGAGATGGTTGGATGACATCACTGACTCAACGGGCATGAGTTTGAGCAAAAAATGAGATAGTGAAGGACAGGGAAGCTTGCCATGCTGCAGTCCAAGGAGTTGCAAAGAAACAGACACAACTTAAGTTGAGACTGAACAGCAACAATCCTTAAATAACTATTGTTAATGGATTATGGGTTTTTTTCGTTATAATAAAAAACACATGATGAGAGGATAAGAAAAAGAAATATGTAATGCCAAGGAGTAAGTCTTCTTAAGTAGGGACATGCTGTACATGCTAAATTGCTGCAGTGACGTCCAGCTCTTCATGATGCCATGGACTGTAGCCCACCAGGCTCCTCTGTCCACAGGGATTTTCAGGTAAGAATATTTGAGTGGGTTGCCGTGCCCTTTTCCAGGGCATCTTCCTGTCCCAGGGATCAAACCCACATCTCTTATGTGTCCTGTAATGGCAGGAGGGTTCTTTCCCACTTGTGCCACCTGGGAAGCCCCAGTGACAAATATTGTTAATGGAATTATGATTGTTTCCATTGCAAAGGGAATAGAATACTGAGAGCATAAGCAAAGAGAATTGGTAGCTCAGTGTTAAGATCCACCTGCCAATGCAGGGAAAAAAAAAAACAGACCACCATACCTGCCTCCTAAGAAACTTGTATACAGTTAGCACCAGACATGAAACACCAGACAGGTTCTGCATTGGGAAAGGAGGGCTTCCCTGGTAGCTCAGTGTTAAAGAATCCACCTGCCAATGCAGGAAACACAAATTCGATCCCAAAACTGGGAAGAGCGCACATGCTGCTGAGCAGCAAAGCCCATGGGCCACAACTATTGAACCTGTGTTCCAGAGCCTGGGAGGTACATCTATTGAGCCTACATGTCACAACGACTGAAGCCCGTGTGTCCTATAGTCCTCGCTTTGCAACTAGAGGGCCACTTCAATGAGGAGCCTGCTCACAACAACTAGAGCGTAGCCCCCAATCCCCTCAACTAGAGAAAAGCCCTCCTGCAGCGACAAAGACCCAGAACAATATCCAAAAATAAATGAAGTTTATTTAAAAAAATATATTGGGAAAGGATGAGATGGTTGGATGACATCACTGACTCAACGGGCATGAGTTTGAGCAAAAAATGAGATAGTGAAGGACAGGGAAGCTTGCCATGCTGCAGTCCAAGGAGTTGCAAAGAAACAGACACAACTTAAGTTGAGACTGAACAGCAACAATCCTTAAATAACTATTGTTAATGGATTATGGGTTTTTTTCGTTATAATAAAAAACACATGATGAGAGGATAAGAAAAAGAAATATGTAATGCCAAGGAGTAAGTCTTCTTAAGTAGGGACATGCTGTACATGCTAAATTGCTGCAGTGACGTCCAGCTCTTCATGATGCCATGGACTGTAGCCCACCAGGCTCCTCTGTCCACAGGGATTTTCAGGTAAGAATATTTGAGTGGGTTGCCGTGCCCTTTTCCAGGGCATCTTCCTGTCCCAGGGATCAAACCCACATCTCTTATGTGTCCTGTAATGGCAGGAGGGTTCTTTCCCACTTGTGCCACCTGGGAAGCCCCAGTGACAAATATTGTTAATGGAATTATGATTGTTTCCATTGCAAAGGGAATAGAATACTGAGAGCATAAGCAAAAGAGAATTGGAATGCCAAGATTTAGCAACTTTATCTAAAAGAAGAACATAAATATTGAAGGTACTCTTAACAAGGCCTGAGTCTGTAGTCTGTGTGACTGAGATAAAGCAAGTTACCAGTATTGTGGTCAACTTTTTTCCCACAATATCTTTCCGCAAGTAAGAAAAAAATTCTAGAAGCACATGGCCGAGGACAAATTACATGACTCACTAAATGCCCAAAGTCTCCTATATTTGGAAGTTGCATGGTGAGATAAACCGTCTTCAGAATACCCATGTGTAAGAATTTCCTGTTTAAACTTTGTCACACGTTGAAGAGAAATCTACTTTTTCCACTACTACTTCATGCTGGGCCTTCACAGGGCAGTCTGTGAAGACCACAGGGATGGTTTATTACAGTCCCTTGGTCACCCACGAGAAGAGGCAGGACTCTGGCCTGCAGAAGGTATGTGTCTCCCTCTCCTTCCTAATCCATCTTCTCACTTAGTGGGAGGTTACAAATGCTAGATGTGATTCAGTTGAGGGACAACTGACATACCACCAAATCAAAGAGATATTGGTAACTTTATTGAATATTTCTGAGAATTACATAAATAAAGAAGTGTTTTGTACAAATTCCAATTTTGGATGGTTTATTAAAGTGCATATACACATGTGTCACTGAGTTTGTAAATCAATGCACTTTCTAGTGAACTCCCATAAGCATCATGACAAGGAACAGTTATTGTTGTATTTTGTCATCAGTAGAGGTATATTTATATATATCATTACACATTTAACTCAGTTTTTAAAAATAGATTCTTAAAGTGAATCCATGGCATGTGTGAAGCCCCAACGTTATTCTCTCTAGATCTCGACAGAATAAAAGCAGTTTTTTTTTTTTTTTTTAATGAAAAAGGACTGCTTCAGCTACAGTCAAATGCTAACTTAAATCCAATTATAAACAAAAAATGGTTTTGGCAAACGTGAGCTCTTGCTCTTGGCACAATGGTCTCATGCAAGAGATGTCCTAGGTTAGCACCATGCTCCTCTGATCACTAGAGCCAACCGCCCTAGGGTTGGCCCTGTGTGGGCTGTATAGGCTGGCTACTCTGGGGACACTGATAGGTTGCATTCTCAACAAACATGTTTCCGTGCTGTCACTTGATTTGTCCACTTTTTAAGTCATATCTTTCTGGTAGACACAAAGACTTTATTCCCAAGCTTTCCTAAGATATAATCAACATGTACCATTGTGTAAGTCAAATCTGTTCATCCGACCCATTTACACTGCAATCATTGTATCGACTAGCAGGTCTCTCCTATCATAGACATGTGTTTCTTTTTTGTGATGAAAACTTTGAAGATCTACATTATTAGCAACTTCCTCATATAGACTACATTAGTATTACTGTATTCATCGTGTTGCACATTAGATCCTTCGAACCTGTTCATCTCATCCCTGGAAGTTTGTATGTATCCTTTGGCTTATATCTCCCCACCCTACCCTCATTCCCTGATGGCAAGCATTTCTCTGTTCCTCTGAATTTGACTTTTTCAGATTCCATGTGTATGTGGTATCATGTAATACTTATTTGTCTCTGACTTATTTCAAGATCCAATTGTCTCAATTAAGGTTGCTTTTGTAATATGTAGTTTTGTATTTGCCACCCCAAATTCTCTCTTACCATTCCTCAGCTTCAGAGGTAAAATGCCCATTCTAGGCTCTTTGCCCTACTATACAGTTTTTAGAAACAACTGGTTAAATCCCTGAAAAACTAATAACAGGATGTTGGTTTTAGTTGAACTAAATGTTGAGAACACTTTGGGCAGTCTGCATATTTATAATGGTAGGTAAATAGTTCAATAAATAGATAAGTGATATTAGTAGTTAATTTAGATCTTATTTGATAGTTTTCAGTAAAACTTAATGGTTTTCTACATAGAAAGTATGTTTATTATCTGTTAGCTACTCCTAGGTATTTAAACGGTTTCCTAAAGTAAACGACATTGTCTATTAAACCAAGTTATAGTGGAAATTAAACACTCATGCAGAGAAGTACATAGACTCTTAATGTAGAGTGTGATCAATTTCCAGAAAATAAATATACCTGTTGTGGGATACATTGTGCTCCCTCAAATATATGTGAATGTTCTAATCCTAGGTTAGCACCATGCTCCTCTGATCACTAGAGCCAACCGCCCTAGGGTTGGCCCTGTGTGGGCTGTATAGGCTGGCTACTCTGGGGACACTGATAGGTTGCATTCTCAACAAACATGTTTCCGTGCTGTCACTTGATTTGTCCACTTTTTAAGTCATATCTTTCTGGTAGACACAAAGACTTTATTCCCAAGCTTTCCTAAGATATAATCAACATGTACCATTGTGTAAGTCAAATCTGTTCATCCGACCCATTTACACTGCAATCATTGTATCGACTAGCAGGTCTCTCCTATCATAGACATGTGTTTCTTTTTTGTGATGAAAACTTTGAAGATCTACATTATTAGCAACTTCCTCATATAGACTACATTAGTATTACTGTATTCATCGTGTTGCACATTAGATCCTTCGAACCTGTTCATCTCATCCCTGGAAGTTTGTATGTATCCTTTGGCTTATATCTCCCCACCCTACCCTCATTCCCTGATGGCAAGCATTTCTCTGTTCCTCTGAATTTGACTTTTTCAGATTCCATGTGTATGTGGTATCATGTAATACTTATTTGTCTCTGACTTATTTCAAGATCCAATTGTCTCAATTAAGGTTGCTTTTGTAATATGTAGTTTTGTATTTGCCACCCCAAATTCTCTCTTACCATTCCTCAGCTTCAGAGGTAAAATGCCCATTCTAGGCTCTTTGCCCTACTATACAGTTTTTAGAAACAACTGGTTAAATCCCTGAAAAACTAATAACAGGATGTTGGTTTTAGTTGAACTAAATGTTGAGAACACTTTGGGCAGTCTGCATATTTATAATGGTAGGTAAATAGTTCAATAAATAGATAAGTGATATTAGTAGTTAATTTAGATCTTATTTGATAGTTTTCAGTAAAACTTAATGGTTTTCTACATAGAAAGTATGTTTATTATCTGTTAGCTACTCCTAGGTATTTAAACGGTTTCCTAAAGTAAACGACATTGTCTATTAAACCAAGTTATAGTGGAAATTAAACACTCATGCAGAGAAGTACATAGACTCTTAATGTAGAGTGTGATCAATTTCCAGAAAATAAATATACCTGTTGTGGGATACATTGTGCTCCCCTCAAATATATGTGAATGTTCTAATGCCCCGGAACCTGAGAATGTGAACTTATTTGTAAGTAGCTGTTGGTAGATGTGATCAAATTAAAGCTAGTTCTCTCTTCAGACAGAAATCTAATCAAACATGCTCACATATAGGTTCTGCTGACACCTTTATTTTAAACTTCTAGCCTCCAGAGCTGTGAAAAATAAATCTTTTTTTATTCAGACCCCCAAAGGTGTGCTACTTTATAATAGAACCACCTAGGGAAAAGTACAATAACTGGGTAACTAGCAGCCAGGTAATTAACAATATAGTGATCAGAGGTGTATTAACACATCTTTTGTTACCAAATGTTAGTGATCAGAGATGTTTCAATATTCACTTACATAGCAAATCGCCAACCACAGGTATTAGGGTGTGCAGAAATCCCCCAGGTAAATAATGTGTTAAAGAATATAATCATCACCTGAGAAATGCCTTGTGAACATTGTCTCCAAGGATTATTCTTCACGATGGTAACTATTATTCATTCTACCTTACTATTCCTTCTGGGAATAAATGCCTGCCACAGTAATTTCTGTCCTAATTCACAATAGTAGAGATTAGTTTTACTGTATAAATAAATGGAATCTTATACACTAAACTATTTTGTGGCTTGATTTTCACTCAAAATTATGTTTGTGTTGTTAATCCACAATGACATGAAGAGATAGTTTAAAAGAAATACCATAGAGTCTGCTCAGCATCACAAGTAATAAGAAATTGTAGACTTAAATTTGAATGAATTAAGACAATTTTTTTGGTAAAGACTTTATTGGCAAAATCAGGGGCTTCCCTGGTGGTCCAGTGAGTAAGGACACAGCCTTGCAGTTCAGGGGGCGCCAGTTCAATCCCTGGCCTGGGAAGATGCCACGTGCCATGGAGTGACTGGACCGAAGTGTTCAACTACCAAGTTGGAGCTCTGGAGCGCACGTGCCCAGAGCAGGTGCTCTGTGATGAGAGAGGCCACTGTGATGGGAGGCCCACACAGGCTAAAGAACAAAGATGAATGAAAAATAAATGAAAGAGCAATGGAAGTGGCCAGGGAAAAAAAATTATATATAAAAAAGACTTTATTGGCAAAATCAATCAGATTGTTAACATACCTTGTTGGTAAAAATGTGAGGAAGCAGGCACTTCTGGATGTTGCTATTTGGGGATGATAGGTGCACAAGCTCTATTTAAATGTTGAATACCTATTAAAATACCTTAATTTACATACTTTGCAGCACAAGTTACACTGCTGAGATTTATCCTCTAGATATGCTTTATGGCAAATGACACTGTATGAAGTGTTATTCACTGGAGAATTTCTCTATAATTACAAATATCTGTGTGTGTGCTCATTCCCTCAGTCATGTCCAAGATTTTGTGACCCCATGGACTATAGCCTACCAAGGTCCTCTGTCCATGGAATTGTCTAGACAGGAATACTGGAGTGGGTTGCCATTTTTGTCTCAGTGGATCCTACTGGCCCTGAATCAAACCCATATTTCCTGCATTGGCAGGCAGATTCTTTACTATTGTACCCCCTGGGAAGCTTATAAAATTCTGGGACAAAGCTAAATATCCAGAAATAAAGTAGTTAAATACATGTTAATATTTGTAATTGCCTACAAAACCTGGGACAGATTTTTTCATATCTAATATAGAATAATCTACAAAAAAGATTTTTAAATAAAAAATAAAGAAACAGGACTCTTGTTTATAGTTACGTAATATTTAAGTTAGCATATAGTGTATATATATATGGGTTTCCAGGTGACACTAGTGGTAAAGAACCTGCCTGTCAATGCAGGATACATAAGAGACTCTGGGCTGGGAGGATCCCTGGAGGAGGGCATGGTAAACCACTTCAGTATTCTCGCCTGAAAGTCTACATGGACAGAGGAGCCTGTTAGACTGTGCCCTAGCCCCACTGGGTTGCAGAGTTGGACATGACTGAAGAGACTAAGCATACACACACTCATGCATAGAGAATGTATATAGTTTTGCTTTCATAGAGTATCTCTGGAATAGCATCAATGCAAATACAGTATTTGCTCTGATAAAAAACTAGTTGAATAGAAGAAAATGGGGAAAAAGACTTTGTTCATTATTTCAAAGCTTTCATACTTTGAACATTGTAAATGTATCAATTACACATTCAAATGAATTTAATTAAATGACTGAAAAAGGTAAATATACAGTATTTAATCCATAAAATGAACTTGTTTCACGTTTTCTGTGTTCTTGGTTCTTGAAATTTTTTATTTTTATTTTACTTTTGACTTTTACAGAGTTTTGTTGTTTACAGGTATGTAAGATCCCAGATTAGTCATATGTATATGCCCACCATCCCACCCCTCCAGGCTGTCTCACAGCACCCCTGCAGGATCCTCTTTTCTCACAGTGCAATTGATTCTTGAAATTTTGAAAAATACTTTAAAAATTTTTCTAAACTTGTGGTTTCTTTCTTTCTTTCTTTCTTTTTGGCTTTCCTTGGTATTCACTGCTACTGCAGGCTTCCTCTCCAGCTTCAGGGAGTGGGGGCTACTCTCTAGTCGAAGTGAGCATGCTTCTTGTTGCAGTGACTTCTCTTGTTGTGGACCTTGGGCTCTAGGGTACATGGGCTTCAACAGTTGCAGCATGTGGGTTCCATAGTTATGGCTCTGAGGCTCTAGAGCATAGGCTCCATAGTTGGGGCTCATGGGTTTAGTTGCTCCGCAGCATGTGGGATCTTCCTGGATCAGGGATTCCCTTGTCTCCTGCAATGGCAGGTGAACTCTTTACAATTGAGCTACCAAGGAAGCCCTAGACTTGGGGTTTGATTATACATAAAGTTTCTTGTTTTATCGTTCAGGAATGTTTGAGAGATTATAATCCTTCATAAATCATGCATAGTGGAGTAATCTGAATGAATATCTGAAGTTTTTTCATAATATCTATGAAGATGTAAATGTTGACTTTGAACACAATAATTCTTTTAATTATCAGGGCTAATAAGCTTCTTTTCACAAATATAAGGAAGCTGCCTAGTACAAACATCAAGAATAATACATGCTGAGTGGTGGTATCCACGTTTTCCATCAGGTGAATTTGGTTGGAGATTCCTACATCAGGAAATATATTTACTTTACAAAGTCATTCTTTAGGAAAACTTGAAAAAAAAGGGGGACTTTGTTAATTATTTCAAAGCTTTCATACTTTGAGCATTGTAAATTTATCAATTACATATTCAAATGAATTTAATTAAATGACTAAAAAAGGTAAATATAAAGTATTTAATCCATAAAATGAACTTGTTTCACGTTTTCTATGTTCTTGGTTCTTGAAATATTTTTTTAATCTTTATTTTACTTTTTACTTTTACAGAGTTTTGTTGTTTACAGATATGTAAGATCCCAGATTAGTCATATGCATGTGCCCACCATCCCACCGCTCCACGCCATCCCTGAAGGATCCCCTTTTCTCACAGTGCAATTGATTCTTGAAATTTTGAAAAATACTTTAAAAATTTTTCTAAACTTGTGGTTTCTTTCTTTCTTTCTTTCTTTTTGGCTTTCCTTGGTATTCACTGCTACTGCAGGCTTCCTCTCCAGCTTCAGGGAGTGGGGGCTACTCTCTAGTCGAAGTGAGCATGCTTCTTGTTGCAGTGACTTCTCTTGTTGTGGACCTTGGGCTCTAGGGTACATGGGCTTCAACAGTTGCAGCATGTGGGTTCCATAGTTATGGCTCTGAGGCTCTAGAGCATAGGCTCCATAGTTGGGGCTCATGGGTTTAGTTGCTCCGCAGCATGTGGGATCTTCCTGGATCAGGGATTCCCTTGTCTCCTGCAATGGCAGGTGAACTCTTTACAATTGAGCTACCAAGGAAGCCCTAGACTTGGGGTTTTATTATACATAAAGTTTCTTGTTTTATCGTTCAGGAATGTTTGAGAGATTATAATCCTTCATAAATCATGCATAGTGGAGTAATCTGAATGAATATCTGAAGTTTTTTCATAATATCTATGAAGATGTAAATGTTGACTTTGAACACAATAATTCTTTTAATTATCAGGGCTAATAAGCTTCTTTTCACAAATATAAGGAAGCTGCCTAGTACAAACATCAAGAATAATACATGCTGAGTGGTGGTATCCACGTTTTCCATCAGGTGAATTTGGTTGGAGATTCCTACATCAGGAAATATATTTACTTTACAAAGTCATTCTTTAGGAAAACTTCAATGATGACAAAGGTAAAACATATGTGTGTGATTATTTTAATGTTCAGATATAAATCCTGTGACAGATACATAGCTATAAAATTATAAAGTGTAAAATCATATATAAACTAGCAGAAATATTGCCAATTGTAAGTGGATATAAAAATATCTGGGTTGAGGTACCACGTTTTTTCCCTCATTACATTTTCATGCTTCCAGCAACACCGGCAAATACACCAGCATCATCAAATATACAAGGGGCAAATAAAATTACTGTGTTTGGAAGAACCCTCTGTTAAAGAAAATGAGAAGAAATAATGCTCTTTTTGTTTGATTATTGGGGCTTTGAGATTTGCATCTGGTTGCTGGAGAAGTGAGATCCAATGAAATTGAAGTGAAGTGTTAGTTGCTCAGTTCTGTCTGACTCTGTGACCCCATAGGCTGTAACCCTCTGGGCTCCTCTGTCCTGAGACTCTCCAGGCAAGAATACTGGACTGGGTAGTCATCCCTTCTCCAGGGCATCTTCTCCAAAACTTCAGAGCTCAAACTCAAGTCTCCTGCATTGTAAATGGATTCACTACTTCTGAACCACTAGGGAAGCCCATTGCAGTTAAAGATGGTCCCTAAATTCCCAAAGATCTTTGCTGTTCTTGACCTGTGATTCCTGTCATCTGTGAGTCAGTTACTGAGAACGAAATGCAAACTTACATGTTCTGAGAAAGAGCTGAGCCATCCAGCCACATCCAGGGATGATTAATCCCTCTTTTATATAATCCAGCCCAACAGTTGTATTTTATTTTGGACCAAATGAAGATCTGTGGGCAAAATCAGAATCATTAGCATTATTCGTAATATTGATGATAACACTTTACTACAGGGCACTCTCATAAAACACTGGGCATGTGTGTTAATTTTCTAATATCTTTAATATGGAATACTTTTTTCAAAATTTTAATCAGGCTAATAACTTTTTCACAAATATAAGGAAGCTGCCTAGTACAAACATCAGGAATAATACTTGCTGAGTGGAGATATCCACGTTTTCCATCAGGTGAATTTGGTTGGAGATTCCTACATCAGGAAATATATTTACTTTACAAAGTCATTCTTTAGGAAAACTTCAATGATGACAAAGGCAAAACATATGTGTGTGATTATTTTAATGTTCAGATATAAATCCTGTGACAGATACATAGCTATAAAATTATAAAGTGTAAAATCATATATAAACTATCAGAAATATTGCCAGTGGTAACTAGATACAAAAATATCTGGGTTGAGGTACCACGTTTTTTCCCTCATTACATTTTCATGCTTCCAGCGACACCTGCAAATACACCAGCATCATCAAATATACAAGGGGCAAATAAAATTACTGTGTTTGGAAGAACCCTCTGTTAAAGAAAATGAGAAGAAATAATGCTCTTTTTGTTTGATTATTGGGGCCTTGAGATTTGCATCTGGTTGCTGGAGAAGTGAGATCCAATGAAATTGAAGTGAAGTGTTAGTTGCTCAGTTCTGTCTGACTCTGTGACCCCATGGATTGTAGCCCATTGGGCTCTTCTGTCTTGAGACTCTCCAGGCAAGAATACTGGACTGGGTAGCCATCCTTTCTCCAGGGGATCTTTCCCCAAACTTCAGAGCTCCAGCTCAAGTCTCCTGCATTGCAAATGGATTCACTACTTCTGAACCACTAGGGAAGCCCATTGCAGTTAAAGATGGTCCCTAAATTCCCAAAGATCTTTGCTGTTCTTGACCTGTGATCCCTGTCATCTGTGAGTCAGTTACTGAGAACGAAATGCAAACTTACATGTTCTGAGAAAGAGCTGAGCCATCCAGCCACATCCAGGGATGATTAATCCCTCTTTTATATAATCCAGCCCAACAGTTGTATTTTATTTTGGACCAAATGAAGATCTGTGGGCAAAATCAGAATCATTAGCATTATTCGTAATATTGATGATAACACTTTACTACAGGGCACTCTCATGAAACACTGGGCACGTGTGACTTCAAATGCCCCTATTACAAATAGAACAGGCACTAATTCCTCCATTGTGCAGAAAACAAATGAAAGTGGAAAAGCCTCATGAACAAGTCATCCAATACTTCACATCTGGATGAAAGGAATCATTGAAGGGACATGATGGATTAAAATAAATTCCACAGATAACAAAAGAGGTTAATATGGATGCTCTAAACCTAACACTTCTCTTCAACAAAAGGCATCTTAAAAACTGTGATAAGATAGGCCCCACGTCTGGAGATATCCGCAATATTCAGTGTAGAGAACAAATACAATATTTTTTTCAAGCAGCAAGAAAACATAATAAATATACAGCCAATTAATATGGGGAGATTTCAAACTCACTAGAAATCAGGGAAATGCAAATCAAATGACAAATATATTGACAGTTATTCAACTGTTAAAAGTTAAGAGTAATAAATCCAAGTTGTGGGAAAGCTAAGATCAAAGATATCTTTAAAACTGTTGTTAAAAATATATTGAAAAATAATTTCAAATTATCATAAAATTCAACTTTTACACACCCAATTATCCAATGATTTCACTCCTCAGGATACTGTGATGAAGAAAAAATAAGACACAGGGGAAAAAACTTAGAAAGTGATAT
This sequence comes from Tragulus kanchil, assembly GCA_022376925.1. Taxonomy (NCBI): domain Eukaryota; kingdom Metazoa; phylum Chordata; class Mammalia; order Artiodactyla; family Tragulidae; genus Tragulus; species Tragulus kanchil. The sequence continues at coordinate 279,120,325 of JAIOJX010000004.1, forward strand.
GTCTAGGAATGTTTAATGAAGGACAATTCATAACAACAGAAACTGGAAACATTCCAAATTCCCATCACCTAGAATATGGATAAAATATATTTGTACAAGAAAATAGTATACAGCAGTGAACATGAAGAAACTATACCTGCAAGTTTTAAAACTTGTTGCCTCATTACTTAGCATACATTTGAAATGGATTCACTACTTCTGAACCACTAGGAAGCCCTGCAGTTAAAGATGGTCCCTAAATTCCCAAAGATCTTTGCTGTTCTTGACCTGTGCTTCCTGTCATCTGTGAGTCAGTTACTGAGAACGAACTGCAAACTTACATGTTCTGAGAAAGAGCTGAGCCATCCAGCCACATCCAGGGATGATTAATCCCTCTTTTATATAATCCAGCCCAACAGTTGTATTTTATTTTGGACCAAATGAAGATCTGTGGGCAAAATCAGAATCATTAGCATTATTCGTAATATTGATGATAACACTTTACTACAGGGCACTCTCATGAAACACTGGGCACGTGTGACTTCAAATGCCCCTATTACAAATAGAACAGGCACTAATTCCTCCATTGTGCAGAAAACAAATGAAAGTGGAAAAGCCTCATGAACAAGTCATCCAATACTTCACATCTGGATGAAAGGAATCATTGAAGGGACATGATGGATTAAAATAAATTCCACAGATAACAAAAGAGGTTAATATGGATGCTCTAAACCTAACACTTCTCTTCAACAAAAGGCATCTTAAAAACTGTGATAAGATAGGCCCCACGTCTGGAGATATCCGCAATATTCAGTGTAGAGAACAAATACAATATTTTTTTCAAGCAGCAAGAAAACATAATAAATATACAGCCAATTAATATGGGGAGATTTCAAACTCACTAGAAATCAGGGAAATGCAAATCAAATGACAAATATATTGACAGTTATTCAACTGTTAAAAGTTAAGAGTAATAAATCCAAGTTGTGGGAAAGCTAAGATCAAAGATATCTTTAAAACTGTTGTTAAAAATATATTGAAAAATAATTTCAAATTATCATAAAATTCAACTTTTACACACCCAATTATCCAATGATTTCACTCCTCAGGATACTGTGATGAAGAAAAAATAAGACACAGGGGAAAAAACTTAGAAAGTGATATGTCTAGGAATGTTTAATGAAGGACAATTCATAACAACAGAAACTGGAAACATTCCAAATTCCCATCACCTAGAATATGGATAAAATATATTTGTACAAGAAAATAGTATACAGCAGTGAACATGAAGAAACTATACCTGCAAGTTTTAAAACTTGTTGCCTCATTACTTGCACATTAACATAAGCAAATACACTTCTTAAGCATTTTATTTGTCTATTAAATTGGAGTCATGCTGTCTATTCTGAAGATTTGTGCAGTGAAATAATGTATGCATGCAAAGTTTCTGAAAAAATTTTGAATATAGGAATACTGTTAATATTCTTCTGTTAAAAATCCAGTTATGTTAGTCATTGTTAATAATTAATACTGTTAATATTCCTCTGGTAATATTCAATATAAAAAGTTAATGCTGTTAACTTATTATATTGATCCCTTTATCTATACAGTGTCCTTCTTTGTCTTTCATTATGAAATTTGTTTTAAAGTATATTTTGTCTGATAATGAGTATTGTTACACCTGTTTTCTTGACATTTTCATGTGTATGGGTCACTTACCTTGTTTAAGTCTTTTCGTCCCTTCCCATTGTTTTGTTAGGTGATAATTTTAAAAATAATCTTTTCTTGAACTACGTAATTTGACTTGGGTTTATGTCGTGACATCAAATATTCCTAGTATAAATGTAGACAACTAGTCATGACTGAGGACTGGAGGATGGATTCATGAATGGCATGATGAGGAAATATTTAATACCACCACCTTTGTCATGAGGGTATATTTAATATTGTTTGTAATTTATTCTTTCAAGGGAAATGTATTTTTATCAAAGGAAATTTGTAAACTAGATTATTTGATAACATTAAAGCAAAACGTAAGGACTAAGGCACAGAAAGAGAGGTGATATTTTGAAAATGATGGACTTTATGCCAGGTACAGTGTGGTTGGGAATGTAGTCATTCCTCAGGATAATTAGTGAGAAATATTTAAAAATTTCAAATTATCATAAAATTCAACTTACACACCCAATTATCCAATGATTTCACTCCTCAGGATACTGTGATGAAGAAAAATAAGACACAGGGGAAAAAACTTAGAAAGTGATATGTCTAGGAATGTTTAATGAAGGACAATTCATAACAACAGAAACTGGAAACATTCCAAATTCCCATCACCTAGAATATGGATAAAATATATTTGTACAAGAAAATAGTATACAGCAGTGAACATGAAGAAACTATACCTGCAAGTTTTAAAACTTGTTGCCTCATTACTTGCACATTAACATAAGCAAATACACTTCTTAAGCATTTTATTTGTCTATTAAATTGAGTCATGCTGTCTATTCTGAAGATTTGTGCAGTGAAATAATGTATGCATGCAAAGTTTCTGAAAAAATTTTGAATATAGGAATACTGTTAATATTCTTCTGTTAAAAATCCAGTTATGTTAGTCATTGTTAATAATTAATACTGTTAATATTCCTCTGGTAATATTCAATATAAAAAGTTAATGCTGTTAACTTATTATATTGATCCCTTTATCTATACAGTGTCCTTCTTTGTCTTTCATTATGAAATTTGTTTTAAAGTATATTTTGTCTGATAATGAGTATTGTTACACCTGTTTTCTTGACATTTTCATGTGTATGGGTCACTTACCTTGTTTAAGTCTTTTCGTCCCTTCCCATTGTTTTGTTAGGTGATAATTTTAAAAATAATCTTTTCTTGAACTACGTAATTTGACTTGGGTTTATGTCGTGACATCAAATATTCCTAGTATAAATGTAGACAACTAGTCATGACTGAGGACTGGAGGATGGATTCATGAATGGCATGATGAGGAAATATTTAATACCACCACCTTTGTCATGAGGGTATATTTAATATTGTTTGTAATTTATTCTTTCAAGGGAAATGTATTTTTATCAAAGGAAATTTGTAAACTAGATTATTTGATAACATTAAAGCAAAACGTAAGGACTAAGGCACAGAAAGAGAGGTGATATTTTGAAAATGATGGACTTTATGCCAGGTACAGTGTGGTTGGGAATGTAGTCATTCCTCAGGATAATTAGTGAGAAATATCCTTAGGAAATTGTTGCAAATGGCATTATCATTCATAGAAACTTTTTACTGACAATGGAAATGAAGTAATAATGGATGTGAGGAAAGGTGTATGTACTGCAACCGCCTTTTGTTGCGAGGCACACTCAATGAAGCACCCAACTCCGCTCGTGGTGGCTGGAAAAGAGGTTTATTAGGCTAGCGCCAGCGACCACCCGAGAGGAACAAGGTTTCCTGTGAGGGCCTCGACTTGAGGCCAGAGATGACTTTTAAAGGCTGGGAGAATTAATGGCACGAGACCGTTCCCTGGTACCCGCACACCTGCACATTCCAGTGTCTATGACAACAAGAAACAAACAGGTCTGGTGACCAGGAAACAGAGATCAATAAAACATATAATCAACCTGTATCCTACGGGTAGCATAATAACCCAGGGGCTTTCTACAACAGTTATGCATTCTTGCTTAACATAATTGTCTAGGGGCTTTTCGTGATTCACAAACAGTTTTGGTTTAGGTTGCAATCAATCAAGATTAACAGAAAACAATCAGTGTTAACAGAAAGTAATTTAGTCTAACAGGTGAATCACCAACAGGTAACCCAGGAAACAAGGGAAGAATCATTAAGTAGATATAAGTAAATCATTTTATATTATGTGTCCCCTTATACATTCCCCCCTCGAGTGGTTACTTGAGTTAAATCGTTGAGTCATTTTCAGGAGTGAGGGGGTTGTATTGAGTTCTTAAAACCATTATTTTGATGGAATTCAGCCTCTTATTTAGATAAATGAAGATACCTCTGATTAAACATGGCCCAATGGTAATTCCTATTAGTAACAATAACAGGAGGCCCGCAACAGCAGAAATTAGAATCTTAAGCCAGGAACCAATTGTACTAGTCATGACTGAGGACTGGAGGATGGATTCATGAATGGCATGATGAGGAAATATTTAATACCACCACCTTTGTCATGAGGGTATATTTAATATTGTTTGTAATTTATTCTTTCAAGGGAAATGTATTTTTATCAAAGGAAATTTGTAAACTAGATTATTTGATAACATTAAAGCAAAACGTAAGGACTAAGGCACAGAAAGAGAGGTGATATTTTGAAAATGATGGACTTTATGCCAGGTACAGTGTGGTTGGGAATGTAGTCATTCCTCAGGATAATTAGTGAGAAATATCCTTAGGAAATTGTTGCAAATGGCATTATCATTCATAGAAACTTTTTACTGACAATGGAAATGAAGTAATAATGGATGTGAGGAAAGGTGTATGTACTGCAACCGCCTTTTGTTGCGAGGCACACTCAATGAAGCACCCAACTCCGCTCGTGGTGGCTGGAAAAGAGGTTTATTAGGCTAGCGCCAGCGACCACCCGAGAGGAACAAGGTTTCCTGTGAGGGCCTCGACTTGAGGCCAGAGATGACTTTTAAAGGCTGGGAGAATTAATGGCACGAGACCGTTCCCTGGTACCCGCACACCTGCACATTCCAGTGTCTATGACAACAAGAAACAAACAGGTCTGGTGACCAGGAAACAGAGATCAATAAAACATATAATCAACCTGTATCCTACGGGTAGCATAATAACCCAGGGGCTTTCTACAACAGTTATGCATTCTTGCTTAACATAATTGTCTAGGGGCTTTTCGTGATTCACAAACAGTTTTGGTTTAGGTTGCAATCAATCAAGATTAACAGAAAACAATCAGTGTTAACAGAAAGTAATTTAGTCTAACAGGTGAATCACCAACAGGTAACCCAGGAAACAAGGGAAGAATCATTAAGTAGATATAAGTAAATCATTTTATATTATGTGTCCCCTTATACATTCCCCCCTCGAGTGGTTACTTGAGTTAAATCGTTGAGTCATTTTCAGGAGTGAGGGGGTTGTATTGAGTTCTTAAAACCATTATTTTGATGGAATTCAGCCTCTTATTTAGATAAATGAAGATACCTCTGATTAAACATGGCCCAATGGTAATTCCTATTAGTAACAATAACAGGAGGCCCGCAACAGCAGAAATTAGAGTCTTAAGCCAGGGGAACCAATTGTATAGGGACGGGAACCAGTTTCCGGAGGCTTGTCTCTGAAATACTCTCTGTCTTAAATCATCTCTAACATTTGTTAATGTATCTCATATTATTCCTGATTGATTAGCATAGAAACAGCAGTCTTTTCCCAGAGCCATGCAGAGCCTTTCTTGTTTGAGAAAAAGTAGGTCTAGGCCTCGTCTATTTTGCAGTACTACTTTAGCCAAGGACTTTACTTGCTGTTCGAGCCTGGATATAGAGTTTTCAAGAAGACCCAGATCTTTATCAATCTGTCAACTTAGTTCCTTAAGATTCTTGTCACCAACTACTGAAGAGGTTATTCCCATGGCTGTCGAACCTGCTATTCCCAATCCTACAAGCAAAGGTACTAAAATGGACTCTGCCCACCAGGCTCTGGTAGATTGAATAAGGTTCAGGTGTTCTCTCCCCTTTAGTTCCTCCATATATGTACACCTGAGGGACTGCATGTATTAAAACACAAAGCTCAGAGTTTTTAGCTTGAATTAATGGGCAAGCTATACAGGGAGTGAGGCCTAGAGTACAAGCAATCCAGGTAGTGGGGTGTTTCATATCATTAAACAGTCATTTTACAAAGGGTCCCCAGTTAGTCACGAGGATCTGATGTCACCATGAGGAGATTTAGTGCTTTTCTAAATATGAGGAGATATAAGGATTGAGATAATAGAATCTGTTCCTAAAAGCATCCACCTATCTAAAGACCTGTCCCACCAGATTCCTTGGAGCACAGAGTGACTCTATCCCACCCTGATCTCTATCAGGGAGTATTGAAGGTCAGTAGCTCTCAACAGCACAGGGTCTGGTCTGTGTAGAGGCAGAGGGCAAATGTCCTTGTTGTCCAGTCATTGGCAATGTAATTGGTAAATGCCAGTTTGGAGCTGACACACCACACTTGTGGTCTTAGATCGAATCTTTGATTGGGGGCATTTCATGACCATTTTTCCCACGTTGTTGGGAAGGCTCATTCCCAGTTCTGAAGGTTTTCTTGATAGGCCACTCAGTATGTGATTATGGACTAGGTCTTAATAATCAAAGTTACGGTCCAGGAAAGTATTCCCTCTTGTTGCATATTCTCTGTCTTAAATCATCTCTAACATTTGTTAATGTATCTCATATTATTCCTGATTGATTAGCATAGAAACAGCAGTCTTTTCCCAGAGCCATGCAGAGCCTTTCTTGTTTGAGAAAAAGTAGGTCTAGGCCTCGTCTATTTTGCAGTACTACTTTAGCCAAGGACTTTACTTGCTGTTCGAGCCTGGATATAGAGTTTTCAAGAAGACCCAGATCTTTATCAATCTGTCAACTTAGTTCCTTAAGATTCTTGTCACCAACTACTGAAGAGGTTATTCCCATGGCTGTCGAACCTGCTATTCCCAATCCTACAAGCAAAGGTACTAAAATGGACTCTGCCCACCAGGCTCTGGTAGATTGAATAAGGTTCAGGTGTTCTCTCCCTTCAGTTCCTCCATATATGTACACCTGAGGGACTGCATGTATTAAAACACAAAGCTCAGAGTTTTTAGCTTGAATTAATGGGCAAGCTATACAGGGAGTGAGGCCTAGAGTACAAGCAATCCAGGTAGTGGGGTGTTTCATATCATTAAACAGTCATTTTACAAAGGGTCCCCAGTTAGTCACGAGGATCTGATGTCACCATGAGGAGATTTAGTGCTTTTCTAAATATGAGGAGATATAAGGATTGAGATAATAGAATCTGTTCCTAAAAGCATCCACCTATCTAAAGACCTGTCCCACCAGATTCCTTGGAGCACAGAGTGACTCTATCCCACCCTGATCTCTATCAGGGAGTATTGAAGGTCAGTAGCTCTCAACAGCACAGGGTCTGGTCTGTGTAGAGGCAGAGGGCAAATGTCCTTGTTGTCCAGTCATTGGCAATGTAATTGGTAAATGCCAGTTTGTAGCTGACACACCCCACTTGTGGTCATAGATCCAATCTTTCTTTGGGGGCATTTCATGACCATTTTTTCCCACGTTGTTGGGAAGGCTCATTCCCAGTTCTGAAGGTTTTCTTGATAGGCCACTCAGTATGTGATTATGGACTAGGTCTTAATAATCAAAGTTACGGTCCAGGAAAGTATTCCCTCTTGTTGCATATTCTCACATTTAGAGTTACACTATTACAATCATTGATCATATATCTAGTTAAACATTTGATCAGCTGCTTTAAGTTTATTCTCTCTCATTTTTGTTGGGGGTTCAGTCATAACACTTGGCAATACAAAAACAATAATCTTGTAAAACAGGCAAAATACAAATAGTATAAATAAGTGAATATGCTAGCCGTGAGCCTTACTAAGACTTAGCTTCACTTTGATTGAGTTTGAATAACCCTAAGAGACCAGGGTCAGAGCAGGTATTAATTGGCCATCTGAGAGGATCTCAGCTAGTAATACCATGAAGACAGAGCAGAACTGAACTCTCTTCTAAACTAAATTTCTTAGGGGGTATCTAATCAGAGCCCTGGCAGAGAAATACCCATTAAGGTAACTCAGAATAATAGACACAGGTAATTAGCCACAACCCAATAATTGAATTGAGATTTAAACTAGCATAGAATTACTCCCATGATAGAAAACATTTGACTAATAAGTAAAAGTCCAAGAAATCAAGAAAGCATTATAAAAGATGATGAGTCAGGTCCAGCATCTTGGGCGAGCTGTCTACTTCTGATGTCATCTTCTTCTCATTCTAGTATAATGCAATTTCCTCTGTTCCAGCATCGTTCTGAGGTGAGTCAAGGTCAGAAGACCTCTCTATGAGTCCAGTGTAGGGATATTTGGAGATGGGAATCAATCCAAGAGTCAAACAGTCTTTTAATTTCACTATGTATGAAGTAGTTGAGTACCTGACAAAAAGGTTCTTCCATCCAGGTTGAAGACATTCCAGTCTTGTTTGTCTGATCTTCATCCAAAGATACCTAAAGATCTGAAGCTACTGAGATAAGCTTCAGAAACAAACCTAGACTGTCCTTCAATAAAGAACTGCCCAGAAAATGAGTCTTAATAGATATATATCTCTATTTAACAAACTGGGGTTTAACATTAATTGAAACATCCTTTTGTCCATGAAATCACCTTCAATTTTTCTAAGTATAACCAAATTAAGACTTGTTTGATATAGGTCTGGCCTCAAAAATTTAGCCTGATTATTTAATAACCATAATTGATTGTAGATCTTTTATGTCTTGTTGAGAGTTACACTATTACAATCATTGATCATATATCTAGTTAAACATTTGATCAGCTGCTTTAAGTTTATTCTCTCTCATTTTTGTTGGGGGTTCAGTCATAACACTTGGCAATACAAAAACAATAATCTTGTAAAACAGGCAAAATACAAATAGTATAAATAAGTGAATATGCTAGCCGTGAGCCTTACTAAGACTTAGCTTCACTTTGATTGAGTTTGAATAACCCTAAGAGACCAGGGTCAGAGCAGGTATTAATTGGCCATCTGAGAGGATCTCAGCTAGTAATACCATGAAGACAGAGCAGAACTGAACTCTCTTCTAAACTAAATTTCTTAGGGGGTATCTAATCAGAGCCCTGGCAGAGAAATACCCATTAAGGTAACTCAGAATAATAGACACAGGTAATTAGCCACAACCCAATAATTGAATTGAGATTTAAACTAGCATAGAATTACTCCCATGATAGAAAACATTTGACTAATAAGTAAAAGTCCAAGAAATCAAGAAAGCATTATAAAAGATGATGAGTCAGGTCCAGCATCTTGGGCGAGCTGTCTACTTCTGATGTCATCTTCTTCTCATTCTAGTATAATGCAATTTCCTCTGTTCCAGCATCGTTCTGAGGTGAGTCAAGGTCAGAAGACCTCTCTATGAGTCCAGTGTAGGGATATTTGGAGATGGGAATCAATCCAAGAGTCAAACAGTCTTTTAATTTCACTATGTATGAAGTAGTTGAGTACCTGACAAAAAGGTTCTTCCATCCAGGTTGAAGACATTCCAGTCTTGTTTGTCTGATCTTCATCCAAAGATACCTAAAGATCTGAAGCTACTGAGATAAGCTTCAGAAACAAACCTAGACTGTCCTTCAATAAAGAACTGCCCAGAAAATGAGTCTTAATAGATATATATCTCTATTTAACAAACTGGGGTTTAACATTAATTGAAACATCCTTTTGTCCATGAAATCACCTTCAATTTTTCTAAGTATAACCAAATTAAGACTTGTTTTTGATATAGGTCTGGCCTCAAAAATTTAGCCTGATTATTTAATAACCATAATTGATTGTAGATCTTTTATGTCTTGTTGAAACTTTATAGAGTCTCACAATGAATTTTTAAAATACCGCCTTTCAGGGCTAGGAAAGTTAGGCTAAGGGCTTATCACAGATTTTACCAAACAGATCTAACTGAAATTTTCTCTTCTCAAGTTTTTCAAAATTCTTGTAGACTTCTGTATCTGTTAGTGAGATAACTTTCCTAACTTATCTGATAAAGTTACTGAAAGCTAAGAAATTCCAGTCTCTGGAAAGATCAGAGACAGAGGAAAGTTAGATATTTCCATTTGTTTATAAATTATAATTTACCAAATTATTATTAAATCATGATTAGTTTGAGGGGAAGGTTTTCTTACACCTGGAAAGCACAGATTCAAACTAGCAATTTTCAGAAGCCATAATGTGATAAGCATATTTGCCAGTTCATTGAATCCTTTTGTTAACCTTTGCGAAGTCATCAGGGTTTTCTATTAGAATTCTTTAATTTCTTACCCAGTTCAGAAACTGGTATTTATTGAAGAATCCTTTCTAATGATCTTTTTGAAGCGGAACCAGTTTTAGAAAACTGAGAATTATGACAGTATTTTAAAACTAACTAGAAGTATGACTGATAATATTTTATATAAACATCAAAATTTCAGAAACCTTTATATCTGTTTTAGGATATCTATATTAGTAACATTTATCATATAACCAGAGACTTATTATTACTCATTTGAGCATACCTTCCATGTAATTCAAAATACAAAAATAAACTTAATTAGTGTAATATCTCTCTTCATAATACTTTCTTTGCTGAAAACACATTCTCCTTTCTTTAACCAACCAAAAACTGATCTTTATATTAGCAGTCTATAAATTGGCGAGCATAAATACCAATGATAATTTTCTAAAGCATTTGTTTTCTTAGAGAGTCTCAGAATGGCACCAAACATTATTTATCAATAGTCCCAAATTTCTTTAGTTTTAGTGTTCATTAATAAATGTCTCAAAACCTTTTTTTTAATTTGTAAATAACCTAGCTATTCAATAGACTGTCATCACTTAGTTAATACAACTCTTGAAAATTTAAGTTATCCCAGTCTGGAGAGACTATTTTCAGACAGACATTCCTGAAACATAATTATTCTTAATAGATTTATCTATTATCTTGTCTTCTTATAGTAACTCTATCTCATTTAACTTTTTTCTCTTTTTTATGTTTTTTTTCATTTGAGTTACATTCCTTGCTGACAAATTTGTAACAGATACAATATTTTTACTTATATTAAGCCTAGGCACAATGAAAATATTCTGAATGACTCTTAGACATGTCTATATTAGATCAACAAACAAACATTAATACTTTTTTAAATTATTTAGAAGAAATTCCAGTCTCTGGAAAGATCAGAGACAGAGGAAAGTTAGATATTTCCATTTGTTTATAAATTATAATTTACCAAATTATTATTAAATCATGATTAGTTTGAGGGGAAGGTTTTCTTACACCTGGAAAGCACAGATTCAAACTAGCAATTTTCAGAAGCCATAATGTGATAAGCATATTTGCCAGTTCATTGAATCCTTTTGTTAACCTTTGCGAAGTCATCAGGGTTTTCTATTAGAATTCTTTAATTTCTTACCCAGTTCAGAAACTGGTATTTATTGAAGAATCCTTTCTAATGATCTTTTTGAAGCGGAACCAGTTTTAGAAAACTGAGAATTATGACAGTATTTTAAAACTAACTAGAAGTATGACTGATAATATTTTATATAAACATCAAAATTTCAGAAACCTTTATATCTGTTTTAGGATATCTATATTAGTAACATTTATCATATAACCAGAGACTTATTATTACTCATTTGAGCATACCTTCCATGTAATTCAAAATACAAAAATAAACTTAATTAGTGTAATATCTCTCTTCATAATACTTTCTTTGCTGAAAACACATTCTCCTTTCTTTAACCAACCAAAAACTGATCTTTATATTAGCAGTCTATAAATTGGCGAGCATAAATACCAATGATAATTTTCTAAAGCATTTGTTTTCTTAGAGAGTCTCAGAATGGCACCAAACATTATTTATCAATAGTCCCAAATTTCTTTAGTTTTAGTGTTCATTAATAAATGTCTCAAAACCTTTTTTTTAATTTGTAAATAACCTAGCTATTCAATAGACTGTCATCACTTAGTTAATACAACTCTTGAAAATTTAAGTTATCCCAGTCTGGAGAGACTATTTTCAGACAGACATTCCTGAAACATAATTATTCTTAATAGATTTATCTATTATCTTGTCTTCTTATAGTAACTCTATCTCATTTAACTTTTTTCTCTTTTTTATGTTTTTTTTCATTTGAGTTACATTCCTTGCTGACAAATTTGTAACAGATACAATATTTTTACTTATATTAAGCCTAGGCACAATGAAAATATTCTGAATGACTCTTAGACATGTCTATATTAGATCAACAAACAAACATTAATACTAGATATTTAATTTTGAATATTTTTTAGTTCACATGAATCTGAAAAATCATTTAGGTTTTAATTTCTCTTTTATTTAGAATTGTTTGATCAGTAAGCACTTTCTTTAAGGCCAATTAAACTAGAGCTCATTCACAAAGTGATCTCAGCAATCAGCAATATTATCCAAAACACAAAGACACACACTGAGACATACATATAACCAAATAGACACAGTCAGAGATCCTATAGCTTTGTTTCCCAAACTTATTTATGAATCACATATCATGATATAAAACTCACTAATTGTAAACAACAGTTGGAAAAAGAAAATTTTAAAGAACTTCATTCCGTTTTTTTCCCCCTCAGGTATTAGAGATGGTCTAGATAAGATAAGTAGTCTCAAGGCATAGGAGGAGGGATTTCCTCACAGCAAGAATTCTTAAAGAGACAATTGTACTTGACCATGGTCATATCCGCCCATTTCCCCCCGCCTTTTTTAACCAAAAACCAGACCAAAAAAGGTTCAAATTGGCCCTAATAACAAGGGAAGATTGGTCCCAATAGGGATTGACCTCGAGGGGAAGCAGGAGTCTTAGTTTGATTAGCCCCAGGCTGTTGATTTTAAGAGAAACTCCTGATTTAAGGGAATTTCAGTCCATTTTTTAAATCTTGGATTAATAAAGATCTAATATTTTAAGCCTTTTTTTTTTTTGCCATTGGATCTTAGGTATAGGTTGACTAGTCATTTAAAAAAATTTCCAGGGGGTTTCCAAGGGGAGTGTGGAACCTTAGAGGAAGCGCTTTCCACATTAGCTTGAGCAATTTGTCTGCACACTCAAACCAGACCAACAAAACCAAACCCAAACCAAACCAGGACCTCACTAGCTGGGAATTACACTCCAAATAAAAAGACAGAGATGTCCAGAAACTGAAAGCCAAGTGGCAAGAGTGCCCCAAAAGATGGCAAAGCAATGAATGCCCAGATGTTAAAAACCACAGAATCAGTGCTAGTAACCTTTACAGTTCTGACATAGTTTAAACAATTTCCTGTTGGATTCCTGTAAAGAATTTACTTTATTTCCACTTTTAGAAGGTCCAAGAGCAAAGTAAGCACGGCCGGAATTTTTTTTTTTAACTGTGTGCACAAAAATATCAATTTTGGATATCAAGATATCAATTTGAGCATTTTAAGTTGAGATCTCTTTTAGTGTTCCAGTTACTGGGAGGGTGCAGGTAACCTGCTCACCACCAAATAAAACTCAGAATCTCAATCAGTATGGGAGATTCTAGAACCAGGAGGGACTTAGCCAAGTTCGTCTGCACTCCCTGAGGAGGCGGATGGGCACATGGGGCTGCCGCTGGTACCAAGTTTCCTGTTCCTCCTGGAGTCCAGGCGAAGGAGGACAGTCCACTCTGGGTCACTTCATCAAAGGAGCCCTCAGATGATCAGTCTACACCAAATGTGGGTCACTCTAGAGAACAAAATGTGGTTAACTTTCCCTTATGGACCCGATCTCCTGATTGGCAAGCTGCATCCTGGAAATCTTTAAAATGGCCCAGAATTAGTTGCAATGGAATTGCAAGATATGAACAGTCTTGATCCAAGGTAACAGGAAGAAATGCAAAAACACTGTCGGAACAAAGAAGCAGTTTAGGGGACCAGATGACAGGATGTGGCTGGGTCCTGTCCAGGGAAAGCAGGGAGTATGTCAGCAGGAAGAGACAGATTTAGAAGCCTGCACATGTTGTGCCGAGAAGAAACAGAAATCACTCTTAGCAGAAAGGGGTGAAGTGGTCCCTCTCCCGCGATCAGCACGGAGGAGTGCGGATGGTCTTCCTTGGGGCCCTGGAATGTCTTCAAGGTGCGCATTCCCGAGGGAAAGACCAGTTTCCCCGTGCTGACCCCGGTGGCGTCCAAGTTCCAGATGCCAGAGGGTCTCTAGTCTCATTGGAGTCTTAGAGTGTGTAAGTTTTTAAGGAGGCACAGAATAGAGCATCCAAATAACAGCAGAACAGAATGTTTGCCCCACAATTGAGCAGAACGATGAAGATCCATTCCGCAGTGTTCCAACTGCGGGGTGCAGTAATAGCTAAATCAATGGACAGTATTAGAACAAGAAGGATATAGGAGGAAGAATCGGATAGACAAGGAAGAGGAGACTATACCAGAAGAGTGAGGACTCCACCTAAATCCTAGTGGGAAGGTGGTGGCCAAAGGAGATGAGGTTTTTGGTTTGCTTTAACCACTGTGTGGCCACCATGTTGCGTGGAAGTTGTCTTGCTCGAGGCAGACGCCCTATTGGCCTTGTCTGTTCCGCGGCACCCTTATCCTGTCACGGGAGTCTTTGAGTGGCAGGCGCCCTTTGGCTTTTAGTGGCCTGACCCATGCCCACAAAGTATTATATGGCCTGGTCCTGCACTCCCTGAGGAGGCGGATGGGCACATGGGGCTGCCGCTGGTACCAAGTTTCCTGTTCCTCCTGGAGTCCAGGCGAAGGAGGACAGTCCACTCTGGGTCACTTCATCAAAGGAGCCCTCAGATGATCAGTCTACACCAAATGTGGGTCACTCTAGAGAACAAAATGTGGTTAACTTTCCCTTATGGACCCGATCTCCTGATTGGCAAGCTGCATCCTGGAAATCTTTAAAATGGCCCAGAATTAGTTGCAATGGAATTGCAAGATATGAACAGTCTTGATCCAAGGTAACAGGAAGAAATGCAAAAACACTGTCGGAACAAAGAAGCAGTTTAGGGGACCAGATGACAGGATGTGGCTGGGTCCTGTCCAGGGAAAGCAGGGAGTATGTCAGCAGGAAGAGACAGATTTAGAAGCCTGCACATGTTGTGCCGAGAAGAAACAGAAATCACTCTTAGCAGAAAGGGGTGAAGTGGTCCCTCTCCCGCGATCAGCACGGAGGAGTGCGGATGGTCTTCCTTGGGGCCCTGGAATGTCTTCAAGGTGCGCATTCCCGAGGGAAAGACCAGTTTCCCCGTGCTGACCCCGGTGGCGTCCAAGTTCCAGATGCCAGAGGGTCTCTAGTCTCATTGGAGTCTTAGAGTGTGTAAGTTTTTAAGGAGGCACAGAATAGAGCATCCAAATAACAGCAGAACAGAATGTTTGCCCCACAATTGAGCAGAACGATGAAGATCCATTCCGCAGTGTTCCAACTGCGGGGTGCAGTAATAGCTAAATCAATGGACAGTATTAGAACAAGAAGGATATAGGAGGAAGAATCGGATAGACAAGGAAGAGGAGACTATACCAGAAGAGTGAGGACTCCACCTAAATCCTAGTGGGAAGGTGGTGGCCAAAGGAGATGAGGTTTTTGGTTTGCTTTAACCACTGTGTGGCCACCATGTTGCGTGGAAGTTGTCTTGCTCGAGGCAGACGCCCTATTGGCCTTGTCTGTTCCGCGGCACCCTTATCCTGTCACGGGAGTCTTTGAGTGGCAGGCGCCCTTTGGCTTTTAGTGGCCTGACCCATGCCCACAAAGTATTATATGGCCTGGTCCTCAGTTTGAAAAAGGAAAAGAAAAGGGGGACTCTCATCTGTTCAGGCGCTAGCTACTGGGGCAGGGCAAGCTATGGGACCTTTGGAGCCTGCCAGAGAGTGGCCCTGGCCAGGGTTCCTCCGTTGTCTTCACAGCCGCCCACCTGTTCTCAGAGAGTCCCAGAAAGGAAGACCAAAAGGAAAGGAAGAAAGTGAGGCAAGGAGAACAAATTCCCAAGAATATCTAACATGCAAAGGACCTTGGGAATATTAAGGTGACAGAAACAAAAACGAATGCGCCTTAACCAACTACAAAAGAACCAAGCGATGTCTCACTTTGGCTCCTGGGGTCAGAGACATGTGCCGCCTCTGGCTCTCGGAGGCACCCAAAAAGTACGCACCAACAGCAGACTTAACAGATTCCTGAGAATACCAAGCATTCAAAGGATCTCGGGGATGTCAAGGTGGCAGAAACAAAAGTGTGCACCACATCCATGGAAACAAACTCCGGAGGGTTTGCAAATTTCAAAAATCCTCAGTACCATGGCATATGGCATTGTAGTCTCAGCGAGAGCCTCTGGACACTGGTTTCACCAAGATCCTCC
The DNA here is from genome assembly GCA_022376925.1 of Tragulus kanchil. Lineage (NCBI taxonomy): Eukaryota > Metazoa > Chordata > Mammalia > Artiodactyla > Tragulidae > Tragulus > Tragulus kanchil. The sequence continues at coordinate 279,136,423 of JAIOJX010000004.1, forward strand.
CAGCTGGGGCAAGAAGCCCTGTCGGCCGCCCAGGAGGGTTGGCCTCTGGTAGTCCCAAAGCCTCTGAGAATCCAAGGCCAGTTGGGGCAGTTTAACAGAACTGAGTGTGTGAGATCCCAGGCAAGCCTCCCAAATGTTGTGAGGCATGCTCAATGAAGCACCCTACTCCACTCGTGGTGGATGAAAAAAGGTTTATTAGGCTGGAACCAGTGACCACCTATGAGGAACAAGGTTCCCTGCGAGGGCCCCAACTTGAGGCCCCAGAGATGACTTTTAAAGGCTGGGAGAATTAATGGCACAAGACCGTTCCCTGGTACCCGCACACCTGCACATTCCAGCGTCTATGACAACAAGAAACAAACAGGTTAGGTGACCAGGAAACAGAGATCAATAAAACATATAATCAACCTGTATCCTACGGGTAGCATAATAACCCAGGGGCTTTCTACAACAGTTATGCATTCTTGCTTAACATAATTGTCTAGGGGCTTTTCGTGATTCACAAACAGTTTTGGTTTAGGTTGCAATCAATCAAGATTAACAGAAAACAATCAGTGTTAACAGAAAGTAATTTAGTCTAACAGGTGAGTTACTAATAGGTAACCCAGGAAACAAGGAATGAATCATTAAGTAAATCTAAGTAAATCATTTTATATTATGTGTCCCCCTTTTCCAGTTTGAAAAGAAGAACTTGAAGTACTACAAATTTGCAATGAAAATGAATCAGATGGAAACAAGATAACTGCATGGGCGATTAAACCTCAGTCTCCTCAGATCTTGTAGAGTATGAAAACAATTTCTCAGAGGCATTTGAAAATCAAAAATGTACATACCATACTTAGAGGTTCAGTTGTCCTTTTGATTGGAGCCCAAAGTCTCCTATTTTCTGGAGGGATATGATAAGCTAAACTCTTTTCAAAATAGCCTAAGTGTGAGAATTTCCTGTCCAAACCCAAAGTGACACAATCATGAGAAATCAACTTTTTCCATTCTTGTTTCATCTGAGCCTTCACAGGGCAGTCTGTGAAGGTCACAGACATTGCTGCTTCTTATCCTGGATTTATAGTTTTAAATTTCTCCTTTTATAGCCAACTCTAGCAGGCCTCGTTTATGAAAGTGACCTGAGCTCCCCACTAAAGGATGTAGGCCAACAAATTGCCTCGGCCGCCCAGGAGGGTTGGCCTCTGGTAGTCCCAAAGCCTCTGAGAATCCAAGGCCAGTTGGGGCAGTTTAACAGAACTGAGTGTGTGAGATCCCAGGCAAGCCTCCCAAATGTTGTGAGGCATGCTCAATGAAGCACCCTACTCCACTCGTGGTGGATGAAAAAAGGTTTATTAGGCTGGAACCAGTGACCACCTATGAGGAACAAGGTTCCCTGCGAGGGCCCCAACTTGAGGCCCCAGAGATGACTTTTAAAGGCTGGGAGAATTAATGGCACAAGACCGTTCCCTGGTACCCGCACACCTGCACATTCCAGCGTCTATGACAACAAGAAACAAACAGGTTAGGTGACCAGGAAACAGAGATCAATAAAACATATAATCAACCTGTATCCTACGGGTAGCATAATAACCCAGGGGCTTTCTACAACAGTTATGCATTCTTGCTTAACATAATTGTCTAGGGGCTTTTCGTGATTCACAAACAGTTTTGGTTTAGGTTGCAATCAATCAAGATTAACAGAAAACAATCAGTGTTAACAGAAAGTAATTTAGTCTAACAGGTGAGTTACTAATAGGTAACCCAGGAAACAAGGAATGAATCATTAAGTAAATCTAAGTAAATCATTTTATATTATGTGTCCCCTTTTACAGTTTGAAAAGTAGAACTTGAAGTACTGCAAATTTGCAATGAAAATGAATCAGATGGAAACAAGATAACTGCATGGGCGATTAAACCTCAGTCTCCTCAGATCTTGTAGAGTATGAAAACAATTTCTCAGAGGCATTTGAAAATCAAAAATGTACATACCATACTTAGAGGTTCAGTTGTCCTTTTGATTGGAGCCCAAAGTCTCCTATTTTCTGGAGGGATATGATAAGCTAAACTCTTTTCAAAATAGCCTAAGTGTGAGAATTTCCTGTCCAAACCCAAAGTGACACAATCATGAGAAATCAACTTTTTCCATTCTTGTTTCATCTGAGCCTTCACAGGGCAGTCTGTGAAGGTCACAGACATTGCTGCTTCTTATCCTGGATTTATAGTTTTAAATTTCTCCTTTTATAGCCAACTCTAGCAGGCCTCGTTTATGAAAGTGACCTGAGCTCCCCACTAAAGGATGTAGGACTTTCTGGCCAACAGAAGGTATGTGGCCCTCCTCTCCTATCTCTCTACTGGACCCACTCACTTAGTGGGAAAAAATAAATGTTAGATATGCTGCAACTGAGCTACAGTTAATATACAACAAAATCAAAGCTGAACATTATTCTTTCCTTTAACTCAGTTTTTGAAAAATAACTTTTTTATTTTTAAAAATAAAAACAGCCATAAAATAGCAAATATGATAACAGATTTCTCCAAGTATTCAAATTATTGCCTGTGGAATGCTAGTCAAGTGCATACCCATATGCATACTTGGGTTTGGATATATTAAGTTAGACCCATAGACATCATGAGAGGACAATAAGTTTGGTTTTTGATAATCAGTAGAATGTAGGATTTTGTATAATAAGATATTAATAATATAGTATTATAGTAATATTTTGTACAATAATAAGTCTCTCAACCTTTATAAATGCATCTGGGAAAGGAATTCATGCATAAAAAGCCCAAACATTATTCCTCATATATGTATTTGATTGAATGAAAGAAGCTTAATTTTTAATAAAAATCAATATGAGGTAGCTTCCTAAATGCTAGTTTAAACTTAATTGTAATTAATGAAGGATTTTAAAAATATTGAACAAGCATTACAAAAAACATGCACCATACTAATTAAAGACCCTCTGCTTAATAAATTACTTTATAGGGTCTAACTGACTCCCCCAGATCTTGTAGAGTATGAAAACAATTTCTCAGAGGCATTTGAAAATCAAAAATGTACATACCATACTTAGAGGTTCAGTTGTCCTTTTGATTGGAGCCCAAAGTCTCCTATTTTCTGGAGGGATATGATAAGCTAAACTCTTTTCAAAATAGCCTAAGTGTGAGAATTTCCTGTCCAAACCCAAAGTGACACAATCATGAGAAATCAACTTTTTCCATTCTTGTTTCATCTGAGCCTTCACAGGGCAGTCTGTGAAGGTCACAGACATTGCTGCTTCTTATCCTGGATTTATAGTTTTAAATTTCTCCTTTTATAGCCAACTCTAGCAGGCCTCGTTTATGAAAGTGACCTGAGCTCCCCACTAAAGGATGTAGGACTTTCTGGCCAACAGAAGGTATGTGGCCCTCCTCTCCTATCTCTCTACTGGACCCACTCACTTAGTGGGAAAAAATAAATGTTAGATATGCTGCAACTGAGCTACAGTTAATATACAACAAAATCAAAGCTGAACATTATTCTTTCCTTTAACTCAGTTTTTGAAAAATAACTTTTTTATTTTTAAAAATAAAACAGCCATAAAATAGCAAATATGATAACAGATTTCTCCAAGTATTCAAATTATTGCCTGTGGAATGCTAGTCAAGTGCATACCCATATGCATACTTGGGTTTGGATATATTAAGTTAGACCCATAGACATCATGAGAGGACAATAAGTTTGGTTTTTGATAATCAGTAGAATGTAGGATTTTGTATAATAAGATATTAATAATATAGTATTATAGTAATATTTTGTACAATAATAAGTCTCTCAACCTTTATAAATGCATCTGGGAAAGGAATTCATGCATAAAAAGCCCAAACATTATTCCTCATATATGTATTTGATTGAATGAAAGAAGCTTAATTTTTAATAAAAATCAATATGAGGTAGCTTCCTAAATGCTAGTTTAAACTTAATTGTAATTAATGAAGGATTTTAAAAATATTGAACAAGCATTACAAAAAACATGCACCATACTAATTAAAGACCCTCTGCTTAATAAATTACTTTATAGGGTCTAACTGATATGAATCACAAATAATAACATAGAAATTGTAGCATAGAAAGTGTGTAGTTAAAAACCTGATATTTACTGAGAACATATAAGTACCAGATTGGCTTCTTAGTGTTAAATGCATTATGCATTGTGTATTTTTATTTCCATTTTAGATTAGTAATATCAGTTTCTAAATACTAAATAATTTTTCAAGATTATACTTAAAGTTTCAAAGCCATAATTAATTTCTAGATCTTTCTGAATAATGCATCCATTGACTGAATTGGTAAGGTACATTATCTGGGTTTTTGAAGTAGTAAGCCTCACTTATACAATTAAAATGATCATTATTAAGTCTGACTCCTGTAGGGTCTTTCTGTAAGTTTGAACCAACAGTGTTCTTTTGTAAATGACCTATACTTAGTTATCATTTTGTAGGTTCAGATCTTCGCCACTAAAACATTTAATTTGTAAAATAGGTGTCTTTTAGTCCTTTCCTATTGCTTTATTTTTAATATTATTTAGGTTACGTGTAAGCTTAGTGTATTGTATAACATTTTTCAATATATGAGATACTTCTTCTATTTTCAAAGTTTTCTCAGAATTCCTCAACCATTTCAAATGAGGATCATTTGGCATTCTTTTTAATAAATAAATGTAAGCCACGAATTACTATAATTTAGTGCTGAAAATCCCAACTTTACTCTTTCCCCAACTTTAAAGTACTTAGTCTATAACCATTGTTGGATTTCAAAATTATCAGAATTATAGTTGAATCTCTCTCTTCTAATGCAATATTTTCATTTTAGTACAAGCACTATAATCTTGTAATACAGGCACTTAATACAAGCACTACAATATTTTCTGTGGAATCTGAGTTTAACATGAAGGGGTATTATTAACCATGAACTTCTTTATTCCTCCCTAATTTGGCTTTTCATTATTTTAATCAATAATATATTATCAGAAGTAGAATATCTTTTTCTTTTTTTTTGAAGAAGTACCTTGAGACACTTGTTTAAAGCTCTAAGGAATTTAGAACCAAGTCTTAAGATTATTCAGCTATCAAGTGAGCACGAAACCGTTTGCCACACCCATGTTACTGTAATCCAAGCCTCATCTCACGCACACCATTCATTTCTAAGCATACTTCCTCACAGTCCTTGACATCTTTCAGCTGCAAAGATGAATAGCCAAGGAGTAACCTATGCAGAACTGAAGGCAACGGACTGCAAGAGGCAGCAAAGAGAACTGAAGGCTTCTAAAAATTGCTTCTTAATAACTGAGCAGGAATTAACATATGCAGAATTAAATCTTCAAAATGCTTCTCAGAATCTTGAAAGAAAAGACAAGAGCTACTGCTGCAAAGGTAAAACATTACCAGTCTTTAGATGGAAGTTTTCCAGAATATGCAGTTGGGGTGCAGAGGTGTAGCAGGAGTAGGGGATAAACTCACATATTTTTCATCTTGAGAAACAGAGGTTAAAGTTGGACACAGGATTCTGATGTGAAATTGGAGAACCACTCTCATTCTGGCACTGAAGTAATTGAAAGATTTGGATCAACATGCATGTAACATTAGATTATGTTTGCTGAGAGACAGACTACCATGGTGGAAGTTGAGTTTGGCGTCCAAGTTTATATGCATAACTCTTTGTTTGCGTGGGTTTTTTTTTCTTTTCCTTACTAAAACATTTAATTTGTAAAATAGGTGTCTTTTAGTCCTTTCCTATTGCTTTATTTTTAATATTATTTAGGTTACGTGTAAGCTTAGTGTATTGTATAACATTTTTCAATATATGAGATACTTCTTCTATTTTCAAAGTTTTCTCAGAATTCCTCAACCATTTCAAATGAGGATCATTTGGCATTCTTTTTAATAAATAAATGTAAGCCACGAATTACTATAATTTAGTGCTGAAAATCCCAACTTTACTCTTTCCCCAACTTTAAAGTACTTAGTCTATAACCATTGTTGGATTTCAAAATTATCAGAATTATAGTTGAATCTCTCTCTTCTAATGCAATATTTTCATTTTAGTACAAGCACTATAATCTTGTAATACAGGCACTTAATACAAGCACTACAATATTTTCTGTGGAATCTGAGTTTAACATGAAGGGGTATTATTAACCATGAACTTCTTTATTCCTCCCTAATTTGGCTTTTCATTATTTTAATCAATAATATATTATCAGAAGTAGAATATCTTTTTCTTTTTTTTTGAAGAAGTACCTTGAGACACTTGTTTAAAGCTCTAAGGAATTTAGAACCAAGTCTTAAGATTATTCAGCTATCAAGTGAGCACGAAACCGTTTGCCACACCCATGTTACTGTAATCCAAGCCTCATCTCACGCACACCATTCATTTCTAAGCATACTTCCTCACAGTCCTTGACATCTTTCAGCTGCAAAGATGAATAGCCAAGGAGTAACCTATGCAGAACTGAAGGCAACGGACTGCAAGAGGCAGCAAAGAGAACTGAAGGCTTCTAAAAATTGCTTCTTAATAACTGAGCAGGAATTAACATATGCAGAATTAAATCTTCAAAATGCTTCTCAGAATCTTGAAAGAAAAGACAAGAGCTACTGCTGCAAAGGTAAAACATTACCAGTCTTTAGATGGAAGTTTTCCAGAATATGCAGTTGGGGTGCAGAGGTGTAGCAGGAGTAGGGGATAAACTCACATATTTTTCATCTTGAGAAACAGAGGTTAAAGTTGGACACAGGATTCTGATGTGAAATTGGAGAACCACTCTCATTCTGGCACTGAAGTAATTGAAAGATTTGGATCAACATGCATGTAACATTAGATTATGTTTGCTGAGAGACAGACTACCATGGTGGAAGTTGAGTTTGGCGTCCAAGTTTATATGCATAACTCTTTGTTTGCGTGGGTTCTCGTGTATGTACGCTCTCTGAGCAACTGTCCCCAGCCCTCCTCTCTCTGTGTCCTGTTCTCTCCCTCCAGGTTCACCATCACCTCCAGAGAAGCTCATTGCTGGGGTCCTGGGAATCATCTGCCTTGTCTTGATGTCCGCTGTGGGAACAGTGATCCTTGTTACTCCCTGTAGGTACATTTTCAAAAAATTGCAAGGGAACCTTTCACTTTAATGATGGTTGGTGCCTCTAAACACTTCATAAGATTATGGAATAGGCCTGTCATTAAAGTACATGCATTCAGACTAAATGTGAGATGACAATTCTGAATCCATCAAAAATAAACAACACAGAATATTTTCAGAGAGTACATAGTTGTGTATTCTGATGTTATAACTCAAAAACATGCTTTAGGAGACTGAAAGATCTTACTGAGAAGCAAATATTAACTCTTCAGATGGCTTAAAACAAATGCAGTAAGAGGTGGTGACATCTGTTCCTATAGGCTTTTTTTTTTTTTTAAATGTATTTATTTATTTTTGGCTATTCTGGGTTTTCACTGCTGCCACAGGCTCTTCTCTCATTGCAGGGAGTGGGAGCAACTCTCTAGGTGACATGAGCAGGCTTCTTGATGCAGTGACGTCTCTGGTTGTGGAACTCGGGCTCTAGGGCACACGGGATTCAGTGGCTAGGGTACATGGGCTCCATAGTTGTGGCTCCGAGGCTCTAGAGGACGGGTTCCATGGTTGTGGCTCACAGGCTTAGTTGCTCCACAGCATGTGGGATCCTCCCGGCTCAGGGATTGAGCTGTCTCCTGCATTGGCAGGCGAACTCTTCACCACTGAGCTACCAGGGAAGCCCTTCCTATAGGCTTTTGAAATACTTTTTCCACCAAATCTTCATTACTTGATTAATTTTTCTTAATAAAATCAGTTTTATTTTACATTATTCTAATCCTAAACAATAAGCCAAATTTTAAGCTTGCCCACTAAAATCATCATGATTTATTTAGGGCAATATTAACTTTCCACTGATTAATTTTGTAGCTCTTCTAGTACGGGAGCAGAATAACTCCTCTCCGATAACAAGACTCCAGAAAGGTATTGATGGTTTTCAAAGTTCTGATATAAGTACCGTCTGTACTTTGTCTCTCTTAGGCTAGTGAAAAGAGAAGAGATTTTGAAGTAGAAAATAGATTGTAAACTGGGGGAAAATATTTTTAAGTAATGATTATAGGAGAGTGTTTCTGCCTATGCAACAATACAATTACCATATGCATCATTGTCAGTTGTCTCACATTTCCTGCTGCTATAACATGAGACAAATAATGTTGCTATTCTAAAATGGAGGTTTCATTTCTTGATTTTCAGGACATGTAACGAGTGGATCTTTGTGTATGTTTGCTTTATATGGAGACATAAATTGGAGTATGACAGACTGACTAAGAATGTGTGAATGTGGTTTCTTTTATATGAATGAGCCCTGAGGATACATAGATATGTTATATATACATGTATAGACATATATGTTTATCTCTATCCATATAAGTAAGTGAATTGTTATTTTTTCAATCTCAAAATATTTTTGGATGATTATTCACGGTCTTTCTTCAGAATCTCATTGTGCTCATTGTCCAAAAGACTGGTTTACATATTCCAACAACTGCTATTATACTACTTTTGAAAGAAAAACATGGAAGGAGAGTTTGACAGCCTGTGCTTCTAAGAACTCTACCCTGCTTTACATAGATAATGAAGAGGAACTGGTAAGACATTACATGTTTCCAACACTTTGTTAAAGGCTTGAGTTTGTCAACATTTATTCCTTAGAATTCACTTGTGGTTTTGTACATATTTCTAGTTTGTTTATTTTAATTTAAGGTTTGTTATTTCATTAAACATGGTATTTCATGATATTTATGTTTTTATTGTATTAATGCATGCCTTATTTCCATTAGGCTTTTCATTGAAAACCATACTTCTACAAGTGCTCATATACTCTAAAGTAAAATGTGTTATTTAATTTTACCATATGTCCAGGAAAGTATGCCTATTCGTACGTTTGCATATTGATCAAAAAATGAATAGATGATTGCACATCAGATCTCGGGTTAGAAGTGTCCACTTTCCAGCAGCCCTATCCTCTGTCATTTCACATCACCTCTATGTCCTCCTTATCTACCCACTGTCTTGACGTTTAATGTTATAGAATCTCCTTGCATGTTTTTTCACTTCATATATGTGGAATCCTACAGTATGCATTTTTCTCTCAGTCTGCACTCACTCCCATATACTACTTTGGCAGTTTCTCCATAGTCTTGCATTTACATGGGGTTTGTTAATTTTCATTGCTTATCATGTAAATATAACATTTAAAATCCATTCTATCTGATGTCTCTGAGTGGAGATGGGGTTTTATGCCCTCAGGGATGAGGAGCCTATCTTAGTTCAGTACTTTTAGTCATGGGATCTTCTTTGCTGGCCTCATCTTCTCCTTCATCCCACAGTCTTGGTGTCTCTTTGTGGAGGCTGGAGAAGCACTTCCTTAACTGCTCCTTGTTAGCAGGCATCCTGATGGGTTGGCTTGTGAGGCTCCCCTGGTGTTGCCTACAGGATCCCTCTCAACACAGAGAAGAATGGCTTACCTGTGATGTTATATATGAACATGTATAGACATATATGTTTATCTCTATCCATATAAGTAAGTGAATTGTTATTTTTTCAATCTCAAAATATTTTTGGATGATTATTCACGGTCTTTCTTCAGAATCTCATTGTGCTCATTGTCCAAAAGACTGGTTTACATATTCCAACAACTGCTATTATACTACTTTTGAAAGAAAAACATGGAAGGAGAGTTTGACAGCCTGTGCTTCTAAGAACTCTACCCTGCTTTACATAGATAATGAAGAGGAACTGGTAAGACATTACATGTTTCCAACACTTTGTTAAAGGCTTGAGTTTGTCAACATTTATTCCTTAGAATTCACTTGTGGTTTTGTACATATTTCTAGTTTGTTTATTTTAATTTAAGGTTTGTTATTTCATTAAACATGGTATTTCATGATATTTATGTTTTTATTGTATTAATGCATGCCTTATTTCCATTAGGCTTTTCATTGAAAACCATACTTCTACAAGTGCTCATATACTCTAAAGTAAAATGTGTTATTTAATTTTACCATATGTCCAGGAAAGTATGCCTATTCGTACGTTTGCATATTGATCAAAAAATGAATAGATGATTGCACATCAGATCTCGGGTTAGAAGTGTCCACTTTCCAGCAGCCCTATCCTCTGTCATTTCACATCACCTCTATGTCCTCCTTATCTACCCACTGTCTTGACGTTTAATGTTATAGAATCTCCTTGCATGTTTTTTCACTTCATATATGTGGAATCCTACAGTATGCATTTTTCTCTCAGTCTGCACTCACTCCCATATACTACTTTGGCAGTTTCTCCATAGTCTTGCATTTACATGGGGTTTGTTAATTTTCATTGCTTATCATGTAAATATAACATTTAAAATCCATTCTATCTGATGTCTCTGAGTGGAGATGGGGTTTTATGCCCTCAGGGATGAGGAGCCTATCTTAGTTCAGTACTTTTAGTCATGGGATCTTCTTTGCTGGCCTCATCTTCTCCTTCATCCCACAGTCTTGGTGTCTCTTTGTGGAGGCTGGAGAAGCACTTCCTTAACTGCTCCTTGTTAGCAGGCATCCTGATGGGTTGGCTTGTGAGGCTCCCCTGGTGTTGCCTACAGGATCCCTCTCAACACAGAGAAGAATGGCTTACCTGTGCCACCTCTGCTGGGTGTTGGCTGTTGGGGAGCAGCAGCCCGAGGTCACTTCCTTCTTTTGAGGAGAATATTGGATGCCCCTGATTGTTCCCTAATCTCCCACCTCTTCTCTCATCATGGAGACGTGATGAGAGATTACAGTGGAGTGAGGCTGCCTTTAGGTCTCCAGCCATTTCACTCTCTCTTTACCCCTTTCAGAGTTCTCCATTCTTGTGTGTTTAATGGGTTTTCAGTGTTTATAGCTGTACGTCTCAGGGAGTGGCAGAGAGAAATGAGTCTCTGACCCTGGTCTTATCCCCTGGAATCCACCAATATAGAAACAGATAGCTTAGGGGTTTATCTAGTCACAGCGTGGTGTGGAGTCCAGAAAAACACAACTTTATCTTTAATGTCACTTATTTTCTCCATTTCAGTCCCTTCATTTCCTTCTAAAACTGCAGCTCTGAGAAGCACATAATCGTAGAGAAATCCCTTGATAGGGTCACAGTGTCTGGAGAGATTAAGGTTGCAGAATCTAAAAACATTTCAAGCCTTGCTATGTTTCCTATGTTCGCTATGTTCATTTTGACAACATGGGTAACAATTAAGCTACACGAGTCAGACTACTCCTTATGAACATAAGAAAAGAAACGAAACTGCTATGCAGAAGTCTTGAGTTTATTTTCACTCCAAAGTACAAAAGATATTGGTTAATATTTCAGCAAATATTAAAACTTTCAACTTTGTTTTTATTAGTTTCTAATGCTCTCATATTGTTCAGGAAAGGGTTTTTCCCTCATATACTACTTTGGGTTTCTCCATAGTCTTGCATTTACATGGGGTTTGTTAATTTTCATTGCTTATCATGTAAATATAACATTTAAAATCCATTCTATCTGATGTCTCTGAGTGGAGATGGGGTTTTATGCCCTCAGGGATGAGGAGCCTATCTTAGTTCAGTACTTTTAGTCATGGGATCTTCTTTGCTGGCCTCATCTTCTCCTTCATCCCACAGTCTTGGTGTCTCTTTGTGGAGGCTGGAGAAGCACTTCCTTAACTGCTCCTTGTTAGCAGGCATCCTGATGGGTTGGCTTGTGAGGCTCCCCTGGTGTTGCCTACAGGATCCCTCTCAACACAGAGAAGAATGGCTTACCTGTGCCACCTCTGCTGGGTGTTGGCTGTTGGGGAGCAGCAGCCCGAGGTCACTTCCTTCTTTTGAGGAGAATATTGGATGCCCCTGATTGTTCCCTAATCTCCCACCTCTTCTCTCATCATGGAGACGTGATGAGAGATTACAGTGGAGTGAGGCTGCCTTTAGGTCTCCAGCCATTTCACTCTCTCTTTACCCCTTTCAGAGTTCTCCATTCTTGTGTGTTTAATGGGTTTTCAGTGTTTATAGCTGTACGTCTCAGGGAGTGGCAGAGAGAAATGAGTCTCTGACCCTGGTCTTATCCCCTGGAATCCACCAATATAGAAACAGATAGCTTAGGGGTTTATCTAGTCACAGCGTGGTGTGGAGTCCAGAAAAACACAACTTTATCTTTAATGTCACTTATTTTCTCCATTTCAGTCCCTTCATTTCCTTCTAAAACTGCAGCTCTGAGAAGCACATAATCGTAGAAAAATCCCTTGATAGGGTCACAGTGTCTGGAGAGATTAAGGTTGCAGAATCTAAAAACATTTCAAGCCTTGCTATGTTTCCTATGTTCGCTATGTTCATTTTGACAACATGGGTAACAATTAAGCTACACGAGTCAGACTACTCCTTATGAACATAAGAAAAGAAACGAAACTGCTATGCAGAAGTCTTGAGTTTATTTTCACTCCAAAGTACAAAAGATATTGGTTAATATTTCAGCAAATATTAAAACTTTCAACTTTGTAGTTTTACTGTTACATTAGTTTCTAATGCTCTCATATTGTTCAGGAAACTAAAGATCCTAGGAAAGAACACACTACTTGCACTTGAAGAATTAATAAAATTGTTAATAGTGATTAAGTGAAATTACCTTTGTGTAGAAATTCCTGAAGTCCCTGTCAATTATGTCATGGATTTCAGTCTTTCGTGAAAGCCGTGATCAGTCGTGGATATGGCTAAATAACTCAGCTTGCCAACTAAAGTAAGTTTTTAAATATAATGCTACATGGGGGAGGAGAATGTTAAAAATAAATATTTTGAGAATGGTGTTAAAACATTTGTTTTGATCCAATTATAAAATGATGAAGGAAGATGTTGAAAGTTAATGAAATGTTGATGTAGATATTCAAGAATAGACTACTCAGTAGCCCATTTTCCTAATAACAAACTCTTACTGAAATTATATTTAAAACACCATTACTCACTTTCAAGCTATATTTTGTTATAATTATATGACAAATGCTGTCATTTAATGAGTTTCCCCTGTATGATGATACGGAATTTTTCAATTTTTTCCATTACAGGATAACAGACACGTCACCTAAGAAATGGAATTGTGCTGTGCTATCCTCAGAGAGCATAAATGCAGATGATTGTGAATATCGAAATATGTATACTTGCAGGTACAAGCTTGAGATTTAAAAGTGAGTCCAGAGGCTGTTGGGCAACTTTATCTCTTTTGAAATACCAATAACCTTATGACTGCCAATGAATTATATTATTTTTAGTGAGCGTGGTGTGGAGTCCAGAAAAACACAACTTTATCTTTAATGTCACTTATTTTCTCCATTTCAGTCCCTTCATTTCCTTCTAAAACTGCAGCTCTGAGAAGCACATAATCGTAGAGAAATCCCTTGATAGGGTCACAGTGTCTGGAGAGATTAAGGTTGCAGAATCTAAAAACATTTCAAGCCTTGCTATGTTTCCTATGTTCGCTATGTTCATTTTGACAACATGGGTAACAATTAAGCTACACGAGTCAGACTACTCCTTATGAACATAAGAAAAGAAACGAAACTGCTATGCAGAAGTCTTGAGTTTATTTTCACTCCAAAGTACAAAAGATATTGGTTAATATTTCAGCAAATATTAAAACTTTCAACTTTGTAGTTTTACTGTTACATTAGTTTCTAATGCTCTCATATTGTTCAGGAAACTAAAGATCCTAGGAAAGAACACACTACTTGCACTTGAAGAATTAATAAAATTGTTAATAGTGATTAAGTGAAATTACCTTTGTGTAGAAATTCCTGAAGTCCCTGTCAATTATGTCATGGATTTCAGTCTTTCGTGAAAGCCGTGATCAGTCGTGGATATGGCTAAATAACTCAGCTTGCCAACTAAAGTAAGTTTTTAAATATAATGCTACATGGGGGAGGAGAATGTTAAAAATAAATATTTTGAGAATGGTGTTAAAACATTTGTTTTGATCCAATTATAAAATGATGAAGGAAGATGTTGAAAGTTAATGAAATGTTGATGTAGATATTCAAGAATAGACTACTCAGTAGCCCATTTTCCTAATAACAAACTCTTACTGAAATTATATTTAAAACACCATTACTCACTTTCAAGCTATATTTTGTTATAATTATATGACAAATGCTGTCATTTAATGAGTTTCCCCTGTATGATGATACGGAATTTTTCAATTTTTTCCATTACAGGATAACAGACACGTCACCTAAGAAATGGAATTGTGCTGTGCTATCCTCAGAGAGCATAAATGCAGATGATTGTGAATATCGAAATATGTATACTTGCAGGTACAAGCTTGAGATTTAAAAGTGAGTCCAGAGGCTGTTGGGCAACTTTATCTCTTTTGAAATACCAATAACCTTATGACTGCATAAACTTCAAAATGAATTATATTATTTTTTTCTAACAGTGAAAGTTTTTCAAAATCTGGGAAGTATGATATGCACACCAAAGATAAATATATCATTTCTTTGGTGTCTGACTAGTTTTGCTCAACAGTATGTTTATTCGCATGCAACTTTCTCATAGATTAGATGGTGTGTGAGCCCATGTAGAGGAAATATCAAAAATAGGAGAACAGAGACCAAGAGGAGATTACCAAGGACTATGGGGAGGTGGGAATAGGAAATGACTGCTAACCAGTTAATCAATGATACATACTTTCTACATTATGGTGGTGGTGATGGTGGCAAATTGTATTTAAAATCAGTGACTATGGACTTTACATGGATGAAGTTTATGCCGCGTAAATTGTACCTCTATAAAGTTGCTTTTAAAAAACTGCTTGAAGAAAACCCTTCCCCCTCCCTCCACCCAAAAAGAAAAAACTACTTGGAACTGCATTTAATTTTTCAATTGTGAAGAGAGTCATCTTTGTAACATTGACTCATCTAATCAATATAATGCTTTATGTGTCCAATAATTTAGGTTTTCTCTTAATTTCTCTCGATTTTATTTACATATTTTTGGACAAACCAGGTGTCGTGTGGGATCTTATTTCTCAACCAGGAATCAGACCTGCATCTGGGACAGTGGAGAGCATGGAGTTCCAACCACCAAACCACCAGGGAAATCCACTTATTAGGTTTTACATTTTACAATATTGAGCACTGATAGTACTATCAGTATTTCATGCTCATGCTTTCATAGACGGCAACTTTGGTTTTCAATTTTTAGTAATTTTTGCTGCTGCAACAGAAATAGAATAAGGTTTACAGACTGATCTTATGGCCAAGACTTCTCTAATTTTACCTATTAATTCTATTGTTTCAAATAGGTGTTCCTCTGGAGTTTTACATATTAAAGCGGCCATTGCATCTGCAAATAATCACACTATTTCTTATCCCAGGTGCAATTTCTTACTTTTTTTCTTGACCTATTTTTACAGGGCAGACTTCAATTTCCAGTGTTGAAGAGAAGGTACACCAAAGGTCCTATATTATGGGAATATATTCCAATATTTTATCCTCAAGTATGAGGTTTAAAGGTTTTTTGTCATACCTTTCTAATATGAAAGAAGTCCATGTTATTCATATTTTTCTTAGAGGTTTTGTACCCAACCAGTCGTGTTAAGATTTTCATTATTATTTCTTCAGTGAAATGAGGTATGTTTTTTAAAATAATGTGTATGAACGACCTATTTTTCATCCAATGTTAACCAACCAAACATTCCTGAAATAAAATCACAGTGATCATTCTGTATTTTGCTTCTTTTAGAGTCAGTGATATGGCATATTTAGATTAAGATATTTTCTTTATCCGTTTTCGCAAAGACATTGGACTGAGTTCGTTAATATTATCGAAGTTGACAGGTTTTCCTGTCGAGGTTGTATTGAGAAGTATCTCTCTGTTTCAGCTGCCTGAAAAGTGTGAAAATCCCGGTATATTTCTAAGTGTGATTTTTTTTTTTTTTTAAACTACTGATGCCTTTAGAGCGCCTATGTAGGAAGGTTTATTCAATGAACTCTATATCTTTAAAACAAGTTAAATCTCTTCAGGTTTATAGTGGTCCTACATTTGGTAATTTGCGTTTTCTCGACGTTCTCTATTTTACATAGTTAGTAAAATGTCTTCATAGTATGGCTTCATTATCCATTTAACATCTATGAAATTCATAAAGCTATTGTCATACTCACTATAGATGGAAAAGATGTATATCTTCTCATTTTTTTTTTCAAATGTCATTTATCAATTAAATTGCCTTTCAAGAGAAAATGACTGTGGCCCTTTGTATTCCTCTCTACTCTAATTGTTTTCTTTGTCATTTTTTTTCTCATTCCTGTTCTTTTTGCTTCTTTA
The DNA here is from genome assembly GCA_022376925.1 of Tragulus kanchil. NCBI lineage: Eukaryota > Metazoa > Chordata > Mammalia > Artiodactyla > Tragulidae > Tragulus > Tragulus kanchil. The sequence continues at coordinate 279,152,804 of JAIOJX010000004.1, forward strand.
TTCGGATTACTTGAATTTCCTTTTCCCTAAATCACTTTTTAATTTTGAGTCTCTTCTGGTGCATCCTCAGATAGTTTTCTTTCTTGTTTTTTGCTTGTGATGCATGTATACACTTAAGGCAATTTGTATTTCACAAGACATTTTTTTTTTTTAATTTTATTTATTTATTTTGGGGGGGCGGGTTGGGGAGGGAGGGGGGCAGGTGGGCTACCTCTGTTGGTCTTTCATTTATCTATTTTCATCCATCTTTTGTTCTTCAGCCCCTGTGGGCCTCCCATCGCAGTGGCCTTCGCTGTCACAGAGCACTGGCTCTGGGTGCATGCTCTCCAGAGCTCCAGCTCGGCAATTGGACACATCAGTCCAGCCGCTCCGCGGCACGTGGGATCTTCCCAGGCCAGGGATCGAACCAGCGCCCCTTGCACTGCAAGGCGGTGTCCCTACCCACTGGACCACCAGGGAAGCCCGACATTTTTACTATTATAGTTTTTTTTTCACTAATATACAACTTGAGAACTTCCAGTGTAGAGTTTTCTTTGGTTTGTAAGTTATTTAGAAATGTGTAACTGCACTTTCAGTTCAGTTCAGTTCAGTTCAGTTCAATCACCCAATCGTGTCTGACTCTTTGCAACCCCATGGACTACAGCATGCCAAGGGTCTCTAACCTTCACCATCTCCTGAAACTTGCTCAAACTCGTGTCCATTGACTCAGTGATGCCCTCCAACCATCTTGTCCTCTGTCCTCTCCTGCCTTCTATTTTTTCCCCAAGATCAGGCTCTTTTCCAGTGAGTTATCTTTGTATATCAGGTGGCCAAAGTACTGGAGGTTCAGCTTCAGCTTCATTCCATCCAATGCATATCCAGAGCTGATGTCCTTTAAGATTGACTGGTTTGATCTGCTTGCTGTCCAAGGGACTTTCAAGAGTCTTCTCCAACAGCAGAGTTCAAAGGTGTCAATTCTTCATCACTCAGCCTTCTTTATTGTCCAGCTCTCACATCCATACGTGGCTATTGGGAAAACCATTGGTTTGAGAATATGGACATTTTTCGGCAAGGTGATGTCTCTGCAATTCAATATGCTGTCTAGGTTTGTTGTTGTAACTGAACTTATTTAAGTATTTGAAACTAAAATGAGATAAGATTTTCAAATTTTTGGTTATTGCCTTCTACTTTTAACTGTAGAGAATTTCTTCGAATCTGGAAACATTCTACATCTCTATTAAGTGTGGCTGGTGTGAGTGAGGAGTCAATCTTAAATTTTTATTTCTTTATAATTAATTAAAAATTAATTGGGAAAGAGAAGGACAAATACAGTATATTAACACATATATATGGAATCTAGTAGGATGGTGATGATGGCACATGCAGTGAAGCGACAGAAAGACAGACATGGACAGTGGACATATGGACATTGTGGGGAAGGAACAGTGGGTGAGAGGCGTAAAGGAAGTAGCATGAAGGCCTGTACTATCATAAGTGAAGAAAATAGCTCTAGTCATTGCTCTGTGAGAAAAGGGGATCCTTCAGGGGTGCTGTGTGATGGTCGGGAGGGGAGGGAAGGGGGGGATATACATGTGACTAATCTGAGAACATGCATGTCTGTGAACAACAAAACTCTGTAAAAGTTAAAAGTAAAATAAAGGTTTAAAAAAAAAATTAATTGGAATACTCACTTTTCAAGTGCTCATGTGCCAAACTTGACTGAAGTTTACTGCAGTGACACTACAGTCCTATATATTTTTTTATAATGTAACTGGGATTATGAATGTATAGCTAATTTGGGGGAAATTTTACAGACATTAAGGATATGAGTATGCTCTACTTGTTTGTACATGTGTGTGTGTTCATGTATATATTGATTAATTGTCTAGTTTACATCTTTCTACAGTCTTCCCAGTATATCTGCTTGCTTGATATGCAGTGGATTGTTTAAATCTCCATTTATGAAGCTCACCTATCTACTTTTCTCAAATCTTTGTTGAACTTCTCCTATTAAGTACATGCAGGTGTTTATTTTGTTAGTTGCTAATGGTTTGGATCCTCTATGTATCATTATGAAACATGCATCATCTTTTCTAACATGGTTCTCGAATTATACTATGGCAGTATATTAAGTTTAGTAGTTCTACCCTTTTGAGTTACATGATTTTTTTTTCATCTTTTTGATTTCTTCTTTATGTTTTTTGTTTAAAAATGTCTCATTAAGACAGCAATTTTTTTTCTTTTCTTTTTTTTTTTTAATTTATTTTTATTCTTTATTTTAAAGGTTTTACAGAGTTTTGTTGTTCACATACATGTATGTTCCCAGATCAGTCATATGCATATCCATGGTCCCCACCCATCCAGATTCCCCCATCCCACCCCTCCAGACCTTTGCCCCAAGCCATTGTAAGCACTCCTATTCCCTTAGCACTGTGACACTAGCTATCTTTTCCACACATAACACTATAGGTTTCCTTGTTAATTCCTCCATGCTTCCCCCTCCCTATTTATTCGCCACGATGTCCCTATGTCTATGCTCTGTCTTCTTTTTCATGAGTTCCCTGTGTGTGATATCAAGACTGTCCTACTAGATTCCATATATGAAGACAGCAATTATTAAGATGACTTGTAACTATATTAAATACAGTATTTTAAAATAGAAATATTCTCAAAATATAAATGGAAAGCTATTCTATATATGTTTAATCTAATTTTAAAGTTACTATATGCTTTATTTGTATATTTCATTTGTGTGTGTTCATGTATATATTGATTAATTGTCTAGTTTACATCTTTCTACAGTCTTCCCAGTATATCTGCTTGCTTGATATGCAGTGGATTGTTTAAATCTCCATTTATGAAGCTCACCTATCTACTTTTCTCAAATCTTTGTTGAACTTCTCCTATTAAGTACATGCAGGTGTTTATTTTGTTAGTTGCTAATGGTTTGGATCCTCTATGTATCATTATGAAACATGCATCATCTTTTCTAACATGGTTCTCGAATTATACTATGGCAGTATATTAAGTTTAGTAGTTCTACCCTTTTGAGTTACATGATTTTTTTTTCATCTTTTTGATTTCTTCTTTATGTTTTTTGTTTAAAAATGTCTCATTAAGACAGCAATTTTTTTTCTTTTCTTTTTTTTTTTTAATTTATTTTTATTCTTTATTTTAAAGGTTTTACAGAGTTTTGTTGTTCACATACATGTATGTTCCCAGATCAGTCATATGCATATCCATGGTCCCCACCCATCCAGATTCCCCCATCCCACCCCTCCAGACCTTTGCCCCAAGCCATTGTAAGCACTCCTATTCCCTTAGCACTGTGACACTAGCTATCTTTTCCACACATAACACTATAGGTTTCCTTGTTAATTCCTCCATGCTTCCCCCTCCCTATTTATTCGCCACGATGTCCCTATGTCTATGCTCTGTCTTCTTTTTCATGAGTTCCCTGTGTGTGATATCAAGACTGTCCTACTAGATTCCATATATGAAGACAGCAATTATTAAGATGACTTGTAACTATATTAAATACAGTATTTTAAAATAGAAATATTCTCAAAATATAAATGGAAAGCTATTCTATATATGTTTAATCTAATTTTAAAGTTACTATATGCTTTATTTGTATATTTCATTTGTGTGTGGATATATGTAATTAGTTTTGTAATATACCATTTCTTTTCATTCTACTTTATATTTTTCTTATTTTCACAATAAATTCTTTTTACTTTCCTCTAAAATAACTTATTCATTTAATACTTAGTTTTATTAGTGCCCTGCATGTTGCAGCCCGTATTTCCTGCTCAATAAGGTCCAAATTAGTACTTTCACCAGTTAGCAATCAATGAAAAGACATATTTATCTCTACTTTTGAGCACTGTTCATACCATATTTGCTCCATGAAATTCTAGTACAAATATACATTTGCAATTTGAAGTTTTATCATTAATATTTTACCTCTCGATATCTACTTGGACATATTCACATCAGCTGTTTTCCACAAATCTTCTTTTATTCCTCCATTATAAAATTTAACCTAGAAATGTATCTTCTGAGATATTTTTTAAGACTATTTTCTTTCCTAAATATTTTCGGTCTTAAGTATTTTCTGTAGTTAAAGTCAGTTGGCAATTAATTGCCTTCCATTTAAAAAACTTGCTTGAAAATGAATTCATCTGGTCATTATATTAAAAGGGCATTTTCCCTTCTTATTGACTTTCAATTTATCTGTCTCTCTTAGGTCACTAGGTATCACCATGATTAGACATAATCACAAACAGATACATTTATATCACAAATAGTACATTGAAACTACTTTTAGTATTTAGAGTAATTTTATCTTTGCTTTATGTTGCCTGAACATACATTTGATTAAAGTTCAATGCCAGAGAAAGTGAAAGTGTTAGTCACCCAGTTGTATCTGACTCTTTGTGACCCATCAATTGTAGCCTTCCAGGCTCTGCTGTCCATGGAATTCTCCAGGCAAGACTACTGGAGTGGGGAGCCTTCCCTTCTCCAGGGGATTTTCCCGACCCATGGTGGAACCCAGGTCTCCTGAACTGCAGGCAAATTTTTTAGCGTAAACCCATGTTTCGACATACAACAAAGAATGTGGTATGTTTGACATTGTTAGTTGAAAGCAACAAAGTGTGTGACAGCAGTAGATATAAGTACTTCAAATGTTAAAAGTCAAAATTAGTATGTTGTACATTGTTTGACATCTCTAATGAATATTTTAATTTCTATAAATGTGTTCATAGGGAAATTATTCATTTAGTTTATGAAAATAAAATGCAGTAGATAGATATAACCATATAGGTAACAGTGAGTCATTGTTTTAGAAGGCTCAAATAATAGTCTACTTTACAAGGACATGACTGTGCATCTGCATTCCATTTTTCTAGATTTTAGAAAGCTAAAAACTAGACCTGAACTCAATGTCCTAGAAGTTACACTGAAAGTGAATATCCTTAGGAGTGATAGATAAACATTTACCCTTTTATGACACAAGTGACAATTGGAAAAATCCATTTGAGGCCTATGTAATACTTTATTTAATCTCTTACATTTCTGGATGTTCATGTGTATTTTGCTTTAAAGGTCAATTTTGTCTGCCTTCGCCATTTTATTCTAAAGTACACAATTAAAAGCTTATTTTGTTTCCTCCCTACAGAAACTTGGACTTTTGTTATTAACAACAAATACTCATATTAAAGTACAGATAGCAAGTTATGATTCAAAAACCATCACTGATGACATTAAAAAATTCAATATTTAAAGCTTTGCCAGGGTGATATAGCTTGATATTGCTTAGGGTTTTATCCCTCTGAAAGGCATTTATTTTGATCAGAAGAAATCTGAATAACTGGGTAAAATAATGAAAATAAATGCAGATATTTTTAGAACTAGGGCAGAACAAGTAAACAGAAAGAATGGGCATTCATCTCTTTGTGACAGTTATTATAAATTTAAAATGCAGTAAGTCTTCTAAGTTAGGAATAAATGATAAGATCACCCATCAAGAGCCAAACATGCTAGAGTGTGAAGTCAAGTGGGCCTTAGGAAGCATTCTTATGAACAAAGCAAGTGGAGGTGATGGAATTCCAGCTGAGTTATTTCAAATCCTAAAGGATGATACTGTTAAAGTGTTGCACTCCTAGACCAGCAAGTTGGAAAGCTCAGCAGTGACCACAGGACTGGAAAAGGTCAGTTTCCATTCTAGTTACAAAGAAAGGCAGTGCCAAGGGACGTTCAAACTACTGTACAGTTGGTCTCATTTCACACGCTAGCAACGTAATGCTCAGGATGCTTCAAGCTAGGCTTCAAGAGTACGTGACCTGAGAGATTCCAGATGTGCAAGCTTTGAAAAGGTAGAAGAAGCAGGATCAAACAGCCAAAAATTCACTGGATCATAGCAAAAGCAAGGGGATTTTAAAAAACCTACTACTGCTTCAGTGACTATACTAAAGCTTTGACTGTGTGACAAGAAAGTGTGGAAAATTCTTAAAGAAATGGGAGTACCAGACCACCATACCTGCCTCCTGAGAAACTTGTATACAGTTAGCACCAGACATGAAACACCAGACAGGTTCTACATTGAGAGGCTCTTTAGTTCCTCTTTGCTTTCTGTCATTAGGGTGGCATCATCTACATATCTGAAGTTTGACACTTCTGGCAGTCTTTAGTGACACTACACAGCCTTGACCTATGCTTAGGAGTTTTTTTGTCTGCCTTCGCTTTACATTTCTGGATGTTCATGTGTATTTTGCTTTAAAGGTCAATTTTGTCTGCCTTCGCCATTTTATTCTAAAGTACACAATTAAAAGCTTATTTTGTTTCCTCCCTACAGAAACTTGGACTTTTGTTATTAACAACAAATACTCATATTAAAGTACAGATAGCAAGTTATGATTCAAAAACCATCACTGATGACATTAAAAAATTCAATATTTAAAGCTTTGCCAGGGTGATATAGCTTGATATTGCTTAGGGTTTTATCCCTCTGAAAGGCATTTATTTTGATCAGAAGAAATCTGAATAACTGGGTAAAATAATGAAAATAAATGCAGATATTTTTAGAACTAGGGCAGAACAAGTAAACAGAAAGAATGGGCATTCATCTCTTTGTGACAGTTATTATAAATTTAAAATGCAGTAAGTCTTCTAAGTTAGGAATAAATGATAAGATCACCCATCAAGAGCCAAACATGCTAGAGTGTGAAGTCAAGTGGGCCTTAGGAAGCATTCTTATGAACAAAGCAAGTGGAGGTGATGGAATTCCAGCTGAGTTATTTCAAATCCTAAAGGATGATACTGTTAAAGTGTTGCACTCCTAGACCAGCAAGTTGGAAAGCTCAGCAGTGACCACAGGACTGGAAAAGGTCAGTTTCCATTCTAGTTACAAAGAAAGGCAGTGCCAAGGGACGTTCAAACTACTGTACAGTTGGTCTCATTTCACACGCTAGCAACGTAATGCTCAGGATGCTTCAAGCTAGGCTTCAAGAGTACGTGACCTGAGAGATTCCAGATGTGCAAGCTTTGAAAAGGTAGAAGAAGCAGGATCAAACAGCCAAAAATTCACTGGATCATAGCAAAAGCAAGGGGATTTTAAAAAACCTACTACTGCTTCAGTGACTATACTAAAGCTTTGACTGTGTGACAAGAAAGTGTGGAAAATTCTTAAAGAAATGGGAGTACCAGACCACCATACCTGCCTCCTGAGAAACTTGTATACAGTTAGCACCAGACATGAAACACCAGACAGGTTCTACATTGAGAGGCTCTTTAGTTCCTCTTTGCTTTCTGTCATTAGGGTGGCATCATCTACATATCTGAAGTTTTTGACACTTCTGGCAGTCTTGACTCGAGAAATGAGCAGTGTGACACTACACAGCCTTGACCTACTCCTTTGCCAATATATTTTTTTCAATAAACTTCATTTATTTTGGATGTTCTGGGTCTTTGTTGCTGCAGGAGGGCTTTTCTCTAGTTGAGGGGATTGGGGGTTACTCTCTAGTTGTTTGTTGTTTTTAATGAGAAACAGAGCCTGAGTTTGAAACAGAGTATTCTAGCAGGAGTTTCCTGATGGCTAGTGGCAAAGAATCCATCTGGCAATGCAGGAGACCAGGGTTGGATCCTTGGTAAATTCCATGGACAGAGGAGCATGGCAGGTTACAGTCCACGAGGTCGCAAGAGAAAGGCACAAGACTTACAGACTACAGAGCAGCAATAATTGTGATATGAAATCTGGGGACTGTCTATTGCAGCATTGTTGCAACTTGTAGTCTTTCATCTACAACTCATGCAGCATTATATTCGCTGAAAATACAATGGTGTATTCTGAGAGGAGGATTACAATGGTACCTATGAGTCTGTGGTCCAAGTTTATACATATGAGTCCTTGTGAATGTGGATTTTTTCTTTCTAAAGCAACTGTGTCCAGCACACCTTTCTTTCTTCCCGTTTCTGTTTCTCTGCCTGTGGATTCACTGTCATCTCCAGAGAAGCTCATTGTTGGGGTCCTGGGAACCATCTGTTTTGTCTTGCTGTACACTATAGTGAGAGTGATAACTTTCACTCCACGTAAGTCAATTTTTGAAATTGTGATTGAACTTTTCACTTTAATGATCATCAGTGCCCCTCAAAAATCATAGTCTTATGAAATAGAACACTTTATTTTCTTATGTGCACTCAGCCAAAATGTGGAATGGTTATTCCCAGATTGTCCAAAGTGCAAATAATGGAATGATTGTAGAGAATAGTGTATACACACACACACACACACACACACACACACACACACACACATGGGCTCCTGTAACGAAATGTATTTTCTGATTTCATAAGTCAGACACAGGCTTTAGGAAACTGAAAGACCTTATGAGAAACAGAAATTAATTCCTGAGATTGGTTAAACCAAAGACTGTAACAGATGTTGAAGTCTATTCCGTTAGGCTTTTCAAATATATCCCCCTTAATTTCCATTACTTTGTGCCTTTTCTTAGTGAAAACAATTTTATTCCCAATCATTCTAATTCTTTGAAAATACCACATTTAAACTAAGCAACTAGAATTATTTTGATTGATATAGTTCAGTCTTAGTTTTATAATAGCTCATTTTCATGTTTTCTAGGTACTGAAATACCAGAGCAGAATAATTCCCATCTAATAACAAAGATCCAAAAAGGTACATAGTGATTTACAAAGTTCTGATATTAAAAACAGTTTATATTTTGTCTCTATTTTAGGTTAGACAAAGAAAATATAGACTTTGATTGGCAACCATAAATTATAAAATCAAGATAAATATTCATAAATAATCCATAGAAGAGTGTCCCTTCTTATACAACAATTTGTAGAAATATTCATTTACAATGACCATAGCCACTGCTGCCAATTGGGTGAAATTTCCTTCTGCCATCATATGAGATAAACAATATTATAGTCTATAAAAGGAGGGTCATTTCCTGATTATCAGGTTATATAGAGAGTGCATGTTTTGTTTGTTTGCTATCTATGGGCACATAAATTGGGGAATGAGAGGCTGAACCTTCTATGTGAAAGTGTATATGAGCATGTACCAGCCTGTGAATGTACATAACTCTGTCTTCTCTTGCTGTACACTATAGTGAGAGTGATAACTTTCACTCCACGTAAGTCAATTTTTGAAATTGTGATTGAACTTTTCACTTTAATGATCATCAGTGCCCCTCAAAAATCATAGTCTTATGAAATAGAACACTTTATTTTCTTATGTGCACTCAGCCAAAATGTGGAATGGTTATTCCCAGATTGTCCAAAGTGCAAATAATGGAATGATTGTAGAGAATAGTGTATACACACACACACACACACACACACACACACACACACACACATGGGCTCCTGTAACGAAATGTATTTTCTGATTTCATAAGTCAGACACAGGCTTTAGGAAACTGAAAGACCTTATGAGAAACAGAAATTAATTCCTGAGATTGGTTAAACCAAAGACTGTAACAGATGTTGAAGTCTATTCCGTTAGGCTTTTCAAATATATCCCCCTTAATTTCCATTACTTTGTGCCTTTTTCTTAGTGAAAACAATTTTATTCCCAATCATTCTAATTCTTTGAAAATACCACATTTAAACTAAGCAACTAGAATTATTTTGATTGATATAGTTCAGTCTTAGTTTTATAATAGCTCATTTTCATGTTTTCTAGGTACTGAAATACCAGAGCAGAATAATTCCCATCTAATAACAAAGATCCAAAAAGGTACATAGTGATTTACAAAGTTCTGATATTAAAAACAGTTTATATTTTGTCTCTATTTTAGGTTAGACAAAGAAAATATAGACTTTGATTGGCAACCATAAATTATAAAATCAAGATAAATATTCATAAATAATCCATAGAAGAGTGTCCCTTCTTATACAACAATTTGTAGAAATATTCATTTACAATGACCATAGCCACTGCTGCCAATTGGGTGAAATTTCCTTCTGCCATCATATGAGATAAACAATATTATAGTCTATAAAAGGAGGGTCATTTCCTGATTATCAGGTTATATAGAGAGTGCATGTTTTGTTTGTTTGCTATCTATGGGCACATAAATTGGGGAATGAGAGGCTGAACCTTCTATGTGAAAGTGTATATGAGCATGTACCAGCCTGTGAATGTACATAACTCTGTTACCTACATGTATATTAATACTTATGCAGATATGTAAATGAATATTTTAAGATTAAATTATGTTGGATAATAATCCATAATCTTGCTTCAGAATATTGTTATGGTTATTGTCCAAAAGAATGGTTTACATATTCTAACAACTGCAATATTCTCTTACTTTTGAAAAAACACATGGAAGGAGAGTTTGATGGCCTGTGCTTCTTCTTTTTTTTTTTTTAAACCTTTATTTTACTTTTAACTTTTACAGAGTTTTGTTGTTTACAGATATGTATGTTCTCAGATTAGTCATATGTATATCCCCCCCTTTCCTCCCCTCCCGACCATCACACAGCACCCCTGAAGGATCCCCTTTTCTCACAGAGCAATGACTAGAGCTATTTTCTTCACTTGTGATAGTACAGGCCTTCATGCTACTTCCTTTATGCCTCTCACCCACTGTTCCTTCCCCACAATGTCCATATGTCCACTGTCCATGTGGCCTGTGCTTCTAAGAATTCTACTCTGCTTTACATAGATAATGAAGAAGAAATGGCAAGACATTAAATATTTCCAACAATATTTTTTATTTTAATTTTTCTTTTACTGAGTTTTGTTGTTTACAGATATGTATAATTCCAGGTTAGTCATATGTATATCCCATCCCCCTCATCCCTCCCCTCCAGGCCATCACATAGCTCCTGTGTAAGATCCCTAAACCCACAGCGCATTGACAATAGTTATCTCTTTTGCATTTGCCAGTATAGGGCTCAGTGTTACTCTTCCTGTGTCTCTTACCTACTCTTCCCTCTCCCCAATGTCCATAAGTCTGTTCTCTATGACTATTTCTCCACCGATGCTCTGTGTGTGCATCCATATTTGTAGCTTTTAAAGTCTGTGATTAGTCCATTTGTGACTTTGTATTATATTTCTGTGCTTACAAATTTAATGCACATTTGGTAATTTCTATTTCTTGCCTTTCATAGAAAACTATGCACTAATAAATACTTTTCTCTCCTAAAATAAACTTTGCTATTTCATTTTACCATGCATCAAGAAACTAAACATATGTTTGAGCACACTGATCACAAAGTGTATATACAGCCATGAAATTACATATCAGGCCATAAAATAGAAGCTTCCTGCCTCTAGCTCCCCTGATTCTGTGTATTCTCTTATCACATCTCCTTCCTTCTTATCTAACTGATGTCCTGACTTAACACTACAGAATCTCTGCTTGTTTTTGAGCTTCATATACATGCCATCATGGATTTCCCCAGTGGTTCAGCGATAAAGTAGCCATCTGCAATGCAGGAGATGCATGAGTGAGGGCTTGATCCCTGGTTTGGGAAGATCCCCCGGAGGAGGGCATGGCAACTCACTCCAGTATTTTTGCCTGGAGAATCCCTTGGGCTGAGGGGCCTGTTGGGCTCTAGTCCAGAGGGCTGCAAAGAGTCAGACATGACTTAAGCAACCGAGCATTCACAGATGCATCCATGGAATCGTATAGTATACAGTTTTCTTTCTGTCTCTGCTCACTCCTATATGCTATTTTTGCATTTCATCCATATTATTGCCCCCCTGCCCCCAATTTTTGGCCTGTGCTTTTTAAGAATTCTACTCTGCTTTACATAGATAATGAAGAAGAAATGGCAAGACATTAAATATTTCCAACAATATTTTTTATTTTAATTTTTCTTTTACTGAGTTTTGTTGTTTACAGATATGTATAATTCCAGGTTAGTCATATGTATATCCCATCCCCCTCATCCCTCCCCTCCAGGCCATCACATAGCTCCTGTGTAAGATCCCTAAACCCACAGCGCATTGACAATAGTTATCTCTTTTGCATTTGCCAGTATAGGGCTCAGTGTTACTCTTCCTGTGTCTCTTACCTACTCTTCCCTCTCCCCAATGTCCATAAGTCTGTTCTCTATGACTATTTCTCCACCGATGCTCTGTGTGTGCATCCATATTTGTAGCTTTTAAAGTCTGTGATTAGTCCATTTGTGACTTTGTATTATATTTCTGTGCTTACAAATTTAATGCACATTTGGTAATTTCTATTTCTTGCCTTTCATAGAAAACTATGCACTAATAAATACTTTTCTCTCCTAAAATAAACTTTGCTATTTCATTTTACCATGCATCAAGAAACTAAACATATGTTTGAGCACACTGATCACAAAGTGTATATACAGCCATGAAATTACATATCAGGCCATAAAATAGAAGCTTCCTGCCTCTAGCTCCCCTGATTCTGTGTATTCTCTTATCACATCTCCTTCCTTCTTATCTAACTGATGTCCTGACTTAACACTACAGAATCTCTGCTTGTTTTTGAGCTTCATATACATGCCATCATGGATTTCCCCAGTGGTTCAGCGATAAAGTAGCCATCTGCAATGCAGGAGATGCATGAGTGAGGGCTTGATCCCTGGTTTGGGAAGATCCCCCGGAGGAGGGCATGGCAACTCACTCCAGTATTTTTGCCTGGAGAATCCCTTGGGCTGAGGGGCCTGTTGGGCTCTAGTCCAGAGGGCTGCAAAGAGTCAGACATGACTTAAGCAACCGAGCATTCACAGATGCATCCATGGAATCGTATAGTATACAGTTTTCTTTCTGTCTCTGCTCACTCCTATATGCTATTTTTGCATTTCATCCATATTATTGCATTTCTGTGTAAAGTGTTATTTTCCACTGCTCATGTGTAAGTGTAGTATTTAAAATCCATTCTATCTAGTGTCTCTGGGTAGAGATGGAGTTTTAATGTCCTCAGGGATAGAGGCTTCCTGGGTTCAGTACTTTGAGTCATGGGATGCCCTTTGCTGGTCCCATCCCCACCTCTACCGCCCAATCCTGATGTCTCTCATGGAGGGAGGAGAAGCACTTCCTCTGACTGCTCCTTGTTAGCAGGTTTCCTGATGGATCACCTTGTCAGGCTCACCTGGTGTTGCCTACAGGATTCACACAGAGGAGGAATGTCTTACCTGTGCCACCATCTGTAGAAAGACTGCATATTGGGAAGCAGGGGCCTAGGTCACGTTCTTCTTTGGGGAAGGGTATACACTGGCCCTAACTGCTGTTCCCTAACCCAGCGGCTCCAACCATTTCACCTTTCTCTTTCCACCCTTCAGACTCTCCATTCTTGTGCCTTTCATTAATTCCAGTGTTTATAGTTGTGTTCAGCATGGAGTATCAGAGAGAAATGAGTCTTTGACCTTTTTTTTGGTTTGCTGAAATCCACCAATACAGAAACAAATTCATTTAGAGTTTAACTAGTTAGTGAATGCTGTGGAGCCCAGAAAACCAAAACTTTGGCTTTCCTGCCACTTATTTTCTCAACTTCAACCCATTAATTTCCTTCTAAAACTTAAAAATGAGCAATATAATAGAGATATTCATTGATAGAGTCACAGTATCTGGAGAAATGAAGGTCACAGAATTTACAAACTTATATTAAGCCTTGCTATGCTTATTTTGACAACATGAGTAACAAATTACATGAACCAGAATTTTCCTTATTAGTCTAAGAAAACAGTGAAACTGTTAAGTAAAACTGAGCTGGTTTCAGTCAGAAAAACAGATATATTTACCATTTTGACCATAGTATTTTCTAGTATAGAAGACTCAAATCAAAAAAAATCACCTATTCCCACTGTATCTTCTAAACATGGTGGTGAGTATTCTCTTAGTTCAGTCCACTTCCAATGCTAATTATTAGGGTTAAAAGGTTTTGTTTTTCTAACATCCACAAAATTTCAGTGAATCAGAGAGAAAAATGCTATTTTATGGTATGTTCAATGTTTTATCACAGAATTATTAATGTTGGGTAAATTAAAAAGATGACACTGGAGATTGTGAAAAGACTCAAAATACTATGTGTAATAAATCAGTATTACTTGTGATTTGATTCTAATTAGAAAAAAAAGGGACATAAATTATATTAAGGTGGGTGAAGAGAGTCAAATAGAAAAGAAAGCAAGCAAGGAAGTCCCCCCTTGATCGAGGGAGGGGGAAGCACTTCCTCTGACTGCTCCTTGTTAGCAGGTTTCCTGATGGATCACCTTGTCAGGCTCACCTGGTGTTGCCTACAGGATTCACACAGAGGAGGAATGTCTTACCTGTGCCACCATCTGTAGAAAGACTGCATATTGGGAAGCAGGGGCCTAGGTCACGTTCTTCTTTGGGGAAGGGTATACACTGGCCCTAACTGCTGTTCCCTAACCCAGCGGCTCCAACCATTTCACCTTTCTCTTTCCACCCTTCAGACTCTCCATTCTTGTGCCTTTCATTAATTCCAGTGTTTATAGTTGTGTTCAGCATGGAGTATCAGAGAGAAATGAGTCTTTGACCTTTTTTTTGGTTTGCTGAAATCCACCAATACAGAAACAAATTCATTTAGAGTTTAACTAGTTAGTGAATGCTGTGGAGCCCAGAAAACCAAAACTTTGGCTTTCCTGCCACTTATTTTCTCAACTTCAACCCATTAATTTCCTTCTAAAATTTAAAAAATGAGCAATATAATAGAGATATTCATTGATAGAGTCACAGTATCTGGAGAAATGAAGGTCACAGAATTTACAAACTTATATTAAGCCTTGCTATGCTTATTTTGACAACATGAGTAACAAATTACATGAACCAGAATTTTCCTTATTAGTCTAAGAAAACAGTGAAACTGTTAAGTAAAACTGAGCTGGTTTCAGTCAGAAAAACAGATATATTTACCATTTTGACCATAGTATTTTCTAGTATAGAAGACTCAAATCAAAAAAAATCACCTATTCCCACTGTATCTTCTAAACATGGTGGTGAGTATTCTCTTAGTTCAGTCCACTTCCAATGCTAATTATTAGGGTTAAAAGGTTTTGTTTTTCTAACATCCACATAATTTCAGTGAATCAGAGAGAAAAATGCTATTTTATGGTATGTTCAATGTTTTATCACAGAATTATTAATGTTGGGTAAATTAAAAAGATGACACTGGAGATTGTGAAAAGACTCAAAATACTATGTGTAATAAATCAGTATTACTTGTGATTTGATTCTAATTAGAAAAAAAAGGGACATAAATTATATTAAGGTGGGTGAAGAGAGTCAAATAGAAAAGAAAGCAAGCAAGGGAGTTATGTCTCCTTAACATTTTTTTGTCTCTAGCTTTCTTTGATGAATATAATCTTTTTAGCGTTTATGAAATTACAAGGGCATTAATTTTATTAAAATACATTGATTTTTAATTATACATTGATACAATAGCCATAATATAGAAAGTTGCTTTTGTTTTTGAGTTTCTTTTTTGTTTTTATTTCATGTTCATTCAAACCCCTATCAGTAAATGCAGCACTTAAAAGAGAGAGAGAAAAAGAGAGAGAGAGAGAGAGGAAGAGAATGTTCTTCATCAAGTCTGTTTTTTCAGGAAATCTGGATGGTTCCCCTCTGTTATCCTTTCTGGGAAATATTTGATTTTTCATGAACAGTGTTAGATTCTCACCATGTATTTGCCAGGAAAACATCTCTTTTTCCACACATGAGAAACAGAAGGGTAGGGTTCCTTTGTCATTGAGGTCAAAGGCCTCAGTGAATATTCCTGATGAACGTTGCCTATAAGCAGGTGGAGTAAAGAAAGAAAAGGAAAGGAAAATAATGGAGTAATTTGAGCATGACATAAAAGTATTTTGGTTTAGCACTCTCTGAGAGATTAAAAGGAGCCAAACATTTATGAAAGAGGAAGTCTAAGTATGAAAAAGATGGAAAGAACTAGTTTCAAGTCTCACTAAAAATAAATTCTTTGAATAGAAAGGAAAATCTCAACAGACACAATTAACAGGAGACTAGATACAGCAAGTCTTAATTTCTGCCTAACAGCTCAGGCACCTAAATTTATGTGTTAGTAAAACCCAGCTTCCCCTTTTCTCCTCCCTAGTTCCAGACATCCAGATAGATACAATTTGTTTTTGTTTAAATTTGAGTGTTACATCTAGTTTTCCAATAAAACAGAGGACATCATCAAGGTCCAGAAATGAAGAGAAAGGTTGAAACATAAAGGTATCTGGATTCATAAAATTACCACTGTTGGGGGATATTTTCAATTTTAATAATTCTACAGTCTGGACTGAACAATTAGCAAGAGAGAAGGAGAAGGAGGCTTTCATTTAACTTGAACAAGAGAGTTAAAATTATTTTCTCATGTAAAGCTTGAGAATATCGAAAGCGGCTTTTGTTTTTCTTTTTTTAATGAGCTCAAGTTCTAGTTGACTATAAAGGCCTTCATATCATTTTTTTGGGAAGCTCACTTAGAATTTAAGGTTATGTTTGATCCTGGGTTGGTAGGATCCCAGATCTTCATAAAGTGCATGCAGATAGATAATCCATCTAAGAAAAGGACACTAGTTCAGGTCCAAAAGTTTGTCATATATAAAAATCAATTTAAAATACTAAATTAACTCTGTAAAACCTTTAAAATAAAGAATAAAAAAAAAAAAATTATATGGGAAAAAAGTCCATAACAGTGCTTAGATGAAATAACAAAGAAAATAGATGCTGATACATCCAAGTAATGGGAGTATCAGACACAGAATAAAAACTAGATGTCTTTTAAATCTGTGAAAGGATGAAAAGTGGAATTAAAGAAATGCAAACAAAGTGATATGGAAAATACAGAGGACTAAACACACACTTAGTCTTTTTCTGGATGCTTTAAAAAATAGAGCCTGAGGCAATGAGTGAAGTAATGAAGCTTTATTTTGGAGAGAAAAACGATCAGGTCATTAAATGTGACTATAGAGTTAGAACATAAAAACTGAAGAAAAAAATAAGAATGTATAATGATTCTGGTTGCCCTTGAGGGCATGTCCTGCCCCAAAGGGGATGATTGCTAAAGCAAGTGTGGCCCATGTACTCAGCAAGGCCCTATGGCCTGCAGAGGCACGCCCAGCTCTGCTTAGAAACCTCTGTTGTATTCTGGATCTAGTTGCAAGGCTCTTGTGTGGAAAACGGATCGGGGGTCAGGGTGCTGTGAAGGCAGGAAGTGCTGCTGCCTGAGGTCTGGGCTGTCTCTGTGGCCTTCTTCTCCATGATCAGTCTGCCCCACATGGAGCTCTAAGCTATCCTTTGGAGTGGGTGGGGCTGGGAGGCTCTCACTGGGAGAGGAACCTCTGAGTGCTCCTGTGTGTGAGAATGGCTGTTGCTGCCTCCCCCAAAACATACCTCAGGCCCCTCCAGGCTGTCTCAGTGTAGCGCGATCAAGTCCCAGTACGTGTCTGCCTGAGACTCAGTTTTAAGCCTCTGAGCATTCCTGGGGTGCCACCCTGTGCGTGTACTGACAGAGTTCATGGCTACCCCATCTGTCACTCAGTGTGTACCCTGACGATGTCTACCACCACCCCACCCAGATGGCTCCCTAGGCCTCTGCCCCCAGGCTGTGTCTCTGCAGTGTTTCCCAGGGCCTGGTTGGCCCACATATCACACCAGGTTGTGGTGTGAAGTGAGCAGGGCTGGGGTGATCACCCCTTTGGATTGAAAAGTGTGGTGATGAAGTAGCCATGAGCCCAAGGCTCTCTCCACCTTGACTGTTGGCAAACCAGCACACGCACACTCCTCCTAAGTGGGCTTCTCCATTCCCTTGTCTGTCCCAGCAGTTTTCTCAGCCCACGAGGGGACTTGCCTCCCCTACCTGGGACTAGGATGCCCAAATTATGGCTCACCCTGCTTGCTCTTTAGGGTGAAGGTCCTTGTCCTCCTTTGAGATCCTTCCCAAGGATGCAGGTTTCAAACTGATGCCTTTTCCATCCCCCCATCCTATCACGTTACAGGTCTCCTATAGTTTTGGTTATATAGAACTTCTGCCAATTTCCAGTTCATTTTTCATGAGCATTGTACACACATAGATGTATTTTTAATGTGTTTGTGGAGGGAGATGAGTTCCATGTCCTTCTATTCCACCAGCTTGTTCTTTCCCTGAGTCTACATTTTTATGATTATGAAAAATATTATTAAAATATGCAAATTATATGCTTATTAATTTGTTGAAGTATAAGTTTTAAAAAGAACTACTTACTGAATTTTATTCTGTATACTTGAATTAACAGTAAAAATTTGGAAAAAAGTGGAACAGCTCATTGGTTGCTTTTTGGGTTCATATGATTGTATGTTGTTAGCCTTTTATTTTTAATCATTATTTACTTACTTATTTATTTGAGTCTGCTGCCTCTTAGATATAGAACATAGAATTTTCCATCTTCATTATTGCATGCAGGATCTTTTTAGTTGCCACATGCAAACTCTTAGTTGCAACATGTGGGATCTAGTTCCCTGAATGGGCATCAAGCCTGGTCCTCCTGCATGCGGAGCTCAGAGTCTTACCACTGGATCACCAGAGCCTTTTAAATATGTAAGTACAATTTTAATCATGTCAAAAAACTTCTATTTAAAATGCATTTTCCCTTCAGGTAAAATTTCATAACAAATTTTAAGTAGAAAAATTCAAAGCATGAGCTAAATCTTAATTATTGTTAGCTAGGGTTTTGTTTGAACCTTGCCCAGAAATGTTACCCAGGGCCTGGTTGGCCCACATATCACACCAGGTTGTGGTGTGAAGTGAGCAGGGCTGGGGTGATCACCCCTTTGGATTGAAAAGTGTGGTGATGAAGTAGCCATGAGCCCAAGGCTCTCTCCACCTTGACTGTTGGCAAACCAGCACACGCACACTCCTCCTAAGTGGGCTTCTCCATTCCCTTGTCTGTCCCAGCAGTTTTCTCAGCCCACGAGGGGACTTGCCTCCCCTACCTGGGACTAGGATGCCCAAATTATGGCTCACCCTGCTTGCTCTTTAGGGTGAAGGTCCTTGTCCTCCTTTGAGATCCTTCCCAAGGATGCAGGTTTCAAACTGATGCCTTTTCCATCCCCCCATCCTATCACGTTACAGGTCTCCTATAGTTTTGGTTATATAGAACTTCTGCCAATTTCCAGTTCATTTTTCATGAGCATTGTACACACATAGATGTATTTTTAATGTGTTTGTGGAGGGAGATGAGTTCCATGTCCTTCTATTCCACCAGCTTGTTCTTTCCCTGAGTCTACATTTTTATGATTATGAAAAATATTATTAAAATATGCAAATTATATGCTTATTAATTTGTTGAAGTATAAGTTTTAAAAAGAACTACTTACTGAATTTTATTCTGTATACTTGAATTAACAGTAAAAATTTGGAAAAAAGTGGAACAGCTCATTGGTTGCTTTTTGGGTTCATATGATTGTATGTTGTTAGCCTTTTATTTTTAATCATTATTTACTTACTTATTTATTTGAGTCTGCTGCCTCTTAGATATAGAACATAGAATTTTCCATCTTCATTATTGCATGCAGGATCTTTTTAGTTGCCACATGCAAACTCTTAGTTGCAACATGTGGGATCTAGTTCCCTGAATGGGCATCAAGCCTGGTCCTCCTGCATGCGGAGCTCAGAGTCTTACCACTGGATCACCAGAGCCTTTTAAATATGTAAGTACAATTTTAATCATGTCAAAAAACTTCTATTTAAAATGCATTTTCCCTTCAGGTAAAATTTCATAACAAATTTTAAGTAGAAAAATTCAAAGCATGAGCTAAATCTTAATTATTGTTAGCTAGGGTTTTGTTTGAACCTTGCCCAGAAATGTTACAGAAAATGTTTAGCTTTTGCTTTCTATCCAATTTCCCTCTGTATAACAAACACAAAGATGGAAATTGTGTTAGTCGTAGTGACTCAAAGTACAGAGCACACGTTAAATATATTTATATTTTCTAGAATGTTCCTGTGGTCACTGTTCAACTCACTGGATTGGATTTGGAAATAGTTTTTATCATGTTTCTGATAAAACTAAAACCTGGGCGGACAGCCATGCTGCCTGCGCAGAGCTGAATTTCCACCTTCTAAAGATTGATATCGAGGGACAACTGGTATGTCAGACACTTCTGCTTTTGTTTGTTTTTCTTGTTGTTGTGTTGTTATACTGTTAGTGTATTTGGTTTGAAAATATTAATGATTGACACCATATTTTGGGAAAACTGAAGTTCTCAAACATATATGATATTTTCTTACTTTGACTCAATTTCTTAGGGAGAAATTAGAGAAACTCCACTTTTTAAACCTTTAATGCTAGAAAAAAGACACATTAGTAAATGAGATATCTTAAGAAAAAATCTTATGAATACTAAATGGACGTGTGCTAGCCCTCAAGAGAACTTTTACTGATAACTTTTGAGTCAGAAAGGAGTGAATTTTAATATGTGCACATTTATGGTTTATGTTTCTTTTCCCAATAGGAAATTTTATCAATGCTTCAACTAACAGGATGGATAGGTCTCAAAATCAATGAAACTAATGAATCTTTGTTATGGGAAGATGGCACCACAGTAACAGAAAGCCTGTAAGTACAGTGTTCTGATAACCAAACTTTTATGAGATTATATGTGGTTGTGTGTGTGTTTGTGTATTATGTGTGTAGGGAACAGAAAGAGAACCAATAAAAGGGAAATCCTAATGTCTTTTGAGGATCAGTCTGTGGGATTTAATTGGGGACAATTACCGGTTCTTTTGAAATGATCTCACCGTTAGAACCTTTACATGGTTAACTTTACTTGACTCTCAGGAGATATTTGTGAATAGTTTTAGGCAAGTTTATAAATATAAACTTCTATCATATTTTTGTCATTTGGCTTTGTTGTAGTTCAGTTGTTAATTCCCTGACTCTGTGACCCAATGGACTGGCTTCCCTGTCCTTCACTTTTCCCTGAGTTTGCTCAGTCATGTCCATTGGGTCAGTGGTGCCATCCAACTATCCCATCCTCTGTCAGTCCCTTGGTTTTTTGCCCTCATACTTTCCCAGCATCAGGAACTTTCCCCTGATGAGTCAGCTCTTCACCTCAGGTAGTGAAAGTATTGGATTGTAAACTTCAGCATCGGTCCTTCCAATGAGTATTCAGGGTTGACTTCCTTTGATTTATAATTTGTCATTTGGCTTATAATTCTATATAAACAAACAAGATAGGATTAGATACCGTCTAGTAATATCTGTTAAGCTTAAAGACTGTCAAGCTACAGAGTTCTGTTCTTGTTTTGTTTGGTTTGTTCTTTTATTCTTTCTCATTTTGTTTGTTCTTGCTAATTTTAAGCATGAGGTAAACCTGGCATTTGCAGAGATCACACCTTGCTTTACATTTTTGCTTTACAGACTAAACTTCCTGAATACGGATAAGGAAGCTTGTGCATATTTTGATGGAAATAAGGTTTATGCTGCTAACTGTTCATCTGGGAAAAGTTACCTGTGTGAGTTTACTAGATAGCAGCTCAGTTTTGCTAATACATGTTGTTAGTGAATTCTAATTGATTAAAGTGTATAAAATCTTTTCCCAATAGGAAATTTTATCAATGCTTCAACTAACAGGATGGATAGGTCTCAAAATCAATGAAACTAATGAATCTTTGTTATGGGAAGATGGCACCACAGTAACAGAAAGCCTGTAAGTACAGTGTTCTGATAACCAAACTTTTATGAGATTATATGTGGTTGTGTGTGTGTTTGTGTATTATGTGTGTAGGGAACAGAAAGAGAACCAATAAAAGGGAAATCCTAATGTCTTTTGAGGATCAGTCTGTGGGATTTAATTGGGGACAATTACCGGTTCTTTTGAAATGATCTCACCGTTAGAACCTTTACATGGTTAACTTTACTTGACTCTCAGGAGATATTTGTGAATAGTTTTAGGCAAGTTTATAAATATAAACTTCTATCATATTTTTGTCATTTGGCTTTGTTGTAGTTCAGTTGTTAATTCCCTGACTCTGTGACCCAATGGACTGGCTTCCCTGTCCTTCACTTTTCCCTGAGTTTGCTCAGTCATGTCCATTGGGTCAGTGGTGCCATCCAACTATCCCATCCTCTGTCAGTCCCTTGGTTTTTTGCCCTCATACTTTCCCAGCATCAGGAACTTTCCCCTGATGAGTCAGCTCTTCACCTCAGGTAGTGAAAGTATTGGATTGTAAACTTCAGCATCGGTCCTTCCAATGAGTATTCAGGGTTGACTTCCTTTGATTTATAATTTGTCATTTGGCTTATAATTCTATATAAACAAACAAGATAGGATTAGATACCGTCTAGTAATATCTGTTAAGCTTAAAGACTGTCAAGCTACAGAGTTCTGTTCTTGTTTTGTTTGGTTTGTTCTTTTATTCTTTCTCATTTTGTTTGTTCTTGCTAATTTTAAGCATGAGGTAAACCTGGCATTTGCAGAGATCACACCTTGCTTTACATTTTTGCTTTACAGACTAAACTTCCTGAATACGGATAAGGAAGCTTGTGCATATTTTGATGGAAATAAGGTTTATGCTGCTAACTGTTCATCTGGGAAAAGTTACCTGTGTGAGTTTACTAGATAGCAGCTCAGTTTTGCTAATACATGTTGTTAGTGAATTCTAATTGATTAAAGTGTATAAAATATGTTGTTGTTCTTGTAGTATTTTATAAATTAATACTAAAGGTTTTTTTTTTTTTAATATTTATTTATTTATTTATTTTTGGGCGGGGGTCGGGTTAGGGAGCGAGGGGAGCGGGCGGGCCACTTCTATTGGTCATTCGTTTCTCTATTTTCATCTGTCTTTGTTCTTTGGCCTGTGTGGGCCTCCCATCGCAGTGGCGTCTGTCGTTGTAGAGCGCCGGTTTTGGGCGCATGCGCCCCAGAGCTCTGGCTCGGTAATTGGACACATCGGTCCAGCCGCTCCGCGGCACGTGGGATCTTCCCAGGCCAGGGATCGAACCAGTGCCCCTTGCACTGCAAGGCGGTGTCCTTACCCACTGGACCACCAGGGGAAGCCCCTAAAGGTTTTTTATTGCATGCAAAATACATCAGTTAAATTTTTGAATTTTAAAGATGTTCAAAGTGAGGAATATTCACCACTTGTAAATTTCTTAGGAGTGACTATTTTCTCTATGAGAGCTTATGTTAGTATTATTTGAGTTCCCTTGTACATTACCAGTTGTTTTTTTCTTGCTGCTTTTGTTAACTATATTCTCTGCGATTGTTTGGGCATTTGACATCACTTGATATATGCCTTGAATGGTCCTCAATTTTTATAATTCTTTTCTCTCTCTCTTTTTTTTTCCTTTGTTCTGTTCAACCTGAGTAATTTCCATCACTCTGTCTTCCGGATCGCTGAATTAGTCATTTGTTTCATCTAATCTGTTTTTGATTACTTCATGTGTGTTTTAAAGTTTTAGTTTTATATTCTCCAGCTCTGTTTGTTTCTTCTGATATTCCTAAATCTTTGTTAAAAATTTGTGTTTATCCATTCTTCTCCTGAGTTCATTGAGCATCTTTATGATTATTTCCTTGAATAATATCAGGTAGATTAATTAGCTCCAGTTTGTTTACTTTGTTTTGATGATTTTATCCTTTTCCTTCCTTTGGAACATCCTATCTCCATCATTTTCCTTAATTCTCTGTGTTTATTTTATGTGTTAGGCAGTTCAGTCATTTTTTTTTTTTCCTTAGAGCAATGATTTTATGTAGAAGATGTCCTGTGTTAGCACCATGCTCCTCTGGTGACCAGAGCCATCTGCTCTAGGGGTGTCCCAGTGTGGACTACATAGGCTGACTACTATGGGCATTCTCAACAAACATGTTTCCATGTTGTCACTTTTACTTTTCCATTTTTTAAATAGTATCCTTTTTTTTTTTTTTTGATTGCACTGGGTCTTCATTGTAGCATGTAGAATCTAGTTCCCTAACCAGGGATCAAACCCAGTCCCCCTGCATTGGAAGCTCGGCATCTTAGACACTAGAACACTAGGGAATCCCTAAGTAGTATCTTTCTGATAAACACAAAGACTTTATTTCCCAGCTTTACTGAGATATAATCAACATGTAGCATTGTGTAAGTCAAATATGTTCATCTGACCCATTTATATTGCAAAATGACTGCCCTCATTGTATTGACTAGCAAGTTTCTCCTATCACAGACATGTGTTTCTTTATTGTGATGAAAACTTTGAAGATCTACATTATTAGCAACTTCCTAATATAGACTACATTAGTATTATGGTATTGATTGTGTTGTACATTAGATCTTTCGAATTTGTTCATCTTGTCACTGAAAGTTTGCATCCTTTGACTAATATCTCCCCACCCTACCCACGGTTCCTGATAGTAGTCATTTCTTTCTTTCTCTGAATTTGGCTTTTTTAGATTCCACATGTTGTGATATCATATAATATTTATCAGTCTCTGTCTTATTTCAACATCAAACAGTCTAAAGTTGCTTTTATAATATGTAGCTTTGTATTTGCCACCCCAAATTCTCTCTTAGCATTCCTCAGCTTCAGAAGTAAAATGCTCATTCTAGCCTCTTTGCCCTAGTATACAGTTTTTAGAAAAAACTGGTTAAGTCCCCCAAAAAACAATGATAGGATGTTGGTTTTATTTGAGCTACATGTGTAGAACACTTAGGGCAATCTGTATATTCATAATATAGGTAAAGATTTCAATGAATAGGTAAGAGATATCACTAGTTAATTTAGGTCTTATTTAATAACTTTCAGTAAAACTTCATAGTTTTCTACATAGAAATTATGTTTCTCATCTGTTAGCTACACCTGTTTTTTTTTTTTTTTTTAAGATTTATTTATTTATCCACCTTGGGCAGGGGTCAGGTTGGGGAGGTAGGGGGGCGGGCGGGTCACCTCTGTTGGTCTTTCATTTTTCTATTTTCATCCATCTTTGTTCTTTGGCTCCTGTGGGCCTCCCATCGCGGTGGCCGCTGTCGTCGCAGAGTGCCGGCTCTGGGTGCATGCACTCCAGAGCTCCGGCTCGGTAATTGCTCCGCGGCACGCTGGATAGAATCTAGTTCCCTAACCAGGGATCAAACCCAGTCCCCCTGCATTGGAAGCTCGGCATCTTAGACACTAGAACACTAGGGAATCCCTAAGTAGTATCTTTCTGATAAACACAAAGACTTTATTTCCCAGCTTTACTGAGATATAATCAACATGTAGCATTGTGTAAGTCAAATATGTTCATCTGACCCATTTATATTGCAAAATGACTGCCCTCATTGTATTGACTAGCAAGTTTCTCCTATCACAGACATGTGTTTCTTTATTGTGATGAAAACTTTGAAGATCTACATTATTAGCAACTTCCTAATATAGACTACATTAGTATTATGGTAT
Organism: Tragulus kanchil; assembly: GCA_022376925.1. NCBI lineage: Eukaryota > Metazoa > Chordata > Mammalia > Artiodactyla > Tragulidae > Tragulus > Tragulus kanchil. The sequence continues at coordinate 279,178,154 of JAIOJX010000004.1, forward strand.
TGATTGTGTTGTACATTAGATCTTTCGAATTTGTTCATCTTGTCACTGAAAGTTTGCATCCTTTGACTAATATCTCCCCACCCTACCCACGGTTCCTGATAGTAGTCATTTCTTTCTTTCTCTGAATTTGGCTTTTTTAGATTCCACATGTTGTGATATCATATAATATTTATCAGTCTCTGTCTTATTTCAACATCAAACAGTCTAAAGTTGCTTTTATAATATGTAGCTTTGTATTTGCCACCCCAAATTCTCTCTTAGCATTCCTCAGCTTCAGAAGTAAAATGCTCATTCTAGCCTCTTTGCCCTAGTATACAGTTTTTAGAAAAAACTGGTTAAGTCCCCCAAAAAACAATGATAGGATGTTGGTTTTATTTGAGCTACATGTGTAGAACACTTAGGGCAATCTGTATATTCATAATATAGGTAAAGATTTCAATGAATAGGTAAGAGATATCACTAGTTAATTTAGGTCTTATTTAATAACTTTCAGTAAAACTTCATAGTTTTCTACATAGAAATTATGTTTCTCATCTGTTAGCTACACCTGTTTTTTTTTTTTTTTAAGATTTATTTATTTATCCACCTTGGGCAGGGGTCAGGTTGGGGAGGTAGGGGGGCGGGCGGGTCACCTCTGTTGGTCTTTCATTTTTCTATTTTCATCCATCTTTGTTCTTTGGCTCCTGTGGGCCTCCCATCGCGGTGGCCGCTGTCGTCGCAGAGTGCCGGCTCTGGGTGCATGCACTCCAGAGCTCCGGCTCGGTAATTGCTCCGCGGCACGCGGGATCTTCCCAGGCCAGGGATAGAACCGGCGCCCCCTGCTCTGCAAGGCGGCGTCCGCATCCACTGGACCACCAGGGGAAGCCCTACTCCTGGGTATTTAAATGGTTTTGTAATGTAAATGGCATCGTCTGTGAAACAAAGTCATAGTGGAAGTAAAACACTCATACAGAAAAGTACACAAACTTTTAATGTAGAACGTGTTTCATTTTCCCAAAATAAATATACCTGTTGTGGGATACTTTTTGCTCCCCTCAAATAGATGTAAAGGTTATTAACACCCCCAGAACCTGAGAATATGAACTTATTTAGAAATAGCTATTGGTAGATGTGATCAAGTTAAAACCACTTCTCCCTTCATATATAAGCCCTGCTGACACCTTTATTTTAAGCTTCTAGCCTCCAGAACCGTGAAAAAAATTTTTTTTTCTGTTCTTTTCAGACGTCCAAAGTTGTTACAGAACCCTCTAGGGAACAAGAACAATACCCAGGTAACTAGCGCTCAGATAATTAATATATTGACCAGAGATGTACTAACACATCTTTTGTTACCCAGACTTTAGTGACCAGAGATGTTTCAAAATTCACTTACATAGCAAATTGCCAACCACAGGTGTTAAGTCTGCAGAAATCCCCCAGGTAAATAATGTGTTAAACAATATTACCATCACCTGAGAAATGCCTCATGGACATTGTCCTTAGGGATGATTCTTCTTCGTGGTAACTATTATTTATTCACCATTATCATTCCTTCTAGGAATAAATGCCCTCCATTGTAGGTTCCGTCCTAATTTATAGTAGCAGAGATTAGTATTACTGTATAAATAAATGAAATTTTATAAGATAAACTATTTTGTGTCTTCTTTTTCACCCAAAATTATACTTGTGTTAGTAATCCACAATGACAAGAACAGATAGTTTAAAAGAAAGATCATAAAAATTCTACTTAGCATCACAAATAACAGGAACTTTTAGATTTGAATGACTCAAGGCAACTCTTTGTATTGCTAAAGACTTTATTGGCAAAATCAAACAAATTGGTAACATACTTTGTTGGTAAAGATGTGAGGAAACAGGAACTTCTGAATGTTGCTGTTTGGGGATGATAGGTGCACAAGCTCAATTTAAACATATTAAAACAATTTGCATACAATGCTAGAGATTTACCCTATAGGAATGCTCTATGGCAAATGATACTATATGAAGTGCTATTCACTGGAGAATTTTTCTATAGTTAGAAATATCTGTGTGTGTGTGTGTGCTCAGTCAGTCATGTCCAACTCTGTGCCATCCCATGGATTGTAGCCCACCAGGGTCCTCTGTCCATGTACTTTTTCAGGCAAGAATACTGGAGTAGGTTGCCATTTTTTTCTCCAGTGGATCTTCCTGACCCTGGATCTTCAAACCCGTGTCTTCTGCATTGGCAGGCAGATTCCTTGCCACTGCACCACTTGGGAAGTCTACAAAATTCTGAGACAAAGCTAAATATCTAGGAATAAAGTAGCTAAATTTTAATACTTGCAATTCTTACAAAAAGTGAGGCAGATTTTTATTTAACTAGTATGGAATAATCTGAAAGGAAGAAACAGTACTATCATTTATAATTATGTAAAATTTAGTTTAACGTATAGTATATATATATATATGCACTTCCAGGAGGCACTAGTTGTAAAGAACCCGCCTGTCAATCCAGGATACATAAGAGAAATATGTTTGATTCCTGAGTCGGGAAGATTCCCCTGGAGGAGGGCATGGCAACCCACTCCAGTGTTCCTGCTTGGAAAATTCCATGGACAGAGGAGCTTGGTCGACTATGGTCCATAGGGTCATGAAGAGTTGGACATAAAAGAAGGGATTTAGCATGCACACACATGCATATAGTACATATACATTTTTATTTTCCTAGAATATCTCTGGAATAACATCTAGGCAAATACAATATTTACTCTGATAAAAAACTAGTTGAATAGAAAAAAATGGGTAAAAAGACTTTGTTCATTATTTCACATCTTTCATATTTTGAACATTGTAAATGTATCAACTAACTGCTCAAATGAATTTAATAAATGACTAGGAAAGAAAATATAAAATATTTAATGCATTAAAAGAATTGCTTCATGTTTTCTGTCTTCTTGATTCTTGAAATTTCAAAACCTTTATTTTTTGGACTTGCAGTTTTACTATATATAAAGCTTTATTATATATTGAAAGCTTTATTATATATAAAGCTTCTTATTTTATCCTTTGAGAAAGTTTGGGAGATCATAATCCTTCATAAATCATTCATAGTGGAGTAATTTGAATGAATACCCTAAATTTGTTCATAATATCTATTAAAGAATCAAAATATTGTCTTTGAACACAGCATGATTCTTTTAATTATCATGGCTAATAAACTTCTTTTCACAAATATAATGAAGCTGTCTAGTACAAACATCAGGAATAATACTTGCTGACTTGAGGTAGTCACATTTTCCATCAGGTGAATTCTGTTGGATATTCCTACATCAGAAAATATGTTTATTGTAGAAAGTCATTCTTGAGGGAAAATGTGGTGATCACAAATTTAAAACATATGTGTGTAATTATTTCAATGTTCAGATATAAATTTTGTGACAAATAGTTACAAAATTTCAAAGTGTAAATATATATATAAAACTACCAAAAATATTACCAATTATAACTAGATATGAAAATATTTCCAGTGTCCTATGATTCACAGTAATAAGCAGAGAGCAAGTATCTATCTGCTAGCCTCTAAGTTAGACTCACCTTGAGTATAGAGAATGCTTATTTACATTTTAAAGTTTTATTGAACAGAGGAAGACTGAGTCGGAAGATTCCCTGGAGGAGGGCATGGCAACCCACTCCAGTGTTCCTGCTTGGAAAATTCCATGGACAGAGGAGCTTGGTCGACTATGGTCCATAGGGTCATGAAGAGTTGGACAAAAAAGAAGGGATTTAGCATGCACACACATGCATATAGTACATATACATTTTTATTTTCCTAGAATATCTCTGGAATAACATCTAGGCAAATACAATATTTACTCTGATAAAAAACTAGTTGAATAGAAAAAAATGGGTAAAAAGACTTTGTTCATTATTTCACATCTTTCATATTTTGAACATTGTAAATGTATCAACTAACTGCTCAAATGAATTTAATAAATGACTAGGAAAGAAAATATAAAATATTTAATGCATTAAAAGAATTGCTTCATGTTTTCTGTCTTCTTGATTCTTGAAATTTCAAAACCTTTATTTTTTGGACTTGCAGTTTTACTATATATAAAGCTTTATTATATATTGAAAGCTTTATTATATATAAAGCTTCTTATTTTATCCTTTGAGAAAGTTTGGGAGATCATAATCCTTCATAAATCATTCATAGTGGAGTAATTTGAATGAATACCCTAAATTTGTTCATAATATCTATTAAAGAATCAAAATATTGTCTTTGAACACAGCATGATTCTTTTAATTATCATGGCTAATAAACTTCTTTTCACAAATATAATGAAGCTGTCTAGTACAAACATCAGGAATAATACTTGCTGACTTGAGGTAGTCACATTTTCCATCAGGTGAATTCTGTTGGATATTCCTACATCAGAAAATATGTTTATTGTAGAAAGTCATTCTTGAGGGAAAATGTGGTGATCACAAATTTAAAACATATGTGTGTAATTATTTCAATGTTCAGATATAAATTTTGTGACAAATAGTTACAAAATTTCAAAGTGTAAATATATATATAAAACTACCAAAAATATTACCAATTATAACTAGATATGAAAATATTTCCAGTGTCCTATGATTCACAGTAATAAGCAGAGAGCAAGTATCTATCTGCTAGCCTCTAAGTTAGACTCACCTTGAGTATAGAGAATGCTTATTTACATTTTAAAGTTTTTATTGAATTTGCTACAACATTACTTTTTTTTTTTTTTTTTTTACTGCTTGGGTTTTTTGGCCACGTGGCATGTAGGATCTTAGCTTCCCAGCCAGGAATCGAACTGGAAGGCAAAGTTAACCACTGGCCCACTAAGGAAATCCCAAAGATACTCAGGTGAAGATCCTGAGTTCATTTCCTTCAACAGACAAATTAAAACTTCAATTGCATATAGAATAACTGTCTCTGAGATAGACTTAAAGACCAATACAACAGATTTTCTATAACTAAGGCTGTAAAGACACTGCATAGAGACTTCCCTGGTGTCTCACTGGTAAAGAATCACCTGCCAATGCAGGAGACACCAGTTTGATCTCTGATACAGGAAGATCACACATGCCATCGAGCAACTAAGCCTGTGTGCTACAACTATTGAGCCCATGCTCTGCAACAAGAGAAGCCAACAGAGTGAGAAGCCTGTGCATCACAGCTAGAGAGTAGCCCCCAGTCACCACATCTAGAGAAAGTCCTCATGCAGTAATGAAGACCCAGAAAGCCAAAAATAAATTAAAACGTAAAAAAGACACTACATAATACACTGAGTCAGAACCTACATTCCCAGTGCCATGATCTGTGAGAGTAACTGCAGAATTCACTCCTAAAGAGCAAGGGGCCTATCCATGCTGGGCTTCCCAGGCCAGAGAATTTCCCGGGAAAATCAGGCCCCTAATGTCTGGCTTTGAAAATCAGGGCTTAATTCGCTGTCTAGTACAAACATAAAACTTGAGGTAGTCACATTTTCCATCAGGTGAATTCTGTTGGATATTCCTACATCAGAAAATATGTTTATTGTAGAAAGTCATTCTTGAGGGAAAATGTGGTGATCACAAATTTAAAACATATGTGTGTAATTATTTCAATGTTCAGATATAAATTTTGTGACAAATAGTTACAAAATTTCAAAGTGTAAATATATATATAAAACTACCAAAAATATTACCAATTATAACTAGATATGAAAATATTTCCAGTGTCCTATGATTCACAGTAATAAGCAGAGAGCAAGTATCTATCTGCTAGCCTCTAAGTTAGACTCACCTTGAGTATAGAGAATGCTTATTTACATTTTAAAGTTTTTATTGAATTTGCTACAACATTACTTTTTTTTTTTTTTTTTACTGCTTGGGTTTTTTGCCCACGTGGCTTGTAGGATCTTAGCTTCCCAGCCAGGAATCGAACTGGAAGGCAAAGTTAACCACTGGCCCACTAAGGAAATCCCAAAGATACTCAGGTGAAGATCCTGAGTTCATTTCCTTCAACAGACAAATTAAAACTTCAATTGCATATAGAATAACTGTCTCTGAGATAGACTTAAAGACCAATACAACAGATTTTCTATAACTAAGGCTGTAAAGACACTGCATAGAGACTTCCCTGGTGTCTCACTGGTAAAGAATCACCTGCCAATGCAGGAGACACCAGTTTGATCTCTGATACAGGAAGATCACACATGCCATCGAGCAACTAAGCCTGTGTGCTACAACTATTGAGCCCATGCTCTGCAACAAGAGAAGCCAACAGAGTGAGAAGCCTGTGCATCACAGCTAGAGAGTAGCCCCCAGTCACCACATCTAGAGAAAGTCCTCATGCAGTAATGAAGACCCAGAAAGCCAAAAATAAATTAAAACGTAAAAAAGACACTACATAATACACTGAGTCAGAACCTACATTCCCAGTGCCATGATCTGTGAGAGTAACTGCAGAATTCACTCCTAAAGAGCAAGGGGCCTATCCCCATGCTGGGCTTCCCAGGCCAGAGAATCTGCACTGGGAAAATCAGGCCCCATAATGTCTGGCTTTGAAAACTAGCAGGGCTTACATTTCAGGGAGTCAGAGTCCAGTATGAGACCAGGACTGGTTTTGAAGGCCCCGCACACCAACTAACTTGCTCTGATCCCAGCACAGCAGGAGAAGCTTGAAAAATACCAGAGTCATATAAGAAAAAGATTCACTGACAATTTTAGAGCATGTACTGAAGGGGTGGGGATATGGTAGACCTTTCTATGGGGATATAAACACTGGTGGGTGGCACTTTTTTGTTTTTTGCTTCTAAGTCATCATTTATTTTTCATCCATCTTTATTCTTTGACCTGTGTGGGCCTCCATCGCAGTGGCCTCTCATTGCAGAGCACTGGCTCGTAATTGGACACACCAGCCTAGCCGTTGTGGGATCTACCCCGGGGCCAGGGATCCAACTGGTGCCTCTTGCACTGCAAGGAGGAATGTTTATCCATTGGACCACCAGGCAAGCCCAATTTCTTTTTTTTTTTATATTTTATTTTAACTCTTCATCCATCTAGCTAGTCCATGTTTGTTGCTCCATGCTAAATGGTTCACTGATAAAGAATGTGCCTGCCAATGCAGGAGATGCAAGAGACACCAGAAGCGATCCCATCAGGTAACCAACATAGCTTACTCATTCAAGATATTGTACAGAAAAATGTCATTTTTGGCTGTCCCTGGCCACTCTATTTAAAACAATGAAGTCTCTCCCTTTTGCTTCTATATATAAGAAGGTATTTTGAGAAGGGCCAAGATGGGAATCAGGGGAGGATTTCACCAGCTCCCCAATAGAATCACCAGAACTAATCAAGAAATGAAACACCACCAACAAACCAGCCGCTAGACGACAGAAGAACTCCTCAGGTCTATGAGGGTCAGAGAGCGAACAGCCAAACAGCCAGAACTTTCCCGGAGCTCCTGTTCTGAGAGCCCTGTGCCCCAACCCCGAGACAGCGCTGGGAAGTGCGCCAGGAGGGAGCCTGGGAAGTGCGCCGGGAGGACAGAGGGCGGCGCTCAGCGTGAAAATCCCGCCGGGTCGCAGAGTACCAGGTGAGCTGAGACACTGCTAGCGGGGATGTGTGGAATTTAATGGTGAAGTCCCCCGTGGATTGCTGCCCAGGGACCTGGCCCGAGCCGGACAGGAAGGTGCGCAGGGAGAGTGTGCTGGGAAGTGCTCTGAGAGGACAGAAGGCATCGCTCAGTGCAAAAATCCCACCGGGTCGCCGAGCGCCGGGTAAATTGAGACACAGCTAGCTGGGGCTTGCGGAACCTAGCAGGGAAGTCCCCCGGGGGTTGCTGCCCAGGGACCTGGCTCACACGGAATAGGGAAGCTCATGCCCTTGTTTGGGGGTTGGTCCCGTATCCAGCAGTGCTTGCGTGCCAACAGCCTGAAGAGTCCGTGCAGCCCCAGAGCTACAACAGGGAAGCCGTTGTCCCGCAAGCAGCATAGAATTGCAGCAGAGGAAACCGGGAGAAGAGCAGGGATTGGAGGCTATCAGCAGGTGTGCAGTGGAACCGGGGAGACCCCTCCAGCACTGGACAGCGTGCAAAACCCCTGCCCAACGGACTGGGAACACCACAGCCCGGCCAGCACCTGAGCTCGTGGCAAAGCCTTTGTTTTGGAACCTAGCACCGAAATGCACCCCCGCCCGGAAGGTCCACTGATAAAGAATGTGCCTGCCAATGCAGGAGATGCAAGAGACACCAGAAGCGATCCCATCAGGTAACCAACATAGCTTACTCATTCAAGATATTGTACAGAAAAATGTCATTTTTGGCTGTCCCTGGCCACTCTATTTAAAACAATGAAGTCTCTCCCTTTTGCTTCTATATATAAGAAGGTATTTTGAGAAGGGCCAAGATGGGAATCAGGGGAGGATTTCACCAGCTCCCCAATAGAATCACCAGAACTAATCAAGAAATGAAACACCACCAACAAACCAGCCGCTAGACGACAGAAGAACTCCTCAGGTCTATGAGGGTCAGAGAGCGAACAGCCAAACAGCCAGAACTTTCCCGGAGCTCCTGTTCTGAGAGCCCTGTGCCCCAACCCCGAGACAGCGCTGGGAAGTGCGCCAGGAGGGAGCCTGGGAAGTGCGCCGGGAGGACAGAGGGCGGCGCTCAGCGTGAAAATCCCGCCGGGTCGCAGAGTACCAGGTGAGCTGAGACACTGCTAGCCGGGATGTGTGGAATTTAATGGTGAAGTCCCCCGTGGATTGCTGCCCAGGGACCTGGCCCGAGCCGGACAGGAAGGTGCGCAGGGAGAGTGTGCTGGGAAGTGCTCTGAGAGGACAGAAGGCATCGCTCAGTGCAAAAATCCCACCGGGTCGCCGAGCGCCGGGTAAATTGAGACACAGCTAGCTGGGGCTTGCGGAACCTAGCAGGGAAGTCCCCCGGGGGTTGCTGCCCAGGGACCTGGCTCACACGGAATAGGGAAGCTCATGCCCTTGTTTGGGGGTTGGTCCCGTATCCAGCAGTGCTTGCGTGCCAACAGCCTGAAGAGTCCGTGCAGCCCCAGAGCTACAACAGGGAAGCCGTTGTCCCGCAAGCAGCATAGAATTGCAGCAGAGGAAACCGGGAGAAGAGCAGGGATTGGAGGCTATCAGCAGGTGTGCAGTGGAACCGGGGAGACCCCTCCAGCACTGGACAGCGTGCAAAACCCCTGCCCAACGGACTGGGAACACCCCACAGCCCCGGCCAGCACCTGAGCTCGTGGCAAAGCCTTTGTTTTGACTAAAACAAAAACAGAAACCATAGCAACCAACTCTGCAAGGGAAAGAGTATGTCATCAAGACAACACCATCAAGAACCAACTAGTGGAAGGTCCACACACAGATGAGAAGAAAAAACTGGGGACAATATTTACCCTTTTTGCTTGTTTGTTTGTTTTGGTTTATTTTGTTTATTCGCTTGGTTTCGTTTGTTTTTTGTCTCTTCTTGTTATTTTTTTTTCTTTTATGATTTTTAATTTTTTTAATTTTAGTTTTTTGATATTTTTAATTTTCTTTCCTCCTTGCCACTATTTCCTCTCTCTATGTTCTAAATGTAAAATCTTTTCCTATCTACCACTATACTCTAGATAAATATTCCTATCTTTCTGTCTCTACTGTTCTCTTTCAGCTGCACCAAACTCTACAACACACTAATCTTTGCTACCTAACCCTACAAAATCCTTGCAAGACGAATCTATTCCTTCTCATTACCCATACACTCTCCTCCTGCTCACCTCCAACACATGTCTTAGTTAAATATTGCTTTCATTGTAATATTGCAAGCTGGGACCTTGCACTGGATCTATTTTTCCAGGCATTATTTTAATTAATTTAGAGCCTAAGGATCAGGTACCATCTTTGATTGCCCCTTTTGCCAGAAAAATTTCCTATGCTTTATCCCTGTAAGACTGTTCAGTTGTGGTTATTGATGTGTGTGAATGTGTATTTTACGACTATGTTAGAAAATATCTGCATGCTTTTATGACTGTCATCCATCAGTAATGCACCTCTTGTTCCTCATATGCTAGTATTTGAACTAATACCACTGAACACCATAGCAAACCAGACATAGAGCCTACACCCCCTGACCAGACATCAAACCAAGGATCCTTGGAGTGGAAGCCCTGATTCCAAGACCCCACACTGTCAAAGAAAATACAACACTAGAGATTATTCACCTGCAAACAAGACCTAACATCACACAAGACACAAACCACTGAACGTTTCTACAAGGACAGAAACCCAAAGGAAGGGAGAATTAAACAACATAGCCTGGTGGGAAAAACAACTCCACCCACACAGACACCCACAAAGAAACAAAAATTAACCTAATAATGAAAAGACAGAGAAACACTGCACAAATGAAGGAACAAACTAGAGAAACACAGCTACAGATAACAGAAGAGGAGATAGACAAATTGTCTGAAAGAGAATTCAGAAGAGCGATACTAATGAGAATTCAAAACACTGAAAACAGAATGTTAGAGGAAATCAGTGCACTGAGAAGAGACATGCAGGAAATGAAAAATAAGCAAATAGAGACCAACAAGTCAATTGCTGAACTCAAAAATACTATAGAAGGTTTCAACAGTAGAGTATCAGAGGCAGAAGAACCGATAAATGACCTGGAAGACAGAATGGTGGAAATAACTGTTGAAGAACAGAACAAAGGACAAAGAATGAAAAGAACTGAGGATAGCCTCAAAGACCTATGGGACAATCTCAAAGGCACCAATATTAGAATTATTGGAGTCCCAGAGAAGAAGAGGGAAAGAAAAGCTATGAAAAAATTCTTGAAGAGGTTATAGTTGAAAACTTCCCAGCATGGGAAAGGAAATAGTCAACCAAATCCAAGAAGCACAAAGAGTTCCATCCAGGAGAAACCCCAGAAGAAACACACCAAGGCACATTCTAATCAAACTAACACAGACTAAATATAAAGACAGAATACTTAAAGCAGCTAGGAGCAAACAACAAATAACATATAAAGGAAACCCCATTACAATGCGATGTTTGAAAATTCTGTTCCGTAGTTTAGTTGGATGTGTGTGAATGTGTATTTTACGACTATGTTAGAAAATATCTGCATGCTTTTATGACTGTCATCCATCAGTAATGCACCTCTTATTCCTCATATGCTAGTATTTGAACTAATACCACTGAACACCATAGCAAACCAGACATAGAGCCTACACCCCCTGACCAGACATCAAACCAAGGATCCTTGGAGTGGAAGCCCTGATTCCAAGACCCCACACTGTCAAAGAAAATACAACACTAGAGATTATTCACCTGCAAACAAGACCTAACATCACACAAGACACAAACCACTGAACGTTTCTACAAGGACAGAAACCCAAAGGAAGGGAGAATTAAACAACATAGCCTGGTGGGAAAAACAACTCCACCCACACAGACACCCACAAAGAAACAAAAATTAACCTAATAATGAAAAGACAGAGAAACACTGCACAAATGAAGGAACAAACTAGAGAAACACAGCTACAGATAACAGAAGAGGAGATAGACAAATTGTCTGAAAGAGAATTCAGAAGAGCGATACTAATGAGAATTCAAAACACTGAAAACAGAATGTTAGAGGAAATCAGTGCACTGAGAAGAGACATGCAGGAAATGAAAAATAAGCAAATAGAGACCAACAAGTCAATTGCTGAACTCAAAAATACTATAGAAGGTTTCAACAGTAGAGTATCAGAGGCAGAAGAACCGATAAATGACCTGGAAGACAGAATGGTGGAAATAACTGTTGAAGAACAGAACAAAGGACAAAGAATGAAAAGAACTGAGGATAGCCTCAAAGACCTATGGGACAATCTCAAAGGCACCAATATTAGAATTATTGGAGTCCCAGAGAAGAAGAGGGAAAGAAAAGCTATGAAAAAATTCTTGAAGAGGTTATAGTTGAAAACTTCCCAGCATGGGAAAGGAAATAGTCAACCAAATCCAAGAAGCACAAAGAGTTCCATCCAGGAGAAACCCCAGAAGAAACACACCAAGGCACATTCTAATCAAACTAACACAGACTAAATATAAAGACAGAATACTTAAAGCAGCTAGGAGCAAACAACAAATAACATATAAAGGAAACCCCATACATTTAATGGCTGATCTTTCAACAGAAAGAAGAGAAAGGCAGGACACATTTAAATGGCTAAAAGAGAATAACCTCCAACTAAGAATTCTCTACCCAGCAAAGATCTCATTCAGAATTGATGGAGAAGTCAAAAGCTTCACAGACATGCAAAAACTAAAAGAATTCTGTACCACAAAACCAGCCCTACAACAAGTGTTAAAAGGCCTGATATAGCCAATAAATGCAAGAGAAGGAGAAGTCCTGCAAATCAAACCCAAGATATCTAAGAAGATGACAATAGGAACATTTGTATCAATAATTACTTTGAATGTAAATGGAGTAAATGTTCCAACCAAATGACACAGGCTGGCTGAATGGATCAAGAAACATGACCCATATATATGTTGTTTACAAGAGACCCACTTCAGACCTAGAGACACTCACAGACTGAAAGTGAGAGGATGGAAAAAGATATTCCACGCAAATGGAAATCAAAAGAAAGCTGGAGTAGCAATCCTCATATCAGACAAAATGGACTTTAAAGTAAAGAAGATTCTAATAGACAAGGCAGGTCACTACATCATGATTAAGGGATATATCCAAGAGGAAGACATAACAGTCATGAATATCTATGCACCCAACACAGGTGCACCTCAATACATAAGACAAATACTTTAAGACATAAAAGAAGAAATCAACAATAACACAGTAATAGTTAGAGATTTTAACACTCCTCTCACACTGATGGACAGATCATCCAAACAGAAAATTAATAAAGACACACAAGCCTTAAATGCCACACTAGAAAAGATGGATCTCATCAATATCTTTAGGACCTTCCATCCAAAAGCAGAAGAATATACTTTCTTCTCAAGTGCTCATGGAACATTCTCCAGGATAGACCACATCTTGGGTCACGAATCAAACCTCAGTCAATTCAAGAAAACTGAAATTATATCAACCATCTTCTCGGACCACAATGCAATGAGACTAGAGATCAACTGCAGGAAAAAAACTGCTAAAAACACAAACACATGGAGATTAAACAACACGTACCTAAAAAACCAACTGATTACTGAGGAAATCAAAGGAGAAATTAAACAATTCCTAGACAAACATGACAATGAACACACGACAGTGCAAAACCTATGGGATACCGAAAAAGCAGTTCTAAGAGGGAAATTTATAGCAATACAATCCTACCTCAAAAAACTAGGAAAATCTCAAACAGACGACCTAACCCTCTGCTTCAAACAACTGGAGAAAGAAGAACAAAAACACCCCAAAGTTAGCAGAAGAAGAGAAAACATAAGGATCAGAGCAGAAATAATTGAGATAGAAACAAAAGAAACAATAGTAAAGATAAACAAAACGAGAAGCTGGTTCTTCAAAAAGGTAAAGAAAATTGACAAGCCACTGGCCAGACTCATCAAGAAAAAAAGAGAGAAGAATCAGATCACCAAAATCAAAAATGAAAAAGGAGAGATTACAACAAATAATGCAGAAATCCAAAGGATTATAAGAGACTATTATGAACAGCTATATGGCAACAAACTGGACAACCTAGAAGAAAAGGACAGTTTCTTGGAGAAGATTAATCTCCCAAGACTCAACCAAGAAGAAATAGAATTATGAACAACCCAATCACAAGCTCAGAAATCAACTTTGTGATTAAAAATCGACCCCAAAATAAAGGCCCAGGGCACGATGGCTTCACAGGTGAATTCTACGAAACATTTAAAGAAGAGCTAATGCCTGTCCTTCTAAAACTCTTCTAAAAAATTGCACAGGAAGGAACACTTCCAAATACATTCTATGAGACCACCATAACCCTGATACTGAAACCAGGCAAAGACAACACAAAAAAAGAAAATTATAGGCCAATTTCACTGATGAACTTAGATGCCAGGATCCTCAACAAAATCCTAGCAAACAGAATTCAGGCTTATACCCTGATGAAATAAAAACTGAAAGAAGACCTATACCCCAATGTTCATTGCAGCTTTCTATACAATAGCTAGAACACGGAAGCAACCTAGATGTCCATCAATGAATAAATGGATAAAGAAGCTCTGGTACATAGCTTTGATGGAACACTACTCAGCTGTTAAAAGAAATGCAGAAGAATCAGTCCTAATGAGGTGATTGGAGCTAGAACTTATCATAAATAGTGAAGTCAGTCAAAAAGAGAAAGACAAATACAGTATACTAACACATATATATGGAATCTAGTAAGAGAGTAATGATAACACATTCAGTAAACCCATGGAAAAACAGAGAATAGACATATGGACATTGTGGGAAATGAACAGTGGGTGGGAGGCATAAAGGGAGTAACATGGAAACCTATACTGTCATGTGTGAAAAAGATAGCTACTGTCATTGCACTAAGGGAATAGGAGTACTTACAATGGCTTGGTGCAATGGCCTGGAGGGGTGGGATGGGGGGGGCCTGGAAGCAGGGAGGGGACCAACGATATGCATATGACTTATCTGGGAACATGCATGTCTGTGAACAACAAAACTCTGTAAAAACTTTAAAATAAAGAAATAAATTAAAAATATAAGAAGGTATTTTGTGTTAGAGCAGAAGGTATAGATTGTATACATACCATTACATGTATCATTTTCTGATCTGTTTCATAATTCACTTGGCATATTTGGTTTGTTGTCAATCATTCTTATCAGCACTGTTTCTGCTGCATTAGATTGTAATCTGCTACAAGAATAAGGTTGTTTTGCATGTTTATTTATAGCTATAGTTCCAGTGGCTAGAAAACTACATGGGGACAGCGGGTAATCACTAAGCAGCTTGTTACACAGCCTGTGTTTCTTATATTGTTCCCCGTGTTACTAAACTTTAACCGATGATTTTTCTTCATTTTCTAAACTACCTTTCTAGACGTTAACTCCCAAATCTATGCCAACTAACGAATGAGAGAGGACTAACTGGAATTATGTGAACTTATGCAAAACAATAGCATAAAAGAGATTACCATGTTAGCAATTTGAGATTACTAAATGATTTATTAGGGAATGGATTTGTTTCAATTCTTAAATCACATCAGTAAATAGCTACAAATTTCACATACCGGGAGTGCTGGGTTTAGGTACATCTTTTTTTCCTCATTACATTTTTACTCTTTTGCCCATCCACACCTGTAAATACAACTAGCAGAGTCAAATATACAAGGGAAAAATATAAAAACAAAATGTTATTTTACTATGCTTTGAAGAACCCTCCTTTAAAGAGCATGAGAAGAAATAATGCTCTTTGGTTTTGATTATTTGGGGCCTGAGATTTTCATTTGGTTACTTGAGAAGTGAGATCCAATGCAATTACAGTGAAAGTGTTAGTTGCTCAATCATGTCTGACTCTTTGCAGCCCCGTGGACTGAAGTCCTCCAGCTTCCTCTGTTCATGGGATTCTCCAGGCAAGAATACAAAATTGGATAGCCATTCCCCTCTCCAGGGGATCTTCCAATGAAATTCAGGGATCAAACTCAAGTCTCCTGCATTGCAGGTGGATGCTTTACTTCTGAACCACCAAGGAAGCCCAGTGAAATTAAAGATGGTCCCTAAATTCCCAAGGATCCTTGCTGTTCTTGACCTGTAATCCCTGTAATCTGTGAGCCAGTTACTGAGAATGAAATGAAAGCTTACATGTTCCGAGAAAGAGCTGAGCCATCTAGCCACATCCAGGGATGGCTAGTTCCTTTTTTATGTAATCCAACCCAATAGTTGTATTTTATTTTTGGCCAAATGAAGATCTGTGGGAAAATTAGAATCATTAGTATTATTCATAATATCAATGATAACACTTTACTACAGGGCACTCTCATAAAACACTGGGCACATTTGTCTTCAAATGCCCCTATGACAAATAGAATAGGCACTAATTTCTCCATTGTGCAGAGAAGGAATGAAAGTGGAAAAGCCTAATGAATGAGTCATCCAATTCTTTGCGTCTGGATGAAAGGGCCAATGAAGGGAAATACATGATAGACTAAAAGAAAATTCCATGTATAACACAATAGACAGGTTAATATGGGTGCTCTAAACGTAACACTTCTCTTCAACAAAAGGCATCTTAAAAAATGTGAAAAGACAAGTCTCAAATATGGAGATATCAGCAATATTTAGTTTAAAGAACAAATAAAATATTCCTGTAAATCAATAAGAAAACATAAAAAATATATAGCTAATTAATATGGAGAGATTTCATGCTCACTATAAATCAGGGAAACACAAATCAAAAAGACAAAGGTATTGACAGCTATTCAGTTGTTAAAAATTAAGAATAATAACTGTAGGTTTGTGGAATAGTGGGAATCAAAGATATCTTTAAAACTATTGCTAAAAATATTTTGAGGGCTTCCCTGATGGTCCAGTGGGTAAAGAGTCCGCTTTGCAGTGCAAGGGCACCAGTTCCATTCCTGGCCTGGGAAGATCCCACATGCCATGGAGTGGCTGGATGGTTGTGTCCAACTATGAACCAGCTCTCTGGAATGCATGCGTACTCTGCAACAGGAGAGGCCACTGCAATGGGAGGCCCACACAGGCCAAAGACTAAAGATGGATGAAAATAAATAAATAAATAACCAATAAAAGAGACTTATAATTTATTTAAAAATTGAAAAATAATTTGAAATTATCACATAAAAGTGAACTTTTATACACCCATTTATGTGATAATTCCACTCCTCAAGGTATTATGATAAAGAAAAAAATAGGACACAGGGAGCAATACTTATGAAATGATATGTCTAGGGATGTTTAATGAAGGACAATTCATAACATCAGAAACTGTAAACAACACAAATTCCCATCACTTAGATTATAGATGAAGTATATCTGTACTATGAAGTATTATACAGCAGTGAAAATGAAGAAACTATACCTACATGTTTTAAAACAATCATCCTATTGCATGTTAACATAGGCAAATACATATTTTTAAGTCTTTTCTTTATAAAATTGGAGTTGTGCTGTCTATTGTGAAGATTTTGTGCACTGAAATAATGCATGCATACGAAGTTTTATTAAACACTTTTTTAACATAAGAATATTGCTAGTTATTTGCAATTGTTATTTAATTGATGTGTTTTATTCACTTGAAATATTTTCTTATAGAAGCAAATGTGGTGCTATAAAGTCATTGTCTTTCCTAAAAGCAACTTCTCTCTTTTTCTCTCTCTGTGTCTCTCTGTTTTTCTCTTCTACCATAATGAAATAGCATAAAAGAAAAATTTTAATAGTTTATGTTTTAATGTCTAAGAAAAATACATAGGCATTCTAGAGACACATCAAAAGCATACTCTATCATTTCTAGGTCTCTTAAAAAGCACTAAAAGGAAATGTTCACTAATTCTTCATTTATACATTTTGTTTCATATTAAGGGTATATATAATTTATAAAAGCCTCTCTCTGTTTTCAGATATCACTGGATTCAATCACTGCTTTACCTGTATTCTTAGCCTTTATAAAGCAAAGAAATACTAAAATCCTTGACTGTTAGCATGAGTGTAATACTGTTCTAGTGCCACCTTCCCTGGCCTGGGAAGATCCCACATGCCATGGAGTGGCTGGATGGTTGTGTCCAACTATGAACCAGCTCTCTGGAATGCATGCGTACTCTGCAACAGGAGAGGCCACTGCAATGGGAGGCCCACACAGGCCAAAGACTAAAGATGGATGAAAATAAATAAATAAATAACCAATAAAAGAGACTTATAATTTATTTAAAAATTGAAAAATAATTTGAAATTATCACATAAAAGTGAACTTTTATACACCCATTTATGTGATAATTCCACTCCTCAAGGTATTATGATAAAGAAAAAAATAGGACACAGGGAGCAATACTTATGAAATGATATGTCTAGGGATGTTTAATGAAGGACAATTCATAACATCAGAAACTGTAAACAACACAAATTCCCATCACTTAGATTATAGATGAAGTATATCTGTACTATGAAGTATTATACAGCAGTGAAAATGAAGAAACTATACCTACATGTTTTAAAACAATCATCCTATTGCATGTTAACATAGGCAAATACATATTTTAAGTCTTTTCTTTATAAAATTGGAGTTGTGCTGTCTATTGTGAAGATTTTGTGCACTGAAATAATGCATGCATACGAAGTTTTATTAAACACTTTTTTAACATAAGAATATTGCTAGTTATTTGCAATTGTTATTTAATTGATGTGTTTTATTCACTTGAAATATTTTCTTATAGAAGCAAATGTGGTGCTATAAAGTCATTGTCTTTCCTAAAAGCAACTTCTCTCTTTTTCTCTCTCTGTGTCTCTCTGTTTTTCTCTTCTACCATAATGAAATAGCATAAAAGAAAAATTTTAATAGTTTATGTTTTAATGTCTAAGAAAAATACATAGGCATTCTAGAGACACATCAAAAGCATACTCTATCATTTCTAGGTCTCTTAAAAAGCACTAAAAGGAAATGTTCACTAATTCTTCATTTATACATTTTGTTTCATATTAAGGGTATATATAATTTATAAAAGCCTCTCTCTGTTTTCAGATATCACTGGATTCAATCACTGCTTTACCTGTATTCTTAGCCTTTATAAAGCAAAGAAATACTAAAAATCCTTGACTGTTAGCATGAGTGTAATACTGTTCTACAGCAAAGTCTGTCATAGGGTTTGCGTAGCGTATAGCTTTCACTAATCAACATCAAAAGGTTTCTGAAATTTCAGTGGAGCTGGAATAGTTCATGGAAATACATAGATGTAAGTTTAAAGCATTTCACTGAAATGTGAAAGTCCAGAAACTTCAATGGCAAGAGTAAAAGGAACAGAACAAAATTGGAATTAAGAAGAAAAATACAGATTAAAACAAAGTTAATTTCCTGAGAGTAAATTAAAACTCACATCATTCAGGAATTGATTGGTCGTACTGAGGCTTAAATTGATCAGTCTGTATCTGGATTTCTGGATTTCTTTGATGCCATATTCTATCGCTTAGTTTGGCAATTTTTATACTGAAGAGTAATTCACTGATGGTCAGTTTCAAGAATATAAACATTTCATAATCAAGAAAATATAGAGCTTTTAACCCATACTTTATAAGAGTAATATAAATAATATTATAATAATATTATAAAGTAAATTCAGTGCCTAACCTGAATCATTAGAAGGAAATCTACAGAATCTGCTATATAGGCTTTATATTCCCAAATCTTATAAGTGATGACAAATGTAATCCAGATTTTCTCTTCCAGAAAAGAGAAACTTCCTCTGTCATTCAAGATTCTAAGCAAAACAAAAAGTCATTTTCAAAGAATCATTCCAATATTCTCATTGATCCAACATTTCTATAGAACTTTATAGCTTATGATGTTCAACAATGGTTCAGCAGTTATTGTATCTCATTTTTTAGATCTGGCTTATTGATCTCATGATCAGTATGTGTACCTGATACTCACATGAATATCCTAAGCCTCTGGTTATCAGCAGAAGGAAAAAAAAATATTAATCCCAGGATTCCTGCAACAATATGCCATGGCAATTCTGCACAAAATCAAAAGGCAAAATATGCAATAAGCAAAACCCTCAGAGCAAGATTGAAATCATTCTGGAGTTTCAGATTAATATAACCATTTAGTTTATCACAGATATCATTGAATATTGCACTGAAATACATCTCTTAATATATAAAGAACCAGACATATAATATAATAAATACATGGACACAATTGTGATTTCATTTTTTCTTGGTTACAAAAGTCTACAGCAAAGTCTGTCATAGGGTTGCGTGGCGTATAGCTTTCACTAATCAACATCAAAAGGTTTCTGAAATTTCAGTGGAGCTGGAATAGTTCATGGAAATACATAGATGTAAGTTTAAAGCATTTCACTGAAATGTGAAAGTCCAGAAACTTCAATGGCAAGAGTAAAAGGAACAGAACAAAATTGGAATTAAGAAGAAAAATACAGATTAAAACAAAGTTAATTTCCTGAGAGTAAATTAAAACTCACATCATTCAGGAATTGATTGGTCGTACTGAGGCTTAAATTGATCAGTCTGTATCTGGATTTCTGGATTTCTTTGATGCCATATTCTATCGCTTAGTTTGGCAATTTTTATACTGAAGAGTAATTCACTGATGGTCAGTTTCAAGAATATAAACATTTCATAATCAAGAAAATATAGAGCTTTTAACCCATACTTTATAAGAGTAATATAAATAATATTATAATAATATTATAAAGTAAATTCAGTGCCTAACCTGAATCATTAGAAGGAAATCTACAGAATCTGCTATATAGGCTTTATATTCCCAAATCTTATAAGTGATGACAAATGTAATCCAGATTTTCTCTTCCAGAAAAGAGAAACTTCCTCTGTCATTCAAGATTCTAAGCAAAACAAAAAGTCATTTTCAAAGAATCATTCCAATATTCTCATTGATCCAACATTTCTATAGAACTTTATAGCTTATGATGTTCAACAATGGTTCAGCAGTTATTGTATCTCTTTTTTTAGATCTGGCTTATTGATCTCATGATCAGTATGTGTACCTGATACTCACATGAATATCCTAAGCCTCTGGTTATCAGCAGAAGGAAAAAAAAATATTAATCCCAGGATTCCTGCAACAATATGCCATGGCAATTCTGCACAAAATCAAAAGGCAAAATATGCAATAAGCAAAACCCTCAGAGCAAGATTGAAATCATTCTGGAGTTTCAGATTAATATAACCATTTAGTTTATCACAGATATCATTGAATATTGCACTGAAATACATCTCTTAATATATAAAGAACCAGACATATAATATAATAAATACATGGACACAATTGTGATTTCATTTTTTTCTTGGTTGATATTGTTTCCAGTAAACAACAAAATATATAGAAAAAGGGTTTCCTTGTTGACTTAGTGGTAAAGAAACCACCTGCAGTGCAGGCAATGTGGGCTTGATCCCTGGGTCAGGAAGATCTCATTGGAGAAAGAAATGGCAACCTACCCCAGTATTCTTGCCTGGGAATTTCCATGGACAGAAGAGTCTACAGGACTACAGGCTCTAGGGTCGCAAAAAAGTCAGACACAACTAACAACAACAACATAGAAAAAAAGTTCTTACCTCTTTTTTTGTAAACTAGATGCCTTTTATCCTTCTTTGAATAGGAGAATTTCTGGTTTATGAGTGATCTTATCTTCTCATTCATTTTTGAAGACTATAGGCAAAGAACATTAATGAACATAATGAAAAATAGCATCAATTGTGCCAAAGATCACTGGTGGTGCTAATAATAACCCTATATAGTGTGAATATTTTTCAATTTATAAATGAGAAAAATTGCACATAAAATATAAAATATTCCCAAGATCTATTATCTAAGTGATAATATTTGATCAAAATCTATATATATGTACATATATATTTCTGAAATATAATTCCTCATCTATGCTTCCATAAAAATATAAAATAATCTCCCTCTACTCCAGAGAAATAAATTTAAGGAATAAAAACATTCTGAAGAAATGTAACATTTTTCTTTCTAATTTAACCCAATAGAGCTTAGAATGGAGACAAATATGTTCTCTACAACAGGATATGGATGGATTTTAAAAGAATGTGCTGCAAAATCTGCTCTGAAACTTAAGAGGAACAGTAAAGTTTCAAGCTTTTAGGAAGCTGTGAATAATCTAAGATAATGATCGTTCAATATTTAGCAGACTATTAAACAAGGCAATTCAAGATTCTTTGAAAGAACTTTGAACTTGAATCTAGGGGACAGAGTTATAATCTTTGTTATGCTACAAGTTAATTGTATGACGTTAAGAAAATGTTCCATCTTCCTCATACACATAAGGAGAGGTTAGAAGAAACCATATCCAGTTTAATGTTTGAGTGTAAAATTCTATCTTAATATAATTCTAAAGCCAACCCAAGATGGATGTAATTGATATTATAGTTAATTTTTAGTGAGTAAAATAAACCATATGGTACAAAGGTTTTTGTATTTTTGTTTTCTGATTCGACTTACTCTTTAACTAATTAGTATATCTTGATTAATACATTATATGTATTAATTATATTCTATAATGATCTAAATCATGCGTATAGTTATGTTAAAAAGTATATAAGTTGATCATACATGTCAGAGGCTAAAAGGACTGATCATTCAATTAATGGAGCTGGAACCTTTAAATATCTCACAAAATTAGAGTTTCTCTCAAATCTAAATCAATTCAAAGTACCTCTGTTTTCATACTGATTGATTTCCCAACATTTATTCTACTTCAGATATTAGCATAAGTCAGTCATGAGTGTTGATTTCATCTTATCAGTGATTTTGATTTAAAATTTAGAATGAGATTGAGAAAGTAAACAGAAGCATAATAAGGAGTTAGCATACAAATGTTACTTATGTTTTATGTAATTATGAGGAAATTTCATATTTATTTTTATAACTTATGTCTACCACCTTTGCTTTAGTGGATGTATACATTATTTGAAAGGTGTGTCTTTCTTAAATGTTTACTTGGACTCTTAAAAAAAAACAAAATATGTCTTTCCAAAAACTCACTCATGAAATAAAGGCCTATTTGTCTCTCAGTTCCTCCCTATCACTTTGCAGACTCCAAGGTGCACACTCAGTATTGGCTAAGAAACCTGGGTCTTGAATGCCATCCCTCTATTGTCCTCACGTTATTCTATGAAGATGTGCTAATGTCCCATCTAAATAATAAATATATAATTGATGTCAGTGAAACTCATACACTCAATACACAAGTATGTTTTAAAAATCTAACTGAATTGTGTATAACTAATACAAAATAAATTACTGAGAAAATTGAAAATACTAATGATGAAAAAAATACATATTTTTCGATGTAAAACAATTTTATGATTTCTGTAAACATAGCCAGAATATTGTTCCTAATAGTTTAGATTTAATTCTTGGGTCCTCAAAAATGCCTTAATATCTGTAATTTAAGGAAATTTGATTTGAAGAATCATCAAATAATGACATATTAAATAAATACACTATGATTTATTTTTCAGTAAATGTTCTATCATACAATGCCAAATTATAGAGTATATCTTATTATAGTTGAAGTAACTTTTTGGAACATTTTTTAGTTCTTTTCCTCATTGAATACTTGTACTATACCCTAAAAAAGACATTTATAAATCTAAAAGTGTATTTTTTTAGTAGAAAAATAATCATATTACCAAATCATATAAACTTTTTTGGTTACACTAAACTTGAAGACGGGAGAATTCTAACTTTGCAGAATTTATAGCTAACCAATCAGATAATGCCAATAGCTGTGGATAAAGCTGCCCCTCCCCCACCACACACACACATACACACACACGCACACAAATTTTAGGGAATATATTTTTGAAACATCTGGAAATAACAAAGGTTATGTTCTGCATAATAATTTTTTAATATATAATTATTTTTATCTTACTTTTACAGAGTTTTGGTGTTTACAGCTGTACATAAATCCAAAGCAGTCTTAGATATACCCTTGACTCCTTCCGCCTGAACGCCCCTCCCATTACCACTTTCATTTTAATTCATTCT
Source organism: Tragulus kanchil (assembly GCA_022376925.1). Taxonomy (NCBI): domain Eukaryota; kingdom Metazoa; phylum Chordata; class Mammalia; order Artiodactyla; family Tragulidae; genus Tragulus; species Tragulus kanchil. Next base: position 279,201,841 of record JAIOJX010000004.1, read on the forward strand.
TGCCTTCATCCATAGAATAAAGTAAATAGACATTAATTAACACAGATGTCAAGATGAATTATTTCCTGCAGCAATCCAGAACCCTCCCAACTTTCTACATAGCTTACCCATAGCAAGTTCTCCTTTATCCTCTTTGTTCAGCATGTGACAGCAGAAGCATGGGTTTCATGCCCACGTTGCCTGACAATACCTGATTCAGTGCCGTGTGATCTCACCTGGGGAAGGACAATCTTGGTCAGGAACACTGGTAGGATGAGCTCTCTCTGCTGGCCTTTCACGTCCGCTTTGAGACTAGGAGGTCCTTGTTGAAATGTATGACTAGCTTTCGCAAGATGATGTCAGAAAAAAGATAGCCAGTGATCAAACAGCACTTAATATTCCCAAACTCTGTGTCATTCAAGAGTCACAGAGAACTAAAAATTGCTAAAGTTTATGAACATTTCATAGATCAACCCAAACGTGAACTGCAGCAGTGAAAATTTGAAAATAGAAGGTCATCTTCAGACTCTCATAAGATTGAGAAATGGTCAACAACTAAAGCCAAACATTCTAAAAATAAAAAAGGAAATATTCATATGCTATCTGACCTGATTTATGATAAAAATAAAAAAACATCAAACTGCACATAAATATCAGCCTATATTTTTAACAAGCATCCTATAGATATCCAAACTGATTGATACAGTAAATAAATATATACAATATTGGACTGACTGATTTGAATAATAGCCGGTTTCTATTTGCTTCTTATGTCCTCCTTAAACTATCTGAAGAAACAGACATTGGTTTACAATTAAAAAAATAAAGAAGCTAAAATTGAAAAGTTTAAAATGGTGAATTGGTTTGAATGTAGCCCTTTAAAAGCATCAAAGTCAAAATCATTTGTTCCACTAGCTGTAGCCACAATTGTCAGTCTTGTTTATAAATCATGACACGTCTAAATATAATGAGTGGGTCTGGGCCCTATTTAAACCCAGAACTAAGTGCTAGTTAGTTAGACAGCAACAACAATAACAATGACAAAAAAAAGTTTTTGTTTTTTTTTTTTGTCTATTTTTTTCTTATTAATGACATAGATATATTGCACCTCAAGGGTCACCAAAGCTCCTCCTAGAAATGCACTATAGCAACAATTGAGATTACCTCCGTGCCAACTGCACCATTTGTAGTCTTTTCAGAAGCACTTTTCTGTGACTTGGTATGCCTTCACCTGTCTTTGCCAAAAGTGTCTTTTTCTTCTTTGAAATAATGGTTGCACATTTTTGAGATTCTCTAGTGTTTTCTATTGTAGATTTGCCATTTGATTATTACATACTTCCCTAAGATCTAACTGATTTTAGGGAGTAGGTTTCTGATGCAAATAAAGACAATGAGGAAGGTAATTCAGAAATTCTCTAGTCAATAGGGCAATGGGACTTTATTCTAAGGTCAAAACAGTACATTTTTTGGCATGTCTATGAACTATCAATGTTAATAGGCTCACAGGTATCAATTGTGGCTTCCCTGGTGACTCACCGGTAAAGAATCCAACTGCAGTGCAGGAAACACAAGACACAGGTTTGATCCCTGGGTCAGGAAGATCCCCTGGAGAAGGAAATAGCAACTCACTCCAGTATTCTGGCCTGGGAAATTCCATGGACAGAGGAGCCTGGCAGACTATGCTCCATTGGGTTGCAAAAGAGATGCATGTGGCTGGGCAACTAAACAACAACAGCAACAATTAATCACTCTGTTTGGCTGTTCTCGATCTCTATCTGTGTCTACTACATCAAATTTCCCATTTTCAGTTAACAACATGTGTTAAACAACATTTTTATATGTTATAAACCAATTATAATTTTGTTATAAACATTAGCACACCATATATTTAAGCAATCTGGTGGTTCTGATCATTTAAAAAGCTGTATAGTTCTATTTTTATCATTCTTACTATTGACAGATTAACTGATATGCACATATTCATAACCGTTTAGGGCACATACCCAGTGAAAATCAGTAATCAGCAATTTTAATTCTGAGGGCTTCTAAATTAGTTTTTCCATGTTTTCTGATTGGTAACCTTATTATTTTCTTTATTTGTGACTCTACTTCTGTTTGGTAAGTCAGATCATTTGTATCATGTTTTTTAGGATTCCACTTATGAGTAACATCATATGACATTGTCTATGTCTGACTTACTTCACATAGTATGATAATCGCTAGGTCCAACCATGTTTCTACAAATGGCATTATTTCATTCCTTTTTTATCTATTTGTATTTATCTTTAATTAAAAATACAAATTGGTATTTAAATACATTATGGTTTTCTATGTGTATAGTATCATGTCATCCACACATAATGACAGTTTTGCCTCTTCCTTTCCAATTTGAACACGATTTATTTACTTTTCGTGTCTGATTGTTATGAGTAGGACTTCAAATACTATGTTGAATAGAACCGGTGAGAATGGACATCCTTATCTTCCTCAAGATTTTAGCTGGAAGGCTTTCAGGTTTTCATTATTAAGCATTATATTGCCAATGGCTTTATCATAAAAAGCTTGTATTGAGACATATTGCCTCCATCCCACTCTGGTGAAAGTTTTTTATTACGAATGGATATTGACTTTTATCAAACCTCTTTTTTGCATCTATTGAAATGATCAGTGTTTATTGTCTTTGTTAATGTGTTGTATTGCATTGATTGAATTGTATGTTTATCATTTTTGCAATCCTGGAATGAATCTAATTTGGTCATGGTGTATGATCATGTTTATGTATTGTTGCATTCATTTTGCTAATATTTTTCAAGAACTCTTGCATTTATAATAATCAAAGATATCAACCTGTAGTTCTCTCTTTCTGTCTGTCTCTCTCTTTTTTGGTTGCAGTATCTTTGTCTGATTTGAGATCAGGATGGCGGTGGCTTCTTAGAATATCTTTTGAAGTGTTCTTCCTCTCCAGCCTTTCAAGAGGAACTCTAGTTTTTGTTTGGTAAAATTCCTCAGTGAAGCCATTGAGACCCGGACTTATATTTGCAAAGACTTTTTTTAAATGAAAGAATCTAGTCCACTTCTAGTGACCATTCTGTTCTAATTACCTCTTTCTTCTTGACTTAGTTTGGCAGGTTATACATTTCTAGAAACTTGTCCAATTATTTTAGATTAACCAGTTTTTGACATAAAGATTCATAGTATGTTCTTGTGAATTTTTGTATTTCTCCTTTTTCTTTTCTTACTTAGCTTATTTGGGTCATCTCTCTTCATTTTGCTATGCTTGGCTAGATGTACGTTTATATTCTTTATCTTCTCAAAAAAAAAAAACATAGCTCTTGGCGTTATTGATCTTTTACCTCTATTTTATTTACTTCCTGTCTGATCTTTGTTATTTCCTTTCTTCTGTTGACTTCAGAGGTTTTTTTTTGCTCCTCTTTGCCTCTTTTTCTAATTTGTTAGATGGTAGGCTATGTTGTACATTTGAGATTTTCTTCTTTCTTGAGAAAGGCCTATATCACTATGACCTTACATTTAGAACTGCTTTTACTGAGTGCCATAGGCTTTATAAGGTTTTCTTTCATCCTCATTTGTCTCCGGGTATTTTCTGATTTTCTCTTTCATTTCATTGTTGACTCACTAGTTGTTAGCATTGTATTTTTAGTCTTTATTTAATCATTCCTGTCTCATTTTATTTCTGTGGTTGATTTCTTTTATATACAGTTGTGATCAGAAAAGACGCTTGTAATCATTTCTATTTTGTAAGGTGTGTTTTTTGTCTTACTATGTGGTCTTTGAGAATGTTCCATGTACAGTCAAAAAGAAAGTTGCTTTTGTATGTAGTATTCTGTAGACATCAAGTTCAACTCTTACTTAGTTTCTCTGTTGCCTTACTGATTTTATGTCCAAAAGAACCACCAAATGATACCAGTGAGATGTTAAAAATCTCCTATTATTATTGTATTTCCTTCAATTATTCTCTTTATGTCTGTAGTATTTGTTTTATGTATCTAGGTGCTCCAAAATCTATTGGGTGCATATATGTTAATATGTGCACTATCTACTTCTTATATTGATCTCTTTATCTATATAGTGTCCTTCTTTGTCTTTCACTATGAAATTTGTTTTAAAGTCTATTTTTTCTCATATGAGTACTGTTACACCTGATTCCTTGACATTTGCATTTGTATGTGAGATTTATCTTGTGGTTTAAGTCTTTTCCTCCCCTTCCCATTGTTTTGTTAGGTGATAGTTTTAAAAATAATCTTTTCTTGAACTGCATAGTTTGACTTGGACTTATGTCATGACATAAAATATTCCTAGTATAAATGTAGACAACTAGTCATGATTGAGGATTGGAGGATGAATTCATGAATGGTATGGTGAAGAATTATTTAATATCTCCACCTTTGTCGTGATGATACATTTAATATTGTTTATATTTTATCCTTTCAAGGGGAATTCATTTTCATCAAAGGAAATCTGTAAATTAAATTATTTATTTGATAATATTAAACTTAGTTTTGGTACTTCAGAGGTTTTTCTCCTCTTTGCCTCTTTTTCTAATTTGTTAGATGGTAGGCTATGTTGTACATTTGAGATTTTCTTCTTTCTTGAGAAAGGCCTATATCACTATGACCTTACATTTAGAACTGCTTTTACTGAGTGCCATAGGCTTTATAAGGTTTTCTTTCATCCTCATTTGTCTCCGGGTATTTTCTGATTTTCTCTTTCATTTCATTGTTGACTCACTAGTTGTTAGCATTGTATTTTTAGTCTTTATTTAATCATTCCTGTCTCATTTTATTTCTGTGGTTGATTTCTTTTATATACAGTTGTGATCAGAAAAGACGCTTGTAATCATTTCTATTTTGTAAGGTGTGTTTTTTGTCTTACTATGTGGTCTTTGAGAATGTTCCATGTACAGTCAAAAAGAAAGTTGCTTTTGTATGTAGTATTCTGTAGACATCAAGTTCAACTCTTACTTAGTTTCTCTGTTGCCTTACTGATTTTATGTCCAAAAGAACCACCAAATGATACCAGTGAGATGTTAAAAATCTCCTATTATTATTGTATTTCCTTCAATTATTCTCTTTATGTCTGTAGTATTTGTTTTATGTATCTAGGTGCTCCAAAATCTATTGGGTGCATATATGTTAATATGTGCACTATCTACTTCTTATATTGATCTCTTTATCTATATAGTGTCCTTCTTTGTCTTTCACTATGAAATTTGTTTTAAAGTCTATTTTTTCTCATATGAGTACTGTTACACCTGATTCCTTGACATTTGCATTTGTATGTGAGATTTATCTTGTGGTTTAAGTCTTTTCCTCCCCTTCCCATTGTTTTGTTAGGTGATAGTTTTAAAAATAATCTTTTCTTGAACTGCATAGTTTGACTTGGACTTATGTCATGACATAAAATATTCCTAGTATAAATGTAGACAACTAGTCATGATTGAGGATTGGAGGATGAATTCATGAATGGTATGGTGAAGAATTATTTAATATCTCCACCTTTGTCGTGATGATACATTTAATATTGTTTATATTTTATCCTTTCAAGGGGAATTCATTTTCATCAAAGGAAATCTGTAAATTAAATTATTTATTTGATAATATTAAAGTTGAATGTAAGAACTAAGGCAGACAAAGAGGGATGGTATTTTGAAAATGATGGACTTTAGGCCAGATACAGTGTGCTTGGGAATATAGTCATTCCTCAGGATAATTAATGAGAAATATCCTTGGGAATTTGTTGAAAATGGCATTATGATTCATAGAAATTTTTTGCTGACAATGGAAATGAAATAATAATGGATGTGAGGAAAGGTGCATGTACTGCAACCTAGTTTGGAAAGTAAAACTTGAAGTATTGCAAAGTTGCAATGAAAATGAATCAGATGGAAACAAGATAACTGCATGGGTGATTAAACCTCAGTCTCTTCAGATCTTGCAGAGTATGAAAACAGTTTCTCAGAAGCATTTGAAAATTGAAAATGTACATATCACACTTAGAGGTTCAGTTGTCCTTTTGATTGGAGTCCAAAGTCTCCTATTTTCTGGAGGTATATGATAAGCTAAAGTCTTTTCAAAATAGCCTAAGTGTGAGAATTTCCTGTCCAAACCCAAAGTGACACATTCATGAGAAATCAACTTTTTCCATTTTTGTTCATCTGAGCCTTCACAGGGCAGTCTGTGAAGGTCACAGACATTGCTGCTTCTTATCCTGGATTTATAGTTTTAAACTTCTCTTTTTATGACCAACTCTAGCAGGCCTCATAAGAGTAACCTGAGCTCTTCACTGAAGGATGCCCAACTTTCTGGCCAATGGAAGATATGTGGCCCTCCTCTCCTATCTCTCTACTAGACCCACTCACTTAGTGGGAAAAAGCAAATGTTAGATATGCTGCAACTGAGCTACAGTTAATATACAACAAAATCAAAGTAGAACATTATTTTTTTCAAACTCAGTTTTTTAAAAATAATTTTCTTATTTTTAAAAATAAAAACAACCATAAAATAGCAAATATGATGAAAGATTTTTCCAAGTATGCAAATTATTGCCTGTAGAATGCTAGTCAAGTCCATACATATATGCATACTTGGATTTGTACATATTAAGTGAAACCCACAGATGTCTTGACACAGAACAGTAAGTTTTGTTTTTGATAATCAGTAGAAGGTAGGTTTTATATAATAATATGTTAATATATTTTTCTGTTTTAATTGCATAAAAAGGCAAACATAATTCCTCATATATGTACTTAAATTGAGCAAAAGCAACTTGAGTTTTAATAAAAATCATGATGAAGTAGCTTCCTAAATGCTAATTTAAACTTAACTGTAAGGATTGAAAGAATTTTCTAAAATATTGAGCGAACATTGCATAAAGCATGTACCATACTAATTAAAGACTCTCCTGCTTATTATGTTACTTTACAGGGTCTAACTGATATGAATCACAAATAGTAACATAGAAATTGTAGCATAGAAATTGTGTAGTTAAAAACCTGAAAAAAGAAAACCTCTGATATTTATTGAGACATATAAGTACCAGATTGACTGCTCAGTGTTACATGTATTATGTATTCTTATTACCTTTTCAGATTAGTAATATCAGTTTCTAGATACTAAATAATTTGTAAACATTACATTTTTAAAATTTCAAAGCCATAACTGATTTCCAGATCTTTCTGACTAATGCATCCCTTGACTGAATTATTAAGTTTTGTTATCTGGGTTCTGAAAGTAATTATCATCACTTACACAACTAAAATAATCTATGCTAAATTTGACACCTGTAGGATCTTTCTGTAAGTTTGGATCAATAGTGTTCTTCCATAAATGACCTATGCTTTCTTATCATTTTGTGGGTTCAGATCTTAGCCATTAAATCAATTATCAACTAATTTGTAAAATAAGTATTTTTAGTCTTTTTCTATTGTTTTATTTTTAATATTGTTTAGGTTATATATAAGTTTTGTGTGTCATATAATATTTTTCAGTGTATGAAGTACTTCCTCTATTTTTCACAGTTTTCCTAGAAATCCTCAACCACTCAAAATAAAGACCATTTGATATCCTTTTTAATGAATAAATATAAGCCATCAAATACTGTAATTTAGTGCAGGACATCCCAACTTTACTCTTTCTCCATATTTACAGTACTAGGTCTATAACCATTATTGAATTTCAAAATTGTCAAAATTATGGTTGAGTAGATATTCAAGGCAGTATTTTCATTTTAGCACAAGCCCTATAATGTTAAAATATTTCTGTGGAATCTGACTTTAACTTAATGGGAATAATATTAATCCTGAACTTCTTTATTCCTCCCTAATTCATTGCTTTTCATTGTTTCAATGAATAACATATTGGCAAAGATAGAATATCTTTTTTTTTTCTTTTAGAAAAATGTTCTATCTTGAGACATTTGTTTAAAGCTCTAAGGAACGTAGAGCCAGCTCTTCAGATTATTCAACTGCAAAATGAGCACTAAACTCTTTGCCCCGTGCATGTTATTTTATTCAGGGCTTCATCTTTTGCACACCATTCATTTCTAGGTATACTTACTCACAGTCCTTGACATCTTTCAGCTGCAAAGATGAATAGCCAAGGGGTAACCTATGCAGAACTGAAGGCAAAGGACTCAAAGTGGCAACAAAGAAAACTGAAGGCTTCTAAAAGTTGTATCTCAATAACTGAGCAGGAATTAACATATGCTGAATTAAATCTTCAAAATGCTTCTCAGAATCTTGAAGGAAAAGACAAGAGCTACTGCTGCAAAAGTAAAACATTACCAGTCTTTAGATGGCAGTGTTCCAGGATATGCAGTTGGGGTGTAGAGGTATGGCAAGAGTAGGGGATAAGCTCATATATTTTCTTCTTGAGGAACAGAGCTTAAAGTTGGACATGGGATTCTGATGTGAAATTGGAGAACTACTGTCATTCTGGCATTGTTGTAATTTGAAGTCTATGATCAACATGCGTGTAGCATTAGATTGTATTTGCTGTAAATACAACAATATATTCTGAGAGAAAGACTACCTTGGTAGAAGTTGCGTTTAGGGTTCAAGTTTATATATAGCTCCTTGTTCGTGTGGGTTCTCATTCTAACAGCTGTCCTCAGCACTCCTCTCTCAGTGTGTCCTGTTCCTCGTCCTTTGGGGTATAAAGACCATTTGATATCCTTTTTAATGAATAAATATAAGCCATCAAATACTGTAATTTAGTGCAGTCCCAACTTTACTCTTTCTCCATATTTACAGTACTAGGTCTATAACCATTATTGAATTTCAAAATTGTCAAAATTATGGTTGAGTAGATATTCAAGGCAGTATTTTCATTTTAGCACAAGCCCTATAATGTTAAAATATTTCTGTGGAATCTGACTTTAACTTAATGGGAATAATATTAATCCTGAACTTCTTTATTCCTCCCTAATTCATTGCTTTTCATTGTTTCAATGAATAACATATTGGCAAAGATAGAATATCTTTTTTTTTTCTTTTAGAAAAATGTTCTATCTTGAGACATTTGTTTAAAGCTCTAAGGAACGTAGAGCCAGCTCTTCAGATTATTCAACTGCAAAATGAGCACTAAACTCTTTGCCCCGTGCATGTTATTTTATTCAGGGCTTCATCTTTTGCACACCATTCATTTCTAGGTATACTTACTCACAGTCCTTGACATCTTTCAGCTGCAAAGATGAATAGCCAAGGGGTAACCTATGCAGAACTGAAGGCAAAGGACTCAAAGTGGCAACAAAGAAAACTGAAGGCTTCTAAAAGTTGTATCTCAATAACTGAGCAGGAATTAACATATGCTGAATTAAATCTTCAAAATGCTTCTCAGAATCTTGAAGGAAAAGACAAGAGCTACTGCTGCAAAAGTAAAACATTACCAGTCTTTAGATGGCAGTGTTCCAGGATATGCAGTTGGGGTGTAGAGGTATGGCAAGAGTAGGGGATAAGCTCATATATTTTTCTTCTTGAGGAACAGAGCTTAAAGTTGGACATGGGATTCTGATGTGAAATTGGAGAACTACTGTCATTCTGGCATTGTTGTAATTTGAAGTCTATGATCAACATGCGTGTAGCATTAGATTGTATTTGCTGTAAATACAACAATATATTCTGAGAGAAAGACTACCTTGGTAGAAGTTGCGTTTAGGGTTCAAGTTTATATATAGCTCCTTGTTCGTGTGGGTTCTCATTCTAACAGCTGTCCTCAGCACTCCTCTCTCAGTGTGTCCTGTCCTCTCCCTGCAGGTTCACCATCACCTCCAGAGAAGCTCATTGCTGGGGTCCTTGGAATCATCTGCCTTGTCTTGACATCACTGTGGGAACAGTGATCCTTGTTACGCCCTGTAAGTACATTTTTAAAAAACAGTAATGGAACCTTTCACTATAATGATGGTCAGTGCCTCTAAGTGTTTCATAAGGTTAGAGAGTAGGCCTTTCATTAAAATACATGCATTCAGACTAAATGTGGGATGGTAATTCTGAATCCATCAAAAACATACAGCACAGAATATTTACAGACAGTATATAGTTGTATATTCTGATGTCATAACTCAAAAACATGCTTTAGGAGACTGAAAGATCTACTGAGAAGCAAATATAAGATTGGTTAAAACAAATGTGTAAGAGGTGGTGAAGTCTGTTTCTTACGGTTCTTAAAATATTTTCTCCACCAAATCTTCATCACCTAATTATTCTTGGAAAAAATCAGTTTTATTCCACATTAATCCTAAACAGTAAACTGAATTTAAAACTCAGAAACTAAAATCATTATGATTTATTTAAAGCAAATTAATTTTTTTTAAAAATTTGGCCTCTTTTATTGGTTTTTTATTTATTTATTTTCATCCACCTTAATTCTTTGCATGTGTGGTCCTCCCATTGCATTGGCCTCTTTTGTTACAGAGCACTGGCTCTGTGCGCATGTGCTCCAGAGCACTGGCTCGTAATTGGACACAGTGGCCCAGCCATTCCTTGGCATGTGGGATCTTCCCAGGCTGGGGATCGAACCAGTGCCCCTTGAGCTGCAAAGTGGACTCTTTACCCACTGGACCACCAGGGAAACCCAATATTAACTTTTATAATGATTAAATTTGTAGCTCTTCTAATACAGGAGCAGATTAACTCCTCTCTGATAACAAGGCTCCAGAAATGTATTGATGGTTTTCAAAGTTCTGACATATAAATACGGTTTGTATTTTTTCTCTCTTAGTCTAGTGAAAGAGAATAGATTCTGGGGTAGAGAATAAATTGTAAAATGGGGCAAAAAATATTTTAAAGTAGTGATTATAGGAGAGCATTTCTGCCTATGCAACAATACAATCACCATCTGCATCACTGTCAGTTGGCTCAAATTTCCTGCTTTTGTAACATGAGACAAATAATTTTGCAATTTCTAAAATGGAGGTTTTATAGAGTGGTATTTCTTTGTGTGTGCTTTTTATGGAGACGTAACTTGGAGTACGGGAGACTGACTCTCTATGAGAATTATTGTGTGTTCGTTTGTTCCATATGTACCAGCCTTAAGGATGCATAGATGTGTTCTATATACATGTATATACACTTATGTTTATATCTATGCATATATGTAAGTTCATTTTGATTTTTTAAAACTCAAAATATTTTTGGATAGTAATTCATAAGTTTTCCTCAGAATGTCATTGTGGTCATTGTCCTAAAGACTGGTTTACATATTCCAACAACTTCTATTATATTATTTTTGAAAAAGAAAAAAAAAAACATAAAATGAGAGTTTGGTGCCTTGTGCTTCTAAGAACTCTTCTCTGCTTTACAGAAATAATGAAGAGTAAATGGTAAGATATTAAATGTTTCCAACATTTTGTTAAAGGTTTGTCAGTCAATATATATTTGTTAGGATTCACTTGTGTTTTTGTATATATCTGCAGTTTGTTTTTTTTAAGACTTTTTATTTTATTATTTCATATGGATCAGAAAATAAATAGACTTACGTTGTTGCACATCAGATCCTGGGTTAGAAGTGTCCACTTTCCAGCAGCCCTATCCTTTGTCATTTCTCATCACCTCTATGTCCTTATTTACCCACTGTCATGACTTTTGATGTTATAGAATCTTCTCTTTGCATGTTTTTGCACTTCGTATATGTGGAATCCTACAGTAAGCACTTTTCTCTCAGTCTCCACTCACTCCCATATACTACTTTGGTAGTTTCTCCATAGTCTTGCATTTACATGGGGTTTGTTAATTTTCACTGCTCATTGTGTAAATATAACATTTAAAATCCAATCTATCTGATGTCTCTGAGTGGAGATGGGGTCTTATGCCCTCAGAGATGAAGAGGCTATCTGGGTTCAGTACTTTTAGTCATGGGATCTTCTTTGCTGGCCCCACCTCCACCCCTACCTACAACTCTGGGGTTGCTTTGTGGAAGCTGGAGAAGTACTTCCTCTGACGGGTCCTTGTTAGCAGGTGTCCTGATAGATCACCTTTTAAGGCTCATCTGGTGTTGCCTACAGGATCCCTCTCAACACAGAGAAGAATGGCTTACCTGTGCCACCTCCCACAGCTCGGGTGGGTGTTGGCTATAGGGGAGCATCAGCCCGAGGTCACTTCCTTCTTTTGAGGAGGATATTGGATGCCCCTGGTTGTTCCCTAATCTCCCACCTCATTCTCTCATCATGGAGACGTGATGAGAGATTACAGTGGAGTGAGGCTGCCTTTAGGTCTCCAGCCATTTCACTCTCTCTTTGCCCCTTTCAGAGTTCTCCATTCTAGTGTGTTTAATGGGTTTTCAGTGTTTATAGCTATGCGTCACAGGGAGTAGCAGAGAGAAGTGAGTCTCTGACCCCGATCTTATCCCCTGGAATCCACCAATATAGAAACAGATCGCTTTGGGGTTTATCTAGTCACAGCGTGGTGTGGAGTCCAGAAGAGCACAACTTTATCTTTAATGTCACTTATTTTCTCCATTTCAGTCCCTTCATTTCCTTCTAAAACTGCAGCTCTGAGAAGCATATAATTGTAGAGAAATCCCTTGATAGGGTCACAGTATCCAGAGAGATGGTCACAGAATCTGAAAATGTTGAAAGCCTTGCTATGTTTGCTATGTTCATTTTGACAACATGGGTAACAAACTACCTGAGTCAAACTTCTCCTTATGAACATAAGAAAAGCAATGAAACTGCTAAGCAGAAGTCTTTGAGTTTATTTTAAATCAAAAGTACAGACACTGGTTAATGTTTTGGCAAATATTTAAACTTTCAGCTTTGTATTTTTACTGTGAGATTAGTTTCTAATGCCCTCATATTGTTCAGGAAACTAAGGATCTTATGAAAGAACACACTGCTTGTATTTTAAGAGTTAATAAAATCTGCCATAGTGATTAAGTGAAAACCCTTCTGTGTAGAAATTCCTGAAGTCCTTATCAATTATGTTGTGGATTCCAGTCTTTTGTGAAGGCCGTAATCATTTGTGGGTGTGGCTAAATGATTCAACTTTCAAAGTAATGTAAGTTTTAAAAAATAATATTATATGGGGGAGGAGAATATTAAAAATAAATATTTTAAGAATAATATTGAAACATTTGTTTTGATTGAATTATAAAATTATGAAGAAAGATGTTGAAAGTTTATAAAATGTTAATGTAAATATTGAAGAAATGCCTACTCAGTAGCCCATTTTCCTAACAAACTCTTACTGAAATTATATTTAAAACACTATTACTCACTTTCAAAATATTTTTTATTACAGTTATATGGAGATGCTATTATTTCATGAGCTGTCCTTGTATGATGTAACAGAACTATGGAATTTTTCCCATTACAGGATAACAGACTTACTACCTGAGAAAAGTAACTTTGCCATGCTATCCTCGGGGAGCATAAAATTTTGAAATATGTATAATTGCAAGCACAAGCTTTAGAATCGAAAAGTGATTCTGGAGGCTGTTGGGTAACTTTATCTCTCATGAAATGGAAATAATATTGTGATTGCGTAAACTTCAAAATGAATTATATTATTTTTTCCTAATAATGAAAGGTTTTCCAAAAACTATGGAAGTATAATATGCACACCAAAATTACAGATATCATTTCTTTGGTGTCTGACTTCTTTTACTCGACAGTTTGTTTATGGCAAGCAAACCTTCTCAAAGATCACATGTGTGTGAGCCCATGCATATGAAATATCAAAACTAGGAGAACAGAGACCAAGAACAGATTAATGATTACCAAGTATTGTGGGGAAGGGGGAATAGGAAAGGACTGCTAACTGATCAGTGATGCATACTTTCTAACTTTTGATAGTGTGATGGTGGTAAATTGTGAATGTATTTAGAATCAATGGTTATAGGCTTTACATGGATGAATTTCATGCTGTGCTAATTACACCTCAATAAAGCTGTTTTTAAAAAAACTGCATTTAATCTTTCAATTGTAAAGATAGTGACCTTTGTAATATTGACTCATCCAGCTAATATCATGCTTTCAAATAATTTAGGCTTTCTCTTAATTTCTTTCAATTTTGTTTATTTATTTATTTCCCCACCCAGTGGCACATGGGATCTTAGTTTTCCAACCAGGTATCAAATCTGCACCCTATATATACTGAGGAGAATGGAGTCCCAACCACTGAATCTCCAGAGAAATCCACTGATTGTGTTTTTACATTTTTCAATATTTACCTCTTGCATTAAGATGGGTATTTCATAGCCATGCTTTTGTAAATGGCACTTTTATTTTTCAACGTTTAGTAATTTTTGCTGCTGCAACAGAAATACAATGAGGTTTACGGGGTCATCTTATGTCTAATGACATCTCTGATTTTTGTATATTAATCCTATTGTTTCAAATATATATTCCTCTGGAGTTTTAAAAAATAAAAACAGCTTTTGGATTTACAAATAATCACACTTCATTTGTTCTCTCTAGGTGCAATTGCTCTGCTTTTCTCTTGACTTACTTTACAGGGAAGGTTTTTTATTTCCAATGTTGAATAGAAGCTACAGCAAATGTCCTATATGTATTGAGCCATAAATTATGGGAACACATTCCAATATTTTATCTTCAAGTATGAAATGTAAGGGCTTTTTGTCATACCTTTCTAATATGAAAGCAATTCCATATTATTCATATTTTTCTTATAGGTTTCATAACCAATCAATGGTGTTACATTTTTATTATTCTTTCTTCAATGGAATGAGAAATATTTATTAAAGTAATATATATGAGGCCCCTATTTCTATCCAGTGTTAACCAATTTCATCCAGTGTTCATCAATTTAATTCCTGAAATGAAATCACAGTGATCGATCTATATTTTCCTTCTCTAAAAATCAGTTCATTTATCATATTTAGACTAAGATATTTTTCTTTATCAATTTCCACAAAGAGATTGGACTGATGTTAGTATTATATAAGTTGACAGGTTTTATTATCAAGGTTGTATTGGGAAGCATGCCTGTTTCACCTACCTGGGAACTTTGTGAAAGTGCTTTATGATTTTTCACTACTGATGCCTTTCGAATTTCTGTAACTTTTTTGTAGGAAGGTTTATACAATGAACTTCATATCTTTAATATATGTTAAGTCTGTTCAGGTTTCTAGTGGTACTACATTTGGTAATTTGCATTTGCTAGACATTCTCTATTTTATGTAGATAGTAAAATGTCTTCATAGTAAGGCTTATTTTCTGTTTAACACCTGTAAAATCCATAAAGATGTTGTCATGTTTATTATAGATGTAAAAGATATATGTCTTCTCATTTTTTAATTCAATGCCCTTTATCAGTTAAATTGCCCTTCAAATGAAAATGGCTTTGACCCTTTTTATTCCTCTCTACTGTAATTATTTTGTCATTTTTTTATCATTTCTTTTTACTTCTTTATTTGGATTGCTTGAATTTAATTTCACCTAAATCACTTTTTAGCTTTTAGTTTCTTGTGGTGCATCCTTTGATTTATTCTTTCTTATTTTTTGTTTGTGATATATACACATTTAAGACAATTAGCATTTCACGAGATAGATTTTTGCTGTTGTATTTTCCTTTTAAATAACAGAAAAATTGGGATTTTTCACTGTGGATTTTTCTTTGGTTCATATGTTATTTAGGAATGTGTAACTGAACTTAAAACCAGATGGAGATTTTCAAGTTTTTGGTGATTACCTTCTACTTTAAATTATAGAGAATTTCTATGAATCTGGAAACACTCTTTGTCACTATTAACTGTGGCTAATGTGAATGAGGAGCTTATCTTTAAAAAAAAATCTTATATATATATATATTTAAACCTGTATTTATTTATTTATTTATTTATTGCTTAGCCTCAAATATAATTTGTTCTTGATCATATTTTCATCAAAACTTCATTGAGATCTTATGCTATACCAGTCATTATGCCAGATGCTTGTGGTACAATATTTAGTAACATTCCTGATGTCATCACAGAATCAGACTTTATTGTAGAAGAGAGATGAATAGGCATTAATAAGTTATCAAAGAGTGCTGGTTTCTATGGGAGCACTTAGGAGAGGCTTCCAACACACATGATGCCCCTAACCTTCATGATGGAATTACTTTTTAAAAAAATATTTATTTGTTTAGTTTTGGCTATTCTGGGTTTTCACTGCTATCACAGGCTCTTCTCTAGTTGCAGGCAGTGGGGGCTACTCTCTCATTGAGGTGAGCAGGCTTCTCCTTGCAGTGACTTCCCTTGTTGTGAAACTTGGGCTCTAGGGCACATGGACTTCAGTAGTTGCAGCACGTGGACTCAATAGTCATGGCTCTGAGGCTCTAGAGCACAGGTTTAATAGTTGTGGCTCATGGGCTTAGTTGCTTCCTAGCTTGCGGGATCTTCCCAGATTGGGGATCGAACCCATGCCTCCTGCACTGGCAGGTGAACTCTACCACTGAGCTACCAGGGAAACCCAGAAACCAATCTTAAATTTTTATTTCTTTATAATTAATTAAAATTAGATTGGAATACTCACTTTTCAAATGCCCATGTGCCAAACTTGACTGAAGACAATTGCAGTGACAGTACAGTTTTATGTGTTTCTCATTAATGTAATTGGGATTATGAATGGATAACACATTTTTGGAAAATTTTAGTGAAATTAAAATGAAAATTTTAGTGAAATAAAATGAGTATTCTATACTAGCATGTACATGTGTGTGCATACAAGTATTGGTTAATTGTCTAGTTTAGATCTTTCTATAGCCTTACTGGTGTATCTGCTTGCTTGATAAACAGTGAGAGGGAATTGTTTAAGTCTCCATTTATGAAGTTTACCTATTTACTTTTCTCAAATCTTTGTTGAACTTCTACTATTAAGTACATGCAGTCAATCTTTTTTTTTGGTTGTTAATGTTCTGGATCCTGATTGAATTGTTATGAAACATGCTTCATCTTTTCTAACATTGTTCCTGCCTTGTATTGTGACAGTACATTAAGTTTAGCAGTTCTACTGGTTTGAGTTACATGATATGTTTTTTCATCTTTTTGTATGTTGAATTTTCTCCTTATGTTTTTTGTTATAAAAGTCCCATTAAGACAGCAGTTATTAAAATAGTTCATACATATAACTGTATTAAATAAAACATTTTAAAATACAAACATTCTTTAAAAATACAAACATTTTTAGAATTTAAGCGGAAAGCTATGATATATACTTATCCAAATTCAAAGTTATTATATGTTCTATTTATATATTTCATTTGTATGTAAGTATATATAATTAATTTTAAGTAAAATATATTGTTTCTTTTCATCCTACTTAAACTTTTTCTTATCTTTCACAATGAATATATTTTCACTTTCCTCTAAAAGAGCTTATTAAATTAATATTCCTTAGTTTTGTTAGTGCCCTACATTTTATAGCCTGTACTCTTTTTTTTTAAAAAAAAAGATTTATTTATTTATTTATTTTGGGCGGGGGTCGGGTTGGGGAGGGAGGGGAGTGGGCGGGCCACTTCTATTGGTCTTTCATTTCTCTATTTTCATCCGTCTTTATTCTTTGGCTCCTGTGGGCCTCCCATCGTGGTGGCGTCTGCCGTTGCAGAGCGCAGGGTCTGGGCGCATGCGCTCCAGAGCTCCGGCTTGGTAATTGGACACATCTGTCCAGCCGCTCCACGGCACGTGGGATCTTCCCAGGCCAGGGATTGAACCAGTACCCCTTGCACTGCAAGGCGGTGTCCTTACCCACTGGACCACCAGGGGAAGCCCTATAGCCTGTATTCTTTACTCTATAAAGTCCAAATTAGTACTTTTACCCACTTAGCAAGCAATGAAAAGGCAAAATTTTTTTTTATGACATTTTTGCTCTCTTTTTTTTGGGAATTTCATCATAAATACTTTCTATAGCCTTACTGGTGTATCTGCTTGCTTGATAAACAGTGAGAGGGAATTGTTTAAGTCTCCATTTATGAAGTTTACCTATTTACTTTTCTCAAATCTTTGTTGAACTTCTACTATTAAGTACATGCAGTCAATCTTTTTTTTTGGTTGTTAATGTTCTGGATCCTGATTGAATTGTTATGAAACATGCTTCATCTTTTCTAACATTGTTCCTGCCTTGTATTGTGACAGTACATTAAGTTTAGCAGTTCTACTGGTTTGAGTTACATGATATGTTTTTTCATCTTTTTGTATGTTGAATTTTCTCCTTATGTTTTTTGTTATAAAAGTCCCATTAAGACAGCAGTTATTAAAATAGTTCATACATATAACTGTATTAAATAAAACATTTTAAAATACAAACATTCTTTAAAAATACAAACATTTTTAGAATTTAAGCGGAAAGCTATGATATATACTTATCCAAATTCAAAGTTATTATATGTTCTATTTATATATTTCATTTGTATGTAAGTATATATAATTAATTTTAAGTAAAATATATTGTTTCTTTTCATCCTACTTAAACTTTTTCTTATCTTTCACAATGAATATATTTTCACTTTCCTCTAAAAGAGCTTATTAAATTAATATTCCTTAGTTTTGTTAGTGCCCTACATTTTATAGCCTGTACTCTTTTTTTTTTAAAAAAAAGATTTATTTATTTATTTATTTTGGGCGGGGGTCGGGTTGGGGGGGGAGTGGGCGGGCCACTTCTATTGGTCTTTCATTTCTCTATTTTCATCCGTCTTTATTCTTTGGCTCCTGTGGGCCTCCCATCGTGGTGGCGTCTGCCGTTGCAGAGCGCAGGGTCTGGGCGCATGCGCTCCAGAGCTCCGGCTTGGTAATTGGACACATCTGTCCAGCCGCTCCACGGCACGTGGGATCTTCCCAGGCCAGGGATTGAACCAGTACCCCTTGCACTGCAAGGCGGTGTCCTTACCCACTGGACCACCAGGGGAAGCCCTATAGCCTGTATTCTTTACTCTATAAAGTCCAAATTAGTACTTTTACCCACTTAGCAAGCAATGAAAAGGCATACTTATCTTTACTTTCATTTACCACTCATGACATTTTTTGCTCTCTTGAATTCTAATACAAAGATATATTTATAATTTGAAATTTCATCATAAATATTTTACCTCTCAGTATCTATTTGGATATATTTTCATAAGTTCTGTTCTTCAAAACTTCTTTTATTCCTGCATTATACAATTTCACCTAGGAAAGTTTCTTTTTAGAAGACCCTAAATATTAATAATAATAATAATACTTAAGAGTCAGTTTGTAATTAATTTCTCTCCATTTAAAAATCTTGCTTGAAAATGAATTCATCTTGTTATCATGTTAACAGTATTTTCACTTGTTATTGACTTTCAATTAATCTGTCTCTCTTAGATCACTAGATATTGCTGTGATTAGACATAGTCATAAACATATATTCATATCAAACCAGTAAATTCTAACTACTTTTAGTATTTTGAGTAATTTTATCTTTGTTTTATGTTGTCTGAACATGCATTTTATTAATCTTAAATGCCAGAGAAAGTGAAAGTGTTAGTTACTCAGTCGTGTCCCAATCTTTGTGACCCTTCAATTGTAGCTCCTCTGTCCATGGAATTCTCCAGGCAAGAATACTTAAGTGGGTAGCCATTCCTTTCTCCAGGGGATCTTCCCAACCCAAGGATCAAACCCAGGTATCCTACACTGCAGACAGACTCTTTAGAGTAAAGCCATATTTTGACATATAACAAAAGTCTTGATGTGTATAGCATTATTAGTTGAAAGCAGCAAAGTATATGACAGCAGTAGATATAAGTACTTAAAATGTTAAAAGTCAACATTAGTGTAGTTTAAATTGTTTGACATCACTAATGAATGTTTCAATAGCTATAATTCTAAGAATATTAGGGAAAGCTATTAGTTCATGAAAATAAAAATAATTGATTGATATAACCATATGGGTTGCCATTAGCCGTTGTTTTAGAAGGTTCAAATAATAGTCTACAAGGACATAACTGTGAATTTACATTCCATTTTTCTAGATTTTAGAAAGCTAATAATTAGAGTTTGCCTTAACTCAATGTCTGAGAAGTTGAGCTAAAAGTGAATATCCTTAGGAAAGATAGATAAACATTTACCCTTTTATGATACAAGTGACGATTGATGAAAAAAAATCCATTTGAGGTATATTTGATGGTTTATTTGATGGTTTACATTTTTGGATGTTCATGTTTGTTTAACTCAAAAGGTCAACTTTGTCAGCCTCCCCCACTTTCTTGTAAATTGCAAATGTAAATGCTTATTTTGTTTCCCCCTTACAGAAACTTTGACTTTTTTCATTTACAACAAATATTCATATTAAAATACAGTTATGAAAACAAATTATGATTTCAGGATCATCCCTGAGTGAAATAATAAGAATTCAACATTTGAAACTTTCTCATGGTGATTTAGCTTCATACTGCTTAATGTTTTATTCTTCTGAAAGACACTTATTTTTACTAGAGGAAATAACATAATGAAATTAAAGCAGTTGTTTTAAAACTAGGGCAGAAAAATGGAAAGTAATGTTATTTTAAAACACAGTTCTCTTAGACACTATTCTAAATTAGTCATAAACATATATTCATATCAAACCAGTAAATTCTAACTACTTTTAGTATTTTGAGTAATTTTATCTTTGTTTTATGTTGTCTGAACATGCATTTTATTAATCTTAAATGCCAGAGAAAGTGAAAGTGTTAGTTACTCAGTCGTGTCCCAATCTTTGTGACCCTTCAATTGTAGCTCCTCTGTCCATGGAATTCTCCAGGCAAGAATACTTAAGTGGGTAGCCATTCCTTTCTCCAGGGGATCTTCCCAACCCAAGGATCAAACCCAGGTATCCTACACTGCAGACAGACTCTTTAGAGTAAAGCCATATTTTGACATATAACAAAAGTCTTGATGTGTATAGCATTATTAGTTGAAAGCAGCAAAGTATATGACAGCAGTAGATATAAGTACTTAAAATGTTAAAAGTCAACATTAGTGTAGTTTAAATTGTTTGACATCACTAATGAATGTTTCAATAGCTATAATTCTAAGAATATTAGGGAAAGCTATTAGTTCATGAAAATAAAAATAATTGATTGATATAACCATATGGGTTGCCATTAGCCGTTGTTTTAGAAGGTTCAAATAATAGTCTACAAGGACATAACTGTGAATTTACATTCCATTTTTCTAGATTTTAGAAAGCTAATAATTAGAGTTTGCCTTAACTCAATGTCTGAGAAGTTGAGCTAAAAGTGAATATCCTTAGGAAAGATAGATAAACATTTACCCTTTTATGATACAAGTGACGATTGATGAAAAAAAATCCATTTGAGGTATATTTGATGGTTTATTTGATGGTTTACATTTTTGGATGTTCATGTTTGTTTAACTCAAAAGGTCAACTTTGTCAGCCTCCCCCACTTTCTTGTAAATTGCAAATGTAAATGCTTATTTTGTTTCCCCCTTACAGAAACTTTGACTTTTTTCATTTACAACAAATATTCATATTAAAATACAGTTATGAAAACAAATTATGATTTCAGGATCATCCCTGAGTGAAATAATAAGAATTCAACATTTGAAACTTTCTCATGGTGATTTAGCTTCATACTGCTTAATGTTTTATTCTTCTGAAAGACACTTATTTTTACTAGAGGAAATAACATAATGAAATTAAAGCAGTTGTTTTAAAACTAGGGCAGAAAAATGGAAAGCAAGTTTGGGCATTCATGTCTTTGTGACAGTTATTATAAAGTTTAACATGTGGTAAATCTGAATTAATGACAAATGGTCACTCACCAAGAGCCAGATATCCTGGTGTGTGAAATCAAGTTAGCCTTAGGAAGCCTTATTATGAACAAAGCTAGTGAAGGTGATGGATTTCCAGTTGAGTTATTTCAAATCCTAAAGGATGATACTATTAAAGTGCTGCATTCATATGCCAGCAAGTTGGAAAGCTCAGCAGTGGCCACAGGACTGGAAAAGGTCAGTTTTCATTCTAATCTCAAAGAAAGGCAATGCCAAAAAATGTTCAAACTACTGTACAATTGCTCTCATTTCACATGCTAGATACATAATGCTCAAAATCCATCAAGCCTGGCTTCAACAGTATGTGAACCAGGAAATTCCAGGTGTACAAGCTGGATTTTAAAAAGGCAGAGGACCAAAGATCAAATTGCCATCATTCATTGGATCATAGAAACACCAAGGGAATTAAAAACAAATCTGCTTCTGTTTCATTGACTATGCTAAAGTCTTTGACTGTGTGAATCACAACAAACTAGAAAATTCTTAAAGAGACAGGAATAACAGATCACCTTACATACCTCCTGAGAAACTTGTATGCAGGTCAAGGAGCAAGAGATACAACTGGACATGGACAATGAACTGAATCCAAATTGGGAAAGGATTATGTCAAGGCTGTATATTGTCACTTTGCTTATTTAATGTAAATGCAGTGTACATCATGTGAAATTTCAGGCTGAAATTAAGATTGCCAGGAGAAATATAAAAAACTTTAGATACGTAGATGATACCACCCTAATGACAGAAAACAAAGAAGAACTAAAGAGCCTTTTGATGAAGGTTTGAAAGGAGAAAGCAAAAAAGCTGACTTAAAACTCAGTGTTCAAAAAATGAAGATCATGGCATTTGGCTTCATCACTTCATGGCAGATAGATGGGAAAAAAGTAGAAACAGTAGTAGACTTTGTTTTCTTAGGCTCCAAAATCACTGCAGATGGTAACTGCAGCCATGAAATTAAAAGATGTTTGCAACTTGGAAAAAAAGCTATGACAAAACTTGACAAACATATTTAAAGAAGTTAAGTAGAGCTATCACTTTGCTGACAAAAGTTCATATAGTCAAAGGTATGGTTTTTCCATAAAGTCATATATGAAGGTGAGAGCTGAACCATGAAGAAGATTGAGCACTAAAGAATTGATGCTTTCAAACTGTGGTGCTGGAGAAGACTCTGGAGAGCTCCTTGGACTGCAAGGAAATCAAACCAGTCAGTCCTAAAGGAAATCAACCCAGAATATTCATTGAAAGGACTGATGCTGAAGCTGTACTCAAATATTTTGTCCATCTGATGTGAAGAGGCGACACATAGGAAAGACCCTGATGCTGGGAAAGTTTGAGGGCAGGAGGAAAAGGGAGTGACAGAGGATGAAATGGTTAGATGGCATCACTGACTCAACAGACATGACTTTGAGCAAAGGGAGATAGTGAAGGACAGGGTAGCCTGGCATGCTGCAGTCCACAAGGTTGCAAAGAACCAAACACAAGTTAGTGACTAAACAACAGCAATACTTATGCAATTATTGTTATTGTATTATGTTTTTTATTATAATATAAAAGATATAATTAGAGTCTGGAAAAGTAATATATAATGCCAAGTAGTAAGTCTTCTTAAAGTAGTGATGTGCTGTATGTGCTAAGTCTCTTCAGTGGTGTCCAACTCTTTGTGACGTTACGGATGTAGCCCACCAGGTTCCTCTGTCCATAGGAATTTTCAGGCAATAATATTGAAGTGGATTGCCATGCCCTTTTCCAGGGGATCTTCCTTATGTGGGATCAAGCCCACCTCTCTCTTTTTCTTAATTCTTTAAAAATTTTTATTATTATTATTTTTTATTCTTTATTTTAAAGGTTTTACAGAGTTTTGTTGTTCACAGACATGTATGTTCCCAGATCAGTCATATGCATATCCATGGTCCCCACCCCCAGTTCCCCCCATCCCACCCCTCCAGACCTTCGCCCCAAGCCATTGTAAGCACTCCTATTCCCTTAGCACAACGACAATAGCTATCTTTTCCACACCTAACACTATAGGTTTCCTTGTTACTCCCTCCATGCTTCCCCCTCCCTATTTCTTCCCCACAATGTCCCTATGTCTATGCTCTGTCTGTTTTCCCATGAGTTCACTGCGTGCGTTATCAAGACCGTCCTACTAGACGGTGTGTTAGTATACTGTATTTGTCTTTCTCTTTTTGACTTACTTCACTTTTGATGATAGGTTCTAGAGCCAGCCACTTCATTAGGACTGAGTCTTCTGCATTTCTTTTAACAGCTGAGTAGTATTCCATTGTATATATGTACCAGAGATTCTGTGTCCATTCATTTGTTGATAGACATCTAGGTTGCTTCCATGTTCTGGCTATTGTATAGAGAGCTGCAATGAACATTGGGGTACAGGTGCTTCTTTCATTTTTGATTTCATCAGGATATAGGCCTAATAGTGGGATTGCTGGGTCGTAGGGTGCTTCTATTTTTAGTTTTTTAAGAAATCTCCATACTGTCTTCCATAGAGGCTGTATCAATTGACATTCCCACCAGCAATGCAAGAGGGTTCCCTTTTCTCCGCACCCTCTCCAGCATTTATTGTCTGCAGATTTTTTGAAGATGGCCATTCTGACGGGTGTGAGGTGGTATCTCATTGTAGTTTTAATTTGCATTTCTCTAATAATAAGTGAGGTGGAGCATCGTTTCATGTGCTTTGGGGCCATCTGTATGTCCTCTTTGGAGAGGCATCTCTTTAGATCTTTTTCCCATTTTTTGATTGGGTTGTTCGTTTTCCCTGTGCTGAATTGTCTGAGTTGCTTGTAGATTTTGGAGATGAATTCTTTGTCTGTTTTTTCATTTGCTATGATTTTCTCCCACTCTGTGGGGTCTCTGTTCAGCTTTTTGGTGATTTCTTTTGCTGTACAAAAGCTTTTAAGTTTCATGAGGTCCCACGTGTTCACTTTTCTTTTCAGTTCCACTGTTGTAGTAGGTGGGTCAGAGAAGATCTTGCTTTGATTTATGTCCTTGAGGGTTTTGCCTATATTCTCCTCTAAGAGTTTGATGGTTTTTGGCCTTACATTTAAATCTTTAATCCATTTTGAGTTGATATTTGTGCATGGTGTCAGGGAATGTTCCAACTTCATTTTTTCACATGTAGCTGTCCAATTCTCCCAGCACCACTTGTTGAAGAGGCTGTCTTTGTCCCATTTTATATGTTCGCTCCCTTTGTCAAAAATAAGGTACCCATAGGTGCGTGGGTTGATCTCTGGGTTCTCAATCTTGTTCCATTGATCTATAGTTCTGTTTTTGTGCCAGTACCATACTGTCTTGAGGACTGTTGCTTTGCAGTAGAGTCTGAAGTTGGGGAGGCTGATTCCTCCAGCTCCGTTTTTCTTTCTCAGGATTGCTTTGGCTATTCGAGGTCTTTTGTGTTTCCATATGAACTGTGTTATTCTTTGATCTAGTTCTGTGAAAAATGTCAGTGGAAGTTGAATAGGTATTGCATTGAATCTATAGATGATATTTGGTAGTATGGTCATTTTCACAATATTGATTCTTCCGACCCAGGAACATGGAATATCTCTCCATCTGTTTAGGTCTTCTTTAATTTCTTTCATGAGTGTCTTGTAATTTTCTGTGTACAATTCTTTTGTTTCTTTGGGCAGGTTTATTCCTAGATATTTGATTCTTTTGGTTGCAATGGTGAAGGGGAATGCCTCTTTGGTTTCATTTTCTGATTTTTCATTGTTTGTGTATAGGAATGCCAGTGATTTCTGTGTGTTGACTTTGTATCCTGCGACTTTGCTGAATTCGTTGATTAGCTCTAGTAGCTTTGTAACCATGTCTTTGGGATTTTCTATGTATAATATCATGTCATCTGCAAAAAGAGAGAGCTTGACTTCTTCCTTTCCAATCTGGATTCCTTTGATTTCTTTCTCTTCTCTTACTGCTGTTGCTAGGACTTCCAGGACTATGTTGAATAGTAGTGGTGAAAGTGGACACCCCTGTCTTGTTCCTGATCTTAGAGGGAATGCTTTCAGTTTTTCACCGTTGAGGATAATGTTCGCTGTGGGCTTCTCATATATGGCTTTCACTATGTTGAGATAGGTTCCTTCTATGTCCATTTTCTGAAGAGTTTTTATCATGAATGGGTGTTGTACTTTGTTGAAGGCTTTTTCTGCATCTATTGAGATGATCATGTGATTTTTGTCTCTCAGTTTGTTAATATGGTGACTTTATACACTTTAAATGGATGAATTTTATGTTGAGTAAATTACACTTTCTTAGAGCTATTTTAAAAAGACACTACAATTATGCTTGGGACTGCATTTAATCTTTAAAATATTTTGTAAAGAGAGTCATCTTTGCGATATTAACTCTTCTAGTAAATATCATGCTTTATCCTTCCATGAATTAGGTTTGTTTTCATTTTTTCTTTTTTTATTTTGTATTTTTCCATATGGAAATCTTACAGAAATGTAGGTCTTTCATAGTCATGATTTTGTAAATGGCATCTTTGTTTTTAAAGTTTTAGTAGTTTTTGCTGCTGTGAAAAGAAATACAATGAGGTTTACAGGTTGATCTTATGTTCTGTGACTGCTGATTTTATATATTAATTCTATCATTTTGAATGTATGTTCCTCTGGATTTTTTATGTAAGCAACTATTGAATCTATTTTTAAAAATCACATTTTATTTCTTCCCTCCACGTGCAAATGCTTTTTTTTCCTTGACTTATTTTTACAAGGTAGGGTTTTATTTCCAATACTGAATAAAAGGAACAGTCAAAATCCTATATATATCCTTCCTATATTAAGGGGAAATATTCCAATATTTCATCCTCAAATATGGCATTTGTTTTACCGTTTTTTTCATCATATCTCCATTTCTATCAAGTCTGTCATCCTCCGAACAGGTCATTATTTACCCACAGCATGGAAATCTGACTTTGCAAATTCTTGCTTAAAACTCCTCAAAGTGTATTCATGATTTGGTACACACAAGTACAACTTTGAAATACAAAATAAAGCAGGGCAAAGATTAGTACAGTTTTGCCAAGAGAACACACTGGTCATAGCAAACACTCTTAAACACATGACTCTGTACTGCCCAACTGATTTCCCTGGGGTCATTTGTTCCTGATCTTAGAGGAATGCTTTCAGTTTTTCACCGTTGAGGATAATGTTCGCTGTGGGCTTCTCATATATGGCTTTCACTATGTTGAGATAGGTTCCTTCTATGTCCATTTTCTGAAGAGTTTTTATCATGAATGGGTGTTGTACTTTGTTGAAGGCTTTTTCTGCATCTATTGAGATGATCATGTGATTTTTGTCTCTCAGTTTGTTAATATGGTGACTTTATACACTTTAAATGGATGAATTTTATGTTGAGTAAATTACACTTTCTTAGAGCTATTTTAAAAAGACACTACAATTATGCTTGGGACTGCATTTAATCTTTAAAATATTTTGTAAAGAGAGTCATCTTTGCGATATTAACTCTTCTAGTAAATATCATG
Organism: Tragulus kanchil; assembly: GCA_022376925.1. NCBI lineage: Eukaryota > Metazoa > Chordata > Mammalia > Artiodactyla > Tragulidae > Tragulus > Tragulus kanchil. Next base: position 279,229,054 of record JAIOJX010000004.1, read on the forward strand.
CTTTATCCTTCCATGAATTAGGTTTGTTTTCATTTTTTCTTTTTTTATTTTGTATTTTTCCATATGGAAATCTTACAGAAATGTAGGTCTTTCATAGTCATGATTTTGTAAATGGCATCTTTGTTTTTAAAGTTTTAGTAGTTTTTGCTGCTGTGAAAAGAAATACAATGAGGTTTACAGGTTGATCTTATGTTCTGTGACTGCTGATTTTATATATTAATTCTATCATTTTGAATGTATGTTCCTCTGGATTTTTTATGTAAGCAACTATTGAATCTATTTTTAAAAATCACATTTTATTTTTTCCCCTCCACGTGCAAATGCTTTTTTTTCCTTGACTTATTTTTACAAGGTAGGGTTTTATTTCCAATACTGAATAAAAGGAACAGTCAAAATCCTATATATATCCTTCCTATATTAAGGGGAAATATTCCAATATTTCATCCTCAAATATGGCATTTGTTTTACCGTTTTTTTCATCATATCTCCATTTCTATCAAGTCTGTCATCCTCCGAACAGGTCATTATTTACCCACAGCATGGAAATCTGACTTTGCAAATTCTTGCTTAAAACTCCTCAAAGTGTATTCATGATTTGGTACACACAAGTACAACTTTGAAATACAAAATAAAGCAGGGCAAAGATTAGTACAGTTTTGCCAAGAGAACACACTGGTCATAGCAAACACTCTCTTCCAACAACACAAGAGATGACTCTGTACATGGACATCACCAGATGGTCAAAACTGAAATCAGATTAATTATATTCTTTGCAGCTGAAGATGGAGAAGCTCTATACTGTCAGCCAAAACAAGACCAGGAGCTAACTGTGGCTCAGATCATGAACTCTGTATTGCAAAATTCAGATTTAAGTTAAAGAAGTAGGGAAATCCACTAGGTCATTCAGGTATGACCTAAATCAAATCTCTTATGATTATACAGTAGAAGTAACATTCTTCAGGTATACAGACAGAATGCCTGAAGAATTTTGGATGGAGGTTCATAACATTGTACAGGAAGTGATGATCAAAACCAAACCCAAGAGAAAGAAATGTAAAAATGCAAAATGGTTGTTTTAGGAGAGCTTAAAAATAGTTGAGAAAAGAAGAGAAGCAAAAAGCAAAGAAGAAAAAGAAAGATAAATCCATCTGAATACAGAGTTCCAAAGAACAGCAAGGAGAGATAAGAAAGCCTTCTTAAGTGAACAATGCAAAGAAAAAAATGAAAGCAACAGAATGGGAAAGACTAGAGATCTTAAAGAAAATTAGAGCTACCAAGGGAACATTTCATACAAAGATTTGTACAATAAAGGACAGAGACCATATGGACCTAACAGAAGCAAAAGATATTAAGAGGAGGCAAGAATGCATGGAAGAACTGTACTAAAAAGATTTTAATGCTCCAGATAACCATGATGGTGTGATCACTCACAGAGCTAGACATCCTGGAGTGTGGAGTCAAGTGGGCCTTAGGAAGCATACTGTGAACAAAGCTAGTGGAGGTGATGAAACTCCAGCTGAGCTATTTCAAATCCTAAAAGATGATGTTGTTAAAGTAATACACTTCAATATTCCAGCAAATATGGAAAACTAAGCATGGTCACAGAACTGGAAAAGGTCAGTTTTCATTCCAATACCAAAGAAAAGCAATGCCAAAGAATGTTCAAATTACCATACAGTTGCACTCATTTCAGATGTTAGCAATCTAGGTTTCAATAGTTTATGCAAAATAAAGCAGGGCAAGGTTAGTAGAGTTTTGTCAAGAGAACACACTGGTCATAGCAAACAGCTTCTTCTAACAACACAAGAGACAACTCTACACATGGGCATCACCAGATGGTCAATACTGAAATCAGATTAATTATATTCTTTGCAGCTGAAGATGGAGAAGCTCTATACTGTCAGCCAAAACAAGACCAGGAGCTAACTGTGGCTCAGATCATGAACTCTGTATTGCAAAATTCAGATTTAAGTTAAAGAAGTAGGGAAATCCACTAGGTCATTCAGGTATGACCTAAATCAAATCTCTTATGATTATACAGTAGAAGTAACATTCTTCAGGTATACAGACAGAATGCCTGAAGAATTTTGGATGGAGGTTCATAACATTGTACAGGAAGTGATGATCAAAACCAAACCCAAGAGAAAGAAATGTAAAAATGCAAAATGGTTGTTTTAGGAGAGCTTAAAAATAGTTGAGAAAAGAAGAGAAGCAAAAAGCAAAGAAGAAAAAGAAAGATAAATCCATCTGAATACAGAGTTCCAAAGAACAGCAAGGAGAGATAAGAAAGCCTTCTTAAGTGAACAATGCAAAGAAAAAAATGAAAGCAACAGAATGGGAAAGACTAGAGATCTTAAAGAAAATTAGAGCTACCAAGGGAACATTTCATACAAAGATTTGTACAATAAAGGACAGAGACCATATGGACCTAACAGAAGCAAAAGATATTAAGAGGAGGCAAGAATGCATGGAAGAACTGTACTAAAAAGATTTTAATGCTCCAGATAACCATGATGGTGTGATCACTCACAGAGCTAGACATCCTGGAGTGTGGAGTCAAGTGGGCCTTAGGAAGCATACTGTGAACAAAGCTAGTGGAGGTGATGAAACTCCAGCTGAGCTATTTCAAATCCTAAAAGATGATGTTGTTAAAGTAATACACTTCAATATTCCAGCAAATATGGAAAACTAAGCATGGTCACAGAACTGGAAAAGGTCAGTTTTCATTCCAATACCAAAGAAAAGCAATGCCAAAGAATGTTCAAATTACCATACAGTTGCACTCATTTCAGATGTTAGCAATCTAGGTTTCAATAGTTTATGAACTGAGAACTCCCAGATGTACAAGCTAGATTTAGAAAAGGCAGAGGAACCAGAGATTAAATAGCCAACATCCATTTGATCATAGAAAAAGCAAGAGAATTCCAGAAAAGCATCTACTTCTGCTTCATTTACTATGTTAAAGTTTTTAATTGTGTGGATCACAGCAAACTGAAAAATTAAGAAAGTGATGGAAGTACCAGGCCACCTTACCTATCTCCTGAGAAACTTGTATGCAGGGCAAGAAGCAACAGTTAAAACCATACATGGAGCAATGAACTTGTTCTGAATTGGGAAAGGAGTATGTCAAGGCTGTATACTGTCACCCTGCTTATTTGACTTACATGCAGAGTACATCATGTGAAATGCTTAGCTGAATGAAGCTCAAGTTTGAATCAAGATTTCTGGGAGAAATATCAATGACCTCTGATTTGTAGATGACACCACTACAGTTTCAGAAAGTGTGGAAGATCTAAAGAGCCTCTTGATGAAAGTGAAAGAGTAGAGTGAAAAATTGGTTTAAAACTCAGCATTCAGAAAAATGAAGATCATGACATTCAGTCCCATCACTTCATGGTAAATAGATGAGGAAAAAATGGAAACAGTGACACACTTTATTTTCTTGGGCTCCAAAATTACTGCAGGTGGTGACTGTAGCTATACAATTAAAAAAGAAGTTGCAGGGGTGGGAAGAGGGGGGATATACATATGACTAACCTGGGAACATACATATCTGTAAACAACAAAACTCTGTAAAAGTTAAAAGTAAAATAAAAGTTAAAAAAAAAAAAAACCCACCTGTTGCTCCTTGGAAGAAAAGCTATGACAAATCTAGACAGCATATTAAAAAGCAGAGATATCACTTTGCCTACAAATGTCCAGATAGTCAAACCTATGGGTTTTCCATTAGTCATATGTGGATATGAGAAAGAAGGCTGAGTGCTGAAAAATGGATGCTTTCAAATTGTGGTGCTGGAGAAGATTCTTGAGAATCCCTTGGACAGCAAGGAGATCATACCCATCAATTCTTAAGAAAATTAACCCTGAATACTCACTGGAAGGACTGATGTTAAAGCTCTAGTACTTTAGTCACCTGATATGACATGCCAACTCACTGGAAAAGACCCTGATATTGGGAAAGATTGAAGGCACAAGGAGAAGCTGGTGACAGAGCATGACATGGTTGGATGGCATCATTGACTCAATGGGCATGTGTTTGAGCAAACTCCAGGAGATAGTGAAGGATGGTGAGGCCTGGCATGTCACAGTCCATGGAGTTGCAAAGAGTTGTACATGACTAAGCAGCTGTACAACAACAACAGCAAGCAACATAGCTTAGATTATGAATCTTTCTTCTTATACACACCCACTTCATTTTTATCTTATTTATTTCATTTTATTCTGTTTTAAATTAATTTTGTTGGAGTATTATTGAATATACAGTGTTGTGTTACAACAAAATGAATTAGTTATACATATATCCAACTCTTTTTAAGGTTGTTTTCCCTTATAGGTCATTACTGAGTATTGAGTAGAGTTGCTTGTAGTATAGAGTAGTTCTTATTAGTTATCTGTTTTATATATAACAGTGTTATATGTCAATCTCAATATCCCAATTTAATTCCAAGCAATATACACAGCCCAATGCTCATGGCAACACTATTTATAATGCAACAGACAGGACATGGAAGCCGCATAAATGTCCACTAACAGATGAATGGACAGAGAAGATGTGGTACATATATGCAATGGAATATTACTCTGGCACAGAAAGAATGAAATAATATCATTTGCTGCAACATGGATGGACCTGGTAATTTTCATACTGCATAAAGTAAGTGAGACAAAGACTCACACTCACTTTTTGTCATTTTAGACTGTTCCATATTCCATCCATCTCCTGATATTCATAATGCTACTAAAACCAACAATATCGGACTACGTATATCTCTCTTTATTTATTTTCTTGCCTCTTTCTTCTAAGCTTCATCGTTTCTATCATCAGCCCCTGGTAGCTGTTCCCTTCTCCAGGTGATCTTCCTAACCCAGAAATTGAACCCAGGTTTCCCACAATGCATACGGGTTCTATACCATCACCAGGGAAGCCCAAGAATACTGGAGTGGGTAGCCTGTCCCTTCTCCAGGGGATCCTCACAACCTAGGAATTGAACCAGGGTCTCCTGCATTGCAGGCAGATTCTTTATCAGTTGAGCTATTAGGGAAGCCCTGGTGTGTCTTAACCCCATTCTACTTGATATCTAACATATTGTTTTTAAAAATACTCCCTACAAGATGGGAGGGAAGTTTAAGAGGAAGGGGATATATGGTAGATTCAGGTTGATGTGGGGCAGTAAACAACAAAACTCTGTAAAAAAAAAAAATGCTACCTCCAAATCACCAAATCCAGGGCATATTCCCTAACAACATTTCCTCATAGTTGATGGTGTTATGTGAAATCGTCATGCACAAGTCCCTCTTTGCTACTGTCTAGTAATTGTGTTTACCATTACAAATTGCATGTTAATTTTAAAGCTATATATATATATATATATATATATATATATATATATATATATACTGCCAAAGAGTATACTTGACACGCAGAAATTCTTAACAAACACTTGCTCAGATAGGAAATAGGAAACAACCCTCATGAAAATACAAGTATTTTCCTATTTGTATGTGTGGACATATGTATATATATTCTGTTGTGCTTTGAATGTTATTAATTCTGTGTATAATAATGGAGAAAGAATAATCTAGTATAAAAAGGCTCCAGGAGGTTAACTAACACCATAGAAGGAACATTACAAGGTTTTAGTAAATATTTTCAAACTCTTTGAGATGATAATGTAAGAATTATCGAGTTTAAACAATGCATTTTTATTTCTGTGTACATATATGAATCTACTAGGAATAAACAAAGAAGTGGTAAATCAATGAGAATTTGACCAATTGCTATTGCTGTGCTTAGTCGCTCAGTTGTGTCCAACTCTTTGCGACCCACTGGACTGCAGCTAGTCAGGTTCTTCAGTCTTGTCATGTTTCTTCTAAACTTAAACACATTTGCAGAAAAGTCAAGACTACAAAACTTATGGCTGTTCATGGTCATACAGCTTATGCTTGTGTTTCCAGGCAACTGTCCAGCAAACATCCCTGACCACATCTAGTTTTAGCATCACAGTTTGCAGTGAGTATCCTGCCCAGAAGACTGTTTCCTGCCACAAAGTCGCACTGTGGCCTCGCCACCTCTACCCCTTATGGTACACAGGAAGAACTTCACACGGGCTCAGTAATCTAAGCCAGACTGTGCCTTACTGGCCAAGAAGGCCTGTTGATGAGACAATAGTGATGATTCTCACTTAATAAATTTAATTTTAGAAGATTTTGTTAAGGTGGTGGTGGTTATTCTCAGATGACTTGAACCTGGGCTCTTTGCAAAGCATTGTAAATTTCTATACCCAATAGTTTCAAAAGGTCTGATCTATATGTCCCTATGAAATCTGTACATGGTTTTGTTTTGTTTTTTTTTAAAGATTTATTTATTTATTTTGGGCGAGGGTCAGGTTGGGGAGGGAGGGGAGCAGGCGGGCCACTTCTATTGGTCTTTCATTTCTCTATTTTTGTCTGTCTTTGTTCTTTGACTCCTGTGGGCCTCCCATCGCGGTGGCGTCTGTCGTTGCAGAGCACTGGCTCTGGGCGTATGTGCTCCAGAGCTCCAGAGCTCTGGCTCGGTAATTGGACACATGGGTCCAGCTGCTCCGCGGCACATGGGATCTTCCCAGGCCAGGGATCGAACTGGCGCCCCTTGCACTGCAAGGCGGTGTCCTCACCCACTGGACCACCAGGGGAAGCCCTGTACATGTATTTTTGTAGTCAAATCACTCTTTCTGCATAAATTAATTTTGTTGGTTTTATTTCATTTATTAGAAGGTATGTTTTCTGAAAGCAATGCCATGTACTTCTGTAATTTCACACATCACTGACATGTCACTGCTGTTCAGCACACCCTCAATATATGTTCCATGAGAACTGATGCAGGGTGAATATGTGCTTAGCACTGAGAAAGATACCATTATAAAAGTATGTTTTGAAAATTCTCCCCTGCCTTTTAATTTTGTTTTAGCTCACATTACTGCCTCATGAGTACCTCTCTTTAAGAATCCTTAAAGACTGATGTTGACTTGACTTCACTTTTGTGGTGATCATTCTGCAATATATATGAATATTGTATTAGTGTGTCATATATTTGAAAATAAAATAATGTTATATGCCAACTAATTAATTAATTTAATTAATGAATGAATGAACAAAAATATTTTACCTTCTACCTTAAAATAAAAAAGGACTCCTTTTCTAACTCTGTCAATTTATGGAAGGAAAAATACATATGATACAGAGGAGATTACAAATATGAAATTTGTTTTTTCAGTAATCTAAGCCAGACTGTGCCTTACTGGCCAAGAAGGCCTGTTGATGAGACAATAGTGATGATTCTCACTTAATAAATTTAATTTTAGAAGATTTTGTTAAGGTGGTGGTGGTTATTCTCAGATGACTTGAACCTGGGCTCTTTGCAAAGCATTGTAAATTTCTATACCCAATAGTTTCAAAAGGTCTGATCTATATGTCCCTATGAAATCTGTACATGGTTTTGTTTTGTTTTTTTTTAAAGATTTATTTATTTATTTTGGGCGAGGGTCAGGTTGGGGAGGGAGGGGAGCAGGCGGGCCACTTCTATTGGTCTTTCATTTCTCTATTTTTGTCTGTCTTTGTTCTTTGACTCCTGTGGGCCTCCCATCGCGGTGGCGTCTGTCGTTGCAGAGCACTGGCTCTGGGCGTATGTGCTCCAGAGCTCCAGAGCTCTGGCTCGGTAATTGGACACATGGGTCCAGCTGCTCCGCGGCACATGGGATCTTCCCAGGCCAGGGATCGAACTGGCGCCCCTTGCACTGCAAGGCGGTGTCCTCACCCACTGGACCACCAGGGGAAGCCCTGTACATGTATTTTTGTAGTCAAATCACTCTTTCTGCATAAATTAATTTTGTTGGTTTTATTTCATTTATTAGAAGGTATGTTTTCTGAAAGCAATGCCATGTACTTCTGTAATTTCACACATCACTGACATGTCACTGCTGTTCAGCACACCCTCAATATATGTTCCATGAGAACTGATGCAGGGTGAATATGTGCTTAGCACTGAGAAAGATACCATTATAAAAGTATGTTTTGAAAATTCTCCCCTGCCTTTTAATTTTGTTTTAGCTCACATTACTGCCTCATGAGTACCTCTCTTTAAGAATCCTTAAAGACTGATGTTGACTTGACTTCACTTTTGTGGTGATCATTCTGCAATATATATGAATATTGTATTAGTGTGTCATATATTTGAAAATAAAATAATGTTATATGCCAACTAATTAATTAATTTAATTAATGAATGAATGAACAAAAATATTTTACCTTCTACCTTAAAATAAAAAAGGACTCCTTTTCTAACTCTGTCAATTTATGGAAGGAAAAATACATATGATACAGAGGAGATTTACATATGTACTAACCATGATTAACTTTGTCTATTTCCATAAAGTGTACTTGTAGACTTTTTTTTTGGCATTTTGTGATAATTGACTTTATTAATATAGAACAATTAACATCAGCCATAAAAGTACATAATTAAATTAAAATTTAAGTGTAAATTAAGTTAAAATTTATTCTGTTCCCTATATTGTCATTTAATTGGAAAAAAATCCCAGTGAAACCTTACAGTCCATTTGAAACTGATTCAACTGACATTCATTAGGTTGTTAAAAAATGATACTAAAAAAGGGAAGTGCATACTGGAAGTTATGTTTTTGTGACTTTTCCACAGGATTCTTAAGTTTTTATTTGAGATAAATTATTCAGATGTTCTGTTTCTACTTTATTATCTCTCTTTTCGTGGTCTTTTACTTAAAAGACACATCGGTTAAACCTAAAACCCCTAACATAAAAAAAAAACCCTTCAAATAAGTGTGATTTAGATTTCCCCATTAAAAAAACCCCACATTCATTTCCTTTATGAACCAAGTTTTATTTAAATGTGGTTTTAAGAAAATGTCAGCCTCTATTTCTTACATAGAGATCTTATTTTACAATGTAGCATAGGTAATGGAAAATGTGGATTAACTGAAAAGAATATTGATCAAAGACAGTCAGAGGATAGCATTTTTCTCCCTTCATCATGTTTTACAGTCGCTTTTCTTGTTTATTCTTGAAACTATTTCACACTTTCTTGTCTATTTTTCTATCACCTACACTAAAATGCAAACTACAAAGGCAAGAAATTTTGCCTAGATTATTTAATATTCTTGAAACTTAAAAAAGCATCTATGAAGTAGTTGTCACTAATAAAAAAACTGTAGTGAATAAAATAATTTATTGTTCAAGTTGACACATACTATCAAATTTGCTTTCCTTTTCGCTTTGGCATATTGTTAAAAATTTTGACTCTGATAGTCTTACTTTTCCTTAAAATTGTATGGTGCTTTGTTATCTTATATTTTAATCTCAATATTTTTAATCAATGAGAATAAATAAAATGTATACTGAACCAATCATAAGTTGGTATCAGTTCACATATTTGCTTATTTTTATGCACACCAGGGTTGAGTTAAGTTCCTCATTCTTCAGCACAGGATGTAAAAATGGCAGAGATCCATGTTTTTATTTTTTCATTGGCTTAAAAAATTCACAGCAGTAATTATTTGATAGTATCTCATTTTCTACTTTATCTGAAATACTACCCCATCAATTTTTTCAACTATACCCATGACTTCTTCTTGTCTGTACCTTTTCTCTTTCAACTTATCTGCTTTGTCTATGTTCACACATCATTTTGTTACAGTGAACATAGCTTTAGCAAAAGTCTTGATAGCTAGTAGAACAAGACCCTTGTCTTTTTCTTCTCTAATAGTGATAGGTGTACTCTTAAATTTTTCATTAATGAACATATGATAGCCTGGGATATTAATTGAAAATGAATTTAACCTCTAAAATATCTTATGATTAATTGACATTTTTATTAGATCTAGTGATCCTTTCGTGGTCTTTACTGAACCAAAATAAAAAAAATCCTTCAAATAAGTGTGATTTAGATTTCCCCATTAAAAAAACCCCACATTCATTTCCTTTATGAACCAAGTTTTATTTAAATGTGGTTTTAAGAAAATGTCAGCCTCTATTTCTTACATAGAGATCTTATTTTACAATGTAGCATAGGTAATGGAAAATGTGGATTAACTGAAAAGAATATTGATCAAAGACAGTCAGAGGATAGCATTTTTCTCCCTTCATCATGTTTTACAGTCGCTTTTCTTGTTTATTCTTGAAACTATTTCACACTTTCTTGTCTATTTTTCTATCACCTACACTAAAATGCAAACTACAAAGGCAAGAAATTTTGCCTAGATTATTTAATATTCTTGAAACTTAAAAAAGCATCTATGAAGTAGTTGTCACTAATAAAAAAACTGTAGTGAATAAAATAATTTATTGTTCAAGTTGACACATACTATCAAATTTGCTTTCCTTTTCGCTTTGGCATATTGTTAAAAATTTTGACTCTGATAGTCTTACTTTTCCTTAAAATTGTATGGTGCTTTGTTATCTTATATTTTAATCTCAATATTTTTAATCAATGAGAATAAATAAAATGTATACTGAACCAATCATAAGTTGGTATCAGTTCACATATTTGCTTATTTTTATGCACACCAGGGTTGAGTTAAGTTCCTCATTCTTCAGCACAGGATGTAAAAATGGCAGAGATCCATGTTTTTATTTTTTCATTGGCTTAAAAAATTCACAGCAGTAATTATTTGATAGTATCTCATTTTCTACTTTATCTGAAATACTACCCCATCAATTTTTTCAACTATACCCATGACTTCTTCTTGTCTGTACCTTTTCTCTTTCAACTTATCTGCTTTGTCTATGTTCACACATCATTTTGTTACAGTGAACATAGCTTTAGCAAAAGTCTTGATAGCTAGTAGAACAAGACCCTTGTCTTTTTCTTCTCTAATAGTGATAGGTGTACTCTTAAATTTTTCATTAATGAACATATGATAGCCTGGGATATTAATTGAAAATGAATTTAACCTCTAAAATATCTTATGATTAATTGACATTTTTATTAGATCTAGTGATCCTCTTAAAATTTAGTTCTGTTTGAAAATATTTCTATGAAAGTATATAATAAGTTTCATATAGATCTTATCTATTTCTGTTAGATTTGCTCATAGGTATCTAACAGTGTTTCCATTGTGGGTGTTAATTAATTGTTTCTGTTTATTTTTGATCTTTAATATGATAGACTTTACAAATTAATGTTACATTCAGTAATACTAATATTGATTCTGTCAACTGTTCATTAAATTATTTTTATACTCTATGTGGATAAGTATATCATCAGTAAAATAATTTTTTTACGTTCTTATCTTTTACATTTTCTGTAGTAATCTTAAATGTGTTGGAGAATCCTCTCAATGATATTGAAAAAAAGAGGTATTATTATATCTTTGTCTTAGTGATTTTCTAAAAAATTAATAATACCTTGAGGTTAAAAATGTTTATCAAATTCATGGCTGCTGGAGGAAAGGAGTAATTAGGGACTTTGGGAAAGTCATATCCACACTGTTCTATTCAAAATGGATTACCAACAAGGACCTGCTGTATAGCACATGAAACACTACTCAATCTATTGTGCCAGGATTGGAAAGGGATTTGAGGAAAAATGGATATATTCATATATATTGGCTGAGTCCCTTTCCCATTCACCAGAAAGGGCCACAAGTTCCAAGTTTAAAATTTGGGGGAAAAATGATGTTTATATAGATTCTGGTATATATGCTAAAGATGGTTTTATCATGAAAATTGTTAAATTATAATAAATATATATTCCATCTTGATGTAATTATGTTCTTTTATTTCTGCAATCTATCATTTGTAGCAAATTTCATTTAAAAATTTTTCTTCTGAAAAAAGTTATTACAATTCTGAAATAAACTGAATTTGGTCATCTATATGCTAGGCAGTTTTATACACTGTTTGATTTGACTTAATACTTGTTCTATGATTTTGTAACAATGTTCATAAATAACATCGACTTTTCCTCTTAATACATTTTCATCTAATTTGGACATCAATATAACTCTATTTGCAGTGAAAAGATCACATCAACTCCTTTTTCTACTTATAGCTTAGAAAAGTTTGTATAATTTTTTTGATGAAAGTTCTTTAAAGTTAATTGTCTCTTCTTTGTAAAATTGGAAATTTTAAAAATAATGTATTGATTTCATAAAAATTATTATAGCTTTATCAAACTTTGAAGAATTGACTTTGACCTATGTTAATTTTATTTCACACATATTGTGCATAATAAATAGTTACATTGTGTGGTAGCTCTATTAACTAAAAATCACCACCTGATATTAACTCTTATTGATTAAATAGACTGTGGGTTTACTGGTAGAAGTTCTGTGTTCACAAGCAGATGTTCAGTGAGAGTTCATATAAAAATGAATCTTTTTGAAAGTTATTTCCCTTTAGAGTATTTTTTGTTTTTTTCCTCAAATTGTCCCATCTAATTTATAATATAATAAAGATAATAATAATTACTATTCTATATAACATTATAAAGAAATACTAATGCTTGCTTTAAACTTTTTATCTTAGAAGAGTCTTTAATTAATAGAAAAACTGAAAAGTAGTCGAGAGTTCCCATAACTCAGTGTCTATTTTCTTTTCTTATTAACATCATGCATTAGCTTGGTGTTTTTTTCACAATAAATGAGCTTGTATTGATACATTATTATTAAAGAAACTACTTTATTGTATTTTCTTAGTTTTTACTTAATGACATTTTTCCATGCTATTTTTCCATCCAGGACATCATGCTATATTTATTACATTTGTAATCATCATTCAGTCTCTTTAAGCCCCTTTTGAATGTTACAATTTGGTTGTCATCATTTCTTAATGTAACAGAAATTATAAATCACTAAAAGTCAGAACATTAAGATGTTAGTTGATTTTTGTCGCTCTTCTGGTAAGAGACTTGGTGCTATTGTTCTGCACAATAGAGGTATAATGAGTTGTGTTCACAAGGAAAGGCGAGAAATAAGGCCTACTTATGAGGAGAGATTGATCTGAGATACTCACGTATAAAGAAAATGAAATGTTGGGCATAAGTTGATAATTATTTAGGATGAGTCATCATAGAATCTTTATTTCATTTACACTTTATATTTTCATTATTTAAAGGTCATGGATGTGCATGCATACAAAGATCAGTATCGTCAAAGCTGTGGTTTTTCCAGTAGTCCTGTATGGATGTGAGAGCTGGACCATAAAGAAGGCTTGAGCGCCAAAGAACTGATGCTTTTGAACTGTGGTGCTGGAGAATACCCTTGCAAGATTTTTGGTCTGAAAGAGTAACAAACCAGTCAGCAAACTCAGGAGATAGTGGAGGACAGTGGAGCCTGGTCTGCTTCAGTCCATGGGGTCACAGTTAGACACAATTTAGTGACTGAACAGCAACAACATGAATGTACATGTGTGTGTGTGTGTGTGTGTGTGTTTAGGCATATATGCCTATATATGTACCCATGTATTAATAGCACATATATATATATGTATATGGAAGCTATCTCTGTGGTTTCAACTTGTATAATACAGCACACTTAATTCCACTCAAACAAAATGATTAAGAAGTTTAATTTTTCACAAAGTGACTCAAATGTTTAGTTTTTAACTCAATTTTTCTTCTACCTACTACTGACAACCATATTTTATAACTTTTGAAAAAAATTCAGAGAGATTATGTTACCCCATTATTTGTTTCTTAAAACTCTATTTCTTATAACTGAATTTACCATTGTCAAGTCTTGAAATTATTTGAGAACCTAACATTTATTCCATCAAAAAGGGAAATGTTCAGTGTAGTGAGAGGCGGAAGTACTGTGGTTTGTGTGGCGCTTTTTCAACAGAAAGATGAGATTAGAATAACACCTATCGTATCTTTCTTCAGGGATCAAAATTGACTGGATATTGCTAGTGTCAATTCTGAATGGGGAAACTCTGGACATGTCTTATTTTTTTCAGAAGTATCTTATCCACAAGAATCAGGACCTTCCTTCTCTTACCAGGTGTGTGTCTGTGTGTGTCTCTTGTGTGTTTCTAACAGCTATTGTTCAAGAATAAGAACTCTTGAGGTTTTAACCGCTCTTCTGGTAAGAGACTTGGTGCTATTGTTCTGCACAATAGAGGTATAATGAGTTGTGTTCACAAGGAAAGGCGAGAAATAAGGCCTACTTATGAGGAGAGATTGATCTGAGATACTCACGTATAAAGAAAATGAAATGTTGGGCATAAGTTGATAATTATTTAGGATGAGTCATCATAGAATCTTTATTTCATTTACACTTTATATTTTCATTATTTAAAGGTCATGGATGTGCATGCATACAAAGATCAGTATCGTCAAAGCTGTGGTTTTTCCAGTAGTCCTGTATGGATGTGAGAGCTGGACCATAAAGAAGGCTTGAGCGCCAAAGAACTGATGCTTTTGAACTGTGGTGCTGGAGAATACCCTTGCAAGATTTTTGGTCTGAAAGAGTAACAAACCAGTCAGCAAACTCAGGAGATAGTGGAGGACAGTGGAGCCTGGTCTGCTTCAGTCCATGGGGTCACAGTTAGACACAATTTAGTGACTGAACAGCAACAACATGAATGTACATGTGTGTGTGTGTGTGTGTGTGTGTTTAGGCATATATGCCTATATATGTACCCATGTATTAATAGCACATATATATATATGTATATGGAAGCTATCTCTCTGTGGTTTCAACTTGTATAATACAGCACACTTAATTCCACTCAAACAAAATGATTAAGAAGTTTAATTTTTCACAAAGTGACTCAAATGTTTAGTTTTTAACTCAATTTTTCTTCTACCTACTACTGACAACCATATTTTATAACTTTTGAAAAAAATTCAGAGAGATTATGTTACCCCATTATTTGTTTCTTAAAACTCTATTTCTTATAACTGAATTTACCATTGTCAAGTCTTGAAATTATTTGAGAACCTAACATTTATTCCATCAAAAAGGGAAATGTTCAGTGTAGTGAGAGGCGGAAGTACTGTGGTTTGTGTGGCGCTTTTTCAACAGAAAGATGAGATTAGAATAACACCTATCGTATCTTTCTTCAGGGATCAAAATTGACTGGATATTGCTAGTGTCAATTCTGAATGGGGAAACTCTGGACATGTCTTATTTTTTTCAGAAGTATCTTATCCACAAGAATCAGGACCTTCCTTCTCTTACCAGGTGTGTGTCTGTGTGTGTCTCTTGTGTGTTTCTAACAGCTATTGTTCAAGAAATAAGAACTCTTGAGGTTTTAACCTCAAGAAAGTTTCTAAAAATATTTATGCTGTAAGGTAATTCTAGTTGTTCCTTAAGTACTGACATTGACTTACTGAAGACAAGGAATGCTTATTACTTCTGAGGCATATTCTTTTACACCTTATTTAGTGATGGAAAAGTAGTATATACTTACTGAAGAATCAAAAGTTACAATATTGCTATAAGATTGAGTCTTGTCTCCAAACAAAACTAAAAGAATAAATTTATGTTTGGGGTTACATAACTGAATTTAAATATTCACTTATGAGTTTTTACTCTTGTGCAAGGTACTTGACTTTTGTGACATACAACCTTATTTGCAAAAGTGAAACAAATGATTTTTGTTATTTCCAACAATCATGATCAAATATGAATCAGTTTTTTTTAAAAAAAAAATCTAAGCATAATACATATTTAGTCAACACATTTTTTTCTGAGAGCTCTGCTAGGCAATGTTAAGATGTTACTATATAAACAAACATGAAATTAGTTTTGTTAATGATGATGATGATGATGATAACTTGTAAATGATGGCAATGAGGTGGACAGAAATTCAAATAAAGTATACTAGGAAAAATCATCCAATAAAAATGTATATAACCTACCCAGGTTTACCTTGCAAAGAAAGCCATTACCATCAAATAAAACAAGATGGCTATAAATAAAAACCTGTGTGTACTATCATTCCATACCAGTGATGAAAAACATTTTTAAGTATCTTAGTGTAGGTAAATTAAAAGCAGCTATTATATTTTTTAACCTTTTGAAATAATTAGTTTTAATTTTCTAGCAAGAGAAAATTTAAAGGTTAATTTTACCTGAATTTATATGAACTCTCATTTCTCTTCTTTCCTTTTTCATATCTGCATGAGTGAAAATTTTCTGACTTCTCACTTTTCTAATCTAAATGTATCAGCTCACCACCAGGAGAGAAAATAAGAAAAAAAAAATCCACTTTTATTTTATTCAGGAATCCTTGTTAAAAATGAAGACTCTGGATCCATCTCTAAGATAGATAAGCAGTCATAATTATATGATGAGGTTGGTCCAGATAGATAGCAGGGTTATATTTAAATGACTCTTGAGGTTTTAACCTCAAGAAAGTTTCTAAAAATATTTATGCTGTAAGGTAATTCTAGTTGTTCCTTAAGTACTGACATTGACTTACTGAAGACAAGGAATGCTTATTACTTCTGAGGCATATTCTTTTACACCTTATTTAATGATGGAAAAGTAGTATATACTTACTGAAGAATCAAAAGTTACAATATTGCTATAAGATTGAGTCTTGTCTCCAAACAAAACTAAAAGAATAAATTTATGTTTGGGGTTACATAACTGAATTTAAATATTCACTTATGAGTTTTTACTCTTGTGCAAGGTACTTGACTTTTGTGACATACAACCTTATTTGCAAAAGTGAAACAAATGATTTTTGTTATTTCCAACAATCATGATCAAATATGAATCAGTTTTTTTTAAAAAAAAAATCTAAGCATAATACATATTTAGTCAACACATTTTTTTCTGAGAGCTCTGCTAGGCAATGTTAAGATGTTACTATATAAACAAACATGAAATTAGTTTTGTTAATGATGATGATGATGATGATAACTTGTAAATGATGGCAATGAGGTGGACAGAAATTCAAATAAAGTATACTAGGAAAAATCATCCAATAAAAATGTATATAACCTACCCAGGTTTACCTTGCAAAGAAAGCCATTACCATCAAATAAAACAAGATGGCTATAAATAAAAACCTGTGTGTACTATCATTCCATACCAGTGATGAAAAACATTTTAAGTATCTTAGTGTAGGTAAATTAAAAGCAGCTATTATATTTTTTAACCTTTTGAAATAATTAGTTTTAATTTTCTAGCAAGAGAAAATTTAAAGGTTAATTTTACCTGAATTTATATGAACTCTCATTTCTCTTCTTTCCTTTTTCATATCTGCATGAGTGAAAATTTTCTGACTTCTCACTTTTCTAATCTAAATGTATCAGCTCACCACCAGGAGAGAAAATAAGAAAAAAAAAATCCACTTTTATTTTATTCAGGAATCCTTGTTAAAAATGAAGACTCTGGATCCATCTCTAAGATAGATAAGCAGTCATAATTATATGATGGGGTTGGTCCGAGATAGGTGGGCTCATCACAGCACAGGTAAGCACTTTCCACATAAATGCAGTTTAGTCCTTCTGTATAATTTTAAGATACCCAGAATTTGATATGAAGCTATTAGTCACAGAAAAGCAACTTACTCTGATTCACTTATGTTTGTTTTATATTATGTTCATGTTATATTTTAAACCAAATCTTCAAAAAGTTGAAAGATTTCTTCCTCCATCCTTAGCTACCAAAGTAATTTATCTCACGAACTGAGACAACTTAAAATCGTAATAGGATTTGGAGTTAGAATTGAATTTTCATCAAACTTTTACCAGTCTCTAGCTTTGATATCTGGGTCAATGGACAACTTCTATGGACTGTAGTTTCCTTTTCTATTTAATAGAGACATAAAAAATACCATATTTACCTTAGTGGATTATTATGATATTCAACTCAAATGATATAAATTTGAAAATGTTTCTTGAAGTATTATAAATTACTCTTAGGTGACAATATTATATTAAGCAAGCAGCATGACTTTGACCATCTCTAAGATTTAATTTCTTCATCCACAAAATACCTTCTTGACACATGTGATAATGAAGTTTCTTATATTACATATTATGTGAAACATGTTAGTCACTTAGTTCTGTCCAATTTGTCACCCCATGGGATCAGGCTTCATGGAATTATCCAGGAAGAACACTGGAGTGGGTAGCCATGTCCTTCTCCAGGGGATCTTCCTGACTCAGGGTTCAAATCCAGGCCTCCTGCATTGCAAGCGAATTCTTTACTATCTGAGAAAATAATGTCTGAGTTTAATTTTAGGTGTAAAAGGTAATTTATACTAGCATTTCATTTATAAAAGACTTTTACATATTCAGTAAAGATTATTATTTCAAAAAGAAAAAAAAATGATTTTTCACTTGCTTTGTTCAGAGGCAAAAGTTTTTGCTTGTCTTTATCCAGAAATTTTAGGACTTATTTTACTCTTTGTAGTCCTTCACTATAAGGAATATTAGATACACTAGTGTATGCTCTTTTAGTATGTGACTTACATGGTCAATGCTAGATATACAGTATTTTCTTTCATTTTTAAAAATATCCACACCAGGCTGTGTTAGTATTGCCTTCCTTCATCTCTCCCCACTCCCTTTTTCTTTCTCTTTCTTCCTTTCTTTTCTTCTTAAAATTTGTAAAGTTATTAACTTATTAAATGTGACACTGTAAATTAAACACGTCTAGCTCCCTTAGGCTCCTGTCTTTTTCATGGTACAGTGTCTCTATTTTAATGTCATATTTCATTGCAACATGTTAAGAATTAATTTCTTTTCATCATAATTAGGACCTTGATAAAGATATTTTAATGTTTTTTTTATCAATTTAGCTACCAAAGTAATTTATCTCACGAACTGAGACAACTTAAAATCGTAATAGGATTTGGAGTTAGAATTGAATTTTCATCAAACTTTTACCAGTCTCTAGCTTTGATATCTGGGTCAATGGACAACTTCTATGGACTGTAGTTTCCTTTTCTATTTAATAGAGACATAAAAAATACCATATTTACCTTAGTGGATTATTATGATATTCAACTCAAATGATATAAATTTGAAAATGTTTCTTGAAGTATTATAAATTACTCTTAGGTGACAATATTATATTAAGCAAGCAGCATGACTTTGACCATCTCTAAGATTTAATTTCTTCATCCACAAAATACCTTCTTGACACATGTGATAATGAAGTTTCTTATATTACATATTATGTGAAACATGTTAGTCACTTAGTTCTGTCCAATTTGTCACCCCATGGGATCAGGCTTCATGGAATTATCCAGGAAGAACACTGGAGTGGGTAGCCATGTCCTTCTCCAGGGGATCTTCCTGACTCAGGGTTCAAATCCAGGCCTCCTGCATTGCAAGCGAATTCTTTACTATCTGAGAAAATAATGTCTGAGTTTAATTTTAGGTGTAAAAGGTAATTTATACTAGCATTTCATTTATAAAAGACTTTTACATATTCAGTAAAGATTATTATTTCAAAAAGAAAAAAAAATGATTTTTCACTTGCTTTGTTCAGAGGCAAAAGTTTTTGCTTGTCTTTATCCAGAAATTTTAGGACTTATTTTACTCTTTGTAGTCCTTCACTATAAGGAATATTAGATACACTAGTGTATGCTCTTTTAGTATGTGACTTACATGGTCAATGCTAGATATACAGTATTTTCTTTCATTTTTAAAAATATCCACACCAGGCTGTGTTAGTATTGCCTTCCTTCATCTCTCCCCACTCCCTTTTTCTTTCTCTTTCTTCCTTTCTTTTCTTCTTAAAATTTGTAAAGTTATTAACTTATTAAATGTGACACTGTAAATTAAACACGTCTAGCTCCCTTAGGCTCCTGTCTTTTTCATGGTACAGTGTCTCTATTTTAATGTCATATTTCATTGCAACATGTTAAGAATTAATTTCTTTTCATCATAATTAGGACCTTGATAAAGATATTTTGCCATAGTTGTCTTATACTTTTGTTTATATCACAAAGTATAAGAATCATAATAACAAGGTAATGCAAAACAGAAATAATTTGATGTTATATTTGAAAAAGGATAGAAATGGAAATGGCAACCTAAATTTTTAACATTTATGAGCCGAGTGGCAGAAAAACCAAGACATAGTGGCCTAAATTGTCTTTCTCCAGAAATGAATGAATCTCCCAATTATTCCAGTGAATGGGTAAAGTCTGGTGCTTCTAGACAACGGCAAAAGAGAACATGGACATTTACCACAGGCAAACGTGGAGAAAACCGTAAGTCCTATGGTGCATTTGTGTTCTCTCCATATTCAGAGGAGAATCTTAGAAACTGTGATGAAATTGGTGACAAACATTCAGTTTCTTTCATTTTCAGAAGGAAAGCAAAAGTGAGATTACCTCTTGTATACTATTGGAATATATAATAAAATTTAGCAGAAACTGTTGTGTTTAGGATCTTCTCATGCCCTTAAAATGATGAAATCAGTTTTATTAATAATGAAGACAAGAGTTCCTAAGGGACTGCTGAACAACAAGCCTTGTGTGTTCAGTTGCTCAGTCCTGTCAGACTGTTTGAGACCCCATGAACAGTTGCCTGCCAGGTTTCTCAGTCCCTGGAATTCTCCAGGCAAGAATACTGTAGTGGTTTGCTCCAGAGGATCTAAGATATCTTCCCAATCTAGAACCCAGTCCTTCACTATAAGGAATATTAGATACACTAGTGTATGCTCTTTTAGTATGTGACTTACATGGTCAATGCTAGATATACAGTATTTTCTTTCATTTTTAAAAATATCCACACCAGGCTGTGTTAGTATTGCCTTCCTTCATCTCTCCCCACTCCCTTTTTCTTTCTCTTTCTTCCTTTCTTTTCTTCTTAAAATTTGTAAAGTTATTAACTTATTAAATGTGACACTGTAAATTAAACACGTCTAGCTCCCTTAGGCTCCTGTCTTTTTCATGGTACAGTGTCTCTATTTTAATGTCATATTTCATTGCAACATGTTAAGAATTAATTTCTTTTCATCATAATTAGGACCTTGATAAAGATATTTTGCCATAGTTGTCTTATACTTTTGTTTATATCACAAAGTATAAGAATCATAATAACAAGGTAATGCAAAACAGAAATAATTTGATGTTATATTTGAAAAAGGATAGAAATGGAAATGGCAACCTAAATTTTTAACATTTATGAGCCGAGTGGCAGAAAAACCAAGACATAGTGGCCTAAATTGTCTTTCTCCAGAAATGAATGAATCTCCCAATTATTCCAGTGAATGGGTAAAGTCTGGTGCTTCTAGACAACGGCAAAAGAGAACATGGACATTTACCACAGGCAAACGTGGAGAAAACCGTAAGTCCTATGGTGCATTTGTGTTCTCTCCATATTCAGAGGAGAATCTTAGAAACTGTGATGAAATTGGTGACAAACATTCAGTTTCTTTCATTTTCAGAAGGAAAGCAAAAGTGAGATTACCTCTTGTATACTATTGGAATATATAATAAAATTTAGCAGAAACTGTTGTGTTTAGGATCTTCTCATGCCCTTAAAATGATGAAATCAGTTTTATTAATAATGAAGACAAGAGTTCCTAAGGGACTGCTGAACAACAAGCCTTGTGTGTTCAGTTGCTCAGTCCTGTCAGACTGTTTGAGACCCCATGAACAGTTGCCTGCCAGGTTTCTCAGTCCCTGGAATTCTCCAGGCAAGAATACTGTAGTGGTTTGCTCCAGAGGATCTAAGATATCTTCCCAATCTAGAACCCATGTCTTCTGCACTGGCAGGCAGATTCTTTTCCAGTGAGCCACTTGGGAAGCCCCTAACAACTAGCCTTAAGGCGGAGTCAATAGAAATGGAAAACAGAAAAAAAACAAAAAAACCCCCAAATATCCTCAAGTTATATCCTTAAACAGTAAGGAGGAGATAACTTGATTACTATTCACAGAAATGTTTCTGGGTGGTGAAGACAGTGTGCTCCCTTAACCAAGCTAGAATATGGTGAAAAATAAAACCTAAGCTAGCCTATGCAAAAAGAAAAGCAAGAGACTGCTCTCACCTATAAATTTTGATTAAATGTTAAAAATAGGTTATCAAAGAGCATCATTTTGCAATGATTAATTGTAAGAATAAAACTGTGCCATATATAATAAAGTAGAAAGATTGTATGATTATATATATAATCTGAAAAGGTTTCAGATAAAGATCAATATGAATTCTTAATTAAAATGAATTTAATTTTAAAAACCTCTAAAATAACAGTACTACTTTTCATGTATTTTTTCAAAAGCTATCATTAAGCTTATTGATAAAGGGTGCTAGCATTTTCATTGTAGTTAGAAAAAGAGAAGAATTTTTTATCATTGTTGTTGAGTAATATTGATTATTTAGCTGGACTTAGTCAACACGAATTAAATAGGAAAAGGAAAAAGTAAATGATATAAAATTAGGGATAACAGGCAAAAATTAATATTATTTGAAAAGTATGTGATTTAAAATATTTTTAGGAACAAGTAAATGATATAAAAGGTAAGTCCTATGGTGCATTTGTGTTCTCTCCATATTCAGAGGAGAATCTTAGAAACTGTGATGAAATTGGTGACAAACATTCAGTTTCTTTCATTTTCAGAAGGAAAGCAAAAGTGAGATTACCTCTTGTATACTATTGGAATATATAATAAAATTTAGCAGAAACTGTTGTGTTTAGGATCTTCTCATGCCCTTAAAATGATGAAATCAGTTTTATTAATAATGAAGACAAGAGTTCCTAAGGGACTGCTGAACAACAAGCCTTGTGTGTTCAGTTGCTCAGTCCTGTCAGACTGTTTGAGACCCCATGAACAGTTGCCTGCCAGGTTTCTCAGTCCCTGGAATTCTCCAGGCAAGAATACTGTAGTGGTTTGCTCCAGAGGATCTAAGATATCTTCCCAATCTAGAACCCATGTCTTCTGCACTGGCAGGCAGATTCTTTTCCAGTGAGCCACTTGGGAAGCCCCTAACAACTAGCCTTAAGGCGGAGTCAATAGAAATGGAAAACAGAAAAAAAACAAAAAAACCCCCAAATATCCTCAAGTTATATCCTTAAACAGTAAGGAGGAGATAACTTGATTACTATTCACAGAAATGTTTCTGGGTGGTGAAGACAGTGTGCTCCCTTAACCAAGCTAGAATATGGTGAAAAATAAAACCTAAGCTAGCCTATGCAAAAAGAAAAGCAAGAGACTGCTCTCACCTATAAATTTTGATTAAATGTTAAAAATAGGTTATCAAAGAGCATCATTTTGCAATGATTAATTGTAAGAATAAAACTGTGCCATATATAATAAAGTAGAAAGATTGTATGATTATATATATAATCTGAAAAGGTTTCAGATAAAGATCAATATGAATTCTTAATTAAAATGAATTTAATTTTAAAAACCTCTAAAATAACAGTACTACTTTTCATGTATTTTTTCAAAAGCTATCATTAAGCTTATTGATAAAGGGTGCTAGCATTTTCATTGTAGTTAGAAAAAGAGAAGAATTTTTTATCATTGTTGTTGAGTAATATTGATTATTTAGCTGGACTTAGTCAACACGAATTAAATAGGAAAAGGAAAAAGTAAATGATATAAAATTAGGGATAACAGGCAAAAATTAATATTATTTGAAAAAGTATGTGATTTAAAATATTTTTAGAACTTCACCTAAAATACTACAAACAAAAATAGCACTTAATATGTGGACTTAATGGAAAATAACATAAAAATCAATTGCCTTACTAATTATAAAAGTAAGGAAAATGTGATGAAAGAAAAATACCATGTTTATCAAACAAAATACAGAAAATAACAGCAATACACAAATCGAAAATCCTAGAAATAAATTTACTGATTCAAACTTGTAGTGATGAAACCAAGACATGCATGATGTAAATAGAAATTATTCAAGGATAAAAGACAATATTTTAAAAGTGTAAATTATATCTATATTTATACATTTAGTGTGGAAAAACCATTGTATCATATTTTCAAACCCACAGGTTCTTGAAAAACTGATTTTAAAATTCTTAAGACATATATGAAGCATAAGGACAAGAAAAATCAGCTGAAAAATGAAATGTAATATTGTGTGCACTAACAAACACTCAAGCATGTTAGAAAATTTCATGTATTGTTTAAATAGAAAGACTAAAAAGTATAGGAACAAATGCAGGTATAAATTGGAATGTATTATATACTAAATGCAGTATTTTATATAGATAAGAACACATTGATTTATTGAGTAACTATGTTAGAAAAATTGTGTCCACTTGGAAAATAAATGTTTTATAAATTTAGTTCCTACATCACTTATTAAACACACACACACTTACCAAATAAACCAAACACAGAAGAAAGCCACATAATATTACAAAGAAACACAGGCATCACTTATTTTATAAACAGAATAATGAAGACATTCTCATTCATATCAGGAAAAGTATAAGCCATAAAGAAGTTTAATCAAGTCAAACATTGCCCATTTTGACACCTCAAAAGTATAATATCTAAAGTTGAAACAGAAATGATATCTGAGATGTGTATTTGCCAAGCATAATTGTAGTAGAAAAGAGAAGGGAATTTTTATCATTGTTGTTGAGTAATATTGATTATTTAGCTGGACTTAGTCAACACGAATTAAATAGGAAAAGGAAAAAGTAAATGATATAAAATTAGGGATAACAGGCAAAAATTAATATTATTTGAAAAAGTATGTGATTTAAAATATTTTTAGAACTTCACCTAAAATACTACAAACAAAAATAGCACTTAATATGTGGACTTAATGGAAAATAACATAAAAATCAATTGCCTTACTAATTATAAAAGTAAGGAAAATGTGATGAAAGAAAAATACCATGTTTATCAAACAAAATACAGAAAATAACAGCAATACACAAATCGAAAATCCTAGAAATAAATTTACTGATTCAAACTTGTAGTGATGAAACCAAGACATGCATGATGTAAATAGAAATTATTCAAGGATAAAAGACAATATTTTAAAAGTGTAAATTATATCTATATTTATACATTTAGTGTGGAAAAACCATTGTATCATATTTTCAAACCCACAGGTTCTTGAAAAACTGATTTTAAAATTCTTAAGACATATATGAAGCATAAGGACAAGAAAAATCAGCTGAAAATGAAATGTAATATTGTGTGCACTAACAAACACTCAAGCATGTTAGAAAATTTCATGTATTGTTTAAATAGAAAGACTAAAAAGTATAGGAACAAATGCAGGTATAAATTGGAATGTATTATATACTAAATGCAGTATTTTATATAGATAAGAACACATTGATTTATTGAGTAACTATGTTAGAAAAATTGTGTCCACTTGGAAAATAAATGTTTTATAAATTTAGTTCCTACATCACTTATTAAACACACACACACTTACCAAATAAACCAAACACAGAAGAAAGCCACATAATATTACAAAGAAACACAGGCATCACTTATTTTATAAACAGAATAATGAAGACATTCTCATTCATATCAGGAAAAGTATAAGCCATAAAGAAGTTTAATCAAGTCAAACATTGCCCATTTTGACACCTCAAAAGTATAATATCTAAAGTTGAAACAGAAATGATATCTGAGATGTGTATTTGCCAAGCATATGGCATAAAGTGAGCTAATATTTTAACCTGTAAAGAAACAAACCAGACAGAGAAGTCTCAGAGAATTAGAAAAAAAAAAAAAAAGCATTACTTAACCACATGAAAAGATGTTTAGTCTTATGCACAACAGGAAAAACAAAGTTAGAACTTTAAAAATAACAGTGCATATCAGATATATACATCTTTAAAATGTAGAGAAATATTTAGTGTGGAGGAAAGTGTGAGTTAATGGGCTTTTGAATTTATTTTTGGTACTATATAAGTTGATATGGCTTCTTTGGACTAAAACTTTCAATCATTACAAAAACTGAAAAAGCATATGCCTTTTGATTCAGCAGCTACCTTTTTTGGGAATTTCTCCTAAGGAGGTACTCAAAAATACACACAGATATGTCTGAAATGTTGCTCATATCTTTATATTTAGTAACAAAACAGTTTAAGTATGTATTGGGAAAAAATAAAAATCTTCCAATAATTAGATTTTGTCCATACACCAGTGAAACACAATGAAAGAAGCTAATTTATAAAAATTTGACAACTTTATAAACATGATAGGATATGGAATGATCACAGGGATATTTTCTTAATGTTTCCATGATATTTTGTGTAGTGTCTTAAATATACATTTTTAAAAGAAAGTTGAAGGAAACTGTCTGCCTTTTTTACTGTATCTGTGTGAAAAATGTTTAAGTTTCTAAAACAACTGAAATTTATTCTAATGAAGGACTAAGGAATTTGAAGAAAGGAATAGAAAGGGATAGTACAGTTTTATACCCTTATTTTTTAATAATTTTACAAAGTATTTGTTTTATCTTTCCTGAGAAAAATAGTTATGGATAAGCACTGAGATCACATCCTCACCCCCACAGAAAAATACTTCTAACATTTAGATTAAATAGAAAGATTACAGAACATTTTCTGGTCTTTCTCACTTTTTTTTTGTTTTTGTCTTTGACAGCATCTCCATTTTTCCTTGCTGGATATGTCGCTATAGCTATGGGGATTCGTTTCATTGTAATGGTAATTATGTGCAGTGCCATGATCATAACTTGTAAGTGATAACAGAGAAAGAAGTAATTAGCAGCAATACTAATTAGATTACTTTTGGCTAGACAATCAGTTACTAACAATATAAATCCTTTCAATAACTGTGATTATTTTAATAGCATTATTCAATCAAGAAGCTCCGATTTCTTTGGAAGGTAAGTGAACATTTTCTGATATTTTGAAGCACAAACTGCATACATCTATCCATGGGTACCGGCACATATTCAATGACGTGAACAAGAAACTGAATGAGAAAATAATTAATTCTTGTCCATAATTCACTGTAGATTTGTTTATTTATAATGAGGACATACTCGTAAAAAGTAGAGGACATAGTTTTGGCATCTCTCTGTATAAATGTGTAAAGATAGGTCCTTCGGCAGAATCATAATGAATTAATTATCTTGAACTTTAAAGTGGAAATAAAAATGGTATTTAACCTCTCTAGATATGTCTAGGTCAGATCTCTGGATTGAGAAGATCCCCTGGAGGAGGGCATGGCAGCTCACTCCAGTGTTCTTGCCTGGAGAATTCCATGGACAGAGGAGCCTGGTGGGCTACAGTCCATGGAGTCACAAAGAGTCAGACATGACTGAAGCAGCTGAGCATGCATGCACACATAATGCACAGACATGAGGATTTTATTTCTAGACATGCAGAATTAACTATGTATTCTACATTTCTAGGACACTACTGTGGTCCGTGTCCTATAAACTGGATATGTTATAGAAATAGCTGCTACCAATTTTTTAATGAGAGCAAAAACTGGTACCAGAGCCAAGCTTCTTGTATGTCTCAAAATGCCAGTCTCCTGAAGATATATAGCAAAGAGGATCAGGTTGAGTATTTGTTTTAATTCTCCTTTCTATGTTTAGTCCTAACATATGAAGTGACTCATATTACTCATATTAATTGGAGTATGAACCTGAAAGACAAAGAAGGCACTAAGAGTCAGATATACCAACCTCAACTTTTTCTGCATTAGAAATAAGAAAGCACAGAAATTGCAAGTATCTTGTATGTGGTGTTTAAGTCAGAATTCACTAGTGGGCAGAATGCATCTCCCCTAAGTATGGAGGAAAATGATTAAATAATTATGCCCTTGGGCTTCCCCTGGTGGTCCAGTGGGTAAGGACACCGTCTTGCAGTGCAAGGGGCACTGGTTCGATCCCTGGCCTGGGAAGATCCCACGTGCCGCGGAGCGGCTGGACTGATGTGTCCAATCACCGAGCAGGAGCTCTGGAGCGCATGCGCCCAGAGCCAGTGCTCTGCAACGACAGAGGCCACCGCGATGGGAGGCCCACAGGAGCCAAAGAATGAAGAGGAATGAAAATAGAGAAATGAAAGACCAATAGAAGTGGCCCACCCACTCCCCTCCCTCCCCAACCCGACCCCCGCCCAAAGTAAATAAATAAATAAATCTTAAAAAAAATAATTATGCCCTTGCATTTATGAAATTCTAAACACTGATTTTATTTATGGTTTCAAACAGGACTTCTTAAAATTGGTGAAGTCATATCATTGGATGGGACTAGCACAGATTTCCACAAATGGTTCCTGGCAGTGGGAAGATGGCTCCATTCTCTCACCCAACCTGTAAGTTTCCTTACTTATTGGTCCCTATTTGTGGATTTGTCTGAAAATGATCCCTATGATCACTCCACTATCACATTTTCCTTCATAGAATGCCAAGACATTCCCATTCTCTAATAGATTTGACATAAAAAGCTCTTAGAGCCTAAATGTAGGAGATCATAGAGCATCTAATACCAGTAAAAATGAACAACATTTTTGGGTAGTTTTCATTTGTTGACTAGGCTTCCCTGGTGACTCACTGATAAAGAATCCACCTGCCAATGCAGGACTCAGTCCTAAAACCCAGGCTCATTCCCCGGGATTGGAAGATCCCCTGGAGGTGAAAATGGCAACCCACTCTAGTACTCTTACCTGGGAAATCCCAAGAACAGAGGAACTTGCTGGGTTATGGTCCATAGGGTCACAAAGAGTTGGACCTGATGGAGGCAACTTACCATGCATGCAAGTAAACCCATTAATATTGTGACAAAGTTAACTGATGGTCTATTCATTTTTTTTCCTCATTGTGCTCCATTTTTTAAAATTTTGTATCATCCCCAATTCAAGTTTACTAATCTGTCCTTTTGCAATGCCTAACATTTCATTGTTATAAAGTGTGTATTCTATAAAGGGTGGTTTTCATCTCAGGTTTTGAAGTTTTCATTTATAGAAGTTTGATTTGACTAATGTTTCTTGGATCTTCTATGTATTTGCTGATCTTTTTGAATATATAGAATACCATCATAATAAGTATTATAATGCCCTCATCTGCTTATTCTAAAATTCATATTAGTTCTGGATCAGTTTTGATTGATGCATTTCCCTCCTTTTACGGTCATTTTATTTTATTTCTTGTTTACCACATATTTTTAAAAAATTCCAAATACTGTGTATTTTACCTTCTCTGGTGCTGCATATTTTACTTTAAAATACATTTGTGAGCTTTTTATCTGGCAGGTTTGGTACTTGAAATCAGCTTGATGTATTTTACCAACAGGACTTCTTAAAATTGGTGAAGTCATATCATTGGATGGGACTAGCACAGATTTCCACAAATGGTTCCTGGCAGTGGGAAGATGGCTCCATTCTCTCACCCAACCTGTAAGTTTCCTTACTTATTGGTCCCTATTTGTGGATTTGTCTGAAAATGATCCCTATGATCACTCCACTATCACATTTTCCTTCATAGAATGCCAAGACATTCCCATTCTCTAATAGATTTGACATAAAAGCTCTTAGAGCCTAAATGTAGGAGATCATAGAGCATCTAATACCAGTAAAAATGAACAACATTTTTGGGTAGTTTTCATTTGTTGACTAGGCTTCCCTGGTGACTCACTGATAAAGAATCCACCTGCCAATGCAGGACTCAGTCCTAAAACCCAGGCTCATTCCCCGGGATTGGAAGATCCCCTGGAGGTGAAAATGGCAACCCACTCTAGTACTCTTACCTGGGAAATCCCAAGAACAGAGGAACTTGCTGGGTTATGGTCCATAGGGTCACAAAGAGTTGGACCTGATGGAGGCAACTTACCATGCATGCAAGTAAACCCATTAATATTGTGACAAAGTTAACTGATGGTCTATTCATTTTTTTTCCTCATTGTGCTCCATTTTTAATATTTTGTATCATCCCGAATTCAAGTTTACTAATCTGTCCTTTTGCAATGCCTAACATTTCATTGTTATAAAGTGTGTATTCTATAAAGGGTGGTTTTCATCTCAGGTTTTGAAGTTTTCATTTATAGAAGTTTGATTTGACTAATGTTTCTTGGATCTTCTATGTATTTGCTGATCTTTTTGAATATATAGAATACCATCATAATAAGTATTATAATGCCCTCATCTGCTTATTCTAAAATTCATATTAGTTCTGGATCAGTTTTGATTGATGCATTTCCCTCCTTTTACGGTCATTTTATTTTATTTCTTGTTTACCACATATTTTTAAAAAATTCCAAATACTGTGTATTTTACCTTCTCTGGTGCTGCATATTTTTACTTTAAAATACATTTGTGAGCTTTTTATCTGGCAGGTTTGGTACTTGAAATCAGCTTGATGTTCAATGTGCAGTTAATTATCCCCTTCTACTGAGGCAAAACTCTTCAAAGTAAAGTACCCAAAACCTTTCAAAGTGTGAGGGTTTTACAATCTGGTTGGTTAAAACCAAAATAAGCATGATTTCAAGCTCAATATAAGTCCTAGATACTTTTCCCTGTAAGCATTTAGATAGCTCTTTCCTGTCCTGGAATAATTTTCTTATACATATGCAGTACTCTGCCAGTACTCAAAGTGAGACCCTAGGCAGACCCTGAGTGTGATGCATGTTTCTCATCTCAAGTACTGTGTCCTGTGAACCATAGCACCCTCAGTCTGTCTAAACTCTCAGATATCCTAGGTATTCTGTTTCTAAAGCCTTCTCTTTTAACCACCTGACTATGAAGTTCAACTCTGAGTACCAAGAACCAAGTGATAATGTTCTGCAATTACTAGAGCATATGAATATATTTATCCTTTAGATGAATGCTAGGTTAGTGCTCTAAAAAGGTCAGCCTTATCGCTGGGAGGATTGGGCCTTTCACTACAGCATTTAGGAATTCTTTCATGCTGCCACAAAGATCAGGAAAAAAAAAAAGCAAAACCCAAGAGCTTGTCACTTCTGTTTTCCCTAAGCCTTGCAATACCACAGATGAAACAAAAGGTCTCTAGACTGCAGTTTTCTAATTCTTTATTTCAAGTAGGTATTACCTATTTGCATCTTTAGTTTATCATTTTAAGTTTATTTATTTGCATCTAATAAATAAACATCTTTTTATTTGCATCTTAAGTTTATCATTTTATTTATTTATTTATGTTTGGCTGTGCTAGGTCTTTGTTGCTGCAGGGCTTTTCTCTAGTTGTGGCAAGGTGGGGCTACTCTCCAGTCGCAGTGCACAGGCTTATTGTGGTGGCTACTCTGGCTGTGGAGCACAGGCTGTAGCATGTGGAGACTTCAGTAGTTAATGCTATGTGAATTCAGCAGCTGTGGCCTCTGGACTCAAGATCACAGGTTGAGTAGTTTCAGCATAGGGACTTTGTTGCTCCACGGCATGTGGGATTTTCCTAGTCCATAGGGATCTAACCTATGTGTCCTGCATCGACAGACAGATTCTGTACCTTTAAGCCACCATGGAAGCCCCTGCATCTGTAATTTTTAACAAGTAATGAAACACAATCACAAGACCATCAATGTTCGCATCAGGTTAATCAGGAGCTTTCCATTTGTCAGTTTTAAGCATTTTATATATCATCTCACTAAGTCCTTTTAGAAACCATATGTAACGGGTGAGGGTTTTACAATCTGGTTGGTTAAAACCAAAATAAGCATGATTTCAAGCTCAATATAAGTCCTAGATACTTTTCCTGTAAGCATTTAGATAGCTCTTTCCTGTCCTGGAATAATTTTCTTATACATATGCAGTACTCTGCCAGTACTCAAAGTGAGACCCTAGGCAGACCCTGAGTGTGATGCATGTTTCTCATCTCAAGTACTGTGTCCTGTGAACCATAGCACCCTCAGTCTGTCTAAACTCTCAGATATCCTAGGTATTCTGTTTCTAAAGCCTTCTCTTTTAACCACCTGACTATGAAGTTCAACTCTGAGTACCAAGAACCAAGTGATAATGTTCTGCAATTACTAGAGCATATGAATATATTTATCCTTTAGATGAATGCTAGGTTAGTGCTCTAAAAAGGTCAGCCTTATCGCTGGGAGGATTGGGCCTTTCACTACAGCATTTAGGAATTCTTTCATGCTGCCACAAAGATCAGGAAAAAAAAAAAGCAAAACCCAAGAGCTTGTCACTTCTGTTTTCCCTAAGCCTTGCAATACCACAGATGAAACAAAAGGTCTCTAGACTGCAGTTTTCTAATTCTTTATTTCAAGTAGGTATTACCTATTTGCATCTTTAGTTTATCATTTTAAGTTTATTTATTTGCATCTAATAAATAAACATCTTTTTATTTGCATCTTAAGTTTATCATTTTATTTATTTATTTATGTTTGGCTGTGCTAGGTCTTTGTTGCTGCAGGGCTTTTCTCTAGTTGTGGCAAGGTGGGGCTACTCTCCAGTCGCAGTGCACAGGCTTATTGTGGTGGCTACTCTGGCTGTGGAGCACAGGCTGTAGCATGTGGAGACTTCAGTAGTTAATGCTATGTGAATTCAGCAGCTGTGGCCTCTGGACTCAAGATCACAGGTTGAGTAGTTTCAGCATAGGGACTTTGTTGCTCCACGGCATGTGGGATTTTCCTAGTCCATAGGGATCTAACCTATGTGTCCTGCATCGACAGACAGATTCTGTACCTTTAAGCCACCATGGAAGCCCCTGCATCTGTAATTTTTAACAAGTAATGAAACACAATCACAAGACCATCAATGTTCGCATCAGGTTAATCAGGAGCTTTCCATTTGTCAGTTTTAAGCATTTTATATATCATCTCACTAAGTCCTTTTAAAAACCATATGTAACGGGTAATATTTTTAATGTAATTTTCTAAGGAACAGAGTCTTAGATCATACTATAATTCATCTAAGCTATAAAATGAGTAATAGCTGTACTAGGGATTCAAACATATTTATCTTTCTGACTACAGCCAGTAATATTAAATTCCAAAAAAAAAGTTACCTTTTTCACTGGTTTTAAAATTTCTTTGCACTCTAATGGTTAGTTGACAGTGATCAATGAACAGCATTTTGCTGGCATGGTTCCTTTCAAACACCAGAAACTTGTATTGAAATTTGAAGCCCCCTGTACATTTTAGAATTGATCTGGGATAGCTTCATCTCTGTTACTCAAGGTTTTACTTTTCTTTTTTTTTTTTTAATTTTGGGTGGGGGTCGGGTTGGGGAGGGAGGGGAGCAGGCGGGCTGCTTCTATTGGTCTTTCATTTCTCTATTTTCATCCGTCTTTGTTATTTGGCTCCTGTGGGCCTCCCATCGGGGTGGCCTCTGCTGTCACAGAGCACCGGCTCTGGGCGCATGCACTCCAGAGCTCCGGCTCGGTCATTGGACACACCGGTCCAGCCACTCCACGGCACGTGGGATCTTCCCAGGCCAGGATGGAACCGGCGTCCCTTGCACTGCAAGGCGGTGTCCCTACCCACTGGACCACCAGGGGAAGTCCACTCAAGGTTTTACTTTTAACAACAAAAAAAGATTTTACTCTCTGGAAATACTAAGATTTGGTATCACCCCATTTCAATATCGTTCATCCTACTAGTACAAAATTTTGTTTTTGCTAAAAGCAGAATAGTGAACATACCAAAGTTCTGCATGTTATTAATATTTGTCGAGCGTGGCTCAGTTCCAGGAACTGTGCAGAAATAGCTACAGAGATGAATAGGGCTTAAATTCTTTCAGAACTCCTCACTTCAGAAAGAGATACAGTTATAAATAAATAAAGTATAATCCAGTGTAATCTGTGTCCTTATGAAATATGGTGAGAGTAGAATGGGAAACAAACACAGAAATTGAAGAAACATGAAAAAAAGTGAGACTAAAAAAAAAAAAAATGAGGCTTTAATGTATATAGATTGGGGCCAACCGAGAGCAGTTACTAAAAGTCTCTTAATTTTTTTTCCTACTATGGCTAGTTTTTTGTATATCAACAGAGTTCATTCTCTTGTCTCTTTAGATACACATACTATCAAACTATGGTGCTTTTTATTTTCTTAGTTCCACACTGATATAGTATTATTACTCTTCCTTCACTTTTTAATTTCCCACTGGCTTCTAGTAGAAAAGAAACTTATACGTTAATTGTATGCCTATAAAATACTCAAAATACTGGGATAAAATGGATATACAGATATAGGAATCTCAACATGGAATACCAGGCCTTCCAGGAGGCGCTAGTGGTAAAGAACTCACCTGTCAATGCAGGAGACATAAGAGACTCAAGTTTAATCCCTGAGTTGGGAAGATCCCCTGGAAGAGGGTATGGAAACTCGCTCCAGTATTCTTGCCAGGAGATTCTCATGGACAGCAGAGCCTGGTGGGCTATTGTCCATAGAGTTGCACAGAGTCAGACATGACTGATGCTACTTAACACTCATGCACATGGAATACCTAAATCCACATATGCGCACACACTTATATGTTTGTATATCATATTAGAGGGTGTCATATTTATTTTTTATAT
The DNA here is from genome assembly GCA_022376925.1 of Tragulus kanchil. Classification (NCBI taxonomy): domain Eukaryota; kingdom Metazoa; phylum Chordata; class Mammalia; order Artiodactyla; family Tragulidae; genus Tragulus; species Tragulus kanchil. The sequence goes on from JAIOJX010000004.1 coordinate 279,263,431, forward strand.
TTTTGCCAAGTAAAATTGCATATATCTGAAGAAAATTGTTTATTTTTGCACAAAATGAGACATCTACTAACTTTTAAATTGAATTCTGAATTCATTTCCGATCTAAGCATTTGTTTTAATTTTCTTACTTTCATTTTGACTTACATACTTAGATGAAAGATTTCAGACATTTTTAACTGATTAATTTCTAATGTACAAAAAAGAGTGCCTGTCATTTATAATAAAATGCAATTTTCTCTGTCATTATCTAAGTTGGCTGTATTCTGTGTATCTACGAAATAAAAAAGGACAAGCCTGGTCCTAAAATCTCCTGAAGTGAAACTGTTTCAGAATCTATATTTAAATATGATTTCACTTTTGTTTTCATAAGTTAGTAAGTTATGAATATGATCTGTCCTTCTCTCTCATCTAGACTAACAATGGTTGAAATGCAGAATGGAACCTGTGCGGTCTATGGCTCAAGTTTTAAAGCTTACACTGAAAATTGTTTAACTCCAAACACATACATCTGCATGCAGAAAATTGAGTAAAAGCTTATAGTTAATAATATATGAAGTCTTCAAAGACAACCAAAGTTGTTCTCTGAGTGTTCTCCTTGAAGAAAACTTCAAGAAGAAAATTCTACCATTAGTTATTTCCATGTACAACATGTAAATATTTCCTTGCAGGGAATAAAGACTAATGGATAAAGAAGAAGTGGTACTATATACAATGAGATGCTACTCAGCCATTAAAAAGAACAAAATAATTCTGTTTGCAGCAACATGGATGACCTAGAGATTTAGATACTGACTGAAGTCAAAGAGAAATATTATATGAAATAGCTATTTGTGGAATCTAAAAAATAAATGATAAAAATGAACTTATCTACAAAACATAAACAGAATCACAGACCTAGAAAAAATACTTATGGTTACCTGCGGTAGGAAGGGATAGTTAAGGGAATTGTTTCTGTACTTGGAAACTCGCTCCAGTAGCCAGGAGATTCTCATGGACAGCAGAGCCTGGTGGGCTATTGTCCATAGAGTTGCACAGAGTCAGACATGACTGATGCTACTTAACACTCATGCACATGGAATACCTAAATCCACATATGCACACACTTATATGTTTGTATATCATATTAGAGGGTGTCATATTTATTTTTTATATTTTTGCCAAGTAAAATTGCATATATCTGAAGAAAATTGTTTATTTTTGCACAAAATGAGACATCTACTAACTTTTAAATTGAATTCTGAATTCATTTCCGATCTAAGCATTTGTTTTAATTTTCTTACTTTCATTTTGACTTACATACTTAGATGAAAGATTTCAGACATTTTTAACTGATTAATTTCTAATGTACAAAAAAGAGTGCCTGTCATTTATAATAAAATGCAATTTTCTCTGTCATTATCTAAGTTGGCTGTATTCTGTGTATCTACGAAATAAAAAAGGACAAGCCTGGTCCTAAAATCTCCTGAAGTGAAACTGTTTCAGAATCTATATTTAAATATGATTTCACTTTTGTTTTCATAAGTTAGTAAGTTATGAATATGATCTGTCCTTCTCTCTCATCTAGACTAACAATGGTTGAAATGCAGAATGGAACCTGTGCGGTCTATGGCTCAAGTTTTAAAGCTTACACTGAAAATTGTTTAACTCCAAACACATACATCTGCATGCAGAAAATTGAGTAAAAGCTTATAGTTAATAATATATGAAGTCTTCAAAGACAACCAAAGTTGTTCTCTGAGTGTTCTCCTTGAAGAAAACTTCAAGAAGAAAATTCTACCATTAGTTATTTCCATGTACAACATGTAAATATTTCCTTGCAGGGAATAAAGACTAATGGATAAAGAAGAAGTGGTACTATATACAATGAGATGCTACTCAGCCATTAAAAAGAACAAAATAATTCTGTTTGCAGCAACATGGATGACCTAGAGATTTAGATACTGACTGAAGTCAAAGAGAAATATTATATGAAATAGCTATTTGTGGAATCTAAAAAATAAATGATAAAAATGAACTTATCTACAAAACATAAACAGAATCACAGACCTAGAAAAAATACTTATGGTTACCTGCGGTAGGAAGGGATAGTTAAGGAGCTTGGGATTGACTTGTATATACTGCTACATTTAAAATGAGTAACCAACAAAACTGCACTGTTGTTTTTTTTTTAAATCAGAAGTGACAAGAGAATGATATAGATGTGATGACATTGGCTATGTGTGCATCATTTTTCAGGCTAATTGGTAAACTCATGGGGATTCATTTTGCTATTTCTTCCAGTTTTGTGTATGTTTGAAATTTGTCATAATAAAAAGATTTTAAACTATTTTCTTAAATTAAAGCTTTCATTTTTTAATTATGTTTTTTCAGTTAAATCTTGATATTTCATTGAATTTTCTATATTTGAAATTTTCCAAGTAAAAGTGGAAAAATCAACCAGTCAACCCTCAATTCTTCAAAATTCCTCCACAAATTTAATATAGCACTTGATACGTTTGGCAGAAATTGAATCATTCCTTGCAGTAAGAATATGGCACTAAAAATAATTGCTACAAAAAACAGAAAATCAATAGTTGAATTTGAAGGGGATTTGCAAGGCTTCTGGGAAAGAAAATAGTCTCTGAGTTGAAACCTGTAAAATGACTAGAAGTTGTCTGGGCAAATCATCAGGGCACCAGAATTCTTGGCAAATGAAATAGTTGCCAACATGCAGATGCTGGAAGAGAATGACTAGGGAAAGCTGGTTTGGTGGAAGCAGAATGATGGAGAAGACAAGGAGCACTAGATGTGTCGAGAAACAAGCAGAAGCTCTCGTAATAATTTTGGATTTTATTCTCAGTGCAATTATTCCTTGAAGAAAACTTCAAGAAGAAAATTCTACCATTAGTTATTTCCATGTACAACATGTAAATATTTCCTTGCAGGGAATAAAGACTAATGGATAAAGAAGAAGTGGTACTATATACAATGAGATGCTACTCAGCCATTAAAAAGAACAAAATAATTCTGTTTGCAGCAACATGGATGACCTAGAGATTTAGATACTGACTGAAGTCAAAGAGAAATATTATATGAAATAGCTATTTGTGGAATCTAAAAAATAAATGATAAAAATGAACTTATCTACAAAACATAAACAGAATCACAGACCTAGAAAAAATACTTATGGTTACCTGCGGTAGGAAGGGATAGTTAAGGAGCTTGGGATTGACTTGTATATACTGCTACATTTAAAATGAGTAACCAACAAAACTGCACTGTTGTTTTTTTTTTAAATCAGAAGTGACAAGAGAATGATATAGATGTGATGACATTGGCTATGTGTGCATCATTTTTCAGGCTAATTGGTAAACTCATGGGGATTCATTTTGCTATTTCTTCCAGTTTTGTGTATGTTTGAAATTTGTCATAATAAAAAGATTTTAAACTATTTTCTTAAATTAAAGCTTTCATTTTTTAATTATGTTTTTTCAGTTAAATCTTGATATTTCATTGAATTTTCTATATTTGAAATTTTCCAAGTAAAAGTGGAAAAATCAACCAGTCAACCCTCAATTCTTCAAAATTCCTCCACAAATTTAATATAGCACTTGATACGTTTGGCAGAAATTGAATCATTCCTTGCAGTAAGAATATGGCACTAAAAATAATTGCTACAAAAAACAGAAAATCAATAGTTGAATTTGAAGGGGATTTGCAAGGCTTCTGGGAAAGAAAATAGTCTCTGAGTTGAAACCTGTAAAATGACTAGAAGTTGTCTGGGCAAATCATCAGGGCACCAGAATTCTTGGCAAATGAAATAGTTGCCAACATGCAGATGCTGGAAGAGAATGACTAGGGAAAGCTGGTTTGGTGGAAGCAGAATGATGGAGAAGACAAGGAGCACTAGATGTGTCGAGAAACAAGCAGAAGCTCTCGTAATAATTTTGGATTTTATTCTCAGTGCAATTATTCCTTGTGTGTTTTATGAAGGGCATTAAGAAGGGGGTTGACCAGCATTTTAGGTGGAAATAGTATACCATAGAGAAAATTATTTATTTTCTACATAGCCAATCAAGGGATGAGGAATGTGTTGGGACAAATTGAGTTTTTAAATTAGTGTCTGAATTTGTATAATAGGCACCGCCCAGAATTAACACAATTTAACATTGTCACATTTGCTTTAAGATTTTATTATTAAATATTTGTCATAAAAAAGCATGCAAAAAAGCATGTATGCTTGTTTTAGAGAAATTAAGAAATTTAAATTGGGCTTGGCTTCTGTTTCTGGAACGAAGGAGGAGAAAATATTAAGTTCCACTGAAAATAACAAAAAAAACATTATGATATTGTGTATTACAGCTTAGAGAAAGCACTGTTAAACCAACAATGGTAAAAAAAATCTGCAGAAACAGAATTCAGTGAAAACGAAAACCCTACGAGCAAAGCAACCACAGAAACTGGTTTTCATTCTGAGGGTCTATAATAACCTTGAGTAACCTTAGTTTCTGTTCTGATGGTTGTGATAAAGCGCTGGGAACAAACAATATATTTCAGAGGTCACCTAACTAAAGGATTAAATACAAGTTTGCCGTTCTAAAACTGGGACCCTCAAAGGCTACAATCTCATATTGCTATTGTTGTAGTTTACTTGGTATGCCATTTCCTACTTTTTGTGACCCAGTGGACTGCAGCCCACCATGGAATTATCCAGGCAAGAATACTGGAGTAGGCTGCCATTTCCTTCTCCAGAGGATCTTCCTGTCCCAGAGATCAAACCTGTGTTCTTATGTCTCCTGCATTGGCAAGGAGGTTCTTTACCACTGAGCCACCAGGGAAGCCCAGTCTCATATATTTCAGAAAATAGTGTAAAGGACCATTGCTAGTGACACAAATCAAAATATGTCACCCCCAAGTATATATATCTTTGACATAAAATCTGTTTTGAACTAATGATAGTTAAGAAGCAACTTTAAATCACTATCTCAAATATGTCAACACCCCATTTTATAGCATGTTTATTCATAAAACTAAACACAACTCCAGTGGTACAACTCCACCAACCATCAAAAAAATGAGTGTATAAAGAAAATGTTATGCATAATAAGGGATAATATTCGGGTATAAAGAGGAAAGAAGTCTTTTGCAGCAACATCAATGAGCCTGGAGGGGCTTATGCTAAGTGAAATAAGCCAGACACAGACACACGTTGTATGATCTCAATGATATGTGGAATCTAAAAAAGCCAAATTTGCAGAAATGTTCCCGAGTACAGGCTTGCTCTGCTGGCTGCACGACAGGCCATTGAATCTGAAAAATGAGGTGTTGAGGCAAGGAAGATGACAGAAAGCAGCTGACCAAGAAGATGGCAGTCTAGCACCTCAAAATAAACCATCTTAGTGGGGTTTGGATGCCAGGTGATTTTACAGATCAGAGACAGGGAAGTGAGGAAGCAAAGCAAAAAGACCATTAATTTTGCAAACATCTCTTAGAATGGTAAACCTCAGGCAGGGGAAGTGTTAACTTCTCTCTTCCTGTCATCTGCAGGTGGGCAGGATTCTTGAACAAAAGTGTTTTACTTTAACAGGCAGGCAGAAGGGCAGGGTCCTGGAGGCAAACCATTAAGTATGCTTACAATAATAATAGCAACAGAAAGCAAGTCAAAAGAAACAGTTTGCAAGATGGAGTCAGAATTGATTGTCTCCCTGAAACAGAAACAGAGTTGAATCACAGTTGCCAAGGTATAGAGGGAGGGGAAATGGGAAGGTTTTGGTCACAGATACAAACTTCCAATTATAGATGAATATGTACAAAATGTAACTACTGAGAACATCGTGTATAGCACAGGGAACTCAGTACACTGTGGTGACCTGAATGGGAAGGAAGTCTAAAAGAGAGGGATTATATGTATATATATGGCTGATTCATTTTGCTGTACAGTAAAAACTAACACAACATTGTAAAGCAACTTTATTTCAATAAAGTTAATTTTGAAAACTATATAAAAAATATAAGATGAATACATTCTGGGGAGTTGCTGTGCAATTCGCTAAGAGAATAAATCTGAAATATTTTCACACCATCACAAAAAAATGGTGATCATGTAACGTGATACATGTGTTAACTAACCCTACTGTAGTACTCATTTCATACTATATGTGTGTAAAGTATCACAGTGTACACCTTAACTGTATACAACATTATGTATTAGTTATATCTCAATAAAGCCTGTGAGAAAATAAAAGCTGTTGGTGGTTTCCTTTTTATCACCTAAACAAAATTAAAAAAAAAAAAAAAACAGCAAATACAGGAAAAAAATCTCTCTACCTTTCCCTTTTATGCTTAAAAGTCAGGTTATAAACTTATCTTTGACTGGTAACAGACCCTTTGACCCATTGGCAGCACCAGAAGAATCTGAAAATCTTATTTCATTACTTTTCTCCAAGATACTTATCTTCCCACAGTTTGCTGCCCTGGGGAGCTTAAAACTGTCTGTTTTTGCCCTATTATCTCTCTACAAATTTATTGTTATTTGTGAAGTTGCTACATAACCTGCACTCTGGGTCCTCACTTTGAATATTTTAGCCTACTCTTCCATTTAGTTTTCTCCCAAGCGATGTGCACTGCATGTGTTAATTAACTTTTTCCCTTGTTAATCAGTTTTTAATTAAGGAGACCCACTTGAAAACCTAAGATAGGTAGAGGTCAAGTTCTGTTTTCCCTGCATTAGTCTTGAGGAGAAAATAAAAGTCTCCAATGAACATTTGCAATTACAAATCAGCTTCTCTTTTCGTTTGTAGCCTGAAGTCTGCCTAACAGCCAAGTTCAAGAGTATTCAAAAATTTGTTCAGTGTTCAAGGTAAATAACGGTCTGCCTGCTAACAGTACTTGAAAGTACTGTCTCACCAGTAAGGTTAGTTGAGATATGTATCACATTACATAATCAACTTTTTCTTTTTTTTGTTAGAGTGTGACTTAGTAACTTTCCAAAAGAAAGCCACTTAAATCTCCTTTTTAAAGAATTTTGAAAAATAATCTTCCAAATTTCTTGGACAAATATTGAAGAGGGGAGATGGGGAAGGATGTAAGAAGGAAAGAGGGAGAACAAGCATGATAATATTTTAACATAGACTTGGTCTGGGTAAAGTGTGTGTGTGTGTGTGCACGCCTTTTTCAGGTTTTTTTTTAAGTGTCAGAATGAAAAGCTTAACTTTTTTTTTAGTTTTTTTTTTAGTTTGTTTCTTTTAACCAACAAAAAAGACTCTGGAATCGTCCTTGAAATCCCTCTTTCTCTTTCACACTACATCTAATATATCAGTAAATCTGAAAAATATGCATATGTACATCAGTCCTCATTTCTTCATTATATTTCATTTCTGATTATATTTCATTATAATCAGGCCAGCTGCTACTGATGAACTGCCAAAATTTGATTTTCCTTAAATACTTTTATTTTACCTTAATCTTTGAAAAATATTTTTACTGTATATAGAATATTATTTTGGTAGCTATTTTTGTTTGTCATCTCAAAGTGAAATAACATTAAATTCTGCCTTCCATTATTTTTGTTAACTGCTTGGGTTTTATTGATGTTCTCTTTCTCTGGGTATTGCTGATACTTTCTCTTCATCTTTGTTGTTAGCATTTGACTACAATATGCCTTGTTGTGGGCTCCCCTGGTGGGTTAATGGTTGAGAATCTGCCTGTTAATGCAGTGAGCATGGGTTTGATCTATGGTCCAGGAAGATTCCGCATGCAATGAAGCAATTGATCCTGTGCACCACAACTATTGAGCCCGCTCTAGAGCCCACAAATCGCAATTACTGATCCTTGTGTGCCTGAAGCCTGTGCTCCACAAGAAGAAGAGCCACCACAATGAGAAGCTGGTGCACTGCAACTAGACAGTAGCCCCCACTCTTGACAACTAGTGAAAGCCCTTGTCCATCAATAAAGACTCAATGCAACCAAAAATAAGTTAATAAAGTAAATGCTTAAGATTCTACAATTGTCTAGTTGGGGCTTCCCTGGTGGCTCAGTGGTGAAGAATCTGCTGGCAATGCAGGAGACCTGGGTTCGATCCCTGGGTTGGGAAGATCCACTGGAGGAGGAAATCGCAACCCACTCCAGTACTCTTGCCTGGAGAATTCCATGGACAGAGGAGAAGTCCATGGGGTCACAGAGAGCTGGACATGACTAAAGCAACAAAGCAGCAGCAGCATTGTCCAGTTTTTCTTTTTTTGTCCTTTGTTAAGAGTCAAATCTCCACTTCATTTTTTCTTTTTGTCCTGAAGCCATCCCTTCTACTACATGACAAACCTGATTCTTCTATTTCCATACTCAGTCATTGTCACAGGTATGACCGTGGTGCAGGTCTCCATTCTTGGTTCACTGCTCCATTCATGACTTACATATGCTGTTTTTCATTCATCTGTTTAAAATCCCTTCTTCTGGTTAGTTTTTCCTTCCTAAACACCAGAAAACTTTGCAAAGTTTCTACTTTTTTTCCCTCTCAGAATATTTTGACTTTGATTCAAAGTCCTCTCTCTGTTTTGTCTCTGAATTTAACAAATGGCTTGTGAGATAGGTGACAATTTGGGGACCTTCAAATTTCCAGTACTGCCATTCTAGGTTATGTAAGCACTAAAAGCATTTTAATTTCTCTTTCTTCAGTCATAGGCTCTCTGCTTTGGCCAATATCTGATATACACACACACAAACAGTAAAAACAGCAGTAGCAGATTACTGACTTGTGATCCATACTCTGGAATTTAGTAATCATTACATAGATCTTTACTGCCTTAATAGTGTATTTAAGAAAATTTTGAGATCATCCTTCTTTTCTCATTGTTTTTAGTCTACTACATTATATTCAGAAGCAGAAATGTGTGCTTTGAGTCCCTGCTTTATATTAGCAATATCCTCCTTCATTTCATCAAGGCTTTCTTAGAATAACTGCTTTAAATTTTTATTAAGTCTTTGTGACTCTATTTGTATGAACTAGAAATTTTATTTTGCTATATTTCTTTTAGAGACACTGTGATCCTTAGCTATCTAATGATTTTTGTCTGTGGTCCCATATCATCTGGTGGATTTTTTAAAATTTTTATTTATTTTTGGTTATTCTGGGTTTTCACTGCTGCCACAGGCTCTTCTGTAGCTGCAGGAAGTGGGGGCTACTCTCTAGTTGAAGTGAGCAGACTTCTTGTTGCAGTGACTTCTCTTGTTGTGGAACTCAGGTTCTAGGGCACACGAGCTTCAGTTAACTGTGGCACATGGGCTCAATAGTTGCAGCTCCGAGGCTGAGAGCACAGGCTCCATGGCTGTGGCTCACGGGCTTAGTTGCTCACAGCATGTGGGGATCTTCCCAGATCAGGGATTGAAAGCTTTTCTCCTGCATTGGCAAGTGAGCTCTTCAGTACTGAGCTACCAGGGAAACCCTCATCTGGTGCTTTTAGCAACCTTGCTTGTGACTGTCGTGTGGATTTGGACTCTGTTCTATCATATCTTTTTTAAAAACATTAATGCATATTGGAGTACAGTCCCTTACAATGCTGTGTTAGTTTTTACTGTACATATAAATGCATCCCCTTCTTTTTGGATTTCCTTCCCATTTACGTCACCACAGAACATTGCATAGAGTTCCTTGTGCTACACAGAAAGTTCTCAAACCTTGGGTGAGCTTGAAAGTGAAAGTGAAAGTCTTTCTGTCCTGTTCAACTCTTTGCTACTCATGGGAGAGCCATGGTATTCTCCAGGCAAGAATACTGGAGTGGGCATCTTCCCAACCCAGGTATCAAAACCAGGTCTCCCACATTGTGGGCGGATTCTTTATGAGCTGAGTTAGGAGTTTAAAGATGAAAAACATCCTGAAGAGATTAAGTCTTTCTCATGGTCTTTAAATCTCTGTGTTTTCTGTTGTTGTTGTTTTAGTCTACATTATATTCAGAAGCAGAAATGTGTGCTTTGAGTCCCTGCTTTATATTAGCAATATCCTCCTTCATTTCATCAAGGCTTTCTTAGAATAACTGCTTTAAATTTTTATTAAGTCTTTGTGACTCTATTTGTATGAACTAGAAATTTTATTTTGCTATATTTCTTTTAGAGACACTGTGATCCTTAGCTATCTAATGATTTTTGTCTGTGGTCCCATATCATCTGGTGGATTTTTTAAAATTTTTATTTATTTTTGGTTATTCTGGGTTTTCACTGCTGCCACAGGCTCTTCTGTAGCTGCAGGAAGTGGGGGCTACTCTCTAGTTGAAGTGAGCAGACTTCTTGTTGCAGTGACTTCTCTTGTTGTGGAACTCAGGTTCTAGGGCACACGAGCTTCAGTTAACTGTGGCACATGGGCTCAATAGTTGCAGCTCCGAGGCTGAGAGCACAGGCTCCATGGCTGTGGCTCACGGGCTTAGTTGCTCACAGCATGTGGGGATCTTCCCAGATCAGGGATTGAAAGCTTTTCTCCTGCATTGGCAAGTGAGCTCTTCAGTACTGAGCTACCAGGGAAACCCTCATCTGGTGCTTTTAGCAACCTTGCTTGTGACTGTCGTGTGGATTTGGACTCTGTTCTATCATATCTTTTTTAAAAACATTAATGCATATTGGAGTACAGTCCCTTACAATGCTGTGTTAGTTTTTACTGTACATATAAATGCATCCCCTTCTTTTTGGATTTCCTTCCCATTTACGTCACCACAGAACATTGCATAGAGTTCCTTGTGCTACACAGAAAGTTCTCAAACCTTGGGTGAGCTTGAAAGTGAAAGTGAAAGTCTTTCTGTCCTGTTCAACTCTTTGCTACTCATGGGAGAGCCATGGTATTCTCCAGGCAAGAATACTGGAGTGGGCATCTTCCCAACCCAGGTATCAAAACCAGGTCTCCCACATTGTGGGCGGATTCTTTATGAGCTGAGTTAGGAGTTTAAAGATGAAAAACATCCTGAAGAGATTAAGTCTTTCTCATGGTCTTTAAATCTCTGTGTTTTCTGTTGTTGTTGTTTTTTCCTCCTCTAGGATTGTATCAGATGATTTCCCTTTTCATCTCTGGGATTCAGTCACCCTGATCTTCATTCCGCCTGCTGTTTGGCTATTTCTTTTTCTCTCTGAAATACCCTTAACTCTCAGACTCTTTCTCTCTCTTGTTAATGAAATTATTAATTTTTCAGTTCTCTCCATATCAGGAAGTTCTTCACTAAATTCTCAGTCTAAATCAAATTCTTTGTTACAATCTGGTGACTATCTTTTTCCTTTTTCATTATCTTTACTCTTAAGAACTATGTTACTTATGTATCTATCAATGTGATTACTAATGTCTGTCCTTCCTTTTAATTTGAAAGCTCCATGAAAGTAGACAAGATTCTTTGATTTGTACAAATGTGGATCTCCAGCCCTTAAAGCTCAGTGCTTGACCAGTGGCAGGAAAAAATCCTTGTTTTTCAATGAAATAAATATTATTTATTCCACTTCAGTTGAGACTATCCATTTTTGCTCTTTTTATGAATACTTTTTGTGGATAACAAAGCTTTAACATCTCCTGGCTCTTTATAACCACTTTTTTTTTTAAGATGTAGTTTGTTTTATTTATTTATTCATTTTATTTTTGTGGGAGAGTGTGGGTTGGGGAGGGAGGGGGGCGGGCGGCCCACTTCTGTTGGTCTTTCATGTATCTATTTTCATCCATCTTTGTTCTTCCGCCAGTGTGGGCCTCCCATCGCAGTGGCCTCTGTTGTCGCAGAGCACCAGCTCTGGGCGCATGTGCTCCAGAGCTCCAGCTCGGTAATTGGACACATCAATCCAGGTGCTCTGTGACATGTGGGATCTTCCCAGGCCAGGGATCGAACTGGCACCCCTTGCACTGCAAGGCGGTGTCCTTACCCGCTGGACCACCAGGGAAGCCTCTAAAACCACTTTTAAACCATTATTTTCTAGCTTATCGAAAGTGCATTTTTTCTTGGAGATTTGTTTTGATACAATTTTGTCTTCTTACCCTAACCCTTTATTTCCTTGATATATTAATATAAAGAGCCAAAGAGAGAATGGTGTTTTATATAAGACTAAACAAAAGTATGAGACTAAAGCGACAAAATTCATTTTGATAGTACTGAAAGACCTGAACGGATCTGAATAAAACTTGATTTATTTAGTACCTCTGTCCTAGTAATGGAGGGATTTCCTTCATACTTCTCTCGATATTGTTCCTTCATATTCTTTACTTTCTTTGTATTATTCAGTGCTGGGCTTCTCCAGTGATTCAGCGGCAAAGAATCTGCTTGCTGATGCAAGAGACACGCAGGTGTGATCTTTGGGTCAGGAGGATCCCCTGGAGAAGGAAATGGCAACCCACTCTAGTATTCTTGCCTGGGAAATTGCATGAACAGATGCCTGGAGGGCTACGGTCTGTGAGATTTCTAAGAGTTAGGTAAGGTTTAGTGACTGAAGAACAACAGCAATAATTATGCAAAGTTACTAAAATGCTGTTTATTTTATTTATCCTGTTACAAATTGTGAATTAAAATTAAAGAATAACATATAAATTCCAATGTTTAATGACAGCTATTTTTAGTTAAATACATATTTCACATAGTTGAAAGTCATCTCATTGGGAAATTTCAGGCATCCATTTCCCTTTTATTCTTTCTTAGATAATGTGAATATTATCTAATCTGATTATATTGTCTTCTTACAGATACAATAGCCACTACTAAGGCAATCTTCAGGAATTATCCGGCCATATTTTATGTATGCACATTTATTAGCATTTGCCAGTTCTGGAAGTTGAAGCCTAGAAGAAAAAAACCTTTCCATTAAATGCTGAAATTGCTCTATATATCTATTGTACTTTTAAAATTCATAATATTTTGACATGCTTATAAAAAGCAGAAACATAATTTTCCCAGTTCTCTAATAGTACAAATAATGAATATATTGTCCTCTGAAATACAATAATAAATCTAGAATTGGGATGCTAATAATGCCTTAAATTCTGGCTTTCATCTTTGTGACCTCAGACAATTTCACAGCATCTTCCATCTTCATAGGGGTTTACTATATCTTGTTTATACATTAATGTTTTGACAAACAATTTTACTATATATACAATGCAAAAATTTTTATTAATCATTAATAACAATTCATTCTCTCCTGGAAAAGTTTACCTTGCTCCACAGTAAAGATCAGTCTTTTCTATACTAATAAATCTAGAAAATAGTTTAAAAAGATCATATTTGAATATTTCAATGAGAATCAGAGCAGTTTATAAATCCTTGATGAAATACATACTATAATTTCTGGAAAGAGGCATGCATTTACCGTAAGTGCAGCAATTAGAAATAAATACTTAATCACTCAGAATTTTAAGTATATTCAAAGTCTTAATTTGAACAAAAGTTATATTAGAAAACTATGTCTGTTAAGACTGTGTATATTGGGAGAATCTTACATATCTTATTGATAAGATTTTATGGTGGAAATAATATTTTAATTCAAATTTTATTTTATTGACTTTTAATTTATTTTTTATTTTGGGCATGCTATGTGGCACACAGCTTAGTTCCCTGAACAGGGATCAAACTTGTGCCCCTGCATGGAAGCCCAGAGTCTCAATCACCGAACAATAAGGGGAGTCCTGAAACCACATTTTTAAATTAGATTCATCTATTTAGCATTTTAATTGACACTAATTTACTGTTAAGATCTGAGGTGGGAAGGGAAAAAGGAGGAGGAGGGAGAGATAATAACTTTTTGTTCTTAAAGTGCCATACACTTTTCACATGTTCAAATTTATCAATTAGTATATTTTTGCAACCACCCTATAGAAAATGGAATAGAAACTGAAACACAGAATGTTTGCATAACGAGACCATGATCCAAGTGCAGAGCCAAGATGTGAATGAAAGATGCTTCAGAACCTGTGCTATCAATTACTTACTATATTCAAATTGTGGAGCTTAAAACTGGGGAACCAGGGTACTGGCAGTTCAGTATTTCCCAAGGTCTTGCTAAACTAGTTTTCACACATGTTGTGTGAGTATAACATAATGCATTTTATGCCCACACTTCCCCATAGCCTTATAAAACTTTCTGAATTGAGGCCCAGAAATCTTGTGTTGAATGTAGATAGTAGGTTGAATAAGTGTTAGTCCCTCAGTCATGTCTGACTCTTTGCAACCCCATGGACTGTAACATGCCAGGCTCCTCTGTCCACGGAATTCTCCACACAAGAATACTAGAGTGGGTTGCCATTTTCTTCTCCAGGAGATCTTCTCGACCCAGGGATTGAACTTGGTGTCTCCTGCACTGCGGACAGGTTCTTTACCGTCTGAGCCACCAGGGAAGCCCAAAGATTGAACATAATTCATGAATAAAATTCAAGGCCACCCAAAACTTCAAAATGTGACCTTATCTGGAAATAAGTTCTTATAATTAAACTGAGTGTAATGATTAAACCATACTGAATTGTACCCTGAATCCCGTAAAAATATCCTTATGAGAGAACTACATGTACAGATGTAGAGGAGGAAGAAAGGGAGTGGGAGGTATAGACAGTTCTCGCTTTGTATCAAGGATGTGTGTGTGTGTCTCAGAGTTGGGAGTGGGGAAATAGGATTGCTTCCAGGATCCCTGAGATATCAAAGGCCACAGAGGTTCAAATCCCAGTCAGTCCTCTGTATCTTCACATTTGGTTGAACCTGAGAATTCGGAACCCACAGATATGCAAGGTTGACTATCTTTAAATGATGCCAAGGATTGTCAGAACATTTTGTATTTTCACAGAAGTTCACTGTATTTCCTTTATACATTAACATTTTGATAAATAAGATCCACAGTATATACAGCACAAAAAATTGTTTTTAATCATCAACAACAGTTAGCTTTCTCTCTTGAAAAATTTAGTTAACACTTTCAAGATAAAGGATTTTCCAGAAAGAGCCAACTCTATGAAGATCTTGATTTAAAACTTCTGCTCTCCTGAGCCTTGAGAGAATAAATTTCTGTTGTTTAAGGCCATCCAATTTGTGGTGATTTGTTAGGATGGCAAACTATACAAAGTACACTAAGTGAATCCTAGAGAATTTGAGAAAACATTTTAAGAAAATTTCAATATGTGCACCTGTCTTGCAGTCAGGCAAACAGTACTGAAATTAAAATGACAAATCTGATATGCACCTACTTTGTAATCTTATGCGTATGTACTTATTAAATTGCCTTTTATTAAAACACAGAGTAATAATACCTCAATAAACAATCTCAATCAACTTTGAGAGTAACATATCCAGTTTAATATAGTAATTAGTATTTTACTTAGTACTTTGCCCCTTTCCATCTTCCTGGCTTTTTCTGATTGAATTCTTACAGACACATCTATTATGAAACATTTCCACATTCACAATAAATATTTAGATTTGGAAGAAAATAATATTACTCTGTATTGAAATTTTAAAACAGCAAGAGACTTACTTGTCCAGAGTAATTTTTTTAAAAATTTTTAAAGCAAACTGAATTGTACCCTGAATCCCGTAAAAATATCCTTATGAGAGAACTACATGTACAGATGTAGAGGAGGAAGAAAGGGAGTGGGAGGTATAGACAGTTCTCGCTTTGTATCAAGGATGTGTGTGTGTGTCTCAGAGTTGGGAGTGGGGAAATAGGATTGCTTCCAGGATCCCTGAGATATCAAAGGCCACAGAGGTTCAAATCCCAGTCAGTCCTCTGTATCTTCACATTTGGTTGAACCTGAGAATTCGGAACCCACAGATATGCAAGGTTGACTATCTTTAAATGATGCCAAGGATTGTCAGAACATTTTGTATTTTCACAGAAGTTCACTGTATTTCCTTTATACATTAACATTTTGATAAATAAGATCCACAGTATATACAGCACAAAAAATTGTTTTTAATCATCAACAACAGTTAGCTTTCTCTCTTGAAAAATTTAGTTAACACTTTCAAGATAAAGGATTTTCCAGAAAGAGCCAACTCTATGAAGATCTTGATTTAAAACTTCTGCTCTCCTGAGCCTTGAGAGAATAAATTTCTGTTGTTTAAGGCCATCCAATTTGTGGTGATTTGTTAGGATGGCAAACTATACAAAGTACACTAAGTGAATCCTAGAGAATTTGAGAAAACATTTTAAGAAAATTTCAATATGTGCACCTGTCTTGCAGTCAGGCAAACAGTACTGAAATTAAAATGACAAATCTGATATGCACCTACTTTGTAATCTTATGCGTATGTACTTATTAAATTGCCTTTTATTAAAACACAGAGTAATAATACCTCAATAAACAATCTCAATCAACTTTGAGAGTAACATATCCAGTTTAATATAGTAATTAGTATTTTACTTAGTACTTTGCCCCTTTCCATCTTCCTGGCTTTTTCTGATTGAATTCTTACAGACACATCTATTATGAAACATTTCCACATTCACAATAAATATTTAGATTTGGAAGAAAATAATATTACTCTGTATTGAAATTTTAAAACAGCAAGAGACTTACTTGTCCAGAGTAAGTTTTGTATCATCTATCCAAACCCAGTTCAGTCGTTCATTGCTATAATGCAAACTGATTGAAAACTTTTCTTCTTGCATGCCACATTGCATTTTTGACAATTTTGTTATAAAATTCTGCAGAGAGGAAGAGGAAACTAAATAAGAAAGGGGAACTTTCCTTGAAAAAGAGGAATATAATAGTTTAAATATTTTATATAAACTTCCCTTCAGATTCTCTGTTCTTTTCACTGAAAGGATCAGGAGGAATTAACCCTAAATTCTTTAACCATAGGCTGAATGTTCAGAACTAATGACTCATTTATTCTTTGAGTAAATTTTTTTTGGTACACATTATATTCTAGTCATTTTCTTTAAGCTATGGATTGTAGAAGTGAGTATAAAGTCTTAAAACTGTAGTTGCTTAAAAAAATGAATAGTATTCATTGAGCTTATGTAATAAATAGTGACATGTGATATAAGAACAGAAATACAGGATCAAGGGAGAGGAATTAACAGGGAAATTTAACAGATTTTAGTGAACTAAGGATGATTTCCAAGGGTATTGTCTAGTAAGCCAAATTTTTAAACACAATATATATTAACTGAGAGATAATAGTTTGAGATGAAAGATAGAGGAAATAAAATTTGTCACAGGTAAATAGAACAAGGACATAATAAGGGACCAATGATCTATTTAAATAACTTCAATACAGTTGGAAACCATAGAATACTTCCTCTAGAACAGTGTGATGGAGAATCCCTAACAGCAGAAGAAGGTAGAGAAACAGGCAGAAATCAGATTACAAGTGATCATATCTACATGTTATTTGGGCTTTACCCCAAGTGATGAGGAAAACCACTCAGATACTATTGAAGTACACATTCAAAACTACAAATTGCAATGATTTCTGTGACTACATATAGAAATTAGTTCAGAAGAATATAAAACTTCAGTGATTGCTGTCATCCTAAATATTTCTGGTATTTATGAAACAAGATCTTGTCCTTACCAGTTCTTCTTCTGTATTCAATTTAAGGAATCTTGAATCTAATTTGGTGCAATAATGGTGACATTCCTTCCAACGAAGAGTGTCTCTTGAAAAATAGTAGCAATTTTCTCCATACTGATGCCAATTTATTAAACAAGTAGGATATTTCCAAACTTTAAAAAAATTAGAATATAGTTGAATGATTTTCATCAGTGCAAATCACATCTGTAAGTTGATATAGTAGATCTGCCATCTATGAACAACACATCTTTTACATTATACACTAGGTTCGCTTAAATTTAGTGTTAAATTTATCTTAATAGCTCAGTGCATTGGCAGCAATTTGGTTTTGAAGACTCATAAGATGCATACCAGGAAATAATTTTTCAGTGACAAAATTATAAATGTATCAGGAAACCTATCCAATGTGTATAACTGTTAAAATTATCAATCTAATATTCATGTTTTCACAATGAAAATAAAATGTGCATTATTTACTTTTATAAATCTCTGTCTAAAAAATTGGACAATAAGAAACACATAAATTAAATCATATGTAGATATCCCACCAAATGATGTTATATTTAGCTTCAGGTCATCATTTGATAGTACTATTATTTTGAGTGCATACATACTATACACAGGACTACAAGAGAAAAGATGTGGGTTCAATCCTTGGGTCAGGAAGATCCCTTGGAAGAGTAAATGGCAACCCCCTTCAGTATTCTTGCTTGGAAAATCCTAAGGACAAAGGGGGTCAGTTCATGAGGTCTCAAGAGTAGTACTAGACAAATTTTGAGGTTTTTAAATAACTTCAATACAGTTGGAAACCATAGAATACTTCCTCTAGAACAGTGTGATGGAGAATCCCTAACAGCAGAAGAAGGTAGAGAAACAGGCAGAAATCAGATTACAAGTGATCATATCTACATGTTATTTGGGCTTTACCCCAAGTGATGAGGAAAACCACTCAGATACTATTGAAGTACACATTCAAAACTACAAATTGCAATGATTTCTGTGACTACATATAGAAATTAGTTCAGAAGAATATAAAACTTCAGTGATTGCTGTCATCCTAAATATTTCTGGTATTTATGAAACAAGATCTTGTCCTTACCAGTTCTTCTTCTGTATTCAATTTAAGGAATCTTGAATCTAATTTGGTGCAATAATGGTGACATTCCTTCCAACGAAGAGTGTCTCTTGAAAAATAGTAGCAATTTTCTCCATACTGATGCCAATTTATTAAACAAGTAGGATATTTCCAAACTTTAAAAAAATTAGAATATAGTTGAATGATTTTCATCAGTGCAAATCACATCTGTAAGTTGATATAGTAGATCTGCCATCTATGAACAACACATCTTTTACATTATACACTAGGTTCGCTTAAATTTAGTGTTAAATTTATCTTAATAGCTCAGTGCATTGGCAGCAATTTGGTTTTGAAGACTCATAAGATGCATACCAGGAAATAATTTTTCAGTGACAAAATTATAAATGTATCAGGAAACCTATCCAATGTGTATAACTGTTAAAATTATCAATCTAATATTCATGTTTTCACAATGAAAATAAAATGTGCATTATTTACTTTTATAAATCTCTGTCTAAAAAATTGGACAATAAGAAACACATAAATTAAATCATATGTAGATATCCCACCAAATGATGTTATATTTAGCTTCAGGTCATCATTTGATAGTACTATTATTTTGAGTGCATACATACTATACACAGGACTACAAGAGAAAAGATGTGGGTTCAATCCTTGGGTCAGGAAGATCCCTTGGAAGAGTAAATGGCAACCCCCTTCAGTATTCTTGCTTGGAAAATCCTAAGGACAGAGAAGCCTGGTGGGCTACAGTTCATGAGGTCTCAAAGAGTCAGACATGACTGAGCAACAAAAGAAATGCTCTTTGACATATAGGTATTAATAGTTTTGACACATATACATTTATATGCATCCAGTTACATGTATCAAACAAAATAGGTAATTATCTCTTCTCTCCTGCAAATAAAGTTATGACTCAGTGACTCTTTCAAAATTACCTGTTTTGTTTACTTCCTTGTTAGAGGAGCTATTTCCTGGATATTCTTCTGATTGAAATGGCTTCTTATTCACTGAAGAGAATTCAGAAAGGTCAGTTTTAAACTCAAAAAGAAAAATTGGACACATTCCTATGTGTAAGACATTGCACTGAATTTGGGACTACAAACATGATGAATGGAACATTATTTACTTCAAAGAACTTAATGTAATAGAATTACAATACTAAAAATCAAATTGTAATACATATACAACAAGTTCACAAAGCAAAACATAAAAGAAAAACCTTATTCTGATAACAGTGTAAGCAAGTTTTTTCGCAGAGAAAAAAATTTAAAGCCATTTTTGGTAAAGGAAAGATGAGAACAAGTAATAAGGCACTATGTAATGTTTTGATATACTTAAAAATGGAGAATATTTTCCTATGTCTCTAATAAATTATCTTAAATTCTGTGCAGAGAATATACTTTGTAAAGGAATAGAATTGATCAAAATGATGCGCTATCTTCAATAGATTTCACACTGTGAGTAATGGAAAAGTAAACTTCTGTTTCATATTGTGACTTACACTCAATGACCAAGTATCCAACCGATAGAAGAAGCCCCAAGCAAATAATCCACAGAAACACTGCCACAAATTTCCATGAAGAATTTGGAGTAGGGTGATCTATAGAAAGAGATGAAAAAATCTTGTGACATCAACTCTAAAGTTCATTCAGAGTTCTGCTTCTGTTTTAGGTGTAGTATATTCTACAACAACCTAGCTTGCATCCTAAAAATAGAGAAAAAGAGGAAAATCCTCAAAATAATAACTCATATTGAGAGAATGATGCAGCTGAATTTATAAAGTGAATAGGTGATCTGGATTCTAAAGAGATAAAGCTCTTCTTGTATGGAAAGACAGGACACGAGCTCTACTTCACCTTTGGCAAAGCATAGGAGGAAAAGTGGCTGTCATATGACAGTGGAGAATTTCCACCACTGTTAAAGGCTAAAAGCAGGCTGCAAGGCAGAGGAGCCAGCGATCAAATTGTCAACATCTGTTGGATCATAGAAAAAGGAAGGGAGTTGCAGAAAAACATCTAATTCTGCTTCATTGATTATGCTAAATCTTTTATGGATTACAAAAATCTGGGAAATTCTTAAGGAATGGGAATACCATATACCGTACCTGCAGCCTGAGAAACCTGTATACAGGTCAAGAAGCAACAGTTAGAACTGAATATGTCAAATGACTTGTTCAAAATTGAGAAAGAAGTACGGCAAGGCTATATATTGTCACCCTGCTTATTTAACCTACATTCAGAGTACATTATGCAAAATCCTGGGCTGGATGAATCACAAGTTGGAATCAAGATTGTGAGGAGAAATATCAGTGACCTCAGATGACCCTAATGGAAGAGAGTGAAGAAGAACTAAAGAGCCTTTTGATGATGGTGAAAGAGGAGAGTGAAAGAGCTGGCTTAAAGCTAAACATTCAAAAAACTAAGACCATGGCATCCAGTCCCATCACTTCATGGCAAAAATTAAAATTATCTCTTCACTAGCCACATGGTAAATGTGTATATTGTAAATCAATTGTAATAATTAACAATCTAAAAACATTTGGAAAGTAATCAGCTGAGGTCCTAGTTAAACTAATACATTTAGCCAAAGTAATGAATATCCATTTGGTTTAACACAAAACAGAACTACCACAATTGATACATAGTACACTTCTAAGTCATCCAACATATTGATTTAAAACATATGAGAAATGCAAATTAGCAATAGGAAAAATACAAAGTAAAGCAAATTGCAAGTTATAGGAAGATATTAAACTCCATATAAGCATATACTCCATTAAAGTAATAGCGCTAGAGTGTGTGTATCAAGACGGAATAGCATGACACTTCAAAAGATACACTTGCATCCAAATGGGCTAATAACTCATATTGAGAGAATGATGCAGCTGAATTTATAAAGTGAATAGGTGATCTGGATTCTAAAGAGATAAAGCTCTTCTTGTATGGAAAGACAGGACACGAGCTCTACTTCACCTTTGGCAAAGCATAGGAGGAAAAGTGGCTGTCATATGACAGTGGAGAATTTCCACCACTGTTAAAGGCTAAAAGCAGGCTGCAAGGCAGAGGAGCCAGCGATCAAATTGTCAACATCTGTTGGATCATAGAAAAAGGAAGGGAGTTGCAGAAAAACATCTAATTCTGCTTCATTGATTATGCTAAATCTTTTATGGATTACAAAAATCTGGGAAATTCTTAAGGAATGGGAATACCATATACCGTACCTGCAGCCTGAGAAACCTGTATACAGGTCAAGAAGCAACAGTTAGAACTGAATATGTCAAATGACTTGTTCAAAATTGAGAAAGAAGTACGGCAAGGCTATATATTGTCACCCTGCTTATTTAACCTACATTCAGAGTACATTATGCAAAATCCTGGGCTGGATGAATCACAAGTTGGAATCAAGATTGTGAGGAGAAATATCAGTGACCTCAGATGACCCTAATGGAAGAGAGTGAAGAAGAACTAAAGAGCCTTTTGATGATGGTGAAAGAGGAGAGTGAAAGAGCTGGCTTAAAGCTAAACATTCAAAAAACTAAGACCATGGCATCCAGTCCCATCACTTCATGGCAAAAATTAAAATTATCTCTTCACTAGCCACATGGTAAATGTGTATATTGTAAATCAATTGTAATAATTAACAATCTAAAAACATTTGGAAAGTAATCAGCTGAGGTCCTAGTTAAACTAATACATTTAGCCAAAGTAATGAATATCCATTTGGTTTAACACAAAACAGAACTACCACAATTGATACATAGTACACTTCTAAGTCATCCAACATATTGATTTAAAACATATGAGAAATGCAAATTAGCAATAGGAAAAATACAAAGTAAAGCAAATTGCAAGTTATAGGAAGATATTAAACTCCATATAAGCATATACTCCATTAAAGTAATAGCGCTAGAGTGTGTGTATCAAGACGGAATAGCATGACACTTCAAAAGATACACTTTGAACTCACTATGCCGCCAAATATACAAATCAGGAAAAGATGAAAAAATAATTCCAAGGTCACAGCAATTGTGTTAGAGTAAAGAAATTGCCTCTACATTTTCTCACTTGCCTATTTTCCAAATATCCTATTACATAGTATTGATATATTAAATGACAGATAATAATAAATAACATATTTTGATCCCTAGATACTTCACTTATTCTAAAAATCCTGATACCATGTTTACCACATAGTTAAAGTGATGACTTTCATAGGGAAAAAGATGAATTTCCCTCAAAAGTGCTCTTTTTCCTTGTTTGGCAAAAGGAAAAAGGCCATTTAGATCATATGTGTGTGCATATGAGCATGATAATGAATATTTCATATATTTTTAAGTAGAAAACATGAAAGACCTTTTTTTGGGGGAGTTTCAAGCATTTGTTTCCTCTGTGGCTGAGATGGTGGTGGAAATCGCAAATCAGAGTAAGTTACGCCTTCTTCACTCATTACTGAAGAGCAGAGGTACAAGAAACTGAACAAAAAAAAATCACATTTTAAATTCATGCAAATTGTGAATCCATAAGTAAATTTGTTGTTGAATAAAATGGGATTGGGGATGAACTTGAATAACTAGTGATTGATTAGAATACAAATATGAAAATATTTTAAGAATGAAAAATATTATTTTTAAATATTACTTAATGAGTTGGTTGGGGAAGGAAACGCCAACCCACTCCAGTATTCTTGCCTGGAGAATCCCATGGACAGGGGAGCCTGGTGGGCAACAGTCCACAGAGTTGTAAAATAGTCAGACAGGACTGAGAAAACTAGGCACAATGAGTTGGTAGGACTTCTCAAGTGACTCAGTGGTAAAGAATCAACCTGCCAAAGCAGGCGATGCAGGAGAAGCAGGTCCGATCCCTGGGTGGGAAAGATCCCTTCAAGGAGGAAATGCCAACCCACTCAGTATTCATTCTTGCCGGGAAATCCCCTGGACAGAGGAGCCTGGTGGGCTACAGTCAGTGGGGTCTCAAAGAATCGGCCACAACTGAGTGACTGAGCCCACACACAGATTAGTTGGTATGGTATATCACCTTTGACCTTTTTAATATTGTCTGTTCACAACTGCAAATCTATAAATATCATTTACTTATAAGTAAAAATGTTAAAGATAATCTGATGACTTTACTGAATTTTCCTGAATGAAATTTATCCTTGCAGCCCAGCTTTTCCATTCTTTCACAATTTCACCTGTCCCTTTTTTCTTTCTGATCTTATCTTTCAACTCAATCTATTTTTAATTTCCCCATAATTCCACTGACATGTTTGTTCTTTTTCAGCATACCATAAGCACTTATCCAGTTTTAATGTTTTGCTCAAATTCTTTCTTTTCAAGTATATTTTCATCCTATATTTGCTCATAATAATTTTATTTTATTCTATCTGTAAGTCATATTCCACCACCTTTAATAAAATTTCCCGATACTTCAATAACAGTTCATCTCTTTTTCCAGTTTTTCTCATTAGTCTTCGTTTGTCACTATTCCATTAGCTATCTCCTCCACTCTTGCTTTCATGAATGTCTCTTGACTGTTTGTGAATTTCTTGATACATTGTATTAATCTTTGTTTTTGCTGTAATTGTTTGCTAGATTACTACATGAAGTACAAAAAAGTTATATTTATCCTCAAAAAAGGAAGGTTTTGTGTATTAAATTTTAATTTGAGAAAAATATTTTTCCTGATTAAACACTTTAGAAAATATGATAAGAATTTTTGTGAAATTTTTTTTCCTCTTACTAAAGGATAATATATCCAAGTTATTCATTGTTTAATTATAAATCTAATTATGCTTTACCCTGGTAAATTTTATATTCCCTTACTTTCTTTAACCCTCCATTTTATACTATTTAACAATATCCAGGTATCATAAAGTGTCATATCAAATAATGTCAGTGATATGATAATGAAATTACTAAAAATAGCTAATAATTAGAATCACTTCATTTCAACTCGTCTGATTTCTCTCCTAGCATCTCTCTTTTCTTCAATCTTTTATCCCTTCCTTTCTTCTCTGTTCTCTTACCCCATACTTTCACTCATACTTTGATTTCCTTTTCTCCCAAATGATATATACGCATAAAAGATATATATATATATATATATATATATATATATATATATAAATGTATAGTTATACATTGGAAACTATATATATCATATAAAATTATGTTATTATTAAAATATGTATCTACCTAATGATATACCAGTTTGTCTTTTCATCTATACCTTCAGTTTCCTTGATCCTATTTCCCTCAAAATTCCAAAAAATGTGTTGAGAAACAGAAGAAATCTGGGAAGTTAACAAATACCTGATTTTTAGAAGAAAGCGTCTGAACTTTTGCAGAGTGCGTTGTGTATATCTTCGGAAGAAGCGATCTTGTTTCTTACCACAGCAGTTTGAATTTAAGAAGGTTGACCATCAAGAGCTCAGAAAATAAACCAAGAAAAGAAATGCACGGGCTAATAATGCTTTTGCCTGTCGTATGAAAGACTCTGTCAGGTGAGAATACAATTCAAGAGTGAGAGTGCTCTGGATGTAGCCACACAGGAAACTCTTTTACTGCTGCTCAGTTGAGCTCTGTATCATCTCTAGATTGGGCATGTCATCAATCTCACCTTGACTTACACAAGATACCTAACCTATTTGCAGTAAAGGCCAGCTTTACTCAACCCTTGCATTATCACAGACATACTTGGATACATCATTGATTGTTAAATAAAAGTAACTACAGGTATTTTTTATTACTCCCAGTGTACTTGATGACACTTCACATTCAATTGCTATTTTGGAACTATTATTTATAGACCCTTCTGTGATGTCTCTATGAACTGTTTCAGTTCTAGGGCAAGTACTATTTTTCATCACTAGATGGTGCATGCATGATTTTCTCAGTTCTCAACATTGATCATTAGTGGACTACTAATTCCCAAATAATTCTTATCAGCTATAGTCACTAAAGAAACAAAACAACAAATACTAACCAACGAATTTTTCACATTTATGTTAAATTCAGTTTCTCAAAATAATTTTACTCTTTGTGGAATAGAAAGCACTTAAAACATTTTGACAGTTTTCTTTTTTTTTCCCCTGTGCATACCCAGGAGTAAAATTACTGAATCACATGGTAGTTCTATATTTAGGTTTTTAAGAAGCCTTCAGACTGCTTTCCATAGTGGCAACATCAATTTACATTCCTACTAACAGGGCAGATGGGTTCCCTTTTCTCCATACCCTCTCCAGAACTTATTACTTGTAGACTTTTTGATGATGGCCATTCTGAGGTGAATCATTCATTTGTCCAACATATATACCTATCCATGCTATGTACACTCCCTATTTTTCAGTATGGGGAAAGATAGTTTCTGTATACTTTGATACTATCTTCTGGTACAGGCATCCATTGAGGGTCTTGGAATTGTTTCCCCTG
This sequence comes from Tragulus kanchil, assembly GCA_022376925.1. Lineage (NCBI taxonomy): Eukaryota > Metazoa > Chordata > Mammalia > Artiodactyla > Tragulidae > Tragulus > Tragulus kanchil. The sequence goes on from JAIOJX010000004.1 coordinate 279,289,442, forward strand.
TGAATAAGGGGAGAGTACCATACTGTTTCATTGCAAAGAATACAACTTATGTAACTGAGCAAAGGACTCATGTTTACAACAGAAAAAACCAAACTCTGAAGGAGTTTGCTGCAAAGTAAAAATTTATTGCAGGGCACCAAGTGAAAGTGTGAGAGAAAAACCTGAGATCTAAAAAGGGGTGAGAAAAAGCCTGAGATCTGTGCCAACGTGGTCTTTGAGTTGAGTTTGACATGTGTTTTAAAGAGGAAGAACAAAGTAGCTGGAGTTCTCATCATCTTGCAACATTTCTGTGATATTTCTTCATCATAGCTTCAGCACAGAAATTTCCTCAATATTAAAATGAATTCCTTCAAAGGCAGTCAAACTGTAATACATCTTAGCCTAAGATACAAAGTGATCCATTTCACTGATCCCATAAATAGATAATTGATTTAAAAATTATCATTGCTGGAATTATTTTAAAAACTAAGTTATTATAAATCATTGTGTGTATGTACAGGATAATATTTGGTTTCAAATTTTTATTTGAAAACAATAGTGTTTGGTATGTACATTATTAGGTATGTTAGATATTAAAAACATATTTTAATGATATTGAGATTATTTTACTTTCATGGTATCATAGCATTCTATATTTTAGATGTATGTGTTCATTTATTGTCACTTACTGAATTTCCCTAAGATACAATATATGCTCTATAAGATATCTTGAATTTTATCATATAAATCTTTGAGGTGCTTTGTGCCCTCATATGATTTTCTCAGTTCTCAACATTGATCATTAGTGGACTACTAATTCCCAAATAATTCTTATCAGCTATAGTCACTAAAGAAACAAAACAACAAATACTAACCAACGAATTTTTCACATTTATGTTAAATTCAGTTTCTCAAAATAATTTTACTCTTTGTGGAATAGAAAGCACTTAAAACATTTTGACAGTTTTTGTTGTTTTTCATCTATGCATACCCAGGAGTAAAATTACCGCATCACTTGGTAGTTCTATATTTAGGTTTTTAAGAAGCCTTCAGACTGCTTTCCATAGTGGCAACATCAATTTACATTCCTACTAACAGGGCAGATGGGTTCCCTTTTCTCCATACCCTCTCCAGAACTTATTACTTGTAGACTTTTTGATGATGGCCATTCTGAGGTGAATCATTCATTTGTCCAACATATATACCTATCCATGCTATGTACACTCCCTATTTTTCAGTATGGGGAAAGATAGTTTCTGTATACTTTGATACTATCTTCTGGTACAGGCATCCATTGAGGGTCTTGGAATTGTTTCCCCTGTGAATAAGGGGAGAGTACCATACTGTTTCATTGCAAAGAATACAACTTATGTAACTGAGCAAAGGACTCATGTTTACAACAGAAAAAACCAAACTCTGAAGGAGTTTGCTGCAAAGTAAAAATTTATTGCAGGGCACCAAGTGAAAGTGTGAGAGAAAAACCTGAGATCTAAAAGGTGTGAGAAAAAAGCCTGAGATCTGTGCCAACGTGGTCTTTGAGTTGAGTTTGACATGTGTTTTAAAGAGGAAGAACAAAGTAGCTGGAGTTCTCATCATCTTGCAACATTTCTGTGATATTTCTTCATCATAGCTTCAGCACAGAAATTTCCTCAATATTAAAATGAATTCCTTCAAAGGCAGTCAAACTGTAATACATCTTAGCCTAAGATACAAAGTGATCCATTTCACTGATCCCATAAATAGATAATTGATTTAAAAAAATTATCATTGCTGGAATTATTTTAAAAACTAAGTTATTATAAATCATTGTGTGTATGTACAGGATAATATTTGGTTTCAAATTTTTATTTGAAAACAATAGTGTTTGGTATGTACATTATTAGGTATGTTAGATATTAAAAACATATTTTAATGATATTGAGATTATTTTACTTTCATGGTATCATAGCATTCTATATTTTAGATGTATGTGTTCATTTATTGTCACTTACTGAATTTCCCTAAAATACAATATATGCTCTATAAGATATCTTGAATTTTATCCTTTATCATATAAATCTTTGAGGTGCTTTGTGCCCTCATGAGTATTTCCAGGTGCAGAGAATTACCAAGCAATTTTTTTTTCTAAACAACTATTCATTTATTATTTGAATGAGAAACCAAGGTAAAATATTCAACTTACTTGGTTAGTTGGCTTTCCTAGATAAAACTGCCTGCCAAAGAAAATGTCTAAAATCAGGATTAAGTATGCACCTAAGTCATCTTTGTTCTCCAGTTGAAGTATAACAAAATTCTGAGTAACAGAGAGAACCTAGCTTTCCCTTAAACTCTTTCCTTCACTGGCAAAGAACTAACAGTTACATTTGTATTTAGTTCACTTTCTGGAAGTCACAGAAGTCACAGTCTAAGATTGGAAAATAAAACATAATTTTCACTGGCATTTACTCAATTAAAAGCCACTTGTTATTTGTTCATTTCTATCAGCACACATTAATTGATAAACTACTATATTCCCTGCAGTGTCAAGTGTTCAGGGATACGACAAAATACTCAGACATGATCCTTTACACCATATTATAAAAGGAGCAGGTGTGTTAGTCCCTCAGTCATGTATGACTTTTTGCAACCTTGTGGACTGCAGCCTGCCATGTAATTCTGCCCAGGCAAGAACACTGGAGTAGGTAGCCATTCCCTTCTCCATGGGATCTTCCAACCCACAGATTGAACCTGGCTTTCCATCACCAGGGGATTCTTTACCATCTGAGCCAGCCACCAGGGAATCCCATTATAAAGGGCAAGATAATAAAATTACTAATGACATATTAATTACAATAAATTTTTCTGATTATATTACTATAATGAATGCATTTTCAATAACTTATTAATACTAATTAATTAATTAACTAATTATTAATTAGTATTAATAAGTTATTATAACTATTAACATAAATAATAATGTTATTCTTATGGAAAATATTACAAGAATTACAGCTTGCTGAAAAACAAAAATATAGCAGAGAATGAGATAGGAGCACTTAGGAGAAAACTTTTTTAGGATATCATCTGTAAGTTGAGGTCTTAAGGATGACAAGGTATTAACCAGAGGGATAGCAAATAAGAAATGCTTAAAAGGCAAATTAAACAGTGTTTCACATTTCCTGAGCCAGGAAAGAACTTTGTGTACTGATGAATATTTTTTTGCCATAAACAAATTGAGAAAAAGAAATATATTTTCATCCTGAATTAGGTAGTTTAGTTGTAGAATTTTGATAGATGTTCAGAAGGTGTTTTTACTTTCCTCCAAAGTTTGCTAAAATAATTTTTTAAAAAAGAAAACCAGCTGAAAATCTAGTAACATGCTGTCCTAGCTACAATGTCTTATTTATTTTTCTCTCTGTAGTACCTACAAGTTACAGTTTATGCTAATAATTCAAGTGTTGCCACATGCACGGCACTGAAATTGTAGAAGTGACTCATGAAAGAAAGACTACATGATCACAGAAAAGTAAGGAACATTTTTAGGGGGCATTCATGAAGGAAAGAACTCATGTTGCAGTTGGATTCTGAGTTGGATCTCATAGAATGAAAAGGATTTAGAAATACCCTAATTTCATATTTTTTTCCCAAGTCAGGAAAAGATTAGGAATTCACCAAAGGCTCGGAGTGATCACAGGCAGGTAATCAGAGTTCCCTGTAACATTTGCAATATTCTGTTGGTTATATAATCATATGCACTTAGAGAGGAAACAAACTTGCATATCAAGCTCATATTTCCATCACTGATTAACATAGAGATGTTAAACATTTACTATCATCCTTGCATTAGAGAATATTGTAATTGGACCCTTCTACAATGAAGAAAATCAAAAGTGTTCATCGTTCAGTCATGCCCAGCTCTTTGCGACCCCATGGACTGTAGCCCGTCAGACTCCTCTGTCCATGGAGTTCTCCAGACAAGAATACAATGAGGAAAGAGAACTTTTATTACTGTTACTGATAGACAGAGTTATTGATTTGATAGATAAAGTGCCAAAGAACTATGGACAGAGGTTTGTAACATTGTACAGGAGGCAGTGATCAAAACCATTCCCACAAAAAAGAAATACAAAAAGGCAAACTGGTTGCCTGAGGAGGCCTTACGTATAGCTGAGAAAAGAATAGATGTGAAAGGCAAAGAAGAAAAGCAAAGATATACTCATTTGAATGCAGAGTTCCAGACCATAGCAAAGAGAGATAAGAAAGCCTTCTTATGTGAACATTGCAAAGAATTAGAGGAAAACAACAGAATGGGAAAGACTAGAGATCTCTTCAAGAAAATTAGAGATATCAAGGGAACATTTCATGCTGAGATATACACAACAAAGGACAGAAATGGTGTGAACCTAACAGAAGCAGAAGATATTAAGAAGAGGTATAAAGAATACACAGAAGAAATATACAAAAAAGATCTTAATGAGCCAGATGACCACAATGGTATGACCACTCTCCTAGAGCCACACATCTTAGAGTGTGAAGTCAAGTAGGCCCTAGGAAGCATTACTACAAACAAAGCTAGTGGAGGTGATGGAATTTCAGCTGAGCTATTTCAAATCCTAAAAGACGATGCTGTTAAAGTGCTATACTCATCATGCCATCCAATCTGGAAAACACAATAGTGACCTTAGGACTAGAAATTTTTCATTCAAATCCCAAAGAAGGCTAATACCAAAAGATGTCCAAACTGCTGCGTCATTGTCCTCATTTCACATGCAGCAAAGTAATGCTCAAAGTCCTACAAGGTAGGCCTCAACAGTATGTGGACCTAAAACTTCCAGATATGCAAGCTGTATTTAGAAAAGGCAGAGAAACTAGAGATCAAATTGCTAACATCCATTGGATAATAGAAAGAGCAAGGCAATTCCAGAAAACATCTGCTTCATTGACTATGCTAAAGCCTTTGACTGCGTGGATCACAAAAAACTGAAAAATTCTAAAAGAGATGGAAATACCAGACCACCTTACCTGCCTCCTGCAAAATCTGTGTGCAGGTCAAGAAGCAACAGTTAGAGACAGACATGGAAAAATAGAATGGCTCCAAATTGGGAAAGTTTGTCAAAGCTATATATTCCCCGCAAATTGGGAAAGAGAACTTTTATTACTGTTACTGATAGACAGAGTTATTGATTTGATAGATAAAGTGCCAAAGAACTATGGACAGAGGTTTGTAACATTGTACAGGAGGCAGTGATCAAAACCATTCCCACAAAAAAGAAATACAAAAAGGCAAACTGGTTGCCTGAGGAGGCCTTACGTATAGCTGAGAAAAGAATAGATGTGAAAGGCAAAGAAGAAAAGCAAAGATATACTCATTTGAATGCAGAGTTCCAGACCATAGCAAAGAGAGATAAGAAAGCCTTCTTATGTGAACATTGCAAAGAATTAGAGGAAAACAACAGAATGGGAAAGACTAGAGATCTCTTCAAGAAAATTAGAGATATCAAGGGAACATTTCATGCTGAGATATACACAACAAAGGACAGAAATGGTGTGAACCTAACAGAAGCAGAAGATATTAAGAAGAGGTATAAAGAATACACAGAAGAAATATACAAAAAAGATCTTAATGAGCCAGATGACCACAATGGTATGACCACTCTCCTAGAGCCACACATCTTAGAGTGTGAAGTCAAGTAGGCCCTAGGAAGCATTACTACAAACAAAGCTAGTGGAGGTGATGGAATTTCAGCTGAGCTATTTCAAATCCTAAAAGACGATGCTGTTAAAGTGCTATACTCATCATGCCATCCAATCTGGAAAACACAATAGTGACCTTAGGACTAGAAATTTTTCATTCAAATCCCAAAGAAGGCTAATACCAAAAGATGTCCAAACTGCTGCGTCATTGTCCTCATTTCACATGCAGCAAAGTAATGCTCAAAGTCCTACAAGGTAGGCCTCAACAGTATGTGGACCTAAAACTTCCAGATATGCAAGCTGTATTTAGAAAAGGCAGAGAAACTAGAGATCAAATTGCTAACATCCATTGGATAATAGAAAGAGCAAGGCAATTCCAGAAAACATCTGCTTCATTGACTATGCTAAAGCCTTTGACTGCATGGATCACAAAAAACTGAAAAATTCTAAAAGAGATGGAAATACCAGACCACCTTACCTGCCTCCTGCAAAATCTGTGTGCAGGTCAAGAAGCAACAGTTAGAGACAGACATGGAAAAATAGAATGGCTCCAAATTGGGAAAGGAGTTTGTCAAAGCTATATATTGTCACCCTGCTTATTTAATTCTATGCAGATTACATCATGCAAAATGCCTCTCTGGGTGAAGCACAAGCTAGAATCAAGATTGCCAGGAGAAATATCAGTAACATCAGGTATGCAGATGATACCACACTTACGGCAGAAAGCAAAGAGGAACTAAAGAACTTCTTGAGGAAGGTGAAAGAGGAGAGAGAAAAAGCTGGCCTAAAACTCAACATTCAAAAAACGAAGATCATGGCATCTGGTCCCATCACTTCCTGACAAACAGATGGTAAAACAATGGAAACAAAGACAGACTTAATTTTGGGGGGCTCCAAAATTCTTGCAGATGGTGACTGCAGCCTTGAAATTAAAAGACATTTGCTTCTTGGAAGAAAAGCTACAAGAACCTAGACAGTGTATTCAAAAGCAGAGGCATCACTTTGCCAACAAAAGTCCATATGGTCAAAGCTATGGTTTTCCCAGTAGTCACATGTGGATGTGAGAGTTAGACCGTAAAGAAGGCTGAATGGTGAAGAATTGATGACTTTGAACTGTGGTGTTGGAGAAGACTCTTGAAAGTCCCTTGCACTGCAAGGAGAACAAAACAGTCAATCTCAAGAGAAATCAACTCTGAATATTTATTGGAAGGACTGATACTCAAGCTGAAGCTCCAATACTTTGGCCACCTGATGTGAAGAGACAACTCACTGGAAAAGACACTGATGCTGGGGGAAAAACAGAAGGCAGAAGGAGAAGGCGATGACAGAGGACAAGATGGTCGGATGACATCACTGAATCAACGGACATGAGTATGAGCAAACTCTGAGAGATGGTGAAGGACAGGGAAGGCTGGCATGCTGCATTCTGTGGGGTCGCAAAGAGTCAGACATGACTGAGTGACTGACTGATTACTGTTATATTCTCTCATGTTCCTGAATGGTGAAATACTGGAAACCCTCTATTTTCAGATTAAACCAACTAGGGTTGGTTTACAAATATTTACAGGTATTAGAACCTACAAGATTATGCTGGTTCTGAGAGGATACAACCTGAAACTGGTTTTAGAAAATGTTTTAAGAAGACACTGTGTATTCATGAGGTTAGGTTCAGGTTTCTGGAAATACATGAAGTTTTAAAGAAATGTTATACATTGATGAAATAAAACCTTTACAGTGAGAATGCTTCCAAAAAGCTTTAAGTCTCATAAAAACTCCTCTAGAAGTACTTAACCATTTTAAAACAAGGCGCATACCATAATTCAGTACAAGATGCAGCATTCCTAAAGTCTTAATGATGCTTGAGGAAACAATGGAGGGAAGAGTCAAGGGAGAGAGGTCTTAAAAGTGGGAACCAAAAACAAAACTCTGTAAAAATTAAAAAACAAAAATAAGTGGGAGCCAATGGGTGAGATTCAAAAGGCTCAGGGATCCCCATAGTAAATAAATATGTGGATGTATTTTTTTAGTCTTTAGGTTATAGTCATTTGTACAATGAAACATCAGAAAAGGAAAATGTTCAGACCACAATTCCAGGTTTTTTAAGTGAAGTACTTCATTCTTTAGTGAGATTTTTCTTATGTTTTCCTCTCTATTTTTGTTAGTTTCACTCTTCTGCTTCTGGAAGATAGTAATATGGCAAAGGAGCCTAGAAATCTAGAGCAAGTAAACAGCTTTGTGCTCAGTCACTCATTGCTCAGTCATGTCGGAGTCTTTGTGACCCCATGGACTGTAACCCACCAGGCTCCTCCGTCCACGGAATTTTTCAGGCAGGAATACTGGAGTGGGTTGCTATTTCCTCCTCCAGTGGATCTTAACTGAGCATCGACTATATTCTCACATCTCTATTATATGTGTACTTTTCACGTTTTTCTCTCAGCATGTTCATAGATAGATACTCCCAATGTGTAGATTAAAAATTAAGGCTCTGAGAATAAAATTATATGCTCTAAACTTCAAATACAGTTGATTGAACTAAGAATTCAAATTAATAATTTGAATTAATTAATTTGTCTAAGCCTCTAGAGCCTTGAAACCTCAACTGCTTTGCCATTGTCACTAACAAAATTTCTTTTGAAACTTATCCTTCTCCTAATGCTAGTGAAGATTGTACTCTGTTATATTCTCTCATGGGTTGGAAACCCTCTATTTTCAGATTAAACCAACTAGGGTTGGTTTACAAATATTTACAGGTATTAGAACCTACAAGATTATGCTGGTTCTGAGAGGATACAACCTGAAACTGGTTTTAGAAAATGTTTTAAGAAGACACTGTGTATTCATGAGGTTAGGTTCAGGTTTCTGGAAATACATGAAGTTTTAAAGAAATGTTATACATTGATGAAATAAAACCTTTACAGTGAGAATGCTTCCAAAAAGCTTTAAGTCTCATAAAAACTCCTCTAGAAGTACTTAACCATTTTAAAACAAGGCGCATACCATAATTCAGTACAAGATGCAGCATTCCTAAAGTCTTAATGATGCTTGAGGAAACAATGGAGGGAAGAGTCAAGGGAGAGAGGTCTTAAAAGTGGGAACCAAAAACAAAACTCTGTAAAAATTAAAAAACAAAAATAAGTGGGAGCCAATGGGTGAGATTCAAAAGGCTCAGGGATCCCCATAGTAAATAAATATGTGGATGTATTTTTTTAGTCTTTAGGTTATAGTCATTTGTACAATGAAACATCAGAAAAGGAAAATGTTCAGACCACAACTCCAGGTTTTTTAAGTGAAGTACTTCATTCTTTAGTGAGATTTTTCTTATGTTTTCCTCTCTATTTTTGTTAGTTTCACTCTTCTGCTTCTGGAAGATAGTAATATGGCAAAGGAGCCTAGAAATCTAGAGCAAGTAAACAGCTTTGTGCTCAGTCACTCATTGCTCAGTCATGTCGGAGTCTTTGTGACCCCATGGACTGTAACCCACCAGGCTCCTCCGTCCACGGAATTTTTCAGGCAGGAATACTGGAGTGGGTTGCTATTTCCTCCTCCAGTGGATCTTAACTGAGCATCGACTATATTCTCACATCTCTATTATATGTGTACTTTTCACGTTTTTTTCTCTCAGCATGTTCATAGATAGATACTCCCAATGTGTAGATTAAAAATTAAGGCTCTGAGAATAAAATTATATGCTCTAAACTTCAAATACAGTTGGGATTGAACTAAGAATTCAAATTAATAATTTGAATTAATTAATTTGTCTAAGCCTCTAGAGCCTTGAAACCTCAACTGCTTTGCCATTGTCACTAACAAAATTTCTTTTGGAAACTTATCCTTCTCCTAATGCTAGTGAAGATTGTACTCTGAGCAATTTCTCACTGCATGTATGTCTGATTTTATTATTTTGCAAATGGCTATCCTGTGGTCTAAACAATAATATCTGTTTAAAAGTCTATGATTTGGGGGGGATATAGATATGAGTAATCTGGGAACATACATATCTGTAAACAACCAAACTCTGTAAAAGTTAAAAGTAAAGTAAAAGCTTTTTTTAAAAAAAAGTCTATGATTTGAAATCACCACTTTTATTGTAATATAACTTTCTGTATGTATTGAAACGTTGAGACTATTTCTGGTGTTTTTATTCTGTTCCTTTGGTCTGCCTTTTTGTGTGTCATTACCAACTACACTGTTTTAACTGGAGGTTTTTGAGGCATGTTTTAATAATTGTTTGGTTTGCTATTTCCTCATAACTGTAATTTTACGGTCATCAGACAGCTTAGTCACTCAGTCCTGTGCAACCATGACCCCGTGGACAGCAGCACACCAGGCTTCCTGGTCCTTCACCATCTCCCAGAGCTTGCTCAAGCTCATGTCCATTGAGTCAGTGATGCCGTTAACCATCTTGTCCTCTGTTGTCCCCTTCTCCTTCTTTTATTTTTTTCCCCAACATCAGGGGCTGGGAATCAATGAGTTTTTTCTTCACATCAGGTGGCCAAAGTATTGGAGCTTCAGCTTCAGCATCAGTCCTTCCAATGAATATTCCTTTAGGATTGATTGATTTGATCTACTTATGGTCCAAGGGACTCTCAGGAGTTTTCTGTAACACCACATATCTTTATGGTCCAACTCTCACATCCATGCATGACTACTGCAAAAACCATAACTTTGACTGTGTTGACCTTTGTCTGTACATACATTCTATGTGTTTATTTTCCCACATGAACTTCAGTGTCAATTGATCCAGCCACTGGATTTTTATTGCTATCACTTCAAATTTATAAATTAACTTAATAAAAGGTCCTAACCTAAACTGAATGATTGCTCTACATTTTTGAAACCTATTTTTGTCTTTCAGTAATCTTTTACATTTTTTTTTTCATTAGATTCCTACATGTAAAATTCTGACTTTAGAATACACAGACACATACACACATATATATATACACACACATAAGTGTGTATATGTACTTTCTCCAATTAAGGGAGCATCCATACCTTTTTATGTTTTTCAAGACCTCTGTATATTCGATTTTTGCAGCTATTTCAGGTGCATTTGGAAAAAAGATATATTTTATATTATCCACTATATTGACTAAATTATAATTTATTTTTTGCCCAAACTTTCTGTTGTATATTGAGAGTAGCCAGTTAAAATCACTCTTTGTTAATGTGTTGCTATGTATTTCCTCTTTCATCTCATAGAAATTTTATATTACATAGTCATTGTTATTTCCTGATGAATTCAGAACTATTTAATCTTCATGGTAGCGTTTGGCTTTTATCATCATAAAGTGTCTTTCTTGGTCTCATTTAATTCTCTTAGTTGCCTAGTATCAGGATTGCAACCATTGCTTTCTTCTTGCTTCCTTTTACCTTATAAATCTTTATTCATCTCTTTAATTTTAGCATTCTGTTACTTTCATGAATATCATTAATTTCTTCTTTATTTCAATCTTTTTTTGCATTTCTTTTCATGACTGTATGGGGATATCTAATTTAATTTGCAGTAGTGTATTTCACCTTTTAGGTGTTGAGTTTTTATAGATAGAAAACATTATATCCACACTCTTGAATTACAATCCATTGTTTCTATTCCTATTTATTTAATAGAGCTTCCCAGGTGGCACAGTGGTAAAGAGTCTCCCTCCCAGTGCAGGAGACTCAAGAGGTGTGGCTGGATCCTGAACTGGGAAAATCCCTTAAGTAGTAAATAGCAACTCACTCCAGTACTCTTGCTGGGAAAATTCCATGGACAGAGGAGACTGGCTGGCTACAGTCCATGGGCTCGCAAAGAGTAGGGCATGACTGAGAGACCGAGCACAAGTGCCTTTATTTAATGGTTACTTAAGGTTCCTAGTTAGAGAGCTCCCTCTTCTGTCAGTTCTGCCTTGTTCTGTACAGTTTCCTTCATGGATGATATTCCTACATTTTAAACCTATTTTTGTCTCAGAATCTTTACTTTTTTTTTATAGATTCCTACATGTAAAATTCTGACTTTAGAATACACAGACACATACACATATATATAACACACATAAGTGTGTATATGTACTTTCTCCAATTAAGGGAGCATCCATACCTTTTTATGTTTTTCAAGACCTCTGTATATTCGATTTTTGCAGCTATTTCAGGTGCATTTGGAAAAAAGATATATTTTATATTATCCACTATATTGACTAAATTATAATTTATTTTTTGCCCAAACTTTCTGTTGTATATTGAGAGTAGCCAGTTAAAATCACTCTTTGTTAATGTGTTGCTATGTATTTCCTCTTTCATCTCATAGAAATTTTATATTACATAGTCATTGTTATTTCCTGATGAATTCAGAACTATTTAATCTTCATGGTAGCGTTTGGCTTTTATCATCATAAAGTGTCTTTCTTGGTCTCATTTAATTCTCTTAGTTGCCTAGTATCAGGATTGCAACCATTGCTTTCTTCTTGCTTCCTTTTACCTTATAAATCTTTATTCATCTCTTTAATTTTAGCATTCTGTTACTTTCATGAATATCATTAATTTCTTCTTTATTTCAATCTTTTTTTGCATTTCTTTTCATGACTGTATGGGGATATCTAATTTAATTTGCAGTAGTGTATTTCACCTTTTAGGTGTTGAGTTTTTATAGATAGAAAACATTATATCCACACTCTTGAATTACAATCCATTGTTTCTATTCCTATTTATTTAATAGAGCTTCCCAGGTGGCACAGTGGTAAAGAGTCTCCCTCCCAGTGCAGGAGACTCAAGAGGTGTGGGCTGGATCCCTGAACTGGGAAAATCCCCTTAAGTAGTAAATAGCAACTCACTCCAGTACTCTTGCTGGGAAAATTCCATGGACAGAGGAGACTGGCTGGCTACAGTCCATGGGCTCGCAAAGAGTAGGGCATGACTGAGAGACCGAGCACAAGTGCCTTTATTTAATGGTTACTTAAGGTTCCTAGTTAGAGAGCTCCCTCTTCTGTCAGTTCTGCCTTGTTCTGTACAGTTTCCTTCATGGATGATATTGCAATGGAAGTGGGGAGGGCAAAGGAACGTCTTTTTCTTCTTTCATTTCCTCAGTATCCTTAAATCCTCCAAGTTAAGTCTTCACTTTCACACACACACAGATACACTTTCACATACATAGAGATACAACCTTATTTTTATTATCTCTTTCTCCAAGGGGTGTGGGAGAAACTTTCCTAATGTTTTTACTTCTTGTCTTCCATTTCAAACCCTTTTCCAATTTTATGAACTACCGAATCTCAGCCTTCGTTAAGTATTCTGGAATTTATTGTTGCAGTTTTATCTTTATGAGTTAATTATGTCTATATTTCATCTGTGTTCTCCATTTTCACTTTTTCATAGACTATTTTAAGGACCAATTTCCTTAACTGGCACCATAAGCATTCAGTGGTAGACTAGAGAAAGAACTCTGTTAACATTTTTTTATTATTATTATTTCTACGTACAGATAATTTGAGGGTTGTGGTGTGCCATGTCTCTGAAGATGATGAAAAGAGCGTGGGTCTTTCATGGTTTTATTTGTTTTCTCTATTGATTTTACAAATTTGGGGGAGGGTTGGGGATATTTGAAATAAGGCAGTCATCTTTGCTGTATAAAACTGAGGATTTAGCTGGTATATGTATTAAAGTATGCTTTTCTTTAGATCCTTACTTACAATCGATTTCACACTCTTAGCCCCTGCAAGCTTGTATTCTCAGTGAATAAGCATTCTAACATGATAACCTGAGGTGACTATGTTCTCCATATATTAAGTTTTCTTGAGGCTTTATATCCACACTCTTGAATTACAATCCATTGTTTCTATTCCTATTTATTTAATAGAGCTTCCCAGGTGGCACAGTGGTAAAGAGTCTCCTCCCAGTGCAGGAGACTCAAGAGGTGTGGCTGGATCCTGAACTGGGAAAATCCCCTTAAGTAGTAAATAGCAACTCACTCCAGTACTCTTGCTGGGAAAATTCCATGGACAGAGGAGACTGGCTGGCTACAGTCCATGGGCTCGCAAAGAGTAGGGCATGACTGAGAGACCGAGCACAAGTGCCTTTATTTAATGGTTACTTAAGGTTCCTAGTTAGAGAGCTCCCTCTTCTGTCAGTTCTGCCTTGTTCTGTACAGTTTCCTTCATGGATGATATTGCAATGGAAGTGGGGAGGGCAAAGGAACGTCTTTTTCTTCTTTCATTTCCTCAGTATCCTTAAATCCTCCAAGTTAAGTCTTCACTTTCACACACACACAGATACACTTTCACATACATAGAGATACAACCTTATTTTTATTATCTCTTTCTCCAAGGGGTGTGGGAGAAACTTTCCTAATGTTTTTACTTCTTGTCTTCCATTTCAAACCCTTTTCCAATTTTATGAACTACCGAATCTCAGCCTTCGTTAAGTATTCTGGAATTTATTGTTGCAGTTTTATCTTTATGAGTTAATTATGTCTATATTTCATCTGTGTTCTCCATTTTCACTTTTTCATAGACTATTTTAAGGACCAATTTCCTTAACTGGCACCATAAGCATTCAGTGGTAGACTAGAGAAAGAACTCTGTTAACATTTTTTTATTATTATTATTTCTACGTACAGATAATTTGAGGGTTGTGGTGTGCCATGTCTCTGAAGATGATGAAAAGAGCGTGGGTCTTTCATGGTTTTATTTGTTTTCTCTATTGATTTTACAAATTTGGGGGAGGGTTGGGGATATTTGAAATAAGGCAGTCATCTTTGCTGTATAAAACTGAGGATTTAGCTGGTATATGTATTAAAGTATGCTTTTCTTTAGATCCTTACTTACAATCGATTTCACACTCTTAGCCCCTGCAAGCTTGTATTCTCAGTGAATAAGCATTCTAACATGATAACCTGAGGTGACTATGTTCTCCATATATTAATTTGTTTTCTTGTAGCCTCACTGAGCTATTTTTGTGGGGGGCCTTAACAAACAACTGTAGCTGATAATGACTGAAAAACTTCAAGTCTAACAATTTTATTGTTCTGGATGAAGTAAAAACATACAGAGGAAAATCGTTACATTGAATTTTATAATACATGTTTTATAGTAGGTAGTACATACTGATATTAATAAGATACAACTTATTTTGTACAGCAAAGCTTATAAGTACATTTACAACTAGTAAGATGTAACCAGGAAAAGGATAAAGCAAAACGTAGAGTCCCATTGATGTGCATATATTTTCCTTTTACAGATTTTGATGGCCGTTGGTGAACATCTGTCTCAGCATTTGCCTTTGAAAGTTAAAGTTCTTTTGTAATAAAGCCAAATTATTAATTTATGTATTATAAAAGGTTTTTTTTTTGTACTGTAATGACAGAACTGAGAAGTTTCAATAGACTCTGGCTCACAAAGTTGAAAATATTTATTATCCAGTTCTTTACAGAAAGATTTCTAACCCCTACACTAGGTATAAAATGTTTCAAAAATTCCAAAATTATGGAAATGAAAAAGGTGATTTAAATGTTCCAAAGACTTTCAGGTTTAGACAACTGAAACAAATCAAATGGCTAATATAAAGCTTTTAATAAAGGCAATTAATATAAGACAACTGGATGAAGATAATTTAAAGAAACACCCAGAAACAAATTCCTCAATGTTCTTATTTGCCTGAAGACATGATTCATCATCTCTGGGTGAAACTGCCAGTATTTGTGCTGATGAATGTGTGTGGAAACTTGGTTTCAGGACAGCTCAGGCAGAAGTTTCCTGTTGAGACTGGTCACAAAGTGAAGACTGAATATCTCACTCATTACCTCAAGGTTAAGTTATCAATGAACAAATTGATCATACATTCCACTCAGGAATTCTGAACTTTGAAGAAAGTCATCATAAATCTCTAGTTAAGTAATTAGTTGGTTGGCTAACTAACTGCCCTTATTATGACCAACAGTCAAAAAACAATTCTTAAGTCTCATTGGAGGTAAGCAAAGAGTTGTCTCAGTCTAGCTGTAAAGTAAATCTGTTTTCATTAAACAAATTTAGATGTTACTTCCTTGGGGGCTTAGTGGTAAAGAATTCACCTTGCTCAGTGGTAGAGAATCTCCCTGCTAATGTAGATGTGAGTTTGATCCCTAGGTTGAGAAGATCCCCTGGAGAAGGAAATGGCAACCCACTCCAGGATTCTTGCCTGGAGAATCCCATGGACAGAGGAACCTGGTAGGCTGCAGTCCATGGGGTTGCACAAGAGTCCAATAGGACTTAGCTCAACAATAGAGCAACTAAGAAGTAATGTGTAGTAATAAATAGAAAAAGATTACTTGTCATGACATATGTGAACTATATCTTAGTTATTAGGTATCTAAGGATAGTATTTAAATTCAAGAAACTATGAAGTAGCAGTGACAGCATAGTTTAGGGGGATAAGTTGGTGTGGTAGGCAGAGTTCTAAGATGACCCCCAAAGTATTCACTCCCTGGTATGCACATGTATAATCTCTTTCCAGTAAATTCCAGGGAAATATATAAATATGATGGAGGCTGCTGTGATTAGATTCCATTAAATGGCAAAAATAAAACTATTTTTTCAGATGTAGTTAGGTTGCAAATTAGTCAACTCTCAGTTAATCAAAAGAGAGATTAGTATGAGGAGACCTGACCTCATTGAGGAAACAATTAAAAGAGACCTAGAGATCATAGAGAGGAGTCAGGATGCTCTGCCCTGTCCTGAAAAAGAAAGCAACCCTGGTATGGCTACCTATGCAGAGGGAGTCCTCTGGGAGCTGTGGCTCTCAGTCTTACAACCACAGAGAACAAAATTATTTCAAAAGCTTGGAAGAGAACTCTGAGGTACAGGTGAAAATGTAACCTGGCTGAGACCTTGGTTTCAACCTAGTAAGGCCGGGGCTCAAAGAACAAAAACTATTTGAACAAAGGCCACAGTCAAGCAGTATTCAGTTCCTGTCCCATAGATAGTGAGAGACAATAAACAAGTGTCTTAAGTTTCTAAATTTAGCATAATTTGTTATCCACAAATGCATAGCCCATATTACAGGCATGCAGGGTAATGAGTAACACATACAGAGCAACAGGATGAAATGAAGAAAGAATAAACTGACTTTTGGAAATACTATTTTGTTATATTGCGTGGTTTTTTTTTTTTTACACATTTCCTTACTCTCTTACCTTTGTTTTATATCCAACAGTGCAATAGTCATTCACCTAGATCCTTCATGTAAATTAGGCCAGCTCAGAACAAAAAGCAGAAAGCAACAGAAAAAATAACTTCTCCAGAGAATACATAAGAAATGTCATGTCAGAAGGAAACAATATTTTGTGCAAAAACTTTCTATAAAAGAAATTCTTACCCTCCCGAAAAGTATACAAATATTTTTAGGATGAAGGAAGCAGAATGCAGGTAAGAGTGGGAGAAAAAATATATATAAATGAAATGGGTCAGATGGTCCTGGATTGAATATAATTAATATAATGAAGCCAATTGTGAGAAGGGCACTTGGCTATGGGTGACCAATATCCTTCATTAGAGCCAGAACTTTCCATCTAATGCCCTACAATTATATGGAAGCTGAAAAAAACTCTTAACTATCATTAGAAGGCAACAGGAATTTTCCTCCCTCAATGGAGACGATTTTGACATAGTTTGCTCTCTGAAATTAGACATAATCTGTAACACTTAACACCTGTTTTCTCTTTGCTATTGTGATATTGTAATAACTATTCATGACTTCTCATGAAAAAATACAGATTGAACTCTGGGCACTTCATAGAGTGATGATATTAGAGTAACAATATCAACTTATGCTTGAATGTGGCTACAAAAAAGAGTTGATATTCATCTTTGACAAAAACTATGAAAATAGACTATCTTTGATATAATAGAAAACCACTCTACACAGGAAAAATCAAACAGACGAAATTCTCAGAAGAAATTTTTTTGTGGAAAGAAGATAGGCTGATTGAATAATTGGAACAGAAAGCTATTTTTTTCCGTAATAAGCTTGTCTACACTGGCCTTCCAAAGGCCACAGTCAAGCAGTATTCAGTCTGTCCCATAATTCATAAACAAGTGTCTTAAGTTTCTAAATTTAGCATAATTTGTTATCCACAAATGCATAGCCCATATTACAGGCATGCAGGGTAATGAGTAACACATACAGAGCAACAGGATGAAATGAAGAAAGAATAAACTGACTTTTGGAAATACT
Source organism: Tragulus kanchil (assembly GCA_022376925.1). Classification (NCBI taxonomy): domain Eukaryota; kingdom Metazoa; phylum Chordata; class Mammalia; order Artiodactyla; family Tragulidae; genus Tragulus; species Tragulus kanchil. The sequence continues at coordinate 279,307,274 of JAIOJX010000004.1, forward strand.
ATTTTGTTATATTGCGTGGTTTTTTTTTTTTTTACACATTTCCTTACTCTCTTACCTTTGTTTTATATCCAACAGTGCAATAGTCATTCACCTAGATCCTTCATGTAAATTAGGCCAGCTCAGAACAAAAAGCAGAAAGCAACAGAAAAAATAACTTCTCCAGAGAATACATAAGAAATGTCATGTCAGAAGGAAACAATATTTTGTGCAAAAACTTTCTATAAAAGAAATTCTTACCCTCCCGAAAAGTATACAAATATTTTTAGGATGAAGGAAGCAGAATGCAGGTAAGAGTGGGAGAAAAAATATATATAAATGAAATGGGTCAGATGGTCCTGGATTGAATATAATTAATATAATGAAGCCAATTGTGAGAAGGGCACTTGGCTATGGGTGACCAATATCCTTCATTAGAGCCAGAACTTTCCATCTAATGCCCTACAATTATATGGAAGCTGAAAAAAAAAAAATCTTAACTATCATTAGAAGGCAACAGGAATTTTCCTCCCTCAATGGAGACGATTTTGACATAGTTTGCTCTCTGAAATTAGACATAATCTGTAACACTTAACACCTGTTTTCTCTTTGCTATTGTGATATTGTAATAACTATTCATGACTTCTCATGAAAAAATACAGATTGAACTCTGGGCACTTCATAGAGTGATGATATTAGAGTAACAATATCAACTTATGCTTGAATGTGGCTACAAAAAAGAGTTGATATTCATCTTTGACAAAAACTATGAAAATAGACTATCTTTGATATAATAGAAAACCACTCTACACAGGAAAAATCAAACAGACGAAATTCTCAGAAGAAATTTTTTTGTGGAAAGAAGATAGGCTGATTGAATAATTGGAACAGAAAGCTATTTTTTTCCGTAATAAGCTTGTCTACACTGGCCTTCCTGGTGGCTCAGAGGGTCAAGAATCTGCCTACAATGCAGGAGATGAGGGTTCAGTCCCTGGGTGGGGAAGATGCCCTGGAGAAGGAAATGACAACCCACTCCAATACTCTTGCCTGGAGAATTCCATGGTCAGTGGACCCTGGTAGGCTACAGTCCATGGGTCGCAAAGAGTTGGACATGACTGAGCAACTAATGCTTTCACTTTCTTACCATCCTTTATAAATGCATTTTAAAACTGTACCATTTCAAAAATGACGTGAACAGCAAAAGCAAAATGGTGTTTTCAGGTCAAAATTAGAACACATAGATCACTAGATATCCAGAAAAAAATTTAAAAGAACACTAAAATTATATCTGCTTTCAGAGAAAAGAGATGAGGATGGGACTTCTCAATTTAGCACACCATGCAAAGGACCAGTATGATGTTGTCTGGCCTGAATTAAGTTTGATTTAAATTTCAAGAGAGAAATTTCTAAGAATAGATGCATAAATTCATTATGAATTCTATTAAATTCACTATTTACTATTGAACATTCATGAAATTATTTATCTTGACTATAATTTCAGGTGTAACTTCTTGTTTCATCAATTTTTAAACACATGGCAAAATTAAAAAATTGTAACTATGTATGCTGCTGTATGTAAATTAGACATACTGTCTAGTTATTGTTATGTTGTACACTTAAAACTAACATAATGTTATATACCAATTTAATACTCATAAAAAATTTAAGCACATCTTCAAATATATGAAAATTATATGATTGATAAAACACAATTTGAAACATTTTAAAGATCCCAGAGGTAGATAATATAATATGTAAGCATTCTAAGTAATACTGAATCTCCATCATAAATCCCAAAAAAACTGGGCACTTCATAGAGTGATGATATTAGAGTAACAATATCAACTTATGCTTGAATGTGGCTACAAAAAAGAGTTGATATTCATCTTTGACAAAAACTATGAAAATAGACTATCTTTGATATAATAGAAAACCACTCTACACAGGAAAAATCAAACAGACGAAATTCTCAGAAGAAATTTTTTTGTGGAAAGAAGATAGGCTGATTGAATAATTGGAACAGAAAGCTATTTTTTTCCGTAATAAGCTTGTCTACACTGGCCTTCCTGGTGGCTCAGAGGGTCAAGAATCTGCCTACAATGCAGGAGATGAGGGTTCAGTCCCTGGGTGGGGAAGATGCCCTGGAGAAGGAAATGACAACCCACTCCAATACTCTTGCCTGGAGAATTCCATGGTCAGTGGACCCTGGTAGGCTACAGTCCATGGGTCGCAAAGAGTTGGACATGACTGAGCAACTAATGCTTTCACTTTCTTACCATCCTTTATAAATGCATTTTAAAACTGTACCATTTCAAAAATGACGTGAACAGCAAAAGCAAAATGGTGTTTTCAGGTCAAAATTAGAACACATAGATCACTAGATATCCAGAAAAAAATTTAAAAGAACACTAAAATTATATCTGCTTTCAGAGAAAAGAGATGAGGATGGGACTTCTCAATTTAGCACACCATGCAAAGGACCAGTATGATGTTGTCTGGCCTGAATTAAGTTTGATTTAAATTTCAAGAGAGAAATTTCTAAGAATAGATGCATAAATTCATTATGAATTCTATTAAATTCACTATTTACTATTGAACATTCATGAAATTATTTATCTTGACTATAATTTCAGGTGTAACTTCTTGTTTCATCAATTTTTAAACACATGGCAAAATTAAAAAATTGTAACTATGTATGCTGCTGTATGTAAATTAGACATACTGTCTAGTTATTGTTATGTTGTACACTTAAAACTAACATAATGTTATATACCAATTTAATACTCATAAAAAATTTAAGCACATCTTCAAATATATGAAAATTATATGATTGATAAAACACAATTTGAAACATTTTAAAGATCCCAGAGGTAGATAATATAATATGTAAGCATTCTAAGTAATACTGAATCTCCATCATACAACACTTCTGCCCCAAGAAACGTCTAAATAAGTTGTTTACAGATATAACGATGTTGGTTTCTGCAGGCTCCATCCAAAATATTTCCCTTTGGGCTATAGGTTATGCAGTTCTTTGAATTTACAGATTTTAAGAAAGGAATGCTGCAATAAAGAAGAAATTTTTAATGAGAATGTTCATGGATGATGTTCTTGCTGAATGCTAGACACGTGGAATGTTTAAAAGCATTTGAATGAGATATTACCATCTTGAGTCATCTTTTTCATTCAAGTCACTTTCCACAATTTCAGAGTACAATGTTACCAAAACACAGTTTGCTCAATAATTGATAGTATTGTGATTGGATTTTTATGTTGTTGTTTTTGCTTTCAGGGATTTTGATATGTGTTTTACTTTGCTTCTATGTTGTTTAAAGCTGTATTAGCTAAGTCTAGTCCAGGAAAAATCAGATTATAAAATTTCTCATCACATGATGCTGTTAAATCTCATATTTAAGAATGAAAATGAGATTTGAAGTTTATAAATCTACAGAAAATAAACCCAGAATATTTGAGACATGGGGCATCCTGAGAATATTGGGCTTCACCAGAATAAGAAAAATAATGGATATACTATTTTCTCTGGACTATTCCTGTGCATGTGAGAATCTGTGCATGTACATACATATCCAAGCACTTGTACTAAGGCAGGAAACAATGTGTCAAAAGATCTTCTAGAGTCACAAATTGAGTAGCTTCATGTCAACTAAGCACACACTTGCACGTTGTGGATGGCGTTAAAATTGTATTCTGTTGCATCTATTCTCTTTTCCATATTCTCATGCCCTAAATCAGATATCTTAGTTATACTGGTCCTGGATGCTAAGTTCTCTGATCAGGTCAAGGATAAACTGAAAAAAAAAAAAAAAAGAAAATGGTTTTGATACTAGAAACTTACAGATCTTGGGAGAGAGTAGAATTGTCCTCCCACAACCAGGTACTATATTCTTCACTGTAAGAGAGCCCAATCCAGTAGAAATATGAATTGTGCTTCATAAAACCCTGCTCAGAAACAGAGATCAACATATTAATCTATTTTGAATCTACTCTAGGAATCATGGGTATCAGTGTCTAGCCTCAGTTTATCAATTATATAAACTAAAATCATGTTTAACTTCTAATTTGGGAGGTATAGTCAGTCACTTGCCTACTATTTCTCATTCATTAAATCCATTCATTTATGGAAGAAAAATACCACAAAATCTCACTTCTTTAAGGAATGAAAAATGTCATAAAGGTGTTAGAGTTTTCATGGAACACTTCTTTCACAGGGGATTGATTATCAAATCTGTTCCCAAATAAACAGCGTCTTGAGGGCTAAATATTACCACAGATCCTCCAGGAAACTAGAGAACTTTTTTTGGAGAATTTTTATGTTGTTGTTTTTGCTTTCAGGGATTTTGATATGTGTTTTACTTTGCTTCTATGTTGTTTAAAGCTGTATTAGCTAAGTCTAGTCCAGGAAAAATCAGATTATAAAATTTCTCATCACATGATGCTGTTAAATCTCATATTTAAGAATGAAAATGAGATTTGAAGTTTATAAATCTACAGAAAATAAACCCAGAATATTTGAGACATGGGGCATCCTGAGAATATTGGGCTTCACCAGAATAAGAAAAATAATGGATATACTATTTTCTCTGGACTATTCCTGTGCATGTGAGAATCTGTGCATGTACATACATATCCAAGCACTTGTACTAAGGCAGGAAACAATGTGTCAAAAGATCTTCTAGAGTCACAAATTGAGTAGCTTCATGTCAACTAAGCACACACTTGCACGTTGTGGATGGCGTTAAAAATTGTATTCTGTTGCATCTATTCTCTTTTCCATATTCTCATGCCCTAAATCAGATATCTTAGTTATACTGGTCCTGGATGCTAAGTTCTCTGATCAGGTCAAGGATAAACTGAAAAAAAAAAAAAAAAGAAAATGGTTTTGATACTAGAAACTTACAGATCTTGGGAGAGAGTAGAATTGTCCTCCCACAACCAGGTACTATATTCTTCACTGTAAGAGAGCCCAATCCAGTAGAAATATGAATTGTGCTTCATAAAACCCTGCTCAGAAACAGAGATCAACATATTAATCTATTTTGAATCTACTCTAGGAATCATGGGTATCAGTGTCTAGCCTCAGTTTATCAATTATATAAACTAAAATCATGTTTAACTTCTAATTTGGGAGGTATAGTCAGTCACTTGCCTACTATTTCTCATTCATTAAATCCATTCATTTATGGAAGAAAAAATACCACAAAAATCTCACTTCTTTAAGGAATGAAAAATGTCATAAAGGTGTTAGAGTTTTCATGGAACACTTCTTTCACAGGGGATTGATTATCAAATCTGTTCCCAAATAAACAGCGTCTTGAGGGCTAAATATTACCACAGATCCTCCAGGAAACTAGAGAACTTTTTTTGGAGAATTTTTTATTAAGAAGTATTGTTTAATAATATTCTATATATTCATATCAGATTATATCCAAGAGTGGTAACAAAAGCTGTTTAATTACAAAATCAGTTATAAATTCAATTAAAGAACTAAAAATTCAAAGTTGTTGAGTGAAAATAATGACCTATTATTTCTTATTTGAACATCTCTAAACAGTTTCTTGTACTTTATCTGTCGGCATTCCTATAATGTAAATCTTTGAGAAATTTTGGGTCAATTTTATGATGATTTCAGAGTATAGGAAATTAGTTCTAATATAACCATTCATTTACTATTTGAGTAAGGACTTGAATCAAAGTATTCAGCTTACTTAGATAATATATTTTCCTAGGTCAAAGAAAACATAGAAAATCAGAATTAAATACTTACCAGTTCATTTATATTTTGTATCTGAAGTAGAGTGGAATTATGAGAAACACAAAAATCTCTACTGCCTTTCCACGTTTTTAAATCATCAGAAACAAAATAACATTTGCATTGGTGGCCAATCCACTTTTCTTGGCAAGAACAGCAGCCAGATCCTAAGAGAGGAAAAAAATGGCTGGATAATGTTGGCAATCCAATTTTCTTTCCGTGGTACTCATTCAAAAATCATGTTATTTATTAATCATATCTATAAATATTCTTTGAAAATTGACTGCATACACTGCACATCAGTAGATATTTATCTGAACAATCCAGACATGACCCTTTTTCCTCATGGAGATTATATTCTAGAGACAGAGTTGAATTACACAAATTTGATCTTTATGAATTATACTTAATGATAATCTGGGTAAGTATACACAAAAAATTCAGTATGTTAAAATACAGTGCAGCAGATTGTAGGATGTGAGGCTATTAGAAGAACCTTTTTTTGAGGAAGTAACCCATAGTTGATTTCTGCTGTGTAGTTAAAAGTAAACTAGAGGAAAGAAAAAGTAAAAGGAAGAAATCATTTTAGTGTATTCCCTGAGTAAGGGGAAAATTCTGGATATTTTACTTTCAAAATGATGATAAATAAAATGATTCGCTAGAATTCTGACCATCCAGTATACTAGTGATTGTGTCTTTAGTACCTACCATCCTCAGGGATGAAAGTTACATGACATGGTACACACTCAAATCTTTGTCACTTGAGTGGTACCAAGGGTGTAGAGTAGAATGGTGGTTGCCAAGGACTGGGATTTGGGGAAATAGAGATGCTGATCAAAAGGTACACGGACATGGTGATAATTGACTTTTTTTGAACATCTCTAAACAGTTTCTTGTACTTTATCTGTCGGCATTCCTATAATGTAAATCTTTGAGAAATTTTGGGTCAATTTTATGATGATTTCAGAGTATAGGAAATTAGTTCTAATATAACCATTCATTTACTATTTGAGTAAGGACTTGAATCAAAGTATTCAGCTTACTTAGATAATATATTTTCCTAGGTCAAAGAAAACATAGAAAATCAGAATTAAATACTTACCAGTTCATTTATATTTTGTATCTGAAGTAGAGTGGAATTATGAGAAACACAAAAATCTCTACTGCCTTTCCACGTTTTTAAATCATCAGAAACAAAATAACATTTGCATTGGTGGCCAATCCACTTTTCTTGGCAAGAACAGCAGCCAGATCCTAAGAGAGGAAAAAAATGGCTGGATAATGTTGGCAATCCAATTTTCTTTCCGTGGTACTCATTCAAAAATCATGTTATTTATTAATCATATCTATAAATATTCTTTGAAAATTGACTGCATACACTGCACATCAGTAGATATTTATCTGAACAATCCAGACATGACCCTTTTTCCTCATGGAGATTATATTCTAGAGACAGAGTTGAATTACACAAATTTGATCTTTATGAATTATACTTAATGATAATCTGGGTAAGTATACACAAAAAATTCAGTATGTTAAAATACAGTGCAGCAGATTGTAGGATGTGAGGCTATTAGAAGAACCTTTTTTTGAGGAAGTAACCCATAGTTGATTTCTGCTGTGTAGTTAAAAGTAAACTAGAGGAAAGAAAAAGTAAAAGGAAGAAATCATTTTAGTGTATTCCCTGAGTAAGGGGAAAATTCTGGATATTTTACTTTCAAAATGATGATAAATAAAATGATTCGCTAGAATTCTGACCATCCAGTATACTAGTGATTGTGTCTTTAGTACCTACCATCCTCAGGGATGAAAGTTACATGACATGGTACACACTCAAATCTTTGTCACTTGAGTGGTACCAAGGGTGTAGAGTAGAATGGTGGTTGCCAAGGACTGGGATTTGGGGGAAATAGGGAGATGCTGATCAAAAGGTACACGGGAATTCCCTGGTGGTCCAGTGGTTAAAGCTCAATGCTTTCACTGCTGAGGACCTATGTCCAATCTGTAGTAAGGCAAGTAAAATCCCAAAGGCTGCAAGGCAAGGCCAAAAACAACTGTTTTTAAATAAAAACTTTCAGTTAGAAGATGAATTCACTCTTCCCTGGTGGCTCAGATGGTAAAGTATCTACCTGCAATGTGGGAGACCCAAGTTCAATCCCTGGTTCAGGAAGATCCCCTGGAGGAGGAAACGGCAACCCACTCCAGTATTCTTGCCTGGGAAATCCCATGGATGGAGGAGCCTAGTGGACCATAATCCATGCAGTTACAAAGAGTCAGACATGACTTAATGCCTAAACAACAGTTTCCTTATTGTTTAAATATGCAAATGATTTGCACTTGATAAAATTTAATAAGTCCTTAAGTGAACAATGAAAGAAGACTATCCTACAATTAGTGGATAAATTTTTATGACTATAATATTCCATCAAGCTTCTGTGTGAGAAAAACAAAAAACTATTTATTTCATTCTCTACCAACATGAGCGATTTCCAAAGTAGGGACCCTACCTTCCTGGAGATCTGTGGAAGGTCCAGGCTGAACACGTTGCTTAGTAAGTGCTGTAAGAGATGATTAGAAGTTTACTTCATCAGCCATAACTTTGTGAAATAACAAAATACAACACATTGGTAAAATACTTTTATTGAAAGATAGTTTCATTATAATTTCGATCTTTTTATATAGACTTGACTATAAAAACTTACAAAGTTCCAACACAACTCCAAACATAGCCATCAATAGAAGGCACATTATTCCTAAGATCCCAGAAATCAACCTCCATGGAGTGCTCTGAAAACCTATAAAGAAAAATAGGATAATGATTTAAAGAACAAACACAGGAGTTCTTAAAAGCAGACATCAGTGAGAGAATCCAAAAAGTTCTTTGGTTGATAACCAGATCATTTTGCCAGTAAAATGTTGGAAAATATAGTCTATTGAGAATTCTACCCAGTACCGACATTTCTATATGATATATTTTACTCTTCATTGAAATTATGCATATCTGATCCTTTTTATCAGCTCTGTCACAGTACAATATATTTACCATTTAGTTTTTAATTTGAAAAGAAGTTTAGAGATCTATAGTAAAAAGAGATCAAAAGGCACTGAGCTCTGTTTTATGGACTTATATATTAATAACAAACTTATTTTGGCAACAAAATAACAAGAAAAACACAAATAACAAAAAATAACAAGAAAATAACAGCAACAAATAAAAACAAATAACAACAACAGTAACCAAAAAAAAAAAAAATCACAAGATAGAGCAAATGGTTCTCATTGGTAGATAAGAAAACTTAGGATAATTTTCCAATTAATTTAGATCCTAATCAGGATTTAGAGCTACCCTTGTCAGAATCTACTCTTTAAATCTGTGGGGAAAATGTCACAAAAGCATTTCTAAGTTATAGAATAAGGAATTAGAAAATTAAAGTAAAAAGTGCTGATCCATGGGAAGCTTGAAACTGTATACATTTTTCTTAACACATTGCCCCCAAATTAGCCATACCTGTGAGAGATATTTTTGTTTTTTGTTTTTTTCTTTTATGACTTGGGCAGCACATACCTGCCATGTGAGCTGTTGTCCAGTGTTGACATAGGTAAGTCACTGTGGATGCTTGTTCAGGTTCAGTGAGGTTCGATCACAGAGCTAAGTTGCAGGCTAAAGAAACCTGAATGTTATAAAAAAAATTTTAAAAAAGAAAAATTGTGTATCAAAATGTGCTTGAATCTTCTGCTGATGAGGCATGGATGTGCAGTGTGAACAGAGGCAGTAAAATCATTGTCTTCTAAAACACTCTGGAACCGCAATACAGGAAACTCTCACTAAACTTGCACAATGCAGACTCTCTGACTATCACAAAATAAGGTCAGAGGAAAATTTTTTTTAATGTTTGAACATCAAAGTCATCTTAAAAATTACTTGGAAAATGGAATACATGGGCAAATGAAAGGTAAATTTATTAAGTATAAAATTAGACATCAGTGAGAGAATCCAAAAAGTTCTTTGGTTGATAACCAGATCATTTTGCCAGTAAAATGTTGGAAAATATAGTCTATTGAGAATTCTACCCAGTACCGACATTTCTATATGATATATTTTACTCTTCATTGAAATTATGCATATCTGATCCTTTTTATCAGCTCTGTCACAGTACAATATATTTACCATTTAGTTTTTAATTTGAAAAGAAGTTTAGAGATCTATAGTAAAAAGAGATCAAAAGGCACTGAGCTCTGTTTTATGGACTTATATATTAATAACAAACTTATTTTGGCAACAAAATAACAAGAAAAACACAAATAACAAAAAATAACAAGAAAATAACAGCAACAAATAAAAACAAATAACAACAACAGTAACCAAAAAAAAAAAAAAAATCACAAGATAGAGCAAATGGTTCTCATTGGTAGATAAGAAAACTTAGGATAATTTTCCAATTAATTTAGATCCTAATCAGGATTTAGAGCTACTCTTGTCAGAATCTACTCTTTAAATCTGTGGGGAAAATGTCACAAAAGCATTTCTAAGTTATAGAATAAGGAATTAGAAAATTAAAGTAAAAAGTGCTGATCCATGGGAAGCTTGAAACTGTATACATTTTTCTTAACACATTGCCCCCAAATTAGCCATACCTGTGAGAGATATTTTTGTTTTTTGTTTTTTTCTTTTATGACTTGGGCAGCACATACCTGCCATGTGAGCTGTTGTCCAGTGTTGACATAGGTAAGTCACTGTGGATGCTTGTTCAGGTTCAGTGAGGTTCGATCACAGAGCTAAGTTGCAGGCTAAAGAAACCTGAATGTTATAAAAAAAATTTTAAAAAAGAAAAATTGTGTATCAAAATGTGCTTGAATCTTCTGCTGATGAGGCATGGATGTGCAGTGTGAACAGAGGCAGTAAAATCATTGTCTTCTAAAACACTCTGGAACCGCAATACAGGAAACTCTCACTAAACTTGCACAATGCAGACTCTCTGACTATCACAAAATAAGGTCAGAGGAAAATTTTTTTTAATGTTTGAACATCAAAGTCATCTTAAAAATTACTTGGAAAATGGAATACATGGGCAAATGAAAGGTAAATTTATTAAGTATAAAAAATTCCACGCAGGAGTTTCCATTTTTAATGATAAAAATATTTATTATTTACTTCTTGTCAAACACAGATTAAAGCATGTGACATATATTAGCTTATTTATCCCTGAACATGACAATAATAAAGACAAGTAAATATACTTATTTAACTTATGAGAAAGGTAAGGTATAGTAAAGCTGAGTACTAGTCTGAGGTCACATGTTTGAAACCCTGGTAGTCTTTCTCTAGAGTACACATGAGGTAGATTTCAAATTAAGCCTTTCTCTTCCTCCGTCTATATGTTTTGTTGATTTTCCTGTATCTTCTTTAGTACTGAGTGGTTGGAACTTCCCATCTCTTATTCTGTGTTTTTCATTCTTGCCTTATGGACCCAAATATAGAGGGCAAAATAAAAATGGCAGAATCAGAGGAACTTCTCTCTTCTTCTCCTCCTTCTTTTTTTTCTCACTCTCTCCATTTCTAGCTCAGTGATAAAATCCACAAAGATTGGTTCAGTTCAACAATGTAAATATCAGGTTACAAATAAGATAACAATGCGCTCATGCATATATACAAACAAGATATAGATAGATAGATGAACAGATAGGTAGAGATATATACATATATATACACACACATTTGTATATGTGTTCAGTTGCTCAGTCGTGTCTGACTCTTTGAAGCCCCATTGACTGTAGCCTACAAGACTCCTCTCTCCATGGGATTCTCCAGGCAAGAATACTGGAGTGGGTTGCCATGCCCTCCTCCAGGGGATTTTCCCAACCCAGGGATAGAACTCATGTCTCCAGCATCTGCGGCATTGTGGATGTATTCTTTACTGCTAAGTCACCAAGGAAGTCAAATGGCTAAAGAGGATTTTATATGTGTATAAAATATACACATCTATACATATCACATCCCCTTTAATTCTCTCTTAACTGTCAAGCCTAGTTGATTGATCCCTTTTGAACAAGGGCAGTTGAAATCATTGTCTTCTAAAACACTCTGGAACCGCAATACAGGAAACTCTCACTAAACTTGCACAATGCAGACTCTCTGACTATCACAAAATAAGGTCAGAGGAAAATTTTTTTTAATGTTTGAACATCAAAGTCATCTTAAAAATTACTTGGAAAATGGAATACATGGGCAAATGAAAGGTAAATTTATTAAGTATAAAAAATTCCACGCAGGAGTTTCCATTTTTAATGATAAAAATATTTATTATTTACTTCTTGTCAAACACAGATTAAAGCATGTGACATATATTAGCTTATTTATCCCTGAACATGACAATAATAAAGACAAGTAAATATACTTATTTAACTTATGAGAAAGGTAAGGTATAGTAAAGCTGAGTACTAGTCTGAGGTCACATGTTTGAAACCCTGGTAGTCTTTCTCTAGAGTACACATGAGGTAGATTTCAAATTAAGCCTTTCTCTTCCTCCGTCTATATGTTTTGTTGATTTTCCTGTATCTTCTTTAGTACTGAGTGGTTGGAACTTCCCATCTCTTATTCTGTGTTTTTCATTCTTGCCTTATGGACCCAAATATAGAGGGCAAAATAAAAATGGCAGAATCAGAGGAACTTCTCTCTTCTTCTCCTCCTTCTTTTTTTTTCTCACTCTCTCTCTCCATTTCTAGCTCAGTGATAAAATCCACAAAGATTGGTTCAGTTCAACAATGTAAATATCAGGTTACAAATAAGATAACAATGCGCTCATGCATATATACAAACAAGATATAGATAGATAGATGAACAGATAGGTAGAGATATATACATATATATACACACACATTTGTATATGTGTTCAGTTGCTCAGTCGTGTCTGACTCTTTGAAGCCCCATTGACTGTAGCCTACAAGACTCCTCTCTCCATGGGATTCTCCAGGCAAGAATACTGGAGTGGGTTGCCATGCCCTCCTCCAGGGGATTTTCCCAACCCAGGGATAGAACTCATGTCTCCAGCATCTGCGGCATTGTGGATGTATTCTTTACTGCTAAGTCACCAAGGAAGTCAAATGGCTAAAGAGGATTTTATATGTGTATAAAATATACACATCTATACATATCACATCCCCTTTAATTCTCTCTTAACTGTCAAGCCTAGTTGATTGATCCCTTTTTGAACAAGGGCAGTTGAAATGTTTTTGTACCAGTTTCCCTACCATTAATCTCCACTCGAAGTAGATGTTATCACTCCTCCAACCCCATTCCTTAGAATATTTGTTAACTATGGCCAATCAATGTGTGCAGATTTTCCCTCCTAGAACTAGTGAAAGCTTTCCTGCTCTCACACACTGCAGTCGAGTGCTGAGGAATTCTCACCAAAATGGCCCTCAACCAGGAAGTCTCAGGATTTGCTCTAGCCCAGCGACTGCGACTGTGATGCAATTCTGAACACTGTGTTTTTTCCCATTTCCCAGAATCATTCAGCAGCGTTAGGCTCCAGTCTCCTCCTCTAGTATCTGGATTAAGAGAATGACCTTTACTGTGTTCTTGCATCTCTTTTCTGTATTAACCCTCCGTCCCTTTATCCACACACATTCCAAATACACTTTTCACTCATGCCTTTACTGGGGAGGGAGGGAGTGTCTGATGCAGAGAGAACCCAGACTGAAAATCCACTGAAATGTCAGCTTCACTTAAGTGTTTGTTTGTTAACTGTTATATGTCCTTACAGAACATTCAGGTCTCTCTGCAGGACCTCCTCTTCCCCTAGTGTCCAGTACAACAACTGCAACTTTTCTCCCCTGTAGCTTATTCAAAGCCTATGATGACTCCAATAACTAAAGACCAGTCAAATCTGAACAGAGTCAGAGAAAATTAATGAATATCCGTTTAATTTCAAATAGTGAGGTCTTTTCCTTTCCTATCATTGTATAATTAAAGTGTTTCAGAATATAGTAATGGTACACATTTCAGGGGTTCCAAATGAGAAATTTATTTTGATCTCATGACCTGGAAAATATGTGCATTCACTGAGTGGAAAGAAAATTGCTAGCGTCAAATTGCAAATGATTTGTTTTTTAAGGGAGAGGAAGAATTCCCTGGGGAAAGGAAAAAAAAAAAAGGATTCTGAACTAATACAAGCATTGACACATTGTGTGGTGAAATGAAATTATACATGCCTCAATTGTGTTATTGTGTTATTTCAGTGCTTAAAATATACAATTAGAGGCAAAAATAAGAATATCAATCCAGGTTTCTGTTATATACATGTACAACATCATAAAAGTGAGTTTTACAGCATGTGACATGTACTACTTAGGGAAAATTTTTACTGAATTGATCAGGAGAAAAAAGAAGTGAATGACTCCTTTACTGGGAAGAATAAGCAAAACAAAACAAAACAGCAACAACAAAAAAACAAGAAAATGCACAAAGTGTTGAATTAAAGTGACTAGAATATAAATTATTTTTGTTTTGAGAAAAATTGGGAAACAATCACTGTGTGAACCAGGGTTTCAAAGCAGGAGGGTCAAATTAAGATTAGCAAACACTGTAAGATTGGAAAATTAAAAAAATAATTCTTCTTAATTTTTATACTTTAAATAGAGACACAAACTTTTATCAACAATATAAATGGTTTTAATTGTATAGAACAAGGAGATAGAATAGAGATGGATGCATTTCACTGTCTCCTAGAAGTAGAGAAATGAGCATGATTTATTAAAATATGTTTCCATTTTAGTCAGATGAGATTTGAATTTTTGCTAAGAAAATACATAAGCTGTTTGTTACAGACACAATAGTTTCTTTTTTAAATTTCCTTTTCCCTACACTCTAGAGGATGATAAAAAAGAGACTCTGTGTGTGTGTGTGTGTGTGTGTGTGTGTGCATGTGTTTGTGTGTCTGTATATGTGCCGAGTTGTTTCAGTCATGTCCTACTCTTTAGGACCCCATGGACTGTAGCCCACCAGGCTCCTCTGTCCATGGGATTCTCCAGGCAAGAATATTGGAGTAGGTTGCCATGTCCTCCTCCAGGTTATCTTCCCAACTCAGGGACTGAACCCAGGTCTCCTGCAATGCAGGCAGATTTTTTACACTGAGTCACTGGGGAAGTCTGTGTATGGGCATACTAGTATGCAAATTAGTATGAGTCTAACATATGCATGGGCACAGCAACTTTCTTTGAGCTTGCTAGGGCAAACTAGGTAGAGATGAATTATTATCCTGTTTCTCTTCTTGTCTCAAATTTCAGACCCTTAGACTTTCTGTGTAGTGCAATTCTATGAAATGCAAATTATCTTCGTCAGATCTTAAGGTAGACTTAAAAAAAGAAGCAGAATAGCATCATAACTACAAGATACTTAACAAATTGTAGGAAAAAGCAGAACCACCCTCCCAAAAACAGGTGCCAGCTGAGTGTCTGATCCAGGAAAAAGGTGGTAGGGAGTTCAGAAAAGCCCTTGTTGGAAACAGTCAGGCACATAATATGAATCTCAATCCCTGCCCCTCCACCTCCATGACAAAAAAGAAAAAAATGTATAGTTTTGTTTATGCAACTCTGGGCACTTTGCATTTTAATAAAGTAAATATATGATGTCAGAATCAGTCATTCAACTTCTGGGTTCAGAGTTACTTTTTCTTGAAAGGAATAATCCCATGGCTCTTCTTTCTCCTGACCAGAGGCAGAGGAGAAGAAGCTAATGATGTAATGGGGAGAGGGTGGAGTAAGATCACAAAGAGGTCAGAGGGGCAGGACTGAGTGCTGCCTACGGGAAAGAATGTGTTGTGAGTAGAGAGGCTGCATTGGGTGACACTCATCTGTCACTTGATTTGGCACGACTCTTCATCAATCATTGATTGATGATTCCATTGATGATTTAGCTTCTTGAATCATTATAGAAAACAGGTAAACACCTGAAGATGATTCATCCTCTATGTGGGAGGGTATTACTCATTTCCTCCCCTTAAACCATATCTTAGCTATTCATATTATTTGGAGATAATTTTCCTTTGAAAGAGATAGGATCCATCCTATTTTACAGCTCTGTTTATTGCAACATCCAAATACACCTCATAAGCTCTTAACAACAACAACAATAAAACAGAATGGAGCCCTCCTAATGGTCAGTTAGAAAAAAATACTTCTAGCCTTGATTTTGTTAGATTCCAAAATTCATCTTGGGCTAGAAATGTAAAAACTCCTCTCTATACTTTTACAGAGAAAGCTAATTTAAAGTAGTTTTGGGTATGAGTCTAACATATGCATGGGCACAGCAACTTTCTTTGAGCTTGCTAGGGCAAACTAGGTAGAGATGAATTATTATCCTGTTTCTCTTCTTGTCTCAAATTTCAGACCCTTAGACTTTCTGTGTAGTGCAATTCTATGAAATGCAAATTATCTTCGTCAGATCTTAAGGTAGACTTAAAAAAAGAAGCAGAATAGCATCATAACTACAAGATACTTAACAAATTGTAGGAAAAGCAGAACCACCCTCCCAAAAACAGGTGCCAGCTGAGTGTCTGATCCAGGAAAAGGTGGTAGGAGTTCAGAAAAGCCCTTGTTGGAAACAGTCAGGCACATAATATGAATCTCAATCCCTGCCCCTCCACCTCCATGACAAAAAAGAAAAAAATGTATAGTTTTGTTTATGCAACTCTGGGCACTTTGCATTTTAATAAAGTAAATATATGATGTCAGAATCAGTCATTCAACTTCTGGGTTCAGAGTTACTTTTTCTTGAAAGGAATAATCCCATGGCTCTTCTTTCTCCTGACCAGAGGCAGAGGAGAAGAAGCTAATGATGTAATGGGGAGAGGGTGGAGTAAGATCACAAAGAGGTCAGAGGGGCAGGACTGAGTGCTGCCTACGGGAAAGAATGTGTTGTGAGTAGAGAGGCTGCATTGGGTGACACTCATCTGTCACTTGATTTGGCACGACTCTTCATCAATCATTGATTGATGATTCCATTGATGATTCAGCTTCTTGAATCATTATAGAAAACAGGTAAACACCTGAAGATGATTCATCCTCTATGTGGGAGGGTATTACTCATTTCCTCCCCTTAAACCATATCTTAGCTATTCATATTATTTGGAGATAATTTTCCTTTGAAAGAGATAGTATCCATCCTATTTTACAGCTCTGTTTATTGCAACATCCAAATACACCTCATAAGCTCTTAACAACAACAACAATAAAACAGAATGGAGCCCTCCTAATGGTCAGTTAGAAAAAAATACTTCTAGCCTTGATTTTGTTAGATTCCAAAATTCATCTTGGGCTAGAAATGTAAAAACTCCTCTCTATACTTTTACAGAGAAAGCTAATTAAAGTAGAAAAATTGGAATAAGGATCAGTTTCCCCCTTGGAGGCAGGACTAGAGTGATGACAAACAGAAAACAGAATTATTGATTTTCCCAATAGCCTTGACTGTACTATGGAATTTTAAAGCACAAGCATATTTCACTTCTACAAAATAATAAAAGCAAAAGCAAATCATTTGTCTCCATGAAACAATTCATTATTTTAGGCTTCAAATCTTTTGAAAGATAACATTTACTAATCTGCATCTCTCATAGTATAACTTCAATTTATATCTTCTAATTCTCACTTTATTCAAGAGTTAAAATGGGTTTGGTATAGCAGTCACATTGTCTAACAAATAAATGAAGGGGTGTCTTTACAGTGGCGTAGTGTATGGTGAACTTGTGAAATCAGATTATATACTCTCAACTGTGTTATTAGTTCTTAAAATATACAATTAAATACAAACTACGAATATCAATCCAGATTTCTAAAAATATATGTGTAACATTATCATAATACTGAGTTTTACAGCATATGACATGCGATTCTTAACAAAAGTGCTTACTGGGACGTTCTGGGGGAAGAGATGTGAATGACTCCTTTACTGAGAACAATAAACAAAAATATCCAAGAAAAAAATGCTGAATTTAATTGACCAGAACATAAATTATTTTTATTTTGAGAAAAATTGGCAGGTAGTCACATGAACCATGACTTCAAATTGAGTTTAACAAAACACAATACAATTAGAAAATTTAAAAATAATTTTTCTTAATCTTTATATTTTGGGTAGAAGCACATGCATTGTATCAAAAACAATATAAATCATTTCAAATATACTTATATAATATTTATTGGGGCCTCCTTAGTGACTCAGATGGTAAAGAACCTGCCTGTAATCCAAGAGACCTTGGTTTGATCATGGGTGGGAAAAAAACCTGTGGAGAAAGAAATGGCAACCAACCCCAGTACTCTTGCATAGGAAATCCCATGGACAGAGGAGCCTGGTGGACTATGATCCATGGGGTTGCAGAGTTGGACATGACTGAGTGAATATTTATCACAAGGAGATAAAATAGACATGCTTGCATTTCATATTCTAGAGATACAGAAATGAGCATGATTTATTAAAATAGAAAAGGTTTCCATATTTAGTCAGATGAGATTCAATTTTTTTCTAAGAAAATGGTTAAATAAGCTATTTGTTATAAATACAATAGTTTTGATATTTTAGTTTCCTTTTCCCTGCATTCTAGAGGGTGATTAAAAACTGGTGTTGTGTGTGTGTGTATAAGTTTATAACATTCCTTTTAAATTCAATCAAAACTATATTAATATTATGAAAATCACATGGGGGAGCAAAGGCAAAGCATTTCAAATATCTCGAGTGCAATGCATGTTTGCTTAGTCCAAATTAAACATTTGAAAGATGTTATAGTCTATCTTGTATTTTTCATAATATAACATAAGTGCCTTTTTCCTAAGTCAACCTTCATACCCAAATGTGAAGAGTTCAAGTTGTAGTACTATTGTATTTTGAGAAATAAAACATAAGAGGTTCCTTCCTCTTCCTGCTTCAATGTTATGAAAATCAATTTAGAGTTCTTTATTATTATTTAATTATTAAAGTATATTTAAAAAACAAAGCAAATAGAGATATCAGTACAAATTTCTTAAGATGTATGAAAGTGAAAGTGTTAGTTGCTCAGTCATATATGATTCTTTGTGACCCCATGGACTATAGCCTGCCAGGGTTCTCTGTCCTTGGAATTCTCCAGGCAAGAATACTGGAGTGGGTAGACATTCCCTTCTCTAGGAGATCTTCCCAAGGTAGGGATTGAATCTGGGTGGGTGTATATACTACATTTATATATATATAAAAAAAAGCGGGAGCGGGGAGAGGACCTGGGTTTTGATATCTCTGAGGTCAGGAAAATTCCTAAATTCAGGTCACAGGCATAAGAACTCGCTGTGTTCTCACCCCTTCTTTGATCCACTCAAAAACCCCTTAATTAAATGAACTGGTCCCTGTACCCCCTCAAGTGTAATTGTTCAGTATTTATCATATAGCTTTTAGGAAAATTTTTTGGGATTGATTCGAGATTAAAATCTTCAATGCACATGTAACTGTTTTTGTTTTGTTTTTGCTGATTGATAAGTGTAAGGGAAGAAAGATCTGTGAAGTAGAGAAACAAGACCATATATTTGTGTGATCAGGGCTTAGATTGCCTTTCTTTTGCAAAACACGAATGTAGTCTTGTGAGACCACATACTTGGTCAAAGACTTCCAATTGTTCTGCACAACTCAGTAGCATTAAGAGAAGACACAAATGTGAAACCCTGTGATGATGCACTTATGATGCATTTGAAGAAATTATTATATGGCACTTTCAACTCTAAATTAGAACAAAGAGATGCATAGATATCCAGAAAGAATTGAAAAAGAACATTAAAATTATTTTTACCTCCAGGAAAAAAGAGATGAGCATGGGACTTCTCAATCTAGAATGCCATATAAAGGGCTAATATGAGGTTGATATATATTACTTGGTAGGAGCTAAGTTTTATTTGGGCTTCCCTTGTGACTTAGATGGTAGAGAATCTACCTGAAGTACAGGAGACATAGATTCAATCCCTGGATTGGAAGATCTCCTGGAGAAGGAATGGCTACCCACTCCAGTATTCTTGACTGGAGAATTCCATGGCTTGTTCATGGGGTCGCAAAGAATTGGACATGACTGAGCATCTTTCACTTCCATTTTCAACTTTTATTTAAATTTCAGCAGAAAGACTTTCCAAGAATAGATGCATAATAAAATTCAGTATTTCCCATACACCTTAAATATTCATGACATATCTGGACTATGATTTCTAGTATAGGTACACAAGTTTCATCAATTTTAAAGTACATGGCCTAATTTAAAAATTGTAACTATACATGATGATGAATGTTAATTAGACTTACTGTATAGTTATAGTTGTTGTATACCTAAAACTAATATATCAATTATGTGTTAAAAATTTAAAACCATGTTTTCAAATATATGAAATTATATGATTGATATTACCCAATTTGAAACATTGCACATATCCCAGAAGTAGATAGTAATAATATTTTACCATTCTAACTGAGACTAAATCATCTAATCATTGCAGAACACTTCTGCCCCAAGAAACATCTAAATAAACCATTGTTTACAGATATAACTTTGTGGACTTTCACAGTCTTCAAATCCCAAAGTTTACTTTTAGGGAATCAATAAGTGTAAGGGAAGAAAGATCTGTGAAGTAGAGAAACAAGACCATATATTTGTGTGATCAGGGCTTAGATTGCCTTTCTTTTGCAAAACACGAATGTAGTCTTGTGAGACCACATACTTGGTCAAAGACTTCCAATTGTTCTGCACAACTCAGTAGCATTAAGAGAAGACACAAATGTGAAACCCTGTGATGATGCACTTATGATGCATTTGAAGAAATTATTATATGGCACTTTCAACTCTAAATTAGAACAAAGAGATGCATAGATATCCAGAAAGAATTGAAAAAGAACATTAAAATTATTTTTACCTCCAGGAAAAAAGAGATGAGCATGGGACTTCTCAATCTAGAATGCCATATAAAGGGCTAATATGAGGTTGATATATATTACTTGGTAGGAGCTAAGTTTTATTTGGGCTTCCCTTGTGACTTAGATGGTAGAGAATCTACCTGAAGTACAGGAGACATAGATTCAATCCCTGGATTGGAAGATCTCCTGGAGAAGGAATGGCTACCCACTCCAGTATTCTTGACTGGAGAATTCCATGGCTTGTTCATGGGGTCGCAAAGAATTGGACATGACTGAGCATCTTTCACTTCCATTTTCAACTTTTATTTAAATTTCAGCAGAAAGACTTTCCAAGAATAGATGCATAATAAAATTCAGTATTTCCCATACACCTTAAATATTCATGACATATCTGGACTATGATTTCTAGTATAGGTACACAAGTTTCATCAATTTTAAAGTACATGGCCTAATTTAAAAATTGTAACTATACATGATGATGAATGTTAATTAGACTTACTGTATAGTTATAGTTGTTGTATACCTAAAACTAATATATCAATTATGTTTTAAAAAATTTAAAACCATGTTTTCAAATATATGAAATTATATGATTGATATTACCCAATTTGAAACATTGCACATATCCCAGAAGTAGATAGTAATAATATTTTACCATTCTAACTGAGACTAAATCATCTAATCATTGCAGAACACTTCTGCCCCAAGAAACATCTAAATAAACCATTGTTTACAGATATAACTTTGTGGACTTTCACAGTCTTCATCCAAAGTACCTCCACTTGGGTTATACAATATGCAATTCTTTGAATTCATAGTATGAAATACAGAAAGTCTGCAATGAAGAAAAATCATTATTTATGAGAAAGTGAATGATCACATCTAGGGATAAATTCAAAAAGAACAGAAAAAAGTTTTGATGCCAGAAACCTACAGATCTTGGGAGAGAGTAGAATTATCTTCCCACAACCAGGCATGATGTTCTTCACTGTAAGAGAGCCCAATCCAATAAAATTTGTAACTGGAGTTCATAAAACCCTGCTTGGAAATAGAGACCAACATATTAGTATATTTCAGATCTACTCTAGGAAACATGTAATTTAAGACAATCAGTGCCTAGTATCAGATTCAGTTTTGCAATTCTATCAGGTTGGTACTAAAGTAATTGTGGTTTCAGACCATAAATTTTGAATCATTGTAACTAAGCTCAAACATATCTTTATTAATCAAATTAGGAACCATTACAACCAACCCATTTTTGCCAATGAGAAATAAGTTTGTTTATTCCTGTAGTGTAAAGATCCATGATTTGGTATTTGAGAAACCCTTGGGAAGCATTTTATGCATCCTGCTGGTTGTGGAGGCATTTTCCCTGCAAAAATTTGTGGAGATGCTTGAATAAGTGGCAATTGGTTGTCAAGAAGTCAGATGAGTATGGCAGACGAGGCAAAACTTTGTAGCCCAATTGGTTCATCTTTTGAAGTGTTAGTTGTACGACCTGTGGTTAGGAGTTGTCATGGAGAATTGGGCCCTTTCTGTTAACCAATGCCAGCTTCAGACATTGTGGGTTTTGGTGCATCTCAGTGATCTATTGAGCATACTTCTCAGATGCAATGATTTTGCCAGGATTCAGAGACCTGTTGCTCTCTGGGCAGCAGACCACCGAACAGTGACCATGACCTTTTATGGCTCAAGTTTGGCTTTGGGGAGTGCTTTCAAGCTTGAGTTCTTGGGCAGGTTCTCCTATAGTGGTAAGAGGATCAGCATTGATGATGTATCAGTTGATCGTTGCCATTCTAACAGATAAATCATATAATCCTTGCAGAACACTTCTGCCCCAAGAAACATCTAAATAAACCATTGTTTACAGATATAACTTTGTGGACTTTCACAGTCTTCATCCAAAGTACCTCCACTTGGGTTATACAATATGCAATTCTTTGAATTCATAGTATGAAATACAGAAAGTCTGCAATGAAGAAAAATCATTATTTATGAGAAAGTGAATGATCACATCTAGGGATAAATTCAAAAAGAACAGAAAAAAGTTTTGATGCCAGAAACCTACAGATCTTGGGAGAGAGTAGAATTATCTTCCCACAACCAGGCATGATGTTCTTCACTGTAAGAGAGCCCAATCCAATAAAATTTGTAACTGGAGTTCATAAAACCCTGCTTGGAAATAGAGACCAACATATTAGTATATTTCAGATCTACTCTAGGAAACATGTAATTTAAGACAATCAGTGCCTAGTATCAGATTCAGTTTTGCAATTCTATCAGGTTGGTACTAAAGTAATTGTGGTTTCAGACCATAAATTTTGAATCATTGTAACTAAGCTCAAACATATCTTTATTAATCAAATTAGGAACCATTACAACCAACCCATTTTTGCCAATGAGAAATAAGTTTGTTTATTCCTGTAGTGTAAAGATCCATGATTTGGTATTTGAGAAACCCTTGGGAAGCATTTTATGCATCCTGCTGGTTGTGGAGGCATTTTCCCTGCAAAAATTTGTGGAGATGCTTGAATAAGTGGCAATTGGTTGTCAAGAAGTCAGATGAGTATGGCAGACGAGGCAAAACTTTGTAGCCCAATTGGTTCATCTTTTGAAGTGTTAGTTGTACGACCTGTGGTTAGGAGTTGTCATGGAGAATTGGGCCCTTTCTGTTAACCAATGCCAGCTTCAGACATTGTGGGTTTTGGTGCATCTCAGTGATCTATTGAGCATACTTCTCAGATGCAATGATTTTGCCAGGATTCAGAGACCTGTTGCTCTCTGGGCAGCAGACCACCGAACAGTGACCATGACCTTTTATGGCTCAAGTTTGGCTTTGGGGAGTGCTTTCAAGCTTGAGTTCTTGGGCAGGTTCTCCTATAGTGGTAAGAGGATCAGCATTGATGATGTATCAGTTGATCGTTGTCAACTTCTGATGGTCAGCCACTGCACTCTTTATCTTCAAGGTTCCCATCTTCTTTGCAAAACTTCTTGAACCACCACTCACTATGCATTCCTAGGTGAATTGCATGTTGATATTGCAAGTTGTCTCCACTGCTTTATAACTCATTCTGAGTTTGAATTTAAAAAACCACTCAAATTTGCTTTTTGTCTAACATTATTTCTATAGTCTAAAATAAATATAGAATAAACAGCAAGTAAGGAGTCATTAGCAAAAAAACATAAAGTGGAAAATACATATTAAAATGATATATAGCATAGCCATATTTATTTAAAAATGTATTCTAATATCAAACAGCAAAGGTCAATAATGCAAAACTGCAATTACTTTTGCACCAACCGAATACAAACAAATCATTTCTAACTTCTAATTTAGGAGGTAAAGTCAATCACTTGCTTCTATTTCTCATTCATCAAGTCCATTTCTGGAGGGAAATGGAGTTAATTATTTTATAATATTCCACATATTTATTTCACATGATACCCAAGGGTGATAGCAAAAGCTATATAATTGTGAAACAAATTAGAAATTTAAGAAAAGAATGAAAAAGTTCTTTGAATAAAAATATTGACCTATTATTTCTATTCTGAATTATCTCTAAAAATATTCCCATACTTTATTTGTCAATGTTCCTATAATGCAAATTGTTGAGGAATTTTGGGTCAATTTTATGACTAATAATAGGATATTAGCTAAAATATAACCATCTACTTACTATCTGATTAAAGATGAATCAGAGTATTCAGTTTACTTAGCTAGTATATTTTCCTAGATCAAAGAAAATATAGAAAATCAGAATTAAATACTTGCCAGTTCATTTCTGTTTTGTATCTGAAGTAGACTGGAATTATGAGAAACACAAAAGTCCCTACTGTCTTTCCATGTTTTTAATTCACTAGAAACAAAATAACAGTTGCATTGGTAGCCAATCCACTTTTCTTGGCAAGAATAGCAGCAAGATTCTAAGAGAAATAATAAAACATGATTGGATGACATTGGAAACTCAATTTTTTTTAGTGCTATTTATTTATTTATTCAAAAATCATTTCTTATTATTCACTTTCCTACAAATATTCTTTAAGAATTTACTGCATACATCACAGTTCAGGGAGTATTAATCTGAAAAACTCTGAAATGACCCATTTTCCTCATGGAGATTATATTCTAGAGATAGAGGTAGAATTGTATAAATAGCAATCATTTATGAACTATATTTAGTGATAATTTGGGTAAGTATACAAATTCAGTATGTTCAAATACAGTGTAGCAGATGGCAGGATGAGGGGACAGTGATAAGAACTCATTTTGAAGAAGTGACCCAAAGTTGATCTCTCCTGTGTAATTAGAAGTAGACTATCCTAGCATTCTGTTTTGTCCTTTGTTTTGTCAGTTTGTCTTTTTCATCTATGTCACAGTTGTGACTCCTCTTATGCCTACATTAGGATAAGAACTGATTTTAACCAAAGACAACATTTACATAGATCACAGCAGAATGAAAGCAAATTTTTGGTTAAAAAAAAAAAAAAAAAAACAGAAAGTAAACTAGATGAAACAGTATGTAAAGAAGGAAAGTATTTTGGCATATTTCTTGAGTCACAAAAGAATTCTGTATTAATTCCCTAGTAATACAGTGGTTAAGGCTTTGCACTTTAAATGCAAAATTTTTGATCCCTGGTCGGTAAACTAAGATCCCACATGCCATGTGACGCAGTCAGAGGATTTTTAAAAAAGATTCTGGATATTTTATGTTCAAAATGAAAACAAAATAACAATTAACTTGAAGTCCGACTATTCAGTTTACTATGCCTTTAAGCTGTGAGTTATTCACCTGCACCTTTCTATACAAATACTAATTCAGTTTTAAGTCTTAAGTCACTTTTTAAATATATATGGTCTGCTCTTCCCACTTCCCGCCCTTTCTATGCTCTCCCATGCTTCCTCTGCCAGTAGGAGCCCCTCCTCTCCCACCCTGACTGGGTGGGGAGGCAGGGACTGGACCAGTTACCCTTCTTCCTCTCTTGCAGATAAGAGGGCTCAGCGGGAGCATCCACATCCTTACAGTGTCTGGAGAGTGCCTGGTTCCGGGGGGTGGGGCGGGCCCTTGGGGCCAGGGAAGGGAAAGGCAGCTCTTCCCTCAGCTGGCAATCACCAGGCCGCAGCGCCCCCCTCACCCCTCGACTTCACAGCTGGGTGAGGACCCTCAGCATTGCCACAGCATCCTTGTGACCACCACAAGCCCATTGCTCACAGCCCCACTTCCCCTGCATCCTTGGTCACCCTGACCTCTGGCTCTGAGCCCTGTTCTGACCAAATCACGATGAGTATTTGGGGGTGGGTGGGTGGGTAAAGGGAGGTAGTGGGAGGGGATGGAACCAACTTTTTTCTATTTTGTATTGTATGTTTTCTTCAACATGTAACCAATCGGTATCTTGTCAATACATTGAAAAAAAAAAAAGTGTTGGCAAAGAATTTTGAGAGTCCATTGTATTGCAAGAAGATCAAAACAGTCAATCCTAAGAGAAATCAGCCCTGAATATTCATTGGAAAGACTGATGCTGAAGCTGAAGCTCCAATACTTTGGCCACCTGATGTGCAGAGACAACTCAGTGGAAAAGACCCTGATGCTGGGGAAAAAAAAACGAAGGCAGAAGAAGTGGATAGCAGAGGGCAAGATGGCTGGATGGCCTCACTGAGCCAATGGTCATAGGTTTGAACAGGTTCCAGGAGATAATGAAGGAGAGGGAAGACTGGTGTTCTGCAGTCCATGGGAGTCACAAAAAGTGGACATGGCTGAGTGAGTGAACTAGATGGAACTGAATGTCTTCAACACTTATCATCCTCAGTGGTAAAAGTCATATCACATAGTAGGCACTCAAATCTTTGTCTGATGAATGGTGCTGAGATTTTAGAGTAGAACAGTGATTACCAGAGGATAGGATGTGGGGGAAATCGGCTGGTCAAAAGACACATGGGAATTAATTGGTGGTTCAGTGGTTAAGACTTTGAGCTTTCACTCCCAAGGACCTTGATTGAATACCTGGTCAAGAAACTATGATCTGGGCTTCTCCGGTGGTTCAGTGGGTAAAGAGTCCACCTTATAGTGAAAGGGGCACCCTGGCCCGGGAGGATCCCACGTGCATCTGGACCAGTGTGTCCAATTATGAACCAGAACTTTGGAGCGCATGTACCCAGAGCCAGTGCTCTGCAATGAGAGAGGCCACTGCAACGGGAGGCCCACACAGGCCAAAGAATAAAGATGGATGAAAATCAATAAGTAAAAAACCAATAAAAGAGGCCAAAATTTAAAATGATAATAATAAAAAAAAGAAACTATGACCCAAAAGCCACCTTTTGGAGGCAATACTAAAAAAAAATGTACAAACTTTTAAATTTTTATTCATCTTTTAAGTTCTTCAGTTAGAAAATGAATAAATTCTGGGAATCTACTGTGCATCACTGTAACTAAAGTTAACAGTACTGTATTACATACTTTTGAGTTGCCACAGGAATATTTCTTAAATGTTCTCACCATGAAAAGGAATGATAGCCGTGTGACATGATGGAGGTGTTAGTGAATACTATGGTGGTAATAATATTGTTGTAATAAGTGTACCAGATCAACACATTGCATACATAAAGCCTGTTGTTGCTAAGTTGTATCTGACTCTTTTGTGACCCCGTGGATTGTAACCCTCCAGGCTTCTCCGTCCACAGGATTTCCTAGGCAAGAATACTGGAGTAGGTTGCCATTTTCTTCTCCAGGGGATCTTCCTCACCTAGGAATTGAACCCATGTTTCCTGCATTGTAGGGGGATTCTTTACCACTAAGCCACTGGGAAAGCCCCACACATTACATTTATACAGTGTATTTACCAATTGCATTTCAATAAAGTTGAAAAAGTGCTCAAGGAAAAAATGATAAGAATGAAGTGCTATATGAACAAAGAAGACAGCTTGGAGGGCATTTCAGGATAAAAATACATTTAAAAACTAGCACTTTGGGCTGACTTTTACTGGTTAAGTAGGGTTTAGAACTGCCTAAATTTCTGTGTTACTTTCTGAATTATGGAGAAATCAGAGGTAAAGGTAAAGAGACATAAATATATGGGTTATGAGCAAACACAAGCATTAGAATTAGCTATATTTACTATAACTTATTTTTTGCAATTTTTATTTGTAATTTATTTTTGTTAATTATAATACTAAAATTTCTGTATTTATTTTTGCATGAACACTCACATTGGAAAATAAATGTCATTTTGGTATAATAATTTTCTTGTTATTTGATTATATAAATACTATACACCTATGGATTTAGTGGCTTAGATGCTAAGTCATGTCCGACTCTTACAACCCCATGAACTGTACGCCAGACTCCTCAGTCCATAGGATTTTCCAGGCAAGAGTAATGGAGTGGGTTGCCATTTCCTTCTCCCTGGGATCTTCCTGACCCAGGGATCGAACCTGGGTCTCTTGCACTGCAGGCGAATTCTTTACCACTAAGTTGCCAGGGAAGACCTTTAATACATTCTCAAATGAACAATGAAATGAGACTGTTCTACAATTAGCAGATGAATTGGAATAACTATGTGATATTCCATTATGCTTCTCTATAAAAACAAACAAGCAAACAAACATTTATTTCATTCTCTACCAATAGGAAAGTTTTCCAAAGTGTGGAACCTACCTTCTCTGAAGTCTATGGAAGGTTCAGGCTGAACAATTTGTTTAGTAAGTGCTGTAAGAAATAATTAAAAATTTACATTGTCAGTCAAACATTTGTGAAATAACAAAGTATTATTGCTGTAGTCTGTTGCTAGGTTGTGTCTGAGTCTTTCTTGACCCCATGGACTGTAGCACACCAGACTCCTCCACTCTGTCTGGAAGTTTGCTCAAATTTGTGTCCTTTGAATTGGTGATGCTATCTAACCATCCCATCCCCTGTTCATTTTGCCTTCAGTCTTTCCTAGCATCAGAGTCTTTTACACATTAGTAAAATGAAACTTTTCTTATAAGATCGTGTCACCACAATTTTGATCTTTTTATATAGCCTTGATTATAAGAACTTACAATTTTTCAACAAAACTCCCAAAGCTGCCATCAACAAAAGGCATATTACTCCTAAGACCCAACAAATCAACCTCCATGTAGTGGTCTGAGAACCGGTAAAGGTAACGAGACATAAATATATGGGTTATGAGCAAACACAAGCATTAGAATTAGCTATATTTACTATAACTTATTTTTTGCAATTTTTATTTGTAATTTATTTTTGTTAATTATAATACTAAAATTTCTGTATTTATTTTTGCATGAACACTCACATTGGAAAATAAATGTCATTTTGGTATAATAATTTTCTTGTTATTTGATTATATAAATACTATACACCTATGGATTTAGTGGCTTAGATGCTAAGTCATGTCCGACTCTTACAACCCCATGAACTGTACGCCAGACTCCTCAGTCCATAGGATTTTCCAGGCAAGAGTAATGGAGTGGGTTGCCATTTCCTTCTCCCTGGGATCTTCCTGACCCAGGGATCGAACCTGGGTCTCTTGCACTGCAGGCGAATTCTTTACCACTAAGTTGCCAGGGAAGACCTTTAATACATTCTCAAATGAACAATGAAATGAGACTGTTCTACAATTAGCAGATGAATTGGAATAACTATGTGATATTCCATTATGCTTCTCTATAAAAACAAACAAGCAAACAAACATTTATTTCATTCTCTACCAATAGGAAAGTTTTCCAAAGTGTGGAACCTACCTTCTCTGAAGTCTATGGAAGGTTCAGGCTGAACAATTTGTTTAGTAAGTGCTGTAAGAAATAATTAAAAATTTACATTGTCAGTCAAACATTTGTGAAATAACAAAGTATTATTGCTGTAGTCTGTTGCTAGGTTGTGTCTGAGTCTTTCTTGACCCCATGGACTGTAGCACACCAGACTCCTCCACTCTGTCTGGAAGTTTGCTCAAATTTGTGTCCTTTGAATTGGTGATGCTATCTAACCATCCCATCCCCTGTTCATTTTGCCTTCAGTCTTTCCTAGCATCAGAGTCTTTTACACATTAGTAAAATGAAACTTTTCTTATAAGATCGTGTCACCACAATTTTGATCTTTTTATATAGCCTTGATTATAAGAACTTACAATTTTTCAACAAAACTCCCAAAGCTGCCATCAACAAAAGGCATATTACTCCTAAGACCCAACAAATCAACCTCCATGTAGTGGTCTGAGAACCTATAAAGAAAGAAAGACAGGATGATGATTTAAAGAACCAACACAGAAATTCTTAAAAGCAGAAACCAATGAGAGGATCCAAAAAGTTCTTTAGTTAGGTAACCCAATCATTTTGCCAGAAAAATACGGGAAAATGAAGACATCCTGTTCAGAACTCCACTCATAACCAACTTTTCTATATGAAGTAGTTAATTCTCCAGTGAGATTATCCATAGATTTCCCTCTTCATCATCTTTATCTCAGTACAATGTATTTACCATCTATTTTTTAACTTGACAAAGAAGCTTAGAGATCTGTAGTAAAAAGAGACCAACAGGCACCAAGTTCTATTTAATGGGCTGATATTAGCAAACTTATTTTCACAAAAACAGTAACAATAAAATCACAAGATATCATGTATATGTCTCACTAGGTAGATAAAAAACCTTACTCTTCATTAATAATGTTATTTTTCTCAAGGATCAAAGCTATTAAGTACCCAAGTCAGAGTTCAAATGAAAGCTTGCTTAGACTTAGAAACTTTCATTTGATATACTCTATCATTGTCACAAAACTATTACAATTCTTGGCAGTGTGTCCTTCATCTTAATAGATTTATTCCTCTAAGAAATGTCAGGGAGTTCATAGCTCTGTAGAGGTCTTACCAGGAAGAGAAGACACAGGAGCCCCTCTGGACCTGGTGCAAGGAGTAGCTCCCTAAGCAATGTGCAGGCGATACCTTGGGGAGCCTGGCTTCATTTCCACAATACATTGAATTAAGACACATAAGCATTCATTTTTACAGGAACTATTTTTCACAGGTACTACATTTTCTCATACCAAGAATTACTTGCTTATAGACAATTCTCCTAAAATAATTTAGCATCAGAAGATTCTGCATTAAGATGAGCTCACCTCAAAGACTGGTATCCTGAACAACAAACAGTGTAGTATATCAAATTTCTAATCTGGGTGGTTTAGGGGATGTCCCAACACAATGGTAAATTTAAGAAAACACTTTTAACCAACAATCCATGACTTTTCTTATAAGATCGTGTCACCACAATTTTGATCTTTTTATATAGCCTTGATTATAAGAACTTACAATTTTTCAACAAAACTCCCAAAGCTGCCATCAACAAAAGGCATATTACTCCTAAGACCCAACAAATCAACCTCCATGTAGTGGTCTGAGAACCTATAAAGAAAGAAAGACAGGATGATGATTTAAAGAACCAACACAGAAATTCTTAAAAGCAGAAACCAATGAGAGGATCCAAAAAGTTCTTTAGTTAGGTAACCCAATCATTTTGCCAGAAAAATACGGGAAAATGAAGACATCCTGTTCAGAACTCCACTCATAACCAACTTTTCTATATGAAGTAGTTAATTCTCCAGTGAGATTATCCATAGTTTTCCCCTCTTCATCATCTTTATCTCAGTACAATGTATTTACCATCTATTTTTTAACTTGACAAAGAAGCTTAGAGATCTGTAGTAAAAAGAGACCAACAGGCACCAAGTTCTATTTAATGGGCTGATATTAGCAAACTTATTTTCACAAAAACAGTAACAATAAAATCACAAGATATCATGTATATGTCTCACTAGGTAGATAAAAAACCTTACTCTTCATTAATAATGTTATTTTTCTCAAGGATCAAAGCTATTAAGTACCCAAGTCAGAGTTCAAATGAAAGCTTGCTTAGACTTAGAAACTTTCATTTGATATACTCTATCATTGTCACAAAACTATTACAATTCTTGGCAGTGTGTCCTTCATCTTAATAGATTTATTCCTCTAAGAAATGTCAGGGAGTTCATAGCTCTGTAGAGGTCTTACCAGGAAGAGAAGACACAGGAGCCCCTCTGGACCTGGTGCAAGGAGTAGCTCCCTAAGCAATGTGCAGGCGATACCTTGGGGAGCCTGGCTTCATTTCCACAATACATTGAATTAAGACACATAAGCATTCATTTTTACAGGAACTATTTTTCACAGGTACTACATTTTCTCATACCAAGAATTACTTGCTTATAGACAATTCTCCTAAAATAATTTAGCATCAGAAGATTCTGCATTAAGATGAGCTCACCTCAAAGACTGGTATCCTGAACAACAAACAGTGTAGTATATCAAATTTCTAATCTGGGTGGTTTAGGGGATGTCCCAACACAATGGTAAATTTAAGAAAACACTTTTAAACACGGTGTTGTTAATATTTAGCAATCTCGCTTTATGTCCAGGCTAGAATGATATGTTTGCATTTTCTCTGACAAATTCAGATCCCTGATAGAATTAAGAGCTATCCTTGTCAGAGTCCACTCTTAAAATCCAGTGACAAGGAGTCACAAAATCATTTCTAAGTTACAGAATGAAGAATCAGAAAAATGAAATCAAAGTTAAAAAGTACTCAATCATGGAAAGCCTAAAATTGTATACTTTTTTCTTAGAGCATTACTTGAAATTAGCCATACCCATCAGATACCTTTCCTGGTTATTTTTGTTTTTTTCATGTTATGACCACCGATGCACATACCTGCCATGTGAGATGTTGACCAGTTTCAATGACACAGTGGACGCTGGTTCAAGAACAAGGTTAAATCTAGGAGCTGAGCTGGAGGCTAAGGAACTGGTAAGTTGTGAAAAATTCTTTAAAAAAGAAAAGCTGTGTATCACAGCGCTCTTGTATCTTCTGCTGATGAGGCATGGATGTGTAGTATGAACAAGAAGCAGAGAAATCACTTCTTCTATGATGCTTCTGGAACCGCAATACAGGAAATACTCACTAAACTTGTATAATGCAGACCCTTTGACTATCACAAAATAAGGTCAGAGGAAATTTTTTTTTTAATGTTTGAACATCAAAGTCATCTTTAAAAATTAATTGGAAACCAAAGATACACACAAATCAAAAGTAAATCTATTTTGTGTAATAAAATTTGACACAGAATTTTCCTTTAATAATAATGAGAAATATTTATTATTTACCTTGTGCCATAGTTGAAAGCATGCATCACATATCCTTGGAGATGGCTTAATAGTAAAGATATCTAAATTTGCTTGTTTTGTCAATGTTAAAAGTAAGGAATGGTAAAGCTAAGTACTAGGCCAAGTTCACTTATGTTTAAAATCCTGGTAGTCTCTCTGTAGCACACATGCAATATATTTCAAATCAAGCCTATCTTTCTGTATCTGTTTGTTATGTTGATTTTCATTTATTACTTCTAGTACAGAGTAGTTGCATTTTTTAAAATTTCTCATTCTCTGCTTCTGAGCCCTTCCACATTGACCCAGATATGGAAGGCAAAGATATAAAAAGATAGAGTCAGAGGAACTTCCCATGATTGTCCCATGCACACACACACACCCATACACACACACACACACACACCCTACAACTGCCTCAGCTGGTCTAAGCCCACACATTGCCTCATTGACATTAGCATTGAAAGTTTCTTTTAATACTCGATTCTCCTTATTTTTTCTGTGTTCATCATTACAATCATTTGTTGTTTATGTAATTCTGATAAGATACTGATAAATCAAGTTACATTTTTGTGTCCTCAAAAGTGCAACCTTAAGAGTGGGAATTTCAAATGTGGGGCAGATAGGCAGATTAAGAGTCAAAAAGAGAAACCATGATCTACGATTGTCTGGAAATACAATGGACCATTCATCCCCATACAAAAGAGCTTTATATGCTTTTTCTGAATATTGGCTTTTATGTTATTTTTGTAGTTTTTAAGTCACTTTGTATCAGTGAGTATTTTATTTATTTAAATATTTGTTTATTTATTTGGCTGCAATGGATCTTAGTTCTGGTATGTGGGATTTTCCATTTTCATTGATGCATGTGAGATCTAGTTCCCTGACCGATTATACAACTCAGGCACCCTGCACTGAAGCTTGGCGGTTTTACACAATGGACCTTATCATGAGTATTTAGAGTACAAGCAACAACCAGATCATTTATTTAAAATTCCACTCAGTGTCTAACAATCAGATTTAGTGTTCAGCTTAATTATATAGCATTACTCAAAGTTTCCCAGAGAAAATGGTGTGATACCTGCCTTGAGAGAATATTGATTCATCTCTACTCTTTCACTGAAATACATGGGAATTCTAACTATCTTCAGATAGAGATGCCAGATTTTTAAAACATTTTTCATAATTTTTCTTCATTAGAAAGGAGATAACACCTGGATCTTCTCAACCCACTCTGGATCACAACTGTGTCACAGAGGAGGAAGCAACAATGGCAGAAGGAAATGAAGAAAGAAATCATAGTAAGATTGACATTTGAATATGTTCTTGTAGGCTAAGTAGACTTGGAAATATGGACGTGTGGTTACTATAAGGTAAGAAATAGTTAACAGAATGCCTCATATCAAAACCTATATAAGACAGAAAAGAATTCAATATATTTTCTCTTCTTATCTTTTTTAAGTAAAAGATAACATTTGTGCTGAAAAGTAATAAAATCATAAAGTTTAATACTTATCAGAGGCAACACCCATGTCACATGGGTCAAGAAATGGAACATTTCCAAGATGCTTAAGATGTTTCCTCATTTAACTTTCTAGTTTCTAGCCCCTTTCTTCTTCCAAATATCACTACTGTCTTGACCTCTAACACTATAGGTTTTCCTGTTTTTAAAATGTGTGTAATTAGAATAATATAAAGTCTTTGGTGTCTAGTTCATTTTCCTAAAGTCCCTGCGAATTATCCAACAATTCCTCTCTATCTTATTCATCTCCATCTTTGCATCCAGCTAGATGCAAATTATTACTGTGGTCCATGAATAAGACATGTGGACTGACTGAAATCCATGTGGCCCCAATTTGCCTACTGATGTGGGATCAACTTTGCTGTGCTGTGGTGTGCTCAGTCACTCAGTTGTGTCCAACTCTTTGCTTCCCATGAACTGCAACCTGCCAGGTTCCTCTGTCCAGAGAATTCTCCAGGCAAGAATATTGGAGTGGGTTGCTATGCCCTCTTTCAGGGAATCTTCCCAACCCAGGTATTGAACCCAGGTTTCCTGCATTTCAGGTGGAGTTTTTACTGTTTGAGCCACCACAGAAGCCCCAAAATACTGAAATTGGATAGCCTATCCCTTCTCCAGGGGGTCTTCCCAATCCAAGAATTGAACCAGGATCTCCTGCATTGTAGGCTGATTCTTTACCAGCTGAGACACCAGGGAAACCCCGGGTCAAATTTACTCCAAACAAAATGGCTAGCAATAATTACCTACAGTAAATTTTGAAATGCTGAACTTCTAGGATGAACTTTGGGAAAGGAGTGATCCCTATCAATAATGTTTCATGTTTGTCTTTGGTTTCATTTTGCTATTTTCTCAAGATGACTCTTTCTGAATGCATCTCCCATTGATCTATATGTACAAGTTCACTTTGAAGTACAGTGAAAAGATGAGAATGATCTTGTGTAAATTGTGTACCACCTGGATCTTCTCAACCCACTCTGGATCACAACTGTGTCACAGAGGAGGAAGCAACAATGGCAGAAGGAAATGAAGAAAGAAATCATAGTAAGATTGACATTTGAATATGTTCTTGTAGGCTAAGTAGACTTGGAAATATGGACGTGTGGTTACTATAAGGTAAGAAATAGTTAACAGAATGCCTCATATCAAAACCTATATAAGACAGAAAAGAATTCAATATATTTTCTCTTCTTATCTTTTTTAAGTAAAAGATAACATTTGTGCTGAAAAGTAATAAAATCATAAAGTTTAATACTTATCAGAGGCAACACCCATGTCACATGGGTCAAGAAATGGAACATTTCCAAGATGCTTAAGATGTTTCCTCATTTAACTTTCTAGTTTCTAGCCCCTTTCTTCTTCCAAATATCACTACTGTCTTGACCTCTAACACTATAGGTTTTCCTGTTTTTAAAATGTGTGTAATTAGAATAATATAAAGTCTTTGGTGTCTAGTTCATTTTCCTAAAGTCCCTGCGAATTATCCAACAATTCCTCTCTATCTTATTCATCTCCATCTTTGCATCCAGCTAGATGCAAATTATTACTGTGGTCCATGAATAAGACATGTGGACTGACTGAAATCCATGTGGCCCCAATTTGCCTACTGATGTGGGATCAACTTTGCTGTGCTGTGGTGTGCTCAGTCACTCAGTTGTGTCCAACTCTTTGCTTCCCATGAACTGCAACCTGCCAGGTTCCTCTGTCCAGAGAATTCTCCAGGCAAGAATATTGGACTGGGTTGCTATGCCCTCTTTCAGGGAATCTTCCCAACCCAGGTATTGAACCCAGGTTTCCTGCATTTCAGGTGGAGTTTTTACTGTTTGAGCCACCACAGAAGCCCCAAAATACTGAAATTGGATAGCCTATCCCTTCTCCAGGGGGTCTTCCCAATCCAAGAATTGAACCAGGATCTCCTGCATTGTAGGCTGATTCTTTACCAGCTGAGACACCAGGGAAACCCAGGGGTCAAATTTACTCCAAACAAAATGGCTAGCAATAATTACCTACAGTAAATTTTGAAATGCTGAACTTCTAGGATGAACTTTGGGAAAGGAGTGATCCCTATCAATAATGTTTCATGTTTGTCTTTGGTTTCATTTTGCTATTTTCTCAAGATGACTCTTTCTGAATGCATCTCCCATTGATCTATATGTACAAGTTCACTTTGAAGTACAGTGAAAAGATGAGAATGATCTTGTGTAAATTGTGTACCTATTGTAATCAGTTAAACTACATATTTGGTTGTGCTGTGTTTAGAAATCTTCAAGTCCAAATTCTGCAAGAAAGAATGTTATAATAGAGACACAGTGAATTCTGTGAGTTTTGGTTTGGAAACACTGAGCATGTCCACCATCTCTGAATTTACTGTTTCTAACTTGGAATGAATTTCTTGTTGAGAATATAACAGAATTTGGTTTAGTGAAAGAGCTATTAATAGCAGTGTGAAAGTGACGTGACAGTCGCTCAGTCCTGTCTGACTCCTTGTGATCCATGGATGAGCCATTGGATTCCCCAGGCAAGAATACTGGAGTGGGAAGCCTTTCCCTTCTCCAGGAGGCCTTCTGAACCCAGGGATCAAACCCAGGTCTCTCACATTGCAGGTTTATTCTTTACTAGCTGAGTCACCAGGGAAGCCCAAGAATACTGAAGTGGGTAGCTTATCCCTTCTCCAGGGAATCTTCCTGATCCAGGAATCGAACCAGAGTCTCCTACCTTGCAGGTGAATTCTTTACCACCTGAGCTACAAGAGAAGCCCTTGTAGCAGGGTTACTGAGACATAAGAAGGACAGGAAAGTGAGGATTGCAGGGTATTGCTAATACCAAGAAAAGAAATATACAGGCTTCTGTTAATCTCCTTTTTTTCACTTCTTATTTTGAAATGAATATGATTTTGACAGAAAGTTGCAGAAATACACAGTACAGGGGTCTCCCTTGTAGTAAGTTACGTATCTAGATCACAGCATCAAGACACTGACATTAGTATAATCAATGGCTCTTATTCAGATTTTATATATATATATATATATATACATGCATACACATATATGTATGTATATGGGTGTGTTCAGTCACTCTGTGATGTCCAAATCTTGGACCACATGAACTGTAGCCCTCCAAGCTCCTCTGTTCATGGGAATTTTCTGGCAATACTGGAGTGGGTTGCCATTTCCTTCTCCAGTTCCTAACCCATATTTCTTGCATTTCCTACATTGGCAGGAAGATTCTTTATTACTGAGCCACCTGAGAAGCCCCATATATGTATATAGCTTTATACAATTTTATCACATGTGTAAATTCATGTAAACACCATCACATAATCTGTTTTTATATTCTGTAAAATAATTATCACCAACTATTTTTGTGGCTCTGAAATAAGGTTATTGAAGGCAAAATAAATAAATAAAATAATAATAATTGACTTTATCAATTTTCATTTTAATGAATTGGTTTAGTAGGGGGTAATTTTAAGATTTCCTGAGGCCACATAACATGCTTATTCTAAGTATGTCTTATATACAGTAAGTGGATGACTATATTTAATCCCAGTGAAGTATTTTGGTATGTCACAAGTTTACTGATACAGAAATTTATTAATACACCAGAAATTGAAGCTCACACAGTATACCTAGCAATAGGAAATCATCTCAATTTCTCCCACCTCTGAATAATCTTGTCCTAGAGTTAAAGATCTTGGCATCATTTAAACTTGAGTAGATGGCCTTTAATTGGTCATTCATTTCCACTTAAGAAAGTTTTCTAAGAATTAATTAGAGTTGTTCTTCAACAGGCCTTACTCTGGCTTTCTCTAAGAAGTAGAGATGATCCCCTCTGGGCTCCAATCAAGTGAGAAATATTTGCCATCGGTGAGAATCTGATTTTCAGTCTTTACTCAACATATTATTTTAATTTGATCTCTGACATGTAATCTAATATCTTTATAAGTAGGTTATTGGTTTTGGATAGTGCATAGCTGTTCTTATGAGGATGGCATTGTTTTACACTTGCAATTTTAACTGACAGTTACAAATTTGATGCTAGTCCTGACCAGACAAATTACATAAGCAAAGGTTCCTTTTTGCACAAAGTTAGAAGTACCAAGGGCACTAGTGCCCAGTCGTGTCCAGTTTTTTGAGACTCCATAGACTGTAGTCCACCATGCTTCTTTGTCCATGGAGTTTTCCAGGCAAGAATACTAGAGAAGGTTGCTATTTTCTCCTCCAGGTGATCTTTTTACCCAGGGATTAAACCCGCATCTCTTGCATCTCCTGCATTGGCAAGGGTATCCTTTGCTATTTCACCACCAGGGAAGCCTTACCAAGAATATGGCTTCCCATCAAAAGAAATAAAAGGATAAGTAAGCAATGAAACCACAGTGGCTGTTGATTTGGGTTTATGAATGACTGTAAAAAACAAAACTCTATAAAATCAACATAAAAATAATTAGTTAAAAAAAACATAATGGCAACCAATTCTGCATCTGGTTCAGGAACAACTTAGATTCATATGAAAGAAATAAAAAAAGGTGCAAGTTTTGGACATATCTAGATCTTTCTCAGCCCTTGACTCTGTCTGATAGCTATTTTAACAAATGAGATATCCACATAGAAAAAAGGAGCATTCAAACAATAGTGATCAAACAGGTAACATATATTTTGGATAAAACATAGACACTCTCTGATTGTGTGGAGTTGGGAGAAGTTTATAAAACCAGAGTGATGAGAACATACAGTTTGTTTCAAAATTTCTTAACATCAGCCCTTAATGCAGGGGTCCCCAGCCTCTGCGATATAATGCCTGATGATCTGAGGTGGAGCTGATGAAATAATAATAAAAATAAAGTGCACAATAAATGTGATGCTCGTGAATTATTCCCAAGCCATCTCCCCCAGCTCAGTCCATGGAAAAATTGTCTTCCACGAAACCTGGGCTCCAATCAAGTGAGAAATATTTGCCATCGGTGAGAATCTGATTTTCAGTCTTTACTCAACATATTATTTTAATTTGATCTCTGACATGTAATCTAATATCTTTATAAGTAGGTTATTGGTTTTGGATAGTGCATAGCTGTTCTTATGAGGATGGCATTGTTTTACACTTGCAATTTTAACTGACAGTTACAAATTTGATGCTAGTCCTGACCAGACAAATTACATAAGCAAAGGTTCCTTTTTGCACAAAGTTAGAAGTACCAAGGGCACTAGTGCCCAGTCGTGTCCAGTTTTTTGAGACTCCATAGACTGTAGTCCACCATGCTTCTTTGTCCATGGAGTTTTCCAGGCAAGAATACTAGAGAAGGTTGCTATTTTCTCCTCCAGGTGATCTTTTTACCCAGGGATTAAACCCGCATCTCTTGCATCTCCTGCATTGGCAAGGGTATCCTTTGCTATTTCACCACCAGGGAAGCCTTACCAAGAATATGGCTTCCCATCAAAAGAAATAAAAGGATAAGTAAGCAATGAAACCACAGTGGCTGTTGATTTGGGTTTATGAATGACTGTAAAAAACAAAACTCTATAAAATCAACATAAAAATAATTAGTTAAAAAAAACATAATGGCAACCAATTCTGCATCTGGTTCAGGAACAACTTAGATTCATATGAAAGAAATCCAAAAAGGTGCAAGTTTTGGACATATCTAGATCTTTCTCAGCCCTTGACTCTGTCTGATAGCTATTTTAACAAATGAGATATCCACATAGAAAAAAGGAGCATTCAAACAATAGTGATCAAACAGGTAACATATATTTTGGATAAAACATAGACACTCTCTGATTGTGTGGAGTTGGGAGAAGTTTATAAAACCAGAGTGATGAGAACATACAGTTTGTTTCAAAATTTCTTAACATCAGCCCTTAATGCAGGGGTCCCCAGCCTCTGCGATATAATGCTTGATGATCTGAGGTGGAGCTGATGTAATACTAATAAAAATAAAGTGCACAATAAATGTGATGCTCGTGAATTATTCCCAAGCCATCTCCCCCAGCTCAGTCCATGGAAAAATTGTCTTCCACGAAACCTGTCCATGCTGCCAAAAATACTGGGGACCTCTGCCTTAAAGTATATCTCTTTTGACTGATAAGTTCCATGACCTGAGACTTAAGCAAAGTGTAAAATCTTCACAAAAGAGCTGCAGAGAGCTTGCTTTGGGGCTGCAGCTGTGGCTTGTCTCCCCCCAAGTATGTGTGTCTGTGGTGAACTGTTGGAGAACCTTTTGAGTTCTCACTCAAATAACACATTAAGGATGACAAATTGATCACTTTCTTAAATCTGAAGCTCAAGTATTTTTTACTATGTATTGTTAAAATGAACTGAGCCTCTTTCTTGGTCTTTAGGCAGAAATGTCTACATTTAAAAGCTCTGCAGTTAGACTCTGTTAGTGATATGGACATAAAGAAAAAGAAAGAGGAAATAAAATGACTCTCTAAGAATAATAAGAAGCATCAATATCCAAACAGGAGATTATTCATGAACAAAAATCTGTCAGTTTCAAGAACTCAACTTTTAATTTTTGTGCTAAGAACTCAACCAACAGTGAATGTCAGTTTACACATTTCTAAGTTCCACTTAGCCCGAAATGAATCTTGGTAAAAAAGATTCACATGAAGGATTATTGTTAAAATCATATAATTTGTTCTTTAATTCTTTAGTTGAGAGGTGGTTTATAATTTATTACAGTTAATATGTTTAACAATTCTCTGTAAAATAGTAAAACTGTTTCGAGGTTTATGCCAGTTTTCATGTTAGATATTTTGCGTAATTTGCCTTTTTAATCTTCATTTATCCTATGTTATTAATATTTCTTAAATTTCATAGTTGAAGATACAGAATTATCAAAGAAATATGCTCCAAGTCAGCTCGGTATCAATGGCTGGACTGGGTCTCATTAAGTTCTGTTGATCTGTAACAGATAAAAATGTGGAGAGTCACTTTGCGTACTTGTAGGAGAATATATGCTATTTTGCTTCAATTACACTTGTAATTCTGAGTCCTTATTTGATTTTAGATACAGAAATAACCACAGATGTTTTAGATGTTATTATATATGTTTATATTAATAATATGTAATACTATTACATATTATTGTATGTGCACAATAATTACATATTTGCATATTTATACAGTTTACACAGTATACACTGCATGCATCCTTGACTATGAGCTATCTGATTGTACTCATGGAGGTACAACCCATACTTAGACAAATAATTAAACCAGGCTGTTACCATAATTTTGTACAACCTAAGAGTAGTTTTGAAAGTCTCAGCAAGCTTTTAGTTACATGCTTTGTTTCCTGGTTTTACTGTTTTCACGTGTTCTGTCTTTTAAGAAGCACAATTTAATTTTAGAAAATATCTGTCTATATCAACTAATATTTATTTGTGAATTTTATGATAATTACATATATAAAATAATTCACTTGAAGAGGATATTGGCAACAAGATGAATGGTCCTTTTAAAAATTTATTTGTATTTGTTTAAATTAGATTTCTTGGAAGAAGAAAAAAATTTTATCTTGCTCCCTCCTTCTACTATTTGTATATGTGTGTTTATGTGTGAGCATGAAAGGGGGTGTATATGTGGTAAGAGAGGTGAGAAATCTTTTACCAAAAAGGTATAAATGCAAAGATGGAAGTAAGTTTTAGAACTTGACTGTAGCAGTTACCAGATATTTATTTTTCACTGCATGTGAATATCATGTTTATGGTGTTCCAGTAGGCACTGGGGGTAGAATGAGGTGAACACATATTGCATTTTTTAAGATCTGTGTCTACTAGAAAGGTTAGAGAGTTGTAGCACATTTTATCAACAACACTGGAGAGCTACACATAAGAATTAGGTACTGTAAGTCTGCTTTATGACATAAAGTAGAAAATATGACTTACGTCTTGGTTGAGAAAAACTTTCATTATTATATTAAGGAATTTGTGTCCTCTTCCCTTAGGATACTCAAAAAATTTATATAAAATAAATGAAGTTTTATAATGCACTTGTTTAATATGATTTTTTCTTGTTATATACTCCTTGAGAGGGTTGAAAACTAAAAAATAGGAACATAAATGGCCCGTGTTCTATTGACACATAGTCCTCCTATAGTTTCATTTTGTTTCATTACACTTCACAGATACTGTGGTGTTTATTTGGCTTTGTGTGTGTGTGTGTGTTTACAAATTGAAGGTTTGTAACCAACCAAAGCATTCCCTTAAATCAAATCCTAGTCCTAGAGCAAGACTGTAACGCTCTTGAATTCTATGAACACTTAGAGAATTGAGGAACTTGCAAAATGAAATTTGAAACTGGTGGAGATTAACTTATGAGATTTAAGGAAACAAACTGTCTCTATAACACATGAATGCCAAGTGAAGCAGCAAATGCTGATGTAGAAGCTGAGGCAGGTTTTCCAGATTTAGCTTTTAGTGATAAGTAAACAATTTAATTTTAGAAAATATCTGTCTATATCAACTAATATTTATTTGTGAATTTTATGATAATTACATATATAAAATAATTCACTTGAAGAGGATATTGGCAACAAGATGAATGGTCCTTTTAAAAATTTATTTGTATTTGTTTAAATTAGATTTCTTGGAAGAAGAAAAAAATTTTATCTTGCTCCCTCCTTCTACTATTTGTATATGTGTGTTTATGTGTGAGCATGAAAGGGGGTGTATATGTGGTAAGAGAGGTGAGAAATCTTTTACC
Organism: Tragulus kanchil; assembly: GCA_022376925.1. Lineage (NCBI taxonomy): Eukaryota > Metazoa > Chordata > Mammalia > Artiodactyla > Tragulidae > Tragulus > Tragulus kanchil. The sequence continues at coordinate 279,350,325 of JAIOJX010000004.1, forward strand.
AAAAAGGTATAAATGCAAAGATGGAAGTAAGTTTTAGAACTTGACTGTAGCAGTTACCAGATATTTATTTTTCACTGCATGTGAATATCATGTTTATGGTGTTCCAGTAGGCACTGGGGGTAGAATGAGGTGAACACATATTGCATTTTTTAAGATCTGTGTCTACTAGAAAGGTTAGAGAGTTGTAGCACATTTTATCAACAACACTGGAGAGCTACACATAAGAATTAGGTACTGTAAGTCTGCTTTATGACATAAAGTAGAAAATATGACTTACGTCTTGGTTGAGAAAAACTTTCATTATTATATTAAGGAATTTGTGTCCTCTTCCCTTAGGATACTCAAAAAATTTATATAAAATAAATGAAGTTTTATAATGCACTTGTTTAATATGATTTTTTCTTGTTATATACTCCTTGAGAGGGTTGAAAACTAAAAAATAGGAACATAAATGGCCCGTGTTCTATTGACACATAGTCCTCCTATAGTTTCATTTTGTTTCATTACACTTCACAGATACTGTGGTGTTTATTTGGCTTTGTGTGTGTGTGTGTGTGTTTACAAATTGAAGGTTTGTAACCAACCAAAGCATTCCCTTAAATCAAATCCTAGTCCTAGAGCAAGACTGTAACGCTCTTGAATTCTATGAACACTTAGAGAATTGAGGAACTTGCAAAATGAAATTTGAAACTGGTGGAGATTAACTTATGAGATTTAAGGAAACAAACTGTCTCTATAACACATGAATGCCAAGTGAAGCAGCAAATGCTGATGTAGAAGCTGAGGCAGGTTTTCCAGATTTAGCTAAGATAATTAATAAGGTGACTACAGTAAACAAAAGATCTTCAATGTAGATAAAGCAGCCTTATATTGGGAAAAGGTGCCATTTAGGACTTCCATAGCTGCAGAGAAGTCAACAACTGGCTTCAAAGCTTCAAAGGACAGGCTAGTTCTCTTGTTACAAGAATAATACAGTGGATGACTTGAAGTTGAAGTCAGTTCTAATTCATCATTCTGAAAGTTCCAGGGCCCTTTAGAATTATGCTAATTCTACTCGGCCTGTGCTCTATAAGTGGGACTATAAAGCTTGGATGACAGCATATCTGTTTGAGTATTCTAAGCCCACTATTGAGGCAACTGGGCTTCCCTTGTAGCTCAACTGGTAAAGAATCTGCCTGCAATGCCTCCAATTCAATTCCTGGGTCAGGAAGATTCCCTGGAGAAGGGATAGGCTACCCACTCCAGTATTCTTGGTCTTCCTTGGTGGCTCAGACCGTAATGAATCCGCCTGCTATGTGGGAGACCCGGATTTGAACCCTGGCTTGGGAAGATCCCCTACAATGGAAAGGCTACCCACTTCAGTATTCTTGCCTGTAGAATTCTATGGCTCAAATCTTTTCAAAATATTATTGCTCATTTACAATGGACCTGAATCACGTAACAGTTCTGATGAAGATGTACAATGAGATTAACATTGTTTTCATGCCTGAAAACAATAACACAACATCCATTCTGCAGCCCAAGGTTCATGGAATAATATAATTCACGAGCCTATGGATGCCATAAATAATGACTCCTCTGATGGAGCTGAGCCAAATAAATGAAAAACCTTCTGGAAAGCGTTCACCATTTTAGATGCCATTAAGAATATTCATGATTCACCAGAAAAGGCCAAAATATCAACATTAATAGGAGCTGGAAAGAAACTGATTCCAAACTTCATGAATGACTCTGAGTGGTTCAAGAATTCAGTGGAGAAAGTAATGGTGAATGTGGTGGAAGTAGTAAGAGAACTAGACTTGGAGCCTGAGGATGTGACCAAATTGCTACAATCTCAGGATAAACCTTGAATGGATGATGGGTTGCTTCTTGTGGATTGCAAAATGAAATTTAAAAAACTGGTGGAGATTAACTTATGAGATTTAAGGAAACAAACTGTCTCTATAACACATGAATGCCAAGTGAAGCAGCAAATGCTGATGTAGAAGCTGAGGCAGGTTTTCCAGATTTAGCTAAGATAATTAATAAGGTGACTACAGTAAACAAAAGATCTTCAATGTAGATAAAGCAGCCTTATATTGGGAAAAGGTGCCATTTAGGACTTCCATAGCTGCAGAGAAGTCAACAACTGGCTTCAAAGCTTCAAAGGACAGGCTAGTTCTCTTGTTACAAGAATAATACAGTGGATGACTTGAAGTTGAAGTCAGTTCTAATTCATCATTCTGAAAGTTCCAGGGCCCTTTAGAATTATGCTAATTCTACTCGGCTTGTGCTCTATAAGTGGGACTATAAAGCTTGGATGACAGCATATCTGTTTGAGTATTCTAAGCCCACTATTGAGGCAACTGGGCTTCCCTTGTAGCTCAACTGGTAAAGAATCTGCCTGCAATGCCTCCAATTCAATTCCTGGGTCAGGAAGATTCCCTGGAGAAGGGATAGGCTACCCACTCCAGTATTCTTGGTCTTCCTTGGTGGCTCAGACCGTAATGAATCCGCCTGCTATGTGGGAGACCCGGATTTGAACCCTGGCTTGGGAAGATCCCCTACAATGGAAAGGCTACCCACTTCAGTATTCTTGCCTGTAGAATTCTATGGCTCAAATCTTTTCAAAATATTATTGCTCATTTACAATGGACCTGAATCACGTAACAGTTCTGATGAAGATGTACAATGAGATTAACATTGTTTTCATGCCTGAAAACAATAACACAACATCCATTCTGCAGCCCAAGGTTCATGGAATAATATAATTCACGAGCCTATGGATGCCATAAATAATGACTCCTCTGATGGAGCTGAGCCAAATAAATGAAAAACCTTCTGGAAAGCGTTCACCATTTTAGATGCCATTAAGAATATTCATGATTCACCAGAAAAGGCCAAAATATCAACATTAATAGGAGCTGGAAAGAAACTGATTCCAAACTTCATGAATGACTCTGAGTGGTTCAAGAATTCAGTGGAGAAAGTAATGGTGAATGTGGTGGAAGTAGTAAGAGAACTAGACTTGGAGCCTGAGGATGTGACCAAATTGCTACAATCTCAGGATAAACCTTGAATGGATGATGGGTTGCTTCTTGTGGATGAGGAAAGAAAGTATTTTCTTGAGATGAAATCTGTTCCTGGTGAAGGTGCAGTGACAATTGTTGAGATAACAACAAAGGATTGAGAATGCTTTATAACTTAGTTTATTAAGCAGCTGCAGACTTTGAGTAGATTGACTCCAATTTGAAAGAAGTTGTACTATGAGTAAAATGCTATCAAATGGCATTGCATACTACAGAGAAATAGTTTGTGAAAGCAAGAGTCAATTGATGTGGCAAATTTCACCACTGTCACCTGGATCCCACGTCTGGGAAGATTCTGCAGAAGTAACCTTGTGAACCACAACTACTGAGCCTGCCCAAGTACTGAGCAGAGCCCATACTCTGCAACAAGAGAAGTCACCGCAATGAGAAATCCATGCACTGGAACGAGACAGGAGCTCCACTCACTGCAACTAGAGAAAGCCTACCCATAGCAATGAAGACACAGTACAGCCATAAATAAATAAATGAATCACAGCAGTCTCATTAAAATGTGATTTTTGAGAAGAATTGAAGATTTTTTTCCCCAAAAAGTCAGTACCTTTGAGTGTCTGATTCTGTTTCTTGTTAGATCTGTAAGCTTGAGTAGGTTAAAAAGCTCCTTTAAGATTTATTTCCATCATCTGAAAAAGTAAAACAGAACTAAATATATTTTTAGAAATGATGTCTGGATTCTGAGATGGCCCTGCCCTCTTGGTCAGACCTCACTCATCAGCTCATTGTGCTCTATGTGTAGAGAGGGGTACTGTACAGTACAGAGGATTTCCAACTTCAGACTTGCTGATGCTCAACACAACACTTAACATCTACAGTAGGCTCGATATGACACAGTCCTGGGGATGAGATGAGTGGATTTGGAGCATGTCTGTTAAAAAACAAAAGAGGTTACTATAAAAAAAAAAAAAAACAGTGGGGAAATGAACCAGTTCACCCGGTCAAGGAACAAAATATAAAAGGGAAGAGAACAAAAGTGAGATTAACCAGCCTGAATGTGGTGATCCTTATCACCTGAACTGCGTCATTATCATTTGGACAAACATGACCACAGGAAATAGCACTGAGTTCAGAATAATAACAGCATTTACCCACAAAGAGAGGAGGAGGGAAGAGCCAAACACAAAGAGAAACAACATGAGGGTCATAAAGCATTGACTGATTAAACGGTAAATACTAGAGTCGTATTTTACATAAGATTTTTTTAACCTGAATTTTCTTCTGATAGTGTGTAGAAGTCGATATTTCGTAGATGGAAGTAACGAACAAGTGAGGACACAAAAGGACAACCTTGAAGCTGCTATGGGGAAAGGTGTTAATATCATACAAATATAGTTGGGAGGTCCTGTTTACATACAACTTTGTAAACGGAATTGTTTCTCCCTAAATTCCTCATGAACCAGTACCACAACAGACCAGTGATGGGAACAGAAAGTAAAGACAGCCAATTCACATGAGAGTAAAATAAACCCAGAATATGGCAAAAATAATTCCAGAAGAAAAGGTGAATCAAATAGTCACAATTTAAAAGAAGTCACCTATCCTTACCAATCAGCAGCAAGACTGTACTATACTTAAGTATCAGTTTTAGCAGGAACACAATCTAAAGTGAAAAGTTATTCTGCAAATAATAGTAAGGCATTTTTAAAAATACAGAAATGTTACTCTAATTCAGGTTAACATGAGACATCACTAGTATAGTTAAGTAGGTGACAGCAATTGAGACCAGAAAGAGACACACACACCCCCCACACACACACACAGAAACAAAGAAATCAAGCAGAATACATGAAAGATTGTTCTTTTATAGACAGTGTCTTCTTAATATTTCTTTAAAGAGTTAGAATAAAAAATTAAATAGGGGCTTCCCTGGTGGTCCAGTGGGTAAGGACACTGCCTTGCAGTGCAAGGGGCTCCGGTTTGATCCCTGGCCTGGGAAGATCCCACGTGCCGCGGAGCGGCTGGACCGGTGTGTCCAATTACCGAGCTGGAGCTCTGGAGCGCATGCGCCCAGAGTTGGCGCTCTGCGATAACAGAGGCCACCGCGATGGGAGGCCCACAGGAGCCAAAGAACAAAGACGGATGAAAATAGAGAAATGAAAGACCAATAGAAGTGGCCCGCCCAGCCCCTTGGGGACTTGATTTTGCAAACATGACCACAGGAAATAGCACTGAGTTCAGAATAATAACAGCATTTACCCACAAAGAGAGGAGGAGGGAAGAGCCAAACACAAAGAGAAACAACATGAGGGTCATAAAGCATTGACTGATTAAACGGTAAATACTAGAGTCGTATTTTACATAAGATTTTTTTAACCTGAATTTTCTTCTGATAGTGTGTAGAAGTCGATATTTCGTAGATGGAAGTAACGAACAAGTGAGGACACAAAAGGACAACCTTGAAGCTGCTATGGGGAAAGGTGTTAATATCATACAAATATAGTTGGGAGGTCCTGTTTACATACAACTTTGTAAACGGAATTGTTTCTCCCTAAATTCCTCATGAACCAGTACCACAACAGACCAGTGATGGGAACAGAAAGTAAAGACAGCCAATTCACATGAGAGTAAAATAAACCCAGAATATGGCAAAAATAATTCCAGAAGAAAAGGTGAATCAAATAGTCACAATTTAAAAGAAGTCACCTATCCTTACCAATCAGCAGCAAGACTGTACTATACTTAAGTATCAGTTTTAGCAGGAACACAATCTAAAGTGAAAAGTTATTCTGCAAATAATAGTAAGGCATTTTTAAAAATACAGAAATGTTACTCTAATTCAGGTTAACATGAGACATCACTAGTATAGTTAAGTAGGTGACAGCAATTGAGACCAGAAAGAGACACACACACCCCCCACACACACACACAGAAACAAAGAAATCAAGCAGAATACATGAAAGATTGTTCTTTTATAGACAGTGTCTTCTTAATATTTCTTTAAAGAGTTAGAATAAAAAATTAAATAGGGGCTTCCCTGGTGGTCCAGTGGGTAAGGACACTGCCTTGCAGTGCAAGGGGCTCCGGTTTGATCCCTGGCCTGGGAAGATCCCACGTGCCGCGGAGCGGCTGGACCGGTGTGTCCAATTACCGAGCTGGAGCTCTGGAGCGCATGCGCCCAGAGTTGGCGCTCTGCGATAACAGAGGCCACCGCGATGGGAGGCCCACAGGAGCCAAAGAACAAAGACGGATGAAAATAGAGAAATGAAAGACCAATAGAAGTGGCCCGCCCAGCCCCCTCCCTCTCCACCCTACCGCCCTCCAAAATAAATATATAAATAAATGTTTAAAAAAATAAATAAATGGTGTGTAACGTACGAATATAGTCACTAAATTGTATCCAAAATCCTTGGGAAAGTATATATTTTAAGATTCATAATTTTGCATTTTAAAATGTAATGTGAACATATATGTAAATATATTAACGGTACCAATGGAATTTGGTGGTTCACCCTGTAGCCAGCCAATTTTTCCCCAACCAAATGTATAAAACAAAAATCATACTTGGGGCTTCCCTGGTAGCTCAGTAGTGAAGAGTCTGCCTGCCAATGTAGGAGGCATGGGTCCTATCCCTGATCCGGGAAGATCCCACGTGCTACTGAGCAGCAAAGCCCATGAGTCACAACTATTGAGCCTGTGCTCTAGAGCCTCAGAGCTACAACTATTGAAGCCCATGTGCCCTGGAGCCTGAGCTCCACCACAAGAGAAGTCACCGCAACAAGAAACCTGCTCACCTCAACTAGAGAGTAACCCACACTTCCTGTAACTAGAGAAGAGCCTGCAGCAGCACTGAAAACCCCAAATAGCCAAAAATTTAAAAATAAATAAAATTTTAAAATATATAAATAAAAGCCATACTTAGTTTGTGGTTTGGCACCAAAGTACTTTACTTTAGAAATATTTTGGTTTTCCACATTTTAGATAAGTGATTAGAGACTTGTATCTCTCATGTCAGTATGCTGAATAACGTATTTTCAACTCTGCTTACAAAACATGTTTGCAAGTCCTCTCCCCATTGAACCCTTCAACCCATGGTTCCATGTTGATAATTTATCCAAGTGATCTTACCCACATGTTACAGTAAAGAAGCTGACATATAGATTAGATGAGATAGGTTTAATGAATTTCTGTGTGAAGTCATACTTGCAACTGGTATGAGATGCATTTATAGAAAAACACTGTGGTGCTGTGTCCTTGGGAGACCTGGCTTCTTCCACTCTGTGTCAGTCACTATCCTTTTATCCTCCTTGGCCTTCTGCTCTGTTTCTAACTCAGGTGCTGATTCTTGCAGAATACATTCTCACAGTTTTCACGTCAACCAGTTTCCAGTTCAGTCAATAGGAACAACTGGCTTGACCTTTGGAAAGTGAGAAGTGGGGAGAAGCCTGGTGCTTTTGCTTTTCTCTCTCTGTTTCAGGCTACGTCTCCTGCCATGATTATTCCTGTCATGTGGCTATTTCTTCTGCAAAGAGCCACTTCTTCCCCTTCCCAGCTCCCACCAGACACTGTCTACTGTGGTCCCAATTCTTATCAAGTAGCTCTCCCTTGGCTGCTCCAGTCCTGGGAATGGTTCCAGATTTCTGTTCTGTTTTTCTCATCTCTGGGCTGTCTTCTTTCTCCTGTTTGTCCTTTAGTTCTATACCTGGTTTGTAAATATTTCTCTTCATTAAACACCCTCTATTGAACAATCTGGCCTGGATTTTATCTCCCTACACCCTCACCAGTATCACAAGACACAGTGTTCCCAGTGAAACTTCCAATGCTGTGCCACCAGAAGCTATGGTTCTAACAACAACTTTTTTCTTAACACCCCTCCACATCCATGTCCACGCTTCATGTCCATGCTTTTTTGGTGCTTTCTGCATCCCTGGAAGCTAAGCTCAAAACTATATCATGCAAGCTTCCTTGTCCTCTGCCTTCTGGTTGGTTCAGACATGGGAAAACACTTCCAGGAGATCAGAAGATAAGAGGAAAAAATAGACAAATTATTTAATTCTCCAGACTCCTTTTGGCTAAAATCTGCCCCCTGTGAACTCTTGGCATCTTATGGCCATCAACAGTGGAACACAATGTGATCGTATCCTGCTGCCCTTCACAGTGTTACATAGGATATAGATAGCTTTAACCATCAATTTATTTCATTCATTAAGACAAAGGAGCTTCCCTAGCAGCACAGTGGTAAAGAATCTGCCTGCCAGTGCAGGAGACACAGCTTTGGATCACTGGTTCGGGAATATCCTACATGCAGCAGAACAACTAAGCCTGTGAGTCACAGCTACTGAAGCCCACGCACCCTGGAGCCTGTACTGTGAGACAGGAGAAGCCACTGCAAGGAGAAGCCTTTACACTGTAACAAAGAGTAGCCCCTGGTCCCCACAACTAGAGAAAAACCCACATAGCAATGAGGACCCAGCACAGCCAAAAATAAATAAATAAATGAAATTTTAAAATACATACAGATATAAAAATTGAGTTCTGATCAAGTGTTCAGGGGCATTTTTTCTATTGCTTACTAAAACAGTCACCATATCATTATTAAATAAATAAGCCACCTGCATTCTGATAAGGCACATGTTGCAGTTTCTTTTTCTGAGAGACGACTGGATTTTCTTCTGTGGTTATTTTAGTTTAACTGTTATGCATCTGGTCAACACACTCTAAATATGTAAAGGTGTTGCTAACATATTCACTCACTGTACACGCCTCTGAACAAAATTTTCCAACCACAACTTGGTCAGCACTTGATAGGGCATTTAGCACTTCGACCACTCTTAATGTTATTGTATTGTTTCTTGGGGATTCTAAGAGGGCTTTAGGGAAAGGAGAATGAAATTTCTGATGAAAATGAAGATTCTAGTGAAGAAGGTATTGAAAGGTAAAGCTGTATAGGACCTATGCAACTGGCTAAGAAGCAGTGGGTTTAGCTTAACAGTAGAAAAGCAAACCAGAATGGAGATTTCGAACTTGGACGTGGGGATAACCATTACTTCAACCATCACATTAGTGCTGTTATTCATTGGACGTGCATCATCACAGTTAACAACATTAGTTTCAGAATCAAGACTAATTTTTCCTTTGGAAGAAGAAGCAGAAAGAAATGAAGAGACATAACAAAGTGAAATAAGAAGCTGGACAAGCATTTGCTGTAATAAGAAATAACTTGAAGATGAAAAAACCATGAATGCAGGTCCTATACACAACTATGTAAATGTGAAAGGCATGTTTTAAATATGTATGTCTTGGAGATTTCTTCTAAATTGCATATTATATTAATAGGTACCATATTTTGTGAAGAGAAATAACGGGAACTAAAAGCATTTATAAAAACCTATTGTAGTGTCTAATTTATGCAAAATAGCATGTTTTAAAATTTTGAACTTATGGAAAAAATAAAATTTGATGGGGTGAAAACGTTTTCAGAAAAAAGAAAGCTAAACCATGATAAACAATAATTCCTGAAGTGATAAATAAATAAAACAGCCATGATTTGCTGAACATATTGAAAGAAGTAATTCATTTTTAGCACTCAGTGGCAGAAACTCTGTATTTAAGTGGCAGTTTTAGGAATAATATAACTTAAAACTAAGGGAATATTTTGCACATGTTCCTAAGTGTTTTTAAATTCATGGAATAACCTGTATGGGAAGCACAAGAGTATAACAGTGTAAGAAACTTAAAAGGAATCAAGACAGCACTAGTTCAGGCATTTCTTTTTTATTGTTATTTTTTTTCAGCACCAAAAGCATTTTTATTGGGGTGCATCCAGTTAACAATTTTGTGGCAATTTCAGGTGAACCGTGAAGGGGGTTGGCCATACATATACATGTATTCATTCTCCCCCACACCCTCCTTTCATCCAGGCTAGTACATAACATTGAGCAGAGTTCCATGTGCTGTAGCAATAGATTTTTGTTGGTTATCCATTTTAAACATGGCAATGTGTACGTGACTTTTTTTTTTTTTTTTTTTTTGTGTACGTGACTTTTCCAAAGTCCCCAACGATCCCCTCCCCCAGCAACCATAAGTTCATTTTCTAAGTCTGTGAGTCTCTTTCTGTTTTGTAAATAAGTCCAGTTGTATCATTTCTTTTTAGAATCTACATAAAAGGGATCTCATATGATATTTCTCCTTCTCTGTCCAGTCAGACATTTCTTTTGTGTATTTTTGAGGAGGTCATACCAAAACCCAACAATACCAGTCACTGTGGGGATAAGGAGCATGGAGATTCATCCAATATCTTAAATACTAGCCATTTTGAATGATTTTTACAATACGATGTGCACCAGTATCAGATTGCAAATGGTCTGGAATGCTAAAAATCTGACAGGTTATTTTTAGGGGGACAAATTGGTATACTTGGAGATACTTGTTATTGTATTGCCAAGTTAAAGCCAACTGTTTCAAAGGGACCTCAAATACTTGATTAAGATTTTACATGCAGGAATCCAAAATGAGTAGGCATTTGCCATGGTTATGCATAGACATGTGAGTTTTGTCATATTCCATTTACTTATGTTTTTCTAATTTTTATTTGATTTTGGTTTTAGTATGAGTAGAAAGAAATTTGCTTAAATTGGTATTGTAAAGTGGGCAGAAAATGTTTAGATTTGCATTAATTCTTAAAAAAAAAAAAAGAAGTAACATAAGAGTAGGCATGGGCTTCCTAGCTGGCTCGGTGATAATGAATTCACCTGCCAGTTCAGGAGACATAGGTCCAAACCCTGGCTTGGGAAGATCTCCTGGAGAAGGAAATGGCAGCCCACTCCAGTATTTTTACCTGGAGGATCCCATGGACAGAGAAGCCCGGCAGGCTATGGCTGTGGGGTCACCAAACAGTTAAGCATAACTCAGTGACTAAACAACAAAATTAGGGATAGAAATGGGAGCCTAATGACATAGAATTGAATATTTTTGTGAAGTGTATTTTAATAGCCTTTGCTGTTTTCTGGTGAAAGGTCAAATGCCTCTGTTTGTAGGGTCACCTCTCTTATGGTTCTAATTGTGTTTTTAATTCTCTCTCAGAGTTTTCACCTCTTCTGTGGAGGGTCATTTCTGGGATGCTGAGCATCCTGTGCTTTTTCCTGATCTCCATGGCCATTCTAGGTTACTAGACTGTTCCACCTACCTTTCCCTTCAAACCATTATTTAATTCATAGAATGTGGTAAGTAGATACCTTATCAAATTTTTCTCTCTAGATAAAGAAAGTGTGCCACCACATATATACAATGGAATATTACTCAGCCAAAAAAGGAAGGAAATTGAATTGTTTGAAGTGACGTGGATCAACATAGGGTCTTGTCATACAAAGTGAAGTAAGTCAAAAAGAGAAAAACAAACATTGCATATTAATGCATACATATGGAAAGAATTTACTTGCAATGCAGAAGACACAATTAACTTGAGTTTGATCCCTGGATAAAGAAAACCCCTTGGAGAAGGAAATGGTAGCCCACTTCAGTAGTCTTGCCTGGAAAATCTCAAGGGCAGAGAAGCCTGGTAGGCGAAGGTCCATGAGGTTGCAAAGAAGTCAGACATGACCTAGCAACTAACAAAAAACAAAAACAATTATCCTATAAAACCTTTATTTCCCTTTCAGGGATCACAGTCTTGCCATTTTGAAGGATTTTGCATAATTCAATGAAGCTATGATCCATGCCATGCAGGGCCACCCAAGATGGACGGGTCATAGTGAAGAGTTTCTAACTCAAAGAACATATTTTAAAGTTCTTGGTGTGCCATACAAGGATGGGAATCAATAGTGAAATCTAGAAAAATGTATCTCAGTCTCAAGGGGCCTATTAGATTGAGGCAGAAAACAAGAAGTGCATCTTTAGAACATTAAATATAAAAAAAAGAAACCTATGAGAATAACATTATCCTTTCTGTTAACTTTCTTCATTCCACTGAATTTCTTCTTGAATTTCATGAAGGCACTTACCCCTTGACTTTTATTTTTTCCTTACTCATCACCTCTTCCATAACTTTATCGCTCCGATGGTGAGGCTCATGACTGATTGCATTGCCACTAACTGCTTATTTTTCAAGTGCATATGCCAAATTAACTATTCCATTCAGCTGAATTAAATTTCATCTTCATTCTTTCTGTGTTCAGTTCATCTCGTGTAGAGAGTCAAACTGTCTGGTGCTAATTTGTATCAGGATCTCAAATCTCACTTTGATTCATAGTGTACTTAAACAAATTTATTTCACTTGTTCTTTGTATTTTTTAAAGTATAATTGAATTACACTGTTATATTATCTTCAGGTATAAAATACAGTGATTCAGTGTTTTTACAGACTATGCTCCATTGGAAGTTATTCCAAGAAAATGGCTGTAATTCTCTGTGTTATGAAAGTGTCCCACCACATATATACAATGGAATATTACTCAGCCAAAAAGGAAGGAAATTGAATTGTTTGAAGTGACGTGGATCAACATAGGGTCTTGTCATACAAAGTGAAGTAAGTCAAAAAGAGAAAAACAAACATTGCATATTAATGCATACATATGGAAAGAATTTACTTGCAATGCAGAAGACACAATTAACTTGAGTTTGATCCCTGGATAAAGAAAACCCCTTGGAGAAGGAAATGGTAGCCCACTTCAGTAGTCTTGCCTGGAAAATCTCAAGGGCAGAGAAGCCTGGTAGGCGAAGGTCCATGAGGTTGCAAAGAAGTCAGACATGACCTAGCAACTAACAAAAAACAAAAACAATTATCCTATAAAACCTTTATTTCCCTTTCAGGGATCACAGTCTTGCCATTTTGAAGGATTTTGCATAATTCAATGAAGCTATGATCCATGCCATGCAGGGCCACCCAAGATGGACGGGTCATAGTGAAGAGTTTCTAACTCAAAGAACATATTTTAAAGTTCTTGGTGTGCCATACAAGGATGGGAATCAATAGTGAAATCTAGAAAAATGTATCTCAGTCTCAAGGGGCCTATTAGATTGAGGCAGAAAACAAGAAGTGCATCTTTAGAACATTAAATATAAAAAAAAGAAACCTATGAGAATAACATTATCCTTTCTGTTAACTTTCTTCATTCCACTGAATTTCTTCTTGAATTTCATGAAGGCACTTACCCCTTGACTTTTATTTTTTCCTTACTCATCACCTCTTCCATAACTTTATCGCTCCGATGGTGAGGCTCATGACTGATTGCATTGCCACTAACTGCTTATTTTTCAAGTGCATATGCCAAATTAACTATTCCATTCAGCTGAATTAAATTTCATCTTCATTCTTTCTGTGTTCAGTTCATCTCGTGTAGAGAGTCAAACTGTCTGGTGCTAATTTGTATCAGGATCTCAAATCTCACTTTGATTCATAGTGTACTTAAACAAATTTATTTCACTTGTTCTTTGTATTTTTTAAAGTATAATTGAATTACACTGTTATATTATCTTCAGGTATAAAATACAGTGATTCAGTGTTTTTACAGACTATGCTCCATTGGAAGTTATTCCAAGAAAATGGCTGTAATTCTCTGTGTTATACAATATATCCTGGTTGCTTATCTATTATATACAGAGTAGTTTGTATCTTTTAATCCCATACACTGAATTTGACCCTCCCTCTTTTCTCTCTCCTTTGGTAACCACTGTTTGTTTTTTGTATCTATGAATGTTTATGCATTGCATATATGTTCATTTGTATTGTTTTTTAGATTCCATATACAAGTAACATAATACAGCATATTACTCTGACGTTAGCATAATATTCTCTACATCCATCCATGTTGCTGCAAATAGCAGAATTTCATTATTTTATACAACTCAATATTAAGAAAAATCCAATCAAAAAATAAACAGAAGACTTGAACAGACATTTTGCCAAAGAAGACATATAGTGTTTAACAAGTATGTGAAAAGGTGCTCAATATCACTGATTATCAGAGAAATGCACATTAAGCAACAAAGATATCACCTTACATCTGTCAGAATGGCCATCAACAACAAGTCTACAAATAAATGTTGTAGTGGACTTAGGGAAAATGGAACACTTGTACATTGTTCATGGGAAAATAAAGTTATGCAACCACTATGGAAAACAGTATGAAGATTCCTCAAAAAAGTAAAAATAAGACTACTGTATGAAACTGATTTTATATGGTAATTTTGTATTTGCAACTTTACTGAACTCATTAATTAGACCTAATAGGTTTTTCTTTTTTAATAGACCTTTTTTTTTGGCCACTTCTATTGGTCTTTCATTTATCTATTTTCATCCATCTTTGTACTTTGGCCCGCATGGGCCTCCCATCGCAGCGGCCTCTCTTGCGGCAGAGCACTGGCTCTGGGCGCAGTACTCCAGAGCTCCGACTGGTTGGTTGGACACACCGGTCCAGCCATTTTGAGGCATGTGGGATCTTCCCAGGCCAGGGATCGAACTGGTGCCCCTTGCACTTCAAGGTGGTGTTCTTACCCACTGGACCACCAGGGAAGCCCCCTAATAGGCTTTTGGTTTAGTCTCAAAAATTATGTCAATTTTACTTCTATTTTCCATTTCTGATTTCTTATTTTCTTGCCTGATTGCTCTAGCTAGGACTTTCAGTGTCTGTTAGCCACTCAGTCATCTCCAACTCTTCGCGATCCCATGGAGTATACCCTGCCAGGCTCTTCTGTCCATGAGGTCATCCAGGCAAGAATACTGGAGTGGGTGGCCATGCCCTCCTCCAGAAAGACTTTCAGTACTATGTTGAATAGAAATAGTAAGAGTGAGCACCGTTGTTTTATTCTGCAGGTTAAAAGAGACGTTTTCAACCTTCCATGACTGAGTGTAATGTGAGCTTGTCATATAATGGCCTTTATTATTTTGAGGTATATTCTTTCTATACGTAAATTGTTAGAGTTTTTAATCACAGATGGATATTGAATTTTGTCAATTTTTCTGTGTGCTTATTGAGATTATCATAATTTTTTTCAATTTCTATTAATGGAACTGATCACATCTATTGTGGTTAGAATGTAGCCACTTTTTTAACCCTTCAAATGTAGTCCTTCTTGGTTCCTCTAGTTCAAGGGGGGATTTCACCCTCACTTGCATGTTCACTGACCGCTAAAGCTTTTGGCTGTGTGGATCACAACAAACTCTGGAAAATACCAGCAAATACCAACAGACTGTGGTGGAAATACCAGACCACCTCATCTGCCTCCTGCAAAACCTGTATGCAAGACAAGAAGCAAAAGGTAAAAGTGGACATGAAACAACAAATACCAGACCACCTCATCTGCCTCCTGCAAAACCTGTATGCAAGATGAGAAGCAAAAGGTAAAAGTGGACATGAAACAACAAACTGGTTCCAAATTGGGAGAGGAATACATCAAGACTATATATTTAATTTATTATTTAAAATAAATAATTATTTATTTTAAGCAAGGCTGCTTATTTAATTTATATGCAGAGTACATCATGTGAAATGCTGGTCTGGATGAAGCACAAGCTGGAATCAAGATTGCTAGGGGAAATATCAACAACCTCAGGTATGCAGATGACACCATCCTTATGGCCGAAAGCAAAGAGGAACTAAAGACCCTCTTGATGAAGGTGAAAGAGGAGAGGGAAAAGGCTGGTGTAAAATTCAACATTCAAAAAATGAAGATCATGGCATCCGGTCCCATCATTTCATGAAAATAGATGGAGAAACAATGGAAACAGTGACAGACTTTATTTTCTTGGGCCTCAAAGTCACTGCAAATGATGACTGCAGCCATGAAATTAAAAGGTGCTTGCTCCCTGACAAAGTTATTACAAGCCTAGACAGCATATTCAAAAACAGAAACATCACTTTGCTGACAAAAGTCCATATAGTCAAAGCTATGGTTTTCCCAGTAGGCATGTCTGGGACAGTGAGAGCTGGGCCATAAAGAAGGCTGAGCCATGAAGAATTGATGCCTTTGAACTGTGATGTTTGAGAAGACTCTTGAGAGTTCCTTGGACTAGAAAGAGATCAAAACAGTCAATCCTAAGAGAAACCAACCCTGAATATTCATTGGAAGGACTGATGTTGAAGCTGAAGCTTCAATACTTTGGCCGCCTGATGTGAAGAGGCCACTGATTGAAAAAGACCCTGATGTTGGGAGAAACAGAAGGCAAAGGGAGAAGGAGATGACAGAGGACTAGATGATTGAATGGCATCACTGAGTCAATGGACATGAGTTTGAGCAGGCTCCAGGAGATAGTGAAGGAGAGGGAAGCCTGGCGTGATGAAATGGGGTTGCAAAGAGTCAGACACGACTGAGCAAATGAACTGACCTTCATGTTCTAGGATTTTTACAACAGTGTCATGTCTGGATAATTGCTAGTTGTCTTCTTTGAGGGTGACTGGAATCAGAAATGACCCCTGTTTCCCTCTTAGTGACATCACTCCTCCAAGACTTTTATTTTAAAGGTGTTCAAAATTAGTAATGTTTCTATTAATACGTCACCTAGCAAAAAAAATGTAAATATTCCCTAGTGCAACTCTTTTATGCCAAGTTTAATAAGTTCTCATAAATAAATTAGTGAGAAAGATGTAAATATCAGAGGCAGAAACAGACAAACTAAAAATACTATACACACAAGTAAACAAGGGACCTTAGAAGGAACTATTAGGAAGAAAAATAATAGCAGGTAATAGTCACAGAATTATTACTGCAATAACTAGGACATATAAATTAGATTATTAGGCTTCCCGCAGATGACACCATCCTTATGGCGAAAGCAAAGAGGAACTAAAGACCCTCTTGATGAAGGTGAAAGAGGAGAGGGAAAAGGCTGGTGTAAAATTCAACATTCAAAAAATGAAGATCATGGCATCCGGTCCCATCATTTCATGAAAATAGATGGAGAAACAATGGAAACAGTGACAGACTTTATTTTCTTGGGCCTCAAAGTCACTGCAAATGATGACTGCAGCCATAAAATTTAAAAAGGTGCTTGCTCCCTGACAAAGTTATTACAAGCCTAGACAGCATATTCAAAAACAGAAACATCACTTTGCTGACAAAAGTCCATATAGTCAAAGCTATGGTTTTCCCAGTAGGCATGTCTGGGACAGTGAGAGCTGGGCCATAAAGAAGGCTGAGCCATGAAGAATTGATGCCTTTGAACTGTGATGTTTGAGAAGACTCTTGAGAGTTCCTTGGACTAGAAAGAGATCAAAACAGTCAATCCTAAGAGAAACCAACCCTGAATATTCATTGGAAGGACTGATGTTGAAGCTGAAGCTTCAATACTTTGGCCGCCTGATGTGAAGAGGCCACTGATTGAAAAAGACCCTGATGTTGGGAGAAACAGAAGGCAAAGGGAGAAGGAGATGACAGAGGACTAGATGATTGAATGGCATCACTGAGTCAATGGACATGAGTTTGAGCAGGCTCCAGGAGATAGTGAAGGAGAGGGAAGCCTGGCGTGATGAAATGGGGTTGCAAAGAGTCAGACACGACTGAGCAAATGAACTGACCTTCATGTTCTAGGATTTTTACAACAGTGTCATGTCTGGATAATTGCTAGTTGTCTTCTTTGAGGGTGACTGGAATCAGAAATGACCCCTGTTTCCCTCTTAGTGACATCACTCCTCCAAGACTTTTATTTTAAAGGTGTTCAAAATTAGTAATGTTTCTATTAATACGTCACCTAGCAAAAAAAATGTAAATATTCCCTAGTGCAACTCTTTTATGCCAAGTTTAATAAGTTCTCATAAATAAATTAGTGAGAAAGATGTAAATATCAGAGGCAGAAACAGACAAACTAAAAATACTATACACACAAGTAAACAAGGGACCTTAGAAGGAACTATTAGGAAGAAAAATAATAGCAGGTAATAGTCACAGAATTATTACTGCAATAACTAGGGACATATAAATTAGATATATTTACTGTGTTGAGAAAAAATAAGAAAAATTGGGCAATGTGTTTAGAAAACAAGAAACTTTTAAGATGATCAAGTAGATTTGAGAAAGCACTAAACAGAATTACTAATAAAATAAAATATTGGATAAGTTTACCTCTACTTTGGCACAGATGAGAAGAAAATTAATGAATTGGAGAATATATCTTAAGCCACTGTTTTAAATGCAGCACATAAGACAAAAGGATAGAAATTATGAAAAGTAAATTAAACATGTAGCAATTTAATTATTTTTAGAAAGAGTGAAAAAAGAGGCAGCTGTGCCTTCTATAAAATTATAGCAAAGACTTTTCAGCCCAGTGATAATGAGACACCAACCCACAGATTTATGGTCTAATTAATTTTAATCAAATAAAAGAGAAAAAAGTAGTTCACAAAATCACATTAAAATAAAAACTGAAGGAGATCAAAAACAATGATACATTTTCGAAAGTGGCATTAGGAAAAAGTCTTTGAATGTGTTGATTTTTGCCCCTTCTGTATATGCATGTAATTTATACGTTCTCCATTTTGAAGTTAGATTAAAAATTTATGTTAAAATTATAACTATTGAATTGAAATTTCCATTATTATTAAGAAACCCTCCTTAAATACTATATTTTACCAGATATCAAGAGCTTTAATTTGATTAGTGTTTGCACTAATTTATTTTAATTTTTTAAATTTTCAGCCATCATGCATCCCTGTCTAACAGATATGACTTTTATAAATAACACACATATTAATTTAAAAAAAATTTACATGATACTTTTTATCTTCTAATCAGGACATTTACAGCTTCCATGTACTTCCAGTGCATTTTATTTTTTGAATCAGTATCATAATTTTGTGTTTTCAGCTTTTATCAGTTTTTGTTTTCTTTCCACTTCTTCTTTCTAGCTTCTTTTGGATTTATTTTTCTCAGTTTATATTTCCCTCTATAATTTTTGAAATTATTCTTTCTTTCCTCATTTTAGCATTTACTCAAATTTAAGGTTTGTGTACTTCAATTATTAATGTCTATAAATGATGACTGTCTTTACTCTCTTCCAAAGCAATACAAGGTCCAAAGAACACTCATGGTCTCCCAGTCAAATTATATTCTTTTGCAGCAAAAGATGATCAAGTAGATTTGAGATAACGAATCACTAATAAAATAAAATATTGGATAAGTTTACCTCTACTTTGGCACAGATGAGAAGAAAATTAATGAATTGGAGAATATATCTTAAGCCACTGTTTTAAATGCAGCACATAAGACAAAAGGATAGAAATTATGAAAAGTAAATTAAACATGTAGCAATTTAATTATTTTTAGAAAGAGTGAAAAAAGAGGCAGCTGTGCCTTCTATAAAATTATAGCAAAGACTTTTCAGCCCAGTGATAATGAGACACCAACCCACAGATTTATGGTCTAATTAATTTTAATCAAATAAAAGAGAAAAAAGTAGTTCACAAAATCACATTAAAATAAAAACTGAAGGAGATCAAAAACAATGATACATTTTCGAAAGTGGCATTAGGAAAAAGTCTTTGAATGTGTTGATTTTTGCCCCTTCTGTATATGCATGTAATTTATACGTTCTCCATTTTGAAGTTAGATTAAAAATTTATGTTAAAATTATAACTATTGAATTGAAATTTCCATTATTATTAAGAAACCCTCCTTAAATACTATATTTTACCAGATATCAAGAGCTTTAATTTGATTAGTGTTTGCACTAATTTATTTTAATTTTTTAAATTTTCAGCCATCATGCATCCCTGTCTAACAGATATGACTTTTATAAATAACACACATATTAATTTAAAAAAAATTTACATGATACTTTTTATCTTCTAATCAGGACATTTACAGCTTCCATGTACTTCCAGTGCATTTTATTTTTTGAATCAGTATCATAATTTTGTGTTTTCAGCTTTTATCAGTTTTTGTTTTCTTTCCACTTCTTCTTTCTAGCTTCTTTTGGATTTATTTTTCTCAGTTTATATTTCCCTCTATAATTTTTGAAATTATTCTTTCTTTCCTCATTTTAGCATTTACTCAAATTTAAGGTTTGTGTACTTCAATTATTAATGTCTATAAATGATGACTGTCTTTACTCTCTTCCAAAGCAATACAAGGTCCAAAGAACACTCATGGTCTCCCAGTCAAATTATATTCTTTTGCAGCAAAAGAATATAATTTGCTATTTCTACTGATCAAAGATGAGGGCAGGGTCCTCTGTGGTCACTGTGGTGTGTATATCTCAGTGCACACATTAGGCTGAGAATGAAATTTCACATGTGCATAATTTAATCCTTTCAATGATTTAAAAAATATATTCATTAAAAATAGTAGCACAAAAATGGCAAACTACAATATGTACAATTAAGATTTACCAAGTTAGTCACTTAAATTATATTATAATCCTAAATTACTAGGTTAGACACATATTATTAAACTGTGATAACAGCAGATATTTTTTCTACCAAATATAGTATGGAGTCATGTTTTGCAGTAATTTGAACCTTTTTCTACTTAATATATCACAGAACATTATTCATATTAATATTTGTAGAATTGTCTCTTCTGTATTTAATGAGAATGAATGTTTTATTGTAGGAGTATATTGCAATTTATCTCAGCACTTAATTTACTGGTAGATACACTGTTCTTTTTACTTTTTTAAACAAAACATCCATTGGTCACTTGAGAAACTAAGAAAAGTTATCAATAATTATTATAACAGAAGTTGTATTGTGGGAACAGTGTTGTATTTCATTTCATTTTCTCTGATACCTTATAACAATGATTATGAATATTCATAATCACAAAAAAGATATTTCTATAAATCAGTATTTGTTAAAGTTTATCTAAATGCAATATATCATTTATTTACAAAGCCATGTTTTCATCTTCAATGTTCGTTCAATAGTTTAGAGAAGTAACAAGACAGAGCAAAGATCATTATGACTATTATAATTTTAAACTTTACCTTTGGAAATAAAGAAGTGCTTCATTATGCATGGAAGGGGCTTAATTACATCGCCTTTTATTTTCTTAGGTGTAAAAGTATCAGTTTTTGTTTTCTTTCCACTTCTTCTTTCTAGCTTCTTTTGGATTTATTTTTCTCAGTTTATATTTCCCTCTATAATTTTTGAAATTATTCTTTCTTTCCTCATTTTAGCATTTACTCAAATTTAAGGTTTGTGTACTTCAATTATTAATGTCTATAAATGATGACTGTCTTTACTCTCTTCCAAAGCAATACAAGGTCCAAAGAACACTCATGGTCTCCCAGTCAAATTATATTCTTTTGCAGCAAAAGAATATAATTTGCTATTTCTACTGATCAAAGATGAGGGCAGGGTCCTCTGTGGTCACTGTGGTGTGTATATCTCAGTGCACACATTAGGCTGAGAATGAAATTTCACATGTGCATAATTTAATCCTTTCAATGATTTAAAAAATATATTCATTAAAAATAGTAGCACAAAAATGGCAAACTACAATATGTACAATTAAGATTTACCAAGTTAGTCACTTAAATTATATTATAATCCTAAATTACTAGGTTAGACACATATTATTAAACTGTGATAACAGCAGATATTTTTTCTACCAAATATAGTATGGAGTCATGTTTTGCAGTAATTTGAACCTTTTTCTACTTAATATATCACAGAACATTATTCATATTAATATTTGTAGAATTGTCTCTTCTGTATTTAATGAGAATGAACGTTTTATTGTAGGAGTATATTGCAATTTATCTCAGCACTTAATTTACTGGTAGATACACTGTTCTTTTTACTTTTTTAAACAAAACATCCATTGGTCACTTGAGAAACTAAGAAAAGTTATCAATAATTATTATAACAGAAGTTGTATTGTGGGAACAGTGTTGTATTTCATTTCATTTTCTCTGATACCTTATAACAATGATTATGAATATTCATAATCACAAAAAAGATATTTCTATAAATCAGTATTTGTTAAAGTTTATCTAAATGCAATATATCATTTATTTACAAAGCCATGTTTTCATCTTCAATGTTCGTTCAATAGTTTAGAGAAGTAACAAGACAGAGCAAAGATCATTATGACTATTATAATTTTAAACTTTACCTTTGGAAATAAAGAAGTGCTTCATTATGCATGGAAGGGGCTTAATTACATTGCCTTTTATTTTCTTAGGTGTAAAAAGCACTTTACATATTAAATTTAGAGTAAACATCCTGTCTGATGTTGCAATATGAAGAGATCTGTTTCCTTGATCCTGTTTCATTCTGACCCTCTGCTAATCATCTGATCCAAGCAATCTAAATTCAGCTATGGAACCAGAGACACCAGCACTGTCCAGCTCCTGTCCTGATAATCAATCTTTGCCAGAGGAATTGCATGAACTAAATACAGGTACTGCTGCTATTGCTAAGTAATCCCTTTATTTAATGAGAAAATAACAGTATAAATAGCAAAGTCCATAACTAAGTATTTCTAGAAGAGCTACAAATTTTTTGTCACTGCGAATGAATTAAAGATTTCCCAGTTGAAGGGGATTTAAATTTTAATCATGGTTTGATAAGTAAATATTTATAATGGAGTTAGATTTAATATTATCTGGAAAAAATGTTTCTGACTTGGTGGCTATGAATTCTGCTTTGTTTGCACCAAAGAAGTACACAGTGCTGAGAAAAATCTATCTACCTAGCAAGAATTAGATGGTTTTGTTTCTCATGCTCCTTTCATTAACATGTAAGAAGGAGCATTTTAGAGATTTAAATTATAGGCACTTGAGCTAATATTTAAATTTCTACTCTTCCTGCAACCAGCGTTACTCCTGATGCTATTGTCCGTTATATTCTTATAATTGCATTCTATAGTACTGCTATGATTATTTTTATTATAACACTTATTGTATGTCTATTGCTCCAAGTACTATGCTGTTGACTTTATACACATTAACTTAATCTCCACAATATATCTATGGCTACATACCATTGTTATTCCTATTTTATAGATAGAAACTAAGGATTAAAAAAGAAAATGCTTGCTGCATTTCACAAAGCAAGTGACTACCTGAGCCAATTTTAAACATTTTATAAGGCTAAAATAAGGGCAATTTTTGTTTATGATTTCTAACATGCTTTTAATTGTATGTCTGTGTATCATAAATGTATACATATGTGCACAGGTTTATATATGAAGTTATAATTATTTATTGCATGCATTTTCCTAACGTATTTTCTAGAGTTTTGTGATGAAAATGTAACATACACAGAACTCAAAATTCGCGATACTTCAAATATTCAGAAGAGAAAACCAGCTAGGATTTGGAAAACAAAAGGTAAAAAAAGTAAGACTCTAGATTAGCCTTTTTTGTTTTCCTATTTTAATGAACTAGTCTGAGAACAAATGTGGAACAATCTCTGAATTGGATTTCATATCTTATACACTTTTAAAGTGGTCATGAGGACCCAAAGTGTTGTGTTAAGAGCAAATGAAAATGAACTACTGATCATTTTGCTTTGAATGATCAACAATGGCTTAAAATGATGTACCACAGCGATAGAATAAAGATGTTTTTAGATATTAGAGTTGGATATTTTTGCTTTGCAAAAGATGGGGGAAATAATTAAAGAAAGGTGAATTACATCCTTAGGAGGATTTCTAAAATGCTCTTTTTAATTGTAAAATTTCTTTACTAGAGCGACCGCATTCTTTTATAAAAATATTCATATTTTCCTGGCTATATCCAAATCTTCAAAATAACTTTTAGAGTTTTCCTTGCACACTGAGGAAGAGCAACTATGCCATACTCCCACGGGCTTAGATTTCTTTCCGGTTCTAATAGACTGAACATTTCTAACCAAAATTCCTTCTAATCCCAACCCCTTACTCCTGTTCCCATTGATCATCATAGTGAACCACTTCTCTCTCTTTGGGCAGAATCTCCATGGTGCATTGCTACAGTGATATTTGCCTTCCTTTATTTAATTGTTCTTATGCTAGCTGCATTTATGACAGCTAAGGGTAAGTATTTTCAGTTTTTCATTAACTTGTTTAAAATTACTAAAAAAGAATTTTTAAAGCATTTGGAGTTAATTCTAAGAATTTCCTAAAGTTATTTTTCTTATTTGTTATTTTAATTACATAAAAGTAATATTACCAATTGAATTTTGGATTATCAACCGTAGCATCAGCCCAGGTGAGCTTATATAGGATGTCAATGGATAGCTGTGCATTTTGATAAAACTGAAAAATTTTTGTTTATGATTTCTAACATGCTTTTAATTGTATGTCTGTGTATCATAAATGTATACATATGTGCACAGGTTTATATATGAAGTTATAATTATTTATTGCATGCATTTTCCTAACGTATTTTCTAGAGTTTTGTGATGAAAATGTAACATACACAGAACTCAAAATTCGCGATACTTCAAATATTCAGAAGAGAAAACCAGCTAGGATTTGGAAAACAAAAGGTAAAAAAAGTAAGACTCTAGATTAGCCTTTTTTGTTTTCCTATTTTAATGAACTAGTCTGAGAACAAATGTGGAACAATCTCTGAATTGGATTTCATATCTTATACACTTTTAAAGTGGTCATGAGGACCCAAAGTGTTGTGTTAAGAGCAAATGAAAATGAACTACTGATCATTTTGCTTTGAATGATCAACAATGGCTTAAAATGATGTACCACAGCGATAGAATAAAGATGTTTTTAGATATTAGGGGAGTTGGATATTTTTGCTTTGCAAAAGATGGGGGAAATAATTAAAGAAAGGTGAATTACATCCTTAGGAGGATTTCTAAAATGCTCTTTTTAATTGTAAAATTTCTTTACTAGAGCGACCGCATTCTTTTATAAAAATATTCATATTTTCCTGGCTATATCCAAATCTTCAAAATAACTTTTAGAGTTTTCCTTGCACACTGAGGAAGAGCAACTATGCCATACTCCCACGGGCTTAGATTTCTTTCCGGTTCTAATAGACTGAACATTTCTAACCAAAATTCCTTCTAATCCCAACCCCTTACTCCTGTTCCCATTGATCATCATAGTGAACCACTTCTCTCTCTTTGGGCAGAATCTCCATGGTGCATTGCTACAGTGATATTTGCCTTCCTTTATTTAATTGTTCTTATGCTAGCTGCATTTATGACAGCTAAGGGTAAGTATTTTCAGTTTTTCATTAACTTGTTTAAAATTACTAAAAAAGAATTTTTAAAGCATTTGGAGTTAATTCTAAGAATTTCCTAAAGTTATTTTTCTTATTTGTTATTTTAATTACATAAAAGTAATATTACCAATTGAATTTTGGATTATCAACCGTAGCATCAGCCCAGGTGAGCTTATATAGGATGTCAATGGATAGCTGTGCATTTTGATAAAACTGAAAAAAATAGCAGCATTCTTTATGATATTGCTACTGACCTTAGGCTTAACAACTCTGAGATGTAATAAAACTTGGAAGTATTTATAGAATTTATTGTTTGGGCAGTTAAAAACTAACTATAAGGACATCAAGTCAGGTAATTTGAAAAAAGTATCTAATAGAAGAAATAAAATGATAATGGGCAGGGTTTCATCAAAAAAATGGAAAACAGTTATTAGAATATTGGACTGGGCCTATACCCTATGCATTGCTTGAACTCAATGTCATAATATTTTAAAATAAATGTAGCTTTTAAAAAATAGATTCATAAATGGTACGATCTGTGAAGTAGAAGTATGAAAATTTCTTCAAATATAGAAAGTAAGGTAACTTATGTCTACAAAGGAGACAAAATAACAGCACAAAGTATATGAAGGATAAATTTATTCAAAAGGTATGTGTAAATTACTTAGTCATTGTCAGACTCTTTGCAACCTCATGGGCTGTAACCTGCCAGGCTCTTCTGTCCATGGGATTCTCCAGGCAAGAATACCTAGTAGGTTGTCATTCCCTTCTCCAGGTAGTCTTCCTGACCCAGAGATTGAACCTGGGTCTCCTGTATTGTAGAGAGATTCTTTACCATCTGATCCACAGAGAATAAGTAGATCTAAATCAATAGAATGTAATTTTTAGAAACAAACAGAAAAACTTTGTGTAAGTGTGCAATTTCTAACAAAGGCATGTATGATGATAAATGACAATGTAGAGAGTAGATAAGTATCTATTTGGGAACAAAAAGATGGTAACTTTTAAGAATGAACTTGAAAACGTTTTAATAACAAAGCATGACTCCTAGACAAACTGTTTAGTAGCTAGTGAAAGATCAAAGTGTCCCATCCAAAGTCATAAGGTAAGCATGGAATTACTCAATTTTCATACATTCAGTTCAGTTCAGTTCAGTCGCTTGCACATACCTGGCTCTTTGTGACCACATGGACTGCAGCAGGCCAGGCTTCCCTGTTCTTCACCATCTCCCAGAGCTTGCTCAAACTCCTGTCCATTGACTCAGTGATTTTCATACATAGGAAAATATTTTAGGACAATATCCCTTACAAACCTAGAAGGAAAAGTCCTACATAAAAAATTAATACACTATTGTACTGAAATGATACTATGTGATGACCCAATTTTGGTTAAAGTCAGGGTTGAGTTTGTATATTTACCAAGAGATTTGTCACTCTCGAGAAGAAAAGAAATAGCTACAAGTAAAAGAAAATGTTAAATTTGATTAAGGCTATTTATAAGAACTTTCACAAAAATACCACTTTTCACAGTAGAACTGTTAGAATAATCTTCAATAGAGTCACAAAGACAAGGATGATTGATAGAATTGCTACTATCCTTTTGGATATACTGGGCAAAGAAATCAATGATGTGGGAAAATCTTTTTAGGTGCAAATATTTAAAATTAAATCCTGAATTTATTGGAGAAGGAAATGGCAACCCACTCCAGTATACTTGCCTGGAAAATTCCATGGACAGAGGGGCATGGTGGGCTATAGTTCAGGGGCTTGCATAGCATTGGACACAACTGATGATGTGTCCGATTTGATGATGTCCACAAATGCACACTTTGAAATTGTACATAGATGATGTGCTTTTTACCTAGATATACCAAGAAAATCTACTGAAAAAAAAAAGAATAGCCATCATAATAAAGACTTTTCAACAACAAAACTCAATACGAAATTAAGACAGTCTCATTATATACCATCTAGGATTATTATCCAATATTCAGGTCCACAAATTAACCCTCTCACTTGACATTTCTTGATATCTTGAAAGACACCTAGTCCACAATATTTGTAAATAAACCATCTTCTCAGCCATGATCCTTACTGACATCAGGGGGTAAAAGCAGATACTTTAATGCTCTTGCCTTTCTTGGCATCTGTCTAGTGTTGTCTGACTGCCACTGTTTATTCCCATGTAGTGGATTAGTACACTCTTTATAGTGCATTACTACCCATCTCATCTAAGACAATTCTTTCTCTCCCTCTCTCTCTCTGTCTCCATTGTCAAGGTAATACACCTAGTGGTCTAACTATAATCCACTCTTGACCTCTTCCATGAAATTTTCAGAGTAATTTATTTGAAATATAACTTTTATAAACTTACCAACTTAGCCTTTAAATTCAATATAAAATTTCAAATCTTTACCATGGCTTATGAAGTCCTTCCTTACTTGTTCCATGGTTCTCTACCACAGCTAGTATCACATGCTTTCTCACTCTATGGGTTCCAGTCACAGGTATCTTTTAGTTCACTGAATGACTCAAGGTTAGCATTACCATGTAGCATTACAAAAGCAAGGATCATTTTAATAATGAGAGTAGATGATACTAATAATTACTCTGTGACAACAAGCATAAATTAGGACTTCTCTGGGTAGAATTGATTAGAATTATAATTTTATCTGTAGTCCTTGTTGCTACAAAGTGTATGCATAGACTGTTTTGCTTTATTTTATTATTTTTTTTTTTACTCCTGAAGCAGCCTTTCTTCTACTCTTCCTCTAGGTAACTAATACTGGAGTAATCTATTAGCACTATCCAATTATAAATAAACCAGACTTCTCTATTACAGTATCTTATGTATGTTTCATTTGTAGCCCCTTTCACAGTCTCACCGCGTAATTCTTTGTGTGGTTATTTACTCAGTATCTCTCCTGCTAACTTATTAGCTTCGTTAGAAAGAACTCATGTATGTGCTTGCTCTATATTTTAACCTCTGCTTTTGAAAACTGTATTGTCACATTAAAGGTACTTAGTGAATTTTTTACTAAATAAATTAATACACCTAATAATGCATATGCTTTATATGAAATACATTCTAATACTTTTAATATTAAAAGACATTTAATAAAGTGAGTATATATTAAATGTACATTGGTAGGAAGATTAATACTGTGTATATAACAAAACTATTCTAGATTTATTTAAGATTTGTGTGATTCCAATACACATGTATTTTCATGACAAGTATGTTAATTATAAATTATGTTATTGCTGTTCAGTCCCAAGTCATGTCCAAGTCTTTGTGACCCCATGGACTTCAGTGGGCTTCCCTGTCCTTCACTATCTCCTAGAGTTTGCTCACTGAGTTGGTGATGCTATGTAACCATCTCGTCCTCTACCACCCTCTGTTCCTTTTGCCTTCAGTCTTTCCCAGCATCAGAGTCATTTCCAACGAGTTGGCTCTTCGCATCAAGTAGCCAAAGAATTGGAGCTTCAGCTTTAGCATCATTTCTTCCAATGAATATCCAGGGTTGATTTTCTTTAGGATTGACTGGTTTGATCTCCTTGTAGTTCCGTAAAAGTAAAAACTTACAAGATTAACAAAATACATATTGAACTACATTAACAAGAGGGATAGCAATCTAGTCTTTCCAGGTTCTAAAAGAGTCTATAAAGCCATAGGTAATTTAACATTATGTGCTGTGCTTAGTTGCTCAGTCATGCTCTACACTTTGTGACTCCATGGACTGTGGCCTGCTAGGCTCCTCTGCCCATAGGGATTCTCCAGGCAAAGGATACTGGAGTGGGTTGCCATGCCCTCCTCCAAGAGATCTTCCAAACCCAGGGATATAACTCAGATCTCTTGCCTTGCAGGTGGATTCTTTACCATCTGAGCCACCAGGGAAGCTCAAGAATACTAGAGTGGGTAGACTATCCCTTCTCCAGTGGACTATCCCTTTTCCAGGGGATCTTTCCTACCCAGGAATTGAACTGGAGTCCCTGCATTGCAGGCAGATTATTTACCAGCTGAGCTACAATATTACAGTACTGGTATAAAATAAATATGTCAAATATAAACAAAGTAAGGGAAAACAGCCCAGTCATGAAATCATACGAATATGTATACCTTTGGTGCAGATATATTTAGTATCTTCGCTTAGTTGTTTTTTAATCTACACCCTGGCTTAAGTGATCTCCAGTCCTTACTAAACATTTGCCTTTTCTACTGAAATTTTCTTTTCCCTTTTTATTTTTCTATTTAGAGAGGTTTTTTTAATATTTCTTTTAGGGTAAGTTTAGTATTGCTAAGTTCTTTTAGTTTTTGCTTGTCTAAAATATTCTTTATCTCTCTTGCTACTCTAAATGATAATCATGGTGAATATAGTATCCTAGGTTGCAGGGTTTTCTCTTTCAGAACTTTTCAATACGTCATGCCGTCCTCTTCTAGGTTCTAATTATTCAGAGAAATCAGCCAAGAACTTTATGGGGGTCCCCTTGTAATGGATTATTTGTTTCTTGCTGCCTTTAGAATCATCTTTTTATATTTAAGTTTTTCCGTTTTAATTGTGACATGTCTTAGTGTAAGTCTGTTTGGTTTCATTTTGTTTGAGACCCTCTGTGCTTTCTGTGCCTAGATAGTTGTTTCCTTTTTTAAGTTTAGGAAATGTTTGGCCATATGTTCTCCAAATACATGTAAAAAACTTTATTCGAGCACAGTTGCTTTACAATGCAGTGTTAGTTTGTGCTCCACAGTAAAGTGAATCAGTTACATATACACATCTATACACTTTGGGTGGGTGTGGGGGGGTTTCTTCCTGTTTAGGTCACCATAGAACATTGTGCTAAATAAAAGGTTTTCATTAGTTATCTATTTTATACATAGGGATGTATATATGTCAATCAGAATCTCTCAGTTTATCCTACTCTACCACTCCTTTTGCTCCCTGGTAGCCAGTTTGTTGTCTGCATCTGTGACTCTATTTCTACTTTTCCAATAAGTTCATCTACACCATTTTTTGTGACATTATAGAATATTTATTTTTCTCTTTCTTACTTACTTCACTCTGTATGACAGTCTATAGGTCCACCCAGGTTTCTGCAAATGGCACTATTTTGCTCCTTTTTATGGCAAAAGTATTATTACATTGTGTGTATATGTATGACATTGGATTATTGTATCAGTATGACATCTTTATCCATTCCTCTGTCAATGGACATTTAGGTTACTTATATGTCTTGGCCAATGAAATAGTATCTCAATGAACACGGGGGTGTACGCATCCTTTCAAATTATGATTCCGTCTGGATATATATGCAAGAATGAGATTGCTGGGTCATATGGTAGCTCTATTTTTAGTTTTTTAAGGAACCTCCATACTACTCTCCATAGTGGCTGTACCAATTTACATTCTTACCAAAAGTGTAGGAAGGCTCCCTTCTCTTCAAACACATTTTTGATCCCCTTCTCTCTTTTTCTTTCTTCTTTAACTCCCATTATGTATGGTTGGCATGCTTTAGATTCTTCCATAGATCTCACATATTGTTTTTATTCCTTTTTGTCTTTCTGTCTGCTGGTCTGATTGGGTAATTTCCATTATTCTAAATTCCAATTCACTTAGGTATTCTTCTGCGTCATTCAGTCTCCTATTCTTTGCTTTTAGAGTGCATTTTAACCTCAGAAATTGAATTCTCTATCTTTTTGGTTTTTTAATTATTTAATTTTATTTTTAAAAATTTTTTACAGAGTTTTGTTGTTCACAAACATGTCTGTCCCCAGAACAGTCATATGCATATCCCTGGCACCCTCTTCCCTCTCTGCCTCCATCTTCCCACCCCTCCAGGCCACCTCACCGCCCCCCTGCAGGATATCCTATTCCCTCAGGGCAGTGACAATAGCTATCTTTTTCACATATGATAGTAAAGGTTTCCATGTTACTCCCTCTATGCCTCCCACCCACTGTTCAGTCCCCATAATGTCCATATGTCTACTGTCCATGTCTTTTTCCATTGCTTCACTGTGTGTGTTATCATTACCCTCTTACTGGATTCCATATGTATGTGTTAATATACTGTACTTGTCTTGCTCTTTTTGACTTACTTCACTTTTTATGATAGGTTCTAGATCCATCAATGTCATTAGAGCTGATTCTTCTGCATTTCTTTTCACAGCTGAGAAGTACTCCATTGTATATATGTACCAGAGCTTCTTTATCCATTCATTCATTGATGAACATCAAGGTTGCTTCCATGCTCTAGCTATTGTATAGAGAACTGCAATGCACACTGGGGTACAGGTGCTTCTTTTAGATTTGATTTCATCAGTGTATAAGCCTAAGAGTGGGATTTCTGGGTCATATGGTGCTTCTATTTTTAGTTTTTTAAGGAATCTCCATACTGTCTTCCATAGCGGTTGTATCAATTTACATTCCCACCAGCAATGCAAGAGGGTTCCCTTTTCCCTGCACCCTCTCCAGCATTTACTGTCTGTAGATTTGTTAATGATGGCCATTCTGACTGGTGTGAGGTGATATCTTATTGTAGTTTTGATTTGCATTTCTCTAATAATAAGTGAGGTTGACCATCATTTCATGTGCCTTTTGGCCATCTGTATATCCTCTTTGGTGAGATGCCTATTTAGACCTTTTTCCCATTTTTTGATTGGGTTGTTCATTTTTCCAGTGCTGCGTTGTCTGAGTTGCTTGTAGATTTTGGAGATTAATTTTTTGTCTATTATTTCATTTGATATGATTTTCTCCCATTCTGTGGGTTGTCTGTTCAGCTTTTTTTGTAGTTTCTTTTGCTGTACCAAAACTTTTCAGTTTCATTAGGTCCCACATGTTAATTTTTGTTTTTAGTTCCGCTATTCTAGTAGGCAGGTCATGGAAGATCTTGCTTTGATTTATGTCCTTGAGTGTTTTGCCTATATTCTCCTCTAAGAGTCTGATGGTTTCTGGTCTTACATTTAGGTCTTTAATCCATTTTGAGTTGATCTTTGTGTATGGTGTCAGGGAATGTTCCAATTTCATTTTTTGGCATGTAGCTGTCCAATTTTCCCAGCACCATTTGTTGAAGAGGCTGTCTTTGTCCCATTTCAGATTTTCACCTCCTTTGTCAAAAATAAGGTATCCATAGGTGTGTGGGTTTATCTCTGGGTTCTCTTATCTTGTTCCATTGGTCTATATTTCTGGTTTTGTGCCAGTACCTTACTGTCTTGATGACTGTTGCTAAAATCAGGCAAAGACAACACAAAAAATAAAATTATAGACAAATTTTTCTGATGAATTTGCATGCCAAAATCCTCAACAGATTTCTAGCAAACAGAATTCAACATCCCATCAAAAAACACATACATCATAACCAAGTTGGGTTCATCCCAGGCATGCAAGAATTCTTCAATATCTGCAAATCATTAATGTGATACACCATATCAACAAATTGAGAGACAAAAATCACATGATCATCTCAATGGATGTAGAAAAAACCTTCGACAAAATCCAACAGCCATTTATGATAAAAAAAAAAAAAAACTCTTCAAAAAATTGGCATAGAAGGAACCTACCTCAACATTACAACATTGTGAAAGCCATATATGAGAAGCCCACAGCAAGCATTATCCTCAATGGTGAAAAACTGAAAGCATTCCCTCTAAGATCAGGAACAAGATAGGGTTGTCCACTTTCACTGCTATTATTCAACATAGTTCTGGAGGTTCCAGCAACAGCCATTAGAGAAGCAAAAGAAAGAAAAGGAATCCAGATTGGAAAAGAAGAAGTAAAACTCTATTTGTAGATGACATGTTATTATACATAGAAAACCCGAAAGACACAATTACAAAGCTACCAACAAATTCAGCAAAGTCGCTGGACACAAAATTAATACACAGAATTCACTGGCATTCCTATATACAAACAATGAAAAATCAGAAAACAAAATCAAAGAGGCAATCCCCTTCACCATTGCAATCAAGAGAATAAAATATCTAGGAATAAACCTACCCAAGGAAACAAAAGAACTGTACACAGAAATTACAAGACACTAATGAAAGAATTTGAAGAAGACTTAAACAGATGGAGAGATATTCCATGTTCCTGGATCAGAAGAATCAATATTGTGAAAATGATCATACTACCAAATATTATCTACAGATTCAGTGCAATCCCTATCAAACTACCAATGACATTCTTCAGAGAACTAGACCAAATAATAGCACAGTTCATGTGGAAACACAAAAGACCCCGAATAGCCAAAGCTATCCTGAGAAAGAAAAATGGAGCTGGAGAGATCAGCTTCCCTAACTTCAGATTAAATTCTCTGTCTTTGGCTGGGTCTTCTTTAGAGCTTCTAGTTTCTTGTTAAAATGATGTACTATCAAGTCTCTTCCCTAATTCAGTTAGAATTTTCATTACTAAGGTTTTAAATTTGTTTTCTGGGAGACTGATTACCTCTATTTCATTATTCAATTTTCAGTTTTCCCTTACTCTTGCAATTGAGACTAGTTCCTTTGCCTTTTCATTTTGCTTAGCTTTCTCTGTCTCTGTGAGCTTAGGTAAAATGGTTACCCATTGTGTTCTTGAAGCAGTGAGCTTGTGTGGGAGCATCCTCATGTAGACAGTGTGCCCAACACATTTGGTGGGAGGAGTGGCTTTGATGTGGATGTGTCACATCTCTCCTCACCTTGATGGTGGTGTGCTGGTGATCAAGGAGCTAGAGCCTGATCAGGGTGGAGGTGGAACTTCCTCTCTGCTCAGCAATCATAAGCTGTCATGTTGGGGCAGAGTCTGTTTGCATGTTGCTAGAGCAAAAGTCTTAAGGGTCGAGTTCCAGCTGGCTCTGCTTTCTTTGTGTGTTTTTGTTTCCCCTATAATTGGGACTTTGCCCCAGAGGAGGAGGGTGCTGGAGTAAATGAGGCTGGTGCACTTACAGGAGCCTGCTGTGGTCTCTGTGTAGGCATCTATGGCTTCACTCAGACACAGCCCAAGGTCATATCTTTCCCCTCACTGTGGTCAGCCCAGATCTAGTGCTAGCTTGTAGCATGGAGTAGGTGAGGGTGGAGTGTTTGCTTGTCTGGGACTGTGGTGTGATGGTTGTGGAAAGTCAGGCAGCCTATGCTGTTATCAGATGTCTAGGCTGCTTCAGGGGTGCTGTTTGAATAAGCGCCCACAGTGATCACCACTGTCCCACCTGGACCACACTCCGGCCCTCACGCTGCCTCTATGTCCTGAGATCAAGACTTTTCTTAGGTCCTGGCAATCCTAGATCCATTGCCAAGCTGTGGCATGAAGACAGGGAAGAATCCGGGATCACAGAGAGCAGCAGCAGCTGCTAGGTTAGATTTCCTTCCACTTTGTCTGGAGGCAAGCAGGCCCCCGCATTCTCTTTACAAGTAGAGTTTATGCTTCTTCAGCCCCTCTCTCCATCCCAAAACGTATCCAACATACCAGGGGGGGTTTGCATCCTCCCATGTAGGACCCTGGACTGGGATGCCCAGGCTATGGTTCAACTCTCTCCCATCTCAGGGTGAGAGTTCACCTGTGCATTCTCCCCTTTGCTCTCAGCCCCCTCCCAGGGATATAGGTTCTGACCCAATGCTTTTTTGGCAGTCTTACCCAATTACATGTGTATCACTTTCAAAGTCTTGGTTGTATAGGAGTACTTCTGCCATTTTCCAGCTTGTTTTCTGTGATTATTATTCCATCATGCAATTTCTGATCTGTGTGTAGAGGGAGGTAAATTCCACATCTTACTCTGCCATCTTTATCTGCTCTTCTAGGACCTTCATTCTTATGAATCCAACAATGCATTTGGAACTCAGTCTGCAGAAATATGTCTAGAGAATTTAAAGTCTTGGTCATATGAGTCTGCACTTGATCAACTGAAACTTTCTGTCCAACAACAAATCCCATGGTTTTATAGTTGGATTGAGATCAGATATTCAAAAAGTAGTCATGCAGAAAGATTTTTTTTTTTACAATTTATGTGAAATCTACAAAATATCTTGGAGATAACCATATACCATTCAAACTAAATCAAGATAAAGTCAGGCTAGGAGACTTCCATTCTGTCTACGTTTTTCAAATGTAAGTTGCATTAACAAGAGTGGCAGATTCTACATGACAAAGCAAAATACATCACGTGAAACAGTGTGGGTTAAGGATTTCATTTTTGAAAATAGAAATACAGATTTTAAGACAAATGGCACAATTTTATAAATTGTTTATTTTAATGAGCTTGAATTTTAAAATATAATTGATAGTCTGAAGATATCTGAAGGGTATCATTAATAGAGGCATTTTGAGAAAAATAACAGATGGTGACTGAGTGTTTGTAGAATATTATAAAAGGATCACATAAAAGTAATGAAAATCTAAATAGGGAAAGGGTATGGTGGTATCCTGAGATCAAGACTTTTCTTAGGTCCTGGCAATCCTAGATCCATTGCCAAGCTGTGGCATGAAGACAGGGAAGAATCCGGGATCACAGAGAGCAGCAGCAGCTGCTAGGTTAGATTTGCTTCCACTTTGTCTGGAGGCAAGCAGGCCCCCGCATTCTCTTTACAAGTAGAGTTTATGCTTCTTCAGCCCCTCTCTCCATCCCAAAACGTATCCAACATACCAGGGGGGGTTTGCATCCTCCCATGTAGGACCCTGGACTGGGATGCCCAGGCTATGGTTCAACTCTCTCCCATCTCAGGGTGAGAGTTCACCTGTGCATTCTCCCCTTTGCTCTCAGCCCCCTCCCAGGGATATAGGTTCTGACCCAATGCTTTTTTGGCAGTCTTACCCAATTACATGTGTATCACTTTCAAAGTCTTGGTTGTATAGGAGTACTTCTGCCATTTTCCAGCTTGTTTTCTGTGATTATTATTCCATCATGCAATTTCTGATCTGTGTGTAGAGGGAGGTAAATTCCACATCTTACTCTGCCATCTTTATCTGCTCTTCTAGGACCTTCATTCTTATGAATCCAACAATGCATTTGGAACTCAGTCTGCAGAAATATGTCTAGAGAATTTAAAGTCTTGGTCATATGAGTCTGCACTTGATCAACTGAAACTTTCTGTCCAACAACAAATCCCATGGTTTTATAGTTGGATTGAGATCAGATATTCAAAAAGTAGTCATGCAGAAAGATTTTTTTTTTTACAATTTATGTGAAATCTACAAAATATCTTGGAGATAACCATATACCATTCAAACTAAATCAAGATAAAGTCAGGCTAGGAGACTTCCATTCTGTCTACTTTTTTCAAATGTAAGTTGCATTAACAAGAGTGGCAGATTCTACATGACAAAGCAAAATACATCACGTGAAACAGTGTGGGTTAAGGATTTCATTTTTGAAAATAGAAATACAGATTTTAAGACAAATGGCACAATTTTATAAATTGTTTATTTTAATGAGCTTGAATTTTAAAATATAATTGATAGTCTGAAGATATCTGAAGGGTATCATTAATAGAGGCATTTTGAGAAAAATAACAGATGGTGACTGAGTGTTTGTAGAATATTATAAAAGGATCACATAAAAGTAATGAAAATCTAAATAGGGGAAAGGGTATGGTGGTATGAAAGAGTAAATAGATATGTGAAGCATTCTAGTAATAGAATGAAAAGTATTTTGTGACTGATTGGATATGTGCTATGCCAAAGAAATTTGCTTCCAAAGTAGAACATACATGGGGGCTATGCAACAACTTGGAGGGGTGGGATGGGGAGGGAGTGGGAGTGGGACTCAGGAGGAAGGGGTCAAAGATATACCTATGACTTATTTGGGTTTACATCTAGCTGTAAACAACAAAACTCTGTAAAAGCAAAATAAAAATAATTAATTTAACAAAAGATATTGCCATGGAAAGAAAAAGGGGGAAAAAAAAGTAGCTTAAGTGATTATGTCCTGACTGGGTAATAGCATCAGTCAGATGTAGAAAGCTGCAATGATCAGAGTATCAATCTTTACCTCATAAATGTCTATCATAAATAAAGAGTTTTATACTTTAATATCAGTTATTTGCATGTGGTAATTCCAATTACTCTGCCATTAACCATAAAAAATGAATGGGTAATTTTATTTAAACTTTTTAAAATTTCTGTTTTATTTGCATTCTCAAATGTTTAAAAGTGATGTCTTATAATGTATCTTCTTTTGTAAATTTTACAAATTTCAGTTTATTGTCTAGAAGAATTGCTGAATGTGCAGCAAATCAGAGGGCCAAATGATATTGAACATTGCAGCATAATATGGAAGAACAGAGGTATGTATTGAATTGCAATGAGAATCTTGCTGTCAACTTAAGCTGCTTAAATTTAGATGTATATCTACAATTTAAAAATATGAAATCAAAGGTAGTAACTATGGTGCCCTTTTCAGAATAGTTCTTAAGTGTCATGGACTTCTCCTGAAGTTAAGGAGGATAAGTAAAAACAATAATACAAAAGCTATATTATACAGAGTTAACACGGGTGACAAAGTTGTCCTCATGGATGTACTCTTTGTTGTCAAGGTAACTCGTCCTTCCATGAAGCAAACTAACATCTTATTTTGGCTGAAAATAAAATCTTGGCATCAAGGATATTGCCCTGAAACACTGAGTTCCAGTCTTATCAAGACCAATAACAAGGAAAAATTGGATGTGTATGACATGATATTCCTTCCTATATTTTCTTATACAGAAGATAATCATAGAGACGTTTTAACATCTTGTGTTCATTCAAGCATACTACACTCAACATATTACAATAATTGGAGATCTCTTGACCAAGCTCAAGACATCAAAATATGGACTTTAATGGTTATTTGATTTTTAAATTGTAAATATATTTGTACATAGAAGTAAATGCTAACATATTACAATCACAGACCTTGGTAAATAAATGAGAGGGAAACCACATAGCACATATTCACTAAGGAGCATTTAGTCACAATCAGCACTTAAAACAACCTAACATTTATTGATTGCTTCTAATATTCCTGATCCTACTTTGGGGTATTACATTAATAATGTGATCATGTACTGTCCCAATAATTCCTGCAAAACTGTACTATTATTATGGCTGTAATATTAATAAGGAAACTGAGACCAAGGCTATTTAGCCCAAATAAAAAAAACAGAGACCAAGCTATACAGCTTTGTATAGGTAGTAAGAATTAAAATCATAATTTAAGCCAAATAGTTTTACTCTAGAGATCATGCATAGAACCATTACACAATGCTGACATCAGAGCAAGTAAATAACAAACCAAGTTGTAAGAATATTGCTTCTTCAGAAATACTGAGGTCTGCAGATTTACCTTTACCCCACATTCCTATATCTTTCAGAGGGGAACACATGAGAAAAATAAACCTTTACCCCACATTCCTATATCTTTCAGAGGGGAACACATGAGAAAAATAACTTTTAAGAATAAACTCTTATACTAGCTCTTTGTAAAGAGTAACCTGCCTGCCAATGCAAGAGACATAAGAGACATGGGTTCAATCCCTGGGTTGGAAAATTACTTGGAGGAGAAAATGGCAACCCAATCCAGTATTCTTGCCTAGAGAATCCCATGCCTAGTGGGCTATCTATGGGGTCGCAAAGAATCAGACAGGACTGAAGTGATTTCACACATTATCTGGAATATGGAAAAAAAGAGATTAATGAGTGTGATTTTTTTTCATTTTAGTAGACTTCAGTGAGCTTAAAGAACATAAGCATCATTTTATGTATATTAGTTGTTCAAACCAACTTCCAGTCTTATCAAGACCAATAACAAGGAAAAATTGGATGTGTATGACATGATATTCCTTCCTATATTTTCTTATACAGAAGATAATCATAGAGACGTTTTAACATCTTGTGTTCATTCAAGCATACTACACTCAACATATTACAATAATTGGAGATCTCTTGACCAAGCTCAAGACATCAAAATATGGACTTTAATGGTTATTTGATTTTTAAATTGTAAATATATTTGTACATAGAAGTAAATGCTAACATATTACAATCACAGACCTTGGTAAATAAATGAGAGGGAAACCACATAGCACATATTCACTAAGGAGCATTTAGTCACAATCAGCACTTAAAACAACCTAACATTTATTGATTGCTTCTAATATTCCTGATCCTACTTTGGGGTATTACATTAATAATGTGATCATGTACTGTCCCAATAATTCCTGCAAAACTGTACTATTATTATGGCTGTAATATTAATAAGGAAACTGAGACCAAGGCTATTTAGCCCAAATAAAAAAAACAGAGACCAAGCTATACAGCTTTGTATAGGTAGTAAGAATTAAAATCATAATTTAAGCCAAATAGTTTTACTCTAGAGATCATGCATAGAACCATTACACAATGCTGACATCAGAGCAAGTAAATAACAAACCAAGTTGTAAGAATATTGCTTCTTCAGAAATACTGAGGTCTGCAGATTTACCTTTACCCCACATTCCTATATCTTTCAGAGGGGAACACATGAGAAAAATAAACCTTTACCCCACATTCCTATATCTTTCAGAGGGGAACACATGAGAAAAATAACTTTTAAGAATAAACTCTTATACTAGCTCTTTGTAAAGAGTAACCTGCCTGCCAATGCAAGAGACATAAGAGACATGGGTTCAATCCCTGGGTTGGAAAATTACTTGGAGGAGAAAATGGCAACCCAATCCAGTATTCTTGCCTAGAGAATCCCATGCCTAGTGGGCTATCTATGGGGTCGCAAAGAATCAGACAGGACTGAAGTGATTTCACACATTATCTGGAATATGGAAAAAAAGAGATTAATGAGTGTGATTTTTTTTCATTTTAGTAGACTTCAGTGAGCTTAAAGAACATAAGCATCTTTTATTTTTAGTTTTATCTACTATGTGAGTGTATATTAGTTTTTTTTATTGCATTCAAGTTCGTTATTGCCTATTAATAAAGTCTTCAATCCATTTCATGATGATAAGCTGATGGCATATATGCTGAAATTTTCCATATAAAGCTATTGAAAGACACATCTTATAATTAAAGCATTCCTCCCTGATAAGGCTGGTCTACGCTGTGAATAATTCCTGAAAATCTTTGCCATTTGCATTGTTCCCATTTTAGTCACATAACATGCTCTAAATTAAAGTTGTATATACAGATCACTGGGCTTTCTAGGGGCTCAATAGTAAAGAATCTGCCTGCCAATGCAGGAGACACTGAAGATGCAGTTTAGATCTCTGGGTTGGGAAGATGCCCTGGAGAAGGAAATGGCAACTCACTCCAGCAGGCTTGTCTGGAAAATCCTATGAACAGAGGAGTCTGGAGGGCTACAGTCCATGGGTTTGCAAAGAATTGGACACCACTGAGCAACCAAACACACATACAGGTCATCAGCGAACTCTTTCAAGAAAAACAAATCAAAGTGTATATACAAGGCTATACATTTGTTAAGGCAATGTCTCTTAATGATTATTACCTCAAATTTTGCTTTTGTACATTACAGCTTACCCATTAACTTACAGTGTAATAGATAATGTCTGTGAATGTTCTGACACTGATAGAAGAAATCAAACTAGAAAATGACAAAGTATTCTGAACCGTAGCTGGGTAAACAAAATTTAAACCAAGTTACATATATCATATTAATTTCTGAAAACCAAAGATAAATTGGAAGCTGAAAGGCAAGCAGCAAAATACAGTATTTACTTTTATTTATTTTTTATGTTGTTTTTAAGTCTTCATTGAATATGTCACAATATTGCTTCTATTTTATGTTTTGGTTTTTTTAGTCACAAGGCATGTGGGATCTTAGCTTCTCAGCCAGAGATCAAACCCACATCCCTTGCATTGTAAGGTAAAGTCTTAGCCACTGGACCACCAGCGAAGTCCTGAATTTACCTTTAAAGAAGTAGTTGGTAACTAATCTATAAAAAGAGAAAGCATAGAAGCTATATAATTATTGAAAGACAATTGCCATACAAAACTCTATCCCCAGAGAAAAGGTAATTATATGAGAATCATGACAGTATAATTACATTCCATAGGTGAAATAAAGATAATTTAAGATACACAGAGAGAGAGAGAGAAATCATTACCTCAGGTCTATGCTAAGTATATACCATAATCTTCTTTAGATGTAAGAAAATAATCCCAAATGGAGCCTCTAAGATTCAGGATAAAGGGCAATGAAATAGGTAAAAGTAGGTGTAAATCTAAATGAAAAGTGATTATATAAAACCATAATATCAGCATCTGTATTTTAAAATTGCAGAAGCGTGAGGTATACTGTAAGTGTTGCAATTAAATTAAAAGGAGCATATGGGGCAAAAAGGGCCTAAGGCTATGGCTCAGGAGTAAAGAATCTCCCTACAACGTAAGCCAAGCAAGTTAAATCTCTGGATCTGAAAGAGCCCCCGGAGAAGGAAATGGCAACCCACTCCAGTATTCTTGTCTGGGAAATCCCATGAACAAAGGAGCCTGGAAGACTACAGTCCCTGTGGTTGCAAAAGAGTTGGACGTGACTTAGTGATGACAACGACAACCACAAGGGTATTATAATATTTAAGGACTTTCCTGGTGGCACAGTGGATAAGCATCTGCCAACGCAGGTGTCAAGGGTATGATTCCCTATATGGGAAAATTCCACATGCTGTGAGACGACTAATCCGATGTGCCACAACTCCTGAGCCCACACTGGAGAGTCTGTGAAGCTTTAACTTCTGAACATGGAAACAAACTAGAAAATGACAAAGTATTCTGAACCGTAGCTGGGTAAACAAAATTTAAACCAAGTTACATATATCATATTAATTTCTGAAAACCAAAGATAAATTGGAAGCTGAAAGGCAAGCAGCAAAATACAGTATTTACTTTTATTTATTTTTTATGTTGTTTTTAAGTCTTCATTGAATATGTCACAATATTGCTTCTATTTTATGTTTTGGTTTTTTTAGTCACAAGGCATGTGGGATCTTAGCTTCTCAGCCAGAGATCAAACCCACATCCCTTGCATTGTAAGGTAAAGTCTTAGCCACTGGACCACCAGCGAAGTCCTGAATTTACCTTTAAAGAAGTAGTTGGTAACTAATCTATAAAAAGAGAAAGCATAGAAGCTATATAATTATTGAAAGACAATTGCCATACAAAACTCTATCCCCAGAGAAA
The DNA here is from genome assembly GCA_022376925.1 of Tragulus kanchil. Classification (NCBI taxonomy): domain Eukaryota; kingdom Metazoa; phylum Chordata; class Mammalia; order Artiodactyla; family Tragulidae; genus Tragulus; species Tragulus kanchil. The sequence goes on from JAIOJX010000004.1 coordinate 279,392,569, forward strand.
AGGTAATTATATGAGAATCATGACAGTATAATTACATTCCATAGGTGAAATAAAGATAATTTAAGATACACAGAGAGAGAGAGAAATCATTACCTCAGGTCTATGCTAAGTATATACCATAATCTTCTTTAGATGTAAGAAAATAATCCCAAATGGAGCCTCTAAGATTCAGGATAAAGGGCAATGAAATAGGTAAAAGTAGGTGTAAATCTAAATGAAAAGTGATTATATAAAACCATAATATCAGCATCTGTATTTTAAAATTGCAGAAGCGTGAGGTATACTGTAAGTGTTGCAATTAAATTAAAAGGAGCATATGGGGCAAAAAGGGCCTAAGGCTATGGCTCAGGAGTAAAGAATCTCCCTACAACGTAAGCCAAGCAAGTTAAATCTCTGGATCTGAAAGAGCCCCCGGAGAAGGAAATGGCAACCCACTCCAGTATTCTTGTCTGGGAAATCCCATGAACAAAGGAGCCTGGAAGACTACAGTCCCTGTGGTTGCAAAAGAGTTGGACGTGACTTAGTGATGACAACGACAACCACAAGGGTATTATAATATTTAAGGACTTTCCTGGTGGCACAGTGGATAAGCATCTGCCAACGCAGGTGTCAAGGGTATGATTCCCTATATGGGAAAATTCCACATGCTGTGAGACGACTAATCCGATGTGCCACAACTCCTGAGCCCACACTGGAGAGTCTGTGAAGCTGTAACTTCTGAAACCCATGCACCCACAACAAAGAGTGGCCCTCAGTTGACACAACTAAACAAAAGAGACTCAACTCAGACAAAAATAAGTAATTAAAAAATATATAGCTAAGAAGCCATAAGAAGAAATGCATTTGAATCAGTCCTAGTTGGGTGGATGAATCTAGAACCTATTATACAAAGTGAAGTAAGTCAAAAAGAGAAGGCCAAATATAGTACACTAACACATATATATATATGGAATCTAGAAAGATACTACTGATAAATGCACATGCAGAGCAGCAATGAAGAAACAGACATAGAGAACAGACTTATGGAAATTGGGTGGAGGGAAGAGTGGGTGAGAGGTATGGAAAGAGTAACATGGAAACCTGCACTGTCATATGTGAAAGAGACAACCAATGTGAATATGCTGTAAGACTAAGGGAACTTACGTGGGGGCTACACAACAACCTAGAGGGGTGGGATGGGGAGGCAGTGGGAGAGGGGTTCATGTGGGAGGGGTCAAGAGCATACCTATGACTGATTTGTATTTACGTATATCTGTAAACAATAAAACTCTGTGAATATATAGCTAAAAAGAAATAAAGCAACTATTTACCTTGGACTCACTAGGTCAAGAATGCATATTGAAATCTTTAGCTATTTAGAAAAATTGCTAAAATAATAAAATATTGTGTAGTTATGAAGATAATGATGGGATTATCTCAATTAATGGAATGATAATTATTTAGTGGATAATTGTTTTTCCTTCATTAATTTATTTGTTTATTCAATTTTGGCTGTGTTGGGTCTTTATTGCTGCATGCAGGCTCTAGAGTTCAGGCTCATTAGATGCGGCACAGGCCTAATTGCCCTGCATGTGGAATCTTCCCCGGGCCTGGACTAAACCAGTGTCCCCTGCACTGCAGGCAGACTCTTAACCATGGGCCACCAGGGAAGTTCAGAGGGATAATTCTTAATTAACAGATAATAATCCATGAAATCAATGAAGTAGAAAAATTCACATCAGAATCAGACAAAGACAATCAGTATGGAGTTGAAGGAATTAAAGCAAGAACTTCAACCTTATCCTTTCTGAGTATTCATTGAGGCCATAAAGTATTGAGGGTGGATATTGGAGTGTGAGAATGAATAATTTAATCTTCACAATGGAAGCAAGCTCAAATGCTTCCAATTCACAGTTTTCTTGTATTTTCCTTTTCCTATCAACTATTTTCTGCAACTACTTTCACTTGCAGATTAATGTTATTGACTTTTGTCTATTGGTCCTTTTTCTTAAGAACTACTTAAGCTTCCTTGATTTCTTCATAGTTCTTAATGGAGTCATTTATCACAGATGAATACATATATATAGTTTAGTAAACCATGCTGTATTTTTCTCAGCCTCTTTTTCTAGAAGAAGAGCCATGAGGTTATGTATGAGGAAGCCACACTAACGTGCTTCATCTTTGTGTAATCTTGCTCCCTATTTATTTCAGTTTCAAGTAAAGACCTAAAATAGTTTTCAGGATCCTTTTAGCTCTATTTCCCCCACTCAACATGTGTTTCTGTTAGAACTAGTTTATTATCCTCATGAGGCGCTGATAGTAGCTGATTCTTCAAACTGTTTTAATAGCTGAAGCTCCAAGTGAAAGTGTTAGTCACTCAGTTGTGTCTGACTCTGTGTGATCAGACATACGTATAAACCACCAGGCTCCTCCATCCATGGGACTCTCTAGGTAAGAGTACTGGTGTGGGTTGCCATTCCCTTCTCCAAGGGATCTTCCCAACCGAGGGATAGAACCTGGGTGTCCTGTATTGCTCAGATTCTTTACCATCTTTTATTATTTTAATTTCTATTTTCAGTGAATTTTCTGCAGTAGGATTTTACAGTCCCCAGATATAATTCCCATGATTGTCTTGTTACTGACTATTCTAGGTGAATGCCTCATCATTGTTCCCTTTAAAGAAGATGTGTATATTTCACCCTAAATTTGCTGGATAGAATATGATCCACTTCCAAAAGGCCATTATCTTGGGAAAGAGTATTTTATATTGCATGTTGGTAATAGTAATAAACATGGCAGACACTACAGGTGAAAGCTGCAGGACTCTACAGACGTGTAAACACCTGGAGCGAGAGGGTAGAGGTGGCGATGTACAACACATCATCTAAGGCTCTGAGGATAAGTTGGGTGTGATTCTTTGGAACATTAGGACATTTGAAAGCAGGCATCTATGTGAGGGAATAAAAAGCCTGCACAGAGACTCAGGCAAGATGCAAGTTCAAAACGTCTGGAGAACCCTGCTTAGGAAAAACTTGTTTGGAAATCAGTGATTTATGTATTTATATTTTTTGACCACTTCTATTGGTCTTTCATTTATTTCCATCTTTGTTCTTTTGGCCTGTGTGGACCTCCCATCGCAGTGGCCTCTCTGCAGTGAGCAGAGCACTGGCTCTGGGCACATGTGCTCCAGAGCTCCGGCTCGGTAGTTGGATACATGGGACTAGTGGCTCCATGGCACATGAGATCTTCCCAGGCCAGGGATCGAACTGGCGACCCTTGCACTGCAAGGCAGTGCCCTTACCCACTGGACCACCAGGGAAGCTCCGAAATCAGTGATTTCTAAAGATGGCTGCTCTAGTCTACAGATCCTGGACTTAGGATGCAATATTTCCAGCCTCCAGCCAATCCTGCTCACTTCTGACTTGCCCCCACAATCCAAATTGGCTCTGGCCAATTGATCCTGTTCGTGCCTGTCCTGAATTCAGTGGATTTTGTACACTGACAGACTGTTAGTCGGGACTTTCTAATAGCTGAAGCTCCAAGTAAGGAGTCACTCAGTTGTGTCTAACTCTGTGTGATCAGACGTACGGGTGAACCACCAGGCTCCTCCATCCATGGGACTCTCTAGGTAAGAGTACTGGTGTGGGTTGCCATTCCCTTCTCCAAGGGATCTTCCCAACCGAGGGATAGAACCTGGGTGTCCTGTATTGCTCAGATTCTTTACCATCTTTTATTATTTTAATTTCTATTTTCAGTGAATTTTCTGCAGTAGGATTTTACAGTCCCCAGATATAATTCCCATGATTGTCTTGTTACTGACTATTCTAGGTGAATGCCTCATCATTGTTCCCTTTAAAGAAGATGTGTATATTTCACCCTAAATTTGCTGGATAGAATATGATCCACTTCCAAAAGGCCATTATCTTGGGAAAGAGTATTTTATATTGCATGTTGGTAATAGTAATAAACATGGCAGACACTACAGGTGAAAGCTGCAGGACTCTACAGACGTGTAAACACCTGGAGCGAGAGGGTAGAGGTGGCGATGTACAACACATCATCTAAGGCTCTGAGGATAAGTTGGGTGTGATTCTTTGGAACATTAGGACATTTGAAAGCAGGCATCTATGTGAGGGAATAAAAAGCCTGCACAGAGACTCAGGCAAGATGCAAGTTCAAAACGTCTGGAGAACCCTGCTTAGGAAAAACTTGTTTGGAAATCAGTGATTTATGTATTTATATTTTTTGACCACTTCTATTGGTCTTTCATTTATTTCCATCTTTGTTCTTTTGGCCTGTGTGGACCTCCCATCGCAGTGGCCTCTCTGCAGTGAGCAGAGCACTGGCTCTGGGCACATGTGCTCCAGAGCTCCGGCTCGGTAGTTGGATACATGGGACTAGTGGCTCCATGGCACATGAGATCTTCCCAGGCCAGGGATCGAACTGGCGACCCTTGCACTGCAAGGCAGTGCCCTTACCCACTGGACCACCAGGGAAGCTCCGAAATCAGTGATTTCTAAAGATGGCTGCTCTAGTCTACAGATCCTGGACTTAGGATGCAATATTTCCAGCCTCCAGCCAATCCTGCTCACTTCTGACTTGCCCCCACAATCCAAATTGGCTCTGGCCAATTGATCCTGTTAGTGCCTGTCCTGAATTCAGTGGATTTTGTACACTGACAGACTCCCTTGATTTGTCTCAAGTCTTAAGTTAAAGGGAGATTTTTTCAGCAACCCAGGACCTCTGTTGAGTCCTGAATTGTGTGTTTTTCCTCCAGTTCCAGGGTTTGTCTCTACGCTTGTGCTCCTAACTGTTACACCATCCCCTAGACTGTCTAGTTGGTTAATATATTGTGCAGCATTAAATACATTGCTCTCTTAAGGCTATTTGTCCATTTTATCTTCATTTAAAAAATCTGAACATGAGACTAGCATATTACTGAACTCTGGTAGAAATTTAAATGTTAATAAAATAGTATACCCGTTAAGAAAAAAAAGAACTGAAAATGCCTTAACGCTTTATTATATGCTAATCCCCAAACTCAAAGTTTAAACTAATAGATACAAACTGGCTATGACACAGAGCCAGTTTGCAAACTGGGAAAGGTAGCTGTTTTATCAAATGTCCAGTTTTCAACAGCAATGACTAATCACAACCCATACAAGTCATACAAAGAAACAGGAAGACATACCTCCCTCAAAAGACAAAATGAATCTCCAGAAACTGTCCATGAGAAAGTGGAGACTTCAGTCTATGTAAACGAATATTTAAATCAACTGTACTAAACATACTCAAGGAGCTCAAGAAAAACACAGACAGATCAAAAAAAAAATCTGAAAAAAAAAAAACCAGGAAAATTACATATGAAAATGAGAGTTTAAAAATACAGATAGAAAATATAAAAGAAACAATCAAAAATATAGACTTAGGGGCTTCCCCTGGTGGTCCAGTGGGTAAGGACACCGCCTTGCGGTGCAAGGGGCGCCGGTTCGAGCCCTGGCCTGGGAAGATCCCACGTGCCGCGGAGCGGTTGGACTGATGTGTCCAATTACCGAGCCGGAGCTCTGGAGCGCATGAGCCCAGAGCCGGTGCTCTGCGACGACAGACGCCACCGCGATGGGAGGCCCACAGGAGCCAAAGAACAAAGACGGATGAAAATAGAGAAATGAAAGACCAATAGAAGTGGCCCGCCCGCTCCCCTTCCTCCCCAACCCGACCCCCGCCCAAAATAAATAAATAAATTAATTAAAAAAAAATATATATATATATATATATATAGACCTGAACAGTAACTAGCTGAAAAGAAAATAATGAATGTATGATTTCAAAAAAAGATACCAAACCTGTCAGCCCATCTTGATCTTGGACTTTCCGAGACTCTAAAATTGTAAGAAATAAATTTCTGTTACTTATAAGTCACCCAGCATATGGTAGGTGCTCTGTTATAGAAGTCCAAACTGAATTAAAATATCAAGGAAGAATTTAATAGGCTTTGATATATTTCACCTCTAGGAGCACTATGATCAACAACCCAGTGGCATGAGTCTGCATGCCCAGGCTATTCTGACAGTCTCTTTGACAAGTTAGTTCATTACAGTGACCATATCCACCTTGCTTTCCATGGTCAAGTGCTGCCAATTGGTCCCTGACACAATATATTTAAAAATATATTATCAGGATGCAATTATCACCCCCTCCCCACAGCATTTACTTTTCCTAATTCACTCACTGCAGTTCCTATTGTGAGATCTGGCCTAGAGTGACCTTAGAGCTCTTGAAGAATGCCTAGTGCCCCTTTGCAAATTTATTTTTCACAGAATTGGTGAAAGGTATGTCTTATAGATCTTCCCCATATGGATGAGCAGGTCTTGAATGATAAATCCACTTTCCCGTTCTTCTCTCCCTAAGCCATTGATCCTTCCTCTATATTAAACCAAGTCATGCCCAGCATTCTAGTTCACTTACCACGGGTTGGTTGTTGAATTTTTGCATTGTATACCTGAAACTAATATGTTGTATATTAGTTATATCTTAGTGTAAAAAAGACCTGTTGAAGCTAATAAATTAAAGCAACAAAATTACAATATACAAATCAACATACAAAAATCAATTGCATTTCTATACACTAAAAATAAGCTAGTGAATTATGAAAAAGTGAAGTAAACAATCCCATTTATAATAGCATCAAAAAAAATAAAACACTTTAGTAATAACTAAGGAGGTGAAAAACTTGTATATTGAAAGCAATAAACTATTAATGGAAGAAATTAAAGAAGACAAAAATGAATGAAATTAAAAGATAATCTATGTTTACAGATTGGAAGACTTAATATTGTGGAGATGTCCACATTGAGCTTCCCAGGTGGCCCTAATGATAAAGAACCCTCCTGCTACTGCAGGAGATATAAGAGTTTGGTTCAATCCCTGGATCGGAGGAGGACATGGCGACCCATTCCATTATTCTTGCCTGGAGAATCGCCATGGACAGAGGAGCCTGTCAGGCTACAGTCCATAGCACTGCAAAGAATCAGACATGACTGAAGTGACTTTGCGTGCATGCACGCATAGATGTCCATTTTATCCAAAGTGATCTACAGATACAATTTCTATCAAAACCCCAATGACTTTTTTTTTTACCAAAAAAAATAATAAATCCAGTACTAAAATGTTCATGGAACTGCAAAAGATCCTGAATAATCAAAACAAGAAAAACCCAGCTGAAGATTGCACTCCTTGATTTCATAATTTATTAAGGTTACATTAGTCAAAATAATATAGTACTGGTATATGCACCAACACAGATAAGCCTGGAAGACATGCTAAGAGAAATAAGCCAGACACAGAAGGACAAATAAGCATGAGATACTATGTGTGTGTGTGTGTGTGTGTGTGTGTGTTAGCCACTCAGGTGTGCCCAACTCTTTGCAACTCCTTGGACTATAGCCTGCCAGACTCTGTCCATGGAGTTCTCCAGTCAAGAATACTGGAGTGGATTGTCATTTCCTTCTCCAGGGGATGTTTCCAACCCAGGGATTGAACCCAGGTCTCCTGCACTGCAGGCAGGCTCTTTACTATCTCTACCACTAGGGAAGCTCATATGAGATACTGAAGAGTCAAATTCATAGAAACAGAGAACAGAAAAGTGGTTACCAGGGACTGAGGATGGAGGAAATGGGGTTGCTGTTCAATCAGTACAGATAAGTTCTAGAAATCAATTGTAGAACATTGTCACTATACTTTAAAATTTAAGATGGTGAATATTATGTCAAGTGTTCTTATCACAAGAAGAATAAGAAAACAAAAAAATTCAGAGCAATCAAAAAAACAGACAAGTTACTACACCCAATATTATGTTGAACTGAATTTCTATTACTATAGTTCTATATGCTTAGAATGCATGGAGAAAAGAGGAAAGTTCACTTGCAGACTACTGAAATTTTGACTTTCAAGTAGTGTCCACTTTGTCACTATCTATTTCTGTCAATCCTTTGGAAAAAGTAACTTCAGAAAACAGATTTTATCTGTCCTTTTTACTTCTGTTAAGTGAAACGCCAAGACTCATGTCTAAACCATTGCAGACTTTTAAAAAATATATTATCTGTTCAATGAGTGAATGAATGCATGAATGTACAAATGGAACCTGCTGAGGAGTGGCATTCTAAAATCGAATAACTTAAGAATTAACTAAGATCTTGGGGAATCGGAGGGGGGGAGGGGTAAAAATGGCAAGAGGGGATTAAGAGATACAAATTTATAAAATAGACTACAAGGACATATAGCACACCATGGAGAGTATAACTGACATTTTATAATAGCTATAAATGAAATTTAACCTTTAAAAATTGTGAATCACTATGCTATATACCTGAAACATAATTTTGTAGATCAACAATATTTCAATGAAAAAAGAAAGGTAAAAATGTATTCTTACAAAAGGGGAAGAAAAGAATCAACTATGATCAGGTTCAACACCAATGTAAGGTGCTGTTTCTCATTGTGAGAGTTGTAACTGTTGTTGTTCAGCTGCTAAGTCATGTCCGACTCTTTGCGATCCAATGAATTACAGCATGCCAGCCTTCTCTGTCCTTCACCATCTCCAGTAGTTTGATCAAACTTAAGTTTATTGACTCAGTGATGCCATCCAACCGTCTTGTCCTCTGTCGACCCCTTCTCCTCCTGCCCTCAATCTTTCCCAGCATTAGGGTCTTTTACAATAAGTCAGCTCTTTGCATCAGGTGGCTAAAGTACTGGAGCTTCAGCTTCAGCATCAGTCCTTCCAATGAATGTTCAGAGTTGATTTTCTTTAGGACTGACTGTAGGAAACTAAAACTGAACTAAATAGATTTATTCAAAGATGATTATAATTGTTCCAATTTATCCACTGCGCAGGGGAAAAGTACAGAGTATCTAGAACTGTAGCAGCACAAAGCTAAATGGTATGACAACACAAAGGCAGGCTATTCAGCATTCAAGTCTAATTTTTTAAAGCTTTTATATTGGAGTGTAGCTAATTAACAATGTTCTGATAGTTGTAGGTGGACTGCAAAGGAACTTGGCCATACATATCCATGTATCCTTTCATCCCCAAACTCTGCTCCTAGTCAGGCTGCCACATAACATCAAGCAGAGTTCCCTGTGGTGGACAGCTGTCCCTTGTTGGTTATCTATGGGAGTTTGGGATGGAGAAATCTAATTTTTAATTGATCCAAATTGGGTGGACATTCTCTTGCCTTCCTCCTTCAACCTGCTAAATGAGAGATGTCAAAAATCCATTGTTTCCAGTGCCTGATTCTGTTAAGTGTTAGATCTAAAAACTTGAAGAGGATACATAGTCCCTAGAAGATTCATTGTCATCATCTGAAAAATGTAAAACTCCACTAAGCAGGTTGTTAGAAATATGTCATAAGAATGGTTCAATGTATAAACATATCAAAGTATTAACATATACTTAGCAAATATTAATAATAATTAGCAAAATACATATTTGGGGACTCACAGGACAGAGGGCTATAGTTAGAGTAAGTTTGGAGATTAAATTTTAACTAAATTGTCTGGATCCTGACATGAAACAGTACTGAAATTTTCAGAAATGCTACAAAGATGGTCATCACAGATCAATCAACCTATCATCTTTGTTCACAGATTTATGCATCTGTTGAATATGCTCAGTCAGTTCAATACAGTTTTGTACATGTGTGACTGACACCTCAAACTGTACAGTACAGAATATTTCCAACCACGAACTTGCTGCTTCTCAAAACAACAGTTAACACTTCCACTAGTCTTGATGTGACTATACGATTCTGGGAAAGAGACAGACAGGCAGGAAAATGTGAAAACAGCATGGCTGATGAAAAGGACTAGCAGCAATTGCAGAAGATATTAGGGGCCAAAGCAAGTGTACTTGGCCAAGGAACAGAAGATAAAGTTTAAGAAGAGAACGAGACCAAAAGTGAGGCGCACAAGCCTGAATGTGGGTGATCCTGGTCACTTTACCATCATTATTTGTGTTGTTACCATTCAGGCAAGTGTGATCACAGGAAATCACACTTAATTTAGAATCCTGACAGCCTTTACCCACTGATAGAGGAGAATGGAAGAATAAATACCCAAAGAAAAAAAAAATAAAGATGAAGATCATAAAGCATCTATTGGCGTGTGACTTCTCTGGCCACAATTTATGTGAGATGTTTTTTAACCTGGAAATTTCTTAATATAGTAGAGCGCATAGAGGTAGCATATTCTGTAGATGGAAATACTGGAAAATAAAGACACAGAAACAACACCAAAATCACCATGGGGAAGGGTTTCAACAATCCCAAAAAAAATTATCCTGGTTGCTAATAAATATGATTTTTAAAGATATTTACCTTAGTGAATAAATTTATTATCTGTCTCTAGTTCCTTGAAATCACAGAAAAGTGATCAAATTCAACAGAGAGTTTTCAGAACAGGCAGTTCACACTGGAAGAGAAGAAAGCTATCATATGGTAAAAATTATTCCTGAGATAAAAGGTGAATCAAACAGCCGTGATTTTTCAGATATATTAAAAGAATCAACCTATTCTTAGAAATCAGTTGAAAGACTTTAGTTAAACGTCAATTTTAGTAAGAACAATCTAAAATTTAAAGCTTAAATTACAAATGCAAGTCAAATTTCTAAATTAAAAATATGCTATTCTAATCCAGGGTGACATGAGAGACAACATCCAACAGTCAGAAAATTAAAACAAGTCAAACAAAAATATAAGTGATTGCTCTTTTATAGACAGCTTTCTCATCATTTCTCTAAAGAAAATATGATGTGCAAAGCCCATGATACCTTATGTAAAGTCCATGAAGAGAAAGGATTTTAAGATTAAGACTTTCCTTTTATTAATGAGCACTACATGTGAATACATACATGATTTATAAGAATTAGTTCTCAGTGAGGTTATATAAAAATCAAGTATAATGTTTATTCAGCAAAATGTAAAATGAGAAATCTATGGTTAGCTTAGTTCTACATCTTGGGGCCAAACAGATGAAGATGTTTTACTTTACAGGTATATGGATTTCGGCTTTGTGGACAAAGGATGGGAGACTTGTATCTATCATGCCAGTATATTGAATAAAGTATTCTGAATTGTCTTTGCAAACATGTTTGCAATACCCCCCACCAAATACTGAACCCTTCTACGCATTGCTTCATATTGGTGATTTATCTGAGTGATCTTATTCACATGTTACAATAAAGAAGCTGACATATGATTAGAAAAGATAGGTTCAGTGAATCTCCTCACAAAATACTGTGTTAACAAGTCATACTTCTGATTGGGTATGAGAAACATCTCCCCCAAGACACTGTAGTCCTGCGTCCTTGGGAGACCTGGTTTCTTCTATCCTGTGTCAGTTACTCTTCTTTCCTTCTTTCTCCACTTTTCCCTGCTCTGCTCCTAATCAAGGTGCTGACTCCCACAAAAATATATTTCATAGTTTTGACGCCAACCAGCTTTCAGTCAAATTCAGCCAATGGGAGCCACTGGGTTGATATTTGAAAGGTGAGAAGTAGGGAGAAGTCTGGTGTTTTTGCTTTTCTCTCTCTGTTTGTGATTATATTCAGGACACACCTGGATAATCTGAAGAAATTTTCCCATCTCAAGATCCTTAATTTACAATCTTAGATGTGAGGGAAAATGACCATTTTGTCACATTAGTGTTATCAGATGGGCATACATTATCACAAGTAACAAAATTACCTTCAAAATCATGACTGTTTTTTATTTGGAAGAAAAGGAGGAAATAAGAAACAAAAGAACATGAAATAATATGAGGCTGAAAACGTTTTTAATGAAAGAACTACACGAGGATGGAGAAATCATTGATGCAAGTCATAAATAAGATGATGTCAATGTTAAAATCACATTGTAAATGATATATTTATCCCCCAGGAATTTCTTCTCAAGTGAATGCACTGCGTAGCATGTTTTTCAGAAGGAAATCATGGGAAAGAAAATACATCATCAGGAAAAAGTTCTGAAAACCTATTATACTTTCTACTTATATATATAAAAAAATTGAATCTTTTGAACTAAACAAAACAGAAAGCTAGACCATGCGACCATGATAAAAATAATTCCTAAAATAATAAGTAAATGAAACAGGAGGGATTTGTAGAACATTTTGAAAGAAAGAATTCATTTCTATCAACCAGCTATATATTCAAATGACATCTTTAGGAAGATTATACAAAGCTAAGAATATAAAACAATAAGATTTTAAAATACATGCTTCTTGTGAGACAAAACTTTATGAGATAAACGAGAGAACCAACAGACAATAAAGAGGGTTCAAGGCAGCACCAGTTCAGGGACTATGTTATAGATAAAATATAATCACGCTACTTTACTTCTTTTCTTTTTCCTTTTAGCTAAGAAGTAGACTTATTCAGACAAAAGCACATTCAGACAGAGTGTGGGCCATCTTAGAAGGCAAGAGGCCCTAAAATATGGTGTGGTTAATTGTTATGGACTAGATAATTTCAGGACTTTCCTGGTGGCTCAGTGGGTAATGCTGGAGACCTGGGTTGAAACCCTGGGTCAGGAAGATCCCCTGGAGGAGGGCATGACAACCCAGTATTGTTGCCTGGAGAATATGCCCTGGGCTTGATAGGACTAGGAGTTTTTCTTTTTGCTTTTCTCTCTCTGTTTGTGATTATATTCAGGACACACCTGGATAATCTGAAGAAATTTTCCCATCTCAAGATCCTTAATTTACAATCTTAGATGTGAGGGAAAATGACCATTTTGTCACATTAGTGTTATCAGATGGGCATACATTATCACAAGTAACAAAATTACCTTCAAAATCATGACTGTTTTTTATTTGGAAGAAAAGGAGGAAATAAGAAACAAAAGAACATGAAATAATATGAGGCTGAAAACGTTTTTAATGAAAGAACTACACGAGGATGGAGAAATCATTGATGCAAGTCATAAATAAGATGATGTCAATGTTAAAATCACATTGTAAATGATATATTTATCCCCCAGGAATTTCTTCTCAAGTGAATGCACTGCGTAGCATGTTTTTCAGAAGGAAATCATGGGAAAGAAAATACATCATCAGGAAAAAGTTCTGAAAACCTATTATACTTTCTACTTATATATATAAAAAAATTGAATCTTTTGAACTAAACAAAACAGAAAGCTAGACCATGCGACCATGATAAAAATAATTCCTAAAATAATAAGTAAATGAAACAGGAGGGATTTGTAGAACATTTTGAAAGAAAGAATTCATTTCTATCAACCAGCTATATATTCAAATGACATCTTTAGGAAGATTATACAAAGCTAAGAATATAAAACAATAAGATTTTAAAATACATGCTTCTTGTGAGACAAAACTTTATGAGATAAACGAGAGAACCAACAGACAATAAAGAGGGTTCAAGGCAGCACCAGTTCAGGGACTATGTTATAGATAAAATATAATCACGCTACTTTACTTCTTTTCTTTTTCCTTTTAGCTAAGAAGTAGACTTATTCAGACAAAAGCACATTCAGACAGAGTGTGGGCCATCTTAGAAGGCAAGAGGCCCTAAAATATGGTGTGGTTAATTGTTATGGACTAGATAATTTCAGGACTTTCCTGGTGGCTCAGTGGGTAATGCTGGAGACCTGGGTTGAAACCCTGGGTCAGGAAGATCCCCTGGAGGAGGGCATGACAACCCAGTATTGTTGCCTGGAGAATTCCATGGACAAGGGAGCCTGGTGGGCTATGGTCCAAAGGATCATAGTCAGATATGACTGAGTGACTAAGCACACACAACAAATGTGAGGATTTTCCCAACATTTTGGGGAAGGGGTAGGGATTTCAGGAATTGGCCCATTGACCACTTAGTGACCTTTTATGGTTAGAATCAGAACAGTCGTGGTGTCTGTGGGTGTGTCCTTTAGCTTTGTTATTGCGTTACAATGAAGGCATAAAGAGGTTCAAGCTGTATTTGAAGTTCTATAAAATATTTTTACTACTGGAAGTCAAATCTTCCACCGTCTTGGACCTAGTTGGTTCGAATACAGGGGATTTTTTTCCTAGTAATAGAACTAGATATAGATGCCAAATCCCTATTATATCTATGCTTTATTCTTGGTTGAAAATATACACACATACTAGATACAAATGCCAAATCCCTATTACATCTATGCTTTATTTTTGGTTGAAAATACATACATACACACACACACACATATGCATCTTTCTGAGGACAATCTCATTCAGTGATCAAATTATCTTACTAAGAAGAAGGAATGTAGAATCTTTCATTTCTTTCATAAAATTTTGAGAAGGCCATACTAACATTCAAAAACAACCAGATGCTCAAGAACAGTAGGGGGCATGGTGGTCCATCAAACATATTAACTATTAGACATTTTGAATGGCTTTATATGAAAATGATCACAATTGACAGACTGTAAATAATCTCAAAAACTAAGACCTGATACAGATTAAAGGCATGTTGCTGGAACTGGCTGATCAAAGCAAAATAGTAACACTATTGCTTAGAAGAGTCCTGACAGCAGTGAGGTGTCACAGATAACTCCAAGAAGGGGTCAAGCATCCGATGTAATTGATCTAGCAGGAGTAGGTAGGGAGCAACACCCTGTGCACTGTGGTCTCCTCCACTAGGAAGCAATGGGGCCAACTTTGGAAATCAAATGTCTTGAATATAGGGGAAGCCTATGCAGTCAGAAGAGTCCTATACTTTGTGCCTTTCTGTGATAACACTGCACCAAAACCTGACTGACAGCCATGAACACAGTAGAAATAAAGTCATCATTTCTGGAAATACTGCTGTGGAAGTAAGGCTGCCAAAGGAACTCTACGATGCCAAAAATACAACTATTCCCACCTTTGGGAAACAAAGTCAGTGGAAATTCATACACCCTTTTGTCTGAAATCTGAACATCACATATAATAACATAGATGAATCACAAAAACATGATGCACAGAGGAAAAAATGTTTTGTACAAAACAGAGCATGCTAGTGGGTACAGATCTATTGGAGTGGACTTGAAGAATTTTTTTTGAGAAACAGTAATATTCATATTTAAAACATAACTTTATGTATTTATTTATTTGGGGTTGCACTGGGTCTTTGCTGCTGTGGGGGGCTCTCTCTCTAGTTGCAGTGAGCAGGGCTACTCTCTACTTGCGGTGCTCCCTTCTGGAGACGCCACTGCTGGTACTCCTTCGATGACAAGACTCTTCCCAGCTGCCATGGCCACAGTGACCTGGTCTGTACATGCTGATCTTTTTCTTGTTTTTCAATGTGAATCCTTGAAGAAATGTATCCCTGACTTGATTGCTGTTCTTGTTCTAACAAGATCTAAATGATGCTCAAAACCTGACTTCTGCAGAGAATAAGAGGCTGTCTTTCAGATTATAGTCCTCAGTTTTCCTCAAATTAATCTGCTTTCTAC
This sequence comes from Tragulus kanchil, assembly GCA_022376925.1. Taxonomy (NCBI): domain Eukaryota; kingdom Metazoa; phylum Chordata; class Mammalia; order Artiodactyla; family Tragulidae; genus Tragulus; species Tragulus kanchil. Next base: position 279,408,012 of record JAIOJX010000004.1, read on the forward strand.
TCCTATTATAGATTGACTGCTGAATATTTTCATCAACAGAACAAATGCTTGGGCTGAGAACAAATAGACCACTATTGGACTTCTGTATGCATAGGTTCAGCATCCTTGGATTCAACTAACCATGAGTAGTAAGTATTTTTAAAACTCTAGGAATTTCGATAAAAAATAGTAACACTATTGCTTAGAAGAGTCCTGACAGCAGTGAGGTGTCACAGATAACTCCAAGAAGGGGTCAAGCATCCGATGTAATTGATCTAGCAGGAGTAGGTAGGGAGCAACACCCTGTGCACTGTGGTCTCCTCCACTAGGAAGCAATGGGGCCAACTTTGGAAATCAAATGTCTTGAATATAGGGGAAGCCTATGCAGTCAGAAGAGTCCTATACTTTGTGCCTTTCTGTGATAACACTGCACCAAAACCTGACTGACAGCCATGAACACAGTAGAAATAAAGTCATCATTTCTGGAAATACTGCTGTGGAAGTAAGGCTGCCAAAGGAACTCTACGATGCCAAAAATACAACTATTCCCACCTTTGGGAAACAAAGTCAGTGGAAATTCATACACCCTTTTGTCTGAAATCTGAACATCACATATAATAACATAGATGAATCACAAAAACATGATGCACAGAGGAAAAAATGTTTTGTACAAAACAGAGCATGCTAGTGGGTACAGATCTATTGGAGTGGACTTGAAGAATTTTTTCTGAGAAACAGTAATATTCATATTTAAAACATAACTTTATGTATTTATTTATTTGGGGTTGCACTGGGTCTTTGCTGCTGTGGGGGGCTCTCTCTCTAGTTGCAGTGAGCAGGGCTACTCTCTACTTGCGGTGCTCCCTTCTGGAGACGCCACTGCTGGTACTCCTTCGATGACAAGACTCTTCCCAGCTGCCATGGCCACAGTGACCTGGTCTGTACATGCTGATCTTTTTCTTGTTTTTCAATGTGAATCCTTGAAGAAATGTATCCCTGACTTGATTGCTGTTCTTGTTCTAACAAGATCTAAATGATGCTCAAAACCTGACTTCTGCAGAGAATAAGAGGCTGTCTTTCAGATTATAGTCCTCAGTTTTCCTCAAATTAATCTGCTTTCTACTCCTATTATAGATTGACTGCTGAATATTTTCATCAACAGAACAAATGCTTGGGCTGAGAACAAATAGACCACTATTGGACTTCTGTATGCATAGGTTCAGCATCCTTGGATTCAACTAACCATGAGTAGTAAGTATTTTTAAAACTCTAGGAATTTCCAAAACACCAATCTTGAATTTGCTGAAACAGGCTGTTTCCATAGCACTTATATTGTACTTACAACTATTTACATGGTATTTGCTCTGTATTAGATATTATAAATAATCTAGAGACAACTTACTGTATATGGGAGGATGTGCATAGATTATATGCAAATAATACACTGAGGTTATTTTTTGCACATGAACCATACATTTATACAAATATTGTAACATATGTGCAAATATTTTATATATGGAAGTTAAGCATCTACACAATTTGATACCAACCAAGGATCCTGGAACCAATTGCCCAGTTATCAAGGGATGATTGTATCTAATTCTTCTGTCATTATCATGTTGCTTCTGCTCTAGTGAAATAAGGACTTTGATAAAGCACAGTTTTTGCTCTTTGTATATAATTTTAGACCAAGTCTTATTAAATAAACATAAAAGGGAACTTATTGTATCAGAGGGTGTAGAAGACTAAAATAAAAGGAACCCACAGCTTATCATCACTATTGTTTTCATAATTCTAAAGCCTTTGATACAATTAAAAGAAAATAATTACTAAATATTCCTATTTAACTTTTTTTTTTTTTAAATTTTGGCTTCTTCTATTGATTTTTCATTTATTTTCACCTATCTTTATTCTTCGGCCTACGTGGGTCTCCCATTGCAGTGGCCTCTCTTGTTGTAGAGCATCGGCTCTAGGCACACACACACCAGAGCAATGGCTCGTAATGTAATTGGACACACCAGTCCAGCCACTCCCACAGCATGTGGGATCCTCCCCGGCCAGGGATTGAACCGGCACCCCTTGCATTGCAAGGTGGACTCTTTACCCACTGGACCACCAGGGAAGCCCCCCTATTTAACTTTTTAAAACACCTATGCAACAGAACAACTTAAAGAAATGAACATTTAACAACTGAGGTTTTAAAGCAAAATTCTTTTAAACCACCTTGTTCCCTGTGGGTCTAATTAGCTGTCTCAAGGTCACCATGTTATAAAAGAAGTTGGTCTTGGGTAGTAATCAAGCTGAAAACTACTTTCCCAAAAATTATGGAACAATTCTATTTCTTGGGTAGTTATCCTAACTTCTGTATCTGGTTCTGCATTTTATTGCTTAACAACATATTTTGATAATCTTATAGACAAAAAAGCAACCATACATCAGTGAAAATAGTGTGACCTTACATAAGACAACTGTTTAAAGTCCAACACAATCTGCCTTTATCTCATTGTCTAATCCACAAAATATTTAAGTCTATGTCTCCTAAAGTGCATTGGCCTATGTATTCTCCTAAATATGATCACAGTGTTATATCACAAAAAATCATCTTAATCAAAGTAGATCCACTCAACCAAGTTATAGTACATGTATAAAATAGCATTGCAGTATATTTTTAGAAGATTCTATTGTTTTTTAAAGATTTATTTATTTATTTATGGGGGAGGTGGGGAGGGAGCGGAGCGGGCGGGCCCCTTCCATTGGTCTTTCATTTGTTTATTTTCATCCATCTTTGTTCTTCCGCCTGTGTGGGCCTCCCATTGCGGTGGCCTCTGTTGTCATAGAGCGCCAGCTCTGGGCGCTTGCGCTCCAGAGCTCTGGCTCGGTAATTGGACACACCCCTCCAGGATCTTCCCAGGCCAGGGATAGAACTGGCGCCCCTTGCACTTCAAGGTGGTGTCCTTACCCACTGGACCACCAGGGAAGCCCCAAGATTCTATTTTTATTAGAGGTGTTCATTTGCATATTTTCTCCATAGAACAAGAAAGTGACCTCTGGCAATCTATCAAGACGTAGAGCTGGGGCTTCCCTGGTGGTCCAGTAGGTAAGGACACCACCTTGCAGTGCAAGGGGCGCCGGTTCGAGCCCTGGCCTGGGAAGATCCCATGTGCCGTGGAGAGGCTGGACCAACGTGTCCAATTACCGAGCCAGAGCTCTGGAGTGCGTGTGCCCAGAGCTGGTGCTCTGCGACAACAGAGGCCACTGCGATGGGAGACCCACACAGGCCAAAGAACAAAGATGGATGAAAAATAGATAAATGAAAGACCAATAGAAGTGGCCCACCCACCCCCTCCCTCCCCAACCCAGTCCCCCCACCCCCGAAAAAGATGTAGAGCTGGATAAGAGCAATGCTCATCTTTTCTGTGAATTTATAGAATAAATTAGGCAATTCCATTCTTAAAATTTTTTATTGGAGTATAACTGCTTTACAGCCACAGGTCATCACAGAGCATTAAGTTCCCTTTGGTATACAGTAGGTTCTCATTAGTGATCTGTTTTATACATAGTAGTGTACGGATGTCAACCCCAATCTCCCAGTTCATGTCCACATATTTGTTCTCTACATCTGTGTCTCTAGGCTTGATAATAGGTTTTACAAATAAGTTTTTCTCTGGACCATTTTTCTGAAGTGGGTTGCCATGCCCTCCTCCAGGGGATTTTCCTGACTCAGGGGTTGAACTTGCATCTCTTGCATCACCTGCATTGGCAAGTGGATTCTTTACTCACTGAGCCACTTGGGAAAGCCATCAGAGTCCATATATATGTGTTAATAAATAAGGTGATTCTTACATATATAGGTCTGTTTACTACTACAGCTTTCACTTAAATAAGCATCTCCTGATTTGTAAGATACACAGGCAGGTTTTACCATAGGTGCAGAAAGAGAAAACCTAAAACAGAAGAAATGGCATAGTCTTCATAAAATTCTGTAACAAACTAATACCAGAGAGAAGACATATAAAACTTTTCATTATATATATAAATATTTAAAACATAATATATACAAATATAATTAAATCAAATTGAATTTCTATCAGTAGCAAAGATAAATAACATCTTTATATATTTAAATATTATTAATAGATTATAGAATCTTAAATATTTCATAAAAATTCAGGTAAGGATGTAAGTGTCTGAGAGGAAGGAGAGCAAGCTGATTGTTATTGCTTATAGAAGAAGACAGATGAATTAAAAACAAAATAGTAAAAAAGGCTATGAATCACAGGTCTCAGCACATTTTTCCAGTGAGGAAAATAGACATTGTTAGTGTCCATAGTGTTTAGGCAGATAGTGAGTAGAATGTAAAAAAGCAGGGAGGTCTTAAGGGTATATTAATGATGGATGAAAATAGACGAATGAAAGACCAATAGAAGTAGCCCGCCTGTTCCCCTCCCTCCCCACCACACCCCCGAAAAAGATGTAGAGCTGGATAAGAGCAATGCTCATCTTTTCTGTGAATTTATAGAATAAATTAGGCAATTCCATTCTTAAATTTTTTTATTGGAGTATAACTGCTTTACAGCCACAGGTCATCACAGAGCATTAAGTTCCCTTTGGTATACAGTAGGTTCTCATTAGTGATCTGTTTTATACATAGTAGTGTACGGATGTCAACCCCAATCTCCCAGTTCATGTCCACATATTTGTTCTCTACATCTGTGTCTCTAGGCTTGATAATAGGTTTTACAAATAAGTTTTTCTCTGGACCATTTTTCTGAAGTGGGTTGCCATGCCCTCCTCCAGGGGATTTTCCTGACTCAGGGGTTGAACTTGCATCTCTTGCATCACCTGCATTGGCAAGTGGATTCTTTACTCACTGAGCCACTTGGGAAAGCCATCAGAGTCCATATATATGTGTTAATAAATAAGGTGATTCTTACATATATAGGTCTGTTTACTACTACAGCTTTCACTTAAATAAGCATCTCCTGATTTGTAAGATACACAGGCAGGTTTTACCATAGGTGCAGAAAGAGAAAACCTAAAACAGAAGAAATGGCATAGTCTTCATAAAATTCTGTAACAAACTAATACCAGAGAGAAGACATATAAAACTTTTCATTATATATATAAATATTTAAAACATAATATATACAAATATAATTAAATCAAATTGAATTTCTATCAGTAGCAAAGATAAATAACATCTTTATATATTTAAATATTATTAATAGATTATAGAATCTTAAATATTTCATAAAAATTCAGGTAAGGATGTAAGTGTCTGAGAGGAAGGAGAGCAAGCTGATTGTTATTGCTTATAGAAGAAGACAGATGAATTAAAAACAAAATAGTAAAAAAGGCTATGAATCACAGGTCTCAGCACATTTTTCCAGTGAGGAAAATAGACATTTTTAGTGTCCATAGTGTTTAGGCAGATAGTGAGTAGAATGTAAAAAAGCAGGGAGGTCTTAAGGGTATATTAATGACCTGGATGTTGAATCTTCTAGAGCAAAGTGGTTAGTAAGGATGTAAGACTTTAATTCCTAGTTTGTGTTATCTGTTGAATTGTATCCCATTGAAATGCCTATGTTGGGACCCTACCCTCCATTGCCCTAGAATGTGAGCATATATAAGACCTTTCAAAAGTTAATTCATTTAAAAAGGTCATTAGGGTGGATCCTAATCCAGTATTGCTGGCATTCTTAAAAAGGAAAATTTGAACATAAAAGCTATAGGGGAAAGATCACCTGTAGATAGAAAGAGCTGGCTTAAAACTGAACATTCAAGAAACAAAGCCCAAAGCATCTGGTCCCATCACTTCATGGCAAATAGATAGGCACACAGTGGAAACAGTGACATACTTCATTTTCTCGGGCTCCAAAATCACTGCAGATGATGACTGCGGCCATGAAATTAAAAGACACATGCTCCTTGGAGGAAAAGTCATGACAAACCTAGACAGCATATTCAAAAGCAGAGACGTCACTTTGCCGACAAAAGTCCATACAGTCAAAGCTATGGTTTTTCCAGTAGTCATGTATGGATGTGAGAGTTGGACCATAAAGAAGGTCAAGCACCAAAGAACTGATGCCTTTGAACTGTGGAGTTGGAGAAGACTCCTGAGAGTCCCTTGGACTGCAAGGAGATCAAACCAGTCAATGCTAAAGGAAATCAACCTCTGAATATTCACTGGAAGGACTGATGTTGAAACTGAAGCTCCAATACTTTAGTCACCTGATGTGAAGAGATGACTCATTGGAAAAGATCCTGATGCTGAGAAAGATAGGGCAGAAAGAGAAGGGGTCAACAGAGGATGAGATGGTTGGATGGCTGAGTCAATGAACATGAGTTTGACCAAACACCAGGAGATGGTGAAAGACAGGGAAGCCTGGTGTGCTGCAGCCCATGGGGTTGCAAAGAATCAGACCTGACTGAGTGACTGAACTGTACTGGGGTCTGGGGCCAAAAAGAATCAGACCTGACTGAGTCTAGTGTTTAGGCAGATAGTGAGTAGAATGTAAAAAAGCAGGGAGGTCTTAAGGGTATATTAATGACCTGGATGTTGAATCTTCTAGAGCAAAGTGGTTAGTAAGGATGTAAGACTTTAATTCCTAGTTTGTGTTATCTGTTGAATTGTATCCCATTGAAATGCCTATGTTGGGACCCTACCCTCCATTGCCCTAGAATGTGAGCATATATAAGACCTTTCAAAAGTTAATTCATTTAAAAAGGTCATTAGGGTGGATCCTAATCCAGTATTGCTGGCATTTTTAAAAAAGGAAAATTTGAACATAAAAGCTATAGGGGAAAGATCACCTGTAGATAGAAAGAGCTGGCTTAAAACTGAACATTCAAGAAACAAAGCCCAAAGCATCTGGTCCCATCACTTCATGGCAAATAGATAGGCACACAGTGGAAACAGTGACATACTTCATTTTCTCGGGCTCCAAAATCACTGCAGATGATGACTGCGGCCATGAAATTAAAAGACACATGCTCCTTGGAGGAAAAGTCATGACAAACCTAGACAGCATATTCAAAAGCAGAGACGTCACTTTGCCGACAAAAGTCCATACAGTCAAAGCTATGGTTTTTCCAGTAGTCATGTATGGATGTGAGAGTTGGACCATAAAGAAGGTCAAGCACCAAAGAACTGATGCCTTTGAACTGTGGAGTTGGAGAAGACTCCTGAGAGTCCCTTGGACTGCAAGGAGATCAAACCAGTCAATGCTAAAGGAAATCAACCTCTGAATATTCACTGGAAGGACTGATGTTGAAACTGAAGCTCCAATACTTTAGTCACCTGATGTGAAGAGATGACTCATTGGAAAAGATCCTGATGCTGAGAAAGATAGGGCAGAAAGAGAAGGGGTCAACAGAGGATGAGATGGTTGGATGGCTGAGTCAATGAACATGAGTTTGACCAAACACCAGGAGATGGTGAAAGACAGGGAAGCCTGGTGTGCTGCAGCCCATGGGGTTGCAAAGAATCAGACCTGACTGAGTGACTGAACTGTACTGAACTGAACTGAGATACAGGGAGAAAAAAGTCAAGGAGAGCGGCCTCAGAGGAAACCAACCTGCCAGCACCTTGACCCTAGACTTCTATCTTCTGCACTCAAGAAAATAAATTTCTGTTGTTCAAGCCACTCAATCTGCAATACTTTGTAATGAGAGCCCAGCAAACTGAGATGATGTATAAGAAAAATTCTCAGTAGAGGACTTCCTAAAGAGCTGAGTTATATTATCTGCTTCTGGAGATATAATGTTGGACAAGGGATTGGATTTAAATTACTGTCTCTTCTCCTAGTTCCCTAAATGTCCTTGAAATTATGCCTCAGTCACCCTTCATTTCTAGTATTTTGGACAACTGCAGTGATTAAACCAAGAGGAAAGAAGGTTACATTATGTCAGGCAGATACTTACATATCAGAGGGCAAAAGTGAATCATTTTCCCACAGCCAGTGCTTGTCAGCTCCATTATAGTAGATTCCAATCCAAAAAAAAGATTTTAAAGAGAAGAAATTCTAGTGATAAACAAATACATGCAGATACAAAGTTCTTATTATTACCTTTTCATCAACTTGCATGAAAATACTATTTTAAAAAATTCAGTATCATGTTTATCTTCATTCAGTTCACCCAGTCCACAAACTCGTTATCATATGCTATATTCCAAGACCATTTTGAGATGCTAATGATACAGCAACGAACAGCACAAATTCCCTACTCTCATGGGAGATACAGAAAAATAAATATGAGTGAAATGATCGTGTGCATTTGGGAAATAAGTGAGTAAGGCTTTTTAAAGAATAGCACTGCCCTTGTAGATGTCTTGACGATTAATTTTACCCCCAGGTTCTATCTCCTGTCTCTTCAGGGGCAGAACACACAGAACCTCTTCTATCAGGAGAATCATATGGTGGGTGTTTTAACTTGATGCTGAAGTACATTGTCAGTATTAGGGAAAGCTCTTACTGAGTTTCCTTTTAGAGGGATGACTCATTGGAAAAGATCCTGATGCTGAGAAAGATAGGGCAGAAAGAGAAGGGGTCAACAGAGGATGAGATGGTTGGATGGCTGAGTCAATGAACATGAGTTTGACCAAACACCAGGAGATGGTGAAAGACAGGGAAGCCTGGTGTGCTGCAGCCCATGGGGTTGCAAAGAATCAGACCTGACTGAGTGACTGAACTGTACTGAACTGAACTGAGATACAGGGAGAAAAAAGTCAAGGAGAGCGGCCTCAGAGGAAACCAACCTGCCAGCACCTTGACCCTAGACTTCTATCTTCTGCACTCAAGAAAATAAATTTCTGTTGTTCAAGCCACTCAATCTGCAATACTTTGTAATGAGAGCCCAGCAAACTGAGATGATGTATAAGAAAAATTCTCAGTAGAGGACTTCCTAAAGAGCTGAGTTATATTATCTGCTTCTGGAGATATAATGTTGGACAAGGGATTGGATTTAAATTACTGTCTCTTCTCCTAGTTCCCTAAATGTCCTTGAAATTATGCCTCAGTCACCCTTCATTTCTAGTATTTTGGACAACTGCAGTGATTAAACCAAGAGGAAAGAAGGTTACATTATGTCAGGCAGATACTTACATATCAGAGGGCAAAAGTGAATCATTTTCCCACAGCCAGTGCTTGTCAGCTCCATTATAGTAGATTCCAATCCAAAAAAAAGATTTTAAAGAGAAGAAATTCTAGTGATAAACAAATACATGCAGATACAAAGTTCTTATTATTACCTTTTCATCAACTTGCATGAAAATACTATTTTAAAAAATTCAGTATCATGTTTATCTTCATTCAGTTCACCCAGTCCACAAACTCGTTATCATATGCTATATTCCAAGACCATTTTGAGATGCTAATGATACAGCAACGAACAGCACAAATTCCCTACTCTCATGGGAGATACAGAAAAATAAATATGAGTGAAATGATCGTGTGCATTTGGGAAATAAGTGAGTAAGGCTTTTTAAAGAATAGCACTGCCCTTGTAGATGTCTTGACGATTAATTTTACCCCCAGGTTCTATCTCCTGTCTCTTCAGGGGCAGAACACACAGAACCTCTTCTATCAGGAGAATCATATGGTGGGTGTTTTAACTTGATGCTGAAGTACATTGTCAGTATTAGGGAAAGCTCTTACTGCTTCTCACATCGTGTTCTAGATTATGATGTACTGCTCACACAACGATAGCAACTTTGGGACTGCAATATCTGTACCATCTTGTTGTTGGGCTAACCAGGTTCTTTTTTTCTCTGATTGGGATAGACCTTGTAATAAAGGGTCTCCTTCTAAGCTCATTCATTATGCATATTTTCTAATTTTTTTGGTGGTGGTGGTAGAAATCATATAATATAAAATATACTAAGTGGCACTAAGTACCTTCACACTCTTATGCAACTCTCACCACCATGAGCCTCCCAGAGATTTTCACCTTCTTCAACAGAAACTCTGTCCCCATTAAACACTAACTCCCACTCCATCCTCCCCAGCATCCCACTCTCCAGCCCCTAGCATCTACCAGTGTACTCTCTATGAATTTGACTATTCCAGGTACCTCGTAGAAGTGGAATCAAACAGTAACTGCCTGTACACGAAGGGCTTTCTAACTATTATTTCTAAACATATCTCTCCCCTTTATGTAAGAGCAAGATCCAATGCCACATTTTGCATATGTACATGTAAACAAAGGATAAACTAGTTATACCCTTCAGCCATTTGTCTAGTGCTGAGATCAGGTAAATGTCAATGACTGCTCAGCTTAATCCACTCAATGGACTTTACACAGTTCACAAACCATTGTGATGCTCCATTAAAGTAACAACTTACCATCTCCTCCTTGTTTATCTTGATGAGACTGGAATTTAGAGATGAACAGGCACGTTGACTCTCTCTCCAAGTTAACGTTTCCTTGGAGAAGTAGTAACAGCTGCATCTGAACCAAACCCAGTTCTCTGGACAAGAATGACCCTGAGGTCCAAGACACAGGTTCTCTATCATTGCATTGAAAAGAAAAATCACAGTCTTATTTTATTTTTTTTAAAAATACACCTTGTAAACAGAAGTATACATTTTGTCATTAGAGTACTATTTGCTAAACACAAAAAATACTCATTATAAAATGATGAATTAGAAATGAAAAATGTTCTCTCACTTATGTGACATGTTCCTATATAACACTGGTGACCTAGAGCTTATTCATCTAAGTTTTATTATCTCCATACTACTTATATTACAGGATTTCAGGGCTGAAATGTCTTCACTTTACATCTTCATTAGATTAATGTTCATTGAAATATTCCCCCTCTAATACAAACTTTACTTCTTTAAAATTTGTTCTCACTACAGGCATTTCTCTTCCTTTGAAACTTAGGAAGTCTTACAACAATTTCTTAAAATACCCCAGAAAGGCAGGGTAAGCCCTGTCTTTCTGTATTTCAGTTAGTTATACATAAACCTATGTTTCACAAGACTATAAGTTATTTAATGACTGGGATTATGTCTTATATTTTGTATTACACATACTAGAGTAACTTGCCCAGAGAAATCTCTGTGTGTGGGGGCCAGTACAATATTACTTTTACATCAGTTTATGAAATTAGTCTATAAAACCAATTGCCTACCTTTCTGCTGGATTATGAGAGGTGGTCTTTTGGAAGATGCTGCAAAAATAGTCACATATCGTAAGTAGTTTTTTGAGTTCTGAGAAGATCATCTACAGTGACTCGAATTTGACTAGGTACCTCGTAGAAGTGGAATCAAACAGTAACTGCCTGTACGAAGGGCTTTCTAACTATTATTTCTAAACATATCTCTCCCCTTTATGTAAGAGCAAGATCCAATGCCACATTTTGCATATGTACATGTAAACAAAGGATAAACTAGTTATACCCTTCAGCCATTTGTCTAGTGCTGAGATCAGGTAAATGTCAATGACTGCTCAGCTTAATCCACTCAATGGACTTTACACAGTTCACAAACCATTGTGATGCTCCATTAAAGTAACAACTTACCATCTCCTCCTTGTTTATCTTGATGAGACTGGAATTTAGAGATGAACAGGCACGTTGACTCTCTCTCCAAGTTAACGTTTCCTTGGAGAAGTAGTAACAGCTGCATCTGAACCAAACCCAGTTCTCTGGACAAGAATGACCCTGAGGTCCAAGACACAGGTTCTCTATCATTGCATTGAAAAGAAAAATCACAGTCTTATTTTATTTTTTTTAAAAATACACCTTGTAAACAGAAGTATACATTTTGTCATTAGAGTACTATTTGCTAAACACAAAAAATACTCATTATAAAATGATGAATTAGAAATGAAAAATGTTCTCTCACTTATGTGACATGTTCCTATATAACACTGGTGACCTAGAGCTTATTCATCTAAGTTTTATTATCTCCATACTACTTATATTACAGGATTTCAGGGCTGAAATGTCTTCACTTTACATCTTCATTAGATTAATGTTCATTGAAATATTCCCCCTCTAATACAAACTTTACTTCTTTAAAATTTGTTCTCACTACAGGCATTTCTCTTCCTTTGAAACTTAGGAAGTCTTACAACAATTTCTTAAAATACCCCAGAAAGGCAGGGTAAGCCCTGTCTTTCTGTATTTCAGTTAGTTATACATAAACCTATGTTTCACAAGACTATAAGTTATTTAATGACTGGGATTATGTCTTATATTTTGTATTACACATACTAGAGTAACTTGCCCAGAGAAATCTCTGTGTGTGGGGGCCAGTACAATATTACTTTTACATCAGTTTATGAAATTAGTCTATAAAACCAATTGCCTACCTTTCTGCTGGATTATGAGAGGTGGTCTTTTGGAAGATGCTGCAAAAATAGTCACATATCGTAAGTAGATCTTCCTTTAAATTAAAACATCAAAATGAGATATTCAAAGACTGTATTTCATAAGAGCAAATAAGAAGTTTTCAAGAAAAAAAAAGGAAGAATCCTGATGAGGTAAAATTGTTCCCAGCCTGTGTGGGCTTACCACATTTTATGAAATAAATAGCACTCTCAAGGGGAAGACAATTTGGAAGTTTCTGTATTTACTTACAGTTTGCGGTAAAAACAGCTATCACAACGGTTATGACCATTAGAAGAAGGCACAATACACCCAATAAGCTAGAAGTAAGCCTCCATGAGAAAGTCCAGCTGTCTCCTGAGAAAAATGAAAACACAAGCAGAATCTAAAGCAGATGGAACAAGACGATTGGATGAATAAATATAATGCTTAGAAGAGTAGTTTACAGTTAAGAACACATAAATTACATGGCAATTCTTGATTCTCACAACAAGCCTATAAAATATTTTCAACCAATTTTAGATAATATTGAAATAGAAGTTAAAGAAAACCTCGGTTTTTACGTAGGCTATTTGTCTAAGATAACACAATCAATTCACAGCAGAACTATGAATTGAGACCCTCATTCACTAATTCTGCCTCCAAATCTTACCATTATTCTTCCCCTCCTCCTCAAAAATTAAGTTGAGCAAGAAAATTGATGTCAATTGATTCATTTAAGCACTGAGCAGTTTTCCAATATGCAAAGCAAAAGTGGCTACATTTTAGATTAGGAAATCAACATACATCATTTGTTTATTCTTCTTTCACATAGTAGGATTCACAGTGTTTCCTGCAAATATAGAGCCAGTGATGGTGTTACAGAAAGAAGCTAGGGCCTACTCTGGTGGCCCAATGGTTAATGCTTTGCCTTCTAAACCTATGTTTCACAAGACTATAAGTTATTTAATGACTGGGATTATGTCTTATATTTTGTATTACACATACTAGAGTAACTTGCCCAGAGAAATCTCTGTGTGTGGGGGCCAGTACAATATTACTTTTACATCAGTTTATGAAATTAGTCTATAAAACCAATTGCCTACCTTTCTGCTGGATTATGAGAGGTGGTCTTTTGGAAGATGCTGCAAAAATAGTCACATATCGTAAGTAGATCTTCCTTTAAATTAAAACATCAAAATGAGATATTCAAAGACTGTATTTCATAAGAGCAAATAAGAAGTTTTCAAGAAAAAAAAAGGAAGAATCCTGATGAGGTAAAATTGTTCCCAGCCTGTGTGGGCTTACCACATTTTATGAAATAAATAGCACTCTCAAGGGGAAGACAATTTGGAAGTTTCTGTATTTACTTACAGTTTGCGGTAAAAACAGCTATCACAACGGTTATGACCATTAGAAGAAGGCACAATACACCCAATAAGCTAGAAGTAAGCCTCCATGAGAAAGTCCAGCTGTCTCCTGAGAAAAATGAAAACACAAGCAGAATCTAAAGCAGATGGAACAAGACGATTGGATGAATAAATATAATGCTTAGAAGAGTAGTTTACAGTTAAGAACACATAAATTACATGGCAATTCTTGATTCTCACAACAAGCCTATAAAATATTTTCAACCAATTTTAGATAATATTGAAATAGAAGTTAAAGAAAACCTCGGTTTTTACGTAGGCTATTTGTCTAAGATAACACAATCAATTCACAGCAGAACTATGAATTGAGACCCTCATTCACTAATTCTGCCTCCAAATCTTACCATTATTCTTCCCCTCCTCCTCAAAAATTAAGTTGAGCAAGAAAATTGATGTCAATTGATTCATTTAAGCACTGAGCAGTTTTCCAATATGCAAAGCAAAAGTGGCTACATTTTAGATTAGGAAATCAACATACATCATTTGTTTATTCTTCTTTCACATAGTAGGATTCACAGTGTTTCCTGCAAATATAGAGCCAGTGATGGTGTTACAGAAAGAAGCTAGGGCCTACTCTGGTGGCCCAATGGTTAATGCTTTGCCTTCTAATACATGGGGTGCAGGATCTGGTTTGGGAGTTAAGATGCCTCCTGTCCAAAGGGCCAGAACATAAAACAGAAGCAATATTGCAACAAATGTCATAAAGACTTTAAAAATGCTCCACATCGAAAAAGAAAAAACAAAAATTAAGGAGAAAACCCAGCTGCCTCCACTCTCAACAGACCTATGGTTCACCAGGTAGAAGATCAGAAGCAATAAAATAGCAGCTTATTTTTGCCATTCCAGCTCTCGAACATTTAATCTAAAAAAATAATTTTTGCGGATCACCTTTATCTTTCATACCAACTTCCTGCTGAATTTCCTCCTCAATATCAAATCACTCATCTCTTAACTTAGAGGCTGTTTGCTCATCATCACCACCATGCCTTAACCACCCAACTTAGACCTTGTATGGGGTCACCTGAGTGACTACCCTGATGCTGTTTGTCTTCAGTTTTATATGCCTCATTTACTGTTACAGATAGCTGATGAAGGTCGTCAAACCACCAGCTTACTAATTCACCTCAAGATCCCAAATGTCACCGTGATCCTCTGTGGCATTTGACAATGATTTACCCAATTTATTTTGTGCTCCAAATTTAAAGCAAATACAGTTACGCTTTGCCTAAATAAATAGTTATGTCAAATATTATGACACAAACGTATCCCAAACTCTAGGCCAAAAATCTGCCAGGAGAAAAAATATTTATGTCCTACACTATACAGCTCTTGGCTTCCAATCAAGGCATCTCACTTAATCCTCTAAGACAGCCTGAGCAGGTCATTCTCCTTCACTTACCATTTTTGCCTCAAGGGAATTACTTTGCAACACTTTTCTATTCAAATCACAGGCTTCCTCTAAAGTCTAAACCAACTCCCATGTTAGCAGTGAGATTTCTAAACTAGCCACGGTATCTTTTGATTTATTTATAACATGTAACATTTGACCTTTGGCATCGTTTGCACTAAACTGACATTTAAAATTTTGCTTGTATATTCTTCTTTCACATAGTAGGATTCACAGTGTTTCCTGCAAATATAGAGCCAGTGATGGTGTTACAGAAAGAAGCTAGGGCCTACTCTGGTGGCCCAATGGTTAATGCTTTGCCTTCTAATACATGGGGTGCAGGATCTGGTTTGGGAGTTAAGATGCCTCCTGTCCAAAGGGCCAGAACATAAAACAGAAGCAATATTGCAACAAATGTCATAAAGACTTTAAAAATGCTCCACATCGAAAAAGAAAAAACAAAAATTAAGGAGAAAACCCAGCTGCCTCCACTCTCAACAGACCTATGGTTCACCAGGTAGAAGATCAGAAGCAATAAAATAGCAGCTTATTTTTGCCATTCCAGCTCTCGAACATTTAATCTAAAAAAATAATTTTTGCGGATCACCTTTATCTTTCATACCAACTTCCTGCTGAATTTCCTCCTCAATATCAAATCACTCATCTCTTAACTTAGAGGCTGTTTGCTCATCATCACCACCATGCCTTAACCACCCAACTTAGACCTTGTATGGGGTCACCTGAGTGACTACCCTGATGCTGTTTGTCTTCAGTTTTATATGCCTCATTTACTGTTACAGATAGCTGATGAAGGTCGTCAAACCACCAGCTTACTAATTCACCTCAAGATCCCAAATGTCACCGTGATCCTCTGTGGCATTTGACAATGATTTACCCAATTTATTTTGTGCTCCAAATTTAAAGCAAATACAGTTACGCTTTGCCTAAATAAATAGTTATGTCAAATATTATGACACAAACGTATCCCAAACTCTAGGCCAAAAATCTGCCAGGAGAAAAAATATTTATGTCCTACACTATACAGCTCTTGGCTTCCAATCAAGGCATCTCACTTAATCCTCTAAGACAGCCTGAGCAGGTCATTCTCCTTCACTTACCATTTTTGCCTCAAGGGAATTACTTTGCAACACTTTTCTATTCAAATCACAGGCTTCCTCTAAAGTCTAAACCAACTCCCATGTTAGCAGTGAGATTTCTAAACTAGCCACGGTATCTTTTGATTTATTTATAACATGTAACATTTGACCTTTGGCATCGTTTGCACTAAACTGACATTTAAAATTTTGCTTGTATATTTTCATTTCCTAACTAGATGTAGAAACTATTGTATTTTTGTATCTACCTAGTGCAGAGCATCTCAGTATATAACTTTAGGCATTCTCTACATGTGTATCGAATATTATGTTTTAACATAGCTTACCATCGTCATTGACATCTGCTGTATTTCTGTGCTGTCTTTTACTAGTTTTCTGGTGTTTCAGCTCCTTCTTGGTTAATGGCAATTCCTTTGGATCCAGTTTATGCTTAATGTTATTTTTTGGTGTGTGACTCTGCTGAAAATCCTGGCTTACGGTATTAACACTATAAATTACAGGTTCTTCATCCATCTTTATGCAAGAGAAAACTGCAAGGGATAAAGAGCTCAAATATCATGGTGTCCTTCTATAACTTTGGAAGGCATAATATAATATAGAAAGAAGAAACTGCTATAAAATCTGAGTTTGAGGGAATTTCCTGGCAGTCCAGCGAGTTGGACTTTTCACTTGCACTGCAGAGGCCACAGGTATAATTCCTGGTCAGGGATCTAAGATCCCACAAGCCACTTGTTATGGCCAAAATAAAATAAAAAAAAGTAAAATCTGAGTCGATAAATAGACACACCTATAACAGTTTCTGGAAGCATGTTCTCAACAGTTTGAAGCCCCAAGTACAGAAAAAAATGTCACCCAGAACATGAAAGGAAATAGAACCCTCCACAAGTTAAGATCTCTTTAGCCAAGTCTTGTATAGAAAGGAACTGTTACTTTTAGTACAGAATTTAAAAATCAATTCTAGGCCTGCAATGAAGCCATCTCCAAAAATTCCCAACCTATTTCTAATATCATTGTGAGTTGCCTCTTGAATGGTAAAGACACTGCTGGTGTTCTGAAACTATTAGAAATTGAAATATATGTTTACTAGCTGTGATGCCAAAGGCACTGCACAACTTCTGATTAAAATCACAGGCTTCCTCTAAAGTCTAAACCAACTCCCATGTTAGCAGTGAGATTTCTAAACTAGCCACGGTATCTTTTGATTTATTTATAACATGTAACATTTGACCTTTGGCATCGTTTGCACTAAACTGACATTTAAAATTTTGCTTGTATATTTTCATTTCCTAACTAGATGTAGAAACTATTGTATTTTTGTATCTACCTAGTGCAGAGCATCTCAGTATATAACTTTAGGCATTCTCTACATGTGTATCGAATATTATGTTTTAACATAGCTTACCATCGTCATTGACATCTGCTGTATTTCTGTGCTGTCTTTTACTAGTTTTCTGGTGTTTCAGCTCCTTCTTGGTTAATGGCAATTCCTTTGGATCCAGTTTATGCTTAATGTTATTTTTTGGTGTGTGACTCTGCTGAAAATCCTGGCTTACGGTATTAACACTATAAATTACAGGTTCTTCATCCATCTTTATGCAAGAGAAAACTGCAAGGGATAAAGAGCTCAAATATCATGGTGTCCTTCTATAACTTTGGAAGGCATAATATAATATAGAAAGAAGAAACTGCTATAAAATCTGAGTTTGAGGGAATTTCCTGGCAGTCCAGCGAGTTGGACTTTTCACTTGCACTGCAGAGGCCACAGGTATAATTCCTGGTCAGGGATCTAAGATCCCACAAGCCACTTGTTATGGCCAAAATAAAATAAAAAAAAGTAAAATCTGAGTCGATAAATAGACACACCTATAACAGTTTCTGGAAGCATGTTCTCAACAGTTTGAAGCCCCAAGTACAGAAAAAAATGTCACCCAGAACATGAAAGGAAATAGAACCCTCCACAAGTTAAGATCTCTTTAGCCAAGTCTTGTATAGAAAGGAACTGTTACTTTTAGTACAGAATTTAAAAATCAATTCTAGGCCTGCAATGAAGCCATCTCCAAAAATTCCCAACCTATTTCTAATATCATTGTGAGTTGCCTCTTGAATGGTAAAGACACTGCTGGTGTTCTGAAACTATTAGAAATTGAAATATATGTTTACTAGCTGTGATGCCAAAGGCACTGCACAACTTCTGATTAAAATACAAAGTTAATCATTTCACTTTTCTTAAGTGACTCTATGATTAACAACATTACTCATGAGTACTATCTTTTATAGTATCTTAAACTGAAATAAGACCTCACTTTGTATGTGGATCTAGCAGCTTCATTCTATGTTTTATATAAACTCTATTATTATAAAGTAAATAAAGAAAATAGGTTAAGTATCAAAATAGCTAAAATTCACAAGTTTGAAAATTTTTGTCATAAATATTTTTTAATGTTGGCTATCAGCTTCAGTGCTGGTCAAACACTCAATTATGACAAAGTCACTTACTTGTCAGGATTCTAAATACTTCCAATTTAAACATCTCAGAGAAATTTATTTAAAAAGACTATTAGATGTACATCAAAGATTTCAAAAGAACACAGTCTAAAAACTTTGATATGTTGAAGTGGAAAAAATATTATACTTAATTTTAAATATTTTATTAAAAATGTCTAGAAACAGAACCCGCACAAAGACAAACTGACTACTGGTCACATCTTGCAAGAATTCAAGAAGGAAGGATTACAAGGGAACCAGCATCATTCAAACATACCTGAAGTGAAGAGGGAATTCCTTGTGCTTCAAATTAGAATGTGTGAGTCTCAAGAGGCAGGGCCCTGTAAGCTGGCACAGAATCAGAAGCTGTGCCTCATTAGAGAAATGACTTGTTATACAAGGTTTCATGAGTAACCAACAGGAAGCTCTACTCTTTTTTTAAATTTTTTCCACATTTGTCCTTAGCACCCACAATATGGGTGCTATAACCTTATTTCTTGTAACTTAGGTAAACATTACAAAAAAATATGACCTGTATTGTATTTTAAGCCATACTAAACAATAACCTTTATGAACTGAAAACATAGCATAACATCCATATTATTTTCCACAGTGTGTTATAGTTGATGTTTGGGTATCAGTCTTTCCACTGGACTGAGCTCCATACTACACAATAGCCTTTGTGAAATGAAAACATGGCTCCTCCCTATTATTTCCTATGCTGCGTTACAATTGATGTTTGCATATATCAGTCTTTGCATAGGACTGGGCTCCTGAGAGAGATAACATGTATTTTGATAATTTTACCTCCAGGTAATTTTATATTTATGAGGACAAAGTAGATACAAAAGTCATCTGTGGTGAATAAAGGAATTCTTTGCAATCTCTTCATGATTCGGGCTACACAGACGACTTTCCCCTTACCTCTTTCCCATTGGAGCATTATCTTCACACATTCATACACATGCAGAGAACTAAAAGAGGTAGAACACTTCGGGGGAAAAAATTTAAACTTTAAATAAATCCCAAGGAAATCACACAAATGGCTGTCTCAATGACAACAGATAACAAAATAAAGTTTATTATATCAAATATCACAAAATTTTAAAATAAATAAAAGGAGAGTGAGAATTAAAAAATAAAATAAATATATGCACCTTAAGGAACAGCATACAGGGAAAGAGAAAAAACTGGGAAATAAGACACATCATGAAAGCATGCCGAAACTCCTAAAACTACTTTGCTTATGACAAAACTTAACAACATACCCAAAATTTATGTTTTGGCTTGATGAAGATGGGTAGATAGTACATGGTCAAGTGTTGTGCACAGTAGGCAATAATTAAATGATCAACATACATGTAATACATGCATTCCTATTTACATAGCTAAATTTAAACAGGGAAGTATAAAATTACTAGGGCAATTTATACAAAATATATTGAATTTTAATGTAATTTTGTATATTACTTTCAGTATGCTTATCCCTCTGAAATGAGACAAGCCTCTTTTAGGCTAGTAGTTCTGTTTTATTTCTTTAATTTCTTCAGTTTTGTCTACGGTGGATCTTTGTTGCCGCACATATGCTTTCTCTAGTTGTGGTGAGCAGGGACTACTCTGTTCAATGCTCAGGCTTCTCATTGCAGTGGCTTCTCGTTGCTAAGCGCAGGTTCTAGGACAACTGGGCTTCAGTAGTTGAAGCTCATGGGCTCTAGAGAGCTGGCTTAGTAGTTGTGGCCCATGGCCTTAGTTGCTCTCAGATATGTGCAATCTTTCCAGTTCAGTTGCTTAGTAGTGTCTGACTCTGCAATCCCATGGACTGCAACATGCCAGGCTTCCCTATCCTTCACCACCATCCCAGGTGCTTGCTCAAACTCATGTCCAGTGAGTCAGCGATGCCTTCCAACCATCTTGTCCTCTGTCGTCCCCTTCTCCTTCTGTGTTTTATTTTTCCCAACATCAGGGTCTTTTCCAATGAGTCCTCCCTTCGCATCAGGTGGCCAAGGTATTGGAGCTTCAGCATCAGTCATCCCAACAGGGATCAAACCCATCTCCCCTGGGGATTCTCTGGTGGTCCAGTGGGTAAGAACACTGCCTTGAAATGCAAGGGGCGCCGGTTCGATCCCTGGCCTGGGAAGATCCCACCTGCTGTGGAGCGGCTGGACCAGTGTGTCCAACTACCGAGCCAGAGCTCTGGAGCGCTGCGCCCAGAGCCGGTGCTCTGCAGCGACAGAGGCTACTGCGATGGGGGGCCCACACAGGCCAAAGAACAAAGATGAATGAAAATAGATAAATGAAAGACCCATAGAAGTGGCCAAAAAAAACACGAACCATCTCCCCTGAATTGGCACGCGAATTCTTAACCAATGGACCACCAGGGAATTTGCCTTTTTTCCTATTCTTGGACATTGGCGCAGTATTCAGTACCTAATCTCCGCTTGCAGAAAATTGATACACTTTATTATTAGAGATAAATGGGAAGCTTTGCAGCCAATGGCAAGTCAAGCTAACGAAATGGCTTTGCCTGCCACCTTGTGGCCATTAAGTGCAATAACATGCTTTCCCCCCCCCCCCCCCCCAAAACCTAGCGGTGACTTGTGTAGGAAAAATTAGGGCTCCGGGGCTCACCTGCTCACCAGCCTTACATTCAGCTAGCAAAGGCATCAGGCACCCTCGGGAGGGAAGACTAGTGGCTTGTTTTTTCCTCTGTAGCAGTAACCTTGGGGACTACTCTGTTCAATGCTCAGGCTTCTCATTGCAGTGGCTTCTCGTTGCTAAGCGCAGGTTCTAGGACAACTGGGCTTCAGTAGTTGAAGCTAATGGGCTCTAGAGAGCTGGCTTAGTAGTTGTGGCCCATGGCCTTAGTTGCTCTCAGATATGTGCAATCTTTCCAGTTCAGTTGCTTAGTAGTGTCTGACTCTGCAATCCCATGGACTGCAACATGCCAGGCTTCCCTATCCTTCACCACCATCCCAGGTGCTTGCTCAAACTCATGTCCAGTGAGTCAGTGATGCCTTCCAACCATCTTGTCCTCTGTCGTCCCCTTCTCCTTCTGTGTTTTATTTTTCCCAACATCAGGGTCTTTTCCAATGAGTCCTCCCTTCGCATCAGGTGGCCAAGGTATTGGAGCTTCAGCATCAGTCATCCCAACAGGGATCAAACCCATCTCCCCTGGGGATTCTCTGGTGGTCCAGTGGGTAAGAACACTGCCTTGAAATGCAAGGCGCGGTTCGATCCCTGGCCTGGGAAGATCCCACCTGCTGTGGAGCGGCTGGACCAGTGTGTCCAACTACCGAGCCAGAGCTCTGGAGCGCTGCGCCCAGAGCCGGTGCTCTGCAGCGACAGAGGCTACTGCGATGGGGGGCCCACACAGGCCAAAGAACAAAGATGAATGAAAATAGATAAATGAAAGACCCATAGAAGTGGCCAAAAAAAACACGAACCATCTCCCCTGAATTGGCGCGAATTCTTAACCAATGGACCACCAGGGAATTTGCCTTTTTTCCTATTCTTGGACATTGGCGCAGTATTCAGTACCTAATCTCCGCTTGCAGAAAATTGATACACTTTATTATTAGAGATAAATGGGAAGCTTTGCAGCCAATGGCAATTCAAGCTAACGAAATGGCTTTGCCTGCCACCTTGTGGCCATTAAGTGCAATAACATGCTTCCCAAAACCTAGCGGTGACTTGTGTAGGAAGAATTAGGGCTTCGGGGCTGACCTGCTCACCAGTCTTTCATTCAGATAGAAAAGGCATCAGGGTCCCTAGGGAGGGAAGACTAGTGGCTTGTTTTTTTCCTCTGTAGCAGTAACCTTGGGACTGTCTTAGATTCTGTAGCCCTGCAAGGATTAATGGAGAACGAAATACAGACCTGGCAAGAATTATTCCATGGCTTTTACTAGGAAAATGAAGCAAATTCAGAAGAAAAGCTTCTATTTCCAGAACTGGTACCAGTTAGTTTGTTAGAAAACACACACACAAACATCCCACTGGGTTGCTCCCTGGCTACAGAGATTCCTTGAGGGGCTTGTAAAAAAGTAAAGCTACCAGGACTCCACTATGTCTTGATGCATATGTGTGGCCCTGGTTGGAATCAGTGGTTTTTAAAAATGCCCCCCTGATGCTACTAAGGCTGAGAATGGAAGCACCATGTACCTTAAACCCACTCAGTAGAATGGTTGGTAACTTTTTTTTTTTCATTTTATTTATATTTATTTTTGGCTGCACTGGGACTTCATTGCTATCCCTGGGCATTCTCTAGTTGTGGTACGATGGTTTCTCATTGAGGTGGCTTCTCTTGTTGTAGAGCACTGGTTCTAGGTTGTGAGGGCTTCAGTAATCGTGGCTCCCAGGCTCAATAGTTGGAGCATACCAGCTTAGTTGCTCTGAGACACATGCAATCTTCCTGGACAAGGGATTGAACCTGTGACCCCTGCACTGGAAGGCAGATTCTTAACCACTAGGGAAGTCCCAGATGGTTCGTAATTTTAACTGAATGTGGTTATAAAAATCCAGGTAACTTTGTTCAAGTATAAAATTACAGCAAGTTATATGCAGATGGATAACATTTTCCTTAACCAATGGACCACCAGGGAATTTGCCTTTTTTCCTATTCTTGGACATTGGCGCAGTATTCAGTACCTAATCTCCGCTTGCAGAAAATTGATACACTTTATTATTAGAGATAAATGGGAAGCTTTGCAGCCAATGGCAAGTCAAGCTAACGAAATGGCGTTGGCTGCCACCTTGTGGCCATTAAGTGCAATAACATGCTTCCCAAAACCTAGCGGTGACTTGTGTAGGAAGAATTAGGGCTTCGGGGCTGACCTGCTCACCAGTCTTTCATTCAGATAGAAAAGGCATCAGGGTCCCTAGGGAGGGAAGACTAGTGGCTTGTTTTTTTCCTCTGTAGCAGTAACCTTGGGACTGTCTTAGATTCTGTAGCCCTGCAAGGATTAATGGAGAACGAAATACAGACCTGGCAAGAATTATTCCATGGCTTTTACTAGGAAAATGAAGCAAATTCAGAAGAAAAGCTTCTATTTCCAGAACTGGTACCAGTTAGTTTGTTAGACACACACACACACAAACATCCCACTGGGTTGCTCCCTGGCTACAGAGATTCCTTGAGGGACTTGTAAAAAAGTAAAGCTACCAGGACTCCACTATGTCTTGATGCATATGTGTGGCCCTGGTTGGAATCAGTGGTTTTTAAAAATGCCCCCCTGATGCTACTAAGGCTGAGAATGGAAGCACCATGTACCTTAAACCCACTCAGTAGAATGGTTGGTAACTTTTTTTTTTTCATTTTATTTATATTTATTTTTGGCTGCACTGGGACTTCATTGCTATCCCTGGGCATTCTCTAGTTGTGGTACGATGGTTTCTCATTGAGGTGGCTTCTCTTGTTGTAGAGCACTGGTTCTAGGTTGTGAGGGCTTCAGTAATCGTGGCTCCCAGGCTCAATAGTTGGAGCATACCAGCTTAGTTGCTCTGAGACACATGCAATCTTCCTGGACAAGGGATTGAACCTGTGACCCCTGCACTGGAAGGCAGATTCTTAACCACTAGGGAAGTCCCAGATGGTTCGTAATTTTAACTGAATGTGGTTATAAAAATCCAGGTAACTTTGTTCAAGTATAAAATTACAGCAAGTTATATGCAGATGATAACATACTGATATGATCCAGATTGTTTTAATGATTATATTAAAAGAAATCCAAAATCTTTGTAGAATGGCCCAATATATCTGTTCATATATCCCAAACAGTAGTCTAGTCTTCATTTCTTTTTACGCCTGGTCGTTGTTCAGTCGATATGTCGTGTCTAACTCTTTGTGACCCCATTGTGTGCAGCAGGCCAGGCCTGTCCTTCACTATCTCCAGGAGTTTGTTCAAACTCACATCCATTAAGTCAGTGATGCCATCCAACCATCTCATCCTCTGTCATCATCCTCCTGCTCTCCATCTTTCCCAGCATCAGTCTTTTCCAGTGAGTCAGCTCTCTGCATCAGGTACTAAATGCATTTTAGTATGGACATTCCAATGTTGTGAATTTCATTGTTTGGCAAGTGTAACACTCTACTTAGTGAGTCTCAAGATTCCATCTGTATACGTAAAACCTTGCTTAAAATTCAGTTTCTTGTATTTACCTCCTCAGAAGTTCACAGGACTAAGTTTGAAGGTGTGAGTAGGAATCTGTATTTAGCCTCTGATCCAAGAGAATCAGAGGCTAGGGATTTCCTTCATGCTTTTTCTCCATACAAAAGTTTTTCAAAATTAGAGGATACTTACTTTACAATGTTGTGTTAGTTTCTGCTGTACAACAATACAAATCAGTCTAAGTACACAAACACCCTCTCCCTTCTGAGCCTCCCTCTCCTGATCCCTATTCCACCCTTCTAGGTCATCACAGACAACCACATTGAGCTCCCTGTGCTACAAAGAAGCTTCCCACTATTTTTCACATGGTAGTGTATATGATCAAGGGTTGTATCTGTTCTTATCGGTAATAAAGTTTTGAGGCAGGATATGGCCACCTAGAACAGACTAAATTTCCCCAACTCTTGTTTGCAAATAGGAGTGGCTGTTACTCAATTCTGGCCAGTAGAGGGCAGTGGTGCTGTCCTGAACACCTTCAGGGAGCTTTCCTTCGGAGATGGACAGTCTGCTGTCCCTTACCAGGTCTTTTCCTTCATATGATGACGGGGTTAGATCTTGCCTCTGACTTTCAGGATGCAGACCCCACTCAACTGAGGTGGAACAGACGGCAGAAGTAGCCTGAGCCTCAGGAGGCAGTTTGCTAGGAGCCACAGTTACAGGCTTTAGCGTACTCAACGGAACAGAAGAAGATGCTTTTTTTGAATTCCCTTGCTTTCTCCATAACCCAATGGATATCAGAAATTTGATCTCTGGTTCCTCTGCCTTTTCTAAATCCAGATTGCACATCTGGAAGTTCTCAGTTCATGTACTGCTGAAGCCTAACTTGAAGGATTTTGGGCATTACTTTACTAGCATATGAAAAGAGTGCAGGGGAGCGGTGCTTTGAACATTCTTTGGCATTGCCTTTCTTTGGAATTGGAATGAAAACTAACCTCTTCCAATCCTGTGGCCACTGCTGAGTTTCATTGTTTGGCAAGTGTAACACTCTACTTAGTGAGTCTCAAGATTCCATCTGTATACGTAAAACCTTGCTTAAAATTCAGTTTCTTGTATTTACCTCCTCAGAAGTTCACAGGACTAAGTTTGAAGGTGTGAGTAGGAATCTGTATTTAGCCTCTGATCCAAGAGAATCAGAGGCTAGGGATTTCCTTCATGCTTTTTCTCCATACAAAAGTTTTTCAAAATTAGAGGATACTTACTTTACAATGTTGTGTTAGTTTCTGCTGTACAACAATACAAATCAGTCTAAGTACACAAACACCCTCTCCCTTCTGAGCCTCCCTCTCCTGATCCCTATTCCACCCTTCTAGGTCATCACAGACAACCACATTGAGCTCCCTGTGCTACAAAGAAGCTTCCCACTATTTTTCACATGGTAGTGTATATGATCAAGGGTTGTATCTGTTCTTATCGGTAATAAAGTTTTGAGGCAGGATATGGCCACCTAGAACAGACTAAATTTCCCCAACTCTTGTTTGCAAATAGGAGTGGCTGTTACTCAATTCTGGCCAGTAGAGGGCAGTGGTGCTGTCCTGAACACCTTCAGGGAGCTTTCCTTCGGAGATGGACAGTCTGCTGTCCCTTACCAGGTCTTTTCCTTCATATGATGACGGGGTTAGATCTTGCCTCTGACTTTCAGGATGCAGACCCCACTCAACTGAGGTGGAACAGACGGCAGAAGTAGCCTGAGCCTCAGGAGGCAGTTTGCTAGGAGCCACAGTTACAGGCTTTAGCGTACTCAACGGAACAGAAGAAGATGCTTTTTTTGAATTCCCTTGCTTTCTCCATAACCCAATGGATATCAGAAATTTGATCTCTGGTTCCTCTGCCTTTTCTAAATCCAGATTGCACATCTGGAAGTTCTCAGTTCATGTACTGCTGAAGCCTAACTTGAAGGATTTTGGGCATTACTTTACTAGCATATGAAAAGAGTGCAGGGGAGCGGTGCTTTGAACATTCTTTGGCATTGCCTTTCTTTGGAATTGGAATGAAAACTAACCTCTTCCAATCCTGTGGCCACTGCTGAGTTTTCCAAATTTTATGGCATATTGAGTGTACCACTTTAACAGCATCTTAACATCATCTTTTAGGATTTTATTTTATTTTACATTCCTTTTACATTCTTTTCCATATGGCTTATCACAGGATATTGAGTACGAAAGCAAGATCTTGAGCAGATATTTGTACACCTTATCCACAATAGGCAAAAGATGGAAACAACCCAGGTGTCCATCGACAGATAAACAGATGGACAAAACATGGCACTTCCATATCATGGAATATCATTCAGCCTTAGAAAGATATGATTCATTCTACAACATGAATCTTGAGGACCTCATGCTAAGTGAAACAAGAGAGCAATAAAAACAAATACTATGTGATTCCATTTATATTCGGGTGCTGGTGCATCACCAATTCAATGACATGAACTTGGGTAAACTCTGGGAGATGATGAAGGACAGGGATCTTTTAGGATTTTAAATGACTCTGCTGGAATTCACCTCCACTAGCTTTCCTTATAGCATTGCTTCCTACAGCCCATTTGATTTCACACTGCAGGATATCTGGCTCTAGGTGAGTGACCACAGCATCGTAGTTATCCTGACCATTAAGACCTTTTCTGTACAGCTCTTCTATGTGCATTCTATGTACTCTTACCTGATGGGAGGAGCCATCTCATTGGAAAAGACCTTGATGCTGGGAAAGATTGAAGGCAGGAGAAGAAGGGGGAAACAGAGGATGAGATGGGTTGGACGCATCACTGACTCAATGGACGGCAGTTTGAGCAAGCTCTGGGAGATGATGAAAGACAGGGAAGGCTGGCATGCTGCAGGCCATGGGGTCACAAAGAGGCAGACATGACTTAGCAACTGAACAACAACAACAAGAGGCAGAGACATTATGCCAAACCTGAACATTTTTACACAAGAATGGAGTCGATGACTCATGTAAGCCACTGTGGTTATAGTACCGCAGTACTTATCCTTGTCCCTAATCCTCATACTGGGGCTGCTCCTGGAGAGCGCTGAGTAGACAGGGACACCAGAGAGAGAGCTATGTAAGGAATGGGCCTGGAATGCAAAACTACCCGGTATGCTTGTAATTAGCAAGCAGAAGTCAGTTACAGGATGGGCACCATCATAAAGAGAAACTGAAATCTGTTACAGCTTCAGTCCTTCATTTGATCAAAACTGCGCGTGGAGTAAGGTTGTGTTACATTGTGTCTGTTTCTACTGTACAGCAGAGTGAATCAGCTACACATGACATCTATCTCCTCTTCTTGGATTTCCTTCCCACATAAGTCATCACAGAACACAGAGCACAGTTCCCTGAACTACACAGTGGATTCTCATTGTGTGTGTTTGTGTCATTTCAGTTGTGTCTGACTCTTTGTGACCCCATAGACTGCAACCCGCCAGGCTCCTCTGTCCATGGGATTCTCCAGGCAAGAATACTGGAGTGGACAACCATTTCCTCCTCCAGGGGATCTTCCTGACCCAGGGATCGAACTCCCATCTCCTGCATTTCCTGCACTGCAGGCAGATTCTTTATCCATTGAGCTATTATCTTATAAACAGTATTAATAGTGTATATATGTCAATCCCAATCTCCCAGTTTCTCTCACCCGCCTCCCTTCTTGGTATTTGTTCTCTCGGTTGTAAAGCAACTATACGCCAATAAAATTAATTAAAAAAAATAAACCCGGGTGAAGGGAATACAAGAACATTCTGTACTCTTATGTACTCTTACCTGATGGGAGGAGCCATCTCATTGGAAAAGACCTTGATGCTGGGAAAGATTGAAGGCAGGAGAAGAAGGGGGAAACAGAGGATGAGATGGGTTGGACGCATCACTGACTCAATGGACGGCAGTTTGAGCAAGCTCTGGGAGATGATGAAAGACAGGGAAGGCTGGCATGCTGCAGGCCATGGGGTCACAAAGAGGCAGACATGACTTAGCAACTGAACAACAACAACAAGAGGCAGAGACATTATGCCAAACCTGAACATTTTTACACAAGAATGGAGTCGATGACTCATGTAAGCCACTGTGGTTATAGTACCGCAGTACTTATCCTTGTCCCTAATCCTCATACTGGGGCTGCTCCTGGAGAGAGCTGAGTAGACAGGGACACCAGAGAGAGAGCTATGTAAGGAATGGGCCTGGAATGCAAAACTACCCGGTATGCTTGTAATTAGCAAGCAGAAGTCAGTTACAGGATGGGCACCATCATAAAGAGAAACTGAAATCTGTTACAGCTTCAGTCCTTCATTTGATCAAAACGGGCGTGGAGTAAGGTTGTGTTACATTGTGTCTGTTTCTACTGTACAGCAGAGTGAATCAGCTACACATGACATCTATCTCCTCTTCTTGGATTTTCTTCCCACATAAGTCATCACAGAACACAGAGCACAGTTCCCTGAACTACACAGTGGATTCTCATTGTGTGTGTTTGTGTCATTTCAGTTGTGTCTGACTCTTTGTGACCCCATAGACTGCAACCCGCCAGGCTCCTCTGTCCATGGGATTCTCCAGGCAAGAATACTGGAGTGGACAACCATTTCCTCCTCCAGGGGATCTTCCTGACCCAGGGATCGAACTCCCATCTCCTGCATTTCCTGCACTGCAGGCAGATTCTTTATCCATTGAGCTATTATCTTATAAACAGTATTAATAGTGTATATATGTCAATCCCAATCTCCCAGTTTCTCTCACCCGCCTCCCTTCTTGGTATTTGTTCTCTCGGTTGTAAAGCAACTATACGCCAATAAAAATTAATTAAAAAAAAATACTAACATTAGGGCAACCTGGGTGAAGGGAATACAAGAACATTATACACATTCTGCAACTTTTCTGTAAATAAAAAATTATTCCCCAAAAAACTGGATGCGGAGTCACTGAAAGGTCCTAACCTACTTTAAACCTGGGGAAGATCTACCTGTGAGGTTTGGAATCAATCACAGTGATTTGATTTGATACTTAATCAGTCAGTGAATGTTTCTTCTCTCTCCCAGCCTTTCTCCTGAATTCTCTTCCTTGCTCACTTAAAAACATAAATATTATGTATTTAAAATATTTTTCACTACTCATATTCATTCCAGCCTGATAAGGCTTTGAAATGTTCTAGCTACTCTGTCCCACGTCTAGGTTTTACCTGCTGCCAAGGAAAAGGATGGGGGAAGACCATCATCTACAAAGATAAAGAGTAGCTACTGCCATCCAGAAAGTCAGTCTTCAAGGAGAGCCTCTCAGCTGTATTTCCGTTTGAGTCTGAAAACTTTTGAGAGACACCCAGGTCAACATACGCTGCATCTTCCCTGACTCATGCCACATCCTGAATCTGCCAGTAAATGGCCTGCAATATTACCAATGAACAACATCAAAAAAACCCCTAGATTATTCCTGCCAGCTAGCTTAAGTTGCTGCCATTTTAGTCTTAAACAAAACTTACTCCTAATATGTAACAATAATTTGCAAAGTAATTAATATCCACAACCTAGGATGTAATTATTATATCTAATAGGAAAGCAATTCAGAATTTCCTTTATATAAAAAATAAATTGGCCCATGTCACAGAGCTAGTTAAGTGGCAGACCTGGGGTCCGACCTAGGTCCAGCCTCTAGATCTTTCTAGTAAGCTCCAGTGAGCTCCCAGGGTTCCTTGAATGGCCAATCTGAAAGCTCATGCTTTTGTGGATAATTTTGTTCTTACTGACCTAGTCCCTAAACTGAAACTTTTGGGGTTATTTTGGCTGTGGTGGGTCTCCATTGCTGCGTGGGCTTTTGTCTAGTTGTCGTGAGCGGGGGCTACTCTCTAGCTGCAGTGTGTGGACTTCTCATTGTGGTGGCTTCTCTTGTTGGGAAGCCCGGGCTCTAGGCACACAGGCACTTTAGTTGGGCCTCACAGGTTAGTTGCTCCGAGGCATGTGGGACCCTCCCGGACCAGGGATCAAACCTGTGTCTCCCACACTGGCAGGCAGACTCTCTACCACTGAGCCACCAGGGAAGCCCCTGAACTGAAACATTCAATCTTGTCAGAAGCAATTAATGCTACTAATCTTTCACTATGTTTTGAGCATCAGCTCTAGAAGAGACACTGTTCTGACCACTTTGTATGAACCAGGGAAGAAATAAAAGTTTCTGCCTTTGTGGAACTTACTAGTGAGAGTGGATGGACCGTGAACTTGAGAAAACATCAGCAAGTGATCAGTGCTGAGCACACAGGATGAAAGGAGATGGAGGTGCAAATGAGTGGGAGCTGTCAGTGGGCAGAGGTTGTAGAAACACTGAAAGAGGTGCTTTGGGTAGCCTGAGATGATGGCGGAGCCAAGACTTGAAGGAGTCAGGGAGCTTGCCAACGTTAGCACCTAAAACACAGCTTATTGTTTTCTGTTTGGGTATTTGTACTCAAATATCAAGCAAAGCAAGAGCTAAGCTTTGACTAAGTGAAGTAAGGGCAATATTGAGCTCCACAAGATGGGGTAGAGACACATGTGTTTCACATCTCCAACCCAAAAGCTCAAGATCACTTTTTGCAAGTTTTAGGTGTTACCTGTCTCTAAACAGAAGCCTTCGATCTTAAATACACTGATGTGATGAAAACAGATCTGTCCGCAGACAAAGGTCCACACTACAGAGTATACAGCAAGAGTAACTAGGGCCTTCTGTTAGTCACTGGTGAAATACGCCTGCACCTGCACAGTGGCATGTGGAAATGTCATTTGATTACTAGGGTGATCACTTCCTGTTACTCCAAACTTTGAAAATAACCTGGCCGTCTGTAGTAACAAACTACCACAGTGCCCTTAGGGCTCCCTGGTGGCTCAGATGGTAAAGGATCTGCCGGCAATGTGGGAGACCTGGCTTCAGTCCCTGGATGGGGAAGATCCCCTGGAGGAGGGAATGGCAACCCACTCCAATAATTCTGCCTGGAGAATCCCATGGACAGAGAAGTCTGGCAGGCAACAGTCCACGCGGTTGCAGAGTCGGACATGTCTGAACAACACACATATGCACATACACACACAAAGTGTCCTTAGTATTAAGAATAAAGGTACAAAATATGGCCCTATAACAAAACAAGGCGAATGGGATGAGCTCATCACAACATCTCACAGCTTTGGGGACAAGGATTTTTCTTGGGTGTTTGCAGGGTGGGAGGTTTGAATCATGAGAAAAACAAGCTCTGTAGCTCTAATCAACCAGGGAAGAACATGCCACAGGCCAGAGCTGACCAAATTGCAGGGCTAGCTCTGTAATATCCAGGTAAACAAAAGGGCAAATGAGAAGCTGGACAGGAGGCAGGGGAGGAAGGAAATAGCCACCTGGGGCTGCAGTATAGTGACCAGCTGGACTCAGCCACTTCAGGACAAAGTAAACCAGTTTCTCAAAATCACTGGTGGTTTCGTGCAGCAAAAACAAAATGATGAATGCTTCGAGCTTATTCAAATCTGCAATTGAGTAATAATATACTCAAAACGAAACACAGAAGTAGTTGAGCACAAGCTTTGTGTTGAGTGAAAAACTGGATGCAATCAGTTTATCAGCTGGTTTATTTTTCCAGAAACGACTGATGTATTGTTAGAGCTGACTGGGGACTGTATCCAAGGACAAGGGCCCCTGTGCAACCCCAGCTCACACACACCACCTCAAAATCACACCAAACCTGTTATACTGGGTGGTTACCAACACAGATAACATGTAGAATTGTTTGCTTAGTATGTGGAACATTTTCACAGCAACTTGCAATAAGTGACAATATTCTCTCTGAAGGGTCAATGTAACAAGGTCAAGACCTGGGCACTAGCCAGCTCTGGGGAACCTGGTAAAGGTGGTACATCCTACCAGGATGGAGCGCCCCCTAGAGTTTGTGCATGGCAGTGCACCAGTCTGCCTAGCCACCACTATTCACATTTTAACTGTTTTTCTTCTGCAGGCTTAACCTCTGATTTCACAGTTAAGTCTATGAACTTTTTAAAGTGCATCATGCTTTAAAGGAAGAAAAATAATTCTTCAAAGATAATAATAATAATAGTAATTCGGGGGGAAAGTGGAATAGAGCAGAACAATTGGCTTTCTTTCAGAAAGGAATTTCTACTCACCTGTCTTTCACTGTCTCTTACCATGCACCCTCGCTGCCTGTCTACGTAAAGGTTCCTGCCTGAGAGCTCTAGCTTAAGGTCAGAAGAAGGCACTAGGGCTGTTCGACCCTAAAAGCCTAACTGAGGTGCCATCTGCTGCTTTGGGAGACGATGGCCTCATGCTGACCGGGTGTGAACGACGGAGCAGGCTACAGAGAACCCAGGCAACAGAGCAGTGCCTTGGGGCGCAGCCGAGTCACGAGGAATCCCTTAAAAATACAGCTGCCTATGCAGAGATTCTGAGTCAGCTAAGCCTGGGGCAAGGCCCAGATATCTGCATTTTAACAGGCACCCCACCTCCACCCCATCTCTTCTGATGGAAGCAGTCTCCCACCTTCAGCTCTGAGGAACACATAAAGCAAGTGACAAGGCATTTATCTGTGGAGGAGAATGTCGCCCACACTCCATGCCGACACCCTGGGCACCCCACCCCAGTTCCATTCACCATTGGATAGTGGCTCCTGGGTAGAGAGGGGCGGAGGACACGTCTGACCACATCTGGGTGTCCCTTGAAAGGCCTCCTCCCACTGCCGCCCCCGGCCTCAAAGGTTCCTTCTCGGAGTCCACACGCCATCTATTCTAATACCTACTAAAAAAAGGCAACATTTCTAACTCATTTTAAGGTATGCAATTCATTTATTTCCTTGGCCTGACAGCAAAAACTTCATTAGACAAGAGCCTGCAGCTTGACAGAGCTGACCCTCGGATTTCCCCCACAGGAAGGACCTTTCTCATTTGTGGAGATGAACTGAAGTGTCATATCTGAGATGAACTGAAATGTCCCATCTGAGTGCAAATTGCTGCTTCCCACCCAGACCAGAACCCCTAAAGTGAAAATAATCAGAGTCAAATGGAATCCCCAAGAACTACTCAAAGTCACCCTTCTCAAATTGTTTCTAACTAGCAGCAGTGCTAAAGGAAGACCCATGGCGGGAGAGGAGGGAGCTGCTGGCCCTCACCGTGCGTCTCTGTGCATATGAGAGTGAGGGACAGCGGCCCAGGAGCAAGGGTTCTGGATGAACAGCAGGTGCAGACCACCTACCTGACCTCATACCTGCCCCTTCTGTGCGTGACTCACCCCGTCCCTATTCATGGAGTGAAGTTTGGGAAATGTCAGACCAGTGGCTCTAGCCTATCGCTGAAATGGGTGAGAATCCTTCAAGTCCAAGGTGGAGGTGGGGAAAATGGGCACCCGAGAGCAAAGCAGGTTAGACAGAGATGCTTGATCCTCATTCAGTTCCAGTTCTACGCTACGGAGACTATCTTCGCCATCCTGACCTTCCTCACGCCTGGCTTCTCTTTTCTAGCAGGAGAGCTCCTTCTAAGAGTCTGGGTCTGAGGTCTCCTGCCACCGTGGGTGTGGTGCTGGGACAGCTGTGAGACGCCCTCAGGGATGCGGGAGGAGGTGTGGAGATAGGAGAGGGAGGGGGCCACAATGCTCCCGTTACAATGGGTCTCTTTTGGTCCCCAGGAATGGTCCACTACCAGCCAGCAGTCCTAGACCATTCTCATTCCCTTTCCCCATCTGTCTTGTGCAAATGTCAAAAATAGAATCTCTGGCCAAAGAGAAGGAGAATGGGAAGCTACCGCTGGTCCACGGTCTCTGGTCCCACCTTGCCCACCCCCCGATTCACCTATGGAAATCAGATTTCACAGCAGTGTTATGAGACTACAGAGTATCCTCATTTTCCTATCAAAGCGAACCCAACAGCTCTGTCTTGATGTGCTTTCTCCCCGGGGCTGGGAAAGCAGCAGAAAATGTCAACTAGGCATATGAAAGTATGGTGATGGTGTGTGCGGTGTCGTGTTTCCAGGATGTTTTTACCTGTCTCCTCCACAGGGGGGGAGCCCTCCCTCTCTCTCCCCACAAGCCCCACACGTGCCCCTCCCCCTGCCCCGAGTCCGGGTGCTCCCATCAGCCGGTTTCCGCCACTCACTTCCCGTAGACACTCTCGTCACTGTAGGCCACGTACAGAAAGTAGTCTTCCTCGTGGTTGTCCTAGGGAAAGAGGAGGGAGGACGGTTCAGAACATAGTCATGTTCGTCAGCCCTAGGATCCGGAGCCTCACACCATCTTATAAGGTAGGCATGGGAGGTACCATTCATTCCCACTCAAAAGAGGATTGGGGGATTTTCCTGGTGGTCCAGTGGTTGAGACTCTGAGCTCTCAGTGCAGCAGGCATGGGTTTGATCCCTGGTTGGGGAACTAGGATTCTGCATGCTGCTGGGGATGGCCAAAAAATAAGGGATCAAAGCAGCAGCAAAAATGGTTTGGATTCAACTATGAACTCTTGAGTTCATAAAAACCTTCATGGAGAACGTCATACATGTCAGAGACATGAAGCTCATTCTGTCAGAAAGAACAAAGATACACCATAACCATACACTGCTGCTGTGTGTTGTTCAGTCAGCCTGTAGCCTGCCAGGCTCCTCTGTCCACGGGATTTCCCAGGTAAGAATACTGGAGTGGGATGCCATTTCCTTCTCCTGGAGATCTTCCTCACCCGGGGATTGAACCCATGTCTCCTGCACTGGCAGGCAGATTTACTACTGAGCCACCAAGGAAGTCCGTAACTATACATACTGGGACATAGACTACCAGGGAATGTACGCTGTGGAATAAAAATTACCGAAGTTATTTAAAAAGCTCACTAATGGGTCACAAGAAGGCAATACTGAGTGAAACTCTTTGAGGAATAATAATGCAGTTACAATCTTTGGTGATACATCGTGATAAAGTGCTTCGTTAATCATCAGATTCCTACAGTTTATCAATTAAATCAAATAAAATCACTCAAGTTACATGCTCCAACTAAGCTGATTTGTGAAAACAAATGAATCCCTTGAAAGACTGTCTTGTCTTTAAATTCCATTTTATTTGGAATTTCTACAGTCAGAAAGCACTTCCTGCTTTTACAAGGATAATCCAATGTTAAAATGCTAACACTACAGCAGGGCAAGACAGAGAAGGGAATTCAAAGAGACTGAATCTAGTGGCCTGCTCAGTCCCTAAGGGACAAGAGGATCTGATCCCCCAGCGCCTGAAACGGCCACGTGATAGGACCCTGACAAACAAGCCCTCTACCTCCTGACCCACTTCCCAAGCGTGCTGGTAACACACCCAGGACGGTGACTAGAGGAAGCCAGGAGCATTACCTCATACAGCTGACCCATGGTCGCGCTAGTGGGAGGGATGGTGTTGTTGACAAAGAAGAATAAGGCGTCCTCAGGTCTCAGGTGGATCCTCTTCCGGATTAAGAAGTAGAACTGGCCAACTGGATGAAGGGGGAGGCAGTGTAGAAAATGAAGGCAAGGCGGAAGAAAATGAGAGGTTTAGCAGAAGGGGAAAATCCCAAAGGCAATTCTACTGCACCTGTTTCCCAAAGCACCAGGCTTGTATGTCATCTGAGCAGAGCTAAACACCGTCCTGCATACTGTCAGAATGAAAGAAGCCTGTGTGTTCCCTGGCGTGCCATGAGATGCAATTCCTCAGTCTGTCCCCACTTTACTCAGTTTCAGACGAAATGCTAAAAGTCACACTGTATAAATCTGATTTAAAGCACACTTTCAGGAGGACTTCTCTGGTGGTCCAGTAGTTAGGACTCAGGCACTGTCCAATGCCATGGTCCAGGTTCTCTCCCTGGTCAGGGGAACTAAGATCCTGAAAGCTACATGGCATGGGGGAAAAAAACACCCCGATACTTACATATCCATTCCCACCAAAGACAAACTTGTGACGGAAGACATAAGTTTTCCTTGGTCTACTAGGTGTGATAACCTTAGCATGATCACTTATCCCAGTGTCAGGGCAATGAGTAGGGTTCAATGCTTTATTTCTCATTGAGCACATTGGAAGATTTCTAAAAGGCTGACAGTCAAACCCAATAACGTGTCTGGAGCAAACATGACTACCCGTATCTTTCCAGGGGTCTCTCGGATGCAGTGGTTATGTCATTAAGAATCAGCATGAAGAATTAACCTATCCTTTGCAAATCCATACAGTATCTACAAGATGTACCAACAAAAAAAAACCCCACAGCTTGAAGAGTCAAGGCATTTAGCTGGGAACCTCTAAAATGTGATCCCTCCAACATATTAGCCTAGTTTTCCTTCTGACATCAACTGGTATCACGGTAACAAAGCTGAATCTTAAGCGGCTTACATAATGCAGGCTTTGTGGGAGGATGCCCCAGCGCCTGTTGTACAAACAAGCCCTCTACCTCCTGCCCATAAGCGTGCTGGTAACACACCCAGGACGGTGACTAGAGGAAGCCAGGAGCATTACCTCATACAGCTGACCCATGGTCGCGCTAGTGGGAGGGATGGTGTTGTTGACAAAGAAGAATAAGGCGTCCTCAGGTCTCAGGTGGATCCTCTTCCGGATTAAGAAGTAGAACTGGCCAACTGGATGAAGGGGGAGGCAGTGTAGAAAATGAAGGCAAGGCGGAAGAAAATGAGAGGTTTAGCAGAAGGGGAAAATCCCAAAGGCAATTCTACTGCACCTGTTTCCCAAAGCACCAGGCTTGTATGTCATCTGAGCAGAGCTAAACACCGTCCTGCATACTGTCAGAATGAAAGAAGCCTGTGTGTTCCCTGGCGTGCCATGAGATGCAATTCCTCAGTCTGTCCCCACTTTACTCAGTTTCAGACGAAATGCTAAAAGTCACACTGTATAAATCTGATTTAAAGCACACTTTCAGGAGGACTTCTCTGGTGGTCCAGTAGTTAGGACTCAGGCACTGTCCAATGCCATGGTCCAGGTTCTCTCCCTGGTCAGGGGAACTAAGATCCTGAAAGCTACATGGCATGGGGGAAAAAAAAACCCAGATACTTACATATCCATTCCCACCAAAGACAAACTTGTGACGGAAGACATAAGTTTTCCTTGGTCTACTAGGTGTGATAACCTTAGCATGATCACTTATCCCAGTGTCAGGGCAATGAGTAGGGTTCAATGCTTTATTTCTCATTGAGCACATTGGAAGATTTCTAAAAGGCTGACAGTCAAACCCAATAACGTGTCTGGAGCAAACATGACTACCCGTATCTTTCCAGGGGTCTCTCGGATGCAGTGGTTATGTCATTAAGAATCAGCATGAAGAATTAACCTATCCTTTGCAAATCCATACAGTATCTACAAGATGTACCAACAAAAAAAAACCCCACAGCTTGAAGAGTCAAGGCATTTAGCTGGGAACCTCTAAAATGTGATCCCTCCAACATATTAGCCTAGTTTTCCTTCTGACATCAACTGGTATCACGGTAACAAAGCTGAATCTTAAGCGGCTTACATAATGCACGGCTGATCTTTTCTTGCAAGCTCTTGCACTCTGCTGCATCCTAAACAAGGCCTTATGGTGGGAAAAGCTTACAGAAACTGGTGACAGGAAAGAACTATTACATCACCACCGGTGAATCAGCTAACTCCCCAGGGCACCCCACTTTCCCCAGTTCTACCTCCTCTCAAGCCCACGCTCGCAAGCACACAGGAAGGACTGGGAATGTTTTGCTGTGGGAGGAAGGGTCAGGGGAGGGACAGAACATTACCAGTGAGGTCGGAGGGCACGAGGTACTTCCTCTTGTCCAAGTCAGGCACCCTAGCCTTGGGGGCCTTCTCCACGATCACCTGCGAGGACAGGCAGACAGCGGCGATGAACCCTACAGAATCCAACCTAGAATGTCTCCCTCTACATCCTACAATCACCCTTACGTGAAGTGAGTTTCTCTAGGCCCAATATAGCTTTTCCATTTCTTATTCTCCCTTACCCTTTACAAAAGGTATGGGAAAACAGGCTTTGTTAATAAGCTTATCATTTTATTACCGCAAAAACAAGAGGGGTGGGAAGGGCATGTTATGAAAAGTAAAGATAACTTTGATTTTAACTACAAGCTACCTAGAAGGTACGTGTGCATAATTGCTAAGTCCCTTCAGTCATTTCTGACTCTGCAACGCCATGGATTGCATCCCATCAGGCTCCTCTGTCCATGGAATTCTCCAGGCAAGAATACTGGAGTGGGTTGCCATTTCCTTCTCCAGGGGATCTTCTTGACCCAGGGATCCAGGCCGTGTCTCTTAAGGCTCCTGCATAACAGAATGACGACTAGGTGAAAACTCAGCTGGTAAAGAATCCACCTGCAATGCAGGAGACCCCAGTTCAATTCCTGGGTTGGGAAGATCCCCTGAAGAAGGGACATGCTACCCACTCCAGTATTCTTGGGCTTCACTGGTAGCTTAGAAGGTAAGGAATCCAACTGCAATGTGGGAGACCTAGGTTCGATCCCTGGGTTGGGAAGACCTCTGGAGATGGGAACAGCTTCCCACTCTAATATCCTTGCCTGATGAACTCCATGGACAGAGGAGCCTGGCAAGTTATAGTCCATGGAGTCATACAAAGACATGACTGAGCAACTTTGATTTTCACTAAGTGAAAAAACTAAGTGTTTAAACAGTGATTATATTCTGTAACAGAATGTCAATACAATAATCCATATTATCTATTAAGATTTTAAGAGATTTTCAATTTCTACATTAAATAATTCCATATTATTGCAAATTTAGAAGAGTCACATGTTTCTGTAATAAAAAGGTTAAAAGTTAAAGTTTTATACATGTAGTCCTATGAAGCAGGAAATATATTTAAACTCCACTATGAAGCCATCATAGTCTAGAAAATATAATCATTCTAGGTAAAGGTGAAGTACCGAAAAGTTAAAGAAGCAGAAACAGAGACTGGACAAGTATCCCTCGTAGCTGTGTGACCTTCAACAGGTCACATAACCTCTCTGGGCTTCAGCATTCAACACATCCTTTACAGATACCTGGAACTGATACAACAAACTCGGATAATCCATAAAATTGTATGTGAAAAGGCTTTGGAAATTGGAAAGATCAAAATAGATTGATTCAGAGAAATCTGAAGCTTTTAAATTGAAAGGAGTAGGTTAACATAGTGAAAAACCTACTAATTTTTGCAGAGAAAAAGAATCCAGTACCAGGAAGACCAGGACATGACCACACTTACAAATGAGACACAGGTACAACATGTATAGCATGAGGAATAGAGTAATAACTAATAGGATGATTTATCATAGCTAGGGTTATCATGGTGTCCTGAAATGTACAGAAAAAAATTGCTACATCGTGTAACAGTTATGGATCAATCATACTTCGAGTAAGTCCTAAGAGTTCTCATAACATACACGAATGCTTTTTTTCCACTTCTTTAATTCTGCATTTGTAGGAGACGACGGATGGTCCCCAAACTCACTGTGGCCATCACCCTTTGAGGTATGTGAGTCAAATCACGATGCCTCACACTTCAAATGTATACAATGCCATCTGTCAATTATATCTCCATAAAGCCAGAAATAAAAAGTAAATAAAAATTAAACTGAGTCATGATATGAGTCAGAAATGAAAAACTAGGAAGAGTGTAGACAGGGACCAGGGGAGATCCCAAAATGAGGATGGACAGGAGGTGGCAGTAAATAAAAAGAAAGGAGGGAGCACAGCATTGTATCCCGCGTTAACTCTGAGACCCAGCAGCTCTGGTTTTCTGTAATAAAAGTGATTATACTAAGTTAAAAAAAAAGTTTTTAAAATTTATTTCTACATTAAATAATTCCATATTATTGCAAATTTAGAAGAGTCACATGTTTCTGTAATAAAAAGGTTAAAAGTTAAAGTTTTATACATGTAGTCCTATGAAGCAGGAAATATATTTAAACTCCACTATGAAGCCATCATAGTCTAGAAAATATAATCATTCTAGGTAAAGGTGAAGTACCGAAAAGTTAAAGAAGCAGAAACAGAGACTGGACAAGTATCCCTCGTAGCTGTGTGACCTTCAACAGGTCACATAACCTCTCTGGGCTTCAGCATTCAACACATCCTTTACAGATACCTGGAACTGATACAACAAACTCGGATAATCCATAAAATTGTATGTGAAAAGGCTTTGGAAATTGGAAAGATCAAAATAGATTGATTCAGAGAAATCTGAAGCTTTTAAATTGAAAGGAGTAGGTTAACATAGTGAAAAACCTACTAATTTTTGCAGAGAAAAAGAATCCAGTACCAGGAAGACCAGGACATGACCACACTTACAAATGAGACACAGGTACAACATGTATAGCATGAGGAATAGAGTAATAACTAATAGGATGATTTATCATAGCTAGGGTT
This sequence comes from Tragulus kanchil, assembly GCA_022376925.1. Lineage (NCBI taxonomy): Eukaryota > Metazoa > Chordata > Mammalia > Artiodactyla > Tragulidae > Tragulus > Tragulus kanchil. The sequence goes on from JAIOJX010000004.1 coordinate 279,449,213, forward strand.
ATCATGGTGTCCTGAAATGTACAGAAAAAAATTGCTACATCGTGTAACAGTTATGGATCAATCATACTTCGAGTAAGTCCTAAGTGTTCTCATAACATACACGAATGCTTTTTTTCCACTTCTTTAATTCTGCATTTGTAGGAGACGACGGATGGTCCCCAAACTCACTGTGGCCATCACCCTTTGAGGTATGTGAGTCAAATCACGATGCCTCACACTTCAAATGTATACAATGCCATCTGTCAATTATATCTCCATAAAGCCAGAAATAAAAAGTAAATAAAAATTAAACTGAGTCATGATATGAGTCAGAAATGAAAAACTAGGAAGAGTGTAGACAGGGACCAGGGGAGATCCCAAAATGAGGATGGACAGGAGGTGGCAGTAAATAAAAAGAAAGGAGGGAGCACAGCATTGTATCCCGCGTTAACTCTGAGACCCAGCAGCTCTGGCCCGGATTAATAAGATATGGAAACCAGAAGAAGGGATCAGGAAAAGAGAGCAACAAAGCCATGTGGGCTTGTAGCAGAGTATGTGCTGCTTTGATAACATGGGGTCCAGGGAGAAAGGGCTTTAGAACCGTTTAGCCCCCTTTTCTGTAAACAGGACACTTCAGCGCGGTGAGATGCAGGGCTCTGCCCAGACCTAAATAAAACCAAATCTCAGGATTCAGAAGGCAAAGCTCCTTTTTTTGTTACAAGAAAAAAGGCCATAAGCTGAACAGCTGGCAGGAGGCAGGCCGGTGGTTAAAACCTAACTGGAGGGATCGATCATGAGATCTGAGTCATGAAAGCTGACACACTGTCACAGAAGTAAAATATTTAACAGCAAACAATGATCAGAGAAAAAAAAAAAAAATGGGGATCCACTGAAATTCTGGGTGAATGCATGTAAATGATTGAAATGCAAAAGACCGTTCTGAGGAAATACAGGAGAATCAGGTTTGTGGCTTACACAGAACTACTGGAACAGAGTCTCATATTTGGAGCTCTGAAAAAATAGGAGTCATTTTGCTGACTGGACTGCTTCTCTGGCATCACAATGCCATCTGTGAACTCTTTTAAGGGCAGCAACAGTTGACTTCTTGATTTCTAATACCTGACAGTGCAAGGCACATTTCAACCACTTGGTTGGAGAGAACTACTTTAGACCTTGAGAAACATGATGGCCTGGAGGGTCCAACAGCCAGGATCAGAATCCCAGCTCTGCCACACGCCAGCCATGTGGAGCCTTTCAGGAAGTTACTCCACTCCTCTGTGCTTCAGATCCCTCATCTGTAGAATGGGATTAGAGTGATGTGAGGACCAAGTGAATGAATACAGGCAGAGAATTGAGGATAAACTCAGATACAGGGTAAGCTATCAGTCAAAGTTAGTTACCACTTGAAAACATTCTAAGAGGGTAGAATCGGTGTCACCAAGACTTGGGGTCGGGGGAACTTTTAAAGCAGTCATCCAACGTCCAGAGACCAGAAAAGCAATTTGCCAAGCGTCCTTTAGTGAGTAACTGGGCCAGTTTTCCTTTTTAGCTGAAAACGCTTTCATATGTAATTCCCGGGGAATAGAACAGGCCTAACGTCTCTCCTAGATTACAGGAAGAGGACTGCAAGGGATTTATAAAGCCCAGGTCGCTTCTGGCAGCCATAAAAACATGAAAGTTAATTCCACAGTACCATCAGATAATTGCAATTCCTTTACATGTAAGTCACCCGTGATATTCATCCTAACGTCCCTGCCCTAACATAGGCAGTATAATCTTCGGGTCCTCAGTGCCCCTTTTCCAAAACTCAACGACTGCTGTTCCCTCCATCACACTTGAACACCTTCGGCTTCAAACCCGGCTGCGCAAACCCACAGTAGAGAAAACCACGCAAGAGGCGGGGGAGGGGCGGCAGGAAAAACGCCCGGATGCAGAAAGACACCTTCATCTTTCCTCCCGGCGCCTCCTCTTTGCCCCGACTAGTTTTATGTACATAAACCTGAGTTCAAAAACGAAGAGAAGAAGGTCTGAGCCCTTCCGTTTCGCGCTCAGGTACAAGGTGTTCAGCATAAACCCCGGAGGAAGGCTGGCTGCCTCCACACATCCTGCAGCCAAGAATGATGAGGCAACCCGGCTGCTGCGCAGAGAACGTGACCTTATTTTCTGGGCCCAGCCTGTCCTGTGGTGTCCCCCTCTCGTCCTAACCTTCACAGAATCAAATAAACGATCCACTGGCTTCGGAACATTTCCCTCTCAAGTTAACCCAGGGCTGTAAGGGCCAAAGAGAACTCGATTAACGGACAAGCACCTAAGGAGGATATTGATGGGACCGGATCCACTGGATCTGTTATCCCAGAACGATTTACGTGTTAAGGCAGCATGTGGGCGATTCAGACCTATTCATTCTCGTACAAAAAAGCTGAATTCTGCGTACATCCCAGCCCACCCATTCTATGAACACTGCTGAGTCACTCCATCGTAGGCTCCGCTCTAGAGCTGCGGTCAGCTCTAAGGATGGGGGCTGGCCCTGGGGATACGGGTTTTAAGCGGCCTGCAGTCTGAGCGTGTGCATTCCACCGGCTCTCCCGGAGGTGAAGAGCGGCCAGGCGAAGTCACCAAACTTGGGGGCCACCCTTCCGGGCCTTCAGCCATCGCGACTCCCCCACCCCATCCCATCCCCCTTCCGCTCCCCTAGCCACTCACGGGGACCCGGTCCGGGTATTTCTTCCGGATCTTTTCTCCTTCCTTTTTCCGATACTCAAAGGGATGGTCCTCCTTATACTGGAACTTCATGATGAACCGCAGGGTTTCTAAGATCCCCCGACGGGGCCTGCCTCCCTCGCAGACGAATGCGTCTCTCCCGTCCTGACGATCCCTTCGTCCAAATCGCAGTGTGTCTCAGCGTCGCTTCAGCAAGACCAGCCCCCGTCACAACGGCGGCTCGGCAGAGCTTTCAGAAGGGGACTGGGGGCCAGGGTCCAAAGACTGGGTAGGGCCAGGTGAAAAGTCCTCGGAGGATTTTCCCGAGGGCTGGGAGCACAAAAACAACCCGGCGGCGCGCAGGCCCTGTGACGTCAGGAAGCCCCGCCCCGCGACACGCCCCCGCGGACCTAGGGTCGCGGGATGGGGGTGGGCAGGAATCGTCCATTTCAATGTTTTCTCATTTTGAGCTATAATTTCCCTGAATTGAATTCACTGCGAACACGAGAACTTTTTACCTCTTATTTTTATTGTGAAAGTGACATTAAAGCTTTCTCAAAACAAAAAATGTTTCTCTAAAGATATCTTGTACCCTCTCCTTCGCCATTTCTTGGTTGGCCCCCAAAACAAATACAGATGGCGAAAATCCGGCTTTTTTCCCTGTCTGTTGGGATCTCGATTAACGGACAAGCACCTAAGGAGGATATTGATGGGACCGGATCCACTGGATCTGTTATCCCAGAACGATTTACGTGTTAAGGCAGCATGTGGGCGATTCAGACCTATTCATTCTCGTACAAAAAAGCTGAATTCTGCGTACATCCCAGCCCACCCATTCTATGAACACTGCTGAGTCACTCCATCGTAGGCTCCGCTCTAGAGCTGCGGTCAGCTCTAAGGATGGGGGCTGGCCCTGGGGATACGGGTTTTAAGCGGCCTGCAGTCTGAGCGTGTGCATTCCACCGGCTCTCCCGGAGGTGAAGAGCGGCCAGGCGAAGTCACCAAACTTGGGGGCCACCCTTCCGGGCCTTCAGCCATCGCGACTCCCCCACCCCATCCCATCCCCCTTCCGCTCCCCTAGCCACTCACGGGGACCCGGTCCGGGTATTTCTTCCGGATCTTTTCTCCTTCCTTTTTCCGATACTCAAAGGGATGGTCCTCCTTATACTGGAACTTCATGATGAACCGCAGGGTTTCTAAGATCCCCCGACGGGGCCTGCCTCCCTCGCAGACGAATGCGTCTCTCCCGTCCTGACGATCCCTTCGTCCAAATCGCAGTGTGTCTCAGCGTCGCTTCAGCAAGACCAGCCCCCGTCACAACGGCGGCTCGGCAGAGCTTTCAGAAGGGGACTGGGGGCCAGGGTCCAAAGACTGGGTAGGGCCAGGTGAAAAGTCCTCGGAGGATTTTCCCGAGGGCTGGGAGCACAAAAACAACCCGGCGGCGCGCAGGCCCTGTGACGTCAGGAAGCCCCGCCCCGCGACACGCCCCCGCGGACCTAGGGTCGCGGGATGGGGGTGGGCAGGAATCGTCCATTTCAATGTTTTCTCATTTTGAGCTATAATTTCCCTGAATTGAATTCACTGCGAACACGAGAACTTTTTACCTCTTATTTTTATTGTGAAAGTGACATTAAAGCTTTCTCAAAACAAAAAATGTTTCTCTAAAGATATCTTGTACCCTCTCCTTCGCCATTTCTTGGTTGGCCCCCAAAACAAATACAGATGGCGAAAATCCGGCTTTTTTCCCTGTCTGTTGGGATCTGGAGTCTGGAAAGATGGGATGGGGGTCCTGAGATTCCCTTGACCTACGCCAGAGGTGCCTAGGGCTTGCATTTCACCCTTCGCTCGTTCGTTTGCACAGGTGCTGGGCTGGCTGCCTCCGCCCCGTGACCCCTCCTTGACCTAGCGGGCGTCCTGTTGTTTGGGTTTTTGCAGCAAATCTGCTCCCGGAGCAGCAACATAAATAGGGCATGACTCAGGGAATTGTAGCGCTGTGCGAGGTGAAGGGCGCAAGGGGGGCAAGGTCCAGGAAAGTGACGTCAGCCATTACTGCTAAGGGTTTTTGCGCAGGTTGAGATAGAGGAATAATTCACAGATCCCAGAAGTTGGATCTGTCTTCGGAAAAGAAAATATCAAGCGATTCCGCGGATTTACTTGGTCGTCCTCAGTTTTTTCCCTAAAGCAGGGAGGAAGGAGAGTACTCTCCAGACAAGAATAGGAAGTGTCTGGTGTCAGGGAATGTTCCAACTTCATTTTTTTGCATGTAGCTGTCCAATTCTCCCAGCACCATTTGTTGAAGAGGCTGTCTTTGTCCCATTTTATACTACTGTTATGTGTGGAAAAGATAGCTAGTGTCATAGTGCTAAGGGAATAGGAGTGCTTACAATGGCTTGGGGCGAAGGTTTGGAGGGGTGGGAGGGGGGTAACTGGGGGGGTGGGGACCATGGATATGCATATGACTGATCTGGGAACATGTCTGTGAACAACAAAACTCTGTAAAACTTTTAAAATAAAGAAAAAAAAAAAAAGAATAGGAAGTGTCACCTGTACTCCCCAGACAAGAATAGGAAGTGTCACCTGAAGGGCTGGTGGTAGAAGGGAGGTAAAAGTTTGGCCTTCTCTCCGGCCCTCCCGTTTCCCTGCTGGGACAGAGGACTAAGGCCTTTCCAACCACTACTAAGCACAAGGGATTATAGGAACCTATCGGGGAAGAGCAGCAGAAATCGTAATATAAAAAGGAGCAAAGTTATAGAATGAGGGGCTGCTATGACCTAAACAAATCTGGAAAGTTCAGAAAACTATCAGACAAGACTGGCTGGGGTCACCTGTCAGCTTTCATCAAGCTCTCGGAATCTCTGACTTTAAAAACTCACAAAAGAAAAGAAACTAAGCTTAATTATTGAGACAAGGAAAAGGAATTGCATAGCCCTATATTATTTTTAAGATTTTTAAAAAATGTGAACCACTTAAGTCTTTATTGAATTTGTTACAACATTGCCTCTCTTTTATGTTTTGGGTTTTAGTCTAAGGTATGTGAGATCTTAGCTCCCCATTCAGGGATCCAGCTTGCACCCCCTGCATTGGAAGGCAGGTCTTAGCCATTGGAACTGCCAGGGAAGTCCCTAGCCTTCATTTTTAATGCTGATTATTTTCCTCCATGGGAATTTTCAACCCTTATTATGTATAAAAATACAGGAATTATTTTTTTAAATATTTGTTTATTGATTTGGCTGTGCCAGGTCTTAGTCACAGCATGTTGGACCTTTAGTTGTGGCATATGGGATCTAGTTCCCTGGCCAGGGATTGAATCCAGGCCCCTCAGCATTAAAAGCACAAAGCATTATCCACTAGACCACGAAGGAAGTGCCAGGAATTCTTGTATCATGTTATATGTTTGTATCGTGTGGTCCTTATTGTCAAATTAATTATTTTAGCTGACTTGAGCTTTGACACAACTATAGCTAAATCTATCAAAGGAATACTTTAAAATCAATTAATAAAAGTAATTGTGATGAGATTAACATCTAACATTTAAGAGTATTCTTTTCCCATCAAACCTATTGGAAAGAACCATAATTAGTTTAAGGCTGATTTTAACTTATTTTAAAAAATACCTAGTCACTGTAGCAGTTTATATAGTAAAAATAATCAGATGAAATTTCATTCATCTTTGTGCCTTAAAACCTTTCTTTCTACATGCTAATACTTTGTCTTAGAATACCCAATGTGTCAACCCACTGCATCTTGCTACCTTAATTTATTGTAAAACACTGAAAATATTTCACAGAAGGTAATTTTGTAACTGCTTCCTTGGTGGCTTAGACAGTAAACAATCTGCCCGCAATGCAGGAGACCCAGGTTTGATCCCTGGATCGGGAAAAATGCCCTGGAGAAGGGAATGGCTACCCACTCCAATTAAAACATTCAATCAGAAAAAAATATTTCAAAGTTCCCTTTTAAGGAAATTCCATTCACTGCTGATGGAATATGGCACAGTTACTTGGGAAGGTGGCTCAGGGGGCTCAGTGGTAAAAAACCTGCCTGCCAGTGCAGGAGATGCAGGTCCATCCCTAGGTTGGGAAGATCTCTGGAGGAGGAAATGACAACCTCCGACTGCCTGAGATGGATAGCATTAATTCTTTATTGAATTTGTTACAACATTGCCTCTCTTTTATGTTTTGGGTTTTAGTCTAAGGTATGTGAGATCTTAGCTCCCCATTCAGGGATCCAGCTTGCACCCCCTGCATTGGAAGGCAGGTCTTAGCCATTGGAACTGCCAGGGAAGTCCCTAGCCTTCATTTTTAATGCTGATTATTTTCCTCCATGGGAATTTTCAACCCTTATTATGTATAAAAATACAGGAATTATTTTTTTAAATATTTGTTTATTGATTTGGCTGTGCCAGGTCTTAGTCACAGCATGTTGGACCTTTAGTTGTGGCATATGGGATCTAGTTCCCTGGCCAGGGATTGAATCCAGGCCCCTCAGCATTAAAAGCACAAAGCATTATCCACTAGACCACGAAGGAAGTGCCAGGAATTCTTGTATCATGTTATATGTTTGTATCGTGTGGTCCTTATTGTCAAATTAATTATTTTAGCTGACTTGAGCTTTGACACAACTATAGCTAAATCTATCAAAGGAATACTTTAAAATCAATTAATAAAAGTAATTGTGATGAGATTAACATCTAACATTTAAGAGTATTCTTTTCCCATCAAACCTATTGGAAAGAACCATAATTAGTTTAAGGCTGATTTTAACTTATTTTAAAAAATACCTAGTCACTGTAGCAGTTTATATAGTAAAAATAATCAGATGAAATTTCATTCATCTTTGTGCCTTAAAACCTTTCTTTCTACATGCTAATACTTTGTCTTAGAATACCCAATGTGTCAACCCACTGCATCTTGCTACCTTAATTTATTGTAAAACACTGAAAATATTTCACAGAAGGTAATTTTGTAACTGCTTCCTTGGTGGCTTAGACAGTAAACAATCTGCCCGCAATGCAGGAGACCCAGGTTTGATCCCTGGATCGGGAAAAATGCCCTGGAGAAGGGAATGGCTACCCACTCCAATTAAAACATTCAATCAGAAAAAAATATTTCAAAGTTCCCTTTTAAGGAAATTCCATTCACTGCTGATGGAATATGGCACAGTTACTTGGGAAGGTGGCTCAGGGGGCTCAGTGGTAAAGAACCTGCCTGCCAGTGCAGGAGATGCAGGTCCATCCCCGGGTCGGGAAGATCTCTGGAGGAGGAAATGACAACCCACTCCAGTATTCTTGCCTGAAGAATCCCATGGTCAGAGAGCTTGGCAGGCTACAGCCCATGGGGTCACAAAGAGTGGGACACAGCTGAAGCAACTTAGTAAGCATGAACGCATATGTCTTGACAAGTAATCTTTTTCTATTTGTTCCAATACATTACTAATTAGTTCCTCTATTGTTGTTGAACTGCTAAGTCAGGTCAGACTCCTTTATGACCCCATGAACAGTAGCCCACCAAGTTACTCTGTCCATGGAAGTTTCCAGGCAAGAGTACTGAAACCATTCCCTTCTCCAGTGAATCTTCCTTTGTCCAGGGGATTTTCCCTATCCATGGATCAAACCCATGTGTCCTGCATTGTAGTCTGATTCTTTACAGTTTGAGCCCCCAGAGAAGCCCAGAGGGCAGAACAATTGTTAAAGGAGGAGCCATCATGAAACCACCCAAGACAAGATTAAAGGGACCAGAAAGACTCATTAAAATTTGGAGACCTGAGACCCTTCTGTTCAGTTCAGTAGCTCAGCTGTGTCCTACTCTTTGCAAACCTATGGACTGTATAGGCTTCCCTGTCCTTCACCATCTCCCAGAGTTTGCTCAGATTCATGTCCATTGCGGCACTGATGCCATCCAACCATGTTGTCCGCTGTCATCCCCTTCTCCTTCTGCCTCCTATTTTTCCCAGCACCAGGCTCTTTTCCAGTGAGTCATCTCTTCATATCAGGTGGCCAAAGTATTAGAACTTTAGCATCAGTCCTTTCAAGGAATATTCAGGGTTGATTCCCTTTAGGATTGATTGGCTTCATCTCCTTGATGTCCAAGGGACTCTCAAGAGTCTTCTCCAAAATCACAGTCCAAAGACATCAATTCTTTGGTGTTCAGCCTTTTTCATGGTCTAACCCTCACATCCGTACATGACTACTGGGAAAACCATAGCTTTGGGTTAGCTATAGCTATCGGACCTTTGTTGGCAAAGTGATGTCTCTGCCTTTTAATATACTGTCTTTCCATTCACTGCTGATGGAATATGGCACAGTTACTTGGGAAGGTGGCTCAGGGGGCTCAGTGGTAAAAAACCTGCCTGCCAGTGCAGGAGATGCAGGTCCATCCCCGGGTCGGGAAGATCTCTGGAGGAGGAAATGACAACCCACTCCAGTATTCTTGCCTGAAGAATCCCATGGTCAGAGAGCTTGGCGGGCTACAGCCCATGGGGTCACAAAGAGTGGGACACAGCTGAAGCAACTTAGTAAGCATGAACGCATATGTCTTGACAAGTAATCTTTTTCTATTTGTTCCAATACATTACTAATTAGTTCCTCTATTGTTGTTGAACTGCTAAGTCAGGTCAGACTCCTTTATGACCCCATGAACAGTAGCCCACCAAGTTACTCTGTCCATGGAAGTTTCCAGGCAAGAGTACTGAAACCATTCCCTTCTCCAGTGAATCTTCCTTTGTCCAGGGGATTTTCCCTATCCATGGATCAAACCCATGTGTCCTGCATTGTAGTCTGATTCTTTACAGTTTGAGCCCCCAGAGAAGCCCAGAGGGCAGAACAATTGTTAAAGGAGGAGCCATCATGAAACCACCCAAGACAAGATTAAAGGGACCAGAAAGACTCATTAAAATTTGGAGACCTGAGACCCTTCTGTTCAGTTCAGTAGCTCAGCTGTGTCCTACTCTTTGCAAACCTATGGACTGTATAGGCTTCCCTGTCCTTCACCATCTCCCAGAGTTTGCTCAGATTCATGTCCATTGCGGCACTGATGCCATCCAACCATGTTGTCCGCTGTCATCCCCTTCTCCTTCTGCCTCCTATTTTTCCCAGCACCAGGCTCTTTTCCAGTGAGTCATCTCTTCATATCAGGTGGCCAAAGTATTAGAACTTTAGCATCAGTCCTTTCAAGGAATATTCAGGGTTGATTCCCTTTAGGATTGATTGGCTTCATCTCCTTGATGTCCAAGGGACTCTCAAGAGTCTTCTCCAAAATCACAGTCCAAAGACATCAATTCTTTGGTGTTCAGCCTTTTTCATGGTCTAACCCTCACATCCGTACATGACTACTGGGAAAACCATAGCTTTGGGTTAGCTATAGCTATACGGACCTTTGTTGGCAAAGTGATGTCTCTGCCTTTTAATATACTGTCTATGTTTGTCACAGTGTTACTTTCAAGGAGCAAGCAAGATTAAAGGGACTAGAGAGACTCATTAAGATTAGCAGACTGGACCACCTAAGACCCTGCATACACCCTAGTCTTGTCAGCAAACCCACCCTTTTGAAACTTTGCAGACGAAAGAAGATTGCAAGACCATTGCTGCCTTGATCCTTATCACATACCCCAACTGGGCAATATAACCTCTGCCTACTACCTACCTGGAAGAAAGCAAAGAGGAACTAAAGGGCCTCTTGATGAGGATGAAATAGGAGATTGAAAAAGCAGGCCTAAATCTCAACATTCAAAAAACAAAGATCATGGCATCCGGTCCCATCACTTCATGGCAAATAGATTGGCAAACAATGGAAACAATGACAGACTTTATTTTCTTGGGTTCCAAAGCCACTATGGGCACTGAATGCATCCACAAAATTGAAAGATGCTTGCTCCTTGGAAGAAAAGCTATGACAAACCTAGACAGTTACCTGCTCCAGTATTCTTGCCTGGAGAATTCCATGGACAGAGAAGTCTGGTGGGCTATACAGTCTCCATGGGGTTGCAAAGAATAGGACATGACTGAGCAAGTAAGAATTCATGTTTCATTGTTGTTGTTCACTCAGTCCTATTCATTTCTTTGAGATCCCATGGACTGCAGCATGCCAGGCTTCCCTAGCCTTCACTGTCTCCTGGAGTTTGCTCAAACTTGTGTCCTTTGAGTCACTGATGCCATCCGACCATCTTGTCGTTCTCTTCCCCTCCTGCCTTCAGTCTTTCCCAGCATCAGGGTCTTTTCCAATGAGTTGGCTCTTTGCCAAAATATTGGAGTTTCAGCTTCAGCATCAGTTCTTCCAATGAATATTCAGGGTTGATTTCTTTTAGAATTAACTGGTTTGATCTCCGTGCTGTCCCAGGGACTCTCAAGAGTCTTTTCCAGCACCACAGTTTGAAAGCATCAATTTTTCGGTGCTCAGCTTTTAGGTCCAACTTTCACATGACTACTGGAAGGACGATGGCTTTGACTCTATGGACCTTTGCTGTACACCTGAAACTAACACAATATTGTGTATTAAGTATACTTCAAAAAAAAAAAAGAAAAAGAAATAGAAACTTACGGATGGTCTTTGAAGTAATGTAGATTTTAAAAAGTCAGCTAAAATGTAGGTGATCTGAGTCGAACATCTGCAAAGGGTAGAGTCAGCCTCCAGCTCCACAGCTCTCCCCGCAGTCTCTTCCTGCCACAAGCCTGTGTGGTCACAAAGCTTGCCCACCTGAGAACCCACTTCTCTCTCTCTCTCTCTCTTACCCTCTTTGCCCTCCCTCTTGTTTCTCTCTCCAGGTTATGTCTATGTAGCCAGACATTCTTTGTGGTGGCTCCTATCCAAGTCCAATATGAATAAACCTGATTCTGCCTGGGAATCGCTGTTTCTGTCTCTTTTCACAGTTTTCTTACAGTAGGGATTGCATATATGTGTGGTGGGAAGGTGCTTCTTTTCTTTACACGCTTTGCATTTGCGTACAAGGAATAAAAATTAAGTTAAAGAACTAATAGCAAAAAGATTTTCAGTCTGGTGTTTAAAGTCTGAGGAAGTTGAGTGTAAAGCCAGCTCAGACACTCAGTTTTCTGCCAGTCACGTTGCTTCTCTGCAACTCAGCCTGGAAAGCTGACAAAAGAGAGCCCATTGTTTGGAGAATGAAAAAGGCCCTGTGGGCATTCAAATGGTTATGGTTACTTACTAATCATTTGACCCCTCATGAACTTTTGTCTGCTTTGAATTGGATTTGCATTTATCTACTTTGGTATTCACTGATGCCATCCGACCATCTTGTCGTTCTCTTCCCCTCCTGCCTTCAGTCTTTCCCAGCATCAGGGTCTTTTCCAATGAGTTGGCTCTTTGCCAAAATATTGGAGTTTCAGCTTCAGCATCAGTTCTTCCAATGAATATTCAGGGTTGATTTCTTTTAGAATTAACTGGTTTGATCTCCGTGCTGTCCCAGGGACTCTCAAGAGTCTTTTCCAGCACCACAGTTTGAAAGCATCAATTTTTCGGTGCTCAGCTTTTAGGTCCAACTTTCACATGACTACTGGAAGGACGATGGCTTTGACTCTATGGACCTTTGCTGTACACCTGAAACTAACACAATATTGTGTATTAAGTATACTTCAAAAATAAAGAAAAAGAAATAGAAACTTACGGATGGTCTTTGAAGTAATGTAGATTTTAAAAAGTCAGCTAAAATGTAGGTGATCTGAGTCGAACATCTGCAAAGGGTAGAGTCAGCCTCCAGCTCCACAGCTCTCCCCGCAGTCTCTTCCTGCCACAAGCCTGTGTGGTCACAAAGCTTGCCCACCTGAGAACCCACTTCTCTCTCTCTCTCTCTCTTACCCTCTTTGCCCTCCCTCTTGTTTCTCTCTCCAGGTTATGTCTATGTAGCCAGACATTCTTTGTGGTGGCTCCTATCCAAGTCCAATATGAATAAACCTGATTCTGCCTGGGAATCGCTGTTTCTGTCTCTTTTCACAGTTTTCTTACAGTAGGGATTGCATATATGTGTGGTGGGAAGGTGCTTCTTTTCTTTACACGCTTTGCATTTGCGTACAAGGAATAAAAATTAAGTTAAAGAACTAATAGCAAAAAGATTTTCAGTCTGGTGTTTAAAGTCTGAGGAAGTTGAGTGTAAAGCCAGCTCAGACACTCAGTTTTCTGCCAGTCACGTTGCTTCTCTGCAACTCAGCCTGGAAAGCTGACAAAAGAGAGCCCATTGTTTGGAGAATGAAAAAGGCCCTGTGGGCATTCAAATGGTTATGGTTACTTACTAATCATTTGACCCCTCATGAACTTTTGTCTGCTTTGAATTGGATTTGCATTTATCTACTTTGGTATTCACTGAATTTGGGTTTACACCCCTTTGGGGGAGAGGGAAAAGAGAGTACTTAACTCTACCACCCCCACCCACAGTAACTAGGTTTAGCATTGAAAGGAAGAACAAGTCCTAAGTCTAGTGCAGGAGGACTGTCCAAGACAGATGTTGTGTTTGCAAGTTCTGTATACAAACTGGGACCCATGAAAGGTCCAGACACTCAGAACACTGATACCATTTGTGAAACAGGACAGTGAGAACCAAAGGGCAGCTAAACACTTAGGCTGAGTTCTACCTGGAAACTGAAACACGGTGAAGAGGCCTTTCATTTAGTCTGCCTTATTTCCTATCAGCCTATAACCGAGTTCTTAGGAAAGAAAACAGAGCAGCTGAAAAGCCATAGTGGTCTCCCTGACTTCTACATCCCATGTCTCGCATTCATCCTCAAGTGACAGCCAAAGCAACTTACAAGTTACAGGATCTTTTTTGCCTCTTCAAAAACTTCCATACAATGCAGGACAAAGACCAGACTGCTTAAGCTTTTATTGTAAGCAGATACTTCACCTCTTTTCTGTTTGTCCATCCCTGTTTTCCTTGACACTGTAATCTTAAAAATGGGACTATTAGACAGCATTTATTAATAATTACTTAGCACCTGATTTCTGCTTTACCAAATATACATAACACCTTACCTAACCTGTTGATTCCATTTTGGATTAGAAGTAGGAATGAAGAATTAAGTTGGCAATGAATGACTGACCCCCTATTGCTAGCTTCTCCTTAGTAAATGCGGAGGTGGAACTTGCAGGTGCAGGTGGACCAGAGAAGCAAAACAGCGTCCCAAGGGAGATCAGGGCAAGTTAGCAGGTTGGCACACAATGGAAAGATGATGATCAATCTGACCTCATGCCTTAATAATTAACTAAGATTGTTTCTCCTTGTTTCCTTTAAACATTGTCATGACTGAGCAGAATCTTCAGAGTTGGTCTCTGGACATAACCATCTCCTCAGATTTCTGACTTTTCTTCTTTATCCAAGCTTGCCCTCAACTTATTGGCAAAGAGAGCCCATTGTTTGGAGAATGAAAAAGGCCCTGTGGGCATTCAAATGGTTATGGTTACTTACTAATCATTTGACCCCTCATGAACTTTTGTCTGCTTTGAATTGGATTTGCATTTATCTACTTTGGTATTCACTGAATTTGGGTTTACACCCCTTTGGGGGAGAGGGAAAAGAGAGTACTTAACTCTACCACCCCCACCCACAGTAACTAGGTTTAGCATTGAAAGGAAGAACAAGTCCTAAGTCTAGTGCAGGAGGACTGTCCAAGACAGATGTTGTGTTTGCAAGTTCTGTATACAAACTGGGACCCATGAAAGGTCCAGACACTCAGAACACTGATACCATTTGTGAAACAGGACAGTGAGAACCAAAGGGCAGCTAAACACTTAGGCTGAGTTCTACCTGGAAACTGAAACACGGTGAAGAGGCCTTTCATTTAGTCTGCCTTATTTCCTATCAGCCTATAACCGAGTTCTTAGGAAAGAAAACAGAGCAGCTGAAAAGCCATAGTGGTCTCCCTGACTTCTACATCCCATGTCTCATTCATCCTCAAGTGACAGCCAAAGCAACTTACAAGTTACAGGATCTTTTTTGCCTCTTCAAAAACTTCCATACAATGCAGGACAAAGACCAGACTGCTTAAGCTTTTATTGTAAGCAGATACTTCACCTCTTTTCTGTTTGTCCATCCCTGTTTTCCTTGACACTGTAATCTTAAAAATGGGACTATTAGACAGCATTTATTAATAATTACTTAGCACCTGATTTCTGCTTTACCAAATATACATAACACCTTACCTAACCTGTTGATTCCATTTTTGGATTAGAAGTAGGAATGAAGAATTAAGTTGGCAATGAATGACTGACCCCCTATTGCTAGCTTCTCCTTAGTAAATGCGGAGGTGGAACTTGCAGGTGCAGGTGGACCAGAGAAGCAAAACAGCGTCCCAAGGGAGATCAGGGCAAGTTAGCAGGTTGGCACACAATGGAAAGATGATGATCAATCTGACCTCATGCCTTAACAATTAACTAAGATTGTTTCTCCTTGTTTCCTTTAAACATTGTCATGACTGAGCAGAATCTTCAGAGTTGGTCTCTGGACATAACCATCTCCTCAGATTTCTGACTTTTCTTCTTTATCCAAGCTTGCCCCTCAACTTATTGGCTATTAGTAGTAAGCGGCCAAATCTACATTTGAGTATAATATGTAATTTGTTTGTTTGTTGAGTCACTGAGTCTTGTCTGCCTATTGGTGATCCTTTGGACTATAGCCCTCCAGGCTCCTGTGTCCATTGGATTTCCCAGGCAATTACACTGGAGTGGGTTGTCAGTTCCTCCTCCAGGGAATCTTCCCAATCCAGGGATTGAACTAACATCTCCTGCACTGCAGGCAGATTCTTTATCACTGAGTCACTGGCGGAGCTCTGTAAAATGTACTATTTGCCATCAAAAGATGACAACCTATCTTTTCAGACTCATTCTTTTTCTGTTATTCTTGGAATTTTTAACTGTCTTCATGATTTGCATTCTCTTCATTCCCATTTTTGCTCATAGATAGAAAATGGATTTACAATGCATATTTGATGTTTAAATTCTATAATCCTTCAAATTTCAACTCAAGTATGACTGCTTCAAGACACCCTTTCCAACCTCTAAAGTTATGAAGAATTTTGGGGTGGGAATAGTGAAATTCTGGCTTAATTGAAGTGAAGGTGCCAACAGATGGACATGGGCCAGCATTATTCATACACAACTTGTAAATTATCTTCCACAGTTGAAAGCTCAATGTATCTTGAACAATCCATAAATCACTGGGATTGTTTTCCCCGTTGGCCTGTCCAAGGGTGGACTTCCCGACCTGGCTTCTTTATTGCCTCCCAGCCAATTGGCTCAGCCGATGAGAAGAGAACAAAACTTGACTGTTCCCATACTTAGCAATTTTTCTCCCCTGCCTCTTAAATTTTTACATAAATTTCATTTTTGCTTTAGCTCCATGCCCTTATATACAAGTAAACTCCTAATGTGTTACTAATTAGACCCTTTTATAGTCTTCTCAACCAAACTTATAAGGCCAGCTCAATCAGATTTGATGCTTTACGTCCTGACCTAGACTTGGACCGGAAACAAACCACTACAAGGTATCTTGGACTGTTTTATTTGCCTCCAAACCGCACACAAAACCAGTTATCACAGCCCAATCAATCTTCTCTCAGACTCATCTTCCCACAGAAAGAAGCGCCTTGTGTAAACAAGTTTGTGTTACTGCTTGTATAAACGAGTCCATGTCCCGCCCATCTCTCTCAGGTTAGGAGCTTCATGCTCCCAGAGTCTTCTGCTCCTGCCATGTATATATATTTTTTAAATAATCAATCTTGTTTATTAATCATTCACTACTTATTATTTTAATTTATTTATTTTTCATTAAAGGATAATTGCTTTCAAATATTGCATTGGCTTCAGCCATACATCAACATGAATCAGTCATAGGTATACATATGTCCCCTCTCTCTTAAACCCTGACTCCCACCTCCCACCCCTTCCTACCCCTCTAGGTTGTTACAGAGCCCCAGTTTGAGTTCCCCAAGTCATACAGCATATTTCCACTGTACCTGTTTTGCATTTGGTAGTATATATGCCGGGCTTCCCTGGTAGCTCAGCTGGTAAAGAATCACCCACGCCAGTATTCTTAGGCTTCCCTGGTGGCTCAGACAGTACAGAATCCACCTGAAGTGTGGGAGATCAGGGTTCGATCTCTGGGTTGGGAAGATCCCCTGGAGGAGGAAATGGCAACCCACTCCAGTCTTCTTGCCTGGAGAATCCCATGGACAGAGGAGCCTGGCGGGCTACAGTCCATGGGGTTGCAAAGAGTCAGACACGACTGAGCAACTAAGCACAGCACAGCGCAGTGCATGCACTTCCACGCGACTCTCCATTAGTATAGATACTGGCACTTCCTTTCACGTGCTAGACATGGCCCTGATTATAAGAGTTTTAGTTTTGACAGTAAAAAATGATTTAATTTTTTTCTTTTCCTTAGTGTAATCACCCTAGAAAACCCAAATTAAACTGAGAGAGATGCTCCAGACATGGACCAACTTCACAGCTATGCTGTGGGAGGTTTACATATGTTTGTGTCCTTTGGACTGAAAAAGAGGGGGCAGAAATTATCCCCTGCTTAAAATGAAAGGAAAAACCTAGAGAACACAAGGTGTAAAAGTCATTTTCCCTAATCACTTTAGTATTCGTTTTTCTTTTTTTCTTTAATTTGAGCACAGCTTAGAGTTCTGCTGCCCAAAAGAAATAATTATTATTCATTTTCTCATCACTATCCTGCATGAGGTCGCCCATTCCTTTCCAGGCTCTCCCCACTTTTAACTAGGGCTTTTACAATATGCGCTCCTGTTTGGATTAAAGACCTGCCTTTTCAGGCTTCAGCCAGGACTTCAGCCTTTCATCAGTATCTTTCTACAGCATTGACCTCATGGAATTCTCCTGCTAAAAGACTTTCATGACACTCTTCAAGTTCAATGTGTGAATTACTGAGTACCAGGCTTCACACGGTAATGTTTTTCTCCTTTTCATACTAACCTATAAAGGAAAGACAGGAGGAGAAAGTGAACAATTATAAAATAAGCAAGAGGAACAAGGAGAAGGGAGAGTTGGTTAGCTTACGTACACCCATATATAGAGAAATATACATTTTAACTCTCTACTATCAGACTTATATCTTCCTGGCCAGACTCTGGAGTTCCAGATCAGCAAATCCAACAATCTCTGTGCCATTCCCAGTGGCTTATTTCACAAACACTGCAAAGTATAAAGCTCCAATGTAGGATTTCTTTTTCCATTTTACAAATTGAGGCTTCCTTCACTCACCAGGAAAATGAGTTTTCTCATTGGCACATCTGAATCTTGAGACTTTCATATATTAGACCTTATCTCAGATGAACTTAGTGTATATTTTGCCACCAAATGCCTTTCCCCCATCTTAGGAATCCCTGAATTTAATTTTCCCCTAAATCAAGTCTCTGCTAGTCTTTCCCTTCCTCATAAAGAGCTATCCCTTCTACACATTGGTTCAGGTTGTGGATCCAGGAATTATTTCCCCTTATGAAGTTTACCTTCCCAACCCATCAGCAAGTCCTGCCCCCAGAATATCTTTCTTTTCTTATTTTTTTCTTCTTTTCAGTAAACATTTATTTATTTAGTTGTGCCAGGTCTTAGTTGTAGCCCACAGAGCCTCTATCCTCACTGCAGCAGGCGGGATCTTCAGGCACAGCGTGGGGAATCTGGTCCCTGACCAGGGATTGAACCCACGTCCCCTGCATTGGGGGTGCACTGTCTTAGCCACTGGACCATCAGGGAAGTCTCCCCAGAATACATTTCTGACTCTAACACTGCTTGGGGATATAGACATTGGGGAGAAATTAGTTAGCTTCATTGAACCCACATTTAAAGTTTGAAAAATGGATATTAAAATTTGAAAGGCAAGAATACTGGAGTGGTTTGCCATTTCCTTCTTCAGAGGATCTTCCTCACCCAAGGATCAAGTGAAAATCTCCTGCATTACAGGCAGATTCTTTAGCATTGAGGCACCGGGAAAGCCCATGGGAAAGCCCATGAGGACAATTAAAAGGGGCTAAACAAAACTGAGCCCAGTGGTGAAAATGGTTGAGCTGATGAACAGACGCGTTAGACTGAGTAAAGAACGGAGCCAAGTGGCTGCTAATGGCTTGTGATCAAATGGGCGGGTGATGGGGATGGAGGATTTCCTGTGGCCGAGGAGAGGGCCAGGGGGAGGTGAAAGGGAAGCAGAAATCTCTTTAGAATAAGATCTGTACAGGCAGTGTTGTTTCAAGATCTCTTGTACCCGAGGATATTTTAACCTCTTTAATACAGTAGTATATTGAAGGACCTAAAATATTTTATAGAATATAGGACAATGAAGAGCTTCATTTGGCAGGACAAAACAAGCCCCCCTCGAGTGGTATTAACAATTCATGCATGTGACAGTGTCCAGAGACTGTGTCTTAAATGACTCAGAATAAATTCAGATCACCAGCTGATTATACTCACTTAGAACATTTTCCGTCTAGGCTGAGTGAGCATTCCAAGAAAGGGTTTAATGAGGTGGTGCATTCATGAGTCACCCCTGGTCTGTATTGCTCCCTGAAGTGGACCTAATTGACTAAAAAACAAATTTTTAATATATTCCTTACCTCTGCACAGGATATATTAAGACACATGACATATCTGTAGTGGTTTACCTCAATCAACAAATATTTATTTATGAAATAAAGCTACATCTTGAGTGACTTAGCAATAGCACAGCACACTGGCTGACCAAAGGACAAATCAGAGCATACCTCTCTGAAGCATCATAGGAGGCAGGTAAAAATAAGTCATCAAGAGTAGCAGATACATGTGCACAGTAGTTTACAAATCTTATCATTTCTAGAGAACTTATTGGATCTTCACAACAATCATGGAAAGTGTTATCTCTTATTTTACAGATAAGAAACTGTGCTTGAAAGAGTTCAGTGACTTTCCTAAGGTTACTGGCAATTAATTTTCCTCCCAATACACTTTACTTAAAAATTTTGCAATAACAATACATTTTTGGTGGTAGTATGTTATGTGGCCGGCTTAGCACTGCAATAGCTGAATGGTGCCCTGGGAGGGACCCTACGCCCTTAGTGCTTAAAAATTCGGAGCCATACGCAGGCTCCAAGAGGAGAGTGCATTTCTACCACAACTCCACGAGGTGGCAGTAAAGGCCACCGCTAGAAGCAAGTGTTTGTCACCATAGAGCCAAGAAAACAATACTATTGTTTTAGAGTTAGGAAAGCCTGCGTGTGCATATGTGTCCAGGCCTCCGTGTACGCGTGTTTGCAGGGCAGAGGAACTAAAAAATGAACAAAACTGCCCCACCCCTGGATTCTGGATGTCCATGAAGATATTACATGGCGTTCCAAATTATCATTGTAATTTAGCATAAAAGTGAGTGTTCTCACAAGAGGAAGGATGTGTGAGGAATAGTGCATTACCATCTATGGTTGTTACCCCAGTGTGGGAGGGAGGTTCAAGATAGAGGTGATATATGTATACTCATGGATGATTCATGTAGCTGTACGTCAGAAAGCGATAAAATACTGTAACGCAATTGTTGCTCAATCGTGTCTGACTCTTTTTTGACCCCATGGACTGCAGAACGCCAGGCTTCCCTAGCCTTTGATATCTCCCAAAGTTTGCTCAAACTCATGTCCATTGAGTCCATTGAGTAAAACAATTGCCTTCCAAATAAAATTAAACTTCCAAGGCGGAATGCCTATACTTAAGCACAGAAGACATCAAATTTAAATCACTTATAAATGTAAAGTTTTCACTATTATTTTCGAGTGCTAGTTTAAAATTATGTTGCAAGCAGGAACCTACAACAGAAGGTTTAACATATCACAAGACAAAATTCATGCAACATAGTAACTGTTACTACCAGGTGGTGGCCATGTCTGGTTATATACATTTCTCATGCTGAGTCTATAGTCTCATCTTGAATTTAACATAACCCAAAGTTTTAGTACTTTGATTTGTTACAGCTAAATTAAAAAATATCATTAAAAGAGAAAAAAAACCTTCTCATCAATTAGACGAGTGTTCTCCTCCGGGAGACTCCTTCTCCTTGGGGCCAGCTGCTTTTCCTTTGGCACTGGCGGTAGTATGTTATGTGGCCGGCTTAGCACTGCAATAGCTGAATGGTGCCCTGGGAGGGACCCTACGCCCTTAGTGCTTAAAAATTCGGAGCCATACGCAGGCTCCAAGAGGAGAGTGCATTTCTACCACAACTCCACGAGGTGGCAGTAAAGGCCACCGCTAGAAGCAAGTGTTTGTCACCATAGAGCCAAGAAAACAATACTATTGTTTTAGAGTTAGGAAAGCCTGCGTGTGCATATGTGTCCAGGCCTCCGTGTACGCGTGTTTGCAGGGCAGAGGAACTAAAAAATGAACAAAACTGCCCCACCCCTGGATTCTGGATGTCCATGAAGATATTACATGGCGTTCCAAATTATCATTGTAATTTAGCATAAAAGTGAGTGTTCTCACAAGAGGAAGGATGTGTGAGGAATAGTGCATTACCATCTATGGTTGTTACCCCAGTGTGGGAGGGAGGTTCAAGATAGAGGTGATATATGTATACTCATGGATGATTCACGTAGCTGTACGTCAGAAAGCGATAAAATACTGTAACGCAATTGTTGCTCAATCGTGTCTGACTCTTTTTTGACCCCATGGACTGCAGAACGCCAGGCTTCCCTAGCCTTTGATATCTCCCAAAGTTTGCTCAAACTCATGTCCATTGAGTCCATTGAGTAAAACAATTGCCTTCCAAATAAAATTAAACTTCCAAGGCGGAATGCCTATACTTAAGCACAGAAGACATCAAATTTAAATCACTTATAAATGTAAAGTTTTCACTATTATTTTCGAGTGCTAGTTTAAAATTATGTTGCAAGCAGGAACCTACAACAGAAGGTTTAACATATCACAAGACAAAATTCATGCAACATAGTAACTGTTACTACCAGGTGGTGGCCATGTCTGGTTATATACATTTCTCATGCTGAGTCTATAGTCTCATCTTGAATTTAACATAACCCAAAGTTTTAGTACTTTGATTTGTTACAGCTAAATTAAAAAATATCATTAAAAGAGAAAAAAAACCTTCTCATCAATTAGACGAGTGTTCTCCTCCGGGAGACTCCTTCTCCTTGGGGGCCAGCTGCTTTTCCTTTGGCACTGGCGGTAGATCAGGTGCTCTCTGCCCGCACCTTGAAAGGGTGAAGTGAGTCATGTGAAGAGCTTCCTCATACCCTGGGAGGGTGTCCAAGGAGGAGGGAAGCTGGCCCAGGGAGCTGGGGGAGTGAGACACGGCCAGGATCCTCCGAGCCGCAGGGCCAAACACTGACTGCAGGGCTGGGGAGGAAAGAAGGACCAGAGTTCAAGTCCATGTGGTATCCTCAGAGACCAGAGAGTTACAGCACACCCAGTTCCCCTTCATTTTATTTTACGTTTTTGAAAGAGTGTCCAGCCTCTGTTCCTTTTATTTACGTATTCATTGGCTGTGCTGGGTCTTCACTGCTGTCCACAGGCTTTCTCTAGCTGTGGTGAGCAGCGGCTACTCTCTAGTTGTGGTGCGTGTGCATTTCCCATTGCAATGGTCTCTCTTATTTCAGGGCACGGATTCCAGAGCATGGGCTCAGTAGTTGAGGTGCATGAGTTTGGTTGGCCCATGGCATGTGGGATCTTCTTGGGCCAGGGATCGAACCCGTTGTCTTTGGCATGGTCAGGTAGATTCTTACCACTGAGCCATTAGGGTAGCCTAGTCCCCCTTCATTTTAAACAACAGTCCAAATTCATTGTCACCCTTGGTCACAGAAGTTATAAAAATCCTCTACAGCTTGTTCAGCAACCAACTTCTCTCTGTGGTTGAATGTCCCATCTTCTCTGGCTTTCTCAAATAATCTGAAATGTGTCCCCGTCTCATAACCCCTGTCTTTCCCAATTTCTTATAAATGTAAATTTTTTTGCTAGTTTAAAATTATGTTGCAAGCAGGAACCTACAACAGAAGGTTTAACATATCACAAGACAAAATTCATGCAACATAGTAACTGTTACTACCAGGTGGTGGCCATGTCTGGTTATATACATTTCTCATGCTGAGTCTATAGTCTCATCTTGAATTTAACATAACCCAAAGTTTTAGTACTTTGATTTGTTACAGCTAAATTAAAAAATATCATTAAAAGAGAAAAAAAACCTTCTCATCAATTAGACGAGTGTTCTCCTCCGGGAGACTCCTTCTCCTTGGGGGCCAGCTGCTTTTCCTTTGGCACTGGCGGTAGATCAGGTGCTCTCTGCCCGCACCTTGAAAGGGTGAAGTGAGTCATGTGAAGAGCTTCCTCATACCCTGGGAGGGTGTCCAAGGAGGAGGGAAGCTGGCCCAGGGAGCTGGGGGAGTGAGACACGGCCAGGATCCTCCGAGCCGCAGGGCCAAACACTGACTGCAGGGCTGGGGAGGAAAGAAGGACCAGAGTTCAAGTCCATGTGGTATCCTCAGAGACCAGAGAGTTACAGCACACCCAGTTCCCCTTCATTTTATTTTACGTTTTTGAAAGAGTGTCCAGCCTCTGTTCCTTTTATTTACGTATTCATTGGCTGTGCTGGGTCTTCACTGCTGTCCACAGGCTTTCTCTAGCTGTGGTGAGCAGCGGCTACTCTCTAGTTGTGGTGCGTGTGCATTTCCCATTGCAATGGTCTCTCTTATTTCAGGGCACGGATTCCAGAGCATGGGCTCAGTAGTTGAGGTGCATGAGTTTGGTTGGCCCATGGCATGTGGGATCTTCTTGGGCCAGGGATCGAACCCGTTGTCTTTGGCATGGTCAGGTAGATTCTTACCACTGAGCCATTAGGGTAGCCTAGTCCCCCTTCATTTTAAACAACAGTCCAAATTCATTGTCACCCTTGGTCACAGAAGTTATAAAAATCCTCTACAGCTTGTTCAGCAACCAACTTCTCTCTGTGGTTGAATGTCCCATCTTCTCTGGCTTTCTCAAATAATCTGAAATGTGTCCCCGCGTCTCATAACCCCTGTCTTTCCTCTTTGCGTGTTTAGAATCCTTTACGCCAAACCACTGAAGTTGCAGATCCCTTACTGCCCATTTATCTTTCCCCCAAATTGACAATGAGAAAAGAAGCCTTAAAAGGTGGACAGTATGCTATAGTGTTCTCTCTTTTCAAAATAAGTATCACGGAGCATTGGCACCTGCTGTTTTGCCCCGTAGTCACTCTCCAATTTTAGGAAAGAACATAATCCAAAGAAGAGAGCAGAGGAAAATAAAGGGAAGTATCTTATGACCATCAAGAGTAGGGGCTAATATTGAATGGATTAAGGCCTGGCAAATAAAGAACTGAAAGCTCTCATGACTCTAAAGACTCTCTAAAGACAAAAAAACAGCATAGATAAGAGAAAACGTATTTTTTACAAAATCTAGGACATTTCTGAAAAAGGGATATGTGCGGTGCTTAAAATAGTTTTATCAAAGTAATTGTTTTTAAACTTGAAAAGTTTTCCTGTAAGACATTTCCAATATTTTCTCCAACATCTCACTTCTTTCTTTGCTCCATCATCAGTTTAAACACTGAAAATAGAGCATCTGTGAGTGATCAGGTCACCACACCAACAGGCATCTGGAAATTAAAGCTGCCCTGAGGTTTAGAATCTTTAATACTCTTCCCTCCCGGTACAGTGGATAAGAATCCACCTACCAAAGGGGACAAAGGTTCCATTCCTGGTCTGGAAAGATTCCACATGCCACAGAGCAACAAAACCCGTGCACTACAGCTCCTAAGCCTGCGGGCTCCAGAACCCCTGCTCCACAACCAGAGTAGCCACCACATGGAGAAGCCCAAGCTTGGTGCAACTAAAGAAGGCCCCGGTGCAGCAACAAAGATCTGATGCAAGAAAAAATAATAAATAAGTACATACAGAAATACATCAAATACTATTTGATCAATGTTTCTGCACGGTGATACTGTCCTATGTTGTCGTTGTTCAGACACCCAGTCGTGTCCGTTTAGCGACCCCATGGACAGCAGCAGGCGCTGTCCTAAGAGTCCTTTGAAACCTGGCTTTACCGTCCGTGTTACCAGTCAGCGTACTCACAAGTGATTGTGCTCTGGAGAGTGCTGTCATGGTCAAAAGCGATGACCGTCACTTCATAGGGTGGCCGGCCCCCGTCTTCTCCATTTTGCTGGCGACCCAGACAGCAGCGGAAGCACACAGTCGTCAGGCCGCACAGGAGAAGCAGCAGCCCCATGGCCACCAACAGCCTGCGAGGACCCCACCCAGCGTGAGAGTTCTGTGCTGGTTTGTTTTAATTTTACTAACTTGCATAATCAGTCTTCGATGTCTGCATTTTGATTCTTGTTTGAATACAGTATTTAGAATGCTCATAAGATTTTAATTCCCAGGCTTTCCCCTTTTTATACATACTTCCTTATTTTGTCAGCGAGACCAAATCAGTTCACTTGAACAATTCATGACAGATTGAGATGCCTATCATGGACCGGGTGGAGGGGCTTCCTTTTACTGAAGTCGTCTCCCCTTTGGGGTTATGTCTGGAGTTGACTCTGAGTAAGTACACAATAATCTGTTGGTGTTGGCCCAGGGGATGGTATTGCAATAGGAAATCCTGCCATATTGTCACATAGGGAAGTGATGAGGAAAAGAAGCTTTACTCCATGAGGTGCTAGGCAAGAAGGCTGAATGTCTCAGATGTTTCATTCTCTGCGGTCAATACATTTAAAAACTTAAAAAAAAAAAAAAAAAAAGAATACCCCAGAGAAAAGCTTCCTTCTGAATGTCTTTCTGGGCAACATAGCTAAAACTTACCATATATACCAGAGATGTACCCAGTCTGTGGTCAGGCAGCTCGGAGAAAAAAAAGGTTTTAGTTAGCAATAAAAATATAATCCTTGCCTGTTATACTTCCAGAATCAGAAATATGAGTTACAATGCAAGATATCTTATTATAATAAAAGCATTATAGATTATATTAACTTCAATGGAACCAGTTAAATCTATAATGAAATGAAATGCCTTATAGTTTATACCATGCAACTAAAGAAGGCCCCGGTGCAGCAACAAAGATCTGATGCAAGAAAAAATAATAAATAAGTACATACAGAAATACATCAAATACTATTTGATCAATGTTTCTGCACGGTGATACTGTCCTATGTTGTCGTTGTTCAGACACCCAGTCGTGTCCGTTTAGCGACCCCATGGACAGCAGCAGGCGCTGTCCTAAGAGTCCTTTGAAACCTGGCTTTACCGTCCGTGTTACCAGTCAGCGTACTCACAAGTGATTGTGCTCTGGAGAGTGCTGTCATGGTCAAAAGCGATGACCGTCACTTCATAGGGTGGCCGGCCCCCGTCTTCTCCATTTTGCTGGCGACCCAGACAGCAGCGGAAGCACACAGTCGTCAGGCCGCACAGGAGAAGCAGCAGCCCCATGGCCACCAACAGCCTGCGAGGACCCCACCCAGCGTGAGAGTTCTGTGCTGGTTTGTTTTAATTTTACTAACTTGCATAATCAGTCTTCGATGTCTGCATTTTGATTCTTGTTTGAATACAGTATTTAGAATGCTCATAAGATTTTAATTCCCAGGCTTTCCCTTTGTATACATACTTCCTTATTTTGTCAGCGAGACCAAATCAGTTCACTTGAACAATTCATGACAGATTGAGATGCCTATCATGGACCGGGTGGAGGGGCTTCCTTTTACTGAAGTCGTCTCCCCTTTGGGGTTATGTCTGGAGTTGACTCTGAGTAAGTACACAATAATCTGTTGGTGTTGGCCCAGGGGATGGTATTGCAATAGGAAATCCTGCCATATTGTCACATAGGGAAGTGATGAGGAAAAGAAGCTTTACTCCATGAGGTGCTAGGCAAGAAGGCTGAATGTCTCAGATGTTTCATTCTCTGCGGTCAATACATTTAAAAACTTAAAAAAAAAAAAAAAAAAAAAAAGAATACCCCAGAGAAAAGCTTCCTTCTGAATGTCTTTCTGGGCAACATAGCTAAAACTTACCATATATACCAGAGATGTACCCAGTCTGTGGTCAGGCAGCTACGGAGAAAAAAAAAAGGTTTTAGTTTGCAATAAAAATATAATCCTTGCCTGTTATACTTCCAGAATCAGAAATATGAGTTACAATGCAAGATATCTTATTATAATAAAAGCATTATAGATTATATTAACTTCAATGGAACCAGTTAAATCTATAATGAAATGAAATGCCTTTAGTACTGGTTTATACCATCGTGTAGATCACTATAAAAGAGACTAAACTAGTGGTCTTGAAAATAATGTTCATAGAACATGTAACCGTGACCACTGTAAACAGTTTTGGTGGCAATTGTCAAGAAAGACCTTGCAGAGCGAGTTTACAAACAGCGCCAATGAATGTGATAGTTAAGGTTTTGCATATTGTTGAAGGCAATAGGTTAGACATAAACGGTACTTCAGTTTAAGCATCAATGTTTATAATTTGTTTTGTAAACAGTAGCAAAAAGGGCCACTACAAAGGCCCTGCTAAATAAGAAGGTCTTACTATGTTGCACAGGGAACTATATTCAATGTCTTGTAATAATCCATAATGGGAAATAATATGAAAAAGAACACATACACACACACACACACACAGCCGATTCATTTTGTCATACTTCAGAAACTAACACAATATTATAAATCAACTATACTTTGATAAAATATAAAAACATTTTGATAAAAATATAAAAAGATGAAATAAAGGAAAAAGAGAAAAAAGGAGGTCACATAAAGCCATAAAAAACTCCTGCTATAAAAAGAGTTTTAACTTTTCACATCCAGGATCAAAACTGATCAATATATCCATTGAGGCCAAACAAGAATGGGAAAAAAAAATGTAGATACCAACTTCATCATGTTGAAAATGAATTAAAGACTCTGAATGAACTAGGGCAATTATCAATTTTCCTATAGGATAAAGGAAATATGGATTGCATAAGAGAAGAAGTGGGATAAGTTTAGGAGTGTGAAAAGGAGGAAGGAAAACATTTGTTACTGAAGATATTTATCAATGCACTTAATAATCATTTCTGAATGTCTTTCTGGGCAACATAGCTAAAACTTACCATATATACCAGAGATGTACCCAGTCTGTGGTCAGGCAGCTCGGAGAAAAAAAAGGTTTTAGTTTGCAATAAAAATATAATCCTTGCCTGTTATACTTCCAGAATCAGAAATATGAGTTACAATGCAAGATATCTTATTATAATAAAAGCATTATAGATTATATTAACTTCAATGGAACCAGTTAAATCTATAATGAAATGAAATGCCTTTAGTACTGGTTTATACCATCGTGTAGATCACTATAAAAGAGACTAAACTAGTGGTCTTGAAAATAATGTTCATAGAACATGTAACCGTGACCACTGTAAACAGTTTTGGTGGCAATTGTCAAGAAAGACCTTGCAGAGCGAGTTTACAAACAGCGCCAATGAATGTGATAGTTAAGGTT
This sequence comes from Tragulus kanchil, assembly GCA_022376925.1. Classification (NCBI taxonomy): domain Eukaryota; kingdom Metazoa; phylum Chordata; class Mammalia; order Artiodactyla; family Tragulidae; genus Tragulus; species Tragulus kanchil. Next base: position 279,477,360 of record JAIOJX010000004.1, read on the forward strand.
TTGCATATTGTTGAAGGCAATAGGTTAGACATAAACGGTACTTCAGTTTAAGCATCAATGTTTATAATTTGTTTTGTAAACAGTAGCAAAAAGGGCCACTACAAAGGCCCTGCTAAATAAGAAGGTCTTACTATGTTGCACAGGGAACTATATTCAATGTCTTGTAATAATCCATAATGGGAAATAATATGAAAAGAACACATACACACACACACACACACAGCCGATTCATTTTGTCATACTTCAGAAACTAACACAATATTATAAATCAACTATACTTTGATAAAATATAAAAACATTTTGATAAAAATATAAAAAGATGAAATAAAGGAAAAAGAGAAAAAAGGAGGTCACATAAAGCCATAAAAAACTCCTGCTATAAAAAGAGTTTTAACTTTTCACATCCAGGATCAAAACTGATCAATATATCCATTGAGGCCAAACAAGAATGGGAAAAAAAAATGTAGATACCAACTTCATCATGTTGAAAATGAATTAAAGACTCTGAATGAACTAGGGCAATTATCAATTTTCCCTATAGGATAAAGGAAATATGGATTGCATAAGAGAAGAAGTGGGATAAGTTTAGGAGTGTGAAAAGGAGGGAAGGAAAACATTTGTTACTGAAGATATTTATCAATGCACTTAATAATCATTTCTGATATAGTTGTCTGTTGAAATCTATTTCTAAATCTTCTCTGCATGGTTGTAGACCGTACAGTTTGCTTTGTCTCTGAACAGTGTCTCTAGGTGTTCTCACATTCTTTGTTTATTCAAAGCCCCTTCCAGCTCTACTCCTACAGTGGTAGGTGTCAAAAACCTCAGAGAGCTTGTGACAAGTAACCAACACCATCACCATTTCCCCTGGGTTTAACTTGGCTGTTGGGAAGCTCTTTCCGTGGCTAAATACATGTTTTCCTTCAGTCTAAGTAAGTGTTTTATTCAAACTGTCCTTGCTTTCTTAAATAGTTTACCTCCAAGAAGAATGAATCTCTTCCCTGTTTTATCTTGGTGCCCTGTGTCTACACAGGACCTAATTGTGACAAATTTAGATTGAGGGATGATCACCTCAAAGTGATAGCTACATGAAGCCTGCAGTAAATACTGTTGTTGCTGTTGACGCTTAGTCTCTAAGTTATGTCTGACTCTTTGACATCCCGTGAACTGTAGGCCACAAGGCTGCTCTGTCCATGGGATTTCTCAGACAAAAATACTAGAGTGGGTTGCCATTTTCCAGATCTTCCTGGTTCAAGGATCAAACCTGCATCTCTTGCATTTCCTGTATTGGCAGACATATTCTTTGCCACTGAGCCACCAGGGAAGTCCAATAAATCTGATCACACTCTAAAAAAATAGGAAATGTTTTGTAGATCTGAAATAATGGTGCTACTCTGGTTATCACCCAAGTTTATCTGCTTGTGACTAGTGAGTCCATCTGTCCTGGTAAGTCACTGAGAAGAATGGGTAAGAATGTCTTTCGCAAGTCTCCATGACTGTATAAACTGAGATTAAGTTGGGGCTTCCCTGGTGGTACAGTGGTTAAGAATCTGTCAGTTCAAGGGACACAAATCTGATCCATGGTTCGGGGAAACAACTAAGCCCGTGTGTCACAAGTACTGAAGCCCAGTCATCCTAGAGCCTGTACTCTGCAACAAAAGAAGCCAACGCAATGAGAAATCTGCACTCCTCAACAGGAGAGTGGCCCCTGTTCTCCACAACTAGAGAAAGCCTGCCCAGCAACAAAGATCCAGCTCAGCTCAAAAAAAATTTAAAAATAAATAATTAAAAAAACATTGAGATTAAGTCTTCAGGTTTTAAAAGAAGATTGGCTTTGGAAAAAAATGGTGTCAGCAGTATTATTCTGAGTGCTTACAATGACATAAATGCTTGTCTGATGTTTGGAGAACCCGTCTGTGAGATTAGGGGGTGGAGGCCCATTTAATTAGAAATAGGGAAACTACAGCTATCTTATGAAATTTTGACCCCGTTTGGGGTGTTGACGTTTTTGTCTGTCTCATCTTCCTCCCACTGTGCACGCTTTGATACTTACTGTTCAGGATTGACACAGGTCTCCTCACATCTTGCCCGAGGAAGCTGTGGGAAGGGAAATGCTCTCAGACAGGGAAATGGTCTCATGTGCTCCGCCCACCAGTCTGTAGGTCTCCCTCATGACTAGATTGAGGGATGATCACCTCAAAGTGATAGCTACATGAAGCCTGCAGTAAATACTGTTGTTGCTGTTGACGCTTAGTCTCTAAGTTATGTCTGACTCTTTGACATCCCGTGAACTGTAGGCCACAAGGCTGCTCTGTCCATGGGATTTCTCAGACAAAAATACTAGAGTGGGTTGCCATTTTCCAGATCTTCCTGGTTCAAGGATCAAACCTGCATCTCTTGCATTTCCTGTATTGGCAGACATATTCTTTGCCACTGAGCCACCAGGGAAGTCCAATAAATCTGATCACACTCTAAAAAAATAGGAAATGTTTTGTAGATCTGAAATAATGGTGCTACTCTGGTTATCACCCAAGTTTATCTGCTTGTGACTAGTGAGTCCATCTGTCCTGGTAAGTCACTGAGAAGAATGGGTAAGAATGTCTTTCGCAAGTCTCCATGACTGTATAAACTGAGATTAAGTTGGGGCTTCCCTGGTGGTACAGTGGTTAAGAATCTGTCAGTTCAAGGGACACAAATCTGATCCATGGTTCGGGGAAACAACTAAGCCCGTGTGTCACAAGTACTGAAGCCCAGTCATCCTAGAGCCTGTACTCTGCAACAAAAGAAGCCAACGCAATGAGAAATCTGCACTCCTCAACAGGAGAGTGGCCCCTGTTCTCCACAACTAGAGAAAGCCTGCCCAGCAACAAAGATCCAGCTCAGCTCAAAAAAAATTTAAAATAAATAATTAAAAAAACATTGAGATTAAGTCTTCAGGTTTTAAAAGAAGATTGGCTTTGGAAAAAAATGGTGTCAGCAGTATTATTCTGAGTGCTTACAATGACATAAATGCTTGTCTGATGTTTGGAGAACCCGTCTGTGAGATTAGGGGGTGGAGGCCCATTTAATTAGAAATAGGGAAACTACAGCTATCTTATGAAATTTTGACCCCGTTTGGGGTGTTGACGTTTTTGTCTGTCTCATCTTCCTCCCACTGTGCACGCTTTGATACTTACTGTTCAGGATTGACACAGGTCTCCTCACATCTTGCCCGAGGAAGCTGTGGGAAGGGAAATGCTCTCAGACAGGGAAATGGTCTCATGTGCTCCGCCCACCAGTCTGTAGGTCTCCCTCATGACTATGCTGTCCCGTCAGCTGGTGAGTGCAGGACAAACATGAGGACACGTTCACAGGGTCAGTCCTGGTCAGGACTGTTTTCATCACTCCTATGCCTGGTGTCTACTAAATTCAAAGTGGAAAAACCTGTTAGGGCAAATATTTACTCTGTGTTGTTTTTCTTTTCTGGTGGTGGGTTTGCATCACTGCCTTTGTGAATGAGAGGCAGTATTTGTATCAGTTTGTTCGTCCTAGAAACTTTCTGATCATTCCCTCAGATCCTTCAAATTCTCTCTCAGTTCCAAGTTGAACTGAACCTCTCTGCTCTTTTTTATTCCCTTTGTACATCAATAACTCCCAGCTATCCTTCAGTATAAAATAAAAAGTTAAGAAATCAACCCAGTGCCTTAGCGGTGGTGATTCTATATTTAATTCTACCTAGTACTACTTAAGATCCAAATAAAACATTTTGAAATACATCTTAAGAGTAGGCTAGATATGTCATTCCCTTGTTCAGAGCCAAATATTAAAAAATAAATAAGTAAGCCACCATACAAAAGAAGAAGGGGGGAAAGGAGGGGAAAATTATTTATTGAATAGCTACTCTCTGCCAGCCAGATTGCTAAGAATTTTTAAGATTTCATAGTATTTCATCCCAATAACGGTGCCATTGAGGACTTTACTTTGAAATGTTGAGGGTCTAAGGTGCGGAGGTTAAGTAATGTGACTAATTGCCCATACCTCCTGATTTGGTCAGAATTCTAAACAAACTCTGTCACATGAATAAACTACTGGAACCAGAGACAAATTTGCTCTAACTCCTTGACATAGCTGTCAGGTCCATTCTACTCCCAGGAAAGGAAACGTCCACCCCTTCTTCTATTGTGTATTTCAGTTGACTTTCTCCTTCAAGCCTCTCTAGGTAAGTCTTTCTAGATAACTATTCTAGAAACTGTTTCTCTCTTCCAGTAACTTGGATGATTTGATATTACAGGAAATCCACAATAAAGACCACAACATTTCTCTAAGAAGAGATGGAAATTTGTACTTATTGAGAATTGCTGGTGATGAGAGAGACCAGGGTGATACATAAACTCATGACATTAGGTGGAAAGGACTTATAAAAGGACTAACAGTTGACTTCTGCAGAAAATACTTGAGAAAGTCCTAGTTTCACTCAGGATGATGAAGTATGTGCTTCCTCAACCCATTCTCATGACTTTCGCTTTGCTTTCTTTATTAAAGATAAAGGAAAAAACAACTAAGGTGCTCAGTAGATAAAACATTCTTTTTCAGGCCTGTTGCAAAAAGAAAAGAAATGAGAAGAGAATAAAAGGGAAGGATAGGAAGGGAAGAGGAAGCAAAAAGAAAACACAAGAAAAAGATCTGGTTTCAGACATTCAATTAACTGGTATATAGGAAGCAAAATAGAAAGCACCCTTCCTGGTAGGAGCTGTTCATGAGTCAGAAATCAGTCCATTTCTGTTTCTTCTTAATAGATTTCATAGCTGAATAAGCTTCTCCCTGAAGAAAATTCTTCACTCCAATGACCCTTTCTCAACTAAAGAGTTACTTAGAATCTTCTGCTTCTTTGTGGAGAAAACCAAAAGGTCCAAATGGTTTTTAAAGAGATTTTTCTCCCTCTTATCTCTGATTTAGAGGCACCTAAACAGCTAGAGTGGTATGTGGAAAACACCATGTAGGGGAATTAAGTATTTAGTTAAAAAAATTTTTTTTTCAGTCAGGCCAAGCAGCTTGTGGGATCTGAGTTCCCCAACCAGGGTTCAAACCCATGCCCTCTGCAGTGGAAGTGCAGAGTTCTAATCACCAGATCACCAGGAAATTCCCAATAATTTGCTTGGAATTCTGAGGGCTAGGTAATAAGACGCTAAAAGAGTGAAATATACATAACAGATACTTTTAAATTGCCTTTGCTATCTTACTTACATTGTGTGCTTCTTTTCATTGATGCTGTTAGTCACAGGGCACTATGTAACTCTATAATACTCAGGGAACATCCCAGTTTCTTCTTTTCCCTACCATTCCTTTGGTTGTAAATATATGTGTCTTTTCCCCTCATTCATTTCCTCCATGATTATTCTGAAAGTTGACTTATCTGACAAATGAAACAGTCTTATTCCTGCATTTTCAGGACTCACCTGGATGAAATATACCAAGGCAGAGGCCATCAGGACTGGGGACTGCACTCCCATCTGGCTGGACTCCTGCTTCTTCAGATCAAGCACTGGACATCCGTTGCCGCCTTTCCGAACTCTGGGCCATGTCTGACTTCTTGACCTAGAGGACTTAAGGAGAGAAACTTGCCTCAGCAATTAGTTGATTTTTTCCTTCTCTCTCTCTCTCTCCTCTCACTCCCTGTGGTTGTTTTCTGTGGCTTTGCTCTCCTCTTTCATCCTAGCTTCTCTCTCTACTTCTGTCCCTGGGTTTAAGATCTCCACAGTTGCTTCCCTGTGCCTGCTTGTCTTCCATTCTGCTTCGAGTTCTTTCTAGATGCCTTTAACTTTCTCACACTGCCTCCAGAAGGAAAGACTTTCAGGTCTTCCTGAAATCAGCCCTATGATTTAAGTATGTTTCTAGGCAGTGGTGAGCAACTGGACTTGAAGGACGATCAAATAGTGGCCAAATAAATTATCTTATGCACCAGAAAGGACTAATATTCTTGGTCCTTCACCCAAGCCCTCCAGGGCGACTGTGGCTGGCTGAAAGTCACCCTGCAACCTCCATTCACTCCACTCTCCATGTGATTAGCCCTCCTCTCCTGCTCTTGGAAACCCTCCCTTTTCCTATGTTGATAATCAACTCTCCTGGTTCTGGGTCATTTATTTCTAGACACTGGAGTAAGGCTGAGAGGTTGCCAAATGAACTGGAAAGCTATAGCATCTTTAGAAAAGCAGGTTTGGAGATTAAAATTTCTGGATGTTGTCCATGAAATCTCCCTCCACACTGACTTCAATTCTTATTGAAATAGTTAAAAATTAAACAGGCATTTCTAAAACAAGATTCAAGATCTATATATAATCTCTCATACAATGTAAAGGCAGAACTAAAATAAGCACCCATGGAAAGGATATAAAATATTTATAAAGATACATCTCTACAGGGACAAATGAATGTTGTATAAATGATGTGTGCTTAGGCCAGTAATCTTTTAATATAAATTATTAAAAAGATTAAAAACAAACAATTTCATAGGAAAATTGAACATTTGTTTGCAGGAATTTATCTTCCTGAATATTCATTGGAAGGACTGATGCTGAAGCTGAAGCTCCAATATTTTGGCCACCTAATACCAAGAGACAACTCATTGGAAAAGGCCTTGGTGCTGGGAAAAATAGAAGGCAGAAGTAAAAGGGGACTGTGGAGGGCAAGATGGTTGGATGGCATCACTGACTCCATGGACATGAGTTTGAGCAAGCTCCAGGAGATGGTGACAGATGGGGAAGACTGGCCTGCTGCAGAGTTGGACATGACTGCGAAGACCATTGGGTGCAGGTGATTGTAAAATTCCTCATGCAGCATTGCAATGTAATATGCAAATGGAAGATATCAACTTAATTTTTTCTCTTAGCTGAGGAAATCAGATAGTGAGAGAAAAGCCTGTTATGATACTTGTGATCCAAAATCATTCGTTTCCAAAAATAAATGAGCACTACTTTTTTTTAATATTTCAGTGCTTTCCAAATTGAGGGCAAATAGTGCCAAATAAATTATCTTATGCACCAGAAAGGACTAATATTCTTGGTCCTTCACCCAAGCCCTCCAGGGCGACTGTGGCTGGCTGAAAGTCACCCTGCAACCTCCATTCACTCCACTCTCCATGTGATTAGCCCTCCTCTCCTGCTCTTGGAAACCCTCCCTTTTCCTATGTTGATAATCAACTCTCCTGGTTCTGGGTCATTTATTTCTAGACACTGGAGTAAGGCTGAGAGGTTGCCAAATGAACTGGAAAGCTATAGCATCTTTAGAAAAGCAGGTTTGGAGATTAAAATTTCTGGATGTTGTCCATGAAATCTCCCTCCACACTGACTTCAATTCTTATTGAAATAGTTAAAAATTAAACAGGCATTTCTAAAACAAGATTCAAGATCTATATATAATCTCTCATACAATGTAAAGGCAGAACTAAAATAAGCACCCATGGAAAGGATATAAAATATTTATAAAGATACATCTCTACAGGGACAAATGAATGTTGTATAAATGATGTGTGCTTAGGCCAGTAATCTTTTAATATAAATTATTAAAAAGATTAAAAACAAACAATTTCATAGGAAAATTGAACATTTGTTTGCAGGAATTTATCTTCCTGAATATTCATTGGAAGGACTGATGCTGAAGCTGAAGCTCCAATATTTTGGCCACCTAATACCAAGAGACAACTCATTGGAAAAGGCCTTGGTGCTGGGAAAAATAGAAGGCAGAAGTAAAAGGGGACTGTGGAGGGCAAGATGGTTGGATGGCATCACTGACTCCATGGACATGAGTTTGAGCAAGCTCCAGGAGATGGTGACAGATGGGGAAGACTGGCCTGCTGCAGAGTTGGACATGACTGCGAAGACCATTGGGTGCAGGTGATTGTAAAATTCCTCATGCAGCATTGCAATGTAATATGCAAATGGAAGATATCAACTTAATTTTTTCTCTTAGCTGAGGAAATCAGATAGTGAGAGAAAAGCCTGTTATGATACTTGTGATCCAAAATCATTCGTTTCCAAAAATAAATGAGCACTACTTTTTTTTTTTTTAATATTTCAGTGCTTTCCAAATTTTAGCAGAAAGGCTGATCAGTTAGGAAGTATCTTCCAGAACAAGGGGAGTGGAATTCTAATTTTGGCCCTCCACTAAATTAATATATAATTTCTTAAGTCTTCATTTTTCCTAAGGTGCTATTTCATAGAGAAAATACAATCAGAGACACAAAGCCATTTTGTCTAGAGAGTCACTAGCAGGCTAATCACATGGAGAGTGGGGTGAATGGAGGTTGCAGAGTGACTTTTCTATTCAGAGCTTCAGGTAGCATTAGTAAACTTGTCCTTCTTGTCAGAGAAACAGTGGGGCATCATGGCTAAGAATCCAGTTACATCACCTGGATGATGGAATACTTGGTCACTTATTAGCTGTGGGATCTTGGGCAAGCCATTACAGCTCTCTGTTGGTTCACTTTCATTCAATATAAAATGGGTAATAGTAATGATAATTTCTGTTGTTGGTTGTTTGGTTATTAAGCCGTGTCCGACTTTTTGCGACCCCATGGACTGCAGCACACCAGGCTTCCCTGTCCTTCATTTCCTTCTGGAGTTTGTTCAAACTCATGTCCATTGAGTCGATGATGTCACCCAACCATCTCATCCTCTGGCAGCCCCTTCTCCTCCTGCCCTCAATCTTTCCCAGAATCACAGTCTTTTCCCTAAAGAGTCAACTCTTTACATCAGGTGGCCAAAGTATTGGAGCTTCAGCATTAGTCCTTCCAAGGAATGTACAGGGTTGATTTCCTTGAGGACTGACTGCTTCGATCTCTTGCTATCCAAGGGTCTCCCAAGAGTCTTCTCCAGCACCACCATTCAAAAAAGCATCAGGTTACTTTGTACACTTATTGTGGCTCAGGTGGTAAAGAATCTTCCAGCAGTGGAGGAGACCCAGGTTTGATCCATGGGTCAGAAAGATCCCCTGGAGAAGGGAATGCCTACTCACTCCAGTATTCTTGCCTGAAGATTCCCCCGGACAGAGGAGCCTGGCAGGCTACACTTCATGGGGTCGCAGAGAGTTGGATAAGACTGAGCAACTAACAGCAACCTTTATATACTTGTAGAGATAAATATGTTAATGTGTATGAAATGCATATACTAACACTGGTATAAAAAATATTTTGTGAGTGTTAGCCAAGATTGTCTTGATTTTCACTCAGTTTTAACAATGAATTGTACTTTCAATATGCTGGATAACTGAGATCCACCTGCTTCTCATGTATATCATCCCCATGACCTTGCTTTAACTTTCCTAGGATTCCTGTTCTTGAATATTTCCCCTTGCTCTCCTGGCCCTCTTGTCTCTCAGTCATGCTGGCCATCACCTGCATGAACAGGTTTTCCTATTAATAGGACTTTTTCACCCCCATTGCACTTTGCTGCCTTGTGATTGCCATCATCCTTTTGACCTCCAGCTTCTTAACAAGTTAGAACAAATGGAATTCTGTTAATGACCTTCTTGTTACTTTTCTTAGAATTACTGCTGCTATTTCCCCTCCCACCACTGGGCTATTCCCAGGAGAAAGAGAACTTCTTGTTTATCTTAGTGGAAGTAATCACACTGTGTGGCAGTCCCTGTCAAACAATCCACGTAGGGACTGGGGTGAGAGGAAAGAGGATGCAAGTAGAAGACTGAAGAAGATCTGCTTTGGAAGGGCACCTGGCTGAGCCAGACAGGAATGATCTCATTACAACCCTACACAACCTTCTGGTTCCATTACACTCGTGAATCATTAGCTTGTACCCAGGTTGTTAAGGATGTGGAGTGGAACCAATAGAGGGGACTATACACCAGCCTTTCACCTATGCTTCAGGGAATTGTTACACAACACCTCTAACAAGTGGGGCTAAGCAATTTCTTACGTCTGCTTCCTTTGATTATTCTCTTTTTGACCTTGCTTCGGTCAGGGGACTCATTGTGGATTCCCTTCTTCTCTGTGCTTCAGTGAAACAGTTGTGACTGTGGTTGTTTAGTCGCTAAGCTGTGTATCTTTTGCAGCCCCAGGGACTTAAGCCTGCCAGACTCTTCTGTCCATGGCATTACCTAGGCAAGAGTACTGGAGTGGGGCTTCCCTGGTGGTCCAGTGGTTAGGGACACCGCCTTGCAGTTCAAGGGGCACCGGTTCAATCCCTGGCCTGGGGGGATCCCATGTGCCACGGAACAGCTGGACCGATGTGTCCAACTGCCAAGCCAAAGCTCTGGAGAGCATGCGCCCAGAGCCGTGCAGTGAGAGAGGCCACTGCAATGGGAGGCCCACACAGGCCAAAAAAGAACAAAGATGGATGAGAATGGATAAATGAAAGACCAATGGAAATGGCTAAAAAAGAGAAAAAAAAATAAAGAATACTGGAGTGGATTGCCATTTCCTCCTCCAGGGGATCTTCCCACCCAGGGATCGAACCCTTGTCTCCTGCATTGGCAGGTGGGGATTCCTTAGCACTGAGCCACCAGGGAAGCATTCAATGAAATAGAGGCTAAGGCTATGATTACTCTGAAGAATCAAGAGTGAGTTGTGAAAAGCTGAACAGTGGGTTACACCATAGCCATGGCTTCAAAAAATAGATATTGTGGCAGGAGAAACCAATTCTATCTTGCAACTACCACAAGCTCCAGCAGGAAGACATAGAATATAGTGTCTCTATTTTAAGAAACAAGATTGGAGCACTCAGAATTCAGTGGCAACTTCAGAGGCAACAGAAATCAGTGATAGGATTAGACTCAAGGAGACTGAACAAAACAGAAGGAGTAACCTTATCACAGGATACCATGTAACATGTTACTACAAATTATGTAAGCAGCGATGTAAAGCGACACACATTTATTATGTCACAGTATTTGTGACTCAGAAGTATGGGCACAGTTTAGTTGGAGCCTCTCCTTAGGGTCTCACTAGGCTGTGATCAGGTGTTTTCTGGGTTGTGTTCTCATCAAAAGGCTTAACTGGGAAAGAATGCATTTCTAAGCTCCCCTAGACAGAATTCATTTCTCTGTGGATGTAGGATTCATGTAAATTTGCTTCTTGAGATAGGCACAAGAACTTACGTAATCACATACATATGATCACGCACCTTACATCGCCTTTGCTTCATCCCAAGCCACAGGTTCCACCCATATTTAGGAAGAAGAGATTACACAGGGATAGTAAGAACCACTTGCAGGTCTGTCAAGTCTGCCCAGCTGTCTGCCACACAAAGATTGTAGAAATTATCCCCTTGGTTTTTCCAAAACACGAGAAGCTCAAAAGCCCCTCCATGAATCAATGGATAAACAAATGTGATATAGCAATGCAGTGGAATATTACTCAGCCTTCAAAAGGAAGGAGATTCTGGCACATACTACAACATTCTTGCTGCTGTGTCCATACTCTAGTTGTGGGTGATTCTGTGATTCCATGTACTGTAACTTGTCAGGCTCCTCTTCCCATGGGATTTCCCAGACAAGAGTACTGGAGTGGGTTGTCATTTCTTTCTCCAGGGGATTTTCCTGACACCGGATTGAAGCTGCATCTCTTGCATCTCCTGCATTGCAGGTGGATTCTTTACTCCTAGGCCATCTGGGAAGCCCATGTAATTACAATATTGGAAGAACCTTAAAGACATTATGCTAGGTAAAATTAGTCAAGAAAAGGACAAATATTGTGGGCTTCCACTTGTATGAGATACCTAGAATAATCACATCCATAAAGGCAGAAGGTAGGATGGTGGTTTCAGGAACTGAGAGGAGGAAGAAATGGGGAGTTGCATGAGTCAGGGTTTTCCAGGGAAATGAAACCAATAGAATTTGTAGGTATAGCTAAAGAGATTTATTATAAGAAATTGACTCATTCAATTACAGAGGCTGGCAACTCTAAATTTGTAGTGTGAGCTGGCAGGCTCAGGACCTAGAGATAGTAAGCAGCGATGTAAAGCGACACACATTTATTATGTCACAGTATTTGTGACTCAGAAGTATGGGCACAGTTTAGTTGGAGCCTCTCCTTAGGGTCTCACTAGGCTGTGATCAGGTGTTTTCTGGGTTGTGTTCTCATCAAAAGGCTTAACTGGGAAAGAATGCATTTCTAAGCTCCCCTAGACAGAATTCATTTCTCTGTGGATGTAGGATTCATGTAAATTTGCTTCTTGAGATAGGCACAAGAACTTACGTAATCACATACATATGATCACGCACCTTACATCGCCTTTGCTTCATCCCAAGCCACAGGTTCCACCCATATTTAGGAAGAAGAGATTGCACAGGGATAGTAAGAACCACTTGCAGGTCTGTCAAGTCTGCCCAGCTGTCTGCCACACAAAGATTGTAGAAATTATCCCCTTGGTTTTTCCAAAACACGAGAAGCTCAAAAGCCCCTCCATGAATCAATGGATAAACAAATGTGATATAGCAATGCAGTGGAATATTACTCAGCCTTCAAAAGGAAGGAGATTCTGGCACATACTACAACATTCTTGCTGCTGTGTCCATACTCTAGTTGTGGGTGATTCTGTGATTCCATGTACTGTAACTTGTCAGGCTCCTCTTCCCATGGGATTTCCCAGACAAGAGTACTGGAGTGGGTTGTCATTTCTTTCTCCAGGGGATTTTCCTGACACCGGATTGAAGCTGCATCTCTTGCATCTCCTGCATTGCAGGTGGATTCTTTACTCCTAGGCCATCTGGGAAGCCCATGTAATTACAATATTGGAAGAACCTTAAAGACATTATGCTAGGTAAAATTAGTCAAGAAAAGGACAAATATTGTGGGCTTCCACTTGTATGAGATACCTAGAATAATCACATCCATAAAGGCAGAAGGTAGGATGGTGGTTTCAGGAACTGAGAGGAGGAAGAAATGGGGAGTTGCATGAGTCAGGGTTTTCCAGGGAAATGAAACCAATAGAATTTGTAGGTATAGCTAAAGAGATTTATTATAAGAAATTGACTCATTCAATTACAGAGGCTGGCAACTCTAAATTTGTAGTGTGAGCTGGCAGGCTCAGGACCTAGGATAGTCAATGGTGCAGTTCCAGGCCAAAGGCCATCTCCTGGAGAATATTTTCTTTTTTTGAGGAAGGCCAGTCTTTTGTTCTATTCAGGCTTTCAACTGATTGGTTGAAAACTCACTCACATGGAGAAAAACCTGCTTTACCCTACTGATTAAAATGGTAATCTCATCCAAAAACACTCTTGTAGAAACACTCAGAAGTATATTGGACCAAATATCAGGGTATGCTGTTACCCAGTCACGTTGACACATAAAATCGATCATCATAGGAGTCATTGTTTAAAGGATACTAAGTTTCAGTTAGAGAAGATGAAAACTCTGGAGATGGATAATTGCACAGCAATGTGACTGTGTTGAATGTCAGGAAATTGTACACCTAAAAATGGCTAAAATGGCAAAAATGTTATGTTATGTAACTTTCATCTCAACAAAAAAGAGGAACCCACTTATTTCTAATGGGTATGAATAGCAGAGGGCAAAAAAATGGTCATATTGAGGGACTACATCATCCAGAAGACGGTGACTGGTTTAGCTTTCACACTGTCCATGTTATGGCACATCCATGTGAGCTCCGTGTCCCTTTTTGAAGGGACATCACGAAGAGGTTTGAAGGACTTCTCTGGCAGTCCTGTGATTGAGATTCTATGCTCCTAGTTGGGGAGCTAAGATCCTACAAGCTGCCAGGTGCTGCCAAAAATAAAAACAAATAATAAGAAAAGGTCTGAGGGTGACCTTGCTGTGGGTATTCTTTACCACACACCATGTTTAAAGTCTAGGCCATCTGGGAAGCCCATGTAATTACAATATTGGAAGAACCTTAAAGACATTATGCTAGGTAAAATTAGTCAAGAAAAGGACAAATATTGTGGGCTTCCACTTGTATGAGATACCTAGAATAATCACATCCATAAAGGCAGAAGGTAGGATGGTGGTTTCAGGAACTGAGAGGAGGAAGAAATGGGGAGTTGCATGAGTCAGGGTTTTCCAGGGAAATGAAACCAATAGAATTTGTAGGTATAGCTAAAGAGATTTATTATAAGAAATTGACTCATTCAATTACAGAGGCTGGCAACTCTAAATTTGTAGTGTGAGCTGGCAGGCTCAGGACCTAGGATAGTCAATGGTGCAGTTCCAGGCCAAAGGCCATCTCCTGGAGAATATTTTCTTTTTTTGAGGAAGGCCAGTCTTTTGTTCTATTCAGGCTTTCAACTGATTGGTTGAAAACTCACTCACATGGAGAAAAACCTGCTTTACCCTACTGATTAAAATGGTAATCTCATCCAAAAACACTCTTGTAGAAACACTCAGAAGTATATTGGACCAAATATCAGGGTATGCTGTTACCCAGTCACGTTGACACATAAAATCGATCATCATAGGAGTCATTGTTTAAAGGATACTAAGTTTCAGTTAGAGAAGATGAAAACTCTGGAGATGGATAATTGCACAGCAATGTGACTGTGTTGAATGTCAGGAAATTGTACACCTAAAATGGCTAAAATGGAAAAAATGTTATGTTATGTAACTTTCATCTCAACAAAAAAGAGGAACCCACTTATTTCTAATGGGTATGAATAGCAGAGGGCAAAAAAATGGTCATATTGAGGGACTACATCATCCAGAAGATGGTGACTGGTTTAGCTTTCACACTGTCCATGTTATGGCACATCCATGTGAGCTCCGTGTCCCTTTTTGAAGGGACATCACGAAGAGGTTTGAAGGACTTCTCTGGCAGTCCTGTGATTGAGATTCTATGCTCCTAGTTGGGGAGCTAAGATCCTACAAGCTGCCAGGTGCTGCCAAAAATAAAAACAAATAATAAGAAAAGGTCTGAGGGTGACCTTGCTGTGGGTATTCTTTACCACACACCATGTTTAAAGTCTTCTATGAAATCAATAGTCTGTCTTGGTGATCTGGAAAGTCCCTCACTGAATCCTTTGAAAGAGATTCATACTGCATGTATAAAACCACTTAGAAGAAGTCACCTGTGTCTTTTGTGATCTAGTATAATTGAAAGAACAGTGAACTAACTTTTTGTCTAGTATCAGATATAAAAGAGATCTTCAGTAAACAACTTAATTTGGGGAAGGAGTCTTTAGGTTCACTTTCTGAAAATAATAGAATTGAGATAGATTTTCCTTAAATTTCTTTGTCGTTTAGAAAACTAGTTTATGCTGGTGATGTCTTCATAGTTAAGAACCTCATGTGTTAACTGTAAACTGTTCGTAGAAAATAGCAATTTATTTGGTATGCCAGGTAGTAGAAAAGAATGAGGTTTTCTTAATATAAGTCAATCAGTCCTTACTTTCCAAGGGCTTATAGTTTAATTTCAGAGATGGAATAACACGAATGGAGTTGAAAATCAACACAATGCATATTAGAGTACATAAAATTAGGGGAGATAAACAGATTGATGGTGACAATCCAACCTGTAGATGTTGAGAGGATTTTTTAAAAGAGAAAGGAAAGAATTATTTTTGAAGGAAGTACAGGATTTGCTGAGCTCTGCAGCAAGTGCTAGACTGCCTAGGGAGAGTCCTGTGAGTGTTGACCCAAAGGACAAGGGATGATTATGCTTTCCTGGGTCTCACGAGGGAAGTGTGGAGGTGAAGATCAGAAATCTGAGAGATCTAGATCAATCTTAGGCCTTCTGTAAGGAATGGAGTTCTTTTTGGTCTTGTGTCTTTCTTTAGGTATTTTAACTACATGCTCCCTAAGACGCTTTTTCCCTGGACAACCCATAAGGATGACACTCATAAGAAACACGTCATGTCCATCTCCTCCACAAGGGCACCTGTACGTCTCATCTTAATCCCCTGAAATACTGATGGCTCTGAAATAGCTGTGTCCCTGTGGGAAATGATAAGGTTTCCACTTCACTACGGTGCCCTTTCAATATTTAATAATCATCATTAAAACAATTTCCTGAGATTCTATTTATGTGAACGTCATTGTGGCAAAAGCAGAAAATGTGAGACTTACGAAAACACCCTCATATAGAGACAGTCCACTACAGTGAAATAAACATGTATGGATACTGGAATACAATAGCCTGGTCTAAAGGCACACTCTTCTATAGATTTTACCTGACTTATCCTTTTAAATTTCAGTTTTCTTATCTGAAGCCTCAGTAAAAATCCTCTCCTCTAATGCTCAGGCAAAATACAATTTTTCCTTTCATAAATTACTTAGTGAAATATCCTGAAACACTACCAGAGTCACCACTTTCCCCTCCTGCAATACACATATCTCAAGAATTTGCATCAGCCAACTTCCCAATATGAAGCAAAGCCTCTCCTTCCTCCTACCAATGATTGAGTCATCCCACTAGATAGCAGTAGCTATTTAATCGCTCCAGCAGGAGCTCACAGACTTTTACTTTGTAGAAGTCCTCAACGGCTTCACTCTCTTTCTTATTTAGACATGACTGTTGATGACCTCAAGAGCAAGAGTATGAAAGATGAACTTGATCAGAAGCCAAGTGGCGGAAAGCTAAAGGTACGAGGCGGGTGATTGTGTACAGGGACAGAATTAGTTTAGACAAATAAAGTAACTGAATATAGGATTGGAAAACTGCAACACCTGAATGTGGGAAATTATTAAAGAGTAACATTTGCTTAAAGAAATGCTGATCTCTGCAGCAAGTGCTAGACTGCCTAGGGAGAGTCCTGTGAGTGTTGACCCAAAGGACAAGGGATGATTATGCTTTCCTGGGTCTCACGAGGGAAGTGTGGAGGTGAAGATCAGAAATCTGAGAGATCTAGATCAATCTTAGGCCTTCTGTAAGGAATGGAGTTCTTTTTGGTCTTGTGTCTTTCTTTAGGTATTTTAACTACATGCTCCCTAAGACGCTTTTTCCCTGGACAACCCATAAGGATGACACTCATAAGAAACACGTCATGTCCATCTCCTCCACAAGGGCACCTGTACGTCTCATCTTAATCCCCTGAAATACTGATGGCTCTGAAATAGCTGTGTCCCTGTGGGAAATGATAAGGTTTCCACTTCACTACGGTGCCCTTTCAATATTTAATAATCATCATTAAAACAATTTCCTGAGATTCTATTTATGTTAACGTCATTGTGGCAAAAGCAGAAAATGTGAGACTTACGAAAACACCCTCATATAGAGACAGTCCACTACAGTGAAATAAACATGTATGGATACTGGAATACAATAGCCTGGTCTAAAGGCACACTCTTCTATAGATTTTACCTGACTTATCCTTTTAAATTTCAGTTTTCTTATCTGAAGCCTCAGTAAAAATCCTCTCCTCTAATGCTCAGGCAAAATACAATTTTTCCTTTCATAAATTACTTAGTGAAATATCCTGAAACACTACCAGAGTCACCACTTTCCCCTCCTGCAATACACATATCTCAAGAATTTGCATCAGCCAACTTCCCAATATGAAGCAAAGCCTCTCCTTCCTCCTACCAATGATTGAGTCATCCCACTAGATAGCAGTAGCTATTTAATCGCTCCAGCAGGAGCTCACAGACTTTTACTTTGTAGAAGTCCTCAACGGCTTCACTCTCTTTCTTATTTAGACATGACTGTTGATGACCTCAAGAGCAAGAGTATGAAAGATGAACTTGATCAGAAGCCAAGTGGCGGGAAAGCTAAAGGTACGAGGGGCGGGTGATTGTGTACAGGGACAGAATTAGTTTAGACAAATAAAGTAACTGAATATAGGATTGGAAAACTGCAACACCTGAATGTGGGAAATTATTAAAGAGTAACATTTGCTTAAAGAAATAACATTTACTTAAAGAAAAACAAGTCAGATAGAATGGTGGTTCATGAAGATGAGGTGAATAAACTAACTTGGTATGAATGACGATGTGGTAGAGGGTGAGGATAACTCTTATTGAGCGTTGCCTACAGGCTATTTCCTAGGATATTCACTTCATATGAATTATTTCTCTAAATCTCTTCACCTTGAGGTGACTATTATGATCTCTTTCTACAGAGGACTAACTGGTGATCAGGAGGATTAACTAAATTACCCAGTTTTTTGAGGCTATTAAGTAATAGAGTTAAGACTGAGCTATAATATGGGAGGAATAGTAAACGGAGTGAAATGTTGATTGAAAGATTTGAACAGATATTTGCCCAAAGTTAGGGCTGGACAACTATTTGCAAAGCACATAATTATCTTAACTTCCTTTCTATCACCTTGCCACACACATTCCAGGAACTTAAAAACTCTTGAATCAGTGAATGAACCATATTCCTTCCTGTCAAAATTTCTGTTTTGTTTGGATCATTTGTAGAGTGCTTTTGGCACTTGAGAACTCAGTGAATATATGAATACCTGACCACTGATGAATTTGGATCATTATACATTCACACTGAAACTTCTGTGATGTGATGGTCCAGGTCATGTAGCTACTGACAATTGGATTAAAAATCTCTGCTTGGATCTTAATATCTGTGTAATCTTAGGCAAATCACTGAACTGTCAGTTTTCTTATTTGCATATACAGGATAGTATTTTCAGTGCCTTATTTGTTTATCTTACAAGGTGAGGAGTCCAAAACCATTATTTGAAATGTTTTCCTGCTGAACCAGTAATATCTGTGTTTTTTATATAGTGGTGAACCTCATATTCATATATCTGAGAGCTACATGGTTTGTTTTTATAATAATGGGGCAATTTTTTTCTTGTAATGAGAATACTATAGCTTGTATGAACGTAGGATATGGTGTTGATATGAATCAGGTGAATATAGGAATTTCATTCCTATTTTTCTTTGGTCAATAACCCTGGTTCAAGATGTATTTATCTTTAGTGAAAGAAAAACTGAATAGAACAAAATTATGTGTTAGTTCTTTGAAGCATTTTCAGTTGTTTAACTGACAAAAGTCTTTACTTGATGCCTGATATTTGTTTATCATGTGTTACCTATAACTCTGTGTGTGTGTGTGTGTGTGTGTGTGTGTGTGTGTGTATGCGCAGGGTACGTGGATGTGTGAGCTTGCACAGACATACACACTCATGGTCTATACTAAAAACATCAGGCTCTCTGCCTTGTGGAGGAAGTTGATCCAACCAAGCTGCACTGAGAGTTTCTTGACTCATTGTGGGGAGACTAGACCAAGTTTCAGCTTTAGAGTCAGATACATGGAGAATTCCCTGGTGATCTAGTGATTAGGATTCTGTTCTTCTAATGCCATGGGCATGACTTTGGTCCCTGGGTAGGGAAGTTGCAAAGCACAAGGCCAAAGAGAAAAAAAAAAGGAACTTGACTAGAATCAGATCCTTGGAGTCAAATATCTGATATTAAATCCTTGCTCCTAAATTTCATGCATTGTGTGACCATGGGTAAATTACTTAAAGTCTCTAGCTGTCCCTATTTTTCACCTATGAATGTGGATAGTTGTAGAGTGCTTTTGGCACTTGAGAACTCAGTGAAATATATACCTGCCACTGATGAATTTGGATCATTATACATTCACACTGAAACTTCTGTGATGTGATGGTCCAGGTCATGTAGCTACTGACAATTGGATTAAAAATCTCTGCTTGGATCTTAATATCTGTGTAATCTTAGGCAAATCACTGAACTGTCAGTTTTCTTATTTGCATATACAGGATAGTATTTTCAGTGCCTTATTTGTTTATCTTACAAGGTGAGGAGTCCAAAACCATTATTTGAAATGTTTTCCTGCTGAACCAGTAATATCTGTGTTTTTTATATAGTGGTGAACCTCATATTCATATATCTGAGAGCTACATGGTTTGTTTTTATAATAATGGGGCAATTTTTTTCTTGTAATGAGAATACTATAGCTTGTATGAACGTAGGATATGGTGTTGATATGAATCAGGTGAATATAGGAATTTCATTCCTATTTTTCTTTGGTCAATAACCCTGGTTCAAGATGTATTTATCTTTAGTGAAAGAAAAACTGAATAGAACAAAATTATGTGTTAGTTCTTTGAAGCATTTTCAGTTGTTTAACTGACAAAAGTCTTTACTTGATGCCTGATATTTGTTTATCATGTGTTACCTATAACTCTGTGTGTGTGTGTGTGTGTGTGTGTGTGTGTGTGTGTGTGCGGGGTACGTGGATGTGTGAGCTTGCACAGACATACACACTCATGGTCTATACTAAAAACATCAGGCTCTCTGCCTTGTGGAGGAAGTTGATCCAACCAAGCTGCACTGAGAGTTTCTTGACTCATTGTGGGGAGACTAGACCAAGTTTCAGCTTTAGAGTCAGATACATGGAGAATTCCCTGGTGATCTAGTGATTAGGATTCTGTTCTTCTAATGCCATGGGCATGACTTTGGTCCCTGGGTAGGGAAGTTGCAAAGCACAAGGCCAAAGAGAAAAAAAAAAGGAACTTGACTAGAATCAGATCCTTGGAGTCAAATATCTGATATTAAATCCTTGCTCCTAAATTTCATGCATTGTGTGACCATGGGTAAATTACTTAAAGTCTCTAGCTGTCCCTATTTTTCACCTATGAATGTGGATAGTGAATTTGAAGAGCCATTGGAAAGACTAGAGATAAGTAATTCAAAATGTCAGGTACAGCCTAGATCTAAAGAATAGTTCGATTGCTTACCTCCGTCATTTTTGTCCTTCTCTATCACTCTAGGTCTTGGTTTTGTTTCCTCTTGGAGGTGGTACCCTGCTGCTGTGACTCTAGGAGTCCTTTGTTTGGGATTACTGGTGACCATAATATTGCTGATACTGCGATGTAAGTGCCAAAGCAGGGAAAGAATGGAGAAAACACAAGTGAGGGCTTATAAACATGGCTTGCTGGCTAGTCTCATAACAACTGTAAACGACCTTGATTTAGATACATCTGAGGCAAACGGTTTTTAGGAGCAAGTGGGAAGATGAATGAGCACATTGTGCTCTTCCCTCAAATAGATTGGGGCGTGGAATGAAGATTATGGATAGTAGGCTCTTGTTTGACTTTTGTTTTCATACCTTCATGGATAGAGTCCATTGAAATCCCAACATAATGAGGAAGAGCATAATCTGAAGTTACTCATCCACAAGATCACCCAAGGGACCCAAAGCAAAAAACAAACAAACAAAAAACCAACCAAACAAGCAAACAAAAAACAAACAAAAAAACCCCTTCCTTTAGTTTACACTGAGTTTTAATATAGATGATTAAATACCAATTTAAAGAACTCAGAAGCACAGTCTTCATAAATAAAATCTTTAAAATAAAACATTCTTCAAATTTATAATATGGCCACATAGGGAAGAGGGGATGTCAAAAGGAAAAGAAATGAAAGAAAGATGAAAGTGGTCAAGAAGGAAATAAAATGGTGCTGATCATATGTCTAATCTGCCTGTGTATTTAGGTGATAGATCTGAGCGATTTGGGCACTCTGGAATCCTAGAATCCAGGTTATTGAGGACTTTGAAGTGTTCATTTGTTCCTCAATTACTGTGTAAGGTCACAAACCACTTATTTTTTCAATCTACGAATCCTTTCAATCTATGAATCCTCTCCTAATGGCGTGAGAGAAGAGCCCTTGACTCAGTAGTGGTCATTGGAAGAGTCTTCCTCTGAGCATCTGACCACTTTGCAGCAGGGTCAAGCTTGGCTTTCAAGCTGACAGATCTACTTTGTACTGAAACATCAAACTTCTACATCAAGCGTATAGAACCGAGACATTGGACCCTTAACATATGCTGTCTGCCTGTTTCACAACCTTCCTTTCATCTCCACCCTTCTTAAAAAAATAATAATAATTTAAAAAAACTTAATAAACTAAAACTGAAAAAAGAAATGTTTTCAGATTCTTGTGACACCAGCTTAAAATAATCTTATGGAAGGTTTCTCAAAAACAGGGTGTCACTTTTTAAGTAAAATCAGGAAGTGTGGAAGGGTAGTGAGAGGGCAGGGCAATTAAGAAACAGTAGAGTAAATCATTAATCACAAGTCCTACTAATAGTCAATGAGTGTGATTGGGGTCTGCCTATGTTAGACTGTCTACAGTTTATTTATTTGTGCCACTGATAAATGACTTAACCTGCGACTTCTCTTAACTTGTAGTTCTCAATACCTTCATGGATAGAGTCCATTGAAATCCCAACATAATGAGGAAGAGCATAATCTGAAGTTACTCATCCACAAGATCACCCAAGGGACCCAAAGCAAAAAACAAACAAACAAACAAACAAAAAACCAACCAAACAAGCAAACAAAAAACAAACAAAAAAACCCCTTCCTTTAGTTTACACTGAGTTTTAATATAGATGATTAAATACCAATTTAAAGAACTCAGAAGCACAGTCTTCATAAATAAAATCTTTAAAATAAAACATTCTTCAAATTTATAATATGGCCACATAGGGAAGAGGGGATGTCAAAAGGAAAAGAAATGAAAGAAAGATGAAAGTGGTCAAGAAGGAAATAAAATGGTGCTGATCATATGTCTAATCTGCCTGTGTATTTAGGTGATAGATCTGAGCGATTTGGGCACTCTGGAATCCTAGAATCCAGGTTATTGAGGACTTTGAAGTGTTCATTTGTTCCTCAATTACTGTGTAAGGTCACAAACCACTTATTTTTTCAATCTACGAATCCTTTCAATCTATGAATCCTCTCCTAATGGCGTGAGAGAAGAGCCCTTGACTCAGTAGTGGTCATTGGAAGAGTCTTCCTCTGAGCATCTGACCACTTTGCAGCAGGGTCAAGCTTGGCTTTCAAGCTGACAGATCTACTTTGTACTGAAACATCAAACTTCTACATCAAGCGTATAGAACCGAGACATTGGACCCTTAACATATGCTGTCTGCCTGTTTCACAACCTTCCTTTCATCTCCACCCTTCTTAAAAAAAAGTAATAATTTAAAAAAACTTAATAAACTAAAACTGAAAAAAGAAATGTTTTCAGATTCTTGTGACACCAGCTTAAAATAATCTTATGGAAGGTTTCTCAAAAACAGGGTGTCACTTTTTAAGTAAAATCAGGAAGTGTGGAAGGGTAGTGAGAGGGCAGGGCAATTAAGAAACAGTAGAGTAAATCATTAATCACAAGTCCTACTAATAGTCAATGAGTGTGATTGGGGTCTGCCTATGTTAGACTGTCTACAGTTTATTTATTTGTGCCACTGATAAATGACTTAACCTGCGACTTCTCTTAACTTGTAGTTCTCAAGAACAAGTAAACTCCTGTTTGTTTTTTTTTTTAAATCACAAGGATCTGAGTCAATTCCCAACATTAAAGAATACATACTGGGGACTTACCTGGTGGTTCATTGGCTAAGACTCTGTGCTCCCAATGCACGGAACCTGGGTTCTATCCCTGGTCAGGAACTAGATCCCGTATGCCACAACAAAGACCTGGTGCAGCCAAATAAATATTATTTTAAAAAATACATATTGCAGAAATATCAAATAACTTCCAAATCTGTAGTTTCTGAGTTAATCTGGGCCACTTTATCTGTTGTCATAATAGATGCCTTGATTCAGCTCTTTAATTTCCTCCAGAGGAGGAATTTTTTTTTTTTGAATTTTTATTTTACTTTTTACTTTTACAGAGTTTTGTTGTTTACAGATATGTATGATCCCAGATTAGTCATATGTATATCCCGCCCCATCCCACCCCTCCAGTCTGTCGCTCAATGACCCTGTAGGATCCCCTTTTCTCATAGTGCAATGACAATAGCTATTTTTTTCACATATGACAGTATAGGTTTTCAGGAGGAATTTTTATTGGAGATTAGAAATGGAGTCCTAATTTGGTTCTGATTTAGTATCCCAGGTGTCTGATCTCCTAAAGCAACAGCAAGCAAACCTTACTCACCAGGAAGATATCCTGGAGGGACAGATTTTAGCGCAGCGCCAATCAGAAAATGCTTCCCAGGAGACACAAAGGGAACTCAAGGAAATAATAGAAACCCTCGCGCACAAGTTGGATGAGAAATCCAAGAAACTAGCTGAACTTCATCGCCAGAACCTGAACCTCCAAGACGCTCTGAAAGAGGCAGCAAACTCTTCAGGTATGATGACAAGAGGAGTCAAGAGAGACAACAGAAGCTTATCTGTAAATCTTAACCTTTTTTTTTTGAAATGTCTCTAGGCACAAAATGTCATATCCATAAATGTCTCAGTTTTGGTTCAAGTTCTACACCCGAAGTCTCCTAATTTTTGTCATCCTACTCTATCCTAGGGTAAATTCTGGAGATCATCTGATTCAGTTTACCAAACTTTTTGATGGGTTTAAGCTTTCTTTCCTCACAAGAGCCTGCTCTCTTTTTTAAAAATTCTAGTTTTGAGATTTTTCTGGAAGAACTCTCCCATCTCTTTGTACAGATTCTCATCTCTTTCCATTCCAATATATCTTAATAGTTGATTTCTTTTGCTAAGGGGTCTTCTTTGTCCCAGGGACTCCTACTTCTTCATTAGCTTTTTTTCTATGGGACTGTTTCTTAAAGTGTACTACATCAATATAAATTGAACCCATTTATGGCTTGTAATTGTTAGGTAAATACTTCAATCAGACAAAGATGTGAGTGACCTCAGTGCATAGAAGAGTTGAGTTGATCTCAGCTGACTAAGTGAACTCAGAACTTAGGAGGCAGGTAGAAATAGTAGCATTTGTAACAAAGATAGAGTAATGTGAACTCTGATCATGTTACAGAAGTAATCTGTAGTTACTACAGCATGTGATTAAATAACGTATGTGCTTTTAGTCATGGGGAGTATTAGAAAGTGTGAAATGGTGTCACTTTTAATAGTATGTTGTTTTCTTGGCAATGTGCATTAGGACTTTATTCTTGACATTAGTACCTAACTGCCACTAATAAATGGAAATTTCTCCAACCTCTTGCTTGTACAGCTCACAATCCCCAACCATGTGATTTTGTTGAGTAAAGGTTATATAATAACAGTTTATAGATACCCATCCATTTATTTTATAAATACGAACATTGAAACCCAGGTAAGTTAAGTGATAATAATAATGATATGTAGTTTCATATAAGCTTTTGTGGTTTGCAAATGCCTTCAGTATGTATGTGCTTAGTCGTGTCTAACAGTTTTCAACCCCATGGGCTGTATGTAGCCCGCTAGGTTCCTCTGTCCATGAGATTTTCCAGGAAAGAATAACTGGCTTGGATTTCCATTTCCTAATCTAGGGGATCTTCCCAACCGAGGGAACAAACGCATGTCTGCTGCATTGGCAGGTGGATTCTTTACCTCTGCACCACCCAGGAAGCCCTCAGTATGTATAGGATTATTTAAATTTCCAAAATCAGCAGAAATTTTTTAGGTTTTAGCAAGGGATTTAGCAAGGGTTGAATACATATTGAATCTCTTTAAAGAAAGAGCTGCTGAGGAAATAAAACCATCTCCAAGAAGGCTTAAAGGAAGGAAGCTAATATATCAAGGACAGGAATGCTTACATAAGCAGACAGAGCTGCATACCGAAAATGGTTTATTTCACAGGTGGGGCTGTAAACTAGTCTTGTTTTTATCAGTCGTATGGGATTAAAACTATGTCAGGACTGTTCAGAATCATCTCCTGAAGGTGCCAAGAGCAGACAACTAATCAAAAAAACTGGGTGATATGTCCTCTGCTGGCAGACATACCAAGTAAGGTGTTCCATTCCTTGACAGTGTCAGATGAAGGCCAGTTAGTACAAATGCCAAATAAAGTCCTGTCTTTCATCAAACAGCTTTAAGAAGATTCTCAAAAAGCAATAATAAAATACCATGCAGCAAAACATATGCCAATTTTCTCAAGTTTGAGATAAGTTTTATCTTTCTTACTGACAAGTCTGTGATTCTTCCTAAAAGTATGAAGAAGGTGAGATGCTGAGAATTTTGCACATGTGGTTTGCTTGAGGTCAGCCAGCTAGAAAGATGCAGTGCCTTCAAAGTAACAGACTTGATATTTTAGCACCGGAATTAGTGGTGGTTCTCCACCTTACGTGTACAAAATCATCACTCAAGTAGCTTGTTAGAAGTGGCAAGCTCCAGATTCACCTCAAAACCCTGTCTCAAAATGTTTGATGAGCACCAAGAAATGTTTCCTCAATTCATTCAAACTCAGGAGTTTTTGAGAGGTAATGTGATAATAGTAATTAAACACACAGATGCTGGCTTTAAACTGACTGTGTTCAAATGCTCATTTTCTCTGTCCTTCAAATGATGAACATGAAACAAACTTACACATACACTTGTTATGAGGATTAAATGAGCCAATACATAAAAATCACTGCCAACCGTTTTTGACACCCTGCCAGTTTTTGTATTTGTTAAATAAAAAATAATAATGAAAAGAAAGACAGGTAGTTTGAATGTCACATTATGAAATTGTGCTTTTCACTTTTTCATGATGTGGAAAACCTGCCTAGACTTTTCTTCTAGTTCAAGTAGATCAATGTACTCTTTCCTTTGACGTAGTAAGACAGGACTATGCAAATTAAGAAGCTTGCATTCTTTGCTTCCAACCTGGTGTTATGTAAGTCCCCTCTCAATCTTTCTCA
The DNA here is from genome assembly GCA_022376925.1 of Tragulus kanchil. Lineage (NCBI taxonomy): Eukaryota > Metazoa > Chordata > Mammalia > Artiodactyla > Tragulidae > Tragulus > Tragulus kanchil. The sequence continues at coordinate 279,503,858 of JAIOJX010000004.1, forward strand.
TTCTATCTTTTTCCCTTGGTAGTTCAGTGCCCATCTATTTTGTCTTCTCTGATAAAGACTATTCTTATGAAATTATTTGATGACTTTACATCAAAAGTGAAATTAAAATGTTGCCTTTCTCAAGGATTTGAGTTTTATAGTTTTCATCACAGTGAAAACAAAGGGCTTTGTTCTCTAGTAGATTCCTCTGGAAAGGGAGATGGCAACCCATTCCAGTATTCTTGTGTGGGGAGTCCCATGGACAGAGGAGCCTGGAGGACTGTAGTCTATGAGGTCTAAAAGAATCAGACATGAATTGGTAACCAAACAGCAAGAGAGATTCCAAGTACCAGTTAACACACAGAAGAGATGGTGATATTAGTAATGAAGAATGGAAGAGAGGGGGCGGTAGAGAAGAGGGTGAGGGGAAGCAGGAGGAAGAGGGAAAAGAGGGGGAAGAATTGTGGGCTGTTTAAAGTATGTAGACACATAGACACTGTCATATTTTTGCCTATTGCCTAAGCCTTGAGTTGAGTTTTTGGACTTCCTGTGAATTTTGCTGCTGAAAACTTCTCCCTACCTTTTGAAATCTTGAAATGGAGGTGCTCACAAGTAGCTGTAAGTTAAGAATTTCAGCTCACAAGTAGCTTGTTAGAAGTGGCACCTCAAAACCCTGTCTCAAAATGTTTGATGAGCACCAAGAAATGTTTCCTCAATTCATTCAAACTCAGGAGTTTTTGAGAGGTAATGTGATAATAGTAATTAAACACACAGATGCTGGCTTTAAACTGACTGTGTTCAAATGCTCATTTTCTCTGTCCTTCAAATGATGAACATGAAACAAACTTACACATACACTTGTTATGAGGATTAAATGAGCCAATACATAAAAATCACTGCCAACCGTTTTTGACACCCTGCCAGTTTTTGTATTTGTTAAATAAAAAATAATAATGAAAAGAAAGACAGGTAGTTTGAATGTCACATTATGAAATTGTGCTTTTCACTTTTTCATGATGTGGAAAACCTGCCTAGACTTTTCTTCTAGTTCAAGTAGATCAATGTACTCTTTCCTTTGACGTAGTAAGACAGGACTATGCAAATTAAGAAGCTTGCATTCTTTGCTTCCAACCTGGTGTTATGTAAGTCCCCTCTCAATCTTTCTCATTCTATCTTTTTCCCTTGGTAGTTCAGTGCCCATCTATTTTGTCTTCTCTGATAAAGACTATTCTTATGAAATTATTTGATGACTTTACATCAAAAGTGAAATTAAAATGTTGCCTTTCTCAAGGATTTGAGTTTTATAGTTTTCATCACAGTGAAAACAAAGGGCTTTGTTCTCTAGTAGATTCCTCTGGAAAGGGAGATGGCAACCCATTCCAGTATTCTTGTGTGGGGAGTCCCATGGACAGAGGAGCCTGGAGGACTGTAGTCTATGAGGTCTAAAAGAATCAGACATGAATTGGTAACCAAACAGCAAGAGAGATTCCAAGTACCAGTTAACACACAGAAGAGATGGTGATATTAGTAATGAAGAATGGAAGAGAGGGGGCGGTAGAGAAGAGGGTGAGGGGAAGCAGGAGGAAGAGGGAAAAGAGGGGGAAGAATTGTGGGCTGTTTAAAGTATGTAGACACATAGACACTGTCATATTTTTGCCTATTGCCTAAGCCTTGAGTTGAGTTTTTGGACTTCCTGTGAATTTTGCTGCTGAAAACTTCTCCCTACCTTTTGAAATCTTGTTGAAATGGAGGTGCTCACTTTGTCTCAATATACCATTCTCCCTAGAGCAACTCTGTCCAAAAGAAATGCCATGTGTGCCTCACATGCAACATTAAAGTTTTTATTGTTCTGTAAAATGTTACAGAAAAAACTTGAACAAACTTTTTGGCCAAACCAATCGTAAGCACATAAAAAATGCACATAAAGAAACACATTGAAATAATTTTAGTGACATATTTTACTTCATCCAGCATACCTGAAATATTATTGGAGCACTGATCATATAAATATTACTCATGGGATATTTTACAGTTTTTCTTTTCATACTAAGGTTTCAAAATTAAGTGTATTTTATACATACTGTACATTTCAATGCAGATGAGCCACAATTCAAGTCCCCAAATCCACCCAGGGCTACACACCCAGAATTAGGAAGCACATTATTTAAGCCTAAATTCATTATTCAAAGACTCAAGGTTTTAAAATATATAAGCATACCTTTTTAATAGCAGAATAGCTATTAATATTCATCCCCTCTCACTTCCATAATTTCAAACATAATTTAAAAAATAGATCAGATTCTAAAATTACATCCCAGCTCAAGCCTTGCTTTTTTAGAGGCTCACTTTTTAATTTGGTTTTCTAAAATCAGAATGCTTCATTTTCTCAAAAAAAAGGAGAAATAAAGACTCTAGGCTATTTAGGTAGTGGCAGTCTGGGTGTAATTCTGATTAAGAAGAAATGATATGTATGCGAGAGTACTGGGAGGTAAATTGAGTTAAGAATTGTAGAAATATTATTTTTTTTCTCAGACATAGCCTTGATTAGGTCTGTTACACTTCCTAGGTCCTTGTCCCCAAGACTGGCTCTGGCATGAAGAACACTGTTACCAATTTTCCTCTGGCCCATTTAATTGGGAGAAAAGCCAGGAGAACTGCTTGTCTTTGGATGCCCACTTGTTGAAGATTAATAGCACAGGTGAATTGGTGAGTGTTTAACAGACGTGCGTTGGGCTGGAATATTGGCTTACAGAAATAGGGCAGGGGAACACTTGCTGGAGAATCTGGTTTTTGGCAAATGCCATGTGTGCCTCAACCCATTGAAATCTTGTTGAAATGGAGGTGCTCACTTTGTCTCAATATACCATTCTCCCTAGAGCAACTCTATCCAAAAGAAATGCCATGTGTGCCTCACATGCAACATTAAAGTTTTTATTGTTCTGTAAAATGTTACAGAAAAAACTTGAACAAACTTTTTGGCCAAACCAATCGTAAGCACATAAAAAATGCACATAAAGAAACACATTGAAATAATTTTAGTGACATATTTTACTTCATCCAGCATACCTGAAATATTATTGGAGCACTGATCATATAAATATTACTCATGGGATATTTTACAGTTTTTCTTTTCATACTAAGGTTTCAAAATTAAGTGTATTTTATACATACTGTACATTTCAATGCAGATGAGCCACAATTCAAGTCCCCAAATCCACCCAGGGCTACACACCCAGAATTAGGAAGCACATTATTTAAGCCTAAATTCATTATTCAAAGACTCAAGGTTTTAAAATATATAAGCATACCTTTTTAATAGCAGAATAGCTATTAATATTCATCCCCTCTCACTTCCATAATTTCAAACATAATTTAAAAAATAGATCAGATTCTAAAATTACATCCCAGCTCAAGCCTTGCTTTTTTAGAGGCTCACTTTTTAATTTGGTTTTCTAAAATCAGAATGCTTCATTTTCTCAAAAAAAAGGAGAAATAAAGACTCTAGGCTATTTAGGTAGTGGCAGTCTGGGTGTAATTCTGATTAAGAAGAAATGATATGTATGCGAGAGTACTGGGAGGTAAATTGAGTTAAGAATTGTAGAAATATTATTTTTTTTCTCAGACATAGCCTTGATTAGGTCTGTTACACTTCCTAGGTCCTTGTCCCCAAGACTGGCTCTGGCATGAAGAACACTGTTACCAATTTTCCTCTGGCCCATTTAATTGGGAGAAAAGCCAGGAGAACTGCTTGTCTTTGGATGCCCACTTGTTGAAGATTAATAGCACAGGTGAATTGGTGAGTGTTTAACAGACGTGCGTTGGGCTGGAATATTGGCTTACAGGGAAATAGATCTGGTTTTGTGTCTCAGTGGAGGAACACTTGCTGGAGAATCAGAATAGGCACCTGCTTTCTAGCCTTCTGTGGCCACTTTTTGCATGTATGACCTTGGATGAACAGGTTACTAAGTACCTCTAGGCTCCAGTAGACATCTCTGTAAAGCCACTGAGAGGATGTCAAGGCTCTCTTTGGGTTCCTTCCTTTGGTGACTCTAACCTAAAAAGTTCACATCGACTCATTCATCATCACAGAAATGATCCTCCCCACAGGAATTCATCCAGCAAGCAATTGTCCATTCCAGTTTCCCCTTCTGGATGGGGCTGTCACTGAGGAAACCCAACTATTCATGGCTCTGGGAAGACGGTTCTCCTTGGAAGCCCCACTTGTAAGTTTCCTGTTCTTTTTTAGTTTTATTTATTTCTCTTTTTGACTGTACTGTGTCTTTGTTAGCCTGTCTGCACAGGCTTTCTCTAGTTGTGGCGAGCAGTGGCCACTTGTCTTCATTGTGGTTTGTGGGTTTCTCACTGCAGACTTCTCTGTTGCTGGGCAGGGCTCTAGGCACACGGGCTTCAGTGGTTGCAGCTCTCGGACTCTTAGAGCACAGGCTCCATAGTTGTGGCCCACAGGCTTCATTGCTCTTCGGCATGCAGGATGTTCCCAGACCAGGGATCAAACCCATGTTCCCTGCACTGGTGGGTGGATTCTTATCCACTGAATCACCAGGGAAGTTTCTATTCTTTAGTGAAATGTGACATTACTGCTATATTCCATACAATGTCCTCTTCTTGCTGGAATGAAGCTTGGGGAATTTCTGAATCTCTCTCTCCAGCTCTCTCATACAAGGACTTGCCCGTTTATGCATTCAGACCTTGTAAGTTATCCTGCTCACATTTATTACTGACTTGAAGTTTTAAGACAAGGCTAAGTGCCTGGCACAAGGTGGCACTAAATGTATTTATTTATTTATTTTTTCCCCACTTGCAGGTTTAGAATCCAGGGAGCTGTTTCTCAGATGTATCCTTCAGGTACCTGTGCATATATTCAAAGGGGAGCTATATTTGCTGAAAACTGCATTTTAACTGCATTCAGTATATGTCAGAAGAAAGCAAATCTATTGAGAGCCCAGTGAATTTCCAGAATCTGGAAGAAAAGGAGGAGAAGACTTTTGGATTCTCTTCTGGACTTTAAGCTACACTTTATCACTTAGGTGTAAACCACAAGAGCCCTGAGAACTGTCTGCTCCTACCAGAGACTGGCGCCCAACTGCCTGTCCCCTTGATAGCATAAGTTTTAATTCTCTGTGTATATAATTTTCTTCACGTAGCTTGTCCCAAACCTCACCCCCAGACTTCAGTGAAGTGGATTTTCTTGTTTCTATTGTTTCTAAAAATTTGTTGCCTAACTCAGGGTGACAACATTTTTCTAATTTTTCTCCTGTGCCTTCTTCTAAATGTTTTGTAGTTTCAGATTTGACATGGAAATCTAGAACTTATTTTAGGTTAATTTGTAAGTTACATATGGATGTATGGAAGTTCTTTTTTTTTTTTATGTGTGGATATTCAGTAGTTTTTGCAACACTGGCTGAAAAGACTTCACTACACTACTTTTGCACTTTTGTCAATTATCCATACATGCCTGGGTCTATGTCTGGACTTTTCTGTTCCATTTATCTGTTTGTATAGCCTTTACTTACAACATCACCATGATATTTTGATTTCTAGGGTTTATAATTTATCCTGAATGCACATGGTGGTAGTTCTTCCATGTTCTTTTTAAGAATTGTTCGGCTAATCTATGTTTTTGTATTTCTGTCTTAAATTGGCTTCTCAATTTCTAAAAAAAAAAGAAAAGAAAACTTTTGAAATTTTGAATTGTACTGAATCTATACATAAATTGGAAAATTGAATTTTTAAAAAATATTGATTTGTTCAACTCATGAAAAAGTTGTATCTCTCTGTTTAGGTATCCCTTATATTTTTATGCTTTGTAATGTTCTTTGTATAGATGTTGTTAGATTATCATCAGGTATGTTTTTTTATGCTACTGTAGATGGTATTATTATCATTTGTAGTTTTTACTTCCAAAATCCTCTGCTAATATGTAGAATTACAATAAAGACTTTTTGGATTAATATTATATCCTGAAACCTTAATAAGCTCAATTATTTCTTCTGGTAAATTTGTGTGTGTGTGTGTGTGTGTGTGTGGATTTCGTTGGATTTTCTGCATATATAATCACGCTATTTGCAAATAAAAATACTTTTATTTTTTCCTTTCTGGATGGTTTCTTTTTATTTTCCTTATCTGATTTCAAAAACTAGAACCTCCAGTAAAATACTGAATAAGAAATATGAGGGGGCCTATGCTTATTTGGTTCTTGATCTTGGGACTAAGTTGTTCAGTGTTATACCATTAAATATGGTGTTAACTGTGCATTTTTCACAGGTGAGTACCCAGTTTGAGGAACTCTGCTTTTGTTCCTGCACTACTGAGAGGCTTTATTAGGAATAGATTGATCTGTCTAATACTTTTACTACATCTATTAATATGATCATATAACTTTTCTCTTTTTTTACCATGGCAAACTACACTGTATAATTATAGAAGGGTAAGCCATCTCTGGATTCTTGGGATTAAAATTATTCTGGAGTTAAAAATTATCATTTTAATATATCACCAAATTTTAGATCCACCAAAGTTTGGCTTAGGATTTTTGCAACTATGTTTATGAAGGATACTGATACACAATTTGTTTTCACGTAATGGCTTCGTCAGGTTTGGGCTTCAGAAAAGTGCTTCTTTATGCCAATCTTGGGGAAGATTTTGTGTAAAATTAGTACTATTTGTTCATTCAGTATTTGAAATAATTCACCATTGAAATCATCTGGGCAAAAGGGTTTTCTTTGTTTTATAAGATTTTTAACTACTTTTATTATTTTTTAAACTACTTTTAAATAGTCTGTTTCTTTAATAGATTCAGTGTCATTCAAATGATTTATTCTTGAATGAGTTTTAGTGGTTGATGTCTCTCAAGGAATTTGTCCTTTTCATCTAAGTTGGTTTTTATTTATTTATTTTTTAGCCTAACGTTTTTCCTTATATTTTCTTATTATTTTAATGTCTCTAGAGTCCATAGTGAAGATACTTCTCTTATTTTTGACATTGTTTATTTGTGTCTTCCCTTTTTTGACAAAATAATAAGTCAGTTTGGCTCTATAAGGTTTGCTTTGAAATCTACTTGAATGAAATTAATACAGGTATGCCCGTTTTTCTTTGATTAGTGTAAATCTTGTGTATTTTTTCCCTTCCTTTACTTTTTAATTATGCATTTATTTTTGGTTGCACTGGGTCTTTGCTTTTAATCTACTTTTTGTTTTTATATTTAGAGTATTTTTTTTTAAAGATTTATTTATTTATTTATTTTGGGCAGGGGTCGGGCTGGGGAGGGGGAGGAGCAGGTGGGCCACTTCTATTGGTCTTTCGTTTCTCTGCGTTCATCTGTCTTTGTTCTTTGGCTCCTGTGGGCCATTGCGGTGGCGTCTGTCGCTGCAGAGCGTCGGCTCTGGGCGCATGCACTCCAGAGCTCCAGCTCAGTAATTGGACACATCAGTCCAGCAGCTCCGCGGCACGTTATGGGTTTTTATTTAATTTTTGATCATATAACTTTTCTCTTTTTACATGGCAAACTACACTGTATAATTATAGAAGGGTAAGCCATCTCTGGATTCTTGGGATTAAAATTATTCTGGAGTTAAAAATTATCATTTTAATATATCACCAAATTTTAGATCCACCAAAGTTTGGCTTAGGATTTTTGCAACTATGTTTATGAAGGATACTGATACACAATTTGTTTTCACGTAATGGCTTCGTCAGGTTTGGGCTTCAGAAAAGTGCTTCTTTATGCCAATCTTGGGGAAGATTTTGTGTAAAATTAGTACTATTTGTTCATTCAGTATTTGAAATAATTCACCATTGAAATCATCTGGGCAAAAGGGTTTTCTTTGTTTTATAAGATTTTTAACTACTTTTATTATTTTTTAAACTACTTTTAAATAGTCTGTTTCTTTAATAGATTCAGTGTCATTCAAATGATTTATTCTTGAATGAGTTTTAGTGGTTGATGTCTCTCAAGGAATTTGTCCTTTTCATCTAAGTTGGTTTTTATTTATTTATTTTTTAGCCTAACGTTTTTCCTTATATTTTCTTATTATTTTAATGTCTCTAGAGTCCATAGTGAAGATACTTCTCTTATTTTTGACATTGTTTATTTGTGTCTTCCCTTTTTTGACAAAATAATAAGTCAGTTTGGCTCTATAAGGTTTGCTTTGAAATCTACTTGAATGAAATTAATACAGGTATGCCCGTTTTTCTTTGATTAGTGTAAATCTTGTGTATTTTTTCCCTTCCTTTACTTTTTAATTATGCATTTATTTTTGGTTGCACTGGGTCTTTGCTTTTAATCTACTTTTTGTTTTTATATTTAGAGTATTTTTTTTTAAAGATTTATTTATTTATTTATTTTGGGCAGGGGTCGGGCTGGGGAGGGAGAGGAGCAGGTGGGCCACTTCTATTGGTCTTTCGTTTCTCTGCGTTCATCTGTCTTTGTTCTTTGGCTCCTGTGGGCCATTGCGGTGGCGTCTGTCGCTGCAGAGCGTCGGCTCTGGGCGCATGCACTCCAGAGCTCCAGCTCGGTAATTGGACACATCAGTCCAGCAGCTCCGCGGCACGTGGGATCTTCCCAGGCCAGGGCTCGAACCGGCGCCTCTTGCGCTGCAAGGCGGTGTCCTTACCCACTGGACCACCGGGGGAAGCCCGAGTATGTTTCTTTTATGTGACAGATAATTGAATCTTGCTGCTTTGTATAATTTGGCAATTTCTGTCTTTTGTTTGTATGTTTAAACCATTGCATTTCTTGTGACTTGGATGTAATTAGATTTAATTCTATCAGCTCATATTTGTTTCCTTTCTCCCTTTCTTTGCTTTCTTCTGTATCAATTATATATTGCTTACTATCCCATTTTATCTTCCTGGTGGCATATTACCCATTTTATCTTCCTGATGGCTATTAATATTACTCTTTGTTTTGTTATTTTAGTAGTTGTTTCAGGATTTATATACACATTGTGACTTATTGCAATCTATCTTGAAGTGACAGGGCTTCCCTGGTGGCTCAGTGGTAAAAGAATTCTCCTGCCAGTGCAGGAGATGCAAATTGTATCCCTGAGTCGGGAAGATCCCCAAGAGAAGAAAACAGCAACCCACTCCAGAATTCCTGCCCGGAAAATTCTGTGGACAGAGGAGCCTCAGGAGCTACAGTCCATGGAGTCCTAAAGAATGAAACAAGATGAGAACTGAGCATGTATGCCTTCACTTGAAGTAACATTATACAACTTCATGTGTATGAATCGTCTAGAAATAGAACCTTAAGACAGTATTCTTCTGTGTCTTTTCGCCCAGCCTTCACACTAATGTTGCCGTACATTTTATTTTCATTTCTCTAAAACCATATTTTTATATCTATATAAACACCAAAATGGATAGTTATCATTTTTGCTTAAATAGTATTTCATTTTTTAGCGACATCTAAACAATAAGCAAAAAAAAAACCTTACATATTTACTCATGTAGTGACTATTTCAGGTGCTCTTTTTATTTTTAGATCCACATGGCATCCTGAATATTTTTATTTTTCTTGAAGAACTTTTATTATTTCCTGTAGTGATGATTTCTGCCATACATCAACATGAATATGCCATAGGTATGCATATTTCCCTTCCCTCTGAAACTTCCTCTCACCTCCCTCCCCATCCCACCTCTCTATGTTGTCACAGAGCACTGGCCTTGGGTACCGGTGTCCTTGTATAGCTTCATGGTCAGCCTTCTGTACCCTCTGGTCCAAATGTGAATTGTGTGGTATTACAATATACGTCTAGTGAAAAAAAAATCCATGTGTTTGTGGATCCATGCGTTTCAAATCTGTATCATTAAAGGATCTACTGCACAACTGACTTTTGATGTTAAATTAAGTCAAAGCTAATAATTATTTTTTTGTTCCTGTACATACTCCTGAGTTTTATTGTGGAGTAATTTAAGTTACATAGACACAGTAAGATGTTTCTGGGTATTGATTTTATGATGATCAGGCAGTACCAAAAAATTTGTCAGTCTAGGGTTAATTACTCTCCATTATAAAGGAAGTATTTTCTGTGTATCCTACACAACAATCCATGAGCTGCGATCCTGTCTGGTCTTGCTGTTGGGAAAGGGCACTGTTGCCTGCCCCCTGTGAACTGGGGCAGTATTTCCTTTGTTTAATCATTTTTTAATTTAAATTTAAAATTTTTTTGTGGGGGGATCTCTTTTATTCTTTTTTTTTTTTTTTTTTGGTGAGGGGTGGGTTCGGGAGGCAGGGGGACAGGCAGGCCACTTCTATTGGTCTTTCATTTATCTATTTTCACCCATCTTTTTTCTTTGGCCTGTGTGGGCCTCCCATTGCAATGGCCTCTGTTGTCGCAGAGCACCGTCTCTGGGCTCATGCGCTCTAGAGCTCCGGCTTGGTAATTGGACACATTGGTCCGGCCAAAAGTTCCGTGGAACGTGGGATCTTCCCAGGTCAGGGATCGAACCGGTGCCCCTTGCACTGCAAGGCAGTGTCCTTACCCACTGGACCACCAGGGAAGCCCTGTTCAATCGTTTTTTAAATTATTCATGTATTTTTGGTTGCTGTGTCTTCCTTGCTGTGCACAGGCTTCATCTAGTTGTGGCCAGCAAGGGCTACTTTTCATTGTGGTGGGTGGGTTTCTCACTGCAGAGGCTTCTCTTGTTTCAGAGTATAAGCTCTAGATGCACAGTTTTCAGTAGTTGGTGGTGCACCAACCCAGCTGCTCCTTGACATGTGGAATCTTCCAGAATCAGGGATCAAACCTGCGTTCACTGCATTGACAGGCGGATTTCCATCTACTGTACCACTAAGGAAGACTTTTTTTGTTAATTTTTGATGATTCTTTCTCCCATCCCTCTGGTAATTCTTTCACATCATGCTCTGATCTGTAGAGGATCACATCTCTGGGGGTTCTCTCTCTGTGTAGCTTTCCTTTCTCTTGCACTTTCCTTTGAACTCTTGCTGCCTTTGTCTTTCTCAATTCAGGGGTTTTCCAGTAATCCCCTCTGTTCCCCTTTTCCTTGTGTGTGACCAGCAAACTATAAACACCATAAGCTGGGGAAGTCCTGGTGCTCACTGTTTGTTTTTATCTCCCATAGATCACGATTCTTCTTTGTCATTTGATAGCCAACGGTTTGAAAACTGCTGACTCATGCATTTTATCTGCTTTGTTTGATTCAATGGAGTTGGAAGGTAAATCCTGTTGTCGACTGAAAAAAATTGTGCGATCTGAGAGCTGTGAGTTAAGTTTTATTTAGGGCAACATGAGGACTATAACCCAGGAGACTGCATTTCAGAAAGTTCTGAGAAACTGCTCCAAAGAGGTAGGGGGAAGATCAGTGTTCTGGATGATTTTAGTGAATAGGAATGTGTGCAGCCAGTACACGCATTGGCAGGGGGTTGCTGCTTATCATAAAGAACAGGTGTCACCATTAATGATTGTACTGCTTTTTTAGATACTAGGAGATGCAAAAAGTGGGCTCATAATATCTCCTGAAAATATTCAGCTATCTAAAGACCTGTTCTGCCACTTTCTCTCAAAACAAAGAGTGCCTTCTTCTGGATCTCCACCCTGAACTCCGTTCAGAGGGTGTTGAAGGTCAGCAGCTGCAGTGACTCATGACTTAAACCTCGTAGAGGTAGATGGCAAGTACCAATTTGTAGTTGGCACAGTCTTTGTTATTCCACTTGGCTTTAAGCAAACGTCCAAGAGAAGGATTCTGTCAGTAGGGAGTTTTGTGTCTCCTTCTGTTGGAGTTACTGATATCTTTGAATGGAAACATGTTGAGCTGAAAGGATCCTTGGATGGGGTGGGGGTTGATGATGGAATATCTGGTCAAGATTGGAAGATGGATTTCTCGCCTCTGTGTCTGGCACAGAAATCTCAAAACTGATGACAGAGCTGTCTTCTTTAGCCAAGCTGACAGGGCTTATGAGTCACTGTTCAGTCACTACTACTATTTCTGTCTCCAGTTCTTCCAGACGTTGGCAATTTGTCTTCCTAAACTTTAGTTTGGGAGGAAATTGCCCTACTCTGCTCTATCTTGGGGACAGGTCTCTCAATTTATATACTGCTTCTCGATCCCAAACACATCCATATCTTGTCTTTGTTATTATTTCAATCAGGGCTACAACTGCAGCCTTGTCTTGAAGCCTATTTATGTATGCTCTGAGAGTTAAGACTGTTTTTCACATTTTTAAAGCAATATTAAAATAAATATGTTAAACACACACACACACACACACACACACACACAAAACAAATATGTTATGTGGCAGCCTGGATGGGAGGGGCGTTTGACAGAGAATGGATACGTGTATGTGTATTGCTGAGTCTCTTTGCTGTTCCCCTGAAACTACTACATCGTTTGTTAATCAGCTATGTGCTAAGTCACTCCAGTTGTGTCCAACTCTTTATGACCCTATGGGCTGTAGCCCGCCAGGCTCCTCTGTCTATGGGACTCCAGGCAAGAATACTGAACTGGGTTGCCATGCCCTTCTCCAGGTAATCAGCTAACCCTAGGACAAAACAAAGGATTTCAACAACCAATCAAAAAACAAATACGGAGCAGAGACTGTAAGTTATCCACAGAGTATGAAATATTTATTCTCTCATCCTTTGTGGAAAAGGTTTACTGACCCATGATGTTAATAATGTACTGTTTATGCCATGTTTATTTCTCACTAAAGGAACGCACTCTGAATTTGGACTATCTGATTTTGATTTGATTTCAAATTCCAGTTTTTGACACTTTGTTATCTAAGGAAATTTACTTAGCATCTTCATTAGCTTGATTTCCTTAACTAAAAGATAGGAGAAATACCAACAGCTCATAAATCCTCATGTTACATCTAGTAGTTCATGGAAACATATGAACTTAATGGGATAATGTTTATACAGTAACTCTCACTGCCTATGATTTGGTTAGAGTTCAAGGAATGCTAGCTATTTACACCATTAGCTGCTTTTTTTATCCCCCCTGTCTTTGTAGGGTCCTATAAACGTTTCTGGTAGAGTTTCTTAATCTCATACAGTAAATTGACCAAATAATTCTAAGCAATGTTTGTTGAAATAGTGTCCTATGGATTGTCTCTTGACTTGGCACTTGTTTCCTGAACCATAATGATATTGTCTAGTATTTCCTCAGTTTCTTCTTTGTAGAGATTTTTTGAGTTTGTACCCCCTTTTCCATATCTTGTCTTTGTTATTATTTCAATCAGGGCTACAACTGCAGCCTTGTCTTGAAGCCTATTTATGTATGCTCTGAGAGTTAAGACTGTTTTTCACATTTTTAAAGCAATATTAAAATAAATATGTTAAACACACACACACACACACACACACACACACACACAAAACAAATATGTTATGTGGCAGCCTGGATGGGAGGGGCGTTTGACAGAGAATGGATACGTGTATGTGTATTGCTGAGTCTCTTTGCTGTTCCCCTGAAACTACTACATCGTTTGTTAATCAGCTATGTGCTAAGTCACTCCAGTTGTGTCCAACTCTTTATGACCCTATGGGCTGTAGCCCGCCAGGCTCCTCTGTCTATGGGACTCCAGGCAAGAATACTGAACTGGGTTGCCATGCCCTTCTCCAGGTAATCAGCTAACCCTAGGACAAAACAAAGGATTTCAACAACCAATCAAAAAACAAATACGGAGCAGAGACTGTAAGTTATCCACAGAGTATGAAATATTTATTCTCTCATCCTTTGTGGAAAAGGTTTACTGACCCATGATGTTAATAATGTACTGTTTATGCCATGTTTATTTCTCACTAAAGGCACTCTGAATTTGGACTATCTGATTTTGATTTGATTTCAAATTCCAGTTTTTGACACTTTGTTATCTAAGGAAATTTACTTAGCATCTTCATTAGCTTGATTTCCTTAACTAAAAGATAGGAGAAATACCAACAGCTCATAAATCCTCATGTTACATCTAGTAGTTCATGGAAACATATGAACTTAATGGGATAATGTTTATACAGTAACTCTCACTGCCTATGATTTGGTTAGAGTTCAAGGAATGCTAGCTATTTACACCATTAGCTGCTTTTTTTATCCCCCCTGTCTTTGTAGGGTCCTATAAACGTTTCTGGTAGAGTTTCTTAATCTCATACAGTAAATTGACCAAATAATTCTAAGCAATGTTTGTTGAAATAGTGTCCTATGGATTGTCTCTTGACTTGGCACTTGTTTCCTGAACCATAATGATATTGTCTAGTATTTCCTCAGTTTCTTCTTTGTAGAGATTTTTTGAGTTTGTTGGCGTTTGTAGGGCCTTTGTGTCAATGGGGATAGATGGCATATAAGTGAATATTATTTCAAATATTGAATTACCTTAGAGTATTTGACAGCATTAGAGTATTCTGGTTTGGAAAGATGAGAAGAATATGTATGCTTTCCTGACTTTATTGTTCAAGTATTTAAATTTCAACAAGTAAAATAAGAAACCTTAAATATTTAATCTTGGGACTTTCCTGACATGGCTAAGACTCCACACTCCAGTGCAGGTTTGACCCTAGTCAGGGAACTAGATCCCGTGTGCTACAACTAAGACCAGGCACAGCCAAGTAATTAAATACATATTAAAAAAAAAAAAACCCTAATCTTTATACCTCATGTCTCTAAATGTATCTTTTTGGCACCCGTGTTTACTTCCAAAATCCTGTCAACCTCTGCCCCTCCATGATCAGTCATCTTCCTTCCAGTGAGTTGGGTGTGTTAGTCATTCAGTCCTGTCTGACTCTATATGAGCCCATTGACTATAGCCCACCAGGCCTCCTGCCCATGGAATTCTCCAGAGTGCTGGAGTGGGCTGCTATTCCCCTCTCCAGGGGATCTTCCCAAGCCAGGAATCGAACCCAAGTTTGCACATTGCAGGCAGATTCTTTACCATCTGAGCCATCAGGGAAGCCTCATTCCAGTGACAGGCAAGGTATTAATCTGTGAAGCAAGTAAGTGATAAACGAGAAAGTTAATGAACCACTCATTTCCTGGGAGCAAATTTTAGAAATGAGAGAGAAGTACATGATCCTAAACATATGCACCATTGGGAAAACTCATAATTTTGTTAGAGTATTAGGTATTTGATTTGTAGCTGGACCATAAGAAAATCTCAGTGACTTTGAAAATCATTAAACTGACTGTTTGTAGGACCTATTTAAACTTAATGGTCTATGTTACATTCCAGTGAACATACCTCTTTTCTATTTTTTATTCCATCAAGAGCACACAACTGATAGATAATTTATAATTTTCCTTTCAGAGAATATAAATACTTTCAGTTTACTAAAGCATCCTATAAGACTGACAGCAGGAATCTACCTGACTATATTCATAAACATCAAACCATCTGTGTTTGGTAAACTCTTCTAGCATATGCTTCTATAGCACTAAGTCTTTTATTTATTTATAGTAAACCCCAAACATTAAAAAAAATTAAGTGAACAACTTCTTCTCAATATTATGCCCATCTTATTAAGCATGTGGAAATGAAGTAGGATGACTCATAGGTAATTTTAAAATACCTGCTTATATACCTTGGTGATCTAAATATCAGGATAATAGGATCAGGCCATTTTACTTTCTTCAAGTTATTCTAATTTATTGTGACAAAGAGACATGAATTAGAATTTTTTCTCACTTTATTCATTTAACAACTTTCACTCAAATGTCTTCTTTCTTCAGTGCTAACAGAGAGAGCAGGCAATAATTAATATAGAGAAAGCAGGATTCTCAGGATGCTTACAGTCTACATACATAAAATTTTATTCATTCTTTTAATATGTGAAGCACTACTCTAGATGCGGATATTTTTAGTGAGCAAGACAAGATTCCTGCTCTTCAGGGACTTATAACACATTGACAGAAACTGAGAATTAATGTACAATACACATATCTGTACATTAATTGAATTAATTGAAGCCCCAATGCTTTGGCCACCTGATGGGAAGAGATGACTCATTGGAAAAGATCCTGAAGTTTAACAATTGAAACAAGCAAATTTCAAACATCTCATCTTGGGACTTATTGTTGTGACTAGGACTCAGTGCTCCCAAATGCAGGGGGCCCAGGTTTCATCCCTAGTCAAGGAACTAGATCCTGTGACCTAGGAAAAATAGAAGGCGAAAGGAGAAGGGGATGACAGAGGACATGATGGTTTTATGGTATCACTGACTCAATGGACATGAGTTTGAGCAAGCTCCAGGAATTGGTGAAGGACACGGAAGCCTGGCATGCTGCAGTCCATGGGGTTGCAGAGTCAGACACGACTGAATGACTGAACTGAACTGAACTGAAATTTATCTGGTAATTATTGAAGGAATTCAATGAATGCTCACTATACGCTAACCAGCAATAGCCATAACATCTTTCAGCAGGCTGAAAATCACATTTTTATTAATATTATGAGTCAGATGCAGCCTGCAGAAACTTTTCAATTTCACTCACAAGTGAATAAAACATTAACTTCCTCTAACTTACCTTGAAATGCATAGTAGAAAGCAGCAGAGGGCACCATCACCTCATTCACTCCTGCCTGATTTTGCTAAATCTTTTTGATTCATATTGACTCAGCTCACATCACACACCACAGGACATCCATTTTCACTTTTTAGTTACCCTATATCTCTTATATTCACCACCTTGGTGATCTAAATATCAGGATAATAGGATCAGGCCATTTTACTTTCTTCAAGTTATTCTAATTTATTGTGACAAAGAGACATGAATTAGAATTTTTTCTCACTTTATTCATTTAACAACTTTCACTCAAATGTCTTCTTTCTTCAGTGCTAACAGAGAGAGCAGGCAATAATTAATATAGAGAAAGCAGGATTCTCAGGATGCTTACAGTCTACATACATAAAATTTTATTCATTCTTTTAATATGTGAAGCACTACTCTAGATGCGGATATTTTTAGTGAGCAAGACAAGATTCCTGCTCTTCAGGGACTTATAACACATTGACAGAAACTGAGAATTAATGTACAATACACATATCTGTACATTAATTGAATTAATTGAAGCCCCAATGCTTTGGCCACCTGATGGGAAGAGATGACTCATTGGAAAAGATCCTGAAGTTTAACAATTGAAACAAGCAAATTTCAAACATCTCATCTTGGGACTTATTGTTGTGACTAGGACTCAGTGCTCCCAAATGCAGGGGGCCCAGGTTTCATCCCTAGTCAAGGAACTAGATCCTGTGACCTAGGAAAAATAGAAGGCGAAAGGAGAAGGGGATGACAGAGGACATGATGGTTTTATGGTATCACTGACTCAATGGACATGAGTTTGAGCAAGCTCCAGGAATTGGTGAAGGACACGGAAGCCTGGCATGCTGCAGTCCATGGGGTTGCAGAGTCAGACACGACTGAATGACTGAACTGAACTGAACTGAAATTTATCTGGTAATTATTGAAGGAATTCAATGAATGCTCACTATACGCTAACCAGCAATAGCCATAACATCTTTCAGCAGGCTGAAAATCACATTTTTATTAATATTATGAGTCAGATGCAGCCTGCAGAAACTTTTCAATTTCACTCACAAGTGAATAAAACATTAACTTCCTCTAACTTACCTTGAAATGCATAGTAGAAAGCAGCAGAGGGCACCATCACCTCATTCACTCCTGCCTGATTTTGCTAAATCTTTTTGATTCATATTGACTCAGCTCACATCACACACCACAGGACATCCATTTTCACTTTTTAGTTACCCTATATCTCTTATATTCACCACCTAAAGATACCAACCTCAGTTGGCTTTGACCCAGAATGCCTTTGCTGCTGAGAAAACAAGAAAATTAAAACCTTGAAAGTCACTCAGTTAATCCTGTTACAGAATCATAAACAACAAGGCAACAAGATTCCTTCATTAGATGGAATACAGACTTTGAATTTAGAAGTACAACCAATAACTTGGAGAAATTTTTCTTCTCCCTGCAATTCAATTGCCTTATCTCAGGTTGTTTCCCCTTGATAAAAAAATTGTGTGTGTGTGTGTGTGGAATCAGTCCAGTCCTGTCCAACTCTTCTGCAACCCCATGGACTCCTTTGTCCATGGGGATTTCCCAGGCAAGAATACTGGAGTGGGTAACCATACCCTTCTCCAGGGGAAATTCCCAGCCCAGGGATCGAACCTGAATCTCATGCACCTTCTGCACTAGTAAGCAGGTTCTTTACCATTCAGCCACCTGGGAATATTCACTGTATACCAGGTGAACAACTTTCAGATGTTTTATGGGCTCAATTGCTTTTTTGCTAATAAAATTATATAAACTATGAAACAATAAAATCAGAGATGTTCTTATTGCATCAGTACTGGGGCAGTCTAGACACTTTCCCATTTGACTTGTATGGCATCATATTTTGCAATATTTTTCTTCCTTTTAAAGATAATATTGAGTTTAAATGTGCAGGACAAAAGGAAAATATACTAAACACAGCTGAGTAAAATGTGAATGGCCAATACAATAAATAAAAGAAAATGCAATGGAGAGTCACAATGGGTAGAATAAAAGAGAGACAATGTCATACGCAACCTCAAACACACAAGCAAAACACACATACAAGAAAAACCTCCCACTTGAAAATAACACCCATCACTCTCTATTTTCCCTTGCTCTCCAAAGGCAATTTAAAGATAACTTGACTGTGCTGTGGGACTAGAAATTGGAATTACCAATAGTTTAGCTCTTAGTTTATAAGAAGTATAATTATTAGTTTTCTTGCCTATTTCCCCCAGTAGAGAGGATTGTTAAGATGCAGGCCTAGGAAATGGACACAGAATACAGATAGAGACAGAATGCTTGTCCTTTTGGGGATAGATGAGTAATACTAGACTATAATATATGAAGGCACTTATATAAGTTTTGTACATGTATTATTATTTTAAAAATATTTTTGTTTATTTCTCATGTCTTTTTTAAATTGGAGTAGAATTGCTTCACAGTACTGGGTTAGTTTCTACCATATGATGAAATGAATGAGCTATATGACTTTGTACATCCTTTCCCACTTGGAGCCCCCTCCCACCCCTCTAGGTCACGCAGAGCACTAAGCTGAGCTCCCTGAGCTGAACAGCAGCCTCCACTAGCTCCCTGTTTTACACACAACAGCATATGTATGTTAGTGCTACTCTCTCAATTTCTCCCAGCCTCCTATTTATGATTTTTTACACGTATATTTGCTGATAAGCTGCAATGAATCAGAAGCTAGTCAAGATTATTGGGGTATATGTATGAATGAATGCTATAGTAAGATTTTTAACACATGGGGATTTCTCCAGTAGTCTGGTGGTTAAGACTCCACCTTTCAATGTATACCAGGTGAACAACTTTCAGATGTTTTATGGGCTCAATTGCTTTTTTGCTAATAAAATTATATAAACTATGAAACAATAAAATCAGAGATGTTCTTATTGCATCAGTACTGGGGCAGTCTAGACACTTTCCCATTTGACTTGTATGGCATCATATTTTGCAATATTTTTCTTCCTTTTAAAGATAATATTGAGTTTAAATGTGCAGGACAAAAGGAAAATATACTAAACACAGCTGAGTAAAATGTGAATGGCCAATACAATAAATAAAAGAAAATGCAATGGAGAGTCACAATGGGTAGAATAAAAGAGAGACAATGTCATACGCAACCTCAAACACACAAGCAAAACACACATACAAGAAAAACCTCCCACTTGAAAATAACACCCATCACTCTCTATTTTCCCTTGCTCTCCAAAGGCAATTTAAAGATAACTTGACTGTGCTGTGGGACTAGAAATTGGAATTACCAATAGTTTAGCTCTTAGTTTATAAGAAGTATAATTATTAGTTTTCTTGCCTATTTCCCCCAGTAGAGAGGATTGTTAAGATGCAGGCCTAGGAAATGGACACAGAATACAGATAGAGACAGAATGCTTGTCCTTTTGGGGATAGATGAGTAATACTAGACTATAATATATGAAGGCACTTATATAAGTTTTGTACATGTATTATTATTTTAAAAATATTTTTGTTTATTTCTCATGTCTTTTTTAAATTGGAGTAGAATTGCTTCACAGTACTGGGTTAGTTTCTACCATATGATGAAATGAATGAGCTATATGACTTTGTACATCCTTTCCCACTTGGAGCCCCCTCCCACCCCTCTAGGTCACGCAGAGCACTAAGCTGAGCTCCCTGAGCTGAACAGCAGCCTCCACTAGCTCCCTGTTTTACACACAACAGCATATGTATGTTAGTGCTACTCTCTCAATTTCTCCCAGCCTCCTATTTATGATTTTTTACACGTATATTTGCTGATAAGCTGCAATGAATCAGAAGCTAGTCAAGATTATTGGGGTATATGTATGAATGAATGCTATAGTAAGATTTTTAACACATGGGGATTTCTCCAGTAGTCTGGTGGTTAAGACTCCACCTTTCAATGCAGGGAACAAGGGTCTAATCCCTGGTTGGGGAATCAAGATCACTTTGCTGTGTGGTGTGGCCAAAAAACCCCTCACTCACGGGGCTTACAAACCTCTGGACATAGTGAGTCTAAGTATAAACAGATGAGATATATTCAAACATTGGGAAGTACTCTGAAAAAGACAAGCTATGTGTTGTGACTAAGAATGAAGGGCAGGTGCTCTGATTATACTCTGCTTCATGATCAAGAAAAACTTCACTATGCCAAGTTTTCAAGGCAAAGCATATCAGCCAAAGTGTAAGTTCAAAGTCCCCGAGGAACACATGGTTGTGTTCCTGTGATCACTTTTATGTGGAATCTAAAAAACAGTACAAATCAATTTAGTTACAAAACAGAAACAGACTCACAGATGCAGAAAACAAATTTATGGTTACCAAAGGGGAAGGGGTGAGGAACGGATAAATTGGGAATATTGGGTTAACAGATGCATGCTACATATATAAAACAGAGAAACAACAAGGACTTGTTATAAAGCATGGAGAATTGTATTCAATACCTTATAATAACCTGTAATGGAAAAGAATAAAAAACCAAATATACTAGATACAGATATAGACATAGATATTTGAATCATTTTATTACCCAACAGAAATTAACACAGTATTGTAAATCAACTATACTTAAGTTAAAAATAAAAAGTCAGTGTTTCAAGACCATGGTTAATGATGGGGATATAGCTAAGGCATGAAGTTAGAAAGCTAGTTGGAACATCAGATTATTTAGATCCTTATAAGACAGAGAAGATAAAGCCAATGAGTGTTCAGTAGACAATAAGGAGGTGGTGAATTGTCTGCAGAGAATTAAAATAACATTTACTGGAAATCACTTTACTTTCTATAATTATCATATGTCAGCAATACTAAACAATGTCAGTGATCAAATATTCCCTGAAAATGCCTTTTGCTGCCTAAAGTTTTAAACAATTATGGTGGTGACTGTTGAATTTTAACTCTGTTTATCTATTTATATACACAGTCAATTCTTATTATTCACGGCTTTTATGTTGATAGAGCCACAAAGAATACTGAACAACCAATCACTGCTTCCAGGGGAAATACAAGGTTAATTTCCTTTCAGTGTCTAGACACAACATTTTAATCAAAAAATTTGTAACTGAAAGTAGAGTCTGGCTGCTCTCTGTCCAAAAGTCAACACAGAGGTCAGCTTGGTGGAAAGGAAAATTTGCTTTACTTTGGATGCCAGCAATGGGGCGGGGGTTCATGGGAGGTAGATGCCTGTCCAAAAGCCAACTTCCCTCCACCCACCACCAGTGGGCAAGAGTTTTATTGGCTGAGGGAGGGGGCTGCGTGAAGAAATGGCACAGTCAACTCAGACAGTAGAGTCAGCTCATCATCGTCTTGATTGTTTTAGGTTTGTTTCCATTTCCTTGATGCCAGTTCCAGGAATTGTGGAAGCACACATCATGGCTACAGTCTGATCATCATGTAGTTAACTTCTTCACGTGATGGGAGTTCCAGGATCTGCTTTATAAGACAGCTCAGAAGATATGGCTCAGAATATTATCTATAGCCGTTGAAGAGGAACTAAAAATCCTTGACTTTGCTCCACAGATTGAATTATTAATATTTGGTCCCCTTGGATTGTTTTCCTTTGTTTCTGCATATTTTCACTTCTCTGATTAAACTTATTCTTTGGCTAAAGCTTTTCCACCGACAAAAGGCAGGCAGAAGACATGGAGGACAAGGACCACAGGGTCTTTCCCTGTTTTAGACTGGTACATAACTTTGTTTTATGTATATTTTATTTAGAGACACCATTATTAATATATATATATATACATTTGACTCATGAATGATGAAGTCATGGCCAGCAGCACCACAGCTTGTGCCTGAATAAAGCTTCTCTAACACCTGTTTTCTCTGTAAGGCATGTCGCAGTCTTCTTGAGAGTAGGAACACTAGACAGGACTTCGGCTCTATGCTTGAGAGCATTTAAATCAGGGAGAAAAATCAATGAAAAGTACAAAAAAATCAAATCATTATAGCAGTAAATAGACCATGGAAAGGACACTCATTTATAATAGGAGAACTGGAACAAGAAGACGGAGTATTGCCTATTTCAGACTCATCTGGGATCATACCTGTTGGGTGAATACATTTTTTTACTATTCTGCACATGCCTGCAAATGGTCATGTATAGTACTGATTTAAGGATAAGCAGATTTTAACAAATAGGAAAATTTTTGATTCTGAAATCTGTTAATAATGGAAATTAACTATATCTATATAAGTACAAATACATTTATATTTATATGTCACATTGCAGGCTTCTTTCACTTTTCCTTTAGTAAATATTGCATTCTGCATAGAAGGTAAGCACAGAACTTCCAGTTATACTGACTATGTAATTTGGGAACACCTTGAAAAGGTTTGAAACTTCTCGAGTTCACTCAAAGCACCACTTGGTTTGCATTGTTTGCAACTACTCCTTTGGAATATTTCTAGATTTACAGAGTAGATTTGAAATAAATATTCACAGGGTTATATGGTAATTATAAAATCAAAGAAATAGAACTTGAGTTACTACAATTATCATTCTATGTGACAATTTGTAATTATATTTATTCAACTTGCAGGGGACTTCCCAGGTGACTCAGTGGTAACGAATCTGCCTGCAATGTGGGAGACCTGGGTTTGACCCCTGGGTCGGGAGGATCCCCTTGGGAAGGGCATGGCAACCCACTCCAGGATTCTTGCCTGGAGAATTCCATGGGTAACAGAGCCTGGCAGGCTACAGTCCATGTGCTCACAAAGAGTCGGACATGACTGAGCACAATATATAAAACTGATCCTGAAGACACAAAGCAATTTCTGGAACGATTGTGAAATAAGATTTTTCTAAATCTTTGTCACACATATCCTATGTCTAAATTTTTTACCTATTTATATATCTGTTGCTTTAGCAAAAGAAACTTCTCAAAATTAAAGGAAACAAAAAGGTGATCTTAAATCTATTGTGAACAAAGATAAACTTATGTGTCTGGAAAGTCTACTCAACATGAACATGCTTGAGAGCATTTAAATCAGGGAGAAAAATCAATGAAAAGTACAAAAAAATCAAATCATTATAGCAGTAAATAGACCATGGAAAGGACACTCATTTATAATAGGAGAACTGGAACAAGAAGACGGAGTATTGCCTATTTCAGACTCATCTGGGATCATACCTGTTGGGTGAATACATTTTTTTACTATTCTGCACATGCCTGCAAATGGTCATGTATAGTACTGATTTAAGGATAAGCAGATTTTAACAAATAGGAAAATTTTTGATTCTGAAATCTGTTAATAATGGAAATTAACTATATCTATATAAGTACAAATACATTTATATTTATATGTCACATTGCAGGCTTCTTTCACTTTTCCTTTAGTAAATATTGCATTCTGCATAGAAGGTAAGCACAGAACTTCCAGTTATACTGACTATGTAATTTGGGAACACCTTGAAAAGGTTTGAAACTTCTCGAGTTCACTCAAAGCACCACTTGGTTTGCATTGTTTGCAACTACTCCTTTGGAATATTTCTAGATTTACAGAGTAGATTTGAAATAAATATTCACAGGGTTATATGGTAATTATAAAATCAAAGAAATAGAACTTGAGTTACTACAATTATCATTCTATGTGACAATTTGTAATTATATTTATTCAACTTGCAGGGGACTTCCCAGGTGACTCAGTGGTAACGAATCTGCCTGCAATGTGGGAGACCTGGGTTTGACCCCTGGGTCGGGAGGATCCCCTTGGGAAGGGCATGGCAACCCACTCCAGGATTCTTGCCTGGAGAATTCCATGGGTAACAGAGCCTGGCAGGCTACAGTCCATGTGCTCACAAAGAGTCGGACATGACTGAGCACAATATATAAAACTGATCCTGAAGACACAAAGCAATTTCTGGAACGATTGTGAAATAAGATTTTTCTAAATCTTTGTCACACATATCCTATGTCTAAATTTTTTACCTATTTATATATCTGTTGCTTTAGCAAAAGAAACTTCTCAAAATTAAAGGAAACAAAAAGGTGATCTTAAATCTATTGTGAACAAAGATAAACTTATGTGTCTGGGAAAACAGTCTACTCAACATGAACACATTGATTTTGATAGGAACACTTAAAAACCTGGAAAAGATAAAAGTTCAAAACAGAAACTATAATGCTGTTATTACTGTGAAATATTATCTATATATCTATAATAGGTATAAATTTCTTCTCCCCTTCTAAAAAAATGTGGCATAACTGAAAATATTTTGTCCATACAATGAAAGTAGTGAGTACAATCATTTTAATTTTAATATACTTATTGACATGTGTATTTTAATTTTTACTAGCATAATTTTATGCAAAGTTCAATAAAAAAATTCACTGCCTACATTTATTCTCTGGCTATTATTATCACTCATTCCATTTCATGATTATTAAAAATTGTTTTGTTGCAAAGAAGAGAGGGAAGCAAAAAAAACAATAAATGCACTGTTCAAAAAATGTTTAGTACATTACTGCTCAAGGAACTCAAGGATTCATGAAGAAAATGATTATAAATATCTAACAATAAGAAAATGACATATGGATATCATTTTTTCCTTGGGGAGATTGGAAATTTTCAAATTCAAGTACCATGGAGAGTGATGTTTATATATCCTGTATATACTTTCTCTCAATAAGATGGAAAGAAAGGCACTCAAAATACAGAGATAAAGAGATTATATGTGGAATATAAGCAGTGTAGCAAACCCAATCCATGAAACCATAGACAAATTCATAAAAGAGAAGGTGGATGGGAAAAGATGGTGAAGGGTGTATCTTCATCATGAAGAGTTTATGGATTATAAAGTAAGCCTTACCTAGACGGCTGAGATGGGAGGCTAAAGAAGGGGGGGATGTATGTATACGTGTAGCAGATTCTCTTTGCTGTATCAGAAACTAACATATTTTAAAGCAATTATATTAACACAAATTACAAAAAGATAAAGTGTGATTTAATTTAAAGTTTTAAGAAATCTAGAAACGATTCTGTCTCATTTGTGTGTGTGCTCAGTCTCTCAGTCGTGTCTGACTTTTTTTAGTTCAGTTCATTCACTCCTCCATGTCCAACTCTTTCTGTGTGTGTGTCTGTGTGTGTGTATGTCTGACTCTTTGTGACCCCATAGACTGCAGCATGTGAAGCTTCCCTGTCCTTCACCGTCTTCCAGAGTTATCTCATGTCCCTTGAGTCAGTGATGCCATCCAACTATCTTGTCCTCTGTTGTCCCCTTCTCCTTCTGCCTTCTATTTTCCCCAGCATCAAGGGCTTTTCCAATGAGTCAGCCGACTCTTTAGAAAGCATAAATTCAACCCTGGAAAGAGTGTTGTGAATAAAGCTAAGAGATTTCTGTGGTCTGCCCAAACCAGGGAATACTTAACTAATTTAAATAACTGCTTTTGGTTTATTCTCCAAATATAATGTGAAACCAATTAGAATGAAGACTGGGGTTTATGCTTCTTTGTATCTAGGCTCCTGAGAATCTAGTAAATGTTCAGTCCATGTTCAATTGCTTAGTAAATGGAGGGAGGAAGGATGGTAGAGAGACCCAAGTTAGCTTTCAAACTAGAGGTGAAATTTGAAGCATTTTTTTTGTAAACACAAATGAAGTTACTTGACATATGGATATCATTTTTCCTTGGGGAGATTGGAAATTTTCAAATTCAAGTACCATGGAGAGTGATGTTTATATATCCTGTAAATACTTTCTCTCAATAAGATGGAAAGAAAGGCACTCAAAATACAGAGATAAAGAGATTATATGTGGAATATAAGCAGTGTAGCAAACCCAATCCATGAAACCATAGACAAATTCATAAAAGAGAAGGTGGATGGGAAAAGATGGTGAAGGGTGTATCTTCATCATGAAGAGTTTATGGATTATAAAGTAAGCCTTACCTAGACGGCTGAGATGGGAGGCTAAAGAAGGGGGGGATGTATGTATCGTGTAGCAGATTCTCTTTGCTGTATCAGAAACTAACATATTTTAAAGCAATTATATTAACACAAATTACAAAAAGATAAAGTGTGATTTAATTTAAAGTTTTAAGAAATCTAGAAACGATTCTGTCTCATTTGTGTGTGTGCTCAGTCTCTCAGTCGTGTCTGACTTTTTTTAGTTCAGTTCATTCACTCCTCCATGTCCAACTCTTTCTGTGTGTGTGTCTGTGTGTGTGTATGTCTGACTCTTTGTGACCCCATAGACTGCAGCATGTGAAGCTTCCCTGTCCTTCACCGTCTTCCAGAGTTATCTCATGTCCCTTGAGTCAGTGATGCCATCCAACTATCTTGTCCTCTGTTGTCCCCTTCTCCTTCTGCCTTCTATTTTCCCCAGCATCAAGGGCTTTTCCAATGAGTCAGCCGACTCTTTAGAAAGCATAAATTCAACCCTGGAAAGAGTGTTGTGAATAAAGCTAAGAGATTTCTGTGGTCTGCCCAAACCAGGGAATACTTAACTAATTTAAATAACTGCTTTTGGTTTATTCTCCAAATATAATGTGAAACCAATTAGAATGAAGACTGGGGTTTATGCTTCTTTGTATCTAGGCTCCTGAGAATCTAGTAAATGTTCAGTCCATGTTCAATTGCTTAGTAAATGGAGGGAGGAAGGATGGTAGAGAGACCCAAGTTAGCTTTCAAACTAGAGGTGAAATTTGAAGCATTTTTTTTTGTAAACACAAATGAAGTTACTTGACATATGTCCTAAAGATGTATTTTCTTCTTCTACAGTGGTTCTTAGGTGAATGCCTAGTTTATTTTGAAGAATTTTGTTATTTGCTGGATATTGTTTATTGGTTACATTGTTTTGTTACATTAATGTTTAACCTGTTTCATACATTAACATTTAACCAGGAGTCATTTTCTCTGAATGTGCAAACTGTTTCTCCTACTCCCTCCTGCCTTTTTTTTTTTTTTTTTTTCTAAATTTGGCCAGGCCTCACAGCTTGCAAATCTTAGCTCCCTGGCCAGGGACTGAACCTTGGCCATGGCAGGGAAAACTCCAAATCCCAACCACCCAACCCCAGGGAATTCCTCCTCCTGCCTTTTAAAATGCTGGGGGATTATTTTTTCCTAGTTTCTCAATGATTTGTATATTTGTTGTTTAATTGTTTCAGCCCCAGACAAATGAGAAGGCTGAAGTTCATACTTCTTAAACATTTTCTTTAACAATTTAGAAAGCCAATTGTTTTCATAGTACTGTGATTAAATAGACAGTGGTCATCACAGAAAATAAAAGTTAGTCCATAAAGATTCTCCCATTGTGTGTGTTTGGGAGTTGAATGTATAGTAAAAAAAAAAAAAAAAAAAGTTTTTTATTACTTTATTTATTACTTTATTTATTTATTTATTTATTATACTTATTTACTATATACTTTATATACTTATTTAAGTATAAGTATATACTTTATATACTTATTTATTATACTTTATATACTTTATATTATACTTTATATACTTATTTATATACTTTATATACTTATTTATTATACTTATTTATTTATTTATTTATTTATTATACTTTTATGAAGGTAGAAGGTTCTACCTTCATGACTATTTTCTAGTTCATAGTTTACTGACCTTTCTTCCTTGACCCAATTTATTCACTCAGAAAAATCCTCTGCTTTCCAGCTCTCCTATTCTTTCTTGAGGGCTGTGTTATGGAATTAGACGCCCATTGGAGGTTGAGAGTATCTCCTGTGAAAAATTTTGAAGAGAATAGTTCTGGTCTCCTTAGCTTGTAAACTAGAGGTGAAATTTGAAGCATTTTTGTAAACACAAATGAAGTTACTTGACATATGTCCTAAAGATGTATTTTCTTCTTCTACAGTGGTTCTTAGGTGAATGCCTAGTTTATTTTGAAGAATTTTGTTATTTGCTGGATATTGTTTATTGGTTACATTGTTTTGTTACATTAATGTTTAACCTGTTTCATACATTAACATTTAACCAGGAGTCATTTTCTCTGAATGTGCAAACTGTTTCTCCTACTCCCTCCTGCCTTTTTTTTTTTTTTTTTTTCTAAATTTGGCCAGGCCTCACAGCTTGCAAATCTTAGCTCCCTGGCCAGGGACTGAACCTTGGCCATGGCAGGGAAAACTCCAAATCCCAACCACCCAACCCCAGGGAATTCCTCCTCCTGCCTTTTAAAATGCTGGGGGATTATTTTTTCCTAGTTTCTCAATGATTTGTATATTTGTTGTTTAATTGTTTCAGCCCCAGACAAATGAGAAGGCTGAAGTTCATACTTCTTAAACATTTTCTTTAACAATTTAGAAAGCCAATTGTTTTCATAGTACTGTGATTAAATAGACAGTGGTCATCACAGAAAATAAAAGTTAGTCCATAAAGATTCTCCCATTGTGTGTGTTTGGGAGTTGAATGTATAGTAAAAAAAAAAAAAAAAAAAAGTTTTTTATTACTTTATTTATTACTTTATTTATTTATTTATTTATTATACTTATTTACTATATACTTTATATACTTATTTAAGTATAAGTATATACTTTATATACTTATTTATTATACTTTATATACTTTATATTATACTTTATATACTTATTTATATACTTTATATACTTATTTATTATACTTATTTATTTATTTATTTATTTATTATACTTTTATGAAGGTAGAAGGTTCTACCTTCATGACTATTTTCTAGTTCATAGTTTACTGACCTTTCTTCCTTGACCCAATTTATTCACTCAGAAAAATCCTCTGCTTTCCAGCTCTCCTATTCTTTCTTGAGGGCTGTGTTATGGAATTAGACGCCCATTGGAGGTTGAGAGTATCTCCTGTGAAATGAAAATATCTCCTGCCATAATGTCATAGCCATCAATGAGTTCTGGTCTCCAAATAGGAAAGAGGACTCCCCAAACTGCGATCCCGCAGATGCTGACACGCCCACCCCTACAGTGACTGCTGAGGAGCTGGGGAATGCAAGAAGCCAGGTGAAGGAGGAAATAGGACTGGTCCCAGATAGCCCAGGGGCATATGACAGGAATGAATTTAGTGAGCCCAGAGGCTTGCATCTTCCCATAAATAGAAGGCTACATTCCTTAACTTGGTACCTGATCTTTGATGTTCAGACTGCCTGCTCCCTTAGTGGCAAACTTGTATATAGCTTGATTTTCCCTCTTGCCTCCTTGGAGCAGTTTTCTCAGACTACTGAGATGGTGTCTCCTGGGCTCAGAGTCCTAAATATTCCTGCCAAATAAAGTCACTCTCTACTTTCCGGTTGTGACTGTAGTTTTGAGTTGACACTCCATACCACTACTTTGCAATGTGTCCATGAAAAGTTGTTGTTCAGTCACTAAGTCATGTCCAACCAACTCTTTGCGACTCCATGAACTGCAGCACACCAGGGTTCCCTGTCCTTCACTCTATCCTGGAGTTTGCTCAAACTCATGTCCACTGAGTCGGTGATGCCATCCAACCATCTCATCCTCTGTCAACCCCTTCTCCTCCTGCCCTCAATCTTTCCCAACATCAGAATCTTTTCCAGTGAATCAGTTCTTTGCATCAGGTGGCCAAAATACTGAAGCTTTGACTTTAGCACTAGTCCCTCCAATGAATATTCAGGGTAGATTTCCTTTAGGATTGACTGGTTTGATTTCCTTGCTGTCCAAGTGACTTGCAAGAGTCTTCTCCAGCACTAAAGTTTGAAAGCATCAATTCTTTGATGCTCATTCTTCTTTATGGCCCAGCTCTCACATCCATACCTGACTACTGAAAAAACCCCTATAGTTTTGACTATACAGACTTTAGTGATGCCTCTGCTTTTATGATACACTGTCTAGGTTTGTCATAGGTTTTCTTCTGGTAAAACTTTTATGGTAGACTAAGTAAGAGAGACATTTGAGGTTTTTTTTTTTTTTCCTTTTTTCTTTTTCCGTTGACTTCTCTTCCATTTTTCTGTATATTGATGAGAACTGTAAACCTCTTGGACTAGAAAAACTCTATCCAGACCTCTGCACTAAGACATTTGACAGACTCTTGGTTTCTAGCAGTTTAAGGCTGTATCCCAGAAAGATCTCAGGTCCCTTCAAAATGCCTGCCTGAGAAAACTCGGTGTCTCCAGGAGAATTTACTGTTTGTTCTAGTCAAAACTTGGTGATAAGCAGATGGACCTCAGAATCCCTTGTAGAAGAGTTACTTTAAAAAGTCTGCAATTAAAATTCTCTCTCTGCCCTGTGAGATATGAATGTACCACCTAAAACTTTCATCAGGTCCTGACAGCCCTCTCTGAAAGCAAACACTCATGGAGTTATGGAGATAAAATGCCCACTCCCAGTTCCTATGGGATGGAGGGTCAGCGTCTAACTTAGGGCGGTGCACCACCTTACTTGAACATGCCTCACTGTTGCCTGTCAAAAAGATAGAGAAGTATGTTTCTCTTCTGAGAAGCAGCAATTAGCAAACCCAAATAGTCCAGTCACATGGATCAACCATCCANGAAAAGTTGTTGTTCAGTCACTAAGTCATGTCCAACCAACTCTTTGCGACTCCATGAACTGCAGCACACCAGGGTTCCCTGTCCTTCACTCTATCCTGGAGTTTGCTCAAACTCATGTCCACTGAGTCGGTGATGCCATCCAACCATCTCATCCTCTGTCAACCCCTTCTCCTCCTGCCCTCAATCTTTCCCAACATCAGAATCTTTTCCAGTGAATCAGTTCTTTGCATCAGGTGGCCAAAATACTGAAGCTTTGACTTTAGCACTAGTCCCTCCAATGAATATTCAGGGTAGATTTCCTTTAGGATTGACTGGTTTGATTTCCTTGCTGTCCAAGTGACTTGCAAGAGTCTTCTCCAGCACTAAAGTTTGAAAGCATCAATTCTTTGATGCTCATTCTTCTTTATGGCCCAGCTCTCACATCCATACCTGACTACTGAAAAAACCCCTATAGTTTTGACTATACAGACTTTAGTGATGCCTCTGCTTTTATGATACACTGTCTAGGTTTGTCATAGGTTTTCTTCTGGTAAAACTTTTATGGTAGACTAAGTAAGAGAGACATTTGAGGTTTTTTTTTTTTTTCCTTTTTTCTTTTTCCGTTGACTTCTCTTCCATTTTTCTG
This sequence comes from Tragulus kanchil, assembly GCA_022376925.1. Taxonomy (NCBI): domain Eukaryota; kingdom Metazoa; phylum Chordata; class Mammalia; order Artiodactyla; family Tragulidae; genus Tragulus; species Tragulus kanchil. Next base: position 279,535,453 of record JAIOJX010000004.1, read on the forward strand.
TATATTGATGAGAACTGTAAACCTCTTGGACTAGAAAAACTCTATCCAGACCTCTGCACTAAGACATTTGACAGACTCTTGGTTTCTAGCAGTTTAAGGCTGTATCCCAGAAAGATCTCAGGTCCCTTCAAAATGCCTGCCTGAGAAAACTCGGTGTCTCCAGGAGAATTTACTGTTTGTTCTAGTCAAAACTTGGTGATAAGCAGATGGACCTCAGAATCCCCTTGTAGAAGAGTTACTTTAAAAAGTCTGCAATTAAAATTCTCTCTCTGCCCTGTGAGATATGAATGTACCACCTAAAACTTTCATCAGGTCCTGACAGCCCTCTCTGAAAGCAAACACTCATGGAGTTATGGAGATAAAATGCCCACTCCCAGTTCCTATGGGATGGAGGGTCAGCGTCTAACTTAGGGCGGTGCACCACCTTACTTGAACATGCCTCACTGTTGCCTGTCAAAAAGATAGAGAAGTATGTTTCTCTTCTGAGAAGCAGCAATTAGCAAACCCAAATAGTCCAGTCACATGGATCAACCCTCGGCGCTTTTTCCTTAGCATACCCCAGCGTTTAAAAAAGACTCTAGCCTTTTGTTTTGGGGAAGTTGAGTTCAGTTTATTCTGGGCCCTCTTCTCTGTTGTAACTGTGCCATGGAAGGAAAGCTGTCCTAACTGCTCTAATGAGGTCCGGCTTGTCTGGCTTTATCTTTGGGCTTCCCAGGTACCTCAGCTGGTAAAGAATCTGCCTGCAATGCAGGAGACCCTGGTTTGATTCCTGGATTGGGAAGAACCCCTGGAGGGGGGACAGGCTACCCACTCCAGTATTCTTTCCTGGAGAATTGCATGGCTCATCCATAGGGTTGCAAAGAGTCAAGACATGACTGAGCAACTTGACTTTCATTTCTTTCAAATGTGTTCTCCTTTCCTCCTGAGAGTCTTGTGAAAAGATGGTACCTCTCTAGTTTCTAGCAGTGATGAGTGTTTTTCATATTCATTCACTTGGGCATTACTGTGGAAATTGGAAAAGAGGAAGCATTAAGCATTTAATATAATATTTCACTTCCCAAATTCTCCATAAGCTGTCACTTGCAATATATGTGCCCAGAATGGTGAAGGAGGCAGCATAACAGGGAAGCTTATGAGTTTTGCAGTGAGAATTTGACTTGATTTTTTGTTTCAATATTTTCATTAGTTTCTTCAAACTGAACAGGGACTAAAATTTCTATGTTTTGGTGTTCTCATAAAATTTCTATCTTTCAGTTTTGAAAATAAGACTGAACAACAAGATCTTACTGTATAGCACAGGGAAATATATTCAAAATCTAGTAATAAATCATAATGGAAAATAATATGAAAAGAATACATTTACATTATATATATTATATATACATATAAAACAGTCACTTTGCTCTACATGATAAACTAACACAACACTGTGAATCAACTACACTTAAAAAATAAAAAGAGAAAGAAAATAGGACTAATTTATAGGTGCCTACCTCATAGACTTATTGGGAAACTGAGATTATATAAGAAAACATACAATGGATAGTATTTAGCTCATAGCAATTGCTGAATAAATAATTTTCTACTTTGTATCATTAACCTCTGACAAGCCCAAAGGAGATTTGTTTCTTCTCTCTGTTGTTACAACAATGTAACTTCTCATGGAATCCTTCAGATACCCATCTGTGGGTTTCCTCTATTTCTCAGTAAGCTACTTCATAGGTATCATTGATCCTTTTACCCTGAGCTCCTGTCTATTTAAAATATGGGCATTTGAAAACTGTTTACTGATAGAGCTAGACACAAATGAACAAATGGACAAATAATCATAATAAAGTATTGATGAACTCAAGGAACCAAAACTGTTTTATGTTTATATCAGTCAGATCCATTAATGATGTCCAATTCAGTTATGAGAACAGTGAAAGCAGAATAAGACATTAGTTGGTTTTATTTTTCTTCTGTTTAGTCTGAAACAAAGATCTATCTATTGTGTTATTTTATGATTTTTTAATATTCATTCACTTGGGCATTACTGTGGAAATTGGAAAAGAGGAAGCATTAAGCATTTAATATAATATTTCACTTCCCAAATTCTCCATAAGCTGTCACTTGCAATATATGTGCCCAGAATGGTGAAGGAGGCAGCATAACAGGGAAGCTTATGAGTTTTGCAGTGAGAATTTGACTTGATTTTTTGTTTCAATATTTTCATTAGTTTCTTCAAACTGAACAGGGACTAAAATTTCTATGTTTTGGTGTTCTCATAAAATTTCTATCTTTCAGTTTTGAAAATAAGACTGAACAACAAGATCTTACTGTATAGCACAGGGAAATATATTCAAAATCTAGTAATAAATCATAATGGAAAATAATATGAAAAGAATACATTTACATTATATATATTATATATACATATAAAACAGTCACTTTGCTCTACATGATAAACTAACACAACACTGTGAATCAACTACACTTAAAAAATAAAAAGAGAAAGAAAATAGGACTAATTTATAGGTGCCTACCTCATAGACTTATTGGGAAACTGAGATTATATAAGAAAACATACAATGGATAGTATTTAGCTCATAGCAATTGCTGAATAAATAATTTTCTACTTTGTATCATTAACCTCTGACAAGCCCAAAGGAGATTTGTTTCTTCTCTCTGTTGTTACAACAATGTAACTTCTCATGGAATCCTTCAGATACCCATCTGTGGGTTTCCTCTATTTCTCAGTAAGCTACTTCATAGGTATCATTGATCCTTTTACCCTGAGCTCCTGTCTATTTAAAATATGGGCATTTGAAAACTGTTTACTGATAGAGCTAGACACAAATGAACAAATGGACAAATAATCATAATAAAGTATTGATGAACTCAAGGAACCAAAACTGTTTTATGTTTATATCAGTCAGATCCATTAATGATGTCCAATTCAGTTATGAGAACAGTGAAAGCAGAATAAGACATTAGTTGGTTTTATTTTTCTTCTGTTTAGTCTGAAACAAAGATCTATCTATTGTGTTATTTTATGATTTTTTAATAATTAAAAAAATGTTATTTATTTATTTTTAGCCATGCTGGATCTTCCTGGCTACATGAACTTTTCTCCATTTGTGGAGAGCAGGAGCTGTTTCTAGGTGCAGAGTGTGGGCCTCTCATTGCCATGGCTTCTCTTGCTGCGGAGCATGGGCTCTGGAGCACAGGTTCAATAGTTCTGGCCCACAGGCTTTGTTGGTCCAAGGCATGTGGGATCTTCCCAGGTCAGGGATGGAACCCATGTCTCTTGCACTAGCAGGTGGATTCTTTACCATCGAGCCACCAGAGAAACCCTACCTTATAATTTTCTGAAGAGTCATCACTCTCAAAAACAGGATCTAAAGGTACCAATGGGAAGTTACCACAGCATAGTTCTCATTTCCTGCCTTGGGGTATCTGATTGGACTACTTAAGCTCAAGCTTGTTAAAGCTTAGTAAATGCCTCTCCCACATGTCTTGACTCACAGATCCTCTTTTGTCCTCAGGCAGTTGTTTTAGGAGAGAGAATAAAGAAGTCTCAAATGCTGTGTCAATTCAGGAACTCAGAGGAATGATGGAATACCAATCTTCGGTAGAAAATTTGGATGAGGATGGATATACTCAATTAGACTTCAGCTCTCACAACATTAACAGAAGATCTGCAATCTCAGAGAAAGGTATTTCTTTCTGACTTCACCATTAACACTCTGATGGCTAAAACTGGGAGTGGAAAATAATTGGAGAGATTTGTGATTTTCTAGGCTTGTATTATTAATAATATTTTAAAAGGTTTTCAGAAATTGTTGAAGATAATGAGACTGTGCACTAAGACTTTTCTCTTGGCAAACATTTAGTGGCTAATCATCAGTACAGTTAATTCTTGGGAAGCACGGGCTTGAACTGCATAGATCCACTTATAAAGGGATGTTTTTCAAAAGTAAATAACACACTACTATATTATATGCAACTGTTTGAATGCATGGATGCCAAACTATGGATATGAAAGAATTTCAGATAAAGAAGGCCATCTGTAAGGTATAAGGGTATTTTTGACTATGGGCAGGGTTGGTGGCCCTAACCCCTGTGCTGTTCAAGAGTCAACTGTATTGAAAGTAATTATTATGATGATAGAAAATATAGTTACTCTCTTCTATAGAGACAGATACTTCAAAAGTAAGGTGTTCAAGGGTCAATTGTATTGAAGTCAGTTATTATGATGATGGAAAATACAACTTCTCTCTTCTATAGAGACACACTCTTCAAAAGTAAGGAATCTGTAATAAATACAATGAAATGCAAAGATGAAAGAATTTCCATCGGAGTCCCATTGGTTTTTTTTGATAGAAAAGAGTAAATTGTAGAATGGAGGTCAAGGAAAAAAGAAAAGGAGGTCAAAAGAAGAAAGAAAAGACAGAAAAAACAACTTGTGATTTGTGGAAAATCCCAAAGGGAAGTCAGAAGTCATCGGGCTTAGAAATAAGCACCTACTGAATAGCATGGGGAACTCTGCTCAAAGTTATGTGGAAACCGGATGGGAGGGAGTTTGGGAGAGAATATACCTGTACATGTATTTCTGAGTCTCTTTACTTTCCACCTGAAACATCACAACATTGCTAGTAGGCTATAGTCCAATACAAAATAAAAAGGTTTTTTTCGTTTTTTTTTTTTTTTTAAAAGAAGTCAGAGTTTAGAATCCCAATCTAATTTTTGTGTGTAATGAGGTTGACTTGGAATTTTTAAAAATTTTATTTATTCATTTTTGGCTATTCTGGGTTTTCACTGCCGCTGCAGGCTCTTCTCTAGTTGCAGGTAGTGGGGACTACTCTCTAGTTGAGGTGAGTAGGCTTCTTGTTGCGGTGACTTCTCTTGTTGGAAAACTTGGGCTCCAGGGCACACAGGCTTCAATAGTTGCGGCACATGGGCTCAATAGTTGTGGCTCCGAGGCTCTGAGCACAGGCTCAGTAGTTGTGACTGACGGGCTTAGTTGCTCCACAGCATGTGGGATCTTCCCGGATCAGGGATTGAACCCACGTCTCCTGCACTGGCAGGTGAACTCTTTACCACTGAGCTGCCAGGGAAGCCCTGGAATTTTTTTTTTTTTTTTAAGTAAAGAGGAGTGCTTTATGTATCAGTGAAGAAATACATATGAGTTGGGAAAAGATTACATTATTAAGACACAAATCTTAGACATTATGTAAAAGAAGTGAAATCTGGAGAAGGGCATTAAAAGATTTTTCCCTTTGCTGAGTGAGACATTTAATCCCTATGATTCTTTTATTGGACAATTCTCTGAAATGCTCTTAGAGCTTATGCTCATTCTTGAAGTGGTGATATTAATAGAAAGTGAGTTTCCTGTTATCAAGAAAGAGATTATTCATAAGTTTTGACATTAGCCTTTGCTCTCTTCTGCTTTCTGGTCATTCCCATTGCACAATTATTTTGCTCTTGTCACACAGTCATTTTCTTGGGCAACCTGTTGGGGAGGAATGGAAAAACATGGTGAAGCAAGAGATAGGAAGGCTTGTGTATTCTGATAGGTGTGTATGTGTGAACAACCTGTGAGTTACCTGTCCTGTGCTAGTGGTCCCTAAGCTAGGTGATTTTACTTGTGTTGATTCCCACAACAATTCTTTGATGTATCATTACCCTAATTTTTCACAAAGAGAAATGGAAAAACAGAGGAAGTAATTTGCCCGAGGACACACAAGAAATACATGAAAGATGAAAATCACCCTTCATAACCAGTGTTATTTTTGCTGCATTAAGCTCGCCATCTCTTCTAAGAATGGGTGGGAATCCTGGTAGTGTCAAGATGAATAGACATCAGTGTGGAGCTGAAATCAGGAGTGCGCAGATACCAAGGCACTGTGCTCAGATTACAGCTTCTGACCCTAAGGAGGTACACTCAAGGGGAAGAAAAATTCAGAATAACCCCGGATGAGTAGGTTAGCTGGGTATCTGATTTTGATGGACTGTAGAACTGAAATGCTCGATGATTCATCATTCAGTATCTTGATTGAATTTCTGCTGCCTTTGGCTTTGTAGGCCTTTGTGCTGCATTCCCTCACTGGCGTCCCATTGCTGTGACCCTGGGCATTTTAAGCTTGGTAATGTTGGTGATAATTGTGGTCCTGAGTACCAGGGGTGAGTATTGGTGGGGGAGATGAACAACAATGGACATTTAATTAGCATTTACAGTGTTCAAGGCACTCTATTTTTTTTTTTAATTTTTGTTGTTGTTGTTGTGGATCATTTTTAAAGTCTTTATTGAGTTTGTTGTAATATTGGTTCTTTTTTTTTTTTTTTTTTGGCTCTTTGACCCTAAGGCATGTGAGATCTTAGCTCCCAGAAGAGAGCTGGAACCCACATCCCCTACATTGGAAGGGGAAGTCTTAACCACTGGACCACCAGGGAAGTCCCCCAGGCACTGTGTTAAAAGTATAACATTTAAAAAAAAAACATATCATAATCTAACTGGATCTAAATATTGACCCTTTGGAGTGATGCTGTTAATTCTCATTTTATTTCTAGGGTCAGAAACTAGTTAATATTTGGACCATGATTAAGAATTTAGGCAATCTGTCTTAAAAATGCCTACTCTTATCAGCATGATCTCCTTGAATAGTTGGTTTCAAAGCTATGGAATTCCCAGGATAAGTTAATGAAAGGAAACCAGGAGAGGTGAAGAAGGAAGTACAATTGGTACTTATCTTTCTAATAAAATAAATTCTTCAATGATAGTATATGCTATTTTTTACATCTCATTTCTTAGGGAAATTGTTTTATGCGTGATCTTTAGTCTAAACTCATGTGGATAATAACAGGTCATATTCGAAGCAGTTACAAAAAACTAATAAGTTATTTCGTGATGGATGAATTTAGATTTTATCCTTCATGCATTCTGTTTTGAATAAATTATTATTGTGCCCTTGAAGAGAATTAACTAGTCAAGTGTTTATTGAATATGCTCTATGTTATAAGCACCAGGTAGATTCTCAAGGAGCTCTTATTTTTTAAAATAATGTAACAAAGAAGATTTATTATCATTTCAGATCTATCATGGTACCAATTGACTATATTCCATTTGCCTCTTACTTCCCCATTCATACTCCTTCTCTATCTGCTTCAGTTTCCTGTTTTTTGTATTAAGTCTTCTTCATGGAAGTTGTTTTTTTCCATACATTTATGCTATTGCTTATTCTATATGTCTATCTATGGGTTTGATCCCTGAGTTGGGAATATACCCTGAAGAAGGGAAAGGCTACCCATTCCAGTGTTCTTGCCTGGAGAATTCCATGGCTCATTCATGGGTCACAGAGTTGGACATGACTGAGCAATTTTCACTTTCATGTATCTATCTATTTATCTATTATCTATCTTTACCTCTCCATCAGCAACATATTATCTATTTATCACTAGTCAAGAATGTATCCCCTTATAGTTCAACCAAAATATGGGTTTGGGATTTTGTTATCAAACACTCATAAAATGACTTTTTTCCCCTGTCATTACTATTGTTGTTGGTATATGAAGGTATTTGGAGATCCAGTTCAGGGAACAACTCATTGAAGAGTGACAGCTTTCCATCAAGAAATAAAGACAACAAGAGTCAACCCACACAATCATCTTTAGAAGAGAGAGTGAGTCCTACCAAGACTCTCACAACCACAGGCAAGGGCAAGTTAAATGGTACTTGCACTGAAGTACCATTCACAGTATGAACCTTATTGTATTTATCTTTTATTTCTAGGAGATTTTTCTAGCTCTTGTACCCCTGACTGGATCACACATGAGGACAGTTGTTATCTATTTAGCATGCTATTAGACTCCTGGGATGGAAGTAAAGGACGATGCTTTCAACTGGGCTCTAATCTCCTGAAGATAGACAGCTCAAAAGAGTTGGTAAGTATTGATTTTGGTTATAATCATCCATGGTCTCCAATGAGAACAAAAATAGAGGTAGAGTCCAGATAAGGATGATTTTCCCTATGAGAAAGTCATTTTTATATACTCTCTGTAATTATAATAATAGCATGTATTGAGTAAAATACATAACATATTCTTGCATTTGTAATTAATTAAAATATGACCATAGTTTGCTTTAAAATAAGCTTTTAAATATAACTCAAGCTGATTATAATAATCAAGTCATACTTATTTGTATGAGATTTTAGGCTTTAAATGTGGTTCAGTAAGATAGAAAATCCTCCCCCTTGTCACCATAGTTATCTAGAAAAAAAGCAGCTATGATAATAGACATTTATAAATCATTTACTCCTTGCAAGATACTGGGAAAGTCAAAGAGGTTTTAAAATAAAGTTTTATAGTTGCTCAAATAATTGTAAGAAAATAAAAACAACTCAACAGCTCGTAAAAATTAAGTATCTTGTATTGGCACCAAATGCCATAGAAATTCAGAGACAGAAATCTCCTTCGACATAAAAATTTCACAAAAAATAGAACGACTTATAACACATCTTATACAATGGATAGAACTCGGATGAGGGGTTAACGGCCAGGAAACACTCTATGCTACATATCTAAACAATCTATGACTTGTATACTTACTTTCGCTACTTTCAATTTTTGTATTTCTATCTTGTTTTCCCCACAGTTGTAGCTGACATAAAAATTAACAGAAGTAGACGTATGGCAAAAAAAACCCAAAAAACAAAAAACATAAGACTGGAAGTCTGTCTGGCCTTTAGACCTTCCTGTAATTGCCACTCTATTGTCCTATATTTGTCAACAATTCAAATATGATCATTTAGCCTCCGGTTACTTATAAAGCATGCAGTGGGACTAAACTGTTCAAAGATTATCATTTAACTGAGTAGGATTTCTTGGCAAAGGTTATATAAACTTATATTTTCAATTAAAATTGTAGAGAAGATGGCCTGTCATCCATGACCACTGCCTAGGGTGATACACATGAGTTTAGCATGCTATTAGACTCCTGGGATGGAAGTAAAGGACGATGCTTTCAACTGGGCTCTAATCTCCTGAAGATAGACATCCATGGTCTCCAATGAGAACAAAAATAGAGGTAGAGTCCAGATAAGGATGATTTTCCCTATGAGAAAGTCATTTTTATATACTCTCTGTAATTATAATAATAGCATGTATTGAGTAAAATACATAACATATTCTTGCATTTGTAATTAATTAAAATATGACCATAGTTTGCTTTAAAATAAGCTTTTAAATATAACTCAAGCTGATTATAATAATCAAGTCATACTTATTTGTATGAGATTTTAGGCTTTAAATGTGGTTCAGTAAGATAGAAAATCCTCCCCCTTGTCACCATAGTTATCTAGAAAAATAGCAGCTATGATAATAGACATTTATAAATCATTTACTCCTTGCAAGATACTGGGAAAGTCAAAGAGGTTTTAAAATAAAGTTTTATAGTTGCTCAAATAATTGTAAGAAAATAAAAACAACTCAACAGCTCGTAAAAATTAAGTATCTTGTATTGGCACCAAATGCCATAGAAATTCAGAGACAGAAATCTCCTTCGACATAAAAATTTCACAAAAAATAGAACGACTTATAACACATCTTATACAATGGATAGAACTCGGATGAGGGGTTAACGGCCAGGAAACACTCTATGCTACATATCTAAACAATCTATGACTTGTATACTTACTTTCGCTACTTTCAATTTTTGTATTTCTATCTTGTTTTCCCCACAGTTGTAGCTGACATAAAAATTAACAGAAGTAGACGTATGGCAAAAAAAACCCAAAAAACAAAAAACATAAGACTGGAAGTCTGTCTGGCCTTTAGACCTTCCTGTAATTGCCACTCTATTGTCCTATATTTGTCAACAATTCAAATATGATCATTTAGCCTCCGGTTACTTATAAAGCATGCAGTGGGACTAAACTGTTCAAAGATTATCATTTAACTGAGTAGGATTTCTTGGCAAAGGTTATATAAACTTATATTTTCAATTAAAATTGTAGAGAAGATGGCCTGTCATCCATGACCACTGCCTAGGGACTCTGTCGTTCTTGGATTTATTCTGGTAGGCTGAATGTAGGAAGCATAGCTTTGGCATTAAGGACTTATTTATTTACATTAATTTTTATTGGAATATAGTTGTTTTATGATACTGTGCTAGACACTGAGGAAAGAAATCAAAGAGGACACAAACAGATGCAAAACATACCACATTCTTGAAAGATCCTATACAGTGAAAATAACTACAACACGGAAAGCAGTCTACAGATTTGATGAAATTTTCCTATCAAGTTACAAATGGCATTCTTTTTTCATAAAATTAGAGTTTCACAATTTGTATGGATTCACAAAAGATCCCAGATAGCCAAAGCAATCTTTTTATTATTACTATTTTAAATTTTGACCTCTTTTATTGTTTATTTATTTATTTTCATCCATCTTTATTCTTTGGCCTGTGTGGGCCTCCCATTACAGTGGCCTCTCTTGTTGCAGGGCAGCCGCTCTGGGTGCATGCACTCCAGAGCATTGGCTGGTAATTGGACACAGGGGTCCAGCCGCTCTGTGGCATGTGGGATCTTCCCAGGCCAGGGATTGAACCGACGCCCCTTGCACTGCACGGTGGACTCTTGACCCACTGGACCACCAGAGAAGCCCCAAAGCAATCTTGAGAAGGAAAAACAGAGCTGGAAGCATCAAGCTCCCTGACTTCCGAGTGTATAGTCATCAAGACAGTAAGGTGCTTGCACCAACACAGAAACAAAGATCTATGGAACAGGATAGAAAGCTCAGAGGTAAAGCCATACACCTCTGGTCACCTAGTCTATGACAAAAGAGGCAAGAATATGCAGCAGAGAAAAGACAGTCTTTTCAATAAGTGGTACTGGGAAAACTAGACAGGTATATGTAAAAGAAGGAGTCCTTTTTAGTAATTGCCACTCTATTGTCCTATATGTGTCAACAATTCAAATATGATCATTTAGCCTCCGGTTACTTATAAAGCATGCAGTGGGACTAAACTGTTCAAAGATTATCATTTAACTGAGTAGGATTTCTTGGCAAAGGTTATATAAACTTATATTTTCAATTAAAATTGTAGAGAAGATGGCCTGTCATCCATGACCACTGCCTAGGGACTCTGTCGTTCTTGGATTTATTCTGGTAGGCTGAATGTAGGAAGCATAGCTTTGGCATTAAGGACTTATTTATTTACATTAATTTTTATTGGAATATAGTTGTTTTATGATACTGTGCTAGACACTGAGGAAAGAAATCAAAGAGGACACAAACAGATGCAAAACATACCACATTCTTGAAAGATCCTATACAGTGAAAATAACTACAACACGGAAAGCAGTCTACAGATTTGATGAAATTTTCCTATCAAGTTACAAATGGCATTCTTTTTTCATAAAATTAGAGTTTCACAATTTGTATGGATTCACAAAAGATCCCAGATAGCCAAAGCAATCTTTTTATTATTACTATTTTAAATTTTGACCTCTTTTATTGTTTATTTATTTATTTTCATCCATCTTTATTCTTTGGCCTGTGTGGGCCTCCCATTACAGTGGCCTCTCTTGTTGCAGGGCAGCCGCTCTGGGTGCATGCACTCCAGAGCATTGGCTGGTAATTGGACACAGGGGTCCAGCCGCTCTGTGGCATGTGGGATCTTCCCAGGCCAGGGATTGAACCGACGCCCCTTGCACTGCACGGTGGACTCTTGACCCACTGGACCACCAGAGAAGCCCCAAAGCAATCTTGAGAAGGAAAAACAGAGCTGGAAGCATCAAGCTCCCTGACTTCCGAGTGTATAGTCATCAAGACAGTAAGGTGCTTGCACCAACACAGAAACAAAGATCTATGGAACAGGATAGAAAGCTCAGAGGTAAAGCCATACACCTCTGGTCACCTAGTCTATGACAAAAGAGGCAAGAATATGCAGCAGAGAAAAGACAGTCTTTTCAATAAGTGGTACTGGGAAAACTAGACAGGTATATGTAAAAGAAGGATCCTTTTTCTGTGGGAAAATTATAGAATAATGACTTGGAAGAAATGAGTCATGCCTTTTGAGACAATCAGGTGGCATTCACAAATTGGCACTTTTATCTAGTCTGATGCCAGTATATGCCTGCGTCCTTGATCAAGGTGACTCAATCTCTGTCTCTCAAAATCCCTTAACAGTCTTTCCTTGTATCTTCTCTTTGTCTCTTTCTATCATATCTGCCCCTCACTGTCCCTCTTTCTCTCTCCTTGACTTGTGTTTATTTTCCTTATAGGAGTTTATATCAAGGCGAGTGTCTTCCCAACCTAATCATTCATTTTGGATAGGGCTTTCTCGCCATCAGACCAAAGACCCATGGCTCTGGGAGGATGGTTCCATGCTGCTGTCTAACTTGTAAGTATCTGGAGAGATAAAGTGTCATACCTTCTTTCAGAGAGGTGAGAGCCTGTTGGCCATAATAAGAGAGAGAAAAAGAGATTGGTAGTGATGGGGAGAGAAAAAGGGGGTGGTTGAGGAGGATTTACAAGTCAAAAAGTGCTGAGTGGCTGCTTCAGGATATCAACACAGGTGTTCCCTCAGCTTTCTTACCAGGAGGGCCCATGTTTGGAGCTGCTGGGTAAGGAGCAATCACTCAGTGGAAAACTGGTCAAGAGCAGGGCTTTGAAGTTGGTTCTCTAAGTCTGGTCCACTCACTGTGTGGAACTGGATAAATCTTATCGGTCCCCGCCTTTCCAAATCTGTAAATGAGAATAAAAATAGTACTTACCTCTTAAGATTCTAAGATAAAAATAAAACCACTTAGCATCGTGTCTTCCATACACTGATATCATGGGTTCAGATAGAAACACTGTATGGATAGCAGCTTGTGGTTCACCATCCTGGGGATATATTGTTTTCCTCCCATTCGCCACCTGGTGGCAAGATTGAGAAATGCACTTTTTATTTTCTGTTCTTCAGTTCTATTTTTCATTTCTCCTGTACCGAAGTAGCCCTTTGTTTTCCATCTTCTGCAGGGTTTTCTGTTAAATTCTTGTCTTGGATGCATTTATTTCACAGTATTAAATTAAGTAAATGGTACATCACAATTGATGGCATCTCAGAGTCAGTAAAAATATCACCCTGGAAAGAAATAGAGATTGATGCAGGCAGTTTATTAGGTTTTCCCACAGATTCATGGTCTTCCTTGCTTCTTATTTCTCTCCGCCTCTTCTGCTTTCCATTTTGAATCACTTCTTTAAATCTGAAAAATATTTCAGATGACATTTTAAGGTTGAATTTTCTGTGCTTGTCTAAGACTGTGTTTATCTGATAACCCAGTGTTTTAGACCATGTGGATCTGTTTCTATTATCTTTTTCTTCTTCTTTTTTTTTTTTCTGCCACTTCTATTGGTCTTTCATCATCCATCTTTGTTCTTCGGCCTGTGTGGACCTTCCATTGCAGAGGCCTCTCTTGTTGCAGAGCACTTGGTGCATGTGCTCCAGAGCTCTGGCTCGGTATTTGGACACATCAGTCCAGCCACTCCGCAGCATGTGGGATCTTCCCAGGCCAGGGATCGAACCGACATCCCTTGCACTGCAAGGCGGTGTCTTCACCCACTGAACCACCAGAGCAGCCCTCTTCTAATTTTTTAAAAAATATTTATTTATTTGGTTGGGTGGGGTCTTTGTTGCAGCATGTGGGTTCTTTTTAGCTATATTGTAAATGTGAAGACTTAGTTGCTGCACGTTGGGGTCTATAGTTCCCGGAACAGGAATTCGACCTGAGCTCTTTGCATTGGGAGAGTGGAGGCTTAGCCACTGGACCACCGGAGAAGTCTCATTTGTCTTCTAATTTTTATTCATACTGATTTGTTTTTGTCTATAGCTGAGTTTGTTGTTAACGCACTTAACATTATATCTTAAACTTCTGTGGAATTAATTTGAATTTTAGAAAGTGCCTTTTCATTTGCTTCTGGCAAGCACTATTGGATGTGAATAATACAAACTGCTGAGAATGATTACACTTTGACTTTATATCACTGAACTCTCTCACTTTCCCTGGCCCAAGCACATTGAGTTTATTAACAAACAATCTTGACAAAATATATACCTGACTTTTCTACAGCACTTTTTTGCGTTGAGTTTTTTCTGTGTGTTATTTTTAAAAAACTGACTAGTGGACTTTCTGAAGTGTTAAGAGTAGGTCCAAATAAACATTTTGATATGTAACTGCTCATCGGTGAAGTAATTTAATTTTATCTCTTTTTATTGATATTTAAGTTATTTATTTTTTATCCATCTTTATTCTTCAGCCTGTGTGGGCCCCTCATTGCAGCGGCCTCTCTCATTGCAGAGCACCAGCTCTAGGCACATGCACCCCAGAGTGCTGGCTCATAATTGGACACACCAGTCCAGTCATTCCTCAGCACATGGGATCTTCCCGGGCCAGAGGTCGAACCAGTGTCCCTTGCACTGCAAGGTGGACTCTTTACCCATTGAACCACCAGGGAAGCCCCAACTGAAGTAATTTAATCTGGCTTTGAACATACTCCTAAAACCTCTCAGATGTCAAAGATATTTTTTGGAGAAGAACACTGGTCAGCATTCTCCCGAGGGCTTGATCAAAGTTGTTTCACTTCCTTGGCCTTGTTACTTCAACAGAAGAATTCTCTCCATCCTCCATCCCCGAGACCAAGAAGAGACAGGTGCACAGGATGACAAGTACCAGATCTCAGCTTTTACACCGAGGCTCAGTGATCGCCTTTGAGCTTGACTAATAGCTAACACTGCTCTGGTAGGAGACTAAGGGTAAAAAGGAAGTACCATGCTTCTGTTTACCCATGGTAATTCTCATAACTGTCTGTCATTATATTGCAATACAACTTTCAGGATGCACTAAAAAAGTTGGGGTTGCTTAGGACTTCCCTGGTGGCCCAGTGACTAAGACTGTACGCTCCCAATGCAGGGCCCCTGGGCTTGACCCTCTGGTCAGAGAAATAGATTGCATATGCCACAACTAAAGATCCTACATGCTGCATCTAATATCCAGGAGCCAAATAAGTAAAATAAAAAATATTTTAAAAAATATATAGGGTTGTTTGAACTGCCTTTCAATGGCTTTGATATCTGTGATTCTTCACTTAGTTCTCAGTCACTCTCAGCAAGAAATCTTCTACTTGGTCTGCTCACTAACTATACCTACTAATAATTTTACTAAAATGTTAATTTGTTTAATAAGTATGCCCCTGGGTAAAAAGTTGAAAGATAAGTAAAGAATTTATTATATATTATAACTTAATGTTATAAAGTATTGAATGGCTTTCTTTTTTAATCAGAAGTTTGTTAAAATTTTTCAGTCATATCTATGCCTCAATAGTAAAGGCTATTTTGTTACCATTTGGAAAACATTGAGCCTAAATTTGTTTCCTTTTTTCAATAATAGACACTTCAGAAACTGTTTTCACCAGTATCCTTACCAATTTATTCCCACCAGTAGATACAGTAGATGTTAATAGCATTCCTTATGGTTGCTCTTATTATTGTGTTGAATTTTATTTTGACAGGTTTCAAATCAGAAGCACAGTGACTGAAAAAGACTCATCTCACAATTGTGTATGGATCCATGTGTCAGAGATTTATGACCAGTTTTGTAGTGTGCCTTCATATAGTATTTGTGAGAAGAAAGTGACGATATAATGACGGAGGAGCAAAGAGAAGTATGTGAGATACTAACAAGAACACTGGTCAGCATTCTCCCGAGGGCTTGATCAAAGTTGTTTCACTTCCTTGGCCTTGTTACTTCAACAGAAGAATTCTCTCCATCCTCCATCCCCGAGACCAAGAAGAGACAGGTGCACAGGATGACAAGTACCAGATCTCAGCTTTTACACCGAGGCTCAGTGATCGCCTTTGAGCTTGACTAATAGCTAACACTGCTCTGGTAGGAGACTAAGGGTAAAAAGGAAGTACCATGCTTCTGTTTACCCATGGTAATTCTCATAACTGTCTGTCATTATATTGCAATACAACTTTCAGGATGCACTAAAAAAGTTGGGGTTGCTTAGGACTTCCCTGGTGGCCCAGTGACTAAGACTGTACGCTCCCAATGCAGGGCCCCTGGGCTTGACCCTCTGGTCAGAGAAATAGATTGCATATGCCACAACTAAAGATCCTACATGCTGCATCTAATATCCAGGAGCCAAATAAGCAAAATAAAAAATATTTTAAAAAATATATAGGGTTGTTTGAACTGCCTTTCAATGGCTTTGATATCTGTGATTCTTCACTTAGTTCTCAGTCACTCTCAGCAAGAAATCTTCTACTTGGTCTGCTCACTAACTATACCTACTAATAATTTTACTAAAATGTTAATTTGTTTAATAAGTATGCCCCTGGGTAAAAAGTTGAAAGATAAGTAAAGAATTTATTATATATTATAACTTAATGTTATAAAGTATTGAATGGCTTTCTTTTTTAATCAGAAGTTTGTTAAAATTTTTCAGTCATATCTATGCCTCAATAGTAAAGGCTATTTTGTTACCATTTGGAAAACATTGAGCCTAAATTTGTTTCCTTTTTTCAATAATAGACACTTCAGAAACTGTTTTCACCAGTATCCTTACCAATTTATTCCCACCAGTAGATACAGTAGATGTTAATAGCATTCCTTATGGTTGCTCTTATTATTGTGTTGAATTTTATTTTGACAGGTTTCAAATCAGAAGCACAGTGACTGAAAAAGACTCATCTCACAATTGTGTATGGATCCATGTGTCAGAGATTTATGACCAGTTTTGTAGTGTGCCTTCATATAGTATTTGTGAGAAGAAAGTGACGATATAATGACGGAGGAGCAAAGAGAAGTATGTGAGATACTAACAAGGGTAGAACAACCAAACAGAAAAGAGACATATTTCAGGTCAAAATAAATGCTGAAAAAACATCAATAGAGCTCAGCTGACTTTAATCTTAGCTGAGAAACAGAATGAGAGGAGGTGATGTCCATACTCACCAACTCTATCGGGTGGTCAGTATTGTGTTCTCATTATTAGAGCCCTGGAAATGGAGTCAGGGAAGCTGACCTTGAATTTTCATTCTACCATTGACTTTGTATTTAGCTGGGACTAGGTGCAAATTCTTGGCACTTCAGGGCATCTTAATTTCTGACTCTACCAGATTTTGCCCTTAAAAATTGCCACTGGAGTTCGTGGGGTGTGTTTTCATGACTTGTTCCTCTACTTTCAGCAATGTGTCAGACACAGGTGGAACAGAAATGTGTTCTGAACAGCTAAATGAAAAAAAGAAAAGAAAAAGAAAAACCTTTACTAAAATCAGAGTTATGTTGTTACCTTATTCTTTAATATGGTCATGATTGTGATCAAAAGCATCATAAAGATCATCAATTCCATCTTTTCTCCCTCAGTTAAATAACCAAGACAATGTGTCTGCCATATTTCCAAGAGAATCTTGTATACTGTGAAGTCATAGGGAATCTACTTTTGTAAGAAAGATTTCTCCTTTTTAAATACTGTCAATCAAAAATGTTTTGAAAATGAATATAAACAAATAACCTGCCCTGTTGGCTGAGATACTAACATTTCATAATGCAAAACATATTTTATTATTTTTATGATGACTGCTTTGCAGTTTTCAGCAAAATCCTCAGAAATTACTGTAAAAAGGTATTATTGGAACATAACTTAGTTTCCTCATATGATGATTTGTCCCTTTCTTATTTTTTTTAAACTTTCCCATTGGTGCTATTTATATTTCCAGTGGGGATTTCCATATTGCTGGGGAGACATGGTTTCAAATCAGAAGCACAGTGACTGAAAAAGACTCATCTCACAATTGTGTATGGATCCATGTGTCAGAGATTTATGACCAGTTTTGTAGTGTGCCTTCATATAGTATTTGTGAGAAGAAAGTGACGATATAATGACGGAAGAGCAAAGAGAAGTATGTGAGATACTAACAAGGGTAGAACAACCAAACAGAAAAGAGACATATTTCAGGTCAAAATAAATGCTGAAAAAACATCAATAGAGCTCAGCTGACTTTAATCTTAGCTGAGAAACAGAATGAGAGGAGGTGATGTCCATACTCACCAACTCTATCGGGTGGTCAGTATTGTGTTCTCATTATTAGAGCCCTGGAAATGGAGTCAGGGAAGCTGACCTTGAATTTTCATTCTACCATTGACTTTGTATTTAGCTGGGACTAGGTGCAAATTCTTGGCACTTCAGGGCATCTTAATTTCTGACTCTACCAGATTTTGCCCTTAAAAATTGCCACTGGAGTTCGTGGGGTGTGTTTTCATGACTTGTTCCTCTACTTTCAGCAATGTGTCAGACACAGGTGGAACAGAAATGTGTTCTGAACAGCTAAATGAAAAAAAGAAAAGAAAAAGAAAAACCTTTACTAAAATCAGAGTTATGTTGTTACCTTATTCTTTAATATGGTCATGATTGTGATCAAAAGCATCATAAAGATCATCAATTCCATCTTTTCTCCCTCAGTTAAATAACCAAGACAATGTGTCTGCCATATTTCCAAGAGAATCTTGTATACTGTGAAGTCATAGGGAATCTACTTTTGTAAGAAAGATTTCTCCTTTTTAAATACTGTCAATCAAAAATGTTTTGAAAATGAATATAAACAAATAACCTGCCCTGTTGGCTGAGATACTAACATTTCATAATGCAAAACATATTTTATTATTTTTATGATGACTGCTTTGCAGTTTTCAGCAAAATCCTCAGAAATTACTGTAAAAAGGTATTATTGGAACATAACTTAGTTTCCTCATATGATGATTTGTCCCTTTCTTATTTTTTTTAAACTTTCCCATTGGTGCTATTTATATTTCCAGTGGGGATTTCCATATTGCTGGGGAGACATTCATAGTTTTCTGGTGTTAATTGATAAGTGAACAGTAATTGTGTCAAGCTCACTGAATTTTTCACTTGAAAATGGCTAATGTTATGTGATTTCACTTTAATAAAAAATGCTAAAGAAACTTTGGCCTTTCAATTATGTGCCACGTGTAATTAACACTATTTGTCTTCTCTCCAGAAATGACACTGGGGAGGAAGGAGTATAGTTGGCAGTTTTGTGCTGCGGAGTAAATTTTAGATCTTAAATATTTAAAAACCTAAGAGAAGAAGAAAAATTTTGGTGAAGTTGATTATTGTTTTTTTTTAATACACTACTTATGTTGTCACTCTTTGAAAAGAAATACAGAAGGGCAAAGATAATTTAGGCTGAGAGTTAAATGAAGGCATAAAATAGGATTTTAAAGAAATGCCTTGTGTTTTAATTTTGCTTTCGGTTTTTCCTTTTTCTTCCTGTGTCCATAAAATGGAGTCGATGAGTTGAAGAAATCATGCTAATCAAGGAAAGTAGTTCTGGATTCTTAATGTCCATCTGCACTTACCTAGAACAGACAGGATAGGTGATAATAATCTATAACTCAAAAATAAAAGCATGATTTTACCAAAAAGCAGTGATGTAAAGTCAGAGTGTTCTAGGTTGTCCAAAGCATATCATCACTTGTTAATACAGATTTATACCACAGCCCCTGTGGAATTGTGCATGGGAATGCATAGAAAACATCAATAGTTTCCCAAAAGAGAAAAAGTGAAATTAGCTGCTAGTTGACCTTGCGTCTAAAGAGTAAATTCTAGATGAGTAATGATCAAGCTACAGGAAACACTTACCTATTCAAGGACCACCATCTCCTCTTGCCCGAGTTATTGCAATAATTCTCAAAGTAGTCTCCTAGCATCTACATAGCAGAGTGATTTCATTACATTGAAAAAAATCATGCCAACTCTCTTCTTTTAAAACTTCACCTTGACTTCCCATATAACTGAGTTAAAACAAACAAACAAACAAAAAGACCCTGACAACTGTATATTGACCAAGACAATGGCTGGCCAGTATTGAATGCTATCATCTTGACTGAAAAGAGCATGTTAGTTGCCCAGCCGTGTCTCACTCTTTGCAGCTCCATGGACTGTAGCCTGCCAGACTCTTTTGTCCATGGAATTCTCCAGGAGAAAATAGTCTTGATGTTTTTTGCTTTTTGCTTAATATCTTTATTGAGCTTAGGTGGCCATGTCTTTTGTCATATATACATATATAGATGTTATTTTTACCCAGAGACTATTTAATGCCTCAAAGATATCAGATAAAAATAAAAATAACTGAGTATTACTCTAAAAAAAATGTACTGCTTCAAGCTGAAGGTCTTTTCTCCTCATCACTCATTCCATGTATGATAATGGTTTCCCTATAGTTGCTCAACCACAGCCAGCAGGCTTCCCGCTCAGGGCCCCTGAGCTTCCCGGTCCCTTTACCTGAACTATTCTCACTCGGGATTTCTGTGAACTCTTTCCATTCCCTGCACAAGTGCCATGTCTTAATGAGGATGACTCTGACTACCTTATTGAAAATTTCCAGCCCATTTCCTGTACAGTCTCTTTTCTTTTTAACATTTATTTATTTTGGCTGTGCTAGGTCTTAGTTGTGGCTTTTAGAACCTTCACTGTGGCATGCAGCCTTCTCGTTGCAGCTTGTGGGAAACTGACCAGGGATGGAGCCCAGGCCCCCAGCACTGCGAACATGGAGTTCTCAGCCAGGGCATCACCAGGGAAGTCCCTGTATGTTCTTAATCTACTGTACCCTCTGTATTTTTCCAAAGTGTCATATATTCTACTGTTTACTTGCTATCTTTCTTGTATATCATCTGACTTCCACTGTATAATGTAGGCTCTAAAAGTACAGAGAGTTTTGTTTTCCACTGATGTATCTCAGAACTTGAGCATAGTACCTGCAATAAAGTAGGAGTCTTTGTTATGACTGAAAAAAAATATTTAAGGACAAATAGTAAAAATGTTGGGCTTCCCTAGTGGCTCAGATGGTAAAGAATCTGCCTGCAATGCGGAAGACCTGGGTTCCATTCCTGGGTTGGAAGATCCCCTGGAGGAGGGCATGGCAACCCATTCCAGTATTCTTGCCTGGAGAGTCCCCATGGACAGAGGAGCATGGTGGGCTTCAGTCCGTGGGATCACAAAGACTGAGTGACTAAGTACAACACCACACAGCAAAAATGTTATGTAGTGTATTTGGTAAAAATGATTAAGGATCTCCTTGAATAACTAAAGTTTGAGAAATAATTCTAATGACTATTCCATTAGAATCATAATTATCAGCATGTCCTAAATTGTAGTACCTTCGCTGTGACTATTTCTTTTTTATTATTACAAAGTTTTGTTATTTACTGTCACACATTAACCTGAATCCGCCATGGGTATACCTATGTCCCCCCTGTCCCAGCTGTGACTATTTCTAATATTCTGTCTTCTTGCTTCATTTTCATATGTAGCTTTGTTAACCTCTCCTTTCCAATTTTTTGCTGCCTTCTCTCTTGTAACTTTTTCTAATATTTACATTCACTCAATGTAAATGGCCAAGTAATTTTTGATTTCCTACTTCTTACAGGACATTATGCAAAGGAAGGGTTGCTTTCATTTTGTTTAATTTAAAATAACCTGATGGACAGTAGACACATAATGAACTCATAAGATTTCTTTCCAGGCTGCCCCAGCCAAGCATCTTCTGCTCTTCTCTGTGCTTAGTATGTTTGATTTAACCAAGTTATTTTCTCCCAATACAGAAAAGCATCAGTAGAATAATGTAATTCTACTTTTATTTGGGAAAAATTTTCAAATTTTTTTCAAAAACAGTCTTCTTATTTCCTTCTCAGCTTAGTAAATAGAGGAGGAAAAAAGTTACCTGGCTCTGTAAAGTCATAGGTAATAATGGTCCTCAAATATCTGACTTCCAGGAAAACATGTGAATATTCATAGTGATCGAGTACCAAATGTGCAATTAGAGAATAAAATATTAAATTGAGTCCACATATTGTACAAAAAAAAGATCAATGAATTGACTCCCACAAGACAACATTTTGGGGCTTCCCTGGTGGTTCAGACGTAAAAAGCCTACCTGCAACATGGGACACCTGGCTTTGATCCCTGGGTTAGGAAAGTCCCTTGGAGAAGGGAACAGCTACCCACTCCAGTATTCTTGCTTGGAGAACCCCATGGACAGCGGACCCTGCCAGGCTACAGTCTATGGGGTCAGAAAGAGTTAGACATGACTGAATGCCTTTCATATCATACATTCATAGAGAGCATTTTTAAAGCTAACCAACTATGTGTCTTTAATTGCTTCATCTGGTTGGACTTGAATCCTGCTTTTTGTAAAATGAAAGTGCAGAATGAATTAGATATCCAGCCTCCATCTTTCTTCTCTGTACCTTCTACCTTGCAAGGCAGAATTGGGGAATTGGAGCTTCATTAAATTCTCAGTGGCAAAGAATCTGCCTGCCAATGCAGAAGATGTAGGTTGGATCCCTGGGTTGAGAAGATCCCCTGGAGAAGGAAATGGCAACCTACTTCCATATTCTTGCCTGGGAAATCTCATGGACAAAGCAATCTGGTGGGTTACTGTCAACGGGTTGCAAAGAGTCGGACACGACTTAAAGACTAAAACAGCAAGAGCAAAAGGACTCTCTTAGGCTGACACTCCCTGTGTTTTTGAAGGAAATGGCAACCTACTTCTTACAGGACATTATGCAAAGGAAGGGTTGCTTTCATTTTGTTTAATTTAAAATAACCTGATGGACAGTAGACACATAATGAACTCATAAGATTTCTTTCCAGGCTGCCCCAGCCAAGCATCTTCTGCTCTTCTCTGTGCTTAGTATGTTTGATTTAACCAAGTTATTTTCTCCCAATACAGAAAAGCATCAGTAGAATAATGTAATTCTACTTTTATTTGGGAAAAATTTTCAAATTTTTTTCAAAAACAGTCTTCTTATTTCCTTCTCAGCTTAGTAAATAGAGGAGGAAAAAAGTTACCTGGCTCTGTAAAGTCATAGGTAATAATGGTCCTCAAATATCTGACTTCCAGGAAAACATGTGAATATTCATAGTGATCGAGTACCAAATGTGCAATTAGAGAATAAAATATTAAATTGAGTCCACATATTGTACAAAAAAAGATCAATGAATTGACTCCCACAAGACAGCATTTTGGGGCTTCCCTGGTGGTTCAGACGTAAAAAGCCTACCTGCAACATGGGACACCTGGCTTTGATCCCTGGGTTAGGAAAGTCCCTTGGAGAAGGGAACAGCTACCCACTCCAGTATTCTTGCTTGGAGAACCCCATGGACAGCGGACCCTGCCAGGCTACAGTCTATGGGGTCAGAAAGAGTTAGACATGACTGAATGCCTTTCATATCATACATTCATAGAGAGCATTTTTAAAGCTAACCAACTATGTGTCTTTAATTGCTTCATCTGGTTGGACTTGAATCCTGCTTTTTGTAAAATGAAAGTGCAGAATGAATTAGATATCCAGCCTCCATCTTTCTTCTCTGTACCTTCTACCTTGCAAGGCAGAATTGGGGAATTGGAGCTTCATTAAATTCTCAGTGGCAAAGAATCTGCCTGCCAATGCAGAAGATGTAGGTTGGATCCCTGGGTTGAGAAGATCCCCTGGAGAAGGAAATGGCAACCTACTTCCATATTCTTGCCTGGGAAATCTCATGGACAAAGCAATCTGGTGGGTTACTGTCAACGGGGTTGCAAAAGAGTCGGACACGACTTAAAGACTAAAACAGCAAGAGCAAAAGGACTCTCTTAGGCTGACACTCCCTGTGTATGATACTTTATAGTGTGAAGCACAGAAGATCAAGTCTAGTTTTCCATACACACACCGGTTCCGACAGTAACCTTTCTGGCACCAGGGACCAATTTTGTGAAAGGTAATATTTCTATGGACCAAGGGTGGGGAGAATAGTCTCAGGATGATTCAAGTGCATTATGTTGATTGTGCACTTTCTCTCTCTCTCTCTTTTTTTTTTGGCCCCTTGTATTGGTTTTCTATTTATTTATTTTCATCCATCTTTATTCTTTGGCGTGTGTGGGCCTCCCACTGCAGTGGCCTCTGTCGTTGCAGAGCACCGGTTCTGGGCACATGCGCTCCAGAGTGCTGGCTTGTAATTGGAAGCATTGGTCCAGCCTCTCTGGCACGTGGGATCTTCCTGGGCCAAGGATCGAACCGGTGCCCCTGGCACTGCAAAGCAGGTTCTTTACCCACGGGACCAGAAGAGAAGCCCCCTATTGTGCACTTTCTTTTTCTTAATCATTATATTTTTTCTTTTTTTTATTACAAAAATATGACACTACATTATAGGAGATTCGGAAAATACAGAGCAAGGTTTTATATATATATAGTTGTACTATATATTATAATTATCATTTTTTATAACAACTATATTTTTCAGTAGATAAATGAATATTTTTATACTCACAGAGATTAATAGAATGAGTATGCAGAAAAGTAGAAGAATTTAATAGTCCTGAAAAGCACTAATTAAGAGTTACACACGTTTCACAGAGCAAGAGGATAAAATCTCTGTTCAAGTTCCCATGGACTATAAACTGGGAAACCCTGGAATATATCCAGGGACATAAGAGCAGGTGTGCACTTTCTTTCTTTTCTTTTTTTTTTTTCACTTTATTTCTAATCTAATGCCAGAGCTCATCTGACAGCAGGTATCAATCAGTCCATGCCTGGAGGTTGGGGACCATGCTTTATATTATGCCCTTGGAGAAAGGAAGAGGCCAGTCCTATAACCTCTTTTCAGAAAGGCACAGGTGGATTAAATTGATCTGAGTGACACAGTGAGTGTGTGAAGGGCAAGAGCCCGGTGAGATCCCTCTGGGATTATTGCTTGGCAGGATCTGAAGAAACCTCCCTTCTGATGATTGTAAATTCTTGCCATTCTTTAGGCTGTAGTTAGACAGGAAGTGCTAACTAATAAACAAAAGAGAGCTGAGAAGGGCAACCCCTAGGATAATTGTTCAGACTGGGACCGCCCAAATAGAAAACTCGCGCTGCTTCCCCTCCCCTGACGACTTTGGCAGTCAGAGTTCCAGTTCACAGGAGAGGGCAGGGCCTCTCCCGGCAGGAACTGAGTCAGAGGCTTCCCTGCGACTTGCTCGGGACGAGAGCCTGAGGCATGCCTTTCGGGGCCTCTGTCTCTGAACCGGCTCACTCAGGGAAATCCAGCCCCAGTCCACAGTGACCTCTGCTGAGATTCGGATGCAGGCCAAGTACAGCAGCACGCGGGACATGCTGGATGCTGATGGGGACACCACGATGAGTCTGCATTCTCAAGTCTCTACTACGTCCCAGCGGCCGGAGCTTGACCAGACAGGTACCTGTAGTCCAAACTAGCCAGCCCTTTGAGTAATGCACGAGATGAGCTGTCTCTCCTAGGAGGTTATGAAGTGGAGGAAAGAGAGAAATTATTTCTGTGATTTACAAGAATGCATAACTGTGCACTTAACTACAATGCGCATGCCACATATAGGAACAGGTGAAAAACTTAAACTCAGTATATGCATAGAGCTTTTTCTAAGAGTCTATCTCTGGCAGAGTGGTTTGCCCTTGAGGCCGTGCTGCCTTGACCACTTCGTGGAGCACACAGTTGTGAGACCATATGGACAATTAGAACCATGCCTTTTCCTCTTCCTGTGTTCCCTGTGATGGTCAGATCTGCTGCTGTTTTAGTTGCCATCTGTGATCTGATCTGGAAATGTGGATTTACAGAGTCTATCTTTCTACTAGCTTTGAACTCATGACTTTGGGGCTTGGCGGTGGGTTTCAAGGAGAGACACCAATCCGTTTCAATTTGCCCTTGGAGGAAGGAAGAGGCCAGTCCTATAACCTCTTTTCAGAAAGGCACAGGTGGATTAAATTGATCTGAGTGACACAGTGAGTGTGTGAAGGGCAAGAGCCCGGTGAGATCCCTCTGGGATTATTGCTTGGCAGGATCTGAAGAAACCTCCCTTCTGATGATTGTAAATTCTTGCCATTCTTTAGGCTGTAGTTAGACAGGAAGTGCTAACTAATAAACAAAAGAGAGCTGAGAAGGGCAACCCCTAGGATAATTGTTCAGACTGGGACCGCCCAAATAGAAAACTCGCGCTGCTTCCCCTCCCCTGACGACTTTGGCAGTCAGAGTTCCAGTTCACAGGAGAGGGGCAGGGCCTCTCCAGGCAGGAACTGGAGTCAGAGGCTTCCCCTGCGACTTGCTCGGGACGAGAGCCTGAGGCATGCCTTTCGGGGCCTCTGTCTCTGAACCGGCTCACTCAGGGAAATCCAGCCCCAGTCCACAGTGACCTCTGCTGAGATTCGGATGCAGGCCAAGTACAGCAGCACGCGGGACATGCTGGATGCTGATGGGGACACCACGATGAGTCTGCATTCTCAAGTCTCTACTACGTCCCAGCGGCCGGAGCTTGACCAGACAGGTACCTGTAGTCCAAACTAGCCAGCCCTTTGAGCAATGCACGAGATGAGCTGTCTCTCCTAGGAGGTTATGAAGTGGAGGAAAGAGAGAAATTATTTCTGTGATTTACAAGAATGCATAACTGTGCACTTAACTACAATGCGCATGCCACATATAGGAACAGGTGAAAAACTTAAACTCAGTATATGCATAGAGCTTTTTCTAAGAGTCTATCTCTGGCAGAGTGGTTTGCCCTTGAGGCCGTGCTGCCTTGACCACTTCGTGGAGCACACAGTTGTGAGACCATATGGACAATTAGAACCATGCCTTTTCCTCTTCCTGTGTTCCCTGTGATGGTCAGATCTGCTGCTGTTTTAGTTGCCATCTGTGATCTGATCTGGAAATGTGGATTTACAGAGTCTATCTTTCTACTAGCTTTGAACTCATGACTTTGGGGCTTGGCGGTGGGTTTCCAAGGAGAGACACCAACTCTGATATTTTGCTGTAATAATTCTGAATCTTGAAGTGGTGAGACCTTGGGACAGTCACATCAACATCAGGGATTTGGTTTTATCATCTGTGAAATGAGACAAGATCAAAGCAAGGTCCCTTCACCTCGAATTCCATGACTTGGTCATGTAAATAATGGTCCCAGATGCAATGAAATCCCACCCCATTCCCTTTTGTTCTCTTGATTCTTAGAGTACTATTGAGGTGATTGAATTAAATTGTGACATTAATTTTAGTTATATTATATTTCCAATAATTCACCCTTTCACACAGTAAATATACACACACACATATTTACACATAACTATATATACATGTGGGCTTCTCAGGTGATTCTAATGGTAAAGAACCTACCTGCCAAGCAGGAGATGTAAGACATGTGGGTTTGATCTCTGAGTCTGGAAGTTCTCCTGGAAGAGAACATGACAACCCACTCCAGTATTCTTGCCTGGAGAATCCCATGGAAAGTCCCGGTGGGCTACCGTCCATGGGGTCTCACAGAGTTGGATATGACTGAAATAACTTATGCATTTTTAGCATATATATATTATTTATCTATAGATATAGATATAGATATATATACTTCAGCCTATGGGGAAGGATTTTATTTCCTAGGAATGTGAGACAATCCAAGGCAGAAATGTGACCTGAGTTCTAGCAGAAAGATCTAAAGCTTTCTACCTGTCTCTACTTTATAGTATAGTAGAGACAGGAATAGGTTCTAATAACAGAAGCTGTTGTTTAGTCACTCAGTCATGTCAGACTTTTTTGAAAACCCACAAACTGTAGCCTGGCTGGGCTCCTCTGCCCATGGGGTTTTCCACACAAGAATACTCGAATGGGTTGCCATTTCCTTCTCCAAGGGATCTTCCTGACTCAGGGATAGAACCCAAGTGTCCTGCCTTGGCAGGAAGATTCTTTACCACTGCACTGTTTTATTTATTGATTTATTTATATTAAACTATCTAGTTTCTAGAACTAGATCCTGGAAATTTCCAGCCTCCTTGATATGAAACAAAGTGATAACTTTGGGATGTCAGTTTCTATAGCGACTGGAAATGTGTAATAGGATATGATATGTTTTCCTCCAACAAATCCTGTGAAGACCCATCTCCTAGGACTGTGGTTTCAAGTGCTTGTGTACAACTTCATTTTCACCTTTTACTAGAGCTGGAAACTCTCACAAGGTCTAGCAATCAGCATAATCAGGAACAGTGTGTACTAATAAGGTCTGCTGAGGTTGGAAGGTGGAGAGAGGGGTGGAGCAGGATAGAACACCAGCTGAAACATCTGGCAACATTTTTGTAAGAATAGAAATAGAAACAGTAGGAGTGAAGGTCAAAGAAGTGTCTTGGAGGCAAAATATGCTGTGACTGAGGGGAAGAGTTGAAAGGGGAGGATTTTGAAGAAGTGTGAAGCTGGATGACCTAATATCTAGCTTTTGCATTAGTCTAAGCACGAGATGAGAAGAACCTGAGCTGAAGTCATGTGGGAATGAGGAGAAGACATTAAATATGAAATATATTGAGGAGGGAGAGTTTAAAGCGCTGGTGACTGGTTACAAGGGGGAAGGCAAGGAGACAGAGAGCATACCTTGACTAGTTCCTTCTGACGTTATGTAGACTGTGCCTCCATTAACTGAGAAAGAAGCTACAAGAGGACTAGAAAAGATGATGGATTCAGTTTGCATTTGAGATGCTTGTCAGAAAAGGCACATGCAATTGGAGTTGCCTAAAGTCACTGTATATCCAGTATTTGGGTCAGGGGTGAGGATTCTGAGCTACATGTACAAGGTTGGCCAAAACATTTGTCTGAGTTCTTCCATAACATGTTACAGAAAAATCCAAATAAACTTTCTGGCCAACCCAACACACGTGAGAATCAATGACTTTTAGGTAGGGACTAAACTTTCTGAGTGAGATCACTGAGGAATGGAAAATGAAAACAAAATAAGGTAAAACAAAGCAAGACAAAACATAGGGAAAGAGTGTCAAAGAGAGAATCTTGGGGAATATAACTGAGGGGCAGGCTGAGAAGAGACTCCAGTAGGAACTGTGAACAATGAGTGGTAGAGAGTGATGGATGTGGAGCAGGAGAGAGGGGCTTCTAGAGCCAAGCGACACTAACTTTGAGAGAAATGGACAAATCAATGGTAATAAATAGTGAATTTTAAAAATAATAGACAATCAATATGGGAAAGAATTCAAGAAAGAGGAAAGCTAAAAATAATTTATTGTTTTAGAAATAAATAGATTATTGGTCATTTTTCATAACAGGGGTTTGAAAGGAACTAGTAGTAAAGTAGGAAAATAAGTAATTTTCTTTTCTTTCCCTTTTTTCCCCCTTTCTGTCTTCTTTTTTGAGGGAAGCCTGGTTGTAAAGAGAAAACGTAAATGTTATAGCTGATGTGCTGTGGGGTTGCATGTGTACTTTCTAAAATTATTTTTTAACATTTAGGAAATTCTAACTCACTTCTACCTTTAAAAGAGGTGCAACTACAGTGCTTTATAGTAATAATATACCAAAGAGGGAGAGAAACTAAAATTCGCTGCCTAAATAAAATCTTGTCAAAAAATATGAAAAATTATTTGTATTTAAGGGGGAAAAATAACAAGAAAAAACCTTTTAATGATAAATTCCAGTTCTACTTTTCCCCTACTCATGTTAATTATAGTATTCTTGAATTTGCCCAAGATTTTTAGCCTCATTTCCTCAAGCAAGGCAGAAACCCTTCTTTAAAGAGATATGGCATAGGGACCTCCCTGATGGCCCAGTGCAGGGGGCTCAAGTTTGATCCCTGGTTGGGGAACTAAGATCCCATAGGCCCCTGGCCAAAAAAAAAAAAAAAAGGCCCCATGGTAATATAAATGTAAGAAACTGTGTAGGAAAAAATTCATGGCATGAACCACATCTAATTGTGTCAATACATCTTTAATTCATGCCTACTAAACGTCAAACATTATGGGAGGCACTGGGGA
Source organism: Tragulus kanchil (assembly GCA_022376925.1). Taxonomy (NCBI): domain Eukaryota; kingdom Metazoa; phylum Chordata; class Mammalia; order Artiodactyla; family Tragulidae; genus Tragulus; species Tragulus kanchil. The sequence goes on from JAIOJX010000004.1 coordinate 279,565,287, forward strand.
GACTATTTTTAGGTGCTTGGAGAGGAAGGAAATAATCTGAATTGCTAATTAGGAAAACATGTCGTGCACTGTTATTTAATGTATGTAGGAAGTCACAGAAGCAAAGAGGAATGAATAAGTTACTGTGTTTACACATGTGGGTACTTTTGCATGAGGTGACATTTGATCTAGCCTGCAAGTCTGGGTCCAGGTTTCCCAGGGAGACCAACTCAGGCCCTGGGTGACCTTTCCAGAGTGACAACTACATGTTGTCTAGACAGATGCAAAGAGATAAGAGCTAGCTTGGTGCTGTGTCTTCATGCATAAAAGAAGGAAGAGTAGACTACACAGGGAAGAGATGAGTGGCTGATGTTGGATTGGAATTTAGATCCGGATAATTTGGGGAATCATCATCAGGGTCAAACCGGATGGTAAGGTAGCCTGTTGGTCTGAGGAATGTGTGGTCCTCAAAGGGAGGGAGTGATGAGGGTGTTTGGGGCAACTGAGGCTAAAAGTAGGATAGGACGGTCTTAGGCAGGACTTTTTATAGCTGAGGATCATTTATACCTTAAGGGAGAACTTCAATTTAATAAGCTCACCTTGGTGGTAGAGTGAAGAATGTATGACGCTAAGATGACTATTATTAAGATATTCAAAACACAGAAGTGAAAATTTGCAAGTGGTGAAATGCTAGTGCTTCAGTAATTCCATGGAACTCCTTTATTAAGTTAAATATTAATGTGGGACTTGTTGGGAGGATTGGAAAATGATTTAAAATATTCAGTTCTGGGATGAGTTGCCATTTCCTTCTCTAGGGGATTTTCCCCACCCAGGGACTGAACTCTCATTTCCTACACTGGTAGGTGATTCTTGACCACTGAGCCACCTGGGAAACTCAGTTTGCCCAAGATTTTTAGGCTCATTTCCTCAAGCAAGGCAGAAACCCTTCTTTAAAGAGATATGGCATAGGGACCTCCCTGATGGCCCAGTGCAGGGGGCTCAAGTTTGATCCCTGGTTGGGGAACTAAGATCCCATAGGCCCCTGGCCAAAAAAAAAAAAAAAGGCCCCATGGTAATATAAATGTAAGAAACTGTGTAGGAAAAAATTCATGGCATGAACCACATCTAATTGTGTCAATACATCTTTAATTCATGCCTACTAAACGTCAAACATTATGGGAGGCACTGGGGAGACTATTTTTAGGTGCTTGGAGAGGAAGGAAATAATCTGAATTGCTAATTAGGAAAACATGTCGTGCACTGTTATTTAATGTATGTAGGAAGTCACAGAAGCAAAGAGGAATGAATAAGTTACTGTGTTTACACATGTGGGTACTTTTGCATGAGGTGACATTTGATCTAGCCTGCAAGTCTGGGTCCAGGTTTCCCAGGGAGACCAACTCAGGCCCTGGGTGACCTTTCCAGAGTGACAACTACATGTTGTCTAGACAGATGCAAAGAGATAAGAGCTAGCTTGGTGCTGTGTCTTCATGCATAAAAGAAGGAAGAGTAGACTACACAGGGAAGAGATGAGTGGCTGATGTTGGATTGGAATTTAGATCCGGATAATTTGGGGAATCATCATCAGGGTCAAACCGGATGGTAAGGTAGCCTGTTGGTCTGAGGAATGTGTGGTCCTCAAAGGGAGGGAGTGATGAGGGTGTTTGGGGCAACTGAGGCTAAAAGTAGGATAGGACGGTCTTAGGCAGGACTTTTTATAGCTGAGGATCATTTATACCTTAAGGGAGAACTTCAATTTAATAAGCTCACCTTGGTGGTAGAGTGAAGAATGTATGACGCTAAGATGACTATTATTAAGATATTCAAAACACAGAAGTGAAAATTTGCAAGTGGTGAAATGCTAGTGCTTCAGTAATTCCATGGAACTCCTTTATTAAGTTAAATATTAATGTGGGACTTGTTGGGAGGATTGGAAAATGATTTAAAATATTCAGTTCTGGGATGAGTTGCCATTTCCTTCTCTAGGGGATTTTCCCCACCCAGGGACTGAACTCTCATTTCCTACACTGGTAGGTGATTCTTGACCACTGAGCCACCTGGGAAACTCAGTTTGCAATGTGGCTTTATGCAAATTTATTAAATACTTTGTGTCTTTTCAAGCTTTTAGAACCCTTCTTATTTCAGAGGCATTTTAATAGTCTACATTTAGCAATGTCTGTTTTATTTCTTAGAGGCCCTGAGAGTGGAAGTGTATAAATTGTTCCCTCTGGTGCCGGATGAAGGGCAACTGGTCAAGTAAGACAAGTCTCCTCATCCATAAGGTTTTTTATAATTACAAGCAGATTTTTATTCAAACCTTGACTTTAGCCCTGTAGTCTTTTATAGCATATTATAGTTAAAGAGGTAACAGGAAAGGAGTGTTTATATATATATATCTTAGTACTCCTAGAAATGTTCATATCATTCCTTGGCCTCCCCACACCTTTTTCTAAACATGCCTCAGGAGACATGTTGGAAGACAACATAAGACTTGTCTTCCAAAACACAAAACCATAATAAAGCCAAGCCAAACTGAAGCTCCTCCCAGGCAGCTTATTTTTCTTATTTTAGGGTGGAGTGTCCCCTAGAGAGAGACTTCATTATGATCAGGGAGCTTGGAACAAAAATCAGGAACATTAAATACAGAGTTAGAAAAAAAAAAAAAAAAACCTAGAGGGAAAAACAACTTCAAAGAAAGGAATGAGTGAAACTTTCAACAATACAGTCACTCCATCATGGATGCCTGGTTTCCTAGTGTTGGGTCAGTTCTTCTTGTTTGGTTCCTCTCTTGGTTCTTGTCTATTCACAGCAAAGAACTGCAATGACCGGACAGGAGAGCACAAGTGGGAAGGATTTATCAAGCAAGCAGTACACTCTTGAGCTTTGAGAGCAGACCAACCCCTGTAGGAGTGGTCTTGACCTGGCTCAGTTTTCCTCTTTACATCTTTTGCTACTTCCTCTTTGATAGTTTCTGCAGTTTAATTGGTTGTGCCCCCACGCAAATGAAGCATAAGCCCAAGACTAATCAGGGAAGGGAGTGAGAGGGAGAGATCATGCAAATGAAGCACAAGCTCAGGTCTTCTCAGGGAAAGGAGCTTGAGTATGTTCTCCCATCACCATTTTTGACTTCCTGTTTTGGGCCCTGTTTCCCTATTCTAACTACCTAGCACTAGGAAGTGATCACACCTGCTGTAAAAACTCCCTAGGGTTGTGTTTCTCTGAGTCTTTTGTTAAAAAAGAAAGGGATTGTGAATATTGAAGGAGGGAAGGAAGGAGAGAAGAAGGAAACAAGAGAGAGGAAAGTCGAGCAGGAAAAATTCCAAATGATCAGGTAAAGAGAACTCCTTAGAAGAGAATTTTTAAGGTTTTGTTTGCAGAAGATACACTACATTTCTTATTTCTTCTTCTGCCCTATAGGCAACCTTAGGAAGAACTGTGTGCTTATACTTTACAAGGGCATAATTGCTATTAATGTTCTAATCCTTAAATTCTATTCCCTCACTTCACAGTAAGGATTTAAGTTGACTCTTTTTGATCCTTTGGGCAGAAAATCGACACCTCACATGCACCTGATCTTATATAAGGAAAAGTGGGTTTCTGGAGGCAGAAATGACATGGTTGACTTCCATAGTTCTTCTCCTTTATCTTCTTATTCTAATTTTGGCTATGGGAATATTCATCATAAAAAGGGAGAGAATTTTTTTAAATTTCTATGCTTTTTTGATGTGTATTAGTATAAATAGTTTTTAGCAGTAGACAAGTATATAACAGAGGTTGTTACATATAATAAATGTATTCATTCATTCAACTTTAATTGAACTTATTTCAACTGATGCTATAGTGACTAAACAGACAATAGTCGCTTCCAAAAAAGAGCTTATTTTCCTCTGGGATGAGACAGACATAAGTCCCCTTACCCCCAATAAGTAGGGTACGTATTGGATGGTGGCAATAGATAGTGGAAAAAAATAAAGCTGCTATAGTCATGGGTCTACATATGCACTTGCCTCTAGAGACTAGAAACATCTTTCTGGTTAATTGTCTTGGTCTATATAAAACTTTAAAGAGACATAGGGTTTTGGGGAGAATGTTTAGCTTAAGCTATATTCTGCTCTCTGATCTCCTGTTCTGCTGATTTGAGATATTCTTAAGGACAGTGTCATGAGAAGCTAGAATTTCCAGAAAAATTTAGACCAAACCAGGTAGATCAGCTAAGTGAAAGAAATAGACGAGATAACAGTTGTCTATACATATCTACATATATCTCACACAATTCAGTTTATAGAAACCAGTTTGGACAGGAGGTGAATTTAGCTTACTCTGCCCTCTGCTGACAGAAATACTGCTGAAAAGTCAATAGATTAAAAAAAAAATCAACCTATAAATGTTAATGTTATACAAGGCTCTGTACCTCTGTAAAAATTACACACATAGTTTAGGTGATACTACTTTTTCATAATTTCATTCTTCATTCATTTGCTCCTTCAAATGGGTATTCAACCCTTGTGTGCCAGGCACTATTTTCAGTACTGGAAATGCACTGGTGAACAAGATAGACCATGGTTATTATTATTTTATTTATTTGACTTATTCCAATTTTTAGTTGTAGCCCTCAGGATCTTCATTGCATCATGTAGGATCTTACACTGCAGTGCATGGACCCTCCAATTGTGGCACGTGGGCTCAGGAGTTGTGGTGCCCTAGCTTAGTTTTTCCTCAGCATGTAGGATCTAGTTCCCTGACCAGGGATCAAACCCACATGGCCTGCATTGCAAGGTGGGTTCTTAACCACTGGACCACCAAAAAAGTCCTGACAAGATCATTGGTTTAATGAAATGTACATTCAAGGGGAGGAAAAAGACAAAAGCAAAAAAAGGCCATGAAATATTACTTAATAACTTATTACTTAATAACCTTATTTTTTGATGTGCATAATGAAATGATGTGCTAGAGATGAACTCCCAATTATATCTTCTAAGGATGTAGCATTTAAATGGAAAGCTAGATTGGAAGTAGTCTACCATGAACCCATCTGAGGACTGATTAATGCAAGAGTATAAACAGAACTAATACAAAGATACTAAGCCTGGGACACAGTTGTTTGAATCAAAGATAAACAGACAGCCTCTGTGACCAGAGTGTTTGAGTGAGAGAAGACTAGTTCAGAAATGAATCAGAGACCTAGGTAGGGTTCAGATGGAAAAGACATTTGTAGAATTTTATTCTAAGTGCAATAAAGCTATTGGCAGTTTTTAAATTGGGAAGTGCCATACTAAATTGTCCACTTTTAAAAAAGAGTCATCTGAGTCTTTAGGAAAAGTGATAATGGTGAAAACAAGATTCACATTTTAAACTATACTTCCATTCTGAGTTTTACTTATTTCCCCTGTCAGATGGCAAGTCTCAGAGTGATCATATTTTCTATTTCTATACTATCTTTACTGTTAATAGTTACCAAAGATCTCTGTACCTGAAATTTATCAGGCAGAGGACATTGCTAAAGAGGAAATGAACTTATGTGCCTTTGATTTTTCTGTTTTCAAACCTAATTTGCATTCCGAATGAAGGTGAAACTCACAGGTCACCAAAGAGACCAGGGTTAGTTTGAGAGTTTTGCTGTCCTTTTATTTTATTTTGATCACAGTGCTGGAGGATATTCGCATCTGACTGTGGGTCTTCCCGGTCAGACAGAGCTGCTTATTCAGATTGACAACTGACCTCATGAGGTGAGGAGTTTATCCTTGACTCAGCAGAATCTCTGCAATCACCAGAAGGCAAGCTTGTGGGGTGTGGGCAAGGGAAAGACGCTGGCTAGAGCTTTGCTTAATCTTAGATTAATCATGACTTAATCTTAGGTCCATCCTTGAGAAATTGATGATCATGTTGCTTTTAGCATCTATTTTTGGAGCTATAAAATCAAATGAATGAGCAAACAAAATCCTCACAAAAGGACTTTCGACAAAATAATCCCCCAAAGAAACAGTAAAACAATGGCTTTGCATTGTGCATGCCTGTGCTCAGTAACTCAGTCATGTCTGATTCTTTGCTGCCCCATGGACAGCAAAGGAGCCTAGGAGCCTGCCAGACTTCTATGCCCCTGGCATTTTCCAAACAAGAATACTGGAGTAGGGTGCCATTTCTTCCTCCAGGGGATCTTCCCACATCTCTTACATTGGCAGGTGGATTCTTTATCACTAGAGTCTCATTGGAAGTGTTAGTTGCTCAGATGTGTCTGATATTTTGCAATCCCATAGACTGTAGCCCTCCAGGCTCCCTCTCTCCATGGGATTCTCCAGGTAAGAATACTGGATTGGGTTGCCTTCCTTTTCCCAGAGAATCTTTCCTACCCAGGGATCAAACCTGGGTCTCCTGCATTGCAGGCAGATTCTTTACCATCTGAGTCACCAGAAAAGCTCCAAGTGCATTACTGAGAGGCAATCTGCTTTTTCGAACTTGGAAAAGGAGCATTTTGCAAAGAGTAACGACAAATTCATTCCACTGCTTTTCTGATTATGTGGGAAATTGTTCTTTGGTAAGGCCAATTTTCCAAAGTTTGAAATTTATCAGGCAGAGGACATTGCTAAAGAGGAAATGAACTTATGTGCCTTTGATTTTTCTGTTTTCAAACCTAATTTGCATTCCGAATGAAGGTGAAACTCACAGGTCACCAAAGAGACCAGGGTTAGTTTGAGAGTTTTGCTGTCCTTTTATTTTATTTTGATCACAGTGCTGGAGGATATTCGCATCTGACTGTGGGTCTTCCCGGTCAGACAGAGCTGCTTATTCAGATTGACAACTGACCTCATGAGGTGAGGAGTTTATCCTTGACTCAGCAGAATCTCTGCAATCACCAGAAGGCAAGCTTGTGGGGTGTGGGCAAGGGAAAGACGCTGGCTAGAGCTTTGCTTAATCTTAGATTAATCATGACTTAATCTTAGGTCCATCCTTGAGAAATTGATGATCATGTTGCTTTTAGCATCTATTTTTGGAGCTATAAAATCAAATGAATGAGCAAACAAAATCCTCACAAAAGGACTTTCGACAAAATAATCCCCCAAAGAAACAGTAAAACAATGGCTTTGCATTGTGCATGCCTGTGCTCAGTAACTCAGTCATGTCTGATTCTTTGCTGCCCCATGGACAGCAAAGGAGCCTAGGAGCCTGCCAGACTTCTATGCCCCTGGCATTTTCCAAACAAGAATACTGGAGTAGGGTGCCATTTCTTCCTCCAGGGGATCTTCCCACATCTCTTACATTGGCAGGTGGATTCTTTATCACTAGAGTCTCATTGGAAGTGTTAGTTGCTCAGATGTGTCTGATATTTTGCAATCCCATAGACTGTAGCCCTCCAGGCTCCCTCTCTCCATGGGATTCTCCAGGTAAGAATACTGGATTGGGTTGCCTTCCTTTTCCCAGAGAATCTTTCCTACCCAGGGATCAAACCTGGGTCTCCTGCATTGCAGGCAGATTCTTTACCATCTGAGTCACCAGAAAAGCTCCAAGTGCATTACTGAGAGGCAATCTGCTTTTTCGAACTTGGAAAAGGAGCATTTTGCAAAGAGTAACGACAAATTCATTCCACTGCTTTTCTGATTATGTGGGAAATTGTTCTTTGGTAAGGCATTTTCCTAAGAGTCTTTTGCAGCTTTAATTTTGAGAAAAGAAAATTAACAGTGATGCATAACTTGATCCAAGGCAAAACAGGACCAAGTGGAGAGGAAGGGTAGAAGTGGACGGGGCTTGTGAAAGAATCTAGCAGCGATTAGCCAGGCTTGCCTGGAGACTTAAGACTGTTTCCCGGGATAGAAGGAATGTTACCTACCCTCTGCAATCTGTTATGAAAATTTTGTTTCTTCTCAGAAACAACTCCTCTTTCTCTCTTGCTACTTGCTTGTAGATTCAAACGGAAGGAAAAGTGAAACCTTGTCTTTTGTTTTCTTCCCTGCAGAGCCCCGGCGGCGTCCCTCTTCTGGTTGGCGTCCAGTGGCCCTGGTCTTGCTGTCTCTGTGTTTGGTGCTGCTGATAGGCCTGGCAGCTCTGGGGCTTGTGTGTAAGTCCAGGCTCTGACCCCGGGGAGGATCCTGGTTCTAAGATTTGTCTAGAATGAGAAATATTTGTTGTGATTTTTTTTGGTTAACTTTGATTCTGGAGCCTGTGAATGAAACCTTGTAAATGAGTATAGTGGAAGAAGCATTAAAATACAACAATTATTTTCCACCTGAACTTTTACAGTTTGTTTATGAATCAGTGTTTAGCCTCAGCAATTTTTAATGACTGCATACTTCAGTGCCTTCCCATTCCACAAAAGACTACAAACTCAGTGGTTTTTGCTTTTAGCATTCATGGCTCAGTGGCCTAAGCTAAGGGAAAGGTTTAATTTATATCCAACCTCCTCAACATATGGAGAATAGACTTGAGTTTCAATAACTGTAATATTTAATATGTTAAACATTCTTTGTTTTTTAATTTTTTTAAATTTTGGCCTCTTTTATTGGTTTTCCATTCATTTATTTTTCATCTATCTTTATTCTTTGGCCTATGTAGGCCTACCATTGCAGTGGCCTCCCTTGTTGCAGAGCACCTGCTTAGGGAACATGCACTCCAGAGCGCTGGCTCGTAATTGGACACACCGGTCCAGACGCTCTGTAGCACATGGGATCTTCCCTGGCCAGGGATTGAACCAGCGCCCCTTGAACTGCAAAGTGGACTTTACCAACTGGACCACCAGAGAAGCCCAAATATGTTAAATATTATAATAAAAAAGTCCAGGAAGTTATAGCATCATTTTGCAGAGACTTGTGAAAATCAAATAAGGACGAATTCACATATGAAAGTCTTTAAATTTCAAACTAGTAAGAATAAAGTAAAAAGCTCAAGAAAAGGCATAAATTTGTTTCATCAGATGGAACCCTATAGCAATATGTTCTGAACAGTTGAAGAAAGTGGTTCATGTTAAAAGATCATGTAGAAAAGCAGATTTTAATGTCAAAAACTGGGTTTTTACAAAAAACTTTAGAACTTGTTTATAATCTTAAACTTTTAAAAAAAATGTATCTTAGTGTTTATACCCTGGCTCCCAAATTTTAATATAACTCTTACTTTGCAGACAATATTCTTTTTAGTGATATAAAGCAACTATCATGATCCATGGAGGATTTTTCAACTTAGATTTAGAAACTTGGAGTTTAAAACTAAGTGTTGAAATTTTCTAGTTTAGATGTTGGATTTTCTAGGCTAGTGATATTGAGAAAGTTACCTGTTCTCACTGAGCCCAGTTGCAAAGCTATAAAAAGATAGAATTATAATATGACCATGATTGACCATTAAATTGTCAATGCTCAATATAAGGATTAATAATAGATAAATATATTTACACTTTTAGGTTTACTAATGGTTTGACTGTGTAGACAGAAAGGTTTATTCAGCAGTAAATACATTTCAAAGGACTTCCCTGGTGACTCAAATGGTAACTGAAGGAGATCAGAGTTTGATCCCTGGGTCGGGAAGATCCCATGGAGAAGGAAATGGCTACCTATTTCAGTATTCTTACCTGGAGAATTGCATGGACAGGACATACATAAGGAATTTATCCCTGAAGCTGGGAACAGTTATTATGACTCTACATCTTCAGATAAGAAAGTAGAGAAGTTCATTTGGCCAGGGCAATTCAATGTATTATATATTAGAGTCCAACTTGAGCATAGGCAATACGAAATCTCAGAGCCTAGGATCTCAAACAGCATGCTATTTTGTCTTCTGTCTATATTGATAATAGAAGTGAAGAAAGAAGCAGTCTAGTCTGACTTAGCAATTTGGGTTAGTTTTTCAGTTCTACCAGCTCTCCAACACTCAGCAAGACAGCATTTCTCAAAAAGAAGAAAGATTGGGGAATCTCTCCCGACAGCTGCAATCTCTCCGAACCCAGAACCGGAAGCTTGCCGAAACTCTGCATCACGTGGCTGAAAAACTCTGTCGTGAGCTCTATAACAAAACCGGAGGTGAGTCCTGATTACTGAGCTCCGCTCTGCCCTCCAGATCTCTGTGCATACAGGACTGATTCTCCCATCAGTGTACCTGGGAACCATGTATTATTCAACTAGTCATCTTGGCAAATTTAATAAAGAGTTTGGACATCCAGATTATCCCGTTATCGGAATCATGTAGTTCAGTTGTGACTGTGCTAGAGTACATGATGTGATTAATCAAATTCAGACATTTTAAATAATAAGGACAATTAACTTGGAAAAACCAAAATAATACTGCAAGTAAATAAAATACAGGATTTTGAAGTATGAAAGACTTCAAAAAGTCAGAAAAATGCAAACAAGAATGTAATATCTATTTGTATATAGAGTACTCAAATTTTTAGGATGTTAATGTTTTGACACAGGATTGCTTTTAACGTAAAGAGATTTTTGTGGAATGATGGGGTTCCCATCTTACTGGATACCCACAGGGACTTGGTTTTAGGTACCTAATTCTTAAAGGGCTTCCCAGGTGGCCTACTGGTAAAGAACTCACCTGCCAATGCAGGGGAGGTAAGAGACACAGGTTTGATCTCTGGGCTAGGAGGATCCCAGGAGGAGGGAATGGCAACCCACTCCAGTATTTTGACTGGAAAATTCCATGGATAGAGGAATCTGAGGGGCTACACAATCCATGGGGTTGCAAAGACTCAGGCACAACTGAGAACACACGCACAATTCATAAAGGCCCAAAGCCATGTACCTACATAGGTGTTAGATAACACATAGGTGTTAGATAATACATAGGTGTTAGATGGCTTCTATATTTACAGTTACTACCCACTCAGTCTATCTCACCCTTGATCTGTGTGCTTATTTCTCTGACTTTGATATTCATTTTAATTTCTTACATGTGAAGATTTTCTGGTCTAATTCATAATTGACTTAGTATTTATGTGGTCATTTTAATCAAATTTTATTTATTTATATGTTAGATTTCATTACATGAAGATTGGGGAATCTCTCCGACAGCTGCAATCTCTCAACCCAGAACCGACTGCAATCGCATCACGTGGCTGAAAAACTCTGTCGTGAGCTCTATAACAAAACCGGAGGTGAGTCCTGATTACTGAGCTCCGCTCTGCCCTCCAGATCTCTGTGCATACAGGACTGATTCTCCCATCAGTGTACCTGGGAACCATGTATTATTCAACTAGTCATCTTGGCAAATTTAATAAAGAGTTTGGACATCCAGATTATCCCGTTATCGGAATCATGTAGTTCAGTTGTGACTGTGCTAGAGTACATGATGTGATTAATCAAATTCAGACATTTTAAATAATAAGGACAATTAACTTGGAAAAACCAAAATAATACTGCAAGTAAATAAAATACAGGATTTTTGAAGTATGAAATACTTCAAAAAGTCAGAAAAATGCAAACAAGAATGTAATATCTATTTGTATATAGAGTACTCAAATTTTTAGGATGTTAATGTTTTGACACAGGATTGCTTTTAACGTAAAGAGATTTTTGTGGAATGATGGGGTTCCCATCTTACTGGATACCCACAGGGACTTGGTTTTAGGTACCTAATTCTTAAAGGGCTTCCCAGGTGGCCTACTGGTAAAGAACTCACCTGCCAATGCAGGGGAGGTAAGAGACACAGGTTTGATCTCTGGGCTAGGAGGATCCCAGGAGGAGGGAATGGCAACCCACTCCAGTATTTTGACTGGAAAATTCCATGGATAGAGGAATCTGAGGGGCTACACAATCCATGGGGTTGCAAAGACTCAGGCACAACTGAGAACACACGCACAATTCATAAAGGCCCAAAGCCATGTACCTACATAGGTGTTAGATAACACATAGGTGTTAGATAATACATAGGTGTTAGATGGCTTCTATATTTACAGTTACTACCCACTCAGTCTATCTCACCCTTGATCTGTGTGCTTATTTCTCTGACTTTGATATTCATTTTAATTTCTTACATGTGAAGATTTTCTGGTCTAATTCATAATTGACTTAGTATTTATGTGGTCATTTTAATCAAATTTTATTTATTTATATTTGAGTGACAAAATAACCTATATCCTATGATATGGATTTCACTAAAGAATTCTTTTACTACTATATAAGAGGATTTTGAGGAAGAAAATTATAGAAACAGTGGTTTCTCAAATCCAATGCATATGGAGTTTCTGAACAGATGAAAAGTTCCTATGAAACTGAATACGCTTTCTTCATGCTGAATTACACAAGGCAAGGGATTTAAAGTTCCAGTCATTTATTACTAAATTCCATTGTTCACGAAGCCAGGAAACCAGTGTCTGTTCTTATTCCCACCATATACCCAGCTATAATTCCTGACATACAATGGGTATCCTATAAACCTTTGTAATTAGCATTGCTGGGGCAATTAAATACCTAAGAGAGAGGGAATCAGTCATTTCTTGGGTCATCAAATGTTATGTAATCTCAACAGAAGAAAAGCAGGAGAGCTGGGTAGAAAATAAATAATTACATTTGGTTTCTTTTCAAGAACACAGGTGTAGCCCTTGCCCAGAAAAATGGAAATGGCGTGGGGACAAATGCTACCAGTTCTATAAAGAAAGCAAGAGTTGGCGAGGCTGTGAATATTTCTGCATTGCTGAGAACTCAACCATGCTGAAGATAAATACACAGGAAGTGCTGGTAAGGTTCTGAGATTGGTCAGTATTGGAAGTATTCTCAGAAAGAGATAATGGGATTTGACATGTACACACTGTTATCTATAAAACAGGTAACAAATAAGGACCTATTCTTTAACCTGAGTTAGTACTCTGCAATAACCTATATGGGAAAAGAATCTAGAAAAAGTGGATATATGTATATGTATAACTGATTCACCCTACTGTGCACCTGAAACTAACACAACATTGTAAATCAACTATCCTCCAATAAAAATTAATTAAAAATATTCTAAGCAATCAAGGTTCACAGATTCTCCCATTTATTGTAAAGGCTTAATCTTATTGCTTTGAGTGATCCCCCAAAGTCATCATTTGTAGAATGAACTCCAAAAATATTCACTCCTTAGAAACATGAAATAAAACCCTATAAACATATCAGTCAGAACTCAAATAAAGGATGTCTTAACTTCTTTAGGTTTAGGTAAGAAGAGAGTAACGTTGATGCCACATCAGAGAGATGAAAATAGCACTTCTTTCCTTTCCATGTGACAGTGACAAAATTTTTGATTGAAAAACATAATTAAATCATTTCCATAATCTGCAAATAAATATCCTGCCTTCTGGAAGTTTATACCCTAACATAGAGTTGTCCAAGCAAATATGACAATAAAATTGGTGTATGTTGATAGGTACATGCAATTCAAGTTCACTATTAAAATGGTGTGATTTTTCCCCTTTCTCTTATATTTATTATTGCCTTGAATTTAATTCCTCAAGCAGTATAACCATTATTTATGTGTAATTGTTTCAGCAGAAGTCATGGCACAGATTTCCCAGAGGTTATGCCAGGCTTCCCTGTCCTTCACTATCTGTTTGCTCAAACTCATGTCCTTTGAGTCAGTGATGCTATCTAACCATCTAATTCTCTATCCTTCCCTTCTTCTGCCTTCAGTCTTTCCCAGCATCAGGGTCTTTTCCAATGAGTCATCTCTTCACTCAGGTGGCCAAAGTATTGCAGGGTCCTGTCTGAATAAGAAAAACGGTATATTCTGCATTGCTGAGAACTCAACCATGCTGAAGATAAATACACAGGAAGTGCTGGTAAGGTTCTGAGATTGGTCAGTATTGGAAGTATTCTCAGAAAGAGATAATGGGATTTGACATGTACACACTGTTATCTATAAAACAGGTAACAAATAAGGACCTATTCTTTAACCTGAGTTAGTACTCTGCAATAACCTATATGGGAAAAGAATCTAGAAAAAGTGGATATATGTATATGTATAACTGATTCACCCTACTGTGCACCTGAAACTAACACAACATTGTAAATCAACTATCCTCCAATAAAAATTAATTAAAAATATTCTAAGCAATCAAGGTTCACAGATTCTCCCATTTATTGTAAAGGCTTAATCTTATTGCTTTGAGTGATCCCCCAAAGTCATCATTTGTAGAATGAACTCCAAAAATATTCACTCCTTAGAAACATGAAATAAAACCCTATAAACATATCAGTCAGAACTCAAATAAAGGATGTCTTAACTTCTTTAGGTTTAGGTAAGAAGAGAGTAACGTTGATGCCACATCAGAGAGATGAAAATAGCACTTCTTTCCTTTCCATGTGACAGTGACAAAATTTTTGATTGAAAAACATAATTAAATCATTTCCATAATCTGCAAATAAATATCCTGCCTTCTGGAAGTTTATACCCTAACATAGAGTTGTCCAAGCAAATATGACAATAAAATTGGTGTATGTTGATAGGTACATGCAATTCAAGTTCACTATTAAAATGGTGTGATTTTTCCCCTTTCTCTTATATTTATTATTGCCTTGAATTTAATTCCTCAAGCAGTATAACCATTATTTATGTGTAATTGTTTCAGCAGAAGTCATGGCACAGATTTCCCAGAGGTTATGCCAGGCTTCCCTGTCCTTCACTATCTGTTTGCTCAAACTCATGTCCTTTGAGTCAGTGATGCTATCTAACCATCTAATTCTCTATCCTTCCCTTCTTCTGCCTTCAGTCTTTCCCAGCATCAGGGTCTTTTCCAATGAGTCATCTCTTCACATCAGGTGGCCAAAGTATTGGAGTCACAGCTTCAGCATCAGTCCTTCCAATGAATATTCAAGGCTGATTTCCCTTAGGATTGACTAGTTTGATGCAGTCCAAGGGACTCTCAGGAGTCTTTTCCAGCACCACCATCTGAAAGCATCAGTTCTTTGGCACTCAGCTTTCTTTGTGGTTCAACTCACATCCACACATAAATACTGAAAAGCTACATCTTAATTCTTTTCCACTTCCTTAAATCTGTGATGAATGAAACTTTGCAGTCTGTCTCTTCTGCTAAAATAATCTTTTTCATTCTTTCTTTCTGGCTCAATTTAGGCAGAAAAAGAAGCAATTTATTTGACTAAGCCAGCGTACCTGGCATAAATACTGCTAATTTTTCTTATTCTTTGTTTCCTTCACCTACAGCACATACTGAAGATTCAGATATAACATTGAAGTACATTATATTCAGCAGTTGGAAATATCATTAATGGAAGTTATATAGTAATATATAGTATTTAAATTGCTTTCATATGATTTATTTATAGAACTTTTAATGTGAAGGGGCCACCATTTATTTGGAAGTATTATTTTCAGTTACAGTTCCTTTGATATGTCTATTCTATGACTGTTGTTCAGCAATGGCTTCATTTATATCTCCAATAATCTTTTATTGAACTTGTATGTGCCATTAATTATCTGAGGGGTTGAGGATGTGAAAATGAATAAAATGAAGTATATATCCTTATGGAACATAATATCATGGAAAATAAAGAAATGAAAGTGGATAATTATAATAGATTTAGATAATTTCTGGGTTAAAGAGTGAGAATAGGTAGAATGAAATAACTTTAAACATTTTTCAATATGAATAGTAGAAAATAAATTATACATACATAAATAAACAAAAATGTGTGTACAGATAGGTGAGACATTTCTGTTTCTTTTCTTAGTATAAGGCATATTCATCTTTATAAATTCTTACTTTACCTCTTTTTTGCATTAACCAATGTTCATTATTCTTGTCTCCTTCCTGGTCAGTCCCTTTTACATATATTCATGAAGGTTAATTCCAATTCCTGCACTTTTCCTCCCACATTCTTCCATTTTCCAGAATCATTCCACATCTGTGCCTCCCATATTTTTACATATCAATCTTTTTTAATCCTGTGACTTGAAAATAGTGGATCATTTATAAGTCTTGGCTGATGTGATTCTTGGTTTCAGGACATGGGCATACAGTTCATGCTGACTAAGTAAGGTAAAACAATTCTTTAAATTGGCCAAATCAACTGCCCTTAGCACAGACACTATTTTTCGTAATGGTACTTTCATCTACTTGGACAGGGGTCATGTGTTGTTTTTGTATTAAAAGTGCAGGCCAGACCTACACCTCTCTATGTCTATATTATATCATCTCTAAAGCTAAAGGTTTTCTTGTGTGCCTTTCACAGGAGTTTGCCATGCCTCAGAGCCACTCTGAGTTTTTCTACTCTTATTGGACAGGGCTATCCCGCAACGGCAGCGGCAAGGCCTGGCTGTGGATGGATGGAACCCCTTACTCCCCTGAACTGTAAGCCTCCAGAACATTTCCTGGGAAAGGCATTTGATAGGTTTTGCTTGAGTAACAAGCGTCCAACAATTTGGTTCTGCAAAAAAAAATCTGCTTTGTCTTGGATGCTATGTTTGTAGGAGGGTATCCAAAGATGTATAAATCATAGTACTCACTTTTGGAATGGCTCTTAAATTGGTGAGATCCACTGGCATTCACTAAGATGGAGAAAAAGAGGGAGAGAGAAGGAGCTCTGTTACGGATGAATAACCTAAGGCCCAAGTTGTAATGGTGGTCTGCTTAAAGTCACACAACTCTACAAGTTGCCAATGCTGTGCTGTGCTTAGTGCTGACTCTTTGCATCCCTGTGACCTGCAGCCCACCAGGCTCCTCTGTCCATGGGGATTCTCTAGGCAAGAATACTGGGGTGAGAGGCCACTCTCTCCTCCAGGGGATCTTTCCAACCCAGGGATTGAACCCAGGTCTCCTGTCTTGCAGGCAGATTCTTTACTGTCTGAGCCACCAGTGAAGCCCAAGAATACTGGAGTGAGTCACATATCCCTTCTTCAGGGGATTTTCCTGACCTAGGAATCGAACTGGGGTCTCCTGCACTGCAGGTGATTTCTTTCCCCTTTGAGTTATGAAGGAAACCCAAACTTGTCAATAGTCAGAGATGATGTAAGACCTTAGATTTCTTGATTTTCTGTGCAGTGAAACAGGGACGCAGCCTTTAAAATGCAGTTTCTGAGGATTTACTCACAATATAAATAGCTATATGATCAAATATTGGTTTTACTTATATGAGCATTTAGATAGGAATGTGTATGGTATAAAATTGGAAAAAACTTTTTCCAAATCAACTGCCCTTAGCACAGACACTATTTTTCGTAATGGTACTTTCATCTACTTGGACAGGGGTCATGTGTTGTTTTTGTATTAAAAGTGCAGGCCAGACCTACACCTCTCTATGTCTATATTATATCATCTCTAAAGCTAAAGGTTTTCTTGTGTGCCTTTCACAGGAGTTTGCCATGCCTCAGAGCCACTCTGAGTTTTTCTACTCTTATTGGACAGGGCTATCCCGCAACGGCAGCGGCAAGGCCTGGCTGTGGATGGATGGAACCCCTTACTCCCCTGAACTGTAAGCCTCCAGAACATTTCCTGGGAAAGGCATTTGATAGGTTTTGCTTGAGTAACAAGCGTCCAACAATTTGGTTCTGCAAAAAAAAATCTGCTTTGTCTTGGATGCTATGTTTGTAGGAGGGTATCCAAAGATGTATAAATCATAGTACTCACTTTTGGAATGGCTCTTAAATTGGTGAGATCCACTGGCATTCACTAAGATGGAGAAAAAGAGGGAGAGAGAAGGAGCTCTGTTACGGATGAATAACCTAAGGCCCAAGTTGTAATGGTGGTCTGCTTAAAGTCACACAACTCTACAAGTTGCCAATGCTGTGCTGTGCTTAGTGCTGACTCTTTGCATCCCTGTGACCTGCAGCCCACCAGGCTCCTCTGTCCATGGGGATTCTCTAGGCAAGAATACTGGGGTGAGAGGCCACTCTCTCCAGGGATCTTTCCAACCCAGGGATTGAACCCAGGTCTCCTGTCTTGCAGGCAGATTCTTTACTGTCTGAGCCACCAGTGAAGCCCAAGAATACTGGAGTGAGTCACATATCCCTTCTTCAGGGGATTTTCCTGACCTAGGAATCGAACTGGGGTCTCCTGCACTGCAGGTGATTTCTTTCCCCTTTGAGTTATGAAGGAAACCCAAACTTGTCAATAGTCAGAGATGATGTAAGACCTTAGATTTCTTGATTTTCTGTGCAGTGAAACAGGGAGCGCAGCCTTTAAAATGCAGTTTCTGAGGATTTACTCACAATATAAATAGCTATATGATCAAATATTGGTTTTACTTATATGAGCATTTAGATAGGAATGTGTATGGTATATTCTTTGATACCAGTAAATGTAATATATGTATCAAAATGCATTACAAATATTGTATACTAATGCTTATAGGTGGGATCTAGAAAAATGGTATAGATGATCTTATTCGAAAAGCATAAATAGAGACACAGATGTAGAGAACAAATACACAGATACCAACAGATACCAAGGGGGAAAGGAAAGGGCCAGATGAATTGGGAGATTAGGATTGACATCTATACACGATTGATGCTATATATAAAATAGATAACTAATGAGAACCTACTGTATACCACAGGGAACTCTACTGTGGCGACCTAAATGGGAAGGAAATACAAAAAAAGAGGGGGATATATATATATATATATATATATATATATATACATATATCCGATTCACTTTGCTGTATAGTAGAAACTAACACAACATTGTAAAACAACTATACTCTAATAGAAATTAATTTAAAAATATAAACACTACAATTTAAAGTCACGTTTGAGTAGACACCTTACTATATACCAATATAAGATTTATTTTTCCAGAAGACACTACATATTCAATGTGATTGTTTTTATTTTATGGTTAAATAAACTGAGTCACAGAGGAGACATAATTTCTCAGATGGCAGTAAAATCATATGATAAGTTGAACTACGATGTGTTCTTTAATTTTAGTTAGAGATGGTTTTTGTTGTTTTGTCATTTTATGGAAATTGAGGGGCTGAGAGGAAAGAGGCTGGTGACCCTGTCTTTCCAGTAAGCTCATTCTGGATGTCTATTCTATAATTTTATCAGATGTCAGACACTCCCTATGTACTTTCTGTATTTAGAAATAAACTCTGATACAAAGAGCCTTTTTCTTTCTTTTTTGAGGTTTGAAGTTATGATAGATTTCACCAGCCTGAGAAACAGAGACTGTGTGACCATCCTCAACGGGAAGGCTTTCTCCAAGGACTGCAGAGAGCTGAGGCGGTGTGCCTGTGAGAAAGCCGCGGCCTCAGTGAAGCTACAGAGGCTCCATGAGCATCTCTGAGCCCGGCATGGAGGCCAGGGGTTCTCCAGCCCTAACAATGACTGCAGGCTCCCTCCAGAGGAACAGAAGCCTCTGTGCTGCTGAACAGAGCTCCGTTTCTTTGTGTGCGCCCGAAACAGTGTGGCTCCAGTCCCCATGGCCTTCCATGTAATCCCTGTTTATACCTTCCGGGTGTTGTGTAATCACTAAGTCGTGTACTCTTCCAGGTACTGAAGTCTTAATAATAATAAAATATAAATAATGGAAAGTGTTAGTGATTTTAGAATGGACTCATGATTAGAGGAATAACTCAGCATCAAGGCGCTCTTCACATAATACGATAGCAACCAGGGCTGTGGTTATATGTGTCTTGTTGAGAGCTGGTAGACCTTTTTGCCTACAAGTACTGATTACTTCATTATCTGAGAACAGTAAGAAGTCTAGGAGAGGCAGGCTGTCTTCAGGACGATAGTTTGAACATTTAAAATTTTCGATAATTATGCTTATGTTATCAACACATGGCTAAAGATGAGTCAACTGAATTCTGATAGGGTGAGTTGTCTAATCAGATCGTGGCGAGTGAAAGGGACACTGTGACAGCTGTACGCACAGCTGGCTTCTTGTGCAGGTGCCGCTTCCTCAGGATAACCATTTGTACACACTTAGCAGAAATCACTGGACAGAACACCATCACCACTTTCATCGGCTTTGGAGATAAGTCAGTGTTAGGGGTTTAACACTAGAAAGGATAATATGTTTTCATTCTTCATTTTTCAGCAGAAAACTTGACTGCTTCAGTTTTATTTTCGTTAAACATCTATCTCATGGTGAAATGATACAAAATTGGCAAATACACAATAAAGAGAAGACAGTTGTGTTTATCCTCTTAAGATTGTGCCACATATCAATCCTTGCTTGTAACTTTCTTTGTTAAGAATTTTCCTGTTAACTTTCTGTTGGTTAGCTAGAAGATTTCTTCAGTGTGGAACAAATACTGAGTTGATTTATTGCGTCATACAAAAAGAATATTTGTGGTCATAAAATGAGAGTTTTAGATCTCTTATTGGAATTTATTATCAGGCAAATCCTTTTACTTCACAAAGCTTATTTCATTAGACATAAAGGGGGCATATTTACAATTTCCTCTGTATTACTAATAGCTGAAATGAGGTACATGTGAAATTAGTTTCATGATCTACATTGTAATATACAATATACTGGATCTTAAAAATATCTAGTAAAGCACAGAAGGGATTTAGTTTTAAAAAACAAGTGAGTGAAGGCAAGCATAAGCAACCTTTGGAGACCTATATTTGTAAACAAATTGCAGAGAGCCCTCTATACTGTAGGCCTGTGCATATGACAAAATACTTGCTATGATGAGTATAGATGCTTAAATGTTTAATGAACCTGATTAACAAGCACAATAACAAGATACACGGGTTAGGCTTTTAGTTAAGCAATTAAGTGTTATTTAAGTCTTGCCTCATGAGAAAGGCAAGTGATTTTGTGAAGTAAGTAAAATTAGCACATACTCGGTTTTGACCTCTGGCATCTTATGCAACTGCAGACTGGTTCAGGGTGGATGACAAGTGTCTCTAAATGTTATTGCTTTAATGAGTCTAACTGCCTGGTTAGTGGGTAACCAATAGTGTTTTCTCTCCAAATCTATAGCCTAAGGGAAAATGCCATTTTAGATGGCGAGGAAGGAAAAATAATAACATTCATTTATTTATTTTTGAAAAAATGAAATCACACTTTATTCCTCTACATCTTCCAAAATTCTAGCATTAAATGCTCAAACAGATTCATTTAATAAAATACACATTATATGAGATAGAAAATAATGTTAAATCTTTACTGAAAGTGTGTTAGTTGCTCAGCTCAGTCATGTCTGACTTGTTGCAATCCCATGGAGCCACGAGGCTCCTCTGTCCATGGAATTCTTCAGGCAAAAATACTAGAATAGACTGCCATTTCTTCTCCGGGAGATCTGCCTGACCCAGGGATTGAACCTGGATCTCCTCCACTGAAGGCAGATTCTTTACCATCTGGGCCACCAGGGAAGTCAACAATTACAGTTGATTTATTGTCATACAAAAGAATATTTGTGGTCATAAAATGAGAGTTTTAGATCTCTTATTGGAATTTATTATCAGGCAAATCCTTTTACTTCACAAAGCTTATTTCATTAGACATAAAGGGGGCATATTTACAATTTCCTCTGTATTACTAATAGCTGAAATGAGGTACATGTGAAATTAGTTTCATGATCTACATTGTAATATACAATATACTGGATCTTAAAAATATCTAGTAAAGCACAGAAGGGATTTAGTTTTAAAAAACAAGTGAGTGAAGGCAAGCATAAGCAACCTTTGGAGACCTATATTTGTAAACAAATTGCAGAGAGCCCTCTATACTGTAGGCCTGTGCATATGACAAAATACTTGCTATGATGAGTATAGATGCTTAAATGTTTAATGAACCTGATTAACAAGCACAATAACAAGATACACGGGTTAGGCTTTTAGTTAAGCAATTAAGTGTTATTTAAGTCTTGCCTCATGAGAAAGGCAAGTGATTTTGTGAAGTAAGTAAAATTAGCACATACTCGGTTTTGACCTCTGGCATCTTATGCAACTGCAGACTGGTTCAGGGTGGATGACAAGTGTCTCTAAATGTTATTGCTTTAATGAGTCTAACTGCCTGGTTAGTGGGTAACCAATAGTGTTTTCTCTCCAAATCTATAGCCTAAGGGAAAATGCCATTTTAGATGGCGAGGAAGGAAAAATAATAACATTCATTTATTTATTTTTGAAAAAATGAAATCACACTTTATTCCTCTACATCTTCCAAAATTCTAGCATTAAATGCTCAAACAGATTCATTTAATAAAATACACATTATATGAGATAGAAAATAATGTTAAATCTTTACTGAAAGTGTGTTAGTTGCTCAGCTCAGTCATGTCTGACTTGTTGCAATCCCATGGAGCCACGAGGCTCCTCTGTCCATGGAATTCTTCAGGCAAAAATACTAGAATAGACTGCCATTTCTTCTCCGGGAGATCTGCCTGACCCAGGGATTGAACCTGGATCTCCTCCACTGAAGGCAGATTCTTTACCATCTGGGCCACCAGGGAAGTCAACAATTACAGTTGTTGCTACAGTGATGAGATTAATTTGAATCAATGACATTTATTTAATTGTTAATCGATTCACAGATTATGAAACTAATTCCACTAATTCTTAAGCTGATTCCTCTCCAACTCTTCCCTCAATCCCCTCTTAAGTCCACAATACTGATCACAACGTGAGCAAATATTTTAAAAGAACAGAAAGATACTCTGTTCTTTCCACAAACTTCTTTTTAATTTTAATTTTAAGAATAGGAAATAATCATGACATGACTTTTAAAATATGACTTTCTGAGAACACTTTTCTATCGAGAATCAGAGAGGGTAGCACCCCGTCAATGGGTTTTCCAACATAAGAGACTTTTTTTCTCTAGGTTGTTGTGTGTTTAGGTAATTCTGAAGAAATTGCAGGGAAAAGTCAAATGAGGAAAATGACCTTTCCTGGTAGATCTGAGTTCCCCAGCGTAAACAATGAGCCATTTCTTTTCCTGAGGATATTGAACCATCTCTTAAAATTTATCAACAGGAAACAGGTCAGGAGCCCTGTAACAGCAGGAAATGTGAGAAGTGTGCTGGGAGCTTTTGCTTTGGAGATAGTAGCTGATTGTGAAATATGGAGAAAGGTCCAGAAGCTTGCCTCAGGGTTGGCCTCAGTATTTGAGAGTCAAATACTTTCTAATGGAATTCTTACAGTTTTTGAAGAATACAAAAAGCAGCAGCATCTTATGTAAGGTGTACATAACTTCTTTACAAGTTTCATTGTGTGAATAGATTTTTGAAATCTAATGCTGTTCTATCAATATTATTAAAGTTTTTCTTTTCATACATTTAATGGCTTTTGAATAGAGCATATTAAAAATAAATCTCTTTACATTTGTAGGACAGGATTTTATTTGCTCTATCCTTTCGCTTTTTAAAAAGCAAATTTGAAAAATGGTACTGATGAACCTATTTGGAGGGCAGGAATAGAGACACACATGTAGAGAAGGGACTTGAGGACACATGGAGTCAGGAGAGAGGAGAACAACTTGAGAGTAGCATTGAGATACCTACACTACTATGTATAAAATAGGTGGGTAGTGCGAAGCTGCTGTATAGCACAAGGAACTCAGCTAGGTGCTCTGTGATCACCTAGAGGAGGGTCTCGGGGTTGTGGGAGGGATGCTTTGGAGGGAGGGCATATATATACTATATATATACTTATACTGATTCATGCTGTTGTACAGCAGAAGCTTAGCTCAACGTTGTAAAGCAGGCATCCTCCAATTAAAAATAAATTAAGAAAAAAAAACTAATCTGAAACTCAATAAGATGGATCAGATACTCAGTTCATGATTTGGTGAGACCAGGATATGAACCTGGTTATGCCGGTGCTAAGGTCCTATCTCTTACCATTGTGTTGAAAAAGTCTTGCTATTCTGGGCCAAGAGCAAACTGCAAGCAAAAATCTTCCACCTATGTCATTTGGGTGGGAAGCAACATTGCTGCTGAGGAAATCTGTAGAAGTTTATGCCAGCTGATCTGTAGACAAAACTCAGACTTGTAAATACTGCCTCACATGCTGACAGATGATGTCAGCTGAAGGATGTTTGCCTCAGGCTTCATTGTACTTCTTCTGAAAAGAGTTACTAAATGCTTCCTATCCTTTCCCTAAACACAGCTCCGTGACAATACTTTGAAGAGTCTTGAAGGCAAACAGTCCTTCCTACTAAAATTTGCTATTGTTTTCCCTTTATTCCAGGTTATTATATTGAGCTGCCAGCTGTAAAAGCCGGAAGAGACAACTTAGGTTTTCTTTGCTAATTTCCTTTATAGGTTCAGCAGAGAACTAGAGAAAAGAATCCCTTTTATTGCAATTCCCATTTTAACTCCAAATCAAGGGTAAAGAAATTAACACAAACACGTTCGTCACATTCTTAAAGAACCCTCTCCTTCAGAGGTCATCTTTTATAAGAGACTTTCAGATTCATTTAAATGATTTCTACTGCCTCAAGAAGTTAGATTTATTTTATTTAAGTGGTGTCTTTATTAAAAGCAGAGAACAATGAGAAGCTTATGTGTCTCAGCTACTTTTTGGGTGAAATGAAAGAGTTAAAAAAAAAGTTTGGAGGGCAGGAATAGAGACACACATGTAGAGAGGCTAGCATATGAGAGAGAACAACTTGAGAGTAGCCTACACTACTATGTATAAAATAGGTGGGTAGTGCGGCTGCTGTATAGCACAGGAACTCAGCTAGGTGCTCTGTGATCACCTAGAGGAGGGTCTCGGGGTTGTGGGAGGGATGCTTTGGAGGGAGGGCATATATATACTATATATATACTTATACTGATTCATGCTGTTGTACAGCAGAAGCTTAGCTCAACGTTGTAAAGCAGGCATCCTCCAATTAAAAGTAAATTAAGAAAAAAAAACTAATCTGAAACTCAATAAGATGGATCAGATACTCAGTTCATGATTTGGTGAGACCAGGATATGAACCTGGTTATGCCGGTGCTAAGGTCCTATCTCTTACCATTGTGTTGAAAAAGTCTTGCTATTCTGGGCCAAGAGCAAACTGCAAGCAAAAATCTTCCACCTATGTCATTTGGGTGGGAAGCAACATTGCTGCTGAGGAAATCTGTAGAAGTTTATGCCAGCTGATCTGTAGACAAAACTCAGACTTGTAAATACTGCCTCACATGCTGACAGATGATGTCAGCTGAAGGATGTTTGCCTCAGGCTTCATTGTACTTCTTCTGAAAAGAGTTACTAAATGCTTCCTATCCTTTCCCTAAACACAGCTCCGTGACAATACTTTGAAGAGTCTTGAAGGCAAACAGTCCTTCCTACTAAAATTTGCTATTGTTTTCCCTTTATTCCAGGTTATTATATTGAGCTGCCAGCTGTAAAAGCCGGAAGAGACAACTTAGGTTTTCTTTGCTAATTTCCTTTATAGGTTCAGCAGAGAACTAGAGAAAAGAATCCCTTTTATTGCAATTCCCATTTTAACTCCAAATCAAGGGTAAAGAAATTAACACAAACACGTTCGTCACATTCTTAAAGAACCCTCTCCTTCAGAGGTCATCTTTTATAAGAGACTTTCAGATTCATTTAAATGATTTCTACTGCCTCAAGAAGTTAGATTTATTTTATTTAAGTGGTGTCTTTATTAAAAGCAGAGAACAATGAGAAGCTTATGTGTCTCAGCTACTTTTTGGGTGAAATGAAAGAGTAAGTAAAAGTATATTTAATTTAGCATATATTTGATAAAAAATCTCATGTATGGTTAGGTGTTGTTCTAGGGATGGTAGGTAAGTGGTAGAAAAGTAATGTAATAATAATTAGGGAAATTTCCCTTCCTATAAGCCCCAAGACGCTTTCACATCCATTGTCTCTGGGGAACAAGTTGGCCCATGCTTCAAGGAGCCAGCAGACCTAGGTCAGAGATTGTCTATAGATTCATCAGCTTTAATAGGATATCGTCTCCAGATTTTTGGTGACAGTTTACCCATATACTTTATCTTCTCAGTATTTCTATAACATGAGCAGTAAAGGGACTATTTTTATCTGGAATACACAGAAGAGGTCGATGCCTAGAGATGACTGGAAATTTACCCAGACAACAACAGCAAACACAGATAGAGTGTTAAATTCCATGTAAGACGCTCTTCTCAGCAAACTTACGTATATTGATTATGTCATCTTCAAACAATAGTTTGAAGCAAATTCTATTCTATTTTTACAAATAGTCACAGTTAAAAGTGCTTGAATCATAATATTGGGGATCCAGGTCATGAGTCTTTTTTCTCTTTCTCTTAAAATTGGAGTATAATTGATTTGCAATGTTGTGTTGGTCTCTGCTGTACAACCAGGTGAATCAGCTATGCCTATGCATATATCCCCTTCCTCTTGAGCTTCCTCCCACGCCATCCCCCATTCCACCCCAATTAAGTCATCACAGAGTACTGAGCTCCTTGTGTTTATACAGCAGCTTCCCACTAGATATCCACTTTACACATGGCAGTGGGTACACACACACACACACACACACACACACACACACACACACACACACACACACACATAATATCTATAGTGCTACTCTCTCAATTCCCAACCCTGTGTCCACAAGTTTATTTTCTACATCTGTGCCTCTATTTCTGCTCTGCAAATGGATTCATCGGTACCATTTTCCTAGAATCCATATATAGGCTTAATTTATGATATTTGTTTTTCTCTTTCTGACTTACTTCACTCTGTATGACAGTTCACTGTAGCAAGCATTTACATTACCGGGACATGGAAGCAGCCTAGATGTCCAACAACAGAGGAATGGATAAAGAAGATGTGATACATACATATGGTGGAATATTATTGCCATAAAAAGGAAACAGATTGAGTCATTTGTGGATGAATGTAGTCTGTTATACAGGTCCTGAGTCTCTGTGAGCAGTGGGGATGGTCAGTAATAGGTAGGAAGGCAGCAGATAGCAGCCTATCTTCCTTCCAATTTGAAAATCTGTATCTCTGTCCTCTCATCCTATTGGTCTAATAACATAATGTCCAGCAAGCCCAGCAAATGCATGGAAAGATTTTGCAAAACAGTGAGTTTAAAAGATCACATTTATTCCTTTCTTCGAAAAGACTATCAGTCAGCTAAAATTGCATCATTCCCCAGGAATTTGTTAATTTTTCCATAGAGTTTACTGTCATTCTAAATTTTAAAAAAAGTAGAAAGAAAGAGAAAGGAAAAAATGACAAATGGAAATAATTTTTCTTTGGTTTGTTCTCCATTCTTTAGGGCTTTGTCCTCTGTTGCTCTAAACCAATTTTATTATTGATAATTAATTTGAACAGTGTTGAAGGAGCATCTGTAAAGTGTTAAGGGATAGTACCAAGTGTAAAGGCAAGATAGGGCTCATGTACCAAGTAGCTGGTTTCACACACCCTCACACTTGTTTCCTTCAGCACTGGCCTTAATCTCACTGTTACAAGTTTTCCAATGATGTGTTGCAAATATTAACATTTCAAGCAAAATTTATTTTTGGGTAGAAGATCTCAATGCATACTTCTCACAGATGAAATATTTCCAATTGTTGCAGTCACCAAAAGAAATGTTGTTGTTTCTGAGGTATCTGCAGATCTGCTTAGTTGACTGGGGTCCCTGTCTTAGCGACCTGGAGAGGCAAGTCAGTGTATCTGAGGTCAGGTATGGGCTTACGAGGATATTCTTTGTTAAAATGAGAGATGCACAGCTTTTTGTTTTAATCTGTCACCCTCTTGTGGTAGTTTTTTCCCTCCTTTTTTGCTTTCGCTTGAATACACAAAAAGGTTTAATTTTCTCTCAAGTGAAATATGTACAATATTATTTCACTCTGTATGACATTCACTGTAGCAAGCATTTACATTACCGGGACATGGAAGCAGCCTAGATGTCCAACAACAGAGGAATGGATAAAGAAGATGTGATACATACATATGGTGGAATATTATTGCCATAAAAAGGAAACAGATTGAGTCATTTGTGGATGAATGTAGTCTGTTATACAGGTCCTGAGTCTCTGTGAGCAGTGGGGATGGTCAGTAATAGGTAGGAAGGCAGCAGATAGCAGCCTATCTTCCTTCCAATTTGAAAATCTGTATCTCTGTCCTCTCATCCTATTGGTCTAATAACATAATGTCCAGCAAGCCCAGCAAATGCATGGAAAGATTTTGCAAAACAGTGAGTTTAAAAGATCACATTTATTCCTTTCTTCGAAAAGACTATCAGTCAGCTAAAATTGCATCATTCCCCAGGAATTTGTTAATTTTTCCATAGAGTTTACTGTCATTCTAAATTTTAAAAAAAGTAGAAAGAAAGAGAAAGGAAAAAATGACAAATGGAAATAATTTTTCTTTGGTTTGTTCTCCATTCTTTAGGGCTTTGTCCTCTGTTGCTCTAAACCAATTTTATTATTGATAATTAATTTGAACAGTGTTGAAGGAGCATCTGTAAAGTGTTAAGGGATAGTACCAAGTGTAAAGGCAAGATAGGGCTCATGTACCAAGTAGCTGGTTTCACACACCCTCACACTTGTTTCCTTCAGCACTGGCCTTAATCTCACTGTTACAAGTTTTCCAATGATGTGTTGCAAATATTAACATTTCAAGCAAAATTTATTTTTGGGTAGAAGATCTCAATGCATACTTCTCACAGATGAAATATTTCCAATTGTTGCAGTCACCAAAAGAAATGTTGTTGTTTCTGAGGTATCTGCAGATCTGCTTAGTTGACTGGGGTCCCTGTCTTAGCGACCTGGAGAGGCAAGTCAGTGTATCTGAGGTCAGGTATGGGCTTACGAGGATATTCTTTGTTAAAATGAGAGATGCACAGCTTTTTGTTTTAATCTGTCACCCTCTTGTGGTAGTTTTTCCCTCCTGCTCCAATAACAGAGGTATTTTCTCTCAGTGAAATATGTAAATATTATTTCAACAAGCAGCATATTTTAAAACAATGCTTGAATACACAAAGATAGGGTCTAATTTCAAATCTCTTTTCTGACTCAGTTTTCAAAATGTGAAGGTACTGTACTGCTGATTCGTCTCCCCAGTCCTTTCTGCAAGCTTACTATGGAAATTGCTTAATTAGCACTCTAGCCATTAAGTGTTACATAGGAAATATATTTGATAATTACATGGCCCGCACTGTCGGTGGAGTGTGCTTCTCCCTGAATCTGAATGAATCCATCTCTTACCTATCACTTTGTCTTTCACTGAATTCTTTCTGCGTTGAGACATCAAGAACCTGAACTCCATTAGTCCTGAAACCAGGTATTACGGGTTTGGGCTGGGTTTGAGTCCCAGATTCATGGAGTCAAGTCCCAAGCATGATTTTGGCTAGGTTCGAGACCCAGCACATGGGTTCAAGTACCAATCTGAGGAAAATGGTTTCAGTGGGGCTGAGAAGGAGAAATACTTAAAAGCCGCATAGATACTCTTTATCTTGACTTTGATTTCCAATTAGAAGTCATGAAATTATCATACTCATATATCTCCTGGAGGAAATATAAGGTGTAAGATAAAATGAACTGTGTCTAATTTTTCTTGGAATTTTCACCTAGAGACTTACAGATCAGCAGAAGAAAAGGCACCATCCTGCCAAAGCCAAGGTTGGTTGGACCCATCCTGAGACTGTCTCACCCAGTAATCATAGCCTTTTTCCTTCAGGCTGCCAGTGATAAAATCCTGTAAGAAAGAAGACCTGAACAGTGAACCAAGGCTGGAGGGGTACGCCAAAACAAACACAAAACCAATAAACTATCATGAAATATAAGTCTGCCATGGAACTTGAGAACTGGAAAGAGAGAGAGAGAGTTTTTAAAGAAAGGATACTTTTCCTCTTATTGCTAAATGATCAATGTGGTGTTAAAAAATATGAAAAAAGTAAGCATCTGGTATCAGAATTTTTTTTAGCAGATTCAGAATTTGGCAGATAGCATGTCTTTTTCCAGGATGCTTCAGAGTGAGAAATAGTTTAGAAGATTCCATAAGCAATTTAACTGTAGGCATATTTTGTAGGAAGAAATATTTTTAACTTTGTCACTAAATTTGCACAGAAAAAATAATACAAACACAGTTTTCATTTGGAGGAGGGCACAGCAACCCATTCCAGTATTCTTGCCTGGAGAATTCCATGGCCAGAGGAGCCTGGCAGGATACAGTCCATAGTGTTGCAAAGGGTCAGACACAATTGAAATGACTTAGCACATAACTGTCATTAGTTAGTCCAAGTTGTCTTGGTTTATCGCATTTCTTTAACAAATTGTTCTCCTATTATTCTTGTAAAATAGGAAACTGATTATTGAATATAGGAAGCATACATTTTTAAGAAATTCAGAAATATGTAACTATGCCCTCTATTTCAAACATAATTTATGGGTAGAATGATTTCAAGGAAATATCTTACTGTTGGCTCTTTAAAATGTTTGTAAACTTGATTTAATGTCAGTTGAACTGTTCATTTAGCAAATGCCTACTTTCACAGATCTTTCCTTTTCCTCACTTTTTGTACTTCTATTTTTCTTGATGATTACAAAATTGTTGTAGCTTATCACACTTCCATAAATTTAAATTTAAACAATTAAACATATATATAGTCATAATGTATGTATATCTGGGAGTTAATTAGCAAGTTACAAAATGATATTTCCCTTGCCCCTCCCCTTTTTGATTAAAAAGGAATGCAACTAACATATTCTCCCCAAGGTTGGTTGGAAACCCATCCTGAGACTGTCTCACCCAGTAATCATAGCCTTTTTCCTTCAGGCTGCCAGTGATAAAATCCTGTAAGAAAGAAGACCTGAACAGTGAACCAAGGCTGGAGGGGTACGCCAAAACAAACACAAAACCAATAAACTATCATGAAATATAAGTCTGCCATGGAACTTGAGAACTGGAAAGAGAGAGAGAGAGTTTTTAAAGAAAGGATACTTTTCCTCTTATTGCTAAATGATCAATGTGGTGTTAAAAAATATGAAAAAAGTAAGCATCTGGTATCAGAATTTTTTTTAGCAGATTCAGAATTTGGCAGATAGCATGTCTTTTTCCAGGATGCTTCAGAGTGAGAAATAGTTTAGAAGATTCCATAAGCAATTTAACTGTAGGCATATTTTGTAGGAAGAAATATTTTTAACTTTGTCACTAAATTTGCACAGAAAAAATAATACAAACACAGTTTTCATTTGGAGGAGGGCACAGCAACCCATTCCAGTATTCTTGCCTGGAGAATTCCATGGCCAGAGGAGCCTGGCAGGATACAGTCCATAGTGTTGCAAAGGGTCAGACACAATTGAAATGACTTAGCACATAACTGTCATTAGTTAGTCCAAGTTGTCTTGGTTTATCGCATTTCTTTAACAAATTGTTCTCCTATTATTCTTGTAAAATAGGAAACTGATTATTGAATATAGGAAGCATACATTTTTAAGAAATTCAGAAATATGTAACTATGCCCTCTATTTCAAACATAATTTATGGGTAGAATGATTTCAAGGAAATATCTTACTGTTGGCTCTTTAAAATGTTTGTAAACTTGATTTAATGTCAGTTGAACTGTTCATTTAGCAAATGCCTACTTTCACAGATCTTTCCTTTTCCTCACTTTTTGTACTTCTATTTTTCTTGATGATTACAAAATTGTTGTAGCTTATCACACTTCCATAAATTTAAATTTAAACAATTAAACATATATATAGTCATAATGTATGTATATCTGGGAGTTAATTAGCAAGTTACAAAATGATATTTCCCTTGCCCCTCCCCTTTTTGATTAAAAAAGGACATGCAACTAACATATTCTCCCCAGTTTCTGAATAACCATCCTGGTTTTTTTTCTTTCTCCAATTCAAAGGAAAGCCATGCCTATTTCTACTTTGTGTGTTTAACTTTTATTCAGCAAATATACTATTATCATAGCATATCAAGGAATTCTTATGAAAGCCACTCTTTTTAAAAGTTAATATGGTATTTTCAGAATGATATGAAACCTTAAAACAGTATTTACCATTTCTTCTTTGTTCTCAATTTGTAGAAGATCTGAGTCTTCCTTCAAACAATGCTCTCTACTGGCGTGCCAAATTTTCCAGTTTTGAAAGACATGGTAACAACTTTCTCCATTCTGAATCCAGTTGATTGGACAGGGGCTGCAGTTATAGACTTCAAATATGAACATTTTATTAAAGCTATTGTAAAAATATTCACATCTCTTCAAAAAAAGACCCCTTGTATCACTTCCAGTGAAGCTGAACTCTTTTCAGCAGTCCTTTAACTTTTTTGGCACTAGGGACCAGTTTCATGAAAGACAATTTTTCCAGGGACTGGGCGTGGGGAATGGTTTTGGGATGATTCAAGCATATTATATTATTGTGTCAGTTCCACTGCAGATAGTCAGGCATTAGATCCTGGAGGTTGGGGACCCCTGCTTTATCCCAGTGGTTCATATGATGCAGGTCTTAGCAATCTCAGCTCCTTTGAAGCTGAATACAGTAAGAGTTTTACAATTTTGTAAAGTTTTTTGAGAATGATTTCAAGGAAATAGCTTACTGTTGGCTCTTTAAAATGTTTGTAAACTTGATTTAATGTCAGTTGAACTGTTCATTTAGCAAATGCCTACTTTCACAGATCTTTCCTTTTCCTCACTTTTTGTACTTCTATTTTTCTTGATGATTACAAAATTGTTGTAGCTTATCACACTTCCATAAATTTAAATTTAAACAATTAAACATATATATAGTCATAATGTATGTATATCTGGGAGTTAATTAGCAAGTTACAAAATGATATTTCCCTTGCCCCTCCCCTTTTTGATTAAAAAAGGACATGCAACTAACATATTCTCCCCAGTTTCTGAATAACCATCCTGGTTTTTTTTCTTTCTCCAATTCAAAGGAAAGCCATGCCTATTTCTACTTTGTGTGTTTAACTTTTATTCAGCAAATATACTATTATCATAGCATATCAAGGAATTCTTATGAAAGCCACTCTTTTAATAGTTAATATGGTATTTTCAGAATGATATGAAACCTTAAAACAGTATTTACCATTTCTTCTTTGTTCTCAATTTGTAGAAGATCTGAGTCTTCCTTCAAACAATGCTCTCTACTGGCGTGCCAAATTTTCCAGTTTTGAAAGACATGGTAACAACTTTCTCCATTCTGAATCCAGTTGATTGGACAGGGGCTGCAGTTATAGACTTCAAATATGAACATTTTATTAAAGCTATTGTAAAAATATTCACATCTCTTCAAAAAAAGACCCCTTGTATCACTTCCAGTGAAGCTGAACTCTTTTCAGCAGTCCTTTAACTTTTTTGGCACTAGGGACCAGTTTCATGAAAGACAATTTTTCCAGGGACTGGGCGTGGGGAATGGTTTTGGGATGATTCAAGCATATTATATTATTGTGTCAGTTCCACTGCAGATAGTCAGGCATTAGATCCTGGAGGTTGGGGACCCCTGCTTTATCCCAGTGGTTCATATGATGCAGGTCTTAGCAATCTCAGCTCCTTTGAAGCTGAATACAGTAAGAGTTTTACAATTATTTGCAAATGTAATAAGTCCCTAAGAATCAGTTTAAGATAAAATTAATTTGGGAATATTTTTCCAGATAGTTTCTTTTCTATAATAATTGATCTGATTATTCTATTATTAGATATCTTTTCTCCTTTTAATACTACATGATTTATAATCTTCACTTGTTTGCGAATTGCTTTGTGTCCATTAACCTTATTGGTCACATTAATTGGAAACATACTGAGTCATTAGGTGAGTAGAGGTGTAAGCCTCACGCTGATGTTTAAATTCTGAGAGTTAAACATGAAAGTGTTTCTCATATAATGGGGTGAACAAACAATGCACCTTGAGGAGTGAGTTTAAAATATGTGGGTATGGAAAACTGGGCAGAAACACAAGTCACCAATATGCTTAGCTTAGGGCTTTGATATAACTAAGAAGTAAGTCTTCATGGTTCACCCATGTTACAGAACCTGTCATAAGAAAGAACATATTCATGAAAAGAAGATGTTTAAATGTGTAAAAGTGAAACCAAAGAGCAAGTATTTGCTCTTCTAGGACACTTCTAGGACAGTTTTGTAGAGAAAGACATGGAAATTTCCAGAACTCTAGTTTCTAGAGAAAAGTCTTCTACTTAGAGTCTCAAATAGTTCATTATCAGTTTCCATGACTCAGATGTCAAGTTATCCAAGGCTCTTCAATATTCTTTGATTGAAAATATTCTAATCAGTTTCTTGAATATTGTTAAAGTTATAGCACAAGCAGTGTTGATAAGTGGCTGTTGAAAGGTTGAGAACATGCCGGATTTGAGTTAATCTTCAAAATGGTCTTGTCACTGATTTAAGAGATGAGGTGACTTAACGACTGAAACAACACTGATTAAATAGAGATGATGATTCACAGGTGGCCCTAATCCGTGTTTTTAGCAGTCTGTAGAACACAGATATTTTTTTAACACTTACTTCACTAAATTTCAGTTAGAAGGAGTTACCTCTTTTAATGACAGTTACTAAGAAGATATAGGAAAGTTTCCTATAGTTTCCCAGTATAGGAAAGTTAATTCTCTTAACTTTTATTTAGAGAATTCTTTAACTTTTATGTATGTCTGAGCGTGTCTAACTCTTTACCATCCCCCATGGACTTGACAGACTCTTCTGGCCATGGAATTCTCCAGACAAGAATACTGGAGATATACTTATGAATCTGAGTGATTAGATAAACATAAAATGCTGCTTTTATTTGTTTAATCTTAACTACTAATCTCACACATTCTGTTTTAATATTTGACTGTATATTTTTCTTATCTCTATTTCTTGGAAGCTTAGTATTTTTCATGTACTATGATGTACGTGATGCTAGTGGCAAAGAATTCCTCTACAATACAAGAGATGCAGGAGATGCAGGTTCGATCATTGGATCAGGAAGGTCCCTGGAGTTGGACGTGGCAATCCACTCCAGTCTTCTTACCTGGAGAATGCCATGGACAGAGGAGCCTGGTGGGCTATAGTCCGGAGGGTTGGAAAGAGTTGGACACCACTAAAGTGACTTAGCATTGATGTATGTATAAATAAAGTTGAACTGAAGAGCAGATCAAAGTATCTCTCTTCTATTATAAAATCCTGACTATAATTTTACAGAGAAATGTGTGTTGCTGTGTTTTTATTTTTGGTTGCTGCTTTGCACAGTGGAAATTCTAGGACACTTCTAGGACAGTTTTGTAGAGAAAGACATGGAAATTTCCAGAACTCTAGTTTCTAGAGAAAAGTCTTCTACTTAGAGTCTCAAATAGTTCATTATCAGTTTCCATGACTCAGATGTCAAGTTATCCAAGGCTCTTCAATATTCTTTGATTGAAAATATTCTAATCAGTTTCTTGAATATTGTTAAAGTTATAGCACAAGCAGTGTTGATAAGTGGCTGTTGAAAGGTTGAGAACATGCCGGATTTGAGTTAATCTTCAAAATGGTCTTGTCACTGATTTAAGAGATGAGGTGACTTAACGACTGAAACAACACTGATTAAATAGAGATGATGATTCACAGGTGGCCCTAATCCGTGTTTTTAGCAGTCTGTAGAACACAGATATTTTTTTAACACTTACTTCACTAAATTTCAGTTAGAAGGAGTTACCTCTTTTAATGACAGTTACTAAGAAGATATAGGAAAGTTTCCTATAGTTTCCCAGTATAGGAAAGTTAATTCTCTTAACTTTTATTTAGAGAATTCTTTAACTTTTATGTATGTCTGAGCGTGTCTAACTCTTTACCATCCCCCATGGACTTGACAGACTCTTCTGGCCATGGAATTCTCCAGACAAGAATACTGGAGATATACTTATGAATCTGAGTGATTAGATAAACATAAAATGCTGCTTTTATTTGTTTAATCTTAACTACTAATCTCACACATTCTGTTTTAATATTTGACTGTATATTTTTCTTATCTCTATTTCTTGGAAGCTTAGTATTTTTCATGTACTATGATGTACGTGATGCTAGTGGCAAAGAATTCCTCTACAATACAAGAGATGCAGGAGATGCAGGTTCGATCATTGGATCAGGAAGGTCCCCTGGAGTTGGACGTGGCAATCCACTCCAGTCTTCTTACCTGGAGAATGCCATGGACAGAGGAGCCTGGTGGGCTATAGTCCGGAGGGTTGGAAAGAGTTGGACACCACTAAAGTGACTTAGCATTGATGTATGTATAAATAAAGTTGAACTGAAGAGCAGATCAAAGTATCTCTCTTCTATTATAAAATCCTGACTATAATTTTACAGAGAAATGTGTGTTGCTGTGTTTTTATTGTTGCTGTTTCGAGGAACTGGTGTATACATTGGTCTTTGCACAGTGGAAATTGACTTTATATCAATTACCTGAACTGAAAGACTTTTGCATTAAGGTTTGGCAATATGTCATCTGTAGGTTGAAGTTTCCCTTCCACTGTGTGAAGTTGAGCAGTTCTCTGTCCAGTTGGATAAGTTTTTCTTGCTGCATTGTTATAGTAGTGGACATCTGAAACACTTCAAACAATAACAACAATTATTCCTGATAAAATACTGACATAAAACAAACCGTCAACAAAGACTAAAGAGGATTATGCATTGCTAATTATATTTGTGATTAAAAGCTACAAAGGATGTTTGTTAGGTGTTCTGCCCATTTTTTCACTGGATTTGTTTTCTTTTTGATATTGAGCTACATAAACTGTTTATTTATTTTGGAGACTAATCCCTTGTCTGTTGGTTGATTGCAAATGTCTTCTCCCATTCTGAAGATTGTCTTTTAGGTTCATTTATGGCTTTCTTTGCTGTGCAAAAGCTTTTAAGTTTAAGTAGGTCCCATTTGTTATTCTTGCTTTTATATTCATTGCTCTATGAAGTAGGTCAAAAAAAGGTCTTATTGCAGTTTATGTCAAAGAGTGCTCTTGCCTATGTTTTCCTTTAAAATGTTTACAGTGTCTGGCATTACATTTAGGTCTTTAATCCATTTTGAGTCTATTTTTGTGTATGGTGTTAGGAGGTGTTCTAATTTCATTGTTTTACAAGTAGCTGTTCAGTTTTCCCAGCACCACTTTTTGAAGAAACTGTCTTTTCTCCATTGTATATTCTTGCTTTCTTTATCATAGATTAGGTGGCCATAGGTGAGTCGGTTTATCTCTGGGCTTTCTCTCCTGTTCTATTAGTCTCTTTTCTATTTTTGTGCCAGTACCATACTGTCTTAATGACCGAAACTTTGTAGTATAGTCTCAAGTCAGGTAGTTTGATTTCTCTAGGTCTGTTTTTATTTCTCAAGATTTCTTTGGCTATTCAAGGTCTTTTGTGTTTCCATACAATTTTTTTTTTCTAATTATGTGAAACCTGCTTCTGATAATTTGGTAGGGATTACATTGAATCTGTAAATTGTTTTGGGTGTATAATCATTCCACAATATTGATTTCTCTAATCCAAGAACATGGTATGTCTTTCCATCATTTTGTGTCAACTTTGATTTCTTTCATCAGTATTCTATAGTTTGCCATCATTAACAGATCCACAAACAATAAATACTGGAGAAGATGTGGAGAAAAGAGAACCCTCCTACACTGTTGGTGGGAATTTAAATTTATACTACAGAGGACAATATGGAGGTGCCTTAAAAAGCTAAAAATATGGGCTTCCCTGATGGTCCAGTGGGTAAGTACATGGCCTTGCAGTGCAAGGGACACCGGTTCGATCCTTGGTCCAGGAAGATCCCATGTGCCGCGGAGCAGCTGGACTGGTGTGTCCAACTACCCAGCCAGAGTTCTGGAGTGCCTGCGCCTGGAGCTGGTGCAGCAAGAGAGGCCACTGCGATGGGAAGCCCATACAGGTCAAAGAATTAAGATGCATGAAAATAAATAAACAAAAATTAATAATGAGGCCATAATTAAAAAAAAAAAAAGCTAAAAATAGAACTACCATATGACTCAGCGCACAGCTGAGCACATACTCAGAGGAAACCATAATTCAAAAAGACATGTGCACCCAAATATTCATTGCAGCACTATTTACAATATCTAGGACATGCAAGCAATCAATGTCCATCAGTACATGTATATGATGGAATCTTACTTAGCCATGGAAAGGAACAAAATAGTGCCATTTGAAGAGACATGGATAGACCTAGAGAGTGTCATACAGAGTGAATTAAATCAGAAAGAGAAAAACAAGCATCATATAATATTGCTTATATGTGGAATCTAGAAAAATGATATGGATAGACTTATCTGCAAAAGAGAACTAGAGACATAGATGTAGAGGACGAACTTATGGGCAAACTAAACAAAATTTATGAACAAACTTATGAACAAACTAAAGGGGAAATGGGGTAAATAGGAGATTAGGATTACACTACAATATATAAAGTAAATAATTAGTGAGAACCTACTGTACAGTACAGGGAACTCTACTCAGTGTTCTGTGGTAACCTAAATGGGAAGGAAATCTTAAAAAAAGAGGAGATAGGTAAGCATACAGCTGATTCACTTTGCTGTACAGCAGAAGCTAATACAACATTGATTTCTCTAATCCAAGAACATGGTATGTCTTTCCATCATTTTGTGTCAACTTTGATTTCTTTCATCAGTATTCTATAGTTTGCCATCATTAACAGATCCACAAACAATAAATACTGGAGAAGATGTGGAGAAAAGAGAACCCTCCTACACTGTTGGTGGGAATTTAAATTTATACTACAGAGGACAATATGGAGGTGCCTTAAAAAGCTAAAAATATGGGCTTCCCTGATGGTCCAGTGGGTAAGTACATGGCCTTGCAGTGCAAGGGACACCGGTTCGATCCTTGGTCCAGGAAGATCCCATGTGCCGCGGAGCAGCTGGACTGGTGTGTCCAACTACCCAGCCAGAGTTCTGGAGTGCCTGCGCCTGGAGCTGGTGCAGCAAGAGAGGCCACTGCGATGGGAAGCCCATACAGGTCAAAGAATTAAGATGCATGAAAATAAATAAACAAAAATTAATAATGAGGCCATAATTAAAAAAAAAAAAAGCTAAAAATAGAACTACCATATGACTCAGCGCACAGCTGAGCACATACTCAGAGGAAACCATAATTCAAAAAGACATGTGCACCCAAATATTCATTGCAGCACTATTTACAATATCTAGGACATGCAAGCAATCAATGTCCATCAGTACATGTATATGATGGAATCTTACTTAGCCATGGAAAGGAACAAAATAGTGCCATTTGAAGAGACATGGATAGACCTAGAGAGTGTCATACAGAGTGAATTAAATCAGAAAGAGAAAAACAAGCATCATATAATATTGCTTATATGTGGAATCTAGAAAAATGATATGGATAGACTTATCTGCAAAAGAGAACTAGAGACATAGATGTAGAGGACGAACTTATGGGCAAACTAAACAAAATTTATGAACAAACTTATGAACAAACTAAAGGGGAAATGGGGTAAATAGGAGATTAGGATTACACTACAATATATAAAGTAAATAATTAGTGAGAACCTACTGTACAGTACAGGGAACTCTACTCAGTGTTCTGTGGTAACCTAAATGGGAAGGAAATCTTAAAAAAAGAGGAGATAGGTAAGCATACAGCTGATTCACTTTGCTGTACAGCAGAAGCTAATACAACATTGTAAAACAATTGTACTGGTGGTGGTCCAGTGGGTAAGGACACCGCCTTGCAGTGCAGGGGGCACCAGTTCGATCCCTGACCTGGGAAGATCCCATGTGTCGTGGAGCAGCTGGACCAATGTGCCCAATTACCGAGCCGGAGCTCTGGAGCGCATGCGCCCAGAGCCAGTGCTCTGCAACAACAGAGGCCACCGCGATGGGAGGCCCACATGGGCCAAGGAACAAAGATGGATGAGAAATAGATAAATGAAAGACCAATAGAAGTGACCCACTCGCCTCTCTCTCTCTCCAACCCACACCCCACAGAAAACAAAAAAACAACAAAAAACAATTGTATCCCAATTAATTTTTTTAAAAGCTACAAAGATGCACATCAAAGGGGCTTTTTGCCATCCTTGTTCCCTTATTCACCCAATTCCAACCCCTTGGAGTACTCAGGTTTACCAATATCCTTTTTTATCCTTCCACAAATATTTTGAACTTTACAAGCAAATGGATATAAAATCTCCTCTATCTCCTTTACACCAGCAGTAACAATCTTTTTACATGGTTTTTCGTTTGATCACTTATAGTATTTTTAAAAATTTGACCTCTTTTATTGGTTTTTCATTTATTTATTTTCATCCATCTTTATTCTTTGGCCTGTATGGGCCTCCCATTGCAGTGGCCTCTGTCGTTGCAGAGCACCGGCTCTGGATGCATTCACTCCAGAGCTCCAGCTTGTAATTGGACACACTGGTCCAGTCGCTCCACAGCATGAGAAATTCTCCCAGGCCAGGATCGAACCAGCGTCCCTTGCACTACAAGTCTGATTCATTACCCACTGGACCACCAGGGAAGCCCTGATCACTTACAGTAAATTTTTGAAAAATAATAAACTGTTTGACTTAGTTTTTTTTCATAAGTGAACAAACTAAAGGGGAAATGGGGTAAATAGGAGATTAGGATTACACTACAATATATAAAGTAAATAATTAGTGAGAACCTACTGTACAGTACAGGGAACTCTACTCAGTGTTCTGTGGTAACCTAAATGGGAAGGAAATCTTAAAAAAAGAGGAGATAGGTAAGCATACAGCTGATTCACTTTGCTGTACAGCAGAAGCTAATACAACATTGTAAAACAATTGTACTGGTGGTGGTCCAGTGGGTAAGGACACCGCCTTGCAGTGCAGGGGGCACCAGTTCGATCCCTGACCTGGGAAGATCCCATGTGTCGTGGAGCAGCTGGACCAATGTGCCCAATTACCGAGCCGGAGCTCTGGAGCGCATGCGCCCAGAGCCAGTGCTCTGCAACAACAGAGGCCACCGCGATGGGAGGCCCACATGGGCCAAGGAACAAAGATGGATGAGAAATAGATAAATGAAAGACCAATAGAAGTGACCCACTCGCCTCTCTCTCTCTCCAACCCACACCCCACAGAAAACAAAAAAACAACAAAAAACAATTGTATCCCAATTAATTTTTTTAAAAGCTACAAAGATGCACATCAAAGGGGCTTTTTGCCATCCTTGTTCCCTTATTCACCCAATTCCAACCCCTTGGAGTACTCAGGTTTACCAATATCCTTTTTTATCCTTCCACAAATATTTTGAACTTTACAAGCAAATGGATATAAAATCTCCTCTATCTCCTTTACACCAGCAGTAACAATCTTTTTACATGGTTTTTCGTTTGATCACTTATAGTATTTTTAAAAATTTGACCTCTTTTATTGGTTTTTCATTTATTTATTTTCATCCATCTTTATTCTTTGGCCTGTATGGGCCTCCCATTGCAGTGGCCTCTGTCGTTGCAGAGCACCGGCTCTGGATGCATTCACTCCAGAGCTCCAGCTTGTAATTGGACACACTGGTCCAGTCGCTCCACAGCATGAGAAATTCTCCCAGGCCAGGGATCGAACCAGCGTCCCTTGCACTACAAGTCTGATTCATTACCCACTGGACCACCAGGGAAGCCCTGATCACTTACAGTAAATTTTTGACATAATACTGTGTTAGTACATAAAGAGTTTTCTCATTTTTTTGTTATATAGGATTCTATATCATGATTTATTTTAATAATTCTCTATTGACTTTTAGATTATTTGTAATATTTGGTATTGGAGAAAGAATTACTATAATGAAGAACCTTAGCATAATTTACACATGTGTAAGTATATTTGTAAAAAAAGTTGATAATTCAAGTTTGGTACATTTGCATTGTATTAGATATCTCCAAATTATCTTTCATGTATCTGGATGCAGGGGCCTCCCTGGTGGCTCAAAGAGTAAAGAATCTGCTGCAATGCAGGAGACCCCACTTCAGTCCCTGGGTTGGAGAGATGCCCTGGAGAAGGGAATGGCAATCCACTCCAGTATTCTTTCCTGGAGAATTCCATGGGCAGAGGAACCTGACGGGCTACAGTCCATGGGGTTACACAACTGAGTGACTAACACTTGCAACTCTTCCTTTCTTTCACTTTCATCCTGATGCAAATTACATAGGAAAAGCTGTTTTTCCACTACTACCACACTCATACTTCTGATACTTCTGATCACCAATTGCATGGTCCCCCTCCTCTTCACCCCCTGTCCTGCTCCATGACACCATCTGGGTGTCCTATTATTTAATTCTAACACTATATACCCCATGGACTAAGGGCTCAGTCCCAAAGATTCCTCCCCACCTCAGATGCCAATGCAAGTAGTAGGTCCCCAGATTACTACAACTTCTGTTTGATTTGGCTATGAATTGTAAGTTCCCATGGAATTCCAATGGAGTGACTCCCTCCAGGGTTCCATCTATTTGCTATGACAGCTAATTCCTCACAGCAAATTCCTCCTAGATGGAGAAATGATTTGCAAGGCGCACAAGGCATAAGAATTATCTGGACAATTACTTTTCATCGCAGTCTTTCTAAGCATATTTATTCATGCTAGCATGAGTGGCAATAAAGTTCTCAGTCCCTTTTCTGGAACCTGTGGTTCTGTAATTGTTACATTTTATAAAAAAATCATTTGTTGACAAGTCTGATTCATTACCCACTGGACCACCAGGGAAGCCCTGATCACTTACAGTAAATTTTTGACATAATACTGTGTTAGTACATAAAGAGTTTTCTCATTTTTGTTATATAGGATTCTATATCATGATTTATTTTAATAATTCTCTATTGACTTTTAGATTATTTGTAATATTTGGTATTGGAGAAAGAATTACTATAATGAAGAACCTTAGCATAATTTACACATGTGTAAGTATATTTGTAAAAAAAGTTGATAATTCAAGTTTGGTACATTTGCATTGTATTAGATATCTCCAAATTATCTTTCATGTATCTGGATGCAGGGGCCTCCCTGGTGGCTCAAAGAGTAAAGAATCTGCTGCAATGCAGGAGACCCCACTTCAGTCCCTGGGTTGGAGAGATGCCCTGGAGAAGGGAATGGCAATCCACTCCAGTATTCTTTCCTGGAGAATTCCATGGGCAGAGGAACCTGACGGGCTACAGTCCATGGGGTTACACAACTGAGTGACTAACACTTGCAACTCTTCCTTTCTTTCACTTTCATCCTGATGCAAATTACATAGGAAAAGCTGTTTTTCCACTACTACCACACTCATACTTCTGATACTTCTGATCACCAATTGCATGGTCCCCCTCCTCTTCACCCCCTGTCCTGCTCCATGACACCATCTGGGTGTCCTATTATTTAATTCTAACACTATATACCCCATGGACTAAGGGCTCAGTCCCAAAGATTCCTCCCCACCTCAGATGCCAATGCAAGTAGTAGGTCCCCAGATTACTACAACTTCTGTTTGATTTGGCTATGA
Source organism: Tragulus kanchil (assembly GCA_022376925.1). Taxonomy (NCBI): domain Eukaryota; kingdom Metazoa; phylum Chordata; class Mammalia; order Artiodactyla; family Tragulidae; genus Tragulus; species Tragulus kanchil. Next base: position 279,608,572 of record JAIOJX010000004.1, read on the forward strand.
ATTGTAAGTTCCCATGGAATTCCAATGGAGTGACTCCCTCCAGGGTTCCATCTATTTGCTATGACAGCTAATTCCTCACAGCAAATTCCTCCTAGATGGAGAAATGATTTGCAAGGCGCACAAGGCATAAGAATTATCTGGACAATTACTTTTCATCGCAGTCTTTCTAAGCATATTTATTCATGCTAGCATGAGTGGCAATAAAGTTCTCAGTCCCTTTTCTGGAACCTGTGGTTCTGTAATTGTTACATTTTATAAAAAAATCATTTGCTAGGTATAAGAACAAGTGTCCAATTTGAGCTAAAAGGAATAAAGAAATGTAAAATATTGGCCCAAATATAGCTCTCACATTTACCTTAAGCATAGTAATTGTACTTCGTCTGATATAGAGTGAAAAGTTCATATTAGAATAATCTGTATAAGTAAAATCTGGAATAAATGCAAATTGGAAAAGGGAGAGCATATTACTGAAAACCTTCAAGCTGCATGCGTTGGCACACTAACGTGATTCATAAATAGGATCATAATATAAGCAATTATTTTCATCATTTTCTCCAAAGAGACCTATGGTATTAGATTTGAGTTAAACAGCATGCAATTGAACGTTAAAAGCTATCGATGGGCATCTGAGTGCTTAGAGAACTGTATCTAATGAATGTCCCATAACTTAAAATAGGAAGCCATTATTTTATATCATTTATACTTATTTAGTTATTTCTGATTGATTTGTTTATTCATTTATAAGTTATGAAGTTCCATTTAAAATGATATGGATGCTTATATATAATGCTGCATCTAGTATGTAACCTATCTGTAGATTATTTTGAAGATTTTTTTTTTTGTACTTACACTTGATGCCCAAGAAAATGGAGACTGCTAATGAACCCAGGCAGAAAATACATAAGATCACCGTCACAAGACACCATGCTCCTAAACAAGGAATAAAGACAATGAAATTGAGTTAGAGAAAGCAGGGAAAACAGGTGGGTCAGGATGGGACTAGACTGAGTATGGAAAAGGTGACCTCAAACTCTTTGAAATGCAAGTCATAACTTGGAAAAATGCCATAGTATACTTCTCTTATCCTTATGTGACACCACCAATTCAGTAATGAGTTAGATGTATTCGCTTCCAGGAGTCTTTTAGAGATGATGGCAAACCAGGCAGTAGGCTTTCATTTTTGACAGCAAAAGGGCTGTCTCTAGGACTTCTTGGTAGTCTAGTGGTTAAGAATCCTCCTGCCACAGTGGGAGGGAGGCATAGAAGAAGTAACATGGAAACCTATACTGTCATGTGTGGAAAAGATAGCTATTGTCATTGCGCTAAGGGAATAGGAGTGCCTACAATCACTTGGGGTGATGGTCTGGAGGGATGGGAGGGGTGAAATGGGTTGGGGGGGGTACCAGGGATGTGCATATGAATGATCTGGGAACACACATGTCGGTGAACAACAAAACTCTGTAAAATCTTTAAAATAAAGAATTAAAAATTTAAACACACACACACACACACACACACACACAAAAGAATCCTCCAGCCAATACAGGCTATATGGGTTCGATCCTTGGTCCTGGAAGATTCCACATGCCACAAAACAACTAAGCCCCCGCACCACAACTACTGAGCTTGTACCCTGGAGCCCACGCTTCACAACAAAATAAGCCACTGTAATGAGAAGTCTGCACACTGCAACTAGAGAGTAGCTCCTACTTGCCACAACTAGAGAATGCTCATGTGCAACATTGAAGACTCAAAAAGAAATAATAAATTAGTTAATTAAAAAGAAGCTGTCTCAGGCTTCCCTGGTGGTCCAGTGGGTAAGGACACCGCCTTGCAGTGCAAGGGGTGCCGGGTCGATCCCTGGCCTGGGAAGATCCCATGTGCCATGGAGCGGCTGGACAGATGTGTTCAATTACCAAGCCGGAGCTCTGGGGCGCATGCGCCCAGAGCCGGTGCTCTGCGACAACAGAGGCCACTGAGATGGGAGGCCCACATGGGCCAAAGAACAAAGTTGGATGAAAAATAGATAAATGAAAGACCAATAGAAGTGGCCCGCCCACCCCCTCCCTCCACAACCCGCCCCCCCCAAATAAATAAATAATAAAAATATTAAACAAACAAACAAAAAGAAGCTATCTCTAATCTCCTCATCTCTGTGCAGTTTCATTTGAGCATGGTTGGTTCAAAGATATTTCCCTTTGAACATATGATTTTGGAGACTTCTCTGATAGTCCAATGATTAAGACTCTGGGCTCTCAGTGCTGGACCCCAGGTTTGATCTCTGGTCAGGGAACTAGATACTGCATTCTGTGACTAAGACCCAGTGCAGCCAAATGAAAAATTAAAATGTATGATTTTGGATGAGGGCCATTTTAAAAGATAACTTTGCAACTATTCAGGAAGGGAAAGTGAGTGATTTGTTATATTCTTAGTGATAGTCAGTGTAAAACGGGTACAATTTATCTTTGGATAATATCACAGACTGAGTAATGGCTCTGCCTAAAATGCCTACATTCTAATCTCTGGAACTGTAAATGTTTCCTTATCTGGAAAAGGAGACTTTAAATGTATAATTAAGTAAGGGATCATTGAATGGGGGAATTATCCTGTTTAGTGAGGCATAGATCAGAGGAGCAGACTGCCATATGATGAAGGAAGCAGAAGGACATTTATAGATATGCCACTGTCTTTGGAACCAGAAAAGGAGCCACAAGCTAAGGAAAGCAAAGATGCAACTCTAAAAACAGGAGAAGATAGGCAATCAGTTGTTGCCTAGAGCAGTGTTCACCAAACTTTTTGGCACCAGGAACTGGTTTCATGGAAAACAATTTTCCACATACCAAGAAGGTAGTGATGGTTTTGGGATGATTAAGATGAGTTACATTTATTGGTCACTTTATTTCTATTATTATTACATCAGCTTCACCTCAAATCATCAGCCATTAGAGCCTGGAACTTGGGGACCTTTCCCCTAGAGCCTCTCTAGGAAAGGTAACCCCACAACACCTTGGTTTCAACCCAGAAGAATGCACTTTGGACCTCTGATCTCTAGGACTATAAGAAAATAAATTTCTGTTGTATTAAGCCCGCAAGTCTGTGGTAGTTGATTACCTAAACAATAGGCAACTGATACAAATGTTAGATAATAAAGAAAGAACTGATCCATGCTGATGCATGTTTGCCATTTTTTTCAATCTATGTTTTCCTTTTTATTTCCTAGTATTTAACACATAATTTGAGGGTGGCTTTATGTGGGCACTAAAATTATACCAAAAATATGAATTTTTTTCACTTTTTTTCAAATCCAGGAATTCTTTGTCATTCCAGGAAGACAGAAAGAGAAAAAACTCCAACGTACTACGTATTTGTCAAGTTCTCTTCTCTTTTTCTTTTTCACCTTTATTTATTCCTCCTCCACTTTATTTCATTTTTTTAATATTAGCATATTATACACATTATTTAGTCTTTTTTTAAGAAATTGAGCTAGTGTTGGAAATCATTAAGTACTTGTAAAGCCAACGAGCTTTTTTCTCTTTTTCCCCATCATACCTGTTTTTTATTTATATTTATTTTCATCAATCTTTTCATTCTTTGACATGCGTGGGCCTCCCATTGCAGTGGCCTCTCTCACTGCACAGCACCGGCTCTGGGGGCATGCGCCCCAGAGCACCGACTCGTAATTGGACAGGCCAGTCCAGCCTCTCTGCGGCACGTGGGATCCTCCCGGGTCAGGGATCGAACCAGTGCCCCTTGCACTGCAAGGTGGACTATTTACCCACTGGACCACCAGGGAAGCCCCGACATTATTTACTCTTAAGTGGGTCATCTCAGAACATGAATGATCACCTTGGGATTATCATAGCACAGGAGAAAAGAAAATCCGTAAACCACAAGGCCTTGGTCTAAATAATTAGTTGTAGTTACCTGAACTTTTGGTGGAAGACAGATGTTTCTGGTCAGGGTCTGATGTTGGAGTGTCCCACTGAAGAGAGGTGTAGGTGTCATCCTCCTGCATGTCTGAGATGCTTTGATGGGGAAGGCAGCTCACACGAGGCTGAGACAAATAACTCCTTTTTCAGTCAGGAGCAGATTGATGCAAGAACTGAAATTAGCTACCTTTTCACATCAGTGGGTAAACATGTTTGAGTTTAAGGAATAGAATAGATGCATCTTCATCCAGAAAGCAGAAGTTTTTGAAGTTTAAGTCAAAGCATAACTTGGTCAAGAAGAAAAGGAGAAAGAAACGAAACTCAGTATGGTGGGTTACAGAATAGATTATTGCTCTGGGTTTCTGCAATGCAGTAGATGTTGAAGGTGATAGCACTGGATTACTGTTTAGATGAAGAGGCCAGAGAATGAACTTATATTTGGTATAGGCAATGAAGATGCAGATAACCTTAATAGCAAGAAAACGAAGATAATTCACATAGGATAAACCAGAGTGGAAGGAGCTGAAGATTACTATACATCCTTGAACAAAAAATCTGGGAGGATAGTCCTTAAAATAAATATACACTTTATATATCAGTTGGGGTGATGCAGTTGCTATGACAAGTAAACTTCAAAATACCTGCTATTTAAGACAAAGTTTACCTAGTCCAAGCTCGCTCTGCTTACCATACAACAGGCCAATTAAGTGAGAGATGAAGTTTTGAGACAAATAATAGGAGACGATAGCAGACTAATGTCTCAAAATAACCATCTAATTGGTGATTGGATGTCAGGTTCTTTTATACAACAGAGGGGATGAGAATAAGAGGGTAAATTTAAAAAGGCCATTAATCTTACAAATATTTCCGGAATGGTCAGCCTCTGTGGGGTGAGGGTGGGGAACATGTTAATTTCTTCTTTCTGTAGTCATCCACAGGTGGCAGGGTCCTGAACAAAGGTGTTTAGGCAGAGGGGCAGGGTTCTCCAAGGCAAGCCATTATGTGTGAATAGTATCTCTTTTTTTTTTTTGTCATTGATCATTGATATTTTAATCTTAGACTTAATGAAACTAACATATGCTATTGTGCTACGTCAGTTCCCTGTGGTGGGGGCAGGGAGGGAGGCTAGGGAGGGAGGTTCTGTATTGTAATTATGGCTGATTTGCATTGTTGTATAGCAGAAACCAATACAACATTGTAAAAAAAATTTTAATATGTATTTAAATTAAAGAAAATAGAAAAAAAGTTTAAAAAAAGATAACAAAGACTTCAAAAGAAGAGAGAATAAATTATCCTTAAATAAAAAATAGGATCCTTTTAGTGAGCAAAGCAACAGGAAGCAAAGGTTAAAGCAAAAGAAATAGATCCAGCATGGAATCAGTTCTTACCTGTAACAATTTTAGCTTCAGTACCCAGGTGGCTCAGCGGTGCCTGCCAATGCAGGAGACACAGGAGATTCAGGCTTGATCTCTGGTCTGGGGAGTCCCCCTTCAGAAGGACACGACAACCCACATCAGTATCCTTGCCTGAAAAACCCTATGGAGAGGCCAGAGAATGCTATATTTGGTATAGGCAATGAAGATGCAGATAACCTTAATAGCAAGAAAACGAAGATAATTCACATAGGATAAACCAGAGTGGAAGGAGCTGAAGATTACTATACATCCTTGAACAAAAAATCTGGGAGGATAGTCCTTAAAATAAATATACACTTTATATATCAGTTGGGGTGATGCAGTTGCTATGACAAGTAAACTTCAAAATACCTGCTATTTAAGACAAAGTTTACCTAGTCCAAGCTCGCTCTGCTTACCATACAACAGGCCAATTAAGTGAGAGATGAAGTTTTGAGACAAATAATAGGAGACGATAGCAGACTAATGTCTCAAAATAACCATCTAATTGGTGATTGGATGTCAGGTTCTTTTATACAACAGAGGGGATGAGAATAAGAGGGTAAATTTAAAAAGGCCATTAATCTTACAAATATTTCCGGAATGGTCAGCCTCTGTGGGGTGAGGGTGGGGAACATGTTAATTTCTTCTTTCTGTAGTCATCCACAGGTGGCAGGGTCCTGAACAAAGGTGTTTAGGCAGAGGGGCAGGGTTCTCCAAGGCAAGCCATTATGTGTGAATAGTATCTCTTTTTTTTTTTTGTCATTGATCATTGATATTTTAATCTTAGACTTAATGAAACTAACATATGCTATTGTGCTACGTCAGTTCCCTGTGGTGGGGGGGGGGGCAGGGAGGGAGGCTAGGGAGGGAGGATCTGTATTGTAATTATGGCTGATTTGCATTGTTGTATAGCAGAAACCAATACAACATTGTAAAAAAAATTTTAATATGTATTTAAATTAAAGAAAATAGAAAAAAAGTTTAAAAAAAGATAACAAAGACTTCAAAAGAAGAGAGAATAAATTATCCTTAAATAAAAAATAGGATCCTTTTAGTGAGCAAAGCAACAGGAAGCAAAGGTTAAAGCAAAAGAAATAGATCCAGCATGGAATCAGTTCTTACCTGTAACAATTTTAGCTTCAGTACCCAGGTGGCTCAGCGGTGCCTGCCAATGCAGGAGACACAGGAGATTCAGGCTTGATCTCTGGTCTGGGGAGTCCCCCTTCAGAAGGACACGACAACCCACATCAGTATCCTTGCCTGAAAAACCCTATGGACAGAAGAACTTGTTGGGCTATAGTCCATGGGGTGCACAAAGAGTTGGACATGACTCAGTGACTGAACAACAATAAGAAATCCTGGTTAATGGGTAGTTTTCCTCTGACTTCAACCCTTCTCCTTCAATCTTGTGAGTGGTTAGAATGTCCTACTTCTAACCATTGTACTGAAAAGGAGAAGCTGGCAAATCCACATACGCTTTTGAAAGCCATGACCTTGAAGTACCATGTATCACATTCACATCCACTAATAATGTCCGTGTTTGGTTCTAGAGATTGGGCCATAAAAACATAATTTTTGCCTAGCTGGCAACCTTTCTGCAGTAATTTCACTCTAGAAAGGAAGCATGAATTATTTAGTGGATGGAAGACTTTTTCTGCCACATTCTATGACTACAGCATTAGCATTGAGAACTTGATACTTTAATCATCTTTCATATATTGATCATTTGTCCTAAATGCCAAAAGTTATGTTTTAGTAATTCAGAGTCTGCAAAGCCCAGCATTTGGAAAATTCTCTTTTGTTTCAGTGTCTCACTGGATCAGTCATTGACCTCTGTAACAAAGGAAACAAAACGCACACTCAAGAGGCCATCTGAAGGCATTTAATAACAACACTTTTGTAAAGTTTGGGGAAGGATTAAGAGAACCTAAAAGGGGTGGTAAAATATGCATTGGGCAGCTATTATCACCTTCAGGCCTAAAGGGTTAAGGTGAAGGTCTTTGCTAGAACTTTATGATCTATCTGAAAAGGCCATGGCCTGAGATATACAAAATGCAGCCTTTGCCAAACCACAGCTTGGTAGGAGAAAGCCAGTGGTATAAACACCTAGACCATTCTCCCCTTTCACCTCTTGAACATTGCTAGTACTTTCCAATAGCTGAATTAACTGGAAGTCAGAAGCCAAGCTGCCCAGATATTGCCGTACATTTGAATTCTGCTTCCCAAGACGTCGGATGGGACCAAGAGGTTGGACAGAGGCAAACAGAGCATATCCAGCATGAATTCTGGTCTGGAGTCCCCCTTCAGAAGGACACGACAACCCACATCAGTATCCTTGCCTGAAAAACCCTATGGACAGAAGAACTTGTTGGGCTATAGTCCATGGGGTGCACAAAGAGTTGGACATGACTCAGTGACTGAACAACAATAAGAAATCCTGGTTAATGGGTAGTTTTCCTCTGACTTCAACCCTTCTCCTTCAATCTTGTGAGTGGTTAGAATGTCCTACTTCTAACCATTGTACTGAAAAGGAGAAGCTGGCAAATCCACATACGCTTTTGAAAGCCATGACCTTGAAGTACCATGTATCACATTCACATCCACTAATAATGTCCGTGTTTGGTTCTAGAGATTGGGCCATAAAAACATAATTTTTGCCTAGCTGGCAACCTTTCTGCAGTAATTTCACTCTAGAAAGGAAGCATGAATTATTTAGTGGATGGAAGACTTTTTCTGCCACATTCTATGACTACAGCATTAGCATTGAGAACTTGATACTTTAATCATCTTTCATATATTGATCATTTGTCCTAAATGCCAAAAGTTATGTTTTAGTAATTCAGAGTCTGCAAAGCCCAGCATTTGGAAAATTCTCTTTTGTTTCAGTGTCTCACTGGATCAGTCATTGACCTCTGTAACAAAGGAAACAAAACGCACACTCAAGAGGCCATCTGAAGGCATTTAATAACAACACTTTTGTAAAGTTTGGGGAAGGATTAAGAGAACCTAAAAGGGGTGGTAAAATATGCATTGGGCAGCTATTATCACCTTCAGGCCTAAAGGGTTAAGGTGAAGGTCTTTGCTAGAACTTTATGATCTATCTGAAAAGGCCATGGCCTGAGATATACAAAATGCAGCCTTTGCCAAACCACAGCTTGGTAGGAGAAAGCCAGTGGTATAAACACCTAGACCATTCTCCCCTTTCACCTCTTGAACATTGCTAGTACTTTCCAATAGCTGAATTAACTGGAAGTCAGAAGCCAAGCTGCCCAGATATTGCCGTACATTTGAATTCTGCTTCCCAAGACGTCGGATGGGACCAAGAGGTTGGACAGAGGCAAACAGAGCATATCCAGCATGATTTTTCTGTGATCTGAGATTCTGACATAGAAAATAATGTGACTTAACTACCTATTATCTTTAAAATGTAGTGGTTTCTATCTTGAGATGAAAAAGAGGAAAAAACAATAGACATTATAAATATGCCTTGAATCTTGTTAGGAATGGAGAGACAGAAGCTCAGTGATTGTCAATGTCCAAGCATTCTCAAATTTTATCAGCAATAAATATCAGGCACAAGTAAACAACAAAACTCTGTAAAAAAATGAAATTAAGTTAAACTAAAAAAATATCAGGCTCAGAAAAATCTAATTTTTCCCAATGCAGTATATTCTCTGATAAATTTCTTTGGGAGAAATATTGGGCTCGCTCAACCAAAGATTAATTTGTATTACTTTTAATCTTAATTTGTAGTAAGTAATCTTAATTTGTGTTACTTTTTTTTGTTTGTTTGTTTGGGCGGGGGTCGGATGGGGAGGGAGGGAGCGGGCGGGCCACTTCTATTGGTCTTTCATTTCTCTATTTTCATCTGTCTTTGTTCTTTGGCTCCTGCAGGCCTCCCATCGCGGTGGTGTCCGTCGTGGCAGAGCACCGGCTCTGGGCGCATGCGCTCCAGAGCTCCAGCTCGCTGATTGGACACATCGGTCCAGCCGCTCCACGGCACGTGGGATCTTCCCAGGCCAGGGATCGAACCGGTGCCCCTTGTACTGCAAGGCGGTGTCCTTATCCACTGGACCACCAAGGGAAGCCCAATTTGTGTTACTTTTAATGTTTTTAATCTTACTATCTTATTTACTGTTCCGAATACTGTTGCAAAGGCTTTTACAGGCATTATTTTTGCTCTCACAGGAGCTTTGTGAAATAGTTACTATTATTAATATGTCGTAACTAAATTACAAATAGAAGCATGGATAAGTTAAAGTATTTACCCAAATTCATTTATTTATTAAATGGAAGAGTTAGTATGTAAACTGGGTAGTCTGATCACAGAACCTGCCCTGCTGAAATGCATGCTATTTTGATTCTGTGTACAAGATGCTTTTGGTATGAGTATCACATAAAAAGAATCTTTGTAGGTACAGTTTGATTGGTTTACATTTTTTAATTATAATATTTGATATATAAAATATTACTCTTTACAATTCAGCCATATAGACAAAGTTGATTTTTATAGGGTTTTCTAATTATTGGCTTCAATTTATTCTCCAAATGAACAAGTAAAAACAAGAAAATAATGGCATTATGCTCCAAAGTCAAGATCTCAAGATATTTGAAGTAGAGGCAGAAAGAATCCTTAGTGCTTCTATTTTTCCTCAGCTCCCCTCCGCCTGCCAAATATGCTTGTTTATTGACAGTTTAAAGCAAAACAGATTCAAGTGTCTTCAGGTGTCAGGGTCCAAAGCTATAAAAGTTATATGTATCTGTCAAGAATTAATCATATGCCCTGTACTCTGCTCAGTCCCTCACATAATTAATAATAATTACATATTAAATGATCCTCACAGTTACTTTATAAGTTAAGCAATAATATTAAACTCATTTCATAGATGAATAAACTGAGTTGTAAAGAGACTAACCAATTTACCAAAAGCCAGATAGGGAATAAATTGTAAAGTAATGTTTCTCAAATGTATTAAAGGATATTTATATCAGAATCAAGTTGGGGTACTTATTAAAAACATAAGACTCTGGGTAAGCACAGAGCACCAAACTGAGCTCCCTGTTCTACACAGCAAATGAGTGAGCTGGGGGATGGGAGGAGCCCTAAGAAGGAGGGAATACATATCGCTGGTTCACTTCCTTGTACAGCATAAACTAATACAACATTGTAAAGCAGTTATACTCCAATGAAATGAAACAGAACAAAAAACACAGGACTCTTTCTCCCCAATATCCCCACTGAGTACCATAAATATTTGTACTTGAACTTGAACTTGAATATTTGAACTTGTGCATGTTTTAACAAGCACCTTAGTTGAGATGCTTGAGAATCATGTTCATAAATTTTAATATCACCAATTTAAAAAGAAAGAGTACCTTCAGGGAAGCTGTGAAAAAAGATGAAAGTTTTGCCTGTTATCCTGTTAAAGGTGCCTCTCTCACCAATTTACAACAAGACTTATGATATCATGTGCTAAATGCTATTTTGATTCTGTGTACAAGATGCTTTTGGTATGAGTATCACATAAAAAGAATCTTTGTAGGTACAGTTTGATTGGTTTACATTTTTTAATTATAATATTTGATATATAAAATATTACTCTTTACAATTCAGCCATATAGACAAAGTTGATTTTTATAGGGTTTTCTAATTATTGGCTTCAATTTATTCTCTCCAAATGAACAAGTAAAAACAAGAAAATAATGGCATTATGCTCCAAAGTCAAGATCTCAAGATATTTGAAGTAGAGGCAGAAAGAATCCTTAGTGCTTCTATTTTTCCTCAGCTCCCCTCCGCCTGCCAAATATGCTTGTTTATTGACAGTTTAAAGCAAAACAGATTCAAGTGTCTTCAGGTGTCAGGGTCCAAAGCTATAAAAGTTATATGTATCTGTCAAGAATTAATCATATGCCCTGTACTCTGCTCAGTCCCTCACATAATTAATAATAATTACATATTAAATGATCCTCACAGTTACTTTATAAGTTAAGCAATAATATTAAACTCATTTCATAGATGAATAAACTGAGTTGTAAAGAGACTAACCAATTTACCAAAAGCCAGATAGGGAATAAATTGTAAAGTAATGTTTCTCAAATGTATTAAAGGATATTTATATCAGAATCAAGTTGGGGTACTTATTAAAAACATAAGACTCTGGGTAAGCACAGAGCACCAAACTGAGCTCCCTGTTCTACACAGCAAATGAGTGAGCTGGGGGATGGGAGGAGCCCTAAGAAGGAGGGAATACATATCGCTGGTTCACTTCCTTGTACAGCATAAACTAATACAACATTGTAAAGCAGTTATACTCCAATGAAATGAAACAGAACAAAAAACACAGGACTCTTTCTCCCCAATATCCCCACTGAGTACCATAAATATTTGTACTTGAACTTGAACTTGAATATTTGAACTTGTGCATGTTTTAACAAGCACCTTAGTTGAGATGCTTGAGAATCATGTTCATAAATTTTAATATCACCAATTTAAAAAGAAAGAGTACCTTCAGGGAAGCTGTGAAAAAAGATGAAAGTTTTGCCTGTTATCCTGTTAAAGGGTGCCTCTCTCTCCACATATCTATCAATATTGCCTGAGTTGCTCAGCAAAAACCAAACATAGGACTGTCAGGAAAATAGCTAGATAAAGCATTTGTGCTTGCTGTTCAACTAGCCAGTGAGTCTTGTTAGGAAACCTCATCAGTTTTTTTGGCAAACGTTATTTTTCTTTCCTTAGACAGAAATTTACTGCTACTGAGTCTGATCAAAGGCAGACTTGGAATAGAAATTATATGTGTATAGTGGTTTATTGAGAGCTGTGCTTTCAAAGGAACTGTCTCACACAATGAGAAGCAAATACATTTCTGTTTCCTGTGAGCCAGGGTCTGTGCTCGATGGCATAGAATAGAAGATAGGAAAGACATGGTGGTTGATTTCATAGAGTTTCTTTTTTTCCCCATTTTAAAGCTCTTGCTTTAGCTTTATTTTATGATTCATGAATTGAGTAGCATCCCAGACAGCAAACAGAAAGGAGCACTGAAGAGTTGTACAAAACGAAAAGACTTCTATAAGCAGAAGGAGGCAAGACAAAGAAGTTACGAGCAAATAATGGGTTGCTTGTGGCAAAATCACTTTCCTTTAGGGGACAGCAGGGGTCCACCAGGTAGATTACCTCACTCCGAATTGACTGGTTTCAGATACCATGCCTGGAAGAGGCTGAAACTGTAATTAAGTATTATGTCTTGGTTTGGACTTAGCAGTAGTGACTCCATTTTAGGCCTGCAGTCTTCGTGGAGTTTCTTATATAATTAATGCTCCAAAGTTTTGTTTTAGATTGTGTAACTGTGAGGTATATGATGGGTGCTTTCTTATTTTTAAATATGAGAAAAATGGAAGTTAAGAGGCTATATGATGGGTCCATGTTGTACTCGGGTGATCATGCCATCTAAATTATCCTACGAATTCCACTCCCATCTCTAGAGATTATCATATCATATCATAAAGCAAGTCAGAAAGAGAAAAACTAATATATATTAACATATGTATGTGGAATCTAGAAAAATGGTATAGATGATCTTATTTGCAAAGCAGAAATACAGACAGAGATGTAGAGAATAAACATATAGACACTAAGGGAGGAAATGGGGGGTGGGGTGAACTGGAAGGTTGGAATTGATGCATCTGCACTATTGCTACTATATATAAAATAGGTAACTAATGAGAACCTACTGTACAGCACAAGAAACTCTACTCAGTGTCCTATGGTGACCTAAATAGGACGGAAATATGAAAAACAGCATATATATGTATGTGTATAGCTGATTCACTTTGCTGTACAATAGAAACTAAACACAACACTGTAAAGTAACTACACTCTAATAAAAATTAATATAAAAATAAATAATTCTAATGATTCCAAGTTTGGTATACTTTCCCTTACCTTACGCTATCCTTCATACTTAGCTATTTGGCATAGCTTAAGTCACGTAAGACCTAATTTTCCTGGTTTCAATGTAAAATGTCTGAAGATCTTATGTCTTATGTCTGAAGATCCTGTGATTCATAGTATTAATATATTGTGATAAGTAGGAATGGGAGACAAGAATGAAAATAAACAGAAACCAAACAATTGGAAAACAAATAATCAGCTCACAGACTGGCTTCTGAATGTTTAAAGGAGGCACTAGCTTAATCCTCAGGATGAAAGGTTGTGTAAAAAAGGAACTGAGTAGAAGACTCAATCCTAATGAAGTGGCTGGCTCTAGAACCTATCATAAAAAGTGAAGTAAGTCAAAAAGAGAAAGACAAGTATAGTATACTAACACACATATATGGAATCTAGTAGGACGGTCTTGATATCACACACAGGGAACTCATGAAAAAAAAGACAGAGCATAGACATAGGGACATCGTGGCAAATAAATAGGGAGGGGGAAGCATAGAGGAATTAACAAGGAAACCTATAGTGTTATGTGTGGAAAAGATAGCTAGTGTCACAGTGCTAAGGGAATAGGAGTGCTTACAATGGCTTGGGGCAAAGGTCTGGAGGGGTGGGATGGGGGGATCTGGGTGGGTGGGGACCATGGATATGCATATGACTGATCTGGGAACATACATGTATGTGAACAACAAAACTCTGTAAAACCTTTAAAATAAAGAATAAAAATAAATTAAAAAAAAAAAAAAGCTATTCAGGTCACAGGCAGAAAATTCTGGAAGCAGTATCGGAATACAGATATGATCAATGTCAGAATCCATACCCTCAATAAGTAAATGCAAAAGGCAAAAAAGAAAAAAAGGAACTGAGTGTTATTGGTAGGACAGATAGTGCGAAGATGACTGCAAGCAGTGGGCAGGGGTTGCGGAGGGAGAGAAAAATAAGCAATTCCATGGCCAGTGATTCCTTCACCCAGATCTTTTATTCTACAATCAAGCACTAGTCTGTGACGTTCTCCCTGTGTCTTTGCATTAAAGTAGTTCTTCAACTTTTATCATGTGTGCTTTCCTTTCACACATTAAATAATGTCTGTTATCACAGAAGGTAGGGTGAAGTTTTCCTTTATGAAAATAAGCACAGTTCATATTTTCTGTTCCAGTTCCAGGAAGTGTAAACCTGTGAATGGAAAAGATAGAATGAGTCCCTTTGAAAGCTAAATAAACAATCAGCAATCAAACTCTGTGTATTTTGTTGCACATAGTGAAGAAGTATGAGGGGAAAAAAAAAAATCACATTCAGATCATTGAGGACCTTCCAACCTGCTTTGGAGGATAAAGTAGGTACATTTGAGCAGCACAAGAGCGATTTAATATGCCTTAAGATTAAGTAGAAGTGAAGCATAGGAGTCCAGGGGAAAAGATAGATGGGGATCTGAAACGGTGAGAAAAGCCTTTCCCTTTTCACCTTTTCATGGAAGATTATGCTTTAGCTCTATTTTAAAAGAAAAGTAGAATTTAGATAAATAGAGAGGAGCCCTCTAGGGCAAGTACCTGCACAGGGTGGGAATCAGCTCAAGGAAAAGTAAGTTGATTAAATATTTTTGAAATGAGGATTTATATGACAGGGTAGCAGATTTAAGACTGCATTATGGGCTTCCCCTGGTGGTCCAGTGGGTAAGGACACCGCCTTGCAGTGCAAGGGGCGCCGGGTCGATCCCTGGCCTGGGAAGATCCCATGTGCTGCAGAGCGGCTGGACCCATGTGTCCAATCACTGAGCCGGAGCTCTGGAGTGCCTGTGCCCAGAGCCGGTGCTGTGTGATGACAGACGCCACCGCGATGGGAGGCCCACAGGAGCCAAAGAACAAAGACAGATGAAAATAGAGAAAGGAAAGACCAATAGAAGTGGTCCGCCCGCTCCCCTCCCTCCCCAACCTGACCCCCGCCCAAAATAAATAAATAAATAAATCTTAAAAAAAAAAAGACTGCATTATGATTGCTTTTCACTTGTCTATATTTCCTGCTACACTGCTATAGCAAGAGGTCAAATAATAAATATTTATTCATTCATTTGCCAATATCTATGGGGTACCTAGGTGGCTCAGTGGTAAAGAATCATCCTGCCAATGCAGAAGACTCAGGAGATGCAGGTTCAATTCCTGGGTCAGGAAGATCCCCTGGAGGAGGCAATGGCAAGCCGCTCCAGTATTTTTGCCTGGATAATCCCGTGGACAAAGGAGCCTGGTGGGCTACAGACCATAGGGTCACAAAGACTTGGACACACCTGAGTGACTAGGCAGAAGGACAGGTACGGGATACCTATCACATACCAAAGTTATTTTATATGCTAATGATAGAGTGGTAAACAAAAGCCAGGTCCTTTCTACTGGGGAACTTAATTAATACTGTAGTGAGAGAATGTTGGGAAGAAACCCGTAAATAGAAAGTTTCAGAAAGCAGTAAAAGTAGTAATGCAGCAGTGTGATGTGATAGATTCATGTGGATGTGGAAGAGGGAGGCTAATTGAGTTTGGGGAATTAAAGCTGGTCTCACTGAGGAAATGATGTATAAAGAGACCTGAGTGACAAGGGGGAGAACATTCTTAAAAGAAACAGAAGGTACAAAAGTCCTAAGATGACAAAACATGTTTAACTTATTGAAAGAACAGAGAGATCACCAGTTTTCTTGCATGATTGTGAACAAAGGCAGCAAGTGATAAGGATAATGCCCAAGTCTATGACTAAATTTGCTTGTACTCATAGTATTCTTGGGTCCTGTCCATAGTAAATATTTAATAACTGTCTTTTTTTAAAATGATCACATTATCAAGTTGCTAAGTGTACATTTGGAAACATTGCAAAAAAAAAAATATCGGATCCGGCCTGGGAAGATCCCATGTGCTGCAGAGCGGCTGGACCCATGCGTCCAATCACTGAGCCGGAGCTCTGGAGTGCCTGTGCCCAGAGCCGGTGCTGTGTGATGACAGACGCCACCGCGATGGGAGGCCCACAGGAGCCAAAGAACAAAGACAGATGAAAATAGAGAAAGGAAAGACCAATAGAAGTGGTCCGCCCGCTCCCCCCCCTCCCCAACCTGACCCCCGCCCAAAATAAATAAATAAATAAATCTTAAAAAAAAAAAAGACTGCATTATGATTGCTTTTCACTTGTCTATATTTCCTGCTACACTGCTATAGCAAGAGGTCAAATAATAAATATTTATTCATTCATTTGCCAATATCTATGGGGTACCTAGGTGGCTCAGTGGTAAAGAATCATCCTGCCAATGCAGAAGACTCAGGAGATGCAGGTTCAATTCCTGGGTCAGGAAGATCCCCTGGAGGAGGCAATGGCAAGCCGCTCCAGTATTTTTGCCTGGATAATCCGTGGACAAAGGAGCCTGGTGGGCTACAGACCATAGGGTCACAAAGACTTGGACACACCTGAGTGACTAGGCAGAAGGACAGGTACGGGATACCTATCACATACCAAAGTTATTTTATATGCTAATGATAGAGTGGTAAACAAAAGCCAGGTCCTTTCTACTGGGGAACTTAATTAATACTGTAGTGAGAGAATGTTGGGAAGAAATCCGTAAATAGAAAGTTTCAGAAAGCAGTAAAAGTAGTAATGCAGCAGTGTGATGTGATAGATTCATGTGGATGTGGAAGAGGGAGGCTAATTGAGTTTGGGGAATTAAAGCTGGTCTCACTGAGGAAATGATGTATAAAGAGACCTGAGTGACAAGGGGGAGAACATTCTTAAAAGAAACAGAAGGTACAAAAGTCCTAAGATGACAAAACATGTTTAACTTATTGAAAGAACAGAGAGATCACCAGTTTTCTTGCATGATTGTGAACAAAGGCAGCAAGTGATAAGGATAATGCCCAAGTCTATGACTAAATTTGCTTGTACTCATAGTATTCTTGGGTCCTGTCCATAGTAAATATTTAATAACTGTCTTTTGAATAAATTAATTAAAAATTTAAGTAATGATCACATTATACAAGTTTTGGCTAACAGTGTACATTTTGAATGAAAAAACATTGCATAATATGAAAAAAAGTGATGGAGATTAGAAAATCATATTCAGCAACACAATGTCTCTTTGCTTGGATTGTCTGCAGTAGATTGGAGCCTCTTGACATGAACATTAGAATTCTCTTGTGATTAATAATGTGCCTGATTCTTGGAGACCTTTAAGGTAGAAGACAAGAAAAAATGCTACTGAAAAGTCAAAATAAAAGGCTCAAAGTAAGACATTTCAACATTTCAAATAAAATTATAAGGATGAATTTTTTCTGAAAATATATGAAGAGAAACATCAAGCTACAAAAGACAAACAAACATATATGTAAAATGTTCAATGGTAAAGTTAAGGGGAGAAATTAAGGGGAAAAAAGTATCAGGAATAGAGGTAGCTTGCAACTTACTTGAAGAGCAGAGGAATGGGAGAGCAGAAAGGTGAATTCTGATTGCAAGTGCTCTCATTAGGATTGGGGTGTAAGTGACTCAGTCACCACTTTGGTAACACACAGTACGACATAATGTTACCTCCTAACTTTTAAGTAACTTGTACTCAAAAGCATAGATGATAGTTATGCCTTGTATTCTCAGTGTCCAGTGACTTACACAGTTTCGGAAAGAACTGAGCCATCTTCCACGTCCAGGTGTCACTGGATTTCTCCCCGTGTCTGCTATAGAGATGACTTCCGTAAATAGAAAGTTTCAGAAAGCAGTAAAAGTAGTAATGCAGCAGTGTGATGTGATAGATTCATGTGGATGTGGAAGAGGGAGGCTAATTGAGTTTGGGGAATTAAAGCTGGTCTCACTGAGGAAATGATGTATAAAGAGACCTGAGTGACAAGGGGGAGAACATTCTTAAAAGAAACAGAAGGTACAAAAGTCCTAAGATGACAAAACATGTTTAACTTATTGAAAGAACAGAGAGATCACCAGTTTTCTTGCATGATTGTGAACAAAGGCAGCAAGTGATAAGGATAATGCCCAAGTCTATGACTAAATTTGCTTGTACTCATAGTATTCTTGGGTCCTGTCCATAGTAAATATTTAATAACTGTCTTTTGAATAAATTAATTAAAAATTTAAGTAATGATCACATTATACAAGTTTTGGCTAACAGTGTACATTTTGAATGAAAAAACATTGCATAATATGAAAAAAAGTGATGGAGATTAGAAAATCATATTCAGCAACACAATGTCTCTTTGCTTGGATTGTCTGCAGTAGATTGGAGCCTCTTGACATGAACATTAGAATTCTCTTGTGATTAATAATGTGCCTGATTCTTGGAGACCTTTAAGGTAGAAGACAAGAAAAAATGCTACTGAAAAGTCAAAATAAAAGGCTCAAAGTAAGACATTTCAACATTTCAAATAAAATTATAAGGATGAATTTTTTCTGAAAATATATGAAGAGAAACATCAAGCTACAAAAGACAAACAAACATATATGTAAAATGTTCAATGGTAAAGTTAAGGGGAGAAATTAAGGGGAAAAAAGTATCAGGAATAGAGGTAGCTTGCAACTTACTTGAAGAGCAGAGGAATGGGAGAGCAGAAAGGTGAATTCTGATTGCAAGTGCTCTCATTAGGATTGGGGTGTAAGTGACTCAGTCACCACTTTGGTAACACACAGTACGACATAATGTTACCTCCTAACTTTTAAGTAACTTGTACTCAAAAGCATAGATGATAGTTATGCCTTGTATTCTCAGTGTCCAGTGACTTACACAGTTTCGGAAAGAACTGAGCCATCTTCCCACGTCCAGGTGTCACTGGATTTCTTGCGGGACAATCCAACCCAACGAATTAATGCAGTCCTGCTATAGAGATATTGCTATTGCAAACACAAATAAATATAATGGTCAGAGTGCTTCTACAGTTCTTCTAATGGCATAAAGGAAAAACTTCATGATAAGACCCTGGATAGGGCGCTTCCCTGGTGGTCCAGTGGGTAAGAACACCGCCTTGAAGTGCAAGGGGCACTGGATTGATCCCTGGCCTGGGAAGATCCCACGTGCTGCGGAGCGGCTGGACCAATGTGTCCAACCACCGAGCTGGAGCTCTGGAGTGCATGCGCCCAGAACCAGTGCTCTGCACAGAGAGAGGCCACTGTGATGGGAGTCCCACACAGGCCAAAAAACAAAAGATAAATAAATGAAAGATCAATAGGAGTGGCCAAAAAAAAAAAAAAGACCCTGGATATAAAAATCGATTATGTGTCTATATTAATACTAATTGATAATATTTGATAATTAGAATTGCACTAAGTTTACAGGTTTTAACATAAAAATACTTGTAGGATGCAGGGAAAAACTGTTAAGATAGATATATTCTAATATTCCTATATGTTTATCTTTCATCATTTGAAGATTAGAATCCCAAATAAAATGCCAAATATGAGAAGGAAAATGAAAAGTACATTGTTGCTGAAACTTTATATTCCTTAGAATTAACCTCTGCTTCCTCTGGTTTCATTGTTTAGCTTGCCTACAAAATCTTCATATAGAAACATTCATTTGTTTTAGTTCACTATATAAAAGAGATGTCTTTCTCAAAGGGATTTACCAATGACATATATCTACTTTTTTCTATTTCAAAATTATCTCTACTATACTATATGGGCTTCCCTGGTAGCACAGTGGTAAGAATTCACCTGCAGTGCAGGAGACAGGGGCTTGATCCCAGAGTTGAAAATATCCCCTTGAAAAGGAAATAACAACCCACTCCAGTCTTCTTGCTGGGAAACCCCATAGACAGGAGCCTGGTGGCCTATAGTCCATGAGGTTGTGAAGAGTTGGACGTGACTTAGTGACCAAACAACAATACTTATATATTTTGTTCATTTCTTATTGCTCCAACTGGATCAAAGTTACATGAAGCTAAGAATTTCTGTAGGTTTTATTCAACCCATAGATTCAGGTCCAGGAATAGTTCCAGTGTGTATTTGTTGAATTAATGGATGGACGAATCAATTAATCAATCAATAGGTCACAAAATTAGAAGGAAGTCAAATGTTCACATAGTCGCATACCTCCCAGAGAAAAAAATAGGTGAGAGCACATTCCTGGCAAATAAAAATGACTTGAGCTTCCTGGCAGGCATGTGAAATATAAGATGGCATTCCATGAGAGAGATTTTGTGAGAATCACTTATTTCTTGAAATGTGAGCTGGCCTGTCGTCTTTCTGTTACCTTTTTTTCTTATAATACATCTACATTATATACTTAACTATGGATCTGACAGATTCTACCTGAAATTCTGTCTAGAAGTCAACTATTTTTTTATTCCTCCAAAATTATTATTACTTCTTTAGATAATATTTGATAATTAGAATTGCACTAAGTTTACAGGTTTTAACATAAAAATACTTGTAGGATGCAGGGAAAAACTGTTAAGATAGATATATTCTAATATTCCTATATGTTTATCTTTCATCATTTGAAGATTAGAATCCCAAATAAAATGCCAAATATGAGAAGGAAAATGAAAAGTACATTGTTGCTGAAACTTTATATTCCTTAGAATTAACCTCTGCTTCCTCTGGTTTCATTGTTTAGCTTGCCTACAAAATCTTCATATAGAAACATTCATTTGTTTTAGTTCACTATATAAAAGAGATGTCTTTCTCAAAGGGATTTACCAATGACATATATCTACTTTTTTCTATTTCAAAATTATCTCTACTATACTATATGGGCTTCCCTGGTAGCACAGTGGTAAAGAATTCACCTGCAGTGCAGGAGACAGGGGCTTGATCCCAGAGTTGAAAATATCCCCTTGAAAAGGAAATAACAACCCACTCCAGTCTTCTTGCTGGGAAACCCCATAGACAGGAGCCTGGTGGCCTATAGTCCATGAGGTTGTGAAGAGTTGGACGTGACTTAGTGACCAAACAACAATACTTATATATTTTGTTCATTTCTTATTGCTCCAACTGGATCAAAGTTACATGAAGCTAAGAATTTCTGTAGGTTTTATTCAACCCATAGATTCAGGTCCAGGAATAGTTCCAGTGTGTATTTGTTGAATTAATGGATGGACGAATCAATTAATCAATCAATAGGTCACAAAATTAGAAGGAAGTCAAATGTTCACATAGTCGCATACCTCCCAGAGAAAAAAATAGGTGAGAGCACATTCCTGGCAAATAAAAATGACTTGAGCTTCCTGGCAGGCATGTGAAATATAAGATGGCATTCCATGAGAGAGATTTTGTGAGAATCACTTATTTCTTGAAATGTGAGCTGGCCTGTCGTCTTTCTGTTACCTTTTTTTCTTATAATACATCTACATTATATACTTAACTATGGATCTGACAGATTCTACCTGAAATTCTGTCTAGAAGTCAACTATTTTTTTATTCCTCCAAAATTATATTACTTCTTTTAATTGTACATCTTCAACCTGATATTGGCCTATAGTATTAAACTTTGAGATGTGTTTAGTCTCTCATTAATCTCTTTGTAATAAAATTGAGATTTTAAGAAATTCTTATTTTGCCTGATTTGAACAAAGCTAATTTATCTGAGTATTTTCTCTATGAGTCTGAGTGTGAATCCACAAAAAGATTAAATATGTGGGTACAGCAAGGTAGAATAATAGGATACACAAATGAGCATAAATGTCATTGGGTTAATTTCCTCTTTTCTGGGCCACTACTGGTCATTTCAGTTCTCACTAAGATCCAAGTCAACTTTGCTGATTACTTACAGCAGTTGTGTAGAAAACGACTTGCCTGAATGCTGGAATTCTATTGAATCTCTGACTGCACAGAGCCCCAGGTCTGATCTTCTATTCCAATTTACATTTGCTTTAATTTTTAATATACAAAACCATGAATAATTGCTATACTGAAATTGTGGGATAAATACAATGAACAACTTCTGTCTTTTAAAAATATGTGATTTCATGTATATATGTATGATTGAATTCCTTCACTGTTCACCTAAAACTATCATGACACTGCTAATAAGCTATACCTCAGTACAAAATCAACAGTTTAAGTATGAACAGTAAATATAAGTATATACAGTTTAAGTGTATATATATATACTTTGACACACTGTTATTGTGTAGATGGATAACTCCAAGCCTTGGTTCCTGGCTTGTTCCCAGAATTTGCAAAACGATAAGCTACATTCAATAAAAAAAAAAAAAAAGAAGTATAGTGCAGTAGTGGATGTTTGCTTGAAAAGAGCTTTTGTTAGAAACTGTCAATGAGGGAGATGTGGAAGAGGAGAAAATTTTAATGAAAAGTTTTCAATTGTGTCAATCCCAATCTCCCAATTCTTCCCACTGACCCCTTTGGTATCCATACGTTTGTTCTCTACGTCTGAGTCTTTATTTCTGCTTTTCAGAAAGGATAATGCTATACCATTTTTCTAGATTCCACATAGCACAGGGAACTCTACTCTGTGCACTTTAATGACCTGATGGGAAAGAAGTCCAAGAAAGAGGGTATATATGTACACATATAGCTGAAAGTAGAAAGTTACACATTATTGGAAAGCAGTTTTACTCCAATAAAAATTTAATTTAAACAAATTTTAAACTGATATTGGTACAAACAAGACTATGCCCCCAAACTATGCCTGGAAGAGGCTATGAAAAGACAAAATTTGCACCATGGCTCGTTCAAAGAGTCAACAGCTTAGAAGAGACTATCACTGAGAAGGTATGTTGGAATAACACTGATATTTATATTTTACAATCATACTGAGTTTCTTTGTACTTTCAGATTCATTTTTAATTCATAAATAGAGTTAAGGAAGCCAAGAAAATTGTGTTCGCTTTGGTTGTGGAGATAAGACCAGAACTCAAAGTTTAGTAGTTCTATTTCAACACTTTCTATGCTCAAATGTTGTAATTTTTACTGAGATCAATAAGCTTCAAAGTGGACAACATAAAAATGTAGAAGAAAGAGGCTTCCCTGGTGGTCCAGTGGGTAAAGAGTCTGCCCTACCATGCAAAAGACAGCAGTTCGATCCCTGGCCTGAGATGATCCCACATGCCATGGAGTGGCTGGACCAAGGTGTCCAATCATGAGTCAGCGCTCTGGAGCACATGAACCCAAGAGCCGGTGCTCTGCAAGGAGAGAGGCCACTGCAATGTGAGGCCCACTTGGGCCGAAGAACAAAGATGGGTGAAAATAAATAAATGAAAGGTCAATAAAAGAGGCCAAAATTTTAAAAAGAGGTAAAAAAAAAAAAGTTTCATTTGAGATTTATCTCCTTTTGATTCCAAAATATTTGACACAGAAACATCCTTACCAGAATGTTCCCGCTGGTGATCTTCACAAGGGTAGCATTTACGTCCATACAGAACTGCTTACTCTCTTCCCATGTTAAGTTGTGCCTGAAGAATCCATAGCAACTGTCTCCATAGTATCTCCACTGCTTGTCACATGGGTTGCATTTATGGCCTTAAGGAGAAACCACACATAGGATCCTTTTCACTCTGAATTTGGTTTTACTTTTCCTCACCTTTAACATTTCTTGCCGATCTCAAGATTCCTTACAGATAGCATCACAGAAATACTGCAGAGTTAGGAGAGGTGAGGTTACCATGTCATACTTACTTTCCTTTTGTCCTGATAGTTGTATTAAATCTTCGCAGACCTTCTTTACTAACTGTTTCAGAGTTCCTGAGAGATTTTCATTCTCAGCTTGTAGATAGCTTTGCTGCATGACAGCTAGATGTAAAAATTTGATAATCATTTGTAATTAGGACACTAAGATGATGCCAAAAAATTCCTCTGAATGAACTTTAAATTCAGTAGAGTTGTCAATCTATGAAGTATTTACTAGAGCTATAAGACTAGTGCGTGTGTATGCTCAGTCACTCAGTTGTATCTCTTTGCAACCTCATGGACTGTAGCCCACCTGGCTCCTCTGTCCATGGAATTTTCCAGGCAAGCATACCGGAGGGGTTTGCCATTTTCTCCTCCAAGGGACAAATGGGTAGATAAATGCAGGGTATAATGAACACATTATGTACTATCCAGAATGGCAGCCAAGGGTTCTCCAAAAAATCAGAAAATAAGAGAATGTCAATATTTGAAGGAGGTAATCACAAGTAAGAACATGCCATGATCAGATCATAGGCCCTATGCATCTGTTGCCACCTCTCCCTGAGCATGGACTTCTAAGCATATTTCACAGAGGTGAATGATCTCTGTTATCATCTTTCCATGTAGTATCAGAATATCCATTCTGACTGTGTTCAAAAAGTATTGTGATACTGAAGTCAGTCAAAGGCAGTGAATGAAATGTTCTAAAATACCTTATAGAAAAAAAAAGAAGTCAATGCCTTTAGGGCATTTGAGATTTATCTCCTTTTGATTCCAAAATATTTGACACAGAAACATCCTTACCAGAATGTTCCCGCTGGTGATCTTCACAAGGGTAGCATTTACGTCCATACAGAACTGCTTACTCTCTTCCCATGTTAAGTTGTGCCTGAAGAATCCATAGCAACTGTCTCCATAGTATCTCCACTGCTTGTCACATGGGTTGCATTTATGGCCTTAAGGAGAAACCACACATAGGATCCTTTTCACTCTGAATTTGGTTTTACTTTTCCTCACCTTTAACATTTCTTGCCGATCTCAAGATTCCTTACAGATAGCATCACAGAAATACTGCAGAGTTAGGAGAGGTGAGGTTACCATGTCATACTTACTTTCCTTTTGTCCTGATAGTTGTATTAAATCTTCGCAGACCTTCTTTACTAACTGTTTCAGAGTTCCTGAGAGATTTTCATTCTCAGCTTGTAGATAGCTTTGCTGCATGACAGCTAGATGTAAAAATTTGATAATCATTTGTAATTAGGACACTAAGATGATGCCAAAAAATTCCTCTGAATGAACTTTAAATTCAGTAGAGTTGTCAATCTATGAAGTATTTACTAGAGCTATAAGACTAGTGCGTGTGTATGCTCAGTCACTCAGTTGTATCTCTTTGCAACCTCATGGACTGTAGCCCACCTGGCTCCTCTGTCCATGGAATTTTCCAGGCAAGCATACCGGAGGGGTTTGCCATTTTCTCCTCCAAGGGACAAATGGGTAGATAAATGCAGGGTATAATGAACACATTATGTACTATCCAGAATGGCAGCCAAGGGTTCTCCAAAAAATCAGAAAATAAGAGAATGTCAATATTTGAAGGAGGTAATCACAAGTAAGAACATGCCATGATCAGATCATAGGCCCTATGCATCTGTTGCCACCTCTCCCTGAGCATGGACTTCTAAGCATATTTCACAGAGGTGAATGATCTCTGTTATCATCTTTCCATGTAGTATCAGAATATCCATTCTGACTGTGTTCAAAAAGTATTGTGATACTGAAGTCAGTCAAAGGCAGTGAATGAAATGTTCTAAAATACCTTATAGAAAAATAAACACTTTGTGAACAATTATACGTTATACAGATTCATTATTGTTTAGTGGCTCAGTCATGTTCGACTCTTTTGCAACTCCATGGAAAACAGCCCACTGGGCTGCTCTATCCATGGAATTCTCCAGGTTAAGAATATTGGAGCCAGTTGTCATTTCTTTCTCCAGGGGATGTTCTTGACTCAGGGATCTAATGTGAGTCTCCTGCATTGGCAGACAGGCAGATTCGTTACCACTGAGCTACCAGGAAACACCCATTATACACATGACAATGTGATAAATGGAGGGCTTTCAGATTTATACAAAGACAAAATATTTATAAATGAGGTGGGATATGAATTGTCTTAGTGGAAGAAAGTACATTCATTTCTAAAATGGGAAGGAGAACACTTTAAGCAGAGGGGATATAAGGGTAAAATCTCAGGGAGAGGACATAGAATTTATTTGTGAAGCTGGGGAAAAACCACATTCACTGCATCTTAAGGTACACAAAATAAGGAGGAAAAAATGTTTCAAAAGATAGTGTTTTTCTATAATGAATAGGATCTTAAAGACCAGATTAAAATTCTTAAAAATAACTTTGAATTAAAAATAAATTTAATTAATTAAATTCTCCAGGCAAGAATACAGGAGTGGGTAGCCATCCCCTTCTCCAGGGGAATTTTCCCAACTTAGGAGACCTGGATCTCCCACATTGCAGGAAAATTCTTTACCATCTGAGCCACCAAGGAAGCCCTATTAATTTAACTGATTTATTCTAAATGGGTAGATAAATGCAGGGTATAATGAACACATTATGTACTATCCAGAATGGCAGCCAAGGGTTCTCCAAAAAATCAGAAAATAAGAGAATGTCAATATTTGAAGGAGGTAATCACAAGTAAGAACATGCCATGATCAGATCATAGGCCCTATGCATCTGTTGCCACCTCTCCCTGAGCATGGACTTCTAAGCATATTTCACAGAGGTGAATGATCTCTGTTATCATCTTTCCATGTAGTATCAGAATATCCATTCTGACTGTGTTCAAAAAGTATTGTGATACTGAAGTCAGTCAAAGGCAGTGAATGAAATGTTCTAAAATACCTTATAGAAAAATAAACACTTTGTGAACAATTATACGTTATACAGATTCATTATTGTTTAGTGGCTCAGTCATGTTCGACTCTTTTGCAACTCCATGGAAAACAGCCCACTGGGCTGCTCTATCCATGGAATTCTCCAGGTTAAGAATATTGGAGCCAGTTGTCATTTCTTTCTCCAGGGGATGTTCTTGACTCAGGGATCTAATGTGAGTCTCCTGCATTGGCAGACAGGCAGATTCGTTACCACTGAGCTACCAGGAAACACCCATTATACACATGACAATGTGATAAATGGAGGGCTTTCAGATTTATACAAAGACAAAATATTTATAAATGAGGTGGGATATGAATTGTCTTAGTGGAAGAAAGTACATTCATTTCTAAAATGGGAAGGAGAACACTTTAAGCAGAGGGGATATAAGGGTAAAATCTCAGGGAGAGGACATAGAATTTATTTGTGAAGCTGGGGAAAAACCACATTCACTGCATCTTAAGGTACACAAAATAAGGAGGAAAAAATGTTTCAAAAGATAGTGTTTTTCTATAATGAATAGGATCTTAAAGACCAGATTAAAATTCTTAAAAATAACTTTGAATTAAAAATAAATTTAATTAATTAAATTCTCCAGGCAAGAATACAGGAGTGGGTAGCCATCCCCTTCTCCAGGGGAATTTTCCCAACTTAGGAGACCTGGATCTCCCACATTGCAGGAAAATTCTTTACCATCTGAGCCACCAAGGAAGCCCTATTAATTTAACTGATTTATTCTAAAATTTAATTTTAATCGGAAGACAAAGGTCAGAGTTCTCTGTTCCTGAGAGTATCCTGGCAGCTAAGCATAGGATGGTTGGAGCAGTGACAAATATATCAATAGTGACAATTACGCTTAGTGACATTCACAGGACACTTAGGTGTGTCATGTCATTGGCAATAAATCAATACTTACACATAATCCTCAGAGCCACCAGCCCAACAACCATCCCCATGCATAACACCAGCAGAGTCAAAGCCATCACACGCCACAAAGGGGAGGAAGCAGGGTCCGCTATAGGCACACAGAGAAGATGTCAGGGGACAGGCAGTATCACCCCCATCCCAGCCCTCTCAGGATTCCCCAAGTGATAGAAACTGCATCATTGGTCCATGGTGATCACCAACAGTTCACACAACCCACTCCAAGCTCACGGGACTTCTCTCTGAGTCAGAATGTAACCAGTTGCTAATATAATGGGTGTTTGTGTTTGTTTTGTGCCCAACCATAAAAATAATTGCACTCATAAGCAATAACTGTAAAATCACATCCATTTGATGACACCTTAGAAAATAGAATGCCCAAACATTCTTTTCTCTTGTCCCCTAGATTTCTCTGCCCTCCAGGACTTAATTCTGTAAGACTTAATATAATGTGCCCTGCTTATATTCTTTGTAATTTATATTCTAAGTATATCTATTTGAGCCTATGTAAATACCCAGCGGAATGCTGTAGGGGAAAAAAGGAGAGAAAAAAACAAATAGAATTTATTTGTGAAGCTGGGGAAAAACCACATTCACTGCATCTTAAGGTACACAAAATAAGGAGGAAAAATGTTTCAAAAGATAGTGTTTTTCTATAATGAATAGGATCTTAAAGACCAGATTAAAATTCTTAAAAATAACTTTGAATTAAAAATAAATTTAATTAATTAAATTCTCCAGGCAAGAATACAGGAGTGGGTAGCCATCCCCTTCTCCAGGGGAATTTTCCCAACTTAGGAGACCTGGATCTCCCACATTGCAGGAAAATTCTTTACCATCTGAGCCACCAAGGAAGCCCTATTAATTTAACTGATTTATTCTAAAATTTAATTTTAATCGGAAGACAAAGGTCAGAGTTCTCTGTTCCTGAGAGTATCCTGGCAGCTAAGCATAGGATGGTTGGAGCAGTGACAAATATATCAATAGTGACAATTACGCTTAGTGACATTCACAGGACACTTAGGTGTGTCATGTCATTGGCAATAAATCAATACTTACACATAATCCTCAGAGCCACCAGCCCAACAACCATCCCCATGCATAACACCAGCAGAGTCAAAGCCATCACACGCCACAAAGGGGAGGAAGCAGGGTCCGCTATAGGCACACAGAGAAGATGTCAGGGGACAGGCAGTATCACCCCCATCCCAGCCCTCTCAGGATTCCCCAAGTGATAGAAACTGCATCATTGGTCCATGGTGATCACCAACAGTTCACACAACCCACTCCAAGCTCACGGGACTTCTCTCTGAGTCAGAATGTAACCAGTTGCTAATATAATGGGTGTTTGTGTTTGTTTTGTGCCCAACCATAAAAATAATTGCACTCATAAGCAATAACTGTAAAATCACATCCATTTGATGACACCTTAGAAAATAGAATGCCCAAACATTCTTTTCTCTTGTCCCCTAGATTTCTCTGCCCTCCAGGACTTAATTCTGTAAGACTTAATATAATGTGCCCTGCTTATATTCTTTGTAATTTATATTCTAAGTATATCTATTTGAGCCTATGTAAATACCCAGCGGAATGCTGTAGGGAAAATAGGTCCTTCAGGAAAAGAAAACAAAACTCTACCTGCTATTTCTAGGAGAAAAAAAGGACATTAGGGTGAAACCATTTCAATAGTTAATTTGCAAATTGATGGCTCTGGGCGTTCTTACCTGAAGTCAGAGCTGGTTTTCGAGCTTTAATATTTAAGGTGACATATCCATCTTCATCCTGCATGACTTTCTTTGGACTGTAAGTGAGCTCAACATTCAATGACTTCACAAAATGTTGTGTCCACTCTTATGATTTCAATGTCTACCCGTTTGTGATCCTCCTCTGTCTGGTAATTTGGAGACACGTGAGTTGAGGCATATGGGGTTTTTTTTGTTTCTTTCCAGGAAGTCTTTTAATAGCTCTCAGAGATACATGGACCTTGAACCCCAAAACACAAAAATAATAACTTGTGGTAAAGGAGTAGATATGGCATTTGTTTCCTGTTTCCTTAGCTTCCATTCTGAATATTCTTTCAAAGAACAAAAGTTCATGCTTCATCTTAACCTTAGCAGAGTCCAAATCATGTTATTTAAATGGACTGACTTCTGATGAAAATTAATGAATAAAACACCAACAAATAAAGAACCTATCTCATTGTGCTAAATAAGTCTGATATAATGTGATCTAAGACAAGCTATGGGCTTCCCAGGTGGTGCTAGTGGTAAAGAACCTGCCGGCTAATGCAGGAGATAGAAAAGATACAGGTTCTATCCCTGGGTCAGGAAGATCCTCTGAAGAAGGGCATGGAAACTCACTCAGTATTTTTACCTGGAGAATCCCATGGACAGAAGAGCCTTACAGGCTATGGCCCATAAGGTCGCAAAAAGTCGGACATGACTGAAGCAACTTAGCATGAACACAAGATGAAGCTGTATTAGATGTTTCACAGTTTTGTTAGAAAGTCTAATTAAGATCTAGAATTCTTCCAAATTACTGCATCTTTTCCAAGTAAAGTTTTTAAAAATTTGAGAAATCCAAATTTTTATAGATTTGCAGGATTTATATGGGTTAGGCTTAAGCATCAAAGGAAAACAATCTAATATAGTGAAATAATACAAAACTGGTATATTGTCTTTCAGTAATGTTTTCACTTTAAATTGCCAGAAATGGTTTTTGAATCTTTGATAGCTTTAATAATAAGTTATCAAGTAATAGTAGTAATAACTTTGATAACTTAAACCACAAGCTGAGTATTTTGTGTCTGAATCTATGTTCTATAAAAATATATTTGCCTATTTGCTTTTATTTGTATCTATTGAGTGTGGCTTTATGGTGTTAGAAATATGCTGACTGAGTACATGGCATCTCAGGGTCAAAGGAGGTCCTGATAACGTTAGTTTTAATTCTGCTTCCTCTCTGGACCTACCCCATAAATACAATCTGAATTACTCAGAGAACTGCAGGAAAAAGCAGTAGATAGACACTTTTCTTTTCCTTTCCCTAAGTCCAGAGGCTTGTCAGATGTCTCTCCAACACAGAGGCTTTTATTATTAACATTTTATTTTTACTTGCATATTTCTTTTCAGTAGGTTCTTGTTTACCTGTGTTACACATGGCAGTGTATATACGGTCCGTGATTTTTCCACATCTTTTTCAAGTCCTTTTCTACTTGCATATTGCTCTCTCTTTTCTTGGCTTAGGAAAGTATAGCTGAAAAAGTCTATTCCAAATACCCTAATGAGCTTGCACTTGGAATAAAAACCTTTGTTTAATGTTGTAGAGATTGACTGTAACATAAGTTATCTCTTTTTAAAAAAAAAGTCTTTATTGAATTTGTTACAACATTGTTCCTATTTTATTTTGGTCTGTTGGCCCCACAGTATCTGGGATCTTAGCTCCCTGACCAGGGATGGAACGGTGTGGCCATCAATGCATCTTCTTTGGAAAAATGTCTACTCACGTCTTCTGTCGATTTTTAAAGCAAATCGCTTGGTTCTTTTCAATATTGAGTTGTAAGAACTCTTGAGCTCTTTATATATTTTGGATATTATTCCCTTATCCATCATCAATATTTTGCAAATATCTTCTCTCATTCAGAAGGTTGTCTTTTTGGTTTGTTAATGGTTTCCTGTGCTGTGCAAAAGCTTCCACTTTTAAGAGCATCCAGAATAACGTAAGGTTAATTCTGATATAATACTGATAGCATTTATTATTGACCCTATATGCTTGTATTAATTGCCTTTGTGATAGATGTTATGCCAATTTTACTAATAAGAAAAATAAAGCACAGAGGTTAAGTGACTTGCCAAAAGTCACTAGATAAGTAAAGGTTGAGTAAATATGGATTTGAACCAATCAGTTCATCTTCATAGCTATTTACTTTAAACAAGGTATTTGATTACCCTATTGAGTGAATATACATTTTAAAAATAAATTCTTTCCTATATTCAACCTTTGGCTCCTCCTTGTGGTCATTTTTTTTGTTGTTGCTTTTATATTTTCTTTAAGTCTTTGAAACCTCTGTTTATTTTTCACTTTTCTCCATTCCTTTTTGTAAATAACTTCGAATTCATTCCTATTTTGCTCATTCTCTGGGTAATATCCAATATAGGCCTCTCTTTAAAAGTGTTCTCTGAAGTAAGAATAATATGTGTGAATGAAATAGTCACTGAAAGCGACAGAAAGACAGACATGGACGGTGGACATATGGACATTGTGGGGAAGGAACAGAGGGTGGGAGGCGTAAAGGAAGTAGCATGAAGGCCTGTACTATCATAAGTGAAGAAAATAGCTCTAGTCATTGCTCTGTGAGAAAAGGGGATCCTTCAGGGGTGCTGTGTGATGGTTGGGAGGGGTGGAAAGCGGGGGATATACATATGACTAATCTGGGAACATACATATCTGTAAACAACAAAACTCTGTAAAAGTTAAAAGCAAAATAAAGGTTTCAAAAAAAAGAAAAAAAATGGTACAAACTTCCAGTTATTATAAGATAAATGGGGAGTGAGGATGTAATGTAAAACATGGTAAATATAATGAACACTTTTGCATGTTATCTCTGAAAGCTATTAAGAGTAAATCCTACAAGTTCTAATCACAAAAAAAAAAAAAAAAAGAAATAGTTACTGAAGAACAAAATGAGAATACCACTTTCTGTCATGCAAACTCATTATTTCTTTTAATGTTTTACAGCTGAACAACACTTCTATATTTAATGCCTGTGTTCTCTTATTTTCTGCAATGAACAGTATTTTCTGATGGAGCTGGGGAAGTCAAAGGTGATTTTAAGTTTTTGGCTGAGAAACTGTAAGTGTGAAGTCTGCATTTACTGAAATGGAGAAGTGTACAATGAAACAGTTGGGAAAGGGCCGTTCATTTCTCTTTTTTTTGTTGTGTTCAGTCTGAAAATTGTATTTGAATCATGACTAAAGTGACTGAGGGAATGAGTTTTTAATTTTATTTCACGGGAGTTTGAACTGTCACACGTGTGTAGTAAACCAAAAAAATGGAAAACATAGCTTTAATTTCTGATCACCATAATGCATGACTAATTTGTGGATGTGGTCAAGGTTATTTGAGGTAAATCCAGGACCAGAGAACACAGGGCATTGAATTTCACCTACAAGAATTCTGAGATTACTGAAAATCATGACAGAAACTAAGATAAACTTGGAGACCTGAGACAATCGAATAAATGATAAAGAACTAAGAAGAGGGGAAAAGTTCCAGAAATTGTAGCTGATTGCAATAAGTAGTGTTATTTGCTAGTATAATCTGACACAATATGCTACCAAGATGCTGGAAGCTTTTTTAAAAAGTGTTTACTTTACTTATTTATTTGTGGCTGCATGGGCTTCTCTCTATTTGTGGTAAGCAGGGGCTACTCTCTAGCTGTGGTGCATGCAGGATTCTCATTGCTGCGGCTTCTCTTGTGGAACACAGGCTCTAGGTAGAGCAGCCTTCCGTAGTTGTGGCAGGTGGGCTCAGTAGTTGTGGCTCCCAGACTCTAGAGCACAGGTTCAATAACTGTGGCTCACAGGCTTAGTTGCTCTGTGGCATGTGGGGTCTTCCCAGACCAGGGATCTAACCCATGCCTTCTGCATTGGCAGGCAGATCCTTTACCACTGAGCCATCAGGGAAGGCAGAGATGCCAGAAAATGTTAAGGGAGAAGAGAATAGACAGTAATTTCTAAAACCAACTAACAATAGATGGTACGGCATGTTAAGATCATAACAGTAGAAAGTGTGTAGGATCAATCTTCATCATTATAGAAATAATTCAGGACCAGATGAGATTCTTCATCACTGTTTTACCAAAGCATTATTTCACATAGAATTTTACATACCTTTTAAGAAAACTTTAAAGCATGTTAAATAATTAGGGAAATGAAAATGAAAACTCAGTCTTTGTAAAATTTAGTGAAACACCAGAACAGAGAAAAACAACTTGAGTCTTCATTTTTTTAAAAAATTGGTCAGCTAATATTTGTTGTTTTATGATGTATTTATTTATGGCAATGCAGCTTGCAAAATTTTAGTTCCTGGGATTTCAGCTCCCCAACCAGAGATGGAACCTGGGCCCAATGCAGTGAAAGTGCTAAGTCTTAACTCCTGGACCACCAGGGAATGTTCAAGCTCTCATTTTGTAATGACCTATTTGATTTAACTTTTGCTCATATTAATAGCCCACATATAAATTTTTACATTTTTGGCAGTGGGATTTAGAACCCCCACATGCTTTTTTGTTTGTTTTGGACTGAGGATGCCATCTGTTTTGGGGAAAAAAAAAAACCCAAGAAATGTATG
Organism: Tragulus kanchil; assembly: GCA_022376925.1. Classification (NCBI taxonomy): domain Eukaryota; kingdom Metazoa; phylum Chordata; class Mammalia; order Artiodactyla; family Tragulidae; genus Tragulus; species Tragulus kanchil. Next base: position 279,642,641 of record JAIOJX010000004.1, read on the forward strand.
TACATTTATGTATATGGAGGTTATGCAAAAGTGTTACCAAATAATTACTGTTACATTGCATTTCTGCAGCTCCTTGGATACTAATTGACACCCGTAAAGTGGTTACAGTTCATCCCGGAGACCTGTTTACTTTACTTATTTATTTGTGGCTGCATGGGCTTCTCTCTATTTGTGGTAAGCAGGGGCTACTCTCTAGCTGTGGTGCATGCAGGATTCTCATTGCTGCGGCTTCTCTTGTGGAACACAGGCTCTAGGTAGAGCAGCCTTCCGTAGTTGTGGCAGGTGGGCTCAGTAGTTGTGGCTCCCAGACTCTAGAGCACAGGTTCAATAACTGTGGCTCACAGGCTTAGTTGCTCTGTGGCATGTGGGGTCTTCCCAGACCAGGGATCTAACCCATGCCTTCTGCATTGGCAGGCAGATCCTTTACCACTGAGCCATCAGGGAAGGCAGAGATGCCAGAAAATGTTAAGGGAGAAGAGAATAGACAGTAATTTCTAAAACCAACTAACAATAGATGGTACGGCATGTTAAGATCATAACAGTAGAAAGTGTGTAGGATCAATCTTCATCATTATAGAAATAATTCAGGACCAGATGAGATTCTTCATCACTGTTTTACCAAAGCATTATTTCACATAGAATTTTACATACCTTTTAAGAAAACTTTAAAGCATGTTAAATAATTAGGGAAATGAAAATGAAAACTCAGTCTTTGTAAAATTTAGTGAAACACCAGAACAGAGAAAAACAACTTGAGTCTTCATTTTTTTAAAAAATTGGTCAGCTAATATTTGTTGTTTTATGATGTATTTATTTATGGCAATGCAGCTTGCAAAATTTTAGTTCCTGGGATTTCAGCTCCCCAACCAGAGATGGAACCTGGGCCCAATGCAGTGAAAGTGCTAAGTCTTAACTCCTGGACCACCAGGGAATGTTCAAGCTCTCATTTTGTAATGACCTATTTGATTTAACTTTTGCTCATATTAATAGCCCACATATAAATTTTTACATTTTTGGCAGTGGGATTTAGAACCCCCACATGCTTTTTTGTTTGTTTTGGACTGAGGATGCCATCTGTTTTGGGGGAAAAAAAAAACCCAAGAAATGTATGTACATTTATGTATATGGAGGTTATGCAAAAGTGTTACCAAATAATTACTGTTACATTGCATTTCTGCAGCTCCTTGGATACTAATTGACACCCGTAAAGTGGTTACAGTTCATCCCGGAGACCCATGATTAAAATAATCTTCACACAGAGGTGAACCTTGAGAGCTTTCAGATCACTCCCAGAGCCATCTGGAAACAAAAACCTAATCAGCATTCTCTTCCTGAGTACAGTTACCTAATCTCCTCCTTACCCCAGAGGAAATCTTTAGAAATGATTCCTTAGTTTCCTAACTCATGTACAGCCTCCAAGTATTTTTTGAGTTCTGCATTTTCTGCTTTAACAAATTAGAAACAACAAGCTTAAACAACATGTATTCTTGTCTGAAAAATTCCATGAATAGAGAAGCCTGATGGGCTACCGTTCACGGGTTCTCAAATATATATGGAGCTTCCCTGATAGCTTGGTGGTGAGGGATCTGCCTGCAATGCAGGAAACCCAGGTTCCATCCCTGGATTGGTAAGATTCCCCCTGGAAGAGGACAACCAACTAGAGCGTTCTTGCCTGGAAAATTCCACGACGGAGGAGCCTGAAGGGCTGAAGTCCATGGGGTCACACAGAATTGGACATGACTGAAGTGATTAAGCAGCAGCAAGAGAGGAGGCAGCCATTTTTAAGATCTTATCCTGAGTGTCAGTTGTTACCTAAAGGAGCATTATTCTGTTAAGAACATAGTCGTGTAGGAAGGAAACTCCTGTAATGCCCAGTTTCAATAGCTATTCATTTCTTCCCTGAACCCATTGCAAACCCCAGCTGTCTGTCTCTCACACACACTTGTTTTTTTTAAAATCAGCAACCAGGTGTTGGGTGATTTTAATTATACATCTCTTCCTGTCTTAATATGTGTAACTACAGAGCTCTTGTCATCGAAGTATGTGTATCTCCTTGATGCCTAATGTGAGTGAGTGTGAACCAGATCCAGGACTTCCTTGAAGGTCCAGTGGGATTTAGAACCCCACATGCTTTTTTGTTTGTTTTGGACTGAGGATGCCATCTGTTTTGGGGGAAAAAAAAAACCCAAGAAATGTATGTACATTTATGTATATGGAGGTTATGCAAAAGTGTTACCAAATAATTACTGTTACATTGCATTTCTGCAGCTCCTTGGATACTAATTGACACCCGTAAAGTGGTTACAGTTCATCCCGGAGACCCATGATTAAAATAATCTTCACACAGAGGTGAACCTTGAGAGCTTTCAGATCACTCCCAGAGCCATCTGGAAACAAAAACCTAATCAGCATTCTCTTCCTGAGTACAGTTACCTAATCTCCTCCTTACCCCAGAGGAAATCTTTAGAAATGATTCCTTAGTTTCCTAACTCATGTACAGCCTCCAAGTATTTTTTGAGTTCTGCATTTTCTGCTTTAACAAATTAGAAACAACAAGCTTAAACAACATGTATTCTTGTCTGAAAAATTCCATGAATAGAGAAGCCTGATGGGCTACCGTTCACGGGTTCTCAAATATATATGGAGCTTCCCTGATAGCTTGGTGGTGAGGGATCTGCCTGCAATGCAGGAAACCCAGGTTCCATCCCTGGATTGGTAAGATTCCCCCTGGAAGAGGACAACCAACTAGAGCGTTCTTGCCTGGAAAATTCCACGTACGGAGGAGCCTGAAGGGCTGAAGTCCATGGGGTCACACAGAATTGGACATGACTGAAGTGATTAAGCAGCAGCAAGAGAGGAGGCAGCCATTTTTAAGATCTTATCCTGAGTGTCAGTTGTTACCTAAAGGAGCATTATTCTGTTAAGAACATAGTCGTGTAGGAAGGAAACTCCTGTAATGCCCAGTTTCAATAGCTATTCATTTCTTCCCTGAACCCATTGCAAACCCCAGCTGTCTGTCTCTCACACACACTTGTTTTTTTTAAAATCAGCAACCAGGTGTTGGGTGATTTTTAATTATACATCTCTTCCTGTCTTAATATGTGTAACTACAGAGCTCTTGTCATCGAAGTATGTGTATCTCCTTGATGCCTAATGTGAGTGAGTGTGAACCAGATCCAGGACTTCCTTGAAGGTCCAGTGGCTAAAACCATCCACTGCAAGGGAATGCAGGTTCAATTCCTGGTCAGGGAACTAATGTCTCACATGCACAAAGTGCCACCAAAATATTAAAAACAAACAAACAAACAAGTAATCAGATTCATACAGGATTAGCTGACCTTTGACACAGGCAAGGAGGACAACTTGAGCCTTTATTAAAACATTCAGAGCAGCCCCTGAGCTGAGAATCATGGGAACTTCCCCACAAAACCGTCATCTCTCTCCACTTTCAAGTGCCTCTTCTCTGCTTCAGCAAGAAACAACGCTGAAGGAGCAGACAGGCAGCTAAGATCTGTAGTACTCTGACTTCTAAAGGCAACAGTTACTTTCTCTCACTTTCTTAGCAGAAAAACTGGTCTTTATTCCATCCTGATGCGGGGAATGTGGGATGTGTCTTGGGTTGGCTGGGTGTGGACGTAAGAACTCCGAGCCTTGAAAAGAACACTGTGTTCCCAGGACCAAAGAGCTGAAGCGTTAATTATCCATAGAGTAGAGCTTTCTTCTACAATGGCTGAAGACATGACCTACGCGACACTCACATTTCAGGATTCGGATGCAGCGGGGAATAATCAGGATAGAAATAACCTAAGAAAAAGAGGTAAGAGTTCAGTGTGACCTTGAGGAATGGACAGGTGTTAGATGCCCTGAGGTGCTGGCTTTGATATACATGGGGAAGAGAGTGTGCTGTGGAATCTCCTAAATGGAGACGAAGTTGGAATAATCAGGAATCAGGATTAAGCAGCAAGAGAGGAGGCAGCCATTTTTAAGATCTTATCCTGAGTGTCAGTTGTTACCTAAAGGAGCATTATTCTGTTAAGAACATAGTCGTGTAGGAAGGAAACTCCTGTAATGCCCAGTTTCAATAGCTATTCATTTCTTCCCTGAACCCATTGCAAACCCCAGCTGTCTGTCTCTCACACACACTTGTTTTTTTTAAAATCAGCAACCAGGTGTTGGGTGATTTTTAATTATACATCTCTTCCTGTCTTAATATGTGTAACTACAGAGCTCTTGTCATCGAAGTATGTGTATCTCCTTGATGCCTAATGTGAGTGAGTGTGAACCAGATCCAGGACTTCCTTGAAGGTCCAGTGGCTAAAACCATCCACTGCAAGGGAATGCAGGTTCAATTCCTGGTCAGGGAACTAATGTCTCACATGCACAAAGTGCCACCAAAATATTAAAAACAAACAAACAAACAAGTAATCAGATTCATACAGGATTAGCTGACCTTTGACACAGGCAAGGAGGACAACTTGAGCCTTTATTAAAACATTCAGAGCAGCCCCTGAGCTGAGAATCATGGGAACTTCCCCACAAAACCGTCATCTCTCTCCACTTTCAAGTGCCTCTTCTCTGCTTCAGCAAGAAACAACGCTGAAGGAGCAGACAGGCAGCTAAGATCTGTAGTACTCTGACTTCTAAAGGCAACAGTTACTTTCTCTCACTTTCTTAGCAGAAAAACTGGTCTTTATTCCATCCTGATGCGGGGAATGTGGGATGTGTCTTGGGTTGGCTGGGTGTGGACGTAAGAACTCCGAGCCTTGAAAAGAACACTGTGTTCCCAGGACCAAAGAGCTGAAGCGTTAATTATCCATAGAGTAGAGCTTTCTTCTACAATGGCTGAAGACATGACCTACGCGACACTCACATTTCAGGATTCGGATGCAGCGGGGAATAATCAGGATAGAAATAACCTAAGAAAAAGAGGTAAGAGTTCAGTGTGACCTTGAGGAATGGACAGGTGTTAGATGCCCTGAGGTGCTGGCTTTGATATCCATGGGGAAGAGAGGTGTGCTGTGGAATCTCCCTAAATGGAGACGAAGTTGGGGAAATGTATTAGCAACTGGTGTGCTCTACCTTCAGGAGGAAATACGTGGCTTTCAGGATCTTTTAAGATTGTGTGATACTGCTGTGTGTCAGGAGGTTCTGTGTTATAGTGAATTATTTTCACTGAAGATGCCAGAGATGGAGTTTGGGGATCAAAACTTCTTTTGATAAATGTGGTCCTGGATATTTATACCTTGTGAGAAATTCCTAAGGGAGTATCCTTTTAGAAGCCAGTTTGGAAACTTCTAAAATAGAGAAAGTGGAGGGAGGTTTTTTTTTGAGGTTTGAAAAGATAAACTGGGAGATGAGTGAGGAAAAAATAGACAAGAGCTTGTTTCTGTCTTATAAGTACTTAGAAACTTTGGAAAGGGAAGTTGAAGTTCCCAGTATAATTAGTCATAGAATTAATATTGATATGTGTATAGTACTTTATATATATGATATCATGTCATCATCAAAATGTACTTATGAAGGAAATGGAATAACCTTAGTACTTTCTCCAATGTATTAATGAGAAAACTGAGCTGAAAGGCATTAAACGATTTAACAAAGTTCATACAACTGTTCCGTGTTAGAATTAAGACTCTGTTCTTATCTTTCACTCATTCCCTTTTACCACATTGGAAGAAATGGCTGTTTCTGTGGTCAAGAATCCAATTGAATGAATCAGACTACATGCCTTACCTTTAGGAAACTGTTGACAGTTTCGGACAGCTTGTTGTCCTGAGTCATATCAAGCACCCTCCTGCTTTTTTAGATTTATTTTTATTTTAGGCATGTGTATATATTATGTGTATGTGTGGTTTTGAGGGGTAATATGGAAACAGATCATGTCGATAGACTTTGCATATGTCTAATAAAGATAGTTATATATTTCTATTTTGTTTTGCTTTTATAAAAAAAAATCTGATCCTTGAGAAAAGATAGTTGTGAATATGGTGCATATGTCAGCGGGAATAATCAGGATAGAAATAACCTAGGGGTAGTTCAGTCCAGGAATGGACAGGTGTTAGATGCCCTGAGGTGCTGGCTTTGATATCCATGGGGAAGAGAGGTGTGCTGTGGAATCTCCCTAAATGGAGACGAAGTTGGGGAAATGTATTAGCAACTGGTGTGCTCTACCTTCAGGAGGAAATACGTGGCTTTCAGGATCTTTTAAGATTGTGTGATACTGCTGTGTGTCAGGAGGTTCTGTGTTATAGTGAATTATTTTCACTGAAGATGCCAGAGATGGAGTTTGGGGATCAAAACTTCTTTTGATAAATGTGGTCCTGGATATTTATACCTTGTGAGAAATTCCTAAGGGAGTATCCTTTTAGAAGCCAGTTTGGAAACTTCTAAAATAGAGAAAGTGGAGGGAGGTTTTTTTTTTTTTGAGGTTTGAAAAGATAAACTGGGAGATGAGTGAGGAAAAAATAGACAAGAGCTTGTTTCTGTCTTATAAGTACTTAGAAACTTTGGAAAGGGAAGTTGAAGTTCCCAGTATAATTAGTCATAGAATTAATATTGATATGTGTATAGTACTTTATATATATGATATCATGTCATCATCAAAATGTACTTATGAAGGAAATGGAATAACCTTAGTACTTTCTCCAATGTATTAATGAGAAAACTGAGCTGAAAGGCATTAAACGATTTAACAAAGTTCATACAACTGTTCCGTGTTAGAATTAAGACTCTGTTCTTATCTTTCACTCATTCCCTTTTACCACATTGGAAGAAATGGCTGTTTCTGTGGTCAAGAATCCAATTGAATGAATCAGACTACATGCCTTACCTTTAGGAAACTGTTGACAGTTTCGGACAGCTTGTTGTCCTGAGTCATATCAAGCACCCTCCTGCTTTTTTAGATTTATTTTTATTTTAGGCATGTGTATATATTATGTGTATGTGTGGTTTTGAGGGGTAATATGGAAACAGATCATGTCGATAGACTTTGCATATGTCTAATAAAGATAGTTATATATTTCTATTTTGTTTTGCTTTTATAAAAAAAAATCTGATCCTTGAGAAAAAGATAGTTGTGAATATGGTGCATATGTCAGGGAACCTGGAGATGGCATTAATTTAGGTGAGACACTAAGCTATATGCCACTCGATCCAGAATTAAGGAATAGGAAGATGAGGTAAGTATAAAAACCGTGTGTGTGTGTGTGTGTGTCAGATGTTAAATTTTGAAGAGCTATCCTCTGACTTTTTGATCTATTCTGCTGTTAGAAAGTTAGCTTGTACATTCATTCATTCATTCTTTCATTCAGTATCAATTCATTCTCTACTAGGTGGAAAATAGGATATATAGTGGATATAAGCAGAATTCACAAAACATCTTGTGGAGGTTTGCAGTTTCAGAAACCTGGGGTCTCTTGCATTGTCAGGGTCATCCAAAGAAGAATTGTCCACATTATCTTATTCATGGATTCAGTCATCTTGAAGAAGAAAGATGTGTGGTGATGTAAGACAAAAACCTGAAAATTAGGAGATTCTAAAAGCGATAGTGGTGGAGAAAGAAAAATGCAGACAGACTACGGTGGGGCCCTTGTTGTGTATCATTTTAGGTGTTTTCAAGAAAAAGGATTTGAAAGAGAAATTCTAGGATGTGGAAGCTTGCTAAGTGGGAGAAATAAACAACTCCATGTGTAACAACCACGGGGCAGTTCTGTTTGCTAATCTTTGTGTTGGCTTTTTTCAGGGTGTCCACCTCCACCCTCCATATGGCGTCAGGCTGCCCCGGGTCTGCTGACTGTCTGATGCTGCTGATTGGGCTGGTGACCTTGGGGATTATGTGTAAGTGTGCTTGCATCAAGCTCAACACAGGGATTAGGAAACATAGATGTAAGCTATCTAAATTCAGGCTAAATTATATTAATGTGATAGGTGTTGGCATCATAAAGTCTCTAATAGTTTCTGCCACTTCACCTCGCTCTCATTCTCTATGTCTGCAAGATAAACCTGAAAAAGACATACTTCATTGTTAGGAGGATTTTCCCCAAAATACGTGGTTTTCTCTCGATAAACTAGATGATAAAGACTGTTTTTATTTTTCTAGTTTGTTGTTGTTGTTGTTGTTTTAAGATTTGCTATAGCAAGGCATTCTCTGTGTTTCTTCCACGGTACTTGGATTCTTAAGGACTACCAATAAATGTTAAACAACCTAAACAATATTTCTGTGCTAAGAGAATGATCTACAGCTGTCATAAAGAATGGAAGGATATATGAGTTTATCTCCTGTTCTGTCTTGGAGTTTTGCAGATGTCCAGTGACATTAACTCAGATTCAGGGAAACTGAGTCCACTTCAGAAAGATATCCACCACCAGCAGGATAACTCATCCCAGCAGCTGAGCAACGACAGGAACTTTCCCTTGAAGGAGGAACTTCTCAGATCACAGATTTCCCGTCTACTGAAGAGCCAGGGACAAATGGCCATCAAACTCTGCCAAGAGCTCATCATTCACACTTCAGGTAATTAGGACCTGCTGACCAGTCAGATCAAATCTGTTTCTCTGGTTTAGGCTGATGATGTCCACCCCACTGGAATATGCACATGTATTACCAATGATTTCTTTTGTTTTTCAGTCACCAAGTCATATCTGACTCCTTGGGACCCTGTGGACCGCATCCCTCCAGGCTCCCCTCTCCTTCACTATCTCCTGGAGTTTGCTTAACTGTGGATGTAGCAGTTCAGTGTGACATGTCCAATGAGTCGGTGGTGCTATCTGACCACCTTGTCCTCTGTTGTCCCCTTCTCCTTTTGCCTTCAATCTTTCCCAGAAACACGATCTTTTCCAGTGAGTCAACTCTTTGCATCAGGTCACCAAAATATTGAAGCTTAAGCTTCAGCATCAGTCCTTCCAATGAATATTCAAGGTTGATTTCCCTTAGGATTGATTGATTTGATCTCCTTGCAGTCCAAGGGACTCTCAAGAGTCTTCTCCAGCTGCACTAACTTTACAGAAGATGAGGGAAGATAATAAAAATCCTTTATTTATTTATTTTTGAATACACAGAGACAAATGGGGGAAACATCTTGGAATACTACCAATCTGGATAGTTCAGTCCCTCATTTTCTGAACTATTTTTAGGTGTTGTTATGAGGAGTTTAAAAAGTATAGCTGATAATTCCAAGGTCAGAAAACTGAGCCCTGAAAAGAGTGTTTCAGTCCTCATCCCAACACAATCTTGGCTGACCTTACTTTTGGGGGCTCCTACAGCAGTATGTTTTTAGGATGCTGGTTCTGAGACTCTATTGTCAAGTTAAATGATTTATTTTCCAGGCCCTAGTCTCTCCAAAGTTGTTTAGTTTGTGCTACTATGTGTAACTTCTTTTTCCGACCACAAATGCAATCCTTGTCCTAAGACTTGGCAATGGTACCAAGCCAGCTGCTATTATTTTGCAACAAATGAGAGGACCTGGCTTAACAGTAGAAAAAACTGCACAGACAAGAACTCCACCCTGGTGAAGATAGACAGCCTGGAGGAAAGGGTCAGGTTGAACCTTTTTCCCTGGTTATAGAAATTATTCATATACTGAACCCAAGTCATATCATCAGGTAAGTAGGACCTGCTGACCAGTCAGATCAAATCTGTTTCTCTGGTTTAGGCTGATGATGTCCACCCCACTGGAATATGCACATGTATTACCAATGATTTCTTTTGTTTTTCAGTCACCAAGTCATATCTGACTCCTTGGGACCCTGTGGACCGCATCCCTCCAGGCTCCCCTCTCCTTCACTATCTCCTGGAGTTTGCTTAACTGTGGATGTAGCAGTTCAGTGTGACATGTCCAATGAGTCGGTGGTGCTATCTGACCACCTTGTCCTCTGTTGTCCCCTTCTCCTTTTGCCTTCAATCTTTCCCAGAAACACGATCTTTTCCAGTGAGCCAACTCTTTGCATCAGGTCACCAAAATATTGAAGCTTAAGCTTCAGCATCAGTCCTTCCAATGAATATTCAAGGTTGATTTCCCTTAGGATTGATTGATTTGATCTCCTTGCAGTCCAAGGGACTCTCAAGAGTCTTCTCCAGCTGCACTAACTTTACAGAAGATGAGGGAAGATAATAAAAATCCTTTATTTATTTATTTTTGAATACACAGAGACAAATGGGGGAAACATCTTGGAATACTACCAATCTGGATAGTTCAGTCCCTCATTTTCTGAACTATTTTTAGGTGTTGTTATGAGGAGTTTAAAAAGTATAGCTGATAATTCCAAGGTCAGAAAACTGAGCCCTGAAAAGAGTGTTTCAGTCCTCATCCCAACACAATCTTGGCTGACCTTACTTTTGGGGGCTCCTACAGCAGTATGTTTTTAGGATGCTGGTTCTGAGACTCTATTGTCAAGTTAAATGATTTATTTTCCAGGCCCTAGTCTCTCCAAAGTTGTTTAGTTTGTGCTACTATGTGTAACTTCTTTTTCCGACCACAAATGCAATCCTTGTCCTAAGACTTGGCAATGGTACCAAGCCAGCTGCTATTATTTTGCAACAAATGAGAGGACCTGGCTTAACAGTAGAAAAAACTGCACAGACAAGAACTCCACCCTGGTGAAGATAGACAGCCTGGAGGAAAGGGTCAGGTTGAACCTTTTTCCCTGGTTATAGAAATTATTCATATACTGCAAAGTAGATAAATGGAATTTCTGATTCATTGGGTAGGAATCCAGTCCATTTTGAGTAAGAATTAATACACACATATGATGAATGTTCCCATCTCTCTTACTTCTATGAACAGGAATATGGCATACATAGAGCATTTTCGTGTTTCCTCTTTCAGGATTTTCTGGAATCACAACCATTACCCAAGTTTCCTTTCTTCTGGTTGGGATTATCTTGGGACCCAGTTGGCAGAAGTTGGCTTTGGGAGGATGGCTCCAGTCCCTCTCCATCCTTGTAAGTCTCAATGATTGGGGAAATAAACAAGCTAAGGAGACTAAAAAATGGAATATTGACAGGAAATAAATGTGAATTGTAAGAATTATATACCTAGGTACAAAAAAGGACAACCTCCAAAGAAATGAGAGCTTCATTAACAGATCTGGAAAGGAGGAGGACCTCATTTCATGTGTGAGATAAATTCACGGTAGGACACTGTATTCCACCTGCTAGTTTTAATGTTATTTCTCTATTTAGCAAACATAAGTAATACTATGTTCAAAGTAGTTTTAGATACCATTCCTATGACAAAAGCACTATTATATTCTCATTTTATAAATTTAAGAAATTGTCATAAAGAGATTAAAGACAAGTGCACACACCACAAGTAAGCTCTAGTAAGCCCAGCCCTGAAGCAAGACAAGAGTACTGCTCTGTAATGGAGACTGTTTGAATCATTTGAATAAAGTCAGTCGAGGGGGTACACAAAAGATTTAGACATGATGGGCATAATTTCCTCATGGCATTACTTAAGAATTCTCACCAGTTGTTTAGCAGGAGAGCTAGGAACCAATACCAGGACCACATCTGTGATGTCATTCCTTTCCTTGCTTAGTCTCTGTCTATTCTCTTTTCATGACCCACATATGCATACATGTATGCAAATGACACTTAAGGGGAGTATAAAGTAATAGATTCTTACACACAAAATGTGATTTTATTTTTTCTGTTTTTCTTCAGAAAGTTCCAAAGTAAAGTAGCTTTAGTTCTTTTAGTATAATCTGGATTGAGTAGGTTCTACCATATTGTGGAGGGAATAGGAATTTTTAACTCCTGATTTAAACTTCCTTCTTAAATAACTCCATCTGAGATCAGGAGTAATTTGAAATAAAAACTCAGATGTGCCAGCTTTAGGGATTTTGTCGGTTTCTGGCAGTAGAAATTTCTCAACATTCACACACATGGTATTTGGTCGTCAGGGAAGCTGAAAACACTGAATTGTGATCCGTTTCCAACAGGATATGTGTAATTAATTTCACATTGATTCATTTTTCAGATTTAGTGCGAATGAATATGCCCAGACCAATGGATTCAAGGGATGTGCCTATTTTCAAAGTGGGAATATTTATTTCTCCTGTTGCAGTGCTGAGATTTCTTGGATTTGTAAGAAAGCAGCAGCGTTGGTGAAGATTGAAGACTTGGATTAATATGCTTCCTCCAAGATGTAAGGGGCTTATAATTGAGTTGATGTGAGGAAGGAAAAGATATACTGCTAAAGAAAAAAATGGATTAAGTAGTGACTGTGTATTTAAACCATAAAGCTACAGGCAAATAAACTTGCTACATGGAATACACTCCACATCATCCTCTGATGCTTTCTGATATGATGTTGTTATTCAGTCTCAAGGTCACTGGGAACCTATAAGAATAGCTGTTTTATGCCCCTTTAATTCAGTCTTAGACTTGTTTCACTGAATTTCCTCTATCTCAAAAGACTTTTCTTGCTTTGCAGTTACATATGCACGAGTGCACAAAGGTGGTGTGTGAATATTTAGCAGCCAGAACTGAGACAGGCCGCAGCAGTAGAACAAGGTCCAGGAAACCCTATTGAGACAGTTGCTGGATCCTATAGAAATTTGGAGGATCCTGGGAAAGGGCCAAATGGACTTCCCAGATGGTCCAGTGGTAGAGAATACAGCTGCCAATGCAGGAGACAGTTCCTGGGTCAAGAAGATCTCCTGGAGAAGGGAATGGCAACCCACTCCAGTATCCTTTCTTGGAGAATCCCATGGACAGAGGAGTCTTGCAGGCTACAGTCCATGGGGTTGTAAAGAGTCGGACACGACTTAGCTATTAAGCAACAATTTTTATCATAGTTCAAGTAAACAGGCTTTACTAACTCTCATATAAGGCTAAAATACAAGTCACATATACACAAATTTAAAATGCAACTTTATATTTTCACTTCTCTTTAGTTAGTTTATTGTCACTGTCATTCTCAGAAAGATAAAATTGTTCATCAAAGGTCAAACCCTCTGCACCCGACTCCCACACACTGGGTTTCTCTTTACTCTCATGGGAAAAATACTTTCTTTTACTGTTTCTCTCTATAGAAATATCTGCTATTAATAATTAAAATATCTTTGTAGGTTAGTTTGTTGGCAAAAAGAGATTACAGTTCTTTAGCTAGGTATCTTGTATCTTTGAATTTTTACCTCATGGACTTTCTACCTTTCTCATTCCCTAAACATGATGATTGCTATTTCTGATCTTGGAGTGACTCTGACAGTTGTTCAGATTCTATTGCTCAGAGACGTCTCCTGCTGCTCTGCTTTGGTCGTGTTATCCATGGCATTCCCTACAGAGAAGGAGTAAATCCAAAGGTCTTCTTGAGGGTTTCGTCTAGTTTATCCTCAAAAGATATACTGCTAAAGAAAAAAATGGATTAAGTAGTGACTGTGTATTTAAACCATAAAGCTACAGGCAAATAAACTTGCTACGTGGAATACACTCCACATCATCCTCTGATGCTTTCTGATATGATGTTGTTATTCAGTCTCAAGGTCACTGGGAACCTATAAGAATAGCTGTTTTATGCCCCTTTAATTCAGTCTTAGACTTGTTTCACTGAATTTCCTCTATCTCAAAAGACTTTTCTTGCTTTGCAGTTACATATGCACGAGTGCACAAAGGTGGTGTGTGAATATTTAGCAGCCAGAACTGAGACAGGCCGCAGCAGTAGAACAAGGTCCAGGAAACCCTATTGAGACAGTTGCTGGATCCTATAGAAATTTGGAGGATCCTGGGAAAGGGCCAAATGGACTTCCCAGATGGTCCAGTGGTAGAGAATACAGCTGCCAATGCAGGAGACAGTTCCTGGGTCAAGAAGATCTCCTGGAGAAGGGAATGGCAACCCACTCCAGTATCCTTTCTTGGAGAATCCCATGGACAGAGGAGTCTTGCAGGCTACAGTCCATGGGGTTGTAAAGAGTCGGACACGACTTAGCTATTAAGCAACAATTTTTATCATAGTTCAAGTAAACAGGCTTTACTAACTCTCATATAAGGCTAAAATACAAGTCACATATACACAAATTTAAAATGCAACTTTATATTTTCACTTCTCTTTAGTTAGTTTATTGTCACTGTCATTCTCAGAAAGATAAAATTGTTCATCAAAGGTCAAACCCTCTGCACCCGACTCCCACACACTGGGTTTCTCTTTACTCTCATGGGAAAAATACTTTCTTTTACTGTTTCTCTCTATAGAAATATCTGCTATTAATAATTAAAATATCTTTGTAGGTTAGTTTGTTGGCAAAAAGAGATTACAGTTCTTTAGCTAGGTATCTTGTATCTTTGAATTTTTACCTCATGGACTTTCTACCTTTCTCATTCCCTAAACATGATGATTGCTATTTCTGATCTTGGAGTGACTCTGACAGTTGTTCAGATTCTATTGCTCAGAGACCTCTCCCTGCTGCTCTGCTTTGGTCGTGTTATCCATGGCATTCCCTACAGAGAAGGAGTAAATCCAAAGGTCTTCTTGAGGGTACTTACGTCACAATAGTTTATCCCTCTTTGCTCTATGATAACTTGGCTTATGAGACACAATGTATCCCAAGAATTTCAACCAGTCTCTATCTCTCTCTCTCTCTCCCTACCTGGTCAGAACATCTGGAAGACATCACACACACACACACACACACACACACACACACACACACAAGCAACTCTCCTGTCAAACTTCTTGGGGAAAGCATGAGTTCTGTGTTTATTTTGGATAACTCTTTTCCTCATTGAATAATTACATGATTTCCTAAATCTGACTTCAAGTTTACATGGATAGTCTAACCCTAAGGCTTTCCAGGTGGCACTAGTGATAAAGGACCTGCCTGTCAATACAGGAGATGCAAGAGACAGATTTGATCACTGGGTCAGGAAAATTCCCCTGGAGGAGCGAATGGCAGTCCACTCCAGTATTCTTGCCTGGAGAATCCTGTGGACAGAGGAGTTGGGCAGATTGCAGTCTGGGCGATCGCAAGAGTCAGACACAGAAACACACACACACACACACACACACACACACACAAAATAGCCCTACAAATCAGGATCTATTGCTATCTCAGTTTTCCAAGGATGGCAATGAGGCATAGAAATGAATTAATTTGCCTATTCTAATAATGTGTCACAGTTGGAAGCTGAATTTGAGATTTATTTAAAAGCATATGCTTTTGGGGGGGTGGGTGGGGACAGGTTGGGCTCAGAAAGATAAAATTGTTCATCAAAGGTCAAACCCTCTGCACCCGACTCCCACACACTGGGTTTCTCTTTACTCTCATGGGAAAAATACTTTCTTTTACTGTTTCTCTCTATAGAAATATCTGCTATTAATAATTAAAATATCTTTGTAGGTTAGTTTGTTGGCAAAAAGAGATTACAGTTCTTTAGCTAGGTATCTTGTATCTTTGAATTTTTACCTCATGGACTTTCTACCTTTCTCATTCCCTAAACATGATGATTGCTATTTCTGATCTTGGAGTGACTCTGACAGTTGTTCAGATTCTATTGCTCAGAGACCTCTCCCTGCTGCTCTGCTTTGGTCGTGTTATCCATGGCATTCCCTACAGAGAAGGAGTAAATCCAAAGGTCTTCTTGAGGGTACTTACGTCACAATAGTTTATCCCTCTTTGCTCTATGATAACTTGGCTTATGAGACACAATGTATCCCAAGAATTTCAACCAGTCTCTATCTCTCTCTCTCTCTCCCTACCTGGTCAGAACATCTGGAAGACATCACACACACACACACACACGCACACACACACACACACACACACAAGCAACTCTCCTGTCAAACTTCTTGGGGAAAGCATGAGTTCTGTGTTTATTTTGGATAACTCTTTTCCTCATTGAATAATTACATGATTTCCTAAATCTGACTTCAAGTTTACATGGATAGTCTAACCCTAAGGCTTTCCAGGTGGCACTAGTGATAAAGGACCTGCCTGTCAATACAGGAGATGCAAGAGACAGATTTGATCGCTGGGTCAGGAAAATTCCCCTGGAGGAGCGAATGGCAGTCCACTCCAGTATTCTTGCCTGGAGAATCCTGTGGACAGAGGAGTTGGGCAGATTGCAGTCTGGGCGATCGCAAGAGTCAGACACAGAAACACACACACACACACACACACACACACACACAAAATAGCCCTACAAATCAGGATCTATTGCTATCTCAGTTTTCCAAGGATGGCAATGAGGCATAGAAATGAATTAATTTGCCTATTCTAATAATGTGTCACAGTTGGAAGCTGAATTTGAGATTTATTTAAAAGCATATGCTTTTTGGGGGGTGGGTGGGGACAGGTTGGGGAGGGAGGGGGCTGGCGGGCCACTTCTTTCGTTTATCTATTTTCATCCATCTTTGTTCTTTGGCCTGTGTGGGCCTCCCATCACAGTGGCCTCTGTTGTCACAGAGCACCGGCTTCGGGTGCATGAGCTCCAGAGCTCCGGCTCAGTAATTGGACACATTGGTCCAGCGGCTCCACGGCACATGCAATCTTTCCAGGCCAGGGATCGAACTGGCGCCCCTTGCACTGCAAGGCAGTGTCCTTACCCACTGGACCACCAGGGAAGCCCCAAGCATATGCTTTTAAAACTCATTTTATAACCATTTGAGAGGATTTTACCAGATATCCCTCCAGTGAATATCACAAAACTTTTCATGACTGATTTTGTAAAGGTTTTCTCCAACCTTGCTATTACTTTTAAGTATGTCCAGAAGCCTCTGAAATGGGTTATACTGGTACTGTTTTTGGTTTGTTTCAAGGCAACCCTGCTTTAGAACTGCTTTCAAAATCAACATTTAGCAAAGTTGCACAAGGTAATTTCATAGTCCAGACAGGATACCATTAGAAGTTTAAAGTTGCAAAATGTAATAATACATCTTGTAATTTAGCATGAACTTTTATCTGTCAAAACAAGCCCTCAGCCCTATGAAAAAACTATAGTGTCCAAAAAACTACAAAAAAATCTCCATTTATTTTTCTTATTCTCTTCTATTCCAGACAAAGGAAAGGGTTAACATTGGAACATATGATCAGTCTTCAACAGCTGAAGGACTTCCCTGGTCCAGTGGCTAAGAGTTTATGTTTCCAGTATAGGGGACTCAGGTTCTATCCCTGGTCAGAGAACTAGATCCCACATGTCACAGCTAAAAGATTCCACTTGCAACTAAGACCCAGCCATGGAAATAAATAAGTAAATAGTTTTAAAAAATCTTCAACAGCTGAGACTGGGCCTTTTCTCACTAAGGAAGAAATAGAATATTTGGAAAGTGTAACTCTCATCAGAGAACACCAGTGAATATTTTATAAAATATCATGATGACAGCTTATGATTCAATTGTTAATTTTATTGTAAATTGTATTTTTAAAGATGTTCTTAGAACTCATGAATATTTCAGTTTAACACCGTTTGGCAGTTAGTAGACACAAAACATAGCAGAGACCTATTGTTGTTTGAGACAAGTAACAACAGAAACAATGTAGGAAGCAATTCTGAGTTCCCGCTTCAGACCAATACTAGTCAATCTATGACTGGTGCCTAAATTATAAGACCTGTGATCTTAAACTGTTTTATTTATTGTATAATTTTTAAAAAAAATTTTGCCCTCTTTTATTGGTTTTTTTTGGGGGAGGGGGGCGAGTTGGGGAAGGAGAGGGGCGGGCGGGTCGCTTCTATTGGTCTTTCATTTATCTATTTTCATCCATCTTTGCTCTTTGGCCCGTGTGGGCTTCTCATCGCAGTGTCCTCTGTTGTCACAGAGCACCAGCTCTGGGCGCATGCGCTCCAGAGCTCTGACTCAGTAATTGGATCCATCCGTCCAGCCGCTCCGTGGCACATGGGGTCTTCCCAGGCCAGGGATGGAACTGGCGCCCCTTGCACTGCAAGGTGGTGTCCTTACCCACTGGACCACCAGGGAAGCCCTTTTATTGGTTTTTTATTCATTTATTTCAACCCATCTTTATTCTTTGGCCTGTATGGGTCTCCCATTGCAGTGACCTCTCTTGTTGCAGAGCACTGACTTTGAATGCTTGCACTCCAGACTGCTGGCTCCTAATTAGACACTCTTGTCCAACAATTCCATGGCATGTGGGATCCTCCTGAGCCAGGGATCAAACCGGTATTCTCTTCAAAGCAGACTCTCTACCCATGCTAGGAGCCCTGGTCCAGTGGCTAAGAGTTTATGTTTCCAGTATAGGGGACTCAGGTTCTATCCCTGGTCAGAGAACTAGATCCCACATGTCACAGCTAAAAGATTCCACTTGCAACTAAGACCCAGCCATGGAAATAAATAAGTAAATAGTTTTAAAAAATCTTCAACAGCTGAGACTGGGCCTTTTCTCACTAAGGAAGAAATAGAATATTTGGAAAGTGTAACTCTCATCAGAGAACACCAGTGAATATTTTATAAAATATCATGATGACAGCTTATGATTCAATTGTTAATTTTATTGTAAATTGTATTTTTAAAGATGTTCTTAGAACTCATGAATATTTCAGTTTAACACCGTTTGGCAGTTAGTAGACACAAAACATAGCAGAGACCTATTGTTGTTTGAGACAAGTAACAACAGAAACAATGTAGGAAGCAATTCTGAGTTCCCGCTTCAGACCAATACTAGTCAATCTATGACTGGTGCCTAAATTATAAGACCTGTGATCTTAAACTGTTTTATTTATTGTATAATTTTTAAAAAAAATTTTGCCCTCTTTATTGGTTTTTTTGGGGGGGGGGGGGCGAGTTGGAGAAGGAGGGGGGCGGGCGGGTCGCTTCTATTGGTCTTTCATTTATCTATTTTCATCCATCTTTGCTCTTTGGCCCGTGTGGGCTTCTCATCGCAGTGTCCTCTGTTGTCACAGAGCACCAGCTCTGGGCGCATGCGCTCCAGAGCTCTGACTCAGTAATTGGATCCATCCGTCCAGCCGCTCCGTGGCACATGGGGTCTTCCCAGGCCAGGGATGGAACTGGCGCCCCTTGCACTGCAAGGTGGTGTCCTTACCCACTGGACCACCAGGGAAGCCCTTTTATTGGTTTTTTATTCATTTATTTCAACCCATCTTTATTCTTTGGCCTGTATGGGTCTCCCATTGCAGTGACCTCTCTTGTTGCAGAGCACTGACTTTGAATGCTTGCACTCCAGACTGCTGGCTCCTAATTAGACACTCTTGTCCAACAATTCCATGGCATGTGGGATCCTCCTGAGCCAGGGATCAAACCGGTATTCCTTGCACTTCAAAGCAGACTCTCTACCCATTGGACCATGAGGGAAGCCCTGTATGTGTGTGTGTGTGTATATATATGTGTATATATATAATATATATATATTATATATATATATATTATTCATGTAGGCTGTACCTGGTCTTAGTTGCTACTGTGGGATCTTTAGTTACAGCACTGAGGATCTAGTTCCCTGACCAGGGATCAACCCAGGCTCCCTTCATTGGGAGTACAGAGTCTTAGCCACTGGACCACCAGGCAAGTCCCAAGCTTAAACTTTTTTAGAAAAATCTTCCCTTAAGAGATTAATTGAGGAAGAGACATTAGTAAGATGGTAGAAGAAGAGGGTCCTGGTCCCTCACTGAAGTGCTGATTTGATGACCATTCACATATGAAGTCATTCACAAGAAATGTGGAATTCAAGTGAGAGATTACAGCAATGGGTGGAGTAGAGAAATAAGAAACGACACACTGAGGGGAGTCAGAAGGACATTTACACTTTGCTTGCATCATGCCTCCCCAATCCCAAGAAATGCAGCACTGGGAGAGACTCCCTCCATCTGGTAGAGAGGGTGAATTGAGCATCTGTCTTGTCATGAACCGCAGGCTGAAGCCTGTCCCAGTGGGTACCAGATCAGCCATATTCCAATCCAGGCCCCCTGGACCCAGGCTCCAGGCTTGCTGCAACAGACTCAGGCTCTAGGCCCAACCTAACACCAAATTTGTCCCTACAGACCCAGGCTTTTGGCCAGCCACAGCCAGTCCTCCAGAACCTCACCTCCAAGAGACTCAGACTCCAGACCCACCTCCACAGAACAAGGCTCCAAGTCTACCCTATAATCAGGCCAGTGCCAATGCACGCAGGCAGTAGGCCAACCTGTAGACCGACCTGTTCGTGGACTCAGGTTCCAGGTCTGCCTGTCTGTGAATCCTGGCACCAGGCAATCCAAAAATCTCTGGCAGGGCTAACTGGTAAAGCCCTTTTCTTGCCAGAGCCAGTTTACATAGTCTAGAAGAGATATTAATTCATCATATGTGTAGACACCAATTCAAGGTCACAGCGATCAAGGAATCAGAGAAATGTGGCACCAGCAAAAGAATAAAATATGACATCAGTAACCAACTCTAAAGAAGTGGAGATATCCAAACAAAAAGTTCAGGAAGGACAGGGAATGTTGTATTTGGTGAAGAAAGGCTCTCTTGATGGCTCAGGGGTAAAGAAACCACATGCCAAGCAAGAGATGCAGGTTCCATCTCTAAGATCAGAAGATCCCCTGGAGAAGGAAATGGCAACTCAGGCTCCCTTCATTGGGAGTACAGAGTCTTAGCCACTGGACCACCAGGCAAGTCCCAAGCTTAAACTTTTTTAGAAAAATCTTCCCTTAAGAGATTAATTGAGGAAGAGACATTAGTAAGATGGTAGAAGAAGAGGGTCCTGGTCCCTCACTGAAGTGCTGATTTGATGACCATTCACATATGAAGTCATTCACAAGAAATGTGGAATTCAAGTGAGAGATTACAGCAATGGGTGGAGTAGAGAAATAAGAAACGACACACTGAGGGGAGTCAGAAGGACATTTACACTTTGCTTGCATCATGCCTCCCCAATCCCAAGAAATGCAGCACTGGGAGAGACTCCCTCCATCTGGTAGAGAGGGTGAATTGAGCATCTGTCTTGTCATGAACCGCAGGCTGAAGCCTGTCCCAGTGGGTACCAGATCAGCCATATTCCAATCCAGGCCCCCTGGACCCAGGCTCCAGGCTTGCTGCAACAGACTCAGGCTCTAGGCCCAACCTAACACCAAATTTGTCCCTACAGACCCAGGCTTTTGGCCAGCCACAGCCAGTCCTCCAGAACCTCACCTCCAAGAGACTCAGACTCCAGACCCACCTCCACAGAACAAGGCTCCAAGTCTACCCTATAATCAGGCCAGTGCCAATGCACGCAGGCAGTAGGCCAACCTGTAGACCGACCTGTTCGTGGACTCAGGTTCCAGGTCTGCCTGTCTGTGAATCCTGGCACCAGGCAATCCAAAAATCTCTGGCAGGGCTAACTGGTAAAGCCCTTTTCTTGCCAGAGCCAGTTTACATAGTCTAGAAGAGATATTAATTCATCATATGTGTAGACACCAATTCAAGGTCACAGCGATCAAGGAATCAGAGAAATGTGGCACCAGCAAAAGAATAAAATATGACATCAGTAACCAACTCTAAAGAAGTGGAGATATCCAAACAAAAAGTTCAGGAAGGACAGGGAATGTTGTATTTGGTGAAGAAAGGCTCTCTTGATGGCTCAGGGGTAAAGAAACCACATGCCAAGCAAGAGATGCAGGTTCCATCTCTAAGATCAGAAGATCCCCTGGAGAAGGAAATGGCAACTCACTCCTGTATTCTTGCCTGGGAAGACCCATAGACAGAGGAACCTGGTGGGCTACAGTCATTGGGGTCGCAAAGAGTTGGACATGATTGAGTAAACAACAGCAAAAATTCGGTGAGGAAAGTATCCCATGCAGAAATTGTTTTTTGGAAAATATTTGATTGACAGAACTTAGCATTTTCGTTGATCTTATTTGGATGAGTTGTCATTATCTTTGCAGAGCTTCTTTTAATCTTCTTCCCATAACTTTGTCAATTGTAATTTAGGTTTTCCTGCTCTGGTACCAGCTCTTGTGATTTTTTCTGCCCCTGGGCCTCTGCTCTAGGAAGCTGTAATTCGACTTACCTGTCTCTTCAATTTATGGTGTGGTGGTTTG
The DNA here is from genome assembly GCA_022376925.1 of Tragulus kanchil. NCBI lineage: Eukaryota > Metazoa > Chordata > Mammalia > Artiodactyla > Tragulidae > Tragulus > Tragulus kanchil. Next base: position 279,664,605 of record JAIOJX010000004.1, read on the forward strand.
CCCTGTGACCTCAATTCTTTGATGGATATAAGAAAGATTGTTTATTTTTAGCTTCTTTTTAATAGTCTGTGAATGGGAGTGATCATTTCCAGTCTCCTTACATGCCAGACTAAAAACCACAAGTACATCATTTATGATATAATCTTGAAAGTTGAAAGACAAGAGAAGAAAAGGGCAGCAGAGCATGAGATTGTTGGATGGCATCACTGACTCAATGAACATGAATTTGAGCAAACTCTGGGAGATGGTGAAGGACAGAGGAGCTTGGCAAGCTACAGTCCATAAGATCACAAAGAGTCAGACGTAACTGAGTGACAGAACAGCAACAATAACAACAGTTTCTGCAATTAGAACATCCTTATTGATTGAATGGATGGATAATGAAGAAGAGTTAAAAAGAAGCAACTAATCATATGTGACAGCAGGTTTTTATGCCTTAAAAATATAAAATGAATACAGAAAATAATCACTGTAGTTTGTTTTTTTTTAACATGTAGGATCCTATAGTGGCTCAGTTGGTAAAGAGATTCCCTGCAATGCAGGAGGCCCAGGTTCGATCCCTGGGTCAGGAATATGCTCTAGAGAAGGAAATAGTTACTCCCATATTCTTGCCTGAGAAGTCCCATGGACTGAGGAGCCTGGTGGGCTACAGTCCATGGGGTCAAAAAGGGTCAAACACAGCTGAGCAACTGAAGGATTCCCTAGGAAATGGTCTCTAACACATTTCTGTGTAGAAGCCTTAATGGTAAATGTTCTTGAGAATAAGAGATGAGACCTGGATGAAGGGAAAAGTTCATCCAAACACAGTTGCAACAGAGGCCTCAGCTAGTCCTATAGGAAATTCTGGAACTAGGCTGGTCCTTCACAGTTACATGGCTCACGATCAGAATACTGGACATGTATACACCCACCTGTCACTATATCCAGTCATTCGATGTAGGCTGTCCCTAAAAAGGGACTCCATTTGGCAGGTAGCAATTTCCAGAAAAAGACTTAGCAGAGAGAATCCAGTTGCCAACATTCCCAGTAGCTTGGCAAGTAAGTACATCCGTCTTGATGGGAGTATCTGGGCAGAAAACTAGAATGCCTGGTGCAATCTACCCTCTCAGTGCTTGATCTGCTTGGTTAGCATATAGCTGTTCCTTAACCAATCCCTCCAGTGTTCTGGCCTGTCTCTTTTCTTGATGAAACTCACAAAAAACTAGTGGGACAAACTGCACTCCCCATCATGGCAGTTTGTCCTGAAATTGCAACTAATATCCATCATCTTCCTATCCCATCTGCATTTGAGTTCCATGACTCTTGATGACACCCTGTACTACACTAGATGTTTCACCTGGTAGAGTGACCAAGGTACTCATCACTAAGGGGTCTAAGCCCTTGGCTACACTGCCCCATTTCTACTGAATTTCGCTATTTGCTGTCAAAATTTAGCATGGGACTTTCAAGCAGTATCCTAGTGGATCAGCTTAGGGCCAAACACATGCTTCACTTCTCATCTTATGCAGCAGCCCTACATTCTCCTGATAACCAGGTTTAATGAAGCCTGTCAGGATTGTGACTCATTTTCATTCCTGCTGGACTGCTGTCATAAGAAGCAGAACAGCAGCCATAGCTTAAAATTTAATGAGATTCTCGCTGTGTTGCCTGAGGAAAGAGTTTGCACTCAGGAAACCAGGGTTTCTCAACTGACAGATCCTAAAATGGTGAGGACATAAGTACAAATTCCCTTTTGGAAACTGAGGAGCCTGGTGGGCTACAGTCCATGGGGTCAAAAAGGGTCAAACACAGCTGAGCAACTGAAGGATTCCCTAGGAAATGGTCTCTAACACATTTCTGTGTAGAAGCCTTAATGGTAAATGTTCTTGAGAATAAGAGATGAGACCTGGATGAAGGGAAAAGTTCATCCAAACACAGTTGCAACAGAGGCCTCAGCTAGTCCTATAGGAAATTCTGGAACTAGGCTGGTCCTTCACAGTTACATGGCTCACGATCAGAATACTGGACATGTATACACCCACCTGTCACTATATCCAGTCATTCGATGTAGGCTGTCCCTAAAAAGGGACTCCATTTGGCAGGTAGCAATTTCCAGAAAAAGACTTAGCAGAGAGAATCCAGTTGCCAACATTCCCAGTAGCTTGGCAAGTAAGTACATCCGTCTTGATGGGAGTATCTGGGCAGAAAACTAGAATGCCTGGTGCAATCTACCCTCTCAGTGCTTGATCTGCTTGGTTAGCATATAGCTGTTCCTTAACCAATCCCTCCAGTGTTCTGGCCTGTCTCTTTTCTTGATGAAACTCACAAAAAACTAGTGGGACAAACTGCACTCCCCATCATGGCAGTTTGTCCTGAAATTGCAACTAATATCCATCATCTTCCTATCCCATCTGCATTTGAGTTCCATGACTCTTGATGACACCCTGTACTACACTAGATGTTTCACCTGGTAGAGTGACCAAGGTACTCATCACTAAGGGGTCTAAGCCCTTGGCTACACTGCCCCATTTCTACTGAATTTCGCTATTTGCTGTCAAAATTTAGCATGGGACTTTCAAGCAGTATCCTAGTGGATCAGCTTAGGGCCAAACACATGCTTCACTTCTCATCTTATGCAGCAGCCCTACATTCTCCTGATAACCAGGTTTAATGAAGCCTGTCAGGATTGTGACTCATTTTCATTCCTGCTGGACTGCTGTCATAAGAAGCAGAACAGCAGCCATAGCTTAAAATTTAATGAGATTCTCGCTGTGTTGCCTGAGGAAAGAGTTTGCACTCAGGAAACCAGGGTTTCTCAACTGACAGATCCTAAAATGGTGAGGACATAAGTACAAATTCCCCTTTTACTGGGGTAACTGCATTTCAGAAAAGGAAGTAGTCAGACCTTTCAGAAAATACTAGTTTCTGGTTATGAACCTATACAAATTCCAAGAGACCCATAACATCACTGTGACCCACCAGTCAGAGTAAGAGCTTAGGAAGATCAGGGGAGCGATGGAGTTTTAGTTTAAGTCCATCTTATAGTAGGCCCAGTGTATCCCCAAACCCATTCTGTGGTTAATTTTTATGATGCACAATTGAAATTGATCAGCTGACAGAATTCAGCCTTTCCAGACATTTGGTCCTATCCAAAACATCCATAAGATATTTGATCCATATTGAAAGGTTGTTGATACTTGGTCATATTCGGTCTTGTTCAAAATCATTTGGACAAGATTTGGACAAAATCATTTGGACTCAATACAGTCATGGACATTACAGATAGGATGAAAATTTCAAGAATTTTTTGGCATGGACCAAATGTCTTATGGACCTTCTGGCAAGGATCAAGTGTCTACCATCCTCCTGACCTGCAAAGCTATTTCTGGAGCTTTTGGTATAGTGACCATAGCCATCAGTATGCATAGTCCCTGGTACAGTTTTAAATCTAGATTCTTTAGTATATTTCTTGATACTAAAGAAACTAGGTGTTTCCTTGATCTTTTTAGGCTATCTTGTTCCTGTGCATCAGGGTGATAGAGCAGGGCTTTTCTTTATTTAAAAATAAAATGATTTATTTGCATGGGATCTTGGTCACCTGATATGGGATCTTTGTTACGTCATGCAGGATCTTTCCTTGCAGTGCACGGACTCTCTAGTTATGGTGAGTGGACTTGTCTCTAGTTGTGGCACATGGGTCCAGAGCATGCAGGCTCAGTAGTTGTGGGCTTTGTGGCTCTGCAGCATGTGGGGTCAGTGGCTTAGTGGTAAAAAATCCGCCTGCAACAGGAGATGTGGGTTTGATCTGGGATTATTCTCTGGAAGAGGAAATGGCAACCTACTCCAATATTCTTGCCTGGAGAATCCCCTGGACAGAGGATCCTGACAGGGATTTTAGTTTCCCAACCAGAAATTGAACCCACGTCCCCTGCATTGGAAGGTGGATATGACTACCAAGCAATTCCCAGGGTGGGGCTTTTGTTCTCCCTCTCTCTGTGCATGTGTGATCTCCCGGCTAAATAAATCCCATCTTCAGGACCCTTGCCATGACACATACAGAGTATCATGCCAGGCCATTGCTATAGACTTGTGAGTGATTGAGGGCTGGGTCCCTTCTGTTATCTTTCTTGAGAGTTTTTATCCAAGAAACTCCATTTGCACCATGTGGTAATGTTGATTTGTGTCCCTTTGTATAATTTTAACAATATCCAAACACAATTTTAAAAACTACTTTCTGTGGTCAGTAGAGACAGAGACACGAGAAAGGGAAGATATAAGAGGAAGAAAGATACTCTCTCTTCTCTGAGGTCATGTATGGCAGCTCATTTCCTGAGGTGTGGGTAATTGGTGCTGCAGATTTAAAAAACAGAAGTTTAAAGTTTGGTTTATTAGATGTTGAAATTATAGCTGTTTATCATCATCCAACTCTATCCACCCTTTTCTTTTCATTGTTTTTTCAGTTTGTTGGGCTTTCTTTGCATAATTATCAATGTCTGAAGAAGTTACTTATGCAGATCTAAAATTCCAGGATTCCAGTCAGAAGGAAAATATCCAGGAGTTTGACACATTTGGGGGAAAAGGTAAGATTTTGAGTTATGGATATGTTGTAAGATGGTCAGAGTATAAGTAGTAGCAGAAGTTTAAGAGTAAATTCACCTTGGGTGTTAGTGAATTGACAATGATCTCTCCTTTAAATTTTTAATTAAGCTTATTTTTACCAAAACTACAAAAAATGTCCATGCAAAATGACTATAGTTTTTTTTAAGGCAGTGATAAGTGCAATGAACACTCAGTCTTTTACAAATTTTCTTTTTTTTTTTCATATTACAGTCAGGATAATTACGATAGGATAGTATTTTCATGTGACTGGGTAAAACATTTTTTTCCCACATGAAAGGAAGCCAAGGAACAATGAACATATAGTGCCTAAGAAAGTCATGGTGGGCTTCCCTGGTGGTCCAGTGGATAAGGACACCGCCTTGCAATGCAAGGGGTGCTGGTTCGATCCCTGGGCTGGGAAAATCCCACGTGCCACGGAGCGGCTGGACCGACGTGTCCAATTACTGAGCAGGAGCTCTGGAGCGCATGTGCCCAGAGCCGGTGCTCTGCACAGAGAGAGGCCATTGCGATGGGAGGCCCACACAGGCCAAAGAACAAAGATAAATAAATGAAAGATCAATAAAAGTGGCCAAAAAAAAAAAAAAGAAAGTCATGGCTTTGTACCTTCTTTTTTCTAGGAAAATGTTAGTGTGTGTGTGTGTGTGTGTGTGTGTGTGTGTGTGTGTGTGTGTGTGCGCTGCATGCATGTATAGCTACAAAAGAGATAGAGACCGGGAGACAAAGACAGAGAAAGAGAGAGACAGAGAAGACCATTAGAGGATATTTTTTTTTAACTAAATCAAGCCTATATTACTCTAAAAATGTCTCTACTTCTTTTGGAGATCTTTTCCCAACTTACTAAAATATAGAAAAGGTTAAATTAAATGAAAAGACACATCAAAGACTAAAGAAAGAAAAGAAAGAAATATTAGAAGATACACATTCAAATCCACTCTGTGCCTGGAAGTTTTATTCTCTAATTCAAATTTATTTCTGTTATAAATGGACTTACTTGTGTTTACTTTTAATTTTTATTTCATAGAGCATACTGTAATTTCTATCTTATTAATAATCCTGTATTTCTCTTACTGTATGTAGCTTGTATCACCTGGCTTTTGGTCTTTTGGATGAAATCTGCCCCAGAATATGCAAACTTAAAATTAATGTGTATAAATTAAACAGTAAATATGGAGAAATCAAAAAGTTGATAGAAACAGTGAATTTAGGAAAAGGATATAGTCAAAAAAAACCTCTAGTGTATTCTTTAAATGTTTGTAATTTCTAAGAAAGGATAACGGCTTAATTCTGTGGCCTTTTTCTCTAATACAATTTTTTTAAGGGCTAGAAGTTAAGGATTTTATAATACTTCCTGTCAATTTCCATCTTTGTATGTCTCCTTTATTTATGGTTTGAGAGAAACAGAACATACAATGAACTTAATATGCCATAATTATCATAATTGCTCTTCACATATCCCATCACATTCTTTCTCATTTTCTGTCCTATTAGTGATCCTTTATTGCAATGCAAGGGGTGCTGGTTCGATCCCTGGGCTGGGAAAATCCCACGTGCCACGCAGCGGCTGGACCAGTGTGTCCAATTACTGAGCAGGAGCTCTGGAGCGCATGTGCCCAGAGCCGGTGCTCTGCACAGAGAGAGGCCATTGCGATGGGAGGCCCACACAGGCCAAAGAACAAAGATAAATAAATGAAAGATCAATAAAAGTGGCCAAAAAAAAAAAAAAGAAAGTCATGGCTTTGTACCTTCTTTTTTCTAGGAAAATGTTAGTGTGTGTGTGTGTGTGTGTGTGTGTGTGTGTGTGTGTGTGTGTGTGTGTGCGCTGCATGCATGTATAGCTACAAAAGAGATAGAGACCGGGAGACAAAGACAGAGAAAGAGAGAGACAGAGAAGACCATTAGAGGATATTTTTTTTTAACTAAATCAAGCCTATATTACTCTAAAAATGTCTCTACTTCTTTTGGAGATCTTTTCCCAACTTACTAAAATATAGAAAAGGTTAAATTAAATGAAAAGACACATCAAAGACTAAAGAAAGAAAAGAAAGAAATATTAGAAGATACACATTCAAATCCACTCTGTGCCTGGAAGTTTTATTCTCTAATTCAAATTTATTTCTGTTATAAATGGACTTACTTGTGTTTACTTTTAATTTTTATTTCATAGAGCATACTGTAATTTCTATCTTATTAATAATCCTGTATTTCTCTTACTGTATGTAGCTTGTATCACCTGGCTTTTGGTCTTTTGGATGAAATCTGCCCCAGAATATGCAAACTTAAAATTAATGTGTATAAATTAAACAGTAAATATGGAGAAATCAAAAAGTTGATAGAAACAGTGAATTTAGGAAAAGGATATAGTAAAAAAAAAAATCTAGTGTATTCTTTAAATGTTTGTAATTTCTAAGAAAGGATAACGGCTTAATTCTGTGGCCTTTTTCTCTAATACAATTTTTTTAAGGGCTAGAAGTTAAGGATTTTATAATACTTCCTGTCAATTTCCATCTTTGTATGTCTCCTTTATTTATGGTTTGAGAGAAACAGAACATACAATGAACTTAATATGCCATAATTATCATAATTGCTCTTCACATATCCCATCACATTCTTTCTCATTTTCTGTCCTATTAGTGATCCTTATTCTAAATTTCCATTTCAGAAATTCTTTGATTCTAAAGAAATCTTGAATCCATGTCTTGATGACTTTCTCAATTTGGTCTAACTTTCTTATTATTCAGCTTAAAGTTTATATTATATAATACAAACATTGTATTATTTAACATCTACCTTTATTTTCCTTTTTAAAAAAAATATTTATTTTCATCCATCTTTATTCCTTGGCCTGTGTGGTACTGCATTGCAGTTTCCTCTCTCGTTGCAAAGCACTGGCTCTGGGTGCATATGCTCCAGAGCGCTGTCTTGTAACTGGACACACCGGCCCAGCTGCTCCACAGCACATGGGATCTTCCTGGGACAGGGATCGAACCAACACCCCTTGCACTGCAAGGCAGACCCTCTACCCGCTGGACCACCAGGAAAGCCCTACCCTTAGTATCTTATATGCTCCCTTCTTATGTTTTTTTCCTTGAAAATTCAAGTTCTTAAATACCTACCCACTTTGTGCACCACCTGAGTAGCTGAACATTGGCATGTAAAATATGCCCAAACTCTCAAACCCAGTTTACTCTCATTTGTCAATATATATATATGCATACTCACTCATATCCCTGGGAAAATTCATTTCATTTGACAGCTTTGCTCCTATCTCATTCTACTCGTTTTCTCTCTACTATGAAAATGTCCATCTGTATTCTGACTTGTACTCTCTGCCTTACTTCTAGATGATATTTACAATCTTCTTTTTTTGCTCTTATCAAAAAGTAGATCTCCTCAATTTGTTCTAAATTTCACCAGGTGTCCTTCTCAAAGACATTTCTTTAACAATACTGAACTTCCTCTCTTGCTTTATTATTCTGTCTCTCTCCTATAGTTCATTACCCCTCTTGGGTATAGCAGCATTTAAACAAAACACAATCCTTACTTGACCACCTGTCTCTTCATTTTGTCCTCCATGTCTTTATCTCCTTTCATAACCCACCTTTTTGAATCTGTCATCTTTCATAACCCACCTTTTTGAATCTGTCATCTTTGGTCACAGACTCCTAATTCTCCATCTCTCTCTCTCTTCTCGTCTGACTTTACTGGGTTTCTGCTCTTATTGTTCCATGGAGATGATTCTTGCCTAGGTCATGAATGACCTCCTCCCTGGTTCATCCCAACAGTCACATCTCTCTTCTAATCTGTCTCCTGACTTTTTCTCTAATCATGTCTAACATCATTTCTCACCTTGGCCACAAATTCTTAAGCCACTCTGAATCTTCTGTTTTTTTTTTTTTTTTTTTTCCCCAATAGATGAAGCTTTTCTTCAAATCAGAGTCTGAATTAGGTGTTCTTGCTGATTCTCAGTGGCCATACATTCTAAACTACATGTTCTTTATAATATAGCTCAATTTCAAACCTGTGCATATCATGTAACAGTCTGAGATATCTATATAGCTATCTGTCAGCAATCTATCTCACGATAAAATTTATCTCCTGTGAAAGCAGGGACTGATATGTCTTGCTTGCTTCTGTATTGTTAGTGTCCATATTAGTGTCCAGAGGCATTTAACAGGTAACTTTTGATTAACTGAATACATAAGTAAATCAGAAAAATTATGTAAAAAACTAGCACTTAAAGTCATGCTTTTAACCTTAGAAATAATAATCCTGACTATATAATTCTTTCACTATTACCTATTGTCGAAGGTCTAAGAATGTCATTTCACATTTCATTTTCAATTCTCTCTGTATTTCAAAATAGCATTGTATCACTCACTATGATATGCAGGACATAGGTCAGAAGCATATAAGATTGTATTATTACTGAATTACATTCTCATAAAATATCCAGTATCCATATACAAGTAATGATTATTTAAATCACATAGTAATTTAATAGTAGTTAGTTTATAATATAAAGCTTATAACTTCTGGATATTTTTTTAAGTAGGGAAATGATCTATCTGAAACTTCATAGTTCAGCCAAAAAAGAAACTTTCAACTGTAGTTTACTGCTCAAAGCATGAAAAATATTCTGAGGGAATTATGTAGGTCTAACTTAAGAACTGGCTGATGGGAGGACACCCAGTAACATTCCAAGGACAATTTATCACTTATGTTCCACAACCAAACTCTCAGGATTTTCTGGGGAAAACATCAGTAAAAGAAATGATACCCCACAATCGTCAACTCAAGGAAGGAATACGAAATCTACCTCACTGTTAACTGCCTGCTGCAATTTTGTGCAGACAAGAAACATAGCTTTCAGTTTGATTGGTCATCTCACTTCTTCTTTCTTATTTTCATTTATTTATCACTTATTTTTATCAGAGTGGCATAGCTTTCAATGTGGTAATTTAGGTGTGCAGCAAAGTGAACCAAAGATACATACACATATGTCCCCTCTTTTTTGGATTTCCTTCCACTTTGTTGTTGTTGGTTAGTCACTAAATCATACTCAACTGTTCTCTGGCCCCATGGACTATAGCCCACCAGGTTCTTCTCTCCAGGGGATTTCCTAAGCAAGGATACTGGAATGGGTTGCCACTTTATTCTCCAGGGGATCTTCTTGACCCAGGGATGGAACTCGAAACTCCTGTGGATCTCCTGCTCAGCTGGCAGCTTTTTTTTTTTTTTTTTTTTTAAACCACTGAGCCACCAGGGAAGTCACTCCTTTCCCCTTTAGATCACCACATTCTCACTTCTGTTTCAGCCCCAAGTTCCCTTCTGTTTCTTGGGCCAGCCTATCAATCCCCAGCCTTTCTTTTGAAAACCAGTCTGCATGCAAAACAATTAACAAAATGTTTTTGACTCCTTCTTGACTTAGTCTTTTAAAAAGTTCATTTTAAATGCCCTTGAGCTTCTAGGAAAACATAGTCCTTCATCAGGGGCATGTAAGGAAAGAAATAAATACAATATAAATGAATGCATGAATCGAAGTAAAATGTGTTCCAAGTGTCTCTGCTAATTTTGCTTCCCACAGAACCACCCGCTCCTTCCCATGCATGGCGTAAAAGAGCCTTGGTCCTGACTCTTCTGTGCCTTCTGCTGCTGACTGGACTGGGAGTCTTAGGGTGCTTATGTATGTATTACCTATGTTTTTATTGCCAGGAAAAAGACTTAGAATTGCCTGAGTTTTGCTCTTTGTACTGAAGCCTTGGAATAGGTGTTATACCCCCAAAGGAACGTATCACTAGGTATTTACAACATGGCATGTAGTCATTTTAAAAGTTAAAATTATTTGTAATTATTTTTTAAATTTTTTTCATAATTTTTGCCTTTAAGTCATCATTCATTTTCATCCATCTTTATTCTTTGGCCTGTGTGGACCTCCCATTGCATTGGCCTCTCATTGCAGACCACTGGTTCTGGGAGCACGTGCTCCAGAGTGTTGGTTCATAATTGGACACACCGGTCCAGCCACTCCTTGGCACATGGGATCTTCCCAGGCCAGGGATCATATAGCGCCCCTTGCCCTGCAAGGCAGACTCTTTACCCACTGGATCACCGAGGAAGCCCTATTTTTTATTTTTTTTAAACTTAAAACTTATTTTTAATTGGAGCAGAGTTGCTTCACAATGTGTGTTGGTTTCAGCTGTACAACAACGTGGATCAGCCACATTCCCCTCCCTTTTGAACCTCCCTTCCATCTCCCACCCTACCCTTCTAGGTTGTCACAAAGCACCAATTGAGTTCCCCAAGCTATATAGCTTTTATGTGTAAAACAGCTATTTATTTTACATATGGTGATGCATATGTTTCAATGTGACTATCTCAGTTTGTCCATCCTTTCATTCCCCAGCTGTGTCCACAAGTCTGTTCTCTAGGTCTGCATCACTATTCCTGCCCTGCAAATATGTTCATTGGTACTCAGTCTCTTTCCCCTACTTCTGTGAAATAACTGCTTCCCTAGACCTTTAATATTCTTAATTTAGTAGAAAGAAGATGATGCTTATACTGAGGGACTACAAGTTTTTATCATTTCTCTTTTTTTAAATCTGGCATTCACCTAACTTCGAAGATAGACATACAAAAGTTGAATAACCTACAAAATTTCAAAGAAGAACTTCAGAAAAATATGTCTCTACAACTCATCCAGAATACAAATAGTTCCCAGAAGATCAGGAACCTCTCTACCAAACTTCAAGAAATAGCCACCAAATTATGTCGTGAAAAAAAATAATCCTATATCTTAGGGTGCTTATGTATGTATTACCTATGTTTTTATTGCCAGGAAAAAGACTTAGAATTGCCTGAGTTTTGCTCTTTGTACTGAAGCCTTGGAATAGGTGTTATACCCCCAAAGGAACGTATCACTAGGTATTTACAACATGGCATGTAGTCATTTTAAAAGTTAAAATTATTTGTAATTATTTTTTAAATTTTTTTCATAATTTTTGCCTTTAAGTCATCATTCATTTTCATCCATCTTTATTCTTTGGCCTGTGTGGACCTCCCATTGCATTGGCCTCTCATTGCAGACCACTGGTTCTGGGAGCACGTGCTCCAGAGTGTTGGTTCATAATTGGACACACCGGTCCAGCCACTCCTTGGCACATGGGATCTTCCCAGGCCAGGGATCATATAGCGCCCCTTGCCCTGCAAGGCAGACTCTTTACCCACTGGATCACCGAGGAAGCCCTATTTTTTATTTTTTTTAAACTTAAAACTTATTTTTAATTGGAGCAGAGTTGCTTCACAATGTGTGTTGGTTTCAGCTGTACAACAACGTGGATCAGCCACATTCCCCTCCCTTTTGAACCTCCCTTCCATCTCCCACCCTACCCTTCTAGGTTGTCACAAAGCACCAATTGAGTTCCCCAAGTTATATAGCTTTTATGTGTAAAACAGCTATTTATTTTACATATGGTGATGCATATGTTTCAATGTGACTATCTCAGTTTGTCCATCCTTTCATTCCCCAGCTGTGTCCACAAGTCTGTTCTCTAGGTCTGCATCACTATTCCTGCCCTGCAAATATGTTCATTGGTACTCAGTCTCTTTCCCCTACTTCTGTGAAATAACTGCTTCCCTAGACCTTTAATATTCTTAATTTAGTAGAAAGAAGATGATGCTTATACTGAGGGACTACAAGTTTTTATCATTTCTCTTTTTTTAAATCTGGCATTCACCTAACTTCGAAGATAGACATACAAAAGTTGAATAACCTACAAAATTTCAAAGAAGAACTTCAGAAAAATATGTCTCTACAACTCATCCAGAATACAAATAGTTCCCAGAAGATCAGGAACCTCTCTACCAAACTTCAAGAAATAGCCACCAAATTATGTCGTGAATTATATATAAAAAACCAAGGTAATCCTATATTTCTCTCTGAGTTATTTATTAGATAATGAACTAAACCTAGGAGTCACTCGAGGATCATTTTCTCAAAAGCTCTCCATAGGAAATCATTATTTGGAGGAAAGAATTAAATGTGGTTGATCGAAAACTCATTGATGTTTCTGTGCAGTTAGAAGAAAAACAGAAAAAGTAACTACAGGCCCTGAAATTATCAGGAGATGATAGTTACTTAGCAAAAGATTAAACAGTCTACAGTTTCTCTAATTTGACATTTGCCACTACTATTTTGGGCACTGAGGTCAACAGAATACAGGGAGGAAAAGATAGATCGTCTCTTTAATTTATTTATTTTACCCTGTGATTAAGGGGAAAGAATCTGCCTGCAATGAAAGAGATGCAGGTTCCATCTCTGGGTAGATAAGATCCCTCAGAAGAGAAAATGGCAACCCACTCCAGTATTCTTGTAGTGAGAATCTCCAACAGAGGAGCGTGGTGGGCTACAGTCCTTGGGGTTGCAAAGAATCGAACACAGCCAAGCATGCATAAGCACTATATTATGTTTGTCTACACAGTCTTTGTTGCTGTGTGTGGGCTTTCTCTAGTTGTGACAACCAGGGACTACTTTTTGGTTTCCATGCATGCACTTCTCTTTGCAATGGCTTCTCTTGTTGCAGAGTGTAGTCTCTAGAGCACAGGCTTCAGTAGTTTTGGTGCATAGGCTTAGCTGCTCCATGGCACGTGGGATCTTCCTGGACCAGGAATTGAACCTATGTCTCCTGTATCAGCAGTCAGAGTTTTAAACACTGGACCACCAGGGAAGTCTGATCACCACTTTTTGTTTTTAAACAAGAGACAGCAATGAATGATAGATCACCTTTTTATAGATGACCTTGTTCCTAAATTTCAGTTGATGTTTGATACAAGTTAATAGAAAAAAACTCAAGTTAAGTCTTACCTTTAGAATTGGGAGGAACTCTTTTTTTTTTTTTTTTTTTTAAATATCTCTGACAGTTTCTACAAGTATAACTAAAACATATAGTCATCTTGAGAAGTCTCCCGAGTATTCAGCAAGTCAAGGAACTGGAAATGCTCTACTTGGAAAAGGCAGTGTGTTTTGTGATTAGCTTTTATTGCCTTGTAGAAAGACACAAAATGACAGAGGAAAAGAATGAGATTAATTAATTGTTATTCAAGGCTTCTGAGGTAGGAAAACACACTGAAATTCAAGTGTTTAACTTCAAATGTGTTCAGGTTATGTTTTGGACACATCATGGTGGGGTATGGGTCCCTGGAACACAGGACTTATTTTCTTTACCTTTGATGCTAGAAGAAGAAAGACAAGTAAATATGGTTTCTTTTTTTTTTTTTTAAAGAGAGAACAATGAGAATAATAAGAATTATGAAGAGGGCTTCCCTGGTGGTCCAGTGGTTAAACAGTCCATCTTACAGTGCAGAGGGCACCGGTTCGATCCCTGGCCCAGGAGGATCCCACATGCTGTTGGGTGGCTGGACTGGCATTATGAGCCAATGCTCTGGAGCGCTTGTGCCCAGAGCCAGTGCTCTGTAGTGAGAGAGGGCACTGCAATGAGAGGCCCACACAGGCCAAACATTAAAGATGGATGAAAAAATCAACAACAACAACAAAAGAATTATGAAGATATCTACACAACCAAATGAAAGTATGCTCTTTTTCCAGGGCACAAATGTAAACCTTGTCCAGAAAAATGGATGTGGCATGATGATAGATGTTATTTGCAAATTAAAAGTGAGGAAACATGGCAAAGAGGCTTCAGTAGTTTTGGTGCATAGGCTTAGCTGCTCCATGGCACGTGGGATCTTCCTGGACCAGGAATTGAACCTATGTCTCCTGTATCAGCAGTCAGAGTTTTAAACACTGGACCACCAGGGAAGTCTGATCACCACTTTTTGTTTTTAAACAAGAGACAGCAATGAATGATAGATCACCTTTTTATAGATGACCTTGTTCCTAAATTTCAGTTGATGTTTGATACAAGTTAATAGAAAAAAACTCAAGTTAAGTCTTACCTTTAGAATTGGGAGGAACTCTTTTTTCTTTTTTTAAATATCTCTGACAGTTTCTACAAGTATAACTAAAACATATAGTCATCTTGAGAAGTCTCCCGAGTATTCAGCAAGTCAAGGAACTGGAAATGCTCTACTTGGAAAAGGCAGTGTGTTTTGTGATTAGCTTTTATTGCCTTGTAGAAAGACACAAAATGACAGAGGAAAAGAATGAGATTAATTAATTGTTATTCAAGGCTTCTGAGGTAGGAAAACACACTGAAATTCAAGTGTTTAACTTCAAATGTGTTCAGGTTATGTTTTGGACACATCATGGTGGGGTATGGGTCCCTGGAACACAGGACTTATTTTCTTTACCTTTGATGCTAGAAGAAGAAAGACAAGTAAATATGGTTTCTTTTTTTTTTTTTTAAAGAGAGAACAATGAGAATAATAAGAATTATGAAGAGGGCTTCCCTGGTGGTCCAGTGGTTAAACAGTCCATCTTACAGTGCAGAGGGCACCGGTTCGATCCCTGGCCCAGGAGGATCCCACATGCTGTTGGGTGGCTGGACTGGCATTATGAGCCAATGCTCTGGAGCGCTTGTGCCCAGAGCCAGTGCTCTGTAGTGAGAGAGGGCACTGCAATGAGAGGCCCACACAGGCCAAACATTAAAGATGGATGAAAAAATCAACAACAACAACAAAAGAATTATGAAGATATCTACACAACCAAATGAAAGTATGCTCTTTTTCCAGGGCACAAATGTAAACCTTGTCCAGAAAAATGGATGTGGCATGATGATAGATGTTATTTGCAAATTAAAAGTGAGGAAACATGGCAAGAGAGTGATAAGATTTGTTCTGACTACAATGCCAGCCTGTTGAAGATTGAAAGCAAAAGTGTATTGGTAAGATCGCATGGATCTTGACCTGTAAGGGAAGAAGTCACTTTCTCCATCATAGAATAGAGGGAAGCATGTTGGGGAAGATTTATATTAGTCCAGGCATGGGTCTGGCTTATGTTAGTTGGAGTGTGAGGTGAATGAAAATTACTACACTCATCTCAGAGTACTGAGCCAAGGCTAGTCATATGAAATTTTAGCCAAGGACCTTAGCATCAGTGGAAACTCAGAGGATGATGAGCAGACTGGTAGGTATACAGCACTCAGAATTTTTTGGTCTGCAAACATCTGGAAATTGAAGCTTTAGGATCAACTCTCAGAACACAACTTGTGAGCATGTATCTAAAAACAGAAGACGTGTAATTATTCCTGAGTCTTACCAATTCCATAAAATTCTTTCCATATTTACTTAATGATATGAAGAAATATTGATAAATAAAGTAAGATATAAATTTTTAAAAAATTCTGTTTCTATCCTTTTGTGTCTTTTTTTCTAAGTAAGTGAAAAAGCCAACATATACTAGAATTAAACAACGGTTTGGATAGAATACTTCTTAAAAAGTAGAATTGGGCTTCCCTGGTGGTCCAGTGGGTAAGGACACTGCCTTGCATTGCAAGGGATGCTGGTTTGATCCCTGGCCTGGGAAGATCCCATGTGCCGTGTAGCGGCTGGACCAATGTGTCCAACTACCCAGTCGGAGCTCTGGGGCACATGAGCCCAGAGCCAGTGCTCTGTGACAACAGAGGCCACTGCGATGGGAGGCCTATACAGGCCAAAGAACAAGGATGGATGAAAATAGAGAAATGAAAGACCAATAGAGGTGGCCCGCCTGCCCCACACCCTCCCCACCCCATTTCCCCCTCCCCTCCCCACAAAAAAAATGGTCCACATCAAAAAGTAGAATTAAGATGAGGTGACAAAGGGGCTTCCCTGGTGGTCCCGTGGTTAAGACTTGGTGTGTTCACTGCTGTGGGCTCACGTTTGATTCCTGGTGGGGGAGTTAAGACCCCACAAGCCATGTGACATGACCAAAAAAAAAAAAAAAAGAGGGAAGAGATGGCAAAAGTCAGTGCCAAGCAAATATATTGCACTGACTTCCTGGGTCCCAGGAAAAGTGAGTTCTCTGGAAGATTTATTTATGTATATATTGATTTGTTTAATTTTGTCCTAATATTTAAATAGTATCTCTGATTTTATTTGTTACTTGCCATTTCTGGTCTTTCATATAGTAATCTCATATTTATTTTAAAGCAAAAATATATTTTTCCCATAGTTCAGCTTCCCTACTCTAAGGGAAATAAATCCAGTCTCTTTCTTATTTGATTATTCTCAGATCCATTTCTAGTTATTTACTTAACAAATGACTGGAATATGAGGGAAAAAAATGCCATTACTTTAGCTATGTATCCCTGGGTTGGTTTTTAATTCTATTCCATAACCAGTGCCATCTGACCTTGCTACATTTTTCTCATACTCCTTATGTTTCTCTTCTATTTTTGCTGAGTAACCATCTCTTTTGCCCCAAACTGCATATTGACTCCTCAGTATTTGAATCCTGAAGTCTGTGAATCTTACTGACTATAAATCAAGGTTATACCTGCATTAGTAGATTCTTCTCCCTGAAAGACATTAACAGATACAAATATTGAAAGAAATCTAACAGTAAGGAATACTTTGTCTCAATTTCTTTTCATGGCATAAAAAGTTGTAGAAAAATGTCAGTGATGTCACTTAACATGATAATTTGTAAGAAACTCAGTGTGATGTAATGTACAGAAAGGGGAGATAATGATGTTAACAAACCACCTCTGTTTCTTTCAGGAATTTATAAAATCCCTGAGGCTTTATGACTATTGGCTGGGATTATCTCCCAGAGAACGTAGTTACAGAAGCTACCAAAGCTTGGATACAATTATCCACTCTAACTGGTAAGTCTTTATTCTTGTTGAATTTTTACTGCTGCTTTCAGTAAAGATGAATTTTCTTAGAAACAGTATAGCTTGTAATGAAATTGCATCCTCAAAGAACTCTTTTCCAGTAACATGAAACCTACACTATCATATGTAAAAGAGATAACTATTGTCATTGTACTGTGGGAATAAGAGATCCTGCAGGGGGGTCAGGAGGGATGAGATGGGGGGGACTGCAGGAGGTGGGTGGAGGAGGAAAGGGTCAGAGATATACATATGATTAACCTGGGATTATGCATATCTGTAAACAAAACTCTGTAAAAGCAAAAAGTAAAATAAAAATTAAAAAAAAGAACTCTTTTCCATCAGGCTTCTGTGATGTTTTTAATAACAAAAACGTTGCTGCAAAAGTCTTCCCCTTATCTTGCTAACTCTAAGTCCAATAAGGAAGGATTTCTGTGAAAAAATGCTTTTATCTAAGTAAATTACAGAAGCCAGCACAATTCACTGGACTCAAATATGCACTTAAAATTATGCTAAATGCTAATATTCAAAAAATGAGTTCATGAATGATTCTTTATTTTGCTACTGAACCATTAGTTGGATACACAGATGAATTAATTCTACAGATAAAAAGAATAAAATGTGATAAATGCCTCAGTAAGAATACACAGAATAACAAAAAATAAGTGCTATCTATGAAAGTTGTGTTATCACTGACACTTGGCATGGATATTTCTGAATAAAACAACTAGAGATTGACTAAAAGAGCATTTCTGGTAAAAAGAATAAAACGAACATGGGATATATTGTGTATGTGGGATATATAAAATATTTTGTTGTGCAACATAGTAAGAAACATGGTTACAAATATGCCACTATAAATGGACTCATATATTGTATTTGTTCGGCTTATAATGGCAAGATGCATATTAAAAGAATACCGAAATCTATTTGTGTTTTATAGTTGCTTAAATTTCATAAGCAGACAGGATTAGACTAAAGAAAGAAACAACAGCCTCAAACTGCTGCATGCTGTTGTTGTTTAGTCACTAAGTCATGTCCGACTCTTTGTGACTCCATGGACTGCAGCCCGCCAGGCTCCTCTGTTGATACTGGAGTGGCTTGCCATTCCCTTCTCCGGGCATCTCCTGCACTGCAGATGGATTCCTTACTGAGGAAGCTTACTGGATGTGGTTATGATCTCACAGATTTATACAAATTTGTCTGCTGAGGACACATGAAGCAGGATTGACCTCAAAACATCTGCACTGGGGTGCTGCCACTCTGAATCTAAGCCCCGAGATTCCTCCCTGTTTACCGTGTTGGGCAAGGCAGCAAATAGAAGCTTTGGGTTTTTTGTTTGGTTTTGTTTTGTTCTGTTTGCTTTTTCCAGCAGATAGAAATAGTACGCGTAGGAATATGAGTCGGGAAGACACGGCAACTCCACTTCTGTCAGTCTGCAAAGATAGCACAGAATAGGGGGTTAGATATGTACAAAGGGGAGAAGGATATATATTCTGAAGATCTCATTTGGAGTGAAATCCTTGAGGTAAAGTTAGTGTAAGAATCAAGGAACTGTATAGGTGGACTCTTATCTCCATGTGTTAATTTGTAATTATTGCTAATGGCAAGGTAAACTATAATGGGATGGGGCACCTAACAGTTATTTCAAATCATAAGGTATAATACAGAAATAAAACTTTATCTTAATATATGTATATCATATACTTTTATATATGTTATATGTATGTAATATTTGTAATTTTCATTTGTTTTTTATCCTTGATGTTATTTGGGGGTTTGTTTCTAGAAATGATCTGGGATTGGTATACTCTGTATTATGCTACTTCAAATTTCACTTTTGAAAATCCATGGCGTTACTTACTTTTTTAGTAATCATTGTTTAATGATCCAAGTCGTGATGCTACATTTTCCCAGAGATAATATAGTGAGTGTACAAGTTTGTCTTTTATGCATAGCTGCTTGTCAGAATTCCGTGTTAAGAGCCGGTATTTATTTAGGACTTCATTGTAAAAGTCTCAGAAAAATGGTTGGAGGGGAACGTCACTTGGAGATGATGCAGAGCTTAAGGTATCACAGATAAGGTGAATTCCTGGTTTTGATGATTATGAAGCATATTTGAAGAGGGAAGCCTCAAAGATTTATTACTGGTCCAGTTTTCCTGGAGAATCGAATTGAATTGTGTTACTCTACTCATCTTAAGTATTGTGGAATGGAGGGGCCAGGGCTGGAAGACAAGGACGATAAAGGCTCCAGATGTGAACTGGAAAGGGCAGAGGGCAATCAGGTACTATGTGATTTGTCTGCTGAGGACACATGAAGCAGGATTGACCTCAAAACATCTGCACTGGGGTGCTGCCACTCTGAATCTAAGCCCCGAGATTCCTCCCTGTTTACCGTGTTGGGCAAGGCAGCAAATAGAAGCTTTGGGTTTTTTGTTTGGTTTTGTTTTGTTCTGTTTGCTTTTTCCAGCAGATAGAAATAGTACGCGTAGGAATATGAGTCGGGAAGACACGGCAACTCCACTTCTGTCAGTCTGCAAAGATAGCACAGAATAGGGGGTTAGATATGTACAAAGGAAGAAGGATATATATTCTGAAGATCTCATTTGGAGTGAAATCCTTGAGGTAAAGTTAGTGTAAGAATCAAGGAACTGTATAGGTGGACTCTTATCTCCATGTGTTAATTTGTAATTATTGCTAATGGCAAGGTAAACTATAATGGGATGGGGCACCTAACAGTTATTTCAAATCATAAGGTATAATACAGAAATAAAACTTTATCTTAATATATGTATATCATATACTTTTATATATGTTATATGTATGTAATATTTGTAATTTTCATTTGTTTTTTATCCTTGATGTTATTTGGGGGTTTGTTTCTAGAAATGATCTGGGATTGGTATACTCTGTATTATGCTACTTCAAATTTCACTTTTGAAAATCCATGGCGTTACTTACTTTTTTAGTAATCATTGTTTAATGATCCAAGTCGTGATGCTACATTTTCCCAGAGATAATATAGTGAGTGTACAAGTTTGTCTTTTATGCATAGCTGCTTGTCAGAATTCCGTGTTAAGAGCCGGTATTTATTTAGGACTTCATTGTAAAAGTCTCAGAAAAATGGTTGGAGGGGAACGTCACTTGGAGATGATGCAGAGCTTAAGGTATCACAGATAAGGTGAATTCCTGGTTTTGATGATTATGAAGCATATTTGAAGAGGGAAGCCTCAAAGATTTATTACTGGTCCAGTTTTCCTGGAGAATCGAATTGAATTGTGTTACTCTACTCATCTTAAGTATTGTGGAAGGGAGGGGCCAGGGCTGGAAGACAAGGACAATAAAGGCTCCAGATGTGAACTGGAAAGGGCAGAGGGCAATCAGGTACTATGTGACACTGCTTATTTTTCCATAAAAATGAGTAGCTTGGACCCTTGCTGTTCTAAATGATAATTAAACTTTATTTTAGACAATGCAGACCATAGGAGCAGTGATAGGCTGGAAAAGTAATTTTTTTTTTTGCCAATTTTTTTTTTTTAAATTTTGGCCTTTTTATTGGTTTTCTATTAATTTATGTTTGACCCTTCTTTATTTGTTGGCCTGTGTGGGTCTCTCATCTCAGTGGCCTCTCTCTGTGCAGAGCACTGGCTCTGGGCGCATGCGCTCCAGAGCGTTGGCTCTTAATTGGACACACCAGTACAACTGCTCCTCGCATGTGGCATCTTCCCGAGCCAGGGATCGAACTGGTGCCCCTTGCATTACCAGGCAGACTCTTTACCCACTGGATCACCAGAGAAGCCCTGGAAAAGTAATTTTTATTGTTTTTCTGAGACTGTGCTTCAAATGTTTGACCTGCAGAATATAATTCTTCATTTTCTCTTTCAGGTTTATGAGAAACACAAGTGTCATAAATGATTATATGCTTTGTGGATACATACGTGATACATTCTACTATTACACTAAGTGCATTGCTACTAAAAATATTATATGTGAGAAGCTGGCCGACTCACTGAAGATTGAGAGTATATTCACGAGTGAAGTACCAGATGGAAGAAAGTAGTCAGTGCAATTATTTTGCTTAATTATTATCTCACACTTAAAGGACACTTTGGGGAACAAACATCTTGTGGACCAAACCAATAGAATAAAGATGCAGTAAGAATACATTTCTGCCTCCCTCCTAACAATTTACATTTTCAGACTTTCTTCTTTCTCTTCATTTGGTGAGTGAATGGTACCTAAAGTCACAGTTATACTTCATGTTCCATTCACTCAGTCCAGATAATGTTGATCACAAATACAGTATTTTGGATGAGAACACAGCAAACTAAAGGGGGAGGAAATGATCACTCACTCCAGTATTGTGGAATGGAGGGGCCAGGGCTGGAAGACAAGGACGATAAAGGCTCCAGATGTGAACTGGAAAGGGCAGAGGGCAATCAGGTACTATGTGACACTGCTTATTTTTCCATAAAAATGAGTAGCTTGGACCCTTGCTGTTCTAAATGATAATTAAACTTTATTTTAGACAATGCAGACCATAGGAGCAGTGATAGGCTGGAAAAGTAATTTTTTTTTTTGCCAATTTTTTTTTTTTAAATTTTGGCCTTTTTTATTGGTTTTCTATTAATTTATGTTTGACCCTTCTTTATTTGTTGGCCTGTGTGGGTCTCTCATCTCAGTGGCCTCTCTCTGTGCAGAGCACTGGCTCTGGGCGCATGCGCTCCAGAGCGTTGGCTCTTAATTGGACACACCAGTACAACTGCTCCTCGCATGTGGCATCTTCCCGAGCCAGGGATCGAACTGGTGCCCCTTGCATTACCAGGCAGACTCTTTACCCACTGGATCACCAGAGAAGCCCTGGAAAAGTAATTTTTATTGTTTTTCTGAGACTGTGCTTCAAATGTTTGACCTGCAGAATATAATTCTTCATTTTCTCTTTCAGGTTTATGAGAAACACAAGTGTCATAAATGATTATATGCTTTGTGGATACATACGTGATACATTCTACTATTACACTAAGTGCATTGCTACTAAAAATATTATATGTGAGAAGCTGGCCGACTCACTGAAGATTGAGAGTATATTCACGAGTGAAGTACCAGATGGAAGAAAGTAGTCAGTGCAATTATTTTGCTTAATTATTATCTCACACTTAAAGGACACTTTGGGGAACAAACATCTTGTGGACCAAACCAATAGAATAAAGATGCAGTAAGAATACATTTCTGCCTCCCTCCTAACAATTTACATTTTCAGACTTTCTTCTTTCTCTTCATTTGGTGAGTGAATGGTACCTAAAGTCACAGTTATACTTCATGTTCCATTCACTCAGTCCAGATAATGTTGATCACAAATACAGTATTTTGGATGAGAACACAGCAAACTAAAGGGGGAGGAAATGATCACTCACTCCAGTATTCTTTCCTGGTGGGCACAGAAAGGAGGACATGACTGAGTACACAGACAAAACAGAAGCTAATTTTTCCTACTTCTCCAACAATAAGGTAAATATCAACTTTGCAGAAAATCAAAGAAAATTAATTCTTGAACTATACAGAGAAGATAATACCATCATGACCAACTGGGACAATACTGGTTGATCGACTTTGTGGGAAAAAAGATAAAGAGAGAATACAGTGAATGTCACTTGAATAGATATAGAAAGTGCTAGTTAAAGTTTAACATCTAAACATAATAAAGTCTCTCAGAGAACAAGAAGCAGAAGATATCTCTAATCTGATAAAGAATGTCAACATTGAAAAGAGGGGGAAAAAAGCACACAACTAACAAAAGCAACAGAAACTCCTAAGCCTGATATATTTCTAACTGAAGAGTGGAGGCTTTTCCTTTGCACCCTGGAAGAATATAAAAATGATCATCATCAGTTATTTTATTCAACAACCTCTACTGTTTATTACAGGTCCTAGAAATGAAATAAAGCAAGAAAAAGATTAAAAATATTAAAAAAGACAAGACAAATTATTACAATTTTATTTGTAGATAGTTTATATACCTAAAACCATTATAATTTATAAATTATTAATTTATCAAGCTCACTGATAAATTATAGATAACATATTCTCAGTATATATTAAGTGAAGTGAAAGGCGCTCAATGTATCTCACTTTTACGACTCCATAGACTGTAGCCTGCTAGGATCCTCTGTCCGTGGGATTCTCCAGATAAGAATACTGGGTGAGTAGCTGTTACCTTCTCCAGGGGATCTTCCCAACACAGGAATCAAACCAGGTCTCCCTCTCCCTCATTGCAGGTGGATTCCTTACCAGCTGATCTACCTAGGGAAGCCCCCTCAATATATATATATATATACACACACATATATGTCAGTCATGTTTCTATGCTAGCAATAAGTAGTGCAAAATAAAATTTAGAAAGCAATGCCACTAATAACAGCAATCAAAAGCATAATAATAATAATATGATAAAAATTGTGACAAAATCTCTACATGTAAAGATTATATACAATGTGACCCTATTTCCTCACCTAAAGTTACATTTCTTACTGTGGGATCTTTGTATCCAGCGACTGATAAACATGGCATAGCAAGGACCAGGAATCCACTGCAAGGTCCCTCAAAGAAAACTATGAACAGTTTGCTGCCAAATTAACTCATATGTACCCATCAAAAGATAAAGCCATCAGCAATAAACTGGTTGATCGACTTTGTGGGAAAAAGATAAAGAGAGAATACAGTGAATGTCACTTGAATAGATATAGAAAGTGCTAGTTAAAGTTTAACATCTAAACATAATAAAGTCTCTCAGAGAACAAGAAGCAGAAGATATCTCTAATCTGATAAAGAATGTCAACATTGAAAAGAGGGGGAAAAAAGCACACAACTAACAAAAGCAACAGAAACTCCTAAGCCTGATATATTTCTAACTGAAGAGTGGAGGCTTTTCCTTTGCACCCTGGAAGAATATAAAAATGATCATCATCAGTTATTTTATTCAACAACCTCTACTGTTTATTACAGGTCCTAGAAATGAAATAAAGCAAGAAAAAGATTAAAAATATTAAAAAAGACAAGACAAATTATTACAATTTTATTTGTAGATAGTTTATATACCTAAAACCATTATAATTTATAAATTATTAATTTATCAAGCTCACTGATAAATTATAGATAACATATTCTCAGTATATATTAAGTGAAGTGAAAGGCGCTCAATGTATCTCACTTTTTACGACTCCATAGACTGTAGCCTGCTAGGATCCTCTGTCCGTGGGATTCTCCAGATAAGAATACTGGGTGAGTAGCTGTTACCTTCTCCAGGGGATCTTCCCAACACAGGAATCAAACCAGGTCTCCCTCTCCCTCATTGCAGGTGGATTCCTTACCAGCTGATCTACCTAGGGAAGCCCCCTCAATATATATATATATATACACACACATATATGTCAGTCATGTTTCTATGCTAGCAATAAGTAGTGCAAAATAAAATTTAGAAAGCAATGCCACTAATAACAGCAATCAAAAGCATAATAATAATAATATGATAAAAATTGTGACAAAATCTCTACATGTAAAGATTATATACAATGTGACCCTATTTCCTCACCTAAAGTTACATTTCTTACTGTGGGATCTTTGTATCCAGCGACTGATAAACATGGCATAGCAAGGACCAGGAATCCACTGCAAGGTCCCTCAAAGAAAACTATGAACAGTTTGCTGCCAAATTAACTCATATGTACCCATCCCACAATGAAAGGAGCCATGACTCACTTTAACAGGAATAGATGCACATTTGGGGTATGGAATTCTTATGCTGTCCATAGGGTTCAGCCAGAACCAATATCCACAAACTGAAACAGGACCTTATATAGCATCATGTATGATGTTCTCTAGCATATAGATAAGAGAGTGGACAATGGACCATGGAATCCACTGGTTACATGAAAAACTGAAGCAACACGCGGCTGTAGATCAGACAGAACAATATAAGACTAAGGGTCCGTTGAAAGTACGGTTGGATATCCATCTCAGAGTTAATGCCACAACATGATGCCATCTTCCAGATTATAATGTATACTTTGAATCAACAACCTTTAGATGGTGCTGTGTCCTCAGCAGATAGTATATATGGGTCATCTGGAAACCAAAGGGAGAAGCAAGAGTGACCCTTCTTACTATCATTTCCAGTAACCAACTTGGGAGACGTGTTACTTCTGTCAGACTCTGACCTGTGGGTTTAAGAAGATCTTGTCTGTAAAGGACAGAAGCTTCCACCAGAGGGAACAACATCTGGTTAGATGAATTACTACTTTGGGATGAGCAATTGACTCTGATTGACAGAAGAGGGGGCTGTTATACAATAGGAAGAAGATGTTTGGCATCCATCTTAGAATAGGCAAGGTAATGGTTTTTAAGAATATTTAGAGAAATTGCAGTACTCAATAACAAGACTTACTCTCAACTCACAATAATTAAGCAGTTTTGACTTGAAACCAGGATAGACATACATCCAAAGGCACAGACAAAGAGCCTGAGGAGAGAGGACAGGGAATGAGGTGGTCAAAAAGTAAAAGCTTCCGGTTTTAGGTATGTGCTGGGACTCTAATGTGCAACACAATGACTGCTGTATTGTACCTTTGAAAGTTGTTCATAGTACAAATCCTGAGTTCTCATCAAAAGAAATTGTTTTTCTTTTTTTTTTTTTGTACCTATATGAAATGATGGATAACTAAATTTTTTGTGATAATCATTTCATCATATATGTAAGTCAAATCATTGTACTTTATAGCTTAAGCTTCCACAATGTCCTGTATCAATGATATCCTAGTAAAACTGGGGAAATAAAGAGTTCTTTTTGTTCAGTATCTTCACCAAGACTGATATGATAGGTTTTTTGTTTCCTTTTTTTTTCTTTTAACATCCTAATAGTTATGTAAGGGTGTCCCTTGTGATATTACTTTCCATTTCCCTAATGCATAATGATGTTGGATCTCTCTCTTGTGTTTATTTTCCATTTGTATAACAACTTATTTGATCGTGTCAGTTCTAATCTTTTACCCATTTTGTAATATTTCATTGTTATTTTTAGTGTGGAAAGTTCCTGTTGAGAGATATAGTCGGGATAACAGACACGGTATATCAATTATGTGGGAGTGGCAAATACTTTTTCCTAGTGTTTGACCTGTTTGTTCATGTCCTTGGATCTTTTTTCCAAATGTGGAATTTCTTCATTTTCATCATCTGATTTTTTATTTATTTTGTTGTTTCTGGATCATGCTTTTGTTGTCACTAGAAAATCTTTCCTCGCCCCAAACTGTACATATCTTCTCCTTTGTGTTCTGTTTGAAGTTTTATCATCTCAAATTTTACACTTAGGTCTATGACCCATTGTGAGTATTTGTTGTGAGGCCGTTTGTCTCCCATCAGGCTGCCATGTAACGTTGAGTTCCCTGTGCTCTACAGCATGTCCTCACAACCTGTGCATCTCTAAATTCTCCACTTCCTCCTATTTTGTCTCTCTCACCTCCTCTTTCTCACCTTGTCTCACAATTTCTGTCATCTGATCCTCTCCTTTTATACTGCTTATATTCCAATATTATGAATAACATGTATATGTACATGGTCATAATAATTTCATGATTGTACTACTGGCTGATTTCAAGAGTGAATTTTTAAAAGACATTTATTTACCACTTTATGATTGTCCAACGATTAATTTCAGTACAATGAAAGCAAATCCTTCTCTGTATCTCCACAACGCAATTCAAAGGACAATATTCTTCACATACATTTCAGATGGAATACTAGGCCTCAGAAATATGATCTAAATTTTTGTGATAATCATTTCATCATATAGTAAGTCAAATCATTGTACTTTATAGCTTAAGCTTCCACAATGTCCTGTATCAATGATATCCTAGTAAAACTGGGGAAATAAAGAGTTCTTTTTGTTCAGTATCTTCACCAAGACTGATATGATAGGTTTTTTGTTTCCTTTTTTTTTCTTTTAACATCCTAATAGTTATGTAAGGGTGTCCCTTGTGATATTACTTTCCATTTCCCTAATGCATAATGATGTTGGATCTCTCTCTTGTGTTTATTTTCCATTTGTATAACAACTTATTTGATCGTGTCAGTTCTAATCTTTTACCCATTTTGTAATATTTCATTGTTATTTTTAGTGTGGAAAGTTCCTGTTGAGAGATATAGTCGGGATAACAGACACGGTATATCAATTATGTGGGAGTGGCAAATACTTTTTCCTAGTGTTTGACCTGTTTGTTCATGTCCTTGGATCTTTTTTCCAAATGTGGAATTTCTTCATTTTCATCATCTGATTTTTTATTTATTTTGTTGTTTCTGGATCATGCTTTTGTTGTCACTAGAAAATCTTTCCTCGCCCCAAACTGTACATATCTTCTCCTTTGTGTTCTGTTTGAAGTTTTATCATCTCAAATTTTACACTTAGGTCTATGACCCATTGTGAGTATTTGTTGTGAGGCCGTTTGTCTCCCATCAGGCTGCCATGTAACGTTGAGTTCCCTGTGCTCTACAGCATGTCCTCACAACCTGTGCATCTCTAAATTCTCCACTTCCTCCTATTTTGTCTCTCTCACCTCCTCTTTCTCACCTTGTCTCACAATTTCTGTCATCTGATCCTCTCCTTTTATACTGCTTATATTCCAATATTATGAATAACATGTATATGTACATGGTCATAATAATTTCATGATTGTACTACTGGCTGATTTCAAGAGTGAATTTTTAAAAGACATTTATTTACCACTTTATGATTGTCCAACGATTAATTTCAGTACAATGAAAGCAAATCCTTCTCTGTATCTCCACAACGCAATTCAAAGGACAATATTCTTCACATACATTTCAGATGGAATACTAGGCCTCAGAAATCATTCAGTCATGCTGAGTTTGTGTCTGCTTCGCATTTGGACAAACTTATCCCAGTACTTGCTTTTGCCCCTTGGTGACCTAGTTCCCTCCCCAGCATTTCTAGTCCTCTGACTTTATTCTGTGGTAGCAATTTGTGAGACCTGTTGCAGCAATCAGCCCGGAACTTGTTACTGCTCGTGTGAGGATTATCCACTGTGAGCCAGATCCCATCTGTGGGTTTTTAGTTGCTGCCTTCTTCTGCTGGCTTGTTATTAATTCTCAGACAGTTTTTTGTTTATGAGTCGGTCAGTTTGGATATATCCAGTAATGAACAGGTTGATTCAGGCTTTCAGGATAAAGAATTTTTGGTCATGAAATACACTCAAGAGTCAATGTGCACCAAGTTTATAGGACAGGATCAGTGGATCAGAGATTGAGAACATGAACTCATTCTTATTCAGGTCAGATGAGTACAAAATACTTGACATACTTCTCATTTTGGTCAAATTTGTCAAGGGAGTCATAACTTGAAAATGAGGAACGGACTATGAAGAAACTGAAAAGAAAGGGGAAATTTCAAAGGAACTGAAATCTTGGAAACTGGAGAGTAAATAAATTCTGACTTAGATTTCAGTAACTAAAAAAAGTAGGAGGTATTACAGTATTAAATTAGGAGATTTTCATAGAAGATTATTTTTGTCATTGTTATTCTGATTGTTTTAAATGACATCTCCAAAGGGAAGCCTTCCATGAATCCTATATTTTGCATAAACCTCCACTACTTTCTCAGTCACCCTTTCTTCTACCCTACTTTATTTCTATTCACAATATTTGTCTCTACCTTATATTTATCCATGTATATACAAACTATATGCTCACAAACAAATGTATGAAGTATATAATGTAAATTACCTTAAGAAAAAACATGCTGCTATCATTGGCTCTGGAATATTGCTTAGCATACAACGGGTACTCAATCTGTTGAATAAAGGAAAGAATAAATAGACAAATAAGCAAATGTTTTTCAACTCCCAAAGAAAAATATTTATCTAATTTTTCAAAGTTAAATAGGCAGATCTTGTTGCTATTTAGTCACTAAGCCATGTCTGACTCTGTGACCCCCAGATAGCCTGCCAGGCTACTCTATGCATGGGATTTTTTGGGCAAGAATATTGGAGTGGGTTGTCATTTCCTTCTCCAGGGGATCATCATGATCCAAAGATCGAACTTGCATATTCTGCTTTACAGAAGGGTTCTTTACCACTGAGCCACTTGGGAATAAATAGATAGGATCCACTATAAAATAAAATATACTGCAAGGGACACTGGTTTGATCTCTGGCTCCAGAAGATCCCACATGCCGTGGAGTGGCTGGACCAGTGTGTCCAATTATGAGCACATGAGCCCAGAGCTGGTGCTTTGCAATGAGAGAGACCATTGCAATGGGAGGCACACCCAGGTCAAGGGATAAGGATGGATGAAAATAAATAAATAAAAAACCAATAAAACAGGCCAAATTAGAAAAAAAAGGTTTAGGTTCATCCATTTAGTTTTTAATAAATAAGTAAAATGAGAGCTAAAGAATTCCCTAATTTACTCAATATTAAAGAAAGCAGTAAAGCTCATGTTATCTATGTATTCCATGCCAATCTCTGTCTCTATGCCAACTCCTGGTGAAGTTTTTTCCCTCTGTCATGAAGAAAAGTTTATGTACTCATACCTGATTGCAATAAGTTCTGAATATTTCTTATTAGGTCTGAACCTTTCTGTTTTTAATATTTCAGACTCTGTAGTTTAAAGCAATTGTCTTTTTCTTTGGATCAATTTTCAGAATACTGTCTTAAATTTTCTCTTTTTAGGTATTTTTTCTCTCTTATTTTAAATTCTGTGTGCATTGTCTACTTGTCGCACAATGCTGCAATCTTTCTTGAAAGTCAGTAAAAAGGAGGAGGGGCTACAGTGCTTAGTGTCATTCATTGCAGCCCTGTTTTGTTTGATGCTTGCCCCATTAATCCTCTACTTTTAAGTTCTCTGGACCCTGCAATGCACAAAAATCAAGTAAAAATGGGAGGAAGAAAGATTTGGTGAGAATTAACTCACCTGTGGTTTTCTGGGAGTCAGCAATGGGTTATGTACAACATGCAATTCTAATAGTTCTCACAGGCACGTGCTAAAAACGGATTATACATGCAGAAATAAACGCAGTTTTCTTTGCATTTTCATAGGATCCTCTCAAGTCTGGAGATCCAGATGTTTTCCATATTGGTTGAGAAATAAAAAAATAGTTTATATTTAAAGCCTATATTGTTCTCTTTATCATTTCTTCCACTTGGTGTTTTACTGGAGGAAGTTGGGGAAAGCGAGGTAAGAGGGATGTGCAGAGGTGAGGGGTGCAGTTATGAAACTCTCCATGGGACAGTTCTGTTTTTGACACCTCTTCTTTTGCTTGGTCTTTGCAAAGATAGATCTGTCCACTCAGTTCCTGAGTGCATTAGTCACCCAACAGTGGCTTCTAAATTCAAGGTAATATACACAGTACACAAGGTGACTGAATTGTACTCTGTTTGTTCAGTAATGTCTGGAGAAGTGACCTATGCAACTCTCAAATTTTCAAATCCTAAGCCGAAGGAACCCCAGGAGAGCCACAGTCTCAAGAGAACAGGTAAGAATTTCCTGGAGGATCAGAAAGACCAGAGAAAACGCTATTCAGCTATACTGGTGGGTTCTCCTGTTTTCAACTCAAGACTATTAGTCCCTGAGATTTAAATTTTGGAGAACTAGTCCATAGATCAGTCACTATGCCTATGCCTAATTATGTTTATCTTGTCTACCTTGTTTAGTTTATAAGCTCACCCCTGGGGCTTCCTGATGGCTCAGCGGTAGAGAATCAGTCTGCCAATGCAGGAGACTCAGGAGACATGAGTTTGATCCCTGCATTGGGAAGATTCCCTGGAGAAGGAAATGGCAACTCACTCCAGCATTCTAGCCTGGGAAATCCCAAGGGCAGAGGAACCTGGTGGGCTATAGTCTCTGGGGGTTGTAAAAGAGTCGGACTTGGCTTAGTGAATAAACAACAACAGCAAAGATCATCACAGTGTATGAGGAAAGACTGTGGTCTATGTCTCTGTAAATCCAGATCTCTGTTGCCGCCAAGATAGCATTTCTTATATTTTTTAGACATTTTAAGATGATCTCACATACAGGCTATTAGAGGAAGAAAAAACAGTAATAGCATGAACATAGTTATCCAGTATTTTTATTTAATTGCTAGAAGATGTGAAATAGGTATATGCCATGAATTTCATAGGATCATGGGGCCACCCAGTCAGTGGTGATGAATTAAACATTTATTTCTTTCTGAGATGGAGTAAGACTGAAGCCTCCTTATGTCAGCATAATAGAATTGCAGTCTGTTTTATCCAGCAATTCAATTCCCAGATAATTAATAACAACAAAGCAGTCGGAAGATACTTTTTAGAAACATGAAAGTCATAGTCACTGAAATTTCTTTATTGCTATGGGACACAATGATATCTTGCACATTCCTTTGAATGGTTTTTCATTATTCATAATTTGCTATTTACCTTATTCTTTTTCTGCTTTCGCATCTAAGTTCTTTTGATTGTAGTCTACTGGTTGGCCAAAAAGTTTGTTTGGATTTGTTATGAAAAAAAAAAAAAAAAAACCAAAGAAAATTGCAGCCAACAGAATAAAGTTATATATTATATATATATGTGGATTGTTACGGTCATATATTTACCTCAAAGCATTTTATATTTAAATAATGAAGTGAAAGCCCACAATAGGAACAAATCTCTGACTAGAGGATTTAAGGGCATCAGGTTAATGGATAATGTTTTAGGGATTAGTTTCCCCTGCAAAGAGTCATTTTCTTCATCTCTGTGATGTTTGAAGAAAGAACTGCATGCCTTTGCAAGAAACAGTCCATCCTCATCATCCAACAGACACCACAGATCACTGACTCGAAGTATTTATATAATTTTGGAGATGCCATTTCTCTTCTGCTACATATTTCCTAAAATGTATTTCCTTATGTAACAGTTTTATCCTTTTGTATATATCTGAGTAAACTGTTTGGATTCCATTTTTATAAAAGGTCATAACGTATTTGTCTAGGCAAAATAGTCTATCCTCAGAATCGGAATCATTCAGAATCAAGGCAGGAACACAGGAGTACCTGGATAGTGAGAAAGTAAAAGGAAAGATTACAAAAACGAGTGATATTTTTTAAAACATTGCCATTTTTTTTTTCTGAAAAGATAACCATGATGCGCCTGAGTTGGAACTGGGTGGTGAAGCTGAAGCTGGAGCAGGAAGTGTGGAGGCCACAGCTGAGGCAACTGAGCGCAGAGCTGTGAGAGGTAAGACCTGCTTAAGGACACAGAGCCCCTGCAGCAAGGAGAAGAGCGAGAAGGACCTTGTGGAAGATGCTGGGGTAGAAAGGATAAAGACTGCTTTTTTAAAAATAAAAGATAATTCCTGTAGAAGTGGAGGAAAGGGAACCCTACTAACTGTGGGTGAGTATGTACAATGGTGCTGCCACTATGGAAAACAGTGTGGAGGTTCCTTAAAAAACTAAAAGCAGGGCTATCATATGATACAGCAGCCCCCTCCTGGACATATATCTGGAGAAAACTATAATTCGAAAAGAAAAAAGTAGCCCCAATGTTCATAGCAGCAAAATTGACCATAGCCAAGATATCTTAGCAACCTAAATGTCTACTGACAGATAAATAAAGAAAATGTGGTCTATATGTATTTATATATCTGTATCTATATATGTATGTTTGAATACAAATAAGCCATAAAAAGAATAAAATATTGCTGTTTACAGCAAAATGGATGGATCTAGAGATATAATGCTAGGTGAAGTAAGTCAGAGAAAGACATATACCATATGATATCATGTGCACATGGAATCTGAAAGATTATACAAGTGAATATACTTACAAAACAGAAACAGACTCAGTGATACAGCAAACAAACTTCTGGCTTAAAAGATTTTGTGTAGACATATTTTTAGAAATTTTTGAAGGGAAATAACTAGGAGTAGAAGCCTGAGTCAGACAGCATATGTTTAACTGTATAAGAGACTGACAAAACTGTTTTTCATAGTTATGGCCCAATCAGTCATATAAGGATTTCCCTTGTGGCTCAACTGGTAAAGAATGGTCTGCCTGAAATGCAGGACACCTGAGTTTGATCCCTGGATCAGGAAGATCCCCTGGAGAAGGAAATGGCAATCCTCTCCAGTATTCTTGCCTGGGGAATCTCAGGGACAAGCTTGCCAGACACCAGTTCGTGGGATCACTAAGAGTCGGACATGACTGAGTGACTAACAGAGCCATATAAGAAAGTCTGTTTATTTACAGAATTATTGAAATGTTCTTATTGTGTTATTTCTTCTTGCTCTAAATTCTTGATGTTTGTCTGTTTCTTCAGTCTTAGCTTGACTGCTTTCTTCAAGTATCAGATGATCCTTGGTTGTCTGTACTCACTTAACTGTGTGGTACTAAATTGATTTAGTTGAGACCTTGTGAAGATGAGATGGTCTTATTTAAATGGCATCCTTTAAGAACTGGAGAAATTTGCTGAGAGACTTGGTTTTGAGTATTCGAATTGTTTCCCCTTTCTTGGACCAGTTGAAATATTCTGGAGTTGAGTCAATTCTCCAGTATTTTGCCTTGGACAGAGTTATAGTAGGTTATAATAGGTAAGAGAGGGTACTAAGTGGAGAGAAAAACATGTAGGAAGAGAAGCTTCCCTAGT
Organism: Tragulus kanchil; assembly: GCA_022376925.1. Classification (NCBI taxonomy): domain Eukaryota; kingdom Metazoa; phylum Chordata; class Mammalia; order Artiodactyla; family Tragulidae; genus Tragulus; species Tragulus kanchil. The sequence goes on from JAIOJX010000004.1 coordinate 279,698,638, forward strand.
GGTCCAGTGGATAATACCGCTTTGCAGTTCAAGGGGCCCCAGTTCGATCCCTGGTCTGGGAGGATCCTACATGCCGTGGAGCGGCTGGACCAATGTGTCCAACTACCGAACTGGAGCTCTGGAGTGCATGCGCACAGAGCCAGTGCTCTGCAGTGAGAGAGGTCACTGCAATGGGAGGCCCACACAGGCCAAAGGACAAAGATGGATGAAAATGAATAGATGAAAGACCAACAGAAGTGGCCAAAAAAATAAATAAATAAATAAAAAATGTAGGAAGAGATACCTATAGCTTATGTTGACTTTCAGGTAGTTTTTCAGTTTTCAGACTCGCCCATACCTCTATTTGGAAAGAAAAAGTACCAAGTATCACTGATTCATGGAACCTTTGGGACTCTTACATGAGAGTCAGCTTGTTTCCTTTGTTTCCTCATGGCTAACTTTGGTTCCCTTTCTAAGTGCCTACAAAGTTACTAGTAGTTTTTATATCTGTTACCTACCTTCCCAAAGGCCACTTCTGTGGCTTCCTTTCTTCTTTTTTCTTCTTTTAATTTTTTTTTTTTTTTGGCCACTTCTATTGGTCTTTCATTTATTTATTATCCATCTTTGTTCTTTGGCCTGTGTGGGCCTCCCATTGCAGTGGCCTCTTGTTGCAGAGCACTGGCTCTGGGTGCATGCACTCCAGAGCTCCGGCTCGGTAGTTGGACACTTAGGTCCAGCTGCTCCGCGGCACCTGGGATCGTCCCAGGCCAGAGATCAAACCGGCGCCCCTTGCACTGCAAGGCGGTGTCTTTACCCACTGGACCATCAGGAAGCCCTTCTTTTTTTTTTTTTTATTATTATGAATCTATGTATTCTTTAAGTACTTCCTAAATTTTAAGAGAATAACCAATGTAAAAGGATGATATATCTATAACCATTCATTTCAGACTGATTTTAATTAGTATCTCACTCAGCCCAAATATACTTTCATCCTGCCTTTTTTTCCCATTTCCTACTGGCAAATACCTCCTATGAAAGGAGCGACTAGGCTAGCAACTAGGCAGGGGATTGAGGGTATGTATGTATTCCAGACTCTTATGGGGTGCTGAAGAGTACAGGAGGTGATAGATTTATATTTCACTACTCTCGTCAGGAGCCTGAAGATTCACAAATAAAAGGATTAGAGGAGATAAGATAAGACAGACTCAGGCCTCTCTGGTGGCTAGATAGGAATCAGTCTCTTGAAGATTATTAGACTCTGTAGAAAAAAGATGATGCCAACTTTCTTGTGTGGTTTTGGGAGGACTTGTGTCATCTCTCTGAGGGTTAGTATGTAAATCAAACAGGCATGCAGAAAAGGCTCTCAGTAATCCTAAATTATAGACAGCACTACACTTTGCATCTGAGAAGACAATGGACCAGGTTTCTTCTTTTACGGGCTATAAAATAAACAGTTTGTCACCTGGCGTGCCATCGACACTTGGTGAAAGAAACACCTGTGTATTCCATCACACATAGATTTGACACTTCCCAAAGTAAAGCTTGATCTCAAATCCAAAAGTCAGAAAAACTGAGGGAAAACAGATACAAGCCACTAATTTTAGGGGACCCAGAACCCAGATGAGGAAGAAAAGGCCCAACAAGCAGCTCCTAGTAAAACTAAATTCCTATAAGAGAAAGATCATCAAGTTAATGATATTAAATTATGGCACTAAAATGTTTCAGTTTGAAAAAAAAATGACTTTCACTCAAAGAGAGAATGATCATTAAGGCCAAGTTGCATGTCTTAGAAAATCATATGGAAGAAATAGAACAAAGAGATATGAACATCATGATGGGCATGGTAATTTAATATGTAAATATTAGATTAGTTAGCTAATAAAAAAATAAGATTCCATAAAGGATAAAAAGAATAGATATAAACAAGGAAGTAACTAAAGTAACTGCATAATATCTAGTATTGGGCTCATACGGAAAGAAAATAAGTGTCATTCATTCATCCTGAAACCAAAAAAGGTATAATTCATCCATTTGAGTAAAATTGAAAAACCATCCTACTCTCCATCTGAGAAATACTCAAGAAAATTTTCTACCCCATGATTAATTAACTAAACCTTAAGGGGACATTTAAAGGCAAGTAAAAAAGCAATAGCCAATAATGGCATGACTATGAAAACTATACTTATAAAAGTGCTAAATAATTTTTCAGTGACACATATATATATAATAAGAGAAAGTTTATCATAGTCTAGAATCATTTTTAATAAATCCTTATAATATAACCTAGGTAGGGAGAGAAGCAGTGAGGGAATTGAAAGCATTCTAAAAGAATTGGAGAGTGGGTTTTTGCTAACATATTAAATATAGCACTTGAAAAAATTCAATCATCAGAGAAAGGATTAGCAATTGTATTAAATGGTATATTGCCAAACTAGCCTGGACTCAGCCAAGTGTTCTGTGATGAGCTAGATGGGCAAATACAGAGCTGGAAGGGAGGTTTAAGATGGAGAGGATGTGTGTATGTTCATGGCTGACTCACATTTTTTGTATGGCACAAGCCAATACAACTTTGTAAAGCAACCATATTCCAATCAAAAATTTAAAAAATTAAAAATAAAAACAAACAAAAAACCAGCCTGAAGAAAAGTCAGGAAGAACACCCAGCAGGTGGTTAACACTGATTACCTGAAGATGGGAAGGTAGATCAATGAGAACAAGATTAAGAAATTAATGAGGAAAAAAATACTGCTAAGATATCAAAGAGGGCATGCATAAAATATCCGGAATATGTCATATGATCACATTTACATAAAAATCTGTGCTTTTAGTGTCAGATGTGAATGTAGCACTGTAGTCATATTGGCTGAATACAAATGAGAACTCCTTGAATCTACAAGCAATTTTTTTCATTGAATGATAAAATAGAGGTCTAATACTATCATGCTCAGAGGAACAGGAGATGCACAGGATTAAGAAAAGAGGAACTAACAAAATGTATGGCTTCTTGTAATTTTCCTCATAGGTCATTGTGCTTCATCAAAGGTGTGGTACCCTATTACTTTTGTTTCATTGTTGCTGAACCTGGTGCTGCTGGCTGGATTGGGAACCCTGGGCTTAATACGTAAGTTTTCGCTTTTCTCTGATGTTATCTCTTACTTTTATTGGGCATATCACAGATGAATCCAATCCTGAGACATAAAATTTCCAGGTAAATGTAGAGGAAAACTGGTTTCATTTTTGTATGACCATATAACATTGGTATCGTTTCAGGCTATTTTAATGTCAGGTTCCTTCAGTGAAATCAATGCTGAAGAGAGTGATCTAAAGCCCATGTTTATAATAGTTATAAAATCAATGCAGCAACAGAAATATAACTAATTTATTCTCTGAGAGTTTTCCTGATGATTTCACTTAATTAGAAGTAAATTCTTCATTTTCATGACATTTTCTCTTTGCCCAACCCATTCTAATTGCAAACATCTTTCAAGATACCATTGTCATTACTTCATTTTTTTTAGGAGGGGGGAGATTCCCAGGTGCTACTTCATTTTTTTTAGGAGGGGGAAGATTCCCAGGTGCCGCTATTGGTAAAAAGCCCAGTTATCAGTGCAGGTGTCTGAGACTCAGGTTTGATTCCTGGGTTGGCAACCCACTCCAGTATTCTTGTCAGAGAATCCCATGGACAGAAGAGCCTGGCTGGCTACAGTCCATGGGTTTGCAAAGAGTCAGACATGACTGAAGTGACTTAGCATGAACACATTTTTTTTAAAACTCTTTTTCATTAATAAGAATTATTAATATGAATAATATTAATAAGAATATTCTAAGAATCTCAATTTCAGATAAATATGATCTGGCTTCACTGTGCTGTCATTTGAAAAATAATTTCTCCAAAATGATAACATTTTTTTCAGCGCTTCCATAACTGTTCCTGACAGTACAATAATTGGTGGGAAGGGTCTCTTTCCTCCAAGACTGCGAGGGTGCAGACTGTGTATTCTTCATTGTTTGTATTTTTTAGTTGAATGAATATGTTATATGAATACATGAATGAGTGAACAAACACATGAATAAACAAGCAGAAGCTAGTAGCCCCTTGGCTATTAAAGCTGATGTATTGTTACAAGTAAAGGCACATTTCAACTTACTCTTTCAGCAGTTTGCTCCATTTAAGGGGGAAAAAAAAAAAAACGGAATCTCAAGCCCTTTAAAATGTATTTACGATAAAGATCTTGTACATTGCCAAAGCTTCAGAATATAGGAAAAGGCAAGAAACTGAAAACATCTAGTATCTGCCAATGGGAGGTAATAACTTAAAATATAGAGATATACAGTCCTATCATAGAGAAGAACAACTTCATATCAACATTTCTTTGAATAAGGTACTTAGACACTCTCATAACATTAATTTACTTATCCTTTTGAGTACTAATGTTTTCCCAAGCTCCTTCACATGCATCATCTAATTTAATTTTTACTCTAGCCATGCTTTAGAGTTATATTTCTCCTCAGTTTACAGAGTCAGAAAGCCTAGAGTACTTTTCCAGTTCTGTGAAGTTTGTAAGTGACCTGTGGGGAATATGTCATCATTTTTTGTGATTTAGTTGTTAAGTCATGTCTGACACTTTTACCATCCCACGAACCCTAGTCTACCAGGCTCCTCTGTCCGTGGGATTCTCCAAGCAAGAACACTGGAGTGGGTTGTCATGCTTTCCTCCAGGGGATCTTCCCAACTCAGGGATCAAACCTGTGTCTCCTGCATTGGCAGGATGATTCTTTACCACTGAGCCACATGTGAAGTCCATTTGATCATACATGTGTCATTTTATTTATTCTTTACAATTTTTATTATTTTTAACAAAAACATTTTGTATTGATATATAGCCAAAACAATTTTGTAATTTGAGATAAATATGATCTGGCTTCACTGTGCTGTCATTTGAAAAATAATTTCTCCAAAATGATAACATTTTTTTCAGCGCTTCCATAACTGTTCCTGACAGTACAATATTTGGTGGGAAGGGTCTCTTTCCTCCAAGACTGCGAGGGTGCAGACTGTGTATTCTTCATTGTTTGTATTTTTTAGTTGAATGAATATGTTATATGAATACATGAATGAGTGAACAAACACATGAATAAACAAGCAGAAGCTAGTAGCCCCTTGGCTATTAAAGCTGATGTATTGTTACAAGTAAAGGCACATTTCAACTTACTCTTTCAGCAGTTTGCTCCATTTAAGGGGAAAAAAACGGAATCTCAAGCCCTTTAAAATGTATTTACGATAAAGATCTTGTACATTGCCAAAGCTTCAGAATATAGGAAAAGGCAAGAAACTGAAAACATCTAGTATCTGCCAATGGGAGGTAATAACTTAAAATATAGAGATATACAGTCCTATCATAGAGAAGAACAACTTCATATCAACATTTCTTTGAATAAGGTACTTAGACACTCTCATAACATTAATTTACTTATCCTTTTGAGTACTAATGTTTTCCCAAGCTCCTTCACATGCATCATCTAATTTAATTTTTACTCTAGCCATGCTTTAGAGTTATATTTCTCCTCAGTTTACAGAGTCAGAAAGCCTAGAGTACTTTTCCAGTTCTGTGAAGTTTGTAAGTGACCTGTGGGGAATATGTCATCATTTTTTGTGATTTAGTTGTTAAGTCATGTCTGACACTTTTACCATCCCACGAACCCTAGTCTACCAGGCTCCTCTGTCCGTGGGATTCTCCAAGCAAGAACACTGGAGTGGGTTGTCATGCTTTCCTCCAGGGGATCTTCCCAACTCAGGGATCAAACCTGTGTCTCCTGCATTGGCAGGATGATTCTTTACCACTGAGCCACATGTGAAGTCCATTTGATCATACATGTGTCATTTTATTTATTCTTTACAATTTTTATTATTTTTAACACCAAAAACATTTTGTATTGATATATAGCCAATTAACAATTTTGTGGTAATTTGAGATGAACAGTGAAGGGACTCAGACATACATATAATTTTATTTTACACTTTAGAGTTTAATATCCCATTGTCTTTCCTTTGCTATGACCATATTACCTTCTTTTTTCTTGACTACTTTCCCAATCCTAGCAATACTTTGTTTCTATAAATACCCACTAATTATGTATTTGATAAATAATTCTTTTAAAAAAACAGCTCCGTATTTTGGGAGCATCTCTTCTCAAGCCTGGATGCTATTGGGAAATACTCTTGCCTTTTCCTTACCTCCTCTCAGAGGTAAAGACCCTGTCTGCCAACACAGGGGACACAGAAGACTGAGGTTCAGTTCCTGAGTCAGGAAGTTCCCTTGGGGGAGGAAGTGGCAAGCCACTCCAGTATTCTTGCCTGGGAAATTCCATGAACAGAGGAGCCTGTCAGGTTACAGTCCATAGGGTCACAAAAAGTCATACACAACTGAGCATCTTAAAATGACCACTTCCTAAAACAATGGGTACAAAGCCTTCTAAGGAAATAGAAGATGATTATGGCAGTAATTGTTAATATTTCTTGAGTGCCCATTCTTTGTGATTATTTCTCATTTAATTCTCATAAAACTTAAATCAAAGATTCTATTAGATTGAAGGGCTGGCAGCTAAACTAATACCCGTCTTGTAGAAAAGATAGCTTTTTGTATAATAATCCTTAAAATAGAGGTGTTATATTTTCTAAATTTTCTGATATTCTTAGATACATGATTCCTGTTTTCTGAAATTCTTATTTTTTTTAATTTTGGCCTCTTTTATTTATTTATTTATTTCCATCCATCTTTACTCCTCAGCCTGTGTGGACCTCCCATTGCAGTGGTCTCTCCCACTGCAGAGCACCAGCCCTGGGTGCCATGCACTCCAGAGCACTGGCTTTTAATTGGACACACTAGTCCAGCCGCTCCATGGCATGTGGAATCCTACCAGGCCAGGGATCAGACTGGTGCCTCTTGCACAGCAAGGCAGGCTCCTTACCCACTGGACAACCAGGGAAGCCCCTGAAATTCGTTTTTTAATTCTGAGACTAATGTTTACAATTCTATAATAATTCTATAACTATAATTATGGTTATATCTGTCCAAGAAACTCAAAATTAGAACACATAGGCTCACTGATGTATTCTGTAGCCTCCTAGTCTCAACAGTGCGGTCTGCATTTTAAAAAACTAACTACTGTAAAACTACAGTCTTTTATTTTGAAATCTCTGCTACACATAGATCTTTCTGGTTTATATTTTTATATGGGCATTTCCTTAAATAAGAACTAGTACTCTGTTGAGTAACATCAAACACTATTATCAAATAAATGCTAATCTTAAAAGTATATAAAAATATTCAACACTTATGTAGCTATCATTTCAAATGTGCTATTACATTTTATGCAACTACTGTGACAGTAGTGTAATTTCTTGGAAAACTCTGTGTTAAAATCATTAATCTCCTGATATGAATTATAGATTATTACAAACTCATCTTCAGCAACAAAACAGCCTACGATGTACAACCAAATACAACAGAACAGGTGGAGAGAATCACAACATTACCCACGGATATACCTCAAACATTACCCACGGATACACCTGTCTCAGGTGAGCACATCATTTAAATAATTACAAAATACATTACAAGAGTTGAATAGCTTTACTTTCAAGTACTTTGAAGAGTTAAAGCAGAAGGAAAATGAAACTGAAAGTCAACAATGATAGTAGACACCAAGACTTTGCCAGATAGATCATTCAGTATTTTTAAAGATAAAGTAAATCATTTTCTCTCCTGAAAATTCTATAAACATCACTACTTTTCTTTCTCCTTTTCTTAATCTCTTATCTTCTTTCATCAAAAAAAAATACACTGCGTACTATATGTTAAGTATCTGGGAAACCTAGAGAATATAAGCTTTTTGATACAACAGTTATAATAATTCCTCATCTTGAGTGTGTGTGACCGGAGAAACAGACAAGTAAACAGAAAAATTACAATTCAGTGTAATAAGTGCTCATATAAACACAAAATACAAGGAACCATATAGTTGGAGGAAACAGTTCAGACTGATCTGGGGTACAATATTTCACGCAGATTTTGGAGGCATGTTTCCATAAAAGTAATGAGATAGTGTGGCATTCTCAAGAAAAACTCAAGATATTCAAGGTAAATGGATGACAGGAAGCTAAATGGGCTAAAAAGAGATAACAATTGAGTGCCATGGGGTTTCTTACGAATAATGAGGAGAAGCTGGATTTCAAACTGAAATCTTTTTGAAAAATAATGAATCATTCACAGAAGTCTCATGGAAATATTGCTGGAAACACTGAGGCGATAAGTAGCACAGTAGATATGGAAAGGTCATGTTTTAGTTGCAGCAAACTAAACAGTCTAAAGTTTGCTTGGAGGATTTTAAATAACCTCTTCATCATTTTTTCCCTGCTATAGCTCTGACTTTTCTTAAATCTTCAGATTGTCCCAGATTCAAATCTTGTTTCATCTCAGATCAAGTTCTTTTTATCTCTCATATTTTAAGCAATCATCTCTCAAAATATAGCTATAGTTAATCATTTCAATATATAATGCAAATGTTTAGGAATTCTGATGTATATGTGTAGTTGTACTATGACTGTACATGCCTATTATTCATATGTGTGTATATATCATGTCTTTCTAGACTTTCCTCACTCAGACCCAGGACTTTGCTTATGTTCAGAGATGTGGACGCAGCAGGAAAGTAATTACTGTAACTTTTCTACTGAACTAATAACTTGCAGCATGTACACCAGTGACTGCGAGGAGAACAGCTGCTTCCTGATGAATATGGATGAGGGGGTAAATTCAAGCAGAGCCGAGGTGTGTGCTATGGTTTGTGTTCATCTGTAGCAATTTCTTGGTATCATTCAAGTACAGGTAAGGAGAATTTGAGTAACAGCATCAGTCCTTGGCTATTCCAGATAAATGGCCTTCAAGGCATTCACGTTTCCCTTCTCCCGCTGAGTGGAGTCATTGGAAAATTCCTATATCACAGGTTCAGAAAGTAAGGATTAACGGAGAAACAGACAAGTAAACAGAAAAATTACAATTCAGTGTAATAAGTGCTCATATAAACACAAAATACAAGGAACCATATAGTTGGAGGAAACAGTTCAGACTGATCTGGGGTACAATATTTCACGCAGATTTTGGAGGCATGTTTCCATAAAAGTAATGAGATAGTGTGGCATTCTCAAGAAAAACTCAAGATATTCAAGGTAAATGGATGACAGGAAGCTAAATGGGCTAAAAAGAGATAACAATTGAGTGCCATGGGGTTTCTTACGAATAATGAGGAGAAGCTGGATTTCAAACTGAAATCTTTTTGAAAAATAATGAATCATTCACAGAAGTCTCATGGAAATATTGCTGGAAACACTGAGGCGATAAGTAGCACAGTAGATATGGAAAGGTCATGTTTTAGTTGCAGCAAACTAAACAGTCTAAAGTTTGCTTGGAGGATTTTAAATAACCTCTTCATCATTTTTTCCCTGCTATAGCTCTGACTTTTCTTAAATCTTCAGATTGTCCCAGATTCAAATCTTGTTTCATCTCAGATCAAGTTCTTTTTATCTCTCATATTTTAAGCAATCATCTCTCAAAATATAGCTATAGTTAATCATTTCAATATATAATGCAAATGTTTAGGAATTCTGATGTATATGTGTAGTTGTACTATGACTGTACATGCCTATTATTCATATGTGTGTATATATCATGTCTTTCTAGACTTTCCTCACTCAGACCCAGGACTTTGCTTATGTTCAGAGATGTGGACGCAGCAGGAAAGTAATTACTGTAACTTTTCTACTGAACTAATAACTTGCAGCATGTACACCAGTGACTGCGAGGAGAACAGCTGCTTCCTGATGAATATGGATGAGGGGGTAAATTCAAGCAGAGCCGAGGTGTGTGCTATGGTTTGTGTTCATCTGTAGCAATTTCTTGGTATCATTCAAGTACAGGTAAGGAGAATTTGAGTAACAGCATCAGTCCTTGGCTATTCCAGATAAATGGCCTTCAAGGCATTCACGTTTCCCTTCTCCCGCTGAGTGGAGTCATTGGAAAATTCCTATATCACAGGTTCAGAAAGTAAGGATTAACAATTATTAGAGTTGCTGGTTCACATGGTAAGCTGTGGAAGAATATTATTTTGGTATTTCCTGTCCCCTGTAAATTCTTTTTTTTTTCTTTTAATAAGAACCATGAAGGAGAGGGTAATGATTTATTTCCAATTGTGAGGTGTATTTTAAATAACCACTGAGAAAATTAAATGATAGGATTCTCCTCTCCCTTCAAGTTACTGTTCATGGATAAAAAATCATCCCCTGGGCTATAAACTACTTGGTATGATCATGTAACCCTGGAGAAGGAAATGGCAACCCACTCCCAATATTTTTGCCTGGAAAATTCCATAGACAGAGGAGCCTGGCAGGCTACAGTCCATGAGGTCACAAAGAATCAGACATGACTGAGCATGGCTCATGTAAACTACCTTATCTTCACATATTAAAACCCTGTTGTGAGAGTGTGTATGTGTGTCTGTGCATGTGCTCAGTCACGTCTGACTTTGAGATCCCATAGACTGTAGCCCACCAGGCTCCTCTGTCCATGGAATTCTTCAGGCAAGAATACTGAGGTGGATGGTCATACCCTCCTCCAGAGAATCTTCCCAAGCCAGGGATCAAACCCAGGTCTCCACATTTCAGGTAGATTCTTCACCTTCTGAGCCACCAGGGAAGACCTATGCTTTTACCTATCATTGGCCAAATGTTACGTGTGGAGTGATGGGGCTAAATAAGACACTTGAGAAAGGTAAAGAAGGTCTTCAAATTCCACTGAAGGTAAGGATGACAGGAATCAAGGAGCAGTGAAATGAATGTTGAATGGAATTTTGATGACATGAACTTGTTTCTGTTGCACTTGGATTAGCTCCCAGTCATACAAAGTTAACTGATGTTATCTTTGTTTATAGCTGTTCATTAGATGTCTTCCATCACCTACCATCTGGTTGGATCTGAATTCTGCTCTCAACAAGACAGCACGTCAGACAGCAGAGAATGCTACACATATTTCCATTTTGATGTGTGAGTTAATCTGCCTCTTCCTTTTCATCAGTATTAAAGGAATATCTGGTGTGCAAATTTTGTAGGTGTTTCTCAGGCAGTCACTCTCCATATGTGGTCAAAGATGTATGAAGAGAAGGAAAGACATCCTGGAAGCTTTTCTCTGTAACTTTAGACAATTCATTTTTTGGAAAAAAAAAAAAAAAACCTATTCTATATAGAAGTTCCTTGGAACTGGAAGCACTGAGGAAAGACATTCAGAAGCTCTGCTATACTTCCCTGCCCTTACTTCATACAACTGCTTCATGCTTTCCTAGGACTCTAAGGAATGGACACAAGGTACAAGGACAAAGTCAAATCAGGATCAAGGATACTACCTAGTGTGATGAAAAATAAATTGTCTCCTTGAAGTCAAGAAATTCTGCTTTGTTTCTACTACTTTACATTGTTAAAGTAAATAAGATAAATTTATGTACTTTGCTAAAGGGAAATTATGACAGTATGTTAAATGAGTTATAATCCAGATAACTATATGATTTATTGGTCATATGATTAATTTACTGACCACATGATTTTGAGAGTGAAATGAGACACTATTAATAATTATACCAAGATACCAGGCATAAACCGATAGTGTTCTGGGAAAGCTGAGATTAGTCAATGACCTCTTGGGTAAAAATGATAACAGACACACATAACTCTTCTTCTTTTTTGGATTCTGTTCCCATTTAGTTAAATCATAGAGCACTGAGTAGAGATTTTGTGCTATAGAGTAGGTTTTCATTAGTTGTCTATTGGCTCAGATGGTAGAGAATCCACCTGCAATGCAGGAGATATAAGAGACTCAGGTTAGATCCCTGGGTCAGGAAGATCTCCTGGAGAAGGGAATGGCAACCCACTCCAATATTTTTGTCTTGGAAATCCCATGGACAGAGGATCCTGGTGGGCTACAGTCCATGGGGTACAAAACTGTCAGACACCACTGAGAAACTAACACTGCTACATTTATTCATAGTATCAATAGTGTTTATATGTAAATCTTGATATCCAAATATAGTGGAAACCAACACAACATTGTAAAGTAATTATGTGTGTGTATGCTAAGTTGCTTCAGTTGTGTCTGACTTTTTTGTGATCCTATGCACTGTAGTCTTCCAGGTTCCTCTGTTCATGGGGATTGTCCAGGAGAGAATGCTGGAGTGAGTTGCCATGGCCTCCTCCAGATTGCCTACCCAACCCAGGGATTGAACTTGTGCCTCTTATGTCTCCGGCATTAGCAGGCAGGTTCTTTATGACTGAGCCATCTGGGAAGCCCAAAGCAATTATACTTCAATAAAAAGTAATTTTTAAAATTCTAACAACAGGGTCCCTGGTAGCTCAGTGGCAAAGAGTTCACCTGCCAATGCAGGAGACATGAGCTCGATCCCTGATCTGGGAAAATCCCACATGCTATAGAGCAACAAAGCCCATGAGTCACAACTATTGAGCCTGTGTTCTGGAACCTTGGAACCACAGCTAATGAGCCCATTGACCCCAACTACTGAAGCCCATGGGCCCTAGTGCTCGAGTTCCACAACACGAAAAAAGTCACCACAACAAGAAGCCTGCTCACCTCAACTAGAGAGTAGCCTCCACTCCCTGCAACTAGAGAAGAGCCTTTGGCAGCAGTGAAAACCCAGAATTGCCTAAAATAAATAAATAAATAAAAATTTTTAAAAATTCTGCAGAGGTAGTTTTGGGCTCAAGACAGTTAAAGGCACTAGAGAATTCTTACAACAGCATAAAGACTCACCAGAGCCATTGTCACTTTCTTCTCTCGTAACTAAAATGATTTAACAAGAAAAAGATAATGTTTTGGAAGTAATGATTTATATTTATGAGGTAATTGTTTTGCAGATAAAGCACAGTACTCATTTTTATTTATCTTTGTGTCCCAGGTATGGTGCCTCCATAAGCATTTCAAGTGCTGAAACAGTGAAGTATGCAGTATTCAATGGAAACTGGGAAATCTAGTGACTCTAGCAGTTACTGTACCTGTGAAAGCAAAGTAGATGTACCAAATTCTCAATCTTATGTCAATCCAAATAATTGTAATAATTCAGGATATAGAAGTGATTATCTAAGCTGAAAATATGTAAAAAAGTTTCCCAATCAAATGGGGTAAATCTGATTGGTTTGTTGCCTTTAAACATTTTTGTCAAAACATTAAAAACTCACTTTCAGTTGATTATCATTAGATAGGAAAAATTTGTACAAAAGTAAAATCAGCATAATTTAGTTCAATTTTACTTTGAGATATTAAAGCATTGAGAATTAAAGTAGTTTGTTTTGTTTATCAAAAGTGGTGTAAACAGGGCTACAACTTCTTGGAATACATCTTATTATGCAGATGGAACGTCTTTTCTATGCTTAGGCAGATTGTTACATTCCTTTCTAAGTTGGCATAAGCTCTTATTGTTTTATACTTTCTGTACTCAAAGATGAAATATTTCCAGCAGTTCCTTTAATTGTGAACTCCCCCCCTTTTTTTTCGCTGACATCACTTCCTTTAGAGAGCATCATTTTCTTCATTACAACTACTTTATTTATGGTGATAAACTTTCTTCAGTAAGTTTCTCTGACTGCATACTGAGACTCTCTAAAATGATGGTAGAGTCAATATTCCCACAGTGAGTGATTTCTTTCATAACTGTATTTAGATTGTTATTTGCTCAATGTGATAAAAAGTTCCTATCCTGCTATAAACATCTTACTCACTCGTCTTGCCAGGAGGTTTGAATATATTCATTTTCAGTTAGATGCTTTATGTTAGATTCCTAAAACGTGGCTAAAGAAATTATGATTGCATTATCAATAGTCTATCCAAATGTCCCTCAACGATAAAAGATCTTAAGAGAAGATAATGTTTTGGAAGTAATGATTTATATTTATGAGGTAATTGTTTTGCAGATAAAGCACAGTACTCATTTTATTTATCTTTGTGTCCCAGGTATGGTGCCTCCATAAGCATTTCAAGTGCTGAAACAGTGAAGTATGCAGTATTCAATGGAAACTGGGAAATCTAGTGACTCTAGCAGTTACTGTACCTGTGAAAGCAAAGTAGATGTACCAAATTCTCAATCTTATGTCAATCCAAATAATTGTAATAATTCAGGATATAGAAGTGATTATCTAAGCTGAAAATATGTAAAAAAGTTTCCCAATCAAATGGGGTAAATCTGATTGGTTTGTTGCCTTTAAACATTTTTGTCAAAACATTAAAAACTCACTTTCAGTTGATTATCATTAGATAGGAAAAATTTGTACAAAAGTAAAATCAGCATAATTTAGTTCAATTTTACTTTGAGATATTAAAGCATTGAGAATTAAAGTAGTTTGTTTTGTTTATCAAAAGTGGTGTAAACAGGGCTACAACTTCTTGGAATACATCTTATTATGCAGATGGAACGTCTTTTCTATGCTTAGGCAGATTGTTACATTCCTTTCTAAGTTGGCATAAGCTCTTATTGTTTTATACTTTCTGTACTCAAAGATGAAATATTTCCAGCAGTTCCTTTAATTGTGAACTCCCCCCCTTTTTTTTCGCTGACATCACTTCCTTTAGAGAGCATCATTTTCTTCATTACAACTACTTTATTTATGGTGATAAACTTTCTTCAGTAAGTTTCTCTGACTGCATACTGAGACTCTCTAAAATGATGGTAGAGTCAATATTCCCACAGTGAGTGATTTCTTTCATAACTGTATTTAGATTGTTATTTGCTCAATGTGATAAAAAGTTCCTATCCTGCTATAAACATCTTACTCACTCGTCTTGCCAGGAGGTTTGAATATATTCATTTTCAGTTAGATGCTTTATGTTAGATTCCTAAAACGTGGCTAAAGAAATTATGATTGCATTATCAATAGTCTATCCAAATGTCCCTCAACGATAAAAGATCTTAAGAGATGAGATGACTCCTTGACCCCTTGATGGGATTAATGATGTTGTGTTTAATAATAAACAGCAAATTTTCACTCAAACTAAAACAATTATCATGACCTAGAGCATTATCCAAGTCTAAGAGTAGAAGTGCTTCAAAAACTAAATTTGCTGACAGTATCTCTACAACATGAAGATGAGGAGAAAAAGGAATGCTTCCATTACTATCTATATGAGAATTAAATAAGAGATTCTCAGTGATCAGCCCCAGAGAACTTTAAAAAAAAAAAAAAAGTGACAAGATTGACCATAATGAGTATCTGTTATTTACATATAGCAGCAAAGTTTGTAGTTTATATGGTTATTCAGAGTTAATACACTGTGGTAAATGAAGACTAAATCCTGCAGTTGGGGAAGGCTGATGTTTATATGAACCACAATCTCTGAAATTTGCCCTTACGAGAATCATGTAAAATAATTTCTATTATTTTTAAAAGTTCAAATAATAAATGAAAAGTAACCTCTAAGGTGTGCTTCATTTTATGATAATGCTATTTTCTCCAGATGATTACATATTTTTATCCACAGGAAATCTATGAAGGGTTCTCAAGACAATAAAACTGATACTGAAGGAATATGGGATCTAGCACTAATCCTCTCTTTTATGTTAAAATTTCCTTAGTCATTTTATTAAAGCTAAGAAATAATCAGGTCAAAACTGAGGAGAAAACAGGAAGTTCGAGAACTAATTTAGTCACTATGCCTATTTTTCTGAGAAGATGCTTGCAATTTCCCACAAATTTGAGCTTTTATTTAGACAGATCATGGGCCCCAGAGAAGTAGAAGTTAGAATAAAATAATCTCCATACTATGAACTAGAAACTCAAATAATTCTGCCTTCACTGTAAATGTTAGTCACTCATTTGTGTTGGACTGTAGTCTACCAGCTCCTTTGTTCATAAGATTCTCCATTAAGAATGCCGGAGTAAACCTAGGAATCGAACCTGAGTTTCACACATTGTAGGCAGATTCTTTGCTATCTGAGTCACCAGGGAAGCTACCTTCACTGTAAGGTTGAACCAAAAGGAAACAAGCCCTTCGACAGTCTTGCACCTCAGGTTGTGATCACCTGTGCTTTCAGGAAATTTCAGATTTTATTCACAGATTAGGGGGTGAAAATTGGTGAAGTCTTGAATCCTGAGAGAAGTAACATATAACTCTTTTCTGGAGAAGGGTAACTTGATCGCAGAATACAGAGACCACAGTCATAGTGATGTATTCAGGCTCAAGAAAGAAACCCACAGACAGGATCCAAAGAGAAAATAAGTACAAACATTAAAACAGAGATTTTGATGAAACAAGCTAAACACTGTTGTCTCTTGAATTCCATCTAGTCCTCACTTACTCCTTAATTAAATTATTTTAATTACATTTCTTACTCATTTAGGTTCTGAGTTTTCATTTGACTCCTGAATTATTTCTATGCTGTAAAATTCTTCACACTTTTCTCTCTACTTGAACACACTAGTCATTTTTATTTTAAATTTCCTAGCTGATATCATCAGTATCTGAAACAACTATAGGCCAGTTTTTACTACTTGGCTTGTCAATTAATGTTTTCTTATTTAGTCTGCTTGTTTTTCTTTAGAATGCTTCACAATTTTTCATTCCATCCCAGTCAAAAATAGTAAATATTATGAATGATATCTTTCTACAAAGAGAAGGGGTTTTTATTGTTGTTTATATGTTTGTTTCAGGGGGGGTATATAGAATATAAGCAGTATATTGAAGTCCCTTGAGTTTGTCTTTTCAGTTGCTTTTACAAATTCTGTCTAATTTTATTAAAGCTAAGAAATAATCAGGTCAAAACTGAGGAGAAAACAGGAAGTTCGAGAACTAATTTAGTCACTATGCCTATTTTTCTGAGAAGATGCTTGCAATTTCCCACAAATTTGAGCTTTTATTTAGACAGATCATGGGCCCCAGAGAAGTAGAAGTTAGAATAAAATAATCTCCATACTATGAACTAGAAACTCAAATAATTCTGCCTTCACTGTAAATGTTAGTCACTCATTTGTGTTGGACTGTAGTCTACCAGCTCCTTTGTTCATAAGATTCTCCATTAAGAATGCCGGAGTAAACCTAGGAATCGAACCTGAGTTTCACACATTGTAGGCAGATTCTTTGCTATCTGAGTCACCAGGAAGCTACCTTCATCTGTAAGGTTGAACCAAAAGGAAACAAGCCCTTCGACAGTCTTGCACCTCAGGTTGTGATCACCTGTGCTTTCAGGAAATTTCAGATTTTATTCACAGATTAGGGGGTGAAAATTGGTGAAGTCTTGAATCCTGAGAGAAGTAACATATAACTCTTTTCTGGAGAAGGGTAACTTGATCGCAGAATACAGAGACCACAGTCATAGTGATGTATTCAGGCTCAAGAAAGAAACCCACAGACAGGATCCAAAGAGAAAATAAGTACAAACATTAAAACAGAGATTTTGATGAAACAAGCTAAACACTGTTGTCTCTTGAATTCCATCTAGTCCTCACTTACTCCTTAATTAAATTATTTTAATTACATTTCTTACTCATTTAGGTTCTGAGTTTTCATTTGACTCCTGAATTATTTCTATGCTGTAAAATTCTTCACACTTTTCTCTCTACTTGAACACACTAGTCATTTTTATTTTAAATTTCCTAGCTGATATCATCAGTATCTGAAACAACTATAGGCCAGTTTTTACTACTTGGCTTGTCAATTAATGTTTTCTTATTTAGTCTGCTTGTTTTTCTTTAGAATGCTTCACAATTTTTCATTCCATCCCAGTCAAAAATAGTAAATATTATGAATGATATCTTTCTACAAAGAGAAGAGGCTTTTATTGTTGTTTATATGTTTGTTTCAGGGGGGGTATATAGAATATAAGCAGTATATTGAAGTCCCTTGAGTTTGTCTTTTCAGTTGCTTTTACAAATTCTGTCTAATTTTGCCGATAATGTTTTTGTAGGAGATTTCGTGTAATAAAACCCCAAGTTTTGTGCTTAGAGCATGGAAATCTCCTTATTGCTCACTGCCCAACACCTACTGAGCATAGGCATATCTAATAGCTGATGGTCAAACAATGCATCCACAGCAGGGCATTTACTAAAGGACAATACCACAGATGCAGGAGTCAGAGTAGTTGCTTAGCTCTCCTCTCTTTCACAATATGGGGTTATGCACAGTTATCTGGCTTGTCTGGAGGTCAGATTTCAGCAAAAGATTCTGATGCTGCAAGTAGGTGTTTCAGGTGTGTGACTAGGAAACTATCACTTCCCTGCTAGTGCGGTCAAGGGCTGAGTTCTAGGCATTCTGGTCACAGCATTATAGCCTGGGAAAGTCTTGCTTCTCCCCCACTTTGCCACCTCAGCCACAGAAACCACCTGTCCCCGTTCTCATGTGGGTGACTGCAGGATGTGTCAAAAGCTGTCACCTTAACTGTGATGCCCGTGATCCAAACGGTTGTCTTAAGCATTCAACCGCAGCCAGTTACATTGGAGGCTTACAGGGATGACCCTGAAGCATCTGTCAGTTCATTCAAGTCTTGACTGCAAACTGTGATGGAGGCTTATCCCACTGCAATTGAGCAAACACATCAATCAGCAAGGGCTGCACGCGAACAGACAGCCACTGGAAGATGTGGTTGCAGGCAGAGTGCAGAAAACTGAGAAGTAGATCACTCCCGCTTTTACAACCAAGTACAGCTGGATAATCTGCAAGTCCATAATTCTGCTTAAACCTCTCAAAGGTCTGAGGTCACAGGGCAGTCAACCAAGCTGAAATCTAGAAATGACAGGTGACTCCAAAGAGAAATAGGGCATGTCATCTTGCTTACCTGGGGAAGATACCTGATTCATAGAAGCTGTTATAAAGAATTCAGTCAAAATGTTTAACAAGTAGCTTGCGGTTTTGCTAGAGAGCAGACACTCTGAGATGTGTTGACACAAAGGTCCTTGAAGGCACTTTGCAGACCACACTGGATGCTGTATGTTTGGGAGCAGGTCACAACCTGTAGGTAACTTTCCTTTATGTTTCAGACCTGTGGCAATGCAGAACAGGCATTGTTTAAAAGACACAAAGCTTGAAATTTCTCCCCTGTGGGAACAAGAGCCTTATGCGAATGAAGCAAAACAGCAAGCTGTTCTCAGGCTCAAGAGAAGCTCTTCCCAGCTGGAAATGAAAAAGAAATGTCACTATACTCCAGGAGGACAGAGAAAGGAACAGCCTGAGGCTGTGTATACTGGCTTCTAGGCATCCTCTGCTAAAGGAAGCTCTAGGTATTCACAGGGGTGACTTCCTTGACAGGACCCCTGTTTCAATTCTCTTGTTCCTTCAGTGTTTCTCTCCCCTTCCAAGTAAACTACCTGCACTAGACTCCTCTAAGTCTGCTTGCACCTCATTCCTCTCCAAGCACCTCATTCCTCTTTTTCTACTTCAGTTTTCTCTAGCTTCTTTCCACCTTTAAAGGGACAGCAATGTGTCTTTTCCTTGTTGCATGCTCCTTTCCTGGTCTCAGTCCCTGGGCTGCATCATGACCTAAAAGTTCACAAAGAAGGGTTTAAGCAGAGAATTGAGAAAGACCCCCAACCAAGCCTTGGAGCATCTAACAATTTAAAAGATTAAAAAAAAAAATCTTGTGACCTAGGCAAAGTTGTCAAGTCAGATACAAGACACGCAGTTAACTTGTAAATTTAGATTTAAAAATAGTATATTTTTTTCATGTAAGTATGCCTCATGCAATGTTTCTATTTGTTTTATTTGCAGTATGTGTTGGCAGAGTGCAGAAAACTGAGAAGTAGATCACTCCCGCTTTTACAACCAAGTACAGCTGGATAATCTGCAAGTCCATAATTCTGCTTAAACCTCTCAAAGGTCTGAGGTCACAGGGCAGTCAACCAAGCTGAAATCTAGAAATGACAGGTGACTCCAAAGAGAAATAGGGCATGTCATCTTGCTTACCTGGGGAAGATACCTGATTCATAGAAGCTGTTATAAAGAATTCAGTCAAAATGTTTAACAAGTAGCTTGCGGTTTTGCTAGAGAGCAGACACTCTGAGATGTGTTGACACAAAGGTCCTTGAAGGCACTTTGCAGACCACACTGGATGCTGTATGTTTGGGAGCAGGTCACAACCTGTAGGTAACTTTCCTTTATGTTTCAGACCTGTGGCAATGCAGAACAGGCATTGTTTAAAAGACACAAAGCTTGAAATTTCTCCCCTGTGGGAACAAGAGCCTTATGCGAATGAAGCAAAACAGCAAGCTGTTCTCAGGCTCAAGAGAAGCTCTTCCCAGCTGGAAATGAAAAAGAAATGTCACTATACTCCAGGAGGACAGAGAAAGGAACAGCCTGAGGCTGTGTATACTGGCTTCTAGGCATCCTCTGCTAAAGGAAGCTCTAGGTATTCACAGGGGTGACTTCCTTGACAGGACCCCTGTTTCAATTCTCTTGTTCCTTCAGTGTTTCTCTCCCCTTCCAAGTAAACTACCTGCACTAGACTCCTCTAAGTCTGCTTGCACCTCATTCCTCTCCAAGCACCTCATTCCTCTTTTTCTACTTCAGTTTTCTCTAGCTTCTTTCCACCTTTAAAGGGACAGCAATGTGTCTTTTCCTTGTTGCATGCTCCTTTCCTGGTCTCAGTCCCTGGGCTGCATCATGACCTAAAAGTTCACAAAGAAGGGTTTAAGCAGAGAATTGAGAAAGACCCCCAACCAAGCCTTGGAGCATCTAACAATTTAAAAGATTAAAAAAAAAAATCTTGTGACCTAGGCAAAGTTGTCAAGTCAGATACAAGACACGCAGTTAACTTGTAAATTTAGATTTAAAAATAGTATATTTTTTTCATGTAAGTATGCCTCATGCAATGTTTCTATTTGTTTTATTTGCAGTATGTGTTGTTGACCTGTTATTCAAATTTGACTGGGAATTCTAGGTATTTAATTTGCTAAGTCTGGTCAGCCTATACCTAATTTTGTTGGAATAGGTTGGCTAGAAAAACAGAGACAAATTAGTATAGACAGAAGAAATTATTTTAAAGTGAAGGAAACTGTCTCCCGACCATCCACCCTAATGTGTCCTCTTCCCACTCCTCCACACAAGTATCTGTCGTTGTATCCATTTGTAATATTCATTACAAACTTCATGTTTTTAGCTTTTCTTCCTCATGTATGAAAATAGTCTTTCTGAAGTAACTCGTTTCAAATATGTGTAGCATTCATTATAAATCCCATATTTTTGTAGCACATACCAGATATTTGGGTGTCCAGTGAATATTTTACAAATGACTAAGAAGCATCAGGAAATATACAGTATGCTTTTTTTTCTTATAAAATGGCCATTGCTGCTTTGGTCTCAGGCCTTTCCAAGTCACAGAAAGCTTTCTGGATGAAGCATGAGCAGACTACTGTAGTTAGTAGTAGAGCAGGTTGCTGCAGTCAGTTTGCTACTAGAAGAAACTTCATAGCACTTGTCTGATTTTTGGACTGGGTTATTTCACTTAGCATAATGTTCTCAAGCTCCATGCATGTTGCAGCATGTGTCAGATATTCTTTCCTTTTAAAAAAAATTTAAAATTTTATTTATTTGTTAATTTTTGGCTATTCTGGGTTTTCACTGCTGCCACAGGCTCTTTTCTAGTTGCAGGGAGTGGGGGCCACTCTCTAGTTGAGCAGGCTTCTTGTTGCGGTGACTTCTGTTGTGGAACTTGGGTTCTAGGGCACATGGGCTTCAGTAGTTGGGGCACATGGGCTCCATAGCTGTGGCTCTGAGGCTCTAGAACACAGTCTCCATAGTTGTGGCTCATGGGCTTAGTTGCTGCACAGCATATGGGATCTTCCCACATCAGGGATCGAACTCGTGTCTCCTGAATTGGCAGGCGAACTCTTTACCACTGAGCTACCAGAGAAGTCCATATTCTTTCCTTTTTAAGGTTGAATAATATTCCATCATATGTACAGACACTTTGTTTATCCACTCATCTATTGATGGCTGCTTGGATTACTTCACTTCTTGGCTATTGTAAATAGTGCTCTTTGAATGTAGGTCTATTAATAACTTTTTAAAACCATGTTCTCAGCTATTTGAGGGTATATCTCTAGAAGGAGAACTGCTGGACCATATAATAATTCAACATTTAGTTTTCTAAGGGGACGCTATGGTGTTTTCCATGGCAGGTGCACCATTTTACATTCCTACCAACAGTGCATAAGCATCCTACTTTCTCCACATGCCCTTAGACCTTTCTCTATTTTGAAAACAGTCATCTCAATGGCTATTCTAATGGTATCTTTATCTCACTGTGATTTTGATTTGTATTTCAGTAATGATTACCAGTGTTGAGGACATGATTGTCGATCACATATCTCCGTGTACCTGATGACCACTTGTATGCTTTCTTTGTAGAAATGTCTATTGAAGTCCTTTGCTCATTTAAAGTATTTTTAAGGTTGAAATGTGAGGGTTTTTTTATACTGCTAAATTTTAATTACTTATCTAATATATGACTTGAAAATATTTTCTTCCATTCTGTAGGCTTCCTTTCCACTTTTTTACCTATGTTATTTGGTGCACAGAAAATGTTAACTTTGATGTAGTGCAACTTGACTATTTTTACTTTAGTTGTCTGCAATTTGGGTGGCATATTCAAGAAATCATTGCCAAATCCAATGTCATGAAACATTCCCATAAGTGTTTTAAAGTTTTAGCTCTTACGTTGAGGTCTTTGATCTGTTTTAAATTAATTTTTGTGTATTATGTAAGATACAGGTTCAGCTTCATTATTTGGCATACCTTTCCCAGTCCCTTTAGTTGAAAAGTGAGATTATAAAGATATCTTTGGTAACAAATCAACTCAGATTGCTGAATACTCAGCATAGTGCATACATGATAGTAAAGAGTCTTTAACTTGCCCTATCAGATTGAGTAGACAAAAATAAGTCTGGATAAGATAGCTAGGCCTCAGAAATATTTAAGTTTCAGTTCCAGACAGTAGCAATAAAGCAGATATTGAAATAATACAAGTCACACATTTTCTGGCTTCCCAGTGCATGTAAAAGTTATGTTTGCACTATACTGTACTATATGAATTTTACAATAACATTATATCTAAAAATGTGCATATCAATAAAACACACTATATTGTTGAAAATGTTAATAATCATCTGACAATGCAAGTTGTCACAAATCTTTAATCCTTAAAAAATGCAATACTATGAAATGTAATAAAATGGTATATGCTTCTGTGTGTATGTATGCATAATACTCTATAATATATATTATATATATACATATACACATAAAAATGTATATATATGGGAGGTCCATCTTTCCTATCTCCCTTAAACCTAAAGTGAAAGTGAAAGTGAAGTCATTCAATCATGTCTGATTCTTTGCAACCCATGGACAAGCCATGATGAATTCTCCAGGCAAGAATAGTGGAGTGGGCAGCCTTTCTCCAGGGGATTTTCCCAACCCAGGGATCAAACTAAGGCTCCTGCATTGCAGGAGGATTCTTTATCATCTGAGTCACCAGGGAAGCCTAAAAACCCTGGAGTGGGTAGCCTATACCTTCTCCAGAGGATCTTCCTGGCCCAGAGATCAAACTGGGGTCTCCTGCATTGCATGCAGATTCTTTACCTGCTGATCTGCAAGGGAATCTCTACTTAAACTTAATCACCCTTCAAAGTTCTCACCTCCTAATTCCATCATGTTGAGCATTAGGATTTAACATGAACTTTGGGGAATAACTCATTTGTCAGTGTCTTTAACATTGACTATTTTACTTTGTTGTTTTATAAATTGTCAAGATGAAACATTCCATAAGTGTTTTAAAGTTTTAGCTCTTACGTTGAGGTCTTCGATCTGTTTTAAATTAATTTATGTGTATTATGTAAGATACAGGTTCAGCTTCATTATTTGGCACACCTTTCCCAGTCCCTTTAGTTGAAAAGTGAGATTATAAAGATATCTTTGGTAACAAATCAACTCAGATTGCTGAATACTCAGCATAGTGCATACATGATAGTAAAGAGTCTTTAACTTGCCCTATCAGATTGAGTAGACAAAAATAAGTCTGGATAAGATAGCTAGGCCTCAGAAATATTTAAGTTTCAGTTCCAGACAGTAGCAATAAAGCAGATATTGAAATAATACAAGTCACACATTTTCTGGCTTCCCAGTGCATGTAAAAGTTATGTTTGCACTATACTGTACTATATGAATTTTACAATAACATTATATCTAAAAATGTGCATATCAATAAAACACACTATATTGTTGAAAATGTTAATAATCATCTGACAATGCAAGTTGTCACAAATCTTTAATCCTTAAAAAATGCAATACTATGAAATGTAATAAAATGGTATATGCTTCTGTGTGTATGTATGCATAATACTCTATAATATATATTATATATATACATATACACATAAAAATGTATATATATGGGAGGTCCATCTTTCCTATCTCCCTTAAACCTAAAGTGAAAGTGAAAGTGAAGTCATTCAATCATGTCTGATTCTTTGCAACCCATGGACAAGCCATGATGAATTCTCCAGGCAAGAATAGTGGAGTGGGCAGCCTTTCTCCAGGGGATTTTCCCAACCCAGGGATCAAACTAAGGCTCCTGCATTGCAGGAGGATTCTTTATCATCTGAGTCACCAGGGAAGCCTAAAAACCCTGGAGTGGGTAGCCTATACCTTCTCCAGAGGATCTTCCTGGCCCAGAGATCAAACTGGGGTCTCCTGCATTGCATGCAGATTCTTTACCTGCTGATCTGCAAGGGAATCTCTACTTAAACTTAATCACCCTTCAAAGTTCTCACCTCCTAATTCCATCATGTTGAGCATTAGGATTTCAACACATGAATTCATGAATTTGGGAGACACATAAACATTGAGTCCATAACATATATGTAGAGTAAGGCATATATGTATATACAGTATGTTTACATGTGTATATATTTTTATGTTTTAGCTACACTTGCAAGAGAATTTCTGATTCTGTATTGTTTAGTATGGTTTTGATATATACAAATTTTACCTGCTATGGTTTAATTCAATAACATGACCCTCTTACTAAATGTTTCAAACTTGACTTTTACAGAATACTTACATATATCTACAGTGCATGTAGTGTAAGTGATTGTGTAACTGCAAACTTTACTACTAGTTTTTCAGCCTCCAAATAATGACAAATATAAAAGGGGATCCTGTAGGGGTGCTGTGTGATGGTCTGGAGGGGTGGGATGAGGGAAATATACATATGACTAATCTGAGAACATACATATCTGTAAATAACAAAACTCTGTAAAAGTTAAAAGTAAAATAAAAGCTTAAAAAAAATCGCAACATATATAACAGATGCACATCATGATCAGTGACCAATGACTATGGTGCATCTGTCCTAAGTTAGCACATACACAGTTAGTGTAATATGTGTTACCTCTTTGTCTGCCATTGATAAATTCATATGACATTTTACAAAAACATATTATTAAAAGACAAAATTGACCAACAGTGATTAAAATATAGTAAGGAAAACAGCAATCATGCTGAAAGTGAAAATCAAACTAAAGGTAAATGGAGTTATAAAAGAGAGGGTGGATATAAAAGATCATTATAAAAGTTATAAAAGATCATGGGAGATGTTTATACTTTCACTTTGGGGGAGGACTGTAGATATGCAGCCAGAGAAACTTAATGAAAGTAAACGTCAACAAAAATAAAGAAAGTGACTGTGATGAAAATAATAAAGGTGTCCCAAGGGTGTCACATCCCCCCCAAAATATTTACATTAAAGACATTGTCTGAGATATTTCCAAAAAATTCCAAATGCCCAAAATCAAATGTTGAAAGCTCATTCAAAGAACGAGAGTTTGAAACAACATAGAAAAGATGTTTCCTCGCTGCTGTAAGTTATATAACAAGAACAAAGTACTCCTGAAAGTTTGTTTTTATTTTTAATTTTCTTAAATAAAATGAGCACTTGAATTCTTAATGTTTTGAGTTATAGTGTTCTAAACATATACTTCGTTGTTAATTTTTATTCTCTATATGTTTTGAGGGAGAATAAGAGATATCAGTGTTTCAATAAAATGTTTAAAGTAAGGAGCAATCATAATTGATCCCCTTTGATTATTAAAATTGGCATGGCTAAATCTTGGTAGCGGTATTTTACCTTTTTCGTTGGGTGACAATTAGCTGTGAACTGATCTTACAAAGTGCATGTAGTGTAAGTGATTGTGTAACTGCAAACTTTACTACTAGTTTTTCAGCCTCCAAATAATGACAAATATAAAAGGGGATCCTGTAGGGGTGCTGTGTGATGGTCTGGAGGGGTGGGATGAGGGAAATATACATATGACTAATCTGAGAACATACATATCTGTAAATAACAAAACTCTGTAAAAGTTAAAAGTAAAATAAAAGCTTAAAAAAAATCGCAACATATATAACAGATGCACATCATGATCAGTGACCAATGACTATGGTGCATCTGTCCTAAGTTAGCACATACACAGTTAGTGTAATATGTGTTACCTCTTTGTCTGCCATTGATAAATTCATATGACATTTTACAAAAACATATTATTAAAAGACAAAATTGACCAACAGTGATTAAAATATAGTAAGGAAAACAGCAATCATGCTGAAAGTGAAAATCAAACTAAAGGTAAATGGAGTTATAAAAGAGAGGGTGGATATAAAAGATCATTATAAAAGTTATAAAAGATCATGGGAGATGTTTATACTTTCACTTTGGGGGAGGACTGTAGATATGCAGCCAGAGAAACTTAATGAAAGTAAACGTCAACAAAAATAAAGAAAGTGACTGTGATGAAAATAATAAAGGTGTCCCAAGGGTGTCACATCCCCCCCAAAATATTTACATTAAAGACATTGTCTGAGATATTTCCAAAAAATTCCAAATGCCCAAAATCAAATGTTGAAAGCTCATTCAAAGAACGAGAGTTTGAAACAACATAGAAAAGATGTTTCCTCGCTGCTGTAAGTTATATAACAAGAACAAAGTACTCCTGAAAGTTTGTTTTTATTTTTAATTTTCTTAAATAAAATGAGCACTTGAATTCTTAATGTTTTGAGTTATAGTGTTCTAAACATATACTTCGTTGTTAATTTTTATTCTCTATATGTTTTTGAGGGAGAATAAGAGATATCAGTGTTTCAATAAAAATGTTTAAAGTAAGGAGCAATCATAATTGATCCCCTTTGATTATTAAAATTGGCATGGCTAAATCTTGGTAGCGGTGTCATTGTTTCATCCTGTTTTGCTGTACAAATGGAGGACTGCCTGTATGTGTCACAAATTTTCATTCAAATACTATGGAAACAGGTAAAAACAAAGGCTTTGCTTCCCCCAATTTCCTTAACAGTCAACAGGAAGAAAGTTGAGGAAGAAGAATATGGAATATGAGCAGAGCCACCTTACGGTGCTGGAGAGTATACACGGTTTACAGACCAACACCTCATGAGTTGTAAAATTGTCTTGGTTCAGTCAACTCACTTGCTCATTCATGTCCAACTTTTTGAGACCCCATCAACTGTGGCACACCATCGCCCAGAGCGTGCTCAAAATCATCTTCATCGACTCAGTGATGCAATCCAACCATCTCATCCCCTGGCCTCAATTTCTCTTTTTGCTTTCTACTTTCCTCAGCATCAGGGTCTTTTCCAACGAGTCAGCTCTTTGCATCAGGTGGCCAAAGTATTGGAGTTGCAGTTTCAGCATCAGTCCTTTCAATGAATATTCAAGGTTGATTTCCTTTAGGACTGACTGGTTTGAACTCTTTGCAGTTCAAGGGACTCTCAAGAGTCTTCTCCAAAGCCATAGTTCAAAGGCATCAATTCTTTGGCACTAAGTCTTCTTTATGGTCAAAACTCTCACATTCACACATGACTACCGGGACAACCATAGCTGTGACTATACTATATTTTGTAGGCAAATTTGGGATTTGTCTCAGACTTGAGATTTTAGGGCGACTACATAAAGAAGCCACAACTGGAGCATAGTGACCTCTCCTTGCTCTGCTTTGAGTAGTTAGATGGCTAGAGGTCAGGAGCCAATCAAATTTGGCGTTCTCAGAGTCGTCGCTGCTCGCCAGCCAATCCCGGGCTGCTGATCTACCACCCCTGCCGCTAGGGTACCGGTAGGTAATTGCCTGGTAGCCGTTATTACCCAGGTTCATAAAAACGTAAAAGAGGACAGGTGATATGTGGCGGCCAAGGGAGCATCTGCCTGAATCTCAGTCCTGAGACTGGAGAATGCTGGATTGCTGCACTGTTACCATTCCAGTCTTGCTTCCCTGCTGCTCGCCAGAGAAAACGGGTGCCTTGCTTTTCTACAGTGTGCATCAGATATAATTAGTAGTTCATCGCCAGGATTATTCTAGCAGCTGTGTCTAGGCACCTTCTCCATGAACATCTTGGAGTCAGTGAGTGTAAGGAATGAAAGTAGGAATGCTGAGGAGCACAGTATCCAAAGGCGAGGTAAGAGTGACATCAAGCCTGTCCTCGGACGCAGCAACTGAGCATCCTTTCTTGATTCTACCTTGCGCCCTCAGAATTTGGTTTATATCGTACGTAATCTGACTCTTAAGTAAAAACAGTCTGGCTTCATGAAACAAAGACTTCAGAAAAATTATGGGTCCACTCCTAACTACCAGATTCTGCCCCCCTCCACCCATCCTTTGGAAAAGGCAGTATTTCATTAAAAAGTACCAGGAGGAAATTTAGTTTTCTCTTCTGGAAGTCAGGCAGAGAACTGAGTAACGTAATTCTCTGAAATGGCACCCAAAAATGGAGCCACTTTTGAAACTATTGCTGCTGAAAATTAGATCTTTGGGTTTTTCCTTGTTTTCCTAGCATGTTAATTACTGGGTTGTGAACAGTAGCATGTAGAGAAGACAGAGGGGAAACAAATTCCTTAAGTCTTTTGTTTATTTGTTAGTTGTTCATTTTTTTTTACAAGATAAATGACATGTTTTCCACAGATTCTATAATAAAGAAAATCCTGCTCATGTCAAGTGTGATATGTGGAGGTATCACCTTTCTTCTTTGGGCTCTGTTAGGATTTCCTCCAAAACGTGAGTGAATGATTTTTGCTAAGATATATATATTGATTGTATTATTATTGATTCAGTCATACCAGTGACTAGCTTTTTCTTCTCCTGGTGCCCTGAACCAGACTTAAAACTTTTAATCACTGCTGATCATTTCCAAATATGCATCTCCAGTCTGGTTCTTCTCACTGAATTCCAAAATTTCAAGTCCACCTACTTGGTTCTTTAAATAAACATCTCAAAACTAACGTATTGTAAGCTGAAACTTTAAATTTCTATCTTCTTATAGCCCCTTCTATCTGTGGTCTTCAGCTCAGAAAATAGTAACTTTATCTTTCCAGTTTTCAAGGCAAAAACCTTATAGTCATGTTTTGCCTCCCTTCACACTCTCAAGCCCCAAATATAATCAGCAAATTCTGCCTGACCTTTCAAAATATGACCAGACTCTGAGTACTTTTCATCATTTCTTTCCACCTTGATCATTCCCAGTCCACATCTTCCATCTTCTAGATGTTCTTCCCTCTTCCCTTTACCTTCTAGTACAATGTGCCCAGTGAAAATATAATGTCAGTCACAAATGTCACTTAAATTTTAAAAGCCACATTGAAATGACAACAGTTTTTAGTGGTATTTTTATGTAACTTAGTGTAATCACTGTATTGTCATTTCACCATGTAACAGTGTAAACATTATTGAAATCGTTACATTATTTTTTGCTCTAAGCATTTGGTATCCAATGTGTATTTTTATTTATAAGACATCTAGATTTACACTAGCAATATTTCAGGTGCTCAGTAGTCATACATAGCTATGACTACCATTTCATGCACTACAGTTCTAGAATATATATATATATATATATATATATATATATATATATATGCCACTTCTTTCGGTCTTTCATTTATTTCTGTCTTTGTTCTTTGGCCTGTGTGGGCCTCCCATCACAGTGGCCTCTCTCTCTGCAGAGCACTGGCTCTGGGCACATGCGCTCCAGAGTGCTGTGTCCATAGTTGGACACATTGGTCCAGACGCTCCGTGGCACATGGGATCTTCCCAGGCCAAGGATCAAACCAGCGCCCTTTGCACTGCAAGACAGTGTCCTTACCCACTGGACCACCAGGGAAGCCCTAGGGTATATTTTTAACACATTTTTAAAACAAATCAGATCTGTATAAAATGCTGCAAAGATCTTTTATTCAATTGGCCATAAGACTCTGTTAGACCCAGTCACTGAATTACCTTTGTGATTTCATCTACTACTATTTGGCCCTTCATCCATTCTTCTACCATCCTCCAACCATCTTTACTATTTTGTGAACAGGCAGGTACATTTACCTTTGTCTTTTGTCCTAGGTCTTTTTGTTTGGGAAGCTTTCCCCCTATATGTGCATATGTTTCACTACCTACCTCCTTCAAGTATTTGATAAATATCAGCTTCTCAAGGAACACTATCCTGACTATTGCATTAAAATTGCAGCTCTTTCCACCAACAACCCCAATCCCCTTCACTTTGATGTATTTTATGATAAAACTAGTGTAGTTTACTAGATATGTAAGTCCAATTAAGAAGACAGATTTTTGTATCTTATTTATAAGATTGTGTTTCTAAAGCTGCAAAAGTGTCTGGCACACTTCCAGATGGTTGAAGCTCAAATGGTAATTGTCAAATGAATGAATGAGCAAATCAGTGAGTGAATGAGAAAACTTGGCTTTCTGGTGACTCAACTGCTGAACCAAATACTTGATTTTTGAACAAGATGTTTATTTGAACTCGACATTTTAAAATCATTTTGAAATTAATATTGGTGACCTGATTTTTTCTACTTGGCTTTTCTACCAACACTCTTATGTATAGTCTCACACTGCTGG
Source organism: Tragulus kanchil (assembly GCA_022376925.1). Taxonomy (NCBI): domain Eukaryota; kingdom Metazoa; phylum Chordata; class Mammalia; order Artiodactyla; family Tragulidae; genus Tragulus; species Tragulus kanchil. Next base: position 279,729,611 of record JAIOJX010000004.1, read on the forward strand.
TTTATTGTACAATTTGAGGGTCTTCCCATTCACAGTATTGAATGTGAGCTGGTCATTTCTTTCAGCTATGAGTAAGAGGGGTCCTTTTTGTTAGACTTAGTTACTCTGATGGTTGTTACACTTTAATGAGTGATTTTATCTACCTAGTGGCAGTAAGTTGGAGAGTGAAAAGTGGATGGTAAAAAGTTATAATATTTTTACATCTTTTCCCCCTAAATTGTGTTTAGGCATAAAGGAACAATTTTAACGAGAGAGGCTGTTTTTGAAAGACAATCTGATCTCAAGTCAGCAACAGGGAGTCAACTCTCTGAGATTAAAAACAAGGAGAAATACTTTATTTATGGTGAGACATTCCCAGTCACCATAGTAAACTACAGGGAAGAAAACTGGTAAACAGAGAAAATATCAGTAGCATGAAAAAAAATGGAAGAAAACATGGCCAGAAAAGGTTGAGTTTCTGGAAGTTTGTTTATTATTATCATCTTAAATTACACAATGATCTGCATTCTTCAACAGTGATTTTGTTTCATACTCTGTTCTCAATCTTTAATTTTTCTGGATTTATGTCAGTTAAATTATTTGAATTGAATTTGGAAATAGTATTCATTTTCTCAGTCTGAAATATATGAGAATCTTTTACACTGAAGGTAAAACTCTTCCATTTTCTTTCATTTTCTTCATTTCCCCCCCATTACTGTGTTACTTTTAGATAGAAATGCATGGATCTTTAAAAAGAAGACATGCCCTGAGGATGCAATTGTATGTCCACAAAGCTGGAACCGAATCGAAAAGAATTGCTTCTTTCAGTCGGAACCTGAAGAAAACTGGATGGATAGCCAGGAAAATTGCACGGCTGATGCTGGGTCTCTGGCCATATTCGAGTCCAAGAATGAAGCGGTTAGATGTCTCCTTCCCAGTATACATTCCATTTATGTTACTGAGTAGCTACTCTGTAGCAGGTATACCTCAAGGGTGTGATAGATCAGTCAACAAGACAGTCAAGATCTCTCTGTCTTTATAGAGGTCATTACATCCTAAGGGAAGAGGCAAGAAATAAAAAATACCCATAATAAATACATAAATTATATAGTATATTGCAAGTTAGTAAATTTTATGACAAAAAGTGTAAGTGGAGGGGTAGTATCAGTGTTTTCAAGAGTCGCACATGACTGAAGTGACTTAGCATGTGACAGACACGTGAGTGTTTTCAGTGGGTAGACTACAAGTAAGACAGTCATCCCAGTGATAACTCTTGAGCAAAAATGTAATGTAGACAAGGGAGTCAGTTAGTCAAAAGAATATCCTGGGGATAAACTTCCCAGAAAAGGAAATAGCTAGAACATGTATCTTATAGTAGGTATTTGCCTGAGAAATTCATGGGACCAAAAAGAGGCAGCCAGTCAATGTACCGAACATGAGAAAACAAATGAGGTATACGGATCGCCTATATCTTGTAAGCTTTTCAAAAATAAAAGTAAGGAGATATTGCAGAAAATTAAAAAATAAAATACTGTGACTTGTTTTGAATTAAATTTTAAAAGAATCATTTTCTTTTAAATGTGATGTGACAGTGTTTTAGTCACTCAGTCGTATCTGACTCTTCCCCATGGACGGTAGCCCACCAGGCTCTTGTGTCCATGGGACATTCCAGGCAGGAATACTGGAATGGGTAGCCATTTCCTTCTCCAGAATGACAATATAAAAGCAGAGTGTATGTTATCAGGCTGTTGCAATAACTCTAGCAAGAGGATAGTGGGCTCAGAATGACCATAGCATTGGAGGTAGTAAGAATGAGAAAAGTAGGAGAGATTCCTTATAACACTCTATATTCTGTGAAAGGAATCTTTGATGACCAATCTGGGACCCTCTTGCTATTGGATTGGACTGAAAATGCACAACACAGACAGACTCTGGACATGGACAAATGGAGATGCATTTGACAACTGGTAAGCCTTAATAACGTGTATTTGTTAGTAAATGTTTTAAGAATGGTAAGAACTCTGGATCTATAATTACTGTTGTTTGTTGAGTTGTGTCTGCCCCTTTTGAGACCCCATAGGCTGCAGCCTGCCGGGCTCCTCTGCCCATGGGATTTCCCAGAAACAATAAAACTTTCTGACTACCAAGTCTAATACTTACAAAATTTTCTTGAGGGAAAATACTGGCAGTTTTACATGACATTGTATAGTACATATAGTTTCACTTCACAAAAAGATGAGGGCTTCCTTGGTGGTCCAGTGGGTAAAGAGTCCACCTTGCAGTGCAAGGGGCACCGGTTTGATCCCTGGCCCAGGAAGATCATATGTGCAACAGAACGATTGGGCCAGTGTGTCCAATTATGAGCCAGTGCTCTGGAGTGCACGTGCCCAGAGCCAGTGCTCTGCAAGGAGAGAGGACACTGCAATGAGAGGCCCAAACATGCCAAAGGATAAAGATGGATGAAAATAAATGATGACTTAAAGGCAAAAAAAAAAAAAAAAGAGAGAGAGAGAAGTAAAAGGAAGTTGGTTAACACTGATGCAATAGTTTCCTAAGGTTATTGTAATAAAACCCACAAACTAGTTGACTTAGAGAATAGCTCTGGAAACTAGAAGTCTCAGATCAAGCTTTGGCAGGGTTGATTTGTTCCGAGTCCTCTCTCCTTGGTTGTGTTCTCCTGTGTGTCTTTACATGGCCTTCCCTCTGCACACATGCCTATGTGTGCCCAAATTTCTTCTTCTTATAAGGGGACCAGTCATACTGGAGCAGGGCCTCCTGTAAACACCTCATTTTAACTTAACCAACTCTTTAAAACACTTCCTTTCTTAAGATGCTTACATTCTGAGCTACTAGCGGGTGAGGTCTTCAATGTATGAATTTGGAGAGGGGGTGGATACATAATTCAGCCCAAGACAGTTACTGAGTTCTCAGCACCAGAGATTGCTTAGGCATAGAAATCACATATATTTTGGAAACAGGCAGATAAAATGTGACTCTATAATAGAAGTTATAAAGTGTACACCAGTGCCACAAAAGCTACCCCTCAATGGCTAAAAGCACTTTTATTAACAGAAATTATATACCAGGAATTCTTTATGACTCTCCATTCTATTTTTCTTTCGCTTACTTTGAACTTTCAACTTCCTCTTTTTATATATGACCTAAATAGGAATTTAGTAAATCCTTTCTGGATAGTTTATTTATAATTTATTTATGTGTATCATAACCTATCCAAAAGAATACCTACTCACCATGACAATGGCTACAAAGAATGCTTGAGTGAATATCTCTTTCAGTTTTAAGATAGTTTCCACATTTTTTTTAACAAGTGAAGGGTGGTCAATGAAACGTCAGTTACACTGTCCCTTGATATAATCTTTAAATGGCTAAATAAATTTGCTAGATCATTTTTATTATGAAATATAGGGCTTCCCAGGTGGCTCAGTGGTAACAAACCCACATGACAATGCAGGAAACACAGTAGATGTGGGATCCATCCTCGGCTGGGGAAGATCCCCTAGAGGAGAAAATGGCAACCCACTCCAGTATTTCTCCCTGGGAAATCCCATGGGCAGAGGAGGCTAGTGGGCTACAGTCTGTCGCAAAGAACCCACGACTGAGAGACTGTGCACACGTGATTTTGAAGTATAAAAGGAAAAATCCCATCCTTCATAAAATGATGTACAATGTTTACTACCCTCATATCTCTTGCTTCTCACCATCACGGGTAAAGCTTGGAAGTAAAAGTTTGATAAGAAGAGAGAAGCAGTTTGTTTCACTTCCTCTATTTCTTTTACATTCCACATGTTGGAACATAATCACCAGAGTTTGCACGTCATTGTTTTTCAGGAAGTTCAGACAATACAGAGTGAATCTTTTTGTTTTGTTCTAGGTTCAGTATAGAAGGAAATGGTGAGTGTGCCTGCATGTTTCAGAAGGGCATAATTAGTACCAGTTGTGCTGATCTGCAAAAGTATATATGTAGCAGAAAAGGATTATGTCCTTAAAGAGTTCTTCCCATACAAGAAATAAAGAAATTAAAGAAAAACTTACCTTTTATGCTTTATAAATTCATCTAGTTGCATTTTCTTTTCCATCAGAAAGATATATTTTTAAGTTCACTGATGAAATATTAAATCATTTTAATCCTCATTTAAATATTTAAATATATGAGAAGAGAGGAATCAAGACGGAGGACTAGCAGGATCTGAAATTTGCCTTTCCACACAAGGACATCAGTAAAACTACAGGGGCTTCCCTGCTCAGTGGTGAAGAGTTTGCCTGCTAATACAGGAGACAGGAGTTCGATCCCTGATCTGGGAAGATCCCACATACTGTGGAGCAACTAAGCCCATGAGCCGCAACTGTTGAGCCTGTGCTCTAGAGCCTCAGAGCCACAGCTATTGAGTCCATGAGTCCTAGAGTCCGAGTTCTACAATAAGAATAGTCACCGCAACAAGAAGCCTGCTCATCTCAACTAGAGAGTAGCCCCAACTCCCTGCAACTAAAGAGTCTGTGGCAGCAGTGAAAACCCAGAATAGCGCTACCCCCCCCAAAAAAGAATAAAACTTCAAGGACTGCCCTGGTGGTCCAGTGGCTAAGACTTTGCATTCCAAATGCAGGGGGTTCAGGTTTCAATGCTTAAGTGGGAAACTAGACCCCACATGATGCCAAATAAATAAATATATTTTAAAGAAAAAAAGTACATCTATAAAGGGAACAAGTCTCAAAGAGCAACTGTTGTCAGATATTACCCCTGAGGGCCTGTCTCTTTGTCAGATTTTTTTTTTCTCTGTCAGATTTTACCTCAGAACTCACAATACTGTGAGCAACAGAGACCCCTGGAGGTCACAAACAAAACCTTGTGCATGCCTGGACCCACTGCAAAGGAGCAGTGACTCCAAAAGAGATTGAGCCAGACTTGCCTGTTAGTGTTGGAGGGTCTCCTGTGAAGGCATGGGTCAGCAGTGGCGTGCTGCGGGGACAGGGGCACTGGCAGCAGCTGTCCTAGGAGGCAGTGTTGGCATTAAGTCCTCTTGGAGGTCGCCGATAATCCTACCATGGAGCCTGGAGACTCAGGACTGGGTCGCCTCAGGTCAAACAACTAATAGGGAGTGGGCATAGCCTCACCCATTAGCAAACAATTGGATTAAAGTTTCCTGAGCAAGGCCTGCCCACCTGAGCAAGACCCAATTTTCCCCACGGCTTGTCCTTCCCATCAGAAAGCTTGCACAAGCCTCTTAACCTCATCCAACAGAGGGCTGACAGAAGAAGCAAGAACAACACTCGCACAGACTCCAGAATGAAAACCATAATCACAGAAGTGAACGAAAATGACCACATGAATCACAGCCTTGTATATCTCAGTGCAGCTATAAGCCATGCAGTGCAGGGCCACCCAAGATTATGGGGGAGTGTTCTGACAAAATGAGGTCCATTGGAGAAGGGAATGGCAAACCACTACAGTATTCTTGCCTCAAGAACCCCATGAAGAGTATGAAAGGCAAAAAGATGTGACACCACACAATGAGCCCCTCAGGTCTGTAGATGTCCAGTATGCTGCTGCGGAAGAATGGAGGACAACTACTAATAGCTCCAGAAAGAACGAAGAGGCTGAGCCGAAACAGAAAGGATGCTCACTTGTGGATATGTCTGGTAGTGAAAGTAAAATCTGATGCTGTGAAGAACACTACTGCATACGAACCTGGAATGTTAGGTTCATGAATCAAGGTAAATTGGATAGGGTCAGCAGGAAATGGCAAGAATGAGCATCAACATTTCAGGAATCAGTGTGTGAAAATGGATGGGAATGGTCACATTAATTCGATGACCATTATATCTACTGTGGGCAAGAATCCCTTAGAAGAAATGGAATAGCCTTCATAGACAGCAAGAGTCTGAAATGCAGTACGTGTGTGCATACAAAGTAGTTTCAATTATATCCAACTTTTGGCAACCCTAGGGACTGTAGCCCTCCAGGTTCCTCTGTCCACGGGATTCTCCAGGCAAGAATACTAGAGTTGGTTGCCACACCATTTTCCAAGGGATCTTCCCAACCCAGGGACTGAACCCGCATCTCCTGTACCTCCTGCATTGCAAGAGGATTCTTTACCCCCTTAGCCCACTGGGAAGCCTCTGAAATACAGTACTTTGATGCAGTTTCAAAAACGACGGAATGATCTTGCCCATGGCATATATATTCCAAGATTAATATAGTTTCTAACTTTGCATTGCCACTAAAGATCAAATTCCCTGGAAATACATTCATACTTATCTAAGTACAGTTTCCTATGATTCCCTAAATCTTTATTCAGGTTACTGAACTGAAGAGTTGCTTACATTAAGTGGATTTGTTGTTGCTATTGTTCCTAAAACTAATAGAGGATTTAGGCTTTGCCATAGAGCCATGGGGAGCAGAGTAGGTGTGTTTGAAAATGCATCAGGACATGAGGAAAGAATCCCTGGTGACTTGAAAAAAGTATGGGGATTTCTCTGGTTTTCTCACACAGCATGGGATTCAGATTCCAGTTAATATTATAAGGTATTTTAGGGACAGAAGGTGGGAGTGAATGCCTAGCTTTCATCAAAAACCTGTATACCTTTAAACAGTTATTATTTTATTTTAGCCTGCCTTTGTTTTCTTCATGTTTGCATTTACACACAAGTACCTCTTTTACGTATTGGTTTATACCGTGGCTTTTGCTAAATGTTTTCAATACATCAATGGTGAACATTTCATACCATTTTTCCTTAAATAAATGGACAAATAAAAGGTTAGATTATTCACATAAGGTCATATTAAGTGATGAAACTACATTTTCAACTCAGTTCTGACTAATGTCCATTGCAAAGGTTCAAACAACATACAAAATAATACAGAAAAAGTAGAAGTCATGTACGTATAGCATTACCAGAAGCAAATTTTGTCCACATCTTTCTCTTCTTCTTTACATGGATTGGGATTTAATACTACGCAGAATGTGTTAGTAGGTTTAATGGTATGTAAACTGTGTTTTTTAGGGCTTACCTGGTGGTCCAGTGGGTAAGGACACCGCCTGGTGCAAGGGGCACTGGTTCGATACCTGGCCTAGAAAGATCCCACGTGCCAACAGATGCGTCCCACTACAGAGCTGGAGCTCTGAAGCACATGTGCCCAGAGTCAGTGCTCTGCGATGAGGGAGGCCATTGCGATGGGAAGCCCACACAGGCCAGAGAACAAAGATGGAGGAAAATAAATAAAGACCAATAAAAGTGGCCTCCCCCCAAAAATCCAACATAAAACCAAAGTGTGTATCAAGTTGAGTCACAAACATAGAATAAATGTGACATAAGCCTCACTTTAAAAAAAAAATAATAATATGTGTTTTTTAGCAAAGAATCCATGCTTTGCTAAAGTATGATTTACCTGCTGTGCAAGAACAAAATATTTCCTAAATTTTTCAGATTGCCAGCTATGAAAGATAACCACAGTCAACAAAAAAACAAAGGGTAGGAAATGGGACTTGGGCATTTTCACTTAGTGCATTTTCACTAGGAAACTCTGCTGCGGCGACTCACATTCCAAGAGGGTCAGCCAGCATCTTCTGCTGATGGCCTTGCCCTCAGTTTATACTGAGATCAAAGAAGTCCCCCAAAAGACCAGAGTGTTTAGTGATAGGAATGTGATAGAAAAGTAGGGAGAGGGGAGGAGAGCAAAGAGGGTGTAGGTAGTAAACTTTAGGATTGTAGTGAAGGGGGTTTGAACAATTTTTAAAAGAAGATTTTTGAGGCTTGGAGACTATGTCTCATGCCCTTTCAATCAACAACACCCACTCAGCCTTTAAAATGTGTGTTAAATCAAAATGCTATTCCATCTGACGGAATTCACTAGTTTCCTGTTTCACTTAGAATGTTAACCAAGACTTTAGAATGGCGCAATTCACATCAGTTTATTATTGTTTATCTGACATCTTTTCCCATGTTCTCTCTCTTCCAGACACAATTTGCACATTACCAGAAGCAAATTTTGTCCACATCTTTCTCTTCTTCTTTACATGGATTGGGATTTAATACTACGCAGAATGTGTTAGTAGGTTTAATGGTATGTAAACTGTGTTTTTTAGGGCTTACCTGGTGGTCCAGTGGGTAAGGACACCGCCTGGTGCAAGGGGCACTGGTTCGATACCTGGCCTAGAAAGATCCCACGTGCCAACAGATGCGTCCCACTACAGAGCTGGAGCTCTGAAGCACATGTGCCCAGAGTCAGTGCTCTGCGATGAGGGAGGCCATTGCGATGGGAAGCCCACACAGGCCAGAGAACAAAGATGGAGGAAAATAAATAAAGACCAATAAAAGTGGCCTCCCCCCAAAAATCCAACATAAAACCAAAGTGTGTATCAAGTTGAGTCACAAACATAGAATAAATGTGACATAAGCCTCACTTTAAAAAAAAAATAATAATATGTGTTTTTTAGCAAAGAATCCATGCTTTGCTAAAGTATGATTTACCTGCTGTGCAAGAACAAAATATTTCCTAAATTTTTCAGATTGCCAGCTATGAAAGATAACCACAGTCAACAAAAAAACAAAGGGTAGGAAATGGGACTTGGGCATTTTCACTTAGTGCATTTTCACTAGGAAACTCTGCTGGCGACTCACATTCCAAGAGGGTCAGCCAGCATCTTCTGCTGATGGCCTTGCCCTCAGTTTATACTGAGATCAAAGAAGTCCCCCAAAAGACCAGAGTGTTTAGTGATAGGAATGTGATAGAAAAGTAGGGAGAGGGGAGGAGAGCAAAGAGGGTGTAGGTAGTAAACTTTAGGATTGTAGTGAAGGGGGTTTGAACAATTTTTAAAAGAAGATTTTTGAGGCTTGGAGACTATGTCTCATGCCCTTTCAATCAACAACACCCACTCAGCCTTTAAAATGTGTGTTAAATCAAAATGCTATTCCATCTGACGGAATTCACTAGTTTCCTGTTTCACTTAGAATGTTAACCAAGACTTTAGAATGGCGCAATTCACATCAGTTTATTATTGTTTATCTGACATCTTTTCCCATGTTCTCTCTCTTCCAGACACAATGACTTCCTCTTTCTGGAATGAGTCAGATATAATCCTGCCTTCCTGATTTTTGCTCTTCAGCAGTTCTGTCAAGATGATATATACATGCCTTTCCCCTTCTCCTCCAAGTTTCCCCAAATATTACCTCAGCAATGCTTACTCTTGACCCTACCCTGTTACAATTGCAGCTAACACTCTTTAACTCCTCAACTTTCCTAATCAACTCCAACCACGCTTATCTTTTATTTTTTTTTTCCCACATAGTACCTGAGTTACTATAGAATTTATTAACTTTAGTCTTTGAAATCTGCTTAATGTTCCTATAAGAAGGCTGGGAAAAACATACTTTAAAAACATATTTAGGATGAGGGATTTATATCCAAAATGCACAAAGAACTCTTGCAACTGGATCACAGGCCAGTAACTCAATTAAAAATGAACCAAGACTGCGCTCAAGGGCGCGCTCAAGGGCGGCGCCAGTCCTGAGCCGGCACCCAAGGATGCGCCGCCCACGCCTGCAGTGCCGCCCGCTCCGCCTGCTCAGGCCAGCTTCGGGGCTTTCCCGGGGCCCGGTGGCGCTCCGGACTCGGCCTTCGCGCGCCGCAGCCCCGACGCTGTCGCCTCCTCGGGGACCCCGACCCTGTCGCCTTTCCGGGAAGTGGCGGCCTTGGCCGAGAGCGGCGGCGGGGACTGCGCGGATGCGGTGACCGCCTGCCCAGCGGCGCTGCAGCCGCCACCGCTCGCTCCGTCTCCCGGGCCCAGCCTGACGGCTCCCAGCCCCGCTGCAGAGCCGGCTGTCAGCGGGGCCCCAGAGCCAGGCGCCGCTACTGGACCCAGCGCACGGGATGGAGGAGGTGGGCATGGAATGAGGACAGCAGCGGGCCAAGGGAGGCACTCAGCCGGCCTGCACCCGCTAGCTCAGGCTTCGACTCACACAGCGAAATCACGTGATCGGCTTCGACACACTGCTTTTTCCTCTTTCTTCGGTTTCCTTCCTTTTATTTGTATTTTTTAAAGAAAAATGCTGTGTCAATTGGGACGTAGGCAGCAACCTGGGGCTGGATGGTGAGACCGCCCCCTTCTCTCAAGGGAGCACCAAAAAAAGAAAAAAGGAAAGGAAAGAAAAAAAACACCCCTACACCCCTGCGAAAACACACAAGAATCCTTAGCCTTGTAAAATGCAAAAATGTCTAGGAATTTTTATTTATGTACCATTTTTGATAAATAAAGCTGGTCAAAAAAAAAAAGAACCAAATAGTGAACATACATGTTATCTTCGACAAGCACGTGAAAAGTACTCAACATGATTATTAATTAGAGGGATGTAAGCTAAAACTATATGAGATCAAAGCACCTCTGTTAGAATAATTAAAATAGAGAAATACTAAAATAACAAGTATTATTTGAGATGTTGTTGTTTAGTTGCTCAGTCACGTCCGAGTCTTTTGCAACCCCATAGATTTTAGTCCACTGGGCTCCTCTGTCCATGGGATTTCCCAGGCAAGAATGCAGGGAGTGGGTTTCCATTTTCTTCTCCAGAGAGTCTTTTCAACTCAGGTATCGAATTCAGGCTTACTGCATGGGCAGGCAGATTCTTTACCACTGAGCCACAAGGCAAGCCTGTTACTAGGGGTGTGTAGCATTTAAAACTCAAACATCGCTACTGAAAACTGAAAATCACACCCTTATTTTGGAAAACAGTCTGGCAGTTTTTTAAAAATCAAATAAAAAAACCTACCATATGAAAAGGCAATCTGAGAGAAATAAAGTGTGTGCATGAAAAGGCTTGTGCATATGAAATATGCACAGCAGCTTCATTCATAACAGTTAAACACTGGAAACAAAACTCTGTCATCTGCTGACCGGGAGATGATCTGTGAAGTGAACACAGGACAGAAATACGACTCAGAAAAAGAAACTACTTATATGGACAACTTGGATGAATCTCAAAAGCATTTTTATAAGTAAAACAGGCCAGACACAAACACGGCCTGTTATATTATCCCATTTATGTAAAATCCTAAGAAAGGCAAAATTATACTGACATAAAGCAAATTAATGCTTGACAAAGGCCAGGTCCAAGAAGGAGAGAGACTGTGAAAGGAAACAAGCTTCTGAGGGAAATTGGAAAGGTTCTAAATCATAATTATGGTAGTGCACAGAGTTGTATACATTTGTCAAAACATCAAATTGTACACCAAAAATTGGAAAATGTTGCATGTAATTAGATTTGATGGATGTGTTTTTCTAAGTACTGAAAAATTAATAATGGGAAAGTGTGACTTTTTTTTTAAAGTGTGACTTTTAATGCTTTATATGGTTCAGAATGTTTTTCATTTGAGTGCTCTGTAGAGAAGATGTGTTATATAGAGAAGACCATATAACCTGTATTTTTGAAGTGTGACTAGCATTCTGATAAGCTACCAGGCCCTAGTAATACTGATGCATATGAGTATGTTATTGCCTCTCTCCCAAGAAAAATGACAAGGGTAATTGCAATGCAAAATGTGGGAGGATCCCCAGCCTCCAAGAGCTAATGTCTGAGGATCTGACGTGGAGCTAATGATTCTGCTTGAATCATCTGGAAATTAATCCCCATCCCTCCACTGCTATCCATGAAAACCGGTCCCTGGTGCCAAGAAGGTTGGGGATCTTTGCTTTAAGAGATGCGTAAACAAGATTGTGAGGGAAAGCAAAAGGCAAGAAAAGTCCCTAAGGTTCACTGAAGGCTCATAGACCCTCTCCGTGCACAGTGTCCCTTTCTGGGAGGAGTGGGATAGGGGCTGCAGTTTATTTTCAGACACACTCAGGAGGTGGGTGGTGGCTAGCCCGCTCCATCTGCATCCCCTCCCTGCATTTGGTTTCATCAAGAACTCCTCTCTCCTGAGCTCTAAGTCCCTCAGCTGTGCAGGGTAGTGGAGGCACTCGTACCCACTACCAGGAGGGGCTGAGGCAGGTGGGGTGCTGAGGGAAAGGTTGGAGCTGAGTTCAAGGATTCATAGTTTCTCTATGCACAGGCCCAGATTACTCTGTACCCAGGTCACAAGGGAGGCTTCCAACCTTGAGGTTCCTAGTGGTGTTAACAGACCTTCTTTCACAGTTCAAGGATGTCATAGTTTCTCTATGAGCCGACACCAGGTCCAGATTTATGTAAAATCCTAAGAAAGGCAAAATTATACTGACATAAAGCAAATTAATGCTTGACAAAGGCCAGGTCCAAGAAGGAGAGAGACTGTGAAAGGAAACAAGCTTCTGAGGGAAATTGGAAAGGTTCTAAATCATAATTATGGTAGTGCACAGAGTTGTATACATTTGTCAAAACATCAAATTGTACACCAAAAATTGGAAAATGTTGCATGTAATTAGATTTGATGGATGTGTTTTTCTAAGTACTGAAAAATTAATAATGGGAAAGTGTGACTTTTTTTTGAAAGTGTGACTTTTAATGCTTTATATGGTTCAGAATGTTTTTCATTTGAGTGCTCTGTAGAGAAGATGTGTTATATAGAGAAGACCATATAACCTGTATTTTTGAAGTGTGACTAGCATTCTGATAAGCTACCAGGCCCTAGTAATACTGATGCATATGAGTATGTTATTGCCTCTCTCCCAAGAAAAATGACAAGGGTAATTGCAATGCAAAATGTGGGAGGATCCCCAGCCTCCAAGAGCTAATGTCTGAGGATCTGACGTGGAGCTAATGATTCTGCTTGAATCATCTGGAAATTAATCCCCATCCCTCCACTGCTATCCATGAAAACCGGTCCCTGGTGCCAAGAAGGTTGGGGATCTTTGCTTTAAGAGATGCGTAAACAAGATTGTGAGGGAAAGCAAAAGGCAAGAAAAGTCCCTAAGGTTCACTGAAGGCTCATAGACCCTCTCCGTGCACAGTGTCCCTTTCTGGGAGGAGTGGGGATAGGGGCTGCAGTTTATTTTCAGACACACTCAGGAGGTGGGTGGTGGCTAGCCCGCTCCATCTGCATCCCCTCCCTGCATTTGGTTTCATCAAGAACTCCTCTCTCCTGAGCTCTAAGTCCCTCAGCTGTGCAGGGTAGTTGAGGCACTTGTACCCACTACCAGGAGGGGCTGAGGCAGGGGTGGGGTGCTGAGGGGAAAGGTTGGAGCTGAGTTCAAGGATTCATAGTTTCTCTATGCACAGGCCCAGATTACTCTGTACCCAGGTCACAAGGGAGGCTTCCAACCTTGAGGTTCCTAGTGGTGTTAACAGACCTTCTTTCACTCAGGAATTTCAAGATGCACTGCCTACCTTCCTTTCCCTGACAATAACAAACTGCAGTCCTAAACCCTGCAGTCCAGGTGAGGTGAGGGCCACAGCATTCCACTCACCCAAGACTGCTGCCTTTCTTTTCTGGGGTGACGAAGGTGTGGTGAACTTCACTTGTAGTGACTGGCATGGGAGCAAGTGGTAATGGGCGAGGGGAAGGGAGGGCACGAGAACCTCAGGAGGCAGGCTTGGCAGGTGCTGAGCTCTGATCTGCACCCTCACTAGCCACCCCCTCAAATTCCTGAGAGTCCAACTGCAAAGTCAGTATGGGGAGGAGGGAGTGGGAGCAGGGACTAAGGGGAGAGCTGTCCCTACCCACCATCAGTCTTGTTCCCTGGGGACATGATGCTTACGAAGGGCCAGACCTAGGCTCCAGGTCCAGCTTTCAAACTCAGTTCAGTTCAGGCGCTCAGTCCAGTTCATCTCCAACTCTTTGCAACCCTTTGGACTGCTGCATACCAGGCTTCCCTGTCCTTCACCATCTCCCGGAACTTGCTCAAATTAATGTCTGTTGACTCAGTGATACCATACAACCATCTCATCAGCTGTCATCCCCTTCTTCTTTTGCCTTCTATTTTTCCCAGCATCAGGATTTTCTCCAATGAGTCATCTCTTCACGTCAGGTGGTCAAAGTATTAGAGCTTCAGCTTCAGCATCAGTCCTTTCAATGAATATTTAGGGTTGATTTCCTTTAGGACTGACTGGTTTGATCTCCTCGCAGTCCAAGGTACTCTCAAGAGTCAACCTTTCATAACAACTGAATTCTGGGGAAGGGTAGAGTTACTAACCCCTATACCCCAAGATGTCCTGGCTATGACCAGAGCAGTGGAAATGGGGTGGAGTGCCCTCCCAAAGGTATTATAAGAAACTATAACCTTAACAGCTCCTTGGGGAGAAGTGGTTCCCAGTCTATTGTTTCTCCAAGTTCTCAATCTCCTCAACACCCAGCAGACAGCGCTGAAGTGGGTCCCAGAGAGCTAATGGAGGAGGCCACTCTGAAGGGGTCCCATTAGCACCACACATTGTGGGGCACCCCAGGAGTCTGATGGACCCCACTGTGCAGGGGCCTTCCAAACTTGGAGTACCCACTTACTAAAGCTTCTGTGCTTATAAGAGGGAGATCCCTGCAGGAGAGGAGGTGAAGGGAAAAGCCTGTGCCAATGAACACACAACGGTCCCAGGACCCCAAAGGGCTCCTCCAGGAGTCATGACTTGATGAATTTTCCTACTGAAAACTGGCCCCACAGCCAGAACTATCACTGCACTCTTGATGGGGCATTTCCCAAGTCCAGGGCTGCCACCTGCCACCCTTCTGTGGGATCCACTGGACCATGCGGTGATGCAACATGAAGTTGACTATGAAGCGGGTAACCTGGCCTAGGAAGCTGGTCATGTGCGCTAGTAAGTGTGGAGGAGAGTCAGCCAAAGCCCAGCAGAGCCATCACTCGGTCCCAGTTGATGCCATTCTCAAACAGGATCATAGGCTTTCTCTGTTGTTGGCTGCAGATGCTGACACGTGGCCTGGAACTCCATGTCCTAGTACTGGTTGATGTCATCCCTGTTGATGGCGAGGTGGCAACCTACTGGCCCATGGTACTGTTAGGTTCTGGTGCAATGTGACCATCTCTGGGTCCCAAGGCACGACCACCCCCTTGGCCTCCGGCTCCTGCTGATGACAGTAAAGGCCTAACTGCAGAAACCCTCCTCCGTGTCCCAGGCTACCTGCTCCTCTGAAGTGGAGGAGGGATCAGGCTGTCTGCAGCCCTGCCTGGGAGGACCTGGGTCTTGTCCGGATGTCACTTCTCAGGTCAGACAACAGAGGACGAGATGGTTGGATGGCATCACTGAGTCAATGAGTGTGAGTTTGAGCGAGCTCTGGGAGATGGTGAGGGCCAGGAAGCCTCATGTGCTGCAGCCTGTGGGGTTACAAAGAGTTAGACATGACTGACTGAACTAACTGATGGGGACCCTGGCCCTAGCCTGGGATGGTCCCAGTCTATTGTTTCTCCAAGTTCTCAATCTCCTCAACACCCAGCAGACAGCGCTGAAGTGGGTCCCAGAGAGCTAATGGAGGAGGCCACTCTGAAGGGGTCCCATTAGCACCACACATTGTGGGGCACCCCAGGAGTCTGATGGACCCCACTGTGCAGGGGCCTTCCAAACTTGGAGTACCCACTTACTAAAGCTTCTGTGCTTATAAGAGGGAGATCCCTGCAGGAGAGGAGGTGAAGGGAAAAGCCTGTGCCAATGAACACACAACGGTCCCAGGACCCCAAAGGGCTCCTCCAGGAGTCATGACTTGATGAATTTTCCTACTGAAAACTGGCCCCACAGCCAGAACTATCACTGCACTCTTGATGGGGCATTTCCCAAGTCCAGGGCTGCCACCTGCCACCCTTCTGTGGGATCCACTGGACCATGCGGTGATGCAACATGAAGTTGACTATGAAGCGGGTAACCTGGCCTAGGAAGCTGGTCATGTGCGCTAGTAAGTGTGGAGGAGAGTCAGCCAAAGCCCAGCAGAGCCATCACTCGGTCCCAGTTGATGCCATTCTCAAACAGGATCATAGGCTTTCTCTGTTGTTGGCTGCAGATGCTGACACGTGGCCTGGAACTCCATGTCCTAGTACTGGTTGATGTCATCCCTGTTGATGGCGAGGTGGCAACCTACTGGCCCATGGTACTGTTAGGTTCTGGTGCAATGTGACCATCTCTGGGTCCCAAGGCACGACCACCCCCTTGGCCTCCGGCTCCTGCTGATGACAGTAAAGGCCTAACTGCAGAAACCCTCCTCCGTGTCCCAGGCTACCTGCTCCTCTGAAGTGGAGGAGGGATCAGGCTGTCTGCAGCCCTGCCTGGGAGGACCTGGGTCTTGTCCGGATGTCACTTCTCAGGTCAGACAACAGAGGACGAGATGGTTGGATGGCATCACTGAGTCAATGAGTGTGAGTTTGAGCGAGCTCTGGGAGATGGTGAGGGCCAGGAAGCCTCATGTGCTGCAGCCTGTGGGGTTACAAAGAGTTAGACATGACTGACTGAACTAACTGATGGGGACCCTGGCCCTAGCCTGGGATGGTCCAGCAGGATGAAGGCCAGAGATCCTGAGGCACCAGCAGCTGCTCCCAGAGTCAGGTATTGGGCTGGCTTCTAAGTAAGGGTGTCAGTGAATTCCTGGTGTCTGGATGCAGCCTCTGCTGGTCCCAGAGGGGTCCAAGGACCTGTGAGGCTGCAGGGATCATGGAGGCCCTGGCAGCTGCAGGTGCCATTTATTCCTTCTAGAGGAAGTCACTTGGTGGCTGCTAGATCGACCCACCAGATGCAACGCCCACCACAGCCTATGGCCTGAGGCTGGGTGTTCCAGTGAAGTGAAGTGAAAATTGCTCAGTCGTGTATGACTCTTAGTGAGTCATGAAATTCTCCAGGCAAGAACACTGGAGTGGGTAGCCTTTCCCTTCTCCAGGGTATGTTCCCAACCCAGGGATCGAACCCAGTTCTCTGGCATTGAAAGTGGATTCTTTACCATCTGAGCCACCAGGGAAGCCCAGTGTATTTTTTTAATGTCATTTTATTTAATAACCTTCCAAACAGAATGGGGAAGTCATGTGTTTAAAATGGGAAAGGCGTGTGTTTCTATAGGAGCAGTGAAAGAATACCCAATGAAGAGAGTTCCTGAACTTTCCGGAACTTTCCAAAAAAAATTAGCAAAGTAGAAACTCAAAATTGGGCTACCCTGGTAACTCAGCTGGTAAAGAATCTGCCTGCAATGCAGGAGACCTGGGTAGATTCCTATGTGGAGAAGATCCCCTGGAGAAGGGATAGGCTACCCACTCCAGTATTCTTGGGCTCCCCTGGTGGCTCTGACGGTAAAGAATCCACCTGCAATGCGGGAGACCTGGGTTTGATTCCTGGTCTGGGAAGATTCCCTGGAGGAGGGCATGGCAACCCATTCTAGTATTCTTACCTGGAGAATCTCCGTGGACAAAGGAGCCTGGCAGGCCACAGTCCATGGGATCCCAAAGAGGCAGACACCACTGAGCACAGCACAACACAAACTTAAGACTAGAATCAGGCCTATCCGATTCCAAAAATGGCTCCTTCCTAAAGTTCAGGAGACATGGACCAACCACACTGAAGGTACCCAAGCCTCTAGCATGACGAAGCAAAACTTAGGGGATGGTCACTGGTCCTGGAATAAAAGCTTCTCCATTCCATAGAAATGAACAGAGGGATGGCTGTACACAGCAAGCAGAGGGTATACACAGATTTTTGGTTGTCATAATCACACATATTTAAATATATTAAAATCCAAAGAGTAATTATGACTAGCAATGAAAGTGAACCAAAGATCTAACTTTAATGGAAGACACAAAGATGTAGCATTCCTTAAACATAATATACCTTCCATACACAAACTGATCTGCAAAGAATAGTTTTATTTGATCTCATGTAGATGCTGTGGTTCATAAGTAGATTCCAAAGTAGTATAAAATATACCAGATTATGTGTGTATAGATAGATAGAAAGATGTACAGGGATATGTTTGCCATAAATGCCAGGCATCAGCATTCTAAGCATTGCCTGTATATGTCTCATATGATTGTTGAAACACTGTATTAAATGTTCTCAAAATGTTTGAATATGATTTAACCCACCAGGGAAGCCCAGTGTATTTTAATGTCATTTTATTTAATAACCTTCCAAACAGAATGGGGAAGTCATGTGTTTAAAATGGGAAAGGCGTGTGTTTCTATAGGAGCAGTGAAAGAATACCCAATGAAGAGAGTTCCTGAACTTTCCGGAACTTTCCAAAAAAAATTAGCAAAGTAGAAACTCAAAATTGGGCTACCCTGGTAACTCAGCTGGTAAAGAATCTGCCTGCAATGCAGGAGACCTGGGTAGATTCCTATGTGGAGAAGATCCCCTGGAGAAGGGATAGGCTACCCACTCCAGTATTCTTGGGCCCCCCTGGTGGCTCTGACGGTAAAGAATCCACCTGCAATGCGGGAGACCTGGGTTTGATTCCTGGTCTGGGAAGATTCCCTGGAGGAGGGCATGGCAACCCATTCTAGTATTCTTACCTGGAGAATCTCCGTGGACAAAGGAGCCTGGCAGGCCACAGTCCATGGGATCCCAAAGAGGCAGACACCACTGAGCACAGCACAACACAAACTTAAGACTAGAATCAGGCCTATCCGATTCCAAAAATGGCTCCTTCCTAAAGTTCAGGAGACATGGACCAACCACACTGAAGGTACCCAAGCCTCTAGCATGACGAAGCAAAACTTGGGGGATGGTCACTGGTCCTGGAATAAAAGCTTCTCCATTCCATAGAAATGAACAGAGGGATGGCTGTACACAGCAAGCAGAGGGTATACACAGATTTTTGGTTGTCATAATCACACATATTTAAATATATTAAAATCCAAAGAGTAATTATGACTAGCAATGAAAGTGAACCAAAGATCTAACTTTAATGGAAGACACAAAGATGTAGCATTCCTTAAACATAATATACCTTCCATACACAAACTGATCTGCAAAGAATAGTTTTATTTGATCTCATGTAGATGCTGTGGTTCATAAGTAGATTCCAAAGTAGTATAAAATATACCAGATTATGTGTGTATAGATAGATAGAAAGATGTACAGGGATATGTTTGCCATAAATGCCAGGCATCAGCATTCTAAGCATTGCCTGTATATGTCTCATATGATTGTTGAAACATTTCTACAAGATCAATACACTGCTTCTGAGCAAGAGCATTTAGGTAACTTGCTCAAGTAATGAATGTGTTTGAATCTATACAGAATGTGTGTGTGTAATTATTATTAATGATTGGTGCATAGGTTTTATATAAAAATGAGAAATGAGAGATCATTCTAAAAGATAGCATGAAGTGCTATAAAGATAAACACTGCTTTCTAGATGTTCCACTCAATGTGTTATATAAGATGTTTTTCTTGTTAGAGAACAAAAATATTTTGCTAATTTCATGATATTCCTTGTTTGTGGATGAGTCAACTTTCCAATTTCTTTTCTGAACTAGTGTCTGTGTACATTTATATCTGATTTAAACCAGCAATACCAGTTTATTTGGATTGTCAGAGCCTCTTTTGATCATCAGTTGTTTCAAGTCCATCTTGTTAGTCAGGCTCAGCATTTTTATTTTATGAGTAATGCATATAAGGATCCTGATTTTCTCCTGTTGGATTAATTGCTGCCTTTGCCATTATCATTTTGGAGCTACATAATGACAGACAAGACAGCTGGATATGCACGACAGGTAAGTTGCATAGAGTGGATAAGAATAAAAAGAATAGAAATAAAAATCAAGGTACAAGATAGTCTCAAAAAGGTAACTTCCTTGCTTAAGGAGGAAAACTTAGTTACTCAAGGAAGTGAAGTGGTATAGTAGGGGTTAAAGTACGGTTGCAAAGAAACAGAAGACTTAGGAGAATGTGTAGAGTTTTATATCTGCAAGAGAGGGTAAGCTTGTGTTTGTGTGTTCAGTACTCGGAGTTGAATTTTATGGGATGTGTATTATATCCCAATAGAAAAAATTTTTAAATGTACTTTTACAGAAAAGAAAGAGGTTGTTTACTACAGTTTGCTCCCATCCTGCAATCAACATTACTTGATATTTCCCCCTGGTTCAACTGACACAGCCTGAGGGTGGGTAGAATAGCTAATGTCTGATTAAAGTGAATGAAAATGTTTCTAAATGACTGATCTTAAGTCTGGTTGACTTGAGAATTACTAGACATCTAGCATCTTCTGTTGTTTCCTAAACACCACCTTAATATAATGGAAAATAGAAATTGAAGTAGAGAGGAGAGTGGGAGGGAAGCTTAAGAGGGAGGGGGTGTATATATGTGTGTGTGTGTGTGTGTGTGTGTGTGTGTGTGTGTGTGTATGTGTGTATGGCTGATTCATTATATTGTACAGCAGAAACTAGCATAACATTGTACTCCAGTTATGCTCCAATTTGTTCGGCAGTAAACAAAACTCTGTTAAAAATAAAATAAATAAATAATAGAAATAAAAATAAATGGTTCGCATGCCACAACTAAAGATCCCACAACTGAGAACTGGTACAGCCAAAAATCAAAAAAAAAAGCAAACAATGATAGAAGTAGAGAAAGTCTGAAGGTAGCTTAAGGATGCATAATGATACCAAAAAGAACTTCTAAAAAAGTATCAGGATTGACTGAACACAACAAGGCTGTTGAATTTTAGGGCCTGAAAAGTGACAACAACAAGGCACAAAGACAAAACAAAACCCCACCATAATGGACATATGAAAAAGGATCCTGGATTAATTGCTGCCTTTGCCATTATCATTTTGGAGCTACATAATGACAGACAAGACAGCTGGATATGCACGACAGGTAAGTTGCATAGAGTGGATAAGAATAAAAAGAATAGAAATAAAAATCAAGGTACAAGATAGCCTCAAAAAGGTAACTTCCTTGCTTAAGGAGGAAAACTTAGTTACTCAAGGAAGTGAAGTGGTATAGTAGGGGTTAAAGTACGGTTGCAAAGAAACAGAAGACTTAGGAGAATGTGTAGAGTTTTATATCTGCAAGAGAGGGTAAGCTTGTGTTTGTGTGTTCAGTACTCGGAGTTGAATTTTATGGGATGTGTATTATATCCCAATAGAAAAAATTTTTAAATGTACTTTTACAGAAAAGAAAGAGGTTGTTTACTACAGTTTGCTCCCATCCTGCAATCAACATTACTTGATATTTCCCCCTGGTTCAACTGACACAGCCTGAGGGTGGGTAGAATAGCTAATGTCTGATTAAAGTGAATGAAAATGTTTCTAAATGACTGATCTTAAATCTGGTTGACTTGAGAATTACTAGACATCTAGCATCTTCTGTTGTTTCCTAAACACCACCTTAATATAATGGAAAATAGAAATTGAAGTAGAGAGGAGAGTGGGAGGGAAGCTTAAGAGGGAGGGGGTGTATATATGTGTGTGTGTGTGTGTGTGTGTGTGTGTGTGTGTGTGTGTATGTGTGTATGGCTGATTCATTATATTGTACAGCAGAAACTAGCATAACATTGTACTCCAGTTATGCTCCAATTTGTTCGGCAGTAAACAAAACTCTGTTAAAAATAAAATAAATAAATAATAGAAATAAAAATAAATGGTTCGCATGCCACAACTAAAGATCCCACAACTGAGAACTGGTACAGCCAAAAATCAAAAAAAAAAAAAAAAAAAGCAAACAATGATAGAAGTAGAGAAAGTCTGAAGGTAGCTTAAGGATGCATAATGATACCAAAAAGAACTTCTAAAAAAGTATCAGGATTGACTGAACACAACAAGGCTGTTGAATTTTAGGGCCTGAAAAGTGACAACAACAAGGCACAAAGACAAAACAAAACCCCACCATGCAGAACAATTCACAAGATTTATGTTAGACAAAATGAGTGAATTGTGTGCCAAAGGACTAGCACAGGCAACCTGTAAGACTTTTAAGATAAAGATAGTGAAGAAAATAAAGTAAAAGTTGGTTATGAATTACAGAAACCAGTTGAAACCACTGGTTTGAGTTTCAATGCTGGTTACTCAAGAACTCTCTTAATATATAAATCTGATCATCTTAAAAGTTAAAGACTGGGACTTCCCTGGTGGTCCAGTGGTTAAAACTGTGTGTTCCCAATACACTGGGGCCTGGGTTCAGGCCCTGGTCAGGAACTAGATCCCATATGCCGCAACTAAGACCCAGAGCAGCCAAATAAAAAAAAAAAGTTAAAGACCTCATTAGTCATTTAACAAAACTTCTCGTCTAATGTGGCACTCGTAGCTACAACATTTCCAGTAGCCTGTACTAGAATATCTTCAGGGATGATAGTATTTCTGCTTTATAAGGTCATAAGTCTCAATTTAGACAAGTTTTGGCCAGAAGTGTCTCTAGTGAATGGATGCAAAGCCACTCTGGGTTCACTTAGAAGTGGTTGAAATGCATTCACATTTTCGTAGAGTAACCTTAGATCTCCTAAAGAGTTTCTAGGACTCCCTCAGGGTTCTCTAAGCTCAAAGCTAGTAGAAAAGAAATTCAAACAAGAAGAAAATAAAAGAAGTGGAACAGAAAAACAGCTAGGAAGCAAAGGGACAAAAATATGGAGTGTAAATATGTGCTTTTTAACACTTTAAAGTGACCTTGGGTGAAACTATTATCTCTCTAAGCATTTGTTTTTGCATTTATAAAATGAAGATAATTAATTCTGAATTATAGCTATTGTTACGAGGAATAAATAACAGCAAAAATGGTACAGCCAAAATCAAAAAAAAAGCAAACAATGATAGAAGTAGAGAAAGTCTGAAGGTAGCTTAAGGATGCATAATGATACCAAAAAGAACTTCTAAAAAAGTATCAGGATTGACTGAACACAACAAGGCTGTTGAATTTT
Organism: Tragulus kanchil; assembly: GCA_022376925.1. Classification (NCBI taxonomy): domain Eukaryota; kingdom Metazoa; phylum Chordata; class Mammalia; order Artiodactyla; family Tragulidae; genus Tragulus; species Tragulus kanchil. The sequence goes on from JAIOJX010000004.1 coordinate 279,752,340, forward strand.
AGGGCCTGAAAAGTGACAACAACAAGGCACAAAGACAAAACAAAACCCCACCATGCAGAACAATTCACAAGATTTATGTTAGACAAAATGAGTGAATTGTGTGCCAAAGGACTAGCACAGGCAACCTGTAAGACTTTTAAGATAAAGATAGTGAAGAAAATAAAGTAAAAGTTGGTTATGAATTACAGAAACCAGTTGAAACCACTGGTTTGAGTTTCAATGCTGGTTACTCAAGAACTCTCTTAATATATAAATCTGATCATCTTAAAAGTTAAAGACTGGGACTTCCCTGGTGGTCCAGTGGTTAAAACTGTGTGTTCCCAATACACTGGGGCCTGGGTTCAAGCCCTGGTCAGGGAACTAGATCCCATATGCCGCAACTAAGACCCAGAGCAGCCAAATAAAAAAAAAAAGTTAAAGACCTCATTAGTCATTTAACAAAACTTCTCGTCTAATGTGGCACTCGTAGCTACAACATTTCCAGTAGCCTGTACTAGAATATCTTCAGGGATGATAGTATTTCTGCTTTATAAGGTCATAAGTCTCAATTTAGACAAGTTTTGGCCAGAAGTGTCTCTAGTGAATGGATGCAAAGCCACTCTGGGTTCACTTAGAAGTGGTTGAAATGCATTCACATTTTCGTAGAGTAACCTTAGATCTCCTAAAGAGTTTCTAGGACTCCCTCAGGGTTCTCTAAGCTCAAAGCTAGTAGAAAAGAAATTCAAACAAGAAGAAAATAAAAGAAGTGGAACAGAAAAACAGCTAGGAAGCAAAGGGACAAAAATATGGAGTGTAAATATGTGCTTTTTAACACTTTAAAGTGACCTTGGGTGAAACTATTATCTCTCTAAGCATTTGTTTTTGCATTTATAAAATGAAGATAATTAATTCTGAATTATAGCTATTGTTACGAGGAATAAATAGCACAGCATCTGTGAAGAATCTTTGGTTCATTGCTGGATAAATATTGAATTCTTGGTAAAGGGTAACTATGCACATATACAGACACCTATGTTTTGGGGCATGCATGTGGAATGACAAATGGGTGCATAGATGGGTGTATACATGATAGATGGATAGAAAGATACAAATAGATTACAGCAATAGGTGCCAAAAATTGAGAATCAGAAGTTTTATTGATATATCTATATTCACATCATTAGTTATAGGTTTTCTTTCTCCACGGAACCACTAGTTTGTTCTGTGAGTCTACTTCTTCTTTTCTTTTCTTTTTTATTTTATTTATTATTATTATGTATTTGTCTGTGTCAGGTATAAGATACAGCCCTCAGGATCTTCTTTGTTTCCTGCAGGATCTTTGTAGCATAGGAATTCTCTAGTTGCAATGCATGGGATTAATTGCTCTGTGGCATGTGGGATCTTAGTTTCCTGACAAGGAATCAAACCTGAATGCCCTACACTGAAAGGTGGATTCTTAACCTCTGGACCACCAGGGAAGTAAGTTCCTGCTTCTTTTTCTATGTCAAGATCCAGGAGACCCTGAGGTTGTTGCCTGCCCACTAGTGGGTGAAGCCAGGTCTGGGGTTAGTGCAGAACTATCAGCAAGAGGAGTCAGCCCGGAAGTCTGGTTGCAGGGCCCAGGGATCCCAGAATTTGCCAAATGTCTCTAGTGAATGGATGCAAAGTCTCAATTTAGACAAGTTTTGGCCAGAAGTGTCTCTAGTGAATGGATGCAAAGCCACTCTGGGTTCACTTAGAAGTGGTTGAAATGCATTCACATTTTCGTAGAGTAACCTTAGATCTCCTAAAGAGTTTCTAGGACTCCCTCAGGGTTCTCTAAGCTCAAAGCTAGTAGAAAAGAAATTCAAACAAGAAGAAAATAAAAGAAGTGGAACAGAAAAACAGCTAGGAAGCAAAGGGACAAAAATATGGAGTGTAAATATGTGCTTTTTAACACTTTAAAGTGACCTTGGGTGAAACTATTATCTCTCTAAGCATTTGTTTTTGCATTTATAAAATGAAGATAATTAATTCTGAATTATAGCTATTGTTACGAGGAATAAATAGCACAGCATCTGTGAAGAATCTTTGGTTCATTGCTGGATAAATATTGAATTCTTGGTAAAGGGTAACTATGCACATATACAGACACCTATGTTTTGGGGCATGCATGTGGAATGACAAATGGGTGCATAGATGGGTGTATACATGATAGATGGATAGAAAGATACAAATAGATTACAGCAATAGGTGCCAAAAATTGAGAATCAGAAGTTTTATTGATATATCTATATTCACATCATTAGTTATAGGTTTTCTTTCTCCACGGAACCACTAGTTTGTTCTGTGAGTCTACTTCTTCTTTTCTTTTCTTTTTTATTTTATTTATTATTATTATGTATTTGTCTGTGTCAGGTATAAGATACAGCCCTCAGGATCTTCTTTGTTTCCTGCAGGATCTTTGTAGCATAGGAATTCTCTAGTTGCAATGCATGGGATTAATTGCTCTGTGGCATGTGGGATCTTAGTTTCCTGACAAGGAATCAAACCTGAATGCCCTACACTGAAAGGTGGATTCTTAACCTCTGGACCACCAGGGAAGTAAGTTCCTGCTTCTTTTTCTATGTCAAGATCCAGGAGACCCTGAGGTTGTTGCCTGCCCACTAGTGGGTGAAGCCAGGTCTGGGGTTAGTGCAGAACTATCAGCAAGAGGAGTCAGCCCGGAAGTCTGGTTGCAGGGCCCAGGGATCCCAGAACTGGTGTCAAAATACTGGTGGAGGGTGGATCCTGTCACAGTTGGGTACTTGGTCTTGTCTGGGGTGTCTCAAAGCTTGTGTTGCCCTGCTTGTGGGCAGGGCTGAGGTTCAGCTTGTCCCAGGGCAGGGTCTGACCTGCTGTGCACAGGTTGGGTCCACAAGCTATCTGAATGTGGTTTCCTCACCTCTTGTGTCTGCCTGCTAGCGAGTCAAGCTGACTCGGAGTCCAGAGCAGGCTTCTTAGAGAGAGAGGTAACTGATTGGTGAAACTGTATCCTGGGCCCTCCAGCAGGCAAGGCCAGTAGTGACGATAGCTGCTGTGAGCTCAGGAGAACTTTACACAGGTTATCACCTGTCTTCTGATGGGTGGGGCTTGGTGTCCCCATCCAGTTAGGTGCTTGGCCTGAAGCCTGCCATTATTGGCATCTACTTTCTGTTGGATAGGGCTGAGTCTTGATGCCAAAGAGATAGAGGGAGGATTCCAGGATGAATCCGTCCTGCACCAGCATTTACCTGCCAGAAGACACTCCCAGGAATGGCTTCCACCAGTGTCCAGTCCTCCAAAGTGAGCTGCAGCTCCTCCCGGCCTCTCCAGAAGACACTACAAGACGAACAGGTGAGTCTGGCCCAGGATCCTATCAAATTTCTGCTTTTGCCCCAGGTTAAGTGTATGAGATTCTGTATGAGTCCTTTCCCTAGTCCCGTGGGACTGCTGAAATTAAACCCCGCTGAACTTCAGAGTCAAATGCTCTGAGTGCCTGTCTTTCCAGTGCAGGATGCCTGGGCTGAGGAGCCTGATGGCGGGCTCAGAACTCTCACTCCTATGGGAGCACCTCTACAATATAATTATTCTCCAGTTTGTGGGTCTCCCACTCTTGACAGTACTGAGTGTCCACCCCCTCTTACCCACTCCCTTATGGTTCTTTCTTTATATCTTTAGTTTTAGAAGGTATTTTCTGGTAGGTTCTGGTCTTTTTCCCTGGTGATCAGTAGGTAGTTGTGATTTTGGTGTGCCTGTGACTGGAGGTGACCTCAGTGTGTTTCTATTGTCACGTTGTCCTATTTCTCTTTTATATGTTAAATTTATGCAGCAATTTTATGATGTTCAATAATAAAATTTTATAGATTCTTTTAAGATTAAGAACAAAAAATGGTGTTCACTCCTTAGTACCCTGCAACCTAGTAGAGCACCAACTTTTGTAATCAATGATACAAGAAAATGAAATAAAAGTTGGTTCTGTTGGTATTTCTTTTTTTATAATCATATTGTCTGAAATCACTGCAGATACATTTCTTCTATTAGAATCCTTTTCCCTTTTATTGTGATCATGAAATTGAAGGAAACCAGAATATGTCACCTCAAAATATGCCTTTTTGATAGAAAAAATTGTTTTGAGTTGAAGGCATGTAGAAAGCAGTAAACAATAGGAAAAGCTCATTCTACCTTCCCTTGTTTCTACCCAAAGACAGGATACAAATTCTCTCACTTAATCTATTAATTTCTCCCCACATATTTGCTTCTCACAGTTGGTCACCCTTGGAAGTAAAATACTGCTTTCTTTGTCTAGAAATATATTGTCCTTTGTAGAAGATGCCCTGTTAGCTGAAGTTCTAAGCTATTGCTTTCAATTACTCTTCGTGTAAGTTTTTCCCAAGTCTTGTGGACCATAGCTATTAGTAAACTGGTTTCCTTTTATTAACCTATCTTTTTTGTTTAAAAAGCCCAGCTGAAAACATAAGATGAAATAGTTAAAGTTTTGTCTCCCCTACAAAACCTAAAAACTTCTTAGTTTTCAATCATTAAATCTGCTGTACAACTCTTAAAAGAGAAAGTGTATGACATCTTTTATTTTTTCTTTAAATGTGCAGGATGCCTGGGCTGAGGAGCCTGATGGCGGGCTCAGAACTCTCACTCCTATGGGAGCACCTCTACAATATAATTATTCTCCAGTTTGTGGGTCTCCCACTCTTGACAGTACTGAGTGTCCACCCCCTCTTACCCACTCCCTTATGGTTCTTTCTTTATATCTTTAGTTTTAGAAGGTATTTTCTGGTAGGTTCTGGTCTTTTTCCCTGGTGATCAGTAGGTAGTTGTGATTTTGGTGTGCCTGTGACTGGAGGTGACCTCAGTGTGTTTCTATTGTCACGTTGTCCTATTTCTCTTTTATATGTTAAATTTATGCAGCAATTTTATGATGTTCAATAATAAAATTTTATAGATTCTTTTAAGATTAAGAACAAAAAATGGTGTTCACTCCTTAGTACCCTGCAACCTAGTAGAGCACCAACTTTTGTAATCAATGATACAAGAAAATGAAATAAAAGTTGGTTCTGTTGGTATTTCTTTTTATATAATCATATTGTCTGAAATCACTGCAGATACATTTCTTCTATTAGAATCCTTTTCCCTTTTATTGTGATCATGAAATTGAAGGAAACCAGAATATGTCACCTCAAAATATGCCTTTTTGATAGAAAAAATTGTTTTGAGTTGAAGGCATGTAGAAAGCAGTAAACAATAGGAAAAGCTCATTCTACCTTCCCTTGTTTCTACCCAAAGACAGGATACAAATTCTCTCACTTAATCTATTAATTTCTCCCCACATATTTGCTTCTCACAGTTGGTCACCCTTGGAAGTAAAATACTGCTTTCTTTGTCTAGAAATATATTGTCCTTTGTAGAAGATGCCCTGTTAGCTGAAGTTCTAAGCTATTGCTTTCAATTACTCTTCGTGTAAGTTTTTCCCAAGTCTTGTGGACCATAGCTATTAGTAAACTGGTTTCCTTTTATTAACCTATCTTTTTTGTTTAAAAAGCCCAGCTGAAAACATAAGATGAAATAGTTAAAGTTTTGTCTCCCCTACAAAACCTAAAAACTTCTTAGTTTTCAATCATTAAATCTGCTGTACAACTCTGAAAAGAGAAAGTGTATGACATCTTTTTTATTTTTTTCTTTAAATCCATTTTTTTCCTGATGTTAAATGTGTATGTATATACATGTGTGCACACAATCTTTCCAGATTGTTTCTGATTCTTCTAATAATGTGACAGATATGGGGAATATGAGCCATTAATAGAATTATTACTGTTTGTTCCTAATGTCCTACATTTGCATGAGTGCTCAATTCCCTCTCCTTTATAATTCATCTTGCTTACTACAAATTGCTGCTTTTAGTTTAACATGCTCTTGCTCAAAGATGTTAAACTTCTGCCCTCTATTGCCTACTGAATAAAAAAAACCAATTTATCTTACATTTCAATTCTTTCCTGCTCATACAACCTTATGACTTTTTCTTTCCTATCGGTGACTTTATTGATACATATTTCTATTACAGCTATTTGTCTGATCATAGCCCTTTTTGATGACTTGGTGCTTTCTTTATTCTAATTCCCTATTTACAATGCTTCCATCTTTGGGATAACCTTGTTTTTCTTTCCTCCTTCCATCAAATCTAATTAATACTCCCATCCCCCACTGCCAATCTGAACAGCTATAGAAATCCCTGGCACTTATCTTCCTTGTATTAATACTTTGTAAGGCCAGCATAGCCTTTATTATCACCTTAGATGCCTTTAATGCCTTTAATGAAAGTTTCTTGATTAATTATTACAGGAGATGAATAAATGAACAGTCCATTCCAAGTCAGTTCTCTGGAAATTTTATAATACATTGTTTTTTAATTTTACAGCTTGCAAGTTGCACTGGAAAATTATCGTTAATCCATGTGTCCTGATTATTATTCTAGTCATTCCAAAGTTTAATAGGTGAAGTGATTTATGTTGCAACTTCTAAGCTATTGCTTTCAATTACTCGTAAGTTTTTCCCAAGTCTTGTGGACCATAGCTATTAGTAAACTGGTTTCCTTTTATTAACCTATCTTTTTTGTTTAAAAAGCCCAGCTGAAAACATAAGATGAAATAGTTAAAGTTTTGTCTCCCCTACAAAACCTAAAAACTTCTTAGTTTTCAATCATTAAATCTGCTGTACAACTCTGAAAAGAGAAAGTGTATGACATCTTTTTTATTTTTTTCTTTAAATCCATTTTTTTCCTGATGTTAAATGTGTATGTATATACATGTGTGCACACAATCTTTCCAGATTGTTTCTGATTCTTCTAATAATGTGACAGATATGGGGAATATGAGCCATTAATAGAATTATTACTGTTTGTTCCTAATGTCCTACATTTGCATGAGTGCTCAATTCCCTCTCCTTTATAATTCATCTTGCTTACTACAAATTGCTGCTTTTAGTTTAACATGCTCTTGCTCAAAGATGTTAAACTTCTGCCCTCTATTGCCTACTGAATAAAAAAAACCAATTTATCTTACATTTCAATTCTTTCCTGCTCATACAACCTTATGACTTTTTCTTTCCTATCGGTGACTTTATTGATACATATTTCTATTACAGCTATTTGTCTGATCATAGCCCTTTTTGATGACTTGGTGCTTTCTTTATTCTAATTCCCTATTTACAATGCTTCCATCTTTGGGATAACCTTGTTTTTCTTTCCTCCTTCCATCAAATCTAATTAATACTCCCATCCCCCACTGCCAATCTGAACAGCTATAGAAATCCCTGGCACTTATCTTCCTTGTATTAATACTTTGTAAGGCCAGCATAGCCTTTATTATCACCTTAGATGCCTTTAATGCCTTTAATGAAAGTTTCTTGATTAATTATTACAGGAGATGAATAAATGAACAGTCCATTCCAAGTCAGTTCTCTGGAAATTTTATAATACATTGTTTTTTAATTTTACAGCTTGCAAGTTGCACTGGAAAATTATCGTTAATCCATGTGTCCTGATTATTATTATAGTCATTCCAGTAATAGGTGAGTGATTTAATTTGCAAACCTTCTTTGGTTCTTTATGTAGCATACCGTCCATGTATATCTCAGGCTGAATCCTGAATTTCTCAACTCTGCAGTAGTAAAATGACTGTAGAGACGTGACTTCAGGTTCCTACCAACTTGGCAACTTTTACCACCTTCCTTGGTGCTACCCAATTAACTCAGCGTTGAAGAATCCAGCTGCAATACAGAAGATGCAGGCACTGCGGGTTCAGTCTTTAGTGGGGAAGATCCCCAGGAGGAGGACCTGGCAACCCACTCTGGGATTATTACTGGAAAAATCCCATGGACAAAGAAGCCTGATGGGCTACTTAGGTCCATGGGGTTGCAAAGCAGCAAACATGACTGAGGCAACTTTAACACACATGTACTTCCTTGCCTTTCTTAAAAATACTCTCAGAACTTAGTTATCTTTTTGACTTTGTAAGAGTTCTTGATCTGTGAATAAAATAATCATAAGTTCTCCGATGATCCTCAGATAGCAACAGCAATAGCTAACTGTTTAATTGACAGTATTCTGTATGACCTAAGAGGCAATATTAACTGTACTATACTTATTATTATGCTTTTTTATATTTAATCCACATAAGACTATGAAATACTTATGAAATCCATTCATACCCAAAGAAATAGAGACCAGAGTGAATAAGTCACTTTTCATAAATAAATTCCAGAGCCAAGCTGAAATGAGATTCTTGCCTATGTGGTTAAATTTTAGTTCTCTAATTACTGTGTCTCCATAACTGCAGTATTTCTTTCATTTACTTTTGGATCAAGAGTGAATTAAGTTGTTCATAGCTGCTCTAGGAAATATTTGCTTATTTCTATCAAGTAAAAGAAAAAAAGAACAAGTCTTAACTTTTTTTTTACAGCTTGCAATTTTTGCACTGGAAAATTTATCGTTAATCAGTCCATTCCAAGTCAGTTCTCTGGAAATTTTATAATACATTGTTTTTTAATTTTACAGCTTGCAAGTTGCACTGGAAAATTATCGTTAATCCATGTGTCCTGATTATTATTATAGTCATTCCAGTAATAGGTGAGTGATTTAATTTGCAAACCTTCTTTGGTTCTTTATGTAGCATACCGTCCATGTATATCTCAGGCTGAATCCTGAATTTCTCAACTCTGCAGTAGTAAAATGACTGTAGAGACGTGACTTCAGGTTCCTACCAACTTGGCAACTTTTACCACCTTCCTTGGTGCTACCCAATTAACTCAGCGTTGAAGAATCCAGCTGCAATACAGAAGATGCAGGCACTGCGGGTTCAGTCTTTAGTGGGGAAGATCCCCAGGAGGAGGACCTGGCAACCCACTCTGGGATTATTACTGGAAAAATCCCATGGACAAAGAAGCCTGATGGGCTACTTAGGTCCATGGGGTTGCAAAGCAGCAAACATGACTGAGGCAACTTTAACACACATGTACTTCCTTGCCTTTCTTAAAAATACTCTCAGAACTTAGTTATCTTTTTGACTTTGTAAGAGTTCTTGATCTGTGAATAAAATAATCATAAGTTCTCCGATGATCCTCAGATAGCAACAGCAATAGCTAACTGTTTAATTGACAGTATTCTGTATGACCTAAGAGGCAATATTAACTGTACTATACTTATTATTATGCTTTTTTATATTTAATCCACATAAGACTATGAAATACTTATGAAATCCATTCATACCCAAAGAAATAGAGACCAGAGTGAATAAGTCACTTTTCATAAATAAATTCCAGAGCCAAGCTGAAATGAGATTCTTGCCTATGTGGTTAAATTTTAGTTCTCTAATTACTGTGTCTCCATAACTGCAGTATTTCTTTCATTTACTTTTGGATCAAGAGTGAATTAAGTTGTTCATAGCTGCTCTAGGAAATATTTGCTTATTTCTATCAAGTAAAAGAAAAAAAAGAACAAGTGACTTGTAAGATTTTTCTCTGTTGGAGTAGATTTGTAAAGATAAAGATACTTTTATTTTATTCTGGGCATTAAGGGTCTATTCCATGAAAAGTATTCAAAGATAGATTTTAATTTCTGACTCATAGCCTAGTAATCTTCAGAATTTTATTTTCCATCTGCAAGTTTTGCTCAATTTACCTCTGAAGTTAAATTCACAGTTAACATTCTCGATTCTTATTTTGTTTCTTTCTTTCTGTCATTCACAAAAATACTGATATTATTTCTGCTTACAGCCTCTTTTGTCATTGTATAGTCCTGAAATCTCAACACCACTTAAAACATACACATCTGGAAATTAAGTATTTAGAGGGAAGGGTTTCTCTAAGAATTATTTAAGTTCATTCATTAACTAATTTACTAAAAAATAAAGTTGAAATGCAGTGTATTTTATTACTGTTTGTGGTAGTCTGAATCGAGTTCTGAGTATTACAGAAAGGAAAAAACGAGGAGAGGAGGTTTTGGAGTTGTCCTACTTTTAAACAGTCCCTTGACATTTTATTCATTACATTAACTTTAAAGATTTATTTATTTATTTATTTATTTTGGGCGGGGGTCGGGTTGGGGAGGGAGGGGAGAGGGCGGGCCACTTCTATTGGTCTTTCATTTCTCCATTTTCATCCGTGTTTGTTCTTTGGCTCCTGTGGGCCTCCCATCGCGGTGGCCTCTGTTGCACAGTGCCGGCTCTGGGCACATGCGCTCCAGAGCTCCGGCTCGGTAATTGGACACATCAGTCCAGCCGCTCCGCGGCACGTGGGATGTTCCCAGGCCAGGGATCAACCCGGCGCCCCTTGCACTGCAAGGCGGTGTCCTTACCCACTGGACCACCAGGGGAAGCCCTACATTAACTTTAAATATTTGGAGGACCAGGACTTTATCTTATTCTGATTACTCAGTACCTAAGTAAAGCCTAGAAACAGGAGATTCTCAAAACAATGTGCAAAGAAATAAAGTCATCATTATTTCAGCTTCTTTGACACTAAATATTGGTGAAGTAAAACTAGCATTTCATTAACTCAGATTTCAATGATTTGTTGTCCTTTTCACCTTGCTAGCTTGGATGTCCTCTCCAGTCTTAACTTTTCCATTTCCTTGAGGTAAAAGTAAACCTTTATTTCTTACCTTGGTCCTTGAGCATGAATTTATATTTATATCTTGAGGTCTCTTTCTTGATTGCTTAATTTGCTGCATAGTTTTTGGTAGGTTGTCAATATAGACCATGAGAAGTTAGCAGTTCTAGAAAAGAAGCCAGGAACGTAGAATAAAGTATACACTTCTTGATCACTAAATAGTCTTCCTTATGGACAGAGAAATTGAATCCATCCATTGTTCCTTGAGTGAAGCTAGTTTTCAGGTTCCAAACCATGGGAGTGAAATAAAAAACTGATTCACTAGAATGAGTAGAAGCACCTTTTTAACTGTTTTTTTTTTTTTATTTTTTGATCATTTCTCTCTTTTAGTAATGTGTATAAAACTGTCAAAATTTCCCAAAGTTATGGAATGTTCAGAGGAATGGATTGGAGTAAGGCGAAAATGCTTCTATTTTTCTGATGATACCAGAAATTGGACAGCCAGTGAAAGATTTTGCAGTTCACAAGGATCAGAACTCGCTCAGATTGACACACCAGGGGATATGGTAAGAAAAGGGGAAAGTTTTCAATTATTTCAAAACAGTTTTGTACAAAAGGGAACAAAAATGATAAAACCTAATATTTCATAATAATGTCAGACAAGAAAAAAATCTCTTTATACCCGTCTAGGTTCATCTGGCTGATCTAAAAATTAAACTGACATGAGATAGATTAATAGGAGAAAATCATATTTAATTACATACATATGAGGGTTCAATAACAACATCCAAGGAAAAGTTAGGCAATTGAGGCTTATCTATCATCTGAGAAAAAGAAAGGGATAAGGGCTTGGAACTTCAAAGGGAAACAGGGAAATTCACATAAGATGGAAAGACAAATGTTTTCTTTTTGTTTTGTTCTGTTTTTAATTAGTTTTTATTGGAGTATAATTGCTTTATGATGTGTTCATTTCTGCAGTACAGAAAAGTGAATCAACTATATGTATACATATATCCCCTTTTTTTTAACAGAACATATAAGTCAGCTTCCCATTTAGGTCACCACAGAGCACTGACTCCAAGTTATACAGTAGGTTCACATAAGTTATCTATTATATACATGGTATCAGTAGTGTTTATATGTCAGTCCTGATCTCCTAATTCATCCCTCCCCACTCAGGACCCATATGTTTGATCTCTACAATATAAATTTTTGGCAAACAAATACTTGCTATGCCATACAGAGACAATGGAACACATAGAAGACTTTGGTCCCTGGCTGAGCAGGGTTCCCCAGTCACACATAGTCCATATTCTTTATGCGCATCTCTGGTGAAAGTGCACTTCCTGGACCAGGCCACTAGAATAAATTTTTTAGAAGCACCAAAATGGGAGTGAAATAAAAAACTGATTCACTAGAATGAGTAGACGCACCTTTTTAACTGTTTTTTTTTTTTTTATTTTTTGATCATTTCTCTCTTTTAGTAATGTGTATAAAACTGTCAAAATTTCCCAAAGTTATGGAATGTTCAGAGGAATGGATTGGAGTAAGGCGAAAATGCTTCTATTTTTCTGATGATACCAGAAATTGGACAGCCAGTGAAAGATTTTGCAGTTCACAAGGATCAGAACTCGCTCAGATTGACACACCAGGGGATATGGTAAGAAAAGGGGAAAGTTTTCAATTATTTCAAAACAGTTTTGTACAAAAGGGAACAAAAATGATAAAACCTAATATTTCATAATAATGTCAGACAAGAAAAAAATCTCTTTATACCCGTCTAGGTTCATCTGGCTGATCTAAAAATTAAACTGACATGAGATAGATTAATAGGAGAAAATCATATTTAATTACATACATATGAGGGTTCAATAACAACATCCAAGGAAAAGTTAGGCAATTGAGGCTTATCTATCATCTGAGAAAAAGAAAGGGATAAGGGCTTGGAACTTCAAAGGGAAACAGGGAAATTCACATAAGATGGAAAGACAAATGTTTTCTTTTTGTTTTGTTCTGTTTTTAATTAGTTTTTATTGGAGTATAATTGCTTTATGATGTGTTCATTTCTGCAGTACAGAAAAGTGAATCAACTATATGTATACATATATCCCCTTTTTTTTAACAGAACATATAAGTCAGCTTCCCATTTAGGTCACCACAGAGCACTGACTCCAAGTTATACAGTAGGTTCACATAAGTTATCTATTATATACATGGTATCAGTAGTGTTTATATGTCAGTCCTGATCTCCTAATTCATCCCTCCCCACTCAGGACCCATATGTTTGATCTCTACAATATAAATTTTTGGCAAACAAATACTTGCTATGCCATACAGAGACAATGGAACACATAGAAGACTTTGGTCCCTGGCTGAGCAGGGTTCCCCAGTCACACATAGTCCATATTCTTTATGCGCATCTCTGGTGAAAGTGCACTTCCTGGACCAGGCCATTTATCTAAAGTCCTTTTAGGACTTCCCTGGTGGCTCATTGGTAAAGAATCTGCCTGCCAACTAAGCCCATGAGCCACATGAGCTATTGTGCTCTAGAGCCCAGTAGCCACAACTACTGAGCCCACATGCTACAACTACTGAAGCCACGTGCCCTCAAGGCCATGCTCCACAACAAGAGAAGTCAGCACAATGAGAAGCTCATGCAGCAGTATCTACCGGTATCTACTCAAAGTAGTTTCTGAGTTTTCCTATTTTAACAGTACTTATATTTTCCTTTAAACACCCTCACCCCTCTATGATTTAGGGAAGAAGATCTGTGCACAGAACAAGATATGTGTTAGTTCTCTGTCACCCTTAAAATACATGTGATGTCAGTTCCTATAAAAACCCTCAGCTCCTGAATTTGTCATCCAGACATAGCATCCTGTCAGTTTAAAAGGTACAAACTTCCAGATATAAGTAAATATTATGAATGTCATAGAGTCTTTGTCCTTCACTCTGTGAGAGACATACTGATTTTTTATACACTAGAATTTTAAGGAAAGGGAATCAAATGTATTGTTTTCATCCGTTTTTCATTTGAGAGATAGAAGTTACCTTTAATGTTAATCCAAGACACAGAAACTCTGAGAGTTTCGATGGCTTGTTAGAACTCGCTCTGTCACTTGGAGATATTTAAGAAGTAAAAGCAAAGTGAAAAATCATTCTGATAAAATTAACCTAAACATCACCATCTCTTTTGTTTGTTGCTATACATATATCCCCTTTTTTTTAACAGAACATATAAGTCAGCTTCCCATTTAGGTCACCACAGAGCACTGACTCCAAGTTATACAGTAGGTTCACATAAGTTATCTATTATATACATGGTATCAGTAGTGTTTATATGTCAGTCCTGATCTCCTAATTCATCCCTCCCCACTCAGGACCCATATGTTTGATCTCTACAATATAAATTTTTGGCAAACAAATACTTGCTATGCCATACAGAGACAATGGAACACATAGAAGACTTTGGTCCCTGGCTGAGCAGGGTTCCCCAGTCACACATAGTCCATATTCTTTATGCGCATCTCTGGTGAAAGTGCACTTCCTGGACCAGGCCATTTATCTAAAGTCCTTTTAGGACTTCCCTGGTGGCTCATTGGTAAAGAATCTGCCTGCCAACTAAGCCCATGAGCCACATGAGCTATTGTGCTCTAGAGCCCAGTAGCCACAACTACTGAGCCCACATGCTACAACTACTGAAGCCACGTGCCCTCAAGGCCATGCTCCACAACAAGAGAAGTCAGCACAATGAGAAGCTCATGCAGCAGTATCTACCGGTATCTACTCAAAGTAGTTTCTGAGTTTTCCTATTTTAACAGTACTTATATTTTCCTTTAAACACCCTCACCCCTCTATGATTTAGGGAAGAAGATCTGTGCACAGAACAAGATATGTGTTAGTTCTCTGTCACCCTTAAAATACATGTGATGTCAGTTCCTATAAAAACCCTCAGCTCCTGAATTTGTCATCCAGACATAGCATCCTGTCAGTTTAAAAGGTACAAACTTCCAGATATAAGTAAATATTATGAATGTCATAGAGTCTTTGTCCTTCACTCTGTGAGAGACATACTGATTTTTTATACACTAGAATTTTAAGGAAAGGGAATCAAATGTATTGTTTTCATCCGTTTTTCATTTGAGAGATAGAAGTTACCTTTAATGTTAATCCAAGACACAGAAACTCTGAGAGTTTCGATGGCTTGTTAGAACTCGCTCTGTCACTTGGAGATATTTAAGAAGTAAAAGCAAAGTGAAAAATCATTCTGATAAAATTAACCTAAACATCACCATCTCTTTTGTTTGTTGCTATGGAAGCATTGGGGCACACAAATTACGATATAAATTATCAAAGATGGGACAGCAGGATGAGAAGTATGTTAGAAATATGTTATAAAATATTGAATAATGGAGAATTCTCTCCTTTTTGTGAAAGAAATTTTTGAAGAAGCATGCAGGAGTATCTATGTACTGGATTGGATTGAGCAGGAAAGTGGGAGAGTCTTGGAAATGGACAAATGGGACTACATTCAATGCTTGGTGAGTTTCAAATTTAGTAGGAAATGTTCTATCCTGGTGTTGTATAAAAATTTTAAATCATCCTGAGTTGCGTTATTGTAAATAAATCTCCCTGTTTTCTGTGTGTAATAGCCTTTCCACCCTGTGACGTATGTCTTCTTAGATTGAAACATTTCCTAGAAAAACCCACCTTCCTTCTATGTTTTTATATGACATGTAGTGAAATTTTACATTTTCATTTTATTTTTATTGTCAAGCTTTTGCTAATAAATCCTCCTTTTGATAATTCAGATTCAACTATTCTGCAAATTCAAAGTCAAAGCATATGCATTACTTGTACTATTTAATTTTTTGTAAGATCTCTTTTTTCTTTAGTGTTGGACACCGTATCGTTGTCTTTAACTTTCCATTTGTCCATTGTAAGCAATATTATTTACCTATGTAACTATTTTTTGGGTGAATGTTGTTTCCTGACTTTGGATCCATGATTTCTTGCTTTAATATTAATTGGCTTTGAAAAGAGGAAAATGGGAATCAAATTTTAGTCAAATGAATTAAAACTTCCAGATATAAGTAAATATTATGAATGTCATAGAGTCTTGTCCTTCACTCTGTGAGAGACATACTGATTTTTATACACTAGAATTTTAAGGAAAGGGAATCAAATGTATTGTTTTCATCCGTTTTTCATTTGAGAGATAGAAGTTACCTTTAATGTTAATCCAAGACACAGAAACTCTGAGAGTTTCGATGGCTTGTTAGAACTCGCTCTGTCACTTGGAGATATTTAAGAAGTAAAAGCAAAGTGAAATATCATTCTGATAAAATTAACCTAAACATCACCATCTCTTTTGTTTGTTGCTATGGAAGCATTGGGGCACACAAATTACGATATAAATTATCAAAGATGGGACAGCAGGATGAGAAGTATGTTAGAAATATGTTATAAAATATTGAATAATGGAGAATTCTCTCCTTTTTGTGAAAGAAATTTTTGAAGAAGCATGCAGGAGTATCTATGTACTGGATTGGATTGAGCAGGAAAGTGGGAGAGTCTTGGAAATGGACAAATGGGACTACATTCAATGCTTGGTGAGTTTCAAATTTAGTAGGAAATGTTCTATCCTGGTGTTGTATAAAAATTTTAAATCATCCTGAGTTGCGTTATTGTAAATAAATCTCCCTGTTTTCTGTGTGTAATAGCCTTTCCACCCTGTGACGTATGTCTTCTTAGATTGAAACATTTCCTAGAAAAACCCACCTTCCTTCTATGTTTTTATATGACATGTAGTGAAATTTTACATTTTCATTTTATTTTTATTGTCAAGCTTTTGCTAATAAATCCTCCTTTTGATAATTCAGATTCAACTATTCTGCAAATTCAAAGTCAAAGCATATGCATTACTTGTACTATTTAATTTTTTGTAAGATCTCTTTTTTCTTTAGTGTTGGACACCGTATCGTTGTCTTTAACTTTCCATTTGTCCATTGTAAGCAATATTATTTACCTATGTAACTATTTTTTGGGTGAATGTTGTTTCCTGACTTTGGATCCATGATTTCTTGCTTTAATATTAATTGCTAGATAGAGGAATGGGAATCAATTTAGAAATATGGAAGACAAGACAAATTATATTCACTGCATAAAAAGAAAAAGATTGCTCATCAATTGAGTCAAATAATAAAAACTATTATAATTAATCTCTTTGGTTTCCATCTTAGTATATTTCAAAAGTACCAAGTGAATAGAAACTTTGTCTTACTTTCAAAAATGAGCATTGGCTAAAAACATACTAAGTAATATTCTAGGAAATTCTTTTTAAAAAATTGCATGTATCATTGGATTTAGAAATACATTCTCACTCTTGATAGAAGTAGATATAAATAAATAAGTGCAAATAGATATAAACCTATGTTTATATCTATGATTTCTCTATGTCTATTTATATCTCTGTCTTTCTCCCTATTTTCCTAAATAAGTTTATGGATTATGCTAATAATAATAGTAATATTAAATACCTACATTTTGTATTTAAATATTCAATGTCTACATTACTTTAATAAACCAGATTTTTGGGGTGTAGAATATTGTGATGGGTGAGTATGAAGCTAAATATAAAATGTTTCAAATTACTCTATTCTTAATTTTATGTTTGATTACAGCTATAAGTAGTTCTCAAACTGATGGTGATTGTTCCTTTTTAGGTTTGACATCAGTGGTAATGGACCCTTTGCTTTTTTGAATTCTGATGGAGTCCATAGCTCCAGAGGATTTGTTGACATGATGTGGATTTGCAGCAAACCAATAACTAATGTAGAAAATTGACTAAAAAAATCTATAAAGAATTTTGTAAGTATAATTTTTTAAATTGAAGTATGGTTGATTTATGGTGTTAGTTTCTGGTGTATAGTAGAATTTTGCAAGTATTAGAGGAATTAAAAATTGCTGGATGAATGAAAGATTATAGGTAGAACCTCATTAATTCAAGACACAGAGTTGCCCATTATGAGCACAAGTCAGGAAACTTATGTTAAATAGGACTAAGCAAAGTTACGATATACAATAGATGACCTTTACTGCATCAGTAGTTAAACAAATTTGAAGATATCTATATTGACAAGTCAGGCAAAACTTACAGTTTAAAAAGTAGAGAAATATATGTACTTAATATAAGTAAATAGCACAAACCACTAACCATAGCAACTTTGGTTTAAAGAAATGTTACGAGGGAATCACCTATGAACAAACATGTACTTAAAAAATATCTTAAAATAAGGAAAAATCTTTACAAAGGAAACTAACTCTATCAGTAATGATCACAGATACATATCTGAATTCTATATTAAAATTAGAAAGCTGGCCTTCCCTGGTGGTCCAGTGGGTAAAGAGTCTATCTTGCAGTGCAAGGGACACTGGTTCGATCCCTGGATTGGGAAGATCCCACATGCTGTTGAGTGATGGAACCGATGTGTCCGATTATGAGCCAGTGCTCTGGAGCGCATGCACCCAGAGCTGGTGCTCTGTAATGAGAGGCCACTGAAATGGGAGGCCCACACAGGCCGAAGAATAAAGATGGATGAAAAATAAATGAATAAAAAATCAACAAAGAGGCCAAAATTTTTTTTAATCCTTTAAAATTAGAAAGGTTATAGAATATGAAGTGGAAAAATAACATTAAAAGTGATTAAAAATAGATTATTTAAAAATATTTCAGTTTTCCAAGTAAGAACAAGGAAATAGTATGGGCTTATGATGCAACCCTGAATGTGTCATAAAACTCAAACTCTACAGGCTATGGAAAAAATCATATCAAGCCCTCCTTTGTTACATTAGTTTGAGTTTAATTTCCTGCCTAGGTAACTGTAACCTCCGAATGCAAGAAGAAATGAGAGTGTAGGTGAATATACATACATTTAGTAGGATAGGGAAGCTGGAGAAAAAGAGAGTATCTAGGTTTCAGGATAAACACACAGAAACACACAAACTAGTCCTTCTCTAATCTCTTTAATGGAGGCTTATTTCGTAAATCAGTTGAAGATGAAACTTTCTGATAAATGCAAATGGAGATTCTTATGAGCCCCACCCATAAATATTGTTCCTGGTGTTTGAGTGCAAATACTTGGCAAATATCAGCGTATAAACAAGCATGGGCATAGTATATCTATGCATCATTTGTCCAAAAAACAAGAAAAGCTCGAAAAAAATTTAAAGTGTTTAATTTTTATTGTTAACTTATAATTATAAATTATTATTTTAAATTTTATTTTAGCACAAACCACTAACCATAGCAACTTTGGTTTAAAGAAATGTTACGAGGGAATCACCTATGAACAAACATGTACTTAAAAAATATCTTAAAATAAGGAAAAATCTTTACAAAGGAAACTAACTCTATCAGTAATGATCACAGATACATATCTGAATTCTATATTAAAATTAGAAAGCTGGCCTTCCCTGGTGGTCCAGTGGGTAAAGAGTCTATCTTGCAGTGCAAGGGACACTGGTTCGATCCCTGGATTGGGAAGATCCCACATGCTGTTGAGTGATGGAACCGATGTGTCCGATTATGAGCCAGTGCTCTGGAGCGCATGCACCCAGAGCTGGTGCTCTGTAATGAGAGGCCACTGAAATGGGAGGCCCACACAGG
This sequence comes from Tragulus kanchil, assembly GCA_022376925.1. NCBI lineage: Eukaryota > Metazoa > Chordata > Mammalia > Artiodactyla > Tragulidae > Tragulus > Tragulus kanchil. The sequence continues at coordinate 279,771,601 of JAIOJX010000004.1, forward strand.
CCGAAGAATAAAGATGGATGAAAAATAAATGAATAAAAAATCAACAAAGAGGCCAAAATTTTTTTTAATCCTTTAAAATTAGAAAGGTTATAGAATATGAAGTGGAAAAATAACATTAAAAGTGATTAAAAATAGATTATTTAAAAATATTTCAGTTTTCCAAGTAAGAACAAGGAAATAGTATGGGCTTATGATGCAACCCTGAATGTGTCATAAAACTCAAACTCTACAGGCTATGGAAAAAATCATATCAAGCCCTCCTTTGTTACATTAGTTTGAGTTTAATTTCCTGCCTAGGTAACTGTAACCTCCGAATGCAAGAAGAAATGAGAGTGTAGGTGAATATACATACATTTAGTAGGATAGGGAAGCTGGAGAAAAAGAGAGTATCTAGGTTTCAGGATAAACACACAGAAACACACAAACTAGTCCTTCTCTAATCTCTTTAATGGAGGCTTATTTCGTAAATCAGTTGAAGATGAAACTTTCTGATAAATGCAAATGGAGATTCTTATGAGCCCCACCCATAAATATTGTTCCTGGTGTTTGAGTGCAAATACTTGGCAAATATCAGCGTATAAACAAGCATGGGCATAGTATATCTATGCATCATTTGTCAGCAAGAAAAGCTGAAAAAAAATTTAGGTATCATTATGTATAACAGTTTGGTGTATTGCATTTTGACTCAGATTAAGTTCAAATTTTGCTTGATTCATAATGTGTTTAATTTTTTATTGTTAACTTATAATTATAAATTATTTAATTGCTTATCAATTTAGAGTTGTTTTCCTTTGATTCACACCTACCAGGGTGAATAAATTCCTGATGGCTCAGCATAAACTAAGGACAAGCTTTTGATGGTGTTAAATTATTATCTCACTTGGACACAAGGTGTTGCATTGATTTTGAAATACGAGTGCCTTTTGGGTAAATGAGACAAAAAGAAGAAACTTTGTATAGAATTTTAATTAGAAAACTAAGAGAGTGAGACAATTCTCAATATAACAATGTTCAAAATAAATCTGATGAGTTATAGAATCACATTAAATACAAGATTGTCTATTATTTTAAAAAAGAAATGTCATTACCTTAGCTGAGTATTACTAGTTGAAAGTTTTTTCTCTTTTTGTTAAAAACTGAAAGTAACTAAGAACAAAGCCTACCATGAAGGAAAAAAAATGGCATAACCATATTAGTGTACTGGTCTTTTATTTTATCAAATGTACAGAAAGAGTTAGCACCCAAGAATAGGGAATAGTCAGGGTTAGAAGATTAAATTTAATAATTTTTAGATACTGAAACAGGGGTAAATAAGAATGTCTAAGACTGAAGTTGGAAATCAGCATTCTTCCCCAACCAAAAGATGTTTTATTTTGTGTTAGGAAATTGTCAAACATACTCAAAAGTAGAGAAAATAATATAATAAGCCACGTGTACTTATTATTCAGTTTCAACAATTATTATTTCATGGTTGACCTTGTATCATTTATAATTTGAAGCAAATTATCCAGACATGATGCCATTTGAATGTTTCCATATCTGTCTATACACAATAGCTACTATACAATTATCATATCTAAAAGAAATTAATAATACTCTCTAACATCATTACAAAAAGCAAACAGGGAATCATGCTTTCTGGTTTAAAGATAAGTTATTATATTTTCAATTTTAAAATATTACAAGCATGGGCATAGTATATCTATGCATCATTTGTCAGCAAGAAAAGCTGAAAAAATTTAGGTATCATTATGTATAACAGTTTGGTGTATTGCATTTTGACTCAGATTAAGTTCAAATTTTGCTTGATTCATAATGTGTTTAATTTTTTATTGTTAACTTATAATTATAAATTATTTAATTGCTTATCAATTTAGAGTTGTTTTCCTTTGATTCACACCTACCAGGGTGAATAAATTCCTGATGGCTCAGCATAAACTAAGGACAAGCTTTTGATGGTGTTAAATTATTATCTCACTTGGACACAAGGTGTTGCATTGATTTTGAAATACGAGTGCCTTTTGGGTAAATGAGACAAAAAGAAGAAACTTTGTATAGAATTTTAATTAGAAAACTAAGAGAGTGAGACAATTCTCAATATAACAATGTTCAAAATAAATCTGATGAGTTATAGAATCACATTAAATACAAGATTGTCTATTATTTTAAAAAAGAAATGTCATTACCTTAGCTGAGTATTACTAGTTGAAAGTTTTTTCTCTTTTTGTTAAAAACTGAAAGTAACTAAGAACAAAGCCTACCATGAAGGAAAAAAAATGGCATAACCATATTAGTGTACTGGTCTTTTATTTTATCAAATGTACAGAAAGAGTTAGCACCCAAGAATAGGGAATAGTCAGGGTTAGAAGATTAAATTTAATAATTTTTAGATACTGAAACAGGGGTAAATAAGAATGTCTAAGACTGAAGTTGGAAATCAGCATTCTTCCCCAACCAAAAGATGTTTTATTTTGTGTTAGGAAATTGTCAAACATACTCAAAAGTAGAGAAAATAATATAATAAGCCACGTGTACTTATTATTCAGTTTCAACAATTATTATTTCATGGTTGACCTTGTATCATTTATAATTTGAAGCAAATTATCCAGACATGATGCCATTTGAATGTTTCCATATCTGTCTATACACAATAGCTACTATACAATTATCATATCTAAAAGAAATTAATAATACTCTCTAACATCATTACAAAAAGCAAACAGGGAATCATGCTTTCTGGTTTAAATATAAGTTATTATATTTTCTAATTTTGAAAGTATTATGCCTATATAGCATACTTGAAAATGTTTTATTTGTATTAAAAAAATAAATTTGTATTCCATTCCATAAAGCACTGTTACCATCCATACATATCTCTTCCAGTTATTTAAATGCACAGATTTACTTTTGTTGTTCAGACAGCATCTCTCTGGCAAATGCCATTAAATTTGGAGTCACAGTCTTCGGAATACACCTGATTCCTTGTTACAACAGCACAGCTCCTGTTATCAATGGGTCCAGTCATTGAGAAACTACAATATAAAAGGCAGACTTTAGAGCATTTACCTTAAAATAATGGTTATATTTTTAAAGTTTCCCCCAGGCAACTTGTGCAGGTATTTTTTCTTTTTAGCAATCAGAACATTGCAGACATTTTAGAACAGACTCTTTTTTGTTGTTGCCAGTCATTGGACAGGACATTCTGGTCCTCCACACCCTTCCTTCCAGGATGTCTCTTATTTAAGTATTAATGCTGTGGAAGTACAAGCCTGAAAACTGGGAGCCTCCCTGACTCTCCCTTCCCTCTCAATTTTCCATGCTCAGATGGAAGTCCCAGGCATCCAATCTCCAAGTTAGTCCTTACATCCATTCACTACTCTCCCAGGCTACAATTACCTTACTTTCTCCCTGGCTATGGCCTTGTAACTGAGCTACCATTTCTGTGTAATTTCCCATATACTCACTTTCCACAGAGCAGCATAAATAATCTCCTTTAAAGATGACTAAGTGCTAAAATGAAAGTTTCTGATAAAGCCTGCATGGTGACAGATATTCTACATACCGGTAGGAGTTTCAAAGCTGGAAACTAGGGAAATTTTTTTTTTAAGTTAGAGTAAAAACTGTTTAAATAACTATTAAATTCCTCAGTTAACTTCAGTGCTATGACAGGGCCAAGAATATGTATGACTAGAATAATTTTGGAGAGAGCTATTTCCTTAACTGTTTTTTTCTAGCCACCGATTGTGTGTTTGTTAGTCACTCAGTCGTGTAGGCCTCTTGGTGACCCCATGGGCTGTACCACACCAGGTTCCTCTGTTCACGTAATTCTCCTGGCAAGAGAGTGGGTTGCCATTCCCTTCTCCAAGGGATCTTCCTGACCCAGGAGTCAAATCGGGATCTCCCTCAATTTCTGCACTGGCAAATGGATTCCTTACCACTGAGCGATTTGAAAACCCCCATCTACATATCATTCTTTTCTTAAATAATTAAATGAAAGCTTTTAGAAAGTGATGTTACTCCATTAATCTACTCTCCTTCCACAATAACCCTCTTTTTTTGACTACAGAAAAAGAGAGGAAATATTGCCATAACAATATTCTTTCCAAATAAAATTTAAAAAGAGTCTATTTTATTTCTTATTAAATTTTGTCAAATTTTCAATCAAAGGAGGTCCAAATTATGAATTCTACTTCATGTTTTAGTCTTATGTTCATGAAAGACAAGAATGAGTGGAAAAATAGCAACATTTAGAGCTGAATAATATGTGAAGGCCTAGAGGGGTGCGATGGGGGGGGGAATGGAATATATATATATGACTAATCTGGTATTATACATAACTGTAAACAACAAAACTCTGTAAGATCAAAAAAGCAAAATAAAAAAACTTGTAATTGTGGAAAACATATATATAGAGATTGAAATGAACTGTCACTTCATGGTCTTTGCCCCAGATTTGCCAATCTCAGGCTCTCTATCAGGTTAATATGCTAAGAAAATCAAAGCACAGAGAATATGTAAATGTCTGTGACACCTAAGAATTTTAAAGCCTTCTTATGTGTATTACCTAATGGTGTTTACAGAAAAATTTTGTAAGAAAAGATTCATTTTCTTTTCATACATGCAAAAAAATCATTATCAATGAGATTAGAATAACTTTCTACGGGCAAATTCACACTTTCTGATTCCTTCTCAAGAGATGTTTTTCTATATATACAAGGTGTTATTTATTATAAGTGAATTTTATCTTTGCATTTTATATATAGAAACTTTGCTTAATATTATTTTAAATGAGATTTAAATCAGCTTAACAATTTTAAAATATTACCTTTTTTTTTTTTACAATTAATAATTTACAGGTTCCACAATAAACACTTTTTATTCTCTTTGCATTCTCAGTCACTCGGTCATCTCTAACTTTTTGCAGCCCCATGAACTATAATTTCCCAAATTCTTCTGTCCGTTGGGTTTTACCAGCAAGAATACTGAAATGAGTTGCCATTTCCTCCTGTAGTGATCTTCCTGACCCAGGGGTCAAACCTGCATCTCCTGCATTGGCAGGTTCATTCTTTACCACTGAGTCACCTGGAAAGTCCCTCTTTTTCCTTTAGTAAATGTTAAAAGAAGGAGAGGAAGCAAAGAAGGAGAGAAAGGAAAGAAAAAAAAGAGGAGAAAAAAAATTTTTCAAAAGGAAGAGAGGAAGAAGATAGAAGACCAGAAAGTAAAGAAGCTTAAATAAAAATGTCTTTCTATAAATGCAACACCAATACCACCACCAAATCTCTCACTCAAATAAGTACTTACTTTTCTTGTTCCACAAAAAGGTGTTCATTTATCCACATCCATTGTTTTCCTGGGGATGGAATATATAGGCCAAGCCAACTTGGTTGTCCAGATTTTAAAATTTTCTGTATGAACTCCTATAGGAGAAATAGTATATTCATTCTTTCATTCATTCAAAAAAATGCTGATGCCTTCTGTAAGGTAAGGCACTGAATCAGGCATTAAGGAAATGGTAAATAGTCATTTATTTCAGAATAATAGGTTTTTAAAAAAATAAACAATAGTAATTGCAGGCCCCAGGGCAACCAAGGGCAGCAGAGAGACTGGGGAGCCCTCCACTCCTGGTTGTCCTCCAACAATGGCTCCAGGCTCCCCCAAGCCCTCTTTCTAGCCACTCCAGCAGGGCCTTTGCCTTGACTCTGGGCCTCACATTAATCGACATACAACAGCCAGTGAAGGCTTACACACTCGACAAGGACCAGCAAACAGTAGGGCGACCAGGTCACAAGGCAAGTCATTCAGCTAAATGGAGCAGGGGTTCCTGCTAGTTATGACCTTCTGGGAATGGCAGACCACTTCATTATTCTTCCCGAGAGCCCCTTGACAGTATTATGATTAAGGGATGTTCAAAAGCAATGACTATCAACCATCCACACTGTGAATTCCACTACATGATTCACCCTTGGATACTTAGATTCTATTTTTTAATCCTCACCAGCTCTTTTGAATTTTGAATCACTGGTAAATATGCCTGTAGCCTGAAACAATCACGTTGACTTTCATTCCAAGTTTTAGAAAAAGTTGAAAACCTGTAACATTTTCCTTGATTCAATAGCCAGTCACTTGGGCACATGTAATCATTCCCTGAAGGAAAATATAGGGGAAGAAAGTCAGTTAAAAAAATAAAAGTAAATTAAACTACAATCAATAGAGGAAGTGTGAATGGTATTAAATGTGATTGACTGGAAAATAGCTTTTTGCTAGCTCACTTTTTGCCCTGAAAAGGTACCTCATTAGCAGAATGAGAATGAAATTAATTCAGAATCTGTATATTTCCTAGAATGGAGGCAGGGCTTGGGGCTATGCGTTGCAGAGAACAAAGCTTATGAATTATGACCTGCACTTCCTTCCTGTGAGATTACTTATCATCGTCATTTCTTAGCTTACTGTATTCATTGCTTTTATCCTCCTGTGCTTTTCATTCACACTGTTTCCTGAGCTTTGAACAGCCTTCCCTTCCTTCTTCACCATCTAAATTATACCTATCATTTATTGATCAATTGTATTTCTGAAGAAGGAGATAGATGGACCCCCGAGCCAGACAGCCGCTATTTGTTAAGTGGAATAAAATTGAAGATTCATTCTCACCCAGCCACTCCTAGGACTAAGTGAGTGGCAGAAGCTGAGCTCTGCTGCAATGAACCACCTCTGACTGAGGTCAAGGAAAACTTCCCTGTCTGCACATGCGCAGGAAGGCGCCAGGGGGTCAGAAACAGAGGGAGCGTCACCTGGTAATAAGTGTGGATATGTACCCACAGGCTTCTGCTATGTGATCCGTCTCAGCAAAAAGTTGTTTGTTCACCCATGTTGGGGAGGGTCCTAAGACTGGAAACAAGATAATTGGCCATAGGAAAACAAAGACCTAGAAGAATTGCTAGTTATGACCTTCTGGGAATGGCAGACCACTTCATTATTCTTCCCGAGAGCCCCTTGACAGTATTATGATTAAGGGATGTTCAAAAGCAATGACTATCAACCATCCACACTGTGAATTCCACTACATGATTCACCCTTGGATACTTAGATTCTATTTTTTAATCCTCACCAGCTCTTTTGAATTTTGAATCACTGGTAAATATGCCTGTAGCCTGAAACAATCACGTTGACTTTCATTCCAAGTTTTAGAAAAAGTTGAAAACCTGTAACATTTTCCTTGATTCAATAGCCAGTCACTTGGGCACATGTAATCATTCCCTGAAGGAAAATATAGGGGAAGAAAGTCAGTTAAAAAAATAAAAGTAAATTAAACTACAATCAATAGAGGAAGTGTGAATGGTATTAAATGTGATTGACTGGAAAATAGCTTTTTGCTAGCTCACTTTTTGCCCTGAAAAGGTACCTCATTAGCAGAATGAGAATGAAATTAATTCAGAATCTGTATATTTCCTAGAATGGAGGCAGGGCTTGGGGCTATGCGTTGCAGAGAACAAAGCTTATGAATTATGACCTGCACTTCCTTCCTGTGAGATTACTTATCATCGTCATTTCTTAGCTTACTGTATTCATTGCTTTTATCCTCCTGTGCTTTTCATTCACACTGTTTCCTGAGCTTTGAACAGCCTTCCCTTCCTTCTTCACCATCTAAATTATACCTATCATTTATTGATCAATTGTATTTCTGAAGAAGGAGATAGATGGACCCCCGAGCCAGACAGCCGCTATTTGTTAAGTGGAATAAAATTGAAGATTCATTCTCACCCAGCCACTCCTAGGACTAAGTGAGTGGCAGAAGCTGAGCTCTGCTGCAATGAACCACCTCTGACTGAGGTCAAGGAAAACTTCCCTGTCTGCACATGCGCAGGAAGGCGCCAGGGGGTCAGAAACAGAGGGAGCGTCACCTGGTAATAAGTGTGGATATGTACCCACAGGCTTCTGCTATGTGATCCGTCTCAGCAAAAAGTTGTTTGTTCACCCATGTTGGGGAGGGTCCTAAGACTGGAAACAAGATAATTGGCCATAGGAAAACAAAGACCTAGAAGAATTGTCCTATACCAGAGATATAAATCACCTCTCCATCGCTTCCTCCTATTTAGCAAGGACTCTCACGCCCTTCCTCTCTGTGGGTGTATTTCTTGTCTTAAATAAACAAACTGCCTCTCTGTGTGCTTTCCCACTTGTTATGCTGTGTTTCTAATAATAAACTTTGTGCCTTTTTTTTTTTTTTTTTTTACAGTTTTTGCCTCCTTGAAACATTCTTGCATTCAAATGGGGGAAAAGGCCAGGGTCACCCTGCTTTCTAGCCTCTAGCTGCTGGTGAATTAGCAGTTAGGATTGGTTGCCATCCAGGTTACCCAGGTTCAATTCCTGGCCAGGGAACTAAGACCTCTCTTTAAGACCAATCTCTGCTATTTCTCTGATATCATTTTCACCCCCAAAACAAAGCTTTCAACCAGTCATAATTTCTGCCATCTCTAAGACTCAGAACATTGAGGTGCCACATTAGCAAAGGATGCCTTATCAATGTCCTCCTCACTTGTGAAGAGCTCCATTATCTTTTATCTGACTGGAAGGTTCTTAAGGTAACTGACATATTCATCATTGAATCTCCTATCATACATCACTTTAATTATAGTGCCTTATGATTGATTGTGGAATGATTGAATTGAATATCATGTAACACTTTTTGTGGTTAATATTTTAGCCTATTACCTCTAAGCCTAAAATCTTCTAAAATGTCATTTTAGGAAACTGAATTAATATGTCCAACTGTGATGGAAAACAAATCTACATTAGCAGACATGATGGAAAACATTAAATATATCTTTAATGCATGAATCTACTTTGTACTAGGGCATGAGTTGCCAATCCTGAATAACTATAATCTTACAAAAATATATGGTGACTTGGGATAACTGGACTCTAATCTCAGCTACATGAGTACATAGTCATGTGCTAAATTAACCTGATATACCTCCCAATTTATGATTGGAGCGAGGCTATTGACTCACTATTATTAATGACAAGGAGACATTTGGACAAATTCTATTACATAGATATTAACAAACTGGTCAATAAAGTACAGTTCTAGAGCTGCAAAACACACTGAAACTACTCCAAAGGATCAATTTAATATGTTACGTTTAATATGTTAAAACCACAAAAGAATTAAATTGTGGACACTATGGTCCAGAAGCGTTATTATAGTTAATTCAACTTGAAATACCATGTTCTATAACAAGAAGAAATATCATGAGGATGAAGATGGAGAAAAACATTTATTGAGCAACATGTGTCAATTCCTGTTTCAGATGCTTTGTATAATAATAACTAACACAGAATGCCAGTATTGTGGGTCAAGTAGGTTTCTAAGCACTTAACATATATTTATGTTTCAAAGCACCTTTATAAAATAGAGGCATATGTTCAATGACACAATTGAGATACAAACAGTAAAATTCAGAACATGAGAAACTAGACACAACCATAACCCATTTTTTTTTCAACATTATTAAATAAATGTCTAAGAAAGAAGCTAAAGGAAGTAAGCAGAATGTACACATTAAGAGACTCAGAGACATTTTTCCTGATGCAACTGACCTCTTAATGCTGATGGAATAGTAGATATTAGGATACTGCCAATTTTGTTTTAGGAATTGTGGTCGAATTCTAAAATAGCCCCAAGAAACACACCTTTGGAGGGAATGTAAAATGGTGCAGTGGTTTTGGAAAACAGTGGCAGTTAAGGATGCCTTATCAATGTCCTCCTCACTTGTGAAGAGCTCCATTATCTTTATCTGACTGGAAGGTTCTTAAGGTAACTGACATATTCATCATTGAATCTCCTATCATACATCACTTTAATTATAGTGCCTTATGATTGATTGTGGAATGATTGAATTGAATATCATGTAACACTTTTTGTGGTTAATATTTTAGCCTATTACCTCTAAGCCTAAAATCTTCTAAAATGTCATTTTAGGAAACTGAATTAATATGTCCAACTGTGATGGAAAACAAATCTACATTAGCAGACATGATGGAAAACATTAAATATATCTTTAATGCATGAATCTACTTTGTACTAGGGCATGAGTTGCCAATCCTGAATAACTATAATCTTACAAAAATATATGGTGACTTGGGATAACTGGACTCTAATCTCAGCTACATGAGTACATAGTCATGTGCTAAATTAACCTGATATACCTCCCAATTTATGATTGGAGCGAGGCTATTGACTCACTATTATTAATGACAAGGAGACATTTGGACAAATTCTATTACATAGATATTAACAAACTGGTCAATAAAGTACAGTTCTAGAGCTGCAAAACACACTGAAACTACTCCAAAGGATCAATTTAATATGTTACGTTTAATATGTTAAAACCACAAAAGAATTAAATTGTGGACACTATGGTCCAGAAGCGTTATTATAGTTAATTCAACTTGAAATACCATGTTCTATAACAAGAAGAAATATCATGAGGATGAAGATGGAGAAAAACATTTATTGAGCAACATGTGTCAATTCCTGTTTCAGATGCTTTGTATAATAATAACTAACACAGAATGCCAGTATTGTGGGTCAAGTAGGTTTCTAAGCACTTAACATATATTTATGTTTCAAAGCACCTTTATAAAATAGAGGCATATGTTCAATGACACAATTGAGATACAAACAGTAAAATTCAGAACATGAGAAACTAGACACAACCATAACCCATTTTTTTTTCAACATTATTAAATAAATGTCTAAGAAAGAAGCTAAAGGAAGTAAGCAGAATGTACACATTAAGAGACTCAGAGACATTTTTCCTGATGCAACTGACCTCTTAATGCTGATGGAATAGTAGATATTAGGATACTGCCAATTTTGTTTTAGGAATTGTGGTCGAATTCTAAAATAGCCCCAAGAAACACACCTTTGGAGGGAATGTAAAATGGTGCAGTGGTTTTGGAAAACAGTGGCAGTTCCTCCAAATATTCAAGCAAAGAATTTCCATGTAACTCAACAATTCTACTTCTAGGTATTAATATGTAAGAAATGAAAGCAGACACCCACACTCGCCTCAAAAAAGAAATGCAATTATGTAAAATGATGGAAATCATTTTGCAACATATGTCTATTAAATCAACCCATTGTACACCTTAAACTTATACAATGTCATATGTCAATTACATCTCAATAAAGCTGAAAATAGAAAATAAAATAAAATGGCCCCATGGGACTTCCCTGGTGGCCCAGTGGTTATGCCTCCAGCTTCCAGTGCAGGGGTACATACTGGATCTCTGCTGTGGAAACTAAGATCCTATATGCCACACAGCTTGGCCAAAATGTAAACTGAATAAATAAATAAATAAATTTTTTAAATGCCTCCAAAATTGCTGTCCTGTGTAATTTGCTCTCCTTCAGTTTAATCTGAACCTATGAATAGAATGGGCTATCATTCCTATATATTATATATATGACAAGGTGAAGGAATTTTTAAGACTGGAGAAAAGCCTACAGTCAGTTCATTTTGAGTTAATGAAAACAGAGATGATCCCAAGCTGTTGTTATTCACTCACTCAATCATGTCTGACTGTTTGCAACCCCAGGGACTGTAGCCCGCTAGGCTCCTCTATTCATGGGATTCTCCAGGCAAGGATACTGGAGTGGGTTGCCATGCCCTCCTCCAGGGGATCTTCCCCACCTCAGGGACTGAATATGTGTTCCTGGCATTGACAGGTGGGTTCTTTACCACTGAGCCACAAGGGAAGCCCAATACAATGATTTAATAGTTAAGTTTTCAACTCAACTTACAGATGAAAAAGTGAGTCACAGAGATATCACATGACTTTCCCAAAGTTATACAACAGGTAAGTATTAAGGCTAAAATTTCAACTCAATTACTTTGGCTCCATAAACCCGTGTTACTAATCACTGAATCGTGCCACATCTGCTAATTGTACTAATTGGTATGTTAGAGTTCTCTAGACAAATAGAACTAATGGAATTTGTGTGTGTGTGCACATGCGTGCACACACGTGCATATAAAGAGAGAGAAAGAAAAGAATGAAAATGAGAGGAGAGAGATTTTAAGGCACTGGCTCATATGAATTTTAAGGCTAGCAAATCCAAAATATTCAGGCTGGAAGACTGGAAACCCAGGTAAAAGTTGATAATGCTGCCTAAATCTATACTCGAAGGCAGTCTAGAGGCCCAATTCCTCCTCCTTGGAAGACCTTCAACATTTTTTCCTCTTAAGACCTTCAACTGATTGGGTGAGGCCCATGCACATTCTGGAAGGTAATTTGCTTTACTCAAAATTTACTGATTTAAATACCATTGTGCAATATTTAATATTGTTAAATATTAACATCACTCAAAAAAGTACTTTCACATGAAAATCTAAACAAATGTTTGATCAAATATCTAGGTATTGTGCATTCCCTAGCCAAGTTCACACATGAAATTAACAATTACAATTGGCTCAATCTACACTAAATGCTCTATAATGTAGTTATTACATTCTCATTTGAAAGTTTTTTTTTTTTAAGTTTGTTTTCTTTTTTTTTTTTTTTTTGGGGGGCCACTTCTATTGATCTTTCATCTACTCATCTCCATCCATCTTTGTTCTTTGGCCTGTGTGGGCCTCCCATCGCAGTGGCCTCTCTCTCTGCAGGGCACCGGCTCTGGGTGCATGCGCTCCAGAGCTCTGACTTGGTAGTTGGACACATCAGTCCAGCTTCTCTGCGGCACATGGGATCTTCCCAGGTCAGGGATCGAACTGGCACCCCTTGCACTGGAAGGCAGTGTCCTTACCCACTGGACCACCAGGGAAGCTCTTGAAAGTTTTTTAAACCGATGTTTAATTTTCCTAAATTCATGTGACCAAATCTCTGATTCAAACATAGAACTGCACAGGACAGACAGATGATTACCTGCTAGGCTGGTATTATTAATTTTCTGAAGGAAATCCATTTCTTTATCTGCACTCAGTGCAAAGGAAAAAATATAATGAGAATTTTAAAACCGAGTAGAAATATAGGTATATAGCATAAATATACTAGCACAAAATGAACATATGTAAATAAAAATTCAAAATATCTCTTTTCTTCTATGCCTCTATTCCCCTCTGTACTGAGAATTATCTATTTTACTGCTTCAAGTATGAATCAAAATTCTAAATACTCTGTGCATTCTTAAAATGCATACTTATTACTTTACTGTATATTATCTTCACACTGAACTTTTTAATTAATGTTATTTGGTCTTGTTGCAGACACACCCTCAAGAATCTCCTTTCACTTTATCAAGTTCCTTCAGATTCTTATTTGTGGTATCTATATATTGTTTTATATAGACTAGATTAACTGCTTTCCAGAAACACAGAAGAGCTGTATCTAAGACTTCATTCCATGAAAATCTTTACTCAAAATTTACTGATTTAAATACCATTGTGCAATATTTAATATTGTTAAATATTAACATCACTCAAAAAAGTACTTTCACATGAAAATCTAAACAAATGTTTGATCAAATATCTAGGTATTGTGCATTCCCTAGCCAAGTTCACACATGAAATTAACAATTACAATTGGCTCAGTCTACACTAAATGCTCTATAATGTAGTTATTACATTCTCATTTGAAAGTTTTTTTTTTTTAAGTTTGTTTTCTTTTTTTTTTTTTTTGGGGGGGCCACTTCTATTGATCTTTCATCTACTCATCTCCATCCATCTTTGTTCTTTGGCCTGTGTGGGCCTCCCATCGCAGTGGCCTCTCTCTCTGCAGGGCACCGGCTCTGGGTGCATGCGCTCCAGAGCTCTGACTTGGTAGTTGGACACATCAGTCCAGCTTCTCTGCGGCACATGGGATCTTCCCAGGTCAGGGATCGAACTGGCACCCCTTGCACTGGAAGGCAGTGTCCTTACCCACTGGACCACCAGGGAAGCTCTTGAAAGTTTTTTAAACCGATGTTTAATTTTCCTAAATTCATGTGACCAAATCTCTGATTCAAACATAGAACTGCACAGGACAGACAGATGATTACCTGCTAGGCTGGTATTATTAATTTTCTGAAGGAAATCCATTTCTTTATCTGCACTCAGTGCAAAGGAAAAAATATAATGAGAATTTTAAAACCGAGTAGAAATATAGGTATATAGCATAAATATACTAGCACAAAATGAACATATGTAAATAAAAATTCAAAATATCTCTTTTCTTCTATGCCTCTATTCCCCTCTGTACTGAGAATTATCTATTTTACTGCTTCAAGTATGAATCAAAATTCTAAATACTCTGTGCATTCTTAAAATGCATACTTATTACTTTACTGTATATTATCTTCACACTGAACTTTTTAATTAATGTTATTTGGTCTTGTTGCAGACACACCCTCAAGAATCTCCTTTCACTTTATCAAGTTCCTTCAGATTCTTATTTGTGGTATCTATATATTGTTTTATATAGACTAGATTAACTGCTTTCCAGAAACACAGAAGAGCTGATAATCTGAAAGATCTTTTGATTACATTCTTGGGCTAGTTTCACTCTACGTAAAATTAGCCTCACTCCCTTGTTTGTTCCAAAAGAATGTATGAAAAACTTACATTAAAATCAAATTTGTAATTTTGAGAACATTACTACACAGTGGTATCTTTGTATGTACGTTTGAAAATGTGAGGCCAGTTTGTCTTTTCTTTGGGAGGAAATGAATTCTTCATGTAAACTTTTAGGATCATGTCTTTGCCTATGGTGTTCTGAAATACAGTGAATCTATTCTTCCTATCTATCTATCTATCAATCATCTATCTAATTGCTTTAGGAACATTTTTTGTTTGGTTGATTTTGAAGGCAAATGCCATTGTGGAAGTGGACTGAGAGATGTCAAGACACCATTCTAACAGAGCATTCCTTAAAGCCTTCTCATGAATTACTTTGCTTCCACACTCTTCTCTCTGAAAATGGGGTCCTGTCCCAGTTTCACTCTGAGAAACTGCCTTCAACTAGACTAAAACCATCTGTTACCCATTTCCTGAACTAGTCTTGCCCTTGATTTAGCCAGTAGCTTAAGCCCAGCTGCTTTTCCTTTTCTTTACCATTTTTTTCACTTTCCCTTCTGTGTTTCTAGTCATTTATTCTACTTTGTTATTACATTTTACCACTCTAATATAAAATAGTGGGAAGATTTTATTTAAATATTTATGATCAATAGTTTGTTTTGAACTGTAAGCTTGGAAAATATTTTTAAACTGGTCAAGGTGCAAGCACAAATTTAATAGAAACAAGAATATTAAAATTGCCACTAACTTATTTAAACAAAAAATATCAATAGGAAAGAATGTTGTCCCCACTAACGTTTTATCAATGTGTTACATTTTATGGTTTTCTTGAGCCTTTTATTTCCTAGAACTACAGTTTCAAGCGAAACTTACAGAAGCCATGAATAAGTCTGGTTTTTTAAACAATAACTGCAAAATATTCACATTAAATACTACATCAGAAATAATGTGCAGATCACTATTCTTCAAGGTGATATCAATGAGCACATAATTTTTTAATAAAAATGCACCACTACCATATGGACATTGTGGGGAATTAACAGTGAGTGGGAGGCGTAAAGGAAGTAGCTTGAAGGCGTGTACTATCATATGTGAAGAAAATAGCTATAGTCATTGCTCTGTGAGAAAAGGGGATCCTGCAGGGGTGCTGTGTGACAGTCTGGAGGGGTGGGATGCGAGGGGTATGCATATGACTAATCAGGGAACATACATATCTGTAAACAACAAAACTCTGTAAAAGTTAAAAGTAAAATAAAAGTTTTAAAGAAATACACCACTAATTTTTTATAAAATGGTGTCAAATCTTTTACTGGAGGTTCTTCATAAGAATAAGAATGATTATATATAATAATAAGAAGAAAAACACTTACTATGGAATAAGTCTTAATTTTATATAAGTGTTTTCTAATTTTTCCTAGTTTAAAAATAATTATGTAATATGGCATAATTTAGTTTAGTTTACCAATATTGAACTACAGTGTGAAGCTTATCTTGATAGCAAAAAGAATTAAAGATCAATTATTTTTTTGAAAGTGAGAAAATAAATGAAAATCCCATACTCACCATGAAAGTTCAGGCTAATCAGTGCCATCATGAAAACAAGGATCCCAATGCATCCTAGTACTAGCATGAGACAATAACATTGTAGATATGGAGCAAAATCTGAAATGTTGAAATATTTTTTCAGAAATTTTAGAAGTCTGTGAATATTCACTCTATAAACATTTCTGTTTTGATTTTATTGGAAAATATTTTTAAACTGGTCAAGGTGCAAGCACAAATTTAATAGAAACAAGAATATTAAAATTGCCACTAACTTATTTAAACAAAAAATATCAATAGGAAAGAATGTTGTCCCCACTAACGTTTTATCAATGTGTTACATTTTATGGTTTTCTTGAGCCTTTTATTTCCTAGAACTACAGTTTCAAGCGAAACTTACAGAAGCCATGAATAAGTCTGGTTTTTTAAACAATAACTGCAAAATATTCACATTAAATACTACATCAGAAATAATGTGCAGATCACTATTCTTCAAGGTGATATCAATGAGCACATAATTTTTTAATAAAAATGCACCACTACCATATGGACATTGTGGGGAATTAACAGTGAGTGGGAGGCGTAAAGGAAGTAGCTTGAAGGCGTGTACTATCATATGTGAAGAAAATAGCTATAGTCATTGCTCTGTGAGAAAAGGGGATCCTGCAGGGGTGCTGTGTGACAGTCTGGAGGGGTGGGATGCGAGGGGTATGCATATGACTAATCAGGGAACATACATATCTGTAAACAACAAAACTCTGTAAAAGTTAAAAGTAAAATAAAAGTTTTAAAGAAATACACCACTAATTTTTTATAAAATGGTGTCAAATCTTTTACTGGAGGTTCTTCATAAGAATAAGAATGATTATATATAATAATAAGAAGAAAAACACTTACTATGGAATAAGTCTTAATTTTATATAAGTGTTTTCTAATTTTTCCTAGTTTAAAAATAATTATGTAATATGGCATAATTTAGTTTAGTTTACCAATATTGAACTACAGTGTGAAGCTTATCTTGATAGCAAAAAGAATTAAAGATCAATTATTTTTTTGAAAGTGAGAAAATAAATGAAAATCCCATACTCACCATGAAAGTTCAGGCTAATCAGTGCCATCATGAAAACAAGGATCCCAATGCATCCTAGTACTAGCATGAGACAATAACATTGTAGATATGGAGCAAAATCTGAAATGTTGAAATATTTTTTCAGAAATTTTAGAAGTCTGTGAATATTCACTCTATAAACATTTTTCTGTTTTGATTTTATTGCAGAGAAAATCTATGTTCATTTTAGGCACACCATAAGAATTTATGATTCATCAATGCATAATCTTTTCTCTTTATTTTTATTTAATCTTTTATTTTGTAATCTTAATTTATAGCCTAATATATGACCAAAAATTATGGCTAATTGAAAATTTAAAATATAATACAAAACAAAGAGATGCTCCTATTATTGAATGTATTGGATTACATTTTAATTGTCTTGTTTTGCTAATTATTTGTGACTTTTGATGACTTAAAATTTCATTAAATTCTCTGTGAATTTATTTTACATGAAATAAAAATATTGCTATATGCATATAAATATATATATGCATAAAATATATGAACAGTGTATCATGCATATGTGTAGTATTACATTAAAGGGTTTGGGGGAGAAACGAATGCATGTATATGTACAACTGAGTCTCTTTGCTATTCACCTGAAACTGTGACAACTTTGTTTTGGCTTTACCCCAATACAAAATAAAAAGTTAAAAAAATTAATTAAAACTTAAAAAAAATTGGGCTTCCCTGGTGGTCCAGTGGGTAAGGACACCGTCTTGCAGTGCAAGGGGCGCCAGTTCCATCCCTGGCCTAGGAAGATCCCACGTGCCGCGGAGCGGCTGGACCCATGTGTCCAATTACCGAGCCGGAGCTCTGGAGCGCATGCACCCAGAGCCGGTGCTCTGCGACAACAGAGGCCACCGCGATGGGAGGCCCACACGGGCCAAAGAACAAAGATGGATGAAACTAGACAAATGAAAGACCAATAGAAGTGGCCCGCCTGCTCCCCTCCCTCCCCACCCCACCCCCCCCGAAATAAAAATAAATAAATCTTTAAAAAAATAAATAAAATAGAAGGGGATGTAAAAAGTCATATATTTAAAGGTATTAACCATTAGTCTATAAAATACAAAATGTATGATTTGTATTCTACATGTAGAAGAATAATCTATATATCAGCTATTGTCATGTATAAGTGCTAGTAGAAACTTAAATAAACATCAAAAAGAGAAAAAGTATCACAATATAGATTCACTTTATTATAAATAAAAGTATTGAAACTTAAAAGAACAAGAAGAATCTATCAAAGGCCAGGCATTTTGTGGGGTTAAGGGTCCAGTTCAGGCAATTTATTCTAACGGTTCTCATTTTTATTAAACCAAAGTAGACTACTAATGACAAAGGAGGGGTTGGTTTCTGGTACTGAAACCACACACAAATACCCAGCATTTAGATAATGAGAAAAGCACCATGTTTTGGAGGAAGAATTGAATTTGCTAGTGGACACTGAGATAGTATGTGAGTATATTCAACTGGATTCCATATGGCAGAGCTGTGGCAGTGACCAGCAATTCTAAATTTCTGACCCATGTCATCCCAGCTTAGATGATGGTATTTCAACAGGACTGCTTCAAAATCTTTACAAAGACTGAATTTATTAATAGATCCCAGTATGTTGTGTATTGGCTTCCCAGGTGTCCAACTGGTAAAGAATCTGTCTGCCAGTGAAAGGGGATGTAGGAGATGCGAGTTCGATCCCCAGGTCGGGAAGATTCCTTGGAGTAGGAAATGGCAGCCCACTCTGCCTTAGAAAATCCTATGGGTAGAGGAACCTGATGGCCTACAGTCCAAGGGATTGCAAAGAGTCAGATAGGATTGAGTGAGTAAGCACAGCACATAGAACTTATAACAGATCTAAAATCAAGACCAAAAGACAGAAAACAATTGTGTTGCAAATACAGCAGCCTTAATAAATGTTTTCTTTTCTTTTCTTTTCTCTCATTTGCAAGAGATTATTCTGCCAATTCCATGGATCTTGAGTGAACATTAAAAATATAGCATGTAGAAAGGGAGGGGGTCAGGGATATACATATGACTAATCTGGGATCATACATATCTGTAAACAACAGAACTCTATAAAAGTAAAGTAAAAATAATTATAAAATAAAATAAATTTTAAAAATATATAGCATGTATGTATAAAAATGCCTTTAAGGCACTGTATACCACTGTTACTCCCACTGTCAGTACTAGGTCTTTACTTTTGAAGTCTAATAAGTGTCTTCATAAAGATAACACACCCAAATAGCCATGTTTCCTTTTTGTGTTTTATAGGAGAAATAATTTATGTAAAAATTCTATTTTTCACCTTTTAGTTGAAAATTACACTCTTATCCTTATGTTGCTATTTTGAGGGGATTATACATTATCCTTTTAGCATTTCTCTGGACCCATGACTGCAAATATCGTCTTTTTGTTGTTGACACTTACAGAAATCTGAACAATTTATTTTAGACAATTTATGATCATCTTTTAAAACCCTAGAATATGGTTAATTTTAAAATATTAGAGATAATTATGCTTCTAAGAAAATAACACAATTTTAAACTGGAGTCTGAATGAAAGCGAACAATATTCTTACCTTTAGATCTTTCTCTGTATTCAGTACGATTCTTGAATTTTAGCATCATGTAGCCATCTTCATTCTCCATTTCCGCAAATGTTTTCATGTGATATTACCCAGAAAATTGGAGAAATAAAATAGAGAATAGCCTCAGCCTTGGATATTTCTCCTAAGCACGATATACCAAAAACTAAAAGGAAGTCCAAAAATAATCAAAATTTACTCTGGCAGGGCTATCTAAAACCACACAGGATATGTTGGTGAATGAAAATGAAAAAGTGTGTTGATTTCTAGTTAAAACAGTATGTTGCAAAGTAAAAGTGGTTATTCTGTTTGATTACTTTTAGCTACCTTGTTATAAAGAGGCAAATAACTTGGCTGAATTAAGTTCTGGTATTTATGGAAGAAGTAGAAATTGTGAGCAGTGAAATTGAATATTTTACTAAGGAAATGTCTAAGCAAAGTGCTGAAGGTTCTGCCTGGTTGTCCTTACTATTTATTGTAAAATGTGAGAAGAGAGAGATAAATTAAGGAATCATTAAACAAAAAAAGAAGATTTTGAAATTGAAGATTTGGAAAATTCTTAGTCTACCCATATAAAGAAAGTAAGAAGGCAGGCTGTGGGGAAAACACCAAGGATGTGACTAAACAATCACTCCATAAAGAGACCACACATAATTTTAATTAGTCATACCATTGGCCCACAAGGGATCACAGTGGTAAAGAATTCACCTGCCAATGCAGGAGATATGGGGTCAATCTCAGGTGGGAAGATTCCCTGGAGTAGGAAATGGCAACCCACACCAGTATTTGTGCCTGGAAAATAACATGGACAATGGAGACTGGTGGGCTACAGTCCATGGGATTACAAAAAGTTGAATACAACTGAATAACACGCATCATCATCATCATCATCATCATCATTATAAACGTCAACATCAGAATCCATGAACAAAGGTTGAAATATAGTAGCAGAAGCATTGCAAATTTGAAGTAAAGGGAGCAGAGGTAGGCTGACACAAAGGAAGGTTTTCAGATTTTTGGAATTCTATGAAGCTATCCAGCTGTGGACATGTTTTGTCCTTCAAGATATACATATGACTAATCTGGGAACATGCATATCTGTAAACAACAAAACTCTGTAAAAGTTAAAAGCAAAATAAAGGTTTTATTAAAAAAAAAAAAAGAAGAAGAAGAAGAAGAATGGTCCTGAAGACCATTTGGAGATCATCAGGGTTACCACTCTCACCATAAGCTTAAAGCACACACAAACGTACAGGAGCAGGGAAGGGGGGCTGTGTCCTCCTGGATTTCTGAGTGTGTGGCCACCTTCTCAGCTTTAGCAAGTCAGGCTTCCCCCACTCAGAGCCTCAAGAGTAAAGATGGCAGGGCCTTCATCTAAGGCCCTGGAGATGGCACTGCTGCTCCAGTGGACCCAGAGGGCAGAACACCCAGTCAAAGAGGAGTGTTCTTGAGTCTTAAGGGCCAGTGGAATTTGGCTCACCAAGATTTGAACTGGCATGGTGATAGATGATGGTTGATAGGTTATTGTGAATGGTAAAGGAGAAGATTTCACACTGGAATCAAAAAGACTTGGCTTTGGTCACTCAGAGCTTCATGCAGGAAAGAGTTTATTAAAGAAACAAGGGATAGAGAAAGCTTCCAGCTAAAGGAATTGGAAGGGGGATAGAAGAATACCCCCAGAAGCTAGTTCAGGCAAGGCATTTTTGTCGTTTCCACTTGGTTATTAACAATAGATCCAAAGAATATCTTAAGGTTGTAAAAGTCTTCCTAGGCCCACACCCACGAACAATCATTTGTAACTCAAAAGCATTTAGATGCTCAGAAAAAAATCCCACTATGCAGCTGCAAATGCAAGGAGCAAACAGCAAAAACAAAACAATCAGAATTATTCTAGGAATAATTTTTCTTGAAGTGGGGAAATCCACTTTCCCACAGTGGAAGCCTTTAACTGATGAGGAGGGGAATGATCCACAGAGTCAGCAATTGATAACTTGGTTTGGCTCAAAGGACAGCTAGCTTGTCTGAGTCAGTGGCTGGGTTCTTGCAATGTCTGTTGAAAGACTGAAAGCTGAGTTACATAGTTAATTTTAAAGTTTTAGGATCTACGACAATATCTGTGTGTAAAAATGGCCTGTCATAGAGACATTTGAAAGGAGATAGTCTTTTTCACAACAATGACTGATATTTAAGAAGCTCACTATCTGACATACAAATACTAACTTTAGAATTTAAGATTTCAGTTATATCATGGGAAATCAACACAGGAAGGTTCTGCCCATTAGTAAACGTAAGAACTTCAGGCATAAGCAAAGCAGTAGCAGCAATTACCCCTAAACAATGGGGCCATCCCAGAGCTAGATGAGGTGGTCCGAAATGATCAGTCATCAGTCCCAAAGTTATTTCTTTCTTCACTGTGAAACAATAGCTATTTACATAGCCAAAGTTAAATAAACTTAAATCTATTATCAAAGGCAATTGACATCTGAAGAAAGTATGTCCTCTTAACAAAGAAAAAAGCCAAATTCTGTAGCTCCTTTCTAAGAAGAAATCAGTGTTCAGTAATAAATGTTTTAAAACCTTATTTTATTTGGAACTAACCTAGATTTCAATAAACTTATATCACTTAGTTTCACACAACTCTTGGAATTTCAAGTTATCACAATCTGGAGAGACTATTTTAGACATACATTCTTAAAGCATGATTATTCTTAATAGAGTTTATCTAAAAGCTTATATCTCATTTACAATTTCTTTAAAAGTTTCCTCACTCGAGTTACTTTTCTTATTGACAAACTTGTAACAGGTATAATAATATTTAACTTATATTAAGCTTATGTACAACAAAAATATTCTGAGCAGTTTGAAGAGGTCTTAAAAACCTTTTGAGTCTCAAGTGACCAAATTATTTATATTTTGGTCAGTGGGAGAGGAAGAGAGGGTTTTATGTTCGTGAAAACTGAGGCCTGGACCTTGTTCAGTATATTCCTCTCCAGAATGAATGAGGGAAGACTCTGGCGCAATCAGAAATTCCTCTGAAAATAGTCAATCTTAGTCGCCACTTAAAGGATGGCTGAAATAATAACATTTGGCTTGTCCAGACTGTCCTATTATAGTAGTGGATCAAGAAGAAATCAGGCCATGGGCTTCGGTGATCACAGAGAGCTGCCCCAGTGTCCAAAAGGAAATCGACTGATTGATACCCCCATAGTTATCAATAACCAGGATTCATCAGGTGTTATGTGGATGGGAGCTTTTGTGGGAATCCCTGGGCACCTGCAGTCCTGCTTGCCTGAGAGTCTGAGCTCTGGGGCCTACACTGCTGGGGGCAGTCCCACTGCCAGTGTGGTCCTTGACAGACACACCAGGGACACGGGGGCAGCTTAAATCCCTGAGGACAAGCCTGCTTGAGATACCTCTCCTTTCCACAGTGATAGCAAGTCTGTCCCCATTCACCTGGGTTCCTTTGGATATTTGTTCCAGGCTGATTCAGAGTGGATCTAACAGCCATCACTAGGGCCTCATCTTTTTCCTTGGTCCTTTTCTGTTTTCGCTTTTCTTTCTCATATTCCCTACTGTAATATACCATCTGAGCCAGCTACAATGGTTTTTGTAAAGACTGATTCAGTCCAAATGCCTATTTTGAAATTAATGGTGGATATCTGGATGTTTCCTGAAGAAACAGTGACTTGTGTATCTGTTCTTCAGCCCCTCTAGCTATCCTTCTCATGAATTCCCATCAGGGATAGATTGGAATAACCTGCTTTTTTTTTTTTTTTTATCATTATCCTGTGTCTCATCCTCCCTCTTATCCTCTTTCCTATATGGGGCAAAGTAAGAGGACAGGAGGGAGCCAAAAGACTAACACCCAAATGTGTACCTTTAGAACATAAATCTGGCCTATCTTGCACAGAGAAAAAGAGCAATACCTACAGCACTTCTATTCATTTCCCTTGCTCCCTACAAAACAAATCTAATTGTGAAACAGTACTGTAATGAAAAGACTCTAACTAGCAAACGCATGTCACCCTGTAATGTATCCTGTGACCATGCAGACTTGTAAAAGAAAGTCGGGTGTGTCTTACTTAAGCTCTGAGGATCAAACGTCCCAGTTTTTCAGGATGCAATCCAAGGGTGTGAGGGTCTTGGAACTTTGTGAAGCTCCCATCCGTAAGAGAGAAAAAAGCAGCATCTGGCACCCTTGTTTTTTTTCCACCAGAGGCGTCCCTCCCTGCTCTAGATGGTGGCGGAGACAGATTGTTCACCTGAGCTTCCCATTCTGATCAGAATTAGTCTGTCCCTTACCAAGGCAGGCTCCCGTTGTCCTTCCTTGTTCTACCTCCGAGGAGAGGTGGAGATGCAGCAGAGGGTAGACCTGGCAGCATCCTGAAATTTTAGTTCCTTACCACCTAATCTTTCTCTTGATTTGCCCTTCTCCTCTGATGCCACTTAGTGTGCAACAGAGTAGCTTTTCAGAATGTTTCTCATGCCAAAGCCATGAGGGGAAGCACACTTTTTAACGTCTCTTTGTGTATACATATGTCCCAGAATATATTCTTGACCACAGTAAAAGCATTAAAACAAAAAGCGGCAAACAAGAAACCCAACATGTCTCTTTTGAATATCAATATACCAGTAAATACAATAGCAGAAACCTTTCACATTTTTGAGATATTAGGGTCAGTCCTTCTAATTTGTTTTCACAGATTCTACCAAAAGGATATCTAAGGAGTTGAGACAGAAGCCATTGGAAGGTTTTCTCTGGTCTACTGAGAGCTAACGTTACCAAAGGTAGAAGCTCGCTATACTTCCAATCTGACCAAATCTTAGGATTCCTGACCTGTATTCTCAGAAATCTTGTGCTTGCTAGCAATGCTTCTGTCTATAGAGTCTGGAGTCATAGTCACGACAAGGACTTGAGTCTAGGTCTCTGGGAACTCTTGCAGAATGCCAGGAGAGAGATTTCCAACCTAAGAGACATTTCTAGAGTCAAAGATCCACCAGCTAAGAACAGCCATGCATTATCATCCACAGGATCAAAAAAAGCCATCAATCTATCAAACCAAGCCTGACATATAAGCAAAAGTATGTAAGAACTGTACACATTGTAAATCCTTTAAAAATCCAGAATCTGACAGATTCGATTAGTAGCTCCAATTTCCCAGACAATTATGAAATGGTCAAAGAGACCTGGAAAAGTTGACCAAGAAAGGAGAATTCAGTCCACACGCTTCGTCCATTTTTGGTCAGTCTCCTTGCAAAGACAGAGGACACTTCTTGACATTGGTGGGACTGTATAAACCCCACATCAGGGTTCCCTTTCAGGACCACCTTAAGCTATATAAGGCATGTCCACGGAACTGCAAAGCTATTCACTTTACACAGGTCTTCATGCATCTCAGGCACATTGCACTCACACACTAGCATACTGTAGGGTTAGCAAAGCAAAGTAGAAAATGTGTTGAGAGGACAGAAAAACTGTAGCTCTGAGTTTCCTTACATTGTCTTGAAGATCCCAGATGAGCCCCCAGATGACAGATGATAGTGGGTAGGTTACCGTGAATGGTGTTGGATTCTTTTTTGGTCACATCTATTGGTCTTTCATTTATCATCCATCTTTGTTCCTTTTTGGTCTGTGTGGGCCTCCCATCGCAGTTGCCCCTGTCGCTGCAGTGCACCAGCTTGGTGTTGGATTCTTGATCTCCAAAGGAGAAGATTTCACACTGGGATCAAAAAGACTTGGCTTTGGTCACTCAGAACTTCTTTCAGGAAAAATTTATTAAGGAAAAAAGGGATAGAAAATGTTTCCAGCTAAAGGAACTGGAAGGGGGATAGAAGAGTATCCCTAGAAGCTAGTTTAGACAAGGCAATTTCCACTTGATTATTAACAATAGATCCAAAGAATATCTTAAGGTTGTGAAAGTCTTCCTAGGCCCACACCCACAACACTAACATAAGGTTAGCCAGAGGATGATCTCCGGCCATCTAGACTAGATGAGATATTCCAATACAAAATAGTTTGCCTCCATAAGAATATAAAGTTAGTTTCAGAGTATATCTTTATCATGGCAAACTTTAACCTAGAAAATGTCTGTTCCCTCTCCTCCTCCTTCTCCTTGGAAACTGCTGGCCTCCTTGCCAAGTCTGCCTATTCACTCTTTTCAGTGGGACCCATAACCTCTTTATTCTTTCTGACTTCTCCCTTTGAGGTTGGGATTATCTGCCTTGAGCCTGCCCTATCCTTGTATTACAGAGGCACATAACTTGGATGGTTTCAGTTTCACAGCTACTGAGACATTTTGCCTCAGGATGAATCAAACCTAGAGTCTCACCCTCCCTGATCTCGATGAGACTTTGGATTTGGAATTGATGGATACATTGAGCTCTTGGGACTGTTGGATTGGATGTAAATAGCATGTGAAAATGACATGACTTTGGGGAGCCAGAAGACAGAAAATTATGAGCTAAGTTTCACCCCCCGAAGTTCACACGTTGACGCCCTAACTCCAAATGTGACTGTGTTTGGAAATAGGGCCTTTATCGAGATAATTAAAGTCAAATGAAGACACTGGGTGGAGCCCTAATCTGATAGGATTGGTTCCCTTATTAAAACAGGATGAGACACCAGAGAGTGCTCTATTTTCTTGCACATAGGAAAAAAGGCAACATGAAGACACAGTGAAACGACAGCCATCTGTAAACCAGGAGGAAAGATCTCAGCAGACATCTGCTCTCTGGCATCTTGATCTTGGATTTTCAGTCTCTGGAACTGTGAGAAAATAAATTTCTATTGTTTAAGCTCCTTTATGATGGCCGCCTGAGAAGCTACCATAACAAAAACTGTGTTGGGATGGACTGATGGGATCCTTAGGATTTATACTGTGTGCTAAGTCGCTTCAGTGGTGTCTGACTCTATGTGACCCTATGGACTATAGTCTGCAAGGCTCCTCTGTCCAATGGGATTCTCCAGGCAAGAATAGAGGAATGGGTTGCCATGCCCTTCCTCAGGTGATCCTCCCAACCCAAGGATCAGAACTGCGCCTCTTATAGATCTCTTGCACTGGCAGGTAGGTTCTTAACCACTAGCATGAGTTGGTATTTAACAGATCTTCCTTCTAAGAACCTGTCTTTTCTTTCAGTTAAAGGAGTAAAATCAATTATTTAGAAATGATTACCTAAATTTAAGTAACTCACATTAAATACTAAGTATATACACTACTATGTATTAAAAATAGATAACTAATGAGAACCTACTGTATAGCACAGGGAACCCTACCCAATGTTCTGTGGAGACCTAAATGGGAAGGAAATCCAAAAAAGAAGGATATATGCATGTGCATAGCTGACTCACTTTGATTTAAACCAGGAATTAGCACAACATTTTAAAGCAACTATTCCAATAAAGAAATAATTAAAAAAACAAAGGTAATAAAAGCAAGTAAGTCATCATTTTCTGATTATTATTAGTATTATAAAGTTATTTATATCTATTATGTTTATATAATAGAAATACTATATAGTTATACACAGATCTGCTAATGCACATCTCTATTAAATTCTGGTATTCAGGATGTCACATTGCTAGCTTGCAATCAGCCATGTTAGGCATAATTGCATCATAGAAACCATGGAATATTACAAACCTATTTAAATGATTCCAGTGAAAAAGACTGACTGTATCAAATGTTGCCACTGATGTCAAGTAAACAGTTATTTAACTGCTCTACATTAATGATCAGTGTAGGAGGTCTTTGGAAAATGTTACATTATTATATGTTGTTTCAAATATATTTTGACTTAATAAGAAAACAGCTTGAGGTAGATTTTATAACCAAAAGACTTCCATTTAATGCATGCCATGTGAAGAGTTGGACATGAGCCAATGATACCATCAACACAACAAAGATGACAGACACACCCATCATCTCCTAGGTCATTTTATACCTTGTTTTTTTAACGCCTCTTATGAGCCGCCTGAGAAGCTACCATAACAAAAACTGTGTTGGGATGGACTGATGGGATCCTTAGGATTTATACTGTGTGCTAAGTCGCTTCAGTGGTGTCTGACTCTATGTGACCCTATGGACTATAGTCTGCAAGGCTCCTCTGTCCAATGGGATTCTCCAGGCAAGAATAGAGGAATGGGTTGCCATGCCCTTCCTCAGGTGATCCTCCCAACCCAAGGATCAGAACTGCGCCTCTTATAGATCTCTTGCACTGGCAGGTAGGTTCTTAACCACTAGCATGAGTTGGTATTTAACAGATCTTCCTTCTAAGAACCTGTCTTTTCTTTCAGTTAAAGGAGTAAAATCAATTATTTAGAAATGATTACCTAAATTTAAGTAACTCACATTAAATACTAAGTATATACACTACTATGTATTAAAAATAGATAACTAATGAGAACCTACTGTATAGCACAGGGAACCCTACCCAATGTTCTGTGGAGACCTAAATGGGAAGGAAATCCAAAAAAGAAGGATATATGCATGTGCATAGCTGACTCACTTTGATTTAAACCAGGAATTAGCACAACATTTTAAAGCAACTATTCCAATAAAGAAATAATTAAAAAAACAAAGGTAATAAAAGCAAGTAAGTCATCATTTTCTGATTATTATTAGTATTATAAAGTTATTTATATCTATTATGTTTATATAATAGAAATACTATATAGTTATACACAGATCTGCTAATGCACATCTCTATTAAATTCTGGTATTCAGGATGTCACATTGCTAGCTTGCAATCAGCCATGTTAGGCATAATTGCATCATAGAAACCATGGAATATTACAAACCTATTTAAATGATTCCAGTGAAAAAGACTGACTGTATCAAATGTTGCCACTGATGTCAAGTAAACAGTTATTTAACTGCTCTACATTAATGATCAGTGTAGGAGGTCTTTGGAAAATGTTACATTATTATATGTTGTTTCAAATATATTTTGACTTAATAAGAAAACAGCTTGAGGTAGATTTTATAACCAAAAGACTTCCATTTAATGCATGCCATGTGAAGAGTTGGACATGAGCCAATGATACCATCAACACAACAAAGATGACAGACACACCCATCATCTCCTAGGTCACGGGTATTCTTATCACAAAAAAAGGGGCGAGACACAAATGTGCATTTTCTATCTGACCTAGCAGTTCTACTCCTAGCTATTTCCTCAAAAGATTAGAAAATAAATGTCTACAGAAAGACTTTAACAGAAATATTGATGCTATTTTTATTTATAATAGAAAAAAATTGGAAACAACTCAATGGGCTAATGATAAACTTTTATATATCCTCACAATGAGATACTATGCAGCAATAAAAAAGAATGAACCATTGCTCTATGCAACCATATGAATGAAACTCAAAAAACATTCATTGAGCAAAAGACACTAGACTCACAAAGAATGTTTACCATGTGCTTCCATTTATATACAATCCTAAAAGCAGCAAAATTTAGTGACTACCTGCTTCCACAGGGTAGGGAAATGAATTGCAAAGGTACATCAGGGAACATTTTGAGCAAATGAAAATGTTTTATATTTTGGGTCAAATTTTATATCTTATCTTCCTTTGGAACAAAAGTAAATTTCACTCAAGCATGATATTGTGGCTTTGGTTTCAGACCACTGCAATAAAGTTAACATTGCTGTAAAGCAAGTCACACAAATATTTGGGTTTTCCAGTGTTTGTGTTTATATGATATTGTAGTCTACTGGCCTTCCCTGGTGACTCAGATGGTAAAGAATCTGTCTGCAATGAGTGAGAGAGACCTGGGTTCAATTCCTGGGTTGGGAAGATCTCCTGGAGAAGGGTAGGCTACCCACTCCTGTATTCTTGTCTGGAGAGTTCCATGGACAGAGGAGCCTGGCAGGCTACAGTCTCAAAGAGCTGGGAATAACTGAGTGACTTTCACTTCACTTCACTATATAGTCTACTAAGTGTAAAATAGTTACATCTAAAACAATATACATAGCTTAACTCTTAAATATTTTATTGCTGAAATGTGCTCACCGTCTTCTGACAAATTTGCAAGAAATGCAGTATTCACAAAGCACAATAAAAGTAAGTATGTCTGCACTTCGCTGTATATGCATTCCTAATAGTCCTATGAATCGAATGCTTTGGTGATGACATAAATACAGTATGCTCATTCTCCCCTCCAACTTCCTGTCTTCCTTCCGCTCCCAAGTGGAAACTGTGGAGCCCTATATGAAGGTCACAGGTGAGAGACCTTGTATCAAGGCCAAAGACATGGAGCCCTGCACCAAGGTCATCTCCAGAACTGACTGAGCCCTGTATCAACTATTGCCATGAACACAACTGTTACTGTCTGAACCCCTGGTGGCTCAGATGGTAAAGACTAGCTCTACAATGCAGTAAACCTGGGTTCGATCCCTGGGTTGGGAAGATCTC
This sequence comes from Tragulus kanchil, assembly GCA_022376925.1. NCBI lineage: Eukaryota > Metazoa > Chordata > Mammalia > Artiodactyla > Tragulidae > Tragulus > Tragulus kanchil. The sequence continues at coordinate 279,801,814 of JAIOJX010000004.1, forward strand.
CTGGAGAAGGGATAGGCTGTCGTGCCAGTATTCTTGCCTGTAAAATTCCATGGTTTGTCCACGGGGTCGCAAAGGGTCGGACACCACTGAGTGACAAGACTTTCATGTTCCTCCTAATCTAAACTGCCCAGGTCCCTGACACCATATGAGGTAAAAATACCTACCCTAACCAGTCTCTTAATGACATCCTTCCAGGAGGAATTTTCTGTCTTGAGGCTATAAAAATTTGGCTACTAGCCCATGTAAGTGACAGCCCACTGTTCCCACAGCGTCTACCATTCTAAGAAAGTGTATTATCCTATCATTCTGCCTACGGTCAGGAAATTCCTTTCAAATCCATGAATAGACCACAACAGAGACAATTTTCTCTATCCTTCCCTCTGCATTTTACATTGCGTAACTTCACTTCGGGTGATGACAGATGACTGTCTGTCGCTGTCACTATGACTGACCAGTGGTATATATTTGAGACCACCTGAAAGAGTTTTACCTTTTACTTCTTATCCTCACATTTTCTTACTCCATGTTCCTCTCCGATCTTAGTTTCCACCCCCAACCCCCGCCCCACCCCCGACCCCTACTCCAACCCAGTATCCCTGTCAGACAAATGTAGTGTCGATCCCAAAGCAGAGGTGGAACACCAGCTGTTTTGCTTTAGTTTTCTTCCTCTTCTCTATTTTTTCATAATGTTACTTATTTATTTATTTTTGGCTGTGCTGCGTCTTTGTCGCTGCGCAGGTTTTTCTCTAGTTATGGCGAGTAGGGGCTACTCTCTAGTTGCAGTGTGTGGGTTTGTCACTGTGGTGGCTTCTGTTGTTGCAGGGTATGGGTTCTAGTCCACACAGACTTCAGTAATCGTGGCTCCTGGGCTCTAGAGCACAGGCTTGATTGTGGTGCATAGGCTAAGTTGCTCCACTGCATGTGGGATCTTCCCAGATCAGGGAGCGAACTATGTCTCCTGCATTGGTAGGTGGATTCTTTACTACTGAGCCACCAGGGAAGCCCTAGTTTTCTTCTTAATATAAATACATTTGACCCTTCATAGTAACACCTTCCACAGTTCGGAGTCAACCAGCTATGGATGGGAATCCCTGGATGGGAAACTCAGGGTACCCAGTGAGGGTGGAGAGTAGACTGCTGGGAACATGAGCATCCTCAAATTTTGGTGCCTGTGGCAGGGAGGAGAGGATTTGAACTGAATTCCACACAAATACCAAGGGTCAACTGTATTTAGCTATACTGAGCAGAAAACAGAAATCGTTTCAAAATTCTGATGAGGACAGATCTGAAAAGGAAACAGTGTCCTGACAAAGTTGTAGCAAAAGTAGAAATGAGCCTTTTCTTAAATACAAATGATGTCACCATAATGTCACCTGGGAAGCCCAAAATAGAAATGAGCTTTTTCTTAAATTAAAATGAGACTTTTTTGACAAACGAGGGAAACAAGGAAACAATGAACAGGCAGGAAAACAACATAAACAGGCCTCAAAGAGCTAAGTAACCTTGGTGGTTCTTTAAGTGTTACTAACTACCAAGCACTTGTTATTGGACTTGTCCCTTACAAACCTAAACAGTATCAATTGCTCTCTGTCTCCAGGTGAATTCCACTCTAGGCATTCTCCTCTTGTACCATTTTTCCATTTCAAAAAGAAAACCACAGGCTAATCTTCAGAAAAGACCAACCCCAGTTATCCAATTGCCTAACACCAGCTGTGGCTGTTTTGAAATATTGCAAAAGAAAAAGAAATAAAAAAGGGAGACCTTCATTAGTATATAAAACCTCTCCCTATTTCCCAAAAGCAGGGCATAGTTCTTGAAATTTTCCCTTTGCCTGCCAAAGAATAGCGTCACGTTTTCCTGTTTCTCCAAAACTCTGTCTCTGTATTTTAATCTGACTCACAGGACACAGAGAGTTAAGATTTTTGGCATCAATATCAGTAACATAATAGCATTATCGTCTTGAATATTAATGTAACATTCTGAGTACTTTTCGAATTTTGTTTCTTTTTCTTGTGTGTGTGTGCGTGTGTGCGTGTGTATATACATGCACCCATGCATGCATGCACGCACACAAACGGGCACACTTCTTTACAGGATGTTTCTGTTTGAGACAGAAAATGTTTTTTATTTCGGTTTCTGTAGCCACCTTAAACTGTAGCTTTCATTTCATCACCTTTGAGATGGCCTTTCCTAACACATGATAAAGAAACCTTAACATGCTTTTCATTCATTAGTATTCTTGTCTCCTGTGACTCTAGAAGGATAATAATCATGTCACTCTCACGAGAATTAGAGAGCCACTTGAAGATTTTTTTGTGTGTTTATTCTATGTGTCAGATGAAGATTCTTTGTTGAGGAAGGGAGAATATATGTCTTTTTTCTCTTCAATGTCCCCCCTTTTATAGTAATGAGTTCATAGTAATTGGACAATGTAGATAATAGTATGACTCAGTCTCAATCACATGATTACTTCCCTTCTGAGAGATCTATTTAAAACTGTGCTTTACTCCAGAGTAGCATAAGCATGGTTTGGACTGTGCTGTAAAAACCTTTTCTTTTTTTTTTAACTTAAAGTTAAAACTTTGAAGAGAGAAATCATCAAGTATGCCATTGGAGCCGCTGGAACAGATGGATACAAGGGAAGGAGAAACTGATAACAGCAAACAAGAAGCTGATGAAAAGAAGCAAGGTAAGAACATTTTCAGTTATTCAGAATAACGAGTCTTAGTTTTTTGCCTTATGTATCAAGAAACAGATTATTATATTATCTTATAATATCTATATTATATGTATGCAATTTGAGTACCATGCAATTCATTTTTAAGCTCTTGTATCTTTAAAACATTTTATTTTCTCTTATTCTTTCTGAATATTGGTATTTTGTGATTTTTTTCTATAGTTATGAAGTAGGAAAAAAGGGGGTTTTATTTGGTTTTAAATTTATTGGTCACCTTGGATCTTTTCTCTTGTCTCCTTTGAGAAAATCAGAGTCAGAAACAGAAATTATTTGTCAACAAAGCTTCTTTATAGGAAAAATAATTAGAACATTTAGCTGTTTATTGTATTTATTATATTATATTATATTATAACAGGGATAGATATAAAACTATTTTACACTGTTAATTAAATAGGTGTTTCCTGAGTTTCCCTGAGATGTTGGATTTTTTTTTTTACATTCTTTCACTGTACACATTGGGCTTCTTCCCATGGCTCAGTGGTAAAGAATCTGTCTGCAATGCAGGCGGCTCAGAAGACTCAGGTTTGACCCCTGGGTAGGGAAGATCCCCTGGAGAAGGACTTGGCAACCCACTCCAGTATTCTTGCCCTGAGAATCCCATAGACAGAGAGGCCTGGGTCGCAGAGTTAGGCATTAGTGAAGCGACTGAGCACACGTGTGTTGAACACCTTATGAGCAAATTCTTTGAAATTCATGCTTCAGTACTAACCTTACACTGAGAGACCAACATTTTCTGCTGTTTTTGTTTTTTGGATATTTGTGCAAGTTACAGGTATTAAGGATTGAATAAAACAGTAGAACGAAGGAATTTTAAAGATGAAAGCTATTTAGACTGAGGGTCAAAAACTAGATTTTAAGGCTCAGGAGAAGGCAGATTAAATAGAGAATAATCATGTAGCAAGTTTAAGTATGTACCTGAATATTTAGAAGTGAAATATACTTCTACCTCTTTAAAGCTTTAAAACAAGCTGAATATCACTCCAAGTTCTCAGCTCATTGAGCTGACAGGATATTTAATCTTGGTGGTTTGGTGATACTGAATGGAATGGGGAGTTTCCAGGGTTATATAAACTTACCGAGAGTATGTAAGACACTGAACATCATGAGGGGTTTTAGTCATCACTTTTCACTGATTACTTATGAGAAAATACATGCTGTGGTGGTTCCTGAGTCAGGAAGTCCGGTCTGACTCTGGGTGGGGAGAGGGGGTTTCCTAGGAAAGAATACTGGAGTGAGTTGCTATTTAGTATTTCTTTCTCCGGGGGATCTTCCCCACCCAGGGATTAAACCTGTGTCTCCTGCATTGGCAGACAGATTCTTTACTGCTGAGCCACCAGGGAAGCATCTATCACTACATTAAAAGGACCTCTGATTCTAGTTCTGCTATTTTTGTGCTAATATAATGGAAGCCACTGGTGGTTTGCCATAGTCATGGCACATGCGTCTTTGCTGAGCCTGTTTTTTCTGCAGGTAAGATATCTCCATATGCTCCGCAAAGTTCAATGATCTAGTCTATCTTGCTGACTCTAAGATAGAAATGACTCTTATACCACCAGGACACGGAGCATTTCTCATACTAGCAGGATGTTTGCCACCTTCTTCCTTTTTGTGTCTTCTAAGTATGTCCTCTTTTTAAATTCTTTTATGATTCCCCAATCGTCCCTCTATAAACTAGGATTTTCTTTTTTGTTTCCAATGAGTCACTGATTTCAACAGCCATTCTGGAGAAAAAGGACAGCACACAAGCAATCTTCAGTTTCTGCTCATACAGTAATTAAACTATGTGAAGATGAGAGAGCTAGAACAAAACGATTAATAAAAAACTGTCTTTTATTTAATTCCTGTTATAAGCCAGACCTGAAAACATAGCACATAATAAAGCCTTTAATTTTAAAAAAGAGAGAGAGATTAATGGTCAGGTCTCTTAAGGTCTGTGTTCTGAATTCCCCGAGTGTCACTTCTACCACACTATTGGTAAAGACACGAGACCAGTTCCTATTCGAGTGCTGGGAAATGCAGTGTACCAGTTGGCGGGAGAAATCGTGAGATCGTGTATCAAAGAGGTGGTGGACAGAGGAAGGCATGATTCTTTGAGAGACTGAGTGAAAGTCGCTCAGTCGTGTCTGACTGTGACCCCACGGACAAGCCATGGGATTCTCCATGCAAGAATCCTGGAAGAGCTAGCCTTTCGTTTCTCCAGGGGTTCTTTTCAACTGAGGGATCAAACCTGGGTCTCCCACATTGCCCGCGGAGGCCATTTTTAACAGTTGCCACAGATAGGAAGAAAAACAAAATGTTAACTGAAAATCTTAGAATATTAAACAGTGGGCAGATTATGACCATACTATTTTAAAATTATCTTTATTTGGGAGGGAGGTTTTATGTGCAAAAATGGATTAAAAAGATCTATGCATGGAAGGATGTTCACCCAAATGATAATTCAGACTGTCCCCAAAGAGTGTAAATTTAGATTTATTTTCTATTTAATTTCTTAGGAGGACTTCTCTAGCAATCCAGTGGTTAAGATTCCTGGCTCTCAGTGCAGAGATACAGATTCAATCCCTGGTCAAGGAACGACGATCATGCATGCCACATGGTGCAGCTGAAAAAAAAAATAAATTGATGATTTAAACAGAAACTAATTCTTTTATACATCCACCAAGGAAACAATTTCTTCAACAAAAAAAGCAACTAGTTCTTCACTAAGTGAAAAGAACAGGAAGAATCAACTTTCTCAATAATTTTACAGTCTATCTTAAAGTATCTGCTATTTTTCGGCATTTTATGAAATTTTACATTAAGTATAAATATTTTATAATCACATGAAATAATAAAAAATGTTTCATTTCAAGAAATTAAAGATATGGTTTTTAAAAATAGCAAAAGAAAATTCCTACTATTTTTAATAGAGAGAGAGATTAATGGTCAGGTCTCTTAAGGTCTGTGTTCTGAATTCCCCGAGTGTCACTTCTACCACACTATTGGTAAAGACACGAGACCAGTTCCTATTCGAGTGCTGGGAAATGCAGTGTACCAGTTGGCGGGAGAAATCGTGAGATCGTGTATCAAAGAGGTGGTGGACAGAGGAAGGCATGATTCTTTGAGAGACTGAGTGAAAGTCGCTCAGTCGTGTCTGACTGTGACCCCACGGACAAGCCATGGGATTCTCCATGCAAGAATCCTGGAAGAGCTAGCCTTTCGTTTCTCCAGGGGTTCTTTTCAACTGAGGGATCAAACCTGGGTCTCCCACATTGCCCGCGGAGGCCATTTTTAACAGTTGCCACAGATAGGAAGAACAACAAAATGTTAACTGAAAATCTTAGAATATTAAACAGTGGGCAGATTATGACCATACTATTTTAAAATTATCTTTATTTGGGAGGGAGGTTTTATGTGCAAAAATGGATTAAAAAGATCTATGCATGGAAGGATGTTCACCCAAATGATAATTCAGACTGTCCCCAAAGAGTGTAAATTTAGATTTATTTTCTATTTAATTTCTTAGGAGGACTTCTCTAGCAGTCCAGTGGTTAAGATTCCTGGCTCTCAGTGCAGAGATACAGATTCAATCCCTGGTCAAGGAACGACGATCATGCATGCCACATGGTGCAGCTGAAAAAAATAAATTGATGATTTAAACAGAAACTAATTCTTTTATACATCCACCAAGGAAACAATTTCTTCAACAAAAAAAGCAACTAGTTCTTCACTAAGTGAAAAGAACAGGAAGAATCAACTTTCTCAATAATTTTACAGTCTATCTTAAAGTATCTGCTATTTTTCGGCATTTTATGAAATTTTACATTAAGTATAAATATTTTATAATCACATGAAATAATAAAAAATGTTTCATTTCAAGAAATTAAAGATATGGTTTTTTTTCTAAATGAACACTAGCAAAAGAAAATTCCTCACAGAGATATATTCTGTTCTATTGAATTTGTAGATGAGGGAATACAGAACTAGGAAAAAAAAGTGACTTGTACAAGTTCCCTTTACTTGCTAGTGGTGAAAAGCTCAATTCTAAATTTTTTGATTATTCTGTGACCTCTCAAATATACTATGCTGTCTATCCTTTAAAATAAACTTTTCATTAGTCATAAAGTAGATTTTCTTAGAAATATTTAAGGACTGTTAGGATTTGCTAATATTTCATCATAGAAGGGTATAACAATCATGGAGAACAGACTTATGGACATTGGGGAGAGGGAAGAGTGGGTGAGAGATATGGAAAGAGGAACGTGGAACCCTGTACTATCATATGTAAAAGAGATAGCAATTGTCAAGGCACTGTGGGTCTAAGGGATCCTACATGAGGGTTATGCGACGGCCTGGAGGAGTGGGATGGGTGAGAATGGGGTATACATATGACTAATCTGGGCTTATACGTATCTGTAAACAACAAAACTCTGTAAAAGCAAAAAAGCAAAATGAAAAAAAAGAAAGGTATTGAAGGTCTGGGGGTGGCTTCAGGCTTGAAGAAATTCTACTTGAAAAAGTCGTATATTTGATCCCTTGGGCTGTGGCAATAAAGTCCATAGTAACATCTGGATTTGATAAAAGGATGTCCTGAGAAATTTCAGCAAAAAGGAAAAAACAGTTTGTGTGTGTGTGTGTCCATATGACAAACAAGAGAAAGTACATTTTGTGTCATCTCCTTATGAAATATTAGAGTAAAGAAGTTTCTCAGGTATGATTTTGAATGCAAATTTGATCTTTCTTTTACCTGTTTCTTAATCGAAATGGTGTTTTGTTTTGTTTTGTTTCAGATGTTAAAGGCAATCAGTGCAAGTGTATAGTGGGACTTTGTATTGCATTAGCAATATCTCTCATTCTTAATATTGTTTTTATTTACTTATATATTTCAGGTGAGTAAATTATATCTTTTATTTCTTATATTTTTTATTTTCAGAGCTTCTTATTGTATGATCCTTTTCTTTCTGTCTCAGTCATAATCTCTTTTCATTATTCTCACTAGCTTCCCATTATCCATGATATATTCAGTGGGTATCAATGAATGAATATTTATGAACTACATGACCTACGTTAAGTAGGCATGTGCTCGGTCGCTTTAGTTGTGCCTGATTCTTTGTGACCCCATGGACTGTAGCCTGTCAGGCTCCTCTGTCCATGGAATTCTCCAGGCATGAATACTGGAGTGGGTTTCTATGCCCTTCTCCAGAGGATCTTTCAGACCAAGGGACTGAACCCAGGTCTCCTTCATTGCAGGCAGTTTCTTCACACCTCTGAGCCACTTGGGAAACCCATGTTAAGGCATAGGGAGATGTAAAGATGATTACAACAAAATCATCATCCTTATAATCTAGCATTCCATTCAACATTTGCATGCCACTGGGAATCACTACTTTTAAACATTTATTTATTTATTTATGGGGCGGGTGGGCCACTTCTATTGGTCTTTCATTTATCTATTTTCATCCATCTTTGTTCTTTGGCCCATTGGTTGGGCCTCCCATGAGCACCCCGGTGGCCCTCATACGCATCTGTAAACAACAAAACTCTGTAAAAGCAAAAAAGCAAAATGAAAAAAAAGAAAGGTATTGAAGGTCTGGGGGTGGCTTCAGGCTTGAAGAAATTCTACTTGAAAAAGTCGTATATTTGATCCCTTGGGCTGTGGCAATAAAGTCCATAGTAACATCTGGATTTGATAAAAGGATGTCCTGAGAAATTTCAGCAAAAAGGAAAAAACAGTTTGTGTGTGTGTGTGTCCATATGACAAACAAGAGAAAGTACATTTTGTGTCATCTCCTTATGAAATATTAGAGTAAAGAAGTTTCTCAGGTATGATTTTGAATGCAAATTTGATCTTTCTTTTACCTGTTTCTTAATCGAAATGGTGTTTTGTTTTGTTTTGTTTCAGATGTTAAAGGCAATCAGTGCAAGTGTATAGTGGGACTTTGTATTGCATTAGCAATATCTCTCATTCTTAATATTGTTTTTATTTACTTATATATTTCAGGTGAGTAAATTATATCTTTTATTTCTTATATTTTTTATTTTCAGAGCTTCTTATTGTATGATCCTTTTCTTTCTGTCTCAGTCATAATCTCTTTTCATTATTCTCACTAGCTTCCCATTATCCATGATATATTCAGTGGGTATCAATGAATGAATATTTATGAACTACATGACCTACGTTAAGTAGGCATGTGCTCGGTCGCTTTAGTTGTGCCTGATTCTTTGTGACCCCATGGACTGTAGCCTGTCAGGCTCCTCTGTCCATGGAATTCCCCAGGCATGAATACTGGAGTGGGTTTCTATGCCCTTCTCCAGAGGATCTTTCAGACCAAGGGACTGAACCCAGGTCTCCTTCATTGCAGGCAGTTTCTTCACACCTCTGAGCCACTTGGGAAACCCATGTTAAGGCATAGGGAGATGTAAAGATGATTACAACAAAATCATCATCCTTATAATCTAGCATTCCATTCAACATTTGCATGCCACTGGGAATCACTACTTTTAAACATTTATTTATTTATTTATGGGGGCGGGTGGGCCACTTCTATTGGTCTTTCATTTGTCTATTTTTCATCCATCTTTGTTCTTTGGCCCATGTGGGCCTCCCATCACGGTGGCCTCTGTTGTCGCAGAGCACCGGCTCTCGGCACATGCGCTCCAGAGCTCCGGCTCGGTAATTGGACACATGGGTCCAGCCGCTCCGCGGCACGTGGGATCTTCCCAGGCCAGGGATGGAACCAGTGCCCCTTGCACTGCAAGGCGGTGTCCTTACCCACTGGACCACCAGGGAATCCCGGGAATCACTACTTTAACTTCTGTTACCAAAAGTTAGTTTTGCCACTGAAAATGTTTATGTAAATTAAATCACAGTTTTCAGGTATTCTTTGCCTCTTGCTTCTTTTGTTCCATGTTACACTTCTGTGAGTCTTTCAAGTCATAACATGTAGCAGAAGTTCATTGACTTGTTATAGAAGAGGGTTGAAGAGTTTTTGATGCAAAGGGGCAGGTAGTAATAATTCAGACTTAACTAGCCATAGGCTCTCTGTTGCCAGTACTGAGCTCCATATTTGTCTATATCTTTTTTGCAGCCACAGAAAACACATAAACAATTAAGCATACCTGGGTTTTAATAGAATTGAACATAGATATTATGTAAATTTTGTGTCACATGTATCTTTTGATTATTTTTATTAAATTTGTTTTCATATTTTGATTATTTTAAAATGCAAAAACATCTGAATTTGGCCCCAGGTTGCAGTTTGCAGATTCTTGCTATAGAGCACTAGTTCATATTCTATATGAATGTATTCATCATTCTACTTTTGATAGACATTTGCATTGTGCCACATTTTGACTACTGCTAATTGTGCTCTTTGAACATCCTCTGTCCATGGAATTCTCAGGCATGAATACTGGAGTGGGTTTCTATGCCCTTCTCCAGAGGATCTTTCAGACCAAGGGACTGAACCCAGGTCTCCTTCATTGCAGGCAGTTTCTTCACACCTCTGAGCCACTTGGGAAACCCATGTTAAGGCATAGGGAGATGTAAAGATGATTACAACAAAATCATCATCCTTATAATCTAGCATTCCATTCAACATTTGCATGCCACTGGGAATCACTACTTTTAAACATTTATTTATTTATTTATGGGGGGGGGCGGGTGGGCCACTTCTATTGGTCTTTCATTTGTCTATTTTTCATCCATCTTTGTTCTTTGGCCCATGTGGGCCTCCCATCACGGTGGCCTCTGTTGTCGCAGAGCACCGGCTCTCGGCACATGCGCTCCAGAGCTCCGGCTCGGTAATTGGACACATGGGTCCAGCCGCTCCGCGGCACGTGGGATCTTCCCAGGCCAGGGATGGAACCGGTGCCCCTTGCACTGCAAGGCGGTGTCCTTACCCACTGGACCACCAGGGAATCCCCGGGAATCACTACTTTTAACTTCTGTTACCAAAAGTTAGTTTTGCCACTGAAAAATGTTTATGTAAATTAAATCACAGTTTTCAGGTATTCTTTGCCTCTTGCTTCTTTTGTTCCATGTTACACTTCTGTGAGTCTTTCAAGTCATAACATGTAGCAGAAGTTCATTGACTTGTTATAGAAGAGGGTTGAAGAGTTTTTGATGCAAAGGGGCAGGTAGTAATAATTCAGACTTAACTAGCCATAGGCTCTCTGTTGCCAGTACTGAGCTCCATATTTGTCTATATCTTTTTTGCAGCCACAGAAAACACATAAACAATTAAGCATACCTGGGTTTTAATAGAATTGAACATAGATATTATGTAAATTTTGTGTCACATGTATCTTTTGATTATTTTTATTAAATTTGTTTTCATATTTTGATTATTTTAAAATGCAAAAACATCTGAATTTGGCCCCAGGTTGCAGTTTGCAGATTCTTGCTATAGAGCACTAGTTCATATTCTATATGAATGTATTCATCATTCTACTTTTGATAGACATTTGCATTGTGCCACATTTTGACTACTGCTAATTGTGCTCTTTGAACATCTTTATATTTTTAGTCTTTTAGTATAGACTGGATATTGTTTGGAATATATTTATGGGAAGGAATATTAAGCCATAAAGCATGCATGGGTCAGTTTTTGTAGAGAATACCATAGATAGCAGATAATCCAACCGAAAGTGTATTGTTAGCAATCTGTTGTCAGTTTTACCCAATTTAGCCATTGTTTTTTATTCAGCTTTTTTTTTTTTTAACATTTTTATTGGGGTATAGCCAATTAACAATTCTGTGATAGTTTCAGGTTAACAGTGAAGGGGATCCAGGACACACGTGTTTCAGTACTTGCGGCACATGGACTTAACAGCTGCAGCTCTGAGGCTCTAGAGCACAGGCTCAATAGTTGTGGCTCATGGGCCTAGTTGCTCTGCAGCTTGTGGGATCTTCCCGGATCAGGCAGCGAACTTGTGTCTCCTGCATTGGCAGGTGAACTCTTTACCACTGAGCTACCAGGGAAACCCCTTGCTGATTATTATTTCAATTTCTTTAATAGATAAGAGCCTTTTCACATAGTTTATTCCTTGGATTGTATCATTCAGGGAATTGGTCCATTTCATATTAATTATTTACCTTATGGGTATTATAGTATTCCTTTATTATCTTTTTTTTTTTTAAAGATTTATTTATTTATTTTGGGCTGGGGTCGGGTTGGGGAGAGAGGGGAACAGGCAGGCCACTTCTATTGGTCTTTTGTTTCTCTGTGTTCATCCATCTTTGTTCTTTGGCTCCTGTGGGCCTCCCATCGCGGTGGTGTCTGTTGTCGCAGAGCGCCGGCTCTGGGCGCATGCGCTCCAGAGCTCCGGCTCGGTGATTGGACACATCAGTCCAGCCGCTCCGCGGCACGTGGGATCCTCCCAGGCCAGGGCTCGAACTGGTGCCCCTTGCACTGCAAGGCGGTGTCCTTACCCACTGGACCACCAGGCGAAGCCCTCCTTTATTATCTTTTGTGGCATCTGTAATGATGTCATCTCTTCCATTTCTGATATGATTAATTTGTCTCTGTTCTCCTTTATTTTCTATGTTAACTTGGCTAGAAACTTACCGATCTTATTGTTCTTTGCCAAGAAAGGGTTTTCGTTGATTTTCTCTATTAATTTCCTGTTTTCAATTTAATCATCTTTTTTGCTTATTTCACTGGCTAGTATTTCCTGAAAACAGATGAGAAGGAGTGAGAACTTTCATCCTTATCTCTTTCTTAATATATATGAGAAAGTTTCAAATACTTCTGTATTAAGAATTATTATTTATGGATATTATTAATCAAATAAATATGTTTGATTATTCTTAATCAAATAATTCCTAGATAGCTAAAGGATTCTATTCTGAAAGGACATAGAATGTTATCAAGTGCTATTGAGATACACTTAGTTTGTCTCTTTTATTCTGTTACAGACTTCTAAAAACATGTTAAATTAAAGCGTTCCCTCTGGAATAAGCTCAATTTGATCATAAAATATTTGTCTGTTTCACACTCTTGAATGAACCTGGCTAATATATTGAGATAATATGCTCATGCAAGGCTGAACTATAATTTCCCATTTTATAATNGTATTGTCAGATATTAATATAAAGATTTTGTGAAAGTGTTAGCTGCTCAGCCATGTTTGACTCTTTGCTACCCATGGACGGTAGTCCTCCAGTTTCCTCTGTCCATGGAATTGTTTGGGCAAGAATGCTGGAGTGGATAGCTCTTCCCTTCTCCTGGAGATCTTCCCAACACAGGGATTGAATCCAGGTCTCCTGCAATGCAAGCATGAGTCTTTATTCACATTTATCTTCCTTTGTCAGTTTCCCTAAGTTGTGTTGTTCAGAAATTTTCCCTCTTTTTTATTACTAGTATTGCTAATTTATTTCCCTTTAAAAAGATGTTTTCGGGCTTCCCTGGTGGCCCAGTGGGTAAAGAGTCCGCCTTGCAGTGCAAGGGGCACCAGTTCAACCCCTGGCTGGGGAAGATCCCATGTGACATGGAGCGGCTGAACCAGTGTGTGCATACCACATAGGCCAGCAGCTGCATTCCTATGCAACTAATCAAGGTGTATGAAAACACAAATCCACATTAAGATCTATATCCCCCCCAAAAAAACGGGAGGAAAAAAAGGATCTATATCCAAATATTCATAGCAGCATTATTCACAATAGCCAAAAATCTAGAAATAAAGATGTTTTCCTTTTTCAACTAATGTTCTATCTACTCTAGATTATTCAGCAACAATGATTCTCTTGATTTATTTTTTTTTTTTGCTTATTTCACTGGCTAGTATTTCCTGAAAACAGATGAGAAGGAGTGAGAACTTTCATCCTTATCTCTTTCTTAATATATATGAGAAAGTTTCAAATACTTCTGTATTAAGAATTATTATTTATGGATATTATTAATCAAATAAATATGTTTGATTATTCTTAATCAAATAATTCCTAGATAGCTAAAGGATTCTATTCTGAAAGGACATAGAATGTTATCAAGTGCTATTGAGATACACTTAGTTTGTCTCTTTTATTCTGTTACAGACTTCTAAAAACATGTTAAATTAAACCTTTCCCTCTGGAATAAGCTCAATTTGATCATAAAATATTTGTCTTTTTAACACTCTTGAATGAACCTGGCTAATATATTGAGATAATATGCTCATGCAAGGCTGAACTATAATTTCCCATTTTTATAATAGTATTGTCAGATATTAATATAAAGATTTTGTGAAAGTGTTAGCTGCTCAGCCATGTTTGACTCTTTGCTACCCATGGACGGTAGTCCTCCAGTTTCCTCTGTCCATGGAATTGTTTGGGCAAGAATGCTGGAGTGGATAGCTCTTCCCTTCTCCTGGAGATCTTCCCAACACAGGGATTGAATCCAGGTCTCCTGCAATGCAAGCATGAGTCTTTATTCACATTTATCTTCCTTTGTCAGTTTCCCTAAGTTGTGTTGTTCAGAAATTTTCCCTCTTTTTTATTACTAGTATTGCTAATTTATTTCCCTTTAAAAAGATGTTTTCGGGCTTCCCTGGTGGCCCAGTGGGTAAAGAGTCCGCCTTGCAGTGCAAGGGGCACCAGTTCAACCCCTGGCTGGGGAAGATCCCATGTGACATGGAGCGGCTGAACCAGTGTGTGCATACCACATAGGCCAGCAGCTGCATTCCTATGCAACTAATCAAGGTGTATGAAAACACAAATCCACATTAAGATCTATATCCCCCCCAAAAAAACGGGAGGAAAAAAAGGATCTATATCCAAATATTCATAGCAGCATTATTCACAATAGCCAAAAATCTAGAAATAAAAAGATGTTTTCCTTTTTTCAACTAATGTTCTATCTACTCTAGATTATTCAAAAAGACAACAATGATTCTCTTGACGTTTTGTTTTATATCAGTTTATATTCAATTGATATCTGGTCTTTTTTTTAATGGAGTCATTCTACTGTGTTTTACTTTATCACTGTAATAATTCGAGATAACTAATTTTCTTTTCTTTTTTTTTTTTTGTCTCCCTTCTTTTTTTTTTTTTTAATTCTTTATTTTAAAGGTTTTACAGAGTTTTGTTGTTCACAGACATGTATGTTCCCAGATCAGTCATATGCATATCCCTGGTCCCCACCCCCAAGTCTCCCCCATCCCACCCCTCTGGACCATCACCCCATGCCATTGTAAGCACTCCTATTCCCTTAGCACAATGACAATACACAAATTTAAGCTAGTAAGTTTTCCTTTAGGATTTAAGGAAATGTGCTGTGTTCCACAAGTTTAGGGAAATTCCCTGGGGGACCGGTGGTTAGGACCCCATGCTTTCATTGCTAAGAGTCCAGGTTGAATTCCTGGTTAGGGAACTAAGGTCCCACAAACTATATTGCATGACCAAAACAAAAAAGCAAGGCCCACAAGTCCAGTTGTATCCACAATTTTTAATACAATATATATTACATATACCAAGGTATATGTAATCACCTTCCATTTAAAAATATATTTTCTGGGGCTTCCCTGGTGGTCCAATGGGTTAAGAATCCATCTTTCATTACATGGGGTGCTGGTTTCATCCCTGCCTGGGAAGATTTGGCATGCTACGGAATGGCTGGACTGGTGTGTCCAGTTGTAAGCCAGCGCTCGGGAGCACATGTGCCCAGAGCCAGTGGTCTGCAATGAGAGGTCACTGCAATGGGAGACCCACACAGATCAAAGAATAAGGATGGATGAAAATAAATAAATACAAAACCAATAAAAGAGGCCCAAACTTAGAAATATGTATTATTAAAAATATATTTTCTGGGCTTCCCTGGTGGTTCAGTGGGTAAAGAGTTTGCTTTGCAGAGCAAGGGGCACCAGTTCAATCCCACGTGCAGCAGAGTGGCTGGGCCGGTTAGTCCAATTATGAGCCAACGCTCTGGAGCACATGCTCCCAGATCAGGTGCTCTGCAATGAGAGAGGCCACTGCAATGGGAGGCCCACACAGGCCAAAGAATAAAATGATGGATGAAAGCAAGTGATGACTTAAAGGCAAATGTGTGTATATATATATATATATATATATATATATATATATTTTTTTTTTTTTTTTTCTTTCAAAAGATAAATATAGCCCCAAGATTTTATTTGATACATCAGCTAGTTAGCATTGCATTTCTTAATTTGCGGCCTTGGGTGATTTTTAAAATTTTTATTCTTTATTGATATATATCTTAATTCTACTACAGTTAGGTGGCACGCTGTTAATGTTTTTGATCTTTGAAAATCTGTTGTTACAACTTTATTGTCCCACATTTAGTAAATGTTTCTTGTGTGTATGGTCAAGAATGTATATTCTGTAGTTCCATTTAACCCTGTATGTATGTCAGCTGACTTAATTTTGTTAAACATACTATGCTTAGACATTTTGTCCATTGTTATATCAGTATTTAAGAGAAGGGTGCTAAAATGTTTGCCATCTACAGGTACCTGGTAATCAGGTGTTTACAAATGATAATTTAACTGACTGCTTTACTTCTGTGTACCATAGATCACCACCATCCCATTTACAACTGGTGATGGGGTCGATGCCTTAATGCAAATCACACTGGAAAGCCAATAGCCTATCTCCTCATTAAGGTTCTGTTCCCTCAACCATTTTTTAAATTTTTTTTTAGATTTATTTATTTATTTATTTTGGGCGGGGGTCGGGTTGGGGAGGGAGGGGAGCAGGCAGGCCACTTCTATTGGTCTTTCGTTTCTCTGTGTTCATCCGTCTTTGTTCTTTGGCTCCTGTGGGCCTCCCATCGCGGTGGCGTCTGTCGTTGCAGAGCGCCGGCTCTGGGCGCATGCGCCCCAGAGCTCTGGCTCGGTAATTGG
This sequence comes from Tragulus kanchil, assembly GCA_022376925.1. Lineage (NCBI taxonomy): Eukaryota > Metazoa > Chordata > Mammalia > Artiodactyla > Tragulidae > Tragulus > Tragulus kanchil. Next base: position 279,818,369 of record JAIOJX010000004.1, read on the forward strand.
ACACATCAGTCCAGCTGCTCCACGGCACGTGGGATCTTCCCAGGCCAGGGCTCGAACTGGTGCCCCTTGCACTGCAAGGCGGTGTCCTTACCCACTGGACCACCAGGGGAAGCCCCCCTCAACCATTTTTGATACCAAAAACTGACTCAGCCTGGGAGTGCTCAGAAAAATAGATAGTACAAATATTACAAACATATAACTTTATTTCTACCATTTGTATACATTTGAAAGTGATCACCTCAGTAAGACTAGTTATCATAGAATAGAACTTTAAAATGAGAACTCTCCATAACACAACTGGAAGGAACTGGGGAGAGATAGTCTGGAAGGCCATATAGCTAAAGTTGAAATAGTCACTAGTGATTTTGGCTTAAAGCGTTAATATGTATTTGGAGAACTCTCAGATAAGGAAAGTCTAGGTACATCTGACTGCTGAAGCTACATAAAGAAGTTCATGAAAAGACCTGTGAACTTCCTATGCACAATGCCTCCAAGAATAATGGATTCTGCTTTATTTCCATCTTCTAAATTTCATATGAGTTCTTTCTGCTGATTAACCCAGAACCAGACAATGATAGTGGTATCCAGTTACAACGTGAAACCCAATACATGTCTTGTTAGTTATATATTGTTTTATTCTTTTCATTGTTTTCTTAGAGACTGAAATCTCTCCTACATGCATAATAGTCTAATATAAATTAGTATTTTTAGTATCACCAGATAATGCTAGAATTTCACTGTATTTTATTTAGCCAGAAATGACAAAAGATGGGTGAAAGCATACTGATTGCTCTAGAAAGGCCTGTGTATCACTGAGTTTGGAGTTGAAAGCAATGTAAGTGTCCTGTCACATTCTGGACAGCTCTCATTTAACCTAGCATGAAATCTGTTCTTCAACTTGATATGGGATAGACATGCGATTCTGGCCATGAACTTCATCCTTTATTATCATAATCCTGTCCTTCTTCCATAATCTCAAGGCACAGTGGCATATTATTTCATCTGGTTCTTAGATAGGTGCTTATCTCCTTAGATAGTATCTAGCTCATCGGCCCCCCATCGTGGGGGGAGAGCGCCGGCTCTGGGCGCATGCGCCCAGAGCTCTGGCTCGGTAATTGGACACATCAGTCCAGCTGCTCCACGGCACGTGGGATCTTCCCAGGCCAGGGCTCGAACTGGTGCCCTTGCACTGCAAGGCGGTGTCCTTACCCACTGGACCACCAGGGGAAGCCCCCCTCAACCATTTTTGATACCAAAAACTGACTCAGCCTGGGAGTGCTCAGAAAAATAGATAGTACAAATATTACAAACATATAACTTTATTTCTACCATTTGTATACATTTGAAAGTGATCACCTCAGTAAGACTAGTTATCATAGAATAGAACTTTAAAATGAGAACTCTCCATAACACAACTGGAAGGAACTGGGGAGAGATAGTCTGGAAGGCCATATAGCTAAAGTTGAAATAGTCACTAGTGATTTTGGCTTAAAGCGTTAATATGTATTTGGAGAACTCTCAGATAAGGAAAGTCTAGGTACATCTGACTGCTGAAGCTACATAAAGAAGTTCATGAAAAGACCTGTGAACTTCCTATGCACAATGCCTCCAAGAATAATGGATTCTGCTTTATTTCCATCTTCTAAATTTCATATGAGTTCTTTCTGCTGATTAACCCAGAACCAGACAATGATAGTGGTATCCAGTTACAACGTGAAACCCAATACATGTCTTGTTAGTTATATATTGTTTTATTCTTTTCATTGTTTTCTTAGAGACTGAAATCTCTCCTACATGCATAATAGTCTAATATAAATTAGTATTTTTAGTATCACCAGATAATGCTAGAATTTCACTGTATTTTATTTAGCCAGAAATGACAAAAGATGGGTGAAAGCATACTGATTGCTCTAGAAAGGCCTGTGTATCACTGAGTTTGGAGTTGAAAGCAATGTAAGTGTCCTGTCACATTCTGGACAGCTCTCATTTAACCTAGCATGAAATCTGTTCTTCAACTTGATATGGGATAGACATGCGATTCTGGCCATGAACTTCATCCTTTATTATCATAATCCTGTCCTTCTTCCATAATCTCAAGGCACAGTGGCATATTATTTCATCTGGTTCTTAGATAGGTGCTTATCTCAGTTTCAGCTAAAGAAGATCATGGTGCTCAGTATATTTGCCCAGATAATTGGATTCCTTTCCAAGATCAATGCTATTATTTTTCTAAAGAAGAGCAAGATTGGAATTCAAGTAGATACAGCTGTTTGTCTCAAAATGCTCATCTTGTTATGATTGACACTACAAAAGAAAAAGTAAGTAATTTAATAGGCATTCCTTATCAATTATATGGAGTAAAGATATTGGAAATATTTAAATTCCATCATGCCTATCTATTCAAAATGTTGCAGATGTTTAGAACATGCCACAGGAGATAACCACTGAAAAACCTAGTAACCTAGTAATATTTTGTTTGGCTAGTTTAAAAATCATATTAAGTTGTGGATTTGATAACTGACTTTTACATTTTAAGGCATACAAATAGATGAGCTTTGCACTATTTGGAAAATTTTTAAAAGCCACAAAGAGGAAGGATGGCATTTTCCATTTCATCCCCTTCATAGGAACTTCCTCTGACTGCTCAGTCTTGCTTTGCTGTCTTTCTCTGAGTTCTCGTGACAGCCCCTGGGAAATTCTATGGTTGAAGGAGCCTGCTAAGCTATAGTCCATGGGGAGCACAGAGTAAGACAAGACTGAGCAATTGAAGCAACAACCATAACAAGATTGTTTAAATGTATAATAGCACAGCGGTCAGCATCGTTAAAGAATTGTGTATTTACCTTCAGAGTGAACAAAGTATAGTTATGCAATCTGCCTGATTGGTTCATTGCATAATTTAAATAGACACAAACGAGTCAGGGACCATTTATAGATCAGCCATTTAAAAAAACTAAAATGTTTTGGAAGAAAAGACAGAGAAACCTGAATAAATGTAAAAAACTAGATATGTTACAAGTAGACATATCAAATCAAAAAATAAAATTCAGGCTTAATTTAATACAAAGAGCTTCTCAAGAAAACAGTTTCACTGATGAATTTTACAAGACTCTAGATATAAACATTCTGGCCATGAACTTCATCCTTTATTATCATAATCCTGTCCTTCTTCCATAATCTCAAGGCACAGTGGCATATTATTTCATCTGGTTCTTAGATAGGTGCTTATCTCAGTTTCAGCTAAAGAAGATCATGGTGCTCAGTATATTTGCCCAGATAATTGGATTCCTTTCCAAGATCAATGCTATTATTTTTCTAAAGAAGAGCAAGATTGGAATTCAAGTAGATACAGCTGTTTGTCTCAAAATGCTCATCTTGTTATGATTGACACTACAAAAGAAAAAGTAAGTAATTTAATAGGCATTCCTTATCAATTATATGGAGTAAAGATATTGGAAATATTTAAATTCCATCATGCCTATCTATTCAAAATGTTGCAGATGTTTAGAACATGCCACAGGAGATAACCACTGAAAAACCTAGTAATATTTTGTTTGGCTAGTTTAAAAATCATATTAAGTTGTGGATTTGATAACTGACTTTTACATTTTAAGGCATACAAATAGATGAGCTTTGCACTATTTGGAAAATTTTTAAAAGCCACAAAGAGGAAGGATGGCATTTTCCATTTCATCCCCTTCATAGGAACTTCCTCTGACTGCTCAGTCTTGCTTTGCTGTCTTTCTCTGAGTTCTCGTGACAGCCCCTGGGAAATTCTATGGTTGAAGGAGCCTGCTAAGCTATAGTCCATGGGGAGCACAGAGTAAGACAAGACTGAGCAATTGAAGCAACAACCATAACAAGATTGTTTAAATGTATAATAGCACAGCGGTCAGCATCGTTAAAGAATTGTGTATTTACCTTCAGAGTGAACAAAGTATAGTTATGCAATCTGCCTGATTGGTTCATTGCATAATTTAAATAGACACAAACGAGTCAGGGACCATTTATAGATCAGCCATTTAAAAAAACTAAAATGTTTTGGAAGAAAAGACAGAGAAACCTGAATAAATGTAAAAAACTAGATATGTTACAAGTAGACATATCAAATCAAAAAATAAAATTCAGGCTTAATTTAATACAAAGAGCTTCTCAAGAAAACAGTTTCACTGATGAATTTTACAAGACTCTAGATATAAACATTCTGAGAAATCCTTTAATAGTCCTTACAGTTCTTCCTGGGGAAAGAAGGCTAAATTAACAGCAAGATGAAAAAAAAAAAAAAGAATGAATGACAAACAGAACAAAGTTTTTACTACACATGGTTATCTGTGAAAAAGTAATGAAAGTAATACAAAAAATAATGTAAAAAGACTGTTTTAAATAGTTTAATTAAAATATTCCATATGCTTATTTAAATTGCAAGGTATTTTTCTTCGTTAAAATAAGATGAAGCTTGTTTCATCAAAGCTTTTCCCTATTTATTTGCACCTGTTCAGAATTATCTTGTCTTATTAACAAGCAGCCACAGGAGCTACCCTTCATTGAGCAAATAAAGTTCATGATTTTTCATAGAACAGTTCCCACTTCCCTGTCACTTCCGAGTTCCCCCTCACCAAGACCATAGCCACAGGACTTCATCCAATTTTCCCAGCTATTGAGTAGCATATATCTTGTTGCTTTCCAATACACTCATCCTGTTTTACTTTTTATTTCTGCCTTAATACAAGCTCTCTCCTATGCCTATAGCATGAACTGTCCCTTTCTGTCTGGATTTCTGTATCGGTCATGGAATCTCTTTCTCTCCAGGTCCACTTCTTACTGTACATCAGTCTCCCATAAAGACTCAGATGCTTCTTCTGTAAAATAAAATTTCACTCTGTGTTTACCAAACTCATAATCTTCTCATCTAATAGCATGTTTTCTAAGTTTCCATAGATTTTTTCACTAGACATTAAACCCTGTGAAACCAAGGACACTGCTTTCTTCATCTGTTCCTTTGCAAACCCATAACTTGGGTCAGTGAATTGGATTTTTTTTTCATATAAATTCATGAATTTTCAGAAGATGATATATTGCAATGCCAAAGCTTATCAGTGTCACTGTTATCAGGTAGAAATGGACCACAGTGTTGTGATCTATATCATAATTCCCTTATATTTATATAAAATTGAAACATGCAGTGATACAATGCCAAGTTTGTGATTTCACAACTATTCAGGGGCAGGGAGACACAGGGGCTATCTGTGTAGAACATAATTTTATATCCAAAAAGGCTCTCAGGTAGGAAAAAATGTCAACATCATATGAATAAGAAGAAATCTCAGAAAAAAATTAAATTTTCCTGGAATGACATCTTTAGAAATGTAAATATTTGGCAAAACAATGAAATTTGGAAATTAGATTCTGAAGGAACTGGATGTATGACACGTGCATGTGTGTGCGCGTGTACACATGTGTGTGTACACATGTGATAGTTTGGAAGAAATGTTAAAGAAAAATATCACATTAAACTCAGTATACTACTGTTTACTGGGAAAAGAAAAACATAATATACATGTCTGATGATTAGGAAGGTTATGTAAGAGTTCAGTGGAAAATCTCAACTTTCTAGGAGTTTATGGATTAAAAGTCTTGGAGGAATAGAGTTTCATACTGAATATTTATCAATTTGTAATCAAAAGTGTCTTAAAGAAAAATTTCTCTGACATCTTTGTTCCATGAGTGAAAAACTGAGGATCAGAAGGTAAAATACTTTTTCACAATCACGTAACTATTATCTGGTGACACTAGGATTTGAAATCTTGTCATCTTACTCCTCATGACCTGCAGAGCAAAAGGGACACAATAGGTTGTAGTGAAGACTAACAAGCAAAATTATGAATTTTGTTTTCTCTGAAGCATTTTCTCAAACTCGTTTTATCGGTCATGGAATCTCTTTCTCTCCAGGTCCACTTCTTACTGTACATCAGTCTCCCATAAAGACTCAGATGCTTCTTCTGTAAAATAAAATTTCACTCTGTGTTTACCAAACTCATAATCTTCTCATCTAATAGCATGTTTTCTAAGTTTCCATAGATTTTTTCACTAGACATTAAACCCTGTGAAACCAAGGACACTGCTTTCTTCATCTGTTCCTTTGCAAACCCATAACTTGGGTCAGTGAATTGGATTTTTTTTTCATATAAATTCATGAATTTTCAGAAGATGATATATTGCAATGCCAAAGCTTATCAGTGTCACTGTTATCAGGTAGAAATGGACCACAGTGTTGTGATCTATATCATAATTCCCTTATATTTATATAAAATTGAAACATGCAGTGATACAATGCCAAGTTTGTGATTTCACAACTATTCAGGGGCAGGGAGACACAGGGGCTATCTGTGTAGAACATAATTTTATACCCAAAAAAGGCTCTCAGGTAGGAAAAAATGTCAACATCATATGAATAAGAAGAAATCTCAGAAAAAAATTAAATTTTCCTGGAATGACATCTTTAGAAATGTAAATATTTGGCAAAACAATGAAATTTGGAAATTAGATTCTGAAGGAACTGGATGTATGACACGTGCATGTGTGTGCGCGTGTACACATGTGTGTGTACACATGTGATAGTTTGGAAGAAATGTTAAAGAAAAATATCACATTAAACTCAGTATACTACTGTTTACTGGGAAAAGAAAAACATAATATACATGTCTGATGATTAGGAAGGTTATGTAAGAGTTCAGTGGAAAATCTCAACTTTCTAGGAGTTTATGGATTAAAAGTCTTGGAGGAATAGAGTTTCATACTGAATATTTATCAATTTGTAATCAAAAGTGTCTTAAAGAAAAATTTCTCTGACATCTTTGTTCCATGAGTGAAAAAACTGAGGATCAGAAGGTAAAATACTTTTTCACAATCACGTAACTATTATCTGGTGACACTAGGATTTGAAATCTTGTCATCTTACTCCTCATGACCTGCAGAGCAAAAGGGACACAATAGGTTGTAGTGAAGACTAACAAGCAAAATTATGAATTTTGTTTTTCTCTGAAGCATTTTCTTAAGCAATGCAAGGGCACTTCTGATCACTGGATTTGGCAAGACATGACAAAAAGTCTAACACGACGATGGAGGAATGAAAGCATACTTAACAACAGGTGAGTGTCTTTCTTTCTGGGGTTATTGAAGTTTAGGAAATGCAACTTTCTAGGACGTGTTTGTTTGCATGTTGGAAAGGGGAGTAGGAAAGATTGCATCGTGCATTGAGTGGTTTCAAGAGTCAACCCAGAGAGGTTGGAAGTCAAGATATAAGAGAAAAACAAATATCATATATTATCATATATTAACACATATATATGGAATGTAGAAAAATGATACTGATGTACTGTCCTGCAGGGCAGGAAGAGTGACACAGACATAGAGAACAGACCTGTGGACACAGCAGGGGAAGGAAAGGGTGGGGCAAATTGAGAGAGTAGCATTAACATATATGCACTGCCATGTGTAAAATAGACAGCTAGTGGGAAGCTGCTGGGTAACAGAGAACTTCTTTTGGTCCTCTGTGATAACCTAAACAGATAAATAGGGAGTGGAAAGATGGCTAAAGAGGGAGGGAATATATGTATATGTATAGTTGATCCACAATGCTGTAAAGCAAAAACTAACACAACATTGAAAAGCAATTACATTCCAATAAAAACTGAAAACAAAAAAGATATAAGGGGAAAGACTTCTTCTTTTTTTTTTTTTTTAAAGATTTATTTATTTATTTATTTTGGGTGGGGGTCGGGTTGGGGAGGGAGGGTGGCGGGCGGGCCACTTCTATTGGTCTTTCATTTCTCTATTTTCATCTGTCTTTGTTCTTTGGCTCCTGTGGGCCTCCCATCGCGTGGCGTCTGTCGCCAGAGCGCTGGCTCTGGGCGCATGCGCTCCAGAGCTCCGGCTCGGTGATTGGACACATCAGTCCAGCTGCTCCGCGGCACGTGGGATCTTCCCAGGCCAGGGATCGAACTGTCGCCCCTTGCACTGGAAGGCAGTGTCCTTACCCACTGGACCACCAGGGGAAGCCCGGGAAAGACTTCTTAATTGGTTACTCTGAAATAAAGACCTGAGATTCACATATACAGTAAAAGTCAACGTTTTCATGATTTTATCCTATTTTCTCTAATTTTATATCTCCTTTACAGGCTTCATGTTTGCTGAACAGTTTTACAGTTCAAGTTACATGTGTTTATTTTAAGCTGCTTTTACTTGCGCTGATATTGCAATTTAACCTGGACTTCATACCTTCCATTTCACAATATGGAAATTTTTTGGAGGAATGAAAGCATACTTAACAACAGGTGATGTCTTTTTCTGGGGTTATTGAAGTTTAGGAAATGCAACTTTCTAGGACGTGTTTGTTTGCATGTTGGAAAGGGAGTAGGAAAGTTGCATCGTGCATTGAGTGGTTTCAAGAGTCAACCCAGAGAGGTTGGAAGTCAAGATATAAGAGAAAAACAAATATCATATATTATCATATATTAACACATATATATGGAATGTAGAAAAATGATACTGATGTACTGTCCTGCAGGGCAGGAAGAGTGACACAGACATAGAGAACAGACCTGTGGACACAGCAGGGGAAGGAAAGGGTGGGGCAAATTGAGAGAGTAGCATTAACATATATGCACTGCCATGTGTAAAATAGACAGCTAGTGGGAAGCTGCTGGGTAACAGAGAACTTCTTTTGGTCCTCTGTGATAACCTAAACAGATAAATAGGGAGTGGAAAGATGGCTAAAGAGGGAGGGAATATATGTATATGTATAGTTGATCCACAATGCTGTAAAGCAAAAACTAACACAACATTGAAAAGCAATTACATTCCAATAAAAACTGAAAACAAAAAAGATATAAGGGGAAAGACTTCTTCTTTTTTTTTTTTTTTAAAGATTTATTTATTTATTTATTTTGGGTGGGGGTCGGGTTGGGGAGGGAGGGGAGCGGGCGGGCCACTTCTATTGGTCTTTCATTTCTCTATTTTCATCCGTCTTTGTTCTTTGGCTCCTGTGGGCCTCCCATCGCGGTGGCGTCTGTCGTTGCAGAGCGCTGGCTCTGGGCGCATGCGCTCCAGAGCTCCGGCTCGGTGATTGGACACATCAGTCCAGCTGCTCCGCGGCACGTGGGATCTTCCCAGGCCAGGGATCGAACTGTCGCCCCTTGCACTGGAAGGCAGTGTCCTTACCCACTGGACCACCAGGGGAAGCCCGGGAAAGACTTCTTAATTGGTTACTCTGAAATAAAGACCTGAGATTCACATATACAGTAAAAGTCAACGTTTTCATGATTTTATCCTATTTTCTCTAATTTTATATCTCCTTTACAGGCTTCATGTTTGCTGAACAGTTTTACAGTTCAAGTTACATGTGTTTATTTTAAGCTGCTTTTACTTGCGCTGATATTGCAATTTAACCTGGACTTCATACCTTCCATTTCACAATATGGAAAACTGGATCTAAGAAAATAAGTTCACTGCTCCCTTGAACTCAGTATAACCACCCCAAATCGTGACTGCCAGCCACATAGCCATTTAGTTTATGAATTTCTCAATAGCAAAACAACTGGCATTTTGGACCAAATCAGTCTTTCCTGTGTGGAAGGAGCACTTTCTCAGGCACCATAGGATGTTGGCAGCATCTCTGGCCTCTACGCACGAGACAAGAGCAACTCCCTCTGCCCCCTTCACCTGTGGCAACCAAAAATGTCTTCAGATATTTCCAAGTGTCCCTTGCAGGGGTGAGTGGAAGCATACTCACTCCATGGTTTAAGAACCATAGATTTTTACAAGCTGGTGACTCTTCTCAAAACATGTAACTTAATGTCAGTTTAGCAAATACCAGTTCTTGGAAGGAAGACTCTTATGGTCCAATTTGGTATAGACATCTTAACCTTAGCATGAAAAGCATAGTTTTTCAGAACTCCAGACAGAGAATCTGTTTTAAAAGATGTCAATGACCAAGAGAGAAGTCACAGGCTCCCTAACACATGATCGCTTTATTGTAGGATTCACAAGACAGGGAGTGAAATATGTTTTTACCTTAATGAAGATGGCGTTGCCATAGCTAGATGCTACACGGAGAGGAAGTGGATTTGCAGGAGAAAAATGCCCTGAGCCAATATTTCCGACAGTGGACTTACACCCATGGGTAAGGGGGTTTTCATATTAATTAACTTTTTTCCTTTCAACATTTCACTGCTTTAATAGTAAAGCCTGATGACACAGTTCAGTGATTGTGAAAGTAATTTCCTTATTATTTTCCTCCTTTTCAAATGGCTTGGTCCTTTGCTTGTCTATATCAATTTTAGAAGAATCATGTAAACTCACAGAATCTCTAGATTAATTTTGGAAGGGTTGTACTTATTTATTATTTTCTTATTCATTTATAATATATATCTTTTTTATAAATATCTTACTGACTCTTTTTTAAAAATTATTTTTGGCCTTTTTATTGGTTTTTTATTTATGTATTTTTATCCATCTCTGTTCTTTGGCCTGCGCAGACCTCTCACTGCAGCGGCCTCCCCTGCTGCAGAGCACTGGCTCTGAGCACACGTGCTCCAGAGCGCCAGTTCGTAATTGGACACATTGGTCCAGCGGTTCCTCAGCACATGGGATCTTCCTGGCCAGGGATAGAACCGGTGCCCCTTGCGTCGCAAGGCGGACTCCTTACCCACTAGACCACCAGGGAAGCCCTACAATGTACATCTTGTACTGATTTTTGTCTTATATAACTTTCAATTTTTCTAAACAGTTCCTGCATATTATTTATTATATGCATCCCTATTATATGTATCTAATGCTTTTGCTGTTGCCATTATGTAATTTTATTATCTTTTAAAATAGCTGTTTTATTAGAAAGGTAACTTCTGGGTATTCTTGTCCTGTTGAATTTTTTTGTCTGAAAATTCTTAATTTTCTAGTAAATTGTGGATTTATTTAAATCCTGTAAAACATAGCATCTAGTAGTAACAGTTTTATTTTTCCTATGTTGTAAACCTTATTTATATCTTGTCTAATTAAAATGGGTAGGACTGCCAGGACAAAATTTATGGTAAAAATTGTTCCACATTAAAGAAAATGCTTCTGATATTTTAACATTAGTCATGTTGTATCTAGATTTTTATATCTTTTTTTTAAGTCAAGGCAGTTTTTTCTATTTATATTTGCTAAGAGATTGTTTTTATAGGATGAGATTTTTCATTTTCCTGTATGGTTTTGTTTTCTACATATATTTCAATGTTGTCCTGGTTTGTTTCTTAATCTTTTAATGTAGGGAATAGCATTTATAACTTTCTAATATGAAAGCACTATTTGGTCTATACTTTAGCTGTAAAACTATGACTACAGAAAATAAAGATAACTTTTTGACAGAGACTGGCCATTATATTCTTTTGACTCTGGAGAAAATGGATTAAAATGAATTACTTTTTTTCTTGGAAACTGCAAAACTGGTTTGTTTTACCTATGGACTTAAAACCAACTAGCTTATTAAAAAGGCCTGCCTAGGGAAGAGCTTGAAGTTAACCCTTGCCATGCCCTTGAAATACACAGCACATTTTGCCCAAATCCTCAGTTTTGGGCAAATTAGAACTTCAAGCCAAGAAATAAAAGGTGTCAATGAGACATTTTTAAATCTCAGGCAGAAAGCTATAACATCTGTCTCTCTGTCCATTTGTATTTATGTATGTCTCAGTGTGTGTCTTTTTCTTTTCTTTTTTGATAATATTGCTGAAGTTAAGTTATAAATGAGCTCTAATTTATTTGCCTAAAGAAAAGTAAGCACTAACAAATCAAGCAATTCTAAATACAAGAGAAATTAACCTAAATGAATTTCAGGCCCACGTGAACTGGGAACTATTCATTATCTAGAATTAATGTTTGTTTGCTAATCTAATATAGACATTACTGGGTCATTGGAGAAGGAAATGGCAACCCACTCCAGTATTCTCACCTAGAGAATTCCTTGGATGAAGGAGCCTGGTAGAGTACAGTCCATGGGGTCACAAAGAGTCAGGCACGACTGAGGGACTAACCCTAATGTTAAGGAACTGCTTTGCATTCCTAGGTAAAATTCAATTTGGTCATGAGGTGACAACCTATTTATTTTAGATAGGTTCATTCTGATAATTCTTTTTTAACACTCTTGAGTGTGATTGCTCTAAGATTTTCCTTAGGAAAGCAAGGATTATAGTTTCGATAATTCAGTGATGACATGGTTGGAAAATGTGTTGCTTTTCCATTACACTATAAAATTGTGAATGGTAAATTTTATGCATCTTGAAACTTAATTTCTACTCACATTTTCTGCATATTTTAATTAGATATTCACTTATGATCTTCAATGAAGAGCAGTGCCAGCCTCTGAGAGAAAACAGTATTCATGGACATCGTGACGTAATGATGCCACCAATGTTGAATTATGGTGCTAGAAAGTTGCAGCCTCTGGAAGATTGATATTGTTTCTGTGAAACAAGACAGCTCATGTTCTCCTTTTATTTTTTAAGAAAAAAATGAAATTACTTTTCTTGAAACTGCAAAACTGGTTTGTTTTAAAAACCAACTAGCTTATTAAAAAGGCCTGCCTAGGGAAGAGCTTGAAGTTAACCCTTGCCATGCCCTTGAAATACACAGCACATTTTGCCCAAATCCTCAGTTTTGGGCAAATTAGAACTTCAAGCCAAGAAATAAAAGGTGTCAATGAGACATTTTTAAATCTCAGGCAGAAAGCTATAACATCTGTCTCTCTGTCCATTTGTATTTATGTATGTCTCAGTGTGTGTCTTATTCTTTTCTTTTTTGATAATATTGCTGAAGTTAAGTTATAAATGAGCTCTAATTTATTTGCCTAAAGAAAAGTAAGCACTAACAAATCAAGCAATTCTAAATACAAGAGAAATTAACCTAAATGAATTTCAGGCCCACGTGAACTGGGAACTATTCATTATCTAGAATTAATGTTTGTTTGCTAATCTAATATAGACATTACTGGGTCATTGGAGAAGGAAATGGCAACCCACTCCAGTATTCTCACCTAGAGAATTCCTTGGATGAAGGAGCCTGGTAGAGTACAGTCCATGGGGTCACAAAGAGTCAGGCACGACTGAGGGACTAACCCTAATGTTAAGGAACTGCTTTGCATTCCTAGGTAAAATTCAATTTGGTCATGAGGTGACAACCTATTTATTTTAGATAGGTTCATTCTGATAATTCTTTTTTAACACTCTTGAGTGTGATTGCTCTAAGATTTTCCTTAGGAAAGCAAGGATTATAGTTTCGATAATTCAGTGATGACATGGTTGGAAAATGTGTTGCTTTTCCATTACACTATAAAATTGTGAATGGTAAATTTTATGCATCTTGAAACTTAATTTCTACTCACATTTTCTGCATATTTTAATTAGATATTCACTTATGATCTTCAATGAAGAGCAGTGCCAGCCTCTGAGAGAAAACAGTATTCATGGACATCGTGACGTAATGATGCCACCAATGTTGAATTATGGTGCTAGAAAGTTGCAGCCTCTGGAAGATTGATATTGTTTCTGTGAAACAAGACAGCTCATGTTCTCCTTATAAGAGAAATAAAATGAGAAAAGATACATCTTTTTCCACTATTCTGAAAATTTTTTATGAAATAATAATGCTTGTCGTGGGCTTATGAATTTTATGATGTACTTTAAACTAATGTTTGTTTAAAGAGAGATCCTGCCTTGCATTTTTGCCCCAGATCTCAGTGCCAGGGGCAAGCCTTATAAGATCAAGATCAAATATCCAGTAATTACACATCCAGTATATTACACAGGATATAATCTATGTAATATCCAGTAAATTACACAGGGAGTCAGACGGGCTTGGAGATGCTTCTGGAAGTAAATTGTGATGACTGCCCAAGGAGAACCCCAATTTCAGTTCAAACTTGTATTGGTTGTTGATGATGGTACTGGAAAAACTACATTCATATAGTGTCATCTGACTGGTGAATTTGAGAAGTATGTAACTACCTTAGGGGCTGTGGTCTATCCTCTTGTGTTTCATATCAACAGAGGATCTATTAGGTTCAATGTATGGGATACAGCTGATCCGGAGAAATTTGGTGGACTGAGAGATGGCTATTATACACAAGATCAATGTGCCATTATAATGCTTGCTATAATATCGAGAGTTACTTATAAGAATGTGCCTAACTGGGATAGACATCTGGTACAAGTGTGTGAGAACAACTCCATATGTTGTGCAACAACTAAGTGGATATTAAGGATGGAAAGATTAAGGCAGTTAATAGTCTTCCACTGAAAGAAGAATCTTCAATACTATGACATTTCTGCCAAAAGCAACTATAGCTTTGAAAAGCCTTTCCTCTGGCTTGCTAGATAGCTGATCGGAGATCCTAACTTGGAGATTGTCGCCATGCCTGTTCTTACCCCGCCAAAGGTGGTCAGGGACCCCACCCTGGCAACACAGTAAGAGAGCGATTGAGAGGTTGCTTAGACAACTGTGCTCCCAGATGAAGGTGATGACCTGGGAGAAAGTGAAACAATCCCGCATCTGAAGTCTAGGTTTATAGGCAACTGTCCTGTTATTGCAGTGGTACAGCATGTTTATTAAAACAAAATACCTTCTTTTTTTTTGGACCGGCATATTTAGGTGTTTTGGAACACAGTTGTCTCCTCCTTGAGTTTCAGGTGTAAGACTGCTCTAGTCTCATGACAATATTGAGAAGTGGTGTCTTGTTTGCTACTGTCATTTCCATTCCTTTTCATTTAGAATCAGAATAAAGTGGTAGTTCAAATATCAAAAAAAAAATATTACACAGGGTCTTTGCAGTTGAGGGTAACTTAGTTTATTTAGTATCTGTGAGTTATTTAGCATCAAAAACTACACAATCCATCTCATGGGATGGAAGTAATTTTTGTAAGCTTCTAGCTATATATATTATGATAGCCTCAATACATTTCTCTTCTTATGTGTTATGAACCGTTGCTGAGGTTGAATTATGAGCCTAAGCTTGTGTTGAAATTCTACTGCTCAGGACATCAGACTGTGACCTTATTTGGAAATCAGGGCTGTGGTGCATGTAATAGTGAAGACAGCATTATGACAGGCCTCAAGCTCTTGAGCATTAGTAGTGTTCTAAGAAGAGGCAATTTCAATTCAGACAAAACTCTAACGAAGGGAAGTCTGTGTGAAGACAAAGGCAAAAGACAGCCATGGGACTGAAGGGATGCACCTGTAATTCAAGGAGTGCTAAACGGCCAGCCATTGCCAGAAGCAGGAAGAGCCAACAAAGGACGATCTCCTAGAAGTGTGTGAGAACAACTCCATATGTTGTGCAACAACTAAGTGGATATTAAGGATGGAAAGATTAAGGCAGTTAATAGTCTTCCACTGAAAGAAGAATCTTCAATACTATGACATTTCTGCCAAAAGCAACTATAGCTTTGAAAAGCCTTTCCTCTGGCTTGCTAGATAGCTGATCGGAGATCCTAACTTGGAGATTGTCGCCATGCCTGTTCTTACCCCGCCAAAGGTGGTCAGGGACCCCACCCTGGCAACACAGTAAGAGAGCGATTGAGAGGTTGCTTAGACAACTGTGCTCCCAGATGAAGGTGATGACCTGGGAGAAAGTGAAACAATCCCGCATCTGAAGTCTAGGTTTATAGGCAACTGTCCTGTTATTGCAGTGGTACAGCATGTTTATTAAAACAAAATACCTTCTTTTTTTTTGGACCGGCATATTTAGGTGTTTTGGAACACAGTTGTCTCCTCCTTGAGTTTCAAGTGTAGGACTGCTCTAGTCCCATGACAATATTGAAAAGTGGTGTCTTGTTTGCTACTGTCACTTCCATTCCTTTTCATTTAGAATCAGAATAAAGTGGTAGTTCAAATATCAAAAAAAAAATATTACACAGGGTCTTTGCAGTTGAGGGTAACTTAGTTTATTTAGTATCTGTGAGTTATTTAGCATCAAAAACTACACAATCCATCTCATGGGATGGAAGTAATTTTTGTAAGCTTCTAGCTATATATATTATGTATAGCCTCAATACATTTCTCTTCTTATGTGTTATGAACCATTGCTGAGGTTGAATTATGAGCCTAAGCTTGTGTTGAAATTCTACTGCTCAGGACATCAGACTGTGACCTTATTTGGAAATCAGGGCTGTGGTGCATGTAATAGTGAAGACAGCATTATGACAGGCCTCAAGCTCTTGAGCATTAGTAGTGTTCGAAGAAGAGGCAATTTCAATTCAGACAAAACTCTAACGAAGGGAAGTCTGTGTGAAGACAAAGGCAAAAGACAGCCACGGGACTGAAGGGATGCACCTGTAATTCAAGGAGTGCTAAATACGGCCAGCCATTGCCAGAAGCAGGAAGAGCCAACAAAGGACCATCTCCTAGAACAGGCTGAGAGAGCATGACCCAGAATACATATTGATCTTGGGCCTTCCAGTCTGTAGTACTGGGAGACACTCAATTCCTGGGTTTTATTTTTTTTAATTTATTTATTTTTAATTGAAAGATAATTGGTTTACTGTATTGCACTGGTTTCTACCAAACATCCACATGAATCAGACATAGGTTTCCCTGTGTCCTCTCCCACTTGAACATCCTTCCCACCTCCCTCCCCATCCCACTCTTCTAGCTGTGCACACAGCGCATGGCACTTTGTCATGGCAGCAGTAGCATTAATACATTTTATTATTGAAACTGTGAATTATTATTGAACTGTGAAGTAAAAGGCTGACTCAAGAATCAATGATTGTGAAATGTAAAGATGTAGAAACAAACACTAACTATTGGGCTGGGGAACTGGTAACAATTTAGACTATCATTCTACCACAAAAAAGAATCACTGAATTCCTATTTCTCTGAAATACATAAAGGTATGATGCACACCTCTAAGTAGTTTTTACAGGAACAGAGCCCCTCCAGATGAAAACTGCTGATGACAAGAACACAGACTCTAGGCTGGTTGAAACCAGAAAATTGATGATGCTTGAAAGTTCACCATGATGTAATCAATCCAAGAACTGTCCATAAGCTGATCATCCTTAGCTCCCTAAATACTAGAAAACTCCCCACTAACCCTGTCCACAGTTGACCACACAGCATTGGACGCACTTCTATTTGGCATTGGTGAACACAGGCAAAGTTTCCGCAATATTACCAATATTGGTTTATTTTCATTTCTGTGTTTCATCTTTCTCAGATACAAGCATAACCAAGAATGTCCCCTTCCCCTTTCAGGGCCCACTTTTAAATTAAGGAAAATACATTCTCCCAGTATTTCGGTCCAGTTGAATCTAGTTTTGTCTATCACTAGACAAAAGTGCATAGAAACAACTCTTACCACATCACTTCTATCTTTACTGTTGTATCCGGTGAACTTGCTTCAGTGAATACCTCCCATGTGCTCATTTCCTTTTCTTTCTTATTAAAGAACAGCTGATTTGCAAAATTAACTTCAAATGTACAATATAGCAGTTAGTTACAGAGAACAAATATGTGTTTACCAGAAAAGAAAAAGGGGAGCAGAGGAAAAGTAATAGGTGAGGATGATTAAAGAGAGACAAAAACCTCCAATTACAAAATAAATGAGCTCTCATATGAAATTTACAGTGCAGGGAATATAATCAATAACTGTAATTTATTTGTATGGGACACGTCGTAACTGGACTTACCATGGTGGTTAGTTTGAAATCCATTGTCTTGCAATCGAAGTGCTGTAGTGAAATAGCTTCAGTGGCTTTTTAAGCATTCATGCAAACCCTGATCTTTGGTTGGGTGTGTGTGCATGTGTGTGTGGCAAATGGCCTTCTCACTAGAAGTGTCTGGTAGTTTCACAACCCAAATTAGCTTTATTTGACATTTTCAGTTACTCAGGAAGTTCTAACCTCAAACGGTTGATGGTAGTTCATAGTTCGCTCAAGAAAACTGGAGGCAAAATGCACGATTCAAATATGGTAGAGAGAGACTTTTTCCAACCATGTGGACTGCAAATTGAGGTAAGAAGTTGGGCTGTATGGAATGATGGTGGAGACTGAGGTGACCAAGTTGCCCTACTGTCTATAGTGTCTCCACAGGAGAGGCAGTTCACAGGCACAGAGCTTTCATGGAGGAAGGATGGAGTGCTATGATTTATAAAATTATAAATGTGTTTATCATATTTATTTGTATAAAAATAAGCAGATACGGAAATTCTTGTTCTAACAAGTAATGAAAGGGATTCTTAAGAGAAAGAGGTAAAAGAATAGAAATGGATTAAATTTATAACTGATAATGGAATGATTAATTTCACTGAAAAAAATATGCACTGTAAAGTGCTAGATGCAGCATATTATTGTTATGAGAGAAGGTATAAAGTCTATCATGGAAGCTCATTGGAGAGAAAATATTAAAAGGCAAGTAAAAGACATTTATCAATTTAAAAAGGGAGCAAGTCCAAAAAAATTAAGAGAATATTCAAACGAAATATCTTACATTAGATGTACTATAAAAAGAAAAATGTGTGTATACACACACACACACACACACACACACATATAGCATCATATATATTTATATGAACTTGAAATTAAAAATTATGTACTGAGGTTTTGTTTAATGATTTACTAAGTGAAAAGTAAGTGGCTTTTACCTGTTGGAGAAAATTGGGGTGTCATAATTTAGGATGGAAAAAATTCTTTCTCTTTGATAAAAGTATCAGTCAATTCAGAAGGAAGGCAATTCAGATGAGGAAAAGGATGATTTCTAATTCTTGTTAAATGACTTCATTTATTTCTTCCTTTCTTTGGTATTTTGAGAATCTTTGTAATCATTGCTTAATATATTTGCTAGATAATTCCAACATCTGTGTCACCTCAGCACAGCTTCTCTTTATTGTCCTTCTCTATGTAGATCCAACTTCTCATGGTTATTCTTATGCTGAACAACTCTGGATTGTCTTCTGGACATTTTGAATAAATATTTTGTTATATGATTTTTGACTTTGTTTAAACTTTTGAACATTTCAAATGTTTGAGCATATTCAGACTTTCGGTTTGAGCAGGCAATCATTCAGGCTAGGTTCATGCCTTCTGTGGGCTTTGGTTCCAGTAGTTTTCAAAGGCTTTTTGTGTTATTCAGGTATTTCTTGCAGGTGCATTAACCAGTGGCTGATCTGGAATTTGAGCAATGTTCCACTGCAAAGGAGTTTAGGTCTATGTGTCTTTCATACATTAAAGTTGGGTGTAGGCATGCACAGCTCCTGTATGTGGGAAGGGGAGTGCAGGAGTTTGCACCTGATGGTTGGTTTTTTTTGGTGACCAGATCCCACCCTGAAGCTATAGAGAACCTTCACAATGAGTATCACATTAGCATAACAATGATCCTTCTTTGTGACTCAAGAAACTGAAGAAATTGTAATGATTTTTGAAGCTCCTTGCTCAGGCTCAGAGATAAAGACCAAATGTATTTATTGCAACACAAAGTTTCAGCCACCTTGTGGCGCTCGTGGTAAAGAATCCACCTGCTAATGCAGGAATCCCAAGAGACACAGGTTCAATCCCTGGGTGGGGAAGAGCCCCTGGAGTAAGAAATGGCACCTTCCTCCAGTATTCTTGCCTGGAGAATTCCATGGGCAGAGGAGCCTGGTAGATTATAGTCCATGAAGCTGCAAAGAGTCTAACACGATTAAGCACAAACAATAACAACAACAAAAAAGTTAAGCACAGTTTGAAAAGTATCAGAACTTAAGACACAGCAGAAATACTGGAATTATCACATGGGAAACTTTTTAAAAACTATGCCTAATATGCTAATAACTCCAATGCGAATAAATGACACCAGGCAGGAATAAATAAGTAGTGTAAAGAGAGACATAGAAATTGCAAGAAAGAAACAATAGAAACACCAGGGAATCAAAAACACTAACAAAAATGAAGTGTCTCTGATGGGTTGATTAATAGACTAGACATGGCTGAGGAGAGAACCTCTTGAGTTTAGGACACAGAAACTTCCAAAACTGAAAAGTGAAAAGAACACAGCTGATAAAAAAGAAAAATAACCCAAAACAACATGTGATAGGGACACCAAAAGGAGAAGAAAGAGAAACAATATTTTAAGCAATGGTGACTGAGAATTCTTCCCAAATTAATACAGGTATTAAATTATATAATTTGAAGATAAGCCAGAGTGTTCATATGCTAAATTATAGATCTAGGATGCTCAGAGGACAACAAGCAGGGTAATTCCACACCCACTCCCTCCCCTAAAACTACACCTGTATATATCATAGTCAAACTGCAGAAAATCAAAGATTGAGAAATTTTTTTGAAAGAACCAAGAGAAAAAAAATTACCTTACCACCTTTCTTTACCTAAGCGACCATGCGAACAAGCAGAGTGGAGTGAAATATCTAAATTGTTGAAAGGAAAACTCTAAATCACCTACCTAGAAGTCTATGAAATCTTGTGAAATTACCCTTCAAAGTGAAGGAGAAATAAAGATCTTTCCAAAAAAAAAAAAGAAAACCTTGAAAAAAAGAAATGTAATTTTTACCCCAGATCCAAATGTATTTATTGCAACACAAAGTTTCAGCCACCTTGTGGCGCTCGTGGTAAAGAATCCGCCCGCTAATGCAGGAATCCCAAGAGACACAGGTTCAATCCCTGGGTGGGGAAGAGCCCCTGGAGTAAGAAATGGCACCTTCCTCCAGTATTCTTGCCTGGAGAATTCCATGGGCAGAGGAGCCTGGTAGATTATAGTCCATGAAGCTGCAAAGAGTCTAACACGATTAAGCACAAACAATAACAACAACAACAAAGTTAAGCACAGCTTGAAAAGTATCAGAACTTAAGACACAGCAGAAATACTGGAATTATCACATGGGAAACTTTTTAAAAACTATGCCTAATATGCTAATAACTCCAATGCGAATAAATGACACCAGGCAGGAATAAATAAGTAGTGTAAAGAGAGACATAGAAATTGCAAGAAAGAAACAATAGAAACACCAGGGAATCAAAAACACTAACAAAAATGAAGTGTCTCTGATGGGTTGATTAATAGACTAGACATGGCTGAGGAGAGAACCTCTTGAGTTTAGGACACAGAAACTTCCAAAACTGAAAAGTGAAAAGAACACAGCTGATAAAAAAGAAAAATAACCCAAAACAACATGTGATAGGGACACCAAAAGGAGAAGAAAGAGAAACAATATTTTAAGCAATGGTGACTGAGAATTCTTCCCAAATTAATACAGGTATTAAATTATATAATTTGAAGATAAGCCAGAGTGTTCATATGCTAAATTATAGATCTAGGATGCTCAGAGGACAACAAGCAGGGTAATTCCACACCCACTCCCTCCCCTAAAACTACACCTGTATATATCATAGTCAAACTGCAGAAAATCAAAGACTGAGAAAATTTTTTGAAAGAACCAAGAGAAAAAAAATTACCTTACCACCTTTCTTTACCTAAGATACCATGTGAACAAGCAGAGTGGAGTGAAATATCTAAATTGTTGAAAGGAAAACTCTAAATCACCTACCTAGAAGTCTATGAAATCTTGTGAAATTACCCTTCAAAGTGAAGGAGAAATAAAGATCTTTCCAGAAAAAAAGAAACCTTGAGGAAATGTACAACCAGGAGACCTGGCTTGTTAAAAGAAAATAGAAATGATACAAATCAGAAACTAGGATCTACTTAAAAGAATAGATGAAGAGGAAATGAAAACTGTATCTTTCTTATTCTTAGAGGATGGTGAAAGAAATTTATGAAAAACCCTAATTCCACAAATTCACTGTTAAGTCTTGCTTCACTTGGATCTTAACATCTATACATCTTACAATCACATATACTGAAGCAGGCTCCTATTTCTAATTGCTGTAAAATGTATTGAGCTTTCTATGATTTGTTGTCTAAAAGCAAATTAACTGGAGTCACTGTTGGTCAACTGTACAAAAACGATTATCCATATTCTGGATCCGCCCTGTTAAATCAGCTCTCTGCAGTGATGGACATCTTTCAGATCAGTGCAACCACAATTGCCGCCATTGCCCCGTGGAGCAGATGAGCCCTTCACTGTGGCTAGATTTTCCATTTGTATTTAATTACAATTGATTGAAATTTAAATACTCAAATGTGATTCGTGACTCTACTGGACAGCAGCTCTGAAGAGATCGTCCAGATTTAAACATGAAAGCATTCAGAGAAGAAATTTTTTCGCCACTTTTTTTTTGGCCACCCATGTCAGGAGCGCAGGGGCAAAAATCACTGCATATTTGGGACCAAATTCTTGGTTACGTCTTGTGAAAAAGTGTTCAAGAATTTGGATCGTGGGCTTCCCCTGGTGGTCCAGTGGGTAAGGACACCGCCTTGCAGTGCAAGGGGCGCGGGTTCGAGCCCTGGCCTGGGAAGATCCCACGTGCCGTGGAGCGGCTGGACCCATGTGTCCAATCACCGAGCTGGAGCTCTGGAGCGCATGCGCCCAGAGACAGCTCTGCAACGACAGACGCCACCGAGATGGGAGGCCCACAGGAGCCAAAGAACAAAGACGGATGAAAATAGAGAAATGAAAGACCAATAGAAGTGGCCCACCCATCCCCCTCCCTCCCCACCCCACCCCCCAAAAGAAAAATAAATAAAATTTGAAAAAAAAGAATTTGGATCGTAAGCATGGGTCAGATATTTATTTGTTATGTTTACACAAATGAGTACCTGAACAAGGTATTCTTCGAGGATTGATTTCAAAAAATCTGAGGCTTGGAATCATTCAGAAGATATTGTGTTGAAAAGCAGTAAACACAACACTGAAAGAATAAAGCCGCAACAAAATTTCTAATTAGGGAAGCACTATACTAGTCGTGTACTTCACGGTAATAAGTAAGGGCTTTGGAGATGAAACAGCGTGAGCCGTGGCTTGGCCACTGGTAGCTGTGTGATACTGGGAAGTTGCATAGCATCTGTAAGATTCATTCATTTGACGACTTAAGTAGGAATAGTAATAATAATAGCTTAATAACTTTTAGGATACAATGCTTTGGATAAAATAAATACTATACACGTTAACTTTTCACATAATTAACTCTTCGTTATACGTCTCAAGCATAAAATTATACAAATTCAGATAGATGTGAATATTACAAAAGAGCAGCAGGTGAGCCCTTCACTGTGGCTAGATTTTCCATTTGTATTTAATTACAATTGATTGAAATTTAAATACTCAAATGTGATTCGTGACTCTACTGGACAGCAGCTCTGCAGAGATCGTCCAGATTTAAACATGAAAGCATTCAGAGAAGAAATTTTTTCGCCACTTTTTTGGCCACCCATGTCAGGAGCGCAGGGCAAAAATCACTGCATATTTGGGACCAAATTCTTGGTTACGTCTTGTGAAAAAGTGTTCAAGAATTTGGATCGTGGGCTTCCCCTGGTGGTCCAGTGGGTAAGGACACCGCCTTGCAGTGCAAGGGGCGCGGGTTCGAGCCCTGGCCTGGGAAGATCCCACGTGCCGCGGAGCGGCTGGACCCATGTGTCCAATCACCGAGCCGGAGCTCTGGAGCGCATGCGCCCAGAGCCAGCTCTGCAACGACAGACGCCACCGAGATGGGAGGCCCACAGGAGCCAAAGAACAAAGACGGATGAAAATAGAGAAATGAAAGACCAATAGAAGTGGCCCACCCATCCCCCTCCCTCCCCACCCCCCAAAAGAAAAATAAATAAAATTTGAAAAAAAAGAATTTGGATCGTAAGCATGGGTCAGATATTTATTTGTTATGTTTACACAAATGAGTACCTGAACAAGGTATTCTTCGAGGATTGATTTCAAAAAATCTGAGGCTTGGAATCATTCAGAAGATATTGTGTTGAAAAGCAGTAAACACAACACTGCAAGAATAAAGCCGCAACAAAATTTCTAATTAGGGAAGCACTATACTAGTCGTGTACTTCACGGTAATAAGTAAGGGCTTTGGAGATGAAACAGCGTGAGCCGTGGCTTGGCCACTGGTAGCTGTGTGATACTGGGAAGTTGCATAGCATCTGTAAGATTCATTCATTTGACGACTTAAGTAGGAATAGTAATAATAATAGCTTAATAACTTTTAGGATACAATGCTTTGGATAAAATAAATACTATACACGTTAACTTTTCACATAATTAACTCTTCGTTATACGTCTCAAGCATAAAATTATACAAATTCAGATAGATGTGAATATTACAAAAGAGCATCCTGGTATGCAGAAAAAATTACTTCGCTAGTAGGCAAGTAAATAGATTTTCAGTATTCCCAAACGCGTAAGAACGGAAATAAGTAACTATTTATTTACAGGTGCCTGTGACTATACGTTCCTACCACTAGAGGGCAGTATAACACATTAAATTAAACAGCACTTTTCGCACAGGAACTGCGGTGCTGTGCTTAGTTGCTCAGTGGTGCCCGACTCTGCGACCCCCATGGACTGTAGCCCGCCACGCTCCAGATTTGGGTACAAATCTCAGATACTTTACTCAGTGATTCTGTGAATTCAACCTAATCTGGTAACCTAAGTCAAATATAAACTGGAAATAATGTCCTCTGTCTTGACTGCACCACATTAGAGCTGTGAGAATCACTGAAGACTTGTGTTAAGGCATCTTCAATTTTATTAATAATGTATTATACAGAATGTCCACAACTTCCATTTACAGAGTCACTGCACTTATAAGACTGTATAAGAAAGCAATAAAAGTTAAAAGCGATAGAAGCAAAATTATTCACTAATGAGCTGACACAAAACTGGCTGCCATTCACCGGTCCTTCCCACCTGGCATTAGCCTCCATCTGTGTCAGGACATCAAGGACATTGTGGACGGCCTTTCACCAGCTGTCAGATGTTAACACTTGATAATACAGTGCACAGAGTGTAGTGAGCAAATTACATTTGCTTTCAAAGTATTTAAGGTTTTATGAGAGCCATGAAAGCAATATCAGAGATTTGTTTAAATCACAGGAAAGTTTACTGACAAATGGGAGAACAGATCCATACAAGTTAGTGATTTAAATAGAGAAAACCAACAGAGGCACTAAGAATGGTCGATGCTTCAAAGGAAAATGAATCGTAGAATGAAATACTAAGAGAAGCTCTTAATAAAAATGAAATGAGACGAGTATCTTACTTTTTCTGAAGAAGTGATATATTATCAGGTTATAAAACCCAAAAAAGAGTTATAGCCATGCCACCCAATTACTACACAGTTAGACTGAAAAATAACAACCTTCTAAACATCTCAACAACTTATTTTTTTCTCACTGTAAGAATTATTGCATATGCACAACTATAGTTTAAATCTCAAGTATAAGATGAATCTATTTTCAAAAGAATTTTGCTTTCTTTTTCAAGATAAAGCCTACTGAACTCTCCTCTCCCACCATTTTTATGAAATGGACATGTTATAAAGGTATCATTGCAGTAAACTGTGAAAAGCATCTGCCACTATTTAGACTTTCTTGGGGAGATTCCAGACTTACTTGTGAATCTGTGTGGTGTCAATGAGCCACATGGGAAACTTTTCCCTTCATGCTTTCCCTTTGACACCAGTGCTGTGCTGATGTTTTCCTGTCCTGTCTTGAAAGACTGTAATGTTAGCCATTAGCTGCATATCTGAGGCTGCCAGTACTTCTTCCTGGCAATCTTGATTCCTGTTTGTGATTCATCCAGCCTGGCATTTTCATGATGTACTCTGTGTGTAAGTTAAACAAGCAGGGTGACAATATACAGCCTTGTGGTACACCTTTCCCAATTTTGAACCAGTCAGTTGTTCCATGTCTGGTTCTAATTACTGTGTCCTCATACACACAGATTCTAGATGAACAAAATTATTCACTAATGACACAAAACTGGCTGCCATTCACCGGTCCTTCCCACCTGGCATTAGCCTCCATCTGTGTCAGGACATCAAGGACATTGTGGACGGCCTTTCACCAGCTGTCAGATGTTAACACTTGATAATACAGTGCACAGAGTGTAGTGAGCAAATTACATTTGCTTTCAAAGTATTTAAGGTTTTATGAGAGCCATGAAAGCAATATCAGAGATTTGTTTAAATCACAGGAAAGTTTACTGACAAATGGGAGAACAGATTCATACAAGTTAGTGATTTAAATAGAGAAAACCAACAGAGGCACTAAGAATGGTCGATGCTTCAAAGGAAAATGAATCGTAGAATGAAATACTAAGAGAAGCTCTTAATAAAAATGAAATGAGACGAGTATCTTACTTTTTCTGAAGAAGTGATATATTATCAGGTTATAAAATCCAAAAAAGAGTTATAGCCATGCCACCCAATTACTACACAGTTAGACTGAAAAATAACAACCTTCTAAACATCTCAACAACTTATTTT
This sequence comes from Tragulus kanchil, assembly GCA_022376925.1. Lineage (NCBI taxonomy): Eukaryota > Metazoa > Chordata > Mammalia > Artiodactyla > Tragulidae > Tragulus > Tragulus kanchil. The sequence continues at coordinate 279,844,774 of JAIOJX010000004.1, forward strand.
TTTCTCACTGTAAGAATTATTGCATATGCACAACTATAGTTTAAATCTCAAGTATAAGATGAATCTATTTTCAAAAGAATTTTGCTTTCTTTTTCAAGATAAAGCCTACTGAACTCTCCTCTCCCACCATTTTTATGAAATGGACATGTTATAAAGGTATCATTGCAGTAAACTGTGAAAAGCATCTGCCACTATTTAGACTTTCTTGGGGAGATTCCAGACTTACTTGTGAATCTGTGTGGTGTCAATGAGCCACATGGGAAACTTTTCCCTTCATGCTTTCCCTTTGACACCAGTGCTGTGCTGATGTTTTCCTGTCCTGTCTTGAAAGACTGTAATGTTAGCCATTAGCTGCATATCTGAGGCTGCCAGTACTTCTTCCTGGCAATCTTGATTCCTGTTTGTGATTCATCCAGCCTGGCATTTTCATGATGTACTCTGTGTGTAAGTTAAACAAGCAGGGTGACAATATACAGCCTTGTGGTACACCTTTCCCAATTTTGAACCAGTCAGTTGTTCCATGTCTGGTTCTAATTACTGTGTCCTCATACACACAGATTTCTCAGGAGACAGATAAGGTGGTCTGGTATTCCTGTCTCTTTAAGAATTTTCCACAGTTGGTTGTGATCCACACAGTCAAAGGCTTTAGCATAGTCAATGAATCAGAAGTAGATGTTTTTCTGGCCCTCCCTTACTGTCTCCATGATCCAAAAAATGCTGGCATTTTGATCTTTCTCTGCCTTTTCCAAATCCAGTCTGCACATCTGAAAGTTCTCAATTCATGTACTGCTGAATCCTAGATTGAAGGATTTTGAGAATTACATGGCTAGCATGTAAAATGAACTCAATTTTATGGTACTTTGAATATGCTTTGGCATTGCCTTCTTTGGGATTGGAATGAAAACTGAACTTTTCCAGTCCTGTGGCCATTGCTAAATTTTCCAGATTTGTTGACATATTGAATGCAGCACTTTAACGGCATCATCTTTTAGAATTTGAAATAGCTCGACTGGAATTCTGTCACCTCTACTAGCTTTGTTCATAGTAATGATTCCTAAAGCCCACTGGACTTCACAATCCAGGATGTCTGGCTTTAGGTGAATGACTACCTCATTGTGGCTATCTGGGTCATTAAGACTTTTTTCTGTATAGTTCTGTGTATTATTGCCTTCTTTTCTTAATCTCTTCTGCTTCTGTTATGTCCTTACCATTTCTATGCTTAAGCATGGCCATTCTTTTTTTTTTTAATTTTTATTTTACTTTTAATTTTTACAGAGTTTTGTTGTTTATAGATATGCATGTTCCCAGATTAGTCATATGTATATCCCTCACATGTCACCCCTCCAGACCATCACACAGCACTCGTGAAGGATCTCCTTTTCTCACAGAGCAATGACCATGGCTATTTTCTTCACATATGACAGTACAGGCCTTCATGCTACTTCCTTTACGCCTCTCATCCACTGTTCCTTCACCACAATGTCCATACGTCCACTGTCCATGTCTGTTTCTCCATCACTTCACTGCATGTGCCATCGTCACCATCCTACTAGATTCCATATATGTGTGTTAGTATATTGTACTTGTCCTTCTCTCTCTCTTTTTTTTTTTTTTTTGTCCTTCTCTTTTTGACCAACTTCACTTTTTATGATAGGTTCTAGATCCAGCCACCTCATTAGGGCTGATTCTTCTGCATTTCTCTTTACAGCTGTGGAGTATTCCATTGTATATATGTACCAAAGCTTTTGTATCCATTCATTTGTCGATGGGCATCTAGGTTGCTTCCATGTTCTAGCTATTGTATAGAAAGCTGCAATGAACACTGGGGCACAGGTGCTTCTTTCGGATTTAATTTCATCAGGGTATAAGCCTAAGAGTGGGATTTCTGGGTCGTATGGTGCTTCTATTTTTAGTTTTTGAAGAAATCTCCAGACTGTCTTCCATAGAGGTTGTATCAATTTACATTCCCACCAGCAATGCAAGAGTGTTCCCTTTTCTCCCCACCCTCTCCAGCGTTTATTGTCTGTTGATTTGTGGATGATGGCCATTCTGACAGTGTGAGGTGATATCACATTGTAGTTTTGATTTGCATTTCTCTAATCATAAGCGAGGTTGAGTATCGTTTCATAGCATGGCCATTCTTATGTGTAATGTTCTCTTGGTGTCTCCAGTCTTCTTGAAGAGGTTGTTACTCTTTCCCAGTCTATTGTTTTCCTCTATTTCAGTAAAGGTATACGTTTTATTAACGTAGAAAGCTTTTTAACAATATTTCAGAAACTTTTACTTATTAGTGGACATTTGGACTAGACAAATGTTTCAAAGGAAATAAATGGATTCCTATATGATACTTTTTTCAGAAATATGTACAATAGTAAAAATTATAAGCAACTTTAATGTCTATCTCTATGGGTTAGGTTAAATTATAGTACAGTTATACCATAGGCCCAAAGAAGGAAAGAGCAGTCCACTCCAGTCTTCTTGCCTGAAAAATCCCATGGACAGAGGAGCCTGTGGGGTTATAGCCCATGTGATTGCAAAAGAGTCAGACATGACGTAATCACTAAACAATACTACAGAAAACAATACAGACATTAAAAATACTAATGTCCTGCTACAAATATTGGCATAAAGTTCTATAATCATTATTATTATGTTTTTTATTTTATATTGGAGAATAACTAATTAGCAATGTTTTCATAGCTCCAGATGCACTGCAAAGGGACTCAGTCATACATGTAAACGTATCCATTTTCCCCCAAATTCCCCTCCCATCCAGGCTGCCATTTAAGATTAAGGAAAGTTTACTGTGCTATACAGTAGGTTCTTATTGTTTATCCATTTTAAATACAGCAGTCAATCCCAAACTCCCTAACTATGCCTCCCCACATCCTTCCCTCTGGTAACCATAAATGTATTCTTTAGGTCTGTGTGTCTGTTTTGTGAATAAGTCCATTCATCTCATTTCTTTTTAGATTCTGCATATAAAGGATGTCATACAATCTTTGTCCATTTTGGTCTGACTTACTTCACTCAATATGGCAATCTCTAGGTCCATCCATTTTGCTACAAATGGCATTATTTTGTTCTTTTTAAGGGCTAAGTAATGTCCCATTGTATATATGTACCACACCTTCCTTATCCATTCCTCTGTTGATGAACATTTAGGTTGCTTCCTTGTCTTGGTTAGTGTTAACAGTGCTGTAGTAAACATTGGAGTGCACGTATATTTTAGGACCATGTTTTTCTCTGGATGTATGCCCAAGACGGGTTTCAGGGTCATATTATAGCTCTGTTTTTAGCTTTTTAAGGAATCTCCATACTGTTCTCCATAGTGACTGTACTAGTTTACATTCCCACCAACAATGTAGGTGAATTCCCTTATCTCCAAATACTCTCTAGCATTTACTGTTAGTGGATTTTTTGATGATAGCTATTTTCACTGGTATGAGGTGACACCATATTGTTTGCATTTCTCTAGTAATTAGAGATGTTGAACATATTTTCATGTGACTTTTGGCCATCTGTATACCTTCTTTGGAGAAATGTCTATTTAGGTCTTCTTCCCATTGTTTTGATTGTTTATATGATAGTAAGCCACATGAGCTGTTTTTAAATTTTGAAGACTTAATTCCTTGTCAGTCATATTATTGGTGAATATTTTCTCTCAATCTGTGGGTTCTCTCAGTCTTTTTTCACTTTTTTTTATGATTTCCTTTACTGTTCAAAAACTTTTGAGTTTAATGAGACACTAAACAATACTACAGAAAACAATACAGACATTAAAAATACTAATGTCCTGCTACAAATATTGGCATAAAGTTCTATAATCATTATTATTATGTTTTTTATTTTATATTGGAGAATAACTAATTAGCAATGTTTTCATAGCTCCAGATGCACTGCAAAGGGACTCAGTCATACATGTAAACGTATCCATTTTCCCCCAAATTCCCCTCCCATCCAGGCTGCCATTTAAGATTAAGGAAAGTTTACTGTGCTATACAGTAGGTTCTTATTGTTTATCCATTTTAAATACAGCAGTCAATCCCAAACTCCCTAACTATGCCTCCCCACATCCTTCCCTCTGGTAACCATAAATGTATTCTTTAGGTCTGTGTGTCTGTTTTGTGAATAAGTCCATTCATCTCATTTCTTTTTAGATTCTGCATATAAAGGATGTCATACAATCTTTGACCATTTTGGTCTGACTTACTTCACTCAATATGGCAATCTCTAGGTCCATCCATTTTGCTACAAATGGCATTATTTTGTTCTTTTTAAGGGCTAAGTAATGTCCCATTGTATATATGTACCACACCTTCCTTATCCATTCCTCAGTTGATGAACATTTAGGTTGCTTCCTTGTCTTGGTTAGTGTTAACAGTGCTGTAGTAAACATTGGAGTGCACGTATATTTTAGGACCATGTTTTTCTCTGGATGTATGCCCAAGACGGGTTTCAGGGTCATATTATAGCTCTGTTTTTAGCTTTTTAAGGAATCTCCATACTGTTCTCCATAGTGACTGTACTAGTTTACATTCCCACCAACAATGTAGGTGAATTCCCTTATCTCCAAATACTCTCTAGCATTTACTATTAGTGGATTTTTTGATGATAGCTATTTTCACTGGTATGAGGTGACACCATATTGTTTGCATTTCTCTAGTAATTAGAGATGTTGAACATATTTTCATGTGACTTTTGGCCATCTGTATACCTTCTTTGGAGAAATGTCTATTTAGGTCTTCTTCCCATTGTTTTGATTGTTTATATGATAGTAAGCCACATGAGCTGTTTTTAAATTTTGAAGACTTAATTCCTTGTCAGTCATATTATTGGTGAATATTTTCTCTCAATCTGTGGGTTCTCTCAGTCTTTTTTCACTTTTTTTTATGATTTCCTTTACTGTTCAAAAACTTTTGAGTTTAATGAGATACCATTTGTTTATTTTGGTTGTTGTTTCCATTATTCTGGGAGATGAATTGAAAGAGATATTGCTGTGATTTATCTCAGAGAGTGTTCTGCCTGTGTTTACCTCTAGGAGTTTTATTGTGTCCCATTTTGCATTTAGGTCTTTAATCCATTTCGAGGTGTGTGTGTGTGTGTGTGTGTGTGTGTGTGTGTGTGTGTATGCTGTTAGAGTATAATCTACTTTTATTTTTTTATATGTTCCTGTCCAGTTTTCTCAATAGTTGAAGATACTATCTTTCCACCATTGTGTAGACTTGCCTCCTTTCTCATAGATTACTTGACCATAGGGCCATGGGTTTATTTCTGGGCTTTCTATCCTCTTCCATTAATTTACAGGCCTATTTTTTGTGCCAGTATCATACTGTTTTGATGATAGCTTTTTACTTTAGTCTGAAGTCAGGGAAACTGGTCCTTCTAGCTCTGTTTCTTTTCTCAAGATTGCCTTGGCTATGCAGGGTCTTTTGTGTTTCTATGCAACTTGTAAAAAATTTTTGTTTTAAAGCTGTGAAAAATTCCCTTGGTCATTTGATAATGATTCCATTGAATCAGTAGTCTGTAAAGGGTAGTATAGTCATTCTCACAATATTGATTCTTTCAATCCAGAGACATGGTATATCTCTCCATCTGTTTCTGTCATCTTTGATTTCTTTCATTATTAGTTTACAGTTTTCTGAAGGCAGGTGTTTTGCCTCTTGGGTAGATTTGCTCCTAGGTATCTCATTATTTTTGCTGCAGTGGTAAGTGGGATTATTTCTTGAATTTTTCTTTAATAATCTTACATTGTTAGTGTATATGAATATTACAGTTTCTGAGTATTAATCTTATATCCTGCAACATTAATAAATTAACTTATTAACTCCAGTGGTTTTCTAGTGGCATCTTTAGGATGTTCTATGTATAATAGCACGTCATCTGCAAACAGTGACAGTTTTCTTTCTTTGCCAATTTGGACACCCTGTCTTATTTCTGATCTTATAGAAAATGTTTTCAATTTTTCATTATTGAAATGATGTTTTCTGTGGGTTTGTTGTGCATGGCCTTTATTATATTGAGGTAGATTCCCTCTATACCAATTTTCTAAAGCATTTCTTTAATCATAAATGGGTATTGAATTTTGTCAAAAGCTTTTTCAGCATCTGTTGAGATGATCATGATCATGTCTTCAATTTGTTAATGTGATGTATCACATTGATTGATTTGCATATATTGAAAAATCCTTGTATCCCTGAGTCAAATTTCACTTGATTATGGTGCATGATCCTTTTAGTGTGTTGTTGGATTCAGGTTGCTAGTATTTTGTTGAGGATTTTAGCATCTGTGTTCATCAGTGTTACTGGGTCTATAATTTTCTTCGTTTGTGATACCTTTGTTTGGTTCTGGCATCAGGGTGATGGTGGCCTCATAGAATGAGCTTGGGAGTGTTAATTCCTCTGCAATTTTTTGGAAGAGTTTGAAAAGAATGAGTGTTAGCTCTTTGCTGCATTATTATTAACTGAAGTACATAGTCTAGGATTTACTCTTTGTGTTCTATATGCTATATTTTGAAAAATGTAGAATGACATGAATCTATCATTGCAGTCATGCAGCACATTTTCACTGCCTTAATAATCCCCTGGGCTCCACCTGCTGATCCCTTCCAACCTCTCCACCTTGGCCCTTCAGACAGACCTTTCCACTGCCTCCATAGTTTTGCTTTTTCCTTAAGCTGGAAAGTTAAGTTGCTGAAATTTACAGTATGTAGCTTTTTTAAATTGCTTTTTTTCCTTCACTTAGTAACTTGTATTAGTTCTTTCACATCTTTTCCTGACTTAAAAATTTTTTTGTTAAGTTCCAGAATATTATGCCACTGTTTGGCAAGTCTACAGTATATTGTACATCTACAGTATATTGTATATCTACAGTATACAGTCACTATGGAGAACAGTCATTTATATATTGACAGGCATCTTGTTGCTCCTAAGTTTTGGCAGTCAGAAGTACAGTTGCTAGCAACACATCTGTCTAGCTTTTATATAAACACTAGTTTTCAAATTGTCTCTGTAAATGTCAAAAATTGAGACTGTTGGATCATATGATGTATATAATAATGTCTTAAGAAACTGCCAAATTTGCCTTCTAAAGACTCATCTGCCTTTTTTTTTTTTTTTAATCACTGCTTGGTGAAACTTTTAAATCATTTCAGGGATTAAAATCTACCAGAACAAAAAAATTATTGTTCAAAGACCAGTTTCTGCAGTTACTGTCTTGTTTTAAGAATATGTTGGGCTTCCCTGGTGGTCCAGTGGGTAAGGACACCGCCTTGCAGTGCAAGGGGCGCCAGTTCGATCCCCGGCCTGGGAAGATCCCACGTGCCGTGGAGTGGCTGGACTGATGTGTCCAACTACCAAGCCAGTGCCCTGGAGCGCACACACCCAGAGCCGGTGCTCTGCAATGAGAGGCCACTGCAATGGGAGGCCCACACAGGCCAAAGAACAAAGATGGATGAACAATAGATGAATGAAAGACCAATGGAAGTGGCCCGTCCATCCCCTCCCTCCCCAACCCGCCCACCCCCTCAAAAAAAATTTAAAAAAAAAAAGAAACACTTCTAAGAATATGTTAATAAACTCTGTCACAACTGAACTAATCTCTCTGTGAACAGAGCCTCTGATTTGAAATCTGATCACCCCAAGGAAGTCCAAGAAAAGGCAATGTGGACAGGGTGTGATATATTTAAGATTACTTAAAATTTAAAATGAAATAACTATGGTTCGTGATTCTAAAATGAGCAAGGTGACCATCCATGGATATGGCTTAAATGCATTCTTGCATCACTGACAACCTGATTTTCTTAACTCTGCCAAACTCAAGAGCACCAGGAGCAGTTATTATTATCATTATTATTTTTTGGACTTGCATGTAGATGGAATTTGTGCCCCCTGTAGAAAAAGCTTGAAATCTTAACCATAGGAGCACCAGGGAAGTTCCCAACCATGTTCAGAACAGTATATGCAAGCTGCTGCCGGATCCGAATATAGTTTCAAAGCCCCCCCGACACTGCATCCCTGACCTGCAACTATTTTGAACCCCAATTAATTCTTGTTTTAAGAAGCACCCTTATTTCTTCCCAACACTAATCCTAATTTTGCCAATTGATGTAACCTTGCAGTTTTTGGCCTTTATAAACTGCAATTCATTGTCTTTTGATCTAAGCCTCCCGAGAGCTACAGTTCTAAAAACCCACAAATCTATGACTTGGGGGATCAGCAGGGAGGGCAGGTGACTCTCAGGCTATGGAGCGTTCTGTGGACTTTACCCTGCTCTGTCAGGAAGGGACCTAGCCTGGTAGACAACCTGAGCAGAGGATAGACTTCTCTGATCCACCGTTACTTCACCCCAGGCATTTGGGAGGTTTGAAAGGAACCAAAGACTCTTCAACTAACAGGTGTTCTGTTTATAACAGTACTGACTTCCTCTTCTGCCTAGAGGTCCTGAGAAACGAACCACAGGAAGCGAGTGAATTTAAAACACTGTGGAGTGGCTGGACCGGTGTGTCCAATTACAAGCCAGTGCTCTGGAGCGCACACACCCAGAGCCGGTGCTCTGCAGTAAGAGAGGCCACAGCAATGGGAAGCCCACACAAGTCAAAGAATAAAGATGGATGAACAATAGATGAATGAAAGACCAATGGAAGTGGCCCGTCCATCCCCTCCCTCCCCACCCCGCCCACCCCTCAAAAAATTTAAAAACAGAAACACTTCTAAGAATATGTTAATAAACTCTGTCACAACTGAACTAATCTCTCTGTGAGCAGAGCCTCTGATTTGAAATCTGATCACCCCAAGGAAGTCCAAGAAAAGGCAATGTGGACAGGGTGTGATATATTTAAGATTACTTAAAATTTAAAATGAAATAACTATGGTTCGCGATTCTAAAATGAGCAAGGTGACCATCCATGGATATGGCTTAAATGCATTCTTGCATCACTGACAACCTGATTTTCTTAACTCTGCCAAACTCAAGAGCACCAGGAGCAGTTATTATTATCATTATTATTTTTTGGACTTGCATGTAGATGGAATTTGTGCCCCCTGTAGCAAAAGCTTGAAATCTTAACCATAGGAGCACCAGGGAAGTTCCCAACCATGTTCAGAACAGTATATGCAAGCTGCTGCCGGATCCGAATATAGTTTCAAAGCCCCCCCGACACTGCATCCCTGACCTGCAACTATTTTGAACCCCAATTAATTCTTGTTTTAAGAAGCACCCTTATTTCTTCCCAACACTAATCCTAATTTTGCCAATTGATGTAACCTTGCAGTTTTTGGCCTTTATAAACTGCAATTCATTGTCTTTTGATCTAAGCCTCCCGAGAGCTACAGTTCTAAAAACCCACAAATCTATGACTTGGGGGATCAGCAGGGAGGGCAGGTGACTCTCAGGCTATGGAGCGTTCTGTGGACTTTACCCTGCTCTGTCAGGAAGGGACCTAGCCTGGTAGACAACCTGAGCAGAGGATAGACTTCTCTGATCCACCGTTACTTCACCCCAGGCATTTGGGAGGTTTGAAAGGAACCAAAGACTCTTGAACTAACAGGTGTTCTGTTTATAACAGTACTGACTTCCTCTTCTGCCTAGAGGTCCTGAGAAACGAACCACAGGAAGCGAGTGAATTTAAAACAAAATGGGTATGTGACATCCAGGCTTCTGAGTTAAAATGCCGACTCAAGAGTTAATCATTGAGAAATGTGAAGATGTAGAAGCAAAGAATAGCCACTGGGCTGGAGAACTGTTAACAATTTAGACTATCTTTCTGCCACATAGCAGAATCACCCTGAAAGATGTGAAGGCATGATGTACATTCTTAAGCTGTTTTCACAGGAAGCAGGTCCCTTCCAGAGGAAAACTGCTGACCTTGAGAGCACAGACCCTAGATTGATTGAGACCAGAAGATTGATGGTACTTGAAACATCACCTTAATGCCAACCAATCTGAGAATTGTTCATGCCCTGCTCCTTGAACACTATAAAACTCCTGACTACCCCTGACAAGGTGTGTGACACAGACTTGAGAATATTAGCCCAGCATGGCGTCTTCTGCCTGGCAAATCAATAGAAGCCACTCTTTTCTACTTCACCCAAAATGATCTCCATGTTTCTACTCGGCACTGGTGAACAGAGCCCAAGTTTTGGCAGCATGACTTTGCCAGGCCTTTCCCAGTAGGTGTGAGTATCTAGCTTAGGTGGGCAATTTAGGAAAATCTGATCTGACTTCTCCCCAGATGGCTGGGCTCTTAAGCTGCCCTCTTTGTGGGAACTGGCAGAACTTTAGGGGGTGACTGGGAGATTCCTTAGGATAGACCCTGTAGTCTGGGGATTAAGGGCTTTGAAAAACTAGTAGAGGGTGCCAAGTGTTCCTAGTGACCTGGTCAGGATCTCTCCCTCCTTTCTATGTTTCAGTCTGCCCTACCCCTTGGATGGTACCTTAATTGGAAACTGGACATCCCTTTGGAACTGACCTGAGTCTCTCTCCTTTCCAGGAATGCAAACATCCAATGTTCTTGGGGAGACTTGTCTTTAAGCTGATTCCGAATGTCCTCAAGCTCTCTCTGTAGAATAAGGGTGTCTTGAAAAAATAAGTCCCCTTCCAGGTGTCATACAGGTTAAGTTTGTCACCATTTCCATGACATATTGCTCTTATTAACTGACATTTCAAACAGAAAGACCGCTTGAGATAAAGAAGCATTTATTGCGGAGATTGCTGGCACTGCAGGAAACTCTGGAGTTGTGACCTGTCATGCTAAATATTGAGGAAGTTAATAAACAACAAAAGAAGCAGGAAGCCATGATGAGTTACTAATTTTGCTTGTCAAACACTGTAATTGGAGCTACTGAGAAGTGAAGGTGCTTATTAAGTAGAATCGATTGCATAACTACAAGATGGGGGAGGCAGGACCCTGAGATGAAAAGTTTGCAATAGGGGAAGGGGTACTTTGTAGCCACAGGAGCTGGCAAAAGTTGCTCTGTCTTTGGGTGTGGTACAATACAACAAAAGTTCTAGTACTTGAGCTCTGAAATCAGACCCTCAGTGGAATCCCAACTCCATTTTGTTTGCCAAACTGTGATTACTTCGTTATAATTTCAATTTGTCATTACTTTTAGCTCTGTCAGGGATTTTATGGTGCTATAAATGACAATCTTTTAAAATGTTCAGCTCTTGACTAGACACCAGGGCAGACACCTTCCTTGCCTGGGCCATTCTGGAAAGTCTATCCAGACCTCTCACATATAAGACCCAAATGACTGTTTCAACCTCTTTATCAGAATTCATAGAACTTTTGTTTCTCAGAACCTACCATAGGTTCAAACACTCTGCAGCTGTTTGTTGAGTGGATAAGAAATAATTAGGACTGCAAAAAACATGAAGACATGGACTGCCACTCTAACTGGATGTTATACAACTGCTGGAATAAATAACTCCCAAAGTCACATTGATAGCAAGAAATGTATTTACTTATCTCTCATGTAGCTGTGGAATATAGGAGTTCCTTGTTATTAATAAAATGCAGCTTTCCTCCATTGTTCCATGTCCAGTTCTAACTGCTGTTCCTTGACCTGTATACAGGTTTCTCAGGAGGCAGGTAAGGTGGTCTGGTATTCCCATCTCTTTAAGAATTTTCTATAGTTTATTGTGATCCAACAATCAAAGGCTTCAGCGTAGTCAGTGAAGCAGGGCTAGTTGTTTTTCTGGAATTCTCTCATTTTTTCTGTGACCCGAAGGATGATGGCAATTTGATTTCCAGTTCTTTCAAACAGAAAGACCGCTTGAGATAAAGAAGCATTTATTGGTAGATTGCTGGCACTGCAGGAAACTCTGGAGTTGTGACCTGTCATGCTAAATATTGAGGAAGTTAATAAACAACAAAAGAAGCAGGAAGCCATGATGAGTTACTAATTTTGCTTGTCAAACACTGTAATTGGAGCTACTGAGAAGTGAAGGTGCTTATTAAGTAGAATCGATTGCATAACTACAAGATGGGGGAGGCAGGACCCTGAGATGAAAAGTTTGCAATAGGGGAAGGGGTACTTTGTAGCCACAGGAGCTGGCAAAAGTTGCTCTGTCTTTGGGTGTGGTACAATACAACGAAAGTTCTAGTACTTGAGCTCTGAAATCAGACCCTCAGTGGAATCCCAACTCCATTTTGTTTGCCAAACTGTGATTACTTCGTTATAATTTCAATTTGTCATTACTTTTAGCTCTGTCAGGGATTTTATGGTGCTATAAATGACAATCTTTTAAAATGTTCAGCTCTTGACTAGACACCAGGGCAGACACCTTCCTTGCCTGGGCCATTCTGGAAAGTCTATCCAGACCTCTCACATATAAGACCCAAATGACTGTTTCAACCTCTTTATCAGAATTCATAGAACTTTTGTTTCTCAGAACCTACCATAGGTTCAAACACTCTGCAGCTGTTTGTTGAGTGGATAAGAAATAATTAGGACTGCAAAAAACATGAAGACATGGACTGCCACTCTAACTGGATGTTATACAACTGCTGGAATAAATAACTCCCAAAGTCACATTGATAGCAAGAAATGTATTTACTTATCTCTCATGTAGCTGTGGAATATAGGAGTTCCTTGTTATTAATAAAATGCAGCTTTCCTCCATTGTTCCATGTCCAGTTCTAACTGCTGTTCCTTGACCTGTATACAGGTTTCTCAGGAGGCAGGTAAGGTGGTCTGGTATTCCCATCTCTTTAAGAATTTTCTATAGTTTATTGTGATCCAACAATCAAAGGCTTCAGCGTAGTCAGTGAAGCAGGGCTAGTTGTTTTTCTGGAATTCTCTCATTTTTTCTGTGACCCGAAGGATGATGGCAATTTGATTTCCAGTTCTTCTGCGTTTTGTAAATCCAGTTTATACACCAAGAAATTCTCAGTTCGCATACTGTTGAAGCCTAACTTGGAGGATTTAAAGAGCTCAAAGATATTATTATGTGTATCCCTTGAGGTGGAACTAGGATCCCAAGTCTGCACTGTTTTTTCTTGGCTATTCCCCTCTTATCTCTGCATCCCCTCCTTTCCTTGATTAGCAGCTCCTCTAATCTGCCTTTTTGAACTCAGGGAAGCTCATGGAGGCAGGAGTCTATGTCCTACAAATAAGAGACGGTGGACAGAAAGGTTTTCATGCTCAGGAGCCCCACAGGGTCTTGCTCATTTTCATTCCTGGGTCCATTTCTTTTGGTCTATTTTCTCCACATTAGGGGTCATACTTATCTGCTTCTTCACAGTTCTTTGATTGCACTCCAGAGATTGTGAGTTTTTACCTTGATGGGTGTTGAATATTTTTGCATTTCTGTAAGTATTCTTGCATTTGTTCTGAGTGCAGTTAAATTATCTGGAAGCTATTCTCTCCTTTTATGTCTTTATTTTAAGATTTGTGTAAAGGAAAAATCTACAGTTCTTCCTAACTGATGTTTCTTTTCTGTGAGTCCCCTTCATCATGTCCACAGAACTCTTCACTCTTGACACTTCCAGTCACCAAATGCACAGATTTTCCTTCTGAACAAGCTATTCTCTGTGACACTAGTGATGCAAAAACATGAAGACATGGACTGCCACTCTAACTGGATGTTATACAACTGCTGGAATAAATAACTCCCAAAGTCACATTGATAGCAAGAAATGTATTTACTTATCTCTCATGTAGCTGTGGAATATAGGAGTTCCTTGTTATTAATAAAATGCAGCTTTCCTCCATTGTTCCATGTCCAGTTCTAACTGCTGTTCCTTGACCTGTATACAGGTTTCTCAGGAGGCAGGTAAGGTGGTCTGGTATTCCCATCTCTTTAAGAATTTTCTATAGTTTATTGTGATCCAACAATCAAAGGCTTCGGCGTAGTCAGTGAAGCAGGGCTAGTTGTTTTTCTGGAATTCTCTCATTTTTTCTGTGACCCGAAGGATGATGGCAATTTGATTTCCAGTTCTTCTGCGTTTTGTAAATCCAGTTTATACACCAAGAAATTCTCAGTTCGCATACTGTTGAAGCCTAACTTGGAGGATTTAAAGAGCTCAAAGATATTATTATGTGTATCCCTTGAGGTGGAACTAGGATCCCAAGTCTGCACTGTTTTTTCTTGGCTATTCCCCTCTTATCTCTGCATCCCCTCCTTTCCTTGATTAGCAGCTCCTCTAATCTGCCTTTTTGAACTCAGGGAAGCTCATGGAGGCAGGAGTCTATGTCCTACAAATAAGAGACGGTGGACAGAAAGGTTTTCATGCTCAGGAGCCCCACAGGGTCTTGCTCATTTTCATTCCTGGGTCCATTTCTTTTGGTCTATTTTCTCCACATTAGGGGTCATACTTATCTGCTTCTTCACAGTTCTTTGATTGCACTCCAGAGATTGTGAGTTTTTACCTTGATGGGTGTTGAATATTTTTGCATTTCTGTAAGTATTCTTGCATTTGTTCTGAGTGCAGTTAAATTATCTGGAAGCTATTCTCTCCTTTTATGTCTTTATTTTAAGATTTGTGTAAAGGAAAAATCTACAGTTCTTCCTAACTGATGTTTCTTTTCTGTGAGTCCCCTTCATCATGTCCACAGAACTCTTCACTCTTGACACTTCCAGTCACCAAATGCGCGAGATTTTCCTTCTGAACAAGCTATTCTCTGTGACACTAGCCTGATGCCGCACAATTTAACTCACTTCTAACACTATCCAGTTGCTGTCCAAGAGTCGACTGAGAGTCACCTCAAGAGATGCTCTTCTCACTTAGGAATTTACAGGTATTTTAGGAGCTTTGTGCCAGAAAGAGGGACATAAACAAGATAGTTACAAGTACTCTTAACTAATCTAGTGCAGATTGAAGATTAAACTATTTCTGGACAGTGCAGAGATTATGTGGACATGGATGTCCCATCAGTTCAGTAGAGCTGGCACTCTGCATGTTAGAAATGAAATAGGATCATCCTAACATTGTTCGGGGTCGGTTTTCTTTTTCTATGTATTTTTTTTTTAATGGGAATGGGGGCCCAAGTATCCTTATGAAGCTGTGGTTGGTGACAAGAGCTTGGAAGGGGCCGGGCACGAGTCTTCTGCTGCATTGCCTGCTTCTGGCAACACAACAGCAAACACCAGTTCTCTAACAAGAGCCCTCACATTGAATAAAACCACCATGGATTATGTTGTACAGTTGTGTTGCTAATTTTCCTTTGAAATACAAAATATTTCAAGTTTTGTGGTAACATCTTAATACAAATAAAAACCTTTTTGTGGTTGTAAGATTTAGCTTATAAAACATTAAAATTGAAGTGCAAGATTACCAGGTCATTGATAATGACTTAGTCTATTAAGAGTATACATGCATTTTTGTAAAGGAAAAGAACATGTAGATATTTAATCAGTACTATATATCTGTTTCACAGAAATAAAATGCTGCTTAGAGCTTCTTTTTAAATAATTATTTTTGTGCTCAAATATATTTTCTGTTCACCTATGGAATGTTCTGCACAAAGCTACATGGTTGTACTGTTGGGGTAACTATTTTGTTTTTTAAAATCTGGATTTAGTCAAGTATATTTGACTATGCTAAAAATAATATCTTTGTTATTAAAAATTTGATTGCATAATTTAAAAACAAGCTCCATAAAGGATGCGGTTTTCCAGTCTGGCTGCTCTGAACAGGCACTGTTCTTATGAGAATGGGAACACTGGATACTTTTTCCTCTAATAATTTCATATGGTTTTGCCAACTTAAAAAAATCCATAATGTGAGAGTTGCTAGGTAAATTTTATTTGGGGCAAAATGAGAACTATAGCACAGGAGACAGTATTTCAGATAGGTCTGAGAAAACTGCTCCAAAGAAGTAATAGGGAGGGTCGGTTTATATGTGATTTGAGGAAAGGGGAGTTCATGCAATCAAGCACATGGGGATTTTTTTTGCAGAAGGTTTCTGTTATTCTTATGACATTTTTGCTAGTCAGAGGAACATTTGTCACAATGGAGAATTTTAGTGCTTTCCTAGATAAGAAGAGATGCAAGAAGATGCTCATAAAATATTCTCCTGAAAATATCTAGCTGAAGGCCTGTTGTGCCAGTTTTCCCACAGCACAGAGTGCCTCATTTCTGCTCTCCACCCTGAACTCCTTTCAGCTTTCAAACAGGGCTCTAGAACCACCTAGAGGAGTAGGATGGGAAGAGGGACAGGAAGGAAGTTCAGGAGGGAGGGAATGTATGTAACCTGTGGCCGATTCATGTTGATGTTTGGCAGTAAACAACACAACTATTATCTTTCAACTAAAAAATATAAAAGAAAAAGAAAAAATAGAAAGTCAGCAGCTGCAAAAGCACATGATTTAATCCTTGTAGAAATAGATGGCTAGTGCCCGTGGCAAGTGTCTACTCTAGTTGGCAGTGTTTTCCCTCCATCCTCATACACAAGTTTTGATCAGTAAACGCTGCTGAGTATCCAGGGGGAACACTCTTTAGGTCCTCAGGTTTTTTTCTCAGGTTTTCATCTCTCCTTTTTTATACTATGTCTGAATAGGCCTTGTCTGATTCTCCCCTTCACCTCAGGGAATCTCTTGGAATTTCTCTGATTTTCCCTGCTTAAACCAAGCCTGCAAAGCTATCTATGATCAATAAACCAAGGCAGTTGTAGGGCTCACCAAAAGAATCACTGCTTTCATTTCTCACTTCCTGTTTTTACAGATACTTAAAGAGCTGCATGCTCTTGTTCTAGAAACATGACTGTGACAGTGGCCTTGGGAGCGCTACAGACAGACCTGACCTCCAGAGAAAGCATGTAAGATGGGCGATGGGGTAAGTGAAAATTGATAAAATTTGACAAAAGAAAAAGGGACAGGGATGGAAGCTCTTTTATCTCTAACCACTGACACCAGGATAAAAATTGCACTTAAGGAACATCAGAAGTTCACAGCAACCTCCTCAGAAGGAGAGATGTTTTGAGGGTCTAGAGGTGGGTGAGAGGACAGATGGGTACCTGTCACATCGGTTATTGTGTTACTGGGTCTGTTACTTAAATATTTCTGCATAGTAAGTTAGGTTACAGGGGTTTAGAGGAAAATTCATTCTTACGCTAGTCAGAGGAACATTTGTCACAATGGAGAATTTTAGTGCTTTCCTAGATAAGAAGAGATGCAAGAAGATGCTCATAAAATATTCTCCTGAAAATATCTAGCTGAAGGCCTGTTGTGCCAGTTTTCCCACAGCACAGAGTGCCTCATTTCTGCTCTCCACCCTGAACTCCTTTCAGCTTCAAACAGGGCTCTAGAACCACCTAGAGGAGTAGGATGGGAAGAGGGACAGGAAGGAAGTTCAGGAGGGAGGGAATGTATGTAACCTGTGGCCGATTCATGTTGATGTTTGGCAGTAAACAACACAACTATTATCTTTCAACTAAAAAATATAAAAGAAAAAGAAAAAATAGAAAGTCAGCAGCTGCAAAAGCACATGATTTAATCCTTGTAGAAATAGATGGCTAGTGCCCGTGGCAAGTGTCTACTCTAGTTGGCAGTGTTTTCCCTCCATCCTCATACACAAGTTTTGATCAGTAAACGCTGCTGAGTATCCAGGGGGAACACTCTTTAGGTCCTCAGGTTTTTTTCTCTGTACATCTCTCCTTTTTTATAGTATGTCTGAATAGGCCTTGTCTGATTCTCCCCTTCACCTCAGGGAATCTCTTGGAATTTCTCTGATTTTCCCTGCTTAAACCAAGCCTGCAAAGCTATCTATGATCAATAAACCAAGGCAGTTGTAGGGCTCACCAAAAGAATCACTGCTTTCATTTCTCACTTCCTGTTTTTACAGATACTTAAAGAGCTGCATGCTCTTGTTCTAGAAACATGATTGTGACAGTGGCCTTGGGAGCGCTACAGACAGACCTGACCTCCAGAGAAAGCATGGAAGATTGGCGATGGGGTAAGTGAAAATTGATAAAATTTGACAAAAGAAAAAGGGGCAGGGATGGAAGCTCTTTTATCTCTAACCACTGACACCAGGATAAAAATTGCACTTAAGGAACATCAGAAGTTCACAGCAACCTCCTCAGAAGGAGAGATGTTTTGAGGGTCTAGAGGTGGGTGAGAGGACAGATGGGTACCTGTCACATCGGTTATTGTGTTACTGGGTCTGTTACTTAAATATTTCTGCATAGTAAGTTAGGTTATAGGGGTTTAGAGGAAAATGTTCTTTGTATTTATTTTACTAGTCCTCATATTCTCCCCAGGTTGCTGACAACTCACATTCTGGCAAGTCACATTATGATATTAAATAACAGACAATTATATCCCAGAGTGATGGCAGAGACCCCAATAATTTTATAAGGCCTATATTAATAAAAGTTACTGCTGCCTACTGTATAGCGCAGGGAACTTTGCTCCATATTATGTAGCAACCTAGATGGGAAAGGAATTTGAAAAAGAAGAGATACATGTATGTGTTAAAAATAATTAACCATGACATCTGTGCTGTAGTCTAACCGAGCCTAGTAGTCATATATTTAGTATCTGTTATTTGTTAGACATGGGGCTACAAAGACAAATTGTATTCAGACCCTGCTTTCAGAGCTTCATCATCTAAGGGACAGGCAAGTGAGTTATTACAATTGGATATGATTAGTGCTCTAATTTATGTAATGAAACCCGTGGAGTTGGTGTTGGTTTTATTTATGAAGTCATTTTTGACCTGTGCCATGAATGATGGTGTCACATTTTTTGGAAGAAATAGAAATAAATGTCACAGTATTTTTGTTCAAAAAAGAAATTCTAAGTAAATATAAAAGTATACTTTCTTTCTCTGGGAGACAAAAGTGTCCTTCAAAATTTCCTTTTGGAGTTAAGGGTAAATACCAGTTTCAGTGACGTCATTAATTATTTTAGCTGCAATCTACTGAGGTTCATTTATGTGTCCAATGGCTTTTACTGAATCTCTATTTTTAGTAAAAATAGGCACTTCCTTCTTCTTTCTGTCTCCCCTCTCCCTGCATTTTATTTTTCATCTGGGACAATAGGATATTGAAGTTTCTGAAGCATGGGGTTCACGCTTAATGAAAAAGAAAGTTCTTAAGGAACTTCAATGTTTTGCAAGCTAAGCCACCAGCTTATGTAGCTGAAAGTATTTGAGCAGTGCCAATGTGATGTCTATATTTCTGAAATGTAAACTGTTCTTGTAAGTTAACTAAGTTACTAGTATATGAAACCAAAGTTAAAACCAGCAGACGAGTAATATGGTTCATTTCTCTGTTCTTCTTCTTTTTTAAATTTTTAATTATTTTATTATAGAGGAATTTTTAAAAGATAATTTTTTTATTATTAATTGTGGGGGGGTGGCGCATTGGGGAGGGAGGGGGGTGGGCGGGTCATTTCTATTGGTCTTTCATTTATCTATTTTCTTTTTTTTCTCCTCTGTTCTTCTGTGAGAGAATTCCTAACACCATTTTTCAAACTAGAAATGTGAAGATGACTGTGTTCAGAGTATAAGAGGCACATGAATTCAGAGGGACACAGGATGGTGACAAACCACAGGAGAGTGTCAAGGAGGAAGAAATTCTTCTCTGCTCTTCTGGTGGGTTTAAAAATTAAATTGATATGAGAAAAATCAAAACAGGAAAATCAAAAAGTCAAATAACATGTACACATGGGACAGACCCAGGAAAACCGAGCATCTGGTCCAAATGGCCAAAAACATCACCCCCTAAATGCCATCTCCAACTAGAGACAAAAGATGTTCAGGGTGGTGGTTTGGGACTGCAAAGGGGAGGATGGTCACTAACATGGAAGTGGAAAAAGGAAGGATGGGTGAATGAATGTTTGCAGGGCCGACAGAGACAGAAACAATGGGACACAGGGTTAAGTCTGACCTCTGCGTCCTGACCAGTCTCCCCTCTCCCACTCAGCCTCTATTCTTTGCAGGTATTTCTAGTGACAGTGCACTTCTAAACAGGCCCTCTGTCTGAATTTTTTAAGGCAGTTAGGGGGAAGGTCAAAGTTTCTTCCTGAGTTTTTTGGGCCTTGTTGGTTTTCAGCGTGAAATATTCCACAAGCCAAAGAGACATTTTGGAGGTGGCAATTTTATTCCCCTACCAAAAAATAAAAAATAGAAGAGAAGTAAGTAATCAAGAAAGAGAAATAGAATAGGAAACAAGGGAAGATGTTAGGAGCTAGATGTAGGGAAATAAAGGAGAAGAAAAAAGGGGGTCTTTAAGAAGATTAGTAAGGGGGCAAATCGATTCATTGGAGAGAGGAAAGGGTAAACTTACATCTTACTCTTCTAACAATGAAGAAGTTATGAAAGTGTAAGCTTAAAAACATATTTTTTATGCTGATGACTGTGGCATCCTTTGCTTACTGGTATGGCAGGAAATTTTCCATTTCTCAGAAGTCACAGCATAAGATATATTTACTTTAATGCAGAACCAGAAGGAACGAAGGCTGAGACTTTTACATGGAGTCAAATTCCAAATGCCATTGTACAGCATTTAAAGAAGCCAATCCTATATTTCCCCCATTGCCTAGCATTTAAACAGAGACTCCTGATCATTCTGGAAGATACAGGTGAAATGAGTGATATCTAGTGGTTAAAACAAAGCCATCAGGAACTTCTTAGAAGTATAATTGCCATTCAGTAAAATTCATCTTTGAGGGTACATTTCTATAAAATTTGACAAATACATATAACCATGTAGCCACAAAACAATCAAGACATAGAACAGTTTTGTCCACACCTACACACCCAAGCCTTTGTAAATATTTCTTTCCTCTCTCCCCACCTTTTGGCAACCACTGATCTTTTTCCTATTCTTAAACTCTTTTTTTAGAAGAATGCCTACAGAGTCTAATTTTCTCTCTCAGCATAATGCATCTGAAATTCCCCCATATTGTACTATGTACATATCAGTAACATATCATATCAGTAACTATGTATCATATGTACATATCGGTGACATTGTTTTGATGAAAGTTTTACTTTCATTTTAGATTTGAAGAATTTGTTAACAAAAGAGACCACTTGTCACACACAATAAACAATTCTAATATTTAATAGAGGATTATTTACTTTGATTTCAATATGAAATCATTAAAATAAGCAATAGAGAAAAGTGACAACACATGGATAACCAAATTGAGCCAAAAAAAAAAAAAAGTACAGACTTAAACAAGGAAGTCCCTCAGTAACAGCAATCTGAAACCTGAGGTCCCAATTAAGAAAAAGTCCTGATCAATGTATCTACTCCATAAATGAGACTTCAAATTGAGATTTTGGGGGCTCCTGTTTATAACCCCAAGCTGAAAACTGATATTATTAGTAGTTTCTGTGCAAAAATCCAGCTCTGGCTTTTCTTTAACTTTTGCCGTGCTATTTGTTTCACTTTGTGAGTCACAAAACAGGACTGGCCAAGTGTCCAGGGACTTGAGAAAATCCAAGGTCGATTGTGAGCATAGGGTCAAGCTCTTTTTTCTTAATATCAAGTGGTGTTAGTTGATTTTTCTGCCAGCTTTAATATACAATTCAAAAGGATTTTCCATTTCTCAGAAGTCACAGCATAAGATATATTTACTTTAATGCAGAACCAGAAGGAACGAAGGCTGAGACTTTTACATGGAGTCAAATTCCAAATGCCATTGTACAGCATTTAAAGAAGCCAATCCTATATTTCCCCCATTGCCTAGCATTTAAACAGAGACTCCTGATCATTCTGGAAGATACAGGTGAAATGAGTGATATCTAGTGGTTAAAAGAAAGCCATCAGGAACTTCTTAGAAGTATAATTGCCATTCAGTAAAATTCATCTTTGAGGGTACATTTCTATAAAATTTGACAAATACATATAACCATGTAGCCACAAAACAATCAAGACATAGAACAGTTTTGTCCACACCTACACACCCAAGCCTTTGTAAATATTTCTTTCCTCTCTCCCCACCTTTTGGCAACCACTGATCTTTTTCCTGTTCTTACACTCTTTTTTTAGAAGAATGCCTACAGAGTCTAATTTTCTCTCTCAGCATAATGCATCTGAAATTCCCCCATATTGTACTATGTACATATCAGTAACATATCATATCAGTAACTATGTATCATATGTACATATCGGTGACGTTGTTTTGATGAAAGTTTTACTTTCATTTTAGATTTGAAGAATTTGTTAACAAAAGAGACCACTTGTCACACACAATAAACAATTCTAATATTTAATAGAGGATTATTTACTTTGATTTCAATATGAAATCATTAAAATAAGCAATAGAGAAAAGTGACAACACATGGATAACCAAATTGAGCCAAAAAAAAAAAAGTACAGACTTAAACAAGGAAGTCCCTCAGTAACAGCAATCTGAGACCTGAGGTCCCAATTAAGAAAAAGTCCTGATCAATGTATCTACTCCATAAATGAGACTTCAGATTGAGATTTTGGGGGCTCCTGTTTATAACCCCAAGCTGAAAACTGATATTATTAGTAGTTTCTGTGCAAAAATCCAGCTCTGGCTTTTCTTTAACTTTTGCCGTGCTATTTGTTTCACTTTGTGAGTCACAAAACAGGACTGGCCAAGTGTCCAGGGACTTGAGAAAATCCAAGGTCGATTGTGAGCATAGGGTCAAGCTCTTTTTTCTTAATATCAAGTGGTATTTGTTGATTTTTCTGCCAGCTTTAATATACAATTCAAAAGGATATTTGAATTGTTGCCAGTTTTGATGATAATGAATAAAGTTAACATGAATATTCAAGTCTAGGTTTTTGTATAAATGGAATTTTCCATTCCTCTTGCATAGACAAACTACGGATGGCATTGCTAGGGCACATGGTGAGGCTACGTTTACCACACCTGTTTTCCAAAGTGACTATACTATTGCATTCCCAACAGTGGAATGAGAATTCTATTTGTATCGTTTCTTCTTCATGAATTGCTTTGTTACTTTGTTTTGTTTGCCACTCTGATATACATATTATATCTGTATTATGTATTATATATATTCGTGCACATATTATATCTGTAATGAAGTCAGGCATTGGTTTACTGTTCCCACAGGGAAAGGGTCTCTCTCTGTGCTGGACTGCCCAGTCCCGAGGGAAGGGTTTGAGGACCTGGTTCCCAAGAATTCTCCAGATGTCAAGTGTCTGTCACAGGAGCTCCACTGAAGCTTCTGGAGTTGGCAGATACAGTGAAGAGACAGGAGTCTGGGCTCCTAGGAGCCCATAGCTAGCCCTGGGTGGAAGCTGTCTGAGGCTGCAATGTCTGCCTGGAATTGCTGGAGTAGACAGGAGCTGGGATGAGGCAGGGGGTGGGTGTGCCTGGAATCCTTGGTCCTTGGGAAAGTATTTTCATGTGCAGATAATTTTCAAATCGATATTTCTACTGGGTGATGAGAGGATGTCACGTCTAGAAACACTTTCACTTTTCTTCCAATTTCTATGCCTTTTATTGACTTTTCTTGCCTTATTGTCATGGCAGAACCTCTAGTACACTGTTAAACTAGACTGATGAGAACAGAACTCCTTGCCTTGGTCCTGACCTTTGGAGGAAGGCATCCACTTTTTCACCATTAAGTATCACGCCAGCTGTCCCAATTAAGAAAAGTCCTGATCAATGTATCTACTCCATAAATGAGACTTCAGATTGAGATTTTGGGGGCTCCTGTTTATAACCCCAAGCTGAAAACTGATATTATTAGTAGTTTCTGTGCAAAAATCCAGCTCTGGCTTTTCTTTAACTTTTGCCGTGCTGTTTGTTTCACTTTGTGAGTCACAAAACAGGACTGGCCAAGTGTCCAGGGACTTGAGAAAATCCAAGGTCGATTGTGAGCATAGGGTCAAGCTCTTTTTTCTTAATATCAAGTGGTATTTGTTGATTTTTCTGCCAGCTTTAATATACAATTCAAAAGGATATTTGAATTGTTGCCAGTTTTGATGATAATGAATAAAGTTAACATGAATATTCAAGTCTAGGTTTTTGTATAAATGGAATTTTCCATTCCTCTTGCATAGACAAACTACGGATGGCATTGCTAGGGCACATGGTGAGGCTACGTTTACCACACCTGTTTTCCAAAGTGACTATACTATTGCATTCCCAACAGTGGAATGAGAATTCTATTTGTATCGTTTCTTCTTCATGAATTGCTTTGTTACTTTGTTTTGTTTGCCACTCTGATATACATATTATATCTGTATTATGTATTATATATATTCGTGCACATATTATATCTGTAATGAAGTCAGGCATTGGTTTACTGTTCCCACAGGGAAAGGGTCTCTCTCTGTGCTGGACTGCCCAGTCCCGAGGGAAGGGTTTGAGGACCTGGTTCCCAAGAATTCTCCAGATGTCAAGTGTCTGTCACAGGAGCTCCACTGAAGCTTCTGGAGTTGGCAGATACAGTGAAGAGACAGGAGTCTGGGCTCCTAGGAGCCCACAACTGGACCTGGGTGGAAGCTGTCTGAGGCTGCAATGTCTGCCTGGAATTGCTGGAGTAGACAGGAGCTGGGATGAGGCAGGGGGTGGGTGTGCCTGGAATCCTTGGTCCTTGGGAAAGTATTTTCATGTGCAGATAATTTTCAAATTGATGTTTCTACTGGGTGATGAATGGATGTCACTTCTAGAAACACTTTCACTTTTCTTCCAATTTCTATGCCTTTTATTGACTTTTCTGGCCTTATTGTCATGGCAGAACCTCTAGTACACTGTTAAACTAGACTGATGAGAACAGAACTCCTTGCCTTGGTCCTGACCTTTGGAGGAAGGCATCCACTTTTTCACCATTAAGTATCACGCCAGCTGTGCTTTTTCGGTAGTGAAGTTGATTGGGTCAACGTGTATAATTTCTAATTTATTGGGATTTGTTATCCTGGATGGATATCACAAATTTTACATTTTGTGTCCATTTTTATTGAGATGATCATGTACTTTCTCTTCCCTGACTCTGTTAATACACTGAATATGTTGATTAATTTCTAATGCTGATCTCAGTGTTCTGACCAAATCTCTTATTTATGGAGATAAATCTGGATTGTTTGTATGTTTGTTTGTTTGTTTTTCAATCTGATCCTGCTCTTTTTGTTTCTGACTCTCTCGTTACCTGTTTTTCCAATGACTGAAGACTCTCTAGGGAAAAAAACCTCAGTTTCTCTTGGCTCTGGTCCCTTTGAGTCATGGCCAGCCTTTGTAAAAATGAACTTTTGAAAAGCGGCTTGGCAATGTGGTATTTGGGAGTTGAAGTACAGCTGACTTGTAGGTTGATTCTGTGATAAATTTAAGTTTTCTTCTAATGCCCCAATGATATTGAAATAACATTTGTATTTATAGGTAATAATCTCCTAAGAAAATGCCAAGAGGTTATACATCCTGTAACTCCTGCCAAGTTTTATTGGTGCATCATCATTATTCTTATGCTGGTAGCTATAGATGTGGTGGTACTTCCAGCTATTTTTTCAGGTAACGTTACCTGTTCTGAAAACTGTACCATGTTCTTTTTTTTTTTTGGTGGGGGTGGGGTGGGGAGGGAGGGGAATAGGCGGGTCACTTACATTGTTCTTTCATATCTCCATTTTCATCCGTCTTTGTTCTTTGGTCCGTGTGGGCTTCCCATCGCGGTGGCATCTGTTGCTGCAGAGCGCCGGCTCTGGGCGCATGCGCTCCAGAGTTCCGGCTCGGTAATTGGACACATCAGTCCAGCCGCTTCGCGGCACGTGGAATCTTCCCAGGCCATGGATCGAACCAGCGGCCCTTGCACTGCAAGGCAGTGTCCTTACCCACTGGACCACCAGGGAGGCCCTGTACCATGTTCTTTGCACATGTATACTGTCAATAAATATTTATCGAGCCACATTATGTGCCAAGGTGTGTGAAATGGAGGAATATCTGTGAACAAAACACACACAGAAAATCCCAGTTCCTGGGAACTCCTATTCTCTCAGGAAGACACAGATGCTATAATATAAGTAACAGGTTGAGGAATACAAGATTCCCGGGTAAGCCTACTTGAGGATGACTTTTCAGCAAACCATTGAAGGAGATGAAGGAGCTGTGTGGCTATGTGGGGAAAGCACTCAAGATGGCAGACACAAGTAGAATGAAAGGAAGGATCTCCTGGTAGGTTTAAGAAACAGTGAAGAAGCTTCTTCAGCTGAAGCAAGGTGAGAATGACTATGAGTAATGGGTTGGGGTCAGGAGGTCACAGCTTTATGAGTCAGTTAGAGACTTAGGCTTTGATTCTGAGTCAGTGGGAAGGAAGGGGAAGGGAGAAATTGTAAGAGAGGAATGCCATGATCTGATTTCACTGTAGAATGGAGTCATTTTGACTGCTGTGTTGAGAACATATTATTAGAAGTAAAGTAAGACTCAAGCACACCTATTATGGTAAACTGGCAGAAATCCATGCAAGACAGGACACTGGCTTGGCCCTACTGGTCATAGTGGAGGCGAAACAGGATGTCAGGATCTGTATTTTGAAAGTTGAGTCACCTATTTTCTATTAGGTTGGATAAGCAAGGAAAAACCAAAGTTATAAAGCAAAAATGTCTGTTCTTTCCATAGCCTACACTCTGAAATCTTGCTCTCTTCAGCATGTAGCAATGGCCCAAATATTTTTATAGAAAATGAAGAACTATTCTATTTTACATAGAAAATGAAGAACTCCTGGAGACCCTGCTTCGGTCTTTGTTTTCTTTTTTCTTTTGTGGTCCTAAAATCAATATTTGAACTGTGCCACACATTTTCTACTAGAAAGTTTTATGCCCTCTAAGAAATGTGGCATAGTAAAACCTAGGAAAGCTAAGGAGTTTGTCTTTCTTTTGTCAAGAATAATAAGGGCTGATATAGAGAAGATGTGGGGAAAAGGAAGTGTGTATGATGCTAGGAAAGAGTACTACAGAAATTCAGTGCTCCAGAAATCGATTTCCTTAGTGTCCATGTACCTCTAGAAACTCAGATACCCAGGTACACTGCTTAAAGTGCAGTGGACTGATGGCATTTATATCTGGGATAAAAATGTAGGTGACGACTTAGTAAGGCAACAATCAAATGCACAATGCAGAGGGCTTCCCTGGTGGTCCAGTGAGTCTTGCAGTGCAAGGGGCACATGTTAGATCCCTGGCCCAGGAACACCCAACATGCTGCTGAGAGGCTAGACTGGTGTGTCCAATTACAAGCCAGCTCTCTGGAGTGCATGCGCCCAGAGCCAGTGCTCTGTGAGGAGAGAGGCCACTGTGATGGGAGGCGCACACAAGCTAAGGAATAAATATGGATGAAAATAAATGAATAAAAAATCAATAAAAGAGGCCAAAAAATTGTAAAAAAAAAAAAAAAAAAAGCGCAATACATACCTCAAGACGGACCTCAGAGGTAAAAGGTCAGCATGTAAAATATATATATTCACATTTCAGTTGATTTTCACAGAACGTTCTGGTCTAACCGAAATTCTCCATATCATTAGATCATTTAGGACAAACAACTTCCACTAGCTTGCACTCAGCAAGTGATCACAGATCTCAATATTGCATTGTCCAAGAAACCAAAAAAAAACCAAAAATGACTTCAGAAAGACCTGCTGTTTCAGCAAGAAGTGAAGTACAGTTACATTTCCACATATTGAGTAGTGGTGTTTTATAAACTGTTAAAGCTGATAGCATTCCAAGAGGTATTAGAAATGTCAATCAGTAGTACATTAGAGCTTAGAAATTCTGCAGATAACCCAGAGGTGGGTGGCAGCCATAGCAAGTGTTTAGCACATAGGCAGGTGCCTGAGAATATGGTTCTGGAAAAAGAGTAAGATGACGATGAGGAAAATTATGTAATAGACTACGCAAAAATACATATAAAGGAAAACTTCATCAGGAAAAACAAATGCTTTGGGTGTGGAAGACATTTCTAACAATGCGTGTACTTATAGAAAGCAGCCCCTGTTCAGATTTTAAGAAAAGCAAAATGCTATTTGCAAAGGGCGGAGAAGTACAAGAGTCTAATTTATATTTGGCCATGTTTTTCTTCAGACTCCTCATTTTGGAATTTAGTTATATTGTACCTACATACATGAATGTTTGTGTGTGTGTTTGTCTGTGTATATGTGTGTCTATATATATATATATATTTTTTTTTTTTAAAAGACTGACCTCAAGATGGTAAGTGGAAAAGTAGATGAAAGAGAAAAGAGAAAATTTGTTAGGCTCATTGTGTCTGTTCAACTTTTAGCGAGAAGCACAGAGCCAGTCTCAAACACTCAGTATGTCATCTGCCCAAAAAATGGATTGGATATGGATATAAGTGCTTTTATTTTTTGGAAGAGTCAAGAAACTGGACATTTAGCCAGACATTCTGTACTTCATGGGAAGCTGTTCTTGCTCAGTTTGAAACCAAGAAGGAGCTGGTAAGGAATATTTTGGGGTCATGTTCTTGGTTGAATGCCTAGCCCCCAGCAAGGCTAAAGGCTGCACAGGCTGAAAGCTAAAAGCTGAGGAAGGACCCCATTTCAGGCAGACTTGGAGGCTTGGGTTGCATAGTATGACTGGTGTTCCTTGGGATGTATACTCTGCCTGAAACCCTATGAGGCAATTTAGATACATTCTCTCCTGTAATCCTCATAGTTAACCTTCACAGTTAAATGTATTGTTGCCACTGTATAAAGAAATATGATAGTCATTTAAATTGGGACCTTTAGTGGGTGAAAGTGGCAGTGTTAATGATAGGTTGATGCCACAGGCCTAGCCTTTCACAGTCAAATTGCCATGTGTGGTCACTTTAATGTAATTTAGGATCAGCGATATTCGAGTGACTTATGCTGAGAACTGGGAACGAGTCTCCCTCCAGAGTCTCAGCTTATCAGTTATGTTAGGCTCCCATCCAATGAGAGAAGGCTGGAGGGAAGAGGGACTGAAGAGTAATATGAAGGAAACACTTTTTTATTTCTTTCTGGTTTTTATAATAGACTTTCCTGATAAGATACAAAGGCCATTCTGACCATTGGATTGGCCTTAGCAGAGAATCCTCACGTCATGTTTGGAAGTGGACAGACAACACTGAGTATAACACCTCGTAAGTTTATAGATTTTCTTCTAGTGTGTTTGCATGTGTTTTACTGGTGTGAATTGTGTTTTTGAGAGCATAAATTTGATATCAGGGAAAGGTTACTGCACGGAAATGTTATGAAGTAAGAAACAGAAACCCTTTTCATGCTTCTCCACTTAGCTATTCCTTTGGAGAAACCTTAATATGATTTCAGTTGAAATCTTTATCATGATAATGACATTGGACTTAGTTCTTCCACTTACACTGACAGACTTAAACTGTGCTGAATCCCTCCTTAGAGTGTAGAGAGAGCAGCTAAGGCTCACCAGGGTCCTACAGTCTTAGAAAGCCACTGAAGAATTGACATTCGCAGGCCTTCAGTCTACTCTTCCAGCTACTGAGTCCATTCCTGAATAGAAGTTTGCAGGAAGCCAGTCAAAATCCTTCCTAAACTATCTCTAGGAGGAACTTACTAACACATCTTGGACTGTGAGCACTTCAATAAGGATGTCTCAAATGTAACCATTACCATGGAACAGAAAGAATATAAGAGCACAATCACTTCCTTCAATCAGAGCTAAGCCCATCTAAGAATTTACTAGTAAGTAAACACTTTATTTTACACATGTATGAAACAGGTCAGGAGAACACTGAAAATCATCTTCACTGAAGGCCACTGGCAATGAAAACAATCAATAAATGATCAATAGAAAGAATAGAAAAATGTTTTATTTGAGTCCAGTTGAGGACTAGTTGGAAGCCCACTTCCCAGATGACTCTGAGAAAACACTCAGGAGAACAGGGTTTCCAGCACAGTTTAATATCTTGTCTGAAGCAACAACATTAAACAAGTGTGGGTTACAATTCCAAAAAGACTTTCTTTGATAAGATTTACTCAGCTTATCAGTTATGTTAGGCTCCCATCCAATGAGAGAAGGCTGGAGGGAAGAGAGACTGAAGAGTAATATGAAGGAAACACTTTTTTATTTCTTTCTGGTTTTTATAATAGACTTTCCTGATAAGATACAAAGGCCATTCTGACCATTGGATTGGCCTTAGCAGAGAATCCTCACGTCATGTTTGGAAGTGGACAGACAACACTGAGTATAACACCTCGTAAGTTTATAGATTTTCTTCTAGTGTGTTTGCATGTGTTTTACTGGTGTGAATTGTGTTTTTGAGAGCATAAATTTGATATCAGGGAAAGGTTACTGCACGGAAATGTTATGAAGTAAGAAACAGAAACCCTTTTCATGCTTCTCCACTTAGCTATTCCTTTGGAGAAACCTTAATATGATTTCAGTTGAAATCTTTATCATGATAATGACATTGGACTTAGTTCTTCCACTTACACTGACAGACTTAAACTGTGCTGAATCCTCCTTAGAGTGTAGAGGGGCAGCTAAGGCTCACCAGGGTCCTACAGTCTTAGAAAGCCACTGAAGAATTGACATTCGCAGGCCTTCAGTCTACTCTTCCAGCTACTGAGTCCATTCCTGAATAGAAGTTTGCAGGGAGCCAGTCAAAATCCTTCCTAAACTATCTCTAGGAGGAACTTACTAACACATCTTGGACTGTGAGCACTTCAATAAGGATGTCTCAAATGTAACCATTACCATGGAACAGAAAGAATATAAGAGCACAATCACTTCCTTCAATCAGAGCTAAGCCCATCTAAGAATTTACTAGTAAGTAAACACTTTATTTCACACATGTATGAAACAGGTCAGGAGAACACTGAAAATCATCTTCACTGAAGGCCACTGGCAATGAAAACAATCAATAAATGATCAATAAAAAGAATAGAAAAATGTTTTATTTGAGTCCAGTTGAGGACTAGTTGGAAGCCCACTTCCCAGATGACTCTGAGAAAACACTCAGAAGAACAGGGTTTCCAGCACAGTTTAATATCTTGTCTGAAGCAACAACATTAAACAAGTGTGGGTTACATTTTTTCAAGATTTAAAAAAAAAAAAAAGATCCACACGTATACAGCAGGTTATCATGGTCTTGGCATCTGGGAAAGGAGTCCTATCATTGAAGGAGGACCAGCATCAGTGTCCCAAGAAGACAGGCATTTAATCTTTATTTTTAACGTAGGCATTCTCTACTTCTGGTCAATGTGCCCTTTTCTTTCATAATTAAAGTAGATGTACAATGTATTTTTGAGAGACCAAAAACAGGCTATTTTAAACTGTACAAAATTTCATTTAACTCATGTATAAGCCAGAATGACTTCCCTATATTTCAATATGTGAACATTTCTGTTATCACCACCCATGGCAACTCTTCACTTGGCTACAATAGCAAGCACTTGTTATATACCTAATTGACAACATAACTTGATTTGGGATGGGTGATGATCTTCTAATATTCAAGTACGGACTTCAAGAATATAAAAGGACTTAAATAGGGCTTCCTTGGTGGCCCAGTGGCTAAGGATACCACCTTGCAGTGCAAGTGGCGCCGGTTCGATCCCTGGCCTGGGAAGATCCCATGTGCCGCGGAGCAACTAGACCGATGTATCCAACTACCAAGCTGGTGCTCTGCAGTGCATGCGCCCAGAGCCGGTGCTCTGAGACAAGAGAGGCCACTGTGATGGGAGGCCCACACAAGCCAAAGAACAAACATAAATAAATGAAAGATCAATAGAAGTGGCAAAATAAATAAATAAATAAATAAAAGGACCTAAATATAAAAATGGTGTATATTTACTCAGAAGCCTTATCAACAGATTTTCACTTTTTTCTTGTTCACATTAAAAATGCTTGAAATGTGTTGATGTGAAGCAGTAAACAACAAAATCCTGTTAAAATAAAAGCAAAAATACCTGAAGTGGAGGTGCTGAAGAATGTAGAAGAATGAATGTAGATGTTCATATCATTTTTGTGTTTGGTTTTAGGACTTTTAGCATCACAGGAGATGGAGAACATGGCTACCTGAATGACGTTGGAGTTAGTAGTGCCAGAAGTTACACAGATAGAAAATGGATATGCAGCAAGTAAATAATGTCTATGTGTCCTTTAAAAATGAAGGCCTTTTTTAAAAAATTTAACACATCGTATCCAAGAAATGAATTTCTTCTTATTTATGTGCTATTAACATTATAATTAACATAAATAGCAAATACATATATATATATATATTTATTTATAACAAATATGTATCTTTGTTTATAACAAATATATGTTAATCAATATAAATAAAATAATATAATTATAACTCTTATTTGTATGTTATTAGCATTATTTGTATGTTATTAATACAATTGGTTAACACAATCAAAATTCTATTACAGTCTGTTACAAATATATAAAGTTTTGTTTTGTTTTATTTTTTTGACTTTCCCAGTGGTTCAGTGGATAAAAATCTGCCTGCAAATGCAAGGAACACAGGTTTCATACCTGGTCCAGGAAGATTCCACATGCCACAGAGCAACTAAGCCCATGTGTCAAATACTGAGCCCGAGCTCTAGAGTCCATGAGCAGTAGCTACTGTAGCCTGGGTGCCCAAGAATCTGTGCTCTGCAACAAGAGAGGCCACTGTGATGGGAGGCCCACACAAGCCAAAGAACAAACATAAATAAATGAAAGATCAATAGAAGTGGCAAAAAATAAATAAATAAATAAATAAAAGGACCTAAATATAAAAATGGTGTATATTTACTCAGAAGCCTTATCAACAGATTTTCACTTTTTTCTTGTTCACATTAAAAATGCTTGAAATGTGTTGATGTGAAGCAGTAAACAACAAAATCCTGTTAAAATAAAAACAAAAATACCTGAAGTGGAGGTGCTGAAGAATGTAGAAGAATGAATGTAGATGTTCATATCATTTTTGTGTTTGGTTTTAGGACTTTTAGCATCACAGGAGATGGAGAACGTGGCTACCTGAATGACGTTGGAGTTAGTAGTGCCAGAAGTTACACAGATAGAAAATGGATATGCAGCAAGTAAATAATGTCTATGTGTCCTTTAAAAATGAAGGCCTTTTTAAAGAATTTAACACATCGTATCCAAGAAATGAATTTCTTCTTATTTATGTGCTATTAACATTATAATTAACATAAATAGCAAATACATATATATATATATATTTATTTATAACAAATATGTATCTTTGTTTATAACAAATATATGTTAATCAATATAAATAAAATAATATAATTATAATTCTTATTTGTATGTTATTAGCATTATTTGTATGTTATTAATACAATTGGTTAACACAATCAAAATTCTATTACAGTCTGTTACAAATATATAAAGTTTTGTTTTGTTTTATTTTTTTGACTTTCCCAGTGGTTCAGTGGATAAAAATCTGCCTGCAAATGCAAGGAACACAGGTTTCATACCTGGTCCAGGAAGATTCCACATGCCACAGAGCAACTAAGCCCATGTGTCAAATACTGAGCCCGAGCTCTAGAGTCCATGAGCAGTAGCTACTGTAGCCTGGGTGCCCAAGAATCTGTGCTCTGCAACAAGAGAAGCCACTGCAGTGAGAAACCCGAGCACTGCAATGAGAATAGTCCTCTCTCTCTGCAATTAGAGAAAGCACAAAGCAAGGAAGGCCCAGTGCCCCCCAAAGTTAAATTTTTGTTGTTGTTCTTCAATCACTAAGTCATGTCTGACTGTTTGTGATCCATGAACTGCAGCACACCAGGCTTTTCTATCCTTCACCATCTCCCTGAGCGCATTCACACTCATGTCCATTTAATTGCTGCTATCCAACCGTCTCGTCCTCTATCATCCCCTTCTCCTACTGCCTTCTATTTTTCCCAGCGTCAGGGTCTTTTCCAATGAGTCAGCTCTTTGCATCAGGTGGTCAGAGTATCGGAGCTTCAGCTTCAGTGTCAGTTCTTCCAATGAATATTCAGGGTTGATTTCCTTTAGTTGGGGTTGATTGACTGCTTTGATCTCCTTGCTATCCAAGGGACTCTTAAGACTCTTCTCCAACACCCTAGTTCAAAGGCATCAATTCTTTGATGCTCAGCCTTCTTTATGATCCAACTAAAGATTCCACATGCTCTATAATAAAATGAATCAGCCGTATATTATGTTGACTCTTCGACTGATGTATTTGGGATTATACTCTAATTTAAAAGAAAAGAAAACTTACCACAAAAAGTAGGAAAGAAAAAAGAAAGAAATCACAGAAATTGGCAGGGAAAAAAAAAAAAAACGACTCTACATATATCATAACTAATATTGAAGATTCCCTCATGCCTCAAATAAGATCTGGGGCAGCTGAAAAAGCTATTACTAAGAATATTATTTATTTTAGGCTCTGTATTTCAAAGCATTAGAAACACTGAAAAAGGGCTTTTTATACTTCAATTATCAGTGTTTATATTGCAAATTAGTGTGCTAAATAAATATGATACCTATAAAATGTACCAATTTTTTGTTTACCCTTTACTGGATTTTAAAATCCTGCTTTCATTCTAATGAAATCACAAATAGTTATTTACTTCTACCTATTAGCCATGCAATAGCCAACATCAGAACTGTTTATATATGATTGATTTTTAGAAGCAAAATGCTTTAAATTTTTATAATATTAGCTACACAGTACTAATGAGTCCACAAAAACAGAAAATAGCAATTTATAACATTCTTGTTATGTTCTTCCATTTCTCCTCAACCCCTTACCTTGGTGTAACCATAAGCTTGTTTTCTTTCTCTATGACACTATTTCTGTTTTATAAATAAGCTCATTTTAGCCATATTTTAGATTTTACATGTGATATCATATATTTGTCTTTTCTATCAGTTTCTTCTTGTAATTTTATATGTTAATTTTATGTATATTTATAAATATTATATATTTAATTAGGGATTTCCCTGGTAGCTTAGTGGTAAAGAATCTGCCTAGAATGCAGAAGATACAGATTTGATTCCTAAGTTGGGAAGATCCCCTGGAGAAGGGAATAGCTACCCAGTACAGTATACTTGTTTGGAAAATCCCATGGACAGAGGAGACTGGGGAACTACAGTCCATGGGGTCAAAGAGAGTTGATCACAACTTAGCAGCTAAACAACAGCAACATAATCGCATAGGCCAATTCTTCAAAGTAAATGTCACAAAGATTCTTTTAATTCTGTTTTCCTGGAGAACACAAACTCTCATAGGAAACTGATTCCTTACAATGCAAAGTTTGATGACGGGGACAGGAGACAGGAAAAATGCAAAATACATTCACTGTCAATTTCCTCTGCCTCCTTGGGTGAAAAAATTTGGAAGTAAAGGTGTTTGACAGAGACTCGCAGGAGGCATCAGGAAAAATGAACAGTCTACTCAGCTTTTTGTAAAGACATAACATTAAATACCTTATTTTAACCTTTTAAAATTTATTTATTTATATACTTATCCATTTAGTTGAAAGATTTATTCATATTCATTAGGTTTAAATTTATAAAAATTAGCATTACAAAAAACACAATCTGCATCAATAGAAGTGCTATTAAATAAAATGGATATGTCCTTAAATTGAAAGAGGATATAGTAATAAAATAAAACTATAATACTGTTGTGCAAGGAGCTACAAACATTGAAGGACTTCCTTGGTCATATGATGGTTCTATTTTAAATTTTTTCAGGAAACTCCATAACATTTTCCCATAGTGGATGTACCAATTTGCATTCATACCAACAGTGCATAAGGGTTCCCTTTTCTATACATCCTTGCCAACGCTTGTCTCTTGTCTTTTTGATAATGTCCTCTCTAACATTGTAGCTTTGACTTTTATCTCTGGGGACCTGTGATGTAAATAAGCTCATTTTAGCCATATTTTAGATTTTACATGTGATATCATGTATTTGTCTTTTCTATCAGTTTCTTCTTGTAATTTTATATGTTAATTTTATGTATATTTATAAATATTATATATTTAATTAGGGATTTCCCTGGTAGCTTAGTGGTAAAGAATCTGCCTAGAATGCAGAAGATACAGATTTGATTCCTAAGTTGGGAAGATCCCCTGGAGAAGGGAATAGCTACCCAGTACAGTATACTTGTTTGGAAAATCCCATGGACAGAGGAGACTGGGGAACTACAGTCCATGGGGTCAAAGAGAGTTGATCACAACTTAGCAGCTAAACAACAGCAACATAATCGCATAGGCCAATTCTTCAAAGTAAATGTCACAAAGATTCTTTCAATTCTGTTTTCCTGGAGAACACAAACTCTCATAGGAAACTGATTCCTTACAATGCAAAGTTTGATGACGGGGACAGGAGACAAGAAAAATGCAAAATACATTCACTGTCAATTTCCTCTGCCTCCTTGGGTGAAAAAATTTGGAAGTAAAGGTGTTTGACAGAGACTCGCAGGAGGCATCAGGAAAAATGAACAGTCTACTCAGCTTTTTGTAAAGACATAACATTAAATACCTTATTTTAACCTTTTAAAATTTATTTATTTATATACTTATCCATTTAGTTGAAAGATTTATTCATATTCATTAGGTTTAAATTTATAAAATTAGCATTACAAAAACACAATCTGCATCAATAGAAGTGCTATTAAATAAAATGGATATGTCCTTAAATTGAAAGAGGATATAGTAATAAAATAAAACTATAATACTGTTGTGCAAGGAGCTACAAACATTGAAGGACTTCCTTGGTCATATGATGGTTCTATTTTAAATTTTTTCAGGAAACTCCATAACATTTTCCCATAGTGGATGTACCAATTTGCATTCATACCAACAGTGCATAAGGGTTCCCTTTTCTATACATCCTTGCCAACGCTTGTCTCTTGTCTTTTTGATAATGTCCTCTCTAACATTGTAGCTTTGACTTTTATCTCTGGGGACCTGTGATGTAAAACATCTTTTCATGTACCCGTTGGCCATCTGTATATCCTCTTTAGAAAAATGTCTGTTAATTTTCTTTGCTCATGTTTTAATTAAATTATCTGATTTTATTGCTACTGAAATGTAGAATCTTTTAACGGAAAATGCACGTTTATTGATAGAAGCCAATACATCAAATATACTTTAATCTCACTGAAACAGTCTCATTTTGGTAATTATACATAGATATTTGCATTTTCTTACCACATTCTTTTTTGTTCATCAATGTCTAGTCACAAGATAAGGTAACCAGGTTACTTTTTTTTCTTTTCCCCAGAAAGATAACTTATACCAAATATGCTCAAGGCAATCTAATTTTCCTATAGACCCAGGGTGACAGAGTTCCTCAACATATCCACTCTATAAAAATATGTGTTTTTTTCTTGAGCTCTGATATTTCATACTCATAAGTTAACATTATCCTATTTTAGCAAAACTCTATTTTAGCTCTTATCTTTTGTAGAAAG
This sequence comes from Tragulus kanchil, assembly GCA_022376925.1. Lineage (NCBI taxonomy): Eukaryota > Metazoa > Chordata > Mammalia > Artiodactyla > Tragulidae > Tragulus > Tragulus kanchil. The sequence goes on from JAIOJX010000004.1 coordinate 279,882,071, forward strand.
AAGTACATTCATTTCGGGCATCAGATCTGAGCCTCATGCTGAAGACATTTTGGAATGTTTGTAATAGGGTGGTCAGTTATACAGCTGATTGGCACTGATTCAATTTTAACTTTCTACTTATGTATACTCTGTTCAGCAGAAGTGAATGAAGGGTGACTGCCTCCAGTTCTTCCAAGGATACCTCAGATTACAGGAAACATTGATTTTTCGCCTCCTCCAAAATTTTTAAAGAATTATATTTAGTATTTCCAAACAAATAAAAGAGTAAGTATAAAACAGGCAAAAAAAAAAAAAAAAAGAATCATCTGTAATCTCAGAAACAACTAAAAAATATTGCTGAAATATACTCAAAAGAAAGGCTAAATAGAAGATTGGAGGCAGCTGAAGACAAAATACTAGCGAGGCAGATTGCCTTAAATATATCACTGAGAATGGAGAAATGAAGATTTGAAAAATATGGGAAAAATAAGAGACATGGAAGATTGATGGTGAAACTCAGGTATTCATCTACTAAGAGTACTTGGGTGCTTCCCTAGTGGCTCAGTGGTAAAGGATCTGCCTGAAATGCTGGAGACCTTAGTTTGATTCCTGGATTGGGAATATCCCCTGCAGGAGGGCATGGTAACCCACTCTTGGACTCTTGCCTAGAGAATCCCGTGGACAGAGGAACCTGGTGGGCTACAGTCCATAGGGTCACTCAGAGTCCAACAGGACTGAAGTAACTAAGCAGCAGCAGGAGAAGTACTTGTGAGTCAGAGAGAAGAGGAACCCTGTAAACTTGTAAGATATGTGCCTACTGGGAGACCATGGGTTTTCTGACCAGTGATAGCCTACTTTGAACATAGGGAATATATTTACTCTAATCCTGAGAATATTTGCATTTTCTTACCACATTCTTTTTGTTCATCAATGTCTAGTCACAAGATAAGGTAACCAGGTTACTTTTTTTCTTTTCCCCAGAAAGATAACTTATACCAAATATGCTCAAGGCAATCTAATTTTCCTATAGACCCAGGGTGACAGAGTTCCTCAACATATCCACTCTATAAAAATATGTGTTTTTTTCTTGAGCTCTGATATTTCATACTCATAAGTTAACATTATCCTATTTTAGCAAAACTCTATTTTAGCTCTTATCTTTTGTAGAAAGAAGTACATTCATTTCGGGCATCAGATCTGAGCCTCATGCTGAAGACATTTTGGAATGTTTGTAATAGGGTGGTCAGTTATACAGCTGATTGGCACTGATTCAATTTTAACTTTCTACTTATGTATACTCTGTTCAGCAGAAGTGAATGAAGGGTGACTGCCTCCAGTTCTTCCAAGGATACCTCAGATTACAGGAAACATTGATTTTTCGCCTCCTCCAAAATTTTTAAAGAATTATATTTAGTATTTCCAAGCAAATAAAAGAGTAAGTATAAAACAGGCAAAAAAAAAAAAAAAAGAATCATCTGTAATCTCAGAAACAACTAAAAAATATTGCTGAAATATACTCAAAAGAAAGGCTAAATAGAAGATTGGAGGCAGCTGAAGACAAAATACTAGCGAGGCAGATTGCCTTAAATATATCACTGAGAATGGAGAAATGAAGATTTGAAAAATATGGGAAAAATAAGAGACATGGAAGATTGATGGTGAAACTCAGGTATTCATCTACTAAGAGTACTTGGGTGCTTCCCTAGTGGCTCAGTGGTAAAGGATCTGCCTGAAATGCTGGAGACCTTAGTTTGATTCCTGGATTGGGAATATCCCCTGCAGGAGGGCATGGTAACCCACTCTTGGACTCTTGCCTAGAGAATCCCGTGGACAGAGGAACCTGGTGGGCTACAGTCCATAGGGTCACTCAGAGTCCAACAGGACTGAAGTAACTAAGCAGCAGCAGGAGAAGTACTTGTGAGTCAGAGAGAAGAGGAACCCTGTAAACTTGTAAGATATGTGTAACGCCATTACTGGGCATGAACCATGGGTTTTCTGACCAGTGTTAAGGATAGCCTACTTTGAACATAGGGAATATATTTACTCTAATCCTGAGAAAGTTATCTGAGAAAAGAGAAAAAAGAGGGAAAAAACTATATACTATGACTGATCTTATTTACTGTTGTAAAAACTACCATTATGTACAATCTGAAACATAGTGAAATAATTACTTCTGTTCAAAGCAGAGAACTCAATGTAGAAATGGGACAGGATAGGGTGTAGAACAGAACACCAGCTCATCAGCTCCATCCATGGAATGTGAACGAGAAACTAGCAAAAGCTTTGAGCAATCTTACATGAACTTGAAATGTTACATCATTAGCACTCTTAACCAATGTATATTCCCAACTGATAGAAACAGTTAGAATTACATTTAGACTAAAACTGGATTTTTAAAATGTGATATAAAGTCATATTTCCACTGAGTTGAGGTGACATGAATATTCGTGTCAAAAGCGTAGACACAGACGCAGGTTGGGTATCAATAGCTGTTGGGTGTGCTAGTGGGTAATGGAAAACAACTTCTTAATGGGTATGGGGTTTCTTCGTAGGGTGATTAAGTTATTTTGGAACACTGTGAATGTACTTAATACCACTGAATTATTCACTATAAAATAGCTAATTTTACACTACAGGAACTCCTTTCCCTATGAACATTAAACTCGCGAACTTTCAAAGATGTGAACGAGGATGGAAGTCCTGATGGAACTGGAAACTCAGGAAAAAGATAAAGAGACACAAGAAGAGGAAGTAACTAAAGAACTGAGGAGATTCTCCACACAGGAAATAGCAAGGGCATTTTCTTGAAGAGGCACTGTTTGGGAGGCACAGGACCTGAACACAGAACAGGACACAAATGCAATCTAGTTCAGAATGCAATCCAGTGCTACTGCAACATCAGTGATAAGAAAAAAAGGGCCCCCACCTAGACATCACTGGATCATTTTTTCAAGAGGGGAGATATAATTGAACCCAGCAGGGAACCAGAACCCGTGTCATCTGGGTCAGGCATGAGTGGAACTGCAGCTTGCCCTCCATCTCCTACTGCTGATGACTCTTCAGCTCCAGCATCTCCCATCTCCTCTGCCTTCTCCAGTCAGTAACTCTTCCTGCCTGTACACTCAATGCCTGCCCCATATGCACCACTGAACTTCACAAGGTACTGTACTATAAGGTTATGTCATTTACTCTGTTTTGTGCCTGTTTTTTAAGTACTATCTGCCTGAAAAGTATTCTAAACCTATTACTGGACAGTACAGTATGAAATAGTCAATTGTGTTAGTTGGGTACCTAGGCTAACCCTATCAGACTTATGAATGCACTCTCAGAAAAGAGCTTGTTCACATGTAGTAGACTTATTGTATTTTAATTTTATTTCAATTAAAAAAAAATACTCTGGAGTAACACTCTTACCATACAGAGAAAAGAAATCACATTTACGGTGATTTCACAAACAGAAAAAAGAAATTGAGAGAGTTAAATGATTTTTAAAAGTAGAGGATTAGAATCAAAAGAAGTCAATACTATGTAAGTAATACCCCCAAAAAGTGTATTACCAAAAACAAAAAAAAACTTGAAACAGTATATTGCAAAATGAAACAAAAGCAGAACCTTTTTTCGCAAGGGGAATTCTTAGAAGTTATTGCTGAACTAGACTCTATCATGCTGTGAGATATTTAGCTTCACATTTTAAAAATAATGAAATAAAACTTTGAGAAATAAATAATCCATTAAATCTTTAATGAATCAAATAAACAGCTGATCATATTAAACTAAAATGGTAATTAGGTATTGTAACTTAAAATTGAAAAAAATGAAGAGATTTAAGAATGTGAGACATTGAAAAAACTTAGATAATAGAATGAAAAGATGCCAGAAAGCTCTGAATAAGAATTCCATGAGAAATAAATGAAATAAAACGAGAGAGAAAATATTTGATGAGTCAATGACAAATAATTTTCCAGAATTCTCATTATTGGGTAATGAACATATAAATCGTTACAGTTCCTTTTAAAAAGCATTGGTCAATGTTGAAGAACATGCCTAGTCTATAAACTTACAGTTTTCTACTGGAGAGAAATTCTCAGAATAAGCACTTCTGCAGTGATGTACTTTGCAGCACTTTTGTAATAAGGAGATGGTAGAACCTCACTGGCTGAGCCTTCCACAGGGAAAGTCTCCTGACACACTCAGCTTTCACACATTAGGAAGTCTGCACTGTATCAAGGGGGACAGTGTACTACTCAAAAATTAAATGTTATTCTAATTAAAGTTGACTGAAGGAAAAATCTCATTAATACAGTTTAAAATAAAATACATGAACATATATATCTGTAAACAACAAAACTCTATAAAAGTTAAAAGTAAAATAAAATAAAAGAACAACAACAACAAAAATACATGAATAATACATCCATCCATAAAAGAATTTATTAATTTTATAAAGGTCTGCTGAAACACTGTGTTCATAATAAAGCTAATGCACACTATTCAGAAGTTTGTCCCATTCTGATCCTGGTGGGCTACAGTCCAGGAGGTCACAAAGAGTCAGACACAACTGAGCATGCACATGATTAATAAGGTGGATTAACCTAGAGTCTATTAAACAGAGTAAAGTAAGTCAGAAAAAGAAAGACAAATATCTTATATTAATGCATATATATATATATATATATATGGAATCTAGAGAGATGGTACTGATGAACCAATTTGCAGGGCAGCAGTGGAGACGCAGACATAGAGAACAGACTTAGGGACAGAGTGGAAAGGAGAGAGTGGGACAAATTGAGAAATTATTAAACATATATATCATCACATGTAAAATTGGATACCCAGTGAATACAAATAAAAAAAGCTGATCATATTAAACTAAAATGGTAATTAGGTATTGTAACTTAAAATTGAAAAAAATGAAGAGATTTAAGAATGTGAGACATTGAAAAAACTTAGATAATAGAATGAAAGATGCCAGAAAGCTCTGAATAAGAATTCCATGAGAAATAAATGAAATAAAATGAGAGAGAAAATATTTGATGAGTCAATGACAAATAATTTTCCAGAATTCTCATTATTGGGTAATGAACATATAAATCGTTACAGTTCCTTTTAAAAAGCATTGGTCAATGTTGAAGAACATGCCTAGTCTATAAACTTACAGTTTTCTACTGGAGAGAAATTCTCAGAATAAGCACTTCTGCAGTGATGTACTTTGCAGCACTTTTGTAATAAGGAGATGGTAGAACCTCACTGGCTGAGCCTTCCACAGGGAAAGTCTCCTGACACACTCAGCTTTCACACATTAGGAAGTCTGCACTGTATCAAGGGGGACAGTGTACTACTCAAAAATTAAATGTTATTCTAATTAAAGTTGACTGAAGGAAAAATCTCATTAATACAGTTTAAAATAAAATACATGAACATATATATCTGTAAACAACAAAACTCTATAAAAGTTAAAAGTAAAATAAAATAAAAGAACAACAACAACAAAAATACATGAATAATACATCCATCCATAAAAGAATTTATTAATTTTATAAAGGTCTGCTGAAACACTGTGTTCATAATAAAGCTAATGCACACTATTCAGAAGTTTGTCCCATTCTGATCCTGGTGGGCTACAGTCCAGGAGGTCACAAAGAGTCAGACACAACTGAGCATGCACATGATTAATAAGGTGGATTAACCTAGAGTCTATTAAACAGAGTAAAGTAAGTCAGAAAAAGAAAGACAAATATCTTATATTAATGCATATATATATATATATATATATGGAATCTAGAGAGATGGTACTGATGAACCAATTTGCAGGGCAGCAGTGGAGACGCAGACATAGAGAACAGACTTAGGGACAGAGTGGAAAGGAGAGAGTGGGACAAATTGAGAGAGTGGTATTGAAACATATATATCATCACATGTAAAATTGGATACCCAGTGAAAACCTACTGTATGACTCAGGCAGAAACCAACACAATATTGTAAAGCAATCATCCTCCAATTAACAAAAAAAAGGGGGCTTTCCTGGTGGTCAGTGGGTAAAGAGTCTGCCTTGCAGTGCAAGGGGCACCGGTTCAATCCCTGGTCCAGGAAGATCCCATGTGCTGCGGAGCAGCTACTGGTGTGTTCAGTTAGGAGGCAGTGCTCTGGAGTGCACGTGCCCAAGAGCCAGTGCTCTGCAGAGAGAGGCCACTGCAATGGGAGACCCACACAGGCTGAAGAATAAAAATGGATGAAAAATAAATAAATAAATAAAAAGAGGCCAAAATTTTAAAAAAGAGAGCTTAAAAAAAAGCACCAATTTAAAAAAAATGACAGGAAGGGCTCCTTTGACTTAGCTCAGAAAGTCAGTGGACTTGCCAAGAGCATCAGCATCCAGGTGTGTGATTTAGCGTTCATACTTTCTTTGCTTGCATAAACAATGCTTAAGAAAAGTTTTTGCAATATGTGATGGCATTTGAAAATCAAAAACTGGTACACAATCATAAGTGAAGAAAATAGCTATAGTTATTGCTCTGTGAGAAAAGGGGATCCTGCAGGGGTGCTGTGTGACGGTCTGGAGGGGGGGGGATGGAGGGGGATATACATATGACTAATCTGGGAACATACATATCTGTAATCAACAAAACTCTGTAAAAGTTAAAAGTAAAATAAAAGGGGCTTCCCTGGTGGTCCAGTGGGTAAGGACATCGCCTTGAAGTGCAAGGTTCGATCCCTGGCCTGGGAAGATCCCACATGCCGTGGAGCACGGCTGGACCGATGTGTCCAACTACCAAGCCAGAGCTCTGGAGCGCATGTGCCCAGAGCCAGTGCTCTGCAAGCAAGAGAGGCCACTGCAATGAGAGGCCCACACATGCCAAAAGAACAAAGATGGAAATAAATGAAAGACCAATAGAAGTGGCCAAAAAAAACATAAAATAGAAGTCAAAAAAAACAAAACTGGTAGGCAAAAAGCTAGATTTCCTGAAATGCTCTAAGATGTCATCACTAGCCCTATAATCCTTCGTATCAATGACTTCTATTGCAACTGAGAGCGGAATGGAAGAGGATGGGGGTAAGGGGTCCCCAAACCCTGATTGCCTTAGAAACAATTTTGAACTGATCTTCCAGTCCAACAACATGGTCTATCTCTTTATCTGTTGATTTTGTCTTCACTTTCTTTCTTTCTTTCTTTTTTTTTAATTTTGCCTCTTTCATTGATTTTTTGTTTATTTATTTTAATCCATCTTTATTCTTCAGCCTGTGTGGGCCTCCCATTGCTGTGGCCTCTTTCATTGCAGAGCACCTGCTCTGGGCCCATGTGCTCCAGAGTGCTGGCTTGTCATTGGACACATTGGTCCAGCCACTCCATGACACTCCTGGCGAGGGATTTTCCCAGGCCAGGGTTTGAACCGGTGCCCCTTGCATTGCAAGGCAAACTCCTTATCCACTGGACCACCACGGAAGCCCTGTCTTCACTTTCTTTCATCAGTATCTTACAATTTTTTGAGTACAAGTCCTTTGCCTCTTTGAGTTTTAGTCCTAGGTATTTTATTCTTTTCGTTGCAGAGGTAGATGGAAGTGTTTCTTGAATTTATCTTTCTGATCTTCTGTTGTAGTGCATAAGAATGCAAGATATTTCTATGTATTAATTTTATATTCTGCAATGTTATTAAATTCAGTGATTAACTCAAGGTTTTCCTATGTATAGTATCATGTCATCTGCAAACAGTGACAGTTCTATTTCTTTCTTTCCAATTTGGATTCCTTTTATTTTTTTTTTCATCTTTGATTTCCACAATTAGAACTTTCAAAACTGTGTTGGATAACAGTGGCAAGAGTGGACATCCTTGTCTTGTTCCTGATCTTAGAGAAAATGTTTTCAGTTTTTCACCACTGAGAATGATGTTTGCTTTCTGTTTACTATATTTGGCCTTATTATGTGGAGGTAGGCTCCCTCTATGTCCATTTTCTGGAGTGTTGTTTTTTCTTTTTTTATCATCAATGGGTACTGAATTATGTCAAATGTTTTTCTATATCTATTAAGATAATCATATAGTCATTATTCTTCAATTTGTTAATATGATGTATCAGATTCACTTATTTGCATATATTGAATAATTCTTGCATCCAAAAAAAACATAAAATAGAAGTCAAAAAAAAAAAACCTGGTAGGCAAAAAGCTAGATTTCCTGAAATGCTCTAAGATGTCATCACTAGCCCTATAATCCTTCGTATCAATGACTTTTATTGCAACTGAGAGCGGAATGGAAGAGGATGGGGGTAAGGGGTCCCCAAACCCTGATTGCCTTAGAAACAATTTTGAACTGATCTTCCAGTCCAACAACATGGTATATCTCTTTATCTGTTGATTTTGTCTTCACTTTCTTTCTTTCTTTTTTTTTAATTTTGCCTCTTTCATTGATTTTTTGTTTATTTATTTTAATCCATCTTTATTCTTCAGCCTGTGTGGGCCTCCCATTGCTGTGGCCTCTTTCATTGCAGAGCACCTGCTCTGGGCCCATGTGCTCCAGAGTGCTGGCTTGTCATTGGACACATTGGTCCAGCCACTCCATGACACTCCTGGCGAGGGATTTTCCCAGGCCAGGGTTTGAACCGGTGCCCCTTGCATTGCAAGGCAAACTCCTTATCCACTGGGCCACCACGGAAGCCCTGTCTTCACTTTCTTTCATCAGTATCTTACAATTTTTTGAGTACAGGTCCTTTGCCTCTTTGAGTTTTAGTCCTAGGTATTTTATTCTTTTCGTTGCAGAGGTAGATGGAAGTGTTTCTTGAATTTATCTTTCTGATCTTCTGTTGTAGTGCATAAGAATGCAAGATATTTCTATGTATTAATTTTATATTCTGCAATGTTATTAAATTCAGTGATTAACTCAAGGTTTTCCTATGTATAGTATCATGTCATCTGCAAACAGTGACAGTTCTATTTCTTTCTTTCCAATTTGGATTCCTTTTATTTTTTTTTTCATCTTTGATTTCCACAATTAGAACTTTCAAAACTGTGTTGGATAACAGTGGCAAGAGTGGACATCCTTGTCTTGTTCCTGATCTTAGAGAAAATGTTTTCAGTTTTTCACCACTGAGAATGATGTTTGCTTTCTGTTTACTATATTTGGCCTTATTATGTGGAGGTAGGCTCCCTCTATGTCCATTTTCTGGAGTGTTGTTTTTTCTTTTTTTATCATCAATGGGTACTGAATTATGTCAAATGTTTTTCTATATCTATTAAGATAATCATATAGTCATTATTCTTCAATTTGTTAATATGATGTATCAGATTCACTTATTTGCATATATTGAATAATTCTTGCATCCCTGGGCTAAATCCCACTTGATTATGGTGCATGATCCTTTTAATGTTTTGTTAGATTCAGTTTGCTAAAATTCTGTTGAGGATTTTTGAGTCTATGTTCATCACTGATATTGACCTATAATTTTCTTTTTTGATGACATATTTGGTTTTGGCATCAGGGAGATGGTGGCCTTGTAGGATAAGCTTAGGCATATTTCTCCCTATATAATTTTTTTGGAGCATTTGATAAGGGTAGGCTTTGCCTCTTTGCTACATTACTGTGAACTGAAGTCCACACTAGGATTCATTCTTTGTGTTCTATATGCTATAGATCTTGAAAAATATATAATCACACCAGTCCATCATTACAGTATCATACAGCATAGTTTCACCGCCTCAACCTTCCCCTGGGCTCTACCTGTTCATCCTTTTCCATCTCCCCACCTGGCCCTTCATTCACCGTCTCCATAATTTTGCCTTTTCCTGAATGTCAAATTGTTGGAATTTTGCAGTATGTTGCCTTTTCAGATTGCCTTCTTTCACTTAGTAACCTGCTTTAGAAGTTCTTTTATGTCTTTTCTTGACCTGAGAACTTTTAAAGTTCTTGAATATTATGACATTGTCTGGAGAGTCTACAGTGTGTTTAGTCATTTATTTATTGACAAGAATCTTAGATACCATGACTGTATTCATGCAGTCATGAATACAACTTCTGTCAACATACTTGTGCAAGTTTGGCATAAACATCAATTTTCAATTCACTTGTGTAAATGCCAAAAGTGAGATTTTCAGATTATACCATGAGCATATTAATTTTTTTAAGAAACTACCAAACTGTGTTTTTTTTTTATTGTTGTTATCTGCTTTTTATTATCACCAATTGGTGAAACTTCTAAATCATTTCAGGGATTTAAAAAAAACCCACTAGAAGAAAAAAAAAAAAACTTTTGTTGCTCAAAGATGAATTTCTGTGGTCACTGTCTTAAGAATATGTTCATAAACTGTTCCAACTGAACCAGTCGTACTGTGGGCAGATCCTCAACCTTGAAATCTGATCACCTCAAGAAAGCCCAAGAAAGGGTGATGGAAACAGGCGATGATATATTTAAGATAATTTAAACGTCAAAGTACAGTAACTACGGTTCACCACATACCTCAAATGAAACCAGGAAGCCATCTGTGGATGTGATTTCAGATATATTCTTGCATCCCTGTGAACTTCAACTTTCTGGACTCAAGAATGCCTCTAGCCTTTTCTTTCTTCATTTTTTTTTTTTTGGATGTGCCATCACAGCATGCTGATGGAACCTGTGCACATGCAATGGAAATTCCAAGTCTTAACCATTGGATCAGAATGCCAGGGAAGTCCCCAGACATTTCCCAAACACTATCTACAAGCAGCTGTCAGTTGCAAACATGGTTTCGAAGCACCCCATTCCTATACCTCAAACTGTGTAACCATTTTGAACCTCAACCAATTCTTGTTCAAATAAGCACCCTTATTTCTTCCCAACTCCAATCCCAATGCCTAACAGTTTATGTAACCTTGCAGCTTTTGGCCTTTATGATCCTTCCCCATTTTACAGTCTCAAAACATAATAGTCAATGCTTTTAATCTGTGTCTGATCTCCTGAGAACTGCAGGGCTAACAAGCCACAAATCAACAACAATGGTAGAGTGTGTAGGGGTGACTACAACCAGGGTCTCTGGTTCTTTAAAGTCTTGGCAACCACAAGTTGAACTTCAAAGAGGAAGAGCCTTGTCTGCATCTCTGCTCGGTCAGGGTGACTCACTCAGTGGAGTCTTCTGCGGACTTTGCCCTGCTCTCCCAGGAAAGGACCCAGGACGGCAAACAGCCTGAGCAGAGGACTGAACTCTTAGGTCCACTCCGTTAGTCCACCAGGTCCCCATCAGGCATTTGGGAGGTTGGAAATGAACTAAAGATCCCTAATCTACACGTATTCTGTTTAAAATGGCTCTGAGGTAGGGAAAGATGGGGCTCTGGACTGGATAGCTGATGTTTGTCAAGTGAAGTAAACTTGGGGAGGATTCAAAGACCAGTCGGGGTAAAGAAAGAAAGAAAATTGGCCAAAGGTTAAAAAGGACTGTCTTGTATAAATGATTTACATCACCTCCATACCACACTCCTCCTCATTCACATTTCTCTCTGGGTGTGTATCTCTGTTCTGCTTCTGACTTAAATAAATAAACTGTTTTTCTGTGTGCTTACTCATACACTGTGCTGTATCTCTAATAATAACTTTGTACTCATTTTTACACTTTTTGCTTCCTTGAAACACTCTTGTCTCCAAATGCAGAAAGAGCCAGGGTCAATTTGCTTCTAGCCTTTAGCCCCTGGTGGTGTAGCAACTAGGATTCCTAGTTTTCATCCAGGCTACCCTGGTCCACTCTCTGGGAAGGAAACTAAAGAGCCCTCACCTGGACCAATCAATTCTTACTTCTTCTGCCTCAAAATGCTGGGAAATGACTCATAGGTAGCAGCATGTGACATCTGGGCTGGGTATGTGAACTGCAATCTGGTCTCCTGCCAGTTTCTGTCTTCTTGCCTCTGCTTCTCCCCCAGGCCTTGGCAGACTGTTGAGACCTGGAAGCCTGAGCTGCCTGGAGAAAGGGGCGGCTGGCAGAGTTCCCAATCCTGTGGTCCAAGCTATCCCAGCTGTGGTTCACCACAAGTCACAGTGAAAGAGTCATCTCCACAGGAAGACAGGAAATTATGAAACACCTCACCCGATGATTTCTGTCCAGATGCATAGGCTACTAAATTGCCCTTTTCCCTGAGCATTTGCAGAATTTTCGGGGGTGACTGGCAGATTCTTTAAAGATAAGCACTGAGGTCTGAGGATGAAGGGTTTTGAATGGTTGGGAGAGGGCAGCAAGTGTTCCTAGTGACACTTGTTAATAGTTCCCGGTAATAGTCCCTCCCCTTTCCAGGAATACAAAGATCTCAGATTCTTAGGGAGACTTGTCAAGCTCTCCCTCTGGCTTGTGCGCTCTCTCTCTCTCTTGCAGAATAAGGGTGTGTTAAAGAAAAAGTCTCTTTCCAGATGTCATGGAGGTGACTCATAATGTATTGCTCTTATTAACTGACATTTCATAAACAAAGACCTGGTAGAGATAAAAGGGCCTTTACTGTGGGTATTTGTAGAGCCACAGCCTGGAAACACAGATTCAGGAAGCTCCGGAGTTGGGACCTGTCATGCTAAGAACTGGAGGAAGTTTATAAAAGTCAAAAAAGCAAGAAGTGATGGTTAGTTACAAATCTTGTCCGTCAAGAACTGTGATGGCTGCAGTTAACAAGTTATTAGGATTTGGGCTTCCCTAGTGGTCCAGTGGGTAAAGAGTCTGCTTTGCAGTGCAATAGGCACTGGTTCGATCCCTGGCCCAGGAAGATTCCACCTGCTTGATGGATGTGTCCAATTACAAACCAGAGCTCTGGAGCACATTTGCCCAGAGCCTGTGCTCTGCAACAAGAGAGGCCACTGCAATGGGAGGCCCACACAGGCCAAAGGATAAAGATGGATGAAAATAAATAAATAAAAAACAATGATAATAATAATTATCATTCTTATTCTTGTTAAGCTCAGGCACAAGGAGGTGAGGAGGGGTGGGGCTAGGGAGTGGGAATGTGAGCCGGGATCTTGAGACCAAAAGATTGCAATGGGGAAGAGGTAGCTTAAGGCCACAGGAGATGAGAGAAGTCACTCTGTTCTCAGGTGTGGTATAAAACAAGGAAAATTCTAATGCTTGAGTTCTGAAATCAGACTCTCAATGGCCTCCTAACTCCAGTTTTGTAGGCTGAACTGTGAGTATTCCATCATAATATCAATTTGTCGTTACTCTTAGCTCTGTCAGGGTTTCTGCAGTACCATAAACTATGATCTTTTAAAATATCCAGCAGACACCGACGTTGCCTGGGCCATTCTGGAAAATCCATCCAGACTTCTCTCACACAAGACCCAAGCGCCTGCTTCAACATCTCTTAGCTACAATGGATTCTAGTGAAGAGGACTATTGATAGGTTGATGTCACTTCCTTTTTGATCTCCAAGGAGCCTTTCTGTGCAGGTATGGTCTAGAAGTTCTCCTTGACCCAGAGAATGAGAAATACGTAGTCTCTTATTTGGACAGGATTTAGCTCCTCCTTCTCTTTATCTTGGAGTATCCGCCCGCAGGAGACAAAATCCAGCTGTTTAGCCTGGAGTCCATTTATTTCCTGCCTTATGCACCTTTGTGGAAGATCTGTGCCCAGTGACACAGTGACATACCTCACTTTGATTCACATTAACATTAGTGAGAATTTCTATGGCCACATTTAATGAAAGGATTGGTAGAAATGTAATATAGAAAAAAAAAAAAAATCCTGAAAACCCAATAGCAAAACTGCAAAGAATTAAGCTAGAAATCGGGCTCTGGAACTGTGTATCCCAACCCAGGGAAATGTGGTGAGGAGTTTTATAGCAATGGTTCAAGGACAGGGTTGCAGACAAGATCTGGGTGTGTGCAGGTCCTACATTCCTCCACTCTGTTCTTAGGTAATCTGAGGAGTTTCTCTGGTTCCTTTAAACTAGCCTAAGGTGATCTTCTTGAAGAGCTCTCTGGTTTTTTAATCTGAAATGAAGAATGCAGACATCTTCCATTTGTTGGGAGTTTCAGTTCTAGAAAGAGCTTAAAGATACTGCTATGTACTTGCCTTGAGGTAGAATCAGGATCCTGCCCCAAGGCTGCATTCGTGTTTCGTAGCTACTCCTCTCTTGTCTTTGGGTCTCTTCCCTTCCCTGATTAGCAACTGTTCTAATCTGCTATTTATAACTCAAGGGAAAAACTGAGAAAGTAGCACTGGCATATATATACTACAGTACTACCGGCATATTTACACTGAGTAAAACAGACAGTTAGTGGGAATCTGCTGTATAAAACAGGGAGCCTCATCTCTCGCTCTGTGGTGAACAAGATGAATGAAATGGGGGTGGGAAAGGGAGGCTCAAGAAGGAGGAAATATGTACATGTACAGTTATGTCTGATTCCCACAGCCATATGGCAGAAACCAACACAACTTTGTAAAACAATTATCCTCCAAATAAGAAATGAAAACAAATACCAAAGGAAAATGTAAAAAAAACCCACAAAACTTTAAAAAAAGATCACAAGGAAGGTCTTGGAGGCTGGAGTCTATATCCAACAAACAAGAAATGGTGGACAGAAAGACTTACCAAGACCCCCACATGGGTCCTGCTCAGTTTCATTCCTGGGTCTGTTTCTTTTGGTTTATTTTCTCCACATTGTGGGTCATATTTACCTGCTTCTTCACAATCTTCCATTGCACTCCAGAGACTGTGAGTTTTTACCTTTGGGTATTGGGATATTTTTTCATTTCTCTAAGTATTCTTGAATTTGCTCTGAGATGCAGTTAAATTATTTGTAAAGCTGTTCTCTCCTTTTGGGTCTTTCTTTTGAGACTGTGGAAAGGAAAAATCCATAGTTCTTCCTAACTGATGTTTCTTTCCTGTGAATCTTCTTCATTATGTACACAGAACTCTTCAGTCCTGATACTTGTGGTCATCAAATGTGGGAGACTTTCCTTCTAAATAAGCGTTTCTCTGTGACATTAGCCTGGTGTCCCACAATTTAACTCACTTCTAACACTATCGATTTGAAGAGACTGTCAGATCTCACAGGTTACAGGCTCAGTCCCACAAGATAACTCCCTGCTTCAGATGCCCATGCAAGTGGTAGGAACCAGGTTACCATAACTTCTGTTCAGTTCGCTACAAATTGGAGATTATTGTGATCCCTCCTTGGTTTTGATTAATTTGCCAGAGTGGCTCATAGTGCTCAAGGAAAGACTTGTGCTCACAGTTATAAAAGGATGTGATAAAGGATACAGACAAACAGCTGGAGGTAGAGATTATGTAGGGTGAGATCTGGGAGGGTCTTGAAGGCAGCGTATCACCCTCCTGGTGTGACTGTGTTCGCCAGTGTGGAAGCACTCTGAACCCCATGCAGCTGAGACTTTATGGATTAAATGCAGGCTTCCATGCACAGACACAGTGATTCCATCTCTAGCTCCATTCCTGTTTCTGGAGGATGAGGAGGATGATTGACAGTTCCAAGTTTGTAATCAGGGGTTGGTCTTGCAGGTGACCAGCTCCCATACAGGAGCCATCCAAGAGTCAACCACGAGTCACCTCAAGAGATGTTCCTAGTGTTTTTATCACTTGGGAACTTACAAAGGTTTTTTTATCAGTTGTATGGTTTTGGTGTTTGCACAAGGAAGGTCTTGGAGGCTGGAGTCTATATCCAACAAACAAGAAATGGTGGACAGAAAGACTTACCAAGACCCCCACATGGGTCCTGCTCAGTTTCATTCCTGGGTCTGTTTCTTTTGGTTTATTTTCTCCACATTGTGGGTCATACTTACCTGCTTCTTCACAATCTTCCATTGCACTCCAGAGACTGTGAGTTTTTACCTTTGGGTATTGGGATATTTTTTCATTTCTCTAAGTATTCTTGAATTTGCTCTGAGATGCAGTTGAATTATTTGTAAAGCTGTTCTCTCCTTTTGGGTCTTTCTTTTGAGACTGTGGAAAGGAAAAATCCATAGTTCTTCCTAACTGATGTTTCTTTCCTGTGAATCTTCTTCATTATGTACACAGAACTCTTCAGTCCTGATACTTGTGGTCATCAAATGTGGGAGACTTTCCTTCTAAATAAGCGTTTCTCTGTGACATTAGCCTGGTGTCCCACAATTTAACTCACTTCTAACACTATCGATTTGAAGAGACTGTCAGATCTCACAGGTTACAGGCTTAGTCCCACAAGATAACTCCCTGCTTCAGATGCCCATGCAAGTGGTAGGAACCAGGTTACCATAACTTCTGTTCAGTTCGCTACAAATTGGAGATTATTGTGATCCCTCCTTGGTTTTGATTAATTTGCCAGAGTGGCTCATAGTGCTCAAGGAAAGACTTGTGCTCACAGTTATAAAAGGATGTGATAAAGGATACAGACAAACAGCTGGAGGTAGAGATTATGTAGGGTGAGATCTGGGAGGGTCTTGAAGGCAGCGTATCACCCTCCTGGTGTGACTGTGTTCGCCAGTGTGGAAGCACTCTGAACCCCATGCAGCTGAGACTTTATGGATTAAATGCAGGCTTCCATGCACAGACACAGTGATTCCATCTCTAGCTCCATTCCTGTTTCTGGAGGATGAGGAGGATGATTGACAGTTCCAAGTTTGTAATCAGGGGTTGGTCTTGCAGGTGACCAGCTCCCATACAGGAGCCATCCAAGAGTCAACCACGAGTCACCTCAAGAGATGTTCCTAGTGTTTTTATCACTTGGGAACTTACAAAGGTTTTAGTGTTGGTGTGTGTGTGCATGCTAAGTCGCTTTGGTCATGTCTGACTCTTTGCAACACCATGGACTGCGGCCCCCCAGGCTCCTCTGTCCATGGGATTCTCCAGGCAGGAATACTGGAGTGGGTTGCCATTTCCTCCTCCAGGAAATCCTCCCGGGAATCCAATTGGGTTCTCCTGAATTGGCAGGCAGTTCTTTACAAGCTGAGCTACTGGGGAAGTCCCAAACTCCACATATGCAAGCTATAATCATACATCTGAGAGTCCACAAGAAGCTCTGGTCACGAAGTACCGAAAGGCCCCCCAGCATTGTACTCCTGACGTGGGCTACCACTGGTCAGTTCCTAAGAAGTTACTGGGCCCCTGGATATGAAGAAATGAGTGATGACACGGATAGCTCAGATAGTCCTCGAATCCCAGATAAGTTTTTTAGACCTAAAATTCGCCCATTAGAAAGTGAGATAAGTTCAGAAGGAGAAGAGGAATGGGTAAATATGATGTTACCTAAAGGAGGAACATATATTAATCTAAAAGGCAAGAATATTGTGTCCAAAAGAAGTAAGAGAAATTTTGAATCAATGAAAGAAAGTTCCTCTAGCAAGGCAGAAAGTGAAACTTCATCTGAGTCACAGCCACCCCGTAAGAGTAAGTGGGGGAAACATGAGAAGTAAAGAAAGAATTTTTTAAAAATCAATGGGTCATTATTCTTAGGTATAGAGCAGCTCAAGTTAAAATATATAGCCTGCCCTGGTCTAGCACAGGGTGTTAAAGTTCCAAAGTTCAGATTTTTCCTTAATCATGAGCTTAAATAATATAAAGGGAAGAAAGTATTTTATTTCAAGGATTTGATTTGAATGTGTTTTGATCAAGTGAAATAAAGTTAATTTTATGTAATTCTTGAATAGATATAAGCTGAAATAGGGAAGTGGTGAGTTGATGATTTATTAAGTGAATCAGTATGTTTAGAAAGAAAGGTTATATAAATTAAGTGGTTGAAAATAATTAAAAATCAAACAGGAACAAAGAAGTTATAAATAAATTGAAAAGAAAGGAAAAATTTATTATAAAAAGAGTGATGATTAGACTGAGACAGCTTGTTCATGTGGCTCGAACATGAGAGGCTCTCTGGCTCTGGGGTAAGACTATTGTATTTTTATTGATTGAGTTCTGAACTTTTAAACCTTATTGTTATGGTTTGACTATGATTACTGATGCACAGCTATGTTGTATTAAGTTGATTATCAAGACATATAAATGTTGATTTACTGTCTTGCAATAAATCTGATCTTGATTTGAACTCCACGCCTTTTTACTGTTGAAGTTCTAGTCTCAAATTAGAGGGAACTACAGAGTATAGGTTGAAGTTTTCTGATAATAGTACCGGGGCAATTAAGTGTTTCCCCAATTCTATTAATTAGAAATAAGTAACTATGCTCTGCCCGCAGCACTCCTGGACAGGATGACGGAATTCCGCCAGACTCCAGTCACAACTTTGTCTGTTGGTGATCTGTCATGACATTGTGAGATGTCACATCCCTGTGCCTGCTTCCCTTGGTGTGCCAAGTAATCGAGAGCTTTAAGTAGGTCACACATATAAAACTCGATATCAACGTTTGTTGGGATCTGATTACAGTCGCTTAAAATCTGTATTATTGATACAGTCGAATGTGAAAGCTGGTGTCTCTGACAATTCCTCACAGTGTCAGTCAGCTTAATGATCCTTGTTCTACCACCAAGGTTCTCCAGAATTTTAACCTCTCTTTTTGCCTGCTTTTTCTTCACTGCTTGAGAATGCTTACCACGACTCTCATTAGTTTACGGCCTCAAATACGTCACGGAAGAGCGCTTTCAAGTCCTGAGCTGGGCAAGGCATGCAGGCGGGGCAGGAGCGGGCGACTGGGGCGGTGCAAGGCGGGGGTGGAGTCAGCCCGGAGGGCGGAGAAAGCTCGAGGCACAGGAAGCCGCAGCCTCAGTTGCCTGCAGAGTTGGAGGACGAACGCGGCCGCCGGCGACCACCACAATCCAGGTTTGCAGAGGCAGGCGGGAACGATAGTGGCCCCACCCAAGCCGGCCAGGCCCTGGAGCATCCGGAAACGGGGCGAGCCGAGCCGCCTCGGGCTCCAACGCAGCTTCCCTGGCTTGGCTCTCAGCTCCGAAGGGTGTCCGGGCCCCCAGCAGAGGTAGCCGCTGGCGGGAAAACCGCAGCACAGGATTTAATCCTTTATGCCCATGGAAAACGCCAATTTGTAGCCAAGTTTTCCCCCTCCATCCTCCTTTCACAGGTGATCAGGACACTGCTGAACACCGGAAAGGAACCCTCAGTAACTCCTCGCGTTCTCTCTGTGGGCGTCTCTGTCTTTTCTGATTCACCGCAAAGACCTTGTGTCTGCGCAGTCTCGTCTTCACCTCAGGGAATCTTTTGGCATTTTTCTGGCTTCCCTTTGCTTTGGGAAAGACCTGGATGCTACGAAAGCTTGAGGGCAACAGGAAAAGGGGACGACCGAGGAGAAGGTGGTCGGATTGCATCACCTACTCAATGGATGTGCGGTTGAACAAACTCTAGGAAATAGGGAAAGACAGGGAAGCCTGGCATGCTGCGGTCACGAGTCTGATATGAAAAAAGTCACAAACCGTGCCTTATATGGCTCCCGGCCATATAAGCCGGAGCTCACTTCCTTTCATTGAAAGGCTCGCAGTGATTGCAAAGGAATTTTTTTTTCCTACACATGTACATACTTTGTTTTAATTTTACTTCTTTGTTTTTAGCTGATTCAGGCAGGAAAGTAAATCTGGTCCCTGATATTCCATTTAGAGAGGGAACAGAAGTCTGTGGAGTGGAAGTAGGTTAAAAGCACTTTGCATTTTAACAGGTTTTTTTTTTTTTTTTTTTTCATTTTTTTTAATTTAAATTTTTACAGAGTTTTAACAGTTTGAAACTCTTGTCAACTTCATTTATCGTGTTGCAGCTCACTTACTGGACTGGAGTTTACTTCTTTGACTTCTCAGTTACTGTTTTTGGCAAAACAGTGCCATCACATAGGCCTGTGATGGAGTCTGTGAACATGTTGGAGAATCGAGGCACAGGAAGCCGCAGCCTCAGTTGCTTGCAGAGTTGGAGGACGAACGCGGCCGCCGGCGACCACCACAATCCAGGTTTGCAGAGGCAGGCGGGAACGATAGTGGCCCCACCCAAGCCGGCCAGGCCCTGGAGCATCCGGAAACGGGGCGAGCCGAGCCGCCTCGGGCTCCAACGCAGCTTCCCTGGCTTGGCTCTCAGCTCCGAAGGGTGTCCGGGCCCCCAGCAGAGGTAGCCGCTGGCGGAAAACCGCAGCACAGGATTTAATCCTTTATGCCCATGGAAAACGCCAATTTGTAGCCAAGTTTTCCCCCTCCATCCTCCTTTCACAGGTGATCAGGACACTGCTGAACACCGGAAAGGAACCCTCAGTAACTCCTCGCGTTCTCTCTGTGGGCGTCTCTGTCTTTTCTGATTCACCGCAAAGACCTTGTGTCTGCGCAGTCTCGTCTTCACCTCAGGGAATCTTTTGGCATTTTTCTGGCTTCCCTTTGCTTTGGGAAAGACCTGGATGCTACGAAAGCTTGAGGGCAACAGGAAAAGGGGACGACCGAGGAGAAGGTGGTCGGATTGCATCACCTACTCAATGGATGTGCGGTTGAACAAACTCTAGGAAATAGGGAAAGACAGGGAAGCCTGGCATGCTGCGGTCACGAGTCTGATATGAAAAAAGTCACAAACTGTGCCTTATATGGCTCCCGGCCATATAAGCCGGAGCTCACTTCCTTTCATTGAAAGGCTCGCAGTGATTGCAAAGGAATTTTTTTTTCCTACACATGTACATACTTTGTTTTAATTTTACTTCTTTGTTTTTAGCTGATTCAGGCAGGAAAGTAAATCTGGTCCCTGATATTCCATTTAGAGAGGGAACAGAAGTCTGTGGAGTGGAAGTAGGTTAAAAGCACTTTGCATTTTAACAGGTTTTTTTTTTTTTTTTTTCATTTTTTTTAATTTAAATTTTTACAGAGTTTTAACAGTTTGAAACTCTTGTCAACTTCATTTATCGTGTTGCAGCTCACTTACTGGACTGGAGTTTACTTCTTTGACTTCTCAGTTACTGTTTTTGGCAAAACAGTGCCATCACATAGGCCTGTGATGGAGTCTGTGAACATGTTGGAGAAGGGGCCTGCCTCGGGAAAAAGCATGGAAGAGAAGAGATCTGGTAAGTGAAAATTAATAAATTTTGACAAAACAAAATGGGAGCTGGGGAGAGGAGCTCATACCACCGACCCCTGAGAGGAGAATTTAAGTTTCCCATAAGGCATATTAGTATTTCACAGTTAATCTCTTTAAAGAGGTTTTGAGGATCTAGAGGTGACTGAGAGGACAGGCGTGTAATTCTCACATCAGTTACTGTGTTACTGGGTATGCTAGCTAAATATTTCTACTCAGTAAGTTAGATGTTCTTTGGATTTATTTTATTTGTTCTGATATTTACCCTAGGTTGCTGGCAGCTTGCACGCTGGCAAGTCACATTATGATATTACATAACAGATGATTGTATATCCCAGAGTGATGGCAGAAAGATGCCACCAACTTTGTAATACGTACACTAATAAAAGTTACCTGTCCTTACTGTATAGCACAGGGAACTCTGCTCAATATTATGTAACCAGCTAAATGGGAAAAGAATTTGAAAAAGAATAGATACGGGCTTCCCCTGGTGGTCCAGTGGGTAAGGACACTGCCTTGCAGTGCAAGGGGCACTGGTTCGATCCCTGGCCTGGGAAGATCCCACGTGCCGCGGAGCGGCTGGACCCATGTGTCCAATTACTGAGCCGGAGCTCTGGAGCGCATGCGCCCAGAGCCGGTGCTCTGCGACAACAGAGGCCACCGCGATGGGAGGCCCACACGGGCCAAAGAACAAAGATGGATGAAAAATAGACAAATGAAAGACCGATAGAAGCGGCCCACCCGCCCCCGCCTCCCCACCCTCAAAAATAAATAAATGTTTAAAAAAAAATATATATATATATATATATATATATATATATATCCAAAGTAGATACAAAGTATTTTTATTTCCCCTTGGGCACAAAACTGCCCTGCAAAGTTTCCTTTTGGAATTAAGAGGAAGTGTGATTTTCAGTATTATCATTAGATGTTTCAGTTGAAATCTACGGACTCTCATTTATGTGTCCAAATAATTTTCTCTTTGTCTTTGCCTGTCTCTCTCCTGCTTTCTGTCTTTTTCTCTTTTTTTCTGGGGTCTGGTGTGTTTCTGTGTTCTCTCTCTCTTATTTTCATTCTCTGGACCTCTGATTTAGTGGATCTTATATGGCTAAACTTTATGTCATCCTATTTAGAGTACATTACGAAAGTAGTTTATACATCTTACCAGAAATTTTCATTCAGTACAATTCAGTCATTCAGTTGTGTCTGACTCTTTGCGATCTCATGGACTGCAGCACGCCAGGCTTCCCTGTCCTTTACCGTCTCCTAGAGCTTGCTCAGACTCGTGTCCACTGACTCAGGGATACCATCCAACCATCCCATCCTCAGTCTTCCTTTTCTCTTTCTGCCTTATTGTTCCCAACATCAGGGACATTTCCAATAAGTTATCACGCCAACGTGTTGGAGCTTCAGCTTCAGCATCATCCCTTCCAATGAATTTCAGGGTTAATCTCCTTTAGGATTGAATTCTTCAGTCACATTATGATATTACATAACAGATGATTGTATATCCCAGAGTGATGGCAGAAAGATGCCACCAACTTTGTAATACGTACACTAATAAAAGTTACCTGTCCTTACTGTATAGCACAGGGAACTCTGCTCAATATTATGTAACCAGCTAAATGGGAAAAGAATTTGAAAAAGAATAGATACGGGCTTCCCCTGGTGGTCCAGTGGGTAAGGACACTGCCTTGCAGTGCAAGGGGCACCGGTTCGATCCCTGGCCTGGGAAGATCCCACGTGCCGCGGAGCGGCTGGACCCATGTGTCCAATTACCGAGCCGGAGCTCTGGAGCGCATGCGCCCAGAGCCGGTGCTCTGCGACAACAGAGGCCACCGCGATGGGAGGCCCACACGGGCCAAAGAACAAAGATGGATGAAAAATAGACAAATGAAAGACCGATAGAAGCGGCCCACCCGCCCCCGCCTCCCCACCCCCTCAAAAATAAATAAATGTTTAAAAAAAAAAAATATATATATATATATATATATATATATATATATATCCAAAGTAGATACAAAGTATTTTTATTTCCCCTTGGGCACAAAACTGCCCTGCAAAGTTTCCTTTTGGAATTAAGAGGAAGTGTGATTTTCAGTATTATCATTAGATGTTTCAGTTGAAATCTACGGACTCTCATTTATGTGTCCAAATAATTTTCTCTTTGTCTTTGCCTGTCTCTCTCCTGCTTTCTGTCTTTTTCTCTTTTTTTCTGGGGTCTGGTGTGTTTCTGTGTTCTCTCTCTCTTATTTTCATTCTCTGGACCTCTGATTTAGTGGATCTTATATGGCTAAACTTTATGTCATCCTATTTAGAGTACATTACGAAAGTAGTTTATACATCTTACCAGAAATTTTCATTCAGTACAATTCAGTCATTCAGTTGTGTCTGACTCTTTGCGATCTCATGGACTGCAGCACGCCAGGCTTCCCTGTCCTTTACCGTCTCCTAGAGCTTGCTCAGACTCGTGTCCACTGACTCAGGGATACCATCCAACCATCCCATCCTCAGTCTTCCTTTTCTCTTTCTGCCTTATTGTTCCCAACATCAGGGACATTTCCAATAAGTTATCACTTCGCCAACGTGTTGGAGCTTCAGCTTCAGCATCATCCCTTCCAATGAATTTCAGGGTTAATCTCCTTTAGGATTGACTGGTTTGATCTTCTTGCAGTCCGAATCATTTTACCTTTCATCTTGACAAAACAGCTTTCTTTATGGTCCAACTCACACATCCATACATGACTATTGGGAAAGCCATAGCTTTGACTAGAAGAACTTTTGTCAATAAAGTGCTGTGTCTCTACTTTTGAATATGCTGTCTAAGTTTGTCATAGCTTTCCTTCCAAGGAGCCAGTGTCTTTTAATTTCATCCACACTGATTTTAGAGCCCAAGAAAGTAAAGTCTGTCACTGTTTCCATTGTTTACCTATCTATTTGCCATGAAATGATGGGGCTGAATGCCATGATCTTCCTATTTTGAATGTTAACTTTTAGGCCAGCTTCTTTCACCTTCATCAATAGGCTCTTTAGTTCCTCTTCACTTTCTGCCATTAAGCATGATGTCATCGGCATACCTGAGGTTATTGACATTTCTCCTGGCACCCTTGATTCCAGCTTGTGCTTCATCCAGACCAGCATTTCTCATGATGTACTCTGCATACAAATTAAATAAGCAGGGTGACAATATACAGCCTTGACATATTGCTTTCCCAATTTGGAAGCAATCTGTTGTTTTAAGTCCAGTTCTAACTGTTGCGTCTTGTCCTGCATACAGGTTTTGCAGGAGGCATCTAAGGTGGTCTGGTATTCCTATCTCTTTCAGAATTTTCCAGTTTGTTGTGATCCACACAGTCAAAAGGCTTTGAAGCAGTAGATGTTTTTCTGGAATTCCCTTGCTTTTTCTTTGATCCAATGGACATTGGCAATTTGATCTCTGGTATCTCTGCCTTTTCTAAATCTAGCTTGTACATGTAGAAGTTCTCAGTTTATGTACTGTTGAAGCCTAGCTTGAGCATTACTTTGATAGCATGTGAAATGAGTGCAATGGTGCAGTAATTTGAACATTCCTTGACATTGCTCTTTTGCGGGATTGGAAAGAAAACTGACCTTTTCGAGTCCTGAGGCCATTGCTGAGTTTTCCAAATGTGCTGGCCTATTGAGTGTAACACATTACCAGCATCATCTTTTAGGATTTGAAGTAGCTCAACTGGAATTCCATCACCTCCACTAACTTTGTTTGTAGTGATGCTTCCTAGGTCCCACTTGACTTCACACTCTCAAGATGTCTGACTGTAGATGAGTGATCATACCATCGTGGTCATCTGGCTCATTAAGATATTTTTTGTATGGTTCTTATGTGTATTCTTTCCAGCTCTTAATCTCTTCTGTTTCTGTTAGGTCCATATGATTTCTGTCCTTTATTGTGCCTATCTTTCCATGAAGTGTTCCTTTGGTATATCTGATTATCTTGTAGAAATCTCTAGTCTTTCCCATTTTATTGCTTTCCCCTATTTCTTTGCATTGTTCACTTAAGAAGGCTTTTTTTAATTTTTTTTAATCTCTCCTTGCTATTTTCTAGAACTCTGCATTCAGATGGGTCATATCTTTCCATAACCATTTTACTTAAACAGTTTTGATTTATGGGAACATTTGAGTATTAATGTAACATAGTGATTGATTATTCAAGGCATTTGTTGAAGTATAGTATCTGTCTGGTTAATGCTGCTATGCATGTATGTAGATTTTTTTAAAAATTGTAATCTCCTTTCACTCTCCCATTTGATGTTAGCTGAGAACTAATCTCTTACTCTTCTCTAAAGAGATGTTTGTTGAATAAAGCCTTTAATAATTATGGAAAAATAGTTATCCTCAAAAATTAGGAGGTTGGTGAAATTATTTTGTGTCATTATGGGGCTTCCAAAGAACTCTGGTGTTATAGTCCTTTATCTTTGATGAATTCTAGAATTTTCCAGTTTGTTGTGATCCACACAGTCAAAGGGTTAGAAGTTTTTTTCCTTGCTTTCTTTGATCCAATGGACATTGGCAATTTGATCTCTGGTATCTCTGCCTTTTCTAAATCTAGCTTGTACATGTAGAAGTTCTCAGTTTATGTACTGTTGAAGCCTAGCTTGAGCATTACTTTGATAGCATGTGAAATGAGTGCAATGGTGCAGTAATTTGAACATTCCTTGACATTGCTCTTTTGCGGGATTGGAAAGAAAACTGACCTTTTCCAGTCCTGAGGCCATTGCTGAGTTTTCCAAATGTGCTGGCCTATTGAGTGTAACACATTACCAGCATCATCTTTTAGGATTTGAAGTAGCTCAACTGGAATTCCATCACCTCCACTAACTTTGTTTGTAGTGATGCTTCCTAGGTCCCACTTGACTTCACACTCTCAAGATGTCTGACTGTAGATGAGTGATCACACCATCGTGGTCATCTGGCTCATTAAGATATTTTTTGTATGGTTCTTATGTGTATTCTTTCCAGCTCTTAATCTCTTCTGTTTCTGTTAGGTCCATATGATTTCTGTCCTTTATTGTGCCTATCTTTCCATGAAGTGTTCCTTTGGTATATCTGATTATCTTGTAGAAATCTCTAGTCTTTCCCATTTTATTGCTTTCCCCTATTTCTTTGCATTGTTCACTTAAGAAGGCTTTTTTTTATTTTTTTTAATCTCTCCTTGCTATTTTCTAGAACTCTGCATTCAGATGGGTCATATCTTTCCATAACCATTTTACTTAAACAGTTTTGATTTATGGGAACATTTGAGTATTAATGTAACATAGTGATTGATTATTCAAGGCATTTGTTGAAGTATAGTATCTGTCTGGTTAATGCTGCTATGCATGTATGTAGATTTTTTTAAAAATTGTAATCTCCTTTCACTCTCCCCATTTGATGTTAGCTGAGAATTAATCTCTTACTCTTCTCTAAAGAGATGTTTGTTGAATAAAGCCTTTAATAATTATGGAAAAATAGTTATCCTCAAAAATTAGGAGGTTGGTGAAATTATTTGGTGTCATTATGGGGCTTCCAAAGAACTCTGGTGTTATAGTCCTTTATCTTTGAGCCCACAAAGAATTCAGTGAGAGGCAAAGTGATAGATACGAAGTGATTTACTCAAATAGGACACTTACAAGCTTAAGAGGCTTGCAAGTAGATGGGCAGTGTCCTGCCCTGCCTGGAGACTTACTGGGCTATAATGTTATAATCGAAGGAAAAGTCGGTGGTGGAGAATACCTTTGTCTTTCTTGAATAGACATCATGCTTCAGTTATCCCCATCCAGGTTGAACAGGAGAGTTTGCTTATCCCTCGATGGTCAAGCTAGTTCCACAAATTACTGTTTTTTTATGTGTGCAAAGAGCATGCCATAAGGAAAATTAGCTTACTGAGCTCACTGGGCGATGAAGGTCTCATTCCACCACTATTTAATTGTTTAGGGGAATGTCTCATGCTTCTGTTACCTGGTTTTATTGCTAGGCAAGCCTTCTTGTTTGTGTGGTTAACAAATTTGCTATCTTGAGTAATCATTAACTTACAGGGTTTCCCATATGTAATTTTAACTTACAGTCCTCTAGTGGAGTCAACTATCGAATCACCTATTCTGTCCCTATACATTGATGTTTAGATGTTTTGTGATTTAAAAAACAGATGAGGGGGTTAAGGATAGGAGTTGGAGGCTGAATCCATCCACCAGTGAATCCTTTAGTATTTTGATTTTATGGGGAGAGGAGGAGTCAGGTTGTATAGAAGTTAGAAACAAGGGGCAGATAATCTGAACATCAGAAGATTATTGTGAATTAGAGAAAACCGTATATCCCAAGTGAAGGAATTTAGTGCTTTTCTAAGTTTGGAAGATGCAGGAGTCTGGCCTCAGAGAAATCATTCCTTTGATAGGCACCTCAGTGATCAGGGGCCAGTATGCTGCATTTTTCCTCAGTGCAGGGAGTAGCTGCAACCTAATGGCTGCCAGATAGCAGACGTTCTCCTTCCTGAGTGCCCTTGGGCTCAGAAATTCACCTTTGAAGGACTGAAATTGCTGATGGCTGTGCCGTCCTTGTTTACTAATAGTAGAGGGATAAGCCTTTAATAATTATGGAAAAATAGTTATCCTCAAAAATTAGGAGGTTGGTGAAATTATTTTGTGTCATTATGGGGCTTCCAAAGAACTCTGGTGTTATAGTCCTTTATCTTTGAGCCCACAAAGAATTCAGTGAGAGGCAAAGTGATAGATACGAAGTGATTTACTCAAATAGGACACTTACAAGCTTAAGAGGCTTGCAAGTAGATGGGCAGTGTCCTGCCCTGCCTGGAGACTTACTGGGCTATAATGTTATAATCGAAGGAAAAGTCGGTGGTGGAGAATACCTTTGTCTTTCTTGAATAGACATCATGCTTCAGTTATCCCCATCCAGGTTGAACAGGAGAGTTTGCTTATCCCTCGATGGTCAAGCTAGTTCCACAAATTACTGTTTTTTTATGTGTGCAAAGAGCATGCCATAAGGAAAATTAGCTTACTGAGCTCACTGGGCGATGAAGGTCTCATTCCACCACTATTTAATTGTTTAGGGGAATGTCTCATGCTTCTGTTACCTGGTTTTATTGCTAGGCAAGCCTTCTTGTTTGTGTGGTTAACAAATTTGCTATCTTGAGTAATCATTAACTTACAGGGTTTCCCATATGTAATTTTAACTTACAGTCCTCTAGTGGAGTCAACTATCGAATCACCTATTCTGTCCCTATATATTGATGTTTAGATGTTTTGTGATTTAAAAAACAGATGAGGGGGTTAAGGATAGGAGTTGGAGGCTGAATCCATCCACCAGTGAATCCTTTAGTATTTTGATTTTATGGGGAGAGGAGGAGTCAGGTTGTATAGAAGTTAGAAACAAGGGGCAGATAATCTGAACATCAGAAGATTATTGTGAATTAGAGAAAACCGTATATCCCAAGTGAAGGAATTTAGTGCTTTTCTAAGTTTGGAAGATGCAGGAGTCTGGCCTCAGAGAAATCATTCCTTTGATAGGCACCTCAGTGATCAGGGGCCAGTATGCTGCATTTTTCCTCAGTGCAGGGAGTAGCTGCAACCTAATGGCTGCCAGATAGCAGACGGTCTCCTTCCTGAGTGCCCTTGGGCTCAGAAATTCACCTTTGAAGGACTGAAATTGCTGATGGCTGTGCCGTCCTTGTTTACTAATACGGCAAGAAATTGTACTTCTCAAGTTGAATAATGTGTATACATGAGAGATACCCGGGAAAAATGAGTATCTCCAAAATGGCCAATAACTTACCTCCAGCTAAAGACAAAAGATGTTGGGGTAGTGGTTTGAGATTCATAGGAGAGGAAGGTCATTGATACGGAAATTGAAAAGCAAAAGTTTGGTGAATACACGTTTGCAGGGCTGTGCAGAGACAATGATATTTAGGGCTCCAGTGGAGCTGATCTCCAACCTCTACTCAGTTTGCCCCAACACACTCAGTCCCTATTCTTTGCAGATATTTCTGGTGACAATGCACTTCCAAATAGACCCTTTATCAGGTTCTTTTAGATAGTTAGGGGCAAGGTCTAAGGTTCTTCTGGAATTTGGGGTGGTTTGATTTTCAGCTTGAAATAGTCAACATTCTGAATAGACATATTTGGGGTGGCAAAGTTTATTCCCATACGAAAAAATAAAAGGGAAGTAAGTAAGCGAAAAAAGAGAAATGAAACAAGGGAGGATGTTAGGAGAAAGATACAGGGGAGTAAAGGAGAAGAAAAGGGGGGTACATTTAGAATATTAGTAAGGGGAAAATAGGAGATTCATCAGGGAGGAGTAAGGGGAGATTTGCATCTTACTTTTCTAACAGTG
Organism: Tragulus kanchil; assembly: GCA_022376925.1. NCBI lineage: Eukaryota > Metazoa > Chordata > Mammalia > Artiodactyla > Tragulidae > Tragulus > Tragulus kanchil. The sequence goes on from JAIOJX010000004.1 coordinate 279,911,321, forward strand.
AACAGAATTATGGAAGTGTAAACTTAAAAAGGTATTCTCAGCCTAAAAGTAGTGTTACTGAGTCCAGGCTTACTCTGCTCACCTCATGATAGGCTAATAATTCTGAGAGGCGAGGTGTTGAGGCAAGGAAGATGACTGACCAAGAAAATGGCTAACTGACATCTCAAAACAGCCATCTTGTTGGGGCCAGCTTCTTTTATGGATCAGAGATGGGGAGATAGGAGGAAACAAAGTCAAAACAAAAACAATTGTTGTAAATATCTCCTAGAATGGGAAGCCTCATGCTGGTGGATGTGTTAGTTTCACTTCCTTACAGTCATTTCCAAGGGGGTGTGAAATGGAGTATTTCCTGTCCTTGCAGTAAACAAAGATCCCACAGCTATCTGCAGTTCTGCCCACCTCCCCAGATGTGACTTTCTGAGCCACACAGGTAAGCAACAGAAGAGGGGCTCCATTTTCCACACAAAAAACTCAAGAATGTCACAGGCCTTCCCAAATGTACAGGGTCAGGCTGTCTCCCTGTGAGCCAAACCAAGGCAGCCCATGTGTCAGGTGGAAGAGGCAGGCAGGGCTCCCCGAGTCCAGCCATTACATATGTCTGTGGTAACAAAAGCAGCATAATAAGATGAAAGTCACAGAAGCAGATCTAGAATGGAGTCAAAATTAACCCTTCCCAGTTACAAGAGTTATGTAAAACGTTTGCAGGGCTGTGCAGAGACAATGATATTTCGGGCTCCAGTGGAGCTGATCTCCAACCTCTACTCAGTTTGCTCCAACACACTCAGTCCCTATTCTTTGCAGATATTTCTGGTGACAATGCACTTCCAAATAGACCCTTTATCAGGTTCTTTTAGATAGTTAGGGGCAAGGTCTAAGGTTCTTCTGGAATTTGGGGTGGTTTGATTTTCAGCTTGAAATAGTCAACATTCTGAATAGACATATTTGGGGTGGCAAAGTTTATTCCCATACGAAAAAATAAAAGGGAAGTAAGTAAGCGAAAAAAGAGAAATGAAACAAGGGAGGATGTTAGGAGAAAGATACAGGGGAGTAAAGGAGAAGAAAAGGGGGGTACATTTAGAATATTAGTAAGGGGAAAATAGGAGATTCATCAGGGAGGAGTAAGGGGAGATTTGCATCTTACTTTTCTAACAGTGAACAGAATTATGGAAGTGTAAACTTAAAAAGGTATTCTCAGCCTAAAAGTAGTGTTACTGAGTCCAGGCTTACTCTGCTCACCTCATGATAGGCTAATAATTCTGAGAGGCGAGGTGTTGAGGCAAGGAAGATGACTGACCAAGAAAATGGCTAACTGACATCTCAAAACAGCCATCTTGTTGGGGCCAGCTTCTTTTATGGATCAGAGATGGGGAGATAGGAGGAAACAACGTCAAAACAAAAACAGTTGTTGTAAATATCTCCTAGAATGGGAAGCCTCATGCTGGTGGATGTGTTAGTTTCACTTCCTTACAGTCATTTCCAAGGGGGTGTGAAATGGAGTATTTCCTGTCCTTGCAGTAAACAAAGATCCCACAGCTATCTGCAGTTCTGCCCACCTCCCCAGATGTGACTTTCTGAGCCACACAGGTAAGCAACAGAAGAGGGGCTCCATTTTCCACACAAAAAACTCAAGAATGTCACAGGCCTTCCCAAATGTACAGGGTCAGGCTGTCTCCCTGTGAGCCAAACCAAGGCAGCCCATGTGTCAGGTGGAAGAGGCAGGCAGGGCTCCCCGAGTCCAGCCATTACATATGTCTGTGGTAACAAAAGCAGCATAATAAGATGAAAGTCACAGAAGCAGATCTAGAATGGAGTCAAAATTAACCCTTTCCAGTTACAAGAGTTATGTAAAAATTCAATGGGAATTTTTAGAACATAAGCTAGAGAGGCAGCATCTCAAATAACCCTGAAAGAACTGCTCCGTGGAGGCGAAGGGGGATCCAGGTTGTGTAGAAATTTCATAAAAATGGCAGGTAGTTTGAATATCAGAAGATTACTGTAAATTAAAGAAAACCAGATATCTCAAGTTAAGGAATTTAGCAATTTGCTATGCATGGGGAGATGCAAGAGTGTGAACTCACTGAAATTATTCCTTTCATATGCACCTCAGCTGTCTAGGGCCAGTATCTGGTGTTTTTACATCCCAAATTTCTTCAGGGCTCAACATAAGAGAGTGGCTGTAGTCTAAGGGCTACTGGATGGCAGGTGTTCTTTGCTTCCTGAATTCCCTTAGGGCCCACCAGCTCACCATCAGTGATGGCTGCAATTGCTGATAACTATGGCATCCTTTGTTTACTGATACGGCAAGAAATCTTCCATTTCTCTCAAGTCATAACATACTGAGTTTTAGATACATTTGCTTTAATGCAGAACCAGAAATAATGAAGGTTGAGACTTACATGGAGCCAAATTCCTAATGCCATCATGTAGCCTTTCAAGAAGCCAATTCTATATTTCCCCCACTGCCTAGCATTTAAACGGAAGCTCCTGATCATTCTGGAAGATATAGGTGAAATGAGTGAAATCTAGTGGTTAAAAGAAAGCCAGCAGGGTCTTTTTAAGAGTGTAATTGACATTCAGTAAAATTCATCTTTTAGTGTCCATTAATGTGGGTTTTGACAAACACATGTAATCAGGTAGCCACATCACAATCAACACATAGGACCATTCTGCCCTCCGTCACACACCTATGCTATTTGCAGGTATTTCTTTCCTCTCTCCCCACCCTTTGGCAACCAGTGACCTGTTTTCTGTTTTTATATTCTTGCTTTAAGAAGAGTGCCTACAGAGTTAGAATTTTTTCGTCACCGTAATGCATTTGAAACTCGTGTATTATTGTACTGTGGATCAGTAGTGTAGACTTAATAAGGAGAGACATTATTGACAAAGACTTTAGCAATAAGAAGCATGCTCTGAGAAAGGTTTTCATTTTTAAGTAAGGCAAGAAGGGCAACAGAACACTTTGTGAGGAAAGGATGGTGAGGTGAAAGAGCAGGTGGCATTGCCACCATAACACTTTGCACTTGTGTTCTGGGGACAGGAGGTCATGATCACACATGAGTGGGGTTGCATCTCACTTGTTTCTTTAGTGCCTGTTTATATTTTCAGGCAATCTAGGATTTCAGGATCTTTGAGGGAGGAGAGAGCCTCCGTAAAATTAACAACCCAAAGCAAAATTAGAAATGAGCAATTGTAAGCACAGGGTCAAAATTTTCTTAGTATTTGTTTATCTTTTTACCAGCTGAAAGATATTTGAATTGTTGCAGGTTTGGGGTGATAATAAATAAAGCTATTATAAATGTTCAAGTATAGGTTTCGGTATGAAACGAAATTTCCATTCCTCTTGCATAGATGCCTAGGGATGGCATTGCTAGGGCATATGGTAAGGTTATGTTTACCACATCTAACTGCCAAACTGCTTTCCAAACTGTCTATATGGTTGCATTTCCAACAGTTCATGAGAATTCCATCTGTATCATTTCTTCTCCATCGCTTAGTTTTGTTATTTTATTTGCCACTCCAATGCACATTTTGTGGCAGCTCACTGTATTTTAATTTGTTTCCCTAGTGACTTGTTTGGGCTTTCCGGGTGACTCAGTGGTAAAGAATCCCCCAGTCAAGCAGGAATCACAGTTTTGATCCTTGGGTCAGGCAGATCCTCTGTAGAAAACCTGACAACCTGAGACTTCCCTGGTGGTACAGTGGTTAAGAATCCGCCTTGCAATGCAAGGGACACTGGTCTGACCTCTGGTATGGGAAGATTCCACATGCTGCCAAGCAACTGAGCTCATGCTCCACAACTACTGAGCCTGCACTCTGTAGCCCTTGCTCCACAGCAAAAGAGACCACTGCTGTGAGACGCCCATGTACTGCAATGAAGGAAAACCCCCACTCACAGCAACTAGAGAAAGCTGTGCGTAGCAACAAAGATCCAGCATAGCTAAAAATAAATTAATAAATTTTATTTTTATTTTTTTTGTTAATGGCAACCATTCTAGTATTCTTGCTTAGGAAGTCCCATGGATAGAGGAGCCGAATCCCAAAGACAGGGCTATAATCCACGGGGTGGTAAAAGAGTTGGACACGATCTAGCAACTAAACAACAACATCTGGATATGTTGGGGTCTGCAGGGAAGTCAGGCACTGGTTTACTCTCCTGTTCCCACAGGGAAAGGGTCTCTCTCTGTGCTGGACTGCCCAGTCCCGAGGGAAGGGTTTGAGGACCTGGTTCCCAAGAATTCTCCAGATGTCAAGTGTCTGTCACAGGAGCTCCACTGAAGCTGCTAGAGTTGGCAGATATAGCAAGGAGACAGGAGCCTGGGCTCCTAGGAGCCCATAGCTAGCCCTGGGTGGAAGCTGTCTGAGGCTGCAATGTCTGCCTGGAATTGCTGGAGTAGACAGGAGCTGGGATGAGGCAGGGGGTGGGTGTGCCTGGAATCCTTGGTCCTTGGGAAAGTATTTTCATGTGCAGATAATTTTCAAATCGATATTTCTACTGGGTGATGAGAGGATGTCACGTCTAGAAATACTTTCACTTTTCTTCCAATTTCTATGCCTTTTATTGACTTTTCTTACCTTATTGTCATTGTAGAACTTCTAGTACACTGTTAAACTAGACTGATGAGAACAGATCTGCTTTGGTCCTGACCTTTGGAGGAAGGCATCCACTTTTCACCATTTGTTATTTTATTTGCCACTCCAATGCACATTTTGTGGCAGCTCACTGTATTTTAATTTGTTTCCCTAGTGACTTGTTTGGGCTTTCCGGGTGACTCAGTGGTAAAGAATCCCCCAGTCAAGCAGGAATCACAGTTTTGATCCTTGGGTCAGGCAGATCCTCTGTAGAAAACCTGACAACCTGAGACTTCCCTGGTGGTACAGTGGTTAAGAATCCGCCTTGCAATGCAAGGGACACTGGTCTGACCTCTGGTATGGGAAGATTCCACATGCTGCCAAGCAACTGAGCTCATGCTCCACAACTACTGAGCCTGCACTCTGTAGCCCTTGCTCCACAGCAAAAGAGACCACTGCTGTGAGACGCCCATGTACTGCAATGAAGGAAAAACCCCACTCACAGCAACTAGAGAAAGCTGTGCGTAGCAACAAAGATCCAGCATAGCTAAAAATAAATTAATAAATTTTATTTTTATTTTTTTTGTTAATGGCAACCATTCTAGTATTCTTGCTTAGGAAGTCCCATGGATAGAGGAGCCGAATCCCAAAGACAGGGCTATAATCCACGGGGTGGTAAAAGAGTTGGACACGATCTAGCAACTAAACAACAACATCTGGATATGTTGGGGTCTGCAGGGAAGTCAGGCACTGGTTTACTCTCCTGTTCCCACAGGGAAAGGGTCTCTCTCTGTGCTGGACTGCCCAGTCCCGAGGGAAGGGTTTGAGGACCTGGTTCCCAAGAATTCTCCAGATGTCAAGTGTCTGTCACAGGAGCTCCACTGAAGCTGCTAGAGTTGGCAGATATAGCAAGGAGACAGGAGCCTGGGCTCCTAGGAGCCCATAGCTAGCCCTGGGTGGAAGCTGTCTGAGGCTGCAATGTCTGCCTGGAATTGCTGGAGTAGACAGGAGCTGGGATGAGGCAGGGGGTGGGTGTGCCTGGAATCCTTGGTCCTTGGGAAAGTATTTTCATGTGCAGATAATTTTCAAATCGATATTTCTACTGGGTGATGAGAGGATGTCACGTCTAGAAATACTTTCACTTTTCTTCCAATTTCTATGCCTTTTATTGACTTTTCTTACCTTATTGTCATTGTAGAACTTCTAGTACACTGTTAAACTAGACTGATGAGAACAGATCTCCTTGCTTTGGTCCTGACCTTTGGAGGAAGGCATCCACTTTTTCACCATTAAGTATCACGCCAGCTGTGCTTTTTCAGTAGTGAAGTTGATTGGGTCAACATGTATAATTTCTAATTTATTGGGATTTGTTATCCTGGATGGATATCACAAATTTTACATTTTGTGTCCATTTTTATTGAGATGATCATGTACTTTCTCTTCCCTGACTCTGTTAATACACTGAATTATGTTGATTAATTTTCTAATGCTGATCTCAGTGTTCTGACCAAATCTCTTATTTATGGAGATAAATCTGGATTGTTTGTATGTTTGTTTGTTTGTTTTTCAATCTGATTCAGCTCTTTTTGTTTCTGACTCTCTCGTTACCTGTTTTTCCAATGACTGGAAGACTCTCTAGGGAAAAAAACCTCAGTTTTCTTGTCTCTGGTCCCTTTGAGTCATGGCCAGCCTTTGTAAAAATGGACTTTTGAGAAGCGGCTTGGCAATGTGGTATTTGGGAGTTGAAGTACAGCTGACTTGTAGGTTGATTCTGTGATAAATTTAAGTTTTCTTCCTAATGCCCCAATGATATTGAAATAACATTTGTATTTATAGGTAATAATCTCCTAAGAAAATGCCAAGAGGTTATACATCCTGTAACTCCTGCCAAGTTTTATTGGTGCATCATCATTATTCTTATACTGGTAGCTAAAGATGTGGTGGTACTTCCAGTTATTTTTTCAGGTAACGTTACCTGTTCTGAAAACTGTACCATGTTCTTTGCACATGTATATTGTCAATAAATATTTATCAAGCCACATTATGTGCCAGGATGTGTGAAATGGAGGAATATCTGTGAACAAAACACACACAAAAAATCCCTGTTCCTGGGAACTCCTATTCTCTCAGGAAGACACAGATGCTATAATATAGGTATAAAGCAAAAACGTCTGTTCCTCCTATAGCCTACACTCTGAAATCTTGCCCTCTTCAGCATGTAGCAATGGCCCAAATATTTTTATACATATTGAACAGAAATACATAGAAAATGAAAAACTCCTGGAGACTCTGCATTGGTTTTTGTTTTTCTTTTTGGTCCTAAAATAAATATTTGAACAGTGCCATGTTTTTTCTCCTAGAAGTTTTCTGCCCTCGAAGAAATGTGGCATAGTTTTTAAAAGCTAGGAAAGCTAAAGAGTTTGCCTTTCTTTTGTCAAGAGTAAGAAGGGCTGATATAGAGAAGATGTGGGGAAAGGGAAGTATGTATGACACTAGGAAAGAGTACTACAGAAATTTAGTGCTCCAGAAATTGATTTCCTTAGTGTCCATGTACCTCTAGAAACTCAGATACCCAGGTACACTGCTTAAAGTGCAGTGGACTGATGGCTTTTATGTCTGGGATAAGAATGTAGGTGATATCTTAGGAAGGCAACAATCAAATGCACAATGTAGGGGGCTTCCCTGGTGGTCCAGTGAGTCTTGCAGTGCAAGGGGCACCTGTTTGATTGCTTGCCCGGGAAGATCCCACGTACCCCGGAACAGGCTGGACCTGTGTGTCCAATTACAAGCCAGCTCTCTGGAGCGCATGTGTCAGACAAGAGAGGCCACTGCGATGGGAGGCCCACACAGGCTAAGGAATAAAGATGGATGAAAATAAATGCATAAAAAATCAATAAAAGGCCAAAAAAAAAATTTTTTTAATGCCCAATACATACCTCAAGGCTGATATCAGAGGTAAAAGGTCAGCATGTAAAATATATATATTCACATATCAGTCAATTTTCACAGAACATTCTGGTCCAACCCAAATTCTCCATATCATTAGATCATTTAGGACAAACAGCTTCCACTAGCTTGCTACTCAGGAAGTGATCACAGATCTCAATATTGCATTGTCCAAGAAACCAAAAATAAAGGAAAAACGACCTCAGAAAGACCTGCTGTTTTGGCAAGAAGTGAAGTACAGTTACATTTCCACATATTGAGTAGCGGTGTTTTATTCCAAGAGGTATTAGAAATGTCAGTCAGTAGTACATTAGAGCTTAGGAATTCTGCAGATAACCCAGAGGTGGGTGGCAGCCATAGTGAGTGTTTAGCACATAGCCAGGCGCCTGAGAATAAGGCTCTCGAAGAAAAATAAGATGACGATGAGGAAAATTACAAACTATGCCAAAATACATATAAAGGAAAACTATTCATTGGGAAAAACAAATGCTTTGGGCATGGAAGACATTTCTAACAATGCGTGTACTTATAGAAAGTAGCCCCTGTTCAGATTTTAAGAAAAGCAAAATACTATTTGCAAAGGGCAGAGAAGTACAAGAGTCTAGTTTACATTTGGCCATGCTTTTCTTCAGACTCCTCATTTTGGAATTTAGTTGTACTATACCTATATATATCAGTGTGTTTGTGTGCTTGTGTACATATATGTATGTTTGAAAAAAAAAAAAAAAAGACTGACCTCAAGATGGTAAGTGGAAAAGTAGATGAAAGAGAAAAGAGAAAAATTGTTAGGCTCACTGTGTCTGTTCAACTTTAGTGAGAAGCACAGAGCCAGTCTCGAACACTCGGTGTGTCAGCTGCCCAGAAGGATGGATTGGATATGGATATAAGTGTTTTTATTTTTCGGAAGAGTCAAGAAACTGGACCTTTAGCCAGACATTCTGTACTTCATGGGAAGCTGTTCTTGCTCAGTTTGAAACCAAGAAGGAGCTGGTAAGGAATATTTTGGAGTCATGTTCTTGGTTGAATGCCTAGCCCCCAGCAAGGCTAAAGGCTGCACAGGCTGAAAGCTGAAAGCTGAGGAAGGACCCCATTTCAGGCAGACTTGGAGGCTTGGGGTGCATAGTATGACTGGTGTTTCTTGGGATATATACTCTGCTTGGAATCCTGTGAGGCAATTTAGATACATTCTCTCCTGTAATCCTCATAGTTAACCTTCACAGTTAAATGTATTGTTGCCACTGTATAAAGAAATATGATAGTCATTTAAACTGGGACCTTTAGTGGGTGAAAGTGGCAGTGTTAATGATAGGTTGATGCCACAGGCCTAGCCTTTCACAGTCAAATTGTGATGTGTGGTCACTTTAATGTAATTTAGGATCAGCTATATTTGAGTGACTTACGCTGAGAACTGGGAACGAGTCTCCCTCCAGAGTCTCAGCTTATCAGTTATGTTAGGCTCCCATCCAATGAGAGAAGGCTGGAGGGAAGAGAGACTGAAGAGTAATATGAAGGAAACACTTTTATTTCTTTCTGGTTTTTATAATAGACTTTCCTGATAAGATACAAAGGCCATTCTGACCATTGGATTGGCCTTAGCAGAGAATCCTCACGTCATGTTTGGAAGTGGACAGACAACACCGAGTATAACACCTCGTAAGTTTATAGATTTTCTTCTAGTGTGTTTGCATGCGTTTTACTGGTGTGAATTGTGTTTTTGAGAGCATAAATTTGATATCAGGGAAAGGTTACTGCACGGAAATGTTATGAAGTAAGAAACAGAAACCCTTTTCATGCTTTTCCACTTAGCTATTCCTATGGAGAAACCTTAATATGATTTCAGTTGAAATCTTTATCATGATGATGACATTGGACTTAGTTCTTCCACTTACACTGACAGACTTAAACTGTGCTGAATCCCTCCTTAGAGTGTAGAGAGAGCAGCTAAGGCTCACCAGAGTCCTACAGTCTTAGAAAGCCACTGAAGAATTGACATCCACGGGCCTTCAGTCTACTCTTCTAGCTTGCTGGGTCCATTCCTGAATAGAAGTTTGCAGGGAGCCAGTCAAAATCCTTTCTAAATTGTCTCTAGAAGGAACTTAGTAACACATCTCGCACTGTGAGCACCTTATTGGGAATATATTGAATGTAACCATTACTGTGGAGCAGAGAGAATAGAAGGGCACGGTCACTTCTCTCAATCAAAGCTAAACCTTTTTAAGTATTTACTGTAAATTAATATTTTATTTTCCACATGTATGAAACAAGTCAGGAGAGCACCAAAATATTTTTCACTGAAGGTCACTGGCAATGAAAATAATCAATAAATGATCAATAATAAGAATAGAAAACTGTTTTATGTGAGTCAAGTTGAGGACTAGCCTAGAAGCCCACTTCACAAACTACTATGAGAAACGGCTTCAGAGAAACAGGACTTCCAGCACCGTAATATCTTGTTAAAACAGAGAACATTAAACAAGTCAAGGTTGCATGCATTCAAGTTTTGTTTTTGTCTTTAAAGAATAGAGCAGCACATACCCAACAGGTCCGTATAGCCTGGGCACCTGGAAAAGGGGTCTTATTGTTGAAGAAGGACCAGCTTTGATGTCTCAAGGAGAGGGGGTTTGATCATTAACATGGACATTCTTTACTTCTGATCAGTGTGCCCTTTTGTTTAACAATGAAAGTGGATACACAGTGGATGTTTAATAGGACATAGACAGATTATTTTATTTTATTTATTTATTTTTTTAAGATTTATTTATTTATTTATTTTGGGCGGGGGGTCGGGTTGGGGAGGGAGGGGAGCGGGCGGGCAGGCAGGCCACTTCTATTGGTCTTTCATTTCTCTATTTTCATCCGTCTTTGTTCTTTGGCTCCTGCGGGCCTCCCATCGCGGTGGCGTCTGTCGTTGCAGAGCGCCGGCTCTGGGCGCATGCGCTCCAGAGCTCCGGCTCAGTGATTGGACACATCAGTCCAGCCGCTCCGCGGCACGTGGGATCTTCCCAGGCCAGGGATCGAACTGGCGCCCCTTGCACTGCGAGGCGGTGTCCTTATCCACTGGACCACCAGGGGAAGCCCTAGACAGGTTATTTTAAATAGCATAAAATTTAATTTAACTCATGTGTAAGCCAAAGTGACTTCCCTGTTTTTCAATATGTGAAAACTTCTGTTACCACCACCAGTGGTAGCAGTTCACTTGGCTGCAACAGCGAGCACTAGTTAAATCCCTAGTTGCCAGCATAATTGGATTTGGGGTGGGTGATGCTAATTTTCTGATATTCAGGTAAGGACTTTGAGAATACAAAAGGAACTAAATGCAGAATTGGTGTGTATTTACTAAGAAGTCTTCTGAACAACAGATTTTCACTTTATTCTTGTTCACATTAAAAATACCGGAAGTGAGGGTGCCGAGGAATATTGAGGAAGAATGAATGTAGATGTTCAGCCTGTACTTCTTTTTAATATTTTTCTGTTTGGTTTCAGGTTTACCATTACAGGAGATGGGGAATGTGGCTACTTGAATGACCAAGGAGTTAGTAGTGCCAGAAGTTACACAGAAAGAAAATGTGAGTCAAGTTGAGGACTAGCCTAGAAGCCCACTTCACAAACTACTATGAGAAACGGCTTCAGAGAAACAGGACTTCCAGCACCGTAATATCTTGTTAAAACAGAGAACATTAAACAAGTCAAGGTTGCATGCATTCAAGTTTTGTTTTGTTTTTAAAGAATAGAGCAGCACATACCCAACAGGTCCGTATAGCCTGGGCACCTGGAAAAGGGGTCTTATTGTTGAAGAAGGACCAGCTTTGATGTCTCAAGGAGAGGGGGTTTGATCATTAACATGGACATTCTTTACTTCTGATCAGTGTGCCCTTTTGTTTAACAATGAAAGTGGATACACAGTGGATGTTTAATAGGACATAGACAGATTATTTTATTTTATTTATTTATTTTTTTAAGATTTATTTATTTATTTATTTTGGTGGGGGCGGGTTGGGGAGGGAGGGGAGCAGGCAGGCCACTTCTATTGGTCTTTCATTTCTCTATTTTCATCCGTCTTTGTTCTTTGGCTCCTGCGGGCCTCCCATCGCGGTGGCGTCTGTCGTTGCAGAGCGCCGGCTCTGGGCGCATGCGCTCCAGAGCTCCGGCTCAGTGATTGGACACATCAGTCCAGCCGCTCCGCGGCACGTGGGATCTTCCCAGGCCAGGGATCGAACTGGCGCCCCTTGCACTGCGAGGCGGTGTCCTTATCCACTGGACCACCAGGGGAAGCCCTAGACAGGTTATTTTAAATAGCATAAAATTTAATTTAACTCATGTGTAAGCCAAAGTGACTTCCCTGTTTTTCAATATGTGAAAACTTCTGTTACCACCACCAGTGGTAGCAGTTCACTTGGCTGCAACAGCGAGCACTAGTTAAATCCCTAGTTGCCAGCATAATTGGATTTGGGGTGGGTGATGCTAATTTTCTGATATTCAGGTAAGGACTTTGAGAATACAAAAGGAACTAAATGCAGAATTGGTGTGTATTTACTAAGAAGTCTTCTGAACAACAGATTTTCACTTTATTCTTGTTCACATTAAAAATACCGGAAGTGAGGGTGCCGAGGAATATTGAGGAAGAATGAATGTAGATGTTCAGCCTGTACTTCTTTTTAATATTTTTCTGTTTGGTTTCAGGTTTACCATTACAGGAGATGGGGAATGTGGCTACTTGAATGACCAAGGAGTTAGTAGTGCCAGAAGTTACACAGATAGAAAATGGATTTGCAGCAAACAAGTGTCTCCATATCATTAAATAGTTCAAGGCCTTTTTAGGGAATTTCATATACCATCTCCAAGGGATGCGTCATAAATTGTTTACACTTGATGCTCTGTTGCTTGCCATGCTAAAAACATCACCAATTTTGTTTTATGGTGGTTGTTAATAGCAAAGAGGTAAGCTATACTTGAATGTTACAGAGATTTTCTAGAGCATTGTTCTAAGTTAAGTAGGTATTAAATAATATAAGTTGATATTTATATTTTTAACCCAAACAATTTGAATGAATTCCTCCTTTTCTATACAGACAGCACTTTATTTTCACACTTGGGACCATAAAAATGGTTATGAGAGCTGTAACAATGCAAGATGATTTTCATAACCGATGAGAAAGAACACATTCAAAATTATCTCACCATCAGTTACAAATATATATGGACATTTTTTTTTGGACTTCTCTGGTGGCACAGTGCATATAAATATTCCTGCCAATACAGGAGACACAGGTTTCATCTCTGGTCCACGAAGATTCTGCATGTCAGACAACAGCTAGGCCCTTGTGCCACAACTACTGAGCCCACTCTCTAGAGCCTGTGAGCCGCAACTAGTAGCCTGAGTGCTACAACCACTGACTCCATGTGCCTAGAGCCTGTGCTCCACAGCAGAGAAGTCACTGCAGTGAGAGGTCCACACACTGCAGTGAAGACCCAGTGCAATCAAAAATAAATTAATTAATATGTAATGTAGCATAATCACATATTAATTTAATTAATATGCATTTATTTAAAATGTGTATGCATAGATATAGGAAAATTTTTATCACTATGAAGACTAGGGACTTCCTTGGTGGTCTAGTGGCTAAAACTCTGCTCCCAATGCAAGGGACCTGAGTTGGATCGCTGGTGAGAGAACTAGATCCTGCCACAGTACAAGTTAAAGGCCCCACTTTTTTAAGCTAAAGATCTTGCTGCCGTAGCTGAAGACTCCATATGCTGTACAACCAAGTGAGTCAGATGTACATCATGTGGAATGCTTAGTTGTTGCATGTGGGATTATACTCCAGGAATAATAATAATAAATTATATGTTTACCACAAAAAATAGGGACAAAAAAGAAAGAAGTCATAGAAATGGGAAAAAAAAAAAAAAGATTTAATATGCCAAAATATGAATATCAAAGATCCCTCATGCTGCAACTACAATCTGGGGCAGCCAAAAAATTTTACAAATTACTAAGACTAGTATTTATTTTAGACTTTGTATTTTAAAACATTAGAACTACTGGAAAAGTGCCTTTTTTACTTTACTCTTCAGTGTTTGTGTTTTAAATTACAGTGTGCTAAGTAAATATTATACCTATGAACAAGTATTAATCTTTTGTTTATTCTGTATTAGATTTTAAAAATCCTGCTTTCATCTCACCCCATTTAAATCACAAATAGTTAATTACTTCTACTCAGGCATGTGACACTCAATCTCACAAAAGTTTACATATGATTGAGTATTAAAAACAAAATATTTTAAATTTTTACAGGACTAGCTACATTGTGTTAATGAGACAAAAAAGAGTAAATAAATAGCAATTTATAATGCATCCTCTGTCTTTACATATTGGGTTGTCCAGTGAATAAGATGTTAATAAATGAAAGAATCCCAAGATACTTTTTGGATAATCTAATACTTCCATTTCTCCCAGCATACTGTTATATTTCTCAGTTTCTTCTTATTTTTTAGTAAAAATTTTTTGTTACACATATAATCCAGTAAAAAGTGTGCTAATTTCAGATGTAAAGCAGAATGAATCAGTTATACATGTTTCCACTCTTTTTTGTATTCTTTCCCCATCTAGAAAATTACACATTATTGAGTAGTATTCCCTGTGCAATACAGTAGGTCTGTTTTAGTGTTGTTTATTTTATATATAATAGTGTGTGTATGCCAATCTCAATTTCCCAAAATCCCTCCCCACCTTCTTACCACCTGGTAAAGAGGTAATTTCGTTTCTGCATCTGTGACTCTGTTTTGTAGATTTGTACTCTTTCTTAGATTCTACATATAAGCCATATCTTATATTTGTCTTTCTAGTCAGTTTCTTGTAGTTCTATGCAATTTTGAATGTATTTCGTTTTGAGTATGTTTATAAATATTATATTTGCACAAATACTTATAACTTTAAATACAAATGTATATATTTATATTCTTATATATAATTGAGATTTTGTGTTTGCTATTTTGTGCCTTACAGTCCATTTTACCTCAGGTTTTCTAAGATGCATGAGACTAGTACAATGTCTCAAGTATAGAATATGTCCTAAACATACCTGGGAGTTTCTCATAAAGAAATCCGAATTTCAGTCTTGAAAGTATGGGGAGGGAAATGGGAGGGAGGTTTAAAAGGGAGGGGACATGTGTATACCTATGGCTGGTTCATGTTGTTGTTTGGGAGAAACCAATTATCTTTCAATTAAATAAATTTAAAATTTTTAAAGAAAGACACAAAGTAATTTTTAAAAATCTGATGTAGGGCTTCCTGGTGGTCCAGGGGTAAGAAAGCAATAGTTAATTACTTCTACTCAGGCATGTGACACTCAATCTCACAAAAGTTTACATATGATTGAGTATTAAAACAAAATATTTTAAATTTTACAGGACTAGCTACATTGTGTTAATGAGACAAAAAAGAGTAAATAAATAGCAATTTATAATGCATCCTCTGTCTTTACATATTGGGTTGTCCAGTGAATAAGATGTTAATAAATGAAAGAATCCCAAGATACTTTTGGATAATCTAATACTTCCATTTCTCCCAGCATACTGTTATATTTCTCAGTTTCTTCTTATTTTTTAGTAAAAATTTTTTGTTACACATATAATCCAGTAAAAAGTGTGCTAATTTCAGATGTAAAGCAGAATGAATCAGTTATACATGTTTCCACTCTTTTTTGTATTCTTTCCCCATCTAGAAAATTACACATTATTGAGTAGTATTCCCTGTGCAATACAGTAGGTCTGTTTTAGTGTTGTTTATTTTATATATAATAGTGTGTGTATGCCAATCTCAATTTCCCAAAATCCCTCCCCACCTTCTTACCACCTGGTAAAGAGGTAATTTCGTTTTCTGCATCTGTGACTCTGTTTTGTAGATTTGTACTCTTTCTTAGATTCTACATATAAGCCATATCTTATATTTGTCTTTCTAGTCAGTTTCTTGTAGTTCTATGCAATTTTGAATGTATTTCGTTTTGAGTATGTTTATAAATATTATATTTGCACAAATACTTATAACTTTAAATACAAATGTATATATTTATATTCTTATATATAATTGAGATTTTGTGTTTGCTATTTTGTGCCTTACAGTCCATTTTACCTCAGGTTTTCTAAGATGCATGAGACTAGTACAATGTCTCAAGTATAGAATATGTCCTAAACATACCTGGGAGTTTCTCATAAAGAAATCCGAATTTCAGTCTTGAAAGTATGGGGAGGGAAATGGGAGGGAGGTTTAAAAGGGAGGGGACATGTGTATACCTATGGCTGGTTCATGTTGTTGTTTGGGAGAAACCAATTATCTTTCAATTAAATAAATTTAAAATTTTTAAAAAGAGAAAGACACAAAGTAATTTTTTAAAAATCTGATGTAGGGCTTCCCTGGTGGTCCAGTGGGTAAGGACACACCCGTGCAGTGCAAGGGACACTGGTTTGATCCCTGGCCTGGGAAGATCTCACCTGCCGCGGAGCGGCTGGACCCATGTGTCCAATTACCGAGCCACAGCTCTGGAGCACGTGCGCCCAGAGCCGGTGCTCTGCGATAACAGAGGCCGCTGCGATGGGAGGCCCACACGGGCCGAAGAACAAAGATGGATGAAAATAGATAAATGAAAAGACCAATAGAAGTGGCCCACCCCCCACCAAAAAAAATCTGATGTAGTATCCTTCTACAAACTAGTTTCCAAGCCATGTATATAAAGCATGGATTCCATTTCTTAGCTGTGATCTTTAGAAATTACATAGTTCCTCAGATAGTGGTTTGTCACATGAAAAATAAATATAAGATTCAGTTTTGCTGACGAGTTTTAAAATTCAAATGAGACAGCAGATGAGCATCTCTTATAGCTCTATTTGGTTCAGTAAATATTTAATTTTTAAAATATTCCTTCCATTGCTGGTCTATGGAAATGAAAGTAAAAATAGCAGCAGGTATTCTCAGTGATGATGTGTCCATTGTCATTTTCCTACTCCATGAGCAGGAAGTCAGGGAACTGTACAAATCAATTTCTAATGCAGCAGAGGAAATCACCACTGGTTGAATTAGTCATTCAAAGCTCATGAGCCAAACATTTCTTCACAAGAACAAGCCTGGAGATTATTTGCACAAATACTTATTTTCAATTATATTTTTTCTTATATATAATTGAGATTTTGTGTTTGCTATTTTGTGCCTTACAGTCCATTTTACCTCAGGTTTTCTAAGATGCATGAGACTAGTACAATGTCTCAAGTATAGAATATGTCCTAAACATACCTGGGAGTTTCTCATAAAGAAATCCGAATTTCAGTCTTGAAAGTATGGGGAGGGAAATGGGAGGGAGGTTTAAAAGGGAGGGGACATGTGTATACCTATGGCTGGTTCATGTTGTTGTTTGGGAGAAACCAATTATCTTTCAATTAAATAAATTTAAAATTTTTAAAAAGAGAAAGACACAAAGTAATTTTTTAAAAATCTGATGTAGGGCTTCCCTGGTGGTCCAGTGGGTAAGGACACCACCTTGCAGTGCAAGGGGGCACTGGTTTGATCCCTGGCCTGGGAAGATCCCACATGCCGCGGAGCAGCTGGACCCATGTGTCCAATTACCGAGCCAGAGCTCTGGAGCACGTGCGCCCAGAGCCGGTGCTCTGTGACAACAGAGGCCGCTGCGATGGGAGCCCCAAACGGGCCAAAGAGCAAAATGATGGATGAAAATAGATAAATGAAAAGACCAATAGAAGTGGCCCACCCCCCACCAAAAAAAATCTGATGTAGTATCCTTCTACAAACTAGTTTCCAAGCCATGTATATAAAGCATGGATTCCATTTCTTAGCTGTGATCTTTAGAAATTACATAGTTCCTCAGATAGTGGTTTGTCACATGAAAAATAAATATAAGATTCAGTTTTGCTGACGAGTTTTAAAATTCAAATGAGACAGCAGATGAGCATCTCTTATAGCTCTATTTGGTTCAGTAAATATTTAATTTTTAAAATATTCCTTCCATTGCTGGTCTATGGAAATGAAAGTAAAAATAGCAGCAGGTATTCTCAGTGATGATGTGTCCATTGTCATTTTCCTACTCCATGAGCAGGAAGTCAGGGAACTGTACAAATCAATTTCTAATGCAGCAGAGGAAATCACCACTGGTTGAATTAGTCATTCAAAGCTCATGAGCCAAACATTTCTTCACAAGAACAAGCCTGGAGAAATAGCTAAATAACAACAACAACAACAACAAAAAGCCTTTCTTCATTTGGGAATTACTATTCTTCCTCTTCAAATTCATTCTGATTCGTTCTTTATATTGTAACCAGAGGAGTTTGAATCTGGAGTATGATTGAATCAGTCATTTGAATTAAATGTTTTAATGACTTCTCCTTTACTCTCAGTATACCACCCAAATCAATAGCACTCACCAGAATTGTACATTTTTCACCAAAGATGAATGTACATTAACACATTACCACCACTCACACTCCACAGTTTATTAGGGGGCTCATTTTTGGTGTTGTGCATTCCATCGGACTGACAAAATTATATCAATATATATGCAGAATTACAGTTTCACTGCCCTAAAAATTCTTTTTGCTTTGTCAGTTAATCTCCCTGCATTCCCTGACCTCTGTAACCACTGGTCTTCGTGGTCTTCATAGTTTTATTACCTCTTCCAGAATATACAGTTGGAGTCATACAGTATTTTGGAGCTGATTTTTTTCACTTAGTAATATTCATTTAAGTTTCCTCCATGTCTTTTCAGTGATTGATACCTCTTTTCTTTTTTTTTTTTTTTTTGATGATAGCTCATTTTTAAATATCTCTGATTTTTTTTGGATGGTCCACACTTTATCCATTCATCCACTGAAAGGTATCTTGACTGCTTCCAAATTTTGCTAATTATACTAAAGCTGCTAAAATAACATCCTTGTACAGATTTTTATGTGGACAGAAGTTTCCAACTCCTTTGGGCAAATACCAAGAAGTGCATGTGTGTTAGTCACTCAGTCATGTCCAACTCTTTGCAACCTCACAGACTGTTTCCCTCCAAGTTACTCTGTCCATGGGATTTCTTAAGCCAGAACACTAGAGTGGGTGGCCAGTTCCTTCTCCAGAGGATCTTCCTGAGCCAGGTATCAATGTCAGGTCTCTGACATTGCAGGCAGATTCTTTACCATCTGAGCTCCCAGGGAAGCCCACATTCCAAGGAGTGCAATTGCTAAAACCACAGCACCAGTATATATAGTTGTATAAGAAACCAAACTTTCCATAGGGATTGTATCATTTTACATTCCCCAAATCTGTATGACAGCTCCTGTTTCTTCATCTCCTTTAAGCATTTGGTGTTGTCAGTGTTCCAGATTCAGACCATAATAGTTGTGTAGTAGTACCTAATGCCATGTTGGGCTGCCCCAAGACAGATGGGTCATGATAGAGAGTTCTGACAAAACATGGTCCACTGGAGAAGAGAATGGCAAAATACCAGTATTCTTTCCTTGAGAATCCCATGTACATTATGAAAAAGCAAAAAGATACAACCCTGAAAGATGAATTCCTTGGGTCATTAGGTGCCCGTGGAGAAGAGCAGAGAAATCACTCCAGAAGGAATGAAAAGGCTGAGCAAAAGAAGAAATGATGCCTAGTTGTGGATACGTCTGGTAGACTGCCCTAAAAATTCTTTTTGCTTTGTCAGTTAATCTCCCTGCATTCCCTGACCTCTGTAACCACTGGTCTTCGTGGTCTTCATAGTTTTATTACCTCTTCCAGAATATACAGTTGGAGTCATACAGTATTTTGGAGCTGATTTTTTTCACTTAGTAATATTCATTTAAGTTTCCTCCATGTCTTTTCAGTGATTGATACCTCTTTTCTTTTTTTTTTTTTTTGATGATAGCTCATTTTTAAATATCTCTGATTTTTTTTGGATGGTCCACACTTTATCCATTCATCCACTGAAAGGTATCTTGACTGCTTCCAAATTTTGCTAATTATACTAAAGCTGCTAAAATAACATCCTTGTACAGATTTTTATGTGGACAGAAGTTTCCAACTCCTTTGGGCAAATACCAAGAAGTGCATGTGTGTTAGTCACTCAGTCATGTCCAACTCTTTGCAACCTCACAGACTGTTTCCCTCCAAGTTACTCTGTCCATGGGATTTCTTAAGCCAGAACACTAGAGTGGGTGGCCAGTTCCTTCTCCAGAGGATCTTCCTGAGCCAGGTATCAATGTCAGGTCTCTGACATTGCAGGCAGATTCTTTACCATCTGAGCTCCCAGGGAAGCCCAGATTCCAAGGAGTGCAATTGCTAAAACCACAGCACCAGTATATATAGTTGTATAAGAAACCAAACTTTCCATAGGGATTGTATCATTTTACATTCCCCAAATCTGTATGACAGCTCCTGTTTCTTCATCTCCTTTAAGCATTTGGTGTTGTCAGTGTTCCAGATTCAGACCATAATAGTTGTGTAGTAGTACCTAATGCCATGTTGGGCTGCCCCAAGACAGATGGGTCATGATAGAGAGTTCTGACAAAACATGGTCCACTGGAGAAGAGAATGGCAAAATACCAGTATTCTTTCCTTGAGAATCCCATGTACATTATGAAAAAGCAAAAAGATACAACCCTGAAAGATGAATTCCTTGGGTCATTAGGTGCCCGTGGAGAAGAGCAGAGAAATCACTCCAGAAGGAATGAAAAGGCTGAGCAAAAGAAGAAATGATGCCTAGTTGTGGATACGTCTGGTAGTAAAAGCAAAGTCCAATGCTGCAAAGAACAATATTGCATAGGAACCTGGAATGTTAGGTCCATGCATCAAGGCAAATGGGAAGTTGTCAAAAAGGAGATGGCAAGAATGAACATTGATGTTTTAGAAATCAGTGAATTAAAATGGACAGGAATGGGGAATTTAATTCAGATGACCATTATATCTACTACTGTGGGCAAGAATTTCTTAGAGGAAACAAACTAGCCCTCATAATCAACAAAAGAGTTTAAAATAAAGTACTTGGATGCAATCACAAAAATGACAGAATGATCTCAGTGCATTTCGAAGGCAAAACATTCAATATCACAGTACCAAGTCTATGCCCCAACCACTAATGCTGAAGAACTGCAATTTAATGGTTCTGTGAAGATCTATAAGATCTTCTAGAACTAACACCAAAAAAAAGGTGTCCTTTTCATCACTGAGAACTGGAATGCAAAAGTAGGAAGTCAACAGATACCTGGAGTAACAAGCAAACTTAGTCTTGGAGTACAAAACGAAGAAGAGGAAAAGCTAACAGAGTTTTGCCAAGGGAATTTACTGGTCATAGCAAACACTCTTGTCCAACACCACAAGAGATGACTCTATACATGGACATCACCAGATGGTCAATACCAAAATACCAAAATCAGATTAATTATATTCTTCACAGCCAAAGATGGAGAAGCTCTATACAGTCAGCAAAAACAAGACCTGGAGCTGCCTGTGGCCCAGATCATGAATTCATTATTGTGAAATTCAGACTTAAATTGAAAAAAGTAAGGAAAACCACTACCATTCAGGTATGACCTTAGTCAAATCCCCTACAGTGGAAGTTAAAAATAGATTCAAAAGGTTAGTTCTGATAGACAGAATGCCTGAAGAACTACGGACAGGGGTTCTTAACATTGTATAGGAGGCAGTGATGAAAACCAACCCCAAGAAAAAGAAATGCAGAATGGCAAAATGGTTGTTTGAGGAGGCCTTACAAATAGTTGAGAAAAGAAGAGATATGAAAGACATAGGAGAAAAGGAATGATATACTCATCTGAATGCAGAGTTCCAGAGAATAGCAAGGAGAGACAAGAAAGCCTTCTTAAGTCAACAACGCAAATAAACAGAGGAAAACAACAGAATGGGAAAGACTAGAGATCTCTGCAAGGCAGAGACACCAAGGGAGCATTTCATGCAAAGATAGGCACAATACTGGAAGAAAACAGTATGGACCTAACAGAAGCAGACGAGTTAAGAAGAGATGGAAAGAATAGGGCTTCCCTCGTAGCTCAGTGGTAAAGAATCTGTGTGCCAACGCAGGAGACACAAGTTCGATCCCTGATCCGGGAAGATCCCACATGCTGTGGAGCCTGGTTAGCTCCAGCCCATGATCTCAGTGCATTTCGAAGGCAAAACATTCAATATCACAGTACCAAGTCTATGCCCCAACCACTAATGCTGAAGAACTGCAATTTAATGGTTCTGTGAAGATCTATAAGATCTTCTAGAACTAACACCAAAAAAAGGTGTCCTCTTCATCACTGGGGACTGGAAATCAAAAGTATGAAGTCATGAGATACCTGGAGTAACAAGCAAACTTAGTCTTGGAGTACAAAACGAAGAAGAGGAAAAGCTAACAGAGTTTTGCCAAGGGAATTTACTGGTCATAGCAAACACTCTTGTCCAACACCACAAGAGATGACTCTATACATGGACATCACCAGATGGTCAATACCAAAATACCAAAATCAGATTAATTATATTCTTCACAGCCAAAGATGGAGAAGCTCTATACAGTCAGCAAAAACAAGACCTGGAGCTGCCTGTGGCCCAGATCATGAATTCATTATTGTGAAATTCAGACTTAAATTGAAAAAAGTAAGGAAAACCACTACCATTCAGGTATGACCTTAGTCAAATCCCCTACAGTGGAAGTTAAAAATAGATTCAAAAGGTTAGTTCTGATAGACAGAATGCCTGAAGAACTACGGACAGGGGTTCTTAACATTGTATAGGAGGCAGTGATGAAAACCAACCCCAAGAAAAAGAAATGCAGAATGGCAAAATGGTTGTTTGAGGAGGCCTTACAAATAGTTGAGAAAAGAAGAGATATGAAAGACATAGGAGAAAAGGAATGATATACTCATCTGAATGCAGAGTTCCAGAGAATAGCAAGGAGAGACAAGAAAGCCTTCTTAAGTCAACAACGCAAATAAACAGAGGAAAACAACAGAATGGGAAAGACTAGAGATCTCTGCAAGGCAGAGACACCAAGGGAGCATTTCATGCAAAGATAGGCACAATACTGGAAGAAAACAGTATGGACCTAACAGAAGCAGACGAGTTAAGAAGAGATGGAAAGAATAGGGCTTCCCTCGTAGCTCAGTGGTAAAGAATCTGTGTGCCAACGCAGGAGACACAAGTTCGATCCCTGATCCGGGAAGATCCCACATGCTGTGGAGCAACTAAGCCCAAGAGTCACAACTAATGAAGCTCTTGAGCCCTAGAGCCCATACTCTGCAACAAGAGAAGCCACTGCAATGAGAAGACTGCTCCCTGAAACTAGAGAAAAGCCCTTGTGCAGCAACAAAGATCCAGAACAACCAGAAATAAATAAATAAAATTATATATAAAAAAAGAGAGATGGAAAGAATGCACAGAAGAACTATACAAAAATGATCTTAATGACCCAGATGACATGATAGTATGATCACTCACCTAGAGTCACAAATCTTAGAGTGTAAAGTCAAGTGGGCCCTGGGAAGCATTACTATGAACAAAGCTAGTGGAGGTGATGGAATTCCAGCTGAGCTATTTCAAATTTTAAGAGATGATACTGTTAATGTGCTGCACTCAGTATGCCAGCAAATTTGGAAACCTCAGCAGTGGTCTCAGGACTGGAAAAGGTCAATTTTCATTCCAATCCCAAATAAGAGCAATATCAAACAATGTTTAAACTACCGCACCATTGCACTCATTTCACATGCTATCAAATGCTGGTCTGGATGAAGCAGAAGCTGGAATCAAGGGTGCCGGGAGAAATGTCAATAACCTCAGGTATGCAGATGACACCACCCTTATGGCAGAAAGTGAAGAGCAACTAAACAGCCTCTTGATGAAGGTGAAAAAGGAGAGTGAAAGAGCTGGTCTAAAACTCAACATTCAAAAAATGAATATCATGGCATCCAGTCCCATCTCTTCATGGCAAATAGATGGGCAAAGAATGCAAACAGTGACAAACTTTACTTTCTTGGGCTCCAAAATCACTGTGGTTGGTGACTGCAGCCATGAAATTAAATGATGCTGGCTCCTTGGAAGAAAAGGCATGACAAACCTAGACAGCATATTCAAAAGCAGAGACGTCACTTTGCCAACAAAGTCCATGTAGTCAATGCTATGGTCTTCCTAGCAGTCATGTATGGATGTGAGAGTTGGACCATAAAAAATGCTGAGTGCTGAAGAATCAATGCCTTTGAACTGTGGTGTTGCAGAAGATTCTTGAGAGCCCCTTGCACTGCAAGATCAAACCAAGTAATCCTAAAGAAAATAAACCCTGAATATTCATTGGAAGTATTGATAGTGAAGCTGAAGGTCTGGTACTTTGGTTGTGTGATGCAAAGAGGGAACTCATTGGGAAAGAACCTGATGTTGAGAAATATAGAAGGCAAAAGAGGGGAATGACAGAGGACGAGATGGTTGTATGGCGTTATTTAGTCAATGGACATGAGTTTGAGCAGGCTCTGGGAGATGGTTAAGGACAGGGAAGCCTGGCATGCTGCAGTCCATGGGGTCATAAAGAGTCAGACGTGACCAAGCAACTGAAATGAACTGAAATAACTCATCATTCTTTATTATTCTAATTGCATTTCCCTCATGGAGTATGATATGCAGCATCTTTTTCATCTGTATATCTTCTTTGATGAAGTGTCTCTTAAGGTTTAGTTTTAAGGGTTCTTTGTATATACACATATACATGTACATATACATGTATACACACATACACACATATATATGTATGAATAACAGTAATTTAGCAGATGTGACCTTTGCAAATTTTTTCTCCCTGTCTGACCTACTTCTTATTCTCTTAATATTACCTTTTACAAGGCAGAAGTTTTTAATTTTAATTTTAATGAAGTCCTGCTTATTCATTATTTTTTAATTGGCAGAAGTTTTTGAAAAGCAGAAAGGGGCATAAACAGCCTCTTGATGAAGGTGAAAAAGGAGAGTGAAAGAGCTGGTCTAAAACTCAACATTCAAAAAATGAATATCATGGCATCCAGTCCCATCTCTTCATGGCAAATAGATGGGCAAAGAATGCAAACAGTGACAAACTTTACTTTCTTGGGCTCCAAAATCACTGTGGTTGGTGACTGCAGCCATGAAATTAAATGATGCTGGCTCCTTGGAAGAAAAGGCATGACAAACCTAGACAGCATATTCAAAAGCAGAGACGTCACTTTGCCAACAAAGTCCATGTAGTCAATGCTATGGTCTTCCTAGCAGTCATGTATGGATGTGAGAGTTGGACCATAAAAAATGCTGAGTGCTGAAGAATCAATGCCTTTGAACTGTGGTGTTGCAGAAGATTCTTGAGAGCCCCTTGCACTGCAAGATCAAACCAAGTAATCCTAAAGAAAATCAACCCTGAATATTCATTGGAAGTATTGATAGTGAAGCTGAAGGTCTGGTACTTTGGTTGTGTGATGCAAAGAGGGAACTCATTGGGAAAGAACCTGATGTTGAGAAATATAGAAGGCAAAAGAGGGGAATGACAGAGGACGAGATGGTTGTATGGCGTTATTTAGTCAATGGACATGAGTTTGAGCAGGCTCTGGGAGATGGTTAAGGACAGGGAAGCCTGGCATGCTGCAGTCCATGGGGTCATAAAGAGTCAGACGTGACCAAGCAACTGAAATGAACTGAAATAACTCATCATTCTTTATTATTCTAATTGCATTTCCCTCATGGAGTATGATATGCAGCATCTTTTTCATCTGTATATCTTCTTTGATGAAGTGTCTCTTAAGGTTTAGTTTTAAGGGTTCTTTGTATATACACATATACATGTACATATACATGTATACACACATACACACATATATATGTATGAATAACAGTAATTTAGCAGATGTGACCTTTGCAAATTTTTTCTCCCTGTCTGACCTACTTCTTATTCTCTTAATATTACCTTTTACAAGGCAGAAGTTTTTAATTTTAATTTTAATGAAGTCCTGCTTATTCATTATTTCTTTCATGAATTGTGTCTTTGATATTGCAAAAGACATATTGATATACCAATGAGCACCTAGACTTTTCTCTTGTGTTATCTTCTAGGAGTTTTACAATTTTGCATTTTACCGTTAAGGACTATGGTCCATTTTGTGTTATTATTTGTGACAGATGTTGAATCAGCACCTAATTGTGTGTGTGTGTGTGTGTTCAGTTGTTCAAGCGCCATTTGTTGAAAAGGCTACTTTTTCTCTATTTTATCGCCTTTACTCTTTTGTCCAAGTTCAGTTGACTTCATTTACAAACGTCGATTTCTGCTTTTTCTTCCATCTCATCTGCTTGCCTTATTTCATTACATATCTTGATTAGTGTAGCTAGATAGTAAGGCTTCACAATGAATAGGATCTGTTCTCCAATTTTCTTCTCCTTCAATATTCAGGTGGTTATTCCAGGTTTTTTGCCTCTTCATATAAACTTTAGAATTACTTTATCAAAGTATATAAAATGACTTGCTACATTTTCATTGTGATTATATTGAATCTATAGATCATGCTGGGAAGAACTGACATCTGGGCAATATTGAGTTTCCCTGTCTATAAACATGGAGCATCTCTTTGCAGATTAACCCTCTGATTTTGTTCACCTGAGTTTTATACTTTTCTTCATATGGAGCTTGTACATATTTTGTTAGATTCATATCCAAGCATTTCATTTTTAGGGTGTTGATATAAATAAATGGTATTTAGTTTTTAATTTCTCATTTTGTTTGTCACTAATGGTGTCATAGAAAGCAACTAACTTTGATATAGTCTCCTCGCACTCCTGGACAAAAGGCTAGTATCATGCAACTCAAATTCCTGACCCTCTACCTACATGCACTCACATGGTTGTTCTTTCTAGAATGACTATTCTCACAGCAGCATAAACTATCATTGACTGAAAAATATACACAACCCAAGAATTGAGAATTATGTTTTTTTTATTCAACAGAGTTACTGAGTACTATAGCCAATGAGCATCATCCTTTTAGGTAGCTCTGAGGGACTATTTCCAATGGGTAAGGTTAAGGGATAAGCTAGAACATATAGGAGTTTTTGTTGAGAAAATACCATGCAATCAAACATCAAAAGATTACTGTTAACCACACACACACACAAATGGACATCTTGATATAATTTTAGTGCTCTTCTATATGTGGGAAGGTGCAGGTGTCTGGTCTCATTGACATCATTCCTTTGATATGCATCTTAACTTCTAGGACCAGTATCCTGTTTTTATCCTTTCTGAATTCCTCTTAGAATGTATTCTTGGGGGCAGCTACTGTGGCTGATGGATTTATAGCCTCAGCATCCCTTGTTTATTGAAATGGCAGGTGTTATTCTTTGTCCATACTCTCTAACCAAGATGTTCCTGTTTCTTGGGAAAATAACTTGGATGAAGGCCAGACCTCTGTTGAAGTGAAGTTAATTCTTCCCCTCACAATGAGCTAGAGAAATGAACAGACATTTTTCAGAAGAGAATGTACAAAGAGCAAATGAGACCAAGAATAGATGCTCATGGTGGTTAGTCCCTAGAGAAATGCAAAATAAAACCACGATGAGAAGTAACCACACACCTGCCAAAATTACTTTAAAAAATGACAATGCAAAATTCTGATGAGGATTCAGGGAAATTGGGTCATGTATTGCTCACGAGATCATAAAATCTTACAAACACTCTAAAAAAGAGTTTGACAATATTTTTTTTTTTATTGTAGTAAGAACACTTAATAGGAAATCCCCTCTTAACAAACTTTTAAGCATTCAATGACAGACTTACAGAGATGAAGAACAGGGGTGAGAGACAGGTGATGAGAGAGGAAAGCGGGGTTATGAAAGAGCCACAAGACTGAATCTATGTGATAATGGAGTCATTCCGTATCTTGACTATGTTACTGTCGCACCTCAGTTGTGATTTCATACTGCAGTTTTTAAGATGTTACCACTGGCGGGCACTGGAGTAAAGGGACATTGGACCTTTCTGTAATGTATCTTACAATGGCATGTGAGTCTGTAATTGTCTGACTTTACCACTAGTGCCACCTGGAAAACCCTTTAAAAGTTTAAGTAAAAAAAATAATGTTACCAAATTAGGTTCAACTTCTCACTGCTCTAAAAATCAGTACTCTAGAAAGGCAAATATACATAGAAAATAAATTTGCTTTTAATCAGAATGTTAGCAATCTGGAGAGATGGTGCGGGGACTGTGTCCCCAAGAACCATCTAAAAGATTCTTCTTGGCCCTGAAAGTGTCTAAAGGGAAAAGGGAAGCAAACTCAGTTAAGTACTGAGATAAGGGGTCTGTGGAGGACATCTTGATATAATTTTAGTGCTCTTCTATATGTGGGAAGGTGCAGGTGTCTGGTCTCATTGACATCATTCCTTTGATATGCATCTTAACTTCTAGGACCAGTATCCTGTTTTTATCCTTTCTGAATTCCTCTTAGAATGTATTCTTGGGGGCAGCTACTGTGGCTGATGGATTTATAGCCTCAGCATCCCTTGTTTATTGAAATGGCAGGTGTTATTCTTTGTCCATACTCTCTAACCAAGATGTTCCTGTTTCTTGGGAAAATAACTTGGATGAAGGCCAGACCTCTGTTGAAGTGAAGTTAATTCTTCCCCTCACAATGAGCTAGAGAAATGAACAGACATTTTTCAGAAGAGAATGTACAAAGAGCAAATGAGACCAAGAATAGATGCTCATGGTGGTTAGTCCCTAGAGAAATGCAAAATAAAACCACGATGAGAAGTAACCACACACCTGCCAAAATTACTTTAAAAAATGACAATGCAAAATTCTGATGAGGATTCAGGGAAATTGGGTCATGTATTGCTCACGAGATCATAAAATCTTACAAACACTCTAAAAAAGAGTTTGACAATATTTTTTTTTTTATTGTAGTAAGAACACTTAATAGGAAATCCCCTCTTAACAAACTTTTAAGCATTCAATGACAGACTTACAGAGATGAAGAACAGGGGTGAGAGACAGGTGATGAGAGAGGAAAGCGGGGTTATGAAAGAGCCACAAGACTGAATCTATGTGATAATGGAGTCATTCCGTATCTTGACTATGTTACTGTCGCACCTCAGTTGTGATTTCATACTGCAGTTTTTAAGATGTTACCACTGGCGGGCACTGGAGTAAAGGGACATTGGACCTTTCTGTAATGTATCTTACAATGGCATGTGAGTCTGTAATTGTCTGACTTTACCACTAGTGCCACCTGGAAAACCCTTTAAAAGTTTAAGTAAAAAAAATAATGTTACCAAATTAGGTTCAACTTCTCACTGCTCTAAAAATCAGTACTCTAGAAAGGCAAATATACATAGAAAATAAATTTGCTTTTAATCAGAATGTTAGCAATCTGGAGAGATGGTGCGGGGACTGTGTCCCCAAGAACCATCTAAAAGATTCTTCTTGGCCCTGAAAGTGTCTAAAGGGAAAAGGGAAGCAAACTCAGTTAAGTACTGAGATAAGGGGTCTGTGGAGGCTTGTTGACTTCCTTGTGACCTTTCTTTCTAGGCTACCTTGTTCCCATTGTTTGTTTAGGAGATCACTTATGTAGATTAGGGAAAGAGATAAGATCAACTGGAAGCAAATGGGTGAGGACACTGATTAACAAAGATGCCTCCTGCACGAGGTGCTCTTTGCAGGAAACAGACTTCAGCAGTGAGAAATGGAGTATTTCCTGACATATCAGTAAAATGGAAGTCACAGTCCTCTAATGTGGGTCTGTGAGACCTAAGGGAAAAGGAAAGAAAAGAACAACTGCTATCTAGCAACCATCAGACCACAGCCACTCCCTGTGCTGAGCCCTGAGGAAACTTTAGATGTGAAAACACAGAATATTGGCCCCAGATAGGCGAGGTGCACATGAAAGGAGTAATTTCAGTGAGCACCTTCCCATTCAAAGAAATGCACTTCATTCCATAACTTGGAATATCTAGTTTTCTTTAATTAATAATAATTTTTGATGCTCATATTACCTGATCTTTGTTGAAAAACTTCCATGCAAGCTGGCTTCTCTCCTCACTTGCTTGTTGCAGTTTTCTCAGGTCTATTTGAGGTGCCCCCTTTCACGCTGGAAGTCCTAAAACTTCCCACAAAATCAAACATAACTCTCAACTTTTAGGTTGCGAATATTTTTTAAAGTGAATAGCAGGGGGCTTCAGGACTTCCCTGGTGGTCTAGTGGGTAAAGAGTTTGCCTTGCAGTGCAAGGATCACCAGTTCGATCCCTGGCCCAGGAAGATTCCACCTGCCTCAGAGTGGCTGGATCAGTGTGTCCAGTTACAAGCCAGAGCTCTAGAGCGCATGCACCCAAAGCCAGTGCTCTCCAGTGAGAGAGGCTACAGCAATGGGAGGTCCATACAGGCCAAAAAATAAAGATGGATGAAAATAAATAAATAAATAAACAATAAAAGAGGCCAAAATAAAAAAAATAATAATAATAAAGTGAACAGCAGGAAGCTCTACTGTCATTTTAGAACAACCTTGTTATAACTTTTACTTGAATATTCCCATGCTGAATTTATCTGTGACCCTTGAACACACCTTTCAGATCTTTTAATCATATAACATCTTGCCTAACTTGTAGGTTCTTTTCATAGATCAAAGAAGTAGGAATGGAGAATAAGTAATTAAGAGATGATCAGACCTCCTCTCTAGCTGAAGAGGACTTCAGTGATCTTGATAGGGACAGAAAAAAAGAAAGAGTACATAATTAAATAGCTTATCCCACTAGGGGACTATAAGGAAAAAAAAAAAAAAGTATGGGAGACCCCTGCAAGTTAATGACCATTTAAGAAAATAGATTGTTTCAGTCAGAAAATTAGCAAGTTTGCTTAGCAACAAAATCATGAGGTCTGCCCCCAAACAATGGTGGCATGAAACCACATCCTGCCCAGTGAGTTCAGTAAGCCCCAATTTGCTTTCTGCACACGTAAAAGACAGTAATTTATGTAAACATGACATTTCAAAGTAAAGACCCTTTATTGTACTGAAACCTGAATTAATGTTTCCTTAGTGCCATGACAGTCCTGGCTTGATCATGTAGGGACGAGCCAACTCCCTGGTCCAGCCTGGAGGAGATGCTGATGATAGAAGCATGACATCTACCCAAAAATGAAAAAGAAAGTGGTCTTGTCCCTCACCACTTTTCCTTTGACTATTAAACTGCTGCCCATTAAGTTCTTGGTGCAGAATCCTCTCACCCACCTCACAAACATCCTATTCTAAGAAAGCACTTCTTATCAATCACTTTGCCTCTTGCTAAATTCTTTCTGCACCTAGACATAAATAACCAGAGTTCATCAGAAAACCCTCCCCCTGGGCTTCCCTGGTGGTCCAGTGGGTAAGGACACCGCCTTGCAGTGCACGGGGCGCCGGTTCTATCCCTGGCCTGGGAACATCCCACGTGCCACAGAGCGGCTGGACTGATGTGTCCAAATAACGAGCCGGAGCTCTGGAGCCCATGCGCCCAGAGCCGGTGCTCTGCGACAACAGAGGCCACAGCGATGGGAGGCCCACAGGAGCCAAAGAACAAAGATGGATGAAAACAGATAAATGAAAGACCAATAGAAGTGGCCCGCCCACCCCCTCCCTCCCCAACCTGCCTTGCCCTCTCCCCTCCACCAAAAAAAGAAAACCCTCCCCCTGACTGAAATGCCACCCAGCAGTTTCAATCTTCTAAATAAACTGTATGAATAAGATATAGTAATGAACCTAGAGGAAGATGGAGAGAAGATCACAAGCCTGCACCCAGCAGGCGATGACGATAACCCTGATCCTGTCTTTCAATGAGGAACTGACATTACTTCCTCGCTTTTCTTTAAAACTTTCAGAGCCAAGCAGAGTCTTCAGAGGTGGTTCTTGGGGGACACTGGGTCCACCATCTCCTCTGATTGCCACTTTTCTGATCAAAGACAGCTTGGCCTTCCACAAATGTTTCTAAGTTTGATTTTATAAGAGACGAGTAACCCAATTCAACTGATAACTTGTGGAGAGCCTTTTCCTGAGAAGACCTCTTTCCTGCTTACAAAAAAAAGCTAGATGAGATAAAGGAAAAAACAACAACAACAATTCATCCCTTTGGAACTCAAACAGGGGTTCTGTAATAAGCTGGAAGGGTGGGATGCGGAGGGAGATGAGAGAGAAATTCAAGAGAGAGGGGACATATTACCTATGGCTGATTCATGTTGATGTTTGGCAGGAAACAACAAATTTTGAAAAGCAATTATCCTTCAGTTAAAAAAAAAGTGCATCCCTTTCATGCACGTGGAGTCAGACTCTCCTACATAATTTTGCAGATTTAGGTGCAAAATAAAAAGGGTGGAGTTCTTTGTTTAAAAATTGTTCATAATTTTAAGATATCAATGGTAAGGCATTAAGCCCAGTATGAAGTTCTTTTCAGCATGGAGAACTGTGCTTCTGGGTGGTCTATGTGTCCACGTGGCTGATGGTGCACACAGAAGCACTTATAGTTGCAATTCATCATTGACTGTGCACACTCAGTGTTCTTGCTTCTTTTTTTTTTTTTTTTATTTTGGGCGGGGGTCAGGTTGGGGAGGGAGGGGAGTGGGCGGGCCACTTCTCTTGGTCTTTTTTATTTCTCTATTTTCATTCGTCTTCGTTCTTTGGCTCCTGTGGGCCTCCCATCGCTGTGGCCTCTGCTGTCGCAGAGCACCGGCTCTGGGCGCATGCACTCCAGAGCTCCGGCTCGGTAATTGGACACATCAGTCCAGCCGCTCCGCGGCACGTGGGATCTTCTCAGGCCAGGGCTCGAACGGGTGCCCCTTGCACTGCAAGGCGGTGTCCTTACCCGCTGGACCACCAGGGGAAGCCCGTGTTCTTGCTTCTTGAAGAGGATACTTTTCTTTGCTGAGCTTCCTAAGAGGAAACGCTTTGCTTTTCAGGCTTCACTCATTTTCTCTTGGATCCTTTGCATAGTGCAGGAGAATGAAATATACTTTTATCCTCCCCTTGAAGAACCATTGGTATTCAGAATATCAAACCCAGGCACTGGCCGATTGGAAAAGTCTCTGGTCAGTGTTCTACACTTGGGGGTTGCAGCTTTCTCTGAGTCCTGAAGGAAAGGTTGCAGGTTTTCTATAGATCAAAGTTTCACCAGGGAGATTTTAGAAAATAGAGCTTATGATATTTTCTTATGAATAATAGCAACCAAGCAGGATCATATGAGGCCTTTCCGGAACATACATGTTCACACATAAACAGGAAGAACATGTCCTCTGCCTGCCTCTTGTCTGCAAAAAAGGCATAGTTTCCCAGGCAGTTCCAGAGTCACAAAAGCCTGGTTCAAGAATTTGGGGGAAAGACAGGAAGTAGGGGTGATTTGAGAGTTTGGGATGGACATGTACACACTGCTATATTTAAAATGGATGACCAGTAGGATCAGGAACTCTGCTCCATGTTACGTGGCAGCCTAGATGGGAGGGGAGTTTGGGGGAGAATAGACCCATGCGTATGTATGGCTGAATCTCTTTACTGTTCACCTGAAACTATCACAACATTGTTAATCCTCTATACCACAACACAGAAAGTTCAAAAAACAAAAAAAATGGGAGAGAGAAAGAAAGAAAAGACTTAATGATTGAAAAGCTTGAGCATGTAGTGACAAAAAAAGTATGGGGTAAGAAAAGCTGATAACAATTTAAACAGCAATCAGCTATATGAGTGTCATTATTTAAACTCAGAAGCCAACATGAGGCTTTGGCTCCTGTGGGCCTCCCATCGCTGTGGCCTCTGCTGTCGCAGAGCACCGGCTCTGGGCGCATGCACTCCAGAGCTCCGGCTCGGTAATTGGACACATCAGTCCAGCCGCTCCGCGGCACGTGGGATCTTCTCAGGCCAGGGCTCGAACGGGTGCCCCTTGCACTGCAAGGCGGTGTCCTTACCCGCTGGACCACCAGGGGAAGCCCGTGTTCTTGCTTCTTGAAGAGGATACTTTTCTTTGCTGAGCTTCCTAAGAGGAAACGCTTTGCTTTTCAGGCTTCACTCATTTTCTCTTGGATCCTTTGCATAGTGCAGGAGAATGAAATATACTTTTATCCTCCCCTTGAAGAACCATTGGTATTCAGAATATCAAACCCAGGCACTGGCCGATTGGAAAAGTCTCTGGTCAGTGTTCTACACTTGGGGGTTGCAGCTTTCTCTGAGTCCTGAAGGAAAGGTTGCAGGTTTTCTATAGATCAAAGTTTCACCAGGGAGATTTTAGAAAATAGAGCTTATGATATTTTCTTATGAATAATAGCAACCAAGCAGGATCATATGAGGCCTTTCCGGAACATACATGTTCACACATAAACAGGAAGAACATGTCCTCTGCCTGCCTCTTGTCTGCAAAAAAGGCATAGTTTCCCAGGCAGTTCCAGAGTCACAAAAGCCTGGTTCAAGAATTTGGGGGAAAGACAGGAAGTAGGGGTGATTTGAGAGTTTGGGATGGACATGTACACACTGCTATATTTAAAATGGATGACCAGTAGGATCAGGAACTCTGCTCCATGTTACGTGGCAGCCTAGATGGGAGGGGAGTTTGGGGGAGAATAGACCCATGCGTATGTATGGCTGAATCTCTTTACTGTTCACCTGAAACTATCACAACATTGTTAATCCTCTATACCACAACACAGAAAGTTCAAAAAACAAAAAAAAATGGGGAGAGAGAAAGAAAGAAAAGACTTAATGATTGAAAAGCTTGAGCATGTAGTGACAAAAAAAGTATGGGGTAAGAAAAGCTGATAACAATTTAAACAGCAATCAGCTATATGAGTGTCATTATTTAAACTCAGAAGCCAACATGAGGCTCAGTGACACAAGACATTAGGTGCAAAATTATGTTATAATTGGTAAGTGAAAAGCCATATCAGTGATACAAATTGTTACTTTTCAGTGACTATCCTCAGAATTGGGAGTGGTTACAGTATTGTGAAATTCAGAGACTTTATATTCATAGACTCTGACTAATCCAAAAATGCTATGAGTCAACGCAAACACTTATTTGCAGCCTTAATTTCAAACTAATTTTCAAATCAGATCATTTAATCATGGACTCTGTGACTAATTTTAGAACAAATTACTTGGTCCTGCAATCAAAACGCTCATCTTAAAATAAAAGTAATAATATCAGCCTCATTATGTGGTTGGATCAATTTAATTACATGAGACAACATTTAAATCTTCCATCGATGTTTCTGGATCATGGCAAGTGATAATAAACTGTAGTTTTATGTTGTCACACCGTAATCATGGTGATTGTAAGTTCTGTCAACTGAGAATTCCAAGAAAGTGAAATTTGCTAAAGTCTACTTCCTTTTCTCTTTGACAACCAAATCTTGAAATTATGTAAAAAGGATAACTTAAAAGTTCATATGTACCTCAGTCTGTAATAATGTAACTTGAGAGAGACCAAGCTGATGCTGAGAATAATTAGAAAAGCTGGATCCAAACAAACAAAACACTTTTTTAAAAGGCACTGGATTTTCCTGACCAATGATGGGCGACATCTCTTACATCTCCTGCACTGGCAGGTTTGCTCTTTACCACTAGTGCCACCTGGAAGCCCGAAACACTATGATGCAGCTCAAAATTATTTTAGTTTGGGATGGACATGTACACACTGCTATATTTAAAATGGATGACCAGTAGGATCAGGAACTCTGCTCCATGTTACGTGGCAGCCTAGATGGGAGGGGAGTTTGGGGGAGAATAGACCCATGCGTATGTATGGCTGAATCTCTTTACTGTTCACCTGAAACTATCACAACATTGTTAATCCTCTATACCACAACACAGAAAGTTCAAAAAACAAAAAAAAAAGGGAAGAGAGAAAGAAAGAAAAGACTTAATGATTGAAAAGCTTGAGCATGTAGTGACAAAAAAAGTATGGGGTAAGAAAAGCTGATAACAATTTAAACAGCAATCAGCTATATGAGTGTCATTATTTAAACTCAGAAGCCAACATGAGGCTCAGTGACACAAGACATTAGGTGCAAAATTATGTTATAATTGGTAAGTGAAAAGCCATATCAGTGATACAAATTGTTACTTTTCAGTGACTATCCTCAGAATTGGGAGTGGTTACAGTATTGTGAAATTCAGAGACTTTATATTCATAGACTCTGACTAATCCAAAAATGCTATGAGTCAACGCAAACACTTATTTGCAGCCTTAATTTCAAACTAATTTTCAAATCAGATCATTTAATCATGGACTCTGTGACTAATTTTAGAACAAATTACTTGGTCCTGCAATCAAAACGCTCATCTTAAAATAAAAGTAATAATATCAGCCTCATTATGTGGTTGGATCAATTTAATTACATGAGACAACATTTAAATCTTCCATCGATGTTTCTGGATCATGGCAAGTGATAATAAACTGTAGTTTTATGTTGTCACACCGTAATCATGGTGATTGTAAGTTCTGTCAACTGAGAATTCCAAGAAAGTGAAATTTGCTAAAGTCTACTTCCTTTTCTCTTTGACAACCAAATCTTGAAATTATGTAAAAAGGATAACTTAAAAGTTCATATGTACCTCAGTCTGTAATAATGTAACTTGAGAGAGACCAAGCTGATGCTGAGAATAATTAGAAAAGCTGGATCCAAACAAACAAAACACTTTTTTAAAAGGCACTGGATTTTCCTGACCAATGATGGAAGCGACATCTCTTACATCTCCTGCACTGGCAGGTTTGCTCTTTACCACTAGTGCCACCTGGAAGCCCCATATGAAATCACACTATGATGCAGCTCAGAACTATATGAAATTTGCATAGGATATTGTTAAGAATAAGAATTAAAAAAATATTTAGGTCTTTAATCCATTTTGAGTTGATCTTTGTGTATGGGGTCAGGGAATGTTCCAACTTCATTTTTTTGCATGTAGCTGTCCAATTTTCCCAGCACCATTTGTTGAAGAGGCTGTCTTTGTCCCATTTTATAGTTTCTCCTCCTTTGTCAAAAATAAGGTACCCATAGGTGCGTGGGTTGATCTCTGGGTTCTCAATCTTGTTCCATTGATCTATAGTTCTGTTTTTGTGCCAGTACCATACTGTCTTGATAACTGTTGCTTTGTAGTAGAGTCTGAAGTTAGGAGGCTGATCCTCCAACTCCATTCTTCTTCCTCAGGATTGCTTTGGCTATTCGAGGTCTTCTGTGTTTCCATATGAACTGTGTTATTATTTGGTCTAGTTCTGTGAAAAATGTCAATGGTAGTTGAATAGGTATTGAATTGAATCGGTAGATGATATTTGGTAGTATGGTCATTTTCACAATATTGATTCTTCCGATCCAGGAACATGGAATATCTCTCCATCTGTTTAAGTCTTCTTTAATGTCTCTCATGAGTGTCTTGTAATTTTCTGTGTACAATTCTTTTGTTTCTTTGGGCAGGTTTATTCCTAGATATTTCTGGATCATGGCAAGTGATAATAAACTGTAGTTTTATGTTGTCACACCGTAATCATGGTGATTGTAAGTTCTGTCAACTGAGAATTCCAAGAAAGTGAAATTTGCTAAAGTCTACTTCCTTTTCTCTTTGACAACCAAATCTTGAAATTATGTAAAAAGGATAACTTAAAAGTTCATATGTACCTCAGTCTGTAATAATGTAACTTGAGAGAGACCAAGCTGATGCTGAGAATAATTAGAAAAGCTGGATCCAAACAAACAAAACACTTTTTTAAAAGGCACTGGATTTTCCTGACCAATGATGGAAGCGACATCTCTTACATCTCCTGCACTGGCAGGTTTGCTCTTTACCACTAGTGCCACCTGGAAGCCCCATATGAAATCACACTATGATGCAGCTCAGAACTATATGAAATTTGCATAGGATATTGTTAAGAATAAGAATTAAAAAAATATTTAGGTCTTTAATCCATTTTGAGTTGATCTTTGTGTATGGGGTCAGGGAATGTTCCAACTTCATTTTTTTGCATGTAGCTGTCCAATTTTCCCAGCACCATTTGTTGAAGAGGCTGTCTTTGTCCCATTTTATAGTTTCTCCTCCTTTGTCAAAAATAAGGTACCCATAGGTGCGTGGGTTGATCTCTGGGTTCTCAATCTTGTTCCATTGATCTATAGTTCTGTTTTTGTGCCAGTACCATACTGTCTTGATAACTGTTGCTTTGTAGTAGAGTCTGAAGTTAGGGAGGCTGATCCCTCCAACTCCATTCTTCTTCCTCAGGATTGCTTTGGCTATTCGAGGTCTTCTGTGTTTCCATATGAACTGTGTTATTATTTGGTCTAGTTCTGTGAAAAATGTCAATGGTAGTTGAATAGGTATTGAATTGAATCGGTAGATGATATTTGGTAGTATGGTCATTTTCACAATATTGATTCTTCCGATCCAGGAACATGGAATATCTCTCCATCTGTTTAAGTCTTCTTTAATGTCTCTCATGAGTGTCTTGTAATTTTCTGTGTACAATTCTTTTGTTTCTTTGGGCAGGTTTATTCCTAGATATTTGATTCTTTTGGTTGCAATGGTGAAGGGGATTGCCTCTTTGATTTCATTTTCTGATTTTTCATTGTTTGTGTATAGGAATGCCAGTGACTTCTGTGTGTTGACTTTGTATCCTGTGACCTTGCTGAATTCATTGATTAGCTCTAGTAGCTTTGTAACCGTGTTTTTGGGATTTTCTATGTATAATATCATGTCGTCTGCAAAAAGAGAGAGCTTGACTTCTTCCTTTCCAATCTGGATTCCTTTGATTTCTTTCTCTTCTCTTATTGCTGTTGCTAGGACTTCCAGGACTATGTTGAATAGTAGTGGTGAAAGTGGGCACCCCTGTCTTGTTCCTGATCTTAGAGGGAATGCTTTCAGTTTTTCACCATTAACAATAATGTTCGCTGTAGGCTTCTCATAGATGGCTTTTATTATATTGAGATAGGTTCCTTCTATGCCCATTTTCTGAAGAGTTTTGATCATAAATGGATGTTGTACTTTGTCGAAGGCTTTTTCTGCATCTATTGAAATGATCATGTGATTTTTGTCTTTCAACTTGTTGATATGGTGTATCACGTTGATTGATTTGCGAATGTTGAAGAAGCCTTGCATGCCTGGGATGAACCCGACTTGATCATAATGTATGAGTTTTTTGACATGTCGTTGAATTCTGTTTGCTAGGATTTTGTTGAGGATCTTGGCATCTAAGTTCATCAGTGAAATTGGCCTATAATTTTCTTGAGGACATACAGATGGCCCAAAAATACATGAAATGATGCTCAACCTAGCTTATTATGAGAGAAATGCAAATTAAAACCACAATGAGATACCACCTCACACCTGTCAGAATGGCCATCATCAACAAATCGACAGACAACAAATGCTGGAGAGGGTGCGGAGAAAAGGGAACCCTCTTGCATTGCTGGTGGGAATGTAAATTAATACAACCTCTGTGGAAGACAATATGGAGATTCCTTAAAAAACTAAAAATAGAAGCACCCTATGACCCAGCAATCCCACTATTAGGCCTATATCCTGATGAAATCAAAACTGAGAGAGGCACCTGTACCCCAATGTTCATTGCAGCTCTCTATACAATAGCCAGAACATGGAAGCAACCTAGATGTCCATCGACAAATGAATGGATCCAGAAGCTCTGGTACATATATACAATGGAATACTACTCAGCTGTTAAAAGAAATGCAGAAGACTCAGTCCTAATGAGATGGCTGGCTCTAGAACCTATCATAAAAAGTGAGGTAAGTCAAAAAGAGAAAGACAAGTATAGTATACTAACTCATATATATGGGATCTAGTAAGATGGTCATGATAACATGCACAGTGAACTCATGAAAAAAACAGAGAATAGACATAAAGACATTGTGGAGATCGAACAGTGGGAGGGAGGCATGGAGGGAGTAACATGGAAACCTGTACTGTCATGTGTGGAAAGGATAGCTATTGTCATTGTGCTAGGGGAATAGGAGTACCTACAACCACTTGGAGCAATGGTCTGGAAGGATGGGAGGGGGGGAACTGGGTGGGGGGAGGGTCCAGGGATATGCATATGAATGATCTGGGAACATACATGTAAAAAATAAATAAATTAATTAATTTTAAAAAAAGAATTAAAAAAATAGGAAAGCAGACATAATTTGTTCACACTTGTTGCAAAAGAAAAAGCGAATTACATCATGAATATAAATATATGGGTTCACTTTTGTTATATTATCACACAAAGAATCAGAGGGTATATTTTAGATTGTTAACATGGGTTATTCTATGACTAGGATCCGTAAAGATGACTGAGGGAAAACAGAAAAACCAGGTTGGTGTTTAAATTGCAATTTAAAACTTTTATTCTTAAATATTCATGCTAGACAAAAACTTTGATCCTTGATAACTCAACATCACTTTCAAAATTTTAATATTGGCAAATCCACTTGAAAACACTGTTGCAAGTTTCAGAGTAAATTCCATTTTCCTTGATGGCAGCACAACTGTTTTCTTTAGCTGGTCCTTTTATGAAGAATCTGCAGAAAGTGAATATATTGTTCATCATCATTGCTGAAGACATCCATTCTGCTTTCAGTTAGTACCCTCCCTTAATTAAAAGATAATTCAAATATTCAAAGCATTTTCAAATATCTCAAGTTATGAAGCATTTTATAGTTCAGTATTACTGTCTGTGATAGGCAGAGAATTTCAGCGTCTGTTTGTAAATGACAGACTGAAGAAGAAATCCGTGCTCACATTTCTATCCTAGTTTTCTTTCCATTGTTCCATGTCATCTATTAGATTAAAAACTGAGCGTAAGTCACATGGGTAGCTTATTAAATCTTTCTTGGTTTTTCATATCTAATTGTACAACAGTGATAATAATATTTTCCTCATTATGTTGTTACAGAGATTAAATGATTTGATGTTTGTAAAGAACTCAGTACACAAACTGACCCAGTGAGCCCTAAATAAATTGTACGTTTATTGTATTACTCATCTATAAAGCAATGTGTTAAATATGATAATAAAGTTATCTATAAAATATTGTACTGCTAGTGATTCATTCTGTTAAGAATTTATATAAACTTAGGAAAAAGGTTTAAGAAGGGGTGATGGAAAAGATGTACAGGATCATCAAAGCTTCCAGAATAATAGTGGAAAAGTTGAGTGTTGGATTTTCATATTGGAACATACACTTCGGTTTGAATTTATAAATGTTTACATTTGAATTTTGTATTTAATGTTTTTGAACAAAAATCCCTACTCATGGTCCAGAGGTAGTGTTGAGTGGATTTGGCATGAGAAAGAAACCTAGGTTAGCATCTTCATAAGAGTCAATCAGGTAATGCCCAGTGATACAATTTAGATGACACACATGCATAGTTTTAGTCTCCATTCCAAATGTCTTCAGTTGACTTTCCTAGATTCATTCATTTAGTTCAGTGAGCTAGAAAATGTGTGTTAGTTGCTCAGTCATGTTTGACTCTTTGCAACCCTATGAAGTGGCTCACCAGCTTCCTCTGTTCATGGGATTCTCCAGGCAAGAATACTGGAGTGGGTTGCTATTCCGTTCTCCAGAAATAGAAAATAAGTAATATTTAGGAATGAAATAGGAGTGAAGGGAAAATAACACAACAATATTCATTAAGTTGGTTCCCATAGTGAATGTTTCTTATCACTACTGTAATAAATTGCCACAAATTAAGTAGCTTAAAACAAGACAGATTTTTTATCTTGCAGTTCAGGATATTAGAAGTCCAAAACTGGTCTTAAAGAACTAGAATCAAATGTCTGTGGAGCTGCCTTCTGCAGACACTAGGCAAAAATGTGTTCATTGCATTTTCCAGGAGAATTCTATGGACAGAGGAACCTGGCAGGGTATGGTCCATGGGGTCGTAAAGAAATGAACACAACAGAGCAATTAATAGAGGTTCCCTATATTCCCTGAGTATCAGACAACTTGGACCTCTGCATTTTTCCTCAAATCGCCTCTGAACCTGCCCTTACTTCCTCCTTCTTATAAGGACTCTTGAGATTACACTGGGCCCACCTGAACAATCTAGCATAACATTTCTATCTCAAGATTGTTAATTTAATCACACTCATGAACTCTCTTTGACACTTAAGGTAACATTCACAGGATTTGGAGATTAGAACATTTAGGGAACCATTATCTATAAAATAATGTACGGCTAGTGATTCATTCTGTTAAGAATTTATATAAACTTAGGAAAAAGGTTTAAGAAGGGGTGATGGAAAAGATGTACAGGATCATCAAAGCTTCCAGAATAATAGTGGAAAAGTTGAGTGTTGGATTTTCATATTGGAACATACACTTCGGTTTGAATTTATAAATGTTTACATTTGAATTTTGTATTTAATGTTTTTGAACAAAAATCCCTACTCATGGTCCAGAGGTAGTGTTGAGTGGATTTGGCATGAGAAAGAAACCTAGGTTAGCATCTTCATAAGAGTCAATCAGGTAATGCCCAGTGATACAATTTAGATGACACACATGCATAGTTTTAGTCTCCATTCCAAATGTCTTCAGTTGACTTTCCTAGATTCATTCATTTAGTTCAGTGAGCTAGAAAATGTGTGTTAGTTGCTCAGTCATGTTTGACTCTTTGCAACCCTATGAAGTGGCTCACCAGCTTCCTCTGTTCATGGGATTCTCCAGGCAAGAATACTGGAGTGGGTTGCTATTCCGTTCTCCAGAAATAGAAAATAAGTAATATTTAGGAATGAAATAGGAGTGAAGGGAAAATAACACAACAATATTCATTAAGTTGGTTCCCATAGTGAATGTTTCTTATCACTACTGTAATAAATTGCCACAAATTAAGTAGCTTAAAACAAGACAGATTTTTTATCTTGCAGTTCAGGATATTAGAAGTCCAAAACTGGTCTTAAAGAACTAGAATCAAATGTCTGTGGAGCTGCCTTCTGCAGACACTAGGCAAAAATGTGTTCATTGCATTTTCCAGGAGAATTCTATGGACAGAGGAACCTGGCAGGGTATGGTCCATGGGGTCGTAAAGAAATGAACACAACAGAGCAATTAATAGAGGTTCCCTATATTCCCTGAGTATCAGACAACTTGGACCTCTGCATTTTTCCTCAAATCGCCTCTGAACCTGCCCTTACTTCCTCCTTCTTATAAGGACTCTTGAGATTACACTGGGCCCACCTGAACAATCTAGCATAACATTTCTATCTCAAGATTGTTAATTTAATCACACTCATGAACTCTCTTTGACACTTAAGGTAACATTCACAGGATTTGGAGATTAGAACATTTAGGGGAACCATTACTTTGCCTCCCAACACAGGGATAATATTTAAGTTTACTATTTTTCCTATAGTATAATATAATATAATTTTACTAATTAATTCAAGTGTACAAAAGCATTCATAAAATTTTTAAAATATCAATGATCTCCCACAGCTTCTGAGAGCATTTAGGATTCTGTCTTGTATTTCTTGTGTGTGTGTGTGTGTGTGTGTGTGTGTGTGTGTTTTAACATTATGACAATCTTACAATACAAAAAATCATCTCTAACTTTTTAAAAAATTATTAAAGATGACTAAAAGAAATATTGAGACCAGGGATGGAACCAAGGTGGGGAAGGGGAAGAGTGGGATGAGCTGGAGATTGGGACTGATATACATACACTATTGATACTATGCACAAAATAGGTAGCTAATGAGAACCTACTGTACAGCTCAGGGAATTCTACTCAGTGTTCTGAGGTGATCTAAATGGGACTGAAGTCCAGAAATGAAGGGATATATATATATATACACATATAGTTGATTCACTTATCTGTACAGTGGTAATTAACACAATATTTCAAAGTATTTTTGCTGTGTTAGTCGCTCAGTCGTGTCTTACTGTTTGTGACCTCCATGGACTGCAACCTGTCAGGCTCCTCCGTCCGCAGGATCCTCCAGGCAAAAATACTGGAATGGGTTTCCATTCCCTTCTCTAGGAGATCTTCCCAACCCAGGGATTAAATCTGGGTCTCCTGCATTGCAGGCAGATTCTTTACCTTCTGAGCCACCTAGAGAAGCCCCAAAGTAACTATACTCCAATAAAATTAATTTTAAAAAGAGAAATTATAGAAAACATTGAGAATTTTGAAAACAGAGATTACATTGCTTTAGTTCGCCTTTTCATATAAAGTGTGAATAGTTTTTAAACAGGAAGTACACAATTATTACTGTTTTAAACCCTTTTGCATTACAAACCAAACCAAAATATGTCATTACTTCAGCCAACACTGGGCCCACCTGAACAATCTAGCATAACATTTCTATCTCAAGATTGTTAATTTAATCACACTCATGAACTCTCTTTGACACTTAAGGTAACATTCACAGGATTTGGAGATTAGAACATTTAGGGGAACCATTACTTTGCCTCCCAACACAGGGATAATATTTAAGTTTACTATTTTTCCTATAGTATAATATAATATAATTTTACTAATTAATTCAAGTGTACAAAAGCATTCATAAAATTTTTAAAATATCAATGATCTCCCACAGCTTCTGAGAGCATTTAGGATTCTGTCTTGTATTTCTTGTGTGTGTGTGTGTGTGTGTGTGTGTGTGTGTGTGTTTTAACATTATGACAATCTTACAATACAAAAAATCATCTCTAACTTTTTAAAAAATTATTAAAGATGACTAAAAGAAATATTGAGACCAGGGATGGAACCAAGGTGGGGAAGGGGAAGAGTGGGATGAGCTGGAGATTGGGACTGATATACATACACTATTGATACTATGCACAAAATAGGTAGCTAATGAGAACCTACTGTACAGCTCAGGGAATTCTACTCAGTGTTCTGAGGTGATCTAAATGGGACTGAAGTCCAGAAATGAAGGGATATATATATATACACATATAGTTGATTCACTTATCTGTACAGTGGTAATTAACACAATATTTCAAAGTATTTTTGCTGTGTTAGTCGCTCAGTCGTGTCTTACTGTTTGTGACCTCCATGGACTGCAACCTGTCAGGCTCCTCCGTCCGCAGGATCCTCCAGGCAAAAATACTGGAATGGGTTTCCATTCCCTTCTCTAGGAGATCTTCCCAACCCAGGGATTAAATCTGGGTCTCCTGCATTGCAGGCAGATTCTTTACCTTCTGAGCCACCTAGAGAAGCCCCAAAGTAACTATACTCCAATAAAATTAATTTTAAAAAGAGAAATTATAGAAAACATTGAGAATTTTGAAAACAGAGATTACATTGCTTTAGTTCGCCTTTTCATATAAAGTGTGAATAGTTTTTAAACAGGAAGTACACAATTATTACTGTTTTAAACCCTTTTGCATTACAAACCAAACCAAAATATGTCATTACTTCAGCCAACATTAAT
This sequence comes from Tragulus kanchil, assembly GCA_022376925.1. Taxonomy (NCBI): domain Eukaryota; kingdom Metazoa; phylum Chordata; class Mammalia; order Artiodactyla; family Tragulidae; genus Tragulus; species Tragulus kanchil. Next base: position 279,956,219 of record JAIOJX010000004.1, read on the forward strand.
TTTCATCCTTTCAAATTCTTTAGTACTAAGAACTATTTGAGTTCATTTTGATAGATTTATAGATGCTTTTAAAAAGATCAATTATTTGATAGATAATAAATCATATTGCCTTTTAGGAAAGACTCACATCTTTGAATCCAATGGAGAGCTATCCACCCAGGTCCATGTTCTTTCCCAGGAAGTAAAGTTAAGTCCAATCCACACATAGTTTGATTGCTTTAGAGTTTTCTGTATAAAATCCTAAAAAACGGGTAATAAGTAATTAAATGAATCAAATAATTTAATGATTTAGACATAGTAAGATTTTAGAATTTTATTGGATGACTAGGACTCTTACACTAATTCTATCTTATTTACACATGTATTATACATCATATATGTACATATGCACTACTTGCAAACTGAATGCCAGCATTCAGACCAGAATTAGCACAAGTTAAGGGCAACATTGGCTTCGAGCATAGAATCTAAAAGGGCACCAGAAGCTCAGTAACCAAGATAAAAGATAATTTAATGAAAGGGTGGGAAGAAATTTGAGATAAGCCGTTTTAACTAAACCACTTACAAGTTCAAGTTGGTCCTGAATAATTAGTAGATGAGATTTTCTTCCCAAACAATATCCGTAACTGTCACTCCAACTTTTCATATCATTAGAGAACCAATAACACTTTTCTTGATATTTCAGCCATTCTGATGGGCACATTTCTATAAGTTGACAGTAAGAATATTTTTATGTTGCATGAAAAAGAGTAAAGCTATGACAAAATCAGTCATTAAAAAAGTGCTCAGATTCACAGGGTATCCAAAATACAAATGATTGTCCATGAGAATTAAGAAAACAAATTAACTAATTCATTTTTAAAATATTTTATATTTGTGGCTGTGTCAACTCTTCACTGCAGCATGCAAGCTTCTCTCTAGTTGTGGCCTACAAGCTCAGTAGTTGCAGCATGCTGGCTTAGTTGCCCAGGGGCATTTGGGATCCTAGTTCCTTGACCAGAGGTCAAACCCACAACCTCTGCTAGGTTGTCGGAAAAGTGTTTTTTAAAAATCACAATTATTACTGTTTTAAACCCTTTTGCATTACAAACCAAACCAAAATATGTCATTACTTCAGCCAACATTAATTTTCATCCTTTCAAATTCTTTAGTACTAAGAACTATTTGAGTTCATTTTGATAGATTTATAGATGCTTTTAAAAAGATCAATTATTTGATAGATAATAAATCATATTGCCTTTTAGGAAAGACTCACATCTTTGAATCCAATGGAGAGCTATCCACCCAGGTCCATGTTCTTTCCCAGGAAGTAAAGTTAAGTCCAATCCACACATAGTTTGATTGCTTTAGAGTTTTCTGTATAAAATCCTAAAAAACGGGTAATAAGTAATTAAATGAATCAAATAATTTAATGATTTAGACATAGTAAGATTTTAGAATTTTATTGGATGACTAGGACTCTTACACTAATTCTATCTTATTTACACATGTATTATACATCATATATGTACATATGCACTACTTGCAAACTGAATGCCAGCATTCAGACCAGAATTAGCACAAGTTAAGGGCAACATTGGCTTCGAGCATAGAATCTAAAAGGGCACCAGAAGCTCAGTAACCAAGATAAAAGATAATTTAATGAAAGGGTGGGAAGAAATTTGAGATAAGCCGTTTTAACTAAACCACTTACAAGTTCAAGTTGGTCCTGAATAATTAGTAGATGAGATTTTCTTCCCAAACAATATCCGTAACTGTCACTCCAACTTTTCATATCATTAGAGAACCAATAACACTTTTCTTGATATTTCAGCCATTCTGATGGGCACATTTCTATAAGTTGACAGTAAGAATATTTTTATGTTGCATGAAAAAGAGTAAAGCTATGACAAAATCAGTCATTAAAAAAGTGCTCAGATTCACAGGGTATCCAAAATACAAATGATTGTCCATGAGAATTAAGAAAACAAATTAACTAATTCATTTTTAAAATATTTTATATTTGTGGCTGTGTCAACTCTTCACTGCAGCATGCAAGCTTCTCTCTAGTTGTGGCCTACAAGCTCAGTAGTTGCAGCATGCTGGCTTAGTTGCCCAGGGGCATTTGGGATCCTAGTTCCTTGACCAGAGGTCAAACCCACAACCTCTGCATTGGGAAGTGGATTCTGAACCACTGATCCTCCAGGGAAGTCCCAAGAAAATTAATGTCGTAAGACAAAGCAAAACCTAGACAGACATAAAGGGACTTTTCCCATGTCATAACCGAATATGATTACTAAAATAACATGAACTATTTAAGATATATATATAGATAGATAGATAGATAGATAGATGTAGCATGAATGCTATTTGAGACATTAAATATTATTTACTTAGCATTTATCTGTTAAAGTTTTAGAATCTCATTGTTTTATGTATGCAAAGTGTTCTTATTCTCTCTTTTAATATTAAGTAATACTGAAATGAATAACATCTTTTTATCTTCTTTATAATTGTAAGTCCTTAGATTTTCTTAAATTTAAGTTGAGGTATTCTCAAATTGAAACTGAGACTTTTAGAATAATAATGAATAAAAATGTGTATAATATAAAAATATAAGAACAGATTAACATAAATATTCAAATTTGTGGCCTTTACAATCTCTTTATTTTCTGAGATAAAATTCATGTGACATACAATTCACTATGTTAGCCATTTTAAAGTACAAATGCCGTGAGTTTTAGAACATCTACGAAGTGTGCAAGCATGACTACTATCTAACTCCAAAATATTTTATCACCCCAAAATGAAATGAGGAGTAACTGCTTATTGAGTGTGGGATTTCTCTTTCAGATGATGGAAATGTTTTAGCATTTAGATATGATGGTTGTACATTGGAATGTCAGAACACCATTGAATTATTTAACTGTAAATATTTATGTTTGTTAATATTACAACAATAAGAAAATTCACAGGAAATTAAAATCTTATAGTTTAGTTATACAGTATTTAGACTGAATTTGCATGTGCTTAGTCACTGAGTCACATCTGACTTTTTGCAACCCAGTGGACTGTAGCCCACCAGGCTCCCCTGTTCATGGGATTCTCCAGACAAGAATACTGGAGTGGGTTGCCAGGCCCTCTTCCAGGGGATATATCCAACCCAGAATTGAACCCAGGTCTCCTGCATTGCAGACAGATTCTTTGCCAGCTGAGCCACCAGGGAAGCTCTTAAACTGACTTTAATGAACACTAATAGTATCTATTTGATTCCATGTTTACCCACCAAAGGTTTCTTAGCTCTGAAAAAGTTTCATTACTATGCATAACATAGGTAGAAATTAGATAGCTAGAGTATAAAAAGTGGTAAAATTACATTTCAATTGAATGAGGACTTGTATGTATAAATAGACAGATGATCTAAAAGAAAAGAATGTTAATATGTAAATATAATATATATGACATTTTTACATGGGATAAGGAGACTGTAAACCATTGAATTTGAGAAAACTTATTTGACAAGTATTTATAAAATAAATCAGTCTGTTCCTTTCTCACATATCATGGTATAAAATAAATGTCAAAAGTTCAAAGAATTCAGTGTTACAAACTTAAACTAAAAAATAGTTGAGAGTAAAAAGAACAGTTTTTCCAAATTCTGTACAGTTGGAAGTTCTAAGTTTAAAATCATAACAGATAATTTGTTAGATGTTATTACCTTTATTCATTTTGTATTTCAGAACAAGATAAATAAGAGACACAAAATACTTATATACTTCCTTACGCTCACAGTTAACTTTCCATGTTTCTGTCTCAACATGATTTTAAATGCTAGAGGAAAGCCCTTTGTAGATTATTTTACAGCGCTACTCCCACTATAAAAATTTGCTTTAAGTATGTGAATCAAGTTTTTGAGTGAAAAATTGATTTATATCAAATCTTTGTTCGTCTCCTGCACACCTCTTCAGTCAGATTTTTCAAATTTAGGAAGTCCAAAATATTAAGTGATAGATGTCAAAGCCTTGAGCGATACCTCTGTGGTCTGTGGTTTTTGAAACACAGTGGCCTGCATCCTTCTTTGGTAAATTTCCTCTTGTGTCACTACTGGCCTCCAGTGGTCCAGCATCATCTTGCTGGGTGATATTTGAATTATTTCCTTTTTGGCATTTTAGCAACACTTCCTGAGAAACTTGAAAAAAGGAGTGTTTTAAGGTTGGGAAAATATCTTCTCTAGGCACGTTTCAGAGACAAACCCTTTGAAACAAGTCAAATGACTGGAATAAGAAATAGCTGAAGGGATAACTAGAAATTTTCTTTTAAAATACTTACGCTTAATGAAAAGTAAGATTATCTCACAATGAATTCATGTATAGCACATGTACTGTTGAGGATCTATTCTGTGCCAGACCTTGTCCTAAGAACTGGTCAATAACAGTAAATGAAGCAAAGTTCCAGTTATAGGAGGTAGGCATGCTTTCCCCAGACTTGCTTGCTTGCTTATTTTTTAAAGTACACCAACTGATACATTTTTATTTTTTAAATTTTATTATTGGAGTATAGTTGCTTTGCAAACATTGTGTTAGTTTCTAGTGCACAACGTTAGTGAATTAACCACCATACATATAGTGCCTCCCTCTTGAGCCTCCTCCAGCCATCCTACCCCTGTAAGCCATCACAGAGCACTGAGCTGAGCTCCCTGTGCTGTACAGCAGCTTCTCCCAGCAGTCTGCTTTACACGTGGTAGTGTCTGTATGTCAGCGCTGCTCTCTCAGTTCATCCCACTGCCCTCTCCTCCCCAGCCGTGTCCACGGATCCATTCTTTGCATCTGCATGTCTATTCCTGCCCTGAAATGAGTTCATCTGTACCATTTTCCTCTATTTCACATATATCTATATAGATATACATATATATATGCTAATATATAATATTTGTTTTTCTCTTTCTGACTTACTTCACTCTATATGTCGTATTTGGCCCATTCTACCTTCACGCTTTATTTATTTATCTTTTTGAAACATTTATTTATTTATTTATTGGGGGGTGGGGTGGGGAGGGAGGGGGATGGGCAGGCCACTTCTATTGGTCTTTCATTTCTCTATTTTCATCCGTCTTTGTTCCTTGGCTCTGTGGGCCTCCCATTGCAGTGGCCTCTGTTGTCACAGAGCACCAGCTCTGGGCGCATGCACTCCAGTGCTCCGGCTTGGTAATTGGACACATCGGTCCAGCCGCTCCACGGCACGTGGGATCTTCCCAGGCCAGGGATCGAACCAGCGCCCCTTGCACTGCAAGGCAGTGTCTTTACCCACTGGACCACCAGGGAAGCCCTACGCTTTATTTTAAATCTGTTTCTTCTACTAAATTTGTCACCATGGCTATTCTGGTTTTTTTACTTGAAAGACGTGTAGCAATGTTTGGAGTCTAGAAGTGGCTGAGTAAGTATTTGGACAAAGACGTGAGTAAACTGAATACAATCTTAGATTTAAAAATGTATATTCGGGCTTCCCTGGTGGTCCAGTGGGTAAGGACACCGCCTTACAGTGCAAGGGGCGGTTCGATCCCTGGCCTGGGAAGATCCCACGTGCCGCGGAGCGGCTGGACTGATGTGTCCAATTACCGAGCCGGAGCTCTGGAGTGCATGCGCCCAGAGCCGGTGCTCTGCGACAGCAGAGGCCACCGCGATGGGAGGCCCACAAGGCCAAAGAATAAAGATGGATGACAATGCACAAATGAAAGATCAAGAGAAGTGGCCCGCCTGCTCCCCTCCCTCCCCACGCCACTCACCTCCAAAATAAATAAATAAATCTTAAAAAAAAAAAAAAAAAAGTTTATTCTTTTAGGAAGATTAATGTAATTCAATCTATTCACAAATATCTGAGAAATCCAAAAATACGATTTCAAATGCATTTCTTACACACACGTACACACACTTTTCTCCTAATAAATTGTATGCCACTTAAGGATAAGATACCTCTCTGATTTGACTACTATTAGATATGTTACTGTAGGGTATAAGGCTTTATACAGAGTAGCACTTTATTAAATCTTTGTTAGTGTAAAGAATGAGTGAATATAAAAAAAGTCATATGCAGTGAAGCGATGGAGAAACAGACATGGACAGTGGACGTATGGACATTGTGGGGAAGGAACAGTGGGTGGGAGGCATAAAGGAAGTAGCATGAAGGCCTGTACTATCATATGTGAAGAAAATAGCTATTGTCACTGCTCTGTGAGAATAGGGGATCCTTCAGGGGTGCTGTGTGATGGTTGGGAGGGGTGGGATGGGGGGATATACATATGACTAATCTGGGAACATGCATATCTGTAAACAACAAAAGCCGCTCCACGGCACGTGGGATCTTCCCAGGCCAGGGATCGAACCAGCGCCCCTTGCACTGCAAGGCAGTGTCTTTACCCACTGGACCACCAGGGAAGCCCTACGCTTTATTTTAAATCTGTTTCTTCTACTAAATTTGTCACCATGGCTATTCTGGTTTTTTTACTTGAAAGACGTGTAGCAATGTTTGGAGTCTAGAAGTGGCTGAGTAAGTATTTGGACAAAGACGTGAGTAAACTGAATACAATCTTAGATTTAAAAATGTATATTCGGGCTTCCCTGGTGGTCCAGTGGGTAAGGACACCGCCTTACAGTGCAAGGGGCGCCGGTTCGATCCCTGGCCTGGGAAGATCCCACGTGCCGCGGAGCGGCTGGACTGATGTGTCCAATTACCGAGCCGGAGCTCTGGAGTGCATGCGCCCAGAGCCGGTGCTCTGCGACAGCAGAGGCCACCGCGATGGGAGGCCCACAAGGCCAAAGAATAAAGATGGATGACAATGCACAAATGAAAGATCAAGAGAAGTGGCCCGCCTGCTCCCCTCCCTCCCCACGCCACTCACCTCCAAAATAAATAAATAAATCTTAAAAAAAAAAAAAAAAAAGTTTATTCTTTTAGGAAGATTAATGTAATTCAATCTATTCACAAATATCTGAGAAATCCAAAAATACGATTTCAAATGCATTTCTTACACACACGTACACACACTTTTCTCCTAATAAATTGTATGCCACTTAAGGATAAGATACCTCTCTGATTTGACTACTATTAGATATGTTACTGTAGGGTATAAGGCTTTATACAGAGTAGCACTTTATTAAATCTTTGTTAGTGTAAAGAATGAGTGAATATAAAAAAAGTCATATGCAGTGAAGCAATGGAAAAACAGACATGGACAGTGGACATATGGACATTGTGGGGAAGGAACAGTGGGTGGGAGGCATAAAGGAAGTAGCATGAAGGCCTGTACTATCATATGTGAAGAAAATAGCTATTGTCACTGCTCTGTGAGAATAGGAGATCCTTCAGGGTTGCTGTGTGATGGTCAGGAGGGGTGGGAAGGGGGGGATATACATATGACTAATCTGGGAACATACATATCTGTAAACAACAAAACTCTATAAAAGTTAAAAATAAAATAAAAGTTTTTTTTAAAAAAATAGAGTCATAAGCAACAAGTAAACATTTTTCATATTTTTATTTCATCAAGATCTTTTAACTTACCTAACAGACTGAGGGTGACCAAAGTCAAAACCAGAATACCATTTACTGCTCCAGATATCCCCAATAAGATTTTATACCGTTGTGACATCACAGAACAATCTGACAGATTAATCACATGAATTAGCTTAGAAAGGTACATTCTTATAAAGTGATAGCAATTGTACTAACAGGGTTGAACATAATATTGGTTTTCACTATCAAAGGATGCTATGTGCTGTGCTTAGTCACTCAGTCATGTCTGACTCTTTGGGACCCTATGAACTGTAACCCACCAGGCTCCTCTGTCCAAAGAATATTAGGCAATTAAAACATAAAGCCTAATAGAAAAATATGTTTTTATCTTACTTAGCAATGATAATACTCTGGATGACCAGAATGGCAGAAAGAGAAAAAAGTACCTTTGAAGTTGCCAATCTGGTCAAGAAAGTATAATAAACCACACAGAACAGTATTGTAGAGATTAGTACAGTTTTTCTCTTATAGTAATATTGACATAGGTAGTAAAATAAGGTTTATCAGAATCCAATTAGGAATATTTTAATTTCCCAGATAGCTTTTAAATATTTTGATATAGCACTAATGATAATCAATAAATTCCAAAATTTCAACACATAATAAAATGCTATTATATTAAAAATCGAACAAATGATCATCAGAAAATGCTAGGATAAAGGGTGTGGAAACCTATTCAGATTCAGTTCAGACTTAATTGTTTCTCATAAGCAGGATGGGATGACTTTCCCAAAATGAATTGGAGGCATATGAAAATTCATCATTATGGAGAAAAAAACATTTTCATTGTCCTATGTCTTACCCTGGAGAGAAGTGGTATAATTTAACTTATAAGGTCAAAGCACAAGCCTTTTGCCATGGAAGAATAAATGTATTCTAAACAAACAAAAACAAATGAGCCTTAAGAATGTTCACATAAAAATCTTAAACGTATGAGAACTAGCCAAAACATACCATATTGAATTTATTCAAGGAAAAAAGGGATCATTCAATAATGAGAAATCCATTCATATCACACTGATAGAGCCTCAGGGGGAATGTATCATCATGTCACAGAAGTAAAAAACACAAACAATAATATCCACTGACTTATGCTAATTTTTATTACCTAACAGACTGAGGGTGACCAAAGTCAAAACCAGAATACCATTTACTGCTCCAGATATCCCCAATAAGATTTTATACCGTTGTGACATCACAGAACAATCTGACAGATTAATCACATGAATTAGCTTAGAAAGGTACATTCTTATAAAGTGATAGCAATTGTACTAACAGGGTTGAACATAATATTGGTTTTCACTATCAAAGGATGCTATGTGCTGTGCTTAGTCACTCAGTCATGTCTGACTCTTTGGGACCCTATGAACTGTAACCCACCAGGCTCCTCTGTCCAAAGAATATTAGGCAATTAAAACATAAAGCCTAATAGAAAAATATGTTTTTATCTTACTTAGCAATGATAATACTCTGGATGACCAGAATGGCAGAAAGAGAAAAAAGTACCTTTGAAGTTGCCAATCTGGTCAAGAAAGTATAATAAACCACACAGAACAGTATTGTAGAGATTAGTACAGTTTTTCTCTTATAGTAATATTGACATAGGTAGTAAAATAAGGTTTATCAGAATCCAATTAGGAATATTTTAATTTCCCAGATAGCTTTTAAATATTTTGATATAGCACTAATGATAATCAATAAATTCCAAAATTTCAACACATAATAAAATGCTATTATATTAAAAATCGAACAAATGATCATCAGAAAATGCTAGGATAAAGGGTGTGGAAACCTATTCAGATTCAGTTCAGACTTAATTGTTTCTCATAAGCAGGATGGGATGACTTTCCCAAAATGAATTGGAGGCATATGAAAATTCATCATTATGGAGAAAAAAACATTTTCATTGTCCTATGTCTTACCCTGGAGAGAAGTGGTATAATTTAACTTATAAGGTCAAAGCACAAGCCTTTTGCCATGGAAGAATAAATGTATTCTAAACAAACAAAAACAAATGAGCCTTAAGAATGTTCACATAAAAATCTTAAACGTATGAGAACTAGCCAAAACATACCATATTGAATTTATTCAAGGAAAAAAGGGATCATTCAATAATGAGAAATCCATTCATATCACACTGATAGAGCCTCAGGGGGAATGTATCATCATGTCACAGAAGTAAAAAACACAAACAATAATATCCACTGACTTATGCTAGAAATTAAAGCTGAAATTGCTGAGTACTTGTTCAATAGAACAGTTCTTTGCCTAATGAAGCTAATATCATATTTAACAGACACATATCAACAAAATAAAAAGCAAACAAACTGAAAACCAGAATATCATGAGTACAGACTTGAACAAGTAGAAATTCGGTCATGAGTGGTTAGAAGGCTGCATGTCAGAGGTAAATGTTCCTTAAGTTAACTGATAAATTAGAAAGGATTTAATATGCCATAAAACTACATTTGTTTCTTTTTGATTTTGCTGTTTATAGTGAGTCAGCATACAAAATTATTTGGAAGGACAAACAAGTGAGAATAGTTAAATAAGCACTGAAAAAGAGGGAAATATAAAGTTGTCAATTAATTCAAATGTCATATGTATTTACTAAACTTTGCTAAATATTTTACTAAACGTTGCTAAATATTTCATAAATATTTAGTAAACTTTACTAAATATTAGCAAACTTTACTAAATACCAACAAAATGCATTAGCAAAAAGTGGTTATTAGCATATGCCACTTAAATTACTAGGAGTTGCGAATGTATTATTTGCAACTTCCTGACCTCATTTTCTGAGCTAAGATACATTTTGGTTTACAGATGACATCTAGAAACTGAATGTGTGAAAAGTTTTCACAGAAGAACTATTACATTTTGTGGTCTTCCATGTTAATATCTCTATTGTCCAAGACAAGATTTTTCACCTGATGAAAAACATATTTTTAAAAGTTTGATAATCTGAATTAAAAGTTGGTATTTTAAAATGTCACTATTTTATCAGTGGTGAAAAGGTGAATGACCAGCACCAAATATTCAATTTTTCAATAGTTAATTTTAACTAGATGTGTGTATTTCTTAGGTATAGCCTTAACAATGTGAGACCAAATATTACTCCAGAGCAAATAACTGTCAGTCCCACATTGATAAAGGAGAAAGACAGACAGAAAGAAATATAAAGACAACACAGAAGCAGATACAGAAAACGGGAAACACCACAAAAATGAAACAGTCCAAGAACAGAAAACGATAAATAAATAATAAAATGGAATAGTGGAAACCACTATCCACATTAATATTCATTTGAATAGTAACTCATAGAAAATGCATACCCATATTAATATACAGCAATTTAAAAAGTCCCTAAATTCCATACCTTGACATTTAAATTGGGACGTTCGGATAGAAACCCTTCTCTTCAACGGTACTTCCAAGGTCATGTATATCTCTTCATCTTGCATCTTCAAACATGTGAATGTGTGCATAAAAGTGTATATTTTGGTTTTTTTCTTAATGTGTAATAGAAGAGGAAAAATAAACCTGCTGCTAACCGGAGATTGTCCTCAAATGGTCCACTCAAGGTACATACAAAGGGTTCACAGTGTCATTTACTGGTGAAAACCTCAAAGGAAATGTTGGTTTTTAATTTTCCAGCAAAGATAACACATGATTTCTCAACTGTCCACCACATATTGAACTTAATATCATATTTTTTCTTTAAAAAATTTTCCCTGATTATCTTGTAAAATCAGAGGAATGAAAACTGTACCCTTTTTAGAGTAGTGTTAGATGATGTAGCTAGTTGGCCTTTTGTATTAGCTTAATAGGTGAATGTTCAATTACATTCCCAAATAGATTGATATTTGATTTAGTATGTGAAGCTATTAGTCACTCAGCTATGTCTGACTCTTTGAGACATCGTGGACTGTAACCCATCAGGCTCCACTGTCCATGGAATTCCCCAGTCAAGAATATTGGAGTGAGGTACCATTTCCTCCCCTAGGGGATCTTACCAAGTCAAAGATGGAATCCGGGTCTCCTGAAATGCAGGTAGATTCTTTACTGTCTGAGCCATCAGGGAAGTTCTGATTCATTATAATAGCTTGCAATTACAAAACAGTTTATTTTTTTCCTAATCAACATTGACTATGAATTATACCAATAATTTAATAGTATGATTTAAAGAAAAAATGTTGACAATATTTTTGGCATTCTAAAGACTCATCCTATGTAGAAAAATATTTTCAAGGAAAATTTAGGTAACAAATCATATTGTCCAATGATCTTTTCTGGTATTTGAAGAGGCTGCTCAGTATTCATGGGATATACCAGATATTTTGTATTTTGTTTTCCCTCTTAGCATTAGCAAGTTCTAATTTATATACACTGAAATTCACCCATTGTTGGCAAATGATTAGATGAGTTTAAACAAATATACAGATGTGTGTAACCACCACCAAACCCAATTTTGGAACATTTTTTTATCACTCTAAAAGATTACCCAGGTGGCACTAGTAGTAAAGAATGTCTGTCAGTGCAGGAGACTCAAGAGACAAGGATTCAGTCCCTAGATTGGGAAGATCCCCTGGAGTAGGAAATGGCAACCCACTTCAGTATTCCTGCCTAGGAAATTTCATGGACAGAAGAGCCTGATGGTCTATAGTCCATGGGGTTGCAAAGAATCAGACATAATTTAAAAAACCTGCTGCTACTTGTCCTAAAACATCAAGGTACATACAAAGGGTTCACAGTGTCATTTACTGGTGAAAACCTCAAAGGAAATGTTGGTTTTTAATTTTCCAGCAAAGATAACACATGATTTCTCAACTGTCCACCACATATTGAACTTAATATCATATTTTTTCTTTAAAAAATTTTCCCTGATTATCTTGTAAAATCAGAGGAATGAAAACTGTACCCTTTTTAGAGTAGTGTTAGATGATGTAGCTAGTTGGCCTTTTGTATTAGCTTAATAGGTGAATGTTCAATTACATTCCCAAATAGATTGATATTTGATTTAGTATGTGAAGCTATTAGTCACTCAGCTATGTCTGACTCTTTGAGACATCGTGGACTGTAACCCATCAGGCTCCACTGTCCATGGAATTCCCCAGTCAAGAATATTGGAGTGAGGTACCATTTCCTCCCCTAGGGGATCTTACCAAGTCAAAGATGGAATCCGGGTCTCCTGAAATGCAGGTAGATTCTTTACTGTCTGAGCCATCAGGGAAGTTCTGATTCATTATAATAGCTTGCAATTACAAAACAGTTTATTTTTTTCCTAATCAACATTGACTATGAATTATACCAATAATTTAATAGTATGATTTAAAGAAAAAATGTTGACAATATTTTTGGCATTCTAAAGACTCATCCTATGTAGAAAAATATTTTCAAGGAAAATTTAGGTAACAAATCATATTGTCCAATGATCTTTTCTGGTATTTGAAGAGGCTGCTCAGTATTCATGGGATATACCAGATATTTTGTATTTTGTTTTCCCTCTTAGCATTAGCAAGTTCTAATTTATATACACTGAAATTCACCCATTGTTGGCAAATGATTAGATGAGTTTAAACAAATATACAGATGTGTGTAACCACCACCAAACCCAATTTTGGAACATTTTTTTATCACTCTAAAAGATTACCCAGGTGGCACTAGTAGTAAAGAATGTCTGTCAGTGCAGGAGACTCAAGAGACAAGGATTCAGTCCCTAGATTGGGAAGATCCCCTGGAGTAGGAAATGGCAACCCACTTCAGTATTCCTGCCTAGGAAATTTCATGGACAGAAGAGCCTGATGGTCTATAGTCCATGGGGTTGCAAAGAATCAGACATAATTGAACACACACACACACACACACACACACACACACACACAAAATGTTCCTCAAGCCCAAACTAAGAGTCCTATCGTTTGGGAAACACTAATTTCATAAATTGAGATAGAGGAGTTTAAAATGTGGGCAACGGCAATTATAGCAAATCTAGCCATGAGGCTTCTCTGGTGAGTAAGAAAAGTGAGAAGAGCAAGATGACTACAGCAGGCATCCTTAAAGGAGCATAGTCAGTCCTGCCCTCACAGAAGGACCCAAGGCCCATTAGCCCTGACTCTAGCACAAGTCACTGACTCCCTGCTGGGCACCAATTGACCAAAGGCAAGTAGAAGGCACACAGGACACTGTCTTTAAGGTCAGTCTCCTCACGTAAAGATAAAGATATAGAAGACTGACAGCAGAGCTAGAGGGGAAACCAATGGTATAATATTTGCTACAATCATCCTATTCACTGTAATAGTCACTTAACAGTTATTACATTCATATTGTTGCAGTTACAGTAGCATTATTTTGGTTACTGCTACTCTATTATACATTTTTTCCACCATAAGTCTTCAGATTTGGGTGTGTTTATCAATAATTAGATTGACAAAGTGACTTACCCTTAGGATGACAGTCACCTTTTTTTTTTTTTGCAGCCATACAGGAACATATTAAATAGGCCCCTAAAAATTTGTCCAAAACAGCAAGGATGGGGAATTCCCTGGTGGTCCAGTGGTTAAGAATCTGCTTTGCAATGCAGTGAATGTGGGTTTCATTCATGGTTAGGGAAATAAGATCCGATGTGCCATGGAGCAGCCAAGCTCACAAGCCACCATTAGAGAGTCCTTGGACAGCAAAAAAAGATCACACTGACACAATGAAGATCCCAAATATTACAACTAAGACCTGAAAAAGCCAAAACAAACAAGCAGAAACAAAATACACCAGCAAGGATGGAAGCTATCTAAATGTTCAGTTGTTCAGTCTCTAAGTTATATCTGACTCTGCAACTGCATAAACTACAATATACTAGGCTTCCCTGTCCTTCACTACCTCCCAGAGTTTGCTCAGACTCATGTCCGTTGAGTCAGTGATGCCACCCAGTCATCTCATCTTCTATCATTCCCTTCTCCTCCTGCCTTCAATCTTTCCCAGCGTCAGGGTCTTTTCCAATGAGTTGGCTCTTTGCATCAAGTGGCCAAAATATTGGAACTTCAGCTTCAGCATCAGTCTTTCCAATGAGTATTCAAGGATGATTTCTTTTAGGACTGATTGGTTTGATCTCCTTGCTGGCCAAGGTTCAGTTTAATTCAGTTCAGTGCCTCAGTTGTGTCCAACTTTTTCCATCCTCACGGACTGCAGCACATCAAGCTTCCCTGTCTTTCACCATCTCCCAAAGTCTGCTCAAATTTATGCTCTTTGACTCAGTGGTATCTTGTACTCAGTTGTTTTTCCTTCTCCTTTTGACCAAAGACAAGTAGAAGGCACACAGGACACTGTCTTTAAGGTCAGTCTCCTCACGTAAAGATAAAGATATAGAAGACTGACAGCAGAGCTAGAGGGGAAACCAATGGTATAATATTTGCTACAATCATCCTATTCACTGTAATAGTCACTTAACAGTTATTACATTCATATTGTTGCAGTTACAGTAGCATTATTTTGGTTACTGCTACTCTATTATACATTTTTTCCACCATAAGTCTTCAGATTTGGGTGTGTTTATCAATAATTAGATTGACAAAGTGACTTACCCTTAGGATGACAGTCACCTTTTTTTTTTTTTGCAGCCATACAGGAACATATTAAATAGGCCCCTAAAAATTTGTCCAAAACAGCAAGGATGGGGAATTCCCTGGTGGTCCAGTGGTTAAGAATCTGCTTTGCAATGCAGTGAATGTGGGTTTCATTCATGGTTAGGGAAATAAGATCCGATGTGCCATGGAGCAGCCAAGCTCACAAGCCACCATTAGAGAGTCCTTGGACAGCAAAAAAAGATCACACTGACACAATGAAGATCCCAAATATTACAACTAAGACCTGAAAAAGCCAAAACAAACAAGCAGAAACAAAATACACCAGCAAGGATGGAAGCTATCTAAATGTTCAGTTGTTCAGTCTCTAAGTTATATCTGACTCTGCAACTGCATAAACTACAATATACTAGGCTTCCCTGTCCTTCACTACCTCCCAGAGTTTGCTCAGACTCATGTCCGTTGAGTCAGTGATGCCACCCAGTCATCTCATCTTCTATCATTCCCTTCTCCTCCTGCCTTCAATCTTTCCCAGCGTCAGGGTCTTTTCCAATGAGTTGGCTCTTTGCATCAAGTGGCCAAAATATTGGAACTTCAGCTTCAGCATCAGTCTTTCCAATGAGTATTCAAGGATGATTTCTTTTAGGACTGATTGGTTTGATCTCCTTGCTGGCCAAGGTTCAGTTTAATTCAGTTCAGTGCCTCAGTTGTGTCCAACTTTTTCCATCCTCACGGACTGCAGCACATCAAGCTTCCCTGTCTTTCACCATCTCCCAAAGTCTGCTCAAATTTATGCTCTTTGACTCAGTGGTATCTTGTACTCAGTTGTCCCCTTCTCCTTTTGCCTTCTATTTTTCCCAATATCAGGCTCTTTTCCAGTGAGCCATCTCTTTGCATCAGGTGGCCAAAATATTGGAGCTGCAGCTTCAACATCATTCTGTCCAATAAATATTCAGGGTTGATTTCCTTTAGGACTGACTGATTTGATCTCCTTGCAGTCCAAGGGACTCTCAAGAGCCTTCTCCAACACCACAGTTCAAAGGTATCAATTCTTCAGCCCTCAACTTTCTTTATGGTCCAGTTCTCACATCCATACATAGGAAAACCATAGCTTTGACTAGACAGATTTTGTCGGCAAAATGATGTCTTTGTTTTTGCATATGCTGTCTAGGTTTGTCATAGAGTTTCTTTTAAGGAGGCAGTTAAAAAAAAAAACAAGTCTTATTTATTTACTTATTTTGGAGTTTAATTGATTTACAATGTCATGTTAGTTTCTGCTCTACAACAAAATGAGTCAGTTATATATATATACATATATCCATTCTTATTTAGATTCTTTTCCCATATACGTCATTGCAAAGTACTAAGTAGTTTCTTGTGCTATACAGTAGATCCTTAATAGAAATGGCAACCCACTCCTGTATTTTTGCCTGGAGCATCCCATGGACAGAGGAACCTGATGGGCTACAGTTCACAGGTCACAAAGAGCTGGATACACGACTGATTGACCAGCACTTTCATTTTATACAGTAGGGTGTCTATGTCAATTTTAGTCTCCCAATTTATCCCTCCTCCTGCCCCCACTGGTAACCGTAAGTTTGCTTTCTACACCTGTGATTCAGTTTCTGTTTTGTAAAGAGATTCATTTGTACCATTTTTTTTTTTTTTTGGCGGTGGAGGGGGCGCGTATTGGGGAGGGAGGGCGAGGGCGGGCCACTTCTATTAGTCTTTCATTTATTCAGTTTCATCCATCTTTGTTCTTTGGCCTGTGTGGGCCTCCCATTGCGGTGGCCTCTGTTGTCGCAGAGCACCGGCTCTGGGCACATGCGCTCCAGAGCTCCAGCTCGGTAGTTGGATACATCGGTCCAGCCGCTCCACGGCACGTGGGATCTTCCCAGGCCAGGGATCGAACTGGCGCCCCTTGCACTGCAAGGCGGTGTCCTTACCCACTGGACCACCAGGGAAGCCCTGTACCATTTTTAAAAGATTTGATGTAGAAGTGATAAAGTCAAAGTCTTAAAATCAACACTTCTGTGCCCCCAAGCTTTAAATTTGGGGCAGCTCCCTGTTCAACGTACACTCAAAGCCAAAGTGCTTGTTTATACCTACAAAGTCTACACAACCTGTTTCTGCTCTGGTCATAGGTGAGGGCCTCTTTGGCTAATTTCCCCCTAGAACCATCCTTTCCAGCCACATTCTTGCTGGTCCCCAAACAGTCCAGGTATGCCTCAGAGGCTTTTCACCTGCTATCCCTGCCACCTCCATAGATCTGTGCTCCAGTGTCACCCCCTCACCCACTTACAGAGGTCTTCTCTAGCCGTCAGATTTAAAATTGGTGACCCCTTATACCCCATTGCCAGTGACGTCCATACTTCATTTCCCCTTCCCTATTCCGTTTTTCTCCATGACATTTATCACCATCTGACACATTGTCTATTTTATTTACCTATCTTCTTCCCCAGCTGAATCCACTCTTTTGTTTGATCTTAACATCTCAGCATATAAAATAAAGCCCATAAAGGAGTAATCACTCAAATATTTGCTGAATGAATAGTAAAGAGGAAACTGCTATGCTAACATGTCCTCCTTCTTTTCTTCTGATCTTCCCAATCAGAAAGCTCACTTCTTCCGTGGTAGTCTAGCGGAAATGCCGCCATATGGAAGTCTGTTCCTTCAAAAAGTGATGAGGGTGGAATATAAAAGCCCATTACAAAGTTCTCCTCAAATAAGATCAGTGCTAACTTTTAAGACTGGGGAAGCAGAGGAAAGGTCAGCTTCGTGCAAAACTGTCCAAGTGAAGCACAAACTGCACATTTTTAAGATAAACTCATACAAGGACTTCCCTGGTGGTCCAGTGGCTAAGACTCCAGGCACCCAATGCAGGGGGTGGGTTTGATCCCTGGGCAAAGAACTAGATCTCCTTAGTCACAGAATATCCTGCATGCCACAACGAAGACCCGATGAAGCCAGATAAATAAATAAGGAAAAATATTTAAGATGAACTCATACAAAGAAATAGAGGAGCTAGTTGTGTTGGAAAGGGAGAAATGACTTTATGTAAAATCTCATCTCTAAGAGCCCACCTTTAAGACTGAGAATAGAAAATAATTATTGTGATGAAAGAATAAAATGTACAGGTCTTGATGATTAAAATAAAAAAGGAAGATTTACAGTAAAAAAGAAGGAAAAGAAATGAGTGAGATGTGAAGAACTGGCTTCATAAAAGGCAGCTTTATATACACAGTTTTTGGAAATTTTCTCAGAGCCTTTAGTTCTTTTAGGACAAGCGCTTGGAAGGACACCCAAATAAAAGAAAAAAGAAAGAATGAAAAAATTCATGGTGACAGAAGTGGAGTGGATTCACTGGTTCTACCTCCTTGCATGGTCTGTGGCTACATACATCCTCTCAGCTCTGACAGAGCTCCCCTCAGGCCCTCCAGTAACACCCTGGTGATGAATTAAGGATCACACCAAGTTCTGTGTCATGTCAAACCCCCGGCTGATGAACCAAGCTTGCTGTCAAACCCAGAAGGGATCAGGTCTTATCAGATTGTTAGAGGCAAGATTGTAATAAAAATGTTGAAGGAATAATACGGTGATAATGAAAAATATTTATAAAATAATTTTTAGGACAAATATTTGAGAAATAATCTTTAGGTTTAATATAATTCAGAAGTGACATTATTGTATAGACTTCCCTGGTGGCTCAGACAGTAACAAATCTGCCTGTAATGTGAGGGACAGTGCTTCGACCCCTGGGTCTGGACAGTCCCCTGGAGACAGGAACAACAACCCATTCCAGTATACTTGCCTTGAGAATTCCCAGGACAGAGAAGCCTGGTGTGCTACAGACCATGGGGTTGCAAAGAGTTGGAAACAACTGAGTGACTAACACCTCCATTATTTCAATGTGATCATCATGGAAATGTGATAATAATAAGGAAAGTGTTCATTGTATAGGGGTGGGAATAATGGTTAGTACTTAATATGATTGTGTGTTAGGGAGGAATTACTTTTGGTATAGTGCTCTTGTATGATGGCCATTTA
This sequence comes from Tragulus kanchil, assembly GCA_022376925.1. Taxonomy (NCBI): domain Eukaryota; kingdom Metazoa; phylum Chordata; class Mammalia; order Artiodactyla; family Tragulidae; genus Tragulus; species Tragulus kanchil. The sequence continues at coordinate 279,975,391 of JAIOJX010000004.1, forward strand.
CTTTTTATTGTAACAGATTCAAATAGAAGGAAAGCATTTATTGCCGTATGTTGTGGGTTGAACTGTCATCTGAGGTGATAGTTCCATGCAGTCTGGGGCATCACTCAGGGCAGAGAGATCCAGGGAGCAGTGGCGTCGGTGTGTGACTTGTTCAGTCCTCTGATGGATAAGCACTGACCATGGCTGCAGGTGCCTGGCTGCTGGAGTGTCAGGCATGTGTCAGGCTAGGAGTAGGTAACTGTCACACCTACAGCCAGGCTCAGAGGGGAAGGAATGCAAGTTCTGTAAACATTGATAGCTGTAAGCATTGATAGGTTGGATCTTAAGATGAAGATGAACAGCACCTATATCTTCTTCCAGACCCGAAAAGCAGTGGAGAGTCAGAATTTGCACCCACACTGGGTCTGAGAGACAAAGTAGGAGTACCTTAATCCACCTGGCCTCTTTCTTGTAGCTGGTCTCCACTTCTGGTTTCTCCAGTCTGTTCTCCATGTAGCAGCCTACTAGACTTTTTGATGAAAGTCTCTCAAGATCTGTGTCATGTCAAACCCCGGTTGATGAACCAAGCTTGCTGTCAAACCCAGAAGGGATCAGGTCTTATCAGATTGTTAGAGGCAAGATTGTAATAAAAATGTTGAAGGAATAATACGGTGATAATGAAAAATATTTATAAAATAATTTTTAGGACAAATATTTGAGAAATAATCTTTAGGTTTAATATAATTCAGAAGTGACATTATTGTATAGACTTCCCTGGTGGCTCAGACAGTAACAAATCTGCCTGTAATGTGAGGGACAGTGCTTCGACCCCTGGGTCTGGACAGTCCCCTGGAGACAGGAACAACAACCCATTCCAGTATACTTGCCTTGAGAATTCCCAGGACAGAGAAGCCTGGTGTGCTACAGACCATGGGGTTGCAAAGAGTTGGAAACAACTGAGTGACTAACACCTCCATTATTTCAATGTGATCATCATGGAAATGTGATAATAATAAGGAAAGTGTTCATTGTATAGGGGTGGGAATAATGGTTAGTACTTAATATGATTGTGTGTTAGGGAGGAATTACTTTTGGTATAGTGCTCTTGTATGATGGCCATTTACTTTTTATTGTAACAGATTCAAATAGAAGGAAAGCATTTATTGCCGTATGTTGTGGGTTGAACTGTCATCTGAGGTGATAGTTCCATGCAGTCTGGGGCATCACTCAGGGCAGAGAGATCCAGGGAGCAGTGGCGTCGGTGTGTGACTTGTTCAGTCCTCTGATGGATAAGCACTGACCATGGCTGCAGGTGCCTGGCTGCTGGAGTGTCAGGCATGTGTCAGGCTAGGAGTAGGTAACTGTCACACCTACAGCCAGGCTCAGAGGGAAGGAATGCAAGTTCTGTAAACATTGATAGCTGTAAGCATTGATAGGTTGGATCTTAAGATGAAGATGAACAGCACCTATATCTTCTTCCAGACCCGAAAAGCAGTGGAGAGTCAGAATTTGCACCCACACTGGGTCTGAGAGACAAAGTAGGAGTACCTTAATCCACCTGGCCTCTTTCTTGTAGCTGGTCTCCACTTCTGGTTTCTCCAGTCTGTTCTCCATGTAGCAGCCTACTAGACTTTTTGATGAAAGTCTCTCAAGATCAAGGCCTTGAGGTCATTTGCATGATCTGACCCCTGTCTTCCCTTACTTCTCACCACCAGCTGTCCTCCAAGCTGTCCTCCAAGCTGTCCTCCAAGCCCTCTGGTTTCTTTGCCCAGCTGTCCTCCAAGCCCTCTGGTTTCTTCCAGAGAACCAAGCTTTCTTCTGACCCATGCCTTCCCACATTCAGCTTTGATCCATTCTCTAGGTCTCAGGTTCTCAGAGGGTCATTTCCTCATCTCCAGCCCCCAACCTAAGCCGTGCTCTCTGTGTAATTGACTCTTGGGTACTGGGTTCCTCTCAATCACAGTGTTTATCACCATTCAAAAGGATAGACTATTTAGAACTTGCTTAACATCTGTCTCCTCTGCTGGGTCAAGGCCTTTGAAGGCAATGGTCTTGCTGAATTGGTTCACTATTTCGCACCCGGCTGTGTGGAAAGAACTGGCCAGGGACAGCCCTTGAGAAGGCTATGCCTAGTGGGCTCTGGGGCCCTTGAGGTCAAGTGTCAGTCAGGTGTCTGTATTACTTTTCCAGTGTTAGGATGTCTTGTGGAGACGCAGAGGCGACCAGAGGTGAAAAGCTGAGGCCACCTCACTGGAGGAAGAGCTGGCAGCACGAAGCACGCATGGAAGGTGTAAGCATTTCTGAGGGGTAAGCCTGCAGGGGGACTGGGTTTCCTGGATTCAGAGGAGCTGGTGCTTGGGGATGGCATGGATATGGAAGGTGCAGTGAGGGAACTTGAGAACATCTGGACTATGGGAATCAAGGAAAGTGAACTTAGAAAAAGGCTTTTTTATAAAAAGTACCCCTGCATTAACATTTTTCTAAATTGATTATATTCCTCTCAATAATGCAGTAGTCATTCATTTATAAATTCTAGTTTATCCAACAAATGTGGGGCAATATGCTTTGCATTTTGTAGGACTAAAATGATGAATAATATTCACTTCTGTTCTTAAATAATTCAACCTTTATTATGACTATAATTATCACTGGCCTTAGATAAATTTTTCCAGACCCGAAAAGCAGTGGAGAGTCAGAATTTGCACCCACACTGGGTCTGAGAGACAAAGTAGGAGTACCTTAATCCACCTGGCCTCTTTCTTGTAGCTGGTCTCCACTTCTGGTTTCTCCAGTCTGTTCTCCATGTAGCAGCCTACTAGACTTTTTGATGAAAGTCTCTCAAGATCAAGGCCTTGAGGTCATTTGCATGATCTGACCCCTGTCTTCCCTTACTTCTCACCACCAGCTGTCCTCCAAGCTGTCCTCCAAGCTGTCCTCCAAGCCCTCTGGTTTCTTTGCCCAGCTGTCCTCCAAGCCCTCTGGTTTCTTCCAGAGAACCAAGCTTTCTTCTGACCCATGCCTTCCCACATTCAGCTTTGATCCATTCTCTAGGTCTCAGGTTCTCAGAGGGTCATTTCCTCATCTCCAGCCCCCAACCTAAGCCGTGCTCTCTGTGTAATTGACTCTTGGGTACTGGGTTCCTCTCAATCACAGTGTTTATCACCATTCAAAAGGATAGACTATTTAGAACTTGCTTAACATCTGTCTCCTCTGCTGGGTCAAGGCCTTTGAAGGCAATGGTCTTGCTGAATTGGTTCACTATTTCGCACCCGGCTGTGTGGAAAGAACTGGCCAGGGACAGCCCTTGAGAAGGCTATGCCTAGTGGGCTCTGGGGCCCTTGAGGTCAAGTGTCAGTCAGGTGTCTGTATTACTTTTCCAGTGTTAGGATGTCTTGTGGAGACGCAGAGGCGACCAGAGGTGAAAAGCTGAGGCCACCTCACTGGAGGAAGAGCTGGCAGCACGAAGCACGCATGGAAGGTGTAAGCATTTCTGAGGGGTAAGCCTGCAGGGGGACTGGGTTTCCTGGATTCAGAGGAGCTGGTGCTTGGGGATGGCATGGATATGGAAGGTGCAGTGAGGGAACTTGAGAACATCTGGACTATGGGAATCAAGGAAAGTGAACTTAGAAAAAGGCTTTTTTATAAAAAGTACCCCTGCATTAACATTTTTCTAAATTGATTATATTCCTCTCAATAATGCAGTAGTCATTCATTTATAAATTCTAGTTTATCCAACAAATGTGGGGCAATATGCTTTGCATTTTGTAGGACTAAAATGATGAATAATATTCACTTCTGTTCTTAAATAATTCAACCTTTATTATGACTATAATTACTTTTTTATGGTTATTCTTCTATTCTTATAATTCTATATGGCTATTATATGGTCCATATGGTTATTATATGGTTACACTTCTATGTGGCTATTCTTCTATTCTTACCTTTCTATATGGTTGCACTTCTATTAAATAATTCAACCTTTATTATGGTTATAGTTACCTTTATTATGGTTATAGGGGGCTTTAATATGGTAGACAAATATTCAAACATTATAACACGCAGCTGCTTAGCATAAATGAAGTCTTCTAGTATGTTAGTTACACAATCAATGGTACCAGATTGACTTTGAGAACATTACTTAGGACTCAACCAGTGAACTGAAAGTGTAGAACTACAAAGACTCAACCATAATCTAATCTAAATATTAACAAATCAGTACATGTCTTGACCAATCAGAACACATCTGACTAATTAGCTAGGGCTCCCAACAAATCAGAACAGCCTTTGGCCAAATACCAGCCACATTCAGCACTGAATTCCTATCAAGAATCAAGTACCATTTTGAAGGGGCGGTGGGGGTGGGGAGGGGTTAGTTTGGCTAGTATGCTAAAAGAGAACCAGGGTTTACAAATAGTTTTAAATCTTTCGTTGTTGTTCATTCACTCAGTTGTGTGAGGGACCCCATGGACCGCAGTAAGCCAGGCTTCCCTGTCCTTCACTGACTCCCAGAGTTTGCTCAGACTTATGTAGATTCAGTTGGTGGTGCCATCCAATTGTCTCATCCTCAGTTGCTCCCTTCTTCTCCTGCCCTCAATCTTCCTAGCATCAGGGTCTTTTCCAGTGTGTCGGCTCTTCACATCAGGTGAGCCAAGTACTGAAGCTTCAGCTTCAGGATCAGTCTTTCCAATGAATATTCAGGGTTGATTTCCTTTAGGATTGACTGATTTGATCTCCTTGCTGTCCAAGGGGCTCTCAAGAGTCTTCTTCAGCACCTCAGTTCAAAATCACCAATTCTGGTGGATCTGTCCTTTATTATAGTGTTTTTCTTTCTTTCTTTTTTTTTTTTTAAATTTTGGCCTCTTTTGTTTCTTATTTATTTATTTAATTTCATCCATCTTTACTCTTTGGCCTTTGTGGGCCTCCCATTGCAGTGGCCTCTCTTGCTGCAGAGCACGAGCTCTGGGTACATGCACTCCAGAGTGCCAGCTCCTAATTGAACACACCAGTCCAGCTGCTCCGTGGCACGTGGGTCTTCCCTGGGCAGGGATCGAGCTGGTGCCATTTGCACTGCAAGGCAGACTCTTTACCCTCTGGACCACCAGGGAAGCCCCTGTTATGTTTTTTTGTTTTTTTAAAAAAAAACCTTTTTATTTTGTATTGAGCACCAGCTGGCTAACAGTGTGCTAGTTTTAGGTATATGACAAAGTGATTCAGTGATTTCAGAAAAGTGATTCTTTTTTCCTGATTAGGTTGTTATAAAGTATTGAGCAGAGTTCCCTGTGCTATACAGTAGGTCCTTGTTGATTTTCCTTTTTAAAACGATCACTCTTCAACATCTGTGCCAGCCAGAGACTTGTGAACGAAATATTAGTTAAATTTCAAGGCCTTGACATCCTCAAAAAGCTAGGGCTCCCAACAAATCAGAACAGCCTTTGGCCAAATACCAGCCACATTCAGCACTGAATTCCTATCAAGAATCAAGTACCATTTTGAAGGGGCGGTGGGGGTGGGGAGGGGTTAGTTTGGCTAGTATGCTAAAAGAGAACCAGGGTTTACAAATAGTTTTAAATCTTTCGTTGTTGTTCATTCACTCAGTTGTGTGAGGGACCCCATGGACCGCAGTAAGCCAGGCTTCCCTGTCCTTCACTGACTCCCAGAGTTTGCTCAGACTTATGTAGATTCAGTTGGTGGTGCCATCCAATTGTCTCATCCTCAGTTGCTCCCTTCTTCTCCTGCCCTCAATCTTCCTAGCATCAGGGTCTTTTCCAGTGTGTCGGCTCTTCACATCAGGTGAGCCAAGTACTGAAGCTTCAGCTTCAGGATCAGTCTTTCCAATGAATATTCAGGGTTGATTTCCTTTAGGATTGACTGATTTGATCTCCTTGCTGTCCAAGGGGCTCTCAAGAGTCTTCTTCAGCACCTCAGTTCAAAATCACCAATTCTGGTGGATCTGTCCTTTATTATAGTGTTTTTCTTTCTTTCTTTTTTTTTTTTTAAATTTTGGCCTCTTTTGTTTCTTATTTATTTATTTAATTTCATCCATCTTTACTCTTTGGCCTTTGTGGGCCTCCCATTGCAGTGGCCTCTCTTGCTGCAGAGCACGAGCTCTGGGTACATGCACTCCAGAGTGCCAGCTCCTAATTGAACACACCAGTCCAGCTGCTCCGTGGCACGTGGGTCTTCCCTGGGCAGGGATCGAGCTGGTGCCATTTGCACTGCAAGGCAGACTCTTTACCCTCTGGACCACCAGGGAAGCCCCTGTTATGTTTTTTTGTTTTTTTAAAAAAAAACCTTTTTATTTTGTATTGAGCACCAGCTGGCTAACAGTGTGCTAGTTTTAGGTATATGACAAAGTGATTCAGTGATTTCAGAAAAGTGATTCTTTTTTCCTGATTAGGTTGTTATAAAGTATTGAGCAGAGTTCCCTGTGCTATACAGTAGGTCCTTGTTGATTTTCCTTTTTAAAACTATCACTCTTCAACATATGTGCCAGCCAGAGACTTGTTAAGGAAACATTATTTAAATTTCAAGGCCTAGAATGCATTTTATAGTCTAGACTAGACTAGGCTAGTCTAGAAAGTCATTTAGAAAGTTCTACAGATTGGAAATCTGTATGAGTTTAAGCTGGATGAACCATACTTTCTTTTAATGTTTATTTATGTTTGATGAGTGGGGAAACAGCAGTTTTATTTTAAACATATTAATTATAAGATATCTATTACATTACCAAATACATATTTTAAGTACCCAGTTGTATACTTGGCTTGGAATTCTATGGGGACATTTAGATGAAGATAAAAATGGGGAATAATAGATGGAAAGAAATGCATATCCATGAAATAGATCAAATTTCTGAGAGAAGAAAAAACTGAGCAGTGGAACATTAGAAGTCAAGTCAAGGAGAAGACCATCTCATCCCCTCTTTGTCCCCAGGCCCTACTGCAATACCAAGTGCCCAGTGATGACTGAGTTAAATTGTTCCTTCTCATAGTTAGAACACATCGTGGGATGACCTTGAGGTCCTGTGTTTTATTCAGGAGACTCTGAGAACATAAACCTGTTTGTCTTTGGGCTAAACCATACAACTCCTGGCCGTAGAGTCAGGTTCTCTGGGTAAGAATTGAATATGCCACTTGGACTTGCTCTTTTCAAACTTCCTGATCCAAATGCGAGGCTGATGTCATAGGGTCCTTGACGTTTGTGTCTCACCCCCAGATCTTTGCTGAGTACCTCCGTTGCTTTTCTCCATCTTCCTGCTGTCGTTTTTTAAACATTAAACATTTTGTAAAAAATAATTTATTCTTCAATTTTTGGTTGCACTGGGTCTTTGTTCTGGCAGGTGGGCTTTCTCTAGTTGTGGCTAGAAGGAGCTCCTCTTTGTTGGGGTCTATGGTCTCTTGAGCTCAGGCTCCATAGTTGTGGTGCATGGGCTGAGTTGCTTCTCAGCATGTGGGATCTTCCCGGACCAGGGGTGGAACCTGTGTCCCCTGCCTTGGGAGGTGGATTCTTGCCCCCTGCACTGCCAGGGAAGTCTCCGTGCTGTTACTGCTATTTGCTACAGTCCTGGTTTTTTATTGTTTTTTTTTTTTTTTTTGCGTTTTTACTCTTATAGGTATTGCTCCCTGATTCAATCTCTTTGGCACACCTGTATCAGAGGGTACAAGACTCAGCCTGGGGTGGGGCTGCCCGAGAGTTCAGACTGGTCATTTAGAAAGTTCTACAGATTGGAAATCTGTATGAGTTTAAGCTGGATGAACCATACTTTCTTTTAATGTTTATTTATGTTTGATGAGTGGGGAAACAGCAGTTTTATTTTAAACATATTAATTATAAGATATCTATTACATTACCAAATACATATTTTAAGTACCCAGTTGTATACTTGGCTTGGAATTCTATGGGGACATTTAGATGAAGATAAAAATGGGGAATAATAGATGGAAAGAAATGCATATCCATGAAATAGATCAAATTTCTGAGAGAAGAAAAAACTGAGCAGTGGAACATTAGAAGTCAAGTCAAGGAGAAGACCATCTCATCCCCTCTTTGTCCCCAGGCCCTACTGCAATACCAAGTGCCCAGTGATGACTGAGTTAAATTGTTCCTTCTCATAGTTAGAACACATCGTGGGATGACCTTGAGGTCCTGTGTTTTATTCAGGGAGACTCTGAGAACATAAACCTGTTTGTCTTTGGGCTAAACCATACAACTCCTGGCCGTAGAGTCAGGTTCTCTGGGTAAGAATTGAATATGCCACTTGGACTTGCTCTTTTCAAACTTCCTGATCCAAATGCGAGGCTGATGTCATAGGGTCCTTGACGTTTGTGTCTCACCCCCAGATCTTTGCTGAGTACCTCCGTTGCTTTTCTCCATCTTCCTGCTGTCGTTTTTTAAACATTAAACATTTTGTAAAAAATAATTTATTCTTCAATTTTTGGTTGCACTGGGTCTTTGTTCTGGCAGGTGGGCTTTCTCTAGTTGTGGCTAGAAGGAGCTCCTCTTTGTTGGGGTCTATGGTCTCTTGAGCTCAGGCTCCATAGTTGTGGTGCATGGGCTGAGTTGCTTCTCAGCATGTGGGATCTTCCCGGACCAGGGGTGGAACCTGTGTCCCCTGCCTTGGGAGGTGGATTCTTGCCCCCTGCACTGCCAGGGAAGTCTCCGTGCTGTTACTGCTATTTGCTACAGTCCTGGTTTTTTATTGTTTTTTTTTTTTTTTTTGCGTTTTTACTCTTATAGGTATTGCTCCCTGATTCAATCTCTTTGGCACACCTGTATCAGAGGGTACAAGACTCAGCCTGGGGTGGGGCTGCCCGAGAGTTCAGACTGGTCCAGGCCTTGCTGACGGAGGGAGCAATGGTCATCTGAGGAGAGGTTCAGGAGCCTCCCAGAAGAGCTCGACCTTCGATGCAGCAGCAAGTCCTAACCCAGGACAAGCTCAGCTCTGGAGCAAAACTATTGTCTCTAGAAAAGAAGGCCAGTTCTAAGTAAAGCAGAGGCCGAAGGTCCACCCTGCAACCGAGGACTCAGGTCTGTAGCCTATAAAGACGTGGGGTGACCAGGGTAGCAGAGACTGGCTTGAAGCCCATCAACCTGTTTCCTTTCCTTCCTGGACCCATACCTCCCTGGAGCACCTGTTTTGTGTCCAAGTTCTGGTGAAATAGATGTGGGCCGAGGTCACATATACCACCTGCAAGCTTTGCCCATAAAAATTCCTGCAGGATCAGAAGACACAGGTGATCCAGTGGGGGCCTTGAAGACCCTAGGGATGAAGAAGCAGCAGAAAGAAGGAAGGAGCTGGGTCCCTGGAGGAACAGAGTCTCAGGGTTGTTTATCTTCATCTTCACCTTGACCATGCCATGAGCAGAAATGACTTCCTATTCTTGAAAGCCACTGAACTTCTGAGATTGTTGATAATGGCAGTAGCCTTGCCACGATGGACTCACTGGGTAAAAACTAACAGCAATGTTTAATAAAAATATTCCATTTGACCTAGAAGAACAGGCAGTGTAGTATTTGTTTTTCTAATCAAGTGTAACATAAAAAAGAAGAGAGAGACAGCCTTCTCTGGCTGCCACTGCACTGAACAGCTGTGACATTTCTTTTCATATTTTAAAATTTTATTTATTTTTGGCTATTCTGAGTTTTCACTGCTGCCACTGGCTCTTCTCTAGTTGCAGGGAGTGGGGGCTACTCTCTAGTTGAGGAGCAGGCTTCTTGTGGCAGTGACTTCTCTTGTTGTGGATCTTGGGCTCTAGGACCCATAGGCTTCAGTAGTTGCAGCACATGGGCTCAAAAATTACAGCTCCAACACTCTAGAGCACAGGCTAAGTAATTGTGGCTCATGGGCTTAGTTGTTTCATAGCATGTGGGATCTTCCCCGACCAGAGATGGAACCTGTGTCTCCTGCATTGGCAGGGGAACTCTTCACTTCTAAGCTACCAGGGAAGCCCTGGCTGTGACATTTCAACAGCACTCTAATATGAGAAGGCTTTGGCCAGTGGGAGATACAGGAAGAAGTAACAGGTTTTGAAAGGAGGTGGAAATAGCCATGAGGCTTGGCAGCTCCGTTGGTGCCGGGAGGGAGAGGTGGCAGCTATTGTGGACACAGAGGTATCGATTCCAAAAGGAAGTGGTAAAACCTAGAGGGAGAGTTAGGACCAGTGGAAGGGAACAGGCTGTTAGAGAATGCGAAGTACCAGGCGATCAGATTTGCTCATGAGCCCATGTAGGACACTTGGAAATTTTTGGACAGTACCTGGGCCATCACAATGGTCATAAGAACCAGCAAATATGGCTTTCCACCATAAAAAGTGTTGGAAACTTAGAAGGTTGGGGAAGAACAATCCTCCTGCAGATCCTCGTCGGGAGACTAGAGTAGGTCCTTCGACTTCAGCTGTGACCTTCAGATACAGAATTTCTTCTCTTCACAGCAGGCACAGTGGTCAGGCAGGGTGGGCTGTCCACAGGCTTGTCTTCCCAGGCCCTCTCCTTTTACTCCTCCCCAGGGTCAGGCAGGTCAGAAAGTCAGGAAGCCCCAGGTGTTTGCAGTTTCCAGGGCAAAGTCGGCTCTGCAAGCCAGGCCACTTAGTCTGCCAGGTGGCTAGAGAGGATGTCACAGCCTTTCTTTAGGCGAGAGTCTAGGACTCCAGTTGCTTGGTAGCCACTTTGAATTTGTTTCTTTAATTGAAGAAAGGACATTAAATGTGAGGAAGCACCGTTCTAAGCTGCGGTCCCACCCCCTCCACTTTTTTTCTAAAATGGGGATAAATGTGAAGGGGAGGGGAGAGATTTCTGGAGGGGTTAAGAGAGCCAAAGAGGGGGAAAGGTCAGGGAGCTATGAGGGAGGGACTCCCAGGTGTCTCTGTCTCCTGAAAATCATTTGGGCAAAGCTGGGATGATAATGTGACCCTGTGGACTGTAGCCCACCAGGCTTCTCTGTACATGGGATTTTCCAGGCAACAATACTGGAATGGGTTGCCCTGCTCTCCTCCAGGGGATCTTTCTGACTCAGGGATCAAATCCCTGTCTCCTGCACCTCCTGCAGTGCAGGGGGATTCTTTATCCTGGGCCACCTGGGAAGCCCTGGGGTGATAATGGGGAGAGGGGAAATGCCCAAAAGAGTAGACAGAAAAAGGGCTAGGGATGTCACATCTGTGGATGCTTATACACTTGCATTTATGTGCACACACATAGACATATAGTTTCTCCTTTTTAATGAACGCTATTAATTCTCTTTTCTTTTTTAAAAAGTGTATTTTTATGGGGTTTTTTGCCATAAATCACAGCCAACAGGATCTTAGGACCCAGGGATCCAACCTGTGACCCCTGCAATGGAAATGTGGATTCTTAGCTATTGGACCACCAGGGAAATCCGGCAATATGATTTTAAGCAACGTTTTAATCAAACTTTGTACAATTAAATTAAATTTTTTATTAAAATTTTTTTTTTTGGCCACACTGTGTGGCTTTGGGGATCTTAGTTCCCTGACCAGCGATTGAGTTTGAGTCCAAGGCAGCCTCTCTTAGAAACCCAAGTTCCTATCCTACAGCAGAAGCAGACGCTACTCAGATTATAGGTTATTTTTCTCAGGCATATTGCAAGAATGTGTTCTAGTTAGCTACTCTGATATCAGGTAAGCCTCTACTGGTTTACTGTGACCTCTCCTGGCACCTTTCTTAGATGACCCACATAGATGCCAAATGTCATTTTAAATCATAATGCCAGAGAAATGCCAAACAGTGGGCATTTCAGGAATGGCAGCAGGCACAAAGAGTAAACAACTAAATTACTCATCTCCTAAAGTGTTCGCAAATTTATTGTTCAGTTCTCAAATTGTCAGAAGGTCATAAATTATTAATAAAAAGAAGAGCTAACACAAAACACGCAGAACCACGCAGTCTTCTATGTGTTCTGCTGGTGTCCATTTAATTTGCAGAAAGGTTTCCCTGGTGGCTCAGGGAGCTATGAGGAGGGACTCCCAGGTGTTGCCCTGCTTTGGCCCTTTCCTGTGAACTGTAGCCCACCAGGCTTCTCTGTGCATGGGATTTTCCAGGCAACAATACTGGAATGGGTTGCCACGCTCCCCTCTAGGGGATCTTTCTGACTCAGGGATCAAATCCTTGTCTCCTGCACCTCCTGCAGTGCCAGGGGATTCTTTATCCTGAGTCACCTGGGAAGCCCTGGGGTGATAATGGAGAGAGGGGAAATGCCCAAAAGAGTAGACAGAAAAAGGGCTAGGGATGTCAATCTGTGGATGCTTATACACTTGCATTTATGCGCACACACAGAATTGCTGTAGGCGACCATATAGTTCTTTTTTAATGAATGCTATTAGTTCTCTTTTCTTTTTTAAAAAATGTATTTTTATGGGTTTTTTTTTTTTTTGGCCATAAATCACAGCCAACAGGATCTTAGGACCCAGGGATCCAACCTGTGACCCCTGCAATGGAAATGTGGATTCTTAGCTATTGGACCACCAGGGAAATCCGGCAATATGATTTTAAGCAACGTTTTAATCAAACTTTGTACAATTAAATTAAATTTTTTATTAAAATTTTTTTTTTTGGCCACACTGTGTGGCTTTGGGGATCTTAGTTCCCTGACCAGCGATTGAGTTTGAGTCCAAGGCAGCCTCTCTTAGAAACCCAAGTTCCTATCCTACAGCAGAAGCAGACGCTACTCAGATTATAGGTTATTTTTCTCAGGCATATTGCAAGAATGTGTTCTAGTTAGCTACTCTGATATCAGGTAAGCCTCTACTGGTTTACTGTGACCTCTCCTGGCACCTTTCTTAGATGACCCACATAGATATCAAATGTCATTTTAAATCATAATGCCAGAGAAATGCCAAACAGTGGGCATTTCAGGAATGGCAGCAGGCACAAAGAGTAAACAACTAAATTACTTATCTCCTAAAGTGTTCATAAATTTATTATTCAGTTATCAAATTGTCAGAAAGTCATAAATTATTAATAAAAAGAAGAGCTAACACAAAACACGCAGAACCACGCAGTCTTCTATGTGTTCTGCTGGTGTCCATTTAATTTTCAGGAAGGTTTCCCTGGTGGCTCAGACAGGTAAAGAATCTGCCTACAATGCAGGAGACCCAGGTTGGATCCCTGGGTTGGGAAGACCCCCTGGAGAAGGAAATGGCTACCCACTCAGGTTTTCTTGCCTGGAGAATCCCACGGACAGAGGAGCCTGCCGGATCCATGAGGTCTCAAAGAGACAGACATAACTGAGTGACTGACACTAAGCCCTGCATGACTCTGTAGCGCAGGAACTATTTCATCTGCATTTTGCTGATGGAGGCAGAGAGAAATGAAGCAACTGGTCCTAGATCTGGCAACTGGGAAATGGTGAAGTCTGGCCTTGAACTTAGGTGGCCCAACTCCAGGATCTATGCTCTATGGAAGTGAGTGATATTATATTTTTGTGGGCGATAAAGAGTGGTGGGGATAGCTGTTAGAATGCTGGGACCACCCCACAGAACAGTCCCAAGACACTTTATCAGGCGAATGAGACAGTCCGCGTGAGAGATGTCTAAAACTTTTGTTTGCCATTAGGAAGTCACATCACCTGGATAGATTTCAGTTTTCTCTTTAGTGAAACAAGAAGCCTCTAAGAACCGCTTCAGTTCTAAGAGAAATAATGTCTCCAGCATTCCTGCACTAAAATGCCAACCTCTTGGTGTCTGTGAAGAAGAAACAGGTCTGATCTTGCATCAGACCCTTCAAGCTAGAAGCTGCTGAGGAGGGTGCGGAGTGGCTACCTGGAAAGAACTGGTAACCAGAGGTGGGGCTTAGAGCTCCGGGAACCCTCGCCTTTTACCTAAAAACTTACTAGAAAGTTTTTCCTACTAGCTACTTTTCCTTGGCACCTTTCTTAGATGACCCACATAGATGCCAAATGTCATTTTAAGTCATAATGCCAGAGAAATGCCAAACAGTGGGCACTTCAGGAATGGCAGCAGGCACAAAGAGTAAACAACTAAATTACTTATCTCCTAAAGTGTTCATAAATTTATTATTCAGTTATCAAATTGTCAGAAAGTCATAAATTATTAATAAAAAGAAGAGCTAACACAAAACACGCAGAACCACGCAGTCTTCTATGTGTTCTGCTGGTGTCCATTTAATTTTCAGGAAGGTTTCCCTGGTGGCTCAGACAGGTAAAGAATCTGCCTACAATGCAGGAGACCCAGGTTGGATCCCTGGGTTGGGAAGACCCCCTGGAGAAGGAAATGGCTACCCACTCAGGTTTTCTTGCCTGGAGAGTCCCATGGACAGAGGAACCTGCCGCATCCATGGGGTCTCAAAGAGACAGACATGACTGAGTAACTGACGCTAAGCCCTGTATGACTCTGTAGAACAGGAACTTTTTCATCCGCATTTTGCAGGTGAGGAGATGGAGGCAAAGAGAAATGAAGCAACTGGTCCTAGATCTGGCAGCTGGGAAATGGTGGAGTCTGGCCTTGAATTTAGGTGGCCCAACTCGGGGGTCTATGCTCTGTCGAAGTGAGTGATCTTATATTTTTGTGGGGGATAAAGAGTGGTGGGGATGACTGTTAGAATGCTGGGACCACCCCCACAGAACAGTCCCAGGACCCTTTATCAGGCAAATGCGACAGTCCGCGTGAGAGATGTCTAAAACTTTTGTTTGCCATTAGGAAGTCACATCACCTGGATAGATTTCAGTTTTCTCTTTAGTGAAACAAGAAGCCTCTAAGAACCGCTTCAGTTCTAAGAGAAATAATGTCTCCAGCATTCCTGCACTAAAATGCCAACCTCTTGGTGTCTGTGAAGAAGAAACAGGTCTGATCTTGCATCAGACCCTTCAAGCTAGAAGCTGCTGAGGAGGGTGCGGAGTGGCTACCTGGAAAGAACTGGTAACCAGAGGTGGGGCTTAGAGCTCCGGGAACCCTCGCCTTTTACCTAAGAAAGGCAGAGAAACACATTTACTAGGTGCCTACAGTGTGCTATGTGTTTTAAACAGATTATATAATACCATTCTCACAATACGCTCATGAAGTGGGTGCTTATTGTCTCCATTTAGTCAGACCAGTGACTTGTTCCAAATGGCCCAGAGAGTGAGGGATCAGGCAGAATTCAAAGACTCCCAAGTCCTGCCGTATTTCACTACCCTTGCCTCCTGTCTATCAATGCATTCCATTCTCACTGCAAGCCTGTGGGGTGGGATCGCTTCCCCATTTCCCAGAGGAGAGTGAGACTCAGATAGGCGACGTGCCCTGCCCAGTGAGGGATCTCTCCGGGAGGGGTGGAGAGGCGCGGCAGGAAGAAGCACGTGGGCGCGGGTGCGGCAGCTCTGCGCCTCCTCCAGGCTCCGCCTCACCGCCCTGCTCCCACCTTTTCGGGTCCCGGCCCCGCGCACTCGGACGGCGAACTACACTTCCCGGCAGGGCGCGAGCGTGCGCACGCGCACCGGGGCCTCCGCCATGGCGACCGTGCTGTCCAGGGTGCTCAAGCTCCCGGGTAAGGAGCTGCAGCCTCGCGACCACCCCGTCCCCGCCGGACCTGGGGAGACGGGGAGGCCAGGCTCCGAGGGCGAAGCCGATCGGGGTCTGGCGCCAGCCTTGGCGGAGCTGCAAGCGCGCGGGGGCCAGGCGGTACAGTTCCCCGCGGGCTGGGGTGCACGCGCCACCAGAATGCTGGGACCACCCCCACAGAACAGTCCCAGGACCCTTTATCAGGCAAATGCGACAGTCCATATGAGAGATGTCTCAGAACTTTTGTTTGCCATTAGGAAGTCACATCACCTGGATAGATTTCAGTTTTCTCTTCAGTAAAACAAGGAGCCTCTAAGAACCGCTTCAGTTCTAAGCAAAATGATGTCTCCAGCATTCCTGCACTAAAACGCCAACCTCTTGGCGCCTGTGAAGAAGAAAGAAACAGGTCTTATCTTGCATCCATAGACCCTTCAAGCTAGAGGCTGCTGAGGAGGGTGCGGAGTGGATACCTGGAAAGAACTAGTAACCAGAGGTGGGGCTTAGAACCCTAGCCTTTTACCTCAGAAAGGTAGAGAAACACACTTACTAGGTGCATACAGTGTGCTTTGTGTTTTAAACAGATTATATAATGCCATTCTCACAATACGCTCATGAAGTAGGTGCTCATTGTCTCCATTTAGTCAGACCAGTGACTTGTTCCAAATGGCCCAGAGAGTGAGGGATCAGGCAGAATTCAAAGACTCCCAAGTCCTGCCGTATTTCACTACCCTTGCCTCCTGTCTATCAATGCATTCCATTCTCACTGCAAGCCTGTGGGGTGGGATCGCTTCCCCATTTCCCAGAGGAGAGTGAGACTCAGATAGGCGACGTGCCCTGCCCAGTGAGGGATCTCTCCGGGAGGGGTGGAGAGGCGCGGCAGGAAGAAGCACGTGGGCGCGGGTGCGGCAGCTCTGCGCCTCCTCCAGGCCCTGCCTCGCCGCCCGGCTCCCACCTTTTCAGGTCCCGGCCCCGCGCACTCGGCCGGCGAACTACACTTCCCGGCAGGGCACGGGCGTGCGCACGCGCATCGGGGCCTCCGCCATGGCGACCGTGCTGTCCAGAGCGCTCAAGCTCCCGGGTAAGGAGCTGCAGCCTCGCGACCACCCTGTCCCCGTCGGACCTGGGGAGGTGGGGAGGCCAGACTCCGGGGGCGAAGCCGGTCGGGGCCTGGCGCCAACCCTTGCGGAGCTGCAAGCGCGCGGGGGCCAGGCGGTACAGTTCCCCGCGGGCTGGGGTGCACGCGCCACCAGGGGGCAAAAGGAGGCGCTTGGGGGTCTCCGGCGCTGGACGAGCCTGAGAAACATAGAAGGAGGCTTCCCAAAAGGCGACCGGGGATGGTGGCCTGGCGCTGCTGCGGCGGCGAATGTCAGGGCGCGCGTCGCCGCTGTCCCCAGGGGAGGGCGATGAAGTTAGCATCGTTTCTGGCGCGCCGCGAAGGAGCTACCGGAGGGGTCTCCTGCTCTTTCCATCTTGGGCTGGAACGGGGCTTTGGGGCAATGGGCGGCAGGATGGCGAGTGATCCCGTTGGAGCAGCCTCTCCATTTCATGGCAACATTGATGATGCGGTGAAGTAGGTGGAACAGATATTCCCCCACCTGAAAATCTGGCAAATTCACTTGTCCAGGGTCGCACAAGCCGTATTGGAGAACCTGGACTTGAACTGGGAGGAATCTTCTAATTCTAGATCCTGGGCTTTGGGCTCCACTTGTTTAGCCTCAGGCTCTTAAGCGCAATCATGAATGAAGGTAATCGTTTGCACTGGCAAGTTGCAGCTAATGGATGGAATATTCTTCAAGGAGGCACTAGTGGTGATGTTGACTTGCTGAGCTAATTCGGTGCTTTGGGTAGCAGCTCCCGAGTGTGTTTGTTTTTGTCTTTCCTTTTAGACCTTTGGGCTGGAACTGTGCTGCTAGACACTTGCTCTTTTAGTAAAAGTGTGTTTATTCTGCCGAAATAAATTTTAGACAGTAAGGCATTAGAAAAATTTGTGCTTTTATCTAAATAAGGGTTTTTTTTAAGATTTTTTTTTTGATGTGGATCATTTTTAAAGCCCTTATTGAATTTGTTACGATATTGCTTCTGTTTTATGTTTTTTGTTTGTTTGTTTATGTCAGAGGGAAATCTTAGCTTCCCCACCATGGATCCACCCTACACCCCCTGCATTGGAAGGTAAAGTCTTAACCACTGGACCACCAAGGAAGTTCCACCTAAATACATTTTAAACAGTGAACTATAAACAGTTTGCTTGCTGATAATCTTAAGGTGTTCGTGAGAAAGGCAGTTGCTTTCCTGGCGTGGGTAGAAAGGGCTGGCAGGTTGTCTGGCAGATATTCAACGGAAGGTCTTTGTTCTCCAGGAGTTTGCAGTCTGCTATATGGTGATACTGGGTTGGTTATGAATTTGCATTTCTGTCTCCAGACTTCATGACTTCAGACACTTTCTTTTCACATGGTCTCATTAGAACTGTGGAAGGAATATTGCTGTCTCTCTTGGAATGGGTATACAACATTGGAATAGAAGAGGAATCACTCTTCACCTGCAGGATTAACTTTGAAGAGAGTGGCCTTGTGTATCCTTAGTGTAGAATGGTATCCTGCCATGGGCTTCCCAGGTGGCGCTAATGGTAAAGACTCCATCCGTCAATGCAGGAGACTCAGGAGACTTGGGTTCAATCCCTGGGTTGGGAAGATTGATGATGGTGAAGTTCAGGTATTACCCGCCTGAAAATCTGGCAAATTCACTAGTCCAGGGTCGCACACGCCGTATTGGAGAGCCTGGACTTCAACTTGGGGGAATCTTCTAATTCTAGATCCTGGGCTTTAGGCTCCACTTGTTTAGCCTCAGGCTCTTAAGCCCGATCGTTGATGAAGGTAATCGTTTGCACTGGCAAGTTGCAGCTAATGGATGGAATATTCTTCAAGGAGGCACTAGTGGTGATGTTGACTTGCTGAGCTAATTCGGTGCTTTGGGTAGCAGCTCCCGAGTGTGTTTGTTTTTGTCTTTCCTTTTAGACCTTTGGGCTGGAACTGTGCTGCTAGACACTTGCTCTTTTAGTAAAAGTGTGTTTATTCTGCCGAAATAAATTTTAGACAGTAAGGCATTAGAAAAATTTGTGCTTTTATCTAAATAAGGGTTTTTTTTAAGATTTTTTTTTTGATGTGGATCATTTTTAAAGGCTTTATTGAATTTGTTACAGTATTGCTCCTGTTTTATGTTTTTTGTTTGTTTGTTGTTTATGTCAGAGGGGAATCTTAGCTTCCCTACCACAGATCCACCCTACACCCCCTTCATTGGAAGGTAAAGTCTTAACCACTGGACCACCAAGGAAGTTCCACCTAAATACACTTTAAACAGTCAACTATAAACAGTTTGCTTGCTGATAACCTTAAGGTGTTAGTGAGAAAGGCAGTTGCTTTCCTGGCGTGGATAGAAAGGGCTGGCAGGGTGTCCAGCAGATATCCAGTGAAAGGTCTTTGTTCTCCAGGAGTTTCCAGTCTGCTACATGGTGATACTGCGCTGGTTATGAATTTGCATTTCTGTCTCCAGAGTTCATGACTTCAGACACTTTCTTTTCACATGGTCTCATTAGAACTGTGGAAGGAATATTGCTATCTCTCTTGGAATGGGTATACAACATTGGAATAGAAGAGGAATCACTCTTCACCTGCAGGATTAACTTTGAAGAGAGTGGCCTTGTGTATCCTTAGTGTAGAATGGTATCCTGCCATGGGCTTCCCAGGTGGCGCTAATGGTAAAGACTCCATCCGTCAATGCAGGAGACTCAGGAGACTTGGGTTCAATCCCTGGGTGGGGAAGATTCCCTGGAGGAGGACACGGCAACCCACTTCAGTATTCTTGACTGGAGAATCCCAAGAACAGAGGCACCTGGCAGGCTTCAGTTCCTAGTGTTGCAAAGAGTTGGACAGGACTGAGCAGCTGAGCACACATAGTGTAGCATAGCCATTCTCCCAAGGGGTAATGGGATGTCGGACATATTTAGCATTATTTCTTGTTTTCTTTGGGATTTCTTGCTCCCCCCCTCTCCTCCCACATGGATAATTGTCATTCTTAAAGGCTGGAAATGCAAAGCAAAAAATCTTGCTTTTGAGACTCTTGAGCTCTTTTGTGTGCTGAGGCTTTGGCATGGTTACTCCTGGAGGATTCGGCTGCAGTAAGGGTGTCGGCTGACCAGGTCGGGGAGCACAGTCTGGTGCTGGGTCTGTGTGTGGACGACAGCAGAGCTCTCAGGTGCTCATGATGCTTCTAGGCCTCGGTGCAAAGGACTGTAGGTCCTTTTAGGTGATGTGGACATTTTGTTTTTAGCTTGTGCTATTGCTTTTCTCCCTCTTGTTCTTTCTCTCCTCTACCCCAAATACAGTGGCTCGCTTTTGTTTTAGATAGAAGTTGCTTTCTTGTCGTTCTTTTTGGATACCGTGTAATTGGGTCTGTGAAGCCTCTATCTGTTTGGGCTGCTGTATCATGTTACCTTAGTGAACATCCTCACTATTTCTTTTTTTTTACATTTAGTATCATTGGCATATAACATATTCATTTCAGGTGTACAGCCTAATAATTTGATATTTGTAGATATTGCAAAATGAGTCTCACAATGACATCTTCGCAATTTTCATGTGTAAGGAAGCAGAATACCTTGCCGCAAGGGTTTGTAAAATAAAATAAGAAATAAGAAAAGAAAAGGAAGCTAAATAGGATGGTTGTGAAGAGCACGATTTATTGGCAGTTAAATTCACTCTTTATCAAATTATTCCTTATTTTCTTTAATTTTTAGTTTTTTTCATTTTGTTTGTTGTTTAGGTGCTAAGTTGTGTCTGAGTCTTTGTGACCCCATGGACGGTAGCCCGCCAGGCTCCTCTGCCGTGGGATTCTCCAGGCAAGAATCCTGGAGTGGGTTGCCTTTTCCTTCTCCAAGGGATCTTCCCGACCCAGGGACTGAACCATGTCACCTGCATTGGCAGGCAGATTCGTTACTGCTGAGCCACCAGGGAAGCCCATTTTCTTCCCATGTAATAATAATAATAATATTATTCTGAAATATTCACCGTAGGCCACACAGTAGGATTGTTTGGCATAGTAACAGAGATGGATGTCTTTAGGAAGTCTTGATTTGACATATTTAGTTTTTTCTTTGGGATTTCTTGCCCCCCCCCCCCACTCCCACATGGGTAATTGTCATTCTTAAAGGATGGAAATGCAAAACAAAAAATCTTGCTTTTGAGACTCTTGAGCTCTTTTGCGTGCTGAGGCTTTGGCATGGTTACTCCTGGAGGATTCGGCTGCAGTAAGGGTGTCGGCTGACCAGGTCGGGGAGCACAGTCTGGTGCTGGGTCTGTGTGTGGACGACAGCAGAGCTCTCAGGTGCTCATGATGCTTCTAGGCCTCGGTGCAAAGGACTGTAGGTCCTTTTAGGTGATGTGGACATTTTGTTTTTAGCTTGTGCTATTGCTTTTCTCCCTCTTGTTCTTTCTCTCCTCTACCCCAAATACAGTGGCTCGCTTTTGTTTTAGATAGAAGTTGCTTTCTTGTCGTTCTTTTTGGATACCGTGTAATTGGGTCTGTGAAGCCTCTATCTGTTTGGGCTGCTGTATCATGTTACCTTAGTGAACATCCTCACTATTTCTTTTTTTTTACATTTAGTATCATTGGCATATAACATATTCATTTCAGGTGTACAGCCTAATAATTTGATATTTGTAGATATTGCAAAATGAGTCTCACAATGACATCTTCGCAATTTTCATGTGTAAGGAAGCAGAATACCTTGCCGCAAGGGTTTGTAAAATAAAATAAGAAATAAGAAAAGAAAAGGAAGCTAAATAGGATGGTTGTGAAGAGCACGATTTATTGGCAGTTAAATTCACTCTTTATCAAATTATTCCTTATTTTCTTTAATTTTTAGTTTTTTTCATTTTGTTTGTTGTTTAGGTGCTAAGTTGTGTCTGAGTCTTTGTGACCCCATGGACGGTAGCCCGCCAGGCTCCTCTGCCGTGGGATTCTCCAGGCAAGAATCCTGGAGTGGGTTGCCTTTTCCTTCTCCAAGGGATCTTCCCGACCCAGGGACTGAACCATGTCACCTGCATTGGCAGGCAGATTCGTTACTGCTGAGCCACCAGGGAAGCCCATTTTCTTCCCATGTAATAATAATAATAATATTATTCTGAAATATTCACCGTAGGCCACACAGTAGGATTGTTTGGCATAGTAACAGAGATGGATGTCTTTAGGAAGTCTGTTGACCTTTGACATGAGTTAATTATTCAGCCATTATTATCTTCATCATTGGCATCATGGTCTTGACAAATGTGGTACCTGGAGGGAAGCCTCTTGTAATGGGCGCATGACCAGTATCTGTCCATCTGGTGAACCAGTATCTGTCCATCTGGTCACTGGGATGTCTCTCAGGCACCTTGCCTTTCAGCGAGCTCAAGATGGAAAGACATTTGGCCGACATATGTATCATGTGGTCAATCAGTAACAGAGGGAAAATGTGATATTCATAAAGCAGCTGGTGGGGCAACTTATCTCTTAAGAATATATATTTTTAGTTCACTTAAAAGTTTAAAGGTTGGGCTTCCCCGGTGGTCCAGTGGGTAAGGACACCGCCTTGCAGTGCAAGGGGCGCCGGTTCGATCCCTGGCCTTGGGAAGATCCCACGTGCCGCGGAGCGGCTGGATCCATGTGTCCAATTACTGAGCCGGAGCTCTGGAGCGCATGCGCCCAGAGCCGGTGCTCTGTGACAACAGAGGCCACCGCGATGGGAGGCCCACAAGAGCCAAACAACAAAGACGGATGAAAACAGATAACTGAAAAACCAATAGAAGTGCCCTGCCCGTCCCCCTCCCTCCCCACCCCACCCCCCAAAAAATAATTTAAAAAATAAAAATAAATAAATAAATGTTCAAAAAAAAAAAAAAACGTTTAAAGGTCAAGCACGGAAGGGCTAGAAGAGCGCAATGTTATCATAATGGTTTGTTTTATTATGTGTAACTTGGAATAATTATGCGCCCTTGGATAAACTAATTCCTGAGGGAATGATTTCCCTTTAGTTGCAGTGGAGTGTATAAGACAGTCTATGTACGGTGCAGGTCCTAGAATAGTATACATCCTCGTATGTTTTCCTGAAAACCCTTGGGGATGGTCCAGTTGCGTCTCTTTCCTCTTGATATTTTCCTCTACCCCATTTTGGGATTGCTATTTAACCAGCATCCTCTGTCGTCCTGAAAGTGACAGCCATGGAAAGCTTGTTTACACTGATGTATTCTGAAATCTGTGTCCTTGCCTTAAGTATTTGAAAACCTTTCATTGACTAAAGTTGTGGGTTGTGGCTGAAATCAGCGGACAGGAGGGTGGTCCCCTGGGCTTTGAAGCATGGGTTGGATGTCATCTCCTCAGGCTGAGTATGACTTTAGGGAAGTGATGTACTACATGCACTTCACTCTTTTTCTGTGAATAGATAGGGAAAAAAATTTACCTAGGACTGATTGAAACTTGCTGTCTTTAATAAGTAAGGGAAGGCTTGTCTTTGCACATTCTGGAAAAATATATATTCCTAGTAAAAAAGTCAGTATGTATCCTCCTCTGTAATTGGGCCAAGAACTCGTAATCTTCTGTGATCCCTTAAGGAAAGCCTCTGTGATCTTGCACGCTTGCCTCTGTACTTCCAGAATGTCGTGTCTGGGTCACTTCTTGGACTTCGCAGCTCCATCTTATTTTTCGGAAGATGTTTCCACATTGCCATACAGTCGTTTAGTCATGTGCGTTACTGTGTAGAAGGCAGCCCAATTTTTGTCCCCACCATTGGTGACTTGCTTCTTTTCCCCTTGGACTTGCTGCCCATGGGGTTTTTCCTTGGTCCTTGAAGCTCAGTGCCTTTCCTAGGATATATGTCAGTATCAACTGTTCTGTATCAGGTTTTCTTGGGGCTCAGTGGACCCCTTATTCTTGCTTTCCTGCAGGAACCATTTCCATTCTTTCAAATCCCTTTTGGTTCCATTCTCTTTTCTGTTCTCATCTTCAGTTTTGTGTGTATTGGGTCACTTTTGTCGCTGTCTTCATCCCTTTCTTTCAAGGCCTTTTAGATGCCCTGATCTTTTTCTTGGGAAGCGCAGAGATAGTCCAGGCTTCACGCCTGACGGTCTGGGTTTGAGTCCTTGTACTATCACTTACGTGCTGTTGAACTATGGGCCAGTTAGTTACACTTCCAAACCTCAGTTTCCTCATCTTTAAAATGGAGGTGATAGTGTGTCTACCTCAGAGAGCTGCAGTGACAGTTTGCTGAGCTAAGATAGTAAAAGGGCTTGGCAGAGGGTATCGTGAGTGCTCCAGGCTGCCAGCCGTTGCTCTTTCCATTTCATTTCGCTTGATTTTCATGGTCTAGCCTTTACATCTCTGACACTCCTTCCAGACATTTCGGTTCTCTTTGCCAATCCCAGTGAGGATGTTGTTTCTACGGTATTTTTTGTTGTTTTCTCCCATTGTTGTCATAAGCCCGCCTTGTTTACCCTTCATCTTCTCTATTGAACCATCATTTCTTCTTAGGAATGTTGTTTTTCTCGTGAGCCCTTACTTCCAAGAAGTCAATTGTTTGAATTTTTTGGATTCTAGTGGGAAGTATGTGTTCACTCTTTCTTCCATTTCGTGGTATACTTTGTCCAGCATTTGTTCTCTAGCCGGTTTTGTTTGCTGGGTTGCCAAGAATTTATAATCTTCTATGATCCCTTAAGGAAAGCCTCTGTGATCTTGCACACTTGCCTCTGTACTTCCAGAATGTCGTGTCTGGGTCAGTTCTTGGACTTTCCAACTCCATCTTATTTTTCGGAAGATGTTTCCATATTGCCACACAGTCATTTAGTCATGTGCGTTACTGTGTAGAAGGCAGCCCGATTTTTGTCCCCACCATTGGAGACTTGCTTCTTTTCCCCTTGGGCTCGCTGCCCATGGGGTTTTTCCTTGGTCCTGGAAGCTCAGTGCCTTTCCTAGGATATATGTCAGTATCGACTGTTCTGTATCAGGTTTTCTTGGGGCTCAGTGGACCCCTTATTCTTGCTTTCCTGCAGGAACCATTTCCATTCTTTCAAATCCCTTTTGGTTCCATTCTCTTTTCTGTTCTCATCTTCAGTTTTGTGTGTATTGGGTCACTTTTGTCGCTGTCTTCATCCCTTTCTTTCAAGGCCTTTTAGATGCCCTGATCTTTTTCTTGGGAAGCGCAGAGATAGTCCAGGCTTCACGCCTGACGGTCTGGGTTTGAGTCCTTGTACTATCACTTACGTGCTGTTGAACTATGGGCCAGTTAGTTACACTTCCAAACCTCAGTTTCCTCATCTTTAAAATGGAGGTGATAGTGTGTCTACCTCAGAGAGCTGCAGTGACAGTTTGCTGAGCTAAGATAGTAAAAGGGCTTGGCAGAGGGTATCGTGAGTGCTCCAGGCTGCCAGCCGTTGCTCTTTCCATTTCATTTCGCTTGATTTTCATGGTCTAGCCTTTACATCTCTGACACTCCTTCCAGACATTTCGGTTCTCTTTGCCAATCCCAGTGAGGATGTTGTTTCTACGGTATTTTTTGTTGTTTTCTCCCATTGTTGTCATAAGCCCGCCTTGTTTACCCTTCATCTTCTCTATTGAACCATCATTTCTTCTTAGGAATGTTGTTTTTCTCGTGAGCCCTTACTTCCAAGAAGTCAATTGTTTGAATTTTTTGGATTCTAGGGGGAAGTATGTGTTCACTCTTTCTTCCATTTCGTGGTATACTTTGTCCAGCATTTGTTCTCTAGCCGGTTTTGTTTGCTGGGTTGCTGCCCGCCTGCTTCTTGTCAAGGGAGAAGCTGGTGGTTTTTCTCCCTCAGTCTTCTCTTGGTCATTGAGCCTTGGGTGTTGAGTGAGGCTCACTGGTGCTTCTGGGGCCCCAAAGTTTGCCCTTTTGGGCAAAGGAATATTTTGTTGTGACCTCTTTCTTGGGAGTTTGTAGAACTTTGCAGTAGCTTATGGATTGAGTACTAATGATGGCTGCGTCCTGATTTCTATTTGTATTTAAATGGGCGGCTGATAGGCAGCCAGCTAGTGGCTGACCCTGGGCAGAGGCTGAGTGGCCTGGGGCAGCTGAGGCTGGACTCTAAATCCAGGCTGTCAGCTCAGCGCCCTGTCCCTCCAGCGCGCTTCCTTTGTGGATGTTGTTTTTGTGGCAGGCGGGCGTTTGTCACAGGGCCTCAGAGCACTGATTTGGCATTTACCTTCTCTTTGTTTCTTGTTGTGCGTGTGTGCTCAGTTATGTCTGGCTCTTTGCGACCCCGTTGATGCTAGTCCACCAGGCTGCTCTGTCCACAGGTGTTTCAGGCAAGAATACTGGAGTGGGTTGCCATCTCCTCCTCCAGGGGATCTTCCCCACCCAGGAATTGAACCTGTGTCTCCTGCATTGCAGGCAGATTCTTTTACCCACTAAATCATCGGGGAAATCCCTTGGTCCTTGTGCCAGTTATCCATTTATTGTGCCTGGGCTCCACATCCGCTTTCGTTGTCTGGTCTGTAAAAGTGGATCTGGATCCTTTAAATACGTGTTTGTACTTGTGGGCTACAGTCTCCCCGGCCAAGGATTTCTTTAGGGTTTCTCTTCCCAGATTTATATTTACATTTCTGTCACTGTTTAATCATGCTTTGCATGAAACCGTCCTCTTTGAGTTAGTGCCTGGTTTTTGTCTCCTGACTGGACCCACACTGTCCCCCTCCAGTCCACCTCTTGACAACGGACAGCGTTCCGCACCTGTTCTCACCGGCCGTGCTACCAGCCTGCTTCTTGTAAAGAGAGAAGCTGGTGGTTTTTCTCCCTCAGTCTTATCTGGGATGATGAATGAGGCTCATTGGTGCTTCTGGGGCCCCAAACCTTGCCTTTCCAGGTGAGGATTATTTGGTTTGGCTTTATATGTGGGCGACAAGGGAGGCTGTATTACTGATGGGTTCATACCATGGACGCTAATCAAATTGCCTGACGTTGAATCCTGGTTTTTCCTGTTAATTCTGTGATCTTAGGCAACTTACCTCTATATTTTCACCTTCTTGTTGATAAAACGGGGATAAGAATGGTACCTGCCCCCTGGGGTGGTTGTGAGAATTAAGGTGCTTTCAGGCTCCTGATTTCTAGTTTAACGGGCAGCCAGCTAGTGGCTGACCCTGGGCAGAGGCTGAGTGGCCTGGGGCAGCTGAGGCTGGGCTCTAAATCCAGGCTGTCAGCTCAGCGCCCTGTCCCTCCAGCGCACTTCCTTTGTGGATGTTGTTTTTGTGGCAGGCGAGCGTTTGTCACAGGGCCTCAGAGCACTGATTTGGCGTTTACCTTCTCTTTGTTTCTTGTTGTGCGTGTGTGCTCAGTTATGTCTGGCTCTTTGCGACCCCGTGGATGCTAGTCCACCAGGCTTCTCTGCCCACAGGTGTTTCAGGCAAGAATACTGGATGGGTTGCCATCTCCTCCTCCAGGGGATCTTCCCCACCCAGGAATCGAACCTGTGTCTCCTGCATTGCAGGCAGATTCTTTTACCCACTAAATCATCGGGGAAATCCCTTGTTCCTCGTGCCAGTTATGCATTTATTGTGCCTGGGCTCCACATCCACTTTCGTTGTCTGGTCTGTAAAAGAGGATCTGGATCCTTTAAATACCGTGTTTGTACTTGTGGGCTACAGTCTCCCCGGCCAAGGATTTCTTTGGGGTTTCTCTTCCCAGATTTATATTTACATTTCTGTCATTGTTTAATCATGCTTTGCATGAAACCGTCCTCTTTGAGTTAGTGCCTGGTTTTTGTCTCCTGACTGGACCCACACTGTCCCCCTCCAGTCCACCTCTTGACAACGGACAGCGTTCCGCACCTGTTCTCACCGGCCGTGCTGCCAGCCTGCTTCTTGTAAAGAGAGAAGCTGGTGGCTTTTCTCCCTCAGTCTTATCTGGGATGATGAATGAGGCTCATTGGTGCTTCTGGGGCCCCAAACCTTGCCTTTCCAGGTGAGGATTATTTGGTTTGGCTTTATATCTGGGCGACAAGGGAGGCTGTATTACTGATGGAGTCATACCATAGACTCTGATCAAATTGCCTGAGGTTGAATCCTGGTTTTTCTTGTTAATTCTGTGATCTTAGGCAACTTACCTCTATATTTTCACCTTCTTGTTGATAAAACGGGGATAAGAATGGTACCTGCCCCCTGGGGTGGTTGTGAGAATTAAACGAGTGAATCCCTGCCAGTGCCTGGCCCAGCGCCTGGCGCAGGAGCTCTTGGCCCTTTTCCCCAGCATTATTAATTCTGTGAACTCGGCCACTGCTGGTGTCCCTGTTGTGAGCATACTTCCTCAATTGGATGCAGGTGTCACTGCCTTTGGCAACGAGTTTTCATAAATTACAGTTTGGGGATGTGGTTGTTTCCTTTTCTCATTTTTCCTATTTTTGTTTCTTTTTCTTCTCCTCTGGTTTTAAGAAGAGTCTGACCGAAAGGCTGTCCTTTGCCACCATTAACTAGAAGCGCATGATCTTTTTAGAGGAACCCATTGAACAGCGGCTTCGATTTTCAAAGAATGCTTGCAGTTTATTTTTATGGATTTATGAAAGGATTTACAAATCTCTGCAGCGTTTGCAGTCAAGTTCTCTTCCTGCCTGTGGGAGTATATCATAAAATAAAAATGCTTGTCCTTTTAAACTGCTTTGCTCCCCTGTATTTCAGTCATGATTTCACTTTGGCAGAGGTGCTGTTTTAGGTTATAACTAGCAAGACAGAATTCAGTTAGTTGTTGTTGTAGTTAGTGTTGATGCTGAGCTTTTTACTTGATGCTAAAAATCATGTAATTACAGGATGGCTTGAGTGAGTGTAGAAAGTGTTTGGAAGTTTTAGTTGAATCGGTGGTGCAACAGAACGACCAAAAAAGCTGGCCTAATCTTAGGTTGTTGTTGTTCAGTTGCTAAGTCGTGACTTTTTGGGACCCCACGAACTGCCACCTGCCAGGTTTCCCTGTCCTTCACCATCTCCCGGAGCTTGCTCCAACTCATGTCCATTGAGTCAGTGATGCCATCCAACCATCTCATCTCCTGTCATCCCCTTTGCCTGCCTTCAATCTTTCCCAGCATCAGGGTCTTTTCCAGTGAGTTGGCTCTTCGCATCAGTTGGCCAAAGCATTGGAGCTTCAGCATCAGTCCTTCCAAGAGTTGACTGGTTTGATCCTAGGTTATAGGATTTGAATTGTAGTGACCTCTCTGCCCTCCCCTGCCCTGGTCATGCTGCACCCCAGGCCTAGGACCTGTCCTTTAAAGAACACAGACATGTCATCTTGTGTCCAGAGGAGAGGGACCAGAGTGTCATGACACCTTAAACAGTGCTTCTTCAAGTAATGGGTTTAAGAGGTAGAGATATTTAACCTGGGGATGAGGAGACTGGGTGAGGGCAGAGGGGAGATAGATGCCTGCAGAAATAACAGAAGCTGAAATTTATTGAATGCAACTCTCAAGTCAGTACTGAGAACCATGTGTACATTATTTAATCCTTATAGCAATGGCTCAGTGGTAAAGAATCAATGCAAGAGATGCAGTGCAGGAGATGCAGGTTGGATCCCTAGGTTGGGAAGATCCCCTGGAGAAGGAAATGGCAACCCACGGCAGTCGTCTTGCCTGAGAAATCCCATGGACAGAGGAACCTGGCAGGCTACAGTCCATGGGGGTCACAAATGAGCCAGACACAGCTTAGGGATTATAAACAGGAACAATAAGACTGAAATAAAGGCCTAAACTCATCCAGTTGCTGGCAGTGAGGGCCTGGGGTGGCTTGGGAAGAGGTAGGCTTAACCTCCCCCTGTAAATGTCCACCTTTTGTCACCCCAGCAAAGATACGGTCTAAATAAAATCAGGGTGCATGTTGTGTAAACACAAGTCCTCTGCCTCCACGTGCCTGCTGGATCCCACCCCTCCAGGCCTGCAGGCTCAGAATAGCTGTTTTCAGGTGACCTCTGTTTACTGAGACATGTCTTGAAAGGGCGTTAGACTCGCAGGAAGGTTCTCAAGAGTAAGGTTTCAGTAAGAGATCTCCAGAGGACAGTCAGCATCTGAGTTTCTCCATGGTTTCCACAGAAACAACTGTGTGCTCCTGTCGTGTCCAACTCTTTTGTGACTCCATGGACAGTAACCTACCAGGCTCCTCTGTCCATGGGATTCTCCAGGCAAGAGCACTGGAGTGGATAGCCGCGCCCCACTCCAGGGATCTTTCCGACCCCAGGACGGAACCCTAGTCTTCCTCTTCTGCCTTGGCAGGCGGATTCTTTATCACTAGCACCACCTGGGAAGCTCAGAAACAACTGGCAAGCCACACATATGGGCCTGTGAGGAGCAGTGTGCGGAGAACAATGGTTCTAAAACTTCAGAGGAGTCTCAGGGAGATGGTGGAGGCCAGGGAAGCCTGGCTTGCTGCAGTTCATGGGGTCGCAGAGTTGGACACGAGTGAGTGATTGAACAAAACAAATAATATGCATTAGGTGTATGAAAGGTCCGTGGTGTTCTCCATTACTGAGAATCACACAAGTTAGCAGAATTTTTTAAGACTAAAAAGTATTTTCTCCATTTCTTTTCCAGTGTTCTTAGACTCATTGAAAGCAGTAATTGTAGAACAGCAGTGCCCAACATTTTTGGCACGAGGGACTGGTTTGGTGGAAGACCAGATCCCTCGCATGGGCTGTTCATAGTAGGGTTCACCCTTCTATGAGAATCTAATGACGCTGCTGATCTGCAGGAGGCAGAGCTCAGCGATGAGAGTGATGGAGTGTGTATGTGTGTGTGCTTGCACACTGCATCCTGTCTGACTTTCTGCATCCCCATGGACGGTAGCCCACCAGGCTCCTCTGTCCATGGGATTTTCCAGGCAAGAATGCTGGAGTGGGTTGTTGCCATTTCCTCCTCCAAGGGGACCTTTCTGACCCAGGGATCAAACTCGCATCTCTTGCACTGCTGGGTGGGTTCCTTACCAGCTGAGCCACCGGGGAAGCTGAGACGGGGGGCAGCGGTAAATACAGATGAAGCTTCTCTCCCTCACCGGCTGCTCACCTTCTGTTGTGCCACCCAGTTCCCTGTTGGAGACCCCTATTCCAGAACACTGTGATTTTTGTTTTTCTCTCCATTCTCCCCCATTCTTTCCCTGGCATCTGTTTTTATAGATAGGTCCAAAGTCCAGGCTTATCAGCCTAGATCTGTTCTGTTCCGAGTGTTCTTCCAGGTGTCTCCAGTTGTCGTGTGTTTGATGAAGGTTCTTCCTTCCAAGTCCATCGTGATCGTCTGGCCTTGTGTCCTTTCAGGGAAGAAGAGCCCGGACCTGGGGGAGTATGACCCCCTCACACAGGCTGACAGCAACGAGACTGAAGATGATCTGGTGCTTAACCTGCAGCAGAAGAACGGAGGGGTCAAGAACGGGAAGAGCCCTCTGGGGGAAACACCGGAGCCAGACTCGGACGCGGAGGTCTTGGGGGCTGGGAAGCCGCGCCACTTGGAGGTCACCCCCTTGGAGCCGCTGGGGGCGCTGGAGCAGAAGGCAGCGTCTTCTGTCATGTCCTACGTTGGTATCTGTCTTCCTGCTGATGCTGGTGATCTCCATGGTCCTGGTGCTGGTGTGCGCTTTCCTGATCCCCTGTCCCCCGTGAGACCTGCACAGCACGTGGAGCCGCCACCTGGGCCCTCAGGGAGGTGAGCCATGGAGTTTTTCAGCTCTCCATCTATAAAACTTCACCATCATGTGTCATTCTGGAAGGCTTCTGATGACGCTGAAAATTTCCTCCGTGTCTTTACCAATTAACGTGTGTCACTGACCGTTTCTCCCGCTGTTTGTGGAGGTGGTTAGGAGGTTCAGGTGGAAAATCAGATGGGTCTGCATGGCTCCCCAAACCTGGGAGGATCGCTGCCCTGTGTTTCTACTGGGGAAGGTCCTAATTGGACGCAGAGAGGTGAGAACCCTGGTTTGCTGGTCTCCGGATGTGTTGGCAGCTGAGGCAGGATCGAGGGAAAGCAGAGCCAGGGGAAAAAGGATTTACAGAGAAAAGTAAAGCTTCTGTCCTGGCCAGGCTGGAGGGCATGGCTCGTGCAGGGTCCTCTGGAATTTCTAGATTAAGGAAGCCGAGTCCAAATGGAATTTTCAAATATTTTTTTTAAACTTGTTATTTAAAAAGTTTTTTTATTGAAGTATAGTGTTTTTTTTTTTTTTTTTTTTAACAATGTTCTATTAGTTTCTGCTGTACAGCAAAGTGTTTTAGTTAGACCTGTATAGCTGTGTCTTATTTTCATATTTTTTTCCATTATGGGTTATCATGGATATTGAATCTGTATTCAGTATATTCCCCATGCTCTACAATAGGACTTGGTTGTTTATCAGATAATTTCTTTTCAAGGAAAAGAGTTTACTTCCTTGAAGCAACCTTTCTTTCTTGTTCCGAATGGTTTGGTATGGTGCTACCTGAATAACTCTGGCTATTTTGATGCAAGTTTATTTTAAATTTTTATTATATTTTTTGTTGAATGGAAGAGTCTTTGAATTTTCACAGTGCTTTACAGTTTTCAAATTTTTCACAGTTACAGTTTCATTGTTATTATTAATTTTATAACTAACCCTGTTTGGGGTTTCCTTTTCCCAGACTTTGAGTTATGTCTGTTGGCGTTTGTTGTTTGGATGGGGCTTCTTATTCTGGGTGATGCTGGTGGTTGGTTTATGTCAGGACTTGCACACAAGTGCTTAACTTGGTTGGTGTTCTCACTGTTTATTGTTTTCTAGTGTTAGGCGTTCTCTAGTATCATAGAGTTGTGGAGTCAGTGCTGCCTCCCTAAAGCCCCTGGGCTTGTTGCCTGACCAGGAAATGAAGATTTCACAGCTAGTTTGTTATGGCATTAAATGATATTCATATATACGCAAATGAGAAACAGAAGGTATACCTTTGATAAATGGCAGTTAAAATATTGTGCAAATACTATCCAGCGTATTGAATTATACACACAAACATATACAGCTGTAACATAACCCAAGCTTTCCAACCAAAAATACAGTACAATATGTTAGCACGGCGAATAGAGGAAACCAAGAATGATATCCACCAGTTAATAACCGAACTAAGTAGAGCACAAATTGGAGAATAATGCTAGAGCAGGGTCCCCGTTGAGGATAAGGCAATGAGGACAGAACAGACTAAGAAATATGGTGGGAAAAGGGAAAAAGAGAAAGGGAGGATAGAAGAGAAATATAGAATAATACTGCAAAGTTAAATATAGGGAGATAAAGATTTGTATGTATTAGAGTTTAGCGCTATAGGAGAGGAGCATCAGAGAAAGCAGAGTTATAGAGGAAGTAGTAGTACAAATAAAAAAATTTAAAAATTAAAACAGAGATGAATATATAGACAAATATAGAAAAACAAAGCAAAAACAATAAAAACAAACAAAACCCCCACAGAACTTTAAAAGGCCAATGTGGAACCAGAAGTTTATACCAAAATAAAATGTGTGGTTTAAAAGAAAAAAAAAAAAAAAATTGTGTAAACTTGAATATATTCAGTCTTAGTGAAAAGATTAGTAGCTTCAATAGAATTCAGCAGAGGAAATAAACACACCCACACTCACACACACATACCCCAAAAAACGGGGGTGGGAACTGAGGGGGGTTGGAAAAAAGGGAAAAAAAATTGAAAACAAAACAAAACCAGAAAAAGGCAATAAAAAAGAATAAGCAATAAAATGAAATTTAAAAAATCCAGCAGTAACTCCAGCATCAGACAAAACGTGAAAATAGTGTTTATGTTCTTCTGTCTCTTGCTGACTATTCAGGAATTATCAGTCTTTTTCTTGCCTCTGACAGTAGTTGGATCCGAAGACCTCTTTTACTGCTTGTTTATTTCGGCTTATTCCAGAACTAAAAGGCCCGCCCAGGCTGGCCCTGGGAGTTTCTTAATCCTTAATCCAAATACCTTTTTTTTCTGGGTGGAGCTAAATTCCCGCCCTGTAGTTTGACCAGCAGCCAAACTATAGTACGAAAAATGGCGTCTCTCTCTCACAAAGGATTTATCCCCACACGCTCTATGAGAAGCACTTCCGCAGTGACCCGACCCTGCTGCAGGCCACCGTTGACCCACCACCACAGGAGCGTCAGATTATTCAGAGGTGAGTCTGGCTCAGTCTCCTGCAGATTATTCGGTGCAGGAAACCAAGAATGATATCCACCAGTTAATAACCGAACTAAGTAGAGCACAAATTGGAGAATAATGCTAGAGCAGGGTCCCCGTTGAGGATAAGGCAATGAGGACAGAACAGACTAAGAAATATGGTGGGAAAAGGGAAAAAGAGAAAGGGAGGATAGAAGAGAAATATAGAATAATACTGCAAAGTTAAATATGGGGAGATAAAGATTTGTATGTATTAGAGTTTAGCGCTATAGGAGAGGAGCATCAGAGAAAGCAGAGTTATAGAGGAAGTAGTAGTACAAATAAAAAAATTTAAAAATTAAAACAGAGATGAATATATAGACAAATATAGAAAAACAAAGCAAAAACAATAAAAACAAACAAAACCCCACCAGAACTTTAAAAGGCCAATGTGGAACCAGAAGTTTATACCAAAATAAAATGTGTGGTTTAAAAGAAAAAAAAAAAAAAAATTGTGTAAACTTGAATATATTCAGTCTTAGTGAAAAGATTAGTAGCTTCAATAGAATTCAGCAGAGGAAATAAACACACCCACACTCACACACACATACCCCAAAAAACGGGGGTGGGAACTGAGGGGGGTTGGAAAAAAGGGAAAAAAAATTGAAAACAAAACAAAACCAGAAAAAGGCAATAAAAAAGAATAAGCAATAAAATGAAATTTAAAAAATCCAGCAGTAACTCCAGCATCAGACAAAACGTGAAAATAGTGTTTATGTTCTTCTGTCTCTTGCTGACTATTCAGGAATTATCAGTCTTTTTCTTGCCTCTGACAGTAGTTGGATCCGAAGACCTCTTTTACTGCTTGTTTATTTCGGCTTATTCCAGAACTAAAAGGCCCGCCCAGGCTGGCCCTGGGAGTTTCTTAATCCTTAATCCAAATACCTTTTTTTTCTGGGTGGAGCTAAATTCCCGCCCTGTAGTTTGACCAGCAGCCAAACTATAGTACGAAAAATGGCGTCTCTCTCTCACAAAGGATTTATCCCCACACGCTCTATGAGAAGCACTTCCGCAGTGACCCCGACCCTGCTGCAGGCCACCGTTGACCCACCACCACAGGAGACGTCAGATTATTCAGAGGTGAGTCTGGCTCAGTCTCCTGCAGGATCGCTATTCCCCTCTCCCAGATCATGGTGCACACAGTTTCCAGTCCTGCTCGGTGGCTCTATGATCAGGTTAATGATAACCTCCTCCAAAGGGAACTGAGTGCCGTCCTTTCAAGGACTGCTCAAGGGCACTTCTAGCTCAAGGGGGCACTTGGACCCTCCAAAGCAGGTCTGACTCAGTCCCTTTTGGGCGTCACCGCTCCTTTCCCGGGTCTTGATCTGCAACAGGCTTTGCACCTTTGGCCCACCCGACCTCTCTGGTGGGTATGAGGTTTGACTTTTAAAAGCGCGATTGCGCCCTTCCTACCGTCTTCTTGCGACTTCTCCTTTGTTCTTCGATGTGGGTATCTTTTTGTGATCAGATCCAACCTCCTCCTGTCGATGGTTTTTCAGGAATTCGTTGCAATTCAGGCGATTTTGCAGGAGAGATGAGTGCACGTCCTTCTATGCTGCCACCTTAGCTCCACCCTCCACATATACCTCTATAAAGAGACAGTTAAGTAAAGCTTTGTGCTATTCCCTAGCTAGATAGATCTATTCAGATGAAGGTATAAGGTAGGCACAAAAGTAATTTAATTTCCTTAAATTACAGAGGAATAGCCAAGTTGGACTGGTGACGTCACATAGATGTGACAAGACACGTGCAATTGTGATTCTATTGTTACAAAAAGAAATTTGCAGTCCCATTTGTGCTCATACAGAAACAAACGTAAGAAAAATATGTTTTTGCTTCACTGAATTTTAAGGTACATTGAGTTCTATGTTTCTACTCGTTATTAACATCCTCACATATCCTTTTCAATTAATTTAGTTGTTTGATTTATTGACCTATGTATTAGGATTTCCTCATAGTAGTGTTATAAACTGAACTCATTATAATAAACTATAGTTAGAGTTACAAACTATGACCTTAGTTACCTCTTTTTCTTAAGATGTGAATGAAATTGAACTTCCAGTACCCTTAAAAATACCCTTGAAATGTGTAACTTCCTGTTTCTGAGAAAAGATCAATTAACTTCCTATAAGTTACATAGACTTTGTGATGAAATCAAGAGAAACGTGTACAGGAAACAGATGTGTGTGGTACATCCTTATTTGAGTAAAAATGAATTCTGAGACTTTAATGAAAAATGTTTTTCTAAAACCTGGCAACTTGCAAACTCATTCTAACACAGATAGTAAAATGCTGCCTATATTGTTTGGGTTTATTATAGACAAGTTT
Source organism: Tragulus kanchil (assembly GCA_022376925.1). Classification (NCBI taxonomy): domain Eukaryota; kingdom Metazoa; phylum Chordata; class Mammalia; order Artiodactyla; family Tragulidae; genus Tragulus; species Tragulus kanchil. The sequence continues at coordinate 280,011,400 of JAIOJX010000004.1, forward strand.
ATAAATAGGTTTATTATATAGCCCTTTAACAAGATTTATTGTTAAATATTTCCTTTTTTGTCAACTTGTGCCATTGTATCATTTTAGAATTACATTTTTGCAGGTAAAATGATCTATTTATAAGGTTTATATCTCAAATTGAACTGTAGACATTCAGGGCAGGGACCATGGTGTTCATCGTTTTACTTTTCATGGTTCTTACTTTTTTGATATTTATTGAGAAGCATGGGACACTAATGCTTTCAGTTAAAAGTCTCAATAAATAGAGATATTTCCTATTTTATTCATCAATTTAATATTGAATATGTTATGTTGTATTTTTGGATATTAGATGCTTGTTGAGTTATTATATAGTTGTCTTCAATTCAGTATACCTTTCAATTCAAACAAATTAGTCATTGGTCAATGAAAATATGTATACAGATATATATATATAGTCTTAGCTATGGTAATTATACATTTCTTCCCCCAGCATCTTCCTTCCTATTTCTCTGGGAGAATTATCTGCTCACCTAATACTGTCTTGGGAGATTGTCAATCAGATTGTACCATTTTCCTAGTAAAAGTGATTACTTTAAAAATGGACAAATGATCAATGGGCAGGTGAAAATATGCTCAACACCACTAACCATCAGAGACAGTGTAAATCAAAATCAAAATGAGATATCATCTCACATTTGACAAAACAATTATAAAAGAAAACAAATAATAAGTGTTGGTGAGGATGTAGAAAAGAATTCTGCCACACTGTGGGGGGATGTATTAGGATTTCCTCATAGTAGTGTTATAAACTGAACTCATTATAATAAACTATAGTTAGAGTTACAAACTATGACCTTAGTTACCTCTTTTTCTTAAGATGTGAATGAAATTGAACTTCCAGTACCCTTAAAAATACCCTTGAAATGTGTAACTTCCTGTTTCTGAGAAAAGATCAATTAACTTCCTATAAGTTACATAGACTTTGTGATGAAATCAAGAGAAACGTGTACAGGAAACAGATGTGTGTGGTACATCCTTATTTGAGTAAAAATGAATTCTGAGACTTTAATGAAAAATGTTTTTCTAAAACCTGGCAACTTGCAAACTCATTCTAACACAGATAGTAAAATGCTGCCTATATTGTTTGGGTTTATTATAGACAAGTTTATAAATAGGTTTATTATATAGCCCTTTAACAAGATTTATTGTTAAATATTTCCTTTTTTGTCAACTTGTGCCATTGTATCATTTTAGAATTACATTTTTGCAGGTAAAATGATCTATTTATAAGGTTTATATCTCAAATTGAACTGTAGACATTCAGGGCAGGGACCATGGTGTTCATCGTTTTACTTTTCATGGTTCTTACTTTTTTGATATTTATTGAGAAGCATGGGACACTAATGCTTTCAGTTAAAAGTCTCAATAAATAGAGATATTTCCTATTTTATTCATCAATTTAATATTGAATATGTTATGTTGTATTTTTGGATATTAGATGCTTGTTGAGTTATTATATAGTTGTCTTCAATTCAGTATACCTTTCAATTCAAACAAATTAGTCATTGGTCAATGAAAATATGTATACAGATATATATATATAGTCTTAGCTATGGTAATTATACATTTCTTCCCCCAGCATCTTCCTTCCTATTTCTCTGGGAGAATTATCTGCTCACCTAATACTGTCTTGGGAGATTGTCAATCAGATTGTACCATTTTCCTAGTAAAAGTGATTACTTTAAAAATGGACAAATGATCAATGGGCAGGTGAAAATATGCTCAACACCACTAACCATCAGAGACAGTGTAAATCAAAATCAAAATGAGATATCATCTCACATTTGACAAAACAATTATAAAAAGAAAACAAATAATAAGTGTTGGTGAGGATGTAGAAAAAAGAGAATTCTGCCACACTGTGGGCAGCACGTAGATTGGTGCAGTCATTGTGGAAAATAGTATGGAAAGTCCTCCAAAAATTAAAAGGAGCCATACAAAATAGAAAACCATTCTCTTTTATCTGAAGAAAATCAAAAGACTAATTTGGAAAGATGTAGGCACCCCTATGTTTATAGCAACATTATTTATCATAGCCAAGAAATGGAAACAACCTAAGTACCCATCAATAGATGGATGGATGAAGAAGATAGAATAGAATATTAGTCAGCCATAAAAATGAATGAAATATTGCCATCTGTGACATGGATGGACCTAGAAGGTATTATGCTAAGTGAAATAAGTCACACAAAGACAAATACAATAAGATTTTACTTATACATGAAATCTAAAAGAATAATGAACAAAAATCATGCAAGTGAAACAGAGTAATAGCTACACAGAACAAACAGTTGGTTACCAGAGGGAAGGGGAGAGGCAGAAGGAGTGAAATAGGTAAGGAAGGTTGAGATATAAACTTTTCTCACTTTGCATTACAGAAGAAACAAACACAGTATAAATCAACTATACTCCAATAAAAAATAATTTAAAATGGAGATACAAACTTTCAGTTGCAATATAGATGAGTCACAGTTATGAAATGCACTATGTGGGGAATATAGCCAATAATTATGTGAAAACTTTGTATGGTGACAGATTTATTATGGTGATCTCTTTGAAATTTAGAGGCATATTGAATCACTATGTTGTATATTAGGAATTAACATAGTGTAAGTCAACCATACTTCTAAAACCAGCAAACTCATAGAAAAAGAGATCAGATTAGTAGCTACCAGTGGTGGGGGAGGGGTGGGGAGAAAGGATAATTGGATTAAGGTGACAAAAAAATTACAAATTCCCGGATAAATAAGTATTGGAATTTGTTTACAATATAATTAACACTGTCCTGTTTACGGCAGGTGAAAATATGCTCAACACCACTAACCATCAGAGACAGTGTAAATCAAAATCAAAATGAGATATCATCTCACATTTGACAAAACAATTATAAAAAGAAAACAAATAATAAGTGTTGGTGAGGATGTAGAAAAAAGAGAATTCTGCCACACTGTGGGCAGCACGTAGATTGGTGCAGTCATTGTGGAAAATAGTATGGAAAGTCCTCCAAAAATTAAAAGGAGCCATACAAAATAGAAAACCATTCTCTTTTATCTGAAGAAAATCAAAAGACTAATTTGGAAAGATGTAGGCACCCCTATGTTTATAGCAACATTATTTATCATAGCCAAGAAATGGAAACAACCTAAGTACCCATCAATAGATGGATGGATGAAGAAGATAGAATAGAATATTAGTCAGCCATAAAAATGAATGAAATATTGCCATCTGTGACATGGATGGACCTAGAAGGTATTATGCTAAGTGAAATAAGTCACACAAAGACAAATACAATAAGATTTTACTTATACATGAAATCTAAAAGAATAATGAACAAAAATCATGCAAGTGAAACAGAGTAATAGCTACACAGAACAAACAGTTGGTTACCAGAGGGAAGGGGAGAGGCAGAAGGAGTGAAATAGGTAAGGAAGGTTGAGATATAAACTTTTCTCACTTTGCATTACAGAAGAAACAAACACAGTATAAATCAACTATACTCCAATAAAAAATAATTTAAAATGGAGATACAAACTTTCAGTTGCAATATAGATGAGTCACAGTTATGAAATGCACTATGTGGGGAATATAGCCAATAATTATGTGAAAACTTTGTATGGTGACAGATTTATTATGGTGATCTCTTTGAAATTTAGAGGCATATTGAATCACTATGTTGTATATTAGGAATTAACATAGTGTAAGTCAACCATACTTCTAAAACCAGCAAACTCATAGAAAAAGAGATCAGATTAGTAGCTACCAGTGGTGGGGGAGGGGTGGGGAGAAAGGATAATTGGATTAAGGTGACAAAAAAATTACAAATTCCCGGATAAATAAGTATTGGAATGTAGTTTACAATATAATTAACACTGTCCTGCATTATATACAAAAATTGTTAAGAAAGTTAATCCTAATAGATCTTAGCACAATATAACTCTTTTTCTATTTCTTTAATGTTGTATATATATATATATATATATATATATATATATATATATACATATACATATATATATGAGATAATTGATGTTTAGTCAGCCACTTGTTGACAGATATGTACAAGTCAAATCACTGTGTTCTACACCTTTAATACAGTGTTGTGTGTCAATTATATCTCAATAAAAAGAGATGGATGAAGCCATTGATGAGAAATATGAATCTATACACTCTGACCTCTGTAAATAGAACCATGTTTGCTTTTCTTTTGTATGAGTCACTTTTATATTTTCTACAATTGTAGGGGGTGTCGTGGAAAGTATTCATTTCCATGTGCTTACTGGAGAATCAAAGCATTATCATAAGTACCCTCCAGAATGACCAATGGAAGTAGCTGAAGAAGTAGCTATTACCAAGATATAGGATGAAGAAAAGTCCTGCATTTGCTCTGTCGAACTGTTCCTGAGGGAACAATTACATGGATCATCTAAAAAAATAAATAAACCGAGGATGAAACTCCACTTTTTTTGCTAAACCTTGCCCCAATCTTTCTTCAGACTGTGTTGCAGGTCAGGTTCCTCAGGAAACTCTCAGATGGAGGTTTGCATACAGTATGTTAATTAGGGAGATACCTCAAAATCAACAGCGGTGGGTGAGAAAAAGAAACTTGTGGGTAGAGGGAAACTCTGAACTGTGTGATTCAGTCCCAACAAAAGCCTTGGTTGCCACCACAGGGAGCTCCGAGTCTAAGTGGTCCTTCATTTGTCCTGGTGTAGGGCAAGAAGTTTAGGCATTTATAGTCTCACATGAAATAGTCATTTGATGCAGTTGTTGCTGAGAGAGAGTGTGTCTTTGAGATGGTGGTATCTTTTGGCTGAAAGTCATACCTTAGAAGTTCAGCTGCAAGCTTTGAGATAGCAATATCTAGCCACTGAGGAGCAAATTCTTCAGTCAAAGATGGGACCATGCCACTGCATTCACTGCGGATAGAAAATTATTTTCTAAATCAAAAGATAGAAGTGTCAGAATATATACATAACTTTCTTGATTAGAATCTTTTGCTCAGGATTAGAATCATATATCCAAGTGCTTATTAAAAATACCCAGCTGGGGGCTTCCCTGGTGGCCCAGTGGGTAAAGAGTCAGCCTTGCAGTGCAAGGGGTACTGGTGTGATTCCTGGCCAGGGAAGATCCTACATGCTGAGGAACGGCTGGGCCAGTGTGTCCAATTACCTGCCAGCGTTCTGGAGCGCATACGCCCAGAGCAGGTGCTCTGCAACGAGAGAGGCCACTGCGATGGAAGGCCCACACATGCCAAAGAATAAAAAGATGGATGAAAAATAAATGATGACTTTGAGGCAAAATATAAAAAAGTCCCTTTAAAAATACTCAGTTGAATCCCCTCTCCAGATTCTAGAAACTAACTGACCAAATAATTTAGACTTTCCTCATCTTTTTTTTTTTTTTTTTTGTGGGCAGGAATACTGCCCGTAATTGTCTGAATCAAAACACAAGGACCATATCTGACTTTCTATTTCTGCATCTCCTCTCCTTGAGCTCCCTTATCCAATTAATCAAAGACTTCTTTACTAATTGTGTCAATTCAACAACCTTTTTTCATTTCAGCTGCCTCCACTTTAGACTTGAATACAATCACTTCTTTAGGGCAACAGTTTATTCCAGTACTTGCTGTATAAGTCAACCTGAGTGATCCCCTGAGAAACAAATATTTGATTCCAGTTAGGAGCCAATTTAGAACACTGCAAAGCCTTACCACTATGCTTAGAATAATCCTAAACCATTCGACAGTATTGATTTAGCCCTTTGTAATCTGGCTCTGTTTTCTGCTTCACTCTCTAGTCTCATTTTGTTCCAGATTATTGGATTTCCTTCAGTCCCTCTAGTTGACTGTTCTTCCTTCCATTTGAGACTGTAATATTTGTCCCTATCAAAAAGTTTTGTCCTGTTATATTTATCTGAAAAAAAATTATATGTTCAGCTTCTATTCCTCATCTTAAATATTACATTTTACATAAAGCTATGCTCATACTTGTTTAAACTCCCCAATATATTTCTATAGCTCTCTTTATTTTTATTACCAGCATAAGAAATGTACTTCATCATGATTACATGTTTTATTGTCTGGCCAAACATGAACAGAAATAGAGTTATGACCTACAAAAAAGTTAACCCTTTGCAAATTCAACAAGAATATTGACAAAATTGTCAAAATTGATTTTCTGAGAATGCTGGAAATTCATCAAAGACGTGGGAAAATCTATGACTAATTCAAGGAAACAGCTGCATCTCTTTAAGAACAGGAACTTCTGTGGAGTTTTCACTTGCTCCATTGCCAATCCCTTCTTCACAGCTATATGGTGGACTTGAAACTCAACAGTTCAACTACAGTAGCTGTGAAAAGCAACAACAGAACAGGAACTAGATGGATGAAAAATAAATGATGACTTTGAGGCAAAATATAAAAAAGTCCCTTTAAAAATACTCAGTTGAATCCCCTCTCCAGATTCTAGAAACTAACTGACCAAATAATTTAGACTTTCCTCATCTTTTTTTTTTTTTTTTTTGTGGGCAGGAATACTGCCCGTAATTGTCTGAATCAAAACACAAGGACCATATCTGACTTTCTATTTCTGCATCTCCTCTCCTTGAGCTCCCTTATCCAATTAATCAAAGACTTCTTTACTAATTGTGTCAATTCAACAACCTTTTTTCATTTCAGCTGCCTCCACTTTAGACTTGAATACAATCACTTCTTTAGGGCAACAGTTTATTCCAGTACTTGCTGTATAAGTCAACCTGAGTGATCCCCTGAGAAACAAATATTTGATTCCAGTTAGGAGCCAATTTAGAACACTGCAAAGCCTTACCACTATGCTTAGAATAATCCTAAACCATTCGACAGTATTGATTTAGCCCTTTGTAATCTGGCTCTGTTTTCTGCTTCACTCTCTAGTCTCATTTTGTTCCAGATTATTGGATTTCCTTCAGTCCCTCTAGTTGACTGTTCTTCCTTCCATTTGAGACTGTAATATTTGTCCCTATCAAAAAGTTTTGTCCTGTTATATTTATCTGAAAAAAAATTATATGTTCAGCTTCTATTCCTCATCTTAAATATTACATTTTACATAAAGCTATGCTCATACTTGTTTAAACTCCCCAATATATTTCTATAGCTCTCTTTATTTTTATTACCAGCATAAGAAATGTACTTCATCATGATTACATGTTTTATTGTCTGGCCAAACATGAACAGAAATAGAGTTATGACCTACAAAAAAGTTAACCCTTTGCAAATTCAACAAGAATATTGACAAAATTGTCAAAATTGATTTTCTGAGAATGCTGGAAATTCATCAAAGACGTGGGAAAATCTATGACTAATTCAAGGAAACAGCTGCATCTCTTTAAGAACAGGAACTTCTGTGGAGTTTTCACTTGCTCCATTGCCAATCCCCTTCTTCACAGCTATATGGTGGACTTGAAACTCAACAGTCTGGCAACTACAGTAGCTGTGAAAAGCAACAACAGAACAGGAACTAGAAGGGACAGAAACAATTTCAAAGTCCTCAAAAAATGTTTCTCAGACAAGTCATTATTTGAACTAGCTGGTATTTTCCTGGTAGTTCCCACCTGTAGGGTAAATTTTACTTGACCCTGAAATAATCCAATAGAATTTGCTCAGCGTAACCAGCTTTTTTCCCAGGGCATTTGTCAAAAAAAACCAGTACCAATTGCTGACAATTACACCTTCCTGAGGTAGCAGTAAGAGCTGGGCAAAGAAAAGACTGATAAAAAAGAAAATTAAGAGAGAAACTTAGGAGTTAGATATTCATAGAGGGCTTTGAAAAATATAACATATTGCTAGAAATATGGAATGTGATGTCCATGTATAAGGCTGTGAACATGCTCAAGAAAGACTTGATAAGGCACTAAATTCTCACTTCTGACTGACCTTAAGGCTCCATACAAAAATTCAGACAAAGGATTTCAATCAGCTATTTTAAATATTTTCCAAGGACTAAGGCAACCATGTTCCCAAGCATGTATAAGAATGATGTCTCAGCAAGTAGAAAATCTCAATAAAGATACATAAATCACACACAAAAAGAAACAAATAGAATTTCTGAAGTGAAAAATTATAAATAGGAAAATTAAATCTTAACTAGAAGGACTGAACAGTGGTTTTGGCTGAAGAAAGAATTGAACTTGAAGGTGAATTGATGGAGATTGTCAAGTCTGGGAAAGAGAAGAAAAAGAAGAAGAATAAAAATGAACTGAACCTCAAAGAGCTATAGAACGTGAACAAGCATATCAATGTAAGAGCACCAGAGGAGAGGAGGGATGAAAAGGAATAGAAAGTTCTTAAATTATAATTATAGAATGACAAAAACTACAAAAATTTCAACAAGAATATTGACAAAATTGTCAAAATTGATTTTCTGAGAATGCTGGAAATTCATCAAAGACGTGGGAAAATCTATGACTAATTCAAGGAAACAGCTGCATCTCTTTAAGAACAGGAACTTCTGTGGAGTTTTCACTTGCTCCATTGCCAATCCCCTTCTTCACAGCTATATGGTGGACTTGAAACTCAACAGTCTGGCAACTACAGTAGCTGTGAAAAGCAACAACAGAACAGGAACTAGAAGGGACAGAAACAATTTCAAAGTCCTCAAAAAATGTTTCTCAGACAAGTCATTATTTGAACTAGCTGGTATTTTCCTGGTAGTTCCCACCTGTAGGGTAAATTTTACTTGACCCTGAAATAATCCAATAGAATTTGCTCAGCGTAACCAGCTTTTTTCCCAGGGGCATTTGTCAAAAACAACCAGTACCAATTGCTGACAATTACACCTTCCTGAGGTAGCAGTAAGAGCTGGGCAAAGAAAAGACTGATAAAAAAGAAAATTAAGAGAGAAACTTAGGAGTTAGATATTCATAGAGGGCTTTGAAAAATATAACATATTGCTAGAAATATGGAATGTGATGTCCATGTATAAGGCTGTGAACATGCTCAAGAAAGACTTGATAAGGCACTAAATTCTCACTTCTGACTGACCTTAAGGCTCCATACAAAAATTCAGACAAAGGATTTCAATCAGCTATTTTAAATATTTTCCAAGGACTAAGGCAACCATGTTCCCAAGCATGTATAAGAATGATGTCTCAGCAAGTAGAAAATCTCAATAAAGATACATAAATCACACACAAAAAGAAACAAATAGAATTTCTGAAGTGAAAAATTATAAAAAGGAAAATTAAATCTTAACTAGAAGGACTGAACAGTGGTTTTGGCTGAAGAAAGAATTGAACTTGAAGGTGAATTGATGGAGATTGTCAAGTCTGGGAAAGAGAAGAAAAAGAAGAAGAATAAAAATGAACTGAACCTCAAAGAGCTATAGAACGTGAACAAGCATATCAATGTAAGAGCACCAGAGGAGAGGAGGGATGAAAAGGAATAGAAAGTTCTTAAATTATAATTATAGAAGTTTCAGATATAGGATATTATAATTCAATGTCTATATACATTAAAAAGTGATCACATATACCGGCTGTCTTCCTACAGTTGACCTTCAATCATTTCATCCAACCTCCCAATCTCCTTCCCCTCTGGTAACCAATAATCTGACATCTATACCTGTAATTTTGTTTTTATTTACTTTTATTAGTTCAGTTTGCTTTTTTTTGAATCCATATAGTGAAATTATATGGTATTTGTCTTTCTACCTGTGACTTGTTTAACTTATACTGACTGATTTTCCAGGTTTATTTCTGGCCTCTCAATTCTGTTCCAGCAAGCAATCTCTGTGTCTGTTTGTGTCAGCACTATATATATATATATATATATATATTTGTTTCTTAGAGCTTTGTAGTATGGTTCAACGTCAGGCAGGATGATATATGCAGCATTGTACTTCTTTCTCAAGATTGCTTTGACTATTCTTGGTCTTTTGTAATTCCACATGAACTTTAGAATGATTCATTCTAGTTTTGTGGAAAATGTCATGAGTAGTTTGATAAGCACTGCCTTGTATTTGTAGACTGTTTTGGGTAGTACAGACATTTCAACAATATTTGTTCCCAGTCTATTAGCACAGAATATCTTTCCATTTATTTGGGTTTTCTTTAATTTCTTTCATTAGTATCTTATAGTTTTCAAGTGTAGACCTTTTACTTACTTGGTTAAGTTTTTTCCTAGGTACTTTATTCTTTCTAAGTAATTGAAAATGGCGCTTACTTTCTCTTTCTAATAGTTTGGTATTAGTGTGTAGAAATGCCACAGTTTTCTGTATAATATGCTGCATATTCTGTCACTTTGCCCAGTTCATTTACTTTGTATTCTGTAACATTGTCCAGCATGACGTTGAGGTGGAATTTTTAGGGTTTTCTATATATAGCATCACATTATTTGCAAATAGTGACAGTTTTACTTCTTCCCTTCAAATTTGGGTGCCTTTTTTTAGTTCAGGGCAGCGGGGAAAGAAAAGAGGAAGAATAAAATGAACTGATAGAAAACGTGAACAAGCATATCAATGTAAGAGCACCAGAGGAGAGGAGGGATGAAAAGGAATAGAAAGTTCTTAAATTATAATTATAGAAGTTTCAGATATAGGATATTATAATTCAATGTCTATATACATTAAAAAGTGATCACATATACCGGCTGTCTTCCTACAGTTGACCTTCAATCATTTCATCCAACCTCCCAATCTCCTTCCCCTCTGGTAACCAATAATCTGACATCTATACCTGTAATTTTGTTTTTATTTACTTTTATTAGTTCAGTTTGCTTTTTTTTGAATCCATATAGTGAAATTATATGGTATTTGTCTTTCTACCTGTGACTTGTTTAACTTATACTGACTGATTTTCCAGGTTTATTTCTGGCCTCTCAATTCTGTTCCAGCAAGCAATCTCTGTGTCTGTTTGTGTCAGCACTATATATATATATATATATATATATTTGTTTCTTAGAGCTTTGTAGTATGGTTCAACGTCAGGCAGGATGATATATGCAGCATTGTACTTCTTTCTCAAGATTGCTTTGACTATTCTTGGTCTTTTGTAATTCCACATGAACTTTAGAATGATTCATTCTAGTTTTGTGGAAAATGTCATGAGTAGTTTGATAAGCACTGCCTTGTATTTGTAGACTGTTTTGGGTAGTACAGACATTTCAACAATATTTGTTCCCAGTCTATTAGCACAGAATATCTTTCCATTTATTTGGGTTTTCTTTAATTTCTTTCATTAGTATCTTATAGTTTTCAAGTGTAGACCTTTTACTTACTTGGTTAAGTTTTTTCCTAGGTACTTTATTCTTTCTAAGTAATTGAAAATGGCGCTTACTTTCTCTTTCTAATAGTTTGGTATTAGTGTGTAGAAATGCCACAGTTTTCTGTATAATATGCTGCATATTCTGTCACTTTGCCCAGTTCATTTACTTTGTATTCTGTAACATTGTCCAGCATGACGTTGAGGTGGAATTTTTAGGGTTTTCTATATATAGCATCACATTATTTGCAAATAGTGACAGTTTTACTTCTTCCCTTCAAATTTGGGTGCTTTTCGTTTCTTTTTCTTGACTAATTGATTTGGTAGGGCTGCCAATAATATGTTGAGTGAAAGTAATGAGAGTGGACATCTTGGTCTTGTTCCTAACTTTAGAGGAAAACCTTTCAGCATTGACCATCGAGTATGATGTTAACCATGAGCTTGTTAAATATGATCTTTATTATGTCAAGTATGTCCTTCCATGCCCAGTTTGTTGAAAGTTTCTGTCGTGAATGGATGTTGGATTCTGTCAAATGCTTTATCTGCATCTACTGGAATGATCGTATGATTTTTTTTGGTTTGTTTGTTTCACAATCCCAAGTTTTTAATTTTGCTGTTTTGATTTTATAGAGCTTTGCTGTTTACAGATATGTATAATTCCAGATTAGTCATATGTATATACCATTCCCCTCCATCCTACCCCTCCAGGTCTTCACATGATTGTATGATTTTTGTCCTTTATTTTGTTGACATGGAGTATCAACATCTTAATTGATTTTATGGATATTAAATCATTCTTGTATTCATGAACTAAGTTCCACTTGATCACGGTGGTATATGATCCTTTTAATGTTTTGCTGAACTCTGTTATTATTTTGTTGAGGAGTTTTGCATCTGTTTTCTTCAGGAATATTAGCCTGTATTTTTTATTTTTCTGTGGTGTCCTTGTCTGGTTTTGGTATCAGGTAGTGCTGGCTTTATAAAATATGTTTGGATATAGAAAAATGAATCCTACATTAGAATTTTTAAAGTGTATTAATAATTTGCAGAAGACCTGAACAGACTTTCTTATTTTCAAAGAAGACATACAGATGCCCACAGGCACATTAAAAGATGTTCAGCATCACTAATTATTAGTGATGCAAATCAAATGCAAACATCAAATGAAAACCACCATGGGGTATCACCTCATACCTGTTAATATAGGCTATTATCAAAAAGGTAAAAAATAACAAATTCTAGACAGGATGTAGAGAAAAAGGAATCTTTATACACTGTTGGTGGAACTGTAAATTAGTGTAGCCATTATGGAAAACTGGAGAAGGAAATGTCAACCCACTCCATATTCTTGCCTGGAGAATACCATGAACAGAGGAGCCTGGAAGGCTACAGTCCATGAAGTCACAAAGAGTCGGATATGACTGAGCAGCTATCACTATGGAAAACAAGATGGAAAATCAGAAAAAGTTAAGAATAGAACTACAATCAACACAACCAACTAGACTAATCAGACATCCATAAAACACTTAACAACAAAAATGGACATGAAATAGTCTTCATGCTGACCATATGTTAAGTCAATATAAGTTAAAACAAGTCTTAATCACTTTAAAATAACTGGCATCATGCAGGTTTTGTCCTCTGATTGCCAACGAATAAAGTTAGAAATTAATAACAGAAGGAGATTTGGTGAATTTGTAAATACATAAAAACTAAACAACATACTCCTAATTAACAATGAATCAAAGAATAAATCACATGAGAAATTATAAAATATTTTGAGATACACAAAAATAAACATACAACATACCAAAAAACATTCCTTATGGGATGTAACTGAATGAGTGCTTAGAAGAAAATGTATAGATATAAACACCTGGAGTAAAAAAGAAAGAGAGATCCAAATGGATAAGCTAACTTTCACCCAGAAACAGAAGAGTCAACCAAACCCACAGCAAGAAGATAGAAGGAAATAAAGAAATGTGAGAGAATAGAAAGCAACATAGATAAATCAGGGATACCAAAAGGGTTTTATTTTAATCAACAACATATTAAAATTTTGACTATAATGAGCAAAAGAGGAAAGACTAAATTTCTAATTATCTGACTGACTTGGCAGACTGCATCCTCCTTACAAACATAAGTATCATGGTTATTTTGCCAATTCTGTATCTCAAGGACCTATTTCAATATTTTGTACAAAGTAGGAACTCACTAAGTATTTGTAAAACGAATCAACCATTTATGGTTTTCTACCTATGTTTCTACCACTTGTATCACAAGATGTGCTAAATCTCTCAATTTCTGTCTTTTACTACTGACATGAGCTATCCTTATTTTGTTGCCTTTTTATCTGATTTTGCCCCCCCCTCTATGACAATCTTTATACACTGTTGGTGGAACTGTAAATTAGTGTAGCCATTATGGAAAACTGGAGAAGGAAATGTCAACCCACTCCATATTCTTGCCTGGAGAATACCATGAACAGAGGAGCCTGGAAGGCTACAGTCCATGAAGTCACAAAGAGTCGGATATGACTGAGCAGCTATCACTATGGAAAACAAGATGGAAAATCAGAAAAAGTTAAGAATAGAACTACAATCAACACAACCAACTAGACTAATCAGACATCCATAAAACACTTAACAACAAAAATGGACATGAAATAGTCTTCATGCTGACCATATGTTAAGTCAATATAAGTTAAAACAAGTCTTAATCACTTTAAAATAACTGGCATCATGCAGGTTTTGTCCTCTGATTGCCAACGAATAAAGTTAGAAATTAATAACAGAAGGAGATTTGGTGAATTTGTAAATACATAAAAACTAAACAACATACTCCTAATTAACAATGAATCAAAGAATAAATCACATGAGAAATTATAAAATATTTTGAGATACACAAAAATAAACATACAACATACCAAAAAACATTCCTTATGGGATGTAACTGAATGAGTGCTTAGAAGAAAATGTATAGATATAAACACCTGGAGTAAAAAAGAAAGAGAGATCCAAATGGATAAGCTAACTTTCACCCAGAAACAGAAGAGTCAACCAAACCCACAGCAAGAAGATAGAAGGAAATAAAGAAATGTGAGAGAATAGAAAGCAACATAGATAAATCAGGGATACCAAAAGGGTTTTATTTTAATCAACAACATATTAAAATTTTGACTATAATGAGCAAAAGAGGAAAGACTAAATTTCTAATTATCTGACTGACTTGGCAGACTGCATCCTCCTTACAAACATAAGTATCATGGTTATTTTGCCAATTCTGTATCTCAAGGACCTATTTCAATATTTTGTACAAAGTAGGAACTCACTAAGTATTTGTAAAACGAATCAACCATTTATGGTTTTCTACCTATGTTTCTACCACTTGTATCACAAGATGTGCTAAATCTCTCAATTTCTGTCTTTTACTACTGACATGAGCTATCCTTATTTTGTTGCCTTTTTATCTGATTTTGCTCCTCTCCACCCATTTCCTTAAATTCTCTACCCTAGAAAACCTCTATGATGTTTGGACAATAGCGATTTATTTTTTTGTGAGTTACCTGATGTGGTTTTAAAGTTTCCTGTTAGGAGACTAAGATAAATGTAAATGAGGGACATAAAGTTCCAGAGTTTGAATATGAAGATCAACAACAGAGGCTTTTATTGTTGTTTTTTTGGTACATTTTTTGCAATAATCATCACAGATTTTTATGGGTTCCTACCCAGTAAACAATTCCCTGCTTCATCCTTCCTAATAAGAGTCAGAATCTCTTCAGGATTTTCCATCTAGCCCTGGCATTTCAGGAGATAAGACATACCATTCTTTAACTCAGAAAATAAATCCTAACAGGTTCCCATAATTATGGAGATA
Source organism: Tragulus kanchil (assembly GCA_022376925.1). NCBI lineage: Eukaryota > Metazoa > Chordata > Mammalia > Artiodactyla > Tragulidae > Tragulus > Tragulus kanchil. The sequence goes on from JAIOJX010000004.1 coordinate 280,026,550, forward strand.
TCAATTCTTTGCCAGCAATTGAATTATAAAAGGTCAATGAGGTATAACAGTTCACATTTGTTGAGCACCAACTTTAAGTCATGTACTATTTTAAGTGTTTTACATGTATTAGCTCATTTCTTGAAACCATGTGATAAGTATAAATATTATTTTCATTGTAAAGTTAATAAAATTGAAGTATAATCTAAATAACTAGAATTGAATTACTCTAGACTTTATGCTCCCTGATGAAGAGCAATTTCATAAATTATCTGTCTTAGAGATATGCAATGTCTAGGCTAAACTATTGAAATTGCTGAAGATTTCTGGTTGATGTGTGAAGAACCTGAGAAAAATACTCTAGTAACTAGAACATGGGTTATCTCCAGGCAGAAAGAAGTATAGGAAGTAGGAAGACAGAGAAAAGATAGTTATTTCAAAGGATGTGGCAGGAACATTGGTCTGAGTGTAGAAAACAGAAATGCTTACAAGGTACTAGCAAATTCCCCTGACAAATCACTTTTATTTCATAGCAACAGAAGTGAGACTTTAGATATTATAGAATGTAATACATATGTGTGTGTGTGTGTGTGTGTGCACATATATGTGAATATATGTGTGTATATATATATATGTATGTGTATATATATATATATATATATATATATATGTATATATTCCTCTTTTGGGCTGGTTGCCCTCATGCCTGCAATATCAGGGACTAAAGAGTAACTATTATTGCATATTTTACAAACATAAATAATAAATCCTATAATCCCTGGTGGCTCAGACAGTAAAGAATCTATAATGCAGAAGACCTGGGTTTGATCCCTGGGTCAGGACAATTCTCTGGAGAAGGGAATGGCAACCCACTCCAGTATTCTTACCTGGAGAATTCCTGGCAGGCTACAGTTGATGGGGTTGCAAAGAGTTAGACATGACTGAGCGACTAACACACATACTGAACCAACAAATTCAATTACTCAAATGAAATGGCAAAAATCCTTGAAATTACAACTTAAAAAGTGACACTAGGAGAAATAGCCTTGTATCTAGGAGATACTAGGAGAAAAATGGACTTATATCTAATAAATAAATTGAAGTTGTCATCTCAACTCTTCCCTCACAAAACAGAACAAACAACAAAATACTTCCAGGTCTAAGGATTTCATGAATCAACTCTTTTAAACACTTAAATAAATAATAATTGCAAGCATAAAATCTTTCAAAAAATAGTGGATTTGGAAGCACTACCAAGCCTGTATTATAACATCAGCAGAACACTTGGGTAAGTGGAAGATTTTGGAGGACTATTGGCCAGATAAGGCTCTGAAGAAGTACATGCTAAGTTTCTTTTTAATGAAAAAAATAGAAAATTTTAAATTTGTACATTTGCAACAGATGAGAAGAATTTAGACAGATGACCAGAAGGAAATCTATAGAATTGGCAAAGAAAAAAGAATGATAGGTACATGAAATACATTTAATTAAAAGATGATTAAGATGTGGTCACAATTTTTGCTTGGAGACTGTATATATTGCACTTGGAATAACTAGAAAGCATAAATTTACTTTGACTAATATAATCTATGAGATAACTAACTAGATAAAGGGCATAATTTTTTTTCAGTTTGAATAGCTTAGTCATCTTTATTTCTTCTCTATCACAGTTACATTTTCTAAGTTATCAAGTTCTTCTTACTAGTTCTTTTCTCTTACTAGCTCTCCTACACATCCTGTTAATCATCTCATATATAGGATACTATGGTGATATAAATAACTTATTTCTGCCTTCACTTTCTACCTTCTCTGCCATCCCTCTGAGAAATGTCTCCTCCTGCTGTAACCAGAAATGATTTATTTTTTAATAGAAAGGCTTTAAACTAAACCATTCATTTAACAAATGATCTAGTATGACATTATCACATATTTCTATTAATACCTTACATGCTTTTCCATTTTTAGTGTATTTGGACTTGTGGGCTTATTCCTCTGTCTATGTTGTCAGGTCTTAGAAGACTGTAACTAGATGACAAATTCTCCACAACATACCAACCACAATGTTTGGAACCTTAGAAATAATAAAAGTATTTTGTTCAAGGACTAATTAACTGATTAATGACTGGCATAGATAGGGGGAAATTCAATGTAATTCTTTTCCCATAGTAAATTTCCTACTGCCATAGGTTTACACAGAGAAAAGTTACAGGCATGAAGCCCAAGTTTATAGAGCATTGCTTCTGCTGTATTTGTTCTGAGTCCTGGGCAATTATATTACCTACAGACACTAATGTGACTTTACAGGTGGCACTAGTGGCAAAGAACCCGCCTGCCAGTGCAGGAGATTTACGAGACACAGTTTCAATTGTAGGGTCAGGAACTTCCCTACAGAAGGGCATGAGATGGAAGGAAAAAATAAAACCAGCAGTCAAGCAGGAGCATCAGTAGACAAGAAATAAAAACTGTGAGTTTGGCAATAAAGGATAATTATTTTTGAGGTGGCTTTTAAAAACCAAAGTTCAAGTTGAATATAGTGAAAAGCATTATACCCATGAATTATAGTTGCCAGATAGATTCACTTTGAAAATGATTGTATATGTGTGTAATTGTATGCTTTAGTAGAGAAAAATATGGTAGGAAAAGGGGAGAGGCACATGCATCCATGATTTCTACAGCAAGAGATATCTTACGTTTCTATAAATATAATCAATTATATTGTCTTTCTTTTTTCATAAACACAGAGTTAGGCTGGATAAATATTACAATAATACTAAATATTTATCAGTTTGCTCTTCACATTTAGGTCCACAATCCATGATGAAGTTGTGTATGGTATCATACGGATCAAGTTTTTCTTTTTCTTGTGTGACAATTAAAACACTTCAGACTGCAAAGACAACCTGGGTTCCACAGGCCTTACAACAAACGCTATTTCTATCTGTTAAAGCAACATGAAACTAGAAAAGAAAAACTAGCTCTCTCTAGTAAGCACAATTATTAGACAGAGTATCACCTAGTCAATACCCTGCCGTGTAATTTGTATCATAAGGTGGTCTTTACATATGAACAGGTATCTCTGTTCTGTTTTATATATCCACTTTTCTATAGCATGGCATCCCACTCTCTAAATTACTATAGGTTTATAACTATTGATGAGTGGTAGAGCAAGTCTTCCAGTCTCAGTCTTTGTTAGGAGTGCCTGGTTCACCTACAGACTTGTGAAGAATTATGCAAACTTAGTGCCAGTATGTCAACTTTCATTTTAAAATTTGTTTAGATCTTTGAGTGGGATTACAATGAATTTAAAAATTAATTTGAGGGAACTTCTCTAGTGCTTCAGTGGTTAACATTCTGCCCTTCCATTGCAGGAGGCATGGATTCAACCCCTGTTCAGGAACCAAGATCCTGCATGCTATACAGCATAGCCAAAAATTTTTTGAAAATTGATAAGGAAAAATTTGAAAAGAATGGTCACTTTTGTAAGTTCTCCATTCCTTAAACAGGATATGTCTATTATATGTATCAATAATTCATAGTTTGTTAAGTGTCTTTTGCTAGACTTATTCCTTAATATTTGATTTTTTGATACATTTGAAATTAGTCTTAAAATATTACTTTGTTATTGCTGTATATAAATTCAATTCTATACACAGATAGTCTTCTACTATCAAGAAAATTAGCTAAACTGTATTAAATATTCTAATAGTTCATTTAATCGTTTGCAGATTCACTAGAATTTCTTATACACTCAATAATATCAACTGTGAATACTAAAATTTATGACTTGATTTCTGAGAAGATGTGAAGCATGTATCCCTTAATTACAACAAGGCTCCTGGATAGAAAAGTACCACAAGAAAGTGAAAGATGGTGAGGATAAGGCTGACTTGAGAACTCAGGACTAGAAAAACGGCACAGTGGGGAGTAGTCCTAGTTTTCTTTTTGTCTCATTCATCCCAAAGACACAGAGTTGAAAAGGCCAGCAAGCCAGAAATGCCAACCAGTGCAAAGGGAAAAATGTCCACACCATAAAACCTGTTCACCCAAAATCTAGGAAAAGGCAGCCTCATGAAACAGAAAGCTTTTAGTGAATAGCTACTCCAGCCAAGTACCACAGAAAAAAAATTACGGTCCCACTCTCATCTATACCAGCAAACTCCAAGGTGCAAGCCTGAATTTCCACACTTGCCATCCTGTAACAAGGTATTCCAACTGCCACCTCTCCAAATGGGGTGGTGTTAGAGAAAGCCACCTTGGGAGTCAGGACTTTCATTCTTTTTTATGTATTCATTTTTTATTGGAATACAATTGCTTTACAATGTCCTATTGAAGGCGTGAATAGGTAGACATTGTAAGGAGGCCAGCGGTTTCCAAGGAGGAGGAGGAAGAGGTGGAACAAACATTTTCTAACCTAAAATGTTTGCCATGATAAAGATATACTCTGAAACTAACTTTACTGTCTAATGGAAGCAAACTATTTTGCACTGGAATGTCTCATCTAGTCTAGATGGCCGGAGACCATCCTTTGGCTAATCTTATATTGATGTTGTGGGTGTGGGCCTAGACCTTTAAGCCTTAAAATATTCCTTTGATCTATTGCTAATAACCAACTGTAAAGTACAAAAAGCCCTGTCTAAGCTAGCTTCTGGGGGTATTATTCTATCCCCCTTTCAGTTCCTTTAGCTGAAAGCTTCTCTAATCGCTTTCTTTCTTTTTTTGTTCCTGTTTTCTTTAATAAACTTTTTACTGCACAAATCTCCTAGTGATCAAAGCCAAGTCTTTTTGATCCCAATGTGAAATCTTCTCCTTTGGAGATCAAGAATCTGACACCATTCACAGTAAACTATCTACCATCATCTATCAGTATTAGTTTTTGCTGTACAATGAAGTAAATTAGTCATATGCATAAATATATCCCCTCCCCCTGGGGCCTCCCTTCCACTGACCACCACCCATCTAGGTCACCAGAGAGCACAGAGCTGAGCCCCCTGTGTTATACAGAGACTTCCCACTGGCTGTCTGTTTTATTGAAAGTGTTAAGTCTCTCAGTCTTGTCTGACTCTTTGTGATCCCATGGAATGTAGCCTTCCAGGCTCTTCTATCCATGGAATTCTCCAGGCAAAAATACTGGAGTGGGCCACTATTCTCTTCTCAGAGATTTTCCCAATCCAGGGATTAAACCCTGGTCTCAAGCATTGCAGGCAGGTTCTTTACCGTCTGAACCAGTAGTGTATATATATATATATATATATATATATATATCAATCCCAATCTCCCTGGTCATTCATCTCGCCCCTTCTCCCTGTGTCCACTTGTCTATTCTTTTCATCTGTGTTTCTATTTCTGCTTTGGAAATAGGTTCATCTGTACTACTTCCCTAGATCCCACGTATAGATTGAAGTAAGTCAGAAAAAAATCAAATGAACATCATATATTACCACAAGTATGTACACTAATGAATGCCCCCCTTTCCCCAGGAAGTCACTGGCATCTACATCCCAAAACTTGACTTCTTTCCCTACCCAGCAGCTAATGTCAGAGGAGGCTTACTGGAGTCAGGATGTTCACCAATGCCATTTCCTGTTCCAGGGAATATTCCCGACCTAGAGATTGAACCCGCACCCTTTACGTCTCCTGCATTGGTAGACATGTTCTTCACCACCAACGTCACCTAAGAAGCCCTGAACTATCTGAGCATGGTGCTTTTCGCTTATGTTTTTGAGTTTTATTTATTTCCCAAGGAAGATGTTGTGATTATGTAAAAAGATTCAAACGTATTCACAGGACATGGGCGAAACTGTTCTGTTCAAATGTGTTGTGCATCTATCTAGATTCGCATACAAATAGATATATTTGCTTCATCACTTAGTGACACAGGCCTTTATCTACCTAAAATTTCTACATTTTATATTTGTCATTTCAACACTATTGTCTTTGAGGATATTCTCCCAAAATTTTTTCTTCATGTCAGAAGCCTGGAATTAATTTACATAGAGAGGTACCTTATCTTTGGTATAGTTCTTTTATGTCCTTTACTTTCAAAAATAGAATTTTCAGACTCTAGGTTTACATATTAATGAACATAGTATGTTACCTTTACTATGTCAAGTTAGGAAGAAGAAACAAACCAACTCATACTTTCCAAATCAACTCATTTCTGTGTTTGAGGAGATGTTTCACTAAAGAGGAAAATTAGAAAGTTCAAGGAGTTACTTCAGCGCAGAGAAGGTTGAAAAGTGGTTAGAAGTGGAAATTCCCCACTTGCTTACTTATGGCTACCCCTTCTGAGCATTTATAGTAATCAATGAGAGATCACACACACACCTGTGATTTAAAAATAAGTTTTACCAATTTACATAATTTATATTAATTAAATAGGTGAGACATTAGAATGGAAACTGTGATTCTCAAAAAGATTAAAAGCTGTTCAGAAACTTAATTCACCCACTGAAAGAAAAAAAAAAAGCCTAAAGAAAAAGAAAGATGAACAGGTTGTCTCCGGAAATTATATCAGGTCTGAAGTTTGTGGTTTCTGTAAACGTGGGCCACGGAAAAGCATCCTGCTGAGCTACTGCCTGATAAGGCCTGCATATCCTGTCTTCTCTGTACTTTGCATGCAGCTCACATTACCTCATTTCCTTTCTGGAACCTCCCCCGGATTCTTCATATAAGGTCAGGTAACATCTCCATGAAGAAGACCTGCATTGACTTCCGGTGTCCAGAGTAGCTTCTTCCGAATTTGTCCAGGCACTAATTTCTCTAAGTCTCAGCTTTTTCAACTGAACTGTGAAATTTTTTTTTTTCTCCCAAGTATTTTCTTTTTTTTTTTTTAAGCTTTTATTTTACTTTTAACATTTACAGAGTTTTGTTGTTTACAGGTATGTGTGTTCCCGAATTAGTCATATGTATATCCTCCCCATCCCACCCCTCCAGACCGTCACACAGCACCCCTGCAGGATCCCCTTTTCTCACAGAGAAATAACTATAGCTGTTTTCCACTGAACTGTGAAATCTTAATGATAATCTTTTCTCTGTGAGTATCCCTTGATGTTTTGATATGTTTTGTTTGTTCATTTGTTTTCATGAAATAAAACGTAGACAATATCTCCGAAGACATTGAAAGTTGTATATTTTGACTATGTGTTTTTTGTAAGGAGATTGGAAAGCGTGTACTTGTACAAGTTTTGTTTTCTTGGGTTTTTAAAAATGTGTTTCTTTGCATTAGAGAATTAAATCCATCGGGGTTGACCACACAGGAAGTTGTCTTCCACATTTAGATGAATAAAGAGCAACCGAAATAACTCCTGACACCAAAATCTCTCCCATGTTGGATCCTGACTTGTACACTTTGCCTTGTCCTATTTAGTGTAATTTCACAGGTGAGATACCTTCCTTTAACAAATACTGACTAGTAATTCATTTTACATGGGGAGGTTTTCTTCCAAGTGAAACTACATGCTTTTAATAATCACACCAGGACAATATGTATCAACAGATATCAACTGTTGCCTACAACTGTCCTTGGCAGCTCCTATCCACCATTCCTGCCTCTGCATGAATTTAAGTTGAGTGCTTTCTCCAACTTAAAGCAGATTTCTTACACTTATGACTGCAGAAGGGGAGGGAGGAGTAATAAGGAAATAATTAATTTTGCAATGAAATTCGAGTTATTATAGAAGACTTGCATAGTATGAGGATGAGTAGATGCCTAAAAAGCCCATCAGTAACACATGTTCTTGGTAATTTGACTGGGTTTTATGTTATCAGTGTCTGCTTACTCCCACCTGTGGAAGTGCTAAAGCCTGGCATGCCACAGTCCATGAGGTTGCAGAGTCAGACAAGACTGAGCAAATGAACTGAACTGAAAGACAAATAAATAAAAATGATTTCAAAACAAAGATAATAGATTATAATCAATGATACAATGTTTAAAGATACTTATTTTCATAAAGTAAGACCTCTAGACATCAGTTTCTGTGCCCAGTGGCATATGTAATGTATATTACATATATTATAGGGAACATCTATGACATGGTTACAAAATGGTATATATAACATGTACTACATTTTGTATACATATATGATTATATACACTATGCATAAATATGGGCTTCCCAGGTTATACTAGTGGTAAAGTACCTGCTTGTCAATGCAGGAGGCTTAAGAGAACTGGGTTATATTGCTGCATTGGGAAGATCCCCTGGGGGAGGGCATGGCAACCTATTTCAGTATCCTTGCCTGGAGAATCCCATGACAAGAGGAGTCTGGCAGGCTACCGTCCATAAGGCCGCAAAGAGTCAGACACGACTGAAGTGACTTAGCACGCACAGACATACATAAATATATAATGTATATAACACATTTATGCACATGTTTGTATATAGAGACATATATAAATACATGTGTATACTCTCCATTCACCTGATTATGGCTGAATAAGCAAGAAAATTTGAACACAAGCATCTTAGTGTCATGAAAGCTGTTAGAGTTGATTTTAATAGACTGCAACTTCCTGTCTATCTGTAGCCTAGAGAGACAAGTGTCACCCTACATCATATCAGCAATTATGCCATGCTGCTCAGTTATTATCTGTTAACATCTTCCATCAAATGAGGAACTTTTCTTTCCCATAACCCGAGTCAAACTGTTACTCCTTTACTTATCGTCAACTGCCTGATCTATACAAGCACAGTGGTAGAAAATGAATTTTCTCATTTACGATGTTGTCTTCATAGAAGCCTTACAAATTGGACACTAATATTTTCATTTTACACATAACAGCCAAAGTTCAGTAGAGTTGTATAACTGCAAGTCTGTATAGGTAACAAGTGCTTGAGTTGATATTCACATATGTTATTTCATGTATCCATCCAGTAAATATTCACTGAACTCCTATGCTCAGCTTTGCATTCGAAGAGACACATAGCAACAGTGATCAACGTGTAAGAGTAATTGCTTGCCTTTTTTTTTTTTTTTTTAATATTTAACCACACCTCATAGCATGTGGGATCTTAGGTCCCTCACCAGGACTTGAACCTGTGCCTTCTGCATTATTTAATTAGCCTACAGTAGATGGTAATTTCCTAGCTAGCTTACAGTAGAGGATACTTACTAGCCTATAGTAGATGGTAATCTTCCACCCACTTAACCATAACATTTTTGCAAAGGCTTTATTCTGAAAACAAAATATCTTTACTTTGAAGTCATATTAATGACAAACTTTGGGGGGTACTAAGATTATTAATCAAAGCAGTACTTTGATCCCCTCCTTAAATCACCAGATATAGGCGTTCTTCACTTATTTTGTGTTGTCCTTAATAACTTATCTGGATGATATTGATACTATGGAAATCTATTTTTATACTAATTATACTCTAATCTAGCAAATGGGAGAACGGTAGAATAAAAAGGTATTGCTGAGGGCAAATAGGCAGTCTAAATGACAGTAATATACAACGTGAAAATTAATAGGAGTTAAATGAAACAGACTAAGATAAACAATTTTAGAACATAGAAAGGAAGTTCCAGCCACAACGTTTCTATTTCCTGCCTTAAAGCAGCTACTTGCTATATGATACCTTAAAAGACTAGTTCTCAAGGAAAAAATGAATGACATTTCTAAAAGCCACTTATTTTAGCTCGTTAAATAAATCACTTCCAGACTGGAGAAAGATCCAAAGAATAGAGATCTTAAATTTTGTGTCCAACAAAAATTCCTCTAACCCCAAATAGTGGCAGGTTCAGAGTAGATGTTCAATCAGTACTAGTTATTAAGTGTATGATGAAATGAATGAATGGGATTCCAGGGAAATAGGACTCTTCAAATTATTCCATCTCGAAGACACAAATCTCTAACTTTTGATTCTTTACTTGGATATTCTGTTTTCTAAACTGTTTTCTACAAATTTGAAAAAGAATATCAGAGATTCTGGGAAAATCCCATTTGCCTCTTGATGCTGCGCCTTCAGTTGTGAGAAAGCACATTTCAGACAGCAGGGGAAAAACCCACAGCTCACCACAACAACACATTGTAAACTGTCTGGGCCACTGGAGCATAAATTAAAGAGGAGTATCTGAGCATTAAGGAGGTGAGAGGAAGTGGGTGGAGACAGCGTAGTTGTATAAAACGCTGAGATATTGCAAAGACTCAGAGACGGAAAGAGAGCTCCAGTAAAGACTTTCACTGTAGATTAACTTGACCTGGGATTAAGCAGGGGATCGTGACGAGGATAAAGATGAATTCTGAAGATTTTTCCACAACCGAGACCAGCTCCTTGCATGTGAAAAGAGAACAACAAAGTAAGTCAGGTCTTATTTTTTAAATACTGGTAATATTAATGACAAACTTTGGGGTATTTTTAATCAAAGCAGTACTTTGATCCCCTCCTTAAATCACCAGATATAGGCGTTCTTCACTTATTTTGTGTTGTCCTTAATAACTTATCTGGATGATATTGATACTATGGAAATCTATTTTTATACTAATTATACTCTAATCTAGCAAATGGGAGAACGGTAGAATAAAAAGGTATTGCTGAGGGCAAATAGGCAGTCTAAATGACAGTAATATACAACGTGAAAATTAATAGGAGTTAAATGAAACAGACTAAGATAAACAATTTTAGAACATAGAAAGGAAGTTCCAGCCACAACGTTTCTATTTCCTGCCTTAAAGCAGCTACTTGCTATATGATACCTTAAAAGACTAGTTCTCAAGGAAAAAATGAATGACATTTCTAAAAGCCACTTATTTTAGCTCGTTAAATAAATCACTTCCAGACTGGAGAAAGATCCAAAGAATAGAGATCTTAAATTTTGTGTCCAACAAAAATTCCTCTAACCCCAAATAGTGGCAGGTTCAGAGTAGATGTTCAATCAGTACTAGTTATTAAGTGTATGATGAAATGAATGAATGGGATTCCAGGGAAATAGGACTCTTCAAATTATTCCATCTCGAAGACACAAATCTCTAACTTTTGATTCTTTACTTGGATATTCTGTTTTCTAAACTGTTTTCTACAAATTTGAAAAAGAATATCAGAGATTCTGGGAAAATCCCATTTGCCTCTTGATGCTGCGCCTTCAGTTGTGAGAAAGCACATTTCAGACAGCAGGGAAAACCTACAGCTCACCACAACAACACATTGTAAACTGTCTGGGCCACTGGAGCATAAATTAAAGAGGAGTATCTGAGCATTAAGGAGGTGAGAGGAAGTGGGTGGAGACAGCGTAGTTGTATAAAACGCTGAGATATTGCAAAGACTCAGAGACGGAAAGAGAGCTCCAGTAAAGACTTTCACTGTAGATTAACTTGACCTGGGATTAAGCAGGGGATCGTGACGAGGATAAAGATGAATTCTGAAGATTTTTCCACAACCGAGACCAGCTCCTTGCATGTGAAAAGAGAACAACAAAGTAAGTCAGGTCTTATTTTTTAAATACTGGTAATATCTGGATCTCTATTTCTAGCTATCTATCTATAATACATAAACAGTAATTAGGGAGAAAATTAAGCTTGTCTTTTGTGGAAGAACTTGGTTGTGACGTATTTCAGTCAGGATAAAAGAGAAAGTGGGAAGAAGTAAATATTTCTTTATCTGTGTGAAGACAGAATACCTGAGACTTGAGGGGAAATCACAAGGGTGAATCTTAGAAACTCCTGAAAGATCTATTTCTTTGTTTTAGTTAATATCATCTCAATTTTTACACTTTAATTAGCAAAATCCCTGCCTTCACCCAGTGAACTGGCCATCATTTTTCCATAGCCACCTGGGCATCCCCTAGGAAGCTCTGCCTCTCTTTATGGAAATTTCTATTTTCCACATAAACGATTATGTTCATGATTGACTGTACCTTGTACCATTGTCTCCTTTTGGTGGGCCTTATCTTCTGTTCTTGAGATAGCATCTTCCAGTTGCTGGGAACATAGGCCACCAGTCTTTGAGAGGATAGCCATGTAAGCATCTGAATATTTACAGTGTCCAAAGACAATTTATTAGGAGAACCTCATAAAGAATTCTTGAAAATGCAATCTTCTTCTATATTTCTTATGGGGCTTTCCTCCATTTTGCTTTTCTGCTTCTTGTTGTTCAGTTACTGAGTTGTTCCTGACTCATTGTGTCCCCATGGACTGTAGCACACCGGGCATGCACAAATTTGAAAAAACAGCGGCCCAGCTCTGATCCCAGTTGTGAGAAAGCACATTTCAGACAGCAGAAAACCTACAGCTCACCACAACAACACATTGTAAACTGTCTGGGCCACTGGAGCATAAATTAAAGAGGAGTATCTGAGCATTAAGGAGGTGAGAGGAAGTGGGTGGAGACAGCGTAGTTGTATAAAACGCTGAGATATTGCAAAGACTCAGAGACGGAAAGAGAGCTCCAGTAAAGACTTTCACTGTAGATTAACTTGACCTGGGATTAAGCAGGGGATCGTGACGAGGATAAAGATGAATTCTGAAGATTTTTCCACAACCGAGACCAGCTCCTTGCATGTGAAAAGAGAACAACAAAGTAAGTCAGGTCTTATTTTTTAAATACTGGTAATATCTGGATCTCTATTTCTAGCTATCTATCTATAATACATAAACAGTAATTAGGGAGAAAATTAAGCTTGTCTTTTGTGGAAGAACTTGGTTGTGACGTATTTCAGTCAGGATAAAAGAGAAAGTGGGAAGAAGTAAATATTTCTTTATCTGTGTGAAGACAGAATACCTGAGACTTGAGGGGAAATCACAAGGGTGAATCTTAGAAACTCCTGAAAGATCTATTTCTTTGTTTTAGTTAATATCATCTCAATTTTTCAAATTTAATTAGAAAAATCCCTGCCTTCACCCAGTGAACTGGCCATCATTTTTCCATAGCCACCTGGGCATCCCCTAGGAAGCTCTGCCTCTCTTTATGGAAATTTCTATTTTCCACATAAACGATTATGTTCATGATTGACTGTACCTTGTACCATTGTCTCCTTTTGGTGGGCCTTATCTTCTGTTCTTGAGATAGCATCTTCCAGTTGCTGGGAACATAGGCCACCAGTCTTTGAGAGGATAGCCATGTAAGCATCTGAATATTTACAGTGTCCAAAGACAATTTATTAGGAGAACCTCATAAAGAATTCTTGAAAATGCAATCTTCTTCTATATTTCTTATGGGGCTTTCCTCCATTTTGCTTTTCTGCTTCTTGTTGTTCAGTTACTGAGTTGTGCCTGACTCATTGTGACTCCATGGACTGTAGCACACCGGGCTCCCCTGTCCTCCACTATTTTCTGAAGTTTGCTCAATTCATCTCCATTGAGTCAGTAATGCTCTCTAACCATCTCATTCTCCTGACCCCTCCTATTGCCTTCAATCTTTCCCAGCATCAGGGTCTTTTCCAATGGCATCAGGTGACCAAAGTATTGGGAGCTTCAGTACCACTCCTTCCCATGACTATTCAGGGAATTCTAATATTTCTTCCAAGATTGACTGGTTGGATCTCCTTGCTATCCAAAAGATTCTCAAAAGTCCTCCAGCACCACAAGTTTAAAACTTCAGTTCTTTGTCACTTGCTTTTTTATTTCACCTGTCTAATCATGGACTTTAAATTCTACATGATTCACACATTTTTCTTTCTTTCTTTTATTTTTCATCAAAATATGATCATCTTTGCTACATTCCCTTTCTATTTGTCTAACTCTGTGCACAGATCTTTTTATTTCCTACAATCAGAATTTTCCCATTGTTTTCTAAGGACTTGTTTCTGTGAGGTTTTCTTGATTTGTTTTGTTTCTCTCTCTCCCTCTCATATTAATGAGATTCCCCAAGGCCTAGCATGTAGGAGTTTACTTGTAAATACAACTATCCAGTAACAATGACTGTGTCCTGAAAAGCAGAGCTGAAAAAATCTAGAGGAAGTGGCTGTTTTCTGAGTATGGATCGACTAGAGTGGTTTACTTTAGAAAAGCACCCATTACCTCTGATAAAGCTATCTTTTACTTAAAAACACACAATCAAGTGTGGATATTGCAAGCCATACATTTTTTGGTAGCCAGATAGCCATGACTTGATGACTCAGCTGAGCTTCCTGAAGGAAAAGGCATATTTAAGAATAAAACCATTCAATAAATAGCATAGTCGAAATAAGAAGTGACTGTAGGAATTCTTAACTTTTCCTGAGATCATCCCAATCTTCTTCTGAATATTTAATTTATGAATATTTAGTTTATGCTGCTCTTGTACTTGGTTCGCTAGTGTGAACAATCACAGAGCACCACCCTTGAGTGACTCAATAGGTACTAGGGTTTGTTTTCAAATTTCTCCATTAATGGACTGGGTTTGTAATGAGAGCGGAAGTGTACTCTTAAGGGAGTGTTTTGTTGCCTAGGTGATACATCAACTGGTGAATAACAGTAGCCCTCACTAATGGATATTAAGTACCATCAGAGAATCATCCACACAGCTTACCCACTGGATAAGCCAATAGAGTGACTCCAGTGGATAAGCCAATGAGTTCTGGTGTCCATGATCTGCTTAGATGTGTTGGTACGTGCTGAAGAACCAGAGATTTTCCTGCATTGAGTTTGAACCCACTGATTGAGTCTTGTATGGTGAGAAGTGAAACTAGACAGAGAACTCTGAACTTGCTACCCTAGCTACCAAGCCTTGCTTCTGATAACAGTTGTATTCTGGTGAGAAAAGGGAGATTTGCTTTAACAAGCTGAGAGACATAAAATCAGATAGGAGTGATATAAAGTCTTCTCTTGCAAAGTCTGAATGCAGATCTATGCTGGGAAAAACAACCCTCAGAAGAAGCAAAAGTTGATTTAACATCCATTACATAGTAAATTGCTATGAAGGAAAGCAGCCTTTCTTTGCCTAGTTTAACCTTAAAGAAATGTTTTAAGAAAAAAAATAAGACTTTCAAATTATAGACATCGTTTGAATTATGAAAGTCACCTATACTGAAAATATGATATTTTTGCATATTGAGATTATTTTTCATGGTAAGTTTTAATATCATTCAAGTATCCTTGTTGCATTTCAACTTTTGGGAACATAATAGGGAACTCCATATTTCTTGTGAGGCAGATTTTAAAAATCCTAGTAACTCATCCTAGCAAAACTCAAATTCAAACTCCGAGTCACAGAATTCCCCCTTTATCCTTTTTCAGTCTTTTTTTTTTTTTTTAATAATCTAGAACACATATCCTTCTAGCTTTTATCCACATTTATACCCTTTTATACCATTCCCTTAAACAGTCACCACAGAGAAGTAAAAGATTATACTCAGGATGTTCTTTTTACATCTTCTAGGGTGATTGGGTATTTACTAAATGTTCCCATTGTGAGTAAAATAATGCACTTATGATATATTTAGAATCTTCATAGCTACTGAGTACATATTTGGGGGGATATTTTATAATCTTATTATTGTGACTGGATTGCTTCATTTTGAGCCAAAAATAATCTATTCAAAATTTGAGAGAATTTAACTTACAAATTTCATGTAAGAAGATGGGGAGACACATAGCTATTTTTCTTTTATTTTAAATGCCTGAAGAGAAATTCAAATGTCTCTTACTTCTGTAGCCTGTTGAATTCATCATCCACTTTCTCTCTTCAGATACTGCCACAGGGCCTGATTTTGCACCGTATCATGAAGGGTCCATTCAAATTCCTATCCCATGTGCTGTAGTGAATGTGGTCTTCATCACCATCCTAATCATAGCTCTCATTGCTTTATCAGGTGAGTCTGTACTTCATGAATTCGTCAAAAATTCTGACTAATCTTTGATCATCCCATTTTTCATACATGGCCAATTTGCTCAGAAATCTTAAATGTGATTCCAAATTCCTTTGGATAATGGATGCAGTACTTTTTTTGAGTTTTCTGGTGCTTTAGGACTATTTAAAAGTGTCTATGATGTATATGATACTGAGGGAGAAAATTATATGTGAGCAGACATTTAAATCTGGAACAGAAGGGGCTGATTGAGATTCTCAATAAATAGACATTTAACTGAAAAAGTATGGGCTACACATTCATTGTTGATGAAAAATGATATCTAAGCCACAGATTAATCAGGAATTGGACAGTTTCCTATCTCAAAAGCCACAGAATGGCGGGTATGGATAATTAAGATAGTTGTACCTCTAGAAGCTCTTAAGAGCTAGTTGTGTTAGGGCCTTTGAAACATACAGCTATACCAAGATACATTTGTGTTTTACATACACATGAAGTTTTACAATGTTATGATACATCCCCAGCCATAAAACCTTTTGTGTTCTAAATTGCTACTCTGCTAGTATTCTCTCTTCCACCTCCCAATACAGAGTTATAGCTATTACATCTTCAAATTCTTCCCCCTCAGCATTCAGATGCAAAACCTTAGCTGGAATTTATAATGTACTGGGCTGGCAATAAATTTCACTCATTTTTCTGTAACCTAAAGCAACTTTTTGGCTAACCCCAATACTTTACCCCTTTTTGACTAGAGCTGAGAGATTATTTTCAAGATTTTAAAATTTTCCCCTCCTCCTGCCTAACGTGACACACTCTCTTATGTCTTAGACCTTATACAATGATGATTGGGTACAATAGAGATCAGATAGAATAAAACACTACTGTCTCATTTTTTCCAGAATTCATCTTCCTTATTTTTTTTTATAACTTTGAATGGAGTGCAACCTACAAGAATTCTGAATCACTATGTTGTACACTTGAATTATAATATTGCAAGTCAATGCTACTTTAATCAAAGTTTTTTAAAAGTTCATCTTTCCCCTCTTCCTTTATCACCTAGCAAAGTATCCCCTGAACTACTTTGCACACTGGATACTTGGTTTCTTGTGTTGCTAAAACAAATCATTTCTCTGTTCACAGTGGGTCAGTACAACTGTCCCGGCCAATATGTGTCAGCAGCGCCACCAAACACCCATGTTTTTCCATGCTCAGATGATTGGATTGAACACCAGGGGAAATGCTATTTTATTTCCAAGAAAACA
Source organism: Tragulus kanchil (assembly GCA_022376925.1). Classification (NCBI taxonomy): domain Eukaryota; kingdom Metazoa; phylum Chordata; class Mammalia; order Artiodactyla; family Tragulidae; genus Tragulus; species Tragulus kanchil. Next base: position 280,043,514 of record JAIOJX010000004.1, read on the forward strand.
GAGAGCTGGACCTTGGCCCAAAAGTTTTGCTCCAAACACGATGCCACCCTTGCTGTCATTGATTCTGAAGAAGACATGGTAAGATAGGATTCAAAAACAATTCCATAAAATGCTGTTACTCTATTTTATATAGCTCATCTGTGATTTTCTTCTGTTTCTTTCTAAGAGAAAGCATTATATCTGTCTCCCACCCAGGAAAACTTAGTCACAGAAAGCCATATGATCAGTCTGAGATTCAACTGAGAATGCAGTGAAGTCTGTAAATTTGATTTGTTTAGCCTCAAAAACCAGAAATCCAAATGAGCTGGACCCACATACAACTATAAATGGTCAATGATCTGCTTAGCTACCAGGCTTACTTAGTTGCAAATCCGAGAAACAGGATTTATTACATACTTATCAGAAGGGGTGGTTTAACCTATACTTCTTTTGTGCATTCCTCAAGAACTTTTTAAAGCATCATGTGGGTAAAACTGAACACTGGATCGGGCTGAAAAATGAAGCTGGCCGGAAACAGTCAAATGGCAAAGAATTGTACAACAGGTGAGTTTCACGATCTCTCTTTAACCTCCCAAGGCTGGCAGCTCAGAGGACCCATTTTCCTTTTTTCTTTTCAAAGTTTTGTTCTATATGAAGGTTGAGATCTTTGCAAGCAGGACTTTAACACTCTCTTTTATATGTTATACCCTGTGGCAAGGGTCCCCAACCTCCAGGATCTAATGCCTGATGACTTGAGGTAGAGCTGATAAAATAATAACAAAAATAAAGAGCACCATAAATGTAACGACTCAAACCATCCCTACACCATCCCAAGTTCTTGGAGAAATATCTTTTTTTTGCAAGTCAATGCTACTTTAATCAAAGTTTTTTAAAAGTTCATCTTTCCCCTCTTCCTTTATCACCTAGCAAAGTATCCCCTGAACTACTTTGCACACTGGATACTTGGTTTCTTGTGTTGCTAAAACAAATCATTTCTCTGTTCACAGTGGGTCAGTACAACTGTCCCGGCCAATATGTGTCAGCAGCGCCACCAAACACCCATGTTTTTCCATGCTCAGATGATTGGATTGAACACCAGGGGAAATGCTATTTTATTTCCAAGAAAACAGAGAGCTGGACCTTGGCCCAAAAGTTTTGCTCCAAACACGATGCCACCCTTGCTGTCATTGATTCTGAAGAAGACATGGTAAGATAGGATTCAAAAACAATTCCATAAAATGCTGTTACTCTATTTTATATAGCTCATCTGTGATTTTCTTCTGTTTCTTTCTAAGAGAAAGCATTATATCTGTCTCCCACCCAGGAAAACTTAGTCACAGAAAGCCATATGATCAGTCTGAGATTCAACTGAGAATGCAGTGAAGTCTGTAAATTTGATTTGTTTAGCCTCAAAAACCAGAAATCCAAATGAGCTGGACCCACATACAACTATAAATGGTCAATGATCTGCTTAGCTACCAGGCTTACTTAGTTGCAAATCCGAGAAACAGGATTTATTACATACTTATCAGAAGGGGTGGTTTAACCTATACTTCTTTTGTGCATTCCTCAAGAACTTTTTAAAGCATCATGTGGGTAAAACTGAACACTGGATCGGGCTGAAAAATGAAGCTGGCCGGAAACAGTCAAATGGCAAAGAATTGTACAACAGGTGAGTTTCACGATCTCTCTTTAACCTCCCAAGGCTGGCAGCTCAGAGGACCCATTTTCCTTTTTTCTTTTCAAAGTTTTGTTCTATATGAAGGTTGAGATCTTTGCAAGCAGGACTTTAACACTCTCTTTTATATGTTATACCCTGTGGCAAGGGTCCCCAACCTCCAGGATCTAATGCCTGATGACTTGAGGTAGAGCTGATAAAATAATAACAAAAATAAAGAGCACCATAAATGTAACGTACTCAAACCATCCCTACACCATCCCAAGTTCTTGGAGAAATTGTCTTCCATGAAATGCCTCCCTGGTGCCAAAAAGATTGAGGACTGCTACTCTTATGAAATTCTTAAAGAAAGGCTTTAATATAACTATTATCGATTATTATCTGTTTGGAATTCATATGATAAATACTTCTAGTGATTTGATCTCAGTAAATTCTAATGAAATTAGACAGGAATATTCCAAGTATAATTATGATGATGTGAACAAAATCTAACATTTCCAATCTTACATTTGTATTTTATTGACAAGTTAGTTTTTGGAAAGTAACTCCCTTTTTACTTTCCAAGCTCTCATCTCTGCAAGGATAAAGAACAATATTTTCAATACCTATTGATAATTAGCAGTTTCTATGGATGTGAGAGAAAAGTTGCCCCCAAATTAAAGATGCTGACTTTATTTACATTATCCATATGTTTGAAAGTTTGAAGGACATTGTATAAGTTTAGTGCTAATCTTTGTTATCTGAAAACTCAGACTTGAAAGAATTGCCAGGACTGTAAATAGTTTCATGAAAATGAGAGATTCGGAGAATTAGTTTAAATCTCTAGAAAAAGAATCCTTAATATGCACCACATCAGCAAATGGGCACCAAGGGCTGTTACCCCCTAACATTGCACGCACTCACGTGCATGATTGTTGAATATGTGCACTTCCTGGGAATAGTTTCTTGAAGGATCTGTGCACTTAAAAATGAACAAGAGTCACCCCTGTAGTGTACACCAACCCGATGAATGGAGCCCTTTCCTCTTAGCTGTGCATTTTCTCTCCACACACTATTCTTTTCCATCTTTGTATACTGTCTCTATAGATTACTCTTTGATCATTTTGCTGGTGTACTTGCCTCATGAATTCCTACTAACAACAACAACAAAAAAAGCAGGAGCCATCACCACCACCACCACAAAGTTGACTCTCATGTAACTGAAAACTGAACAGAAGTGATGGACTGAAAATAATTCTGGTTTCTTTCTTGTTTGACAGGTTCAGCCTTACAGGGTCTGAGAACTGTGCATTTCTGAACAGCACCAAGGTCAGCAGCACAGAATGTGACAAGAATTTACACTGGATATGTAGCAAACCCTCCAAATAACGAGGAATAATATTTGTTCATAGACTGTTCTATCACGGAACTCAAGAAAATGTGACAAGTATTGACAAATGCCACTCTCTGGTCAGAAGTTTCTCATAAAGACCTTGTGGAAAAAAACCTTTGTATTATTTGGGAAACTTTCATTCACATGAGACTGTGGAAAAAAGGGAGAAAAACTCCAGGCATATTTGCCTTATGGAATACTCCTGCTATGAGCTGAAAATGTCACTGACTAATAATCTTGTCTAAGGATGAGAAAAATGACTTCAAATCTTTTGAGTGCACTTTATGTATTTTTGATTCAGAAATAATAAAATAACTAGGTTTAGAGTTATTTATTGTTGAATGACTACAAGCAATGTGTGTCCTTCATACACTGGTACTGTAGGAAGGAATTAGGTGGTGGTATTAACATCTGAATGTAAATAAAGAAAATTTTAACTAGTAACACAGGGATTTAGTTTAAACGCATTTTATGAACTCCAGGGACATTTGTAAATGGGCAAATGCTTATAAAATGGAGTTTTGTAATATTTCTCTCTTTCTAAAGAAATTTGTCAAGTTTTTGTCATTTCTCCCCCAAAGAATGGGGTGATTATGTATTTATGGATTTTTCTTCACTTCTTCACTGTTGACTTGTCTTTTTCAATGTTATTAAATTATTGCCTAAAATGTGCAATATGCGATGCGGCAAATCCCTTTCAGAAAAAAGTCTGTATTGTTCAAATTAGGAATAATAATAGTCTTATCCCATTACCAATTTGTGTCTTTCCTGATATAATTCTATCATGTGCAATACTTCACGTGAAGTATTTTCTAAATGCAATGAAGTGTGTTTGTTTTTTGTATCCAGTTCTATTATAAGCTGCCTTTATGTATATTAAAATAACAGTAAAATAAGAAACATGATTTCTAAGAAATGATGATCACACAAAATATACTAAAACTTACATCTTACACTAAATAAGAAGAAATAGAATAAAGCTGTAACATGTTTTGGAAAACATATCTATTATAAAACCTTAACTTTATAATGATTTGTACTTTGTAAGCTGTTTTCATGTGTGTTTTCAGAAATCTATATACAGCAAAAGTTAGGTAAATGTTCTAACTGACTTGAGAGGAATTTAAGTCATTTAAACATTTTTGACTCTATTACTTTCTTTTATTCCTTTCTTTATTTTTAACTTTTTAATTTCATATTGGAGTATAGCTGATTAATAATGTTGTGATAGTTTCAGGTGGACAAAGGTGGGACTCAGCCAGATACATGTATCCTTTCCTCCCTAGGCTCCCCTGCTACCCAGACTGCACATAACACTGAGCAGGGTTCCCAGTAGGTCCTTACTGGTTATCCATTTTAAATATAGTAGTGTGTATAGGCTGATCCAAATACAGTTTGAATTTCATCTCTACCTATATAGTTGGCTAGCTGTTTTAGTTAGAATTACGTAGACATTTCATTAAAATTAGATAGAAATAAGTTAATACAGGAAAATGGACTTAGAGCAGTACCTAACTCAAAATGAACCCGAAGATGTATTAAATTTTATGATTATATTAAAAAGGACATATGGTCATTCAGTATAGTTTAGCATGCTTATAAAATGGAGTTTTGTAATATTTCTCTCTTTCTAAAGAAATTTGTCAAGTTTTTGTCATTTCTCCCCCAAAGAATGGGGTGATTATGTATTTATGGATTTTTCTTCACTTCTTCACTGTTGACTTGTCTTTTTCAATGTTATTAAATTATTGCCTAAAATGTGCAATATGCGATGCGGCAAATCCCTTTCAGAAAAAAGTCTGTATTGTTCAAATTAGGAATAATAATAGTCTTATCCCATTACCAATTTGTGTCTTTCCTGATATAATTCTATCATGTGCAATACTTCACGTGAAGTATTTTCTAAATGCAATGAAGTGTGTTTGTTTTTTGTATCCAGTTCTATTATAAGCTGCCTTTATGTATATTAAAATAACAGTAAAATAAGAAACATGATTTCTAAGAAATGATGATCACACAAAATATACTAAAACTTACATCTTACACTAAATAAGAAGAAATAGAATAAAGCTGTAACATGTTTTGGAAAACATATCTATTATAAAACCTTAACTTTATAATGATTTGTACTTTGTAAGCTGTTTTCATGTGTGTTTTCAGAAATCTATATACAGCAAAAGTTAGGTAAATGTTCTAACTGACTTGAGAGGAATTTAAGTCATTTAAACATTTTTGACTCTATTACTTTCTTTTATTCCTTTCTTTATTTTTAACTTTTTAATTTCATATTGGAGTATAGCTGATTAATAATGTTGTGATAGTTTCAGGTGGACAAAGGTGGGACTCAGCCAGATACATGTATCCTTTCCTCCCTAGGCTCCCCTGCTACCCAGACTGCACATAACACTGAGCAGGGTTCCCAGTAGGTCCTTACTGGTTATCCATTTTAAATATAGTAGTGTGTATAGGCTGATCCAAATACAGTTTGAATTTCATCTCTACCTATATAGTTGGCTAGCTGTTTTAGTTAGAATTACGTAGACATTTCATTAAAATTAGATAGAAATAAGTTAATACAGGAAAATGGACTTAGAGCAGTACCTAACTCAAAATGAACCCCGAAGATGTATTAAAGTTTTATGATTATATTATAAATAGGAACATCATGGCCTCAAAATTCCAGTATAAGCTTTTTTTGCTTTTTAGCAGCATTCCTACATAACATAATCATATCTGCACAGTATTTCTTGAGGGATTTTTTAAAAATTAGTCAATGAATGATTATTTAGTAACACCATGGTAGACAGTAAAGTTAAAACACTGAGCAAATTTAGCATGAAAACTAATCTTGTGAAATTTATGGTCTATTTATGAAACAGACAGTAAGGGAAAGGGCTCTATATTACGGTGGTGATATAGTCCTATAACAGGGAATATGTAGGCTGCTGTGGAAATATGTTGGATATCCTACTTTATTCAGTATTGTATTCAAACCTATTATTTCTCTGTGTTTTACTTGGCTTTTCTAACATACATTTAATTTCCTCCTTTGGAAAGGGGAATAATAGTTTACCCGCTTATTCAGATAATTAGAGAGATTCAACAAATTAAAAAGTATTTTTAAAAGGATAAAATGACATTGAAATGTCAAATCCTAAATCAGTATTCAATTGGCTCAATGTTTTCATAATATTAATAGAGAAATCATCTTTCTATGTTAGTTCTCAATTTTCATAATTTTGACTAGGTTTTCACAATGAAAGTCTATCACAAGTGAGATTTAAAATGCTAATACAATTTCTAGAGAAAATACTGGAAAATAGATGACCAGAAAGACTACTGTTGTTATTGTATAGTTGCTAAGTCATGTCTGACTCTTTCACGAATGCATGGACTGTAGCCCACCAGGCTTCCCTGCCCATGGGATTTCCAAGGCAAGAGTATTGGGTTGAGTTGCTATTTCCATCTCCAGGGGATTTTCCTTACCCAAGGATTAAACCCATATCTCCTGCAATGCAGGCAGATTCTTTATCACTGTGCCATCAGGGGAGCCTTGAAGGACTGTTACTGATCATACAAACTGGTTTAGTTCAATCTTCGGCAAGCAGTTAGAAATACTTATCAATAACCTTAACAATATTTGTATCTTTCTTTTGATAGAACATTTCTTTTTTTGAGGAGAGTGAAACTTTAGGGAATAACCTTGACTATTCAAGATATAACCACAAATATGTTTACTAAAAGACTATTTTTAGTAGTGATAAATAGAAAGCCACTTTAATGGTCTAAAGCTGAGAATTAAACTAATTTACTGCATGATGAAATAATATGCTAGCATTGAAAAATAATAAATAAGAATCTTTATGGATATGAAAATATACACAAAATATTAAGTCAGTTAAAATTAATAGAGCCAATAAGATTTCAGCCTGTTAAATATGTGTATTTTATTTCTCTATGTTGAAAGAATGGTAACTGCAAAGGTAAGCACAATGATGTTCCCCTATGCAGTGAGTATAGATAATTATTTTAGTTCGTGTACTTTTCTAGTTTCAAAATATTCTATTATATATAGTTATTTTAATCTTAATTAAAAATCTTTTCTTCTCCACCCCCTCAAACTGAGTTTCCCTGCTGATTAACCTCTCTAAATCTTTATTCCTGTTCTTGCCCTGCTCTGATTCTCCTCTGGATTGAGGAGTATCAAAGGAAAGGGGGAGCACTGAAATGAAGCAGTACCTTGAGAGGCGCCTAGGTACAAAATCCTACCCCATTTCTTTATTTCTTTATGGCTATTCTGGCTTTTCACTGCTGCCACGGGCTCTTCTCTAGTTGCAGGGACTGGGGACTACTCTCTAGCTGAGCAGCCTTCTTGTTGCGGTGACTTCTCTCCTTGTGGAACTCGGGCTCCAGGGCATACGGACTTCAGTAGTTGTGGCACATGGGCTCAACAGTTGCATCTCCGAGGCTCTAAAGCACAGGCTCCATAGTTGTGGCTCACGGGCTAGTTGCTCCGCAGCATGTGGGATTTTCCCAGCTCAGGGATCCAACCTGTGTCTCCTGCATCGGCAGGCGAACTCTTTACCACTGAGCTACCAGGGAAGCACCCACCGCCATTTCTTGTTTGTAGAAAAATGGCTTTAGTTTCCAAGGCCTTCCTTCCCCACGTTCCAAAGAACGGGATCAAGACGTGAAAAATTAGGACAACAGAGTCACAGGACTCCTGGGTCCTCCTGGACAGACAGAGAAAATCTGATGCGTGTCTCTGAGTTGTTCTGTTGAAACTAAGACCCCCACCCCGGTGGAGGATGGTGACTACATGCTGACCACAGGCACACAGACCTCACACTGGTTGGTAGCAGGAGGTTGAGATTCCAGAAACCTCCCCATTTTACGTCACCACTAACCCATCTGGAAAAAGTCCAAAAGCTGATCAAGCGTTCCACAGACCTCTCTCCCAACACTGTTTTCAAAAACCCTTGCCTTAAAGCATCGGAGGGTTCCGGTTTTTTGAATGCGAGCTGCCTGTTGTCTTTGCTTGGCATTTTGTAAATAAACCCTCACTTTATTGCAAAACTTTTACGAGACTGACATGTATTTTATTTCTCTATGTTGAAAGAATGGTAACTGCAAAGGTAAGCACAATGATGTTCCCCTATGCAGTGAGTATAGATAATTATTTTAGTTCTGTACTTTTCTAGTTTCAAAATATTCTATTATATATAGTTATTTTAATCTTAATTAAAAATCTTTTCTTCTCCACCCCCTCAAACTGAGTTTCCTGCTGATTAACCTCTCTAAATCTTTATTCCTGTTCTTGCCCTGCTCTGATTCTCCTCTGGATTGAGGAGTATCAAAGGAAAGGGGGAGCACTGAAATGAAGCAGTACCTTGAGAGCGCCTAGGTACAAAATCCTACCCCATTTCTTTATTTCTTTATGGCTATTCTGGCTTTTCACTGCTGCCACGGGCTCTTCTCTAGTTGCAGGGACTGGGGACTACTCTCTAGCTGAGCAGCCTTCTTGTTGCGGTGACTTCTCTCCTTGTGGAACTCGGGCTCCAGGGCATACGGACTTCAGTAGTTGTGGCACATGGGCTCAACAGTTGCATCTCCGAGGCTCTAAAGCACAGGCTCCATAGTTGTGGCTCACGGGCTAGTTGCTCCGCAGCATGTGGGATTTTCCCAGCTCAGGGATCCAACCTGTGTCTCCTGCATCGGCAGGCGAACTCTTTACCACTGAGCTACCAGGGAAGCACCCACCGCCATTTCTTGTTTGTAGAAAAATGGCTTTAGTTTCCAAGGCCTTCCTTCCCCACGTTCCAAAGAACGGGATCAAGACGTGAAAAATTAGGACAACAGAGTCACAGGACTCCTGGGTCCTCCTGGACAGACAGAGAAAATCTGATGCGTGTCTCTGAGTTGTTCTGTTGAAACTAAGACCCCCACCCCGGTGGAGGATGGTGACTACATGCTGACCACAGGCACACAGACCTCACACTGGTTGGTAGCAGGAGGTTGAGATTCCAGAAACCTCCCCATTTTACGTCACCACTAACCCATCTGGAAAAAGTCCAAAAGCTGATCAAGCGTTCCACAGACCTCTCTCCCAACACTGTTTTCAAAAACCCTTGCCTTAAAGCATCGGAGGGTTCCGGTTTTTTGAATGCGAGCTGCCTGTTGTCTTTGCTTGGCATTTTGTAAATAAACCCTCACTTTATTGCAAAACTTTTTACAAAATAGGATGCGAACACTCACCGTTAGAGTTTGACATTCTTTATCTGCGATTAACACGCAAGCCCTTGATCTGAAAAAACAATGGCAAATGTTAAATGTAAGTTAAAAGTAAATATCAAATGTAAGTTTGTTTCAAGAATCCCATGTTACAGTTTTGTTTCCCAAACATTTTCAGTGCCATCTAGTGGTTGAAAGGTATCACTGCAGTTTTCTTTTGATTTTTGTCTAATTTGTTGTTTCTTGGTCCAGAAGGTGTATTTAACCTGGGAACAATTGTAGCTCTTAAAAGAAACAAAAGAAATACAGTTTAAAGTTTATGAGTAATATAATCAGGTTTCTGTGTTTCATTATACAGACATTGCTTCTAGTTTCTGCCCAGCACTACAAACTGAGGAAATGATTTGAGCCCCAGATAATAATCCCTAACATGTACTTTGCTGAGGAATAATTCATATACCAAAGTACTGCATTTAAATAATGTATACAACTTGGTAGGCTTGGTCACATGTGTACACTCATGTTACCATCATCACAGTCTAGGTAGTAAACACATCCTTAACCTTGAAATGTTTCCTTGGGTTTGGGGCTTCCTTTCTGTGTGTTGTGTTTCAAGAAAACACATGAAATCTACCCTCAAGGAATTCAGTAAATTTGCAGGATATAGAATTGACATTCAAAAATCAGTTATATTTCTATACACCAACAACAATCTAAAAAGGAAATTAAGAAAACAATCCCAGGACTTCCTTGGTGGTCCAGTGGTTAAGAATCTGCCTCACAAGGCAGGGGATGTGGGTTTGATCCCTGGTTGGGGAGCTAAGATCCCACTGAGGAGCAACTAAGCCTGTGAGCTGCAACTGCAGGCCCCGTGGGCCACAACTAGAGTGCATGTGCCATACTGAAAGATTCCACATGCTGCAACTAAGACCTGACACAACCAAATACATAAATAAAAATAAATAAATATTTAAAAATAAGCCCATTTACAGTAGCACCAAAAAGAATTCCCTTCTCCATATGTATATATATGCAACGTTTATATACATTTCAGGAAGGAAGTCAATTCTGACTCCATGTTGGAAACTGTTTCTTTGACTTGCTTTTTGTTGCTTTTATTATTATAATCATACTTAATGGCTTCCCTGGAGGACCCTGCACCTCTGCCTAACAAACTAAATTGCCTTTGTTCAGAACCCTGTCCACCTGTGGGTGCAGGACAGGAGAAATGAATACATCTCCTGCCTGAGGCTTGCCGTTCTGGAAGTGGTTTGCAAGATTAATGGCCTTTTTACTTTGCTTCCTCACGTGCCCCCAGCTCTGATCTATAAAAGAATACTGGCATCCAGACCCCAGTAAGAGGGCTACTTTGAGGCACTAGCATGCCATATTCTGTGTCAGGTGCTTTCCGAATAAAGTTGTTTTCCTTCCCTCAGCACCTCGTTTGATTTTTTTATATGGATTTTGCATCCAAGGGCCTTCTCAAATCATTTATTAATTCTAATAATTTATTAGTAGATTTACTTAGACTTACTATAAGCAAAATTGCATCTATGGTTGATGTGTGCTTTGTTTTTTCCTTTCAAATCTTTATAACTTTAAAAAAATTTATTGTATTTGCTAAGGCCACCAATAATGATGTTAAGTACATGTGATGATACTGAATGTTTTGTCTTGCTCTTAATCTCAAAGAGAAAGGTTTCAATATCTTATATTTAGCATAATGTTTCCTACAGTTTTCTTTGCTTGTTTGGTTGGTTGTTCTTTTCTAGGAGATGATAGTGGGTATATATATTATTAGACTCAGAAAAATTTCTTCTCTTTCTTCTGAGATCTTATCTGTCATTTCCTTCTTCAGAGGATGTTCCCAACTGAGGTATTGAACCCAGCTCTCCCACATTACATGCAGATTCTTTATGATCTGAGCCATTAGGGAAACCTTAATTTTAATTATTATGGCTTTTAGTGATAAAATTTGATTTTCATATTTTTAAAAAAATAATTTCCAAGTTTCAGTCTAAATTCTAACACATGTATTTTATTTCCTTGAACTCATGTGAAGCATGCTATTATTTCAACTATTTATTTTAAAATGCAAAATATGTGTAATTAAGTAATAATTATATGGAAGTCTAATTTTCTTTATATTTGAACATTTCTATGTCAAAGTCTGTATCTAATTTTGTATTAATACTTTCTACAGCCCTTGAAGGTCTTCAACTGCTTTCTATTTTTTCTGTTTGTTATTTTTCATGTTATCTTATATACTCAAATGCCCATTTTGTGTCAATGTTGTTGAATACTAGACTTTGTGAAAGATGTAATGAACGTCTGAGAACTGGAATAATGTTATATCTTGGACCAAGTCAGACTTAACAATCCTCTCACTGTAACTAAGTCTTAGGTTTTTCTCTGACTGCAGGCTCCTGACCTCCCTTTTCTTAGAGCACTGACTTAAAAAAAAATTGTAATTGAAAAGTCTTTCTTTGTCCCTTAGAGATGCAAATTTTCTTCCAGTCCTTTGCCAGTTTGAAAACCCAGAAATATTTTCCTCAAGAACCTGTGAACCGGGGCTTCCCCTGGTGGTCCAGTGGGTAAGGACACCGCCTTGCAGTGCAAGGGACGTCGGTTCGAGCCCTGGCCTGGGAAGATCCCACGTGCCGCGGAGCGGCTGAACTGATGTGTCCAATTACCGAGCCAGAGCTCTGGAGCGCATGCGCCCAGAGCCGGCGCTCTGCAACGACAGATGCCACCGCGATGGGAGGCCCACAGGAGCCAAAGAACAAAGACGGATGAACATAGAGAAACGAAAGACCAATAGAAGTAGCCCGCCTGCTCTCTTCCCTCCCCAACCCGACCCCTGCCCAAAATAAATAAATAAATAAATCTTAAAAAAAAAAAAAAAAAGAACCTGTGAACCATCCCTTTGAAATTTGATCAGCAAGGAGACTATGTTCCTGCCTCCCAATCTCTGTAGAAAGGTAGGAACCTAAATTTGTGCTCAGCTGCTCAGTCATGTCAAACTCTGCAATCCCCTGGACTGTAGCTCGCCAGGCTCCACTGTCTGTGAGATTTTCCAGGCAAGAAAACGAGTGAGTTGCCATTTCCTTCTCCAGGAGATCTTCCTGACCCAGTGATCTAACCAGGTCTTCTGAATTGCAGGCAGTTGTGTGTTTTTTGTTTGTTTGTTTGTTTTTTTACTACTGAGTCATCAGGGAAGTAGAGGAGAATACTGAGGAGCACATAAGCACCAATTAGCCAGCACAAATGACAGAAGTACATTGACTGCCTACTAACATTCTCTAGCACCTTCTGGCTCCAACACTTGGAAATACTCTTGCTTTTTGTTTCAGCAGAATTGACTTCAGTTGCTTCACTTACTACAACAGTCTTCAATAAAGTCTTCCTTTCCTGTCCAACGCCCTCAGTATCATCTTTCTTTGACACCTGACAGAAGTTAAAATTTGCTTCTCGCAAATCATTGCAGTCATGAACAGCCCAGTATCATTTCCTTTAACTTCAGAGACTGAAGGGATTTGAAGTTGAGCTTGATCTCCTTTGAAGACCAGCCTATTCTCAGATCAGCTTTCCTCCTATGGGTGGTGTTTTTCTTGAAAAGTCTTCTTTGTCCCTTAGAGATGCAAATTTTCTTCCAGTCCTTTGCCAGTTTGAAAACCCAGAAATATTTTCCTCAAGAACCTGTGAACCGGGGCTTCCCCTGGTGGTCCAGTGGGTAAGGACACCGCCTTGCAGTGCAAGGGACGTCGGTTCGAGCCCTGGCCTGGGAAGATCCCACGTGCCGCGGAGCGGCTGAACTGATGTGTCCAATTACCGAGCCAGAGCTCTGGAGCGCATGCGCCCAGAGCCGGCGCTCTGCAACGACAGATGCCACCGCGATGGGAGGCCCACAGGAGCCAAAGAACAAAGACGGATGAACATAGAGAAACGAAAGACCAATAGAAGTAGCCCGCCTGCTCTCTTCCCTCCCCAACCCGACCCCTGCCCAAAATAAATAAATAAATAAATCTTAAAAAAAACAAAAAACAGAACCTGTGAACCATCCCTTTGAAATTTGATCAGCAAGGAGACTATGTTCCTGCCTCCCAATCTCTGTAGAAAGGTAGGAACCTAAATTTGTGCTCAGCTGCTCAGTCATGTCAAACTCTGCAATCCCCTGGACTGTAGCTCGCCAGGCTCCACTGTCTGTGAGATTTTCCAGGCAAGAAAACGAGTGAGTTGCCATTTCCTTCTCCAGGAGATCTTCCTGACCCAGTGATCTAACCAGGTCTTCTGAATTGCAGGCAGTTGTGTGTTTTTTGTTTGTTTGTTTGTTTTTTTACTACTGAGTCATCAGGGAAGTAGAGGAGAATACTGAGGAGCACATAAGCACCAATTAGCCAGCACAAATGACAGAAGTACATTGACTGCCTACTAACATTCTCTAGCACCTTCTGGCTCCAACACTTGGAAATACTCTTGCTTTTTGTTTCAGCAGAATTGACTTCAGTTGCTTCACTTACTACAACAGTCTTCAATAAAGTCTTCCTTTCCTGTCCAACGCCCTCAGTATCATCTTTCTTTGACACCTGACAGAAGTTAAAATTTGCTTCTCGCAAATCATTGCAGTCATGAACAGCCCAGTATCATTTCCTTTAACTTCAGAGACTGAAGGGATTTGAAGTTGAGCTTGATCTCCTTTGAAGACCAGCCTATTCTCAGATCAGCTTTCCTCCTAGGGTGGTGTTTTTCAGCCTGGAAGGATTTTGTCCCTCAAAGGACATTTAGCAGTGTCTAGAGGTAGTTTGGGTGCTTCAACATGGCATGGTAAAGAGTGGGAGGAAGCTTGCTATTGGCATCCAGAAGGTAGAAGGAAAGGATGTTTCTAAACACCATACAGCGCAAAGGACAGAGAATAATCTGATTCAAATTGTCAGTAGTTCCCAAGTTGGAAAATTTTGTCCTTGGGTGTTGATATGGGGGAACCAATCCAGCCAGATACACTGATTTTTCAATCCCTGAATCCTACTTGAAAATCACTAAGACACCAAAGCCTTTTTGAGGAACTCAGCTTCATTGTCCATCTTTGAAAATCTTTTGTAAATAAAGGAGCTTTTCTCTCCTGGTTTCAGCTGTCTTCTTGAATCTGAATTCTGCTGGTTTTCATAATTTTGCCTTCTCACTCGCACCTTTAATATGGTTTAGAATATTTCATCTACTTTACAGATTGCCCTCAGTAGGAACTGGGTTAGTATGACCTAGTGGAATGATTATCCACGCTTTTCATGACTAACCAAATAAGAGTACTTGACATCTCATGCTGCCTTTAAGAAATTTCTTCTTCTGAATAATTCTCAAAGTTCTTGAAGAGTGCTTAGAAACTTGTCTGTTGTTTTGTATCTCTGACACTTAACTGTTGTGCCAGGCTTTCTTTAGTCACATTTTGCTGAATTAGACTGGATTCCCTGGGTGTAGTCTTCAACTCACACTACTTGGCTAAGTTTTAAAGTGGACTTGGCTAAGTTTGAGAACATTTGTTCCTTGTATAATCCAAAGCACCAAAGCACCAAAAATATAAAAATGACAAAAGTTTGCATTGACTGCTCATATTGTTCTAATAATGTAATTTTAAAATAGCAATCATTTAACCAACATTACTTGGTGCTTCTCTCCAGTATTGCTGCCTGGAGAATCCTATGGACAGAGGAGGCTGGCGAGTTACAGTGTGATCACAAAGAATGGGACACAACTGAGCGACTATTATGTATACATCAGGGACTAAATACTTCACCTGTGATCAATTTACTTAATTCACACAAAAACTCTGACTGAGGTGCTATTGAGATCTCATTTTATGCACAAAGAAACCAAGTCGTAAGGAATTAAGCACTTTGCGCAGAGCCTTTACATCTCAGATCTAGGACTCATAGCCAGGCAGTTGGACGCTGGGGAACTATGGCCTATTTAGTTAGGCACATAGAAAATGGAATATTTAAAACTGAGTGAGATCACTTGGACTGAGGGGCCTAGCATGCTGTAATCCATAGGGTCTCAAAAATCTGCTTAGAGGCTAAACAACAAATGGGATTTCTGGTTTTTGTTTCTGAAAACCACAACCACATAGCACCCTCTGCTGACAGTATATTTTTTTCTTTCCAGCTTCTTCTCTGTGGCTTATGCTTGCCAGTTCATCTTCAGGTGAGATCTTTTTAAAACCATCTACTCTTTCCCTAATTTCTACACGTATTTGTCAGAAACGTCAGCAACAACCCGTGGACCTTTCTAAAGCAGCAATACTACCCGTGGAGTCCAAACACTGACCAAAATTTAAAAGGAAAAATTTTGCTCACCAGTAGATTTTTGATACTTATTTATGCTTATTTGATACTCATTTGATGTTTATTTGATTTTTGATACTTATGAGGATTTTTTAAAGTGGACTTTGAACCTATTCCTGGGAATCTGGAAGGTCATGCACATGTAGAGTGTGCATGTCCAGGAATGATTTGAAAAAAAGCCCAAAGCTCTTACCTCTGATTGGCCTTAAGATTTTGTACCAATTGGAATTGAAGGCCAAGCAAGTTTCAACTGTCTGCCTGAGTGATGAAGCTTTCTCAGGAGGCAACCAGGCTCCCTAGGTGCCTAACAGAGACCGTGTGATTCACACCTTAAAAACCATCAGTAAGAAAATGGCAGACAAAAGTGCAAATTTTTAAAAGGGCAAGTGACTTGAAAGGGCACTGTACAAAAACAGGACATCAAAATGGCACATTGGCTTATCAAAATCCTCACATTTGTCATCAGAGAAATGGACAGAGGAGGCTGGCGAGTTACAGTGTGATCACAAAGAATGGGACACAACGGGTTTGATCAATTTACTTAATTCACACAAAAACTCTGACTGAGGTGCTATTGAGATCTCATTTTATGCACAAAGAAACCAAGTCGTAAGGAATTAAGCATTTGCGCAGAGCCTTTACATCTCAGATCTAGGACTCATAGCCAGGCAGTTGGACGCTGGGGAACTATGGCCTATTTAGTTAGGCACATAGAAAATGGAATATTTAAAACTGAGTGAGATCACTTGGACTGAGGGGCCTAGCATGCTGTAATCCATAGGGTCTCAAAAATCTGCTTAGAGGCTAAACAACAAATGGGATTTCTGGTTTTTGTTTCTGAAAACCACAACCACATAGCACCCTCTGCTGACAGTATATTTTTTTCCCTCCAGCTTCTACTCTGGGGCTAAAGCTTGCCAGTTCATCTTCAGGTGAGATCTTTTTAAAACCATCTACTCTTTCCCTAATTTCTACACGTATTTGTCAGAAACGTCAGCAACAACCCGTGGACCTTTCTAAAGCAGCAATACTACCCGTGGAGTCCAAACACTGACCAAAATTTAAAAGGAAAAATTTTGCTCACCAGTAGATTTTTGATACTTATTTATGCTTATTTGATACTCATTTGATGTTTATTTGATTTTTGATACTTATGAGGATTTTTTAAAGTGGACTTTGAACCTATTCCTGGGAATCTGGAAGGTCATGCACATGTAGAGTGTGCATGTCCAGGAATGATTTGAAAAAAAGCCCAAAGCTCTTACCTCTGATTGGCCTTAAGATTTTGTACCAATTGGAATTGAAGGCCAAGCAAGTTTCAACTGTCTGCCTGAGTGATGAAGCTTTCTCAGGAGGCAACCAGGCTCCCTAGGTGCCTAACAGAGACCGTGTGATTCACACCTTAAAAACCATCAGTAAGAAAATGGCAGACAAAAGTGCAAATTTTTAAAAGGGCAAGTGACTTGAAAGGGCACTGTACAAAAACAGGACATCAAAATGGCACATTGGCTTATCAAAATCCTCACATTTGTCATCAGAGAAATGGACATTAAAACTAAAAGGAGTGACCACACACCTACTACAACATCAAAATGCTAATTAAAAAATGAACAGGAATAAAAGAGATTACCAAACATTAGTGAGACTTTGTATTAAGTTGGAAAAAAAAAATTTCTGGAGGGAGTGTTCAGTGATGGGTACTCCCTCAGTTTGACAATCTCTACCAAAATTGAACATGCAGGTAACTCAGAAATTTGACTTATTTGCTAACGAAATTAAATGTCATATGCATCTGGAGAAAGGTGCAAAAAATCCACAACAGGTTTATTCATCAAAGTCCTGAACTGGAAACCACACAGATGTCCACCAACTATTGTTGCTCAGTCTCTCCATCCTCTCTGACTTGGCAACACCATGAGGCAGCACACCAGGCTTCCCTGTCCTTCACTATCTCCCAGTGTTTGCTCAAACTCACATCCATTGAGTCAGTGATGCCATCCGACCACCTCTTCCTCTGTCACCTTCTTCTCATTCTGCCATCTATCTCTTCCAACATCGGGGTCTTTTCCAATGAGTCGTCTCTTCACATCAACCGTAAAGCAGATCAATTGTGGTCCAGCTATACTATGAAGCTCTGTGTCTCTGACAGCACAAAAAAGTACCAAAAATCTGATGAGTGGAGAAGCACGACATAAAATACTACAAGCTGTACGATCCTATTTTTATGAGGCTTTTTGAAACCCTGGAGTGACAAGGGAAACCAGCCTGACACAAATTGCTGCAAATCCTGAAATCACTGCTTGATGGCACATTTCTGTATGGTTGGTCCATAGATTTATCAACTTTATTTGTTAATAAAGCCAAGTGCTCTTTTTCCTTCAGTGTTCACATCTCATTTCAAGTTTCTCTCCAATGAATTTCTAGGCTGCAAAAGAACCTTGTGCTTGCTCTGCTGGATGATTTTTTGATTTACATATTAAATGTTAGTAAATGATTTGTCTAACTCACTGAAAACTCATCTCCCTGAGGGCAGGATGCTGATTTGAATCTGCGGTTCTAAGAGAAGCCATTGAGTTTACTCATTGGGTCTATATGCATTGATGCCAAATAATCTTCCAGATTTCTGCTCAGCTCCTATCCTCCTATGTGATTTTAGGTAAGTTACTTCACTTCCTCATCAATAAATAGGGATAATCAAATCACCTGGTTTTTCATATTTGTTGTATCTTAATAAATGTTAGATTTTAGCTAATACCATCTTCAGATATGTACAGATTTAATACAAATTGAGTTGACTGCCTTTATGTGACTGTCTTTGTATTAAATTTGTGAAAATTTTACATAAATATAAACTTTATATGTATTTCATGAAAATTTATCTACTAATAGAAATAACTAAAAGTCACTGAGAATCATGCCTGATCTCTCTCTCTTGATGTATACCTTGCAGCATATAAATAAATCCAAGCAAGTGCAGGAACATAAATTGGAATGATATTGTACGTTTTAACAACAACATGTCATCTGACAGAAAGTACCACCTATCTAAACTTTCAGTCAAACTATATTTCAAGTTCACGAGTATAAAAGCCCATTCAGACAAATGACTGAAAATTGTCATTTCTCTCTCTGATATATATATTGTCTTTGTTGACAAAAAAATCCTTGCTCCTATTTTGAAAAAATTTCTGTGCTGATAAATTAGCAAATGTCTCAAGTATATATATATCTGAGGCATATATAGATAGATATCTATCTATCTATCTATACTGTCACCCATCTTTATTCTTTGGCCTGTGTGGGCCTAATGCAGTGGCCTCTTGTTACAGAGTACTGGCTCTGGGCGCGTGCGCTCCAGAGTGCTGGCTTATAATTGGACACACCAGTCCAGCCACTCCCAGGCCAGGAATTGAACCAGTGCCCCCTGAACTACAAAGAGGACTCTTTACCCACTGGACCACCAGGGAAGCCCATGTCTCAGATATTTTTGACATCAATTGCTAGTTAGAGACTACTGGTTCCTTTATTTTTGCTCAAACCTTAATCTCACTTTATGCACTTGAAATTAAAGATTCTATGGTTTCTTTTCTTGTTTTAAAAGCACATTTCAGATAGTTTTTGACCCATCAGTTTACTAATGATTTGTCTAATCCAAAATCTTTGGGCAGGATGCGATTTAATTTTAAACCTCATTGGGTCTATATGCATTGATGCCAAATAATCTTCCAGATTTCTGCTCAGCTCCTATCCTCCTATGTGATTTTAGGTAAGTTACTTCACTTCCTCATCAATAAATAGGGATAATCAAATCACCTGGTTTTTCATATTTGTTGTATCTTAATAAATGTTAGATTTTAGCTAATACCATCTTCAGATATGTACAGATTTAATACAAATTGAGTTGACTGCCTTTATGTGACTGTCTTTGTATTAAATTTGTGAAAATTTTACATAAATATAAACTTTATATGTATTTCATGAAAATTTATCTACTAATAGAAATAACTAAAAGTCACTGAGAATCATGCCTGATCTCTCTCTCTTGATGTATACCTTGCAGCATATAAATAAATCCAAGCAAGTGCAGGAACATAAATTGGAATGATATTGTACGTTTTAACAACAACATGTCATCTGACAGAAAGTACCACCTATCTAAACTTTCAGTCAAACTATATTTCAAGTTCACGAGTATAAAAGCCCATTCAGACAAATGACTGAAAATTGTCATTTCTCTCTCTGATATATATATTGTCTTTGTTGACAAAAAAATCCTTGCTCCTATTTTGAAAAAATTTCTGTGCTGATAAATTAGCAAATGTCTCAAGTATATATATATCTGAGGCATATATAGATAGATATCTATCTATCTATCTATACTGTCACCCATCTTCATTCTTTGGCCTTTGTGGGCCTCCCATTGCAGTGGCCTCTTGTTACAGAGTACTGGCTCTGGGCACATGTGCTCCAGAGTGCTGGCTTATAATTGGACACACCAGTCCAGCCACTCCCAGGCCAGGAATTGAACCAGTGCCCCCTGAACTACAAAGAGGACTCTTTACCCACTGGACCACCAGGGAAGCCCATGTCTCAGATATTTTTGACATCAATTGCTAGTTAGAGACTACTGGTTCCTTTATTTTTGCTCAAACCTTAATCTCACTTTATGCACTTGAAATTAAAGATTCTATGGTTTCTTTTCTTGTAAAATTTCATTTTTCAGTTTAGAACATATTTCCTCTTTTTGTAACTGTCTGACATGCCTGATTTGCACAGCTTCCTTTACTTAGATACTCCCCCAAATGTGGTTAATTACTTAACCCTCTTTATTGTCTGTGTCTTGAATATTTTTACTATTACTGGCGTTCATTTTTTATTATTATGCTATGTCTAATTTTTCTTCATTGCACTTTAATAATGCTGGTATAAAAGGGGACTTTTCCAAATTCAGAAGAATGATACAAATTGTTATTAAATAACCAGTCTTCTTTAAGCATTTTTAGTCTCTTTCTAAAGACAAAAATGCCTCTTTTAGAACATGAGATTAAGAGGAAAAATAAAGGACAACAAAAGGTCAAGGAATGAGTTAGAGAACTATTAGGATAAAAGGCAAAGGAAGCTAACAGTGTGCAAGAAAAAAGTAGCAATATTCATACAGTTTATAGTTTACTAAACTATATAGCATAATTTATTATACATTATAATGTTCTATGTCATACAATAATACTTTCCTATTATTATAATATCTGTTATAGATTAGACATTTGGCATTAAAAAGATAAAATGTGTCCAAAGTTGTTTGCTACATTTTTTTAACATATATACAACTCAGCATGTGGGATTTTAGTTCCCTGACCAGGGATTGAACCTTGGCCCTCTGTATTGGAAGCACAGAGTCTCAACCACTGGACCACCAGGGAAGTCCCTGGCTGCTACATTTTTGAAGTCAAGACTTAGGCCCAAGTTTTTAAAGTTTCAAATCCAGTATGCTTACAATGGACTGTAATGGAAACTTGTAACAAAATAATATAGAAAAAATGAAACCAAAATAATTTGGCTATCTAACATTCACCTCTAAAAGCATTTTTTATAGACTATAATATGAAAGAAAATGTGCTTATAATATATAGCTCTATCAGCCACAACAGATTAACAAGTATCAGACACAATCAGAAAATTTGTGCTTCCTGGAAAAGGAAATGCCAACCCACTTTAATATTCCTGACTGGGAAATTCCGTGGACAGAGGAGCCTGGTGGGTTACTGTCTATGGGGTCACAAAAGAGTAGGACATGACTTAGAGACTGAATAACAACTGTGTTTTATCCAACAGAATGCAAAGAATCCAAAAGTTTTATTTTTTTGTGAACAATATTGTGACAAAACAGCATTCTCTTGCATTACTGCTGGGCATGCAAAATGATGCAATCCCTATGTAAAGCAACTTGACAGTATCTATTAAAACTAGAAATGCGTACATACTTTGAGTCACTAAAAAAAAAAAAAGAGAGAGAGAGAGAGAAAATGTGTGGTTAATTATCCATAATATGGAAGCAGGAAGGACCATTCAAAGAGAGCTATAAGCCTCAATGAAGGAGGAAGCAAAGGTAAGAGTTTTAGGAGCCCAAGGCAGTTCTAAGTTATCGGGATTCTCCCCTCGCTCCCTCAAAAAAATAAAAGAAATCCTTCTTAATTCTGGTGTGTACTACTATGCTTCTACCAGAATGAAAATGCCAAAGCTGGGGCTTCCTTGGTAGCTCAGTGGTGAACAGTTTGCCTGCCAATGCAGGAGACACGAGTTCAATCCTTGATCCGGGAAGATCCCACATGCTGAGGAGCAACTAAACCTGTGAGCCACAACTATGGAGCCTGTGCTCTAGAGCCTCAGAACCACAACTATGGAGCCCAATATCTGTGTGCCCTGGATCCTGAGTTCCCCAACAAGAGAAGTCACTGCAAAAGGAAGCCTGCTCACCTCAACTAGAGAGTAGCCCCCAGTCCCTGCAACTAGAAAAGAGCCTGTAGCACCAGTGAAAACTCAGAATAGCCAAAGATAAATAAATAAATAATTTTTTTTAAAAAATGTCAAAGCTGAGTAAAGGACTATGAACTATCTGCAGACCAATTCTCAGAGCTCCAAGTGGATCGGAAGATAAAATGGAAAGTTCTCAGTGATCCTCAGAGTTATTCTGTGCAGAAGCATTGGACCTTAGCAATAGGAATAAACTAGCCTTGAAGAGGCTTTGGCCACCTGATACAAAAAGCTGACTAACTGGAAGAGACCCTGATGTTCGGAAAGACTGAAGGCAGGAGAAGGGGACCAGAGAGAATGAGGCAGTTGGATGGCATCCTCAACTAAATGGACATGAGTCTGAGCAAATTCCAGGAGATAGTGAAGGACAGGAAAGCCTGCATACTGCAGTCCACGGAATCCCAAAGAGTCAGGCATGACTTCACAAATGAACAAGAGCAACAGGCCTCGAAGAGAAGGCTACATTAACCATGTCTCGACTTCCCTGATGGTTCAGCGATAAAAAATCTGCCTGCAAGTGCAGGAGTCACAGGAGACATGAGTTCAATCTCTGGGTTAGGAAGATCCCCTGGAGGAGGAAACAGCAACCCACTCCAGGATTCTTACCTGGAGAATTCCATGGACAGAGGAGCCAGGCAGGCTGCAATCCAGAGGGTCAGAAAGAGTTGGACACAACTGAAGAGGTTGAGTGCAGCACAGTGCAGCCTAAATTAAAACCAGGTTTCCAAATTGTTAGAGTTATCTGCAGGTAATTCAAATGCCTGATATTCTTCAAATGAAGACAACAAAAAGAATATTCTTTACATGAAAAGTACAAAATCAGGCAAGTTGAAACATAAAATCACAGTATCCAGCATCTGATCAAAGATTGTCTAACAAGCTAACATGCCAGGAAAAGTAAATAATGTGAAGTTAACTGTGTAAATGAAAACAGCCTCTGAAACGACAGAAATGATACAAGTAACAATCACGATGGCATGTAAATACTTGGGCCAAATGAGCACACTCTCCTTTTCATGTTTGCATGTTAGTCCCTCAGTCGTGTCCCACTCTTTGCAACCCTCATGAACTGTAGCCTGCCAGGCTCCTCTAGCCATGGAATTCTCCAGGCAAGCATATTGCTACAGTGGGATGCCAGTTTCTTCTCCATCTCCTTACATACTAACCGTGTACACCTCCCCTTCCCAAAACTTAACTAGACAAACTACAACTGAAAACGTGAACATCACAAAGCATGCAGGTCCTTCCCCTTCATTAAGGAAAATGTTGTTGCACACATTTGTTGTGTTCATCTTCATCAGAATTTCAGAAATGTGTACACATCTCAAGTCAGATTTGGTTTTGATTTGTGGTCTAGCAGTGTGTCTTTAAATAACTTCAGCACCTCTAACTCAGGGGAAAAACAAATTAAGATAACCTTCAAAGACTGAAGGCAGGAGAAGGGGACCAGAGAGAATGAGGCAGTTGGATGGCATCCTCAACTAAATGGACATGAGTCTGAGCAAATTCCAGGAGATAGTGAAGGACAGGAAAGCCTGCATACTGCAGTCCACGGAATCCCAAAGAGTCAGGCATGACTTCACAAATGAACAAGAGCAACAGGCCTCGAAGAGAAGGCTACATTAACCATGTCTCGACTTCCCTGATGGTTCAGCGATAAAAAATCTGCCTGCAAGTGCAGGAGTCACAGGAGACATGAGTTCAATCTCTGGGTTAGGAAGATCCCCTGGAGGAGGAAACAGCAACCCACTCCAGGATTCTTACCTGGAGAATTCCATGGACAGAGGAGCCAGGCAGGCTGCAATCCAGAGGGTCAGAAAGAGTTGGACACAACTGAAGAGGTTGAGTGCAGCACAGTGCAGCCTAAATTAAAACCAGGTTTCCAAATTGTTAGAGTTATCTGCAGGTAATTCAAATGCCTGATATTCTTCAAATGAAGACAACAAAAAGAATATTCTTTACATGAAAAGTACAAAATCAGGCAAGTTGAAACATAAAATCACAGTATCCAGCATCTGATCAAAGATTGTCTAACAAGCTAACATGCCAGGAAAAGTAAATAATGTGAAGTTAACTGTGTAAATGAAAACAGCCTCTGAAACGACAGAAATGATACAAGTAACAATCACGATGGCATGTAAATACTTGGGCCAAATGAGCACACTCTCCTTTTCATGTTTGCATGTTAGTCCCTCAGTCGTGTCCCACTCTTTGCAACCCTCATGAACTGTAGCCTGCCAGGCTCCTCTAGCCATGGAATTCTCCAGGCAAGCATATTGCTACAGTGGGATGCCAGTTTCTTCTCCATCTCCTTACATACTAACCGTGTACACCTCCCCTTCCCAAAACTTAACTAGACAAACTACAACTGAAAACGTGAACATCACAAAGCATGCAGGTCCTTCCCCTTCATTAAGGAAAATGTTGTTGCACACATTTGTTGTGTTCATCTTCATCAGAATTTCAGAAATGTGTACACATCTCAAGTCAGATTTGGTTTTGATTTGTGGTCTAGCAGTGTGTCTTTAAATAACTTCAGCACCTCTAACTCAGGGGAAAAACAAATTAAGATAACCTTAGCTAAAACTCTTGTCTAAGTAAACAAGGTCAATGATTTCTAGGCCAAATACTGGGTTTCCCTGGTGGCTTAGGGGTAAAGAACCTGCCTGCAAGGCAGAAGATACAAGTTTGACCCCTGGGTCAAGAAGATCCCCTGGAGAAGGAAATGACAACACATTCCAGTATTTTTGCCTGGAAAATTCCATGGGCAGAGGAGTCTGGCTGGGGTCTCAAAAGAATTGGATGTGACTCAGCAACTAAACAACACATTCTAAGTGTGACTTTCTTCTGTTTTACATCTCTGTGTTCTAGGTGTTTGCTGAATTTTTTCATCATCTGTTAGAACCCATTCACTTGTTGTTATAGTTTTGAACGTACATATTTCAATTTTTTCAACTTAATTTTAGTGGAGTCTAAACTCCATTTCTAAAAGAAATGAGTGAGGGCTTCCCAGGTGGTACAGTGGTAAAGAATCTACCTGTCAATGCAGGAGATGTAGGTCTGGTCCCTGGTTCAGGAAGATCCCCTGGAGGAGAAAATGGCAATCGTCTCTTGTATTCTTGCCTGAAAAATCCCACAGACTGAGGGGCCCGTCATGGCACAGTCCATGGGATCGCAGAGTCAGACCCAGCTGAGCAACTGAGCACAGCACAACACAGAAGAAATGGGAGATCAAAATCTATGCTTAATACTTTCAATGGTATTCAATGCTAAGTTTCTGTGAACTTTATTTAAAAAAAATAAGATTTATTTTCTTTTATGACAGAACCTTGGATTATTTTGATATAGAGCTACTTCTATCTCATAGAGATTATTTTTTCTTTTGAAAATACCTTGCATAATGTATGCTTCCACTTAGTTTGCTGTTAATATTATAAAGCATACAAGAGAAGAATCAGCTTTAAAGGAATTTTTAAAGTATCAAAATTATTTTAATTTTAAAAGTATTGCCTAGCTAACTTCTATGCATTTCAAGATGAGAATTCTATCAATTCTTTCTGCTACATTCACGATAAAAATCCTCATTTTCCTCGTTCTACTTTCCAAATTGCTATTTCAAAATGCTAGAATACAAAAGAGTTTCTGCCTGAAGATATGTCTGAGCTGAAAGAGGAAGTGGTTTATAGAATAAAGTGATTCAGTCTCTTCTATAGCATTAAGAAAGGTTGAAATCATTCCAAGAGTAGGCAGAAAACTAACTGAAGCATAAGAAACTTTCTCATGGATAGTAGTTTTCTTTTGGATCATGCAAGTGTTCAAAAATCTATTTCCTTGATTGATAAGGCTGAACACATTGCTTTTCTCTTTTATTCATTGGAGGACTCCATCACACTTGAGAGAAAGGAAGTTATCTGTCTCAATTTCTCTCACAGGAAGTTTGCAAAAACATGGGACTCCCTTCAGCTCACTATCACTTGTGGTCTTCTCTTTCTTTTTAATAAATGCAATGGCTGGAGAAATCATCTATGCTGATATTAAACATACATCTTCAGAACATTCACCTCCAGTTCAGAGATCTGGTAAGTTGTATCTAGAGCACCTGTTAAAATTACTGTTCTACTTTTAATGTCCTTTATTTCTGTCCTGTGTCTATATCTGTTTAAAAGAAATGAGTGAGGGCTTCCCAGGTGGTACAGTGGTAAAGAATCTACCTGTCAATGCAGGAGATGTAGGTCTGGTCCCTGGTTCAGGAAGATCCCCTGGAGGAGAAAATGGCAATCGTCTCTTGTATTCTTGCCTGAAAAATCCCACAGACTGAGGGGCCCGTCATGGCACAGTCCATGGGATCGCAGAGTCAGACCCAGCTGAGCAACTGAGCACAGCACAACACAGAAGAAATGGGAGATCAAAATCTATGCTTAATACTTTCAATGGTATTCAATGCTAAGTTTCTGTGAACTTTATTTAAAAAAAATAAGATTTATTTTCTTTTATGACAGAACCTTGGATTATTTTGATATAGAGCTACTTCTATCTCATAGAGATTATTTTTTCTTTTGAAAATACCTTGCATAATGTATGCTTCCACTTAGTTTGCTGTTAATATTATAAAGCATACAAGAGAAGAATCAGCTTTAAAGGAATTTTTAAAGTATCAAAATTATTTTAATTTTAAAAGTATTGCCTAGCTAACTTCTATGCATTTCAAGATGAGAATTCTATCAATTCTTTCTGCTACATTCACGATAAAAATCCTCATTTTCCTCGTTCTACTTTCCAAATTGCTATTTCAAAATGCTAGAATACAAAAGAGTTTCTGCCTGAAGATATGTCTGAGCTGAAAGAGGAAGTGGTTTATAGAATAAAGTGATTCAGTCTCTTCTATAGCATTAAGAAAGGTTGAAATCATTCCAAGAGTAGGCAGAAAACTAACTGAAGCATAAGAAACTTTCTCATGGATAGTAGTTTTCTTTTGGATCATGCAAGTGTTCAAAAATCTATTTCCTTGATTGATAAGGCTGAACACATTGCTTTTCTCTTTTATTCATTGGAGGACTCCATCACACTTGAGAGAAAGGAAGTTATCTGTCTCAATTTCTCTCACAGGAAGTTTGCAAAAACATGGGACTCCCTTCAGCTCACTATCACTTGTGGTCTTCTCTTTCTTTTTAATAAATGCAATGGCTGGAGAAATCATCTATGCTGATATTAAACATACATCTTCAGAACATTCACCTCCAGTTCAGAGATCTGGTAAGTTGTATCTAGAGCACCTGTTAAAATTACTGTTCTACTTTTAATGTCCTTTATTTCTGTCCTGTGTCTATATCTGTCTTACTGGAAACAGGAGACTGGATTCAAAGCAAAACTTACTGAATGGTCCAACAAAGGTGAATGTTTTTAATGACACAAAGTGTCCATGAAGTTAATTGTAACTTTAGTCTTCATATGTAGACCTTTGCTTTTAGTGTCCGTACACTCTCTATTTCTTGTATTTCCTATGGTGAACATTTATTATACTCCCATGGTGACATCAATTTTTATAACCCCTTTCTGCTCTACAATTTACTCATCTCCAATCAGATCTGCCCTTTAAAAATAATGCAGTAAACTCATTTGCACTGAGGAAAATATCCCTGGAAACTATTCACACTGGTATTTAGTCTTTTCAAACTTGCACATTGGTAGGATCAAAATATTAAGCTAAAATGAAGAGACATAAAAAGTTAATATTTTATTTTCTGAAGTTTAGAATGAAGTTAGACTATCTGAGTAACAGAATGTCTTTGGAACACAAGTAGATGGGCACACAGCTAAAATTAAGACTGTACCTTAATTACAAACCACTTCATAGTCAATAGATTTTTCAAATCCAATGTATTTTCTATATACATTCTACATAAATGAAGCATTAGTGAAGTTTTCACATTGCATTTACATTCTGTCCTCTAGGGTAAGAATTTTTATATTGTAGAGCTTATATAAAGTGTTTAAATAAAGTCTCTGCAAGCTTGTCCTTGTGAAATAAATCTGATGATTTGCTTTCCTGTTATTTCTAAGAATGCATTTCTTATTTTATATTTATAAGTTTGTCATTTTCAAGTGGATCTGATGTGTGGTTTTCTCCAGTTGAAAGAGCATGTTATTTCCTGTGTTTAGATATTAACTAACTTGCTGAATACTTGTTCTAACTTGTTGAATATTGTTTTCTTTTCTCGATAGACTGGGAACTTTCATTTTATGTGGGTTATTGAACTTAGTTTGAAAACTAATATGGGCTAGAACTGTATTCTTATTCTTCCATTTCCCCCAAATCTCGTAAATTGGTCAATTTTTCTAGAGGTTATTTTAACACACTTCAAGCAACAAGACCACTATTTTCAATTCTACATGCCAGAATTTAATCTCTTCTGTTCTTGAAAGCACATTGCTTCTTTCCTGGTCTTAAAAAAAAATGGTACAAATTAACTTATTTACAAAGCAGATAATACACGTGTAGAAAACAAATTTATGGTTACCAAGGAAAAAGGAGGGAAGGATAAATTGTGAGATTGGGATTGACCTGCATGTTTATAAAATGGGCTTCCCTGGTGGCTCATTGGTAAAGAGTCTGCCTACAAGAGACCTGGATTCGATTCCTGGGTTGGCAAGATCCCCTGGAAAAAGAAATGGCAACCCACTCCAGTGTTCTTGCCTGGAGAATCTGTTGGACAGAGTAGCCTGGCTGGATGCAGTCCAAAGGGTCATAAAGGGTCAGACAAAACTGAGTGACTAAGCAAGCAACTCAAATATACTTCAATAAAAAATCATTTAAGAAAGAATAAAGCAAGGAAAACAGATTTGGGGACAATGTCTCTTCAATGTTATCTGGTCCAATTTTATTGTAATGCTAACAATAAGGAAATGTGACTGTATATAATTAAATTAGCTACCTATAGGCATGATAAGAAGTCAAATATTTCATTACTCTTTCACTGTATATCTCTATTCTGCATAAATGCAACTTCTGTTCCCATGCGTTATGTCACTGAACAGAGAAAGAAATATTTGACTCATTGAATTGTAATGTCCTACAGGGTCCTACACAATTGTCCCTGGCCTTAGCAATTGTAAAACAAATGGCTAAATTTCACTTGTTTTACTCTGGTTGTTGGCTTTCTCTTTGCTCTTTAAAATAATCATATTCTTTCCTGTTTTGGAGCTTCATATGTATTGAAATGTTCTCCCTATTGTCTTAACCTTTGTCTCCCCATTGCTTCCCACAGTACTAAGGCCACAGTAGGCAATTAATAGGTGCTTGGTAGGTGGATGAATGTGTAAATGAATTAATAAATAAATGGATCTCATTTATTTTAAATGTTTTAAATATTATAGGTTCAATAGCTCTCCAAGATATATAACAAGAGGGTACCCCCATGAAAATCATGGACTTCTTTTAGTGTTTTGAGAATTTAATTAATTTTCACTGAAGATGTTTTACATAACAATAATAATTAAACATGCCAGAATTTAATCTCTTCTGTTCTTGAAAGCACATTGCTTCTTTCCTGGTCTTAAAAAATGGTACAAATTAACTTATTTACAAAGCAGATAATACACGTGTAGAAAACAAATTTATGGTTACCAAGGAAAAAGGAGGGAAGGATAAATTGTGAGATTGGGATTGACCTGCATGTTTATAAAATGGGCTTCCCTGGTGGCTCATTGGTAAAGAGTCTGCCTACAAGAGACCTGGATTCGATTCCTGGGTTGGCAAGATCCCCTGGAAAAAGAAATGGCAACCCACTCCAGTGTTCTTGCCTGGAGAATCTGTTGGACAGAGTAGCCTGGCTGGATGCAGTCCAAAGGGTCATAAAGGGTCAGACAAAACTGAGTGACTAAGCAAGCAACTCAAATATACTTCAATAAAAAATCATTTAAGAAAGAATAAAGCAAGGAAAACAGATTTGGGGACAATGTCTCTTCAATGTTATCTGGTCCAATTTTATTGTAATGCTAACAATAAGGAAATGTGACTGTATATAATTAAATTAGCTACCTATAGGCATGATAAGAAGTCAAATATTTCATTACTCTTTCACTGTATATCTCTATTCTGCATAAATGCAACTTCTGTTCCCATGCGTTATGTCACTGAACAGAGAAAGAAATATTTGACTCATTGAATTGTAATGTCCTACAGGGTCCTACACAATTGTCCCTGGCCTTAGCAATTGTAAAACAAATGGCTAAATTTCACTTGTTTTACTCTGGTTGTTGGCTTTCTCTTTGCTCTTTAAAATAATCATATTCTTTCCTGTTTTGGAGCTTCATATGTATTGAAATGTTCTCCCTATTGTCTTAACCTTTGTCTCCCCATTGCTTCCCACAGTACTAAGGCCACAGTAGGCAATTAATAGGTGCTTGGTAGGTGGATGAATGTGTAAATGAATTAATAAATAAATGGATCTCATTTATTTTAAATGTTTTAAATATTATAGGTTCAATAGCTCTCCAAGATATATAACAAGAGGGTACCCCCATGAAAATCATGGACTTCTTTTAGTGTTTTGAGAATTTAATTAATTTTCACTGAAGATGTTTTACATAACAATAATAATTAAACACTCTCCTGTAGTGTTTAATAACACTAAGTAAGCACTTAGGTTAATTATTCTTGACATGTGATTTTGCAATTGGTTATATTTCAGTATCGGTTATAGTATTAGGCTCTCAGTTTGTGCAAGTGAAAGTGTTAGTTACTCAGTTGTGTTCAACTCTTTGTGATCCCATGGATGGGCCTGCCAGGCTTCTCTGTTCATGGAATTCTCCAGGCAAGAGTAGGTAGCCATTGCCTTCTCCAGGGGCTCTTCCCACCCCAGGGACTGAACTCAGATTTGCAGGCAGACTCTTTCCCATCTGAACCCCCAGGGAAGCCCCAAATACATATATGTATACATCACATATCTAGTGAAATTTGTATACTATAACTGTTTATGTTACAACAGAATAAGAGCCTGTTGATTTTTACCTATCAGCCCAGAGTTAAAATGCCACTTTCTTTTTATGACTTATTCTATGTTTTTGAGCATAAGAGATAGAATGGATGATAAATATTGCTCTAATTTGAGAGTCAAGACACCCGACATATGATTTCATCTCTTTTATCACTGTGTTTTGTGGGCTTGAAATCCCCATTTTAACATGCAAATGTTAAACAAGATTACCCCTGAAATTACTTTTATTTTAAAACATGTAGTTTTATGAAATTACATATTACAGGAAACAGGTGTTTTGTAGAAGACAGCAGGCATAAAATACTAAATCGACCCACATAAGTGAGTGTTGTCAGTAAGTTTATTAGAGATTCTTGAGAATTTCAGCCTTTTATAAAAAGTTAAGGATGCAGAGGAGATCAAAAGTAAGATTAATACTGAGGAATATGCATGGTGAATCAACAAGGAAAAAATGACATTCATTCAGTTTTATAAAATCCCCCTTTTCACAGATCAGGGGGCTAAATGTGTCTCTATGTGTTTGTGTAAAAGGAAGCTGAATTTACGTATTTCAAAGGAAAGTAGCTCAGTATCATAACTCACAGAGTTTACTCAGCCCTTCCTTATCTCTCACCACCTAAGGAGTTACCTACTGTGTTTTCTAGTGAAATTTATCCAATTTTATAGATTCTCACCACCATGGAATTTTCCTGAAAGTTGGATGTGCAATGATTATCATCCTTCTTGTAATAGTAATTGCACTGAGCATTCTTGGTAAGTAATTACCAATACCCTTTATTTACCCCAAATTATTATTTTATTATGGCCTATTGTAATGGTGTTTGCTGTGAGAGTGGTTTCTACACAATTCAGTACAATTTCACAAAAGCAGGAAATTTGATACATAAATAAAATTAGAGATTTTCCATAGAACTTCATCCTGTGATATAATATATATTATGGATTCATTTCATCAATAAATGAAGGAGATTACATGTATATGTTATGATTAAAATCATAAAATGCATTTTACACACAATGCATTTCTCAATGCAGTTAATAATTGGCTCTGTACACCAGCTTCTCATTTTAGAGAAGCGTGTTCTGTGAAAGCAAATTAAATTATGAGGCATGTTTCTATTTAATCTTAATCTTGTTAGCTATTCCTACATATCTTCAATCTTGTATCCATGGGTGGGAAATTTGTCTAAAAACTAAACAATTCAACCAAACCCTTAAAAATTATACTCCCATGTTGTGGATATAGTGAAACATAGCCCAATTTCATATGGCAATTATTTTAATGTTTTATTGAATAAATGCCCAGAGAAAAATTCCCAGATGGTACATATTCTAAGGAATTCAGGTTTCCAGATTGAATCAAACTGTAGAACAAATCAAGGTAGTATCTGCCTATGTCACCCTTGTGAATGATATCAGTAATTCGAATGCCATTAGTTACAAAAGGTCAGTAGGATGAGTCAGAAATTCTATAACTGGATGTGGCTGTAGAAATTAGCAAGGTCAAATCTCCAGTTGAGGTGAACAATCTGAAGCCTAGAGTAATAAGTGGTTTGATTAGTTTAATGTAACTAGTTAATGACCAAATTGGGACTTCAGCATTGAGGGGAAGAGACAAAAATACTTAGTATGAAACACCTCTGCTGGGATGTTTCTGGCAGTCCAGCACTAAAGATTCTGCATTTCTCCTGTAGGGAGGATTCCCGTCAGGTAAGATTCCACATACCATAGGGTACCATCAAAAAGTACTTCTTGCGTTTTAAAAGGCTGAATTTACGTATTTCAAAGGAAAGTAGCTCAGTATCATAACTCACAGAGTTTACTCAGCCCTTCCTTATCTCTCACCACCTAAGGAGTTACCTACTGTGTTTTCTAGTGAAATTTATCCAATTTTATAGATTCTCACCACCATGGAATTTTCCTGAAAGTTGGATGTGCAATGATTATCATCCTTCTTGTAATAGTAATTGCACTGAGCATTCTTGGTAAGTAATTACCAATACCCTTTATTTACCCCAAATTATTATTTTATTATGGCCTATTGTAATGGTGTTTGCTGTGAGAGTGGTTTCTACACAATTCAGTACAATTTCACAAAAAGCAGGAAATTTGATACATAAATAAAATTAGAGATTTTCCATAGAACTTCATCCTGTGATATAATATATATTATGGATTCATTTCATCAATAAATGAAGGAGATTACATGTATATGTTATGATTAAAATCATAAAATGCATTTTACACACAATGCATTTCTCAATGCAGTTAATAATTGGCTCTGTACACCAGCTTCTCATTTTAGAGAAGCGTGTTCTGTGAAAGCAAATTAAATTATGAGGCATGTTTCTATTTAATCTTAATCTTGTTAGCTATTCCTACATATCTTCAATCTTGTATCCATGGGTGGGAAATTTGTCTAAAAACTAAACAATTCAACCAAACCCTTAAAAATTATACTCCCATGTTGTGGATATAGTGAAACATAGCCCAATTTCATATGGCAATTATTTTAATGTTTTATTGAATAAATGCCCAGAGAAAAATTCCCAGATGGTACATATTCTAAGGAATTCAGGTTTCCAGATTGAATCAAACTGTAGAACAAATCAAGGTAGTATCTGCCTATGTCACCCTTGTGAATGATATCAGTAATTACGAATGCCATTAGTTACAAAAGGTCAGTAGGATGAGTCAGAAATTCTATAACTGGATGTGGCTGTAGAAATTAGCAAGGTCAAATCTCCAGTTGAGGTGAACAATCTGAAGCCTAGAGTAATAAGTGGTTTGATTAGTTTAATGTAACTAGTTAATGACCAAATTGGGACTTCAGCATTGAGGGGAAGAGACAAAAATACTTAGTATGAAACACCTCTGCTGGGATGTTTCTGGCAGTCCAGCACTAAAGATTCTGCATTTCTCCTGTAGGGAGGCACAGGGTTGATCCCTGGTCAGGGAACTAAGATTCCACATACCATAGGGTACCATCAAAAAAATCCCTCTCTGCTACACTTCTTTTTGCTGTAGGTTAATAAATTTGTTATCAAAACAGTAGTTTGTTAGTAAAACAGATTTGTTACTATTTTAGATTTTAAATATGTAATTAATTAATACATACTATTGTGGGATTATAAATACTGAAAAGTAATTTCAGTTAAATGGCTGTTGTAAAAACAAATGTCTTCCTCGTGGTAGAAAAATTCTCTGGGATCACCCTACCCTGCTATATGTAAGATTTACATGAACTTCAAGAGGAAAAGAAGCATGAACTGAAATCAAAACACATAAAACCCTTTCCATCAATCAGGTGACATCTGGTACAATTAATAGGAATTCACCAAATACAGACTGCACAAATGAGGTTTACATTCAAAGATGATTATTTTGTGTTTATGAAAATAAATATGAAAACTCCAGAAAAAAAATCAAGTTGAGTTTCTTTCTGGTTCCAGGTCATATTTTCCCAAGTCCCCTAAATTCGGCATTAATATAAGATTAACAAGAGTATATGCAAAAGAAGGTCCAAATCTTGGGAAAATGGGTGTTTTTCATCTTAATTTTTAATAATTTAAATTGTACTGAAGTTGTCACATTAATCAGCTTCACAGAATCACTAGAACCTAATAGTTTTGTGCTTTGCATTTAATTAAGAAAAGATGTGTCTTCTTTCACTAGTTATTCAGTTCAAATCTGCAAGACAAACTGAAGTGGATAATGAATCAAAGAATAAATATTGTACCGGGCAAAATCAATCTGCAACAAGCAGCTCAGTGGGTAACGTTATTTTATATTGCCTAATTCTTGAGTAAGCAAGTGCAGATAGTAACATGAATTTTTTTTGGGTATATCAGAAAAAAGGTGAGCTTACTCTATCCCAACAAGAGAGTAGACTGCTTATGTGCCTATTCTTTTTCGAAATGACCAAATTGGCTTAGGGAAGAGACAAAAATACTTAGTATGAAACACCTCTGCTTGCATCCCTAAGATTCTGCATTTCTCCTGTAGGGAGGCACAGGGTTGATCCCTGGTCAGGGAACTAAGATTCCACATACCATAGGGTACCATCAAAAAAATCCCTCTCTGCTACACTTCTTTTTGCTGTAGGTTAATAAATTTGTTATCAAAACAGTAGTTTGTTAGTAAAACAGATTTGTTACTATTTTAGATTTTAAATATGTAATTAATTAATACATACTATTGTGGGATTATAAATACTGAAAAGTAATTTCAGTTAAATGGCTGTTGTAAAAACAAATGTCTTCCTCGTGGTAGAAAAATTCTCTGGGATCACCCTACCCTGCTATATGTAAGATTTACATGAACTTCAAGAGGAAAAGAAGCATGAACTGAAATCAAAACACATAAAACCCTTTCCATCAATCAGGTGACATCTGGTACAATTAATAGGAATTCACCAAATACAGACTGCACAAATGAGGTTTACATTCAAAGATGATTATTTTGTGTTTATGAAAATAAATATGAAAACTCCAGAAAAAAAATCAAGTTGAGTTTCTTTCTGGTTCCAGGTCATATTTTCCCAAGTCCCCTAAATTCGGCATTAATATAAGATTAACAAGAGTATATGCAAAAGAAGGTCCAAATCTTGGGAAAATGGGTGTTTTTCATCTTAATTTTTAATAATTTAAATTGTACTGAAGTTGTCACATTAATCAGCTTCACAGAATCACTAGAACCTAATAGTTTTGTGCTTTGCATTTAATTAAGAAAAGATGTGTCTTCTTTCACTAGTTATT
The DNA here is from genome assembly GCA_022376925.1 of Tragulus kanchil. Classification (NCBI taxonomy): domain Eukaryota; kingdom Metazoa; phylum Chordata; class Mammalia; order Artiodactyla; family Tragulidae; genus Tragulus; species Tragulus kanchil. The sequence continues at coordinate 280,079,393 of JAIOJX010000004.1, forward strand.
CAGTTCAAATCTGCAAGACAAACTGAAGTGGATAATGAATCAAAGAATAAATATTGTACCGGGCAAAATCAATCTGCAACAAGCAGCTCAGTGGGTAACGTTATTTTATATTGCCTAATTCTTGAGTAAGCAAGTGCAGATAGTAACATGAATTTTTTTTGGGTATATCAGAAAAAAGGTGAGCTTACTCTATCCCAACAAGAGAGTAGACTGCTGTCTTTCATGTGCCTATTACAGTCTTTGAAAAAAATATTTAAAGATCAAGACAAATGAGAAATATAAGCTTGTATGCGGTTTTTTGGGTTTTTTGTTTTTTTGTTTGTTTGTTTGTTTTGCCACTTCTATCAGTCTTTCATTTATTTATTTTCATCCTTTTTTTTTTTTTTTAAAGATTTATTTATTTATTTACTTTGGGCGGGGGTCGGGTTAGGGAGGGAGGGGAGTGGGCGGGCCACTTCTATTGGTCTTTCATTTCTCTATTTTCATTCGTCTTCGTTCTTTGGTTCCTGTGGGCCTCCCATCGCGGTGGCCTCTGTTGTTGCAGAGCACCGGCTCTGGGCACATGCTCTCCAGAGCCCCGGCTTGGTAGTTGGACACATCCGTCCAGCCACTCTGCAGCACGTGGAATCTTCCCAGGTCAGGGATCGAACCAGAGCCCCTTGCACTACAAGGCGGTGTCCTTACCCACTGGACCATCAGGGAAGCCCTCTATGTGTTTTAAATGAATTTAAAGGTATTATATTGAAACCATTGTATTTTTTTTTCTGTTGGGACATGTGCAGGTATAGAATATTTCCATTCTTAAAATTCATGATTATACTACATAGTTTGTCATTTTTTTTTAATGTTATTACATGGAATAAACCATAAATGGTAATTTCACGCAACTTTTTATCTTTCACATGTAAATGTGTATTCTTCTAAAAGTTAAGAAAACACTCAACAATTTAGGTTTTTTGTTTATTTTTTGGTTTTAGCTTTTTTCTTTATTATTTTTAACCTGTTAATTTAAGTGTTCATTCTATATTGAAAAACTATATGAATTTCCTTTTTGAACCTGCCTATAAAATTCTATTAGAAAGATTTACCAGTTGATATTATGGGGTACTTTCAACTTCTAGAAATTCATTAAACTTTAGAATGGATTTTAATGTGTCCAAACTGCCTGGGCCACATTCTATAAACTTTAATTAAAAAAAATTTTTTTGAAGCTAGTGAGACTATGAGAGCAAATTTTCCTGTGATATTATCTCCCAAACAAAAACACATAATTGTCCCCCTTACATCCTTGATAGAGATGGTAACATGGTATTGAGTAAAACTTTAGTTTTGAATTCTGTCGAGATGGGAAGACCAATCTACCTGCATTTTAGAGGCCACCTATTACATAAATTTTGCACAAGTAAAATTTTCTAGTGTGATATATAGTTATCAAAATGCCTGGTTCATTTGTGAATCACTAATAAAAATCTCTTATATACCTTTCCTCCAAATTTTTTTTAGCTCCCTGAGGTTTGGATGTCCATGACTTTATCCTACTGTCTGTGCATTGTCTCATTGATAGAAAACATAGTTTTAAGAGAATAAATTAAGTGGAGAAAGGAAGAAGGAAATAAATAAAGAAAAAAATATAAAATTTCAATTCTGTTAGTCTTTCTTTTTTCAAAATCTACCCTGAGAAACGCATTTACTTTTAAATAGTTGGACACATCCGTCCAGCCACTCTGCAGCACGTGGAATCTTCCCAGGTCAGGGATCGAACCAGAGCCCCTTGCACTACAAGGCGGTGTCCTTACCCACTGGACCATCAGGGAAGCCCTCTATGTGTTTTAAATGAATTTAAAGGTATTATATTGAAACCATTGTATTTTTTTTTCTGTTGGGACATGTGCAGGTATAGAATATTTCCATTCTTAAAATTCATGATTATACTACATAGTTTGTCATTTTTTTTTAATGTTATTACATGGAATAAACCATAAATGGTAATTTCACGCAACTTTTTATCTTTCACATGTAAATGTGTATTCTTCTAAAAGTTAAGAAAACACTCAACAATTTAGGTTTTTTGTTTATTTTTTGTTTTTAGCTTTTTTCTTTATTATTTTTAACCTGTTAATTTAAGTGTTCATTCTATATTGAAAAACTATATGAATTTCCTTTTTGAACCTGCCTATAAAATTCTATTAGAAAGATTTACCAGTTGATATTATGGGGTACTTTCAACTTCTAGAAATTCATTAAACTTTAGAATGGATTTTAATGTGTCCAAACTGCCTGGGCCACATTCTATAAACTTTAATTAAAAAAAATTTTTTTGAAGCTAGTGAGACTATGAGAGCAAATTTTCCTGTGATATTATCTCCCAAACAAAAACACATAATTGTCCCCCTTACATCCTTGATAGAGATGGTAACATGGTATTGAGTAAAACTTTAGTTTTGAATTCTGTCGAGATGGGAAGACCAATCTACCTGCATTTTAGAGGCCACCTATTACATAAATTTTGCACAAGTAAAATTTTCTAGTGTGATATATAGTTATCAAAATGCCTGGTTCATTTGTGAATCACTAATAAAAATCTCTTATATACCTTTCCTCCAAATTTTTTTTAGCTCCCTGAGGTTTGGATGTCCATGACTTTATCCTACTGTCTGTGCATTGTCTCATTGATAGAAAACATAGTTTTAAGAGAATAAATTAAGTGGAGAAAGGAAGAAGGAAATAAATAAAGAAAAAAATATAAAATTTCAATTCTGTTAGTCTTTCTTTTTTCAAAATCTACCCTGAGAAACGCATTTACTTTTGTCAAAGAAAGCTCAGGCCATAATTTAACAAATTTTGAGAAGCTTTAATTAGTATACAATATTAGGAACACAGTCTTGTGTACCTTTTAATTACTTATCTTTTTTCCTTCCAGTTTCTTTCAATTCTTCTACTGCTCATATATCATGCCCTGACAAAGACTGGAATCTGCATGGAGGGAAATGCTACTGGGTTGCTAAATATAAATATAAATCTTGGAATGAAAGTAAAAATGACTGCGTCATGAAAAAATCACATCTCATGGTGGTCCGAGACTTCACTGATATGGTGAGGTATAAAATTGTGAGATTATAGCATCCTTCACAATGGCAGTACCTTCTCAGTGGTACAAATTTGAAAATTTCTGTGAAAAAAATGTAAACCTCATTGCTCTTAGCTGCACAATTATTGTTTGAATGAGTCATTGAAACTATATTATTATCATTTATAAACTGTATTATTTTAGTTTTTTTTTCACTACGGATAGAAGGAATCCTTTTGATAGCATACATTTAAGTTCTTCTCTCCCCGTCTTTCTCAGATTGCATTTTATATGTATGACATCAAATGTCTCGTTTCCCATGTTTAGTCCACCACTGCTCATAAAGGTTATAGTCATATAGCATGACAGCTGAAATGAAAAGTGTTTTGGGGAGAAAGGAGATACATCATAGTACTGATTAAATTCTGTTCATTGTGGAAGAAAATGAATGTTTTGAATTCTGTCGAGATGGGAAGACCAATCTACCTGCATTTTAGAGGCCACCTATTACATAAATTTTGCACAAGTAAAATTTTCTAGTGTGATATATAGTTATCAAAATGCCTGGTTCATTTGTGAATCACTAATAAAAATCTCTTATATACCTTTCCTCCAAATTTTTTAGCTCCCTGAGGTTTGGATGTCCATGACTTTATCCTACTGTCTGTGCATTGTCTCATTGATAGAAAACATAGTTTTAAGAGAATAAATTAAGTGGAGAAAGGAAGAAGGAAATAAATAAAGAAAAAAATATAAAATTTCAATTCTGTTAGTCTTTCTTTTTTCAAAATCTACCCTGAGAAACGCATTTACTTTTGTCAAAGAAAGCTCAGGCCATAATTTAACAAATTTTGAGAAGCTTTAATTAGTATACAATATTAGGAACACAGTCTTGTGTACCTTTTAATTACTTATCTTTTTTCCTTCCAGTTTCTTTCAATTCTTCTACTGCTCATATATCATGCCCTGACAAAGACTGGAATCTGCATGGAGGGAAATGCTACTGGGTTGCTAAATATAAATATAAATCTTGGAATGAAAGTAAAAATGACTGCGTCATGAAAAAATCACATCTCATGGTGGTCCGAGACTTCACTGATATGGTGAGGTATAAAATTGTGAGATTATAGCATCCTTCACAATGGCAGTACCTTCTCAGTGGTACAAATTTGAAAATTTCTGTGAAAAAAATGTAAACCTCATTGCTCTTAGCTGCACAATTATTGTTTGAATGAGTCATTGAAACTATATTATTATCATTTATAAACTGTATTATTTTAGTTTTTTTTTCACTACGGATAGAAGGAATCCTTTTGATAGCATACATTTAAGTTCTTCTCTCCCCGTCTTTCTCAGATTGCATTTTATATGTATGACATCAAATGTCTCGTTTCCCATGTTTAGTCCACCACTGCTCATAAAGGTTATAGTCATATAGCATGACAGCTGAAATGAAAAGTGTTTTGGGGAGAAAGGAGATACATCATAGTACTGATTAAATTCTGTTCATTGTGGAAGAAAATGAATGTTTTTCTAACTCTGGCTTAATTTAAATTGAAATTTTCTTACATGAACTTTGGACACTAAATCTTCTAACTAAGGCCAGTATAGGTATTAATTGGCAAATATCAAAGAATTCTCAACATAAGAATTAGTCTGTTGAAATTACAATCTATGTCAAAGGCTCAATTTCAGAAAACCCAATGACTAAAAGTGCTTTATAATCCTGGTTAAATATGGAGGGTTTACATTAGGTCACCTGTTGAAACTTTTGTAGGCAGAAGAAAAAATTCTTCTGAGTTTCATAGAAACCACAACAGCAAGAAAAACAAAACAAGTAAGCTGTCTTCAGTGTAAACAGTGTCACCCCAACTATCACATTGAAGCACACTTTGTCTGATGCAGTCCAAATTGGTTCAAACATGAACCAAATCCAGAATGGATGAAGAACTAAAAAGAGACTAGAGAAAAAAAAAAAAAAAAGGTGAGATAACAGGTATTAACCTGAAACCATGTAATAAGAATGCTTTGAAAGGAATAAACAATAAATCACTGTATGGAGAAATAGTGCATTGACAGACTTACTAAAAACCTCATCTAATTGGTGTTCATCATCAACGGGAAACATTCTGAAATGAAGAAAAGACATGTCTCCTGGGCAATCAAGAAGCCTACCCCATCCCTGAATGATCAACTGAAACGCCACATTAAAGACCTAGGCGGAGGAACTGTGTGTTCATTTTCAAGCACAAAACTATATAACTCAGCCTCTACTGTTCTAGAGAAGATGTCAATTTTCAACAATTAAGTTTGAGGTATATAAATATACAAGAAAAAACAAGATACTCTTAGGAGCACAAAGGAATATTATAGAATAATAAAGGGGCTGTAGGGCCAGGTGGCGTTAGTGATAAAGAACCTGCCTGCCAGTGTGTGACAGATGCTGATTTGATCCCTGGGTTTTGAAGATCCCTTGGAGGAAGGCATGGAAGCCCACTCCAGTATTTTTGCTTGGAGAAACCCCATGAACAGAGGAACCTGCGAGGATACAGTCCATGGTGTCACAAAAAGTCAGACACTACTGAACATCTGAACATGTACGTATGTACATATGTGAAAGCAACTAGGAAAACAGTGATAGGACTGAAAGGGGAAATGAACAAACCCCTAACTGTCAACATGTAACCAATGAAAGAAGTAGAAGTAGATAATCCAGAAATGAATGCATGAATAAATAAATAAATAAATCTGTACAACACTATCGACCAATTACATCTGAGTGATTTTATGGAAAACCATCCAACAGCAGCAGAATACATGTTTTTTCCCAAGGAATTTTCATGAAGACAGATCACATTTTGGGACCTAAAAAAACTAAACACTTACAAATACAGATATCACCCAGAGTATGTGTGATAACACATAACAAAATTAGACCGGAAATTAAGAACAGAAAGACACTTAAAAATATCCCACACATTAGAAAATTAAGCAATACATTTCTAAATAATTTGCAAGTCAAAGAGGAAGCATCAGGGTACATGTTTTAAAATATGCTTTGAATTGAATGAAAGTAGCAATATAATGTCAAATTTTGTGAGTTTCAGTTTAAACAGTTTACAGGAATATTTATAGCATAGGATACTTAAAAAGAAGATAACGTAGAATCATTAATGTAAGCTTCTACTTAAAATAAAAAAAAAAACTACAAAAAGAGAATACTAAACCCAAACAAAATAGAAAACTGAATGATATGCTACTCAATTTCAAGTCTTGCTATAAGCCTAAATTAATTAATAAGGTGTAATATTGCAAAGAAGAGATTTACAGATCAGCAAAACTGAACAGAAAGACCAGAAATAGACTCACACAGATAGAGTAAACTGATTTTTTTTTCTTATCATAGTGAAAGATAATTCAGTGGAGAAACACCATTCTCTCTCTTATATGACTATTTCTTATGCAATAAATAGCTTTGTCATTTAGTATATGAGTTCAACTGCAAGTGACAGACAACCAGAACAACTGTAGCTTAAACAAATGAATGTTTACATTATTCACTGACTCTAAGACACTTTCAAGTATAAGATGTGTCATTAGTTTAAAAAAAGGACAATAAAAACAGGGTCCCACTCCAGTATTTTTGCTTGGAGAAACCCCATGAACAGAGGAACCTGCAGGATACAGTCCATGGTGTCACAAAAGTCAGACACTACTGAACATCTGAACATGTACGTATGTACATATGTGAAAGCAACTAGGAAAACAGTGATAGGACTGAAAGGGAAATGAACAAACCCCTAACTGTCAACATGTAACCAATGAAAGAAGTAGAAGTAGATAATCCAGAAATGAATGCATGAATAAATAAATAAATAAATCTGTACAACACTATCGACCAATTACATCTGAGTGATTTTATGGAAAACCATCCAACAGCAGCAGAATACATGTTTTTTCCCAAGGAATTTTCATGAAGACAGATCACATTTTGGGACCTAAAAAAACTAAACACTTACAAATACAGATATCACCCAGAGTATGTGTGATAACACATAACAAAATTAGACCGGAAATTAAGAACAGAAAGACACTTAAAAATATCCCACACATTAGAAAATTAAGCAATACATTTCTAAATAATTTGCAAGTCAAAGAGGAAGCATCAGGGTACATGTTTTAAAATATGCTTTGAATTGAATGAAAGTAGCAATATAATGTCAAATTTTGTGAGTTTCAGTTTAAACAGTTTACAGGAATATTTATAGCATAGGATACTTAAAAAGAAGATAACGTAGAATCATTAATGTAAGCTTCTATTTAAAAATTTAATAAAAACTACAAAAAGAGAATACTAAACCCAAACAAAATAGAAAACTGAATGATATGCTACTCAATTTCAAGTCTTGCTATAAGCCTAAATTAATTAATAAGGTGTAATATTGCAAAGAAGAGATTTACAGATCAGCAAAACTGAACAGAAAGACCAGAAATAGACTCACACAGATAGAGTAAACTGATTTTTTTTTCTTATCATAGTGAAAGATAATTCAGTGGAGAAACACCATTCTCTCTCTTATATGACTATTTCTTATGCAATAAATAGCTTTGTCATTTAGTATATGAGTTCAACTGCAAGTGACAGACAACCAGAACAACTGTAGCTTAAACAAATGAATGTTTACATTATTCACTGACTCTAAGACACTTTCAAGTATAAGATGTGTCATTAGTACTCTTAAAAACAATAGGACAATAAAAAACAAAAGCAGGGGCTTCCCTGGTGGTCCAGTGGGTAAGGACGTTGCCTTGCAGTGCAAGGGGCGCCAGTTCAACCCCTGACCTGGGAAGATCCCACGTGCTGTAGAGAGACTGGACCGATGTGTCCAACTACCAAGCCAGAGCTCTGAAGCACATGTGCCCAGAGCCGGTGCTCTGTGACAAGAGAGGCCACTGCAATGGGAGGCCCATACAGGCCAAAGAACAAAGATGGAAACAAATGAAAGACCAATAGAAGTGGCAAAAAAAAAGAAAAGTTAAAAAAAAAAAAAAGAAAAAAAAAAAAACAAAAGAAAAACTGCCAATTAAACTGCCATATGCCATAGATTGTTTGATGTTTCCAATACCATAAGTATTAAAATAGAGGAAAGATCTGTCTTAGAGTATGTCATAGATTGCATTGCTCACATTGTAGTTGAACTGCTGTGAGATATCTGCTCACATAAGTAGCTGTCTGTATCTACCTGTTTCTGGTCGATTCCCAACATGTTCACATTCTAGTCACCTTGAGAGAAGAAAATGATGAAAAAAAATATAAACTTACCTTTTGAATGCTTAATTATAATTCCAGGATGTTTTAATTCTATCCTATTAGTCAGAAATTAGGTCAACCATACTGTCCCACTTAGGCAAAAGGAGGCTGGGAAATGTCACATTTATTATGGCTGGCCACATACCTTGAATCAGGGGTTATGCTACTGTACAAAGAGAGATATTACCTATCTCCTAGAGTAATGGACATAAAAGCAAAAATTAAAAAGTGAGACTCAGTTAAACTTATAAGCTCTTGCACAACAAACTAAAAAACAAGATTAAAAAACCTCTCAGAATGGGAGAAAATAATTGCATATTAAACAACTGGCAAAGGAGTAATCTCCAGAATATTTAAGCAGCTCATACAACTCAACATCAAATAATGGGCAGAAGATTTAAACAGACATTTCTCCAAAGAAGACATACAGATGGCTAATAAGCACATGGAAACATGGTCAACACAACTCATTATTAGAAAAATACAAATCAAAACTAAAATAAAAAATTACCTCACACTGGTTAGAATGGCCATCATCAAAAATCTACAAACAATAAATGTGAGAAAGAGTGTGGAAGAAAGGGAACTCTCTTGCTCTGTTGCTAAGAATGCAAATTGATATAGCACTATGGAGAACAGCATGGAAATTCCTTAAAAAACTAGGAATAGAATGAACACATGATCCAGCAATCCCACTAGTTGGCATATACCCTGAGAAAGCCGTAATTGAAAGAAACACGTGTACCCTAATGTCCATTGCAGGGATATTTGCAATAGCTAGGACATGGAAGCACCCTAGATGTCCATCAACAGATGAATGGATAAAGAAGTTGTGGTACATATATACAATGGAATATTACTCAGCTATAAAAAGAATACATTTGAGTCAGTTCTAATGAGGTGGATGAACCTAGACCCTCTTATACACAGTGAAATAAGTCAGAAATAGAAAAACAAATAACATACATTAGTACATATATATTTGTAGCCTAGACATGTGGCACTGATGAACCCAGTTGTAGGGCACAATGGAGACACAGAGATAGAGAGCAGACTTGTGGACATAGAAGAGAAGGAGAGGGTGGGATGAATTAAGAGAGTAGCATAACAATGCAATGAGACTGGAGATCAACTACCAGAAAAAAAACCCTAAAAACAGGAACACATGGAGATTAAACAATACATACCTAAAAAACCAACTGATCATTGAGGAAATCAAAGGAGAAATTAAACAATTCCTAGAAGAAAATGACAATGAACACACGACAGTGCAAAACCTATGGGATACTGCAAAAGCAGTTCTAAGGGGGAAATTTATAGCAATACAATCCCACCTCAAGAAACTAGGAAAATATGAAGCAGATGACCTAACCCTCCGCTTAAAACAATTGGAGAAAGAAGAACAAAAGCATCCCAAAGCCAGAAGAAGAAGAGAAATCATAAAGATCAGAGCAGAAATAAATGAGAAAGAAACAAAAGAAACAATAGTAAAGATAAATAAAACAAAAAGCTGGTTCTTTGAAAAGGTAAACAAAATTGACAAGCCACTGGCCAGACTCATTAAGAAAAAGAGAAGAAGAACCAGATCACCAAAATCAAAAACGAAAAAGGAGAGATTACAACAGATAATGCAGAAATCCAAAGGATTCTAAGAGACTACTATGAGCAACTCTATGGCAACAAACTGGACAACCTGGAAGAAATGGACAGTTTCTTGGACAGGATTAATCTCCCAAGACTGAGCCAGGAAGAAACAGAAACTTTGAACAACCCAATCACAAGCTCAGAAATCGAATTTGTGATTAAAAATCTACCCAAAAATAAAAGCCCAGGGCCAGATGGCTTCACAGCCGAATTCTACCAAACATTTAAAGAAGAGCTAATGCCTGTCCTTCTAAAACTCTTTCAAAAAATTGCACAGGAAGGAAAGCTTCCAAACACATTCTACAAGGCCACCATCACCCTGATACCCAAACCAGGCAAAGACAACACAAAAAAGGAAAACTATAGGCCAATTTCACTGATGAACTTAGATGCCAAGATCCTCAACAAAATCCTAGCAAACAGAATTCAATGACACATCAAAAAACTCATACACCATGATCAAGTCGGGTTCATCCCAGGCATGCAAGGCTTCTTGAACATCCGCAAATCAATCAACGTGATACACCATATCAACAAGTTGAAAGACAAAAATCACATGATCATTTTAATAGATGCAGAAAAAGCCTTCGACAAAGTACAACATCCATTTATGATCAAAACTCTTCAGAAAATGGGCATAGAAGGAACCTATCTCAATATAATAAATGCCATCTATGAGAAGCCTACAGCGAACATTATTGTTAATGGTGAAAAACTGAAAGCATTCCCTCTAAGATCAGGAACAAGACAGGGGTGCCTACTTTCACCACTACTATTCAACATAGTCCTGGAAGTTCTAGCAACAGCAATAAGAGAAGAGAAAGAAATCAAAGGAATCCAGATTGGAAAGGAAGAAGTCAAGCTCTCTCTTTTTGCAGACGACATGATATTATACATAGAAAATCCCAAAGACACGGTTACAAAGCTACTAGAGCTAATCAATGAATTCAGCAAAGTCGCAGGATACAAAGTCAACACACAGAAGTCACTGGCATTCCTATACACAAACAATGAAAAATCAGAAAATGAAATCAAAGAGGCAATCCCCTTCACCATTGCAACCAAAAGAATCAAATATCTAGGAATAAACCTGCCCAAAGAAACAAAAGAATTGTACACAGAAAATTACAAGACACTCATGAGAGACATTAAAGAAGACTTAAACAGATGGAGAGATATTCCATGTTCCTGGATCAGAAGAATCAATATTGTGAAAATGACCATACTACCAAATATCATCTACAGATTCAATGCAATACCTATTCAACTACCATTGACATTTTTCACAGAACTAGACCAAATAATAACACAGTTCATATGGAAACACAAAAGACCTCGAATAGCCAAAGCAATCCTGAGGAACCAAACCAGGCAAAGACAACACAAAAAAGGAAAACTATAGGCCAATTTCACTGATGAACTTAGATGCCAAGATCCTCAACAAAATCCTAGCAAACAGAATTCAATGACACATCAAAAAACTCATACACCATGATCAAGTCGGGTTCATCCCAGGCATGCAAGGCTTCTTGAACATCCGCAAATCAATCAACGTGATACACCATATCAACAAGTTGAAAGACAAAAATCACATGATCATTTTAATAGATGCAGAAAAAGCCTTCGACAAAGTACAACATCCATTTATGATCAAAACTCTTCAGAAAATGGGCATAGAAGGAACCTATCTCAATATAATAAATGCCATCTATGAGAAGCCTACAGCGAACATTATTGTTAATGGTGAAAAACTGAAAGCATTCCCTCTAAGATCAGGAACAAGACAGGGGTGCCTACTTTCACCACTACTATTCAACATAGTCCTGGAAGTTCTAGCAACAGCAATAAGAGAAGAGAAAGAAATCAAAGGAATCCAGATTGGAAAGGAAGAAGTCAAGCTCTCTCTTTTTGCAGACGACATGATATTATACATAGAAAATCCCAAAGACACGGTTACAAAGCTACTAGAGCTAATCAATGAATTCAGCAAAGTCGCAGGATACAAAGTCAACACACAGAAGTCACTGGCATTCCTATACACAAACAATGAAAAATCAGAAAATGAAATCAAAGAGGCAATCCCCTTCACCATTGCAACCAAAAGAATCAAATATCTAGGAATAAACCTGCCCAAAGAAACAAAAGAATTGTACACAGAAAATTACAAGACACTCATGAGAGACATTAAAGAAGACTTAAACAGATGGAGAGATATTCCATGTTCCTGGATCAGAAGAATCAATATTGTGAAAATGACCATACTACCAAATATCATCTACAGATTCAATGCAATACCTATTCAACTACCATTGACATTTTTCACAGAACTAGACCAAATAATAACACAGTTCATATGGAAACACAAAAGACCTCGAATAGCCAAAGCAATCCTGAGGAAGAAGATTGGAGTTGGAGGGATCAGCCTCCCTAACTTCAGACTCTACTACAAAGCAACAGTTATCAAGACAGTATGGTACTGGCACAAAAACAGAACTATAGATCAATGGAACAAGATAGAGAACCCAGAGATCAACCCACGCACCTATGGGTACCTTATTTTTGACAAAGGAGGAGAAACTATAAAATGGGAGAAAGACAGCCTCTTCAACAAATGGTGCTGGGAAAATTGGACAGCTACATGCACAAAAATGAAGTTGGAACATTCCCTGACCCCATACACAAAGATCAACTCAAAATGGATTAAAGACCTAAAGGTAAGACCAGAAACCATCAAACTCTTAGAGGAGAAGATAGGCAAAACCCTCAAGGACATCAATCAAAGCAAGATCTTCTCTGACCCACCTACTAGAAGAGCGGAACTGAAAAGAAAAGTGAACACGTGGGACCTCATGAAACTTAAAAGCTTTTGTACAGCAAAAGAAATCACCAAAAAGTTGAACAGACACCCCACAGAATGGGAGAAAATCATCGCAAATGAAACAACAGACAAAGAATTAATCTCCAAAATCTACAAGCAACTCAGACAACTCAGCACAGGGAAAATGAGCAGCCCAATCAAAAAATGGGAAAAAGATCTAAAGAGACGCCTCTCCAAAGAGGACATATAGATGGCCCAAAAATACATGAAACGATGCTCAACCTCGCTTATTATCAGAGAAATGCAAATTAAAACCACAATGAGATACCACCTCACACCTGTCAGAATGGCCATCATCAACAAATCGACAGACAACAAGTGCTGGAGAGGGTGTGGAGAAAAGGGAACCCTCTTGCATTGCTGGTGGGAATGTAAATTAATACAACCTCTGTGGAAGACAATATGGAGATTCCTTAAAAAACTAAAAATAGAAGCACCCTATGACCTAGCAATCCCACTATTAGGCCTATATCCTGATGAAATCAAAACTGAAAGAGGCACCTGTACCCCAATGTTCATTGCAGCTCTCTATACAATAGCCAGAACATGGAAGCAACCTAGATGTCCATCGACGAATGAATGGATACAGAAGCCCTGGTACATATATACAATGGAATGCTACTCAGCTGTTAAAAGAAATGAAGAAGACTCAGTCCTAATGAGGTGGCTGGCTCTAGAATCTATCATAAAAAGTGAAGTAAGTCAAAAAGAGAAAGACAAGTATAGTATACTAACTCATATATATGGGATCTAGTAAGATGGTCATGATAACATACGCAGTGAACTCATGAAAAAACAGAGAATAGACATAAAGACATTGTGGAGACCGAACAGTGGGAGGGAGGCATGGAGGGAGTAACATGGAAGCCTATACTGTCATGTGTGGAAAAGATAGCTATTGTCATTGTGCTAGGGGAATAGGAGTACCTACAACCACTTGGGGCGATGGTCTGGAGGGATGGGAGGGGGGGATCTGGGTGGGGGGAGGGTCCAGGGATATGCATATGAATGATCTGGGAACATACATGTAAAAAAATAAATTAATTAATAAAAAGAGAGAGAGTAGCATAGGAACATGTAAATTACCATGTGTAAAATAGGTAGTCAGTGGGAATTTGTCACATGATGCAGGGAGACCCAGTTAGGTGCTCTGTGACAGCCTAGAACAGTGGGATGGGATGGGAGATGGAAGGTAAGTTCCAGAGGGAGGGGACATATGTATACGTATGTCTGATTTGTGTGGATATATGGCAGAAACCAAGATAATATTATAAAGTAGTTATTTTTGAATTAAGAAGTTTTAAAACCTATGGACAATATGTGCCTTGTCAGCTCAGATATTGCTTTCTGCCTGTAACTTTTGCTGTGTTTATTTATTTATTTTTTTGGTTCTAGATTATTATTTTATACTTATATTTAGTAAAAATCGCTATTATTTATGCAAGGAGCATTGCTTGTGTGCCAAGTAATGTTTAACAATATTGCTTATTAACAAAACAATAACAGCTCTTTGAAATCAGTATTGAAAACTATTATAGTCTGAGCTTTAATGATAGGAAAAATACAGTAGTAAAAAAGATTGAATAATTGTGCAAAGATGTGTAATGGTAATAATAACTAGAGCTCAAATTAGGCAGCCTGACTCCACAGTCTTGGTTTCTACTAACACTGTCCATAATTATTCTTTCTTTTTTTTTGTAGTCTCAGTTTATGCTATTATATTGGAGTATAATTGGTACACATATATCCCTCCCTCAAGAACTTCCCTCCCATCCCACCATCCCACCCCTCTAGGTCATCACAGAGCACCGAACTGAGCTCCCTGTGCTATACAGCAGCTTCCCACTAGCTATCGATTTTGCATATGGTAATACATATATGTCAACCCCAATCTCCCAATCTGTCCCACTCTCCCCATCTGCCCATGTCCACATATCCGTTCACTAAGTCTGCATCTCTATACCTGCCCATCAAATAGGTCTACCTAGATTTTTTAGATTTATTTTTAAATTGCATATATATGCATTAATATGTGATATTTGTTTTTCTCTTTCTGACTTACTTCACTCCATATGACAAATGATCCAATTTCATTCCTTTTTATGGCATAGTAATATTCAATTGTACATATGTGCCACATCTTTATCCATTCATCTGTCATTGGACATTTAGTAATTTCTTTTTAGCTGTCATCCCATTGCATTGCTGTGGCTTTCCCCTCCACTGTGATCTATTTGGAAGTATGAAGCATGTCTTACCTGTTCATTCCTAGCTTCTGGTGCAGTGCCAGTCACATGGAAGGTGCTCTTGTAATGCTGTCTCTTACATCTGTAAAAATTACTTCGTTTCACACATTTCTTATTCTTTTTAGACATTCCTATGGAAAAATCTACCTTCTTCAGACTCTTATTGGATTGGTTTGAGGATTCCTCCTGGATGGGAAATATGGACCTGGGTGGACAATAGCACTGTTGACCCTCAGCTGTAAGTCTATTTCATTTTTTTGTGGTTTTAATTCCATGTTGCATGTGACAAGAAAGAGACATCTGACATCATTGGCCTTGAATTGATTTAACATGTGTAAATTTCCTGGCTTTTACAGTCTCATAAATATTTCTATAAAATAGTTCACACAGAAAGTTGGGAAAGAAAAGAAATCTCCCTCCATGCACTCAGAAAATGTATATATGAAACAAGATTTACCCTGTTGCCTGATTTTAGCTGTTTATATAAAAAATGAATTAGCAAGTGTAAACTTTCTTATGAGTGCACACGCTTAGTTTACAAAGCATAACTTTCTGCTTATTTCTTGCAGTGATCAATTTTTAAGTGATAAAAATGTCAGAGATGAGGGACTTCTCTGGTGGTCCAGTGGTTAAGACTCCACATTCCCAATGCAGAGGATGTGGATTCAAACCCTAGTCAGGGAATTAGGATCCCACAAGTGTCTCTGTGGTAAAAAAAAAAAAAAAGAAAGAAAGAAAGAAAGAAAAAATCTGCCTGTTAATGCAGAAGATGCAGGTGCAGTCCCTGGGATGGGAAGATCCCCTGGAGAATGAAATGGCAACCAACTCCACTATTCTTGCCTGGAGAACCCCATGGACAGAAGAGTCTAGCAGGCTACAGTTCATGGGATTGCAAAAGAGTCAGACACAGTTCAGTGACTAAACAACAAAATTATTTGTTGAACTATTAACTTCTCTGGAGGGAGGTTTTGAGAATAAAGCATAAAATGGGAAGAATTGGTTTAGCCATCATATTTTTGTATATTTAAATAGTTTTAATGAGTGTATCTTTATTAAACAAATAGAAAATATATTCCAAGATTCTTTTAAGTGTCTGGACTTATACATGTATTCATGGTTGATATAAATAAAATCATTTGCTTTCTCTCTTTAGGTTTTCAAGTGAACGAAAGACCCGAAGTAAGAAATGTGCCCAGGTGTCTTCTGCCAAGATAATGAAAGATAGTTGTGAGAAAACTTATAAGTGGATTTGTCAGAGATAATCCACTTGACAGGAAATCGGTCTCTTATTTAGGTGACCAAGAGACACCACTTGAAGTTTGAGCTCAGATCATGAGAAAGTTGGCAGGGCTGTGTGTGTGTGTGTGTGAGTGTGTGTGTTGGTTCATGATTCACATGGGTATAGTACTATTCTCAGAAGTGTAGAAAGGGAGATACACAAAATAAAATGTTTTAGAAAATGAGTAAATAAGATGAATATATTTTTATATCTGAACGATGTGTTGATTCAATCATCCATCCAGTTTGCTAGCATTTTTTGAACTTCAGTCTTTATATTTTTTGTATCTTCACTTATTCTGCTATTGATTTTTTCCAGTTCATTGTTCGTCTCTGTTTGCTTGTTCCTTAGTTCTTCTAGGTCCTTGGTAAATATTTCTTGCATCTTTTCCATTTTGTTTCTAATGTCCTGAATCATCTTCACTATCATTATTCTGAATTCTCTTTCTATGAGATTGCCTATTTCTACTTCATTGAATTGTTTTTCTGGAGCTTTATCTTGTTGCTTTGTCTGGGATGTACTCCAATTTCTTTTCATCTTGGGTATCTTTCTATGATTGTGGTATTAGTTCTGCAGGCTGATGGGATTGTAGCTCTTTCTTCATCTGCCTTCTGGCGAGGATAAGAGGTTTATGTAGGTTTCCTGATGGGAAGGGCTGGCTGTGGGGGAAACTGAATCTTGCTGTGCCGTGTAGGGGCTCTGCTCAGTATAACTCTAATCCAATTATTTGCTGTTGGGTGGGACTGTGCTCTCTCCTTGTTAGTTCTTTGGCCTGAAGCAACTCAGTCCTGAAGTCTACATGCTTCTATTATTGGGTTACCTCCAAGAAGATCCATGCCATGACGCAGCTCTGAGTACTGTTGCTGTCAGTGCCCCCATCCCCGTGGCAGACCACTGTTGATGCACGCCTCCCCAGGAGACCCTCAAACACTCAAAGTTGATCTGGCTCAGTCTCTTATGGGGTCACTGCTCCTTTCCCCTGAGTCCATTTCCTTGTGGCTTCTCCTTTGCTACAGAGTATGCTTTTTTAGGGTTTCAAGTGAACGAAAGACCCGAAGTAAGAAATGTGCCCAGGTGTCTTCTGCCAAGATAATGAAAGATAGTTGTGAGAAAACTTATAAGTGGATTTGTCAGAGATAATCCACTTGACAGGAAATCGGTCTCTTATTTAGGTGACCAAGAGACACCACTTGAAGTTTGAGCTCAGATCATGAGAAAGTTGGCAGGGCTGTGTGTGTGTGTGTGTGTGAGTGTGTGTGTTGGTTCATGATTCACATGGGTATAGTACTATTCTCAGAAGTGTAGAAAGGGAGATACACAAAATAAAATGTTTTAGAAAATGAGTAAATAAGATGAATATATTTTTATATCTGAACGATGTGTTGATTCAATCATCCATCCAGTTTGCTAGCATTTTTTGAACTTCAGTCTTTATATTTTTTGTATCTTCACTTATTCTGCTATTGATTTTTTCCAGTTCATTGTTCGTCTCTGTTTGCTTGTTCCTTAGTTCTTCTAGGTCCTTGGTAAATATTTCTTGCATCTTTTCCATTTTGTTTCTAATGTCCTGAATCATCTTCACTATCATTATTCTGAATTCTCTTTCTATGAGATTGCCTATTTCTACTTCATTGAATTGTTTTTCTGGAGCTTTATCTTGTTGCTTTGTCTGGGATGTACTCCAATTTCTTTTCATCTTGGGTATCTTTCTATGATTGTGGTATTAGTTCTGCAGGCTGATGGGATTGTAGCTCTTTCTTCATCTGCCTTCTGGCGAGGATAAGAGGTTTATGTAGGTTTCCTGATGGGAAGGGCTGGCTGTGGGGGAAACTGAATCTTGCTGTGCCGTGTAGGGGCTCTGCTCAGTATAACTCTAATCCAATTATTTGCTGTTGGGTGGGACTGTGCTCTCTCCTTGTTAGTTCTTTGGCCTGAAGCAACTCAGTCCTGAAGTCTACATGCTTCTATTATTGGGTTACCTCCAAGAAGATCCATGCCATGACGCAGCTCTGAGTACTGTTGCTGTCAGTGCCCCCATCCCCGTGGCAGACCACTGTTGATGCACGCCTCCCCAGGAGACCCTCAAACACTCAAAGTTGATCTGGCTCAGTCTCTTATGGGGTCACTGCTCCTTTCCCCTGAGTCCATTTCCTTGTGGCTTCTCCTTTGTCTTTGGACACAGAGTATCTTTTTTTGGTGGGTTTTGGTGTCTTGTTGATGTTTGTTCAGCTGCTGGTTGTGATCTTGGTGCTCTGGCAGGAGAAGCTGTCTTTTCTGTATCTTCAGACTGAATGATTAACACTTTCACTTAGTTTAGCATGGTAATCTCTTAGATTCTCAATTTCACTACCACATACAAAGCAATGCATATCAAAGTCATATCTATAGTCCAAATCGTTGCGCGATCACCAGATGGATATACCCTACTGATTATTTAATATAGCAAGTCTAAAACCTCAATGGTACTTCCAATTCAGTATACAAAAATAATTCACTAAATTTCCTCATAAAATGAACCTTCTTCCAGCACTGCATGTCTCAGTAAAGGATATGCCACAGAAGGCAATTATGCCATGTGAAACTAGTTGTTTTTGTTCTGTAGCTAAGTCATGCCTGAATTTGCGACCCCATAGACTGCAGCATGTCAAGCTTCCCTGTGCTTCACTATCTCCAACAGTTTGCTCAAAATCTTGTCCCTTGAATGAGTGAAGCCATCCAACCATCTCATCTTATTGTCACCCTCTCTCACATCCACACCTCTAGGCTGCTCTCCACCTTCCCTCTCATATCACCAAGTTTTATTTATTTGTTTTTTACTCAACATCTCTCAAACTTGTCCTTTCTCCCCATCAGCACTTTCATGATCTTAACATGAAGGTATTAAAATTTAAATAACTATAATAAAGACATCTTCCTGCTTTCTTCTTTCTCCACTTCAATCATTCCCTGCCATGAATTCTGTGACATTTTAAGAATATACCCTGACAATGCAATTCCCCTTTAAAAAGTACCTCAGTATCGTCTTTAAAATAATAACAAATTCCACAATAAAACCTAGAAATCCCTATCAGGCCTAACCTTCCTTCATTGTCTCTTACTGCACTTGGAATTCTCAAGAGGCCCAGAGATAAAAAAATCCACCTGCCAATAGAAGACCTGCAGAAGATGCTGGTTTGATCCCTGGATCAAAAAGATTCCATGGAGTAGGAAATGGCAGCCCACTCCAATATTCTTGCCTGGAAAATCTCATAGACAGAGGAGCCTAGCAGGTACAGTCCATGGGGTTGCAAAGAGTCAGACATGACTGAGCACATACACACACCACACTCACCCAAACTCTCAGGACCATGACTCCATTAAACTAGTTTTTGGAATTCATAATATATGTCCCCACTTTGTCTTAGCAGAAGTTGCTCTCTGGACCTGAAGTTCTTTCCTCTCTTCTCCATCAAGTTACCTCCCAAATGTTCCCTGTATCTCAGCTCAGTTTTTAAGAGTTTTTCTTTGAGTTCCATGACAAGGTCGAATATCCTGACATTATATTCCCCTCCCCAGCACTTATCACATTGTAAGTCTTACTTATTTCACTCTTTTCAGTGAATATTTTATTAATGTCCTCTGCTCTCACTTGACTGTAAATAACATAAGGGCCTAATATCTATTTTTGTATTTCTAGTGCTTCTTAATTACCTACTACATAACAGCCACAAAAAAATTATTGCATTGAGTTTTCTCTAAGAGATCACAGAAGTAAAATGCTGATATGAGGTTGGGAAGATGGGGTGGAAAAGGAACAGACTGGTATAGTGGAGATCTAATTATTAGGTCATTAAAAGCCAACTGAAAACCCAAGTATTGGTCTACTTATGTGACTTACATAGAAAGAATCCTCTAAATACCAAAGGAGTTTATAAGAATCTCTCAAACTTGTCCTTTCTCCCCATCAGCACTTTCATGATCTTAACATGAAGGTATTAAAATTTAAATAACTATAATAAAGACATCTTCCTGCTTTCTTCTTTCTCCACTTCAATCATTCCTGCCATGAATTCTGTGACATTTTAAGAATATACCCTGACAATGCAATTCCCCTTTAAAAAGTACCTCAGTATCGTCTTTAAAATAATAACAAATTCCACAATAAAACCTAGAAATCCCTATCAGGCCTAACCTTCCTTCATTGTCTCTTACTGCACTTGGAATTCTCAAGAGGCCCAGAGATAAAAAAATCCACCTGCCAATAGAAGACCTGCAGAAGATGCTGGTTTGATCCCTGGATCAAAAAGATTCCATGGAGTAGGAAATGGCAGCCCACTCCAATATTCTTGCCTGGAAAATCTCATAGACAGAGGAGCCTAGCAGGTACAGTCCATGGGGTTGCAAAGAGTCAGACATGACTGAGCACATACACACACCACACTCACCCAAACTCTCAGGACCATGACTCCATTAAACTAGTTTTTGGAATTCATAATATATGTCCCCACTTTGTCTTAGCAGAAGTTGCTCTCTGGACCTGAAGTTCTTTCCTCTCTTCTCCATCAAGTTACCTCCCAAATGTTCCCTGTATCTCAGCTCAGTTTTTAAGAGTTTTTCTTTGAGTTCCATGACAAGGTCGAATATCCTGACATTATATTCCCCTCCCCAGCACTTATCACATTGTAAGTCTTACTTATTTCACTCTTTTCAGTGAATATTTTATTAATGTCCTCTGCTCTCACTTGACTGTAAATAACATAAGGGCCTAATATCTATTTTTGTATTTCTAGTGCTTCTTAATTACCTACTACATAACAGCCACAAAAAAATTATTGCATTGAGTTTTCTCTAAGAGATCACAGAAGTAAAATGCTGATATGAGGTTGGGAAGATGGGGTGGAAAAGGAACAGACTGGTATAGTGGAGATCTAATTATTAGGTCATTAAAAGCCAACTGAAAACCCAAGTATTGGTCTACTTATGTGACTTACATAGAAAGAATCCTCTAAATACCAAAGGAGTTTATAAGAAGGGATAGTGCTTCAGAGAGAAACTTCATTGTGATGTTTATGCTCATCTGTTTATGATGATTATATATGTACAAGTTTTTTTGCATTTCATATGTAGCACAAACCACCGTAAATATGCTGAGTTGAACATTGTGTATAAACTGGTGAGCAAAACATATATATAGTGGCATGTCCGCACAACATCCCAACAGAAAAATTTTATTTTAGAGGCATAGCAGTGTTCAGAAGACAAGCATAAAAGTAAACAAAGAACACATGAAAGATTAACAGAACCCAGTGGCCAAGAAGACTCTAGACACGGGATCTAAGATCTTTGCTTGGGCACAAGGAAATTTTTGTGTCAATATGTGCTGACCAGTGTTGTAGTGCTGTCTGGTGGCAGGAGGACACACAATGATGTGAATAAAAGGACTCAGTGTGAGGTTATGACAAAATGAGAAGACTGGAGATGTGAGGGAGAATAGCTTAGAACTGAGATAGGAACTAATGAGGAGAGAAGAGCCTCTATAGAACTCTCTAGGGCAGAGGGGACAAGAAGACCAGAACTAGACCATGCTCAGCAGGGGGTGGTTAGTGACTGGAGTTAGTGGACTGGTGGTTAGTGATTGAAGTGATTAGTGACTATGGAGTGTTTTCCCCAAAAACGGACACCAGAGCCAGAGAAAGCTAAAACCACAGAGTTGTGGAAACTAAAGCAGACAAAGAGGAAGATACATTTCCCACAAGTTCCTCACACAACAGCCAGCTGCAATCATTGCTACAACAGGGATCTTGCTGCAAGGGCTATGACGGTTCCCCTTAAAATAGAACTTGTTCCAATGGCTGCAAGAAATAGAAGATACAGGCTCCAGCCAGAAACGGAACAGGAACAAGAGGCTTTGGCCATCCTAGCCGGGTTTACATTATGTTTGATAACAATAAGAAGTGCAGACTCTCTCCAGCAGAGGGAGCCATTCAACAAAGGCATTCTTATGCATCGTCAGAAAAATGTTCCTGTTTCGCTATAGTCTTCAGGACATTAAGAACAACTCAACATTAATAACTGATAAATTTGTTGTTGTTGTTTAGTTGCTAAGCCGTGTCTGACTCTTTTTGCAACCTATGGACTGGAGTCCATCAGGCGCCTCTGTCCATGGGATTTCCCAGGCAAGAATATTGGAATGGGTTGTCATTTCCTTCTTTAGGGGATCTTCCCAACCAGAGATCAAACCCACTCTTCCTACATCAGTGGGCAGATTCTTTACCACTGAGCCACCTGGGAAGTCCGACTGATAAATTAGTCAAGAAAAAAAATGCATTCAATTTGGAAGGGAAGAAGTGAAACTGACACTATTGCAGATGATATTATATACAGAAAACCCTAAAGATTCCACCAAAAAACTGTAGAGCTAATAAATGAATCAGTACAGTTGCAGGATACAAAAACAATATATAGAAATCTGTTGCATTTCTATTCACTAATAACAAACTATCAGGAAGAGAAATTAAGAAAACAATTATATTTACAGTCATATCATAAAGAATAGAATACCTAGGAATAAATTTAACCAAGGAGTTGAAAGACTTATACACTAAAATTTTAAGACACTGATGTAAGAATGCAATAAAAGGAAAGATATCCCACATTTATAGACTGAGATATTTAATATTATGACAATATCCCTACTAGCCAATACCATCTGCAGAGTCAATGCAACCTCTGTTAAAATTACAATGGCATTTTCAGAAATAGAACAAACAATCCTAAAATTTTTATGGAACCACAGAAGACATTGAGTAGCCAAAGACATCTTTAGAAAGAAGAATAGAACTGGAGGCATCATGCTCTCTGACAAAATTTCCCACAAGTTCCTCACACAACAGCCAGCTGCAATCATTGCTACAACAGGGATCTTGCTGCAAGGGCTATGACGGTTCCCCTTAAAATAGAACTTGTTCCAATGGCTGCAAGAAATAGAAGATACAGGCTCCAGCCAGAAACGGAACAGGAACAAGAGGCTTTGGCCATCCTAGCCGGGTTTACATTATGTTTGATAACAATAAGAAGTGCAGACTCTCTCCAGCAGAGGGAGCCATTCAACAAAGGCATTCTTATGCATCGTCAGAAAAATGTTCCTGTTTCGCTATAGTCTTCAGGACATTAAGAACAACTCAACATTAATAACTGATAAATTTGTTGTTGTTGTTTAGTTGCTAAGCCGTGTCTGACTCTTTTTGCAACCTATGGACTGGAGTCCATCAGGCGCCTCTGTCCATGGGATTTCCCAGGCAAGAATATTGGAATGGGTTGTCATTTCCTTCTTTAGGGGATCTTCCCAACCAGAGATCAAACCCACTCTTCCTACATCAGTGGGCAGATTCTTTACCACTGAGCCACCTGGGAAGTCCGACTGATAAATTAGTCAAGAAAAAAAATGCATTCAATTTGGAAGGGAAGAAGTGAAACTGACACTATTGCAGATGATATTATATACAGAAAACCCTAAAGATTCCACCAAAAAACTGTAGAGCTAATAAATGAATCAGTACAGTTGCAGGATACAAAAACAATATATAGAAATCTGTTGCATTTCTATTCACTAATAACAAACTATCAGGAAGAGAAATTAAGAAAACAATTATATTTACAGTCATATCATAAAGAATAGAATACCTAGGAATAAATTTAACCAAGGAGTTGAAAGACTTATACACTAAAATTTTAAGACACTGATGTAAGAATGCAATAAAAGGAAAGATATCCCACATTTATAGACTGAGATATTTAATATTATGACAATATCCCTACTAGCCAATACCATCTGCAGAGTCAATGCAACCTCTGTTAAAATTACAATGGCATTTTCAGAAATAGAACAAACAATCCTAAAATTTTTATGGAACCACAGAAGACATTGAGTAGCCAAAGACATCTTTAGAAAGAAGAATAGAACTGGAGGCATCATGCTCTCTGATTTCAAAATTTATTACAAAGTTATAGCAATCCAAACAGTATGATATTGGCATAAAAACATATAGATCAATGGAACGCAATAGAGATCTCAGAAATAAAGCCACACATACGTGGTCAATTAATTCATGACATAGGAGCCAGGAATACACAATGAGGAATGGACAATCTCTTCAGTAAATGATGTGGGGAAAACTGTGGGGAAAAAAGCCACATGAAAAGTACTGAAACTGAACCACTGCCTTACTTTATACAGAAAATTAACTCAAAGTGACCTAAAGATATGAATATAAGACCTGAAACTGAAAATTTTTTAGAAGAAAAGTAGGCAATAATATCTTTAACCTCAGTCTTGGTGATGATTTTTTTGAATTGGTCACCAAATGCAAAAGAAATAAAGGTAATAAATAAACAAGTGGGACTACATCAGACTAAAAAGCCTCTGAACAATAAAAGGAAAAATCAACAAAATAAAAAGACAACCTACTGAATGGGAGAAAATATATTTTCAACTTATATGTCTTATATGAGATTAATGTCCAAAGTGTGCAAAGAATCCATACAACTCAATCAGTTCAGTTTAGTTGCTCAGTTGTGTCTGACTCCTTATGACCCCATGGGCTGCGGCATGCCAGGTTTCCCTGTTCTTCACCATCTCCCAAATGTTCCCTTGCTTAAACTCATGTCCGTTAACTCAGTGAAGCCATCCAACCATCTCATCCTCTGTCATCACCTTCTCCTTTTGCCTTCTGTTTTTCCCAGCATAAAGGTCTTTTCCAAAGAGTTGTCTCTTTGCATCAGGTGACCAAAGTATTGGAGCTTCAGCATCAGCATCATTCCTTCCAACTAATATTCAGGGTTGATTTCCTTCAGGATTGACTGGTTTGATCTCCAAAGTCCAAGGGAGTCTTAAGAGTCTTCTTCAACACCACAGTTCAAAGGCATCATTTATTAGGTGCTCAATATTCTTTAGGGTCCAACTCTCATATCCATACATGACTACTGGGAAAGCCATAGCTTTGATTATATGGACTTTTGCTGGCAAAGTGATGCCTCTTCTTTTGAATATGCTGTATGAGTTTGTCATAGCTTTTCTTCCAAGGAGCGAGTGTCTTTTAATTTTGTGGCTACAGTCACCATTCACAGTGATTTTGGAGCCCAAATTTATTACAAAGTTATAGCAATCCAAACAGTATGATATTGGCATAAAAACATATAGATCAATGGAACGCAATAGAGATCTCAGAAATAAAGCCACACATACGTGGTCAATTAATTCATGACATAGGAGCCAGGAATACACAATGAGGAATGGACAATCTCTTCAGTAAATGATGTGGGGAAAACTGTGGGGAAAAAAGCCACATGAAAAGTACTGAAACTGAACCACTGCCTTACTTTATACAGAAAATTAACTCAAAGTGACCTAAAGATATGAATATAAGACCTGAAACTGAAAATTTTTTAGAAGAAAAGTAGGCAATAATATCTTTAACCTCAGTCTTGGTGATGATTTTTTTGAATTGGTCACCAAATGCAAAAGAAATAAAGGTAATAAATAAACAAGTGGGACTACATCAGACTAAAAAGCCTCTGAACAATAAAAGGAAAAATCAACAAAATAAAAAGACAACCTACTGAATGGGAGAAAATATATTTTCAACTTATATGTCTTATATGAGATTAATGTCCAAAGTGTGCAAAGAATCCATACAACTCAATCAGTTCAGTTTAGTTGCTCAGTTGTGTCTGACTCCTTATGACCCCATGGGCTGCGGCATGCCAGGTTTCCCTGTTCTTCACCATCTCCCAAATGTTCCCTTGCTTAAACTCATGTCCGTTAACTCAGTGAAGCCATCCAACCATCTCATCCTCTGTCATCACCTTCTCCTTTTGCCTTCTGTTTTTCCCAGCATAAAGGTCTTTTCCAAAGAGTTGTCTCTTTGCATCAGGTGACCAAAGTATTGGAGCTTCAGCATCAGCATCATTCCTTCCAACTAATATTCAGGGTTGATTTCCTTCAGGATTGACTGGTTTGATCTCCAAAGTCCAAGGGAGTCTTAAGAGTCTTCTTCAACACCACAGTTCAAAGGCATCATTTATTAGGTGCTCAATATTCTTTAGGGTCCAACTCTCATATCCATACATGACTACTGGGAAAGCCATAGCTTTGATTATATGGACTTTTGCTGGCAAAGTGATGCCTCTTCTTTTGAATATGCTGTATGAGTTTGTCATAGCTTTTCTTCCAAGGAGCGAGTGTCTTTTAATTTTGTGGCTACAGTCACCATTCACAGTGATTTTGGAGCCCAAGAAAATAGTCCGTTGCTGTTTCCATTGTTTGCCCACCTATTTGCCATGAAGTGATGGGACTGGATGCCATGATCTTAGTTTTTTGAATGTTGAGATTTAGGTCAGCTTTTTCACTCTCCTCTTTCATCTTCATCAAGAGGGTTTTTAGTTCCTGTTTGCTTTCTTCCATAAGGGTGGTGTCTTTTGCATATCTGAGATTATTGATATTACTCCCAGAAATCTTTATTCCAGTTTGTGCTTCATCTGGACTGGCATTTCACATGATGTACTCTGCAGACAAATTAAATAAGCAGGGTGACATTATACAGCCTTGACATACTCCTTTCTCAATTTGGCACCAATCCATTGCTCCATGTCTGGTGTAACTGTTGCTTCTTGTCCTGCATGCAGGTCTGACAGGAGGCAGGTAAGGTGGTCTGGTATTCCCAGCTCTTTCAGAATTTTCCACAATTCAATAGTCAAAAACAAAAAAAAACAAAAAAAAACCTCAATAGCAAAATAAAATAAACACCCAATCTGTTTAAAAATAGGTGAATAATTCTTATCAACATTTTTCAGAGAAGATATACAGATGGTCAACGGGTACAATAAAAGATGTTCAACATCAGGGAAAAAGCAAATGAAAACCACAAAGAAATACCACTCCATATCTGTTAGAATCCATCCAACCATCTCATCCTCTGTCATCACCTTCTCCTTTTGCCTTCTGTTTTTCCCAGCATAAAGGTCTTTTCCAAAGAGTTGTCTCTTTGCATCAGGTGACCAAAGTATTGGAGCTTCAGCATCAGCATCATTCCTTCCAACTAATATTCAGGGTTGATTTCCTTCAGGATTGACTGGTTTGATCTCCAAAGTCCAAGGGAGTCTTAAGAGTCTTCTTCAACACCACAGTTCAAAGGCATCATTTATTAGGTGCTCAATATTCTTTAGGGTCCAACTCTCATATCCATACATGACTACTGGGAAAGCCATAGCTTTGATTATATGGACTTTTGCTGGCAAAGTGATGCCTCTTCTTTTGAATATGCTGTATGAGTTTGTCATAGCTTTTCTTCCAAGGAGCGAGTGTCTTTTAATTTTGTGGCTACAGTCACCATTCACAGTGATTTTGGAGCCCAAGAAAATAGTCCGTTGCTGTTTCCATTGTTTGCCCACCTATTTGCCATGAAGTGATGGGACTGGATGCCATGATCTTAGTTTTTTGAATGTTGAGATTTAGGTCAGCTTTTTCACTCTCCTCTTTCATCTTCATCAAGAGGGTTTTTAGTTCCTGTTTGCTTTCTTCCATAAGGGTGGTGTCTTTTGCATATCTGAGATTATTGATATTACTCCCAGAAATCTTTATTCCAGTTTGTGCTTCATCTGGACTGGCATTTCACATGATGTACTCTGCAGACAAATTAAATAAGCAGGGTGACATTATACAGCCTTGACATACTCCTTTCTCAATTTGGCACCAATCCATTGCTCCATGTCTGGTGTAACTGTTGCTTCTTGTCCTGCATGCAGGTCTGACAGGAGGCAGGTAAGGTGGTCTGGTATTCCCAGCTCTTTCAGAATTTTCCACAATTCAATAGTCAAAAACAAAAAAAAACAAAAAAAAACCTCAATAGCAAAATAAAATAAACACCCAATCTGTTTAAAAATAGGTGAATAATTCTTATCAACATTTTTCAGAGAAGATATACAGATGGTCAACGGGTACAATAAAAGATGTTCAACATCAGGGAAAAAGCAAATGAAAACCACAAAGAAATACCACTCCATATCTGTTAGAATGCAAGTGCAGGAAAGGCTGTAGAGAAGAGAAAATCCTGGTACACTACTGGTGAGAATGTGCATCAGTGTAATCACTATGGGAAACAGTATAGAAGTTCCTCAAAAGAATTAAAAATATAACTACCATACAATCCTGCAATAGATGTTTATCCAAAGAAAATGGAAACATGCAATTCAGTAGTTAGAGCTCTGTATTTTCATGGCGAGAGCCCAGGTCTGATCTCTGGTCAGAAAATTAAGACACCCCAAGCCTCACAGCACAACCAAAACAAAAGAAAATACTAACTTGAAAAGGTACGTGCACCACCATATTCACTGCTGAATTATTTACAATAGGCAAAATATGGAAACAAAGCCTCCATCTATGTCTGAATGGAAAGAAGAAGTGATATATACACAATAAAATATAATTCAGCCATAAAAATGAATGCAACTTTACCATTTATGACAACATGGATGGACCTTGAGAAGATCATGCTAAGTGAAAGAAATCAGAGCAAAGAAAGGCAAATGATGTATGGTCTCACTTATGTGCAATTAAAAAAAAAAAATCCTGGATGTAGATTCAGAGATCACACTGGCAGTTACCAACTGGCAGAGTGTGGAAGGTTGGCAAGAGGCCACGTGAATGAAAGAAGTCCGAGGCATAAACTTCCCGTTATAAAACAAATGAGTCCTGTAAATCCTGTAGATGTAATGTATAGCATAGCAGCTCTAGTTAATAACACTGTGTTGCATATTTGAAAGTTGCAGATATAAATACTCTGTTTCTGTGTGATGATAGATGTAAGTTGGACACGTGAACATTTCACAGTGTGTCTGAAGGATAAATCACAATCTTGTATATTTGAAACTAATATAATGTGGTACATCAAGAATACTTCGAGGGCTTCCCTGGTGGCCCAGTGGGTAAGGACACTGCCTTGCAGTGCAAAGGGGACCGGTTCGATCCCTGGCCTGGGAAGATCCTATATGGCATGGAGTGGCTGACCGATGTGTCCAACTACCAAGCCGGGGCTCTGGAGTGCATGCGCCTAGAGCCAGTGTTCTGCATTGAGAGAGGCCCACACACGCCAAAGAGCAAAGATGGATGAAAATAAATGAATGAAAGATCAATAGAAGTGGCCAAAAAAAAAAAAGAAGAAAGGAAGCACCTTTCTTGGAAAAAAAAAGAATATCTCGATTTTAAAAAACCGAAAATTCTTAAAAAATGCGTAACTGACTTCCCCACTAGAACTTACTGATAAGAAAGAAAGAAAGGAAAAAGAAAAAACCCATTGAGTAGATGTCATGTAAGAAGCTTCGGGAATAAGAGAAAGGAACTTAAGAAAACCCTGACATCAAGAGAGGCAAATGGGCGTGGAGACGAGAGTCTAACCTGTCTTCAGAGGTTGGTCACACACTGTGGTCTCTGGTGATTTCCAGAAATAATCAGAGGGAAGTGTATCTGGGTGTTCCAGACACTGGGGGTGGGAGGAGGACAGAGAGGATTTTAAGGTCCCTGCAGTCAGGCAGAACGTCTATTGGTATTGCTGAAACAGCACCTATATCCAGAAACTGTAGATACTGGGGAATATGAGGCTTCACTGGGAAGCTGAAACAGTGCAGTGGAGGAATAAAAGTGTTTGTACACAACTATGTGTCCTCCTGTGCTTTACTTCCCAACGTTTCATAGACTTTTCTATGTTGCTATGTACTGCGATGTGCTGTGCTTAGTCACTCAGTCGTGTCTGACTGTTTGCAACACCATGAACTGTAGCCCACCGGGCTCCTCCATCCATGAGGATCCTCCAGGCAAGAATACTGAAGTGAGTTGCCCTGCCCTCCTCCACGGGATCTTCCCAATCCAGGGATCAAACTCAGGTCTCCAGCATTGAAGGAGGATTCTTTGCCATCTGAGCCATCAGATATCTGCATTAAATATCTGCATTTGGATTTATACCTGATCATTTCCAGACTATTTAGAGTATAGGTTACTTAATGCTAAGAGCCTGATTTTACATTTATTACTCTCCTATGAGGATCCATATATTTTGCATCTCCTATAGCACTAAGCACAAAGCTATGAACAGAGGAGGCATTCAAACAAACGAGTAAGTGATTGAATGAAGTTAGTATCCTCAATGTCTAGGTGTTTGGAAATACTAGTCAAACCTCCAACTCCTTTCTGGCAGTAGAACGGGGACTTCCCAGACAGAAAATTGCAGTTTCATAGTTTTCCATGTAAATAAGTGAAACCAGAAGTTTATGTCTTTCAACAACAAGAACTCAGGTTATATATTCCTATAAATATTCCATCCCTTCACATTGGGTTTTTTTTTTTTTTTTCTCATTATGAGTCAAAGTTCTGGTTTCATAGAAATAAAGTCAGTTTCTTCAAAAATCACTAAATTCCCTCTATTATATCCTATTGCTCTAGGATTGAATAGTTAGATCTGCTTACAAAGACATTATTTTACTTCTTAAATAAACAAGGAACTGGATATCCATCCAGTGCACACCAATTATAAAATCGGGCAATTCAATTTTTGAAGTTGGAAGAAATGTCTTCACTTTGTTACCATCCAGGTGACAATTATAAAATCGGGTCCCTGCAGTCAGGCAGAACGTCTATTGGTATTGCTGAAACAGCACCTATATCCAGAAACTGTAGATACTGGGGAATATGAGGCTTCACTGGGAAGCTGAAACAGTGCAGTGGAGGAATAAAAGTGTTTGTACACAACTATGTGTCCTCCTGTGCTTTACTTCCCAACGTTTCATAGACTTTTCTATGTTGCTATGTACTGCGATGTGCTGTGCTTAGTCACTCAGTCGTGTCTGACTGTTTGCAACACCATGAACTGTAGCCCACCGGGCTCCTCCATCCATGAGGATCCTCCAGGCAAGAATACTGAAGTGAGTTGCCCTGCCCTCCTCCACGGGATCTTCCCAATCCAGGGATCAAACTCAGGTCTCCAGCATTGAAGGAGGATTCTTTGCCATCTGAGCCATCAGATATCTGCATTAAATATCTGCATTTGGATTTATACCTGATCATTTCCAGACTATTTAGAGTATAGGTTACTTAATGCTAAGAGCCTGATTTTACATTTATTACTCTCCTATGAGGATCCATATATTTTGCATCTCCTATAGCACTAAGCACAAAGCTATGAACAGAGGAGGCATTCAAACAAACGAGTAAGTGATTGAATGAAGTTAGTATCCTCAATGTCTAGGTGTTTGGAAATACTAGTCAAACCTCCAACTCCTTTCTGGCAGTAGAACGGGGACTTCCCAGACAGAAAATTGCAGTTTCATAGTTTTCCATGTAAATAAGTGAAACCAGAAGTTTATGTCTTTCAACAACAAGAACTCAGGTTATATATTCCTATAAATATTCCATCCCTTCACATTGGGTTTTTTTTTTTTTTTTCTCATTATGAGTCAAAGTTCTGGTTTCATAGAAATAAAGTCAGTTTCTTCAAAAATCACTAAATTCCCTCTATTATATCCTATTGCTCTAGGATTGAATAGTTAGATCTGCTTACAAAGACATTATTTTACTTCTTAAATAAAACAAGGAACTGGATATCCATCCAGTGCACACCAATTATAAAAAATCGGGCAATTCAATTTTTTTGAAGTTGGAAGAAATGTCTTCACTTTGTTACATATAAGATGGGTATGGACATCCTAGTTTTAACTGTGTGAAATTGACTTATTTAACTATTTGGCTCCTGATCTATCAAATGCATATAATAAAATATGGTCTGCCTATAAAATATAGGGTCCTCGTCAATTATGCAATATCTAGGAGAGAATATTGTTTCATCAGCTCTGTCTTCAGGCTGGATATGAGGACTCAGCTGGCTTCTTCAGGGGTCTGTGTTTGTTTCTACATTTTTGTTTTCTTATGCTCTGGGTCTGGGCTTCATTTGTAAGTTACTTTTCTGAAAGACTAGAAAATAACTTCTGCATTTTAACTCTTCACAGTTCCTAATCCTATAGGAAGAGAAAAGCCTTTCCTTTCCCAGTGTTCAAAGGTTAAACAACAAGTAAGATACTTAAGAAAGAGTAGAGCAACATCTATTTCTGAAGTAATCTTTGTGTTAGGAGATATGGAAAACTCTAATTGGTTTGATTTAAGTGCACAACCATTGGTCAATGTGACAGGTAGGGGGTGAGCATACATGACAGTCCCAATAGGTCCAGATTAGGTTTATGAGTTTTCCCCACAGGAAAATTGAAATGCTGAAAGAAATTCTAGGATAATATGTGCTTGCGAAAAAAAGGAAAAAACAAATAGCTATGTAGGATCTCTGAAAAAGGAAATGCCAACCCAGAATTCTTGGCCAGCGAATCACCATGGACAGAGGAGCCATGGAGTTGCAAAAAGTCAGGCAGAGTTGAGTGACTAAGCACAGCACAAGATAGAGAGAAATTAAAGACATGGCTTCAAATACTGCGTGAAAAGTTACTATGTAGCAAAACATAACAATTAGTCTATCTACCCCCCAAAAGAAAGAAAGTGGCTGAAAACACATACTCTGTGATTTGGAGAATAATTTCTTTCCTGTTGTTGTTTTTCTGTGGATCATTAAAAAAAAATGTATTGAATCTGTTACAATATTGCTTCTATTTTATGGGGGTAGGGGGTGGGGGAAGGCAGGGGTTGGCGGCTAGGCATGTGGGATCTTAGTTCCCTGACCAGAGATCAAATCTACACACCTGTATTGGGAAGCAAATTCCTTTTTATTTTTTCCACAATCACAAGGGTTTTTTTATTTTTTTTATTTTTGCTTTTTTGATTTTACAGAATTGTGTTGTTTTACCAATATGTATGATTCCAGATTAGTCATGTGTATATCCCATTCCCTGGGATCCTATCCCTCTAGGTTGTCACATAGCTCCCATGTACAATCCCTTAGTCCCACAGAGCATTGACAATAGTTACCTCTTTTACGTAAGATAGCACAGGGCTCCATGTTGCTCTTTCCATATCTCTCACCCACATTTCCCTGTCCCCAATGTCCATAAGTCTATTCTCTATGACTGTTTTTCCACCGATGCTCTGCATGTGTATTTATTAGTATGAACTTACTAGATTCCATATATATGTGTTAGTATACTGTACTTGTCTTTCTATTTCTGACCTGTTTCACTGTGTGTAATAGGTTCTAGATTCATCCACCTCATTAGGACTGCATCTTCTGCATTTCTTTCAGCGGCTGAGAAGTACTCAATAGTATATATGTACCAGAGCTTCTTTTTTTTTTTAATTTTTTTTTGGAGGGGGCGGTTGGGGAGGGCAGCGGGAGGGCAGGCCACATCTATTGGTCTTTCATTTATGTATTTTCATCCATCTTTGTTCTTTGGCCCGTGTGGGCCTCCCATCACAGTGGCCTCTCGCTGCAGTGCACCGGCTCTGGGCGCATGCACTTCAGAGCTCCAGCTCAGTAATTGGACACATCGGTCCAGCCGCTCCGCGGCACATGGGATCTTCCCAGGCCAGGGATCAAACTGGCGCCCCTTGCACTGCAAGGCGGTGTCCTTACCCACTGGACCACCAGGGAAGCCCCTAACAGAGCTTCTTTATCCATTCATTTGTTTATGGACAGCTAGGTTTCTTCCATGATCTAGCTATTGTATAGAGTGCTGCAATGAATGTTGGGGTACAGGTGTCTCTTTCAAGTTTGACTTCATCAGGGTATAAACCTATCAGTGGGATTGCTGGATCAAATGGTGCTTCTATTCTTAACTTTTTGAAGAATCTCTATACTGTCTTCTATAGTGGTTGTATCAGTTTACATTCCCAACAACACTGCCGGAGTGTTCCCTTTTCTCTGCATCCTCTCCAACATTCATTGTCTGTAGATACTTTGATGATGACCATTCTGACTGGTGTGAGGTGTTGTTTTGACTTGTAGTTTTGATCATTGTAGTTTTGATTTGAATTTCTCTAATAATAAGTGACATTGAGCATCTTTTCATGTGTTTTTTGACCATCTGTATGTCTTCCTTGGAAAGATGTTTCTTTAGGTCTTTTTCCCATTTTTTGATTGGGTTGTTTTTTCAGTATTGAGCTGTCTGAGCTGCTTTTATATTTTGGAGATTAGTTTTTTGTCTGCTGATTCATTTACTATTATTTTCTCCTTTTCTGTGGGCTGTCTATTCACCTTGTTTGTAGTTTCTTTTGCTGCAGAGAAGCTTTTACATTTCATTAGGTCCCACATGTTTATTTTTGTTTTTATTTCCTTTATTCTAGAGGCCAGATCATAGAAGATCTTGCTTTGATTTATGTCACTGAGTGTTTTGGGGAAGCAAATTCTTAACCATTGGACCACCAGGGAAGTACCTGGAGAATAATTTATAAATGGAGAAAAACACATTAAATATAGTTTTTCCAAAACCTGGAAAAAAAATTTTTAGGCTTTGGTTTACATACCACATTTTTGACCTCAAACATTACTGCCCCTTTTGGAAAAGAAGAAGTGAAGGAAAGCATGGATAAAAGAACTTTCTTTTATTCAAAGCATATCATTATCTGGACTGTTACAAACTTCTAACATGATCTACCATTTCTTCTCAGTATAAGCCTACACCTCTGCTAGGTACTCATTTCTGTTAATTAACAATTCATAGCCACAATTATTCCAAAAGGAAGTGCTGTGGTCTTTGCCTAGGCTGTTGTTGTTTAGTTTCTAAGTCGTGTCTGATTGTTTGTGACCCTATGGACTGTCACCCTCCAGGCTCTTCTGTCCATGGGGATTCTCCAGGCAAGAATACTGGAGTGGGTTGCCATTTCCTCCTCCAGGTTAGAAGAGTAATTGTTTTAGAGAAGGTAAGAAGTTCTGATCTATGAATAATTGGCAGAAGCACTTGTTCCCTTCAGGAGCAATAGAAACCAGGGAGCAAAGCAAAAATGCAACACTGAATGAAGGACCCAATTCACTGGAATGTTGACCCAATCCTGTTTCTCCAAAGTATATATTAGTGCCTGAATGGGAGGGGTTACCAGCTGAAACACTGGTGAAAACAGCTTCTGGGAAAGGAAAAACCTTCATCTATAATGACATTAGCCTGGGGTCAAGACATCAAGAAGCTCAGGCGAATGAAAATCCAAGAAGGACAGCATGCTGGTTGCTTCCTCACGAAGAATCTGCATATCCTCATCTCTCTTGCCATCAACTGGTACGATGATGTCAGCTGATAAAAACCCCTTGTACAGACCATACCTGCCGTCTGTTTCAGTGATTCAATATTCATGTTTCACCCATTCATCTCAAATCACCAAAAAGAATATCCAATTCTTGATCCCCCAAAAGTCAATGCTGGAAAGTAAGGAATCTTCAGTTCCTATACTAAACAGATATGATCTATTCCTATTATACTTTTGCAATTGTAAGTGATTTAAAAATAAAAATTAAATTATATTTACTTAA
This sequence comes from Tragulus kanchil, assembly GCA_022376925.1. Lineage (NCBI taxonomy): Eukaryota > Metazoa > Chordata > Mammalia > Artiodactyla > Tragulidae > Tragulus > Tragulus kanchil. Next base: position 280,115,296 of record JAIOJX010000004.1, read on the forward strand.
TAAAAGAAAGAGGAATACACATATAAAAACAAAACTTGTAGAATGTATATATGAAAAGTCCCAGATAAGTTCTAGGGTTTCTCTGGTGGCACTAGTACTAAAGAATCCTCCTGCCAATGTGGGAAACAAAAGAGATCTGGCTTCATTCCCTGGGTCAGGAAGATCCCTTAGAGGAGGGCATGGCAACCCACTCTAGTATTTTTGCCTGGAGAATCCCATGGACAGAGCAGTCTGGAGGGCTATAGGGTAGCACTGAGTCCAACATGACTGAAGTGACTTAACACCTACCCCCTTGAGCAGAAGGTCCTTGTATGCTATATAACTTTCCCTAGAATCACAGGTACTTCCCCTGGGTTTGAGGTCAGCCGGAAGAGAGCACCAGCCAATAGAATAGTAACGGTGACTTAAAATCCGGTCGGTGGCTAGGATTACTGTCTTGTACCTCCAGCCTCTCCAGGAGAAGTGCTTCTGGAGCAGCTGCTGTCTTCTCAGCCTGGGCTGGAGGATAAGAAAGATAACAAGAGACAGCCTTGACATTTGCAGCCTGAGGCAGGGGTACGTAGTTGCTGCTTCGGTGGAACACCACTCAGCGCTCAGCCAGCTCAGCACAGGCTGGTAAGTGACCAGGTTTAGAGTATAGTTTATCATAGAGCATTAATGTGGCAATAGCTAAGTGGTATACAAGCAAAATGTATAGTTTTAAGATAGTATGTAAAGTTTGGGGACAATTTGTGCTCCAGGTAAAGTCTTGAATGAAATAATCTGGCATCAATTTCTCTAATCTCTCTCTCTCTCTCTCTCTGTCTTCCTCTCTCCACATGCACACGCATGTGTACACTGAATCTGCCTGGCTCCTGAAATATTTGTTTTGGAGGAATGCAAAATAATATTCATATTCTAAAAAACTCAACATATAAAATTACAGGGAAATATCTGCCTTATTATCCAGCTTCAAAAAACTGCCATCCATTGCTATTTGTCTTTCAAGGAGGTGACTTTGAAATCTAGGCTGCCATGTTTCCATTCTCACTTTTGTCACGTAATATTCCTTTGTGACAGTCATCTGTGTACAATGCTCATAGCACAATACTTTTGTTGTTGAATTTGAGATCTGCTTTCTGCATCAGGAAGCAGAAGCTTAGCTCATCAAAACATTCAGGGGAGCACTCCTGAATGGACAGAGGACGTAGAAGATAGCAGATTGGTTAAATGACCAGAGCCAACCTCTAGCCCGTATTAGCTGTGTTACTTCAAGAAAACTTTTTAACCTCTCTATTACCTTAAGGAAATTACCTCATCTAAAAATTAATGATAAACTCCTATTTGGGTTTAAAGTTATGGTGAACTTAAATTATATCAGAAAATTAAGAGCTTAGAATTAGGCTGACCATCAAGGGAACACAATAAATATTAGATACGATTCTGTCTATTATTTATTATTATTATTACTAAAGCAAGGCCATGTTCTTTCTAAGAAGTTGAAGGTGCTGTTTTACTCTTAAATCTTATACGCTTGGATCTGTGGCTGGGACCCATAATGGTCAAATTAACTAAAAGTTTTGGTAGGTTAGGGTGACGGTGTGAAGGCTTAATCTGTTGACTTCATAAACCACTGAAACTTTCTTCCCACTGAATCTGGCAGACAGAGGAATGATTTCAGTTGCCCACCGCCTCCAGTAGCTTCTCAAACTGCACTGAGAATGATATTTCGATAGCATGCACTAAAAAGGAAGTCCAAACTTCTGAAGAACTTTTGTTATGATGTATATACTAGTGTCGTGTTCTAATTTTTGATTGCCTCAACATGGCATTCTTAACTTTGCATTTGAGATTGTCTTCCATCAGATTACTGAAATAAATCCAGATACTGAGTTGGGATCTTAAAGCCAGTGTGTTCACTCCAGTCTGTGTGTTTTGTTTTTCTTTTTCTTTTTAACTTAGAAAGAAACATGAATGACCAAGAAAGGCTGACAAGGTTTTTGGAAATAAAATATTTCATATTCTAAAAACTCAACATATAAAATTACAGGAAATATCTGCCTTATTATCCAGCTTCAAAAAACTGCCATCCATTGCTATTTGTCTTTCAAGGAGGTGACTTTGAAATCTAGGCTGCCATGTTTCCATTCTCACTTTTGTCACGTAATATTCCTTTGTGACAGTCATCTGTGTACAATGCTCATAGCACAATACTTTTGTTGTTGAATTTGAGATCTGCTTTCTGCATCAGGAAGCAGAAGCTTAGCTCATCAAAACATTCAGGGGAGCACTCCTGAATGGACAGAGGACGTAGAAGATAGCAGATTGGTTAAATGACCAGAGCCAACCTCTAGCCCGTATTAGCTGTGTTACTTCAAGAAAACTTTTTAACCTCTCTATTACCTTAAGGAAATTACCTCATCTAAAAATTAATGATAAACTCCTATTTGTTAATGTTATGGTGAACTTAAATTATATCAGAAAATTAAGAGCTTAGAATTAGGCTGACCATCAAGGGAACACAATAAATATTAGATACGATTCTGTCTATTATTTATTATTATTATTACTAAAGCAAGGCCATGTTCTTTCTAAGAAGTTGAAGGTGCTGTTTTACTCTTAAATCTTATACGCTTGGATCTGTGGCTGGGACCCATAATGGTCAAATTAACTAAAAGTTTTGGTAGGTTAGGGTGACGGTGTGAAGGCTTAATCTGTTGACTTCATAAACCACTGAAACTTTCTTCCCACTGAATCTGGCAGACAGAGGAATGATTTCAGTTGCCCACCGCCTCCAGTAGCTTCTCAAACTGCACTGAGAATGATATTTCGATAGCATGCACTAAAAAGGAAGTCCAAACTTCTGAAGAACTTTTGTTATGATGTATATACTAGTGTCGTGTTCTAATTTTTGATTGCCTCAACATGGCATTCTTAACTTTGCATTTGAGATTGTCTTCCATCAGATTACTGAAATAAATCCAGATACTGAGTTGGGATCTTAAAGCCAGTGTGTTCACTCCAGTCTGTGTGTTTTGTTTTTCTTTTTCTTTTTAACTTAGAAAGAAACATGAATGACCAAGAAAGGCTGACAAGTATAGGCGATTCCCAATCTTCAGGTAAGAAGCACAAGTATGACAGGCTCTAGGCTCTATTTGTGAAACAAAGTTACATTTCATGAGAATCTGCCTTTGAGTTTGAATCCTAACCCTCTGGAGGGAGTCAGCATCTCATGCTCTTCATCTCTCCAATCTGTGTCTTATTATGTCCAGCTCTGTATCCAAGGAGCTTATAAACTGTATAAGCAGATCCACACTGTGAATGAAAGATACCTGATTTTGGTATTATCTTAACAGCTTTATTTAAATTGACATACGTTAAAATGCACATATTTAAACTGTACAACTTGATAGATTTTGATATTCATGACAATATCCATGAACCCCAAATACATTCAAGATAATGAAATGTTAGTTAAGACCAAATGTTTACTCATATCCTTTTATAATATTTTTCTATTGCTAGTTTAAGCATGCCCTCCCTGAGAGAATCACACATCAACTTTCTGTCACTATAGATAAATATGCATTGTATAGAATTTTCTATAGATGGAATCATGCAGTATATACACTTTTCAAAAGAAGGTTGGCATCTTTTGTTCAGTATAATTATTATAAAATTCATCCATGTCATTGTATCCATAGTCCATTTCTTTTTTATTGCTGACTAGTGGTTCTTCATATAAATAAAACATTATTTATTTATTTACCCATTAATAAATATTTGGATTCGTTCCAGTTCAGAGTTACTACAAATTAAGCCTCTGTAAATATGTATGTATCAAAAAAAAAAAAAAGAAAAGAAAAGAAAAAAAATGTATGTGTCAATCTCTTTATGGACACATGCTTCCATTTCTCTTGGGGAAATACCTATGTGTAGAATCAATGGGTCTTATGGTAGGCATATATTTAGCTTCTTAAGAGACCTTTAAAGTGCCTTCCAAAATGGTCTTACTGCTTCATATTTCTGCCAACAATGAATGAGACTTCCAATTCTTCCATATTCTCACTAATACTTGGTATGTTCAGATGTTTTAACTTTAATTATTCTAATACATACGTAGTGGTTTCTAAACTTGGTTTTAATTTGCACTTTCTTTATGACTAATAATGATAAGCATATTTTTATATGGTAACTTGCCATCCATATATCTTATATCATGAAGTGTCTATTATACCTATTGTTCATGTTTTTCTTGTATGTTGTCTTAAATATTGAGTTCTTTATCTATTTTGGACACAAGACCTTTATCAGACTTTGAATTTGCCAATATTTCCTCCAAGCTCTGATTTATCTTTTTGTTTTGTTAAAACTGTCTTTTGAAGAGCAGATGTTTAATACAAGTCCAATTTATTACTTTTTAAACAGACATGCATTTTGAATTGGCCTGAATCTTTCTCTAATGCAAAATAATAATTTAAAAAATTTCTATGTTTTCTCCTAAAATGCTTTTACCTTCAGGTTTTACATTTATTTCCATAACCTTTTTTGAATTAATTTTTACATAGGGGATGTGGTATGGATTTTTTGTTGTATATGGATATCTAATTTTTCCTGTAATGTTTGTAAAAATAATTCACCTCTTTTGTGTATTTGCTTAAAATCTGGGGTTTGCATACATGTGAATCTATTTCTAGACTATGCTGTGTATTGATAGCTATAGTTTTATAATGAGTATTTAAGTCAGGTAATATTTGTCCTTAAATTTAGTTCTCTTTCAAATCTGGCTCTTCTAGTTCCTTTGCATTTGAATAGGAATTTTATAAACAGCTTGCCAATTTCTACTCCAAAAAAAAAAAAAACCTGCTGAACTTTATCTATGATTGTGATAATCTATAGATTAATTTGAGTAGACTGATATCATAACATTACTGTGTGTTCTGAATCATAAAGACAGCATCTCTCCATTTATTTACCTCAATTCCTTTCAGCAATGTTTTCTGTCTTTATTATATGTTTTATATGTCTTTTGTCCAATTATCCATAAGTACTTAATACTTTTATGCTATTATAAATGATAAGCTATATTTTAATTTCCTACTTATGAATGCTAGTATATAGAAATGTGATTGGTTTGTATATATTAATCTTGAATCCCACAACAGTGTAAGGGCACATAAGTAATAAAGAACTGATTGACTTTCCTATAGGAGATGTTATCTGTTCCAGTCTTACTATGGAGTCACAAGAACCCCAAAAAGAAAGTCAAAAGAAATTTTGTATTTCTAAAATGATCATGATCATCATCTTTCTGGTCATGCTAATAATTACACTGGCCACAATTTTAGCAGGTGGGTGATCCATTTCCCAAATATGTTTATCTTAGTTCTTTTTAAAAGTATTTCACAGTAATTGATGCTTTAGCTCAGAATTAAGGGCAGTGTCTTACATAAAATAAGCATGAGGACAATTTTGTTTTCGTGTTGTTCATTTGCTAAGTTGCGAACTACTCTTTGAAATCCCATGGACTCCTCTGTCCTTCACTGTTTCCTAGAGTTTGCTCAAATTCCTGTTCTTTGAGTTGGTGATTCTGTCTAATCACCTCATCCTTGCTGCCCCCATCTCCTTTTGCCTTCACTCTTTCCCAGCATCAGGGTCTTTTTCAATGAGTCAGCTCAGGTAACCAAAGTCCTGGAGCTTCAGCTTCAGCATCAGTTCTTCCAATGAATATTTAGGGTTCATTTCCTTTAGGACTGACTGGTTTGATCTTGCTGTCCAAGGGACTCTCAAGAGTCTTCCCAGTACCACAATACAAAAGCATCAATTCTTTGGTGCTCAGCCTTCTTTGTTGTCCAATTGTCACCTCCGTATATGGCTACTGAAAAAAAATCAACATGGCTATGTGGACCTTTGTCGGCAAAGTGATGTCTCTGCTTTTAACATGCTTTTATATGCTTTTAATAGGCTTTTAAAATAGCTTTTAACATGCATTTAGTTTTTGAGTAGACTGATATCATAACATTACTGTGTGTTCTGAATCATAAAGACAGCATCTCTCCATTTATTTACCTCAATTCCTTTCAGCAATGTTTTCTGTCTTTATTATATGTTTTATATGTCTTTTGTCCAATTATCCATAAGTACTTAATACTTTTATGCTATTATAAATGATAAGCTATATTTTAATTTCCTACTTATGAATGCTAGTATATAGAAATGTGATTGGTTTGTATATATTAATCTTGAATCCCACAACAGTGTAAGGGCACATAAGTAATAAAGAACTGATTGACTTTCCTATAGGAGATGTTATCTGTTCCAGTCTTACTATGGAGTCACAAGAACCCCAAAAAGAAAGTCAAAAGAAATTTTGTATTTCTAAAATGATCATGATCATCATCTTTCTGGTCATGCTAATAATTACACTGGCCACAATTTTAGCAGGTGGGTGATCCATTTCCCAAATATGTTTATCTTAGTTCTTTTTAAAAGTATTTCACAGTAATTGATGCTTTAGCTCAGAATTAAGGGCAGTGTCTTACATAAAATAAGCATGAGGACAATTTTGTTTTCGTGTTGTTCATTTGCTAAGTTGCGAACTACTCTTTGAAATCCCATGGACTCCTCTGTCCTTCACTGTTTCCTAGAGTTTGCTCAAATTCCTGTTCTTTGAGTTGGTGATTCTGTCTAATCACCTCATCCTTGCTGCCCCCATCTCCTTTTGCCTTCACTCTTTCCCAGCATCAGGGTCTTTTTCAATGAGTCAGCTCAGGTAACCAAAGTCCTGGAGCTTCAGCTTCAGCATCAGTTCTTCCAATGAATATTTAGGGTTCATTTCCTTTAGGACTGACTGGTTTGATCTTGCTGTCCAAGGGACTCTCAAGAGTCTTCCCAGTACCACAATACAAAAGCATCAATTCTTTGGTGCTCAGCCTTCTTTGTTGTCCAATTGTCACCTCCGTATATGGCTACTGAAAAAAAATCAACATGGCTATGTGGACCTTTGTCGGCAAAGTGATGTCTCTGCTTTTTAACATGCTTTTTATATGCTTTTAATAGGCTTTTAAAATATGCATTTAGTATAATAGGTATACTAAATAACATGTACTCATAGATATTTTGTTATTTAGAGAATGAGTATCTGTTAGGTAGTTATATGAAGAGATGCCCAATGAGAGTCCTGTGTTGGACATATCGATTTATTAATATCAGTAAATACATGGTAGTCAGGGTTATGAGGATGATGGTGATGACCTAGAAACAAGTGTCACATGAGAAGAACATCAAGACCCAGTCTGAGCAACCACAGCCTCTACCTAAGCGGCATTCATCAAGAGTTTCCTTCATGTGAGCAAACAAGGAGTTCAAAACTTTAGGAATTATCTTCATTTGGAGAAAAATACAAAAAAATGATTGATGAAGTCTAACCCCTTCTGACAGAAGGGCTAACCTGGTGAATTTTATTCAAATGAACAATTGGTGGTTTTTATTTTTTTGGCCACTTCTATTGGTCTTTCATTTATCCATTTCCATCCATCTTTGTTCTTTGGCCTGCATGGGCCTCCCACTGCAGTGGCCCCTCTCCTCGCAGAGCACTTGCTCTCAGTGCATGAGCACCAGAGTTCCAGCTCGGTAGTTGGACACATCGGTCCAGCCGGTCCACGGCATGTGGGATCTTCCCAGGCCAGGGATCAAACTGGCGCCCCTTGCACTGCAAGGCAGTGTCCTTACCCGCTGGACCACCAGGGAAGCCCAAGCAATTGTTTTAAATCAAGAAATATGCACCTTCTCAGGACTTAACATATTATTCAATCATTTTAGTTCTTTGAGTTGGTGATTCTGTCTAATCACCTCATCCTTGCTGCCCCCATCTCCTTTTGCCTTCACTCTTTCCCAGCATCAGGGTCTTTTTCAATGAGTCAGCTCAGGTAACCAAAGTCCTGGAGCTTCAGCTTCAGCATCAGTTCTTCCAATGAATATTTAGGGTTCATTTCCTTTAGGACTGACTGGTTTGATCTTGCTGTCCAAGGGACTCTCAAGAGTCTTCCCAGTACCACAATACAAAAGCATCAATTCTTTGGTGCTCAGCCTTCTTTGTTGTCCAATTGTCACCTCCGTATATGGCTACTGAAAAAAAATCAACATGGCTATGTGGACCTTTGTCGGCAAAGTGATGTCTCTGCTTTTTAACATGCTTTTTATATGCTTTTAATAGGCTTTTAAAATATGCATTTAGTATAATAGGTATACTAAATAACATGTACTCATAGATATTTTGTTATTTAGAGAATGAGTATCTGTTAGGTAGTTATATGAAGAGATGCCCAATGAGAGTCCTGTGTTGGACATATCGATTTATTAATATCAGTAAATACATGGTAGTCAGGGTTATGAGGATGATGGTGATGACCTAGAAACAAGTGTCACATGAGAAGAACATCAAGACCCAGTCTGAGCAACCACAGCCTCTACCTAAGCGGCATTCATCAAGAGTTTCCTTCATGTGAGCAAACAAGGAGTTCAAAACTTTAGGAATTATCTTCATTTGGAGAAAAATACAAAAAAATGATTGATGAAGTCTAACCCCTTCTGACAGAAGGGCTAACCTGGTGAATTTTATTCAAATGAACAATTGGTGGTTTTTATGTTTTTGGCCACTTCTATTGGTCTTTCATTTATCCATTTCCATCCATCTTTGTTCTTTGGCCTGCATGGGCCTCCCACTGCAGTGGCCCCTCTCCTCGCAGAGCACTTGCTCTCAGTGCATGAGCACCAGAGTTCCAGCTCGGTAGTTGGACACATCGGTCCAGCCGGTCCACGGCATGTGGGATCTTCCCAGGCCAGGGATCAAACTGGCGCCCCTTGCACTGCAAGGCAGTGTCCTTACCCGCTGGACCACCAGGGAAGCCCAAGCAATTGTTTTAAATCAAGAAATATGCACCTTCTCAGGACTTAACATATTATTCAATCATTTTTAGTTGAGAAATACACATCTTCCCCTGAACACCTATCATGCTTGGAAGGCTGGATTGGTTTCCTAGGAAAGTGCTTCTATTTTTCTGAAAACACAACCACGTGGGCAGCAAGCCAGAACTTCTGTACCTCTCATGCTGCAACCCTTGCTGTGTTCAATACCACGAAAGAACTGGTAAGCCAATGCTTGTGACCCATAACTATATTTTCAGAGGTGTGGAGAATAAAAATTAAATTTGTAGAAAGTTCTGATAAAAATGTCTAAATGAATACATTAGAATGGTGGGAAAATATAAGTTATAAATTCTATTCCATACAATAATAAGCTATAAAACTAAAGCAGGAAAAATATGAGAAAGTATCAGATGGATATAGAAACAGAACAAGGGCTTTATTTGTTAAATTAATGGAATGAACATAAGAGGAAAGGAGTAGAACAAAATAATACATGAGAACATGCAGAAGGAAAACTCATTTTCTGAATAGACATGATTGATCACAGAAAAGGAGGAAAGACATACCCAGCCTAATAAATACGATAACAAAGTACAGAAATGTAAATAAAATATTGTAAATAAATTTATGGCACCAGATTAGAAGATTTTGAAGAAATGAATAATTGTCCAGTTATTAAAGAATTGTTTGGACATAAACAATCTAAAAACTTAGAATATGTAGAGATAGACAGATTTCTTAAGAGTAAAATGGTAATTATGAATGAATAAAAAAATGTTCAAATAGACTAAAGACATAAAAAATCAATCCAACAGAATTCACTTAAAAAAAAGAAAACACAACACTGACAAATCCAAATATAACAATCATGATAAAATGCAAATGTTTTAAATTTACTCTTAATAGACAGAAACTATCAGATTGACTTTTAAAGAGCAATTAAGTTCACTTATGTGCTACTTCCCTGGTGGCTCGGATGGTATAGAATCTGCTGGCAGTGCCGGAAACCTAGGTTCGATCCCCAAGTTGGGAAGATCTCTTGGAGAAGGGAAAGGCTACCTACTCCAGTATGCTTGCCTGGGGAATTCCATGGCTTGTCCGTGGGTTGCAAAAAGTCAGACATGAACGACAGACTTTCACATGACATATGGAAACATAACTAAGTGCATGCACATACACAGAGGAAAGTTAGAGAAAAAGTAAAAAGAAAAGACACACAAGGTAATTATGAACCAAAATCAAACCAAAAGCTGGGTTAGTAGTAATGCTAACAGAAAATACAATTTATCAGAATAAATTATGAAGATATATAAAACCTGAATGCACCAATAGCTATGCAATGCATTTTACTGCTAAACAAAATTCTCCCATCCTCAAAGGTGCCAAGCCTAGACAGATTTGATCAAGGTTGATCAAACCTTTACAGAAAACATAATTTCTGCTTTATAAAAACTCTTTTAGAAAATAGAAAAGAGAGAAAGCTAAGCAATGCAATTTGCTACAGAAGTTGTTACAGAATTGACACAACCCACGAATTAAGCCATGATCCACACAAGGATAAAATCACCCCGAGATCATTTCCAAATTTGAAAGTCTGGTTCCTTTTTTTTTTTTTCTTTTTTTGAGTTAGACCAAAAAAATGTCAAGAGAATGAAATATTTGCTGTTCATTTTGTAAATATTCTTTATTAAAGAATTTCCTGAAGCGTTATTCTGACCATTCTCAGTATTGGATTGGACTGAGGCGAAAACCAGGGCAGACATGGAAGTGGATCGATGGAACAATCTACAACCAGGGTTGGTAAGTTCGAGTGTGTTACTGACACACTTGAAGTGGGAGCTGAGAGCCTTTCCCATCATGGAGAGATCTCAGCTATAATCCATGCACACCATTCTCCTGGAAGTTTTCTTTGTGGTGAAGAAAACAATGAGCCCACAGAAAAGCATAGCACAAGGTATTATTCAAATCACTTGATGCCTGTAATATTCCAAATACAATACTTCATATCATCATATCATCTGACCTCTGAGAGGTGGGTATATTTATCTCTATCTTACAGATGAAAAAACTAATATTCAAAGATGTTGAATAATTAGAATAATTAAACCTCATATTTGAAATGCATTTGGCAATAGCTCCTGCCCTTCTCCATCATATAGATTTTTTTTAGGGTACTCAAAGCTTTATTTATTAAGCATTTAAATCTTACAACCAAAGACTCCTTTTCAGGTAGATTCTTTTTATTTTTTATTTTATTTTTTACAAAGCTGTGTTATTTACTGCCACATATCAACCTGAATCCACTATAGGTGTACATATGTATATTATTGATCTTTTTAGTTTATCAAGCTATATTTTAGGACAGGCAAAGCATGTGAAGTCAGTCTGCTTTATATTCAAATAATATAATATTGGGTTAGAACAAAATCTGAGCACAGACAATCATTTTTCTTTAGTTCTTCCAATCAGTATGTACTCATTTTGTGTACCTTTTTGGCCCTTTTGTGTTTTGTTTCAGGTTTAAAATAATCGGGATTGGAGAATGTGCCTATATACACAAAATTGGGATCAGCAGCGCCAGTACCCATTTAGTTCGAAAATGGATATGCAGCAAACAAGACACCTGCATATCAAAAAGTTAAGATATCCTATATCCAAGATATTCTACATAAAAAGTAGTTTATTCCTTCAGAAAAAATATATAAGTACATGAAATTCATGCTTAGAAATATGCATGGATGTTTTATGCAAGATCTCTAAATCCATTTTTTACAAATCTATTAGATTCTTGGCATTCAAGAAATATATGCTGCAGCATATTTAAAAGTTCCTAAATTGCTTCTAGAATAAAATTTCTGTCAGGTAATACAGTAAACTATGAATGAAAATTTTCATTTAAAAGATTTAATCATATGAATTGATTCAAAGTATTGGATTGGACTGAGGCGAAAACCAGGGCAGACATGGAAGTGGATCGATGGAACAATCTACAACCAGGGTTGGTAAGTTCGAGTGTGTTACTGACACACTTGAAGTGGGAGCTGAGAGCCTTTCCCATCATGGAGAGATCTCAGCTATAATCCATGCACACCATTCTCCTGGAAGTTTTCTTTGTGGTGAAGAAAACAATGAGCCCACAGAAAAGCATAGCACAAGGTATTATTCAAATCACTTGATGCCTGTAATATTCCAAATACAATACTTCATATCATCATATCATCTGACCTCTGAGAGGTGGGTATATTTATCTCTATCTTACAGATGAAAAAACTAATATTCAAAGATGTTGAATAATTAGAATAATTAAACCTCATATTTGAAATGCATTTGGCAATAGCTCCTGCCCTTCTCCATCATATAGATTTTTTTTAGGGTACTCAAAGCTTTATTTATTAAGCATTTAAATCTTACAACCAAAGACTCCTTTTCAGGTAGATTCTTTTTATTTTTTATTTTATTTTTTACAAAGCTGTGTTATTTACTGCCACATATCAACCTGAATCCACTATAGGTGTACATATGTATATTATTGATCTTTTGAGTTTATCAAGCTATATTTTAGGACAGGCAAAGCATGTGAAGTCAGTCTGCTTTATATTCAAATAATATAATATTGGGTTAGAACAAAATCTGAGCACAGACAATCATTTTTCTTTAGTTCTTCCAATCAGTATGTACTCATTTTGTGTACCTTTTTGGCCCTTTTGTGTTTTGTTTCAGGTTTAAAATAATCGGGATTGGAGAATGTGCCTATATACACAAAATTGGGATCAGCAGCGCCAGTACCCATTTAGTTCGAAAATGGATATGCAGCAAACAAGACACCTGCATATCAAAAAGTTAAGATATCCTATATCCAAGATATTCTACATAAAAAGTAGTTTATTCCTTCAGAAAAATATATAAAGTACATGAAATTCATGCTTAGAAATATGCATGTTTTATGCAAGATCTCTAAATCCATTTTTTACAAATCTATTAGATTCTTGGCATTCAAGAAATATATGCTGCAGCATATTTAAAAGTTCCTAAATTGCTTCTAGAATAAAATTTCTGTCAGGTAATACAGTAAACTATGAATGAAAAATATAGGTGACATTTCAAGAGATTTAATCATATGAATTGATTCAAAATTACCTGTTTTGCTAAGGAAGAATTCTGATATTTTCACTGCATTGTTACTTTTATTATCAGTACTAGTTGCTGATTTTCTTTGAGTTTTGCAATATTTGCATTACTTTATGAGATTTGTTTATGAATGTAGTGTAATTCAACACAAGAATAGTGTTTAACATATTGATTTGCTAGTTAAGTGAATCTCTTTCACACACGGAACACACAGCAAAAAAAGTGAACCAGTAATACAAAGATTTCACGTTCAACTGTCATGTGACAGAATCAAGGTGATGAGTGAACAGTGTGAACCAACAGAATTCCATTTGTGAATGCCAAGGACCTCTTGTGGGGTGAACACCATGAATAGTACAAGCTTGGGGGGCAGGTGGGTGAGGAAGTGGTTTGACCCTTGCAACTCAAACTGCTTCTCTTTGAGCAAACAACGAATTAGGTTCTGTATGAGAATGTGTAACTATATCATCTTCATGTTTACTCAAGGTTAACGATATCTCTTTGCAAAATACTATTTTCTTAAAATAATTGTGAAATCTGTGCTCTGCATCCTATGGGTGTGTCAGGTATGCTCATTGATAGAAATTTAAATAGTTGTAATAAGAGAATGCATATTGGAAACTAGGACTTGCAAGAATTCAGGAAAACAACTCAGTAGAGTCTCATTACTACATCTTCTATTATAAGCCATAACAATTTCCATCTTTCAACCCTTTTCATTCATTCTACCCCCCCTCCCTTCTTTTTGTTCGTACATGGATCAAGCATATATTCGAAAATGGATATGCAGCAAACAAGACACCTGCATATCAAAAGTTAAGATATCCTATATCCAAGATATTCTACATAAAAAGTAGTTTATTCCTTCAGAAAAATATATAAGTACATGAAATTCATGCTTAGAAATATGCATGGATGTTTTATGCAAGATCTCTAAATCCATTTTTTACAAATCTATTAGATTCTTGGCATTCAAGAAATATATGCTGCAGCATATTTAAAAGTTCCTAAATTGCTTCTAGAATAAAATTTCTGTCAGGTAATACAGTAAACTATGAATGAAAAATATAGGTGACATTTCAAGAGATTTAATCATATGAATTGATTCAAAATTACCTGTTTTGCTAAGGAAGAATTCTGATATTTTCACTGCATTGTTACTTTTATTATCAGTACTAGTTGCTGATTTTCTTTGAGTTTTGCAATATTTGCATTACTTTATGAGATTTGTTTATGAATGTAGTGTAATTCAACACAAGAATAGTGTTTAACATATTGATTTGCTAGTTAAGTGAATCTCTTTCACACACGGAACACACAGCAAAAAAAGTGAACCAGTAATACAAAGATTTCACGTTCAACTGTCATGTGACAGAATCAAGGTGATGAGTGAACAGTGTGAACCAACAGAATTCCATTTGTGAATGCCAAGGACCTCTTGTGGGGTGAACACCATGAATAGTACAAGCTTGGGGGGCAGGTGGGTGAGGAAGTGGTTTGACCCTTGCAACTCAAACTGCTTCTCTTTGAGCAAACAACGAATTAGGTTCTGTATGAGAATGTGTAACTATATCATCTTCATGTTTACTCAAGGTTAACGATATCTCTTTGCAAAATACTATTTTCTTAAAATAATTGTGAAATCTGTGCTCTGCATCCTATGGGTGTGTCAGGTATGCTCATTGATAGAAATTTAAATAGTTGTAATAAGAGAATGCATATTGGAAACTAGGACTTGCAAGAATTCAGGAAAACAACTCAGTAGAGTCTCATTACTACATCTTCTATTATAAGCCATAACAATTTCCATCTTTCTACCCCTTCTCTTCACCTTCATTCTCACTTTCTTTTCCTCTCTGTTCTCCCCTCATTCCCATTCTTTATGATTGTTTGATGATTTCAGTCTCAACATGAACAGGAGAAAGAACTGCCAACAGTCACATAAAAGACTGAAAAAGAAAATGTCTTTCCTAGTTAAGACCAACCATTGCCTGCTTTCTTAGAAAACTCAAGACTTTGTTTTAATGTTTTACTTTTAATACTTGTATTACTTTTAATACTTGTATTATATTATTACTTCATTGTCTATAATCTGTTTAGAAAATCAGAGACTGATAGGTGGACCTTCAAACATTTAATTACCAAACAGTGTAAGAAGCACAAAAGCAAATGTATAGGAAGTATGCAAGGCTCAGAGGTAGCACAAGAAAGTGTCCAAAATTTGAGGAAGAGAAATATTTGTCCAGAGAAATATGTGCCCAGAGAAAATATTTTTAAATTAACAGGAAAATGGAGACATTCAAGGAAGAAAAACACTAGCAGCAGAGTGAGAAGGAAATTGAGGGTAACAAATACTGTAGGACTGGGAGACAGTGATGGTCTGAAGGCGCCAGAATAAGAGATCTGAGAGCGAAAGAATAGGATTGGGGGTTGGGGGTAGGGAGTCGTGATGAGGGAGGGCGGGAGCAAGGCCCAGGGCCAGATTCAGGGGAATTGTACGCTGTACCAAGTGAGGTTTAGCACTGACACTCTAGGTTATTTCTCTAAAGGTACCAGATATTTGATGGGACAAGAAATTATTTGAAAATCTTTTCAACTGAGTAGAAGAATAAATGGTACAAGCAGTGCCAGAAATGGTGGTAGGAAGAATAGAGAAGCATTAATGGACTGAGGAAGTCTTTCGGAGATAAATTCAGAAAATTCCCGACGACAATGGGGATGAAGGGGAATCGAGGCAGAGTAAATCCCATGTTCCTCTCTAATAAGTCCATGAGAAGATCAGGGGATCGCTCTAACTGATGCAGGAAGAAAAGGCTGTTTTGGAATGACTGAATGTTAGGAGTTGGTAGGAATTACAGGGGGATATGCTTCGCAGGAAGTGGAAGCTACAGTTCCGGAATTCAAGAACACGTGTGGGCTGGTATATGACCTGGAGGCAGGTGCACTGGTGTGAGATGTAAGCTCGCATGACAAAATGAGAAAAGGGGCATGGTGGCAAAGGGCCAATAGTTATCTGCCTAATGAAAAAACAATTTGTTTCAATATATACTTGTTTTTTTCCTCTTATATTTTGTGCAAAGTTTAAATTATGGTCGTTTTGGTTTGGTTAGAGAGCTTAATCTGGGCCTTTAAGAGTACCAGTAGAGCAATAGTATAACCTCAGACACATAAAACAGTTCACGTGTATTTGCAGAAGCATAAAACAAGAATAATGCACATTTTCCAGAATATAAATGCTTCAGTACTCATATATCAGACCTGCAAGCCTTCTAATACTGCGTAGTGTCTAAATTCAAGTAGAAAAATGCATAATGTTTCAAGTTATCAATTTAAAATTTCTACCATTGTATCAGTCTTCTCTAATAATAGAGTAACAATATCAAGAATGCCTTTGTATGACTCATGGCTTTTATGGGACTTAATGCTCTTTCATTACTTAGTGACATGGATTTTTTAAAAGTGTCTTCCCTAATTGTATGAATTAGTATTAAAAATAAACTTGCTACTTCTTCAAAACAAATCGAGAGTTTCGGTGTTTTTTTAAATCACAAATATTCTCTCACATGTCCACTGGGGGCGATAATAGATAATGATGTCTAGATGACACTCTAGGTATTTCCAGAATATTTGATGGGACAAGAAATTATTTGAAAATCTTTTCAACTGAGTAGAAGAATAAATGGTACAAGCAGTGCCAGAAATGGTGGTAGGAAGAATAGAGAAGCATTAATGGACTGAGGAAGTCTTTCGGAGATAAATTCAGAAAATTCCCGACGACAATGGGGATGAAGGGGAATCGAGGCAGAGTAAATCCCATGTTCCTCTCTAATAAGTCCATGAGAAGATCAGGGGATCGCTCTAACTGATGCAGGAAGAAAAGGCTGTTTTGGAATGACTGAATGTTAGGAGTTGGTAGGAATTACAGGGGGATATGCTTCGCAGGAAGTGGAAGCTACAGTTCCGGAATTCAAGAACACGTGTGGGCTGGTATATGACCTGGAGGCAGGTGCACTGGTGTGAGATGTAAGCTCGCATGACAAAATGAGAAAAGGGGCATGGTGGCAAAGGGCCAATAGTTATCTGCCTAATGAAAAAACAATTTGTTTCAATATATACTTGTTTTTTTCCTCTTATATTTTGTGCAAAGTTTAAATTATGGTCGTTTTGGTTTGGTTAGAGAGCTTAATCTGGGCCTTTAAGAGTACCAGTAGAGCAATAGTATAACCTCAGACACATAAAACAGTTCACGTGTATTTGCAGAAGCATAAAACAAGAATAATGCACATTTTCCAGAATATAAATGCTTCAGTACTCATATATCAGACCTGCAAGCCTTCTAATACTGCGTAGTGTCTAAATTCAAGTAGAAAAATGCATAATGTTTCAAGTTATCAATTTAAAATTTCTACCATTGTATCAGTCTTCTCTAATAATAGAGTAACAATATCAAGAATGCCTTTGTATGACTCATGGCTTTTATGGGACTTAATGCTCTTTCATTACTTAGTGACATGGATTTTTTAAAAGTGTCTTCCCTAATTGTATGAATTAGTATTAAAAATAAACTTGCTACTTCTTCAAAACAAATCGAGAGTTTCGGTGTTTTTTTAAATCACAAATATTCTCTCACATGTCCACTGGGGGGCGATAATAGATAATGATGTCTAGAATTAGACATTTAATTTCTAAAATTATGGGAAGAAAACTTGAGAGTGAGAACATTTTTATACTTGATTATAGTTTTTGTTATACCTTAAGTATGATACACTTGCATGTAAATATAAACATACATGTATGTACGTATGTATATAATATAGTATATATAAAGCATAAAAGTAACTTGTTAATTTTTACAATGATCAGTGGGAAAGCAAAAGTGTTCAGAACAACTGAATAGGGCTTCCCTGGTGGTCCAGTGGGTAAGGACACCGCCTTGCAGGGCAAGGGGCGCCGGTTCGATCCCTGGCCTGGGAAGATCCCACGTGCCGCGGAGCTGCTGGACCGATGTGTCCAATTACCGAGCCCGAGCTCTGGAGCGCATGCGCCCAGAGCCGGGGCTCTGAGACAATAGAGACCACCGCGATTGGAGGCCCACAAGAGCCAAAGCACAAAGACGGATGAAAATACACAAATGAAAGACCAATAGAAGTGGCCCGCCCACCCCCTCCCTCCCCAACCCGCCCTCCCAAAAAATAAATAAATAAATAAATGTTTAAAAAAAAAACCAGCTGAATATAAATGGAGAAAAATGAGAAATATCATCTCATCATTGTGTGAGAGCGAACATGTGATATTTCATTTGACTTAAGAGGGGCTCATTTCGGAGATGGAAATGGCAATCAACCCACTCCTATATTCTGGCATGAAGAACTCCATGGAGAGTGGTGGACTATAGTCTATGAGGTCCCAAAGAATCAGGCATGACTTAGACACCAAATAACAGTAACTGTGGTTAATAAAGCTTGAAACCTTATCATTCAAATTATTGGGGGGAAAAAGAGAAGTTTACTTAAAAACGGAAATGTGAACTCCATTACTGTATGATATCTGTGGACATATGTTCCCAGAAAAGTAATTTAAAACTTATGAATAGCTTGCTATTAGGACTTCATTATTGATTCTCTTATCTTCTTGGAGTTCTGCTTTTGGTTTGGTCTAAAGCAATACTCAACATGCAGCCAGACTAATTGTTTCATATTTTAATATTTAATTATTTAAATGTTTAAATGTTTACATCAAAATCAGTTTCAAAAGTCATTGGTAACATGACTTTGAAATCAGAGATCCTCAGATCCCTTAATCTTTCATCATATTTTCTCCCTCTTCCTGTCAATTGTAAGTTCTATCTTTTTTTCTTTTTGGACATTTTTTCAAATATTCATATTAATAAAACAGTACATATTTTACATTTGTTATACTAAGTAAACATGGTTTTATGCTCTTCATATTTAGTTTTTTGAGTTGAACATTTTATATTTCATTTCCTATAGACTACAATTATTTCTGTTCATCACAAGAATCTGAAATAAATATATATTTTTAATTTTCATATGACCCTTAAACTTTACTGATAGTGGATTTAAGACCTTAGAATGGTACAAGTGGTAGCTTAGAGTCAATTGACAAACTTTAATGTAGTAATCCCTCAACTCTAAGTCTCAATGTAGGTCCTTGGTTAGAAACACCCAATAAATAAGAAACCTGGAAATTTTTATTTATTAGTCTGTGTACATCTAACATTGATATTTATTTTAAAAACAAAAACAGTGTTTTTATTTCTCAAAATGCAGGTTATGTTTATCCAGACTAGGAGAGGCTCTACCTGGCTAGTAACAGTTGTGTTGGGGAACAGGTCACAGATACATACTTAACATCATGAAAATTCTTATTTATCATCCATTTTGAATCAGACTCCTTGTTCACACAATGATGAGGATTATTGGCTTTACAGAATTTATGGTACATTAAGAAACATAAATAAATAAGCAATGGCTTAGAAAAATGGTTCTAAATATTAAGATTAGCTCAGCACAGGGCATTGTGAAAATATATATTAAATCATTATAACTTAGCCCGGAGTGGAGGATGGACACAGAGGTATGTTCTTCCAGATGACGTTTAACTGGTGACCTGAAAAATAAGCAAGAGTTGAACAGATGACTGAGAAAAGGAACATTCTTTGTTTAGTTGAGGCTAACATTAGATTAGAGGCAAGGGACAACATGACACAGTTGAGGAACTGAAACAAGGGTAGTGCACATATGTCATCGCAAGCATGGAGGTGGGGGAGGAATAAAGAGTGTTTGTAAGAGATGGTAAAAGGTCTAAACAGTGAAAAGCCACTGAATGAAATTGAGTGGTGAGTAATGTAGTCGATGTGTGGTTTAGAGACTGAACTATGATGACAGCATGGAGAGTGGACTTCAGTAAGTAAAACAGCTAGAGTGGTAATCCACAATGACTGAGCAGTAATCCACTCAATCTATAGAGAGAAGGACTACAGAAATAATTGTGTGGAAAAACTTTATGGGATTTAAGTGAATGTTTTCATATTGAGGGTGAAAATAAGGAAGAAGTCATGATTGACTCCAAAATCTCTGGCTTCAGTTAACATGAGCCTCTTGCTGCCATTCACTGACTCAGTGAGTTTAAATTGATTAGTGAAGGTGTCTTGAGACATGCATAGAGACTTCCAGTGGGTAATCTTTCATAATAAGGTCAGGGCGAGAGTATGGATTCGGAGGTTATCAATAAATTAGGGAGGTTGGGACTGACATATGCACATTTGTTGTTTAGTCGCTCAGTTGTGTCCAATTCTTTTGTCGTCCCAAGAATTGTAGCCCACTAGGCTGCTCTGTCCATGAGACTTCCCAGGGACTTCCCATGCAAGAATACTGGAGTGGGTTGCCATTTCCTTCTCCAGTGAATCGTCCCAACCCAAGGATAAAATCCACATCTTATGTATTTCAGGCAGATTTTCTACCACTGAGCTACTGGGAAAGCCTTGACATAAAACACTACTGAATATAAAACAGATGACTAATAAGATCTTGCTGTATAGAACAAGGAAGTTCAAAATGATTAGTTTCGGGCAAAAAAAAAAGGGAAAAATTTTTGTGAAAATTTTAAATATATTTAAATCATTATAACTTAGCCCGGAGTGGAGGATGGACACAGAGGTATGTTCTTCCAGATGACGTTTAACTGGTGACCTGAAAAATAAGCAAGAGTTGAACAGATGACTGAGAAAAGGAACATTCTTTGTTTAGTTGAGGCTAACATTAGATTAGAGGCAAGGGACAACATGACACAGTTGAGGAACTGAAACAAGGGTAGTGCACATATGTCATCGCAAGCATGGAGGTGGGGGAGGAATAAAGAGTGTTTGTAAGAGATGGTAAAAGGTCTAAACAGTGAAAAGCCACTGAATGAAATTGAGTGGTGAGTAATGTAGTCGATGTGTGGTTTAGAGACTGAACTATGATGACAGCATGGAGAGTGGACTTCAGTAAGTAAAACAGCTAGAGTGGTAATCCACAATGACTGAGCAGTAATCCACTCAATCTATAGAGAGAAGGACTACAGAAATAATTGTGTGGAAAAACTGATGGGATTTAAGTGAATGTTTTCATATTGAGGGTGAAAATAAGGAAGAAGTCATGATTGACTCCAAAATCTCTGGCTTCAGTTAACATGAGCCTCTTGCTGCCATTCACTGACTCAGTGAGTTTAAATTGATTAGTGAAGGTGTCTTGAGACATGCATAGAGACTTCCAGTGGGTAATCTTTCATAATAAGGTCAGGGCGAGAGTATGGATTCGGAGGTTATCAATAAATTAGGGAGGTTGGGACTGACATATGCACATTTGTTGTTTAGTCGCTCAGTTGTGTCCAATTCTTTTGTCGTCCCAAGAATTGTAGCCCACTAGGCTGCTCTGTCCATGAGACTTCCCAGGGACTTCCCATGCAAGAATACTGGAGTGGGTTGCCATTTCCTTCTCCAGTGAATCGTCCCAACCCAAGGATAAAATCCACATCTTATGTATTTCAGGCAGATTTTCTACCACTGAGCTACTGGGAAAGCCTTGACATACACACACTACTGAATATAAAACAGATGACTAATAAGATCTTGCTGTATAGAACAAGGAAGTCTACTTAATACTCTGTAATGACCTACATGTGAAAAGAATCTAAAAAATAGAAAGAGTGGATATATGTATATGTATAACTGATTCACTTAGCTGTACACCTGAAATTAACACAACATTATAAATCAACTACACTGCAATAATTTTAAAAATAAATAAATAAATAAATTGATGCAATTGAAGTTGTAGTGTGAATGAGTTGTGCCAATAACTAGATGTGACAGAGGGCCCATGAGAACTCTGAGGAGTGTCACTACTTAAGAGATCAGATGAGCAAAGAAAAGCTGCAAAAAAGACTAAGGAGCAATAGTTAGAGAACTAAAGAGAACTTCAAGAAAACCTTGCATCATAGATACTAAAGTTAGAGAAGATTTCAAAAAGGAAGGCTAGGTCAAACAATGAACAACAATGCTGAGCAGTAAAGTGAAAGCAAAAAATCCAGACTGTATTTAGTCAAAAGTGTGGTGAGAACACTTCAGTGCAATAATAGGAAAATCAAAAACTATAGTTTAGCATGTGGACTGAGAAACAGAAAGAGGAAGGCCCGTATAAAAATGTTGAGGAAGTTGGATTTAAAAGGGGTGAGGAAATTAGGTAGAAACCAAAAGACACATGTGGTTAATGAAATTTTTTCTTGTTGCTTTCACATGTTTAACAGCTGGTAGAAAGGCAAGCATAAGAAAAGAGAGAGGTCAAGGAAGACATAATCATGGAAGGAAGCTCCTTTAAAAAAATTAAATGGATGTGATCCTGACTAGAGACTTAAGAGATCTGATTTAGATAAAAAGAAATCCAGCTCTTTCTTTTTTTGTTTGTTTTGGAAAGAAAAAGGACGAAAAAAGTGACAGACAAGATGCAAACAAATGTGTAGATTCAATGGTAGAAAATTCAAAAATGTAACATCCAATGACTTCTCTTTGAAAAAATAAATAACTCTTCTACTAATGGTGAAGGAGAATGTTTTAAATGAATTATTGAGGAGACAAAGATTTGCCCAAACAAATGTAGTAGATTCAATGGTAGAAAATTCAATGAAACCACATCTTATGTATTTTCTACCACTGAGCTACTGGAAAGCCTTGACATACACACACTACTGAATATAAAACAGATGACTAATAAGATCTTGCTGTATAGAACAAGGAAGTCTACTTAATACTCTGTAATGACCTACATGTGAAAAGAATCTAAAAAATAGAAAGAGTGGATATATGTATATGTATAACTGATTCACTTAGCTGTACACCTGAAATTAACACAACATTATAAATCAACTACACTGCAATAATTTTAAAAATAAATAAATAAATAAATTGATGCAATTGAAGTTGTAGTGTGAATGAGTTGTGCCAATAACTAGATGTGACAGAGGGCCCATGAGAACTCTGAGGAGTGTCACTACTTAAGAGATCAGATGAGCAAAGAAAAGCTGCAAAAAAGACTAAGGAGCAATAGTTAGAGAACTAAAGAGAACTTCAAGAAAACCTTGCATCATAGATACTAAAGTTAGAGAAGATTTCAAAAAGGAAGGCTAGGTCAAACAATGAACAACAATGCTGAGCAGTAAAGTGAAAGCAAAAAATCCAGACTGTATTTAGTCAAAAGTGTGGTGAGAACACTTCAGTGCAATAATAGGAAAATCAAAAACTATAGTTTAGCATGTGGACTGAGAAACAGAAAGAGGAAGGCCCGTATAAAAATGTTGAGGAAGTTGGATTTAAAAGGGGTGAGGAAATTAGGTAGAAACCAAAAGACACATGTGGTTAATGAAATTTTTTCTTGTTGCTTTCACATGTTTAACAGCTGGTAGAAAGGCAAGCATAAGAAAAGAGAGAGGTCAAGGAAGACATAATCATGGAAGGAAGCTCCTTTAAAAAAATTAAATGGATGTGATCCTGACTAGAGACTTAAGAGATCTGATTTAGATAAAAAGAAATCCAGCTCTTTCTTTTTTTGTTTGTTTTGGAAAGAAAAGGGACGAAAAAAGTGACAGACAAGATGCAAACAAATGTGTAGATTCAATGGTAGAAAATTCAAAAATGTAACATCCAATGACTTCTCTTTGAAAAAATAAATAACTCTTCTACTAATGGTGAAGGAGAATGTTTTAAATGAATTATTGAGGAGACAAAGGAATAGTTTTTGTTCGAAACAGCCACTATCACTCATGAAAGATGACTTTGGAAATACAGTTTTAGTTAGAGCCCAGGCTTCCGATAAGGCTGACTGGTGGAGAATGATCCACTTGCCCACTATCATCATATTTGTAGTAGAAACAAAGAGTTTCCACAGAAATGCATTAATTTTTTAATAGGAAGGATTATACCTGCGATCAATTCAGAGCCCATCATCTGTAGATGAAGGAATCACACCTTGACAAATCCAGTAATTCTGAATGAGACACTTTTCAGAAAAAACACCCTTCTTTGTTATCAAAGCACAGGTGTCATCTTCAGCCTTGCCATAGACTCGGAATCTATAGAGAAAAGGCATTATGTTAGTGACTCCCATGAAAGTTGAACTCCTTCCCAGACATCTGTTCCCATCCTGTCGAAAGCACAACTATGTGTGTCCTGTGTTTTCTCTCTTCCTGGGAAGAACATACTCTCCAATCTGGAGACTGGAGACATTGCAATATTTAGACAGTGACTGCACACTAAAAACAACTTCTTTAATGAAAGAATTCCTCCAAATATTTTCCTAACCTAAACAGGCATTTGTAAATGAAATTACCACTTGGGATTAAATTGAAAATTAAAATGTAAGAAACATTAGTTTCCCAATCCATTCCATCATAGGAAACCTAAGGATCCTAGGAGACCACTGTGTTTTGCATGATCATATCACCCCAAAATTCATGTGTTAGAATCCTAACCACAAAATGATACATTAGGAATGAGGACCTTTGAGAGATGCTTAAGTCATGAGGGTGGAACCTTCATGAATGGGATTATTTCCTTACAGAGAGACCTTCAGCCCCCTCCATCTATGCAAGGAGGTGGTGAAAAGGCTCTGGCTACAAAACCAGGAAGTCCTCTTACCAAAACACGATCATTCTGGTACCTTGATCTTGAAATCCCACCCTCCAGAGCTGTGAGAAATAAATTTCTGTTGTTTATATAGCACCCAACCTGTGATATTTTGTTATAGCAGCCAGAACAGACTAGCAGACACAACTGAGCGACTAACGCACACACTAAAAAGTTAGGTGGTGACATGGTAAAAAAAAAAAAAAATCTGCCTGCCAGTGCAGAAGATGCAAGAGACTTGGGTTTGATTCCTAGGTCAGGAAGATCCACTGGAATAGACATAGGAAGTGGCAATCCACTCTGGTATTCTTGCCTGGAAAATTCCACGGACAGGGCAACCTGGTGGGCTACATGGTATTGCAAGGAGTATGAAATGACTGAGCACAGGCACACACACATTCAAATGCCAGACACTCACAACTGTAGATCTAATGGAGTTCCATCCAGCCAGGTCCACGTCTTTTGTGGATGTGAAATGTTCAATCCAATCCAGAAATAAATTCCATCTTGTATATTGCTCTGTAAGAAATCCTGTGAAAGGAGATCCAGAGGAAATGAACTGTTACACTGTTAGAACAGCTTCTTCTGACTTTTGTCCAGACTTTAAAAGATTTTGATAGGTATCTCCCTACTTAAGAAAATCTTAAGAAAGCTGAGGAGATTTTCTCTATACTTATGGAAGGAAATTAATATGGGAAGGTTTTTAAGCACTCTAGTGTACATCATATAAGGCATTTGCTACTCAATGGAATCAATGAGGATGATGATAAAAGAGCAACAGGGGAAGGAGTGCAAAGAGAATTTGAAGCAACTACTAGGAATTACTGTCTGCCTGACGGAGAGAGGGCTATGCCTTTGTCTACCAATGCGGAGTCTTGAAGAAGACGGATGTTCAAGGAAACTAAATAGTGAAACTAAATTCCTAACCACAAAATGATACATTAGGAATGAGCCCTTTTCAAGTCATGAGGGTGGAACCTTCATGAATGGGATTATTTCCTTACAGAGAGACCTTCAGCCCCCTCCATCTATGCAAGGAGGTGGTGAAAAGGCTCTGGCTACAAAACCAGGAAGTCCTCTTACCAAAACACGATCATTCTGGTACCTTGATCTTGAAATCCCACCCTCCAGAGCTGTGAGAAATAAATTTCTGTTGTTTATATAGCACCCAACCTGTGATATTTTGTTATAGCAGCCAGAACAGACTAGCAGACACAACTGAGCGACTAACGCACACACTAAAAAGTTAGGTGGTGACATGGTAAAAAAAAAAAAAAATCTGCCTGCCAGTGCAGAAGATGCAAGAGACTTGGGTTTGATTCCTAGGTCAGGAAGATCCACTGGAATAGACATAGGAAGTGGCAATCCACTCTGGTATTCTTGCCTGGAAAATTCCACGGACAGGGCAACCTGGTGGGCTACATGGTATTGCAAGGAGTATGAAATGACTGAGCACAGGCACACACACATTCAAATGCCAGACACTCACAACTGTAGATCTAATGGAGTTCCATCCAGCCAGGTCCACGTCTTTTGTGGATGTGAAATGTTCAATCCAATCCAGAAATAAATTCCATCTTGTATATTGCTCTGTAAGAAATCCTGTGAAAGGAGATCCAGAGGAAATGAACTGTTACACTGTTAGAACAGCTTCTTCTGACTTTTGTCCAGACTTTAAAAGATTTTGATAGGTATCTCCCTACTTAAGAAAATCTTAAGAAAGCTGAGGAGATTTTCTCTATACTTATGGAAGGAAATTAATATGGGAAGGTTTTTAAGCACTCTAGTGTACATCATATAAGGCATTTGCTACTCAATGGAATCAATGAGGATGATGATAAAAGAGCAACAGGGGAAGGAGTGCAAAGAGAATTTGAAGCAACTACTAGGAATTACTGTCTGCCTGACGGAGAGAGGGCTATGCCTTTGTCTACCAATGCGGAGTCTTGAAGAAGACGGATGTTCAAGGGGAAACTAAATAGTGAAACTAAAGAGCCTCCATCGGTCCTACCCAAGATACCAGGAGTGTTGTCAGATACGGGTAATGTTTTCGATGAGTGCCTGAAAGAGCTTTTATCTTTCTTTCCAAGAGGGTGTGGAAATCTGGCATCAACATTCTCACTTCGCCCTTTGCTTGTAGAGTGAAATAGGCAAGTTTATTTAACCTGTCAAGTTCTACAGTTTCCTCTTACGGAAATGAAGAAACTACTGCCTATCATGTAAGGTTTATTGTAAGCAGTAAGTTATATAACATTTGTAACATGCCTATCACAGTGCCTGGAGTTGGTAGATAAATTGAATGATAAATTCAATAAATAATAGTAATTATTTGTACTGTATCTCTTCTCTTGGTCTTCCCAGGTGGCATAGAGGTAAAGAATCTGCCTGCCAATGGAGGAGACACAAGAGACATGAATTCAATCCCTGGATTAGGAAGATCCCCTGAAGAAGGGCATGGCAGGAGTACCTGGAAAATTCTGCAGATGAATGAGCCTGGCGGACTATAGTCCACAGGATCACAAAGAGTCAGACAGGACTGAGCACACACCAACCCTTTTCTTAGTTTTAAAAGAGCATGTTGTTTCTTCATGACAAATGAGTTCTTACCAGTTCAGCCTTATCTTGAATCACCAAGAGACGTGATTTCATTTTTGAACATAATTTTTGGCTATCGATCCATGACTGATAGGTTTTGAAAAAGTTATAGCATTTTCCTTTCTTCTGCACCCAGTCATTAGGGCATACGTTTTTGCTAGAGTTTCCTGAGATAGAGGAATAGAAATAATAGGACTGAGAACAAAGTTGGAATATCAAAATTAATTTTGGCACTAATTTTGTAAACAATTTCTTTAAAAATAAAAGTTTTGCCTCACTTTTAAGAGATGAATCCCTCCTCCACTGATAAATAGTCTTTAAAGAGATAAATGCCAGAAATATTCATTGTTACTACTAAGTGCTTCAAGTTAATTAACTTCCTGAATGTTTTACACATATGAATGTAGAAAGTTTTACTTCATAGGAACTTTATGAGGTACATATAATTATTAATCTCATGTTCCTCATTTTGTAAATAAAGGCACTAATGCTAAAGTTAAGTAAAGTATACAGCGGGCAACTAAAATAAAGTTTAAGTAACTTACTCAAGGTCGTACAGCTTGGAGACAGGTAAGAGACAGAAAAACTTAAAACAGAGAGCCTAAATGCTTAGTTAGATAGCTAAAAGGCGTCAGGGGAATACCACTCTTGGGAAAAAAAAGGAATTTCATCTATTGAAATATTACAGTTATTTAGAGAATGGAAGATTCCTATTGGTATGTCAAAGATAAGATGTTGAAAATAAAAAATAATTCATGTTTGCCATAGTGCTGAGACCTCCATTGAAAGAAAGCCTCCATGTGGTCTAGAAAGTCGAGAAGAGTACACGCTTGGGGAGAAATATGGAAATACCCATAAAGCACTGTGTAGATCTGTTAGAGATAGAACATGGAAGCCACATCTTAAGGGAAAAGCGCCATCATAAACACACACATTAGCTACACTGTATTTTCATCTTGTATTCTGACACTTTTATCACTGTTGATATTTAATATGGATGTGTTATGAGTCCAACTCAGTATTAAGAGTGCACATATATTTTAGCATAATTCATGGTATTTAAACTGTGAAAAAGTTTGTAGTTTTAGGTACCTTTTTTTCTTAGAAAATAGTCATAACTTATGAGAAATGTTAATTTTCTTGTTTTATATATATACTTATAAATAAGAAAAAAATAAGCAGTCCAGTTTTTTTAACAGGGCAAAGATGAACAGGCATTTTATAGAATAAAAAATACAAATATCTAATATGTGTGCTTTTACACTTAATTTCTCTATTATACAAGAGATATAATTAAAATCAACTATGTGTCCTTTTATCATGTTATATTAGCACATACACCCTGAACTCTGTGTGTGTGTGTGTGTGTGTGTGTGTGTGTGTGTGTGTGTGTGAAACAGAAAGAGTTCAAATCCTTCTCTCTCTTCTCACATCAGGTAGCCAAATATTGTTCTCTTGACAGAGAACAAGATGGTTGGATGGCATCACTGAGTCAATGGACATGAGTTTGAGCAAACTCTGGGAGATAATGAAGGACAGAAAGGCCTGGCGTGCTACAGTCCACGGGGTCACAAAGAGTCAGACATGACTGTGTGACTGAACAACAACAACAAATACATAGAAAAGAGCTAAATTCCTTAACTTATGACTTCTGGTTTTCTTTATTTCGTAGTAATCTTTTGACATTCTGACTACCTGTCGTTTGATGCAAAACTCCTACATACCCTAGATTCCCATATAGCCTTCTCAGGACAGTTCTTTCAGATTGTTTAGAATGCTGCCTCATAGAGCTCGAAAAAAGGAATTTAAGAAATATTACAGTTATTTAGAGAATGGAAGATTCCTATTGGTATGTCAAAGATAAGATGTTGAAAATAAAAAATAATTCATGTTTGCCATAGTGCTGAGACCTCCATTGAAAGAAAGCCTCCATGTGGTCTAGAAAGTCGAGAAGAGTACACGCTTGGGGAGAAATATGGAAATACCCATAAAGCACTGTGTAGATCTGTTAGAGATAGAACATGGAAGCCACATCTTAAGGGAAAAGCGCCATCATAAACACACACATTAGCTACACTGTATTTTCATCTTGTATTCTGACACTTTTATCACTGTTGATATTTAATATGGATGTGTTATGAGTCCAACTCAGTATTAAGAGTGCACATATATTTTAGCATAATTCATGGTATTTAAACTGTGAAAAAGTTTGTAGTTTTAGGTACCTTTTTTTCTTAGAAAATAGTCATAACTTATGAGAAATGTTAATTTTCTTGTTTTATATATATACTTATAAATAAGAAAAAAATAAGCAGTCCAGTTTTTTTAACAGGGCAAAGATGAACAGGCATTTTATAGAATAAAAAATACAAATATCTAATATGTGTGCTTTTACACTTAATTTCTCTATTATACAAGAGATATAATTAAAATCAACTATGTGTCCTTTTATCATGTTATATTAGCACATACACCCTGAACTCTGTGTGTGTGTGTGTGTGTGTGTGTGTGTGTGTGTGTGTGTGTGAAACAGAAAGAGTTCAAATCCTTCTCTCTCTTCTCACATCAGGTAGCCAAATATTGTTCTCTTGACAGAGAACAAGATGGTTGGATGGCATCACTGAGTCAATGGACATGAGTTTGAGCAAACTCTGGGAGATAATGAAGGACAGAAAGGCCTGGCGTGCTACAGTCCACGGGGTCACAAAGAGTCAGACATGACTGTGTGACTGAACAACAACAACAAATACATAGAAAAGAGCTAAATTCCTTAACTTATGACTTCTGGTTTTCTTTATTTCGTAGTAATCTTTTGACATTCTGACTACCTGTCGTTTGATGCAAAACTCCTACATACCCTAGATTCCCATATAGCCTTCTCAGGACAGTTCTTTCAGATTGTTTAGAATGCTGCCTCATAGTCTCACAGGTCCAAAAATTTCCCCCAAATAAAACATAAGCTTCAACTTTTAGACTGTAAATATTTCTTTAGTTGACAATGCCATATCAGTGCTTCTCATTTTAATGAGAATTTATGTAAGTACTTCCCCTAATTCACAAAAGCCTGACTAAAACTCATATCAGGAAGATAAGAGTACAGACAGGCTGGTGATTTCCTTGCTGGCTTACCTCACAAGAAGGTTTTCCCTTTTCTCAAAAGTTGGTGCCATGTATTGAATTTTATATGTGTCAGTCAGAGAGCCTGTTGATCCATAACAATGACTATTATCATATCATCCTTAACCACATTCGATGCCCTGGGCACACCTTACCTTTCAAGTTTCTAATGCCTCGCATGAGAAGCTACTTTAGACCTCTGTCAGGAAAGGGTTTTATCACTTAAAATCTCACATGCAAATGGCATTTGACTGTATATTCATTATCTCTCTCACACACAGAGCATCTTGTGGGTAGGGACTTTTTCTTAAGTTTTTTTTTTTTTGTCATCTCATCATTAAACCAGATATTTTATATTGGCCTAATAAGTATGCAATGTCAAATTAATAAAGAGTTTGAAAAATAGGAAGAGATAGTCAGTGATATGTTTGTTACCTAGCAAGGTAATTGTAACAATTGAAGTAGCAGCAAGAGACAACTCATTGGAAAAGACCTTGATGTTGGGAAAAGATTGAAGAGAGAAGGAGAAGGGGTGACAGAGGATGAGATGGTTGGATGTCATCACCAATTCAATGGACATGAGTTTGAGCAAGCTCCTGGAGACAGTGAAGGACAGGGAAGCCTGGCGTGCTGCAATCCATGGGTTCACAAAGAGTCAGACACTACTGATCGACTGAAGTGAACTGAAGCAACAAGTTGGCTCTTGGAGACAGTGGTATTTAACAGTTTTAGCTGCAGCAAAATAAGTGGTCAGTAAGGTATAGCAGTGAACATGGACAGATTACCTGTCGTTTGATGCAAAACTCCTACATACCCTAGATTCCCATATAGCCTTCTCAGGACAGTTCTTTCAGATTGTTTAGAATGCTGCCTCATAGTCTCACAGGTCCAAAAATTTCCCCCAAATAAAACATAAGCTTCAACTTTTAGACTGTAAATATTTCTTTAGTTGACAATGCCATATCAGTGCTTCTCATTTTAATGAGAATTTATGTAAGTACTTCCCCTAATTCACAAAAGCCTGACTAAAACTCATATCAGGAAGATAAGAGTACAGACAGGCTGGTGATTTCCTTGCTGGCTTACCTCACAAGAAGGTTTTCCCTTTTCTCAAAAGTTGGTGCCATGTATTGAATTTTATATGTGTCAGTCAGAGAGCCTGTTGATCCATAACAATGACTATTATCATATCATCCTTAACCACATTCGATGCCCTGGGCACACCTTACCTTTCAAGTTTCTAATGCCTCGCATGAGAAGCTACTTTAGACCTCTGTCAGGAAAGGGTTTTATCACTTAAAATCTCACATGCAAATGGCATTTGACTGTATATTCATTATCTCTCTCACACAGAGCATCTTGTGGGTAGGGACTTTTCTTAAGTTTTTTTTTTGTCATCTCATCATTAAACCAGATATTTTATATTGGCCTAATAAGTATGCAATGTCAAATTAATAAAGAGTTTGAAAAATAGGAAGAGATAGTCAGTGATATGTTTGTTACCTAGCAAGGTAATTGTAACAATTGAAGTAGCAGCAAGAGACAACTCATTGGAAAAGACCTTGATGTTGGGAAAAGATTGAAGAGAGAAGGAGAAGGGGTGACAGAGGATGAGATGGTTGGATGTCATCACCAATTCAATGGACATGAGTTTGAGCAAGCTCCTGGAGACAGTGAAGGACAGGGAAGCCTGGCGTGCTGCAATCCATGGGTTCACAAAGAGTCAGACACTACTGATCGACTGAAGTGAACTGAAGCAACAAGTTGGCTCTTGGAGACAGTGGTATTTAACAGTTTTAGCTGCAGCAAAATAAGTGGTCAGTAAGGTATAGCAGTGAACATGGACAGATTACCAGGAATCAGAATTGGAGATAAGAAAGAATTCCAATAAGAAAACCATCTTCAAAATACTGAAAAGGGTCTGAATTCACCAGCCTAAAGTATTCCATTTTGATACAAGAGTTATTTTAAGTTGAAGACACTTGAGATTCAACAAATCCAGAAAGAAGACTCCTCTGAGTTTCGCTTGTCTGACAAAAAGCAAACATGTCTTGTTAACTCCAGTTCATGTGTCCATTGCATAGAAAGGCCAAACAGACTGAAACTTCAGAATTTGGAGCAGAGGATGGTTTATTGAAAGGTCATGCAAGGATGGGTCGCTCCTGCTCTAAAAATCCCACAGCTCCCTGAATGGTTTTGGCAAAGAACATTTAAAAGCCAGATGAGGGAGGGAGCTTGCAGGTCTGTGATCAGCTCGTGCACAGTTCTCTGACTGACGAATGGTGGGGAAACAGGGCAGTATCATAGGATGAATATCATCAGTCCTTAGGCTCCAGGATACCTGGGGCTCTGTGCTGAAAGTCCAAGTGGTTAACATCTTTCACTTGTTGGAGAGAGGGAGGTTTTTTACATCTACAAAACATCTCTGGAAATGTGAATCAAATACTATTATCTAGAGTCTTCACAAAGGAGATAAAGCAGAGATTGAGGGAAGGCCTGTCCCCACCCCACCCAGGAAGGCACCATGGGGTCCTGCTCAGTTACCTTCTGAGAAGTGAGTCTGACATAAACCTCCTCTTTCGGGTAAGAAGAATTCCTGTGAAAGAAACTGACAGGAAGCCTACCTTAAGTTCCTTCTCTTAGGGAATTTTATGGCCACGAAGAAAAGGGAAAGACTAATCACACCTGCTTAAACAGACATTGTCACAAACTATTAGTTCCAGTGTCTTCTGAAAAACCCACTTGTCTTTTCCAAAGAACCCTATTATTTTTCCCTTCGAAGCCATTTCTTCTTCCTTTCTTTTCCCTGGTGGCTCAGAGGTAAAGAATTCATCTGCCAATACAAAAGATGCAGGTTTCATCCTTGGGTTGAGAAGGATGGCAACCCACTCCAGTATTCTTGCCTAAGAAATTCCATGGACAGAGGAGCCTGGTGGGTAACAGTCCATGAGTCCTCAAAGAGTTGGACATGACTTAGTGACTAAACAATGACTCTTTTCCTTACTAAAACTTTTAAAACTTTTAACTTTGAACTTTGAGCCACTTCTGTTAGTCTTGTAAGCACACAAATGAACCTTTTTCTCTTGTTAATCAGTGTTTTCTTCCCCTCAAACTCAATGAAATAAAACCACTTACTTATGAAGTTTGTATTATCCTGCTGCTTCCTGGGAGAAAGAGTCATACAATTGCAATCTTGGGTTCCATTCTCACTACTGAATCTCTTGCTGGGATTACTGCAGGAATTCATGCTTAGGTGGCTCACTAAGATATGAAGAAAAGTAGTAACACTAATTAGATTCCTACAAATATAAGCCTGGGCCTTTTAATTATCCATTAATATGGAACTGCAAATAAATTCACAAATACTGATTGAAAGGATATCTGTTTATAGTATTTTAGCCTGCTAATTTGATAAAGGAGTTAAACTTACAGACTCAGAAAATTTGCACTTAGGAAAAAGTAAATAGAAACAATAAAAACCTAAATAAATAAAATTTTTGAAAAATTGCATCTGTTTGGTATAATAAGTTAGAATTCTGTGTGATCTTAAACTAGTAATATAGCTTCTGCTTCTCAGGTTCCTCATAAATGAAAAGGGGACATATTTAATAAACTTAGAGTTGATGGAAGGCTAAAAGCTAATGTGTATATTTGTCACAATTCCTAACATGCAATAGGATGCACCAAATAAGCACAATAACAAGATAAGATTGTAGCTCTTATTGAAGTAGAGCTCATTTTACAATAAATCTTAAATTTAACTTAGCTTTAAATTTTCAATCCATTGATAAACTTTGTCAGAACTTCAAAATATCAAGTCACATGTAAACTCCATACGTTTTTCTTTTTTAAGGACCAAATTAGCTTTCATAACATTAAGTGCCTTCACCAAAATACAAAACTTCAGTTCACAGAGTGGTCACTATCAAAGCCACATTGTTTGCCAATTGAGAAATTGAAGATTTCCTTATCAGTAAACAAGGATGTCACAGTCATCCTCCATTACAGGCCTCCAATATGAGCCTGAGAGCCCTAAGGGAACTCAGGAAGGAAAGAATACCTGTATCTAAGAGCCATCAGACTGCAGCCACTCTCTATGGAGAGTCCCAAAAAAACTCAGGACGTGAAAATGCAGGATTCTGGCTCCAGATAGCTGAGGTACATAATGGAAGGAATGATTCCAGTGAGCACAGACTCTGGCATCTTCCCATACATAAAAAAGCACCAATTCCTTAACTTGGAATATCTGGTTTTCTTTAATTAGCAATAATCATTTGATGTTCAGACTACCTGCCTTTTTTTGCAAATCTTCTATATAACCCGACTCCTCCCCTCACCTCCTTGGAGCATTTTCTCAGAGCTGTCTGAAACATTGTCTCCCAGGCTGCAGTCTTCATTTTGCCCCAAATACAACATAGCTCCCAACTCTCACATTGTGCAAATATTTTTCAACAAAGCGTTAAAACTTCAATAGATACAATCAACCTCACACTGTTTACCAATAACAAAATTTTGAGCAAAGTAGACCATAAAATCAAGTTTATTACCTTCTCTGCAGAGGGGGAAATGACTAGTAATTAATGAAATCATCAACCCTGTCATTTAATACCAACAAAATTAAATAATGATGAAAGAGAATATCAGGTACATGTGAATAGTGATTCTGAAAAGTTAGAGAAATTTTTAAAAAAGCTCAAAAGGAGATATGATAATCTCTATAACTGAATGTATAGCTTTAATTTACTCACCCCACACAGTTAGTCCTATCACCATGGCAACAAGTGCAACCAGGGCAACACTGGCCAGTCTCAGAGCAGTCTGATGCCATTTCGGACATTTAGGGTTATCTGTAACGATGAATTTTTCTTTCTGAAATATTCAAAGTAAACTTGAAAATGTGTCAAAATTTTGGCTCAAAGAATGCATAATGTAAAGAGTTAAGTTCTATTGGAGACAAAATGAGAACTGCAGCCTGAGAGATAGCATTTTAGACAGCTCTGAGCTATTCCAACAAGACAGGGCTCCTCACTCATATATGCGATTTTAGTGAAGGGAGAAGACATGCAATCAAGCACTTATTTCTCCAAAAGATTTCTACTAGTTTTATAAAGCTTTGCTAGTCACAAAAAAAAAAAAAAACCAGTCATTCCCATAATAGATTTTAGTGTTTTTCTATATATAGGGAGATACAAGAAATAGGCTTGTAAAATCGGCTCCTGAGAATATCTAACTATTTTAAGACCAGTCCCGCCAGGTTTTCTTGTGCACAGGGTGTTTTATTTCTGATCTGTACCCTACACTCCTTTAAGGGAGTATTGAAAATCAGCAGCTGCAGCAGCATATGGTTTAATCCTTGAAGAGGTAGATGGCAATTGCCAGTTTGTAGTTGACACTACAAGAGAGTGCACATCATCTTAATGGGAAGGAAATACATCTACAATCTCTCTATATACTACCTTACCATGAACAGATATTAAATTATCTTTAAAGAATTGGATTTACTGATTCTAAATAAGAGTCCAATCAATTGTGTGTGTTTGCTCAATCATGTCTGACACTTTGCTGCCCAAAGGACTGTAGAATGCCATGCTTCTCTGTTCATGGAACTCTGCAGGAAAGAATAGTGAAGTGGGTTGTCATTTCCTCCTCCAGGGGATCTATCTCATCCAAGGACTGAACTCACATCTCCTGGGTTGCAGCTAGATTCATTACTGCTGAGCCATCCAGGAAGTCTAAGAGGCCAGTAGGCTTTATCTAATATTTATTAAATAGTTTTCTTTAGCACCCTATGACCCAGCAATCCCACTATTAGGCTTATATCCTGATGAAATCAAAACTGAAAGAAGCACCTGTACCCCAATGTTCATTGTAGCTCTCTATACAATAGCCAGAACATGGAAGCAACCTAGATGTCCATCGACGAATGAATGGATACAGAAGCCCTGGTACATATATACAATGGAATACTACTCAGCTGTTAAAAGAAATGCAGAAGACTCAGTCCTAATGAAGTGGCTGACTCTAGAACCTATCATCAAAAGTGAAGTAAGTCAAAAAGAGAAAGACAAATACAGTATACTAACACATATATATGGAATCTAGTAGGATGGTCTTGATAACACATGCAGTGAACTCATGGAAAAACAAAGCATAGACATAGGGACATTGTGGGGAAGAAATAGGGAGGGGGAGGCATGGAGGGAGTAACATGGAAACCTATACTGTCATGTGTGGGAAAGATAGCTATTGTCATTGTGCTAAGGGAATAGGAGTGCTCACAATGGCATGGGGCGATGGTCTGGAGGGGTGGGATGGGGGGATCTAGAGGGGTGGGGTCCATGGATATGCATATGACTGATCTGGGAATATACATGTTTGTGAATAACAAAACTCTGTAAAACCTTTAAAATAAAGAATTTTTAAAAAAAAGAACAAAGCAAAAAAAAAAAAAATAGAATTCAAAAAAATATATTTTTTTTTCTTTGTTTATGTTGGCTCTTTCCTGAGGGGCTGGTTATAAGAATTTATTTCATGACTTTTTAAATTTTTTCAGCTTCATTGAGATATAATTGACATATCACATATCCTTGAGAATCACATATTGTTTAAGGATTATACCAGGATGATTTGATATATACATACATTGAGAAGTGATTAGGGCTTCCCTGGTGGCTCAATAGCAAAGAATCCACCTGCAATGCAGGAGAGGTGTGCAGACATGAGTTGACCACACTAATACATTCTTCACTTCACATAGTGATGATTTTCTGCGCAGATGTGATGATAACTTCTACTATGCTCATTCATTGCAGCTTTCTAGTATTTAGTACACTGTTGTTATCTGTTGTCACTATGTCGTACATTATACTCCCAGAACTTCTTGACATTATAACTAGAATTTTATAACCATTTGAACACTTCCCCTCCTTCTCACTACCAACCAGCAATGCACTGTGTAGAATTCACCAGTACTGGTGAATAAATATTATTCTTATGCTAATGCTTCTATTCCCAAACTATGTCACATAGCAATCAAATAGGTATATATTAGATGCTCAGCTCAGGTAAGTTTGTCATTTACCTTTATGTACATCTTGACTGGAAACAGATAATATTCAGTGGGATTTACACCCAGAAAGGGATAATACAAGTATCAAAAGAATTGAATCATATTAAAAATTACTGTCTAAAGTAGAAACTTAAGATTAAATACTGTAGACATCTATCTTAAATTTTGCTTGAAATATTATAAAAGTTGTGTAGTAGCATCAGTTCATAAAGCAAAACTCAGATGCCAGTCTTTATATACTTTCCTCAGTAAAAATAAGCACTGTAATATTTCATAATCTTCAACATAGGTCAAGTCAGATCTGACTCATTACAATCTATTTAACAATATTTATAAACATATAATTATATGTCAGAAACTAGACTGAACATAGTGAAAGTGTGTTAGTTGGTCAGTTCTGTGGACTCTTTGGGACCCATGGACTAAAGCCCATTAGGCTACTCTGTCCATGGAATTCTCCAGGCAGCAATACTGGCATGGGTTGCCATGCCCTCCTCCAGAATAGTGGAGTGGGTAGTCTATCCCTTCTCCAGGGAATCTTCCCAACCCAGGAATCGAACTGGGGTCTCCTGCATTGCAGGCAAATTCTTTACTAGCTGAGCTACAAGGTAAACCCACACTGAATATAGGGTTGCAGAAATAGAAAACTGCACAGTCTAATGGGGAGACATTTATGTAAACCTATTATTTCAGAATAAGATTATGAATTTCCTGAATGACAGATTCCAGTTCTAGTTCTTAAAAGTTCCCATTAAAAGCCTAAGACCCATAGAAAATTGTAGCGTTATAATCTGTGGTCTAGAGGAGGCTTATGGATTCCTACCTTTGCACATCCACGTATGTTGGCAATGATAAGGATGTTTCCTTGGCTTCGGCATCATTGACCTCTCCGTATTTTGCTTCTGTCCAAACACCCTATAAACAGAGTAATCCATCTTTAAATGAGATGGAAACAGAGACATCACTTGATCAAAAACAGTCAGTGCTTACAAGCTGTGGCCTGGAAACAAAGCTGAGAGCTGTAAAACCACAAAGGATATGGTTGAAGAGTGAGGGGAACTTCATTATTTAAGCAAATGGCTTTTTCTGAGATAGCTTCAGATTTACAGAAAAGCTGTGAAGTTCCCATATAGTCAACACTCAATCTCCCTATTATTAGCATGTTACATTAGTACAATACCTTTGTTGAAATTAATGAATCAATATTAATATATTATTATTAATTAAAATCTATATTTTATTCTCTTTTTGTCCAGTTTTTCTTTCTTAGTAGTTTCCTAATTTCTTTTTCTATTCAAGCATCCATCCCATTCAGGGCGTCACAACACATTTAGTTCTCACATCTCCTTAGGATAACTTCTGGTGTGATAGTTTCTCATTCTTTTCCTTGACAGTTTTGAGAAATGTTGATCAGATACTTTCCAAAATGCTCCTAAATTGAGGTATGTTGATGTTTCTTATTATTATGCTGGCGTTACAGGGTTTTGGGACCCATGGACTAAAGCCCATTAGGCTACTCTGTCCATGGAATTCTCCAGGCAGCAATACTGGCATGGGTTGCCATGCCCTCCTCCAGAATAGTGGAGTGGGTAGCTATCCCTTCTCCAGGGAATCTTCCCAACCCAGGAATCGAACTGGGGTCTCCTGCATTGCAGGCAAATTCTTTACTAGCTGAGCTACAAGGTAAACCCACACTGAATATAGGGTTGCAGAAATAGAAAACTGCACAGTCTAATGGGGAGACATTTATGTAAACCTATTATTTCAGAATAAGATTATGAATTTCCTGAATGACAGATTCCAGTTCTAGTTCTTAAAAGTTCCCATTAAAAGCCTAAGACCCATAGAAAATTGTAGCGTTATAATCTGTGGTCTAGAGGAGGCTTATGGATTCCTACCTTTGCACATCCACGTATGTTGGCAATGATAAGGATATTTCCTTGGCTTCGGCATCATTGACCTCTCCGTATTTTGCTTCTGTCCAAACACCCTATAAACAGAGTAATCCATCTTTAAATGAGATGGAAACAGAGACATCACTTGATCAAAAACAGTCAGTGCTTACAAGCTGTGGCCTGGAAACAAAGCTGAGAGCTGTAAAACCACAAAGGATATGGTTGAAGAGTGAGGGGAACTTCATTATTTAAGCAAATGGCTTTTTCTGAGATAGCTTCAGATTTACAGAAAAGCTGTGAAGTTCCCATATAGTCAACACTCAATCTCCCTATTATTAGCATGTTACATTAGTACAATACCTTTGTTGAAATTAATGAATCAATATTAATATATTATTATTAATTAAAATCTATATTTTATTCTCTTTTTGTCCAGTTTTTCTTTCTTAGTAGTTTCCTAATTTCTTTTTCTATTCAAGCATCCATCCCATTCAGGGCGTCACAACACATTTAGTTCTCACATCTCCTTAGGATAACTTCTGGTGTGATAGTTTCTCATTCTTTTCCTTGACAGTTTTGAGAAATGTTGATCAGATACTTTCCAAAATGCTCCTAAATTGAGGTATGTTGATGTTTTTCTTATTATTATGCTGGCGTTACAGGGTTT
Organism: Tragulus kanchil; assembly: GCA_022376925.1. NCBI lineage: Eukaryota > Metazoa > Chordata > Mammalia > Artiodactyla > Tragulidae > Tragulus > Tragulus kanchil. Next base: position 280,155,354 of record JAIOJX010000004.1, read on the forward strand.
TAGAGGAAGACCACAGAGATAAATAATCATTCTAAGCACATCTGATGGAGAGTATGTACTATCAACCTAACTATTGAAGGTGACTTGAATCACTTAACTATAACGGTGCTTGCCAGGTTTAACTACTGCAAAATTGCTCTTTTTTTCCTCATTTTGACAGAATACTCTTTAGAAGGAAGTCAATATGTTCAGCCTGTACTTAAGAAGTAGAGAGTTATGCTCCACCTCTTTCAGAACAGAAAATCTACATAAGTTATTTAGATTTATTCTGCAGAGGATGTTTGACAAATGTCCCATTTACTTATTCATTCAATCATTTATATCTTTAAAATCATTCACATTTATTTTATTTTTTTATTTTTTTAAAGATGTATTTATTTATTTATTTTGGGCGGGGGTCGGGTTGGGGAGGGAGGGGAGCAGGCAGGCCACTTCTATTGGTCTTTCATTTCTCTATGTTCATCCGTCTTTGTTCTTTGGCTCCTGTGGGCCTCCCACCGCGGTGGCGTCTGTCGTTGCAGAGCGCGGGCTTTGGGCGCATGCGCTTCAGAGCTCGGGCTCGGTAATTGGACACATCGGTCCAGCCGCTCCGCAGCACGTGGGATCTTCCCAGGCCAGGGCTCGAACCGGCGCTCCTTGCACCGCAAGGCGGTGTCCTTACCCACTGGACCACCAGGGGAAACCCCCACATTTATTTTATATATATATTTTTTACCTTCATATGATTTTTTTAAAATTTATTTCTTTATTTTAAAGTTTTTACAGAGTTTTGTTGTTCACAGTCATGCTTGTTCCTAGATCAATCATGAGTGACAGCCTCATACAACTTTATTGCTAACATCGTTCCAGCTTTAGCCATCTGGAGATTTTCAGTTGGCTTCACAAGTTTACACTGTGAGTGCATAGTTGCTCACTCACGTCTGACCCTTTGCAACCCCACAGACTTCAATCTGCCAAGCTCCTCAGTCCATGGGCATTCTCCAGGCAAAAATACTAAAGTGAGTTTCCATGCCTTCTTTCAAGGGATCTTCCCAAGCCAAGGATCAAACTCAAATTTCCCACCTTGCACCTTGCAGATTCTTTACCGTTTGAGCCACCAGGATGCTGCCAAATCTAATACAGCATGGATAATGCTAATCTCTTCCTTTGCATTTCTACAACTTTCCACTTCAATAGTGAGAATCATAGCTGTCAGCATCACCAATAACTTCCTGAATTTTTTATTTTTAGGATATATACTTTAACCCTTGCAAGACATTTGATCCTGTTGAAAACACCCATTGAGACACTTGGTTCATGATTTATTATATACTACAAACATTAACTTCACTGAAAAGCTGAGTTATTTTTATTGTAACTGATGATCAATTGTGGATTTTGTGTTTATTCTTGTTCTTTCTTGCCATAAAGTTTTGCAGGGTCACTACCAAGTCAGTAAGTGATTGCTCTCAAGTATATTTGGACCTGGTTAGTGGTTTTATATTTGCAGTATCTGTTAATGATTTTGTTTGTACACATTTGATTTTTACCATCATCCTTGTGACAACTTTATCTTGTTGGTGGCCATATTTGAGTGTGAATACCAAGAACCTGGGTGATAATTTGTTCGTTGCTATGTTGTTCATCTTTAACACTTCAATAAATCTCCAAATTGAAGAATGAAGAACTACCATCACCTGTTGAAATTAGCTATTCCAACCATCTACTGTTCATAGTGTGGTTACCCTTTAGTACTGATGGATAAACATTCCATGTTTCGGAAATCTTGGAGCTTTTGATATTCTGCCTCTGTCATGCCTTCCATGAACTCATACTCTCTCAACATAACCCGTTAGGTCATCTAAATTTCCTTCTGCCTTCTCCATAAAATATTCAAACTTTTCACTTGGCTCTTCTAAGGGTTCAAATAGAAGTCCAATCAACATGAACACTTCGGGCATTATTTATTAATAACTGTCCTCATATACTTATATGCTCTCCCAAACAACATTTTTCTTTTGCCATAGTGATTGTGAAACAAGCATCCTTTTACTAGTTCATTTGGTAGGAATAGTCAAATTGTATTTGTATTTGAAATCTCAAAACACATCATGCACAGTGATTTATCTCACAGTGTTGACGTTTATTTCCTAGGCAAATACAAGTACTTTCTCACATCCACAGCTGTGTCTTCTCACTTTTTCATTGTTAGTGCATAAAATCAACAGCATGGAAAAACCCAATGCTACTCCAACGTTTTGTCTTCCTATATAAACGCAATCATTTTGTCAATATCTATGAAATAGTTTTAATAAATTTTTTGGGGATAACAATCTATAGAAAAGTCAGAAGGAATAAACATCTTTACAGTAATGAGTCTCCCAATATGTGAGCATGAAAATCTCTCTATTGATCTAAATCTTTGACTTTATTCATTTTATCAGTGTTTCCTAGTTTTTTATATAGAGATCTTGTGCATATTTTCCTTGATTTATGCCTAAATATTTCCATTTTGATGCCATTGTAAGTGATATTTTTAAAAGTTAAATTCAAGTTGATCATTGCTGGTATATATGCATGAAATTGGCTTTTATCTATTAACCTTGCATCTTGGAAATGTTTTGTGCTTACTTCTTAATTCCAAGAATTTTTTATGTCAATTTTTTGGGATTCTTTAACAGGATATTTATATCATCTACTAAAAGTTTTATTTTTTGTTCCCTAATCTGCACATACTTTCTTTTTTGTTCTTCTAGCATGAGCTAAAATGTCTAATATAATGCTAAATAGGAGTGATAAGAGTAGACATCTTGACTTTTTATTGATCATAAAAGGAAAAGTACCTCAAAATGAACATGATGTTAACAGTAGATTTTTAAATAGATGCTCCTTATCAAGCTTTTTTTTTTTTGCTTAGAGTGCTTATAATACATGGGTTTTGATTTTGTCCTTTTCTCTTCCAGCTGACATGATTATATGCTTTTTTTCCTCAGCCTCTTGATGCAGTAGATTAAATTGATTGATTTCTGGATGCTGAACCTGCCTTACAAACCTGAAACACAACTCACTTGTTTGTGATGTATATTTCCTTTGTATATTTTTTGGATTTAATTTGCTAGTTGTTTTGGGGGTTTTTTTGCCAGTTTTGTTGGTATGTTCATGAGAGATATAAATCTGTGGTTTGACTTTCTTTTAATATCTTGGTCCGCTTTCAGTAATGTTGGTTTTATAGTATGAGTTAGGAGGTGTTCTCTCTGTTTCTATTTCCTCCAGAGATTGTGGAGAATCGGTACTATACCTTTCTTATATCTTCTGTAGAACTCTTCAGTGACGTCACTGGTCTTGGGTTTTTTACTGGTTTAGAATCATATAGTAATTGATTCCATTACTTTAATAGATGTGGGCTATTCAACTTATCTATTTATCCTTGTATGAATTTGAGCAATTTGTGTATTTCCAGTAACTGACACATTTTATCTTTTACCAGTTTGTGGGAGTAAAGCTGTCTGTAGTATTAACCTATGTTATCCTTTTATTGACAGGAAATCTCTTATTTCTGATATTGGTAATTTCTCTCTTCTCCTTTTTTTTCTTATTCTGACTAGAGTTTGATGAATCTTATTGATACCGATTAATCAATAAGTTTATTGATGAATCTTATTGAAACCAGTTTTTGGTTTGCTTGATTTTCTCTACTGTTTTCAGTTTCACTGATTTCTGCTCAAATATTTGCTATTTCTTTTTTTCTAGGTCTTTCAGGTTTAAAATATTCTTTCTTTCTCTAGTTTCCTAAGGGGAATTTTAAGTTATTGATTTTAGATCTTACTTAGTTCTTTTCTAATATATCTAATTCATGACATACATTTCCCTCTAACTGCTGCCTCACTGTATCTCACTTATAGAAGCATAATAATGGTGTTTTTCTGTATGTTACAATTATTCCTACCTCTTAAATCTGTTTCTTGAGAAAAAGCCAAGGGAATCGTGAATGTGTCATGTGTATGTGTCAGTAGACCAGTTGTATCTGATTCTTTGTGACCCCCTCCAATGGACAACAGTCTGCAAGATTCCTCTGTCCATGGAATTCTCCAGGCAAAAACACTGGATTAAATTGATTGATTTCTGGATGCTGCCTTACAAACCTGAAACACAACTCACTTGTTTGTGATGTATATTTCCTTTGTATATTTTTTGGATTTAATTTGCTAGTTGTTTTGGGGGTTTTTTTGCCAGTTTTGTTGGTATGTTCATGAGAGATATAAATCTGTGGTTTGACTTTCTTTTAATATCTTGGTCCGCTTTCAGTAATGTTGGTTTTATAGTATGAGTTAGGAGGTGTTCTCTCTGTTTCTATTTCCTCCAGAGATTGTGGAGAATCGGTACTATACCTTTCTTATATCTTCTGTAGAACTCTTCAGTGACGTCACTGGTCTTGGGTTTTTTACTGGTTTAGAATCATATAGTAATTGATTCCATTACTTTAATAGATGTGGGCTATTCAACTTATCTATTTATCCTTGTATGAATTTGAGCAATTTGTGTATTTCCAGTAACTGACACATTTTATCTTTTACCAGTTTGTGGGAGTAAAGCTGTCTGTAGTATTAACCTATGTTATCCTTTTATTGACAGGAAATCTCTTATTTCTGATATTGGTAATTTCTCTCTTCTCCTTTTTTTTCTTATTCTGACTAGAGTTTGATGAATCTTATTGATACCGATTAATCAATAAGTTTATTGATGAATCTTATTGAAACCAGTTTTTGGTTTGCTTGATTTTCTCTACTGTTTTCAGTTTCACTGATTTCTGCTCAAATATTTGCTATTTCTTTTTTTCTAGGTCTTTCAGGTTTAAAATATTCTTTCTTTCTCTAGTTTCCTAAGGGGAATTTTAAGTTATTGATTTTAGATCTTACTTAGTTCTTTTCTAATATATCTAATTCATGACATACATTTCCCTCTAACTGCTGCCTCACTGTATCTCACTTATAGAAGCATAATAATGGTGTTTTTCTGTATGTTACAATTATTCCTACCTCTTAAATCTGTTTCTTGAGAAAAAGCCAAGGGAATCGTGAATGTGTCATGTGTATGTGTCAGTAGACCAGTTGTATCTGATTCTTTGTGACCCCCTCCAATGGACAACAGTCTGCAAGATTCCTCTGTCCATGGAATTCTCCAGGCAAAAACACTGGAGTAGGTTGCCATTCCCTTCTCCAGGGGAACTTCCCAACCCAGGGTTGAAAGTGTCGTAAGAGAAATTAAATATTATTTTTGTCTAAGATAAATAAGAAAGAACTGAGGAGTCATATTTGGGAAAAGAGTGATCTGACTTGGGACAGACATAACTTTGAGATGTCTTAGAGATACAAATCAGAATGTCAAACAAGCATTCAGATATCTGTACCTGGAGCTCAAGAAAAACAACTGTATATGAAGCAGAATGAGCTCACTCAGAGAGTGCTTACAGTGCTGAATACTATCCTTGAGAAACATTTAGAGCTAAAACTGAGGAAGAGAAGCCAGTAAGTGATTAAGAAAGGGTAGTTGAGGATTTCAGAGAAAAAGAGAAAGAGATATGTTCAGAAACACAGAGAAGAAAATCTTTCGTTAAACAAGAGATGGCAAGCTATGTCAAAGAATGTTGAGAAATACAGGATAGAAATACGGGGATAGTTAAATGGCTATTAAATTTGGTGATTTGGTAGTTCCTAGTGATATTGATCAGAGATGATTTTGTAAAGAGAAGAGAATGAAATGAGTGAAAAGAATAGAAAGTGAAGAATTTCAGAATGTGCACCTAGGCAAATTTTTTGGTAAATATACTAAGCAGAGTGGAGAAATAATGGAATAGTAGCTTGATTTTCTCTACTGTTTTCAGTTTCACTGATTTCTGCTCAAATATTTGCTATTTCTTTTTTTCTAGGTCTTTCAGGTTTAAAATATTCTTTCTTTCTCTAGTTTCCTAAGGGGAATTTTAAGTTATTGATTTTAGATCTTACTTAGTTCTTTTCTAATATATCTAATTCATGACATACATTTCCCTCTAACTGCTGCCTCACTGTATCTCACTTATAGAAGCATAATAATGGTGTTTTTCTGTATGTTACAATTATTCCTACCTCTTAAATCTGTTTCTTGAGAAAAAGCCAAGGGAATCGTGAATGTGTCATGTGTATGTGTCAGTAGACCAGTTGTATCTGATTCTTTGTGACCCCCTCCAATGGACAACAGTCTGCAAGATTCCTCTGTCCATGGAATTCTCCAGGCAAAAACACTGGAGTAGGTTGCCATTCCCTTCTCCAGGGGAACTTCCCAACCCAGGGTTGAAAGTGTCGTAAGAGAAATTAAATATTATTTTTGTCTAAGATAAATAAGAAAGAACTGAGGAGTCATATTTGGGAAAAGAGTGATCTGACTTGGGACAGACATAACTTTGAGATGTCTTAGAGATACAAATCAGAATGTCAAACAAGCATTCAGATATCTGTACCTGGAGCTCAAGAAAAACAACTGTATATGAAGCAGAATGAGCTCACTCAGAGAGTGCTTACAGTGCTGAATACTATCCTTGAGAAACATTTAGAGCTAAAACTGAGGAAGAGAAGCCAGTAAGTGATTAAGAAAGGGTAGTTGAGGATTTCAGAGAAAAAGAGAAAGAGATATGTTCAGAAACACAGAGAAGAAAATCTTTCGTTAAACAAGAGATGGCAAGCTATGTCAAAGAATGTTGAGAAATACAGGATAGAAATACGGGGATAGTTAAATGGCTATTAAATTTGGTGATTTGGTAGTTCCTAGTGATATTGATCAGAGATGATTTTGTAAAGAGAAGAGAATGAAATGAGTGAAAAGAATAGAAAGTGAAGAATTTCAGAATGTGCACCTAGGCAAATTTTTTGGTAAATATACTAAGCAGAGTGGAGAAATAATGGAATAGTAGCTGGAGGAAAATACATGGTCAAAGGAGATGATTTTATTTTAACATGATGGCCCTTAGAGCATGGGAGGTTTTGTTTGTTTGTTTATTGATGATGGAAATGAATCAGCAAAAGGAGAAAAATCAATACTGCAAAAAAAATGTGGAAGAGAAACAATTGCAAAGGTAGTGTTTTGAAAAAAATCAAGAGGAGGTTGGTTCTAGAGTATGAGTGGTTGGCTTGGCTTTTTACAGGAGCAAGAATACTATTTCTACTGTAACAGAATAGAGATCATTCTATGCCATGAATTCTAGATACACTTGGTTCAATTTTGGTCAAAACTTGTGGGCAAATTTCTAAATTATTTTTTCTAAATCAAAGAAAAGCAGCCATGGAAGGGCAACTATACCTTTTCCATTCCTGGAAGCTTCCTTCCTCTTGAGAAATGGTTATGGCATTTCTCTGAAGTATTTTGAAGACTGTGGTTCACCTAAAATTGTATTAAATATGCTTTCTTGATTTGTTTGAAAATTTTGTGAAAAAATGGTAATTTAGATGAACAAGTGTGTTAAGTAGCTATGAACAGCAAACTAAGTGCTTGAGAGTCAAGTGTATTACCACAACTGCTCTGAAGAAAGAGAGGGTTTGGAATTAAAGCAAGAATTCTTCAAGACTATTCTTCAAGGAGTTGGAAGGGATTAAGGGGGGGAAAGGGGGCAGAATACGCCAAAGAAGTGGAGAAAAAGCATAGTGGAAGTGTATTACCACAACTGCTCTGAAGAAAGAGAGGGTTTGGAATTAAAGCAAGAATTCTTCAAGACTATTCTTCAAGGAGTTGGAAGGGATTAAGGGGGGGAAAGGGGGCAGAATACGCCAAAGAAGTGGAGAAAAAGCATAGTGGTTTTAAAAGAAAGGAAATTATAAAAGCAATAGAGTATATGGTGCTAATTAAAAGAGCAGAGTGAAAAGCTAAAGATTGACCTCAATATTATTCAGCTACTGTATGAATTTTATATCCTTCATTTACTGTATGAATATTAAAGTCATTCTTGTAAATATCAGGGATACTTTTGTTTTGATCTTGGATTTACACCATCTAACAGAATACCTGACAAACATATCTTTAAAACATCTGCTAATGGAGCTGATGAAGTCCAGGGAATGCAAAGAACAATTTGATCATGTAAATACACATAAGATTAGACACAAGAATGGAAAAGATGAGAGATATTTCCTACTTGGAATTTCAAAATAAAGACTTAATGATTTACTTAATAGGTTTTGTTTGTTTGTTTATTGATGATGGAAATGAATCAGCAAAAGGAGAAAAATCAATACTGCAAAAAAAATGTGGAAGAGAAACAATTGCAAAGGTAGTGTTTTGAAAAAAATCAAGAGGAGGTTGGTTCTAGAGTATGAGTGGTTGGCTTGGCTTTTTACAGGAGCAAGAATACTATTTCTACTGTAACAGAATAGAGATCATTCTATGCCATGAATTCTAGATACACTTGGTTCAATTTTGGTCAAAACTTGTGGGCAAATTTCTAAATTATTTTTTCTAAATCAAAGAAAAGCAGCCATGGAAGGGCAACTATACCTTTTCCATTCCTGGAAGCTTCCTTCCTCTTGAGAAATGGTTATGGCATTTCTCTGAAGTATTTTGAAGACTGTGGTTCACCTAAAATTGTATTAAATATGCTTTCTTGATTTGTTTGAAAATTTTGTGAAAAAATGGTAATTTAGATGAACAAGTGTGTTAAGTAGCTATGAACAGCAAACTAAGTGCTTGAGAGTCAAGTGTATTACCACAACTGCTCTGAAGAAAGAGAGGGTTTGGAATTAAAGCAAGAATTCTTCAAGACTATTCTTCAAGGAGTTGGAAGGGATTAAGGGGGGGAAAGGGGGCAGAATACGCCAAAGAAGTGGAGAAAAAGCATAGTGGAAGTGTATTACCACAACTGCTCTGAAGAAAGAGAGGGTTTGGAATTAAAGCAAGAATTCTTCAAGACTATTCTTCAAGGAGTTGGAAGGGATTAAGGGGGGGAAAGGGGGCAGAATACGCCAAAGAAGTGGAGAAAAAGCATAGTGGTTTTAAAAGAAAGGAAATTATAAAAGCAATAGAGTATATGGTGCTAATTAAAAGAGCAGAGTGAAAAGCTAAAGATTGACCTCAATATTATTCAGCTACTGTATGAATTTTATATCCTTCATTTACTGTATGAATATTAAAGTCATTCTTGTAAATATCAGGGATACTTTTGTTTTGATCTTGGATTTACACCATCTAACAGAATACCTGACAAACATATCTTTAAAACATCTGCTAATGGAGCTGATGAAGTCCAGGGAATGCAAAGAACAATTTGATCATGTAAATACACATAAGATTAGACACAAGAATGGAAAAGATGAGAGAGATATTTACCTACTTGGAATTTCAAAAATAAAGACTTAATGATTTACTTTAAATAGTGTTATTATTTTAAAACAGTACGGCATGCTTACAATATTATGGAGATACATTATTTCCTTCAACCATCTGATCCACTCTCTGAGGGCTCTCATTGCCATTTTACAGATGAGGGAAGTGAGTGACAGAGAGAACAAGCAATTGAAGGTAGCGTTAGAACTAGAATTTGAATCAGGGTTATCTGATGCAGAGCCTGGACTTGACATGTCACTACATCGTTTCTTGGAAAAAAAGTTTTCCTAAAGATACTTCTTCTGTGCTTAGTCCCTCTGTCGTGTCTGATATTCTCCCATTTGTCAGTAAAATTGCCTGTGATTTAAACATACTACTAATACTACTTTCATGGCTCTCACAGAATCTAAAACACTTTGGAAGCATATTTAATATGCATACTACACTCTGGGAGCACTGCATTATCAAGCATTAGTACCTGACAGCTGGTGAAAGGCAGGCCACAGTGTCCTTAATGTCATCACACTGTTGGAAGTCAACACCTGGTTAGAAGGACAGGTGCATGGCAGCCAATTCTGCAAGTGTCAGCTCATCAGTGAATAACTTTGCTTCTTTTTCTTTTAACATTTATTGCTTTCTTATACAGCCTCATAACTGTAGTGATTCTGTGAATGAAAGCTTGGAGAGTTTCTGTATAGCATGTTAAAACTGAAGATGCTTTAACATAATCCTTAAGTGATTCTCACATCTTTAATATGATACAGTCAATACAGACATTATTATTAACAAGATTTACTTAAATTCACAGAATCATTGAATAATGTAATTGAGATTTGTACCCAAATAAGTTCTTTTGCTAAAGTGAAAGTGTTTGTCACTCAGTCCGCTTTGTGCCCATGACTGTAAACCCTCAATATTATTCAGCTACTGTATGAATTTTATATCCTTCATTTACTGTATGAATATTAAAGTCATTCTTGTAAATATCAGGGATACTTTTGTTTTGATCTTGGATTTACACCATCTAACAGAATACCTGACAAACATATCTTTAAAACATCTGCTAATGGAGCTGATGAAGTCCAGGGAATGCAAAGAACAATTTGATCATGTAAATACACATAAGATTAGACACAAGAATGGAAAAGATGAGAGAGATATTTACCTACTTGGAATTTCAAAAATAAAGACTTAATGATTTACTTTAAATAGTGTTATTATTTTAAAACAGTACGGCATGCTTACAATATTATGGAGATACATTATTTCCTTCAACCATCTGATCCACTCTCTGAGGGCTCTCATTGCCATTTTACAGATGAGGGAAGTGAGTGACAGAGAGAACAAGCAATTGAAGGTAGCGTTAGAACTAGAATTTGAATCAGGGTTATCTGATGCAGAGCCTGGACTTGACATGTCACTACATCGTTTCTTGGAAAAAAAGTTTTCCTAAAGATACTTCTTCTGTGCTTAGTCCCTCTGTCGTGTCTGATATTCTCCCATTTGTCAGTAAAATTGCCTGTGATTTAAACATACTACTAATACTACTTTCATGGCTCTCACAGAATCTAAAACACTTTGGAAGCATATTTAATATGCATACTACACTCTGGGAGCACTGCATTATCAAGCATTAGTACCTGACAGCTGGTGAAAGGCAGGCCACAGTGTCCTTAATGTCATCACACTGTTGGAAGTCAACACCTGGTTAGAAGGACAGGTGCATGGCAGCCAATTCTGCAAGTGTCAGCTCATCAGTGAATAACTTTGCTTCTTTTTCTTTTAACATTTATTGCTTTCTTATACAGCCTCATAACTGTAGTGATTCTGTGAATGAAAGCTTGGAGAGTTTCTGTATAGCATGTTAAAACTGAAGATGCTTTAACATAATCCTTAAGTGATTCTCACATCTTTAATATGATACAGTCAATACAGACATTATTATTAACAAGATTTACTTAAATTCACAGAATCATTGAATAATGTAATTGAGATTTGTACCCAAATAAGTTCTTTTGCTAAAGTGAAAGTGTTTGTCACTCAGTCCTGTCTGACTCTTTGTGACCCCATGAACTGTAAACCCTCCAGGCTCCTCTATCCATGGAATTCTCCAGGCAAGAATACTGGAGGGGGTTGTCATTCCCTTTTCCAGGGGATCGTCCCTGATCCAAGGAATGAACCCTGGTCTCCCCAATCACGAGCAGATTCTTCGCCGCCTGAGCCACCAGGGAGGCGCTCTTGTACTAAAGTTCTGTTTAATCTAAGGTATTATACTGCCGCCCAGTGGTATGAACTTATACTCACTGATCTTTGTAAATAAACAAGTTATTCCATTGTTGTGGATTTGGGAATATTGAAGATCTAACTGACTTGTCTATTAGTAAAGTAATGTTTTCTGTATTACAAGTAATGTTCTTTTTAGTAGTCACATCTTTGTGCATTTGTATAATTTTATAATTGTTTCCCTGGTAGCTCAGCTGGGAAAGAATCCACCTGCAATGAGGGAGATCTGGGTTTGATTCCTGGTGTGGGAAGATATCCTGGAGGAGGATGTGACCACCCACTCCCGTATTCTTGCCTGGAGAACCCCATGGACAGAGAAGCCTGGTGGGATACAGTCCATAGTGTCAGACAAGACTGAGCGACTAAGCACAGCACAGCATGCTTTAGACACACAAGAAGGAGTTAATTATATGCAAAGTTAACGTGTATGATATTTGTAAGGCATTGTATCCTAAAAGTTATTAAACTACTATTATTATTCTTATTTAGTAATAAAAGGAATGAAAGTCCAGTGTGTTAGTTGTTCATTCATGTCCAATTTTTTGTGACTCCGGAGACTGTAGTCTCCCAGGCCCCTCTGCCATGGGATTCTCCAGGCAAGAATACTGGAGTGGGCTGCTATCCTGTTCTCCAGAGGATCTCCCCAACCCAGGGCTCGAACCTGGGTCTTCTGAATTGCAGACAGATTCTGTACTGTCTGAGTCACCAGGGAAGTCCTGGAAAGTCCAGAATGATATCACAAATTGAATTTAAACTGAATATGTGTCACAATATGTCAGAAATTTCTTGAGCTTTTGCAGTTGATAGACAGGATTAATCAAATTCCTTTATGGCCATTAGAAGTTTTCCTACCTGAACCATGACACATAGAGCTCTTAGGAAGTGACCTTTTGAGCATTTGTAAGAACAATCTTTAAATTAGCCCTGGAAGATTGAAGGAGAAACTGCCCAGAGAAGAAAAGTTTCACTAACTTAGGAAATGACATCAGGACAGAGCAGGAAGTCAGTGAAGAGCTTGGGCGTGGACTTTGACCCAAAAGCTGAGGGCTCTCCTTTCCAATTTAATATTATCCCATTCCACGACAAGATATAGCTCCATTCAAGGATGAGAAAGCAGAGAAGCTATGCGTTTTGTGAACACACTCTTCTGTGTAGATGACAAATAACATTATAAAAAGAAAGAGAAGAAATATATTACTCTGAAACATACGCACTTCGGCTAATACCAAATTTGAAAATTGTAAGTATTTGGAATACTTGATACTTACATGTTTTCTATGTCTTGATACTTATTTGTTTTCTTATATGTTTTAAGACAGTCATAAAGGGAAAAAAAATCTGTCTCAACTCATTTCTGATAAGATTGAACATTTATTCTAGCTTCTGAACAGTAATTTAGTATACCTACCATATCTATTATTCTTAGTTGGAAATAAAACATTTTTTCAACTGAAGAGGTAATCTAGAAATATATTATTTTATACTATGTTATAATTAGATTTATTTTTTAAATGGCAAAATAAATCAATGGAGAAGAAAGACAGTCCTCTATGTCTTGAGTCAAATGAGTGAAAATTTTGTGAAAGAAAATATTTTTATTTTTACGAAACACCAAAATCAGTTCTGAATGAATGAAATCAGTGTGTGGGTATAAACTTTAAAGGAATATTCTATGAATACCAATGCCTTATAAGCCAAGAAAGTATAAGAAAAACTGTATAATGGACAATGCCCTGTTTAACCTCAGTATACAAATGAAAACTAACTAAATTTTAAAATGAAAAATAGATATCAAGCATTTTCAGGACTGAGAACTAATACATCAATTATTTTTTCAACTGTATTTTTTTGGGGGGAGTGAGGTCGGGGAGGAAGGTGGGGTGGGCAGGCCACTTCTATTGGTCTTTCATTTGTCTGTTTGCATCCATCTTTGTTCTTTTGGCCCGTGTGGGCCTCCTATCGCAGTGGCCTCTGTTGTCGCAGAGCACCGACTCTGGGCTCATGACCTCCCGAGCTCCGGCTCGGTAGTTGGACACATGGGTCCAGCCGCTCCGCGGCACGTAGGATCTTCCCAGGCCAGGGCCCGAACTGGCGCCCCTTGCACTGCAAGTTGGTGTCCTTACCCACTGGACCACCAGGGAAGCCCCTGTATTTATTTTTGACTCTGTTGGGTCTTCGTTGCTTGCATGGGCCACTTTCTCGTTGAGGTGCACAGGCTTCTCATTGTGGTGTCTTCTCTTGCTGTGGTGCAGGGGCTCTACCGCAAGAGGATTTCAGTAGTTGCCATTCCCAGGCTCCCCTGGAGTACAGGCTCAATAGTTGTGGCGCATGGGCTCAGTTGGTCTGTGGCGGGTGAGATCTTCCTGGATCAGGGACTGAACCTTTGTCTCCTGAGTTGCCTGGCAGATTCTTTACCACTGAGCCACCAGGGAAGCTCCAATACATCAGTTACATAAAGGATAGAAGGGACAGGATATGAAGGGACTCTGGCTATTATATGAGTGAGTCACTGTGAATGTGTTAAGACCGATTTTTCGAACCCGGAAGCCCAGACAATTATCTTTTTGTTTATCACTGCTCCATGATCTCTGTCCTGAAGATTTATATTTGAGGAGGAACTTTTCCTGAGCTAAAAAGATTTTTCTTTAATGTTAAATTTTTTGTCCTTTCACATTATGTTTTTCCTTCTGGAACCACACACACACACACATTCCCTAATAACAGACATAAATTGAAAAGAAAAACATTAACATCCCCATAGATTTATGGGAAAAAATTTCAAAGTAAACACCAAAACAAGAAGTATAAATAGGAATCCAATTGATGAGATATATCTCAATTTTATTAATCAGACAACAAAATCATATTGCAGAGAAGTTATGCCTACAATATTCTATCAAATTAACATAAAAATGATGCTTATTTGTATCATTTAAGTGTTCTGAAATAGTTTGAGGTCATGTAAGTTGTTTGAAAAACAATTTGGCAGTAACTGAAATGATAGCATATTATCACTTATTATTTAAGTAACGAGTGACTGTTATTTACTTCTGGTTTTAAATGTTTACATAATTTGACAAGTAGTTACCTCTTAGGAATGTAGGGTTTTTTTAATGTTTATTTATTTATTTGGCTGTGATTATAAGAATAAATACATGGAAATACTTTATATCCAACCATAGGAGGATAATGAAGTAACCTATGGGAAATTCAACTGCTAGAATATGATGCAACAAATAAAACTATAGTTAGAATAATAAAGATCATTGAGTAAGATTACTCTCCCTCCCATAGTAAAAGGATGAAATTAAAAATCAGATAATGTTGTGTCCAATTAGAAAAGTGTAAGATGACCTTGGCTTTTTGTGGTTTTCTGTTGTGGAGAATTTCCTTCACTTTCTTATGGCCACAGAGCGAGCTTGATGAGGTTGGTGGCCTGTGATGTTCCACGTCTCCACCAGGAGAGCATCCAGGCCTGACTGTGAACACAACGTCAGCTCCCAGCAGTGTCGGGTTCTAGTTGCTCCTGTCAGCTGGGGGCAGCATTTCATTCAATTCAAAGGCAGCTTTGTTCTCCTTATAGTAAGAGAAAGCTGGCTCCAGCTGGACTGAATCTGGTTATCTGGAAGATTCAGAAGACTGTGTCCAGGGCATCTAACTTACTGAAAGTATCTCAGCCGATACGCACAAAGAGACTTACCAGTGAGACTGGGATAATGCAGTTCTTCGGTCAAGACTCCGTCTTCCCTAACCAACCACCAAGATCTCCTAGAGAAGGAAATGACAGGCCACTCAAAGTATTCTTGCCTGGGAAATCCCATGGAGAGAGGAGCCTGGTGGGCTACAGCTCATGGGGTTACAAAAGAGTCAAGCACAACTTACCAATTGAGCACACATGAAAAATTGGAGGACATACAAGTTGAATAGCTTGCCCAAGGTCACAGAAGTAAAAGAGTCAAGAATTTTCACCAGGCAACCTGATTCTTATACTGTAATCCCAAACAATTAAGTGTAACATACACCACTACCACCTCCTACACAGAGAGAGAGAGAGAAACACTCCTATACATATCCTGATACTCTTGGCAAAGCCACTTAACCTTCTGAGCGAAGTCAGAGAGCCTTCTCTGTCTTAACCAAAACCCTCCTGCTGATATTTTGAAGTGCTGTTGTCGATGTCCCTGCCTCAGGTAAGCCCCCAGGGCTGATGGTTTGAAGCTGTTTTGCCTGATATGTCTGGAGCAAATTTGCCTGTCAATGGTTTTTGAAATGAAGTAACCTATGGGAAATTCAACTGCTAGAATATGATGCAACAAATAAAACTATAGTTAGAATAATAAAGATCATTGAGTAAGATTACTCTCCTCCCATAGTAAAAGGATGAAATTAATTTCAGATAATGTTGTGTCCAATTAGAAAAGTGTAAGATGACCTTGGCTTTTTGTGGTTTTCTGTTGTGGAGAATTTCCTTCACTTTCTTATGGCCACAGAGCGAGCTTGATGAGGTTGGTGGCCTGTGATGTTCCACGTCTCCACCAGGAGAGCATCCAGGCCTGACTGTGAACACAACGTCAGCTCCCAGCAGTGTCGGGTTCTAGTTGCTCCTGTCAGCTGGGGGCAGCATTTCATTCAATTCAAAGGCAGCTTTGTTCTCCTTATAGTAAGAGAAAGCTGGCTCCAGCTGGACTGAATCTGGTTATCTGGAAGATTCAGAAGACTGTGTCCAGGGCATCTAACTTACTGAAAGTATCTCAGCCGATACGCACAAAGAGACTTACCAGTGAGACTGGGATAATGCAGTTCTTCGGTCAAGACTCCGTCTTCCCTAACCAACCACCAAGATCTCCTAGAGAAGGAAATGACAGGCCACTCAAAGTATTCTTGCCTGGGAAATCCCATGGAGAGAGGAGCCTGGTGGGCTACAGCTCATGGGGTTACAAAAGAGTCAAGCACAACTTACCAATTGAGCACACATGAAAAATTGGAGGACATACAAGTTGAATAGCTTGCCCAAGGTCACAGAAGTAAAAGAGTCAAGAATTTTCACCAGGCAACCTGATTCTTATACTGTAATCCCAAACAATTAAGTGTAACATACACCACTACCACCTCCTACACAGAGAGAGAGAGAGAGAGAGAGAGAGAGAAACACTCCTATACATATCCTGATACTCTTGGCAAAGCCACTTAACCTTCTGAGCGAAGTCAGAGAGCCTTCTCTGTCTTAACCAAAACCCTCCTGCTGATATTTTGAAGTGCTGTTGTCGATGTCCCTGCCTCAGGTAAGCCCCCAGGGCTGATGGTTTGAAGCTGTTTTGCCTGATATGTCTGGAGCAAATTTGCCTTCAAGGTCAACCCCTTTGAGTGCTGAGGGACTGAGACAAGGTTCTCTCTGGCCACGAGGTCCCCTTTGTACATATGATAAAAAGTACCCCTTTAGGGGTGTGCATGCTTTCTGTAAAGGTGTCTCATCTTCCCCTTCAGGGTGGAGGCAAAGCCAGTCCAACCCATCAAGATGTAGAACTTCTTTGAGTTTTCTTGAAATTGATCGTGTCTTCCACAGTTTTTTCCTATTAAGGGTGCAGCGCACTTTTTTTAATCCAAAATTGTTCTTTAAAATTGCCTTCTCCATTTCCAACATTCCAGTTGGAGTGTTTGACTTAGAGATAATGAGGTTGTTTACAACTGGCAGCAACTTGAAGGATTTAAAGATGCTGTGCATACAGGAGTGTCAACAAGTCTTTACTACTTGGAGTTGTAGTAGGTTTGCTAAAATACTTTCTATAAAATAGGCCAATGTGCTTATCTTGTTGGCCTTCTTCCAAAGCAGATTTCACAGAATTTTAAAAATAAAACCAAAACCTAACCAAAAAAGGCAACTGTTCAGTTAGAGGAAGAGGAAGTGGTGGGGTTTTTCCCAGTAGTGGTTATGGGGCATTTTCTTGTATTTAGCAGTCCTTCACGCTGCAGCTGCAGCCCCGCTCTTTCCTCCTATTCATCCTTCTTGGTAGTCCCAAGCTCACTTAAAGAGGGGAAGAAATGGCTGTCTCTAGCTCAGCCCAGAGCCCAAGGTTCTCACGCACTTGCAAGGCACTGCAAGGACTTCCCCCACCCTACAGTGTTTCCCTACCCAAAACTCCAGACCTGGTGGTACCTCCTCCAATGATCCCTGGGAAGTGAGAATAATGCTGCTCACATCTGGCAAGGGACACACCTGGACAGAGAGAGGGTCAAGAAATAGCGTAACCCATGACCCCGAGAGGAGGAGCATTTTTGGTGAAGAGATAGAGAAAAAAGAACACCATACTCAAATAAAAACAGACACCCAAATGGGCTCAAGGAAGAGGCTAGGAGGAGAATAAGTGAAGGGGGAATTAAAGACAACTTCTTGGAAGATGTATCTGGTGAAAGGAGTACCAAGAGAGCTGAAAATTGTAATCATTACAGTGAAACTGTGATTAAAGTTGTTTAACCCAAAGGGATCTTTAATTTTAGTTCTAGACACTATTTTTAGTTAAATAGGAGCCGAATCAGCTAGCTTGAAACTGTTGACTGTTTTATTCTCCCTAGAGAGCCAAGGTCTTAGGTGATGAGACAGGTGAGTTTGGATGGAATGGTTAGTGCTGGACAAAGAGCTGATGCAGGCCCATGGGATTGTTGAAAAGAACGGACCTGGAGTTTGACCCCTGACTCTGAGTGGCCCCTACCCAACGACAGGAGAGACACTGTGGGTCCTGAAACCAGACTGAAGAACTCAGGCCACACCGGGGCCTACAGAAGATGCTGGGGATTGGAACAATGAGGAACCAGAGGGAGAACAAAAGGAAATGAGAGCAAGATCAGCTGGCTACTCCCACCAGCCCCTGAACCAAGATCCTGAACAGGAGGAGGTGGAGCCAACACTCGTAGAAGATGGAGACGATGTGGTTGCTGATCTCCAGGATCAGATCCAAGTGTGGTGGCAGAGACACTGTTCCTGAGCAGGTGGAGCTGGAGTCTCTGAAAGGCTGGCCCTGAACTGTCTTCTCTGGCTCTGCAAGCCGTGGGGCTCCGTTTGTCAGACCCACTATTAGAAAGCCAAGATGAGAAGGGAGCCATAGCACGGAGCAATCACAGCTCCGTTCTTTGCCTGACTTACTTCACTTAGTATGACCCATCCATGTTTCTACAAGTGTCATTAAGTCATTCTTTTTAATAGCTGAGTAATATTCCATTGTATCTCTGTGCCGTATCTTCTTTATCCTCTTATCTGCTGTGGACATTTAGGTTGCTTCCATGAACATATTTAAACTATATTGTAACAAAATGAAGGTTTCAAGACAAATTGAAATACCTACTACTATACACCTCCAAAGTAAGAGACTCAAAATGACAAGCTTTTTGTTAAATACTTCTTTTCATTATTTGGTTTTTTTCCCCATCTGTCATTTCCTGCTGTGTAGCCTCATGTTCCACCCTAGGCACATTTTCATCCTTTACTTCTAACCTACCATTTATAGTTTGCAAACTACTCAAATAATCAAACCCATCAGAACTGTGCATAATGTAACTACATAATTGATATTAAAACAGGACAGTATATATTAGCTTTATTCTGAGCACATTGTTTCAGCAGATCTTTATAGACTTAATAAATTCTTATATGGGTAGATGTATTATTCATGTATTTTATTTTAAACTCTATTAATGAGGTTTTTCCTTCAGTTAAATTTAATTAGAATAAGGTTTGATTTTTGATTAGTATACTGTTTCCTGTAATGCAGTGCAAGCTTCCTAATGTATGAAAGCAGAGTATGTCAGGAGACTTTCTCTGTGGAAGGCTCAGCCAGCTGGTTCTACAATCTCCTTATTGCAAAAAATGCTGTAACATGCACCACTCCATCATTTCTCTCCATTGGAAAACTACAAGCATTCACATTCTTCAACCTCAGTAGATACTGACAAAATTTCCTTTATTTTTTTAAATTTGTTTTTTGAGGTGGGGCACTTCTATTGGTCTTTCTTTTATCTATGTTCATTCATCTTTGTTCTTTGGCCTGTGCGGGCCTCCCATTGCAGTGGCCTCTGTCGCCGCAGAGCACTGGCTCTGAGCGCATGCGCTCCAGAGCTCCGGCTCAGTAGTTGGACACATCGGTCCAGCCGCTCCGCAGCACGTGGGATCTTCCCAGGCCAAGGGTCGAACCGGCACCTCCTGCACTGCAAGGCGGTGTCCTTACTCACTGGACCACCGAGGAAGCTCAATAAATGTTTCTTAAAAGAAATTGTAGAAACGGTGCTTCTCAGGTGGCACTACTGGCAAAGAATCCACCTGCCAATGCAGGAGACACGTGAGACATGGGTTCATCCCCTGTGTTGGGAAGATTCCTTGGAGAAGGAAATGGCAATTCACTCCAGTATTCCTGCCTAGAGAATCCTATGGGCAGAGGAGCCTGGTGGTCGACAGTCCCTGTGGTTGCAATGACAACTGGCAAACCAATAGAGGGTTTCACAAACATTTTTTCCATTATTTGGTTGTTTTCCCCATCTGTCATTTCCTGCTGTGTAGCCTCATGTTCCACCCTAGGCACATTTTCATCCTTTACTTCTAACCTACCATTTATAGTTTGCAAACTACTCAAATAATCAAACCCATCAGAACTGTGCATAATGTAACTACATAATTGATATTAAAACAGGACAGTATATATTAGCTTTATTCTGAGCACATTGTTTCAGCAGATCTTTATAGACTTAATAAATTCTTATATGGGTAGATGTATTATTCATGTATTTTATTTTAAACTCTATTAATGAGGTTTTTCCTTCAGTTAAATTTAATTAGAATAAGGTTTGATTTTTGATTAGTATACTGTTTCCTGTAATGCAGTGCAAGCTTCCTAATGTATGAAAGCAGAGTATGTCAGGAGACTTTCTCTGTGGAAGGCTCAGCCAGCTGGTTCTACAATCTCCTTATTGCAAAAAATGCTGTAACATGCACCACTCCATCATTTCTCTCCATTGGAAAACTACAAGCATTCACATTCTTCAACCTCAGTAGATACTGACAAAATTTCCTTTATTTTTTTAAATTTGTTTTTTGAGGTGGGGCACTTCTATTGGTCTTTCTTTTATCTATGTTCATTCATCTTTGTTCTTTGGCCTGTGCGGGCCTCCCATTGCAGTGGCCTCTGTCGCCGCAGAGCACTGGCTCTGAGCGCATGCGCTCCAGAGCTCCGGCTCAGTAGTTGGACACATCGGTCCAGCCGCTCCGCAGCACGTGGGATCTTCCCAGGCCAAGGGTCGAACCGGCACCTCCTGCACTGCAAGGCGGTGTCCTTACTCACTGGACCACCGAGGAAGCTCAATAAATGTTTCTTAAAAGAAATTGTAGAAACGGTGCTTCTCAGGTGGCACTACTGGCAAAGAATCCACCTGCCAATGCAGGAGACACGTGAGACATGGGTTCATCCCCTGTGTTGGGAAGATTCCTTGGAGAAGGAAATGGCAATTCACTCCAGTATTCCTGCCTAGAGAATCCTATGGGCAGAGGAGCCTGGTGGTCGACAGTCCCTGTGGTTGCAATGAACTGGACACAACTGAAAGCAAACACACACATTTTAATTACCCAATAATGAGAATTCTGGAAAATTATTTGTCATTGCCTCCTCAAACATTGGGCTTCCCTGGTGGCTCAGTGATAAAGAATCTGCCTGCCAGTGCAGGAGAGGCAGGTCTGAGGCCTGGGTCAGGAAACTCCTCTGCAGAAGGAAATGGTAACCCACTCTAGTATTCTTGCCTGTGAAGTCACATGGACAGAGGAACCTCTCAGACTACAGTCCATAGCGTCTCAAGAACAATGTAATGACTAAACAGCAGAGGCTTCAAACATTGCCTCTTTCATAAAAAATTCTGTTTGTTATTTCATTTGATTCTCCCAGATAATGTTTGTTTATTTTCTACTGTGAAATCACCTTAAATGTGAGTTATTCCACATTGTCAGAGTGCCACTTCATAGTAATTTTTTTTTAATTAAAATAAAGTTGTAATGCAGCATACCCTTTACACACAGACAAGTTCTGTTCTGAATGCATGTTCATAAGAACAATTTGTTCATAAGTCAAAAAAACGTAGCATAGGTACCCAACTAATGACAATGGCTATATGGTGTTGCACCGTTAATAGGTGTGTAGTATCTTTCAGACAAATAATATATGAAAAACAAAACACACACAAAAATAAAAGGATTTTAATCTTATAGTACATTTCCTTGTAAAGTTCAGTGGTACAGCACAACAGGTGGCATACAGGGGCTAGCATCGAGCGAAGAGGCAAGAGCTATGACTGACTGGGGGAGGGAGAGGAGGTGGGAGATGGTAGAACTGATGGGTCATCAGCTGTAGGAGACGGAGGGCAAGCTGCAGTTTCACTCAGGCCTGACATTGATGGCACAGGTTCTGCCTCCTTGCTGGATTCAATTCTATCTTCCCTCTTGCAAAATTAATTCACTGATGTCTGGGTGGGGGTTGTTTTTCTCATCATAGATGATGGGTTAGCACTGGTTTTCATTCTGAATGACTCCTGCAACTTTCATGTCTTGTTCTACTGTTAAAAACAAACAGTGCTTCTTCAAATAAAGAAAATGCCCTTGCCATTTTCTGTGTCATGAACTTCTTTTTGTCTCTCTGCATCCTTTCTCTGGGCCTCTAGTTCTATCTTCAAGGCGTGTTCACATCCTTGAAAGTTCGCGACTTAAAAGTTCATATGTAGGGTAGTTATTGTAATGTAAAATTTGCTCTTTTAAAGCAAATAATTCAGTGGTATAAAGTACATGTACAATGTTGGGCAACCACTATCTGTCTAGTTCCAAAACATTTTAGTTACCCCAAGAAGAAACCCCATACCCATTAAAGAAGTTGCTTCCCGTTACCCACCAGCACCACCCAGCCTCTGTCAAACCTCCATCAGTGTCTGCGTTTACAGTCTTGCCTATTCTGAATAGTTCATACATATAGGATCATAGGATATGTGACCTTTGATGACACATTTCTTTAACTTAGAATACTATTTTCAAGGGTTATCCATGTTGTAACATGTATCAATACTTCATTCTTTTTATGGCTAGGTAACATTCCAACTTCTAGAATAGTTTTACATCGTCTGCTTGTTACCACGGGGTTACGGATGGTTTAGCAAGTACCATTTTTAATGTCTGTTTTATGCCACAGTGAAACAAGAAGATAAAAAATGAAAGCAGAACAAGGCTATTAGAATCAGAAAGAGGAGCTCCTTCCTCCTCAGTCACTGTGGGGGTGGAGGTGGGGACAAAGCTTAGAGTCCAGTCCACTAATGCAGAACAGGCAATGAAAACAACAATTGTAGATAAAGCACATTAAACTGATAACTGGCACAGGCTGACAGTGACTGTTTTGCATCAGAGAGAAGACCCAGATATCTATACTTCTATATCACCTCAACCCCGTGGAAATGGAGATGGCCTAGATATATGACTTTATATCATATTTAAAAATCCAGTTTTAGTCTAACTGGAATTTTAATGGTTTTCATCAATTGAGAATATACATTGCTTAAGAATCCAATGAGGCAGCATTTTAAGTTCACCTAAGATTGCTCAAGATCTTTGCTAGTGTCTCATCCTCTTTATCTACCTTTATAGTCAATCATAAAAATACAACAACAAAAACAAAAACTGCATGTTCTGAAGCTGATGAACCCAGAGGAGCTAGACCTTTTCTGGGCCACCCACATTCCACAGGATGGAGCTGATGAGTTGGTATTCTGTTCTACACACTATGCTATCCCATTTCTACGTTGAGTTCCCTGCTTTGAACAGAAGTTTTTACTACTCTGTTTCAGTTTGCCCATAACAGTAGCTTTTACAACAGTAACTAAGACCAACCACAATATATACTCTTCTACCTGTGTTCTCTTTTCCAAAATAGCCTTCTCAGGGTCAGAGTAAATATATTCCCTGTGCTTGCAGAAGGGTGTCCTCAACACTGGCCAGAGAAACCATGGTTCAGGACTAATGTTAGTATAACATATGGCTTATAAGTTCTTCAGAGAGTTCCTCTTCTCCCTGACCCTAAAGCACTGTTAGCAGATGAATATTTGAGTTTCTCCATCTTAATTTTTCCATACTTTTCAGCTCTTCATCTCTGCATTCTGTGCTCTTTGTAATGTAATATTAATATCTTTAAGCCAATCTGCTTCTTTACTATTTTGTTTTCAACTGGATCTACTCTTCTTTTTAGCCTTCATATCTGTTAGAATGGCCATTATCAAAAAGACAAGAGACAAATATTGGAAAGAATGTGTAGGAAAGGAAACCATTGTGCACTGTTTGTAAAAATGTAAATTGGTACAGTCACTGTGGAAAATATTATGGAGTTTCCATACGACCAAGTAAGTTCTGCAATGTCTTGTAGCTATTTCCATGTTGGTATTATAGTTTTATTTTATTACTGCATATGTTTGCACTTAATGGAAGTATCAGTTTTTATTTAGCAGCACTTCTATTGATGAAATTATGTTTTTTGTAGTTTTAAATTTTACAAATTTAAGTGCTAATGAATATGAATAAATCTTACAAGTAAGTATAGAAATAAATACATGTTAAACAGTGTAAGTGTTTAATGTTATGTATTTAGAAAGATCTGAGCAAATGTTCATTCTTTCCAATGCCTCCAGAAAGCCTCTGTCAAACACCATGCTTCCACTTCATCCAACCAAAGGGACAAAGAAATAGACAGGGAACACATGCTGCTTTTTTCCTGTCTCCTGTCCCCTTTAGTCAAGGTTTTTTCAGCAGGGAAATAATTCCCTGTGACAGTCAGGGTTCTCCAAACAGAACTAATAGAATGCGTATGAGATTTACTTGAAAGAATTGGTTCATGTGATTATGGAGGCTGGTAAATCTAAAATCAGCAGTGAATGTCAACAGACTGGAGGCTTAGGGGAGAGTCAGTGTTGCAGTTCAAAGAATCAATCAGTTGGTCACTGGATAATTCCTCAACAATAGAGAGGAATATAAGCAAATATTAATTCAGCCTTTAAATATAAGATATATTACACATGGGACTTTGCCGGTGGGCCAATGGTTAAGAACTCATCTGGCAATGCAGGAGATTCAGATTTAGTCCTTCACTGGGGACCTAAGATCCCACATGCCTTGGGGCAACTAAGCCCACACTCTGCAACTATATCTGTGCACCTTAACTAGAGAAACTGTGTGCTGCCAGCTACAGAACCCACATGCTCTGGAACCTGTACACCATAGCTAGAAAGAAGCCTGTGGCCACAGAGAAAATCCAGCGTGCTGCAATTAAGATCAAATGCAGGGGCTTTCCTGGTAGCTCAGTGGTAAAGAGTTTGCCTGCCAATGCAGGAGACGCAGGTTCGATCCCTGATCTGGGAAGATCCCATATGCTGCAGACCAGCTAAGCCTGTGAGCCACTACCATGGAGTCTGTGCTCTAGAGCCTTGGAGCTCCAACTGCTGAGCCCATGTGCCACAACTACTGAAGCCTTTGTGCCCTAGAACCTGAGTTCCACAAGGAGAGAAGTCACCGCAACAAGAAGCCTACCCACCTCAACTACAGAGTAGCCCCCACTCCCTGCAACTAGAGAAGAGCCTGTGGCAGCAGTGAAAACCCAGAATAGCCAATAATTAAAAAATTAAATTAAATTAAATTTTAAAAAGATCAAATGCAGCCAAAAATAAATAAATACAAATAATTTTTGAAAGTAAGACACAGTATACATTTCATCTCTTTACTATCTGCAACTATCCTGTAAGATATGTATTACTGGAGGGGGGGGGAGGTTGCCATTTTTTTTAATTTTGCTTTTTTGCTTTTACAGAGTTTTGTTGTTTACAGATATGTATAATCCCAGATTAATCATATGTATGTCCCATCCCCTCATCCCACCCCTAGTACTACTATTTTTTAATAACCAAAAAGAAAGAAAAAAAACTTAATTCCCCAAAGCCATAACAAGTAAAACCAGGATTCATATCTATCTCAATGAAACTATAGAGACTAGGCTATTTCTACCTTCTTCACTTTGGGAAAGAAAACAGTGAAGAAAGGTTGCTATGTTACAGTGACATTTTATGTTTATAGGCTAAGATTTTCTCCTGTCTTAGACACTGACCACTAACTAGTCAATAGGCTTTAATAATAAAGCTGGAGATGCAATAGGGAGATCAGCTATAGGGACAGGGAATCAGATCTGTTTTATGTCTGTAACCATAGTATTTTTTTCAACTGCATCCAAAGCCTTTGTGGGAACTGTCTTCAGAAATGTGTTTTCTGTCCACAGTTTCAGCAGTATCCTATTTCCTTAAATAACTGAAGACCTCAGAAGCTTTTGCTAAGCTTTTTCCTTAAAAAAAAGAAAAATCTTATGATCTCAGTAGTTTTTCTTTCCCATGTTTCATTATAGTCTTCTTACTTCCCCATATTTATACTACTGAAAATTCAGTGTTTTCAGGAAAATTTCAATGGCTCTACACAGACATTTGAGTCAACATTTAAATTGTAAGTTTCTCCTTTTTACTGGTTAAAATTATGATATGGTTTACTAATTATGAGACATGCTAGTTCTTAATAAATGCAATACTTTTCAATAGTGATAATCCATTTTCAACAACTGAATAGTTAGCAGTATATTTGATTTTTAAAAACATTTAAGAATAGACAGAGGAAATATTATTATCTCAGCATTGTAAAGGAAGAAAAAAAGATTAATTTTAAGTATTCATAAAACATGGGGCTTCCCAGGTGGTGCCCATCATAAAGAATCCATCTGCCAGTGCAGGTAGACATAAGAGATGTGGGTTCAATCCCTGGTGTGGGAAGATCCCCTGGAAGAAGGCATAGCAAGTGACTCCAGTACTCTTGCCTGGAGAATCCCTTGGACAGAGGAGCCTGGTGAACTACAGTCTATAGGGTCACAAAGAGTCATACGTGGCTGAAGCACTTTAGCATGCACACACAAGCATCCTCAATGTGTTGGGCACTGCAGCTACCTCAGTGTATAAATTTTAATTCCTAAAGCTTAGCATCTGTCCTGCATCAAAAAGGTAATGAGTAAAACCTAGTTTTCAAAACCAACCAATCTCCAGCCCAGAGCCCTTATCATTAAATAAAATTGTATTTCCAGTGTTAGTTTTATCATATTAAGGCAGCTTTTCAAAACGTCCTTATATCTTAACAAATCTCCTGCCTAGAGCCCTTATCATTAAATAAAATTATATTTCCAGTACTATTTTTTATCATATTATGGCGCTTTTCAAAACATCCTCATCTACTCAGACAAGAATTTAGTACAACTGTCTGAATCTGAGTCTCTAATATTACCCAAAATGTTTTCAGAAATATAAAGATCCTATTAATATACAGTTGAGATTAAATTTGAGGAAACTTAAAAATAATTGATGAAATTTTATCTATCCTAAACAGTACAACTATAATCTTATAAATACTAGGCATTATTACTATCTCTCCTAATCCCTCTGTAATGAGCTTAAGATTGATGCAATGGTGTTTTTATTTAACAATTTAACTTACAATTATATGATGTTTTAAAATTAAATTGTGATTCAGCCTGTAGCGAAGCGTCGAGGCGGCCGGTACTGTGGAAAGCGGCAAGCGGAGGTGCCGCCGTTGCGGCCAGGACCCTGGACTATGGCGGCTAGTGACACAGAACGAGATGGACTAGCCCCAGAAAAAACATCCCCAGATACAGACAGGAAAAAAGAGCAGTCCAATGTATCTGTTTCTCCTAAAGCTTCAAAACATCATTATTCAAGATCACGGTCAAGGTCAAGGGAAAGAAAACGAAAGTCAGATACTGAAGGAAGAAAACACAGGAGCCGGAGCAGAAGCAAAGAGGCAAGAAGACATGAATCCAAAGATAAATCATCTAAGAAACACAAGTCTGAGGAACATAATGACAAAGAACATTCTGATAAAGGAAGAGAGCGGCTAAATTCATCTGAAAATGGTGAGGACAGACACAAACGCAAAGAAAGAAAATCATCAAGAGGCAGAAGTCATTCAAGATCTAGGTCTCGTGAAAGGCGTCATCGTAGTAGAAGCAGAGAGCGGAAGAAGTCAAGATCCAGGAGTAGGGACAGGAAGAAGCCAAGATCCAGAAGCAGAGAGAGGAAGAAATCACGGTCCAGAAGCAGGGAGAGAAAACATCGGATCCGATCTCGTTCTCGCTCAAGGTCAAGACACAGGCATAGGAGTAGAAGCAGGAGTAGGACACGGAGTAGAAGTCGAGATAGAAAGAAGAGAATTGAAAAGCCAAGAAGATTTAGCAGAAGTTTAAGCCGAACTCCTAGTCCACCTCCCTTCAGAGGCAGAAACACAGCAATGGATGCACAAGAAGCTTTAGCTCGCAGGTTGGAAAGGGCAAAGAAATTACAAGAACAGCGAGAAAAGGAAATGGTTGAAAAACAAAAACAACAGGAAATAGCTGCAGCAGCTGCAGCTACTGGAGGTTCTGTTCTCAATGTTGCTGCCCTGTTGGCATCAGGAACACAAGTGACTCCTCAGATAGCTATGGCAGCTCAAATGGCAGCCTTACAGGCTGAAGTTTTGGCAGAGACCGGAATAGCTGTACCTAGCTATTATAACCCAGCAGCTGTGAATCCAATGAAATTTGCTGAACAAGAGAAAAAAAGGAAGATGCTGTGGCAGGGCAAGAAAGAAGGGGACAAATCTCAGTCTGCTGAAATATGGGAGAAGTTGAATTTTGGAAACAAGGACCAAAATGTTAAATTTAGGAAATTAATGGGTATTAAGAGTGAAGATGAAGCTGGTTGTAGCTCTGTTGATGAAGAAAGTTATAAGACGCTGAAACAGCAGGAAGAAGTATTTCGAAATCTGGATGCTCAGTATGAAATGGCAAGATCACAAACCCACACGCAGAGAGGAATGGGATTGGGTTTCACATCATCAATGCGAGGAATGGACACAGTTTGAAGATCACACTTTATATTTGGAACTTTTACAGACTTCTGGTTCTGATGTCAGGTCCTTGTTCACCGAACAGCTAGCATTCTAGCTTGCATGGGTGTTGCATTGACTTTAATTTATTGAAAAATACGAATTTTTTTTTTTTTTTTTTGTAAATATCAGATCAATGATACTGGTGTTAGTGTTGTAATCAGGTTAAACCCACTTCCATTAAACTTGACAGGATTATAGAAAGACAATATTTTTTAGTTCATGAATTCTACTTTTCAAATATATAAAAGCTGCAGGTGGGATAAAAATCTCATACATGAATTTTTGGTGTCCACTGTCTTGTGTACTTTTGTACTTAACCTTGTATTTTCATCTCTTGAAACATGAAAGAAATGTTATGTAAATGTTCTTTAGAAGATCTGGCCATTTGGTACATAATCCAGCACAAATAAACTGGTTAATGATAATAAAAGTGGTTTTCTCAAAAAAAAAAAAATTAAATTGTATAGCTATGTACATCAAAATTTCTGATCCTCACACCAACCCTGAGAGATTAGTAGGGCAAGTACAACAGAGTTTATTATAGAGATAAGCAGCAGGCTTAAAGATGTGTGGTTTTCCTAAACTGAAAGAGATGGTAAATGACATAGACAAGGCTGGAATCAAGTTTAGCGTTGTTCTACCACCCCACCTATGACAAACTTTGGATTGATTCAAGAGGGGAGCTTGCAGAGCCTCTGCAACATCCAAATTGGCACTTTCTTCCTTATGACCAATCTTAAAAACATTTTAGAGCATATAACTGGAGAAGAGTTTCATACAAAGTGAATTCAAACACAGATAACACTGCCACATTTTTTAGAACTTACCTTCTGGCCCACTCAGTGCCATTTGTCCATTTCCAAGGCTGCCCTTGTTCTTTGCTCAGCCCAATCCAGCGTTCAGGGGGAACTTTATACCTCAATAGGAAATACTTCCAGAAAAAACAGAAATTATATTCATGAACCTGTCATTACCTAATATCCCCCAGAAGGAAGAAAAATGCTCTATTTTAAGCTAATTTTGTAATTTTCTGCTTTTTAATTGTGGATTGTTTAGTAATATCCAGAAAGAACATTTACAACTATAAATTTTCCTCTGAATACTGTTTTCACTGCACAACATCTATTTGGGTTATGCCATATTTTCATTTCACTTGCCTCAATATATCTTCTAATTTCCCCTTTGATTTATATTTTGATCATTGAATATTTCAGAATGAGCTGTTTAATTTTCACAATTGTGAATTTTCCAGTTTTCTCTCTGTTACTGACTTCTACTTTCATTCCATTGTGATGACAAAAGGAACTTTATATGTTCAATTTTTCAAATTTATTGATTTGCTTTGTGGCCTATCATGTGGTCTATTCTGAAGATCGGTCCATTTTCACTTGAAAAGAATGTGTATTTTGTGGTTGTTGAATGGAGTGTTCTGCATATGTCTGTTAGACTGACTGGTTTATATTGCTATTCAAGACCTATATTTCTTTATTATTCTATACATCATTGAATGTGGAGTATTGAAGTCTCCAACAATTATTGTAGAGCTATCTATTTCCTATTTCAAGTCAATTGTTTCTTCATATATTGGGGACAGTGTTATTAATTACATTAGATCTTCTTGCTGCATCAAAACTTTTATCAAGGTATAATGTGCTTTTGTCTCATAAACTTTTTGACTTTATTTTATTTGACAATAACATGGCCACTAGTTTTCTTTCTTTGGTTACTATTGGTACAGAAAGTCTTTTCTATCCTTTCAATTTCAGTTTCTTCGTGGCCTTATATCTAAGGTGAGTCTCCTGTAGAGAGTATATATGAATGACCCTGTGTATTTTTTAACCAATCTGCTAGTCTCTCTCTAGCATAAAAGAGTTTCATCTCTTTAAATTTAATATGATTACCTATAAAGGACTTTATCTTATAAAGGCATTTATCTGTTTTCTCTGTACTTCTCATGTTTTTTAGTCTTTAACTTCTTTATTACTGCAATTTTTTGTGTTTTGTTGATTTTTGGTTAAAATCAGTATCTTGGGAGTTACAAAGTCTCTGATTGAATATCCAGTTCTTGGTGTCATCAGAAAAATAGAAACACTTGCTTTGGAAACCAATCTAGTGTTCTGGAGCAGCTTCAAGACATATTGATAGATTTTGCTGGAACTTAGTTCTAATTACTAAAAATAGAAACAACTTACTTTTATATTTTCCTATATATATATTTCCAAATGGAACTGAGCAATCCCCAAATGGGCTTTCTTAGGAACAGAGTCTTTCATATTCTCCATCTCTTTGCTTAAAATAAAACTTTAGTTTCCTGGATCTTCACTGAATTTCAAAAAGTCTGTCTCACAGTTTAATGATCAAAGGAGAGAGAACATGCAGAGACAAAGAACTGATTTTGTTAAATTTTTTTGATTTGCTTTGTGGCCTATCATGTGGTCTATTCTGAAGATCGGTCCATTTTCACTTGAAAAGAATGTGTATTTTGTGGTTGTTGAATGGAGTGTTCTGCATATGTCTGTTAGACTGACTGGTTTATATTGCTATTCAAGACCTATATTTCTTTATTATTCTATACATCATTGAATGTGGAGTATTGAAGTCTCCAACAATTATTGTAGAGCTATCTATTTCCTATTTCAAGTCAATTGTTTCTTCATATATTGGGGACAGTGTTATTAATTACATTAGATCTTCTTGCTGCATCAAAACTTTTATCAAGGTATAATGTGCTTTTGTCTCATAAACTTTTTGACTTTATTTTATTTGACAATAACATGGCCACTAGTTTTCTTTCTTTGGTTACTATTGGTACAGAAAGTCTTTTTCTATCCTTTCAATTTCAGTTTCTTCGTGGCCTTATATCTAAGGTGAGTCTCCTGTAGAGAGTATATATGAATGACCCTGTGTATTTTTTAACCAATCTGCTAGTCTCTCTCTAGCATAAAAGAGTTTCATCTCTTTAAATTTAATATGATTACCTATAAAGGACTTTATCTTATAAAGGCATTTATCTGTTTTCTCTGTACTTCTCATGTTTTTTAGTCTTTAACTTCTTTATTACTGCAATTTTTTGTGTTTTGTTGATTTTTGGTTAAAATCAGTATCTTGGGAGTTACAAAGTCTCTGATTGAATATCCAGTTCTTGGTGTCATCAGAAAAATAGAAACACTTGCTTTGGAAACCAATCTAGTGTTCTGGAGCAGCTTCAAGACATATTGATAGATTTTGCTGGAACTTAGTTCTAATTACTAAAAATAGAAACAACTTACTTTTATATTTTCCTATATATATATTTCCAAATGGAACTGAGCAATCCCCAAATGGGCTTTCTTAGGAACAGAGTCTTTCATATTCTCCATCTCTTTGCTTAAAATAAAACTTTAGTTTCCTGGATCTTCACTGAATTTCAAAAAGTCTGTCTCACAGTTTAATGATCAAAGGAGAGAGAACATGCAGAGACAAAGAATTGCAGACAGGAGAACCAACAACAGTTTAGACAATGATCAAGCCCACACAGCTGTCACAATAGTTTATTTCCCCTCTGAGCAACACTCATAACAATCTCTGACTCACATTCCAAATTATTTTTATAAAAAAGAGACACCCATCCAAGAAAACAAGCACTGGAAAATCCCGGGAAAAGCCACAGTCAGAAGTTAATGACTCAGATGGAAATGCCAGCTAGTTACCTCACCACCAATCAGAGATCTGTGCACGAGCTGAGCATGCACTATCAGCCAATCAGAGAGCTGTGCACGAGCTGATCATGCAACCTGCAAGCCCTCACTCATACTGTGTTCTTCTCGGAAAGCTGTCAGGAAGTTCAAGTTTGAGCGTTAGTCGTTCATTCTCCTTGTTCAGTGTCTCACAGTAAGCACAACTTTTCTTCACCAGAACTGGATGTCAGTAGATTGGCTTTGCTGTACATCAGGTGAATAGACCAAGTTCAGTTCAGTGACACAAGTACTTTACAGTATACACTCTTAATAGTGCTGTGAAATATTAAAAGTACCATCTGATCTGCTCTTATTCACACTGCATGTATATTGTGGAAGTAAAATAAAGCCTTTATATGTAGCTATATCAGAACAGAGATTATTATGAATACCAAATGACAAACATGTTGGCCAAATCCAAAGAACTCTTTCCTCTTCATATTTGTTTCTGAAAAATTTTTTAGAGAAAGTGATGACTAATCACTCTGCTCAAGGTTTCTGTCCAAAGGTCATTTTAACCAAATAGTCTTCTGGAGCAGCTTCAAGACATATTGATAGATTTTGCTGGAACTTAGTTCTAATTACTAAAAATAGAAACAACTTACTTTTATATTTTCCTATATATATATTTCCAAATGGAACTGAGCAATCCCCAAATGGGCTTTCTTAGGAACAGAGTCTTTCATATTCTCCATCTCTTTGCTTAAAATAAAACTTTAGTTTCCTGGATCTTCACTGAATTTCAAAAAGTCTGTCTCACAGTTTAATGATCAAAGGAGAGAGAACATGCAGAGACAAAGAATTGCAGACAGGAGAACCAACAACAGTTTAGACAATGATCAAGCCCACACAGCTGTCACAATAGTTTATTTCCCCTCTGAGCAACACTCATAACAATCTCTGACTCACATTCCAAATTATTTTTATAAAAAAGAGACACCCATCCAAGAAAACAAGCACTGGAAAATCCCGGGAAAAGCCACAGTCAGAAGTTAATGACTCAGATGGAAATGCCAGCTAGTTACCTCACCACCAATCAGAGATCTGTGCACGAGCTGAGCATGCACTATCAGCCAATCAGAGAGCTGTGCACGAGCTGATCATGCAACCTGCAAGCCCTCACTCATACTGTGTTCTTCTCGGAAAGCTGTCAGGAAGTTCAAGTTTGAGCGTTAGTCGTTCATTCTCCTTGTTCAGTGTCTCACAGTAAGCACAACTTTTCTTCACCAGAACTGGATGTCAGTAGATTGGCTTTGCTGTACATCAGGTGAATAGACCAAGTTCAGTTCAGTGACACAAGTACTTTACAGTATACACTCTTAATAGTGCTGTGAAATATTAAAAGTACCATCTGATCTGCTCTTATTCACACTGCATGTATATTGTGGAAGTAAAATAAAGCCTTTATATGTAGCTATATCAGAACAGAGATTATTATGAATACCAAATGACAAACATGTTGGCCAAATCCAAAGAACTCTTTCCTCTTCATATTTGTTTCTGAAAAATTCAGGTTTTGCTAGAGAAAGTGATGACTAATCACTCTGCTCAAGGTTTCTGTCCAAAGGTCATTTTAACCAAATATCATATTGAGAAATCTTTGGCAGCTGACCATGAGGATGACTATGAT
Organism: Tragulus kanchil; assembly: GCA_022376925.1. Classification (NCBI taxonomy): domain Eukaryota; kingdom Metazoa; phylum Chordata; class Mammalia; order Artiodactyla; family Tragulidae; genus Tragulus; species Tragulus kanchil. Next base: position 280,189,324 of record JAIOJX010000004.1, read on the forward strand.
GAGCTAATTATTACTTATATTTCTTTTATATTAAGACTTATAATATTTCCATTAAAAAATGACAGTGGTGGTGGTGATATTGCTTATGGTAGTAAAAATAGCAGGGAACAGGTTTTTTTTTTTTTAATTTTTATTTTACTTTTTACTTTTACAGAGCTTTGTTGTTTACAGATACGTATGATCCCAGATTAGTCATACGTATATCACCTCCCCCATCCCACCCCTCCAGGCCATCACACGGCACCCCTGCAGGATCCCCTTTTCTCACAGTGCAATGACAATAGCTATATTTTTTAATCAGGGAACAGGTTTTGAAGGTTTTATTATTATTAGATGTAATCTAACCACTTTATATACATCAAAGTAATGAATCATTTAATTACATGTTAATGCACTAATTTACTAGTATGTATTCCATTACCTTTCTACTATAAAGCTAAGGGTAAATTCTGTATCCCTTGTTCACTAGTGGCCTATTATAACCCAGACACTAAAAAATAAATTTTTTTCCAGCTCTAAAACTATAACCTTTACTGACACCAAAGGGCAGAGTCACAGACTGTGAAATTTATGGTGTAACTGAGCAAGAGCAAAAGTCACAGGAATTATTAGGAAGTCATTTTGCATGACACGTCATGCTGAGGATGTACCATATATCCTAGTCAAAGGAATACAAGAAATTTGAAAAACAAATAAGTAAGAGTATAGTTTCCAAAATTATATCCAAAGTAAAGAATACATCAGGTGAATAGACCAAGTTCAGTTCAGTGACACAAGTACTTTACAGTATACACTCTTAATAGTGCTGTGAAATATTAAAAGTACCATCTGATCTGCTCTTATTCACACTGCATGTATATTGTGGAAGTAAAATAAAGCCTTTATATGTAGCTATATCAGAACAGAGATTATTATGAATACCAAATGACAAACATGTTGGCCAAATCCAAAGAACTCTTTCCTCTTCATATTTGTTTCTGAAAAATTCAGGTTTTGCTAGAGAAAGTGATGACTAATCACTCTGCTCAAGGTTTCTGTCCAAAGGTCATTTTAACCAAATATCATATTGAGAAATCTTTGGCAGCTGACCATGAGGATGACTATGATGAGCTAATTATTACTTATATTTCTTTTATATTAAGACTTATAATATTTCCATTAAAAAATGACAGTGGTGGTGGTGATATTGCTTATGGTAGTAAAAATAGCAGGGAACAGGTTTTTTTTTTTTTAATTTTTATTTTACTTTTTACTTTTACAGAGCTTTGTTGTTTACAGATACGTATGATCCCAGATTAGTCATACGTATATCACCTCCCCCATCCCACCCCTCCAGGCCATCACACGGCACCCCTGCAGGATCCCCTTTTCTCACAGTGCAATGACAATAGCTATATTTTTTAATCAGGGAACAGGTTTTGAAGGTTTTATTATTATTAGATGTAATCTAACCACTTTATATACATCAAAGTAATGAATCATTTAATTACATGTTAATGCACTAATTTACTAGTATGTATTCCATTACCTTTCTACTATAAAGCTAAGGGTAAATTCTGTATCCCTTGTTCACTAGTGGCCTATTATAACCCAGACACTAAAAAATAAATTTTTTTCCAGCTCTAAAACTATAACCTTTTACTGACACCAAAGGGCAGAGTCACAGACTGTGAAATTTATGGTGTAACTGAGCAAGAGCAAAAGTCACAGGAATTATTAGGAAGTCATTTTGCATGACACGTCATGCTGAGGATGTACCATATATCCTAGTCAAAGGAATACAAGAAATTTGAAAAACAAATAAGTAAGAGTATAGTCTACACAGGATTAGAAAATTAGCTCCTTAGACATGGTTTTACAGAACATGCCAAGGAAAATCAAAGTAAAAAATGACAAAAAATGTCTTTTAAATGTACTATTAGATGTCAGATATTGTCTATGTTAGGCTTCTTTGGTGTCTCAGTGGTAAAGAATCTGCCTGCAATGCAGGAAATGTGGGTCTGACCTCTGGGTTGGGAAAATGTCCTGGAGAAGTAAATGATGGCACGCTCCAGTATTCTTGCCTGGAAAATCCCATGAACAAAGGAACTCGTGGTCTATTCTGTGGGCTCAAAAAAGAGTCAGGCATGACTTAGTGACTAGACAACAGCAATAACATTATCTATCTATTAATACTAGCTTATTTATCCTCAAAGCAACCCTATAAAGTCTGCTTGTGGTGCCCATTTCACAGATGAAGAAATTAGCAATAAGAGTCCAAGTAACTTTCTCAAAATTTCACAGCTCATACTTATAGATTTGGTATATGAAACAAGACAATTGAGTGATAAAATGTACATATGTCTAACTACTGGATTACAGTCTTTTTCTAACTTTTAGAGGAAAAAAATGACTGAAAATGTAGCACGGTACAGTCAGCGACATTGAAAAATTGAAAACTAAAGCCCAGATTCTTAAAATTGTATTCAAAAGGATGAAATGTTAGATACTTTCTCAACTGGTGATTGTTTATCGAACATTTACTCTATACTAGGTACTGGGCTAGAGACTAAGGATATAGAAAAATGTAATATTTTTTCCTCAAGTTGCTTATAGCAAACATAATAAGCTCAAATATAAATAGACAATTACACCATAAGGTAACAAAGGTCATGAGAATTCAGAGGTTGCAACCAATATTTATTAATATATTTTTTCTGAAATATAGAAGTTCTTCATAAACTTGTTGGAAAATATATTTGCTTTAAAGGGAAGTAAATTCTAGTGCATTCAAAATAACTGGTTCAAAATCTTTTCTATATCATATATAAACTATATGGTTTGGGGCCAATTACTTAGCATTTTGCGTTTTCCTTCTTCCAATTTTTTCACTTCTGAGCATCCAATTGCACTTATATTAAGATTTTTTTTTAATCATTGCCCTTATATCAGAATAGTACTTACTGGTTCTGTGTGCTTCACTCTGGAATTTCTACTGACCTATATCCCATTTTAACAATTCTCTCTTCTGCTGAGAGTAATCTGCTTTTAATTTATTTCACCATCATTCTTAGTACAATTTTTGGTTATAAAATTTTCATTTGATTTATATTTAGGGATGCCACTTCTCTAGTGAAACATCATTTTTTTCAACTATTTTCTGGAGTGTGTTAATCATAGTTATTTTAAAGTTTGAGTGCGGTGATTCTAATACCTGAGTCTTTTATGTGTCTGTTTATTTACTCAGATGTCTGTTTGTTCTACCTCTTGGTATAATAAGAGTATTTTTGCTTGAATGTTATCACTGTAATTATAGATCTTATGAAATCTGAAACCTGCTTCCAGGAAATATTCACATTATCCTCTGGTAAGTATTAGATTTGATAGATACTGTCTTAATCCAACAAAGACTAAGTTGATTCAAGTCTCATTTATAGTTTCTGCAATATTCTATCTACCTTATTGCTACCATTCCACCATTGTTTATTTATTTTAGCATCTATGGCTAAACCCTCTGGGAATTCCATCTGAGAATATGGATTATTATTAGAGCTCTTTTACTTGTTGGAGATTGAATCTGATTTTTTCTTCCTCCTCAGCACTACATGATGTTCAAAACTTCTTTGCTTTTCACATTTTTATTGTGAGATTCTTTCCCTGTGAAGTTTAGTAATTTCACAAATGCCTTGAAGGAAAAATATTAATCTCACTTCTTTGACCCGCTTTTGTCTTAAGGATTTTCATCCTTCAAGTATGTCAGCAGCAATTTTTCTCTCTCCAAGAGAGTGCCTTCTGCCCAGATTCTCAGCAATTGACCCTTCACCAAAATACTGCTGGAAAGGAGAGTGACTCCCAAAATGTTTATTCACTTCTCTAAATCTTCCTTTTTTCTCCAGTTACCTCAAAAACCTTCCAGTGCCTTTTAAAAATTCTACTTGTTTCAATCCAGCTCTTCTAATTCATCTCAGCATCTGCTTGGTCCCTCTCAGCTTGCATTATTATAGACAGAAATACATGTGAACTTTCAAGTTTATCCTTTTTACATCATTTCATGATTCTGCTTTCAAAGAGATGAGGAACAAACATTAATAAATTTCACTTTCTCAGAATTCCCAAACATTTGATAGAACTATCAACATTACTTTTGCCAATATTATCATGGTATGGTAACATAAAGCTACAATTTATTATCACTTACCATGATTCAGAAACATAGATAAAATATCTAAATATGTTTCATGTGATTGGTCCAACTACAAAATGAGGCTAATATTATTACTTTTAAGAAGAGTTCCTTTAGTGAAGAGTCAAGTAACTTCTTCCTGTTTACAGTGACACAGTAAATAATCTTATTTGAAAATTTATTAAGGCAGTTAAAAGATCAGTGACGAACTCAGGTCATGGCATTTCTGCGTTAGTTACAGAATCAGTTTACTCAAATGCCCCACATTCTGGGAACAGGAAACTGAAAGCTAAGTATTTGAATACTCATATTCAAGTTATTTAAATAATGGTTATGTATTTGTCATTTAGAACATATTTTTGAAGATAATATCTTTGAATCACCAGGCCTCACTGAGTAGTTTAATCAATTCAGTTCAGTTGCTCTTTGTAATCCCATGGTCTGCAGCACACCAGGCTTCCTTGTCCTTCATCATCTCCTTGGGGCCTGCTCAAACTCATGTCCATTGACTCAGTGATGCCATCCAACCATATCCTCCTCTGCTGTACCCTTTTGCCTTTTATTTTTCCCAACATCAGGCTCTTTCCCAATGAGTCATCTCCTCGTAACAGGTGGCCAAAGGATTAGAGTTTCAGCTTCAGCATCATTCCTTCCAATGAATATTCAGAGTTGGTTTCCTTTAGGATTGACTGATTTAATCTCCTTGCAGTCCAAGGGACATTCAAGAGCCTTCTCCAACACTACAGTTCAAAGGCATCAATTTTTGGCACTCAGTCTTCTTTAGGGTCCAAGGGAACTATTGACTCTAAATCTTCCTTTTTCTCCAGTTACCTCAAAACCTTCCAGTGCCTTTTAAAAATTCTACTTGTTTCAATCCAGCTCTTCTAATTCATCTCAGCATCTGCTTGGTCCCTCTCAGCTTGCATTATTATAGACAGAAATACATGTGAACTTTCAAGTTTATCCTTTTTACATCATTTCATGATTCTGCTTTCAAAGAGATGAGGAACAAACATTAATAAATTTCACTTTCTCAGAATTCCCAAACATTTGATAGAACTATCAACATTACTTTTGCCAATATTATCATGGTATGGTAACATAAAGCTACAATTTATTATCACTTACCATGATTCAGAAACATAGATAAAATATCTAAATATGTTTCATGTGATTGGTCCAACTACAAAATGAGGCTAATATTATTACTTTTAAGAAGAGTTCCTTTAGTGAAGAGTCAAGTAACTTCTTCCTGTTTACAGTGACACAGTAAATAATCTTATTTGAAAATTTATTAAGGCAGTTAAAAGATCAGTGACGAACTCAGGTCATGGCATTTCTGCGTTAGTTACAGAATCAGTTTACTCAAATGCCCCACATTCTGGGAACAGGAAACTGAAAGCTAAGTATTTGAATACTCATATTCAAGTTATTTAAATAATGGTTATGTATTTGTCATTTAGAACATATTTTTGAAGATAATATCTTTGAATCACCAGGCCTCACTGAGTAGTTTAATCAATTCAGTTCAGTTGCTCTTTGTAATCCCATGGTCTGCAGCACACCAGGCTTCCTTGTCCTTCATCATCTCCTTGGGGCCTGCTCAAACTCATGTCCATTGACTCAGTGATGCCATCCAACCATATCCTCCTCTGCTGTACCCTTTTGCCTTTTATTTTTCCCAACATCAGGCTCTTTCCCAATGAGTCATCTCCTCGTAACAGGTGGCCAAAGGATTAGAGTTTCAGCTTCAGCATCATTCCTTCCAATGAATATTCAGAGTTGGTTTCCTTTAGGATTGACTGATTTAATCTCCTTGCAGTCCAAGGGACATTCAAGAGCCTTCTCCAACACTACAGTTCAAAGGCATCAATTTTTGGCACTCAGTCTTCTTTAGGGTCCAGATGTCACATCCATACATAACTACTGAGAAAACCTTAGCTTTGACTATATGAATTTTTGTCAGCAAAGTGATGTCTCTTTTTTTTCATATGCTGTCTAAGTTTGTCATAGATTTTTTCTAAGGACCAAGTGTTTTTTGATTTCATGATTCACCATCTGCAGTGATTTCGGAGCACAAGAAAATAAAGTCTGTCACTGTTTCCACTGTTTCTCCATCTATTTTCATGAAGTGATGGGACCGGATGCCATGATCTTTGATTTTTGAATGTTGAATTTTAGACCAGCTTTTTCACTCTCATCTTTCACTTTTATCAAGAGCCTCTTTAGTTCCTCTTCACTTTTGGCCATAAGGATGGTGTCATCTGCATTCCTAAGGTTATTGATATTTCTTCTGACAATTTTGATTCCAGCTTGTGTTTCAACCAGACTGGCATTTCACACGAAGTACTCTGCATATAAATTAAATAAGCAGGGTGACAATATACAGCCTTGATGTACTCCTTTCCCAACTTGGAACCAATCTATGGTTCCATGTCCAGTTATAACTGTTGCTTCTTGTCCTGCATACAGGTTTCGCAGGAGGCAGGTAAGGTGATCTGGTATTCCCATCCCGTTCAAAATTTTCCACGGTTTATTGTGATCCACACAGTCAAAAGCTTTAGCATAGTCAATGAAGCAGAAGTAGATGTTTTTCTGGAACTCCTTGGCTCTTTCTATGATCCAATGGATGTTGCCAATTTGATCTCTGGTCCTCTGCCTTTTCTAAATCCAGGCCGCACATGTGGAAGCTTTCAGTCTATGTGCTATTGGAGCCTAGCATGGAGAATTTTGAGCATTTCTGCTGGCGTGCGAAACAAGTGCACCAGTGAGGTAGTTTGAGCATTCTTTGGCATTGCCTTTCTTTGGGATTGAAGCGAATACTGATCTTTTCCAATCCTGAGGCCCCACTAAGCTTTCCACATTTGCTGGCATATTGAGTGTAGCACTTTAATAGCTCACCTGGAATTCCATCACCTCTACTAGCTTTGTTCGTAGTAATGCTTTGAACTCTAATATATCTGGCTCTATGTGAGTGATCACACCATCTTGGTCACCTGGTTCATTACGATCTTTTTTGTTTAGTTATTCTGTGTATTCTTTCCACCTCTTCTTAACATCTTCTGCTTCTGTTAGATTCATACCATTTCTGTCCTTTATTGTGCCTATCTTTGAATGAAATGTTCCCTTGGTGTCTCTAATTTCCTTGGAGGGATCTGATTCTGTTGTTTTCCTCTATATCTTTGCACTGTTCATTTAAGAAGGCTTTTCTCATCTCTCCTTGCTATTTTCTAGAACTCTGCATTCCCTGGGTATATCTTTCTTTTTCTCATTTGCCTTTTCTATCTCTTCTTTTCTCCGCTATTTGTACAGTATCCTCAGACAACCATTTTGCCTCTTTGCATTTTTTTATTCTTGGATGATTTTGACCACCACCTCCTGTACAATGTCATGATCCTCCATCCATAGTTCTTCAGGCACTCTGCCTATCAGATCTAATCCCTCGAATCTATTTGCTACTTCTACTGTAAAATCATAAGGGATTTGCTTTAGGGCTTACCTGAATGGCCTAGTGGTTTTCCCTACTTTCTTCAATTTGAGTCTGAATTTTGCAGTAAGGAGTTCATGATCTGAGCTACAGTCAGCTCCAGGTCTTATTTTTGCTGACTGTATGGAGCTTCTCTATCTTTGGCCACAAAGAATACAATCAATCTGATTTTGGTATTGACCATCTGGGATGTCCATGTGTAGAGTCATTGCTTGTATTGTTGGAAGAGGGAGTTTGCTATGACCAGTGTGTTCTCTTGGCTAAACTCTGTTAGTCTTTGCCCTGCTTCATTTTGTACTCCAAGGACAAACTTGCCTGTTACTCCTGGTATCTCACGATATCTGGAGTGGTTTACATGTAGTTTAATAGAATGTGAGTAGTAGTTCAATTGAAGACGAGTAGTTTCATACAAAACTGAAAATTTAAGTGGGTATCTATGATTCATTGTGACAAGTTTCAAAAAACAATGGAATAAGTTATTATGAAAGCACTTAATGAGATATAGCTACTTGAGCAATTGTGTTTGAAAGGAGAATACTACATTTTAAGGGAACTGAGAAAGAAAAGAGAATGTATCTGGCTGTTAGGAAACCCCATAAAATTTAAGATTTTTCAACTACAAATTAGGAAAGAATAAGTGTGAGAAAATAACTCTCCAAGTAACCCAAAGGCTCTTAATTAAATATGTGAAGTTTATAATTCCTAAATCTTATTATCTTTTTTACTTTCTTATGAAACCCAGGTATCAGGTATACATAAGATACAGTGACATGGTTTTACATGATTCCCAGGAAGATACAATGTGAGGCAAGAAAAAACAGTTATTTTAATTTTATTGAGGAAAATTCTTTTTTTTTTCTTTTCCAAAAAAAATTGTTTTAATTGGGGCTATATTTAGGAGACAAGTGAGTGACTAAGTGACTGAGTATGAAAAGGTAAGAAAAACGTCCTTCAGGCTTCCCCTGGTGGTCCAGCGGGTAAGGACATCGCCTTGCAGTGCAAGGGGCGCCAGTTCGATCCCTGGCCTGGGAAGATCCCACGTGCCGCGGAGCGGCTGGACTGATGTGTCTAATTACCGAGCCGGAGCTCTGGGGCGCATGCGCCCAGAGCTGGCGCTCTGCGACCACAGAGGCCACTGCGATGGGAGGCCCACAGGAGCCAAAGAACAAAGATGGATGAAAATAGAGAGATGAAAGACCAATAGGAGTGGCCCGCCCATCCCCCTTCCTCCCTCCCCACCCCACCTCCCCTCAAAAAAGAAAAAGGTCCTTCAAGTTACACATTACCACCTAAGAAATGGAAGATTTCCTGCCATATCTCTAAACAAGGATGTCAAAGTCATCAGTGATTGCAGCCTTCAATGTGAGTCTGAGCCCCCACCTCCCAAAACCTGACCCATCCATAAGTTTATACCATAATTTCATGCATGTTAACCTTTGGAGAGACTACAAGGTTCTAATGCTTTGTTATACTCTGCATTCATTGTTCATTTGGAGAAGGAAATGGTGCCCCACTCCAGTATTTTTGCCTGGAGAATTCCATGGAGAGAGGAGCCTGGCAGCCTACATTACATGGGGTGGAAAGAGTCAGCCATGGCTGAGCACAACGTGAGCCTGTGAGCCCTAAGGAAACTCAATAAAGGGAAGAATACCTGCCATCTATGAGTCATAGGACTGCTGCCACTCCGTATGATGAACCCCAAGAAGCGAAAACACAGGACACTGGTCCTGGAGTGCTGAAATACATTTGAAAGGAGTGATTCTAGTGAGCCCAGACTTGCATCTTCCCATCCACAGAAAAACACGAAACTCCTACACTAGGGATATCTGGTTTTCTTAATTAACAATAATCTTTTGCTGTCCAGACCACCTACCATTTGTTGCAAATCTTCTATATAACCTGGCTCCCCCCTTTACCTACTCAGAGCATTTCTCTCAGGGTTACTTGAGATGTTGTCTTCCCAGCTTAAGGTCCCAAACATTCAAATCAAATAAAACATAACTCTCAACTTTTAGATTGTGACTATTTTTTTAAATTGACACACCCAACAGAAGCAACGGTCTAAGTGAGAATTATAAAAATAATATAGCCACTGATATGTGATTATATAAGGCATTTCACTGATACGAAATTACAAAAAGTAGCAAGAGCTCCAGTATTCTTGCCTGGAAAATTCTATGGACAGAGTAGCCTGGTGAGCTATAGCCCATAGGTCACCATGAGTTTTATACAGCTGAGCACAAAGGGCATGAAAATGTACTCCCTGTTGACCTCTGCCCTACTTCCCTTGAGCCTTTCTGCTTTTGACAGCTGAATAAATGGTAGATGTGTTTGATGAAAAAAGTGGAAGAAATCGAACATCTCTAAGTCTGTCCGACTCTTGGTGACCCCAAGGACTGTAGCATGCCAGGCTCCTCTGTCCATGGATTCTCCAGGCAAGAATACTGGAGTGGGTTTTCATTTTCTTCTACAGGGAATCTTCTCAACCCAGGGATCAAACCCATGTCTCCTGCAGTTCAGAACCTTTGGAGAGACTGCAAGGTTCTAATGCTTTGTTATACTCTGCATTCATTGTTCATTTGGAGAAGGAAATGGTGCCCCACTCCAGTATTTTTGCCTGGAGAATTCCATGGAGAGAGGAGCCTGGCAGCCTACATTACATGGGGTGGAAAGAGTCAGCCATGGCTGAGCACAACGTGAGCCTGTGAGCCCTAAGGAAACTCAATAAAGGGAAGAATACCTGCCATCTATGAGTCATAGGACTGCTGCCACTCCGTATGATGAACCCCAAGAAGCGAAAACACAGGACACTGGTCCTGGAGTGCTGAAATACATTTGAAAGGAGTGATTCTAGTGAGCCCAGACTTGCATCTTCCCATCCACAGAAAAACACGAAACTCCTACACTAGGGATATCTGGTTTTCTTAATTAACAATAATCTTTTGCTGTCCAGACCACCTACCATTTGTTGCAAATCTTCTATATAACCTGGCTCCCCCCTTTACCTACTCAGAGCATTTCTCTCAGGGTTACTTGAGATGTTGTCTTCCCAGCTTAAGGTCCCAAACATTCAAATCAAATAAAACATAACTCTCAACTTTTAGATTGTGACTATTTTTTAAGTTGACACACCCAACAGAAGCAACGGTCTAAGTGAGAATTATAAAAATAATATAGCCACTGATATGTGATTATATAAGGCATTTCACTGATACGAAATTACAAAAAGTAGCAAGAGCTCCAGTATTCTTGCCTGGAAAATTCTATGGACAGAGTAGCCTGGTGAGCTATAGCCCATAGGTCACCATGAGTTTTATACAGCTGAGCACAAAGGGCATGAAAATGTACTCCCTGTTGACCTCTGCCCTACTTCCCTTGAGCCTTTCTGCTTTTGACAGCTGAATAAATGGTAGATGTGTTTGATGAAAAAAGTGGAAGAAATCGAACATCTCTAAGTCTGTCCGACTCTTGGTGACCCCAAGGACTGTAGCATGCCAGGCTCCTCTGTCCATGGATTCTCCAGGCAAGAATACTGGAGTGGGTTTTCATTTTCTTCTACAGGGAATCTTCTCAACCCAGGGATCAAACCCATGTCTCCTGCAGTTCAGCCTCATTGCAGGCAGATTCTTCACCATCTGAGCCACCAGGGAAGCCCGTTTGATGAAAGAGGAATATATTCAAGGAAAGAGACCCCCTCCCCCCCAAAAAAAAAAAAACAACCCACCACAACCTTTGGAGCAAATAGACTTTTTTTTTTTTAAAGATTTATTTATTTATTTGAGGGGGTGAGGTGGGGAGGGAGGGGAGCAGGCGGGCCACTTCTATTGGTCTTTCATTTCTCCATTTTCATCCATCTTTGTTCTTTGGCCTGTGTGGGCCTCCCATCGCGATGGCCTCTGTTGTCACAGAGCACCAGCTCTGGGCACATGCACTCCACAGCTCTGGCTCGGTAATTGGACACATGGGTCCAGCCGCTCCGCGGCACGTGGGATCTTCCCAGGCCAGGGATCGAACCGGCGCCCCTTGCACTGCAAGGCAGTGTCCTTACCCACTGGACCACCAGGGAAGCCCCGCAAATAGACTTTTATTGTATATAAAATAAAAGTAACAATTCTTTGCCTTGTTAATTGTTTGACTTTACACATATGTGCTAGGCAGCAATGAACTGTTACCATCAAAGGTACCATCTCCCAATTCCCCAAACATGTGGATTCGTTACCTTACATGAAAAAAAAAAAAAAAAATCTTTGAAAGTGTGGTTAAATTAAGGATCTGAGATGGGGACATTATTCTAGATTACCTGGGTTTGTCCAATTTAGTCACTTGGCTCCTTAATAGAGGAAGACAGCAGTGTCACAGTCGTGGAAAGATTCGATGATGCTATGCTGATGGCATTGAAGATGGAGCAGGAGGCCAGACCCAAGAAATGCAGGCGATCTCTAGAAGCTGTAAGAGACAAAGAAATACATTCTGTCATAAAGCCTGTGAAAGGAACATCACCCTACCAATACCTTGATTTTTGCTCAGTAAGATCCATTTTGAACCACTGACTTCCAGAACTGTAAAATAGCAACTGATGTTGGTTTGAAACCACTACTGTGTGGTAGTTCATTAATTTTTTTAAAAATGAATTAATTTGGGTCAGTGTTGGGCAGCTTGAAGGATCTTAGTTCCTCGATCAAAGATCAAACCCAGGTTTTCTGCAAAGGCAGCACAGAGTCTCAATCATTGGACCATCAGGGAATTCCTGGTAATTTTTTATTATATAAGTTATTATAGGGATTCCCAGTGACTCAGTGTTAAAGAATCTGTCTGCTGAAGCAGGAGACACAGGAGATGTGGGATCCTTCTCTGGGTCAGGAAGACCCTCTGGAGTAGGAAATGGCAATCCACTCGAGCATCATTGCCGGGAAAATCCCATGGACAGAGGAGCCCAGTGGTCTACAGTCCATGGGGTTGCAAAGAGTCGGACCTGACAGAGTAACTGAGCATGCGTGGGAATTATTATAGCATATTAAGTTCTTTCACATCCATGTTCTATATGGTGACAGGAGTGTTCTGGTTTGGTAAAAGTGTCCAAAAAAACTTTAGTTGTTAATATACTTATTATTCAGTTACTAATAATGTTACTGAACCAAACTTGGGTCTCCTTACCTATAAGCAGTAAACCGGATTTACTGACATCAGGCTGTGGTGAAGGAAAGTACAGCATTTATTGAGATCATCAGACAAACAGTCCAGGGCAATTAGTTCTCAGAAAACCCAAATTCTCTGAGAAGTTTCAGAAAAGCACTTTTAAAGGCCTGATGAGGGAGGGCAGTGGCAGGGTATGTGACCCTCTCTGTTCTCTGATGGGCTGATGATGAAGTTCCAGGTGGTGCCACAGGGTTAACATTATCAGTCCTTGGGCTTCATTAGTGCTGGGGGCTACTGCTCATGGGCATCAAGTAGCTAATGTTTTGCATTCAGTGGAGATGTAAGTAACTGCATAATCACTCAGAAAATGTGTGTCAGACACTATCTTGGTAATTCAGAGAGAAACTAAAGGTTCTGTGACCACCATATGACTAATTACTGTTTAAACTGTTACCTGTTCTTTGGGCCCAACTGCTGTTTTTGTCACTACATGTTCACATCTTTTTTTTTTTTTTTTTTAAGGATTTATTTATTTATTTATTTTGGGCGGGGGTCGGGTTGAGGAGGGAGGGGAGCTGGCGGGCCACTTCTATTGGTCTTTCATTTCTCTATTTTCATCCGTCTTTGTTCCTTGGCTCCTGTGGGCCTCCCATCGCGGTGGCGACTGTCGTTGCTGAGTGCCGGCTCTGGGCGCACGCGCTCCAGAGCTCCGGCTCGGTGATTGGACACATCAGTCCAGTCGCTCCGCAGCATGTGGGATCTTCCTGGGCCAGGGATCAAACCGGCGCCCCTTGCACTGCAAGGCGGTGTCCTTAAGCACTGGACCACCAGGGGAAGCCCCATATCTTTTTAATCATTTATTTTTGAGTCAGGCTTTTGTGACTCGGGAGAGGCCTGAGAAACCAAGCCTTTTCTACAAACGTGACAGGAAGAGTACATGGGGGGAGGAGTCTGTCACATGAAGGCTCCATCAGGTCCTTCGTGCATGTGTACTCTGTTAGGTCCAACTCTTTGTGGTGCCATAGACTGTAGCCCACCAGGCTCCCCTGTCCATGGAATTCTCCAGGCAAGAATACTGGAGTAGGCTGCCAATTCCTACTCCAGGGGATCTTTCTGATCCAGGGATCGAAGCCATGTCTCTTGCACCTCCTACATTGGCAGGGAGATTCTTTACCACTGAACCATCATGAGGACCTGCTCAGTTACAATTATCCATGCCTGTTTAAGAGAATATTATGAACTTTAATATCTAACATCTTCACAGTGAAGTTTTGTCTGAGGAATACCTACAACCTTTTTCTTCATGGCTCAGATAAAGCTGTAACCCCAAGTTAGAGCACTAACCAGAGACTCTTCTCACTGACCAGTGCTGTACTGTGCTTAGTCAATCAGTCTGAAATAGGCTGAAATAAACTGAAACACGTCAGGCTCCTCTGTCCATGGGGATTCTCCAAGCAAGAACACATGAGTGGATTGCCAATGCTTTCCTTGAGGCATTCTTCCCAATCCAGAGATAGAACCCAGGTCTCCTGCATTTCAGGCAGGTTCCTTGTGATCTGAACCACCAGGGAGGCCCAAGAATACTGGAGTGAGTACCCTAACCCTTCTCCAGGGCATCTTCCTGACTCAGGAATGGAACCCAGGTCTCCTGCATTGCAGACAGATTTTTACCACCTGAGCTTCCAGGGAAGCCCAATTGACCAATGCCTGGGTTTAAATATTCCGAATACCAATGTTTCTTCAAGAGTAAGAGAAATGACATATTTCACCCTAGTGCACCATGAAAAGAACTTGAGAGAAATGAGCAAAGCCCACTTGATCTCAAAGAGGCAGCAGTGAGCAGTGTCTTGAAGCAACCGAGATCTTACTTCCCTGTCCAGGAATTGAGCTTGGGTAACCTGGATGAAAAACCAGGATTCCTGGCTGCCAGCCCACCAGGGGCCAGAGGACAGAAGCAGAGTCCCCTTTACCCTCACTGAAAAATAAGTTTCTCAAGGAGACAAAAACTGTAAAACAGGTAAAAATTGTGATATCAGAGGCACAGCAGAACAAATGGAAGAGCACACACAGAAACAGTTTGTTTACTTAGGATACAGACCCAGATGAAAGGGTGTGGACATCCCCCCCTAATGAGGAAGAGTGCAAGTGGTTAAATCCTTTTTATAGGGCAGTTCTTCTAGGTCTTTGGGTGTGTGCGTACTTAGCCGCTCATCCGTGTTCAACCTTTGGTTAATTATCTTGTTTCTTTTTCCATGGTTGACCTGCCCTAGCATGCATGCACAGCTTTTTTCTGAGATGAACTTTCCACTCTTCCCCAGAGACCTGGGGAGGGGAGGGGCTTGGCATCACATATAATGGGATAGTGCTGCTTCCTTTTTGACTCCCAAGCGGACTTTCTGAGAGCGTGCAGACAGGAAGGTTCCTCATTCTTCAAGTATGGAAAATATGTGAGCTCTTGATCTCTTACTCAAACAGGGTTTAGCCCTTCTCTATCCCTGCCATAACTTTTATCTTAAACTTTTATCTTGTACATGAGAAACAAAGTCCAGCTATTCAGCTTGTTCCTGTGTTTATTTCTATCTCAAAGTGCAAACAGAATGTTGGTCATAAATGTCTACTCTGGAGCCTGCTTGTCTCCTGTCTCAGGAAATTGAAATCAGAGACTAGTTATAAATGACAAGCCTAGGGCCCATTTATTTCTTGGCTCATGCTAAGTAAAGCAACTCCTGTTAGGCAGCTCAGCAGAGAAGAATACCCTTTTCAAGAAGCAAGAATACTGAATGTGCACAGTCAATGATGAATTATGACTAGACACAAAAATGATTCTGTGTGCAACATCAGCTCCATGAACATGTAAGCCATTCAGGAGCACAGTTTTTCATGCTGAAAAGGACCTCATACTTGGCTTAATGCCCTACAGCCAATATCTTTAAATTATTAATGATTTTCAAATCAACCACTCTACCCTTCATCTTTTGCACTTGCAAATTAGGTAGTGAGTTCTGACTCTATGAGCATATAGTCCCTTCCCTCCTGTCTGACTCTTTGAAACCATATGAACTATAACCCACCAGGCTCCACTGTCCGTGGGACTTTCCTGGCAAGAATACTAGAATGGGTTGCCATTCCTTTCTTCAGGGGACCTTCTTGACCCAGGGATCGAAACTTCATCTCTTATGTCTCCTGCTTCGGCAGGAAAATTCATAGTTACCATTATGGCTACCTATGAGCATGAAAGGGATGAACTGATTTTTGACTTTATCTAACATAGCTTTTATTGTAAGCAGTTTTAGGTGGGAAGAGTTCTTTGTAGGAAAGTCTCTCTGCGAGTTACCAATTGAATTGAGGGCAACTGCTCATTACTTACAAAATCAAACTCATGAATGTTGGTACAGGGACAAGCTGTGTTTAATCAGAATGGCAGCAATACGGGGAGCCATTGGGCTCAGTAGAGCCCAAAAACCACCTCCAAAAATGCTAGTCTGTTAACCATGAATGTCTTAAAGAAAAAAGAAGCAACCTCAGTTAGTCATTGCAGAAGCAGGTCAGAGTCATCACCATCCCCTAATGAGTAAAGCTTGTTATCTCCTCCTGATCTTCCTCAAGATCTGTTCCTCTCTCTTGATCACAGTTTAGTCATATAGTTTGTTTGGGAGGTCATGTAAGGGGAAGCTACCGAAGAGACCTGATCATCTTATTCTCCATTTCTACTTCTTTGGTTTAAATGTCTACTCTGGAGCCTGCTTGTCTCCTGTCTCAGGAAATTGAAATCAGAGACTAGTTATAAATGACAAGCCTAGGGCCCATTTATTTCTTGGCTCATGCTAAGTAAAGCAACTCCTGTTAGGCAGCTCAGCAGAGAAGAATACCCTTTTCAAGAAGCAAGAATACTGAATGTGCACAGTCAATGATGAATTATGACTAGACACAAAAATGATTCTGTGTGCAACATCAGCTCCATGAACATGTAAGCCATTCAGGAGCACAGTTTTTCATGCTGAAAAGGACCTCATACTTGGCTTAATGCCCTACAGCCAATATCTTTAAATTATTAATGATTTTCAAATCAACCACTCTACCCTTCATCTTTTGCACTTGCAAATTAGGTAGTGAGTTCTGACTCTATGAGCATATAGTCCCTTCCCTCCTGTCTGACTCTTTGAAACCATATGAACTATAACCCACCAGGCTCCACTGTCCGTGGGACTTTCCTGGCAAGAATACTAGAATGGGTTGCCATTCCTTTCTTCAGGGGACCTTCTTGACCCAGGGATCGAAACTTCATCTCTTATGTCTCCTGCTTCGGCAGGAAAATTCATAGTTACCATTATGGCTACCTATGAGCATGAAAGGGATGAACTGATTTTTGACTTTATCTAACATAGCTTTTATTGTAAGCAGTTTTAGGTGGGAAGAGTTCTTTGTAGGAAAGTCTCTCTGCGAGTTACCAATTGAATTGAGGGCAACTGCTCATTACTTACAAAATCAAACTCATGAATGTTGGTACAGGGACAAGCTGTGTTTAATCAGAATGGCAGCAATATGGGGAGACATTGGGCTCAGTGGTGCCCAAAAACCACCTCCAAAGATTCTGTTCTGTTAACCATGAATGTCTTAAAGAAAAAAGAAGCAACCTCAGTTAGTCATTGCAGAAGCAGGTCAGAGTCATCACCATCCCCTAATGAGTAAAGCTTGTTATCTCCTCCTGATCTTCCTCAAGATCTGTTCCTCTCTCTTGATCACAGTTTAGTCATATAGTTTGTTTGGGAGGTCATGTAAGGGGAAGCTACCGAAGAGACCTGATCATCTTATTCTCCATTTCTACTTCTTTGGTTTACAAGTGAGAACCAACAAGTAAGGCATGGTGTTGTGTGATTGAAAGATTTGAAAGGTGTACTCAGATCAGAGATGAATAGATCATGGAGATACTTGATTAAAAGTTAGTTACAGTAAGACTTTGCTAAAGTGATGAGGAAAAGAACATCCTGCTGTCGACTTAAAAAAAAAATGTTCACAACCTAAAAGTTGAGTTATGTTTTATTTACTTAGAATTTTTAGGACTTTAGACCCTGGAGGCAACATTTGAAATGACCCTGAGACACCTGCTCTGAGGAGGAAAGGGAAGGAGCCAGGGTATATAGAAGTTTTGCAACAAAGGGCAGGTAGTGTGAATATCAAATGTTTGTTGTTAATTAAAGAAAATTAGATATCCCACATTAAGGAATTTAGTGCTCTTCTATGTGTGGGAAAATGCAGGAGTCTGAGTGAGTGTTAGTTGCTCAGTCATGTCCAACTCTCTGTGACCCCATGGACTGTAGCCCACCAGACTCCTCTGTCCATGGGACTCTTCAAGCAAGAATATTGGAGTGGATTACCATGCCCTTCTCTAGGGGATCTTCCTAGAGGGATGGAACTGGAGCCTCTTGCATCTCCTGCATTGGCAGGCAGATTCTTTACCATTATTGCCACCTGGGAAGCAAGAGTCTGGGCTCAGTGAAATCACTCCTTTGATATGCACCTGTCTGGGATCAGCCTCCTTGTTTTCAACCCTGAGTTCACACAAAGCTCACCATAGGGCATGGCTGTGGTCTGATGGTGGCTAGACAACAGATATTCTTCTCATTCTTGTGTTCTCTTAGGTCTCACAAGGATGCGGTCCTGATGGCTGTGACATCCTTTCGACTGATACCTCAGGAAATACTCTGTTTCTCACTGCTGAGGTCTGTTTTTTGCAAACAGCAGAAAGGCCCCTTTGTTTATCACCATCCTGAAACCATTAAACTCCAGTTTACAGCCCCCCACATCTTGAACATTGCTCTCTACTTTTTTCTGATCTCAGTTTAGTCATATAGTTTGTTTGGGAGGTCATGTAAGGGGAAGCTACCGAAGAGACCTGATCATCTTATTCTCCATTTCTACTTCTTTGGTTTACAAGTGAGAACCAACAAGTAAGGCATGGTGTTGTGTGATTGAAAGATTTGAAAGGTGTACTCAGATCAGAGATGAATAGATCATGGAGATACTTGATTAAAAGTTAGTTACAGTAAGACTTTGCTAAAGTGATGAGGAAAAGAACATCCTGCTGTGGATTTAAAAAAAAATGTTCACAACCTAAAAGTTGAGTTATGTTTTATTTACTTAGAATTTTTAGGACTTTAGACCCTGGAGGCAACATTTGAAATGACCCTGAGACACCTGCTCTGAGGAGGAAAGGGAAGGAGCCAGGGTATATAGAAGTTTTGCAACAAAGGGCAGGTAGTGTGAATATCAAATGTTTGTTGTTAATTAAAGAAAATTAGATATCCCACATTAAGGAATTTAGTGCTCTTCTATGTGTGGGAAAATGCAGGAGTCTGAGTGAGTGTTAGTTGCTCAGTCATGTCCAACTCTCTGTGACCCCATGGACTGTAGCCCACCAGACTCCTCTGTCCATGGGACTCTTCAAGCAAGAATATTGGAGTGGATTACCATGCCCTTCTCTAGGGGATCTTCCTAGAGGGATGGAACTGGAGCCTCTTGCATCTCCTGCATTGGCAGGCAGATTCTTTACCATTATTGCCACCTGGGAAGCAAGAGTCTGGGCTCAGTGAAATCACTCCTTTGATATGCACCTGTCTGGGATCAGCCTCCTTGTTTTCAACCCTGAGTTCACACAAAGCTCACCATAGGGCATGGCTGTGGTCTGATGGTGGCTAGACAACAGATATTCTTCTCATTCTTGTGTTCTCTTAGGTCTCACAAGGATGCGGTCCTGATGGCTGTGACATCCTTTCGACTGATACCTCAGGAAATACTCTGTTTCTCACTGCTGAGGTCTGTTTTTTGCAAACAGCAGAAAGGCCCCTTTGTTTATCACCATCCTGAAACCATTAAACTCCAGTTTACAGCAATCTTATCTCTTTCCCTACTTTCAGTCATCTCATGAACAAAATATGTAAACAAGATAGCATAGAAAGAAAGGTCACAAGAAGTCAACAAGGCTGCACAACAAACCTGCACACCATGGGGAATGGTGATGACTTTGAGTGTTTAAGCTGAAGTTGCTTCCTTTTCCCCTTTAAAGACTTGCAAGGCCAAGAAGAATCTTTTAGGTGGTTCTCAGGCACACCGAGTCCCCTATCTCTCCAGATTGCCAGCATTTTGTTTAAAAGCAACTTCCTTTTCTACAAATATTTTCCTCTCTTGAGTGTTGAATTTTGAAACAATAAGCAGTTGAACCTAATTAGGTAATATTATTTTTTTATTAAACTTAAAAAAAAAAAACCTTTTCAGAGCATTACAAACTCATGCACAGTTGTAAAAATAGTATAGATGTGTCCTATGTCCCTTTACCTAGAGTTTCCCAGTGGTAACATCTTAAAAACTGTAGTATGAAATCATAGCTAAGAGATGGACACAGTTGAGATACAGAATAATTCCATCACCACATAGATCCAACCTGAAGCTCTTTCATAGGCACACTCCCCTTTGCTCTCCCAACACCTACCCTTAGCTGCTGCCATTCATCTCTACAATTTTGTCATTGCAAGAATGTTATAAAAATAAAATCAAATGGTATGTGAACTTTTGTTTTTTGGCTTTTTGACTTTCCACACTGATCCAACCAAATTGTTCCACGTATCAGCAGTTCCTTCCTTTTTCTTGCTGAGTAGTATTCCTCTGTATGGTTGTAATAGCATTTCTTAATCATTCATCCATGGCAAGACACCTAGTTGTTCATGAGTGCTGGCTAAGACAAACAAAGACATGTGTTTAGTATTAAAGGAAACTATTGTTGGGCTTCCTGGTGGCTCAGTGGAAAAATAGTCCATGTGCCAATGCTGGTGATTTAGTCAGTAAGTTGTGTCTGACTCTTGTGACTCCATAGACTATATCCTTCAGAAAACACAACTATCTCCAAGCTGAGACGATCTCAAATTCCTTGGAACAACAAAGTCCGTGCACCATAACTACTGAGCCTGTGCTCTAGAGCCCGGGAGCCACAACTACTGAAGACTGTGAGCCCTATAGCCCATACTCTGCATCAAAAGAAGTCATCACAATGAGGAGCCCGTACACTACATACAAGAGTAGCCCCTACTTGTCAAAACTAGAGAAAAGCCTGCCCAGAAACAAAGACCCAGCACAGCCAAAAGCAAATTAAAAAACAAATAAATAAAGTGGAAAAAAAAAGAAAGAAACTGACACAACTAGATGGCAAAATAGGAGGTTCAGGATTTTTTTTTGTTACATCTAGAATACACTACTTCAAAATCTGAACTCAGATGAATTCTTTTGTGAAAAAGAAACTGATGGGAGTTTCCCTGGTAGTCCAGTGGGTAAAGACACTGCCTTGCAGTGCAAGCAGCACTGGTTTGATCCCTGGCCTGGGAAAATCCCACATGCCGCTGGACTGATGTGTCCAACTACCAAGACAGAGCTCTGGTGTGCGTGCACACAGAGCCAGCGCTAAGCAGCGAGAGATGCCACTGCAATAGAAGTCCCACAAAGGCCAAAAACAAAAAAGATAAGTGAATGAAAGATCAATAGAAGTGGCCAAAAAAAAAGAACACTGTTTCACCACACTCTCCAACCCCCGAGTCTCAACATATAAAAAGGACCAAAAGTGCTGCTCCCAGCTTCTCTTTGAGGAGCAGAGGGCTTAGACTGAACGTCCAGTATCTCAATTTTTCCAGGTGCTACTTGAGGGGCTGGACTTACCTAAACCCCTGAGGACTACAAAGAATAGAAAGTGTTTTCCTTATTGAGTATATTTTATTTACAATGCTGTGTGTAATTAAAATTGGAGAGAAGATAAAAGTCCACTACCAGTATCTCATCAGAAGTTGGACCACACAGCTTGCGCCACAACATTTTTGTTTGCTATCTAAGAATCTGGTTTCTATTGTGCCTGTTTATCCAACTTAGGAGACTCAGCATATGCTGGGTCTGATGGGACCTAGAATCCTCTAAACTCCTGGGGGCCACTAAGAACAAAGACAGAGGTTTGCAGGAACAAAGATTTAAAGCATTGTGAATACATACAATGAAACACTATTCAATCTTAGAAATCCTGAAACATGCAACAGCATGGAAGAATCTTGAGGTCAATAATGACTTCAATGGCTAATTGAAATAAGCCAGTCACAGAAGGACAAACATTGCTTGATACCAGTGACCTGAGGTATGTACAATAATCAGACTCATAGAAACTAAGGACAAAACCGTGGTTGCCAGAAACTGGGGGAAGGGAAAACTGGAGTTATTAATCAGTATGTATAAAATTTCAGTTATCCAAGATGAGTAGGTTTTTGATATCTGCTATACAACATTGTGCCTCTAGATAAAAATAATTTGTTGTATATTTAAAACTTTGTTAAGAGGTCTCCTTTAAGTATTCTTATCACAATTTAAAAAATTGTCAAACTATTTTCCAGAGTGTCTATAATATTTTATATCTCATTTGGCCATGTGTAATCCAATTTCCTGCTTCCACATCAGAATTTTGCATTATATATTTTTTACTTTTGGAAATCTGTCAAGTGTGTAGTTACTTACCACTGTGATTTTAATTTTCATTTCTGTAGTGACTAATGACCATAAGTATTCTTGCTCTTCTTTTCTGTCTGTGTATTCTCTTCTGGGAAATGTCTGCTCATGTTCCTTGCTCGAGATGTGGAAAAGAACTAACTCAAACAGCCTTAGACATGCAACAGCAACAAGATGTCTGGCTTTTGTCCCAGTTCCTGGAGGCAATATCTAAATCTCTGGACTCTCCCGAGTAATAGGAACACCCTGCTTAGATAAATCAGACAAAGAATGACATCTGCCATTTCATTAAACAAAGGATGCTGTGCCCGTAAAGCCATAGCAGTTGACCCCAACACTGCATCATGATAGGAATTCAGGAAGAAGAAAAACAGGATACTAGTCTTAGATAGTTAAATGTATATCAAGAGATAATAAAGTACAAAGAATGAAAAGAACTGAGGATAATCACAGACCTCTGGGATAATATCAATTGCTGGGTCTGATGGGACCTAGAATCCTCTAAACTCCTGGGGGCCACTAAGAACAAAGACAGAGGTTTGCAGGAACAAAGATTTAAAGCATTGTGAATACATACAATGAAACACTATTCAATCTTAGAAATCCTGAAACATGCAACAGCATGGAAGAATCTTGAGGTCAATAATGACTTCAATGGCTAATTGAAATAAGCCAGTCACAGAAGGACAAACATTGCTTGATACCAGTGACCTGAGGTATGTACAATAATCAGACTCATAGAAACTAAGGACAAAACCGTGGTTGCCAGAAACTGGGGGAAGGGAAAACTGGAGTTATTAATCAGTATGTATAAAATTTCAGTTATCCAAGATGAGTAGGTTTTTGATATCTGCTATACAACATTGTGCCTCTAGATAAAAATAATTTGTTGTATATTTAAAACTTTGTTAAGAGGTCTCCTTTAAGTATTCTTATCACAATTTAAAAAATTGTCAAACTATTTTCCAGAGTGTCTATAATATTTTATATCTCATTTGGCCATGTGTAATCCAATTTCCTGCTTCCACATCAGAATTTTGCATTATATATTTTTTACTTTTGGAAATCTGTCAAGTGTGTAGTTACTTACCACTGTGATTTTAATTTTCATTTCTGTAGTGACTAATGACCATAAGTATTCTTGCTCTTCTTTTCTGTCTGTGTATTCTCTTCTGGGAAATGTCTGCTCATGTTCCTTGCTCGAGATGTGGAAAAGAACTAACTCAAACAGCCTTAGACATGCAACAGCAACAAGATGTCTGGCTTTTGTCCCAGTTCCTGGAGGCAATATCTAAATCTCTGGACTCTCCCGAGTAATAGGAACACCCTGCTTAGATAAATCAGACAAAGAATGACATCTGCCATTTCATTAAACAAAGGATGCTGTGCCCGTAAAGCCATAGCAGTTGACCCCAACACTGCATCATGATAGGAATTCAGGAAGAAGAAAAACAGGATACTAGTCTTAGATAGTTAAATGTATATCAAGAGATAATAAAGTACAAAGAATGAAAAGAACTGAGGATAATCACAGAGACCTCTGGGATAATATCAAACACACCAACATGCAAATTATAGGGGTCCCAGAAGAAGAAGAGAAAGAGAAAGGGTATGAGAAAAAATTTTGAAGAGATTATAGTTGAAAACTTCTCTTAGCATGGGAAAGGCAATAGTCAAACAAGTCTAAGAAGCACAGGATAAATCCCAGGAGAAATATGCCAATACACATACTAGTCAGACTAACGCAGACTAGACACAAAGAAAGAATACTAAAATCAGCAATGGAAAAGCAACACGTAACATACAAAGGAAATCCCATACATTTATCTGCTGATCTTTTGGCAGAAACCCTGCAGGCCAGAAGGAAATGGCAAGAAACATTTAAAGTTCTGAAGGAGAAAAATTTACAATCAAGAATACTCTACCTGGCAAGTATTTCATTCAAAATTGATGGAGAAATCAAAAGCTCTACAGACAAACAAAAGTTCAAAGAATTTTGTACCACCAAACCAGCCTTACAAGTGTTAAAGGAACATATGTAGCCAATAAATACAAGAGAATGAAAAGATCCACAAAACAAAATCCAAACGTTTAAGAAGATGACAAGAAGAACATTCGTATCAATAATCGCTTTAAATGTAAATGGACTAAATGCTCCAACCAAAAGACATAGACTGGCTGAATGGATACAAAAATAAGACCCATATATACGCTGTTTACAAGAAACCCACTTCAGGCCTAAAGAAACATGTAGACTGAAAGTGAGAAGATGGAAAAACTATTCCATTTAAATGGAAATCAAAAGAAACCTGGAATGGCAATCCTCATATCAGACAAAATAGACCTTAAAATAAAGAAAATTATAAGAGACAAGGCAGGACACGACATAATGATCAAGGGATCAATCAAAGAGGAAGAGATAACAATCATAAATATCTATGCATCCAAAATAGGACCACCTCAATACATGAAGCAAGCACTTTCAGGCATAAAAGCAGAAATTGACAGTAACATGATAATAGTAGGAGACTTTAACACCCCTCTTACACCAATGGACAGATCATCAAAACAGAAAATTAATAAGGGGGCTTCCCCTGGTGGTCCAGTGGGTAAGGACACCGCCTTGCAGTGCAAGGGGTGCTGGTTCGATCCCTGGCCTGGGAAGATCCCACGTGCTGCGGAGTGGCTGGACCGATGTGTCCAATTGCCGAGCCGGAGCTCTGGAGCGCATGCGCCCAGAGACAGCGCTCTGCGATGACAGACGCCACAGCGATGGGAGGCCCGCAGGAGCCAAAGAACAAAGATGGATGAAAATAGAGAAATGGAAAACCAATAGAAGTGGCCCGCCCGCTCCCCTCCCTCCTCAACCCGACCCCCGCCCAAAATAAAAAAAAAAAAAAAAGAAAAAGAAAATTAATAAGGAATCATGAACCTTAAATGATACATTAGAACAGATGATGTCATTGACATTTTTAGGACCTTCCACCCAAACGCAGAATACACTTTCTTCTCAAGTGCATGTGGAACATTCTACAAGATAGACCACATCTTGGGTCACAAATCAAACCTGAATAAGTTTCTTAAAAAATAAGGAATAAAAGTACCATATGACCCAGCAATCCTGCTATTAGGCATATACCTTGAGGAAATCAAAATTGAAAGAGACATATGTACCCCAATGCTCACTGCAGCACTTTTTACAATATCTAGAAAATAGAAAGTATCTAGATGTCCATCAACAAATGAATGGATAAAGAAGCTATGATACAAATATACAATGGAATATTTCTCAGCTGTAAAAAGAAATGCATTTGAATTAGTCCTAGTGAGGTGGATGAATCTAGAACCTATATATACAAAGTGAAGTCATAAAGAAAATTATAAGAGACAAGGCAGGACACGACATAATGATCAAGGGATCAATCAAAGAGGAAGAGATAACAATCATAAATATCTATGCATCCAAAATAGGACCACCTCAATACATGAAGCAAGCACTTTCAGGCATAAAAGCAGAAATTGACAGTAACATGATAATAGTAGGAGACTTTAACACCCCTCTTACACCAATGGACAGATCATCAAAACAGAAAATTAATAAGGGGGCTTCCCCTGGTGGTCCAGTGGGTAAGGACACCGCCTTGCAGTGCAAGGGGTGCTGGTTCGATCCCTGGCCTGGGAAGATCCCACGTGCTGCGGAGTGGCTGGACCGATGTGTCCAATTGCCGAGCCGGAGCTCTGGAGCGCATGCGCCCAGAGACAGCGCTCTGCGATGACAGACGCCACAGCGATGGGAGGCCCGCAGGAGCCAAAGAACAAAGATGGATGAAAATAGAGAAATGGAAAACCAATAGAAGTGGCCCGCCCGCTCCCCTCCCTCCTCAACCCGACCCCCGCCCAAAATAAAAAAAAAAAAAAAAGAAAAAGAAAATTAATAAGGAATCATGAACCTTAAATGATACATTAGAACAGATGATGTCATTGACATTTTTAGGACCTTCCACCCAAACGCAGAATACACTTTCTTCTCAAGTGCATGTGGAACATTCTACAAGATAGACCACATCTTGGGTCACAAATCAAACCTGAATAAGTTTCTTAAAAAATAAGGAATAAAAGTACCATATGACCCAGCAATCCTGCTATTAGGCATATACCTTGAGGAAATCAAAATTGAAAGAGACATATGTACCCCAATGCTCACTGCAGCACTTTTTACAATATCTAGAAAATAGAAAGTATCTAGATGTCCATCAACAAATGAATGGATAAAGAAGCTATGATACAAATATACAATGGAATATTTCTCAGCTGTAAAAAGAAATGCATTTGAATTAGTCCTAGTGAGGTGGATGAATCTAGAACCTATATATACAAAGTGAAGTCATAAAGAGGACAAATGTAATATACTAACACATATATATGGAATCTAGAAAGATAACACTGATAAATGTATATGCAGAGCACAATGGAAAAACAGATGTAGAGAATAGATTTATGGTCATTGAAGGGAGGGAGGAGTGTGTGAGAAGTATGGGCAAAATAACATGGAAACCTACACTACCATATGTAAAAGAAACAGCCATTGTGAATATGCTGTAAGACTACACGAACTCATATGGAGGCTACACAACAACCTGGAGGGATGGGATGGGGAGGGACAAGAAGAGGGGTTCAGGTGGGAGGGGTCAAGGGTATACTTATGACTGATTTGGATTTATGTATAGCTGTAGACAGGAAAAAACTTTTTAAAGGCAAAATAAAAATATCAAAGGGATAATTTCAAAAAGGCCAGGTCTTACATCTTCCCATGCATAAAAAAGCCCTAAAATATTATTAATTTGAGATGTCTTTTTCAGGGTCAGCAGTAATCTTTTGATGTTCAAATATATGTATTTTTCAGCAAAAACATATATTCTGGGCTTCCCTGGTGGCTCAGACAGTAAAAAATCTGCCTACAAGGCAGGTACTGGGTTCAATCACTGGGTTGGGAAGATCCCCAGGTAAAGGAAATGGCTACCTCCTCCAGTGTTCATGCCTGGAGAATTTCATGGAGTGAAAATTCTGGTGGGCTATAGTCCATGGGGTCAAAAAGAGTTGGACACAACTGAGAGACTAGCACATATATTCTGGCTCCTCTCTTACCCTTTTAGAACAGTCCTTCAGAGGCAGTCAACCATATGGGCTATAATCCTCAACAATTCTGTTGAATAAAACATAATTCCCACCTCTTAGGATGTGCATAGTTTTCAGTCAACAATAGTTTATGCTACTGTGAGGATAGTCATACCAGAAAAAGCAACCATGTGAGCACATAGAGGATTGGGACTTTGAATTGTATGAAATTAGCCTTTTATTCAGGAGTGGGAGGAGACTATAGCAAAGTCAGTTACTTTTCATAACACCAACAATTAACGAGCAAAAATATGAAATTGAAAGCAAAATGCTCTCTATATCAGCATCCTAAAAATGAAATGCTTGGTATAAATCTATCAAAATATGTACAAGTTTTATTTGCAGAAAAGTACAAAATTCAATCAATCCTAAAGAAAATCAGTCCTGAATATTCATTGAAAGGACTGAAGCTAAAGCTAAAACTCCAATACTTGGGCCACCTCATGTGAAGAGACAACTCATTGGAAAAGAGCCCTATGTTGAGAAAAAAAGAAGGCAAAAGGAGAAGGGGACAATAGAGGATGAGATGGTTGGATGGCATCACTGAGTCAATGGACCCGAGTTTGAACAAGCTCTGGGAGATGGTGAAGGACAGGAAAGACATAACAACATATAAAATGATTCCTCCCAATTTGTTCTTTTTCAAAATTGTTTTGTTATTTCTAGAGCCTATTATCTTTCCTTTTGAATTCTGAAATAAGTTTGTCTGTAGTATATGTCTATGAAAATCCTGCTGGATTTTGAAATAAATTGCATTAAACCTAAAGATCACTTTGAGAAGAACTGATATTTTTTTATTATCAGTTAAGTCTTCAATGGACTGGTTTAAAATTGGGAAAGGAGTATACCAAGATTGTATATTGTCACCCTGCTTATTTAACTGAAGTGTACATCATGTGAAATGAATCACAAGGTGGAATCAAGATCACCAGGAGAATATTTCTGCCACCCTAATGGCAGAAAATGAAGAAAAATTAAAGAGCCTCTTGATGAAGGTGATAGAGGAAAATGAAAAAGCTGGCTTAAAACTCAACATTAAAAAAATTAAGATCATGGTATCAGGTCTCATCACTTCATGGCAAATAGATGGAGATAAAATGAAAAGAGTGTCAGATTTTATTTTCCTGGGCTCCAAAATCACTGCAGATGGTGACTTCAGCCTTGAAATTAAAAGATGCTTGATCCTTGGAAGAAAAGACATGACGAGCTTAGTGTATTAAAAACCAGAGACATCACTTGGCCAACAAAAATCCATATAGTTAAAGCTACAGTTTTTCCAGTAATCATGTATGGACATGAGAATTGAACCATAAAGAAGACTAAGTGCCAAAGAATTGATACTTTTGAATTGTGGTGCTGGAGAAGACTCTTGAGAGTCCCTTGGACATCAAGGAGATCAAAGCAGTCAATCTGAAAGGAAATCAACCCTGAATATTCATTGCAAAAACTGATACTGAAGCTGAAGCTCCAATACTTTGGCCACTTGATACAATGAGCCAACTCAATGGTAAAGATCCTGATGCTGGGAGAGATTGAGGGCAGGAAGAGAAGGGAGTGACAGAGGACGACATGTTTGGGTGGCATCACCAACTCAAAGGACATAAGTTTTAGCAAACTCAGGGAGTTAGTGAAGGACAGTAAAGCCTAGAGTGCTGGAGTCTATGGGGTCATAAAGAGTCGGACAACTGAACAACAACAATAAAGTCTTCAAATTCACAAACACAGTGTGCACCTCCATTTATCTAGTTTTCTTTCATTTTTTTATTGGCATTTTAAATTTTCAATTTTAATATACTGAATATATTTTAATTTTGCACATAAATATTTCATTTGTTTGGAATCATTGTAGGTATTATTGTGTTTTTCACTTATTTCCTTGTTAATTACTATTATATAAAATCTTACTAATTTTTGTGTCTTGAATTTGTGTCCTGCAACCTTGCTGGGCTCACTCATTAATTGTAGGAAGCTTTTGTTTTTTATAGTTGGGGGAAACACTGACATAATTGTATTATGTGGCCCTGATTATCATCAGGTGTTTGGGTGGTGTACTGAGAGTAAAGGAGAAATCATTAAAATATTTTATTAAAAGAGTGATTAGAATAACCCTCCCCACCCCATGCCAGTTGCAATATAAAGAGTGAACCAGAATGAATTTAAAGAGGACGAATGGTTAAGCCTCAAATTAAGTAGATGTGGTCAGATTTTATTTTCCTGGGCTCCAAAATCACTGCAGATGGTGACTTCAGCCTTGAAATTAAAAGATGCTTGATCCTTGGAAGAAAAGACATGACGAGCTTAGTGTATTAAAAACCAGAGACATCACTTGGCCAACAAAAATCCATATAGTTAAAGCTACAGTTTTTCCAGTAATCATGTATGGACATGAGAATTGAACCATAAAGAAGACTAAGTGCCAAAGAATTGATACTTTTGAATTGTGGTGCTGGAGAAGACTCTTGAGAGTCCCTTGGACATCAAGGAGATCAAAGCAGTCAATCTGAAAGGAAATCAACCCTGAATATTCATTGCAAAAACTGATACTGAAGCTGAAGCTCCAATACTTTGGCCACTTGATACAATGAGCCAACTCAATGGTAAAGATCCTGATGCTGGGAGAGATTGAGGGCAGGAAGAGAAGGGAGTGACAGAGGACGACATGTTTGGGTGGCATCACCAACTCAAAGGACATAAGTTTTAGCAAACTCAGGGAGTTAGTGAAGGACAGTAAAGCCTAGAGTGCTGGAGTCTATGGGGTCATAAAGAGTCGGACAACTGAACAACAACAATAAAGTCTTCAAATTCACAAACACAGTGTGCACCTCCATTTATCTAGTTTTCTTTCATTTTTTTATTGGCATTTTAAATTTTCAATTTTAATATACTGAATATATTTTAATTTTGCACATAAATATTTCATTTGTTTGGAATCATTGTAGGTATTATTGTGTTTTTCACTTATTTCCTTGTTAATTACTATTATATAAAATCTTACTAATTTTTGTGTCTTGAATTTGTGTCCTGCAACCTTGCTGGGCTCACTCATTAATTGTAGGAAGCTTTTGTTTTTTATAGTTGGGGGAAACACTGACATAATTGTATTATGTGGCCCTGATTATCATCAGGTGTTTGGGTGGTGTACTGAGAGTAAAGGAGAAATCATTAAAATATTTTATTAAAAGAGTGATTAGAATAACCCTCCCCACCCCATGCCAGTTGCAATATAAAGAGTGAACCAGAATGAATTTAAAGAGGACGAATGGTTAAGCCTCAAATTAAGTAGATGTATTTCTAGGTGTTTTGCAGGTTTGTTCCTACATGATGTTTGAATGAATAATTGAACCAGTGGTAGTTTAACAAACTGATTCATTTAGCTCCTTGACTTCCTGTTAGTGCCAGTAGGAAAATGACAATGGACTTGTCATCAGTTAGACATTCTGGAATAATTGCTATTGTTTTTACTTTTATTTCCATAGGGCAATGATGGAAGAAAACTATTTGACTTCCCTAGTGGTTCAGTGGTTAAGAATACACCTGCCAATACAGAGAACATGGGTTTGATCCCTGGTCTGGAAGGATTCCACATACCATGGCGCAGTAAAGCCTGCACTCCACAACTATTGAGCTCTGGTGCCCCAGAGCCTCTCTGCAACAAGAGAAGCCACTGCAATGAGAAGCCTGCACACCACAAGTAGAGAGTAGCCCCTGCTTACCACAATTAAAGAAAGACCCCCACACCAATGAAGAACCACACATACACAAAAATGTTATTTATTAAATATTTACTGAGTAAGAGTGAAAAGAGATTTTCATCTGTTATCTCATTTAAATCTTAAAACTATCCAGTGAAACTAGCAATTGTATTAATGGCTATCTCATTTATAAAACTCGCAGCTAAAATAAGGAGTCCGTGCTTTACATACAGGGCTTGGAAACTAGTTTGTAAGAGAATACTAAGTCAGTTAGAGTCACAGTTTGACTCAAACATCATTTGTATGTTAATCACACTAAATTTACCAATATCGCATATATTTATTTATTTATTTCACTATCAAGATTTCTGGAGAAATTTAGTTTTTTTATGTAAAAATAAAAGCTAGCAAAAGCTAAGCAAATAGGGTAGAATCTCAGTCAGGAAGGTATTACATATTCACAAGCATTCTTAGAATGCATTCTGTACTTAAGACATTGAACTAGTCCCCAAATACACAGTAGTGAACTACACAGAGTCCATGCATCTTAGGAATTCCAAGGCAAAACGAACTGTAAGGCAAAAAGCAGTGAACACAAAAGCTCAAGTATACATAATAATATAAATATAGAATAATATATATATATATATAACTGAATATTTTCAAAACTTCATGGAATTACAAGAAGAAACTGATAGTACAAGCATCATATGACATTGTTCATACATGGAATCTAAAAAAGGGGTATAAATGAATTTATCTATGAAACAGAGTCACAGATGCAGAAATCAAACTTATGATTACCTGGTGATAAAGGGTGAAGAGGGATAAATTGAGAGATTGAGACTGACATACACACACTACTATGTATAAAATAGTTATCTGAGTAGGTCTAAGAGAGACCTACTGTATTGTACAGGGAACACTGCTCAATAAAGTATAATTTCCTATAAGGGGAAAGAATCTTCAAAAGAGTGCATACATGTACACACATAGCTGATTCACTCTGATGGACAACTAAAATTAACACAGTTTTGAAAGGAGTAGTGCTGTAAATCAAAGTTTTAAAAACAGAAGAAACTGAGAAACATGCAGTGAGGTGGGAGAAAGGGAAGTATTGGGGTGGCCAAAAAGTTCATTCCAGCTTTTCCATATTATCTTATGGAATGGGAAAAACTGGAATGAATTTTTTGGCCAACCCAATTACATAAAGAGAGCAGATACATTATAAATTGCTATTTCGTCCTTTTTGGGACTCATCAGTACAGTGTAGCTGTATTGCAAAAATTTTGAACTTTTTGTTTCTTAAAACTCAGTCATACAGAAACAGTTCTGAGGCTTGGGTATCACTTGCCTAATTAGAAGAAGCAATTAACTATTTGTGATTTAATTGGGATACAAGCAGGGTGTTTAAAATCTAATAAAGGCAAATTTAAAAATTGGTATTTATGTGTAGGTATATTTATTTAGCACACTGTAATTTAAAACATAAACACTGAGAATTAAAGAGTATAGAGTCCTTTTCAGTGCTTCTAATTCCATTGTTTTAAAATACAAATCCAAAATAAATGTTAGTCTCAGTAAGGTACATATTCACAAGCATTCTTAGAATGCATTCTGTACTTAAGACATTGAACTAGTCCCCAAATACACAGTAGTGAACTACACAGAGTCCATGCATCTTAGGAATTCCAAGGCAAAACGAACTGTAAGGCAAAAGCAGTGAACACAAAAGCTCAAGTATACATAATAATATAAATATAGAATAATATATATATATATATAACTGAATATTTTCAAAACTTCATGGAATTACAAGAAGAAACTGATAGTACAAGCATCATATGACATTGTTCATACATGGAATCTAAAAAAGGGGTATAAATGAATTTATCTATGAAACAGAGTCACAGATGCAGAAATCAAACTTATGATTACCTGGTGATAAAGGGTGAAGAGGGATAAATTGAGAGATTGAGACTGACATACACACACTACTATGTATAAAATAGTTATCTGAGTAGGTCTAAGAGAGACCTACTGTATTGTACAGGGAACACTGCTCAATAAAGTATAATTTCCTATAAGGGGAAAGAATCTTCAAAAGAGTGCATACATGTACACACATAGCTGATTCACTCTGATGGACAACTAAAATTAACACAGTTTTGAAAGGAGTAGTGCTGTAAATCAAAGTTTTAAAAACAGAAGAAACTGAGAAACATGCAGTGAGGTGGGAGAAAGGGAAGTATTGGGGTGGCCAAAAAGTTCATTCCAGCTTTTCCATATTATCTTATGGAATGGGAAAAACTGGAATGAATTTTTTGGCCAACCCAATTACATAAAGAGAGCAGATACATTATAAATTGCTATTTCGTCCTTTTTGGGACTCATCAGTACAGTGTAGCTGTATTGCAAAAATTTTGAACTTTTTGTTTCTTAAAACTCAGTCATACAGAAACAGTTCTGAGGCTTGGGTATCACTTGCCTAATTAGAAGAAGCAATTAACTATTTGTGATTTAATTGGGATACAAGCAGGGTGTTTAAAATCTAATAAAGGCAAATTTAAAAATTGGTATTTATGTGTAGGTATATTTATTTAGCACACTGTAATTTAAAACATAAACACTGAGAATTAAAGAGTATAGAGTCCTTTTCAGTGCTTCTAATTCCATTGTTTTAAAATACAAATCCAAAATAAATGTTAGTCTCAGTAATTTTTGTTTTTTTAAATTTATTTGGCCATGCCACATGTTAGTTGCAGCACGTAGGATCTTTGATTTTCCTTGTGGCATGTGGAATCTTTTTTTTTTTCTTTACTTTTTTTTTTTTTAATTGGCAGATTTCTGTTATTTCTTTATTATTTTTTCTTTTTTTTCTTTCTAGAGCATAATCCCACATCCTTCAACTAAAGATTCTACATGCTGTACAGCTGATTTACTTTCAGTTAAAGCATGAGGGATCTTTTATTTGTGGCATGTGAATCTAGTTCCTTGACCAGGATCAAACTCAGGCTCCCTGCACTGGGAGCATGGAGTCTTAGCCATTAGCCACGGAACCATCAGGGAGTCCTTACTCTTAACGCTTTTTAAAACTTCCATTTATGTTTGTAACTGATACTAAGAGAACTTAAAATGTGAAGATCCCCTGAAGGAGGAAATGGCCACCCACTCCAGTATTCTTTCCTGGGAAATCCCACAGACAGAGGAGCCTGATGGGCTACCTTCCATAGGGTCACAAAGAATGCAGCATAACGGAGTGCACAGTACTAACCAATTGTAGCATTTCTCGTTGCTTATTAAAAGCATTTTGCATGGTTTCAGCTATCATAGTTATTTTTATGGTCTCGTGTGCAAAGAAAGTGTTGTCTCTATAGAAAAAGAGAAATTCACTCATATTGACTGGGTTCAAAATCTAAATACCAACTCATATTATTTAACACCTACTTAATTTAGAATCATGCTCTTCCAAATCCCTATATGATTCAAATATAGCTTGCCTCTTTGCTTTAATAAATCTTATAACTGAATACTCATGATATTTTCAGGAGATCAGGTAATACAGCAGCAACTGTAGATAGCAACTTATAATGTAGTGCTTGGAAATCTCTTAAAAGGGCCTTGAAGTAGTTAAGGACACAGAGACATTACGATTTTCCTTGCTACAAATCCATTTTCTATTTCCATAGCTCCTGGCACTGCTAACTCCAATGTTATTCAGGTAGGCACATTCCCCAGCTCCTGTGATGGCAAACCTAAAACCAAACACAAAAATATTAAAAAGCATAAGGTGGACATCTGCCTTCATTCCTCCTCTATATTCTTCCTCACGCTTACTCCAGGTATTTTGAATGTGAATCAGAGAAACATGAAAATCTGTCATTCATTCGGCTTCTGAGTAAATAGACACCATTTCTGTATTCAGTTCCTTTTATAGTCTCACACTTCCTGCCTGAATATCAGAAGATCAGTATCACCCATCTCAAATCCAGTTATCTTGTTGACTAAGTATTTAATGAGCACTCACTGTTGCAGCCAAGTGGACTGCTGCCATGGGTGGTGATAAAAGAAACGTTGATATATTGAAACATAAGCAAGTCATTCTGGCTTATACATGAGTTAACTTGAATTTTGCTGGTGACCTATCAAGCATGTATTGTACTTCTGCTTTAATTACTAAAGTAAAGGGCACATTGACCAGAAGTAGGGAATGTCCATGTTAAAATAAAGATTAAGTGCCCTCTTTTGGGACACTGATGCTGGTCCTCTTTCCTGGGAAATCCCACAGACAGAGGAGCCTGATGGGCTACCTTCCATAGGGTCACAAAGAATGCAGCATAACGGAGTGCACAGTACTAACCAATTGTAGCATTTCTCGTTGCTTATTAAAAGCATTTTGCATGGTTTCAGCTATCATAGTTATTTTTATGGTCTCGTGTGCAAAGAAAGTGTTGTCTCTATAGAAAAAGAGAAATTCACTCATATTGACTGGGTTCAAAATCTAAATACCAACTCATATTATTTAACACCTACTTAATTTAGAATCATGCTCTTCCAAATCCCTATATGATTCAAATATAGCTTGCCTCTTTGCTTTAATAAATCTTATAACTGAATACTCATGATATTTTCAGGAGATCAGGTAATACAGCAGCAACTGTAGATAGCAACTTATAATGTAGTGCTTGGAAATCTCTTAAAAGGGCCTTGAAGTAGTTAAGGACACAGAGACATTACGATTTTCCTTGCTACAAATCCATTTTCTATTTCCATAGCTCCTGGCACTGCTAACTCCAATGTTATTCAGGTAGGCACATTCCCCAGCTCCTGTGATGGCAAACCTAAAACCAAACACAAAAATATTAAAAAGCATAAGGTGGACATCTGCCTTCATTCCTCCTCTATATTCTTCCTCACGCTTACTCCAGGTATTTTGAATGTGAATCAGAGAAACATGAAAATCTGTCATTCATTCGGCTTCTGAGTAAATAGACACCATTTCTGTATTCAGTTCCTTTTATAGTCTCACACTTCCTGCCTGAATATCAGAAGATCAGTATCACCCATCTCAAATCCAGTTATCTTGTTGACTAAGTATTTAATGAGCACTCACTGTTGCAGCCAAGTGGACTGCTGCCATGGGTGGTGATAAAAGAAACGTTGATATATTGAAACATAAGCAAGTCATTCTGGCTTATACATGAGTTAACTTGAATTTTGCTGGTGACCTATCAAGCATGTATTGTACTTCTGCTTTAATTACTAAAGTAAAGGGCACATTGACCAGAAGTAGGGAATGTCCATGTTAAAAATAAAGATTAAGTGCCCCTCTTTTTGGGACACTGATGCTGGTCCTCTTTCAATGGTAAGACTCCCTTCCCAGGTGCCAAGGTCATGCTGACTTGCTGTGTACATGGCGGTCTATTCCTTTTCTTTTTTTTTTTTTTGAAATCTTAAAGAAATGTGACCCTGACGTGTTTAATGCTCTCTGTTCTGACAAGATATAAAACTGTGCTAGAAATCCTGTTTCTCTGAAGCAGTTTCTCAAGAGTAATTTGAGAGGTGGTCTTCTAGGCTAGTCCTCAGCTTGGCTCCCATGAAACTCTTTTCTATTCTTATTATTGATCATTTATTGATTATTTGAATTGCCAGTGGCCTTCAGTGAAGATGATTTTCAGTGTTCTCCTGACTTGTTTCATACATGTGTGAAAATAAAAGCATTCACTTACCAGTAAATTCTTAAAAGGGCTTAGTTTTCATTAAAGGAAGTGATTGTGCCCTTATATTCTGTCCACTCCAATGCAGTAGTTACATTTAAGACATTCCCACGGAAGTGCTCACAGTCCCCACTGAAGTGAAGATAGTTTAGGCAGGATTTCTATTGGCTCCCTTAGGAGATTTTAGGAACAGCGGACTGAGGCATTATGGATATCAATTCTTCAGTGACTTTCTCAGACTGTAGGACTGAAGCGTGCCTCAACTCTACACTCTCTACACTCTAAAGTGGGATCTCAGTACAGTTCATGAAAGTCAGTGGATGAAAGTGTAAGAACTGTTTCCAGTGTCATCATCATGCTAAACATTCCAACTGAAATCACAATAAGTAAAGTTTTTCCAAAGACACAGCTAATTAATGGAAGAGCATACAAAGGATTTCTATTTCTTAGTTCCTGGTGCAGAAAATGCTCCACAATATTAAATGTATTTTGCCATAAACACAACTCACACCCATAACCACATGGAAACACAAGAGAAGGAAGTCTATAAACTTACCAGGCCTTGTAGTTAGTGTTGTCTGTCCACTTCCAAGCAAATGATCTCTGAGCAATGTGATAGGCCTTTGCTAGGAAGTTCTATTATAAAACTGACCAGAAGTAGGGAATGTCCATGTTAAAATAAAGATTAAGTGCCCCTCTTTTTGGGACACTGATGCTGGTCCTCTTTCAATGGTAAGACTCCCTTCCCAGGTGCCAAGGTCATGCTGACTTGCTGTGTACATGGCGGTCTATTCCTTTTCTTTTTTTTTTTTTTTGAAATCTTAAAGAAATGTGACCCTGACGTGTTTAATGCTCTCTGTTCTGACAAGATATAAAACTGTGCTAGAAATCCTGTTTCTCTGAAGCAGTTTCTCAAGAGTAATTTGAGAGGTGGTCTTCTAGGCTAGTCCTCAGCTTGGCTCCCATGAAACTCTTTTCTATTCTTATTATTGATCATTTATTGATTATTTGAATTGCCAGTGGCCTTCAGTGAAGATGATTTTCAGTGTTCTCCTGACTTGTTTCATACATGTGTGAAAATAAAAGCATTCACTTACCAGTA
Organism: Tragulus kanchil; assembly: GCA_022376925.1. Taxonomy (NCBI): domain Eukaryota; kingdom Metazoa; phylum Chordata; class Mammalia; order Artiodactyla; family Tragulidae; genus Tragulus; species Tragulus kanchil. The sequence goes on from JAIOJX010000004.1 coordinate 280,227,323, forward strand.
AATTCTTAAAAGGGCTTAGTTTTCATTAAAGGAAGTGATTGTGCCCTTATATTCTGTCCACTCCAATGCAGTAGTTACATTTAAGACATTCCCACGGAAGTGCTCACAGTCCCCACTGAAGTGAAGATAGTTTAGGCAGGATTTCTATTGGCTCCCTTAGGAGATTTTAGGAACAGCGGACTGAGGCATTATGGATATCAATTCTTCAGTGACTTTCTCAGACTGTAGGACTGAAGCGTGCCTCAACTCTACACTCTCTACACTCTAAAGTGGGATCTCAGTACAGTTCATGAAAGTCAGTGGATGAAAGTGTAAGAACTGTTTCCAGTGTCATCATCATGCTAAACATTCCAACTGAAATCACAATAAGTAAAGTTTTTCCAAAGACACAGCTAATTAATGGAAGAGCATACAAAGGATTTCTATTTCTTAGTTCCTGGTGCAGAAAATGCTCCACAATATTAAATGTATTTTGCCATAAACACAACTCACACCCATAACCACATGGAAACACAAGAGAAGGAAGTCTATAAACTTACCAGGCCTTGTAGTTAGTGTTGTCTGTCCACTTCCAAGCATGATGAGATGATTCTCTACTGAGGCCAATCCAGTGATCGGAAGGGCCTTTGTATCTTTTTAGGAAGTTCTATTATAAAACACAGAAAGTAAAAACACATGTCTCCCTCATATTACCTTTGTCCTCTTCCCTCCAGCCTGCTCTCTTTGCATGGCAGCCTGGTATAATTCAGAAGTTTATACTTTGGAGAGAGACTAGTTCTCCAATTCTCAGTTTAAGTCACTCAAATGTCTCTGATCCCAAATTACATTTCATGTGACCACTCATTCCAGTTTGACTGGAAAAGTCCCAGGTTATGAGTATGATTCCAACATAATGCTGTCACTTCCAACATTCCACATAATACTGTCACTTCCACTCCCCAAATTTCCCAATTGGGATGATAAATTATATGATTACCATACTTTTATTTTTACAATGGGAACAATACATTTAACTGAAGGTTAACTATGAGGATTGCATGAGAGAATGTATCTAAACTGTTTCACAGGGTTCCAGAGTATATATCCCAAGAAATACCAGGCATGAAACTGCACCCCAAGTCTCCAAGTCTACTTAGAATGGGATCCTTCCTCAGCTTTCACCCTATGCAACCTATATCCTTCTCAGGGGCTAAGTATTCAACAAAGAACAATGATCTAAAAATAGTCCTTACCAGTTCCTCCTCAGTTTCAAACTGAGCAAGAACAGCTTCTAATGAAGTACAGAATGTGTGGCTGGATGTCCAATTTCTTGAGTCTTCAGAAAAATAAAAACACTTATATCCAACTCCAATCCATCCTTTTGGGCAGGTGACATACAGAACATGTGTGTTTGTCTCTCTGCTTCTCACTAAAAGTTGAACAGACAGAGGCAACCATAACAAATATATTTTCTCATCCCTTTTACCTATTACACCACTTACCAACCTGAGGCCAGTCTTTTTTAACATATGTATGCATTAGTACATGCATATATACATATGTATGGACATGTATATGTAGATACAGTATACTTAAACTCCAAAATGAGGAGTTTGAAGAAAAACATGGCCAAATAGCAACTAGACTCTCATACTTCTATGGCTTTGGCTAACAGAATATTGTTTTTCTCAAAATCTGAACAGGGGCTACTTTCTATAGGTAGCCAGACTGTTGCAAATATCTTCCAAGCCCAGATTTGTCTGTTTTTCCCAATAAATTATTTTCCTTTATATGTATGTTGGCATCATTCATTACATAATTTCCTTCATTGTCATCTTTTTTACTCCTAGGAACATATTCTCAAGTGCATTTCTAATGCCTCTTGCAATGCTATCAGCCTTAATCATTTATAAAACACCAACTGCTATTCAATGCAGGGAAATGTGACTGCACATCACTGCTTGCCAAAACACCAGGTCTATTTGAGATCATTTTCTTTTTGGTTTCTGGGAAAACGCAATAGTGAGATCTGTGATCACTTGCTGGGTGCCAGCTAGCAGTAATTGTTTTTTCCCAAACGATTTTATTATATTGAGGCTTTACCATGGAACAGAATATTCTATAAGAACTAATGCGTTAATAAATTTTCCCCACTGCACTGAGAATCAAAGCCCAAGTCTTTTACTGACTCATAAGGCTATGACCTCCCTGACCCCAGTCCATTATTCCTCCTCATTCTCACCGTGCTTCAGCTGAAGAAGCCTCCTTGCTGTTCCACAAACTTATGAGGAGATTCCTCCTTTCATTCTACTTGTGCCCGCCTGCCTGCCATCTTGAGTGCTTTCCCCACAAAGCCACACAGTACCTTCATCTTCTTCAAGAGTTTGCTGAAAAGTCATCCTGTCAAGTAGGCTTACCCTGGACATGTGTACTACTCATCATGTTACCCTATATTATAACATCTGTGCCCGCTAGAATAGGAGCTATCTGAGGCAGAGATTTGTGTGTGTCTGTTAAACACTGCTTCTTTTCCCTTTACAAAAACAGAGGCAACCATAACAAATATATTTTCTCATCCCTTTTACCTATTACACCACTTACCAACCTGAGGCCAGTCTTTTTTAACATATGTATGCATTAGTACATGCATATATACATATGTATGGACATGTATATGTAGATACAGTATACTTAAACTCCAAAATGAGGAGTTTGAAGAAAAACATGGCCAAATAGCAACTAGACTCTCATACTTCTATGGCTTTGGCTAACAGAATATTGTTTTTCTCAAAATCTGAACAGGGGCTACTTTCTATAGGTAGCCAGACTGTTGCAAATATCTTCCAAGCCCAGATTTGTCTGTTTTTCCCAATAAATTATTTTCCTTTATATGTATGTTGGCATCATTCATTACATAATTTCCTTCATTGTCATCTTTTTTACTCCTAGGAACATATTCTCAAGTGCATTTCTAATGCCTCTTGCAATGCTATCAGCCTTAATCATTTATAAAACACCAACTGCTATTCAATGCAGGGAAATGTGACTGCACATCACTGCTTGCCAAAACACCAGGTCTATTTGAGATCATTTTTCTTTTTTTGGTTTCTGGGAAAACGCAATAGTGAGATCTGTGATCACTTGCTGGGTGCCAGCTAGCAGTAATTGTTTTTTCCCAAACGATTTTATTATATTGAGGCTTTACCATGGAACAGAATATTCTATAAGAACTAATGCGTTAATAAATTTTCCCCACTGCACTGAGAATCAAAGCCCAAGTCTTTTACTGACTCATAAGGCTATGACCTCCCTGACCCCAGTCCATTATTCCTCCTCATTCTCACCGTGCTTCAGCTGAAGAAGCCTCCTTGCTGTTCCACAAACTTATGAGGAGATTCCTCCTTTCATTCTACTTGTGCCCGCCTGCCTGCCATCTTGAGTGCTTTCCCCACAAAGCCACACAGTACCTTCATCTTCTTCAAGAGTTTGCTGAAAAGTCATCCTGTCAAGTAGGCTTACCCTGGACATGTGTACTACTCATCATGTTACCCTATATTATAACATCTGTGTCTTCCAGCTAGAATAGGAGCTATCTGAGAGCAGAGATTTTGTGTGTGTCTGTTTGTTCACTGATATAAATAAGCATCTCACACAGTATCTGACACATTTGCAGCTCAATGAATATTTACTGACAATATAAATGTGCAAAGAACATGGTAAATTAAAGTTTGGAGAACATGCAACCTACCTTGCAAAAGGATGAAAAGTGCCACCGCATTTGTAACTAAGAGCATAATAACAGTGATAATACAGAGGTGAACCTTGGCAGGTGTTACAGGAGAGATAATTGCTAGGCATTTTTCTTGGGACTTTTTATCTGTAAATACAAACATTATAATTTCAATCTCATGGAGGCATTAGGAAGAAAAACTTGAATTTATCACAGAATCAACATATAAAGTCAGCTGCACCTCCACTCCCCTATTTAGTGCCATCCCCCTTCACAAAAGATCTATGAAGGATGGCCATGACCCAAAGAGGACCGGAGATAAGAGAAACAGGATTTTTTTTTCCTCCTCTGGAGAGTCTTTTAGTTATTAGAAGAAGAGATAATGAAAGAGTCAGAAGCAAAAAGGGTATAAATCAGGATGAAAAATAATGAAAAACAAACATACAAGTGATGCAGATCTACTTCCACAAATAACAAATCTGGTTAGAAGTTCTGAGAGGAGCATTAGAAAATTAACCAATATAATTCTTCAAATTAACAGAATAAGAAAAGAGAACGCATATAATCATCTCTCTCTCTCTCTCTCTCTCTCTCTCTCTCTCTATATATATATATATATATATATATATATATATATATATATATAAATTGTAACATTCTTCCAAATATTAACAAACCAATCTAAACAAATTAGGAATTAAACGCCTTGACATGATCAATGTCACTACAGAAAAAGCACAGCTAGCATGATACTTAATGGTGAAAAAGTGGATGTTTTCCTCCAAAAGTCAGGACCAAGGCAAGGAGGTCTGTTCTCACCAATCCAGTTTAACAGTGTACTAGAGGTTCTATTGTGACCATGAGACAAGAAAAGTCAATAAAAAGCAAAGAGACTGGAAAGAAGTGACAGTGTTTCTAGAAGTGACATCCTCTAATCACCCAGTAGAAATATCAATTTGAAAATTATCTGCACATGAAAATACTTTCCCAAGGGTCAAGGATTCCAGGCACACCCATCCCCTGCCTCATCCCAGCTCCTGTCTACTCCAGGCAGATAACTCACCCCCATACAGCTTCCACCCAGGGCTAGCAATTGGAAAGACTTAAAGTTTGGAGAACATGCAACCTACCTTGCAAAAGGATGAAAAGTGCCACCGCATTTGTAACTAAGAGCATAATAACAGTGATAATACAGAGGTGAACCTTGGCAGGTGTTACAGGAGAGATAATTGCTAGGCATTTTTCTTGGGACTTTTTATCTGTAAATACAAACATTATAATTTCAATCTCATGGAGGCATTAGGAAGAAAAACTTGAATTTATCACAGAATCAACATATAAAGTCAGCTGCACCTCCACTCCCCTATTTAGTGCCATCCCCCTTCACAAAAGATCTATGAAGGATGGCCATGACCCAAAGAGGACCGGAGATAAGAGAAACAGGATTTTTTTTTCCTCCTCTGGAGAGTCTTTTAGTTATTAGAAGAAGAGATAATGAAAGAGTCAGAAGCAAAAAGGGTATAAATCAGGATGAAAAATAATGAAAAACAAACATACAAGTGATGCAGATCTACTTCCACAAATAACAAATCTGGTTAGAAGTTCTGAGAGGAGCATTAGAAAATTAACCAATATAATTCTTCAAATTAACAGAATAAGAAAAGAGAACGCATATAATCATCTCTCTCTCTCTCTCTCTCTCTCTCTCTCTCTCTATATATATATATATATATATATATATATATATATATATATAAATTGTAACATTCTTCCAAATATTAACAAACCAATCTAAACAAATTAGGAATTAAACGCCTTGACATGATCAATGTCACTACAGAAAAAGCACAGCTAGCATGATACTTAATGGTGAAAAAGTGGATGTTTTCCTCCAAAAGTCAGGACCAAGGCAAGGAGGTCTGTTCTCACCAATCCAGTTTAACAGTGTACTAGAGGTTCTATTGTGACCATGAGACAAGAAAAGTCAATAAAAAGCAAAGAGACTGGAAAGAAGTGACAGTGTTTCTAGAAGTGACATCCTCTAATCACCCAGTAGAAATATCAATTTGAAAATTATCTGCACATGAAAATACTTTCCCAAGGGTCAAGGATTCCAGGCACACCCATCCCCTGCCTCATCCCAGCTCCTGTCTACTCCAGGCAGATAACTCACCCCCATACAGCTTCCACCCAGGGCTAGCTCCTGTCTCCTCACTGCACCTGCCAATCAGCAGCTCAAGGTGGAGCTCTTGCAACAGATGCTTGGGTCCCCGAGAACTCCTGAGAACCAGGCCCCCAAAACCCTTCCCTCAGGACTGGACAGTCCAGCACAGAGAGAGACCCTTTCCCTGTGGAAACAGTAAACCAGTGCCTGACTTCACTACAGGCCTCAGGTCTGCCTGCCCCAGCATCACATCAGGTTGACTCCTGCAGCCCTGCGTGACCCTGCGGGTTCCCACTACTAACTCAGGCCCTCTCGCACCCCATAGACAGCCAGCTCCAAGGACCCAAGTAACTCCAGTAACAACAGGCTCCCAGCAAGCCCCTGGGAACCCAAGCTTCCTTTCACCCAAGGGACTGTAGATTCTAGGGCCCTCGGGAGCTCCTATGACTGCTCTGCTGGCTGCCTCGAATCAAGAAACCAACATATTCGATCGTTAGGGAGATAGAAAGTAAAATACAATGGGCTGCCACAATATGCGCATTGGAGTGTCAAATAAAACAAAATATCAAAACTAAGTGATGGGGAAGAAAAGATACAGATGGAATCTTCACTCATTGCTGGAAATATAACATTATAGCTACTTTGGAAAACAGCTTGGCAGTTAGGTGTGGCAAACATAACCACGCCATATGCCTAGAAACGCCATCCCTAGGTATCTATGCAAGAAGATTGGAAACTCCCATTTACACAAAAACGTAGACTTGACTATCTATGTTAACTGTATTCTTTATCACCAAAAGTGGCAACAATTCAAATGTCCTTCAGCTGGTAGAAAGCTAAACAAATACCACTTGGTGCTAAGAAAAAAGAAAAACTTGATCTTATGCTGACAAACTCTGACCCCCAAACTCTGGCTTGCCTGAAAATATAAAGAAGCTCTAGAGAAAGAAGTGAGATGCATCATAGCTCATGTGTGATCATGAGCTCTTGTCCCTGGAACATAAGGGGGAAGGAAGTGCTACCTTCAGAATGCCACCTGCTCTTCACGTTTCATGCTCCCTTCCTCCACACATGTTCCGCCTCTTTCCTGACCTATTTGTAAAACAAGAACCTTTTTCAGAGCACTTTTCCTATTGCAGGAGTCTTTATAAATCATGTCTCTCCTTATCAAGTCTACACTATTGATAACACAGTAGACTATGGATGAATGTCAAGTGCATTAAGTTCAGTGAAAAGTCGGACTCTGTAGACCTTCTTCTAAAGCAAGAGTATAAAAACACAAAACAGATCAGTTGTTACCAAAGACTGGGCAGAGAGGAAGGAAACGTCTACAAAGGAGTGGGCATGGGTGTGAGTGGAACTGTTCTTTATATTGTTTGTGTCAAAACTCATGGAAATGGACACCGAAGGAATGAGTTTTATTTTTTAAGTTTATTTTTAATTGGAAGATAATTGCTTTACAGTGTTGTGTTGGTTTCAGCTGTAGAATAATGTGAATCAGCTTTATGTATGTAAGTATACATATATCCCCTCCCTCTTAAGCCTCCTCCCACTCCCTCATCCCGTCCCCTAGATCATCACAGAGCACATGACAGAATTCATGGTTAGGGATATGTCAATGCTTCTCTCAATTTTTCCCATTCTCTTTCCCCTGTTATGTCCTAAGTCCAGTGTGATGACCTCTGCCATAGATTCACATGAATCGGCCATAGGCATTTACATGTGCCCTCTCTCCTGAATGCCCCTCCCATGTTCTCCCCACCCCACCCCTCCAGGTTGTCTCCCAGCACCAGTTTTGGGTGTCCTGCATCATACAACGAACTCCTGATGGGGATCTCTTTTACATATGGTAATACACATGTTTCAATACTATTCTCTCAAAGCATCTCACTCTCTCCTGCTCTCTGTCTGCATCTCCTTTGCTACCCTGCATATAGGATCATTGGTAATATCTTTCTATATTCCATATATATGCTCAATAAATGATATTTGTCTTTCTCTTTCTGACTTACTTCACTCTGTATAACAGACTCTAGAGGTTCATCCACCTCACTCATCTGATTCATATTCATTCCTTTTTTATGGCTAAGTAATATGTCATTGTGTATGTGTACCACAACTTCTTTATCTATTTATCTGTCAACTAACATCTAAATTGCTTCCATATCCTCGCTAATCTAAGTAATCCTGCAGTGAATACTGAGGTACATGTGTCTTTTTCAATTATGGCTTTCTCAGGGTACATCTCCAGTAGTGGGATTGCTGGGTGAACTCTTTTTTATCTTCTGAATGTCAGCAAAAGGCAAACATTTGTAAATTAGCTATAAAAAAATCTGATTTTTTGAAGTACCAAATAAAATGAATATTTATATTAAAAAAGAATGAATTTTACTGAATATCACCTGCAGTTTTTAAAAGTTCCTGCTGACTTTCTCTAACCTGTGCATTTCACTCACTTCACGTATATGTTCCATAATGAGAGAGAGCCTTGCTAGCCAGGGGGAAAAAAAATACAAGATTGGCTTATTTAAAAGTCATACAATGACATTTGGATTTGGGCTCCATATAAAATCTCAACCTTCATGTTTTCTACATTAAAAACACAGCCATCCTAGAAGCTCAGTATGTTATGACTTTCATAGCTTTTTTCATTGTTAGAAGAATGAATTGTAAGTCTCCCCTTGCATCTCTCCAGTGAATCTCCTATTTGCCCCCTTAGTGTTTTCTCAAATTTCCCCCTAGTGTTTTCCCAAAGTTCCCCCTCTTTCTTCTTCTCTGTTCCCCTACATCTTGTTCCCAAATCCTCCCTTGTTTCATGCTCCACTTTTCTTTCTTGCATACTTACTTCTCTTCTACTTGTTTGTGGGGAAATAAAATTTGCCACCTCAAAAATATCTTGTTAGCGTGTGAATTATTTTGAGCTGAAAACCATCAAAGCCCTAAATACACAAGAGAAAACTGTGACCTTTCCCCTAACTGCCTAAAAGATTTTAAATGACATCTGCTCCCAGAATAGAGCTGTCACCGGAAATATCTGCAAAAAATAGGGGTTGAATGCGGTGGGGGACATAGAGACTAGAGCTTACTGTGTCCCTAAAGATCATGTCTCCACAAAGCCCTGCAAACATTTATTCGGCAAACATTTGCTTCTCTATTTCGACATCAGTGACCTCCCTTCCCTTTGAAGTCTCAAACCACTACCCACAACATCTTTTGTCTTGAGCTAGAGATGCCATTTAAGGTGACATTTTTGACCGTTTGAGGCATGTTATTTGCCTTTTGATTTTCCTGTTACCTGTCTCACGTCAATTTAATTCTTAAACAAAACAGAAGAGCAATGAAGAGTTCTTCCTCTCTGAACATCATCTTCCTGTCTCCTTCTGAATTCGTATGCACCAAAAGGCAAACATTTGTAAATTAGCTATAAAAAAATCTGATTTTTTGAAGTACCAAATAAAATGAATATTTATATTAAAAAAGAATGAATTTTACTGAATATCACCTGCAGTTTTTAAAAGTTCCTGCTGACTTTCTCTAACCTGTGCATTTCACTCACTTCACGTATATGTTCCATAATGAGAGAGAGCCTTGCTAGCCAGGGGAAAAAATACAAGATTGGCTTATTTAAAAGTCATACAATGACATTTGGATTTGGGCTCCATATAAAATCTCAACCTTCATGTTTTCTACATTAAAAACACAGCCATCCTAGAAGCTCAGTATGTTATGACTTTCATAGCTTTTTTCATTGTTAGAAGAATGAATTGTAAGTCTCCCCTTGCATCTCTCCAGTGAATCTCCTATTTGCCCCCTTAGTGTTTTCTCAAATTTCCCCCTAGTGTTTTCCCAAAGTTCCCCCTCTTTCTTCTTCTCTGTTCCCCTACATCTTGTTCCCAAATCCTCCCTTGTTTCATGCTCCACTTTTCTTTCTTGCATACTTACTTCTCTTCTACTTGTTTGTGGGGAAATAAAATTTGCCACCTCAAAAATATCTTGTTAGCGTGTGAATTATTTTGAGCTGAAAACCATCAAAGCCCTAAATACACAAGAGAAAACTGTGACCTTTCCCCTAACTGCCTAAAAGATTTTAAATGACATCTGCTCCCAGAATAGAGCTGTCACCGGAAATATCTGCAAAAAATAGGGGTTGAATGCGGTGGGGGACATAGAGACTAGAGCTTACTGTGTCCCTAAAGATCATGTCTCCACAAAGCCCTGCAAACATTTATTCGGCAAACATTTGCTTCTCTATTTCGACATCAGTGACCTCCCTTCCCTTTGAAGTCTCAAACCACTACCCACAACATCTTTTGTCTTGAGCTAGAGATGCCATTTAAGGTGACATTTTTGACCGTTTGAGGCATGTTATTTGCCTTTTGATTTTCCTGTTACCTGTCTCACGTCAATTTAATTCTTAAACAAAACAGAAGAGCAAGGAAAATTTCTTCCTCTCTGACACTCTGCTATGGTGCATCATCTTCCTGTCTCCTTCTGAATTCGTATGCACCTTAATTTACACTTTGAACAAAATAACCTTCAAATTTCCAGTTTGAAAAAACGATATTAGGAATTATCTTACAGAACAGAGAAATAAACCATATTCCTGGCCTACTGGTTTTAACATTCAGTTTCATGTTCTAGAAAACTTAGCTAACTTACAGGAACAGTTTACATTAAAAAAAAAAAAATGGTTTCACTTTTGCACTCAGTTTCAGCTACGTGGCTTAGCTAGTAAACAGCAACCTTCTATAATAACTTTAGTTTTCATTAAACATAAACCGTGTGCTTCCAGAAACTACCCCAGATAAAAAGTAAAGTTGAGGGGGAAGGGAGAAAGCGAGAAGAAAGAAGGAAGTACATACTTTTAGCAGAAAATAGAGGCCCAATAAAAGCAGCAAAAATTATTCTTTCTGATGGACCAAAGTACAAAGATGCTAAGCTATGTTCTTTCTCTTTATCATCAAACTTAGTATATGCTAAAAATGCTAAAAGGGTTTGTTGGTGGATAGATATAGCCTACAACTCCTACTTTTACACTCTGTGTCTGGTTTTAAACTACAAAAGATCAAAATTTTAAAAAATAAAAATAAACGAATTACAAAGGATCTATACACAAATAGTCCTGATTTTTGCAGGCAACATTTTTTTTTCTTTTAAATTTTTGGCCTCTTTCATTGGTTTTTCCATTTGTTTATTTTTCATCTCTCTTTATTCTTTGGCCTGTGAGGGCCTCCCATTGCAGTGGCCTCTCTTGGTGCAGAGCACAGGCTCCAGAGCGAGGGCTTATAATCGGACACACACGTCCAGCCGCTCTGCGGCACATGGGATCTTACCGGGCCAGGGACATAGAGACTAGAGCTTACTGTGTCCCTAAAGATCATGTCTCCACAAAGCCCTGCAAACATTTATTCGGCAAACATTTGCTTCTCTATTTCGACATCAGTGACCTCCCTTCCCTTTGAAGTCTCAAACCACTACCCACAACATCTTTTGTCTTGAGCTAGAGATGCCATTTAAGGTGACATTTTTGACCGTTTGAGGCATGTTATTTGCCTTTTGATTTTCCTGTTACCTGTCTCACGTCAATTTAATTCTTAAACAAAACAGAAGAGCAAGGAAAATTTCTTCCTCTCTGACACTCTGCTATGGTGCATCATCTTCCTGTCTCCTTCTGAATTCGTATGCACCTTAATTTACACTTTGAACAAAATAACCTTCAAATTTCCAGTTTGAAAAAATGATATTAGGAATTATCTTACAGAACAGAGAAATAAACCATATTCCTGGCCTACTGGTTTTAACATTCAGTTTCATGTTCTAGAAAACTTAGCTAACTTACAGGAACAGTTTACATTAAAAAAAAAAAAATGGTTTCACTTTTGCACTCAGTTTCAGCTACGTGGCTTAGCTAGTAAACAGCAACCTTCTATAATAACTTTAGTTTTCATTAAACATAAACCGTGTGCTTCCAGAAACTACCCCAGATAAAAAGTAAAGTTGAGGGGGAAGGGAGAAAGCGAGAAGAAAGAAGGAAGTACATACTTTTAGCAGAAAATAGAGGCCCAATAAAAGCAGCAAAAATTATTCTTTCTGATGGACCAAAGTACAAAGATGCTAAGCTATGTTCTTTCTCTTTATCATCAAACTTAGTATATGCTAAAAATGCTAAAAGGGTTTGTTGGTGGATAGATATAGCCTACAACTCCTACTTTTACACTCTGTGTCTGGTTTTAAACTACAAAAGATCAAAATTTTAAAAAATAAAAATAAACGAATTACAAAGGATCTATACACAAATAGTCCTGATTTTTGCAGGCAACATTTTTTTTTCTTTTTAAATTTTTGGCCTCTTTCATTGGTTTTTCCATTTGTTTATTTTTCATCTCTCTTTTGTTCTTTGGCCTGTGAGGGCCTCCCATTGCAGTGGCCTCTCTTGGTGCAGAGCACGGGCTCCAGAGCGAGGGCTTATAATCGGACACACCAGTCCAGCCGCTCTGCGGCACATGGGATCTTCCTGGGCCAGGGACTGAACCGTTGCCCCTTGCACTGCAAGGTGAACTCTTTACCCACTGGACCACCAGGGAAACCCCAGGCAACTTTTTAAAATCAGTAATCATTCATGATTTTCTTAAGAAAAAAAAAGTCTCTTTAGAGTACGATAAGAAATTAGTTCCCAGTTCCCAGCTGGTACCTGCCACTGCAGGATACATAAGAGACATGGGTTCAATTCCTGGGATGGGAAGATTTCCTGGAGGAGGACATGGCATCTCACTTTAGTATTCTTGCTGAAGGATTCCCATGGACAGAGGAGTCGGGTGGGCTACAGTTCACAGGCTTGCACAGAGTTGAACACGACTGAAGTGACCTAGCATGCACAGAATGTATGCAATGACATTAACCTCATAGATAGTATATTTCAACAAATGCTTTTAATAATCAATCACCCTGTTGCATTAATATCCTGGTATTCTAATCAGATCAAAGCTATTTACTTAAAATGGTTATGTTTAAAAGATGCTAATTTCATTTTTATGATTATTTCTGAAAATGTCTGGTATAACACATTATAAACTGTTTGGTAATATACTCTTAAATAAGATGACATAAAGTTTAGCTGAAGTAGTGCTATAATCAAAGATCAAGAGAATGAAAAAAAGAGAGAGAGTGAACACAAAAGTACCACCAGAGCCCATGAGACAGAGAAAGAGAGAGAGAGAGGGAGAGAGAGACATAAAGCAGGAAAGAGAGAGAAAGACAGAGAGAGAGAGAGACATAAAGCAGGAAAGAGAGAGAAAGACAGAGAGAGAGAGAGACATAAAGCAGGAGAGAGGGAGTACATGCATGCATGCTCACTCACTTCAGTCCTGTCTGACTCTTTGCCACCCCATGGACTATAGCCCACCAGGCTCCTCTGTCCATGGGATTCTCCAGCCAAGAATACTGGAGTGGGTTGCCGTGTCTTCCTTAAGGGGATCACCCCCACCCAGGGATCGAACCCACACCACCTGCACTGCAGGCAGATTCCTTATTGACCCAAAAGACACAGGGAGATACAAAGAGAAAATCATGTGGACACGTGTATGAGCCTCAACAGACTTCAGCTGACACAATAATACCACTGAAAATTACATTTACCCTTCACTCCAAAAGAAAATTTTGCAGAGCACCTTTGTGCCCAAGGGAAAAAAAAACATACCTTTTATTTAGAATTTTATTGAACAAAAAATATTTGCTACTTTTACTGCTATTTCTTCCAGAAAATCTGACATCTCACTCAAAACCCTGGTCAAAAGTCACTTCACAAGTAAAACCATCACCATTTCCCTGGGTTTCATTAAATGCATTGTAGCCCAAACCACGTCAACTTGTAGGAATTCATTTATCTGACTCTGAGATGATGAAGTCCTGGGAAAAAGCAGGTCTAAATCTTGCTTTAGTATTCTTGCTGAAGGATTCCCATGGACAGAGGAGTCGGGTGGGCTACAGTTCACAGGCTTGCACAGAGTTGAACACGACTGAAGTGACCTAGCATGCACAGAATGTATGCAATGACATTAACCTCATAGATAGTATATTTCAACAAATGCTTTTAATAATCAATCACCCTGTTGCATTAATATCCTGGTATTCTAATCAGATCAAAGCTATTTACTTAAAATGGTTATGTTTAAAAGATGCTAATTTCATTTTTATGATTATTTCTGAAAATGTCTGGTATAACACATTATAAACTGTTTGGTAATATACTCTTAAATAAGATGACATAAAGTTTAGCTGAAGTAGTGCTATAATCAAAGATCAAGAGAATGAAAAAAAGAGAGAGAGTGAACACAAAAGTACCACCAGAGCCCATGAGACAGAGAAAGAGAGAGAGAGAGAGAGAGACATAAAGCAGGAAAGAGAGAGAAAGACAGAGAGAGAGAGAGACATAAAGCAGGAAAGAGAGAGAAAGACAGAGAGAGAGAGAGACATAAAGCAGGAGAGAGGGAGTACATGCATGCATGCTCACTCACTTCAGTCCTGTCTGACTCTTTGCCACCCCATGGACTATAGCCCACCAGGCTCCTCTGTCCATGGGATTCTCCAGCCAAGAATACTGGAGTGGGTTGCCGTGTCTTCCTTAAGGGGATCACCCCCACCCAGGGATCGAACCCACACCACCTGCACTGCAGGCAGATTCCTTATTGACCCAAAAGACACAGGGAGATACAAAGAGAAAATCATGTGGACACGTGTATGAGCCTCAACAGACTTCAGCTGACACAATAATACCACTGAAAATTACATTTACCCTTCACTCCAAAAGAAAATTTTGCAGAGCACCTTTGTGCCCAAGGGAAAAAAAAACATACCTTTTATTTAGAATTTTATTGAACAAAAAATATTTGCTACTTTTACTGCTATTTCTTCCAGAAAATCTGACATCTCACTCAAAACCCTGGTCAAAAGTCACTTCACAAGTAAAACCATCACCATTTCCCTGGGTTTCATTAAATGCATTGTAGCCCAAACCACGTCAACTTGTAGGAATTCATTTATCTGACTCTGAGATGATGAAGTCCTGAAAGCAGGATCTAAATACAATTTGTCTTTGAAGATCTGTGTCTAACAAATAACACATACAAAATATATGACTATTAGATTCAATCAGACTACAACAGAGGTGTCATGGTGAATTTTTTTAAACATCTACATGAATCTATTCTTTTTCAAATTCTTTTCCTATTTAGGTTAACATAATATTCAGCAGAGTTCCCTGTGCTATACAGTAGGTATGGGCAACTTTTGTTAGCGTTTGTATCACAGACTTGATGGAGTCTGTTTGCCACCTTTCCGAGATATAATCCTCTGTTATTTATTTTCCTAATGTGCTTGCCAGAGTGCATGTTGCTAGAAATCTGGGGGAAATCTGGGGAAAAGATGAGGACTAGTAAAATAAACCCAAAGAACATTTTTCTCTTAACCTCCTGTCACCTAACTGACTGTGCAGAAGTATTTAACTAACAGACCCAGTAACACAATAACTGACATGAAAGCTACACATCTGTTCTCCCACACACCTCTAGACTCTCATAATATCTCTCCTTCTAAAGAGGCTAACTGTACTTAAATTCCTGAAGTATGATTTCTATCCTGCTCTCAGTGATCAGTCGTATAAGCCCTCCCCCAGCCCCAGCTCCCATTCCACCTTACCATATCTCCCTTCCTTCACAGTCTCTGTGTAGGTAGGATTTGTCTCTAAAAATTTTTCAGAAGCCTCCATTGCAGCCCTGTTTCTGCTTCAACAAGATCACTAGGTTGGTTTTCTGAGAAGTTGCAAAGCAGGATCTGTGGGAAAGCATAACGGCTGAAAGAAAAAGCACTTGCCAAGACTCCACCTTCCACTACCGCTTTCATTGCTGTGCTTGCTGACAAATCCAGAAGCAGATCACTGTACTGCTTTTGAAGCCTGAAAAAAATTCAATTTCCCTGACACTTGCCTGCATCAATTAAAAAGAAAAAAAATGTATGGAAAAAACATCCTTTCAATCACTAGGCACCGATCAATGCAGGGCAGTGATCCTTTTGGTGAGCTCACATTTGCCTCAGCTTAATGGTCAGAGACAGTTTGTAGCTGTGGTTCAAGTAGGGAAAACCATAGAAATGCCAAGAAATTTCCTGAGGGGAAGAGGGGAAGCTCAGAGACAAGGTCTGTGCAGTCAGAACACAAGAAAAAAGAGATATTCACAGAGAGAGGGAGCTCTGGGGACTTACAGATTGCTCCACTTATACAAAATATATGACTATTAGATTCAATCAGACTACAACAGAGGTGTCATGGTGAATTTTTAAACATCTACATGAATCTATTCTTTTTCAAATTCTTTTCCTATTTAGGTTAACATAATATTCAGCAGAGTTCCCTGTGCTATACAGTAGGTATGGGCAACTTTTGTTAGCGTTTGTATCACAGACTTGATGGAGTCTGTTTGCCACCTTTCCGAGATATAATCCTCTGTTATTTATTTTCCTAATGTGCTTGCCAGAGTGCATGTTGCTAGAAATCTGGGGGAAATCTGGGGAAAAGATGAGGACTAGTAAAATAAACCCAAAGAACATTTTTCTCTTAACCTCCTGTCACCTAACTGACTGTGCAGAAGTATTTAACTAACAGACCCAGTAACACAATAACTGACATGAAAGCTACACATCTGTTCTCCCACACACCTCTAGACTCTCATAATATCTCTCCTTCTAAAGAGGCTAACTGTACTTAAATTCCTGAAGTATGATTTCTATCCTGCTCTCAGTGATCAGTCGTATAAGCCCTCCCCCAGCCCCAGCTCCCATTCCACCTTACCATATCTCCCTTCCTTCACAGTCTCTGTGTAGGTAGGATTTGTCTCTAAAAATTTTTCAGAAGCCTCCATTGCAGCCCTGTTTCTGCTTCAACAAGATCACTAGGTTGGTTTTCTGAGAAGTTGCAAAGCAGGATCTGTGGGAAAGCATAACGGCTGAAAGAAAAGAACTTGCCAAGACTCCACCTTCCACTACCGCTTTCATTGCTGTGCTTGCTGACAAATCCAGAAGCAGATCACTGTACTGCTTTTGAAGCCTGAAAAAAATTCAATTTCCCTGACACTTGCCTGCATCAATTAAAAAGAAAAAAAATGTATGGAAAAAACATCCTTTCAATCACTAGGCACCGATCAATGCAGGGCAGTGATCCTTTTGGTGAGCTCACATTTGCCTCAGCTTAATGGTCAGAGACAGTTTGTAGCTGTGGTTCAAGTAGGGAAAACCATAGAAATGCCAAGAAATTTCCTGAGGGGAAGAGGGGAAGCTCAGAGACAAGGTCTGTGCAGTCAGAACACAAGAAAAAAGAGATATTCACAGAGAGAGAGGGAGCTCTGGGGACTTACAGATTGCTCCACTTGGGTGTTCAGCATTGAACTGATCAGCATCTGTACATAAGGATGGAAAGAAAATTACCAAATGAAATCATTTGAGGAACAAGGGTCTAGTGCTCACACTGAGACAGAAATAGTGCCTGTTCATACCAGCCAAACTGGGAAACCTCATTTATGAGGCATTGTAAGAGTACTTGTAATCATTCAGTGGTGGGCAATGATTAGCCGTAAACATTGGGGCCCAGGAAAAATTAGGGGGTTATTTATTGCAGCAGCTGTGTAACATATCCAATTACAGTGGCAGCCTCATTTTTTTCCCCATATTTTTTGAATTCCTAACTGTTTGTTACCCAGTCACCAAATAAGCACTGCTCCTGTGGTGGGTGCTGAGAGATCAAAACTCTAAAAATTCTTATGAAGAGGGTGTGAGAGGTGTGGGTAGATTTTCCAGAATGACTCAAGTCTGCTGTGATTTCTAGTCAAGGTAGGAACATGGTTTACAGTACCACAGAAACTATGACCAAGCTAAGAGTAATGACAAATTGAACTTATAATAATTATTATAATGTAGTGTTCAGCATACAAAAGTGGGCTTGGAAGGCCACTGAAGGTCCCATTTCAAAACTCAAGAACTAGAACTGCCTTTGTGTCTTTGTATTACACCACACCCATGGACACAGCAGCAGCTGCCAGTTCCTATCGCCTCAAGGAACTTCCCTCCCTCATTGAACTCTTTTGACCTCAGTGTCATGTGGTCTCTAATTCTTGTTGTTTTGCAACAAACCCTTGCTTAATGCAACTCGCTTCTCATAAATACTATTTTTTCACTTGAGAAACAAGTCTTGTAATTAACCGTGGCTTCTCACTTTTTTTTTTTTCTATTAAATAAACTTCCTCCATTTTTTAGCATGAGTGATCACAACACCAGAACTTCCTGAATCTTTGCCTCCAAGCTGTGGCTTAACAATCGCCATAATAAACGCCTCTTTATATCAATCAGGTCTTTGTCTTTGAAATGTCAGTTAATAAGAGCAATCCATTAAGAAAATAGTGACATGCTTAACCTGCCTGACAACTGGAAGGGGGAGCTTTCTTTCTTTTTTTAAAATTCTTTATTTTAAAGGTTTTACAGAGTTTTGTTGTTCACAGATATGCATGCTCCCAGATCAGTCATATGCATATCCCTGGTCCCCACCCCGCCAGATCCCCCCATCCCACCCCTCCAGACCATCGCCCCAAGCCATTGTGAGCACTCCTATTCCCTTAGCACAATGACAATAGCTATCTTTTCCACACATGACAGTATAGGTTTCCATGTTACTCCCTCCATGCCTCCCCCTCCCTTTTTCTCCCCACAATGTCTCTATGTCTATGGTCTGTCTGTTTTTCCATGAGTTCCCTGCGTGTGTTATCAAGACCGTCCTACTAGATTCCATATATGTGTGTTAGTATACTGTATTTGTCTTTCTCTTTTTGACTTACTTCACTTTTTATGATAGGTTCTAGAGTCAGCCACTTCATTAAGACTGAGTCTTCTGCATTTCTTTTAACAGCTGAGTAGTATTCCATTGTATATATGTACCAGTTTTGAATCTCAGTGCTTTTTACATAAAGGTTTACAGTACCACAGAAACTATGCCCTTATGAAAAAAAATTTTTGTAGTGTTCAGCATACAAAAGTGGGCTTGAAGGCCACTGAAGGTCCCATTTCAAAACTCAAGAACTAGAACTGCCTTTGTGTCTTTGTATTACACCACACCCATGGACACAGCAGCAGCTGCCAGTTCCTATCGCCTCAAGGAACTTCCCTCCCTCATTGAACTCTTTTGACCTCAGTGTCATGTGGTCTCTAATTCTTGTTGTTTTGCAACAAACCCTTGCTTAATGCAACTCGCTTCTCATAAATACTATTTTTTCACTTGAGAAACAAGTCTTGTAATTAACCGTGGCTTCTCACTTTTTTTTTTTTCTATTAAATAAACTTCCTCCATTTTTTAGCATGAGTGATCACAACACCAGAACTTCCTGAATCTTTGCCTCCAAGCTGTGGCTTAACAATCGCCATAATAAACGCCTCTTTATATCAATCAGGTCTTTGTCTTTGAAATGTCAGTTAATAAGAGCAATCCATTAAGAAAATAGTGACATGCTTAACCTGCCTGACAACTGGAAGGGGGAGCTTTCTTTCTTTTTTTAAAATTCTTTATTTTAAAGGTTTTACAGAGTTTTGTTGTTCACAGATATGCATGCTCCCAGATCAGTCATATGCATATCCCTGGTCCCCACCCCGCCAGATCCCCCCATCCCACCCCTCCAGACCATCGCCCCAAGCCATTGTGAGCACTCCTATTCCCTTAGCACAATGACAATAGCTATCTTTCCCACACATGACAGTATAGGTTTCCATGTTACTCCCTCCATGCCTCCCCCTCCCTTTTTCTCCCCACAATGTCTCTATGTCTATGGTCTGTCTGTTTTTCCATGAGTTCCCTGCGTGTGTTATCAAGACCGTCCTACTAGATTCCATATATGTGTGTTAGTATACTGTATTTGTCTTTCTCTTTTTGACTTACTTCACTTTTGATGATAGGTTCTAGAGTCAGCCACTTCATTAAGACTGAGTCTTCTGCATTTCTTTTAACAGCTGAGTAGTATTCCATTGTATATATGTACCAGGGCTTCTGTATCCATTCATTCATCGATGGACATCTAGGTTGCTTCCATGTTCTGGCTACTGTATAGAGAGCTGCAATGAAGATTGGGGTACAGGTGCTTCTTTCAGTTTTGATTTCATCAGCATATAAGCCTAAGAGTGGGATTGCTGGGTCATAGGGTGCTTCTAATTTTAGTTTTTTAAGGAATCTCCATACTGTCTTCCATAGAGGCTGTGTCAATTTACATTCCCACCAGCAATACAAGAAGGTTCCCTTTTCTCCACACCCTCTCCAGCATTTATTGTCTGTCGATTTGTTGATGATGGCCATTCTGACAGGTGTGAGGTGGTATCTCATTGTAGTTTTAATTTGCATTTCTCTAATAATAAGCGAGGTTGAGCATCATTTCATGTGCTTTGGGCCATCTGTATGTCCTCTTTGGAGAAGTGTCTCTTTAGAACTTTTTCCCATTTTTTGATTGGGTTGTTCGTTTTTCCTGTGCTGAGTTGTCTGAGTTGCTTGTAGATCTTGGAGATTAATTCTTTGTCTGTTGTTTCATTTGCTATGATTTTCTCCCACTCTATGGGGTGTCTGTTCAGCTTTTTTGTAATTTCTTTTGCTGTACAAAAGCTTTTAAGTTTCATTAGGTCCCACATGTTCATTTTTCTTTTCAGTTCCGCTATTTTAGTTGGTGGGTCAGAGAAGATCTTGCTTTGATTTATATCCTTGAGGGTTTTGCCTATATTCTCCTCTAAGAGTTTGATGGTTTCTGGTCTTACCTTTAGGTCTTTAATCCATTTTGAGTTGATCTTTGTGCATGGTGTCAGGGAATGTTCCAACTTCATTTTCTTGCATGTAGCTGTCCAATTTTCCCAGCACCACTTGTTGAAGAGGCTGTCTTTGTCCCATTTTATAGTTTCGCCTCCTTTGTCAAAAATAAGGTACCCATAGATGCGTGGGTTTATGTCTGGGTTCTCGATCTTGTTCCATTGATCTATAGTTCTGTTTTTGTGCCAGTACCATACTGTCTTGATGACTGTTGCTTTGTAGTAGAGTCTGAAGTTAGGAAGGCTGCATTTCTTTTAACAGGGCTTGTATATATGTACCAGGGCTTCTGTATCCATTCATTCATCGATGGACATCTAGGTTGCTTCCATGTTCTGGCTACTGTATAGAGAGCTGCAATGAAGATTGGGGTACAGGTGCTTCTTTCAGTTTTGATTTCATCAGCATATAAGCCTAAGAGTGGGATTGCTGGGTCATAGGGTGCTTCTAATTTTAGTTTTTTAAGGAATCTCCATACTGTCTTCCATAGAGGCTGTGTCAATTTACATTCCCACCAGCAATACAAGAAGGTTCCCTTTTCTCCACACCCTCTCCAGCATTTATTGTCTGTCGATTTGTTGATGATGGCCATTCTGACAGGTGTGAGGTGGTATCTCATTGTAGTTTTAATTTGCATTTCTCTAATAATAAGCGAGGTTGAGCATCATTTCATGTGCTTTGGGCCATCTGTATGTCCTCTTTGGAGAAGTGTCTCTTTAGAACTTTTTCCCATTTTTTGATTGGGTTGTTCGTTTTTCCTGTGCTGAGTTGTCTGAGTTGCTTGTAGATCTTGGAGATTAATTCTTTGTCTGTTGTTTCATTTGCTATGATTTTCTCCCACTCTATGGGGTGTCTGTTCAGCTTTTTTGTAATTTCTTTTGCTGTACAAAAGCTTTTAAGTTTCATTAGGTCCCACATGTTCATTTTTCTTTTCAGTTCCGCTATTTTAGTTGGTGGGTCAGAGAAGATCTTGCTTTGATTTATATCCTTGAGGGTTTTGCCTATATTCTCCTCTAAGAGTTTGATGGTTTCTGGTCTTACCTTTAGGTCTTTAATCCATTTTGAGTTGATCTTTGTGCATGGTGTCAGGGAATGTTCCAACTTCATTTTCTTGCATGTAGCTGTCCAATTTTCCCAGCACCACTTGTTGAAGAGGCTGTCTTTGTCCCATTTTATAGTTTCGCCTCCTTTGTCAAAAATAAGGTACCCATAGATGCGTGGGTTTATGTCTGGGTTCTCGATCTTGTTCCATTGATCTATAGTTCTGTTTTTGTGCCAGTACCATACTGTCTTGATGACTGTTGCTTTGTAGTAGAGTCTGAAGTTAGGAAGGCTGATTCCTCCAGCTCCGTTTTTCTTTCTCAGGATTGCTTTGGCTATTCGAGGTCTTTTGTGTTTCCACATGAACTGTGTT
Source organism: Tragulus kanchil (assembly GCA_022376925.1). Taxonomy (NCBI): domain Eukaryota; kingdom Metazoa; phylum Chordata; class Mammalia; order Artiodactyla; family Tragulidae; genus Tragulus; species Tragulus kanchil. The sequence continues at coordinate 280,249,479 of JAIOJX010000004.1, forward strand.
ATTGTTTGGTCTAGTTCTGTGAAAAATGTCAGTGGTAGTTGAATAGGTATTGCATTGAATCTGTAGATGATATTTGGTAGTATGGTCATCTTCACAATATTGATTCTTCCAACCCAGGAACATGGAATATCTCTCCATCTGTTTAAATCTTCTTTAATTTCTTTCATGAGTGTCTTGTAATTTTCTGTGTACAATTCTTCTGTTTCTTTCGGTAGGTTTATTCCTAGGTATTTGATTCTTTTGCTCGCAATGGTGAAGGGGATTGCCTCTTTGATTTCGTTTTCTGATTTTTCATTGTTTGTGCATAGGAATGCCAGTGATTTCTGTGTGTTGACTTTGTATCCTGTGACCTTGCTGAATTTGTTGATTAGCTCTAGCAGCTTTGCAATAGTGTCTTTGGGATTTTCTATGTATAATATCATGTCATCTGCAAAAAGAGAGCCTGTCTTCTTCCTTTCCAATCTGGATTCCTTTGATTTCTTTCTCTTTTCCTATTGCTGTTGCTAGAACTTCCAGGACTATGTTGAATAGTAGTGGTGAAAGTGGACACCAGGAAGGGGGAGTTTTCTTTAACAAACCCTTATTCTGCCTGAGAGCACACCAGAGCTCAAGACTATTTAGACCCAGCCTGAAGACAAGTCTCCACAAGAATCTGGGACCTTTGTATCCCTGGAAAGGGGAAGGACTATTGCCAGTTTCTAAGAGATCTCAACTTTCCAGTTAAGATACCATCCTGGGGACTGAGGCATCAAAAGCGGGAGAGACCCTGAACCAGGTCACTAGAAACATCTGCTGCCTTCTCCCATCCTTTCAAAACCCTTTACCCCCAAACCTCAGTGCTTATCCTAAGGAATAAGGATAGTTACCCCCTAAAGTTCTGCAAACTCCCATGAAGAAGGTGGCCTAGAGACGGCCATCTGGGGAGAAATCAGGTCAAATTTTTCCAAATTTCCCATCCAAGCCAGATGCTCACCCTTACTGAGAAAGCCCTGGAGAGTTTGTGACCTGAGGAAACCAAGGCAGCAACTTTGTCTTTCTCTGCTCTCGGTGGCAGTTCCTCTCTATGACTTTGCTCTGAACCAGAGCTGGCCACATAGAGGATGGTGCATCTCAGGGCTGCAATGGTCACTCCCTCCAGGAAGTTCCAGCTTCCCTGTCAGCATTCCTCCCCATCAACAACTCCTGGATGGCCACTTTCAGATCCCACCCATCTGCCAAGATCAAGAAGTTGGATGCAGGAACTGGCAGTAGCTCAGATGATCCTAGATAACTCCTTGCCCGGATGTCAAGCCCACTTCCTGCGATTCATGTCTCAGAGCTTCAAGGCAGCAGAGGAAGTCAGAACTTTGGTAAACAGGATGCCTGTAATGGAGGTCTTTGGTTCCTTTCCAACCTCCCAAATGCCTGATGGGAACCTGGTGGAATAACAGTGGATCTGAGAGATCAATCCTCTGCTCAGACTGTCTGCCACACTGGGCCCCTTCCTGGCAGAGCAGGGACAAGTCCACAGAAGGTTCCACAGCCTGAGTCACCCTGGCTGAGCAGAGATGGGCACATGGCTCTGTCCCTTTGAGGCTCAACCTGTGGTTACCAAGACTTCAAAAAATCAGAGGACCCAGTTGTAGCCACCCAAACACACTTTATAGGTGTTGATTTGTGGTTTGTTAGCCCTGCAGTTCTCAGGAGATCAGTCACAGATCAAAGGCAACGGCTATTATGTTCTGAGACTATAAAATGGGGAAAGGTTATAAAGGCCAAAAACTGCAAGGTTACATAAATTATCAGTCATTGGGATTGGAGTTGGGAAGAAATAAGGGTGTTTACTTTTAGGGTCACGCAGTTTCAGGTGTAAGAATGGCATGCTTTGAAACTTTGTTTGCAGCTGTCAGCTGCTTACAGATATTGTTTTGAAAATGTCTGGTGGTGGTCTTGAGTTTGATATAATTCAGAAAGCTCAAGTTAACAGTGATGCAAGAATGTATCTCAAACTATTTCCACTGATGGCCATCTGGCTTCAAAGTGTGAACCATAGCTACTCCATTTTTATTTTTAAATGACCTTAAATGCTCACCCTTACTGAGAAAGCCCTGGAGAGTTGGTGACCTGAGGAAACCAAGGCAGCACCTTTGTCTTTCTCTGCTCTCGGTGGCAGTTCCTCTCTATGACTTTGCTCTGAACCAGAGCTGGCCACATAGAGGATGGTGCATCTCAGGGCTGCAATGGTCACTCCCTCCAGGAAGTTCCAGCTTCCTGTCAGCATTCCTCCCCATCAACAACTCCTGGATGGCCACTTTCAGATCCCACCCATCTGCCAAGATCAAGAAGTTGGATGCAGGAACTGGCAGTAGCTCAGATGATCCTAGATAACTCCTTGCCCGGATGTCAAGCCCACTTCCTGCGATTCATGTCTCAGAGCTTCAAGGCAGCAGAGGAAGTCAGAACTTTGGTAAACAGGATGCCTGTAATGGAGGTCTTTGGTTCCTTTCCAACCTCCCAAATGCCTGATGGGAACCTGGTGGAATAACAGTGGATCTGAGAGATCAATCCTCTGCTCAGACTGTCTGCCACACTGGGCCCCTTCCTGGCAGAGCAGGGACAAGTCCACAGAAGGTTCCACAGCCTGAGTCACCCTGGCTGAGCAGAGATGGGCACATGGCTCTGTCCCTTTGAGGCTCAACCTGTGGTTACCAAGACTTCAAAAAATCAGAGGACCCAGTTGTAGCCACCCAAACACACTTTATAGGTGTTGATTTGTGGTTTGTTAGCCCTGCAGTTCTCAGGAGATCAGTCACAGATCAAAGGCAACGGCTATTATGTTCTGAGACTATAAAATGGGGAAAGGTTATAAAGGCCAAAAACTGCAAGGTTACATAAATTATCAGTCATTGGGATTGGAGTTGGGAAGAAATAAGGGTGTTTACTTTTAGGGTCACGCAGTTTCAGGTGTAAGAATGGCATGCTTTGAAACTTTGTTTGCAGCTGTCAGCTGCTTACAGATATTGTTTTGAAAATGTCTGGTGGTGGTCTTGAGTTTGATATAATTCAGAAAGCTCAAGTTAACAGTGATGCAAGAATGTATCTCAAACTATTTCCACTGATGGCCATCTGGCTTCATTTTGTATGTGTGAACCATAGCTACTCCATTTTTATTTTTAAATGACCTTAAATATATCATCAGGTGATACCTGATGGTATCTTTACCTCACTGGTAAAGAACCCACCTGCCAGTGCAGGAGGTGTAGGCTTGATCCCTAGTCCAGAAAGATCCCTTAGAGAAGGAAAGACAACCTACCCTAGTATTCTTGTCTGAAAAATCTCATGGACAGAGGAGCCTGGCAGGCTACAGTCCATGGGGTCATGATAGAGTCAGACATGACTTAGTGACTAAATAACAACAGCAAATATATCATCACCTGTCCACATTACCCTTTTTTGGACTTTCTTGAGGTGAGCAGATTTCAACACTGAAGATCTGCTGCAATGAGATTGGTCTGGTTGGAACAGAGTTTACAAACAGATACTTAAAACAAGAATGTAATGGCAGAAATCAGTCTTTGATCAACAAAATTATTTTCTGGTGGATTATTTTGATCTATGAATTAATTTAGAAGTTTCATCTAGTGATGATAATAAAAAGCAGATGACTCTTTAGAGGAAAGTTTGGCAGTTTCTTAATAAATTGATATACTCACCAGATGATCCAACAATCTCTGTTTTGGTACTTACACAAATGAATTGAAAACTAATGCTTATGCAAAATGTACACAGGTATGTTTATAGCAGCTGTATTTATGATTGCCAAAGCTTAGAGGCAACCAAGATGTCTGTTAACATATAAATGGCTAAGCACACTGTAGACTCTCCAGATGATGGGTACCGAGAGCATTTCCTAGGGGTCATTAACTTACTGAGCTCATTAGGCAGGATCTGGGTCTCATGCCACCATTGTTTTATTGTTTTGAGGTATGTCTCATCCTTCTGTGTCATGGTGTTTTGCTAAGCAAGTGTACTGCTAGTCATCCTGTTCATGACCCTGACTGTCCTACTGTTCACACTGTTCGCTGAACCCAAGGTAAACAAGGCACAAGGTAAAAGGCTAGAAGAAGAGGGAAGGCTCAAGTTAACAGTGATGCAAGAATGTATCTCAAACTATTTCCACTGATGGCCATCTGGCTTCATTTTGTATGTGTGAACCATAGCTACTCCATTTTTATTTTTAAATGACCTTAAATATATCATCAGGTGATACCTGATGGTATCTTTACCTCACTGGTAAAGAACCCACCTGCCAGTGCAGGAGGTGTAGGCTTGATCCCTAGTCCAGAAAGATCCCTTAGAGAAGGAAAGACAACCTACCCTAGTATTCTTGTCTGAAAAATCTCATGGACAGAGGAGCCTGGCAGGCTACAGTCCATGGGGTCATGATAGAGTCAGACATGACTTAGTGACTAAATAACAACAGCAAATATATCATCACCTGTCCACATTACCCTTTTTTGGACTTTCTTGAGGTGAGCAGATTTCAACACTGAAGATCTGCTGCAATGAGATTGGTCTGGTTGGAACAGAGTTTACAAACAGATACTTAAAACAAGAATGTAATGGCAGAAATCAGTCTTTGATCAACAAAATTATTTTCTGGTGGATTATTTTGATCTATGAATTAATTTAGAAGTTTCATCTAGTGATGATAATAAAAAGCAGATGACTCTTTAGAGGAAAGTTTGGCAGTTTCTTAATAAATTGATATACTCACCAGATGATCCAACAATCTCTGTTTTGGTACTTACACAAATGAATTGAAAACTAATGCTTATGCAAAATGTACACAGGTATGTTTATAGCAGCTGTATTTATGATTGCCAAAGCTTAGAGGCAACCAAGATGTCTGTTAACATATAAATGGCTAAGCACACTGTAGACTCTCCAGATGATGGGTACCGAGAGCATTTCCTAGGGGTCATTAACTTACTGAGCTCATTAGGCAGGATCTGGGTCTCATGCCACCATTGTTTTATTGTTTTGAGGTATGTCTCATCCTTCTGTGTCATGGTGTTTTGCTAAGCAAGTGTACTGCTAGTCATCCTGTTCATGACCCTGACTGTCCTACTGTTCACACTGTTCGCTGAACCCAAGGTAAACAAGGCACAAGGTAAAAGGCTAGAAGAAGAGGGAAGGAACCATGGGAACTGCAGACATGTTTATTCTCTTGGAGGGCATGGCGGCTATAACACAGCCTCTGTCTTGGCTGGTACAACAGCTGTAGAAGCAGCCATAACTAAGCCATAGCATAACTTCATGTAACATAACCATATGCCGCTCAAATGTAGCCCCAGTGCAGCAGCAGTCAGGGCTGTCATGCAAAGTTTGTACAGGTGTACTGCACAAAGTACCCTTTGACCAAGTGAGTACCTCGTGGCGCACTTGTGCAGTGTTGTAAGTGATTTCAGCTGTTGCATAACCATGCAAAGTCACTGTGTACAGAACCTGGCATGAGAGGGTGTGAGAGAGTGAGGTGAGAGAGCCTGACTGGCGCCATCTTGCTTGTTTTCCCACGTTCCACCCCTTCAGGGTCTCTCACCTCACAGCCTACCTGCAGTCCACCTTCCACGATATTCCCTTGGTGAGTAATGCTGACCCTTGAACGCACATTCTGTAACAACTGTAGATGCTACAACAACAAACAGTTATATCCCCAACACATAGAAAATCCCAACGCCAGGTATCACCTGGAACTCATAGTGCAGTCCTTGCCCTCATGGGGCTAGAAGAACCACCCACCACAAGTGGTGATCCTTTATCATCCATGGCCAGGTCCAGTCCACAATCTCTCCTTGTGAGACTGCACCAAAGCCTCCACAGGGGCAACTCTACCCCTGCTGGGTTTTTTATTAGGGACCCGCAAAATCTCCCATGGGCAATGGGCCTGCCACTCCAAAGGGAGGATTTTTGTGGCATTCATGGCCCACCCACATGATTCCAAATGCTTTCACACTATTCTAAATCTGCAAGAGAATCAGATGTTAGCAACACATTATAGGACACAGCCTTTACAGTACACTTCATCTCTTGGGTTGTTGGTACAGGGTATTTGCTATGACCAGCATGTTCTTTTGACAAAACTCTGTTAGCCTTTGCCTGGATTCATTTTGTACTACAAGGCCAAACTTGCCTGTTGCTCCAGGTATCTCTTAGGCAAACTTTTCGCTGAACCCAAGGTAAACAAGGCACAAGGTAAAAGGCTAGAAGAAGAGGGAAGGAACCATGGGAACTGCAGACATGTTTATTCTCTTGGAGGGCATGGCGGCTATAACACAGCCTCTGTCTTGGCTGGTACAACAGCTGTAGAAGCAGCCATAACTAAGCCATAGCATAACTTCATGTAACATAACCATATGCCGCTCAAATGTAGCCCCAGTGCAGCAGCAGTCAGGGCTGTCATGCAAAGTTTGTACAGGTGTACTGCACAAAGTACCCTTTGACCAAGTGAGTACCTCGTGGCGCACTTGTGCAGTGTTGTAAGTGATTTCAGCTGTTGCATAACCATGCAAAGTCACTGTGTACAGAACCTGGCATGAGAGGGTGTGAGAGAGTGAGGTGAGAGAGCCTGACTGGCGCCATCTTGCTTGTTTTCCCACGTTCCACCCCTTCAGGGTCTCTCACCTCACAGCCTACCTGCAGTCCACCTTCCACGATATTCCCTTGGTGAGTAATGCTGACCCTTGAACGCACATTCTGTAACAACTGTAGATGCTACAACAACAAACAGTTATATCCCCAACACATAGAAAATCCCAACGCCAGGTATCACCTGGAACTCATAGTGCAGTCCTTGCCCTCATGGGGCTAGAAGAACCACCCACCACAAGTGGTGATCCTTTATCATCCATGGCCAGGTCCAGTCCACAATCTCTCCTTGTGAGACTGCACCAAAGCCTCCACAGGGGCAACTCTACCCCTGCTGGGTTTTTTATTAGGGACCCGCAAAATCTCCCATGGGCAATGGGCCTGCCACTCCAAAGGGAGGATTTTTGTGGCATTCATGGCCCACCCACATGATTCCAAATGCTTTCACACTATTCTAAATCTGCAAGAGAATCAGATGTTAGCAACACATTATAGGACACAGCCTTTACAGTACACTTCATCTCTTGGGTTGTTGGTACAGGGTATTTGCTATGACCAGCATGTTCTTTTGACAAAACTCTGTTAGCCTTTGCCTGGATTCATTTTGTACTACAAGGCCAAACTTGCCTGTTGCTCCAGGTATCTCTTAGGCAAACATTTGTCTGAAGCTTACACAAGTTTAGGGAAATATCGGGCCATAGCCAACTGAAACTCCAATATTTGGCTACCTGATGTAATGAGACGACTCACTAGAAAAGATCCTGATGTTGGGAAAAAACAGAAGGCAGAAGGAGAAGGGGATGACAGAGGATAAGATGGTTGGATGGCATCACTGAGTCAATGGACATGAGTTTGAACAAGCTCCTGGAGATGGTGAAGGACAGGGAAGCCTGGCATGCTACAGTTCATGGGTTCACAAAGAGTCAGACACTACTGACCAATTGAACTGAACTGAAGCAACAAGTTGGCTATTGGAGATAATGGTATTTAAGAGTTTTAGCAAACTCCAGGAAATGGTGAAAGACAGGAAAACCTGGCATGAAGCAAACCGTTGGGTTGCAAAGAGTCAGACACAACTGAGCAACTGAACTGAACCAAATAGGGCTGTCAAGGTCATCATATACATATGCATCAATCTTGTTCTGAGGTATTTTGGCACAATAAGCAACACAGTAAATATTGTTTTCATCTGCTCCAATTGAAACAGACTCCCTTTTCAAGAGCAGAGCTACTGTTTGTAGAACAATGACCAACCTTGAGCAATGTTTTATTCTAGTTATTTTTTCTCTGTATAACTTGGTTTTGTAGTTGTTATAGGAGCAAAATGTGGTATGGAAGGTTGCACAAGGAGCCTGGATTTTGGAAATAGGAAAGAGATAATCAGTCCTGCTCCTTACTAACATCAAAAAAAAAAAAAAAAAAAAAAAGCCTGGATAAGGCAGACATTAATGCAAATGAAATAATGTGAATTGAAGCAGTTACCAGTAAACTGAACTTTCTGATTTCAGTATACTGAAGTTTTAAGGGCATAAAAAAGAAAGAACTGCAGCGCCCTCTGTTAGGAACTGTTAGTATATGAACTCAGATTTTAAAAGTAACAGTAAAAAACAGCCCCAAATAGAAACCAAACAAGCAACCAGACAACAGCAGCAGCAACAACAACAACAAAAAGTCAGAAACCAAAAAACACTTGAGCTTTTGGAACAGCTACACAAGTTTCACTTTAGCTATCACCACCCAATTCTTCATGTATGTGCATGTGTGGAGGTTTAATCAGGTTCTACGCTTTGTGACTTGTAGCCCACCAATCTTCTCTGTCCAGGGAATTCTCCAGGCATGAAGCACTGAAGTGGGCTGTCATTTCTTCCTCTCGGAGATCTTCCCAACCCAGGGACTGAATCCATGTCTCCTGCGTTGGAAGGGTGATTCTTTGCCACTGAGCTACAATACGCTCAAATGTACAAACATCAAATACAAATGCTTATTGAGCAGCACCAAAGTTCATCTCCTTTGCTTTCCCACCTACATGACCCATAGGTTTGTGCGCACACACACACACACACACACACACACACACACACACACATATCCTAAGGACTTTGGAATTAAAAGTCTTGAAATAACTGATTCTGGCTGTTTCATTCATGGTTAAACACTTTAACATTCCTGCTTGAGAGTCACCCAAGGCTCCTTCACTGTAAGTACTGCTCCCCAGTGCAAATATGAAGCATAGAATAATCAACATTCATGTATCCTTCAATATATATTCATAGAATTATGTTACTGAGTCCAAGCTTGTACTGCTCACTGCCCAACAGGTCAAGAGATGAGGTATTGGGACAAGGAGTAATGACTTTATTTGGAAAACCAGCTGATTGAGAAGATGGCAAACTAATATCTGAGAGAAGTGTCTTGCCCAAGTTGTGTATCAGGGAGAGGTGGGGCTGGTTGTTGTAGGTGTCTTGGTGCTGGCCAGACCCCAGAGACCATGTGACAATTCTTTGTTTTTGCAGCCACCGTCCACATGATCTGGTCATGATGTTCCTGTAAACCTCCAACAGGACAAGTGTTATTTTCTGTTTTGTCACTTATAATCTCTATACCTATGAAAACTATTATGGCTTTAAAGGTCAAAACTGGGAGGCAAAACCTTGAGAAAGGGCTGTTCGTAGTACTAAGTTTTAAGGCATAAAAAAGAAAGAACTGCAGCGCCCTCTGTTAGGAACTGTTAGTATATGAACTCAGATTTTAAAAGTAACAGTAAAAAACAGCCCCAAATAGAAACCAAACAAGCAACCAGACAACAGCAGCAGCAACAACAACAACAAAAAGTCAGAAACCAAAAAACACTTGAGCTTTTGGAACAGCTACACAAGTTTCACTTTAGCTATCACCACCCAATTCTTCATGTATGTGCATGTGTGGAGGTTTAATCAGGTTCTACGCTTTGTGACTTGTAGCCCACCAATCTTCTCTGTCCAGGGAATTCTCCAGGCATGAAGCACTGAAGTGGGCTGTCATTTCTTCCTCTCGGAGATCTTCCCAACCCAGGGACTGAATCCATGTCTCCTGCGTTGGAAGGGTGATTCTTTGCCACTGAGCTACAATACGCTCAAATGTACAAACATCAAATACAAATGCTTATTGAGCAGCACCAAAGTTCATCTCCTTTGCTTTCCCACCTACATGACCCATAGGTTTGTGCGCACACACACACACACACACACACACACACACACACACATATCCTAAGGACTTTGGAATTAAAAGTCTTGAAATAACTGATTCTGGCTGTTTCATTCATGGTTAAACACTTTAACATTCCTGCTTGAGAGTCACCCAAGGCTCCTTCACTGTAAGTACTGCTCCCCAGTGCAAATATGAAGCATAGAATAATCAACATTCATGTATCCTTCAATATATATTCATAGAATTATGTTACTGAGTCCAAGCTTGTACTGCTCACTGCCCAACAGGTCAAGAGATGAGGTATTGGGACAAGGAGTAATGACTTTATTTGGAAAACCAGCTGATTGAGAAGATGGCAAACTAATATCTGAGAGAAGTGTCTTGCCCAAGTTGTGTATCAGGGGAGGGGTGTGGCTGGTTGTTGTAGGTGTCTTGGTGCTGGCCAGACCCCAGAGACCATGTGACAATTCTTTGTTTTTGCAGCCACCGTCCACATGATCTGGTCATGATGTTCCTGTAAACCTCCAACAGGACAAGTGTTATTTTCTGTTTTGTCACTTATAATCTCTATACCTATGAAAACTATTATGGCTTTAAAGGTCAAAACTGGGAGGCAAAACCTTGAGAAAGGGCTGTTCTTACACTTCAGGCAACATTTCTTTTACAAAGGTGCAGTGCCTGCATGACTAGGCACAGGTAACATTACATAAAGGTTTGAGCAAAAGGAATAGATGCAATAAGAAGTAAGGTTTGTTCTTCTCTGTTACAATTATTCTCTGGCATTAGAAAATAGGCATGATCCAAGAGAAAATTTCCTTTCAATAGAAAAACAGACATAGGTTTATAATACCACATTACAAATAAATTATAAATATGTTTTATGTACTGGATCTGCAGAAACTCAGAGGAAGAGGGATAAATTGTACTTGATTTTACAACAAAGTAAAGAGATTTAAACTGAAAATTGATACTTAAGGAGTATAGCTAGATGCTAACCGGTGAGTAGGTCACACAAAGTGATAATCTATAGCTAAATGATGAATTTTTCAACAATTAGAATTTGTTTACCTTCTCTGAAACCACATCTAAACTTCTAATATTTAAAATTTACCTAAGAAGCATTGAATACTGTTTATTTACATCTAATAGCAATCATTTTATGATTCCATATGTGAATAAGTTTATCAAAGGTGCACAACACAAGTTTATGTGTCCGTCTAGAACATAATAGGAGTGACTCTGCTGTACATGCTAATTCTTACAGGTTTTAATTCCACCTCTCATCTTTATTATCCCATTGCATTCCTCCAGCAACTAACCACTGCCTATTCTCTGGTTGAGGAAAGGAAAGAAATCCTATTAGAAACACAATCTGTACATCTTGACTATTTTCAGATAATATAACCTTCCTTCCTTTACTTTTCATTACTGAACACTAATTTTCTATCTACTATACATTTGTTTCCGTTGTGAAAACATATAACAAAATTTACCTTCTAAATAATTTTCAAACATACAGTAAAGTAGTGTTAAGTGAAAGTCGCTCAGTCATTTCCAACTCTTTGTGACCTCATGGACTGTCTGTCAGAGTCCTCTGTCCTTGGAATTCTCCAGGCTGTACTGGAGTGGGTAGCCCTTCTCTTCTCCAGAAAATCTTCCCAGGGATTGAACCCAGGTCTCTTACATTGCAGGTGGATTCTTTACCATCTGAGACACCAGGGAAGCCTTTAGTAGTGTTAACTATATTTATATTGCTATGAGGCACAGCCCCGGAACTTTTTCATCTTGCAAATCTGAAACTTTTTACCCATTGAGTAACTTCCTTTTCCCCCTTCACTCCAACCAAGAGTCTACTGTCTGTTTCTGTGAATTTTGTTACTTGAGATACATCATATAAGTGGAATCATTTACTATTTTTTTGTAACTGGCCTATGTCACATAACATAATATCCTCAAGATTCATTCATATTGCTTAGGTGACAGAACTTCCCTCTCCTTTAAGGATAAATAATATTCCATTGCATGTATATATACTACATTTTTTCAACCATTTATCTGTTGACAGACATTTGGATTTCTTCAGTTCTTGGCTATTGTGAATACTTCAGTTATGAACATGAGTATGCAAACATTTCTTTCAATTCTTTTGAATATATTCTTAGTAATCAGATTACTGGATAGTATAATAGTTCTACTTTTATATTTTAAGAGACTATGTTGTTTACCAAAGGTGCACAACACAAGTTTATGTGTCCGTCTAGAACATAATAGGAGTGACTCTGCTGTACATGCTAATTCTTACAGGTTTTAATTCCACCTCTCATCTTTATTATCCCATTGCATTCCTCCAGCAACTAACCACTGCCTATTCTCTGGTTGAGGAAAGGAAAGAAATCCTATTAGAAACACAATCTGTACATCTTGACTATTTTCAGATAATATAACCTTCCTTCCTTTACTTTTCATTACTGAACACTAATTTTCTATCTACTATACATTTGTTTCCGTTGTGAAAACATATAACAAAATTTACCTTCTAAATAATTTTCAAACATACAGTAAAGTAGTGTTAAGTGAAAGTCGCTCAGTCATTTCCAACTCTTTGTGACCTCATGGACTGTCTGTCAGAGTCCTCTGTCCTTGGAATTCTCCAGGCTGTACTGGAGTGGGTAGCCCTTCTCTTCTCCAGAAAATCTTCCCAGGGATTGAACCCAGGTCTCTTACATTGCAGGTGGATTCTTTACCATCTGAGACACCAGGGAAGCCTTTAGTAGTGTTAACTATATTTATATTGCTATGAGGCACAGCCCCGGAACTTTTTCATCTTGCAAATCTGAAACTTTTTACCCATTGAGTAACTTCCTTTTCCCCCTTCACTCCAACCAAGAGTCTACTGTCTGTTTCTGTGAATTTTGTTACTTGAGATACATCATATAAGTGGAATCATTTACTATTTTTTTGTAACTGGCCTATGTCACATAACATAATATCCTCAAGATTCATTCATATTGCTTAGGTGACAGAACTTCCCTCTCCTTTAAGGATAAATAATATTCCATTGCATGTATATATACTACATTTTTTCAACCATTTATCTGTTGACAGACATTTGGATTTCTTCAGTTCTTGGCTATTGTGAATACTTCAGTTATGAACATGAGTATGCAAACATTTCTTTCAATTCTTTTGAATATATTCTTAGTAATCAGATTACTGGATAGTATAATAGTTCTACTTTTATATTTTAAGAGACTATGTTGTTTACCATAATGGCTGCAATCCAATGAGGCACAGAGTTCCAATTTGTCCACTTTGGCCAGCACTTGTTATTTTCTCTAATATTAATTATGCATACATGTGTTAGGGTGACATTACATTGTCATTTTGATTTGTATGTCTCAAATGGTTAATGATGATAATCATCTTTTCGTATGCTTGTTGGCCATTTGGATACCATCTTTGGGGAAATATCTAATCAGATCATGTGTTTATTTATTTTTTTAATAGTATTTTTATTTTTTTATATTTTTACAGAGTTTGTTGTTTACAGATATGTATGTGCTCAGATTAGTCATGTGTATATCCCTGGCCCCTTCCCTCCTCCAACCCCCTCCCCGTCCCCCATCCCACCCCTCCAGGATGTCGCACTGTGCCCCTACAGGATCCCCTATTTTCACAGAGCAATGACAATAGCTGTTTTTTTCACATATGATATTGTAGGTTTCCATGTTACTCCCTCTATGCCTCCCACCCACTGTTCATTCCCCTCAATGTCCATATGTCTGTTCTGTTTGTCTATTTTTCCATTGCTTCACTACATGTTATCATTACCATCTTACTACATTCCATATATATGTGTTAGTATACTGTACTTGTCTTTCTCTTTTTGACTTACTTGACTTTTTATAATAGGTTCTAGATCCATTCACGTCATTAGGGCTGATTCTTCCGCATTTCTTTTTACAGCTGAGAAGTATTCCATTGTATATACATACCAGAGTTTTTTATCCATTCATTCATCAATAGACATCTAGATTGCTCCCATGTTCTAGCTATTGCATACAGAGCTGCCATGAACATTGGGGTACAGGTGCTGCTTTCAGTTTTGATTTCATCAGGGTATAAGCCTAATAGTGAGACTGCTGGGTCATATGGTGCTTCTATTTTTCAATCAGGCTCTTTGATTTTTGGTTGATTAGTTACAGAAATTCTTATGTATATATACTACATTTTTCAACCATTTATCTGTTGACAGACATTTGGATTTCTTCAGTTCTTGGCTATTGTGAATACTTCAGTTATGAACATGAGTATGCAAACATTTCTTTCAATTCTTTTGAATATATTCTTAGTAATCAGATTACTGGATAGTATAATAGTTCTACTTTTATATTTTAAGAGACTATGTTGTTTACCATAATGGCTGCAATCCAATGAGGCACAGAGTTCCAATTTGTCCACTTTGGCCAGCACTTGTTATTTTCTCTAATATTAATTATGCATACATGTGTTAGGGTGACATTACATTGTCATTTTGATTTGTATGTCTCAAATGGTTAATGATGATAATCATCTTTTCGTATGCTTGTTGGCCATTTGGATACCATCTTTGGGGAAATATCTAATCAGATCATGTGTTTATTTATTTTTTTAATAGTATTTTTATTTTTTTATATTTTTACAGAGTTTGTTGTTTACAGATATGTATGTGCTCAGATTAGTCATGTGTATATCCCTGGCCCCTTCCCTCCTCCAACCCCCTCCCCGTCCCCCATCCCACCCCTCCAGGATGTCGCACTGTGCCCCTACAGGATCCCCTATTTTCACAGAGCAATGACAATAGCTGTTTTTTTCACATATGATATTGTAGGTTTCCATGTTACTCCCTCTATGCCTCCCACCCACTGTTCATTCCCCTCAATGTCCATATGTCTGTTCTGTTTGTCTATTTTTCCATTGCTTCACTACATGTTATCATTACCATCTTACTACATTCCATATATATGTGTTAGTATACTGTACTTGTCTTTCTCTTTTTGACTTACTTGACTTTTTATAATAGGTTCTAGATCCATTCACGTCATTAGGGCTGATTCTTCCGCATTTCTTTTTACAGCTGAGAAGTATTCCATTGTATATACATACCAGAGTTTTTTATCCATTCATTCATCAATAGACATCTAGATTGCTCCCATGTTCTAGCTATTGCATACAGAGCTGCCATGAACATTGGGGTACAGGTGCTGCTTTCAGTTTTGATTTCATCAGGGTATAAGCCTAATAGTGAGACTGCTGGGTCATATGGTGCTTCTATTTTTCAATCAGGCTCTTTGATTTTTGGTTGATTAGTTACAGAAATTCTTAATGTATGCTGGATATTAAACCCTTATCATATGATATGCAAATATTTTCTCATATTTTTGTAGATTGCCTTGTTGATTGTGTTCTTTAGTGCACAAAGTTTTTAAGCTTGATGTCTCATTCATCTATTTTTGTTTTTGTTGTGTGTTTCTGGAATTATATAAAGGAAATTATTGCCAAGTCATGAGGTTTTCTCTGTATGCTTTCTTCTAAAGTTTTACAGATATAGGTTTTGTGTTCTTATAGGTCTTTAATCCAGCTTGAGTTAATTTTTGTATATAGTGTATGAAAAGAATCAGCTTTATTATCTTGCAAGTAGACATCTAGTTTTCCCAACATCTTTTGTTGAAGAGATGGTCTTTTGCCCATTGAATATCCTTGGTAGTGCAGTTGAAGGTATTATGGCCATGTACATGGAGGTTTATTTCTGGTCTCTTTATTCTGTTTCATTGGTCTATTTGTCTGTTTTTATGCCAGTACTATGCTGTTTTGTTTACTGTCACTTTGTAATATGTTTTGAAATCAGGACCTTTAGTCCTCTAACTTTGTTCTTCTTTTATAAAATCATTTTGTTTATTTGAGGTTTCCAAAAGATTCTGTGTGACTTACTATTTTTAAGGATGATTTTTTTTCTATTTCTGAAAAAAATGCCACAGAGATTTTGATAGGGATTGCATTGAATTTGTAGACCACTTTGAATAGCATGCACATTTTTTGAGATATAGTTAAACTTTAAACTATAGCTATAGTTTAAACTGTACAATTTAATGATTCACAAATTTTAAATGTTATACTCCGTTTATAATTTAAAATATTGGCTATATTCCCTATATTGTACAATATATCCTTGTCATTTATTTATTTTATATATAGTAGTTTGTATCTCTCAACCCCTATCCCAATTTTGCTCCCTTTGCCTTCCCTCTCACTACTGCTAACCACTAGTTTGTTTTCTCTGTCTGTTTCTTTCTTTCTTTCTTCTTCCTTTTTTTTTTTTTTACAAAGAATTTTCAGTTAGTCATGAGGATCTGATGTCATCATGAAGGAATTTAGCATTTTTCTAGGTGTGAGGAAATGAAAGGATTGAAATAAAATCTGTCCCTAGAAGCATCTGCCTATCTAAAGACCTGTTCCACAGGACTCCTTGGAGCACAGTGACCCTGTAGATATTGTGTTCTTTAGTGCACAAAGTTTTAAGCTTGATGTCTCATTCATCTATTTTGTTTTGTTGTGTGTTTCTGGAATTATATAAAGGAAATTATTGCCAAGTCATGAGGTTTTCTCTGTATGCTTTCTTCTAAAGTTTTACAGATATAGGTTTTGTGTTCTTATAGGTCTTTAATCCAGCTTGAGTTAATTTTTGTATATAGTGTATGAAAAGAATCAGCTTTATTATCTTGCAAGTAGACATCTAGTTTTCCCAACATCTTTTGTTGAAGAGATGGTCTTTTGCCCATTGAATATCCTTGGTAGTGCAGTTGAAGGTATTATGGCCATGTACATGGAGGTTTATTTCTGGTCTCTTTATTCTGTTTCATTGGTCTATTTGTCTGTTTTTATGCCAGTACTATGCTGTTTTGTTTACTGTCACTTTGTAATATGTTTTGAAATCAGGACCTTTAGTCCTCTAACTTTGTTCTTCTTTTATAAAATCATTTTGTTTATTTGAGGTTTCCAAAAGATTCTGTGTGACTTACTATTTTTAAGGATGATTTTTTTTCTATTTCTGAAAAAAATGCCACAGAGATTTTGATAGGGATTGCATTGAATTTGTAGACCACTTTGAATAGCATGCACATTTTTTGAGATATAGTTAAACTTTAAACTATAGCTATAGTTTAAACTGTACAATTTAATGATTCACAAATTTTAAATGTTATACTCCGTTTATAATTTAAAATATTGGCTATATTCCCTATATTGTACAATATATCCTTGTCATTTATTTATTTTATATATAGTAGTTTGTATCTCTCAACCCCTATCCCAATTTTGCTCCCTTTGCCTTCCCTCTCACTACTGCTAACCACTAGTTTGTTTTCTCTGTCTGTTTCTTTCTTTCTTTCTTCTTCCTTTTTTTTTTTTTTACAAAGAATTTTCAGTTAGTCATGAGGATCTGATGTCATCATGAAGGAATTTAGCATTTTTCTAGGTGTGAGGAAATGAAAGGATTGAAATAAAATCTGTCCCTAGAAGCATCTGCCTATCTAAAGACCTGTTCCACAGGACTCCTTGGAGCACAGAGTGCCTTGCCTCACCCTGATTTCCTTCAGGGGGTGTTGAAGGTCCGCAGCTTCCAACAGCACAGGTTCAGTCTCCACAGAGGCAGAGGGCAGATGTCCTTGTCGTCCAGGCGTTGGCAGTGTAATTGGTAAATGCCAATTTGTGGTTGACATGCCCCCCCACCTTGTGGTCATAAATCCGACCATACTTTGGGGGGCATTTCATGACCATTTTGCCCCACGTTGCTGGGAAGACTTGTTCCAAGTTTTGAAGAAGGTTTTGCTGATAGGCCACTCAATGTGCTACTGTGAACTAGAACTTAGTAGTCAACGTTCCCTGGACATCTGTCTTCTAGTTATGGTCCAGGAAAGTATTTCCTCTTGTTGCATCTTTCCACACCTCCACACCTAAAGCTGTACTATTATAATCATTGATCACATACCAAGTTATACATTTGATTAACTGTTTCAAGTCTAGTCAACATTATTTTTTTTGGAGGCTCAGTCATAGCACTTGGCAATACAAGTGAAACAGGAAAAATACAAATAGTACAGTTAACATTAGTGGAATTATAAGTAAATATTTTAGCCATGAGCTTCCCACACCAAACCAGTTTTGAAAAGATAATCAAAACTAGGGAATGCATCAATCAAGGCAGTAATCTGATTTTTCATATGGTTCATCAAATATGTTACATTAAAGGATTTATCAGGTAAGAAAGTATAGCATTCAGTTTGAAATATAGCACAGATAACCTCCCTGAGATGCTATATGGTGTCAAGGGCCTTGCAGTTATGTAACATTGCCTCTCTCATCATAGACATCTCAGAATTTAATTCACAGTTAACTGTTGCTATACCAGTAGAATTTTGGCCCATTGGGCCCATACCTATGGTAAATTGGTTAGGGTTATCCCTAATTTGTTAGCATGTATGACCTTAAATTCATGGGAATCTCAGGCTACACCTTAGTATCCATCCCTGTAAATATCAATGCCATAAGTTAGTGCCACAAATCCACTGAGTCGCATACCAATTACTCTCTCTTAAGGGTAATAATAGGCATAGTTCATAAAGTACTCAGCCTAGTTTCCTAGCATTACTAGGTTGATTTCTTTTTTTTTTTAGTATGATTTCATTGTTCCCAACATAAAGGAATTTAAATGACCATAGTCTGTGTTAACCATATAAATCCATCTCATAATTGTGGGGGTTTTCCTTTTAAGAGATAAGAGGTTAAAGTTTTATTTAGTTAAGACTTAGGTCAGCACTCTGATAGAGTTGAAATGACCCTAAGAGAACCAGGTAAGAGCAGGAATTATTAATTGGCCAGCTGAGAGAATCCCATCTAGTAATATCATAAACACACAGAGCAGGACTGAGCCCTATTCTAAAATAAACTTCTAACAGGGTATCCAATGAGAGCCCTGGAAGGGAGAAATCTACCAAGGTAACCCAGAAGTACTAGACACAGGTAATTAGCCACAACCCAACAATTGGATTGAGTTTAAACTAGCATAGAATTGTGCATCTTTCCACACCTCCACACCTAAAGCTGTACTATTATAATCATTGATCACATACCAAGTTATAGTTTTCATCAGTCATTATTTTTTTGGAGGCTCAGTCATTGGCAATACAAGTGAAACAGGAAAAATACAAATAGTACAGTTAACATTAGTGGAATTATAAGTAAATATTTTAGCCATGAGCTTCCACACCAAACCAGTTTTGAAAAGATAATCAAAATCAGGGAATGCATCAATCAAGACAGTAATCTGATTTTTCATATGGTTCATCAAATATGTTACATTAAAGGATTTATCAGGTAAGAAAGTATAGCATTCAGTTTGAAATATAGCACAGATAACCTCCCTGAGATGCTATATGGTGTCAAGGGCCTTGCAGTTATGTAACATTGCCTCTCTCATCATAGACATCTCAGAATTTAATTCACAGTTAACTGTTGCTATACCAGTAGAATTTTGGCCCATTGGGCCCATACCTATGGTAAATTGGTTAGGGTTATCCCTAATTTGTTAGCATGTATGACCTTAAATTCATGGGAATCTCAGGCTACACCTTAGTATCCATCCCTGTAAATATCAATGCCATAAGTTAGTGCCACAAATCCACTGAGTCGCATACCAATTACTCTCTCTTAAGGGTAATAATAGGCATAGTTCATAAAGTACTCAGCCTAGTTTCCTAGCATTACTAGGTTGATTTCTTTTTTTTTTTAGTATGATTTCATTGTTCCCAACATAAAGGAATTTAAATGACCATAGTCTGTGTTAACCATATAAATCCATCTCATAATTGTGGGGGTTTTCCTTTTAAGAGATAAGAGGTTAAAGTTTTATTTAGTTAAGACTTAGGTCAGCACTCTGATAGAGTTGAAATGACCCTAAGAGAACCAGGTAAGAGCAGGAATTATTAATTGGCCAGCTGAGAGAATCCCATCTAGTAATATCATAAACACACAGAGCAGGACTGAGCCCTATTCTAAAATAAACTTCTAACAGGGTATCCAATGAGAGCCCTGGAAGGGAGAAATCTACCAAGGTAACCCAGAAGTACTAGACACAGGTAATTAGCCACAACCCAACAATTGGATTGAGTTTAAACTAGCATAGAATTGTGCCCATGATAAAAAAACATTTCATTGGGCTTCCCTGGTGGTCCAGTGGGTAAGGACACTGCCTTGCAGTGCAAGGGGCGCCAGTTCAATCCCTGGCCTGGGAAGATCCCAAGTGCTGCAGAGCAGCTGGACCCATGTGTCCAATTACCAAGCCGGAGCTCTGGAGCGCATGCGCCCAGAGCCGGTGCTCTGCAACAACAGAGGCCACTGCGATGGGAGGCTCACATGGGCCAAAGCACAAAGATGGGTGAAAATAGACAAATGAAAGACCAATAGAAGTAGCCCGCCTGCTCCCCTCCCTCTCCCCACCCCACCCCCAAAAAAACATTTTATTGATATGCAAAGGGCCAAGAAATCAAGAAAACATTATAAAAGAGCATGTGAATCCGGTCCAGCATCTTGGGCAAGCTGTCTACGTCTGATGTCGTCTTCATCTTAGTGTAGTGCAATTTCCTCTGTTTGAGCATCATTTTAAGGTGAGTCGAGGTCAGAAGATGTCTCTATAGATCCATCCAGTGTAGGGAGCTTTAGAAGTTGGAATTAATCCAAGAGTCAATTGCCCTTCAGTTTTGTTGTGCGTGAGTCTATTAAGAGTACTTAATTAAAGGATCCTTCCATCCAGGTTGGAGACAGTCCCTTAAATTATGCCTTTTTTCAGTCCTGTTTGCAGGTCATGAGACATCTGATCTTCACCCAAAGATAGGCTATTGAGACAAGCTTCAGAAACAAAACTAGAATTGTCAAGGCCCATGCATGGGTTGGAAAAGAATTTCCAGGCATGAGCAAGAGTGAGAGAAAAGTAAAGTTTATTAGAGTGGGGGAAGAGAGAGTCATTGGCAGTACAGCTGGCAGGCTTAAGGGAGAATCAGAGTTGTTAAAGTGGAAGACAGTCAGCTCAAAGGAGAACCGACCCTAAGCAGGGATCTTTGACCCATTTCATAGCTAAGGAGTGGCATAGGAGTCTTAAGGATCATTGCTGATTGGACGGTCTACTGAGTGCAGTTGAGTGTTGACTACAGCATGAGGGAAAGACAGTAGGGTCCAGGAGGGGCAGAGGGGTCTTAAGGATTGGGCGGTGCACTACAGCCCAATAAGGGTTTGGTTTATCTCTTCTTGCATGCCAAGACCCTCCTCATTTGCCTTGTTCTTTCATCCTTGAGCACCACAAGAATGTCCTTCAATAATTCAATTAAATTTTCCATTAACATACTCTAACAGCAAAAAACTATCTAGGAAATGAATCTGAGTAGATATAGACCTCCATTAACAAACTGGAATTTAACATTCATTGAAACATCTTTTTCTCCCTAAAATCACCCTCATTTTTAACAAATATAAGCAAATTAAGACTTGGTTTTTTTTTATATAGGTCTGGTCTCAATAAACATGGCTTGGTTATTTATATAACCATAATTGATTATAGACCTTTTTGCCTTGCTGAAGCTTTTACTTTTTTTTTTAAACATTTATTTATTTATTTATTTTGGTGGGGGTGGGGAGAGAGGGGGGTGGGCTGGCCACTTCCACTGGTCTTTCATTTGTCTAGTTTCATCCATCTTTGTTCTTTGGCCCGTGTGGGCCTCCCATCGCAGTGGCCTCTGTTGTTGCAGAGCGCTGGCTCTGGGCACATGTGCTCCAGAACTCTGGCTCGGTAATTGGACACATGGGTCCAGCTGCTCCGTGGCACATGGGATCTTCCCAGGCCAGGGATCGAATTGGTGCCCCTTGCACTGCAAGGCGGTGTCCTTACCCACTGGACCACCAGGGAAGCCCTTGCTGAAGCTTTTACAAAGTGTCAGAATGAACTTTTAAAAGAAAACCTTTCAGGGCTAGGAAAGTCAGGCCAAAGGCTTATCACAGATTTCACCTAAGAGATCTAAGTGAATTCTTTCCCTCTCAAATTCTCCAAATTTTTTTGAGACTTTTGTACCTGTTAGTGAGATAGTCTTCCTAACTTATCCGAGAAGAGTTTCCCATCTCCGGAGGGATCAGATAGAGAGAAAAGATAAAATTTTCAATTTGTTTATATAGTATAATTTACCAAATTACTATTAAGTCATAATTAGTCTGAGGTGAAGGGTTTTTTACACCTGGAAGACACAGATTCAAACCAGTAATTTTTAGATAGAAACCATAAAGTTGTAAACATATTTGCCAGTTCATTCAGTCCTTTTGTTAACCTTTGTAAAGTCATCAGGTTTTTCACTATAATCCTTTAATTTCTTACACAGTTAAGAAACTGGCATTTATCCAAGAGTCCTTTTTATTGATCTTTTTGAAGAGAAACTGTTTTTTTAAAGCTTAGTGTTATGACAATATTTTAAGATAGTAATTAGAATTATGTCTGATAACATTTTACCTGAACATATTAAAATTTTAGGAACTCCATATAGTTTCTAGGATATCTATAATAGTAATGAAGGAGGAAAGGAGCAGGTTACCCTGATCGAACTGACTCTATCTTGAGGAAGAGGACTCCATCTTGTGCTTCCAGTGAACTCTGGACTGTGTAGCCACAGAGATGAAAAATTAACTGTCAACTAGGCCTCCTGGGCTGATGAGAACCTGACCAGGGAGACCTCATATCCAAGCCTCCCCTTGGCCAGGAAAATGAAATATCCATCACAAGGTAAATTACCATTTGTGATCTTAGTTAATCGATTCTTGTTGTAAACAAGCTAAGCGATATGCCTAGGTGATTTTCAATTGTACCATTGTGATGGCAACCAAATCATATTTTTTTCCTTTAATGTTTCCTAGGCAACCTCAGGTGTTTGGGACATAGGTTTGTGCATGTAGACTTTAGGTATAAATGTTAACCATGAGTTCTGCTCGAGGTCCTTGGCTAAAATGGAGGCCTCAGACCCGCCAGTGTAATAAATGCCCTCCAATGTTTACTTTGTCGCTCCATGTGGGTTGTTTCCTGAAATCTGGTTATAACAGTAAAATTTAATCTTATTTGTCATTATTAAATAATGACTTATTATTCACTTGATAAGGCTTCCCATGCAGTTCAACATACAAAATGAATTTAATCAGTGTAATATATATCTCTTTGGGATGTTTCAGGGGCCCTCTGAAGCATTGCAAAGTTAGCTAGAAATCAAAAATGCTTCATTAGAATGATTTAGGAAGTTATGTCAACAAATACCGAAAAAGGTTTAGAACACTTAGTCAGGTAGAATTATAGGGGCCCCCAAGTCTGGGATAGCAAAATGCAAAAAAAAATTTTAACCAGCTCATTCAGTCCTTTTGTTAACCTTTGTAAAGTCATCAGGTTTTTCACTATAATCCTTTAATTTCTTACACAGTTAAGAAACTGGCATTTATCCAAGAGTCCTTTTTATTGATCTTTTTGAAGAGAAACTGTTTTTTTAAAGCTTAGTGTTATGACAATATTTTAAGATAGTAATTAGAATTATGTCTGATAACATTTTACCTGAACATATTAAAATTTTAGGAACTCCATATAGTTTCTAGGATATCTATAATAGTAATGAAGGAGGAAAGGAGCAGGTTACCCTGATCGAACTGACTCTATCTTGAGGAAGAGGACTCCATCTTGTGCTTCCAGTGAACTCTGGACTGTGTAGCCACAGAGATGAAAAATTAACTGTCAACTAGGCCTCCTGGGCTGATGAGAACCTGACCAGGGAGACCTCATATCCAAGCCTCCCCTTGGCCAGGAAAATGAAATATCCATCACAAGGTAAATTACCATTTGTGATCTTAGTTAATCGATTCTTGTTGTAAACAAGCTAAGCGATATGCCTAGGTGATTTTCAATTGTACCATTGTGATGGCAACCAAATCATATTTTTTTCCTTTAATGTTTCCTAGGCAACCTCAGGTGTTTGGGACATAGGTTTGTGCATGTAGACTTTAGGTATAAATGTTAACCATGAGTTCTGCTCGAGGTCCTTGGCTAAAATGGAGGCCTCAGACCCGCCAGTGTAATAAATGCCCTCCAATGTTTACTTTGTCGCTCCATGTGGGTTGTTTCCTGAAATCTGGTTATAACAGTAAAATTTAATCTTATTTGTCATTATTAAATAATGACTTATTATTCACTTGATAAGGCTTCCCATGCAGTTCAACATACAAAATGAATTTAATCAGTGTAATATATATCTCTTTGGGATGTTTCAGGGGCCCTCTGAAGCATTGCAAAGTTAGCTAGAAATCAAAAATGCTTCATTAGAATGATTTAGGAAGTTATGTCAACAAATACCGAAAAAGGTTTAGAACACTTAGTCAGGTAGAATTATAGGCCATTGTGAAACAATACCTATCCACATAGCCAAAGTAACAATGAAGGATTTCATAGGCAAATATAAGAACAGATCATTAAAGAGGTAAATAAGCTTAAATCTATTATCAAAGGCAATTGAACACCTGAAGAAAGTATGTCCTCTTAACAAAGAAAAGCCAAATTGAAGTTTTTGCGCCAGATTACTTTTAAATTCATTTAAAGGTAAACAATTAAATTTAAATACAGTCAGTCCTAACCATGCACAAAACTCTTTCATCCAGGTCCACTTTCCATAAACCTTCTTATAACTTTCTGTACCTATTTGTTCTCCCATCCTGAAACAGCCATCTGTAAGTCAGATCTGCTTCCTTTTTTCCTTCATAAAATAAACTTCTGATCCTCATACCTTCTGTATTGAAAATACACTTTATACTTTCGTTAAGCAACCAGGAACTGACCTTTATATTAGCATTCTAATTGGTGAGCATAAACACCAGTGATAATTTCTAAAACATTTGCTTCCTTACAGAGAACATCTCAGGATGGCACCAAACATTGTTTATTAACAGTCACAAATCTCTTTAGCTTCTCTCTAAGAGGAAATCAGTGCTTAGTAATAAGTGTTTCAAAAGCTTATTTTATTTGGAAATAACGTAGCTATTCAATAGGCTTCCATGACTTAGTTTAGCCCAACCCTTGTAAATTCAAGTTACCACAATCTGGAGAGACTATTTTAGACAGACATTCCTAAAGCATATGCATTCTTAATAGAGTTTATCTAAAAGCTCGTATCTCATTTACATTTTTTTGGAAGTTTCTTCACTTGAATTACTTTACTTGATGACAAACTTGTAACAGATATAATAATATTTAACTTATATTAAGCTTAGGTGCAATGAAAATATTCTGTTTAATATTAATGACTCTTAGACATGTCTATATTAGGTCAACAAACAAACATTAATACCAGATATTTGATACTGAATATTTCCTAGTTCATGTGAACCTGAAATTCATTTAGGTTTAATTTCTCTTGTATTTATAATTGTTTGATCTGTAAGCACTTACTTTTCTTTAGGCCAACTAAATTAGAGCTCATTTATAGACTGACCTTTGCAATCAGAAATATCCAAAAACAAAGACACACACTGAGAAATAACATATAACCAAATAGACATAGTAAGAAATCCTATAGCTTTGTTTTCCAAACTTAGTTATGAATCAGATATCACAATGTAAAACTCACTACTTGTAAATAACAATTGGAAAAATAAAATTTTTAAAAGACTTCATTTTCCTTTATTTTCTCTCAGGAATTAGAGATGGTCTAGATAAGATAAGTGCTTCTGAGAGCTCTGGTCTCAAGGTATAGGTGGATTTGTTTCCTAAGAGCAAGAATTCTTAAAGAGACAATTGTATTTTTCCATGGTCATAGTTTTATAACCAAAGCCAGACCAGAAAGTGCTCAAATTGGCCCTAATAACAAGGGCAGATTGGTCCCAGGAGAGACTGACCCTCTGAGGAAGCAGGAGTCTTAGTTTGATCAGCCCCAGGCTTGTTGATCATAAGAAAAACTCTAGGACATAAGGGAATTTCATTCCATTTTCCTATCCTGTGTTAATAAAGGTCTAATATTTTAGGCCATTTTCTTCTCATTGGACTTTAGCCATAGGTTGACCAGCCATAATTTCTCCAATGGGTTTCCCAAGTAGAGTGTGGAACCTTAGAGGAAGTACTTTCCAAATTAGCTCGAGGCAGGTTCTTTTCCTCCAGGAGCACCACCTGAAAATCCACATATAGATAGCTATATAGATAGCACATCTTCTTTATCCATTCATCTGCTGATGGACACAGGTAGTTTCCATATCTTGGCAATTGCGTAATGGTGCTACAAACGCTGGGGTGCATGTATCTTTACAAATTAATTAATTTTTTTTTAATGGACATATCCCCAAGACTGGAATTACTGGTCATGTGGTAGTTCTAATGTTAACAATATTAAGTCTTTTTACACAATTTTAAACTCTTAGACATGTCTAATCACAAAAAAGATATTTGATACTGAATCTTTCCTAGTTCATGTCAACCTGAAATTCATT
Source organism: Tragulus kanchil (assembly GCA_022376925.1). Classification (NCBI taxonomy): domain Eukaryota; kingdom Metazoa; phylum Chordata; class Mammalia; order Artiodactyla; family Tragulidae; genus Tragulus; species Tragulus kanchil. The sequence continues at coordinate 280,275,870 of JAIOJX010000004.1, forward strand.
TAGGTTTAATTTCTCTTGTATTTATAATTGTTTGATCTGTAAGCACTTACTTTTCTTTAGGCCAACTAAATTAGAGCTCATTTATAGACTGACCTTTGCAATCAGAAATATCCAAAAACAAAGACACACACTGAGAAATAACATATAACCAAATAGACATAGTAAGAAATCCTATAGCTTTGTTTTCCAAACTTAGTTATGAATCAGATATCACAATGTAAAACTCACTACTTGTAAATAACAATTGGAAAAATAAAATTTTTAAAAGACTTCATTTTCCTTTATTTTCTCTCAGGAATTAGAGATGGTCTAGATAAGATAAGTGCTTCTGAGAGCTCTGGTCTCAAGGTATAGGTGGATTTGTTTCCTAAGAGCAAGAATTCTTAAAGAGACAATTGTATTTTTCCATGGTCATAGTTTTATAACCAAAGCCAGACCAGAAGGTGCTCAAGTTGGCCCTAATAACAAGGGCAGATTGGTCCCAGCAGGGACTGACCCTCTGGGGAGCAGGAGTCTTTTAGTTTGATCAGCCCCAGGCCTTAAATCATAAGAGAAACTCCTGAACATAAGGGAATTTCAGTTCATTTTCCTATCCTGTGTTAATAAAGATCTACTATTTTAGGCTATTTTTCTTCTCATTGGACTTTAGCCATAGGTTGACCAGCCATAATTTCTCCAATGGGTTTCCCAAGTAGAGTGTGGAACCTTAGAGGAAGTACTTTCCAAATTAGCTCGAGGCAGGTTCTTTTCCTCCAGGAGCACCACCTGAAAATCCACATATAGATAGCTATATAGATAGCACATCTTCTTTATCCATTCATCTGCTGATGGACACAGGTAGTTTCCATATCTTGGCAATTGCGTAATGGTGCTACAAACGCTGGGGTGCATGTATCTTTACAAATTAATTAATTTTTTTTTAATGGACATATCCCCAAGACTGGAATTACTGGTCATGTGGTAGTTCTAATGTTAACAATATTAAGTCTTCCAATTTATGTACACAGATGTCTCTTCATTTAGTTATGTCCTCTATAATTTCTTTCAGTAATATTTTTTAGTCTTCAGTAGAAGTCTGTAATTAGGTTTTTTCCTAAGTATTTTATTCTTTTTGGTGCTATTTCAAATGAATTAATTTCATTTTTTCCAAATTATTAATTAGTGTATAAAATGCAACTGAATTCAATGTATTGACTTTTTATTCTGAAACCTAGACAAATTCATTTGTTAGTCTAACAGTCTGTGTGAGATGGGAGGGTATAGTCTTGATGCTTTCCTACATATAAGATTATGTCCTCACTGAATAGATGAGATTTTAATTCTTTTTTTTTTTTAATTTAGATGACTTCACTTCCTTTCTGTGTCGAAGTGATTGGCTATAACTTCCATTACTATGTTGAATAGGAGTGATGAGAATAGGCATTCTTGTTTTATTCTTGACCTCAGAGGAAAAGCTTTTGGATGGGGCTTCTATTCTGGGTGATGCTGGTGATTGGATGATGTCAGGACTTGTATACAAGTGATTACCTTTGCTGGCGTTCTCACTTGTATACTGCTCTTTAGTGTTATGCGTTCTCTAGTATTGTAGAGTTTTGGAGTCAGTGCACCCTCCTTAAAACCCCGGGGCTTGTTGCCTGACCAGGGAATGAAGATTTCACGACTGGTTTGTTATGGCATTAAATGATATTAAAACATATATATGCAAATGAGAAACAGAAGGTATACCTTTGACAAATGGCAATTTAAAAATTATGCAAGTACTATCTAGCGTATTGAATTATACACATAAACATATACAGCTATAACATAACCCAAGCATTCCAATCAAAATACAGTACAATACGTTAGCACGGCGAATAGAGAAATCCAAGAATGATATCCACAAGTTAATAAGCAAACTAAGTAGAGAACCAATTGGAGAATAATGCTAGAGCAGGATCCCGTTGGGGATAAGGCAATGAGGACAGAACAGACTAAGAAATATAGCGGGGTGCATGTACTTTAAATTAATTTTTTTTTAATGGACATATCCCCAAGACTGGAATTACTGGTCATGTGGTAGTTCTAATGTTAACAATATTAAGTCTTCCAATTTATGTACACAGATGTCTCTTCATTTAGTTATGTCCTCTATAATTTCTTTCAGTAATATTTTTAGTCTTCAGTAGAAGTCTGTAATTAGGTTTTTTCCTAAGTATTTTATTCTTTTTGGTGCTATTTCAAATGAATTAATTTCATTTTTTCCAAATTATTAATTAGTGTATAAAATGCAACTGAATTCAATGTATTGACTTTTTATTCTGAAACCTAGACAAATTCATTTGTTAGTCTAACAGTCTGTGTGAGATGGGAGGGTATAGTCTTGATGCTTTCCTACATATAAGATTATGTCCTCACTGAATAGATGAGATTTTAATTCTTTTTTTTTTTTAATTTAGATGACTTCACTTCCTTTCTGTGTCGAAGTGATTGGCTATAACTTCCATTACTATGTTGAATAGGAGTGATGAGAATAGGCATTCTTGTTTTATTCTTGACCTCAGAGGAAAAGCTTTTGGATGGGGCTTCTATTCTGGGTGATGCTGGTGATTGGATGATGTCAGGACTTGTATACAAGTGATTACCTTTGCTGGCGTTCTCACTTGTATACTGCTCTTTAGTGTTATGCGTTCTCTAGTATTGTAGAGTTTTGGAGTCAGTGCACCCTCCTTAAAACCCCGGGGCTTGTTGCCTGACCAGGGAATGAAGATTTCACGGCTGGTTTGTTATGGCATTAAATGATATTAAAACATATATATGCAAATGAGAAACAGAAGGTATACCTTTGACAAATGGCAATTTAAAAATTATGCAAGTACTATCTAGCGTATTGAATTATACACATAAACATATACAGCTATAACATAACCCAAGCATTCCAATAAAAAATACAGTACAATACGTTAGCACGGCGAATAGAGAAATCCAAGAATGATATCCACAAGTTAATAAGCAAACTAAGTAGAGAACCAATTGGAGAATAATGCTAGAGCAGGATCCCCGTTGGGGATAAGGCAATGAGGACAGAACAGACTAAGAAATATAGTGGGGAAAGGGAAAAAGAGAAAGGGAGGATAGAAGAGAAATATAGAATAATATTGCAAAGTTAAATATAGGGAGATAAAGATGTGTATGTATTAGAATTTAGTGCTATAGGGAAGGAGCTTAAGAGAAAGCAAAGAATTATAGAGAAGGTAGTAGTACAAATGAAAAAATTATTAAAAATTTAAAAGATCTAAATTTTATAGAAAAATATAGAAAAACAAAGCAAAAATAATAAAAACAAACAAAACCCCCACAGAACCTTAAAAGGCCAATGGGGAACCAGAAGTTTATACCAAAATAAAATGTGTGGTTTAAAAGGAAAAAGAAAAAAAAAAAAAATTTATGTAAACTTGAATATATTCAGTCTTACTGATAAGATTAGTAGCTTCAATAGAAATCAGTGAAGGAAATGAACACACCCACTCTCTCTCTCACACACACCCCCAAGAAAAGAAAAAAAAAAAACAAACGGTGGGTGCGCTGAGTGGGTTTGGAAAAAAGAGAGAGAGAAAAAAAAATTGAAACAAAGTAATACAATACAAAAAATGAAATTTTAAAGTCCAGCAGTAACTCCAGCTTCAGACAAAACGTGAAAATAGTGTTTATGTTCTTCTGTCTCTTGCTGACTATTCAGGAATTATCAGTCTTTTTCTTGCCTCTGGCAGTGGTTGGATCTGAAGACCTCTTTGACTGCTTGTTTGTTTGGCCTATTCCAGAATTAAAGGCCCGCCCAGGCTGGCCCTGGGAGTTTCTTAATCCAAATCCCTTTTCTTGCTGCGTGGAGCTAAATTCCCTCCTGTAGCTTGACCAGCAGCCCTGCAGTTTGACCAGCAGCCAAACTACAGTAGGGAAAATGGCCTCTGTCTCACAGAGGATCTATTCCCACACGCTCTATGGGAAGCACTTCCACAGTGCCCCCGACCCTGCTGCAGGCCACCGTCGACCCCCGCCACCGCGGGAGGCGTCAGGTTACTCAGAGGTGAGTCTGGCTCAGTCACATGCAGGATCGCTATTCCTCTCTCCCTGATCACAGTGCAGAGACTTTCCAGTCCTCCTCGGCGGCTCTGTGATCGGGTTAATAACCTCCTCCAAAGGGAACTGGCCGCTTCCGAGGCCTGCTCAAGGGCACTTCTAGCTCAAGGGGCACCTGGACCCTCCAAAGACTTTCCTAGGCCTCCCGGGCATAAGGCAATGAGGACAGAACAGACTAAGAAATATAGTGGGGAAAGGGAAAAAGAGAAAGGGAGGATAGAAGAGAAATATAGAATAATATTGCAAAGTTAAATATAGGGAGATAAAGATGTGTATGTATTAGAATTTAGTGCTATAGGGAAGGAGCTTAAGAGAAAGCAAAGAATTATAGAGAAGGTAGTAGTACAAATGAAAAAATTATTAAAAATTTAAAAGATCTAAATTTTATAGAAAAATATAGAAAAACAAAGCAAAAATAATAAAAACAAACAAAACCCCCACAGAACCTTAAAAGGCCAATGGGGAACCAGAAGTTTATACCAAAATAAAATGTGTGGTTTAAAAGGAAAAAGAAAAAAAAAAAATTTATGTAAACTTGAATATATTCAGTCTTACTGATAAGATTAGTAGCTTCAATAGAAATCAGTGAAGGAAATGAACACACCCACTCTCTCTCTCACACACCCCCAAGAAAAGAAAAAAAAAACAAACGGTGGGTGCGCTGAGTGGGTTTAGAAAAAGAGAGAGAAAAAAATTGAAACAAAGTAATACAATACAAAAAATGAAATTTTAAAGTCCAGCAGTAACTCCAGCTTCAGACAAAACGTGAAAATAGTGTTTATGTTCTTCTGTCTCTTGCTGACTATTCAGGAATTATCAGTCTTTTCTTGCCTCTGGCAGTGGTTTGGTCTGAAGGCCTCTTTGACTGCTTGTTTGTTTCGGCCTATTCCAGAATTAAAAGGCCCGCCCAGGCTGGCCCTGGGAGTTTCTTAATCCAAATCCCTTTTCTTGCTGCGTGGAGCTAAATTCCCTCCCTGTAGCTTGACCAGCAGCCCTGCAGTTTGACCAGCAGCCAAACTACAGTAGGGAAAATGGCGTCTGTCTCACAGAGGATCTATTCCCACACGCTCTATGGGAAGCACTTCCACAGTGCCCCCGACCCTGCTGCAGGCCACCGTCGACCCCCGCCACCGCGGGAGACGTCAGGTTACTCAGAGGTGAGTCTGGCTCAGTCACATGCAGGATCGCTATTCCTCTCTCCCTGATCACAGTGCGCAGAGACTTTCCAGTCCTCCTCGGCGGCTCTGTGATCGGGTTAATTTAAACCCCCTCCAAAGGGAACTGAGCGCCGCCCTTCCGAGGCCTGCTCAAGGGCACTTCTAGCTCAAGGGGGCACCTGGACCCTCCAAAGCAGGTCTGGCTCAGTCCCTTTTGGGTGTTAGTGCTCCTCTCCCGGGTTTTGATCTGCAACAGGCTTTGCGGCTTTGGTCCGCCCAGCCTCTCCGGCGGGTATGAGATTTGACTTTTAAAAGTGCGATTGCGCCCCTCCTACCGTCTTGATGCGGCTTCTCCTATGTTCTTCGATGTGGGGTGTCCTTTCTGTGATCAGATCCAGCCTCCTTTCGTCGATGGTTTCCCAGGAACTCGTCGCAATTCAGGGGATTTTGCAGGAGAGATGAGTGCACGTCCTTCTACGCCGCCATCTTAGCTCCACCCCGAGGAAAAGCTTTTGTTTTTCACCATTGATTGTGCTGTCGGTTTTTCACAACTGGGCTTTATTATGTTGTAGTGTGTTAGTCACTCAGTCATATCCAACTTATGGCAACAGTATAGACTATAGCCCACCAGATTCCTCCAGTTCATGGGGTTCTCTGGGCAAGAATACTGGAGTGGGTTGCCACTCCCTTCTCCGGGAGATCTTCTTGATCCAGGGATGGAACCATGTCTCCTACGTCTCCTGTATTGGCAGCCAGATTCTTTACCACTGAACCACCTAAGTCCATTTTTTAAGTATATGACAGTGATTACATAATAAGGATCTCTTGTCCTAGATGGTGATTGTCAAGATGGTTGTAACAAACAAAAAGACCCACCAACATGTTTCATGCTACATATGGACGAGTAGAGATTCTCCTTTGGTTTATATTTACGACCAGTTTATATTTTTTGAAGTTCACATAACTTTGCAAACTTCTATTTGAAGTGTTCACTCTTTCATCAGTCAATTGTTCTTAACAAGGCCATTGTGGATTCTTCGTGGTCACAGTCATGCTTCATATCTTAAAGTTCAACTTCAGTGTACTGAAAGCATTCTTCCAAGCTAAGACTAGTCTGGATATTTACCTCTTTGCTTTTTCTGTTTTATTCAGTGGTCTTTTCTACACTTACAGCTCCATTTTCACTTGTTTTTATTCAAAAAACTTTAGCGCAGTGTTTTTGTATAAAGGGAACTGGCGCCGCCCTTCCGAGGCCTGCTCAAGGGCACTTCTAGCTCAAGGGGGCACCTGGACCCTCCAAAGCAGGTCTGGCTCAGTCCCTTTTGGGTGTTAGTGCTCCTCTCCCGGGTTTTGATCTGCAACAGGCTTTGCGGCTTTGGTCCGCCCAGCCTCTCCGGCGGGTATGAGATTTGACTTTTAAAAGTGCGATTGCGCCCCTCCTACCGTCTTGATGCGGCTTCTCCTATGTTCTTGATGTGGGGTGTCCTCTCTGTGATCAGATCCAACCTCCTTTTGTCGATGGTTTCCCAGGAACTCGTCGCAATTCAGGGGATTTTGCAGGAGAGATGAGTGCACGTCCTTCTACGCCGCCATCTTAGCTCCACCCCGAGGAAAAGCTTTTGTTTTTCACCATTGATTGTGCTGTCGGTTTTTCACAACTGGGCTTTATTATGTTGTAGTGTGTTAGTCACTCAGTCATATCCAACTTATGGCAACAGTATAGACTATAGCCCACCAGATTCCTCCAGTTCATGGGGTTCTCTGGGCAAGAATACTGGAGTGGGTTGCCACTCCCTTCTCCGGGAGATCTTCTTGATCCAGGGATGGAACCATGTCTCCTACGTCTCCTGTATTGGCAGCCAGATTCTTTACCACTGAACCACCTAAGTCCATTTTTTAAGTATATGACAGTGATTACATAATAAGGATCTCTTGTCCTAGATGGTGATTGTCAAGATGGTTGTAACAAACAAAAAGACCCACCAACATGTTTCATGCTACATATGGACGAGTAGAGATTCTCCTTTGGTTTATATTTACGACCAGTTTATATTTTTTGAAGTTCACATAACTTTGCAAACTTCTATTTGAAGTGTTCACTCTTTCATCAGTCAATTGTTCTTAACAAGGCCATTGTGGATTCTTCGTGGTCACAGTCATGCTTCATATCTTAAAGTTCAACTTCAGTGTACTGAAAGCATTCTTCCAAGCTAAGACTAGTCTGGATATTTACCTCTTTGCTTTTTCTGTTTTATTCAGTGGTCTTTTCTACACTTACAGCTCCATTTTTCACGTTTTGCAACTTTCCACGGAAGTACAAATATTTCAAGAAGATTTTAGAGCTTTTGAAAGATGTCCTGCAGTGTTTTTGTATGTGTTAGTGCTTACTTTTTACAAAATCTTGATTCCTGACTCTTTTAGAACCGAATCAGAGTACTTCATTTCATTCACACTGGTCCTGGCCAAGAGAAAAGTATTAAAAAAGTGAGTCACAAACACAACAAACAAACCTTTCCAGAATTTTCTCAAACAGTCCAATTAATTAAACACAGTAGATATTGAGCTGGCCAAAAACTTTGTTTAGGGTTTTCCATAATGATGGAAAGCTCAAATGAACTTTTCAGCCAACCCAATATTGTATGTCTAAGTTTACTGGACACCCGGTAAGTGGATTGTCTCACTAATATATAGAGAAAACCCACAGCTAGAAATGTGAGTAGGTGTTATACAAGTGACATAACGAAGCTTTTCAAACTGGGCACTTCCTTTAGCTGATCTTGCCTCATAGAACTTGGAGTTTTTCCTTTTATACAAGTTTAGTGCCACATTCTTCTGTTTGCAATGAACAGTCAGTTGATATATGCTGATTTAAACTTACCCAGGGTTTCTGGAATTGAAAGGTCATCACCCCCTTCTCTTCATCAGAGTAAGTGATTTTAATTTTAATTTTGGCATTTGCGTATCTTCTAATAGTTGGATTTTTCTCATAAATTTGTGTTTTTAAATCATGGCTTTGAAAATAAGCAGCAGTCATATGTAATGCTAGATAGGTATTGTATAGCCTGTCTGTAGCTAATCACAGATGTGGGAAAAAACATATAACTTATAGATTTCTTTTTTATCAAGATAGTTTTGTGCAAAGTGAATATCATTTCTATTACTGAGCCTTGGCTAAAACATCCTGAATAAATATTTTACATGTATGAACAAAGGAATATGTTGTATTTTATTTTTTGCCATACCATGTGGGGTCTGGGATTTTTGTTCCCCAACCAAGGATCAAGCCCATGCTTCATGCACTGGAAGCACAAAGTCTTAACCACTGGACCACCAGGAAGTCCCTTTTCTGTTTTTATATTTTTAAAAAGGAATATTTTTAGAAAAGCTTTGCTGCCTTGTTGGAATAGTAACCTTTTTTAAAAATCTCTCTATACAGTACTGTGGTTAAGTTCCCGTGCATTTGCCTCTGTGGCGTTCCTTTCAGAACACAGAGTGGAGGCTTACTGATTGACACCCTTCACTCTTCAAAGGGAAGGGAAAAAAAAATGTCCTGAAAGAAAATTATATTCAGGATGAAAAATGTGAATATCATCACAATCTGAAGATTTTTAAAGTGAAGGTATATCAGTTTAGAAGGAGATAAGCCATGAGACACGGGAGAGTGTCACTGATAAGTCTATTTGATATTTGCTGAATTTGGCAGTTTTCTATGTGTCAGAGAAGCTAGTATTCTGAGTGAAGGAGATGCGGATTTTAACGTGAGGTAATAGGTGATTCCATGGCTTGGGGACGGATAAAAAAAAAAAAAAACTGGAAACTAAGCAGAAAATAATTGTGTAAAATTACCATAATATAGTACTGCCTTCTGATGTCAAACCAAATTTACCAGCATCAATAATAATTCAATTTTTATCCAATCTGATAGTCATTCCATAGTGTGCTTAACAGATGGGTTGTGTTCTTTTAAGATGATGTGACATAATTTGAAACTATTCAATTATCAGGTTCTAAATTGGAGACCAAAAGTCTTAGGATTATCAAATAGTTTCACAATAGCCTTCATATGAGGGCTTACAGAAAATTGGAGAATTTTGATAACTACAGTGAGGGTTTGGTGACGTAACAGTTATTTTTTAATGGGAAAGACGTTCTGTTCCCTATTCTAGCAAATCTAGCAAAAGTGGGAAGATAGGAGAATAGTGTTGAACGGATAGGTCAAAGAATGATATATGGTCAGCGAGATTTTCCTCAAAAGTTATGATCTATGATCCCAAATCATTGCGGTGAGAAACTGTGTCTATTCTGATTTTAATCATTGTTCCACAAAATATCATTCTAAAAGTAAATATGAAAAATAAAGTCACAACAAAATGTGCGGTTACAAAACATTTGACTGAAAAAATGCATAACCGGTTAACAAAAATTTTCTGTTTTTATATTTTTAAAAAGGAATATTTTTAGAAAAGCTTTGCTGCCTTGTTGGAATAGTAACCTTTTTTAAAAATCTCTCTATACAGTACTGTGGTTAAGTTCCCGTGCATTTGCCTCTGTGGCGTTCCTTTCAGAACACAGAGTGGAGGCTTACTGATTGACACCCTTCACTCTTCAAAGGGAAGGGAAAAAAAAATGTCCTGAAAGAAAATTATATTCAGGATGAAAAATGTGAATATCATCACAATCTGAAGATTTTTAAAGTGAAGGTATATCAGTTTAGAAGGAGATAAGCCATGAGACACGGGAGAGTGTCACTGATAAGTCTATTTGATATTTGCTGAATTTGGCAGTTTTCTATGTGTCAGAGAAGCTAGTATTCTGAGTGAAGGAGATGCGGATTTTAACGTGAGGTAATAGGTGATTCCATGGCTTGGGGACGGATAAAAAAAAAAAAAAACTGGAAACTAAGCAGAAAATAATTGTGTAAAATTACCATAATATAGTACTGCCTTCTGATGTCAAACCAAATTTACCAGCATCAATAATAATTCAATTTTTATCCAATCTGATAGTCATTCCATAGTGTGCTTAACAGATGGGTTGTGTTCTTTTAAGATGATGTGACATAATTTGAAACTATTCAATTATCAGGTTCTAAATTGGAGACCAAAAGTCTTAGGATTATCAAATAGTTTCACAATAGCCTTCATATGAGGGCTTACAGAAAATTGGAGAATTTTGATAACTACAGTGAGGGTTTGGTGACGTAACAGTTATTTTTTAATGGGAAAGACGTTCTGTTCCCTATTCTAGCAAATCTAGCAAAAGTGGGAAGATAGGAGAATAGTGTTGAACGGATAGGTCAAAGAATGATATATGGTCAGCGAGATTTTCCTCAAAAGTTATGATCTATGATCCCAAATCATTGCGGTGAGAAACTGTGTCTATTCTGATTTTAATCATTGTTCCACAAAATATCATTCTAAAAGTAAATATGAAAAATAAAGTCACAACAAAATGTGCGGTTACAAAACATTTGACTGAAAAAAATGCATAACCTTAAAGTTAAGAATTATGTATTTGGTGACTTTACCGAGGACCGTAGCCAGGAAGGCAGCCTCTTAGATAACCCTGAGGAACTGCTCCCAAGTGATAAGGGAGGATCCTGGATATAGGAGTTTCCACTGGGGGGAAAAAAAAATGTAATTGAATACCAAAAGATGACTGTTAATCCAAAAACAGACATCTCAAGTTAATGATTTTAGTGTTTTTCTATGTGTGGGAAGATGCAAGAGTCTGGGCTTATTGAAATAATTCCTATGACACGCATTTTAACTATCTAGGCCAGTATGCTGTTTTTCTTCACCCTGAATTCCCCTCAGGCTTCACCATCAGGGTAGCTGCACTGGCTGATGGCTTTATCTTTCGTCACAGCATCTTTTGTTTATTGAAATGGCAGGTAACATTCTTTCTCCACACATTGATCTGGTATTACAATAATTGCAGAACTACCCCAGAGCTCTTTGACTAAACCATTCAGGCTGTGGGAACTGTAGAATAGTGATTATATCAAAGGCTCAGAAAAACCAGAGATGAGAGTGATGACCTATTTAGTTTATGACCCAGGGTTTGATTTCTTAGAAAAGCAGGTTAAGTGCTGCCAAAATGTCTCTAGAGGTTGTGTATTCATCCAAAAATAAACACCTGTACCAGGCATGACCTGGTGCTGAGGTTAGAACAGGTAAAAATAATAGCGAAAAAATATTTTGCTTTTTTGTGTTTATATTGTGCTACCAGGAAGACATACAAATGGGAAAGTCTTAGTTCAAATAGTTTCACAATAGCCTTCATATGAGGGCTTACAGAAAATTGAAAATTTTCTGGGGGGCAAATTTTTTTTTTAAGCAAAAGTGGGAAGATAGGAGAATAGTGTTGAGCGGATAGGTCAAAGAATGGTATATAGTCAGCGAGATTTTCCTCAAAAGTTAGGAGCTATGATCCCAAATCCGAGCGGTGAGAAACTGTGTCTATTCTGATTTTAATCATTGTTCCACAAAATATCATTCTAAAAGTAAATATGAAAAATAAAGTCACAACAAAATGTGCGGTTACAAAACATTTGACTGAAAAAAATGCATAACCTTAAAGTTAAGAATTATGTATTTGGTGACTTTACCGAGGACCGTAGCCAGGAAGGCAGCCTCTTAGATAACCCTGAGGAACTGCTCCCAAGTGATAAGGGAGGATCCTGGATATAGGAGTTTCCACTGGGGGGAAAAAAAAATGTAATTGAATACCAAAAGATGACTGTTAATCCAAAAACAGACATCTCAAGTTAATGATTTTAGTGTTTTTCTATGTGTGGGAAGATGCAAGAGTCTGGGCTTATTGAAATAATTCCTATGACACGCATTTTAACTATCTAGGCCAGTATGCTGTTTTTCTTCACCCTGAATTCCCCTCAGGCTTCACCATCAGGGTAGCTGCACTGGCTGATGGCTTTATCTTTCGTCACAGCATCTTTTGTTTATTGAAATGGCAGGTAACATTCTTTCTCCACACATTGATCTGGTATTACAATAATTGCAGAACTACCCCAGAGCTCTTTGACTAAACCATTCAGGCTGTGGGAACTGTAGAATAGTGATTATATCAAAGGCTCAGAAAAACCAGAGATGAGAGTGATGACCTATTTAGTTTATGACCCAGGGTTTGATTTCTTAGAAAAGCAGGTTAAGTGCTGCCAAAATGTCTCTAGAGGTTGTGTATTCATCCAAAAATAAACACCTGTACCAGGCATGACCTGGTGCTGAGGTTAGAACAGGTAAAAATAATAGCGAAAAAATATTTTGCTTTTTTGTGTTTATATTGTGCTACCAGGAAGACATACAAATAAACAAATATGTACTATGTATATATGTATATGGATTAGATGATATTAAGTGCAATATAGAATTTTTATCCATAATTTTTGCTCTCTCTTACATCTACCCCTCTGGTTTATTTTTATAATTTATTTATTTACTTATGGCTGTGCTGGAACTTTGTTGCTACCCACAGGCTTTCTCTAGTTGCAGCAATTGAGGGCTTCTGTCTAGTTGTGGTGCTCAGGCTACTCACTGCAGTGGCTTTCCTTGTTGCAAAGCAAAGGCTCTAGAGGTCAGGCTCAGTACCTGACGGGCTTAGTTGTTCTGAGGCATGTGGAATCTTTCCAGCTCAGGGACCAAACCTGTGTCCCCTGCTCTGGCAGGCGGATTCTTAACCACCGGGTCAAAAGAAAAGTCCTGAAAAAAAAAATTTCTAATGAAATTGAGAGTTAACTTTTGGAGAAACTGCAGTATCAAATAGAATAATCATAGAAGGCCTGCCTCACAAGATGATATTTGAGTCAAGACCTGAAGGAATTAAGGGACAAAGATATGTTTCCTAGGAGAAGAGCTTTTTAGAAGATGGAGCAAGACAAGGGCAAGATCCCAGGTATGAGAGCGTGCCTACCACCTTTCAGAAGGAGCTGGTAGGTTGATGTGAAATGACAGAGCATGTCTGGATGGAAAACAGCAGGAAATGAAGTCAGGGATGTAACTGGAAGTTGGGCTGAATAGGAATTTGTAGACTGTTTTACAGATGTATAGACTTTGATCTGCTTGAGAAAAAGCCATGGAAAGTTTAGAGCAACAGAGTGAGACAATTCGGCATACTGTTTATTGTTTTTTCTAATTTTATGTATTTATCTATTTTTGACTGTGCTGGGACTTCATTGCCATGCAAGGACTTCTCATTGCGATGGCTGCTTTTATTGTGGAGCATGGGTTCTAGGTGCAAGGGCTTCAGTAGCTGCAGGATGTGGGTTCAGTAGTTGGGGCTTGTGGATTTTAGAGAACGGGTTCAATAATTCTGATGCACAGGCTTTTAGTTGCTCCTTGGTATGCGGAATCTTCCCAGATCTGGGACTGACTCTGAGTCCCCTACATTAGAAGGCAGATTCTTAACCAATGCACCACCAGGGAAGTCCCTGGCATACTGTTTACACCCACACGCACACACAAATAGCCCTTTGTGGGTATTTCCGGATGACCAGAGTTAACCTGGACTCTTCAATTTGTTGTAACTTTGTTAGTTCTAAAGTCAAGTCATACAGCAAAAAAAAAAAAAAACACCCATAACAAACAAACAGAAAACAGAAAGAACAAACAAAAAACAGCATAGGAGATTCACAGGACCCTCCTCTCAATTCTGTAAATTTTCAGTGAACAATCACTCTATACCAGACTCCAGGTCTAGAAGAATTTTTTCATATAGCCTTTTCTAAAGCTTCAAAAAGAAGATCTTATTCTGCATTGCAGAGAGGAAATCTGTAGTTTAGGAAGATTACATGCCCAAAGTAACATGCTCCAATACACAGGTGTTAGATGTGGGAACCTTTTCTCATAGACACTGCTATTCTTCAGGAGTCTATGTTAAGACAGTGACTATATGGAGCTTTCTCCATTCTTCAAAGTTTCAAGGCAGGAAAGAATAAGGAAGAAAAAAGACAGAAAGGTAAAAATAATATACAGTGGTAAGGAAAGTTTACCTAGAACTAGTCTTAGACTCACTATGTTTAATTGTTCTGTGTCACACGGAATTCCATTAGAAGTTCTAACGCAACAGTCTCCAGTCAGGTTCTCTTATGTTCACATTACACCCAGGACTGTGGAGCTCCTCTAGGTGCCCACTCCTATCTCTCCCCTCCAGATGATCCCCCAGGTGTCACGACACCTGGGATGAAATTTAATCCATTCACTGTTTCCTACCTTGATCTTTTTATCACACTTCGCTATCCTAAATTCCATCTCCCCAGGGGTGTTTTGCATCCTAACAGAAGAGACCTGTTAGTAGTTATCTGAAAACTGGGTCACACAACTCAGCTGCCTGGAAGAGTGTAAAAAACTAAAGTAGAAATGGACATGTGGGTCACTCTGGAATATTTTTTTTGGATTAATTAATTTCTCTATTTTTGGCTGTTCTGGGCATTCATTGCTGCAGGGGCTTTCTCTCACTGTGGTGAGTGGGGGCTCCTCTCTAGCTGCTTCTCACTGGAGTGGCTTCTCTTGTTGTGCAGTGTGGACTCCAAGGCACTTGGGCTTCAATACTTAGGGCACACAGTCTCAGTTACCCCGCCACAGCATGTGGGGTCTTCCCAGACGAGGGGTTGAACCTGTGTCCCCTGCATTGGCAGGCAGATTCTTAACTGCTGGATCACCAGAGAAGTCCTCAGGACCCTACATTAAGATGATTGATAAGTGTTCTTTCATGCCCCTGACCCCCAACCTGAATCTAGCTCTTTCTAATGTGATCCAAACAACCATTACTTTTTGTACAAGATAAACTCAACTGTTAACCAAGTATATATTTTTTAACATCTCAGATGTTTGTCAGTGTCCACGTTGGCATAGATTTGCCCTGAAATTTGGTTGTGCTGGGATTATATTTCTTGCCTTGACTGTGGTCGGATTGAGTGTTTCAGGTAAGTGATGCAAGATCATGTATTTCTTATTCTATTTATTTTACTTCTACACTAATAGTAAAGTATATTAACATCGTTGGCCACTCCAAACTTAGTGGAAGACTGATGAAATCAAAATAGTTGCAAAACAGTGCTCTAATGGTGCTCTGCCCATAGCCATTTGGCAAGCTCAGGCATTCATATTTCTCTTCCTAACTCTTCTGAGAATCTTCTCAGGGAATTTGCATGTGCTCTAAGAACATTTTAAAAATTGAAATTATGATAAAAGCTTGACAATAACAAAGAAAATTAAAGTTTCCAATTACAGTTTTGTTTTTTTTTTAATGTGGACCATTTTTAAAGTCTATTAAATTTGAATACTCTTCTGTTGTTTTTATGCTCTAGGTGTTTTGTTTTGTTTTGTTTTTCTTGGCTGTAAGGTATGTGGGATCTTAGCTCTCCCATCAGGGATCAACCGGCATCCTCTGCATTGGAAGGCAAAGTCTTAACCACTGGACTTCCTGGAAGTCCCTACAGTTTCTGAAATGCCTACTAAATTCCAGGTTGTTATAGGCAATGTCTCCCATAAAATAGGCACTGTAATACTCATTCTCAAAATGAATCATGCAGACAGGAGTGTAAGCATTTTAAGAGTTTAAGTAACATCTGGGAGTTAACACATAGTGCATTAGTGCACGCTAAGTCACTTCAGTCATGTCTGACTCTGTGACTTTAGGAACCATAGCTCCAGGCTCCTCTGTTCATGGGGTTCTCCAGGCAAGAATACTGGAACTTCAATACTTAGGGCACACAGTCTCAGTTACCGCCACAGCATGTGGGGTCTTCCCAGACGAGGGGTTGAACCCATGTCCCCTACATTGGCAGACAGATTCTTAACTGCTGGATCACCAGAGAAGTCCTCAGGACCCTACATTAAGATGATTGATAAGTGTTCTTTCATGCCCCTGACCCCCAACCTGAATCTAGCTCTTTCTAATGTGATCCAAACAACCATTACTTTTTGTACAAGATAAACTCAACTGTTAACCAAGTATATATTTTTTAACATCTCAGATGTTTGTCAGTGTCCACGTTGGCATAGATTTGCCCTGAAATTTGGTTGTGCTGGGATTATATTTCTTGCCTTGACTGTGGTCGGATTGAGTGTTTCAGGTAAGTGATGCAAGATCATGTATTTCTTATTCTATTTATTTTACTTCTACACTAATAGTAAAGTATATTAACATCGTTGGCCACTCCAAACTTAGTGGAAGACTGATGAAATCAAAATAGTTGCAAAACAGTGCTCTAATGGTGCTCTGCCCATAGCCATTTGGCAAGCTCAGGCATTCATATTTCTCTTCCTAACTCTTCTGAGAATCTTCTCAGGGAATTTGCATGTGCTCTAAGAACATTTTAAAAATTGAAATTATGATAAAAGCTTGACAATAACAAAGAAAATTAAAGTTTCCAATTACAGTTTTGTTTTTTTTTTAATGTGGACCATTTTTAAAGTCTATTAAATTTGAATACTCTTCTGTTGTTTTTATGCTCTAGGTGTTTTGTTTTGTTTTGTTTTTTTCTTGGCTGTAAGGTATGTGGGATCTTAGCTCTCCCATCAGGGATCAACCGGCATCCTCTGCATTGGAAGGCAAAGTCTTAACCACTGGACTTCCTGGAAGTCCCTACAGTTTCTGAAATGCCTACTAAATTCCAGGTTGTTATAGGCAATGTCTCCCATAAAATAGGCACTGTAATACTCATTCTCAAAATGAATCATGCAGACAGGAGTGTAAGCATTTTAAGAGTTTAAGTAACATCTGGGAGTTAACTTACATAGTGCATTAGTGCACGCTAAGTCACTTCAGTCATGTCTGACTCTGTGACTTTAGGAACCATAGCTCTCCAGGCTCCTCTGTTCATGGGGTTCTCCAGGCAAGAATACTGGAACTAATTGCCATGTCCTCCTCCATTTTACTTATGCACTAGATGTAAGTAATTCAATGTTTTTCTGTGTTTACTTATGTGTTTATTTATATTCTAAGTAGACCCACTGTTACTACATTGTTATTGCTCTTCTGTTCATTTCAAACTTGTTGAGATAATATTGAGATAACAACTTCCTGAAGTGATAAATATAGCATATCTACTTCATTGCACATTTCAGCATTGATCTTCTTAATGGTGTCTCTTTATTTACCAGTGATATTCATAAAACAAAACACATCTGTAGAAAAAAGCAGCTTGGATATGCAAGAGAACAGAAAGGAAACAACAGGTATATTTTGTGGCTTGAATTTTCTCAAGACATAATGGCTAAAATTTGATAGGTACCATTGTATTATCTTAGTTAAGGCTCATAACAACCCATACGTTAAGGTTAGTATTATTACTCTGATTTTACGCTTGACCAAACTGAGGCATGGAAAGGTTAAGCAACTCATTCTGGGTCAGACAAGTGTTGAGGGGTGGCACTGAGAATTGTACTTCCGTGGTGTATCTTCAGAGCCCATGATCTCAATCAGGTAATACTACTTTGTAAGTACTTTATAAGAAAGTTCCTACTCCTGCTAGAATGCTCAATAAGTAATTATCAAAAGCCAAGGTAAAAAAGTAAAATGTGCATCTAAGTGGGATATTTGGTGGTTTTAATATATCAAGCAGCTAATATTTGACCAAAGTTAATTAATGGAACACAAACATGAAGTGAATTCCTTAATATTTACTGTATTAAAAATTAGGACATTGATCTTTTTCTTATAATTTTTTAGCAGTGTGTGTTCATACACTGTGAGTGACTGTAGCAGACATGGTCATTTATCATATACATTTCTACAGAACAGAAATTTTAAGAAACTTGGAATAACCATCTAGAAAATGTTATCCAATATATCTTATTATTAGGCAAATAGATAATTTAGCATTTAGAATTTTTCTTATAACTTTTTCTGTGATATTTGTCATTAACTTATGGGTACGAGTTATTATTTGCTTTTCACTTTACATGTTGTTTCAAATAGACATTTTTTCAGATGAGTTTGACATTCTTATCCATGGAGTAGAAAGAGCACTGGTAAGGAATTTAAGGATTCCAAGGAAGTGTTTTGGTTCTATCAACCTCTGCTTGTGTAGACTTGAATAAGTTATTCTGTCTGCCAGTGTTTTAACTGGACACCGATCTTCAGATCTTAGTAACAGAATAAATAGTGGTCCCCAAAGCCCTCAAAGTTATATTAACTTCATGAATTGTTTTCACAGTAATGATCAAAGACTTTTCCTGAATTTATAATAACGAGTGCATGTGTGGTTAGTGTTAGCGGGATGGGGACAGGTTAGAAACAAAATATCCATTTATTTTCTCCCTCTTTCTTACTTTACATTTATTTCTCCCCCCACCCACTTACTTTAGAGAGACCAGTTCTGTCAATGTGCCCCATGAATTGGCATAAAATTCGAGATAAATGCTTGCATTTTTGTGAAACTTCCAAACTTTGGAATGACAGTCTAGCTGACTGTTCCACAAAAGAATCCAGTCTGCTGCTTATTCAAGATCAGGAAGAATTGGTAAATAATTATTAATAAGTAAACTGCTGTAATACTACTTAGCATGGCTTCTAACCATATCAAGATCTTTGTGCTTTAGTCTTGAGGGTTTTATGCACACAGAAGTTTCTTAACTTCAAGAAGCTCACAACCTGAGAGACTAAAAGGACACATAAGCAAAACAAATATAATTTAATGAATACAGCAATATAAATATAAATGTTTAGATCTATTAACAGAAAAATGTACAATAGAAATATTGCAAATAAGAAATAATTAACTCAGTGGGGGGTATGGAAAGACTTCCTAGAGGAGGTGATACTTGAATGGGGTTTAGAGGTTGAGTAGAAGAATGCAGACCAGAAATAGATAAACATTCTTCTCTTTCACTTTTAGAGACTCATACAAAATTGATAGACAAAGAAGTTATGTTTTGGATTGGATTAAAGTCCAATATATCTTATTATTAGGCAAATAGATAATTTAGCATTTAGAATTTTTCTTATAACTTTTTCTGTGATATTTGTCATTAACTTATGGGTACGAGTTATTATTTGCTTTTCACTTTACATGTTGTTTCAAATAGACATTTTTTCAGATGAGTTTGACATTCTTATCCATGGAGTAGAAAGAGCACTGGTAAGGAATTTAAGGATTCCAAGGAAGTGTTTTGGTTCTATCAACCTCTGCTTGTGTAGACT
Organism: Tragulus kanchil; assembly: GCA_022376925.1. NCBI lineage: Eukaryota > Metazoa > Chordata > Mammalia > Artiodactyla > Tragulidae > Tragulus > Tragulus kanchil. The sequence goes on from JAIOJX010000004.1 coordinate 280,295,306, forward strand.
TGAATAAGTTATTCTGTCTGCCAGTGTTTTAACTGGACACCGATCTTCAGATCTTAGTAACAGAATAAATAGTGGTCCCCAAAGCCCTCAAAGTTATATTAACTTCATGAATTGTTTTCACAGTAATGATCAAAGACTTTTCCTGAATTTATAATAACGAGTGCATGTGTGGTTAGTGTTAGCGGGATGGGGACAGGTTAGAAACAAAATATCCATTTATTTTCTCCCTCTTTCTTACTTTACATTTATTTCTCCCCCCACCCACTTACTTTAGAGAGACCAGTTCTGTCAATGTGCCCCATGAATTGGCATAAAATTCGAGATAAATGCTTGCATTTTTGTGAAACTTCCAAACTTTGGAATGACAGTCTAGCTGACTGTTCCACAAAAGAATCCAGTCTGCTGCTTATTCAAGATCAGGAAGAATTGGTAAATAATTATTAATAAGTAAACTGCTGTAATACTACTTAGCATGGCTTCTAACCATATCAAGATCTTTGTGCTTTAGTCTTGAGGGTTTTATGCACACAGAAGTTTCTTAACTTCAAGAAGCTCACAACCTGAGAGACTAAAAGGACACATAAGCAAAACAAATATAATTTAATGAATACAGCAATATAAATATAAATGTTTAGATCTATTAACAGAAAAATGTACAATAGAAATATTGCAAATAAGAAATAATTAACTCAGTGGGGGGTATGGAAAGACTTCCTAGAGGAGGTGATACTTGAATGGGGTTTAGAGGTTGAGTAGAAGAATGCAGACCAGAAATAGATAAACATTCTTCTCTTTCACTTTTAGAGACTCATACAAAAATTGATAGACAAAGAAGTTATGTTTTGGATTGGATTAAAGTCTGCACCATTAGAGAAGTGGCAGTGGATAAATGGATCATTTTTAAATCCTAATATGTGAGTAGTAGATTAACTTGAATATTCAATTTACATCAGGTTTACATGACAAGATAGTAATGTCATTGAATATTGAGGTTTATACTTTTAATTTAGTTTATAGATTTTCAAGAAAAGCAGAATAGTCTGAGAAGAATGATTCTGAAGTTGATTGAAAAGCTCTGTATACAAAAAGACATCAATCCCTTGTCACAATATATATTTTTATTTGTGATGAAATTTTAGGAAGCAAGGAATAGACCAACTCCTTTGGGAGAGGCACAAACCAAAAAAAGGTTTTAAAATAACAGAAGTTAAAAATAAAGAAATTTCTAGCTCAAAGCTATTGACATGAAGAATTAAGTAACACTTTTCAAACTGTGGGATCGCACACTTTAGTGGGCCACAACCAGCACTGGACTTGCAAGAGACTACAAGAAGAAAATATATAGTCCACATGAGAGTGTGGAATCCAGATATTTGAGAGAACTAGCCAAATCATGACAAATACTGTAGCCTATTTTCACCAGTGGTGTCAAAAGAGAGTTGTCTGAGGAAATGTAATGGAGCTGCATAACCCACAAAAGAGCTATCTGCCATTTCTTTTTCTTAAATTTTATTTATTTATTCATTCTTGGCCACATTGAGTCTTTACTACTGCCTGGGCTTTTCTCTAGCTGCTCAGAGTGGGGGCTGCTCTCTAGTTGCAGTATACAGACCTCTCATTGTGGTGGCGTCTCTTGTTGTGGAGCACAGGTTCTAGGGTTTGAGGGCTTCAAGAGTTGCAGTGCATGGGCTCGGTAGCTGTGGTGCATAGGCTTCTTGCCCATGGCATGTGGGATCTTCCCCATGCCTGAATCAGGGATTGAACCCAAGTCTTCTGTGTTGCCAGGTGGATTCTTCACCACTGAGCCACCAGGGAAGTCCTTGCCATTTCTTTTTGGTTGTCTCATAGTTTCTTGTGTCAGATGTCTCATTAGTCTCTTGTGTCATATGAGTTGTACTAGGAGAACTGATGTTACAATTACAAATTTTTAAGAGACTTCATCTTTTTTGGTACCAAAAAAAAATTGGGCAGGAGAATTTTTTTTTCAGGAAAGTGAAAATGTGCTGGCTTCCAACCAGGTTACTGTAAAGAACTTTTGATAAATGTTTTGGAAAAGATGACATCATGTTATGTTTTTTGAGTCTGTGAATGAGTTATTTACATTTGTATAAATGACAGTTAAAATGGATTTTTTTTATCATTCAAAAAAATCAGGCACTAAAATTCAAGATACAGGAGTATCTTAAAGTTTACCTAAAATATGGTAATACTTTGTGATGTAGAAAACTATTAAACTTTCGAAGATATGCTGGTTTAATTAGCAAATTTTGATGTTGTTTGACCCATGTTCTAAAATACAGTTTTTTTAATTCAGTGCTTTACAATGAAGATTATTTTAGAATAAAACATTCTGGACTAGAATAGGTGTAATATTTTGTTAAATGAAATCTATTTTGATTTTTTATTTGTTTTCCAGCAATTATTTTCTAGACTTTGCCTACATATGAATGCAATATTGCTATTAATTTCTTTCTATTTTCTGTCCAGGCCCAAGAAAACAAAATCTGTCACTGTTTCCACTTTTCCCCCTTCTATTTGTCATGAAGTGACGGGACTGGATGCCAGAATCTTCGGTTTTTGAATGTTGAGCTTCAAGCCAGCTTTTTCACTCTCCTCTTTCACCCTTATCAAGAGGCTTTTCAGTTCCTCTTCACTGTCTGCCTTTGGACTGTGTACTTACTCCATTCATGATTAACTGAATATCTCGTTGTTTCCTGAAAGTTACAGAAAATACTGGCTTGATGTGGCATATTATGTGAGAAAATCACTAACACTAAAGAAAGACTTTTCTTTGCTCCACAGATTACACATTACTGGTGTTGCTAATGAAAACAACTGTGTTTGCATCTCGAGCACACAAATTATTTCTGAGGCCTGCGCTTCAGATAATAGATGGATCTGCCAAAAAGAACTAAAACGTCAGCAATAAAGTAGGATATTCTCCCACTTAACTATATATCCCCTCCCCATCTCTATAATTTCCATTTCCGGTCTCTGTCCTTTTAACTGTATGTATGGTTAGAGTGGCTTAATGTGCATGTTGTGGTACAAAGTGAACAAACACTGAGAACTTTAACTGTTGTAAATTTCACACAAGACCTTGACCTCCTTGTTAAATAAATGAGCAAACAGATACATAAAGAAAACGTGTCTCTGGGCATATGCCCAGGAGTGGGATGGCTGGATCCTATTGTAGCTCTATTTTTAGTTTTTTAATAAAACTCTTAATTGTTCTCCATAGTGGCTGTATCAATTTACATTCCCACCAATAGCATAAGAGGTTTCCCTTTTCTCCACACCCTCGCCAGCATTTATTGTTTCCTGATTTTTTTGATGACAGCTGTTCTAGCTGGTGTGTTAGGTGTGACATAACTATACTACCATGTGCCAAAAGGACAGCTAGTGGGAAGCTGCTCCACAGCACAGGGCATTCAGCACGGTGCTTAGTGATGACCCGGAGGGCTCAGATGGATAAGGGCTGGGAGAGTGGCTAGAGAGGGAGGGCGTATGTGTGTACCTATAGCTGCTTCACATTGTTGTACAGTAGAAACTAGCACAACAATGTGAAGCAACTACACTCCAACAAAAAAATCTCATTTTAAGAGACAAAGTGATGCTCTATTGAAAAAAATCCCAGACCAGCTACGGGAAATATTTTCTAATTCTGTAGACTTCATCCACCCCTCTCTGTGCCTCAGCTCACCTCCAAAAATTTTTCATTCAATGATTTCTACAGTCCTCTGCTTCTTTCACAGCCTGTTTTTTATTTTTATGTTTTGTGGCAAGGCACTGGTTAAAATCCATTCTCTTGACTCTTATATCAGAGGTCCGCTACCGAAAGAATATGGAAAGGGATCTCAACTCTTCCCCATCACTGCAAAGTTCTTCTCATTTTAATGTTCTCACACATTACTGGTGTTGCTAATGAAAACAACTGTGTTTGCATCTCGAGCACACAAATTATTTCTGAGGCCTGCGCTTCAGATAATAGATGGATCTGCCAAAAAGAACTAAAACGTCAGCAATAAAGTAGGATATTCTCCCACTTAACTATATATCCCCTCCCCATCTCTATAATTTCCATTTCCGGTCTCTGTCCTTTTAACTGTATGTATGGTTAGAGTGGCTTAATGTGCATGTTGTGGTACAAAGTGAACAAACACTGAGAACTTTAACTGTTGTAAATTTCACACAAGACCTTGACCTCCTTGTTAAATAAATGAGCAAACAGATACATAAAGAAAACGTGTCTCTGGGCATATGCCCAGGAGTGGGATGGCTGGATCCTATTGTAGCTCTATTTTTAGTTTTTTAATAAAACTCTTAATTGTTCTCCATAGTGGCTGTATCAATTTACATTCCCACCAATAGCATAAGGGGTTTTCCCTTTTCTCCACACCCTCGCCAGCATTTATTGTTTCCTGATTTTTTTGATGACAGCTGTTCTAGCTGGTGTGTTAGGTGTGACATAACTATACTACCATGTGCCAAAAGGACAGCTAGTGGGAAGCTGCTCCACAGCACAGGGCATTCAGCACGGTGCTTAGTGATGACCCGGAGGGCTCAGATGGATAAGGGCTGGGAGAGTGGCTAGAGAGGGAGGGCGTATGTGTGTACCTATAGCTGCTTCACATTGTTGTACAGTAGAAACTAGCACAACAATGTGAAGCAACTACACTCCAACAAAAAAATCTCATTTTAAGAGACAAAGTGATGCTCTATTGAAAAAAATCCCAGACCAGCTACGGGAAATATTTTCTAATTCTGTAGACTTCATCCACCCCTCTCTGTGCCTCAGCTCACCTCCAAAAATTTTTCATTCAATGATTTCTACAGTCCTCTGCTTCTTTCACAGCCTGTTTTTTATTTTTATGTTTTGTGGCAAGGCACTGGTTAAAATCCATTCTCTTGACTCTTATATCAGAGGTCCGCTACCGAAAGAATATGGAAAGGGATCTCAACTCTTCCCCATCACTGCAAAGTTCTTCTCATTTTAATGTTCTCATTACTTTTTGAACAATTAATGTTTATTGGCGTATAGTGTCCTTACAACGTTATGTTCATTTCTACTGTACAGCAAAATGAATCAGTCGTTCATTTATGTGTATCTCCTCTCTTTTGGACTTCCTTCCCATTCAGATCACCACAGTGCACTAATTAGAGCTTTGTGTGCTACAGCCTTTTGACATCAGATGCCGATTTCATGGAAGACAATCTTTCCAAGGGCCTGGAGTTTGAGGGGAATGGTTTCAGGATGATCAAGTGCATTACATTTATTGTGCACATTGTTTCTATTATTATTACATCAGCTCCACCTCAGATCGCTAGGCATTAGGTCCCAGAGGTTGGGGTCCCCAGCTATACAGTATGTTCTCATTAGTTACTTATTTTATCCATAGTATCAATACTGTATATGTGTCAATCCCAATTCCCCAGTTCCTTTAACCATCCCTTTTTTCCTTTGATATCCATAATGTTTGTTCTCTATGTCTATACCTCTATTTCCATCTTGCAAATAAGATCACCTATATCGTTTTTCTAAGTTCCACATATGTGCATTTTGTGGTGTTGTATTAGTCACTCAGTCATGTCCAACTCTTTGCAACCCCATAGACTGTAGCCCTCTAGGCTCCTCTGTCTATGGGATTCTCCAGGCAAGAGAAGTTGTGTTGCCATTCCTTTCTCCAGGTATTAATCATCTATAACCCAATATAAAACTTAAGAATTATAAAAATGAATACATACACACACACACACACACACACACACACACATATATATATATATATATATACACCACAATGTTAAAAACCTCACAGTGTTCTATAGGGAAATTAATAAGGATAACAATTTTTCTGGTTGCCGACAATGTCCATAGTAGGCAAAGCTATGGTTTTTCCAGTAGTCACATATGGATGTGAGTGTTGGACCATAAAGAAGGCTGAGAGCTGAAGAATTGATGCCTTTGAAGTGTGGTGTTGGAGAAGACTCTTGAGAGTCCCTTAGACTGTAAGGAAATCAAACCAGTCAATCCTAAAGGAAATCAACCATGAATATTCATTGGAAAGACTGACTCTGAAACTGAAGTTTCAATACTTTGGCCACCTGATGTGAAGAACCAACTCATTAGACTCTGACGTTGGGAAAGACTGAGGGCAAAAGAGAAAGGGTGGGAGACAATGAGATGGTTGGATGGCATCACCAACTCAATGGGCATGAGTTTGAGTGAGCTCCAGGAGATGGTAAAGGACAGGGAAGTCTGACATGATAAGGCCATGGGGTCTCAAAGAGTCGGACATGACTGAGTGACTGAACTGATTTCTGGGGAAAGAAGTTTTTAGCTTTACAAACTTAAAATGCAAGTTTTGTACATGAATTCAATAAGGAATATATTTAAACCTTACAATACCAATAATCATCATCTATTTTGGGAAAAACAATAAAATTTATGTACTTTTTTATATGTATACATCAAAACCAAAAGGTTAATTTTTACTTTTTCCTTTATTGTCAACTTTGGGTGCATTTTTTAGGTTTGGGTTCTCAGAGGGCAGTTTTTTCCAAATATATAAAATATTATACCTGCATTAATATATGATATTTCTTTTTCTCTATTTGACTTGCTTAACTCTGTATAACAGTCTCTAGGTCCATTCATATTTTTGACAGACAGCCCAGTTTCATTCCTTTTTATGGCTGAGTAATATTCCATTGTAAATATGTACCACATATTCTTTATTCATACCTCTGTTGATAAACATTTAGGTGTTTCCGTATCCTAACCTTTATAAATAGTGCCGCTATGAACATTGGGGTGTGTGTATGTTTTTCAATTATGAATTTCTCTTCATTGTTTTTTTATTTTTCTTCTAGGTATTCTTCTTTCTGTGGTTTATGCTATCGGAAATATGTAACCAAATTTTTCATTACACTAATAGAAAATTTGATTTTTTTTCCAACTCTGGAGTGCGGGAAGCTAAAGTTACAAAATAGATGTATTTATTCTGATAGATCTCTTGAATATTCACTTTTAAAATACACATGCCAAATCTTCTATGGAAACCAAATAAATGGCAATACTGAATATATCCTTTAATGGGACTCATAATGAAATTCCTGAAAAATAGATATCTACTTACCTTGATAAGTCAATGCCAGCCTGGAATTATATAAATTCAAATAATACTGTAATGACCAAATAAAATTTTATTTTCTGTTTTCCATGAATGTTAATTTATAATACTTATTAACAAAAATATTTTGAACACATCAAAAATTCAAAATATAACTCATTTGGTGACAATTACTTAGGAAATATTAATATATTTTTAGGAAAACATTCTAGACAAGAGCATCATTACAAAGTAATATATGATATAAGTGAGATTTTTGAAGTGTTTGATACTTTGGGGAAAAAGACCTGTAAAGAACAAATATCTTAGAAAAACTATCTCCACAATTGACAACAAACCTTCCTACCTCCTTGTCATGATGTTCAAAGCAACCTTCTAAAGCAGATCAAGATAAAGCTAAGTCCACCCACTGAGTCCAAAATTCATTCCAAATATGGTGTTTTCCTTCTCCTATACTTGTTAGGCCTGAAATCAAGCACTCCTAAACCACACACCAGTAAGAACCCTTTACAGTGAAACCTAGTTCACAAAGTTAGGTTCTTACAGTCATTTGCTGTTGCTCTCTTAGATAACCATGTAAATTCACTCTTGTAAATGATATGGCTGAGATCATCTCTGAAACTCCAACCACAAAGATGCAATTCCAGGAGGAAGGCCTGTCTAACCATATTCTAAGCAGGTTGAAAAAAATATTAGATCTAAGAGAAAAATTGGAGGTTGCAGTATTTGGGTCAATATTCATTGACAATAACCTCACTGCAAAGCCAAGTCATGTCAAACTAATATGTCATTCAAGATCAGCCATCTACATTTCCTCTGTGCAGCACATGCTTCAGCTGCAGGCTCCTGACCACTCTCCAAACACATCCTGATTTATGATTTCACACTTGCCCCATAGATGTGACATGCTCTTTTCATACAATCCCTTTATTCTTTGTGTAGAAAAAACCAAGGCACTGTGCAGAGCTTGACTCAAAGGTTCATTTCTTTCTAAACTTCTCCTCAAATCTCTCTGGCTCTCAAAATTGTTCATCTTTTTCCTTCCACTTTTCTAAAATGGGATTTAGCTTCTTCTTTGCCATATTATAATTAGTCTTTTTATTGTAAAACTGGCTCTGTTTCTCTCTCGGCTAGAGATGGACAGGGGTCAAGATAGAACAATGAAGGGAAGGGAAGTTTTTGACTCAGTTAAAATAGGAAGGGCATAATAATGGTCTATTTATGTTGTATTAAATGGACCTTGGGACTGGATCAGTGACATATCTTCCATTTATTTTCTATGCTATGGGCTTGAATTTGAAGTTCATTTCCTGCCATTTTACATTCCTGTTCCACCCATTCCACAGAGCTCCTCAATATACACATTGTAGGTTAAAAGAAGATATCACAGTTAATGTACATACACTATTTTATATAAAATAAACAACAAGGACTTACTGTATATCACTTTTCAGTACACTTGAAAACTAACACAACATTGTGAAGTAATTGCACTTCAATTTTTTAAAAAAATAAAAATAAAAAGCAAGTATCGGAGAAGGAAATGACAACCCACTCCAATATTGTTGCCTGAGATATCCCATGGAAAGTAGCCTGGCACTCCATAATCCATGGGGTCACAGAGTTGAATATGACCAAAGCGACTTAGCATAGTTGTTATATAGCAATAAAATGTATTTATGTGCATTTATGTGTCTCCAGCTCAGTTGTAAACATCTTAAAAGTAGAGAATATAAGTGTCATCTTTATATTCTCACATTTCTCCATTAATGCCTAGCAAAATCATAGGCAAACAGTAAATACTTACTGAACAAATGTACTTACCCCTGGAGACCTGAAGTTCAAGGCTATGTAAAATGAGCAAATGCATAAATAAATACATAAAGTTTTGACTGTTAAAAAAACAGTTCAAAGTATCTTACTGAACAAACTGTTACAATTTGTAACCACTGATGACCACTCTCCAAACACATCCTGATTTATGATTTCACACTTGCCCCATAGATGTGACATTTTCTACAATCCCTTTATTCTTTGTGTAGAAAAAACCAAGGCACTGTGCAGAGCTTGACTCAAAGGTTCATTTCTTTCTAAACTTCTCCTCAAATCTCTCTGGCTCTCAAAATTGTTCATCTTTTCCTTCCACTTTTCTAAAATGGGATTTAGCTTCTTCTTTGCCATATTATAATTAGTCTTTTATTGTAAAACTGGCTCTGTTTCTCTCTCGGCTAGAGATGGACAGGGGTCAAGATAGAACAATGAAGGAAGGAAGTTTTGACTCAGTTAAAATAGGAAGGGCATAATAATGGTCTATTTATGTTGTATTAAATGGACCTTGGGACTGGATCAGTGACATATCTTCCATTTATTTTCTATGCTATGGGCTTGAATTTGAAGTTCATTTCCTGCCATTTTACATTCCTGTTCCACCCATTCCACAGAGCTCCTCAATATACACATTGTAGGTTAAAAGAAGATATCACAGTTAATGTACATACACTATTTTATATAAAATAAACAACAAGGACTTACTGTATATCACTTTTCAGTACACTTGAAAACTAACACAACATTGTGAAGTAATTGCACTTCAATTTTTTAAAAAAATAAAAATAAAAAGCAAGTATCGGAGAAGGAAATGACAACCCACTCCAATATTGTTGCCTGAGATATCCCATGGAAAGTAGCCTGGCACTCCATAATCCATGGGGTCACAGAGTTGAATATGACCAAAGCGACTTAGCATAGTTGTTATATAGCAATAAAATGTATTTATGTGCATTTATGTGTCTCCAGCTCAGTTGTAAACATCTTAAAAGTAGAGAATATAAGTGTCATCTTTATATTCTCACATTTCTCCATTAATGCCTAGCAAAATCATAGGCAAACAGTAAATACTTACTGAACAAATGTACTTACCCCTGGAGACCTGAAGTTCAAGGCTATGTAAAATGAGCAAATGCATAAATAAATACATAAAGTTTTGACTGTTAAAAAAAACAGCAAGTATCATGGAAAAACAATTGCAGTGGAAAAAATCAAGAATAAAATACATATGATGCATTAATCTCATTTTTTTTTGAAATGACTGTTTCCCATCCAAGATGTGTAGGTAGACAATAAAATTCTTTTCCTTTATAATGCAGGTATGGATAAACAAGAGTAACTTTTGACTCTCATGCCAAGCAGTGTGGTAAAGGAAAATCCAAGAAGTACAAGATAATTATAAAAAAAGTTTAACCTCAAAGCATCCGTAAACTCATGAAGCAACATATGTCACCAGGTGTGATTGGCATAGTTTTTAGTTTATCCCTTGACAGCAGCTAGTTTGCATCTGCGTTTGTGATGAACTCTGTTCTGCCCTCTTGTGGCCTTACTGGGTTCGTGTGTGTGTGTGTGTGTGTGTGTGTGTGTGTAAGTGGTTTTAGATACACTTGTGGTCTTCCAACCAAGCAAAATGGAACAAAGGGGAAAAAATTGCATATCAGTCAGAAGAGGTTTATCTATTTTGTCCTTTTGCACAGTTTATTTTCTTCATAATATAAGAAATTGGATACTCATGGAGGGAGTAACATGGAAACCTATACTGTCATGTGTGGAAAAGATAACTATTGTCATTATGCTAGGGGAATAGGAGTGCCTACAACCACTTGGGGCGATGGTCTGGAGGGATGGGAGGGGGGGAACTGGGTGGGGGGAGGGTCCAGGGATATGCATATGAATGATCTGGGAACATACATGTAAATAAATAATTTTTTTTCAAAAATCAGCATGATTCTTTCTTAGGGTTAGCCATGTATTCAGCATTGACAGAGCATCTGTATTTTCTTCACTAATCGGGAATGGTAGTTTATCATATGTTATGTTTCAATACTTGTTTGTGTTTACTTCTTAATTTTCTAACTGGCACCATATATGTCTGCTGATTTTTGTGCCAATATGAAGCTGTTTTCATTATTAAAGCTTTAAACAAATAAAAAAAAGAAACTGGATACTTGTTGATTTATATATCATTTATTATTGTTATTATTTTATCACCACTATTGCTTTCTGAGCTCCAGGTGATCGAGAGCCTTCATAGTATTGTTAGTCAATGCATGGTTTTGGCAAGTAGTAGATGCTAAATAAGTATTTCCTGAACAACAAATAATTATAAAATCAAATTTGTTTACTGAATGAGCTTACCTAAATGGTTCTTTTCTGCCGTCTTTCATGCTATTGGAGTGAGACAGTGATTGGACCTGGGTCAACTCAAAGCCTTTGTCGCTCACATATGTGGTTACTGATTGCTTGAAACCTCAGCAAGCAGGATGGCTGAGCTACAAAAGCAGTTTTTTCTGAAAGGACCTTTTTTTTTTTTTTTTTTTTTTTTGCAGCTGGATATGGATTTATTATTCAAGTGATAAAACCTTACCATACGAATTCAGTACCGATGAGGAGCAAAGGCTTTCCAAGCACTGCTGACACGCTAATCCAGGGCACCTTTACACGAAGCACCCGAGGGCAGCAGGGACCGATAACATCATCGTCAAAGAACAGAGAATTGAGGGAAGTCCTTCTCAACCAGGGCACACATTAGAACTGCCTAGTTAACACAACCGGAGACGGAGAAACACACTGAATCCTCTCTTCTCGAGGACCAGAATCTCCAATGATCACCCCGATCCTGGCACCCTGGCACCCCTTGTCTATGTGGGCCTGTGTGCACTGTGTGGACCTGTGTGTGCACGTGTCCTGAGGTGTGGAAGGAGAAAACAGAAGTCTCCTGCCGACTCTAACAGCAACTGTTTTGTGATGAGAAAAGCAACGGTAATTTTTTAAATCCTGATGATTAATTAAGCTCAAATGTGTGTATTTCACTTCCTTCTGACAGGTTTCTCTTAATAAAGTTCTGATAATCATTTCAGGAACCTACTTTCATTTGAAAAGCAGGACTATCCCTTTCGTACAAGACAAACATTTCATAGACTGATAGAAAGAGAAAAATAGATAACGGAAGTCACGATTGTACATTCCGCTGGTAGTCTAGCGGCGCTTAAAAGAGTAGGAACAAATCTGTAAATCAATCTGTGTTCAGGGTCATGCTTAAAGCGCTCCTCTGGAACCTTCTCTCCTGTGAGAGGCTGTGATCTCTCATCAAAGATATCCAAGGATCCATCTGTATCTCTGTTCTTTATGTGGTAGTATATTGCTAAGGTCACAGTGGTTTAAATGGTTGCTCTTCCTCTTTTCTTGCGCATCCATTTGAGATTTGTTCAGAAAAATTGTGCTTGCCATTGGGCTGTCAGAATGGTTTGGTTCGAAAGCTAAGTGGGCGGCCACCTCCCGGTCGCTGATGTGCTGCAAGTGGTGGCCTTGGCCGGCTCCGATATCCAGCTCGATGGGCTCCAGGGACACCGGCGACGGTGTTACTGCCTCTGCGTCCCCGGCCGCCGCCTCGTAGACCTCACGCTCGTCGTCTGGCTCTGCCGATCTCCAGCGCCGGCAGGACTTGGAGCTGGCGTTGCCGCACACGCTACAGGTCAGCGTGTTCCGCATGGGGCGCCTGCGCTCCCCGCCCCGGTGGGCTCCGGCTGTCCACCGACTCCGTGGCGCTCAGCAATCGCACCCTCCCCCAGCAGTGGCGCGGCGGGCACCGGCCGGGGCTGCACCGCGCAGGCAGACGCGACCTCGCCCGCCTCTAACTGATCTACCCCGCGACGGGGCCCGGGGCTGGGGCCCAGGCCGCACCCCTGGCTACCTCGCTGCTCCCGCCTCCCCGCAGCCAACTAGTCTGTCAGGACCGTTTTTCAAATAATAATATAAGCAGCGTAGAATGATGGGCCAACATTTCGGAAGTCACCAGAGCCTTCCCAGGTAACACTAGTGGTAAAGATTCTACCTGCCAATACAGGAATGGCCAGCGATAGGGGATGAACCCCTGGGTCGGAAAGATTCCCTGAAGGAGGGCACCGCAGCCCACTCCAGTATTCTTGCCTGGGGAATCCCATGGACAGAGGAGAGTGGTGGGTTACAGTCCATAAACGACTCAGCAGGAACGCATATCTGGGAGGCCTATTTCTAGCGTGCTTATTTGAATGTTAACTACTCAACTGTGATGTGAATTTTCTCAGTGAGTTTTGCCTTCTGAGATCTTCTCATTACTCCTCCTGGAGCCGGCATTTGAGCATGTTAGCTTGAGAATTTTTTTTTTTTTTCCTGCACTCAGCTTTAGCAGAAGTGCTTTTGTACGAATTTCATAAGTGAATCTATCGCCATCTTGTGACTATAATATGCAGTTGCAAGTGTGACATAAGTTTCACATTTACAAAAATGTTCAACTCTCCCTTCAATACTAGTATTTTCCTCACCTAGAACAGTTATTACAGTTTTGCCATGTATCCTTTACCCCCTCTCTTGCTTTATATTACCTTTTATCTTAATGCATTGAATAGTAAGTTGCCTATATAAATAAATCTAAGAAAATCAAAATAATTTAACATATATTTTAACATATATTTTACATACAAATCTTTACAAAATGTCGGAACCCCTTGCCTCCTCAATCCAGGATCTAATTGAAGTTTACATTTTGCATTTGGTTACTGTCACTGTTGAAAGAGAAACTGGGGAATATTAAAAAATTTTAAGAGTCAATTTGAGCAAAAATTGATTCAAATCAGGCAAAATCCAATCCAGCAGATAGCAACTCATAGGTGTTTAACGGAATGAAAAGCTTTACTAGACAGAAGAGAGCAGGAATAAGAAAATGCTTGTAGGCAAAAAAGCAGACTGCAAAGTTAGGGGGCTCAGACAGTAAAGAATCTGCATGCGGGGCTTCCTTGGTGGTCCAGTGGGTAAAGAGTCCGCCTTGCAGTGCAAGGGGCATTGGCTGACCACCTGGCCCGGGAAGATCCCACATGCAAGGAGCGGCTGGGCAGGTGCGTCCAATTAGGAGCCAGTGCTCTGGAGCACATGTGTCCAGAGCAGGTGCTCTGCAATGAGAGAGGCCACTGCAATGGGAGGCCCACACAGGCCAAAGAATAAAGATGCATGAAAAATAAGTGATGACTTAGAGGCCAAAAAAAGAAAAGTTCAAAAAAAAATTCAAAAGAAGTTCAAAAAATCAGCATGCAATGTGGGAAACTTGGGGTCTATCCCTGGGTTAGGAAGATCCCCTGGAGAAGGAAAAGGCTACTCAATCCCGTATTCTTGCCTGGAGAATTCCATGGACAGAGGAGCCTGGCTGGGTACAGTCCTTGAGGTCACAAAGAGTTGAACAGGACTGAGCGACTTCCACTTTCAAAACAATCAAGATCTGGCTGGTCAGACCACTGATGACCAAATTTCAAGATGAATGTCAGAGCTGACTGTGCTGTTTCTACATGTAGCCTCCTCTCTCTGTCCTTAAAAGCTCTTGCTCACCGATTGTTACTCAAAGGGAGTCAGCCTTTGTATAGGATTCTGATTCCACACTCCCCACTCCCTACCCCTCGCCGGTATCCGGCCTCTGAAATAAAGCAAACTCCCTTTTAACCAATGTTGCCTCTTTATTGACTTTTGAGCAGCAAGTGGCTGGACTCCACTTTGGGTTCCAAGACCACATAAAGGTATTACGGACAACAGTCCAAGCTGATATTCCAGGCAACAGACATCCTTAACTGCTAAACATGAAGTGGGAAAAGCTTTGCAATGACTTCAGACCCAGAGAGTTCACCTGCACTAGAAACCCTAAGGAAGACCTCCTTGGTTAAGTCCTATGAGAGCTGTAACAGACAGCATGATCAAGGTGGTTCTGCCCCAAGACAGATGAAGGTCCTGCCATTTTCAGCAACGTAAATGGAACTTGAGTACATTGTGCTGAATGAGCTGTCACACAGAGAATGACAAGTGCTATAGGATCTCATGTGAGGAATCTAAAAACTTGAACTTGAAAAAACAATTCTAAGATGGTGGTTACCAGGGAATTGGGGTTGAGAAATAAGACTGCTGGTATTTAAAGGTATAAACTTGCAATGAATAGTAAATAAGTCACAGTGATCTAATATAATGAATATTGACAACAGTATGTTACTTGAATTATTAATGTAATAAATATGAGAAATGCAATTATATTGCAATATGTGTATCAACATAATACATTGTACACCCTAAATTAATATAGTTATATGTCAAATATATTCAATAAAAAATAATTGTGGTTGTTTTAAGCCACTAGCTAGTTTTTCAGCTGTAAATAACTGGGATAGGGTACTTTACCTTGATCTTCCATCCCCAGCCCATGCGGCTGGTACCACTAGTGATGACTCATCATAACCACCTATTATCTTTGTTTTCCTAAAGTAAAACAAGGCTTCCCTGATAGCTCAGTGGTAAAGAATCTGCCTGCCAATGCGGGGGACACAAGTTCAGTCCCTGATCTAGGAGGATCCCACATGCCACAGAGCAGCTAAGCCCATGTGCCACAACAACTGAGCCTCTACTCTAGAGCCCAGGAACTGTGCTCTGCAATAAGAGAAGCCACATCTATAAGAAGACTGTGCAATGAAGAGTAACCCCACTCACTTGCTGCAAGTAGGGAAAAGCCTGAGCAACAAAGACCCAGCCTGGCCATAAGAAGATAAATAAATAAACATTTAAATCAATCAATAAAAATTACATATATATATATTTAAGTTATCTAAAACAAAAACAAAGAACTTCCTGGTCTAGAGGAGCTCCTATCTTCATTGTTTAAGTGATTATAGCATTCACATTTGCAAGAAAATATATCGGGGCTTCCCCTGGTGGTCCAGTGGGTAAGGACACCGCCTTGCAGTGCAAGGGGCACCGGTTCGATCCCTGGCCTGGGAAGATCCCACGTGCCGCGGAGCGGCTGGACCAATGTGTCCAATTACCGAGCCGGAGCTCTGGGGCGCATGAGCCCAGAGCCGGCGCTCTGCAACGACAGATGCCACCACGATGGAAGGCCCACAGGAGCCAAAAGAACAAAGACGGATGAAAATAGAGAAATGAAAGACCAATAGAAGTGGCCCGTCTGCTCCCCTCCCTCCCCAACCCGACCCCTGCCCAAAATAAATAAATAAATAAATCTTTAAAAAAAAAAAAAGAAAATACATCAGCCTATGAAATCTTGTCTCAGTGTATATGGGAACACTATATGACTTATAATATCAGCACCAATTCATTTCTTATTGTTTTAGAATAATAATAAAATGAGACAGAAGCCCTGAGAGAGGTTGTTGATTAGCTTATGGGTGGATTTATTTCTTAAGATTTGAGTGCAAACTTAAAAACCAGAACAAAGCTTTTCATCAAGGAAAACAACAAAGCCTAAGTAACAATCCTGTAATTGTGCATTTTAACAGAAAGAACAAATATGAATACATTCTCATTTGTACCTACATTTTAAAATTAAAATATTTCTCTCCAAATCCAAAATATCCACAGCCTTTAATCTGTTTTTCATCTTGTTATTCCAAAAACATCTGTCATGTGCTATCAGGAAAATATAGGCAAAGATTATTAGCCAGTCTTTATGATCACAGAAATATCCTTCTTCTTAACTTCTGACTTTTTGTATCATTCATCTGTATCTCAGAAAAAAATTAATACAAATATTAAGGAGGCAAGATACTTTCATGTAACTAAAGTATATATATTGACTTAGAAATATACATACTTTTAGAAAAATTTTAAGTACAGTTTTATTTGATGACTGACATGTATAACAGTGAACAATTTAAACAGGTATAAAAATGTAGGCTCAAAATATTTAGGTTCTAATACTTGAAAAGTCACTATGAATATGGACGGCACACTGTCAAGTCAGGGTGTCTAACTGTTTGTGCCATTTGGAAACTATCCGTCAACAAACTGGCCTAAGGGTCATCATGGGAGTTTCATGCTTTGAACAGCACTATATAAATTCTGTTGCCCTTTTTGGCCAAGAGTCAAAGTCAGACAACCAAGAATTACCAGAGATAAGGCTGCAAGTTGTCTGGTCCTGTTCAGCTGTAAGTCAACTTTATCCCACACTGATATTCAGAGAATATCAGTAGGAAGGGATTAGGAAGGGTCTGTTACAGTTCCAGGGTCTCGTCTCATGCTAGAAGATTTGGGAGAGAGCTTGATAAAGAAGAGCCTGTTCTGGATTGGACGCTGTCAGAAACCAGCATTTTGATTCCCTGGGCAATTTGGTTCTCGAGGTTATTGAATATTGGATAGTGCTAACTGTAAGCTGTTTTATGGCCACTCGATGATCATTACCCGGTTTCCCTGATGACTCAGTGGTAAAGAACCCACCTGCCAATAGAGGAGACATGGGTTTGGAAGGGTCCGGAAGATCTCCTGGAGAAGAAAATGACAACCCACTCCAGTATGTCTGCCTGGGAAATCCTATGGACAGAGGAGCCCAGTCCATGGGGTTATTTCTCTCAAATCCAAAATATCCACAAGCCTGTTTAATTGTGCATTTTAACAGAAAGAACAAATATGAATACATTCTCATTTGTACCTACATTTTAAAATTAAAATATTTCTCTCAAATCCAAAATATCCACAGCCTTTAATCTGTTTTTCATCTTGTTATTCCAAAACATCTGTCATGTGCTATCAGGAAAATATAGGCAAAGATTATTAGCCAGCCTTTATGATCACAGAAATATCCTTCTTCTTAACTTCTGATTTTTTGTATCATTCATCTGTATCTCAGAAAAATTAATACAAATATTAAGGAGGCAAGATACTTTCATGTAACTAAAGTATATATATTGACTTAGAAATATACATACTTTTAGAAAAATTTTAAGTACAGTTTTATTTGATGACTGACATGTATAACAGTGAACAATTTAAACAGGTATAAAAATGTAGGCTCAAAATATTTAGGTTCTAATACTTGAAAAGTCACTATGAATATGGACGGCACACTGTCAAGTCAGGGTGTCTAACTGTTTGTGCCATTTGGAAACTATCCGTCAACAAACTGGCCTAAGGGTCATCATGGGAGTTTCATGCTTTGAACAGCACTATATAAATTCTGTTGCCCTTTTTGGCCAAGAGTCAAAGTCAGACAACCAAGAATTACCAGAGATAAGGCTGCAAGTTGTCTGGTCCTGTTCAGCTGTAAGTCAACTTTATCCCACACTGATATTCAGAGAATATCAGTAGGAAGGGATTAGGAAGGGTCTGTTACAGTTCCAGGGTCTCGTCTCATGCTAGAAGATTTGGGAGAGAGCTTGATAAAGAAGAGCCTGTTCTGGATTGGACGCTGTCAGAAACCAGCATTTTGATTCCCTGGGCAATTTGGTTCTCGAGGTTATTGAATATTGGATAGTGCTAACTGTAAGCTGTTTTATGGCCACTCGATGATCATTACCCGGTTTCCCTGATGACTCAGTGGTAAAGAACCCACCTGCCAATAGAGGAGACATGGGTTTGGAAGGGGGTCCGGAAGATCTCCTGGAGAAGAAAATGGCAACCCACTCCAGTATTTCTGCCTGGGAAATCCCATAGACAGAGGAGCCCAGTCCATGGGGTTGGAAAAAAATTGAACATGATTTAGCAACTGAACAACAGTGATTATCTCCAGGGGCCCCTGAAAATATGGGCAGAATAGGGAGAGATGAACTAGTGATTCACAAGGTGAAGTTTAATGTGCCAGAAATACATGCATGTGGCCTATGTCAGTTTGACTACATTTTTTTCTTTTCTTTTTTTTTGCTAAAAGGGTATAAGTGTTCTGTACCAGGTTTCTCTGGTTACCTAGACAGGTTAAGGCTATGTGACCAGTCGAGGAATAAAAATCTCTTAGCAAACTTGTGTCTTGATTTCCCAGAGCCTGAGATTTACACTCACATCTTGGTGGTTCATGCTCTGGAGACAAAGCAGGTCCTATGTGATAGAAAGAGAACCCTGGAAGATATGCCTGAATGTCTAGGACCTTACTGATATTTGCCTGTGTTTCCTTTCTCCTTCTGTATCAGATCTTTTGCCTCTATTAAAAGTTCATTTAAAAGGAACAAATTTGATTCATTTGTGAGGCGGACGAACCTAGAGCCTGTCATACAGAGTGAAGTAGATCAGAAAGAGAAAAACAAAGTTTGTATATTAATGCATATATATAGAATCTACACAAATAGTACCAATGAAACTATTTACAGAGAAGAAACAGAGAGATAAATGTAGAGAACTGTCTGGTTGACACAGTGGGGGAAGGAGAGGGTGGGACAAAGCCACGAAGTAGCATTGACATATACACATTATCACGTGTCAAGTAGATAACTAGCAGGAAGCTGCAGTATAGCACAAGGAGCCCAGCCCAGTGTTCTCTGATGACCTAGACAGGTGGAATGGGGTAAGGGGAGGGAGGCTCAGAATGGAAGGGCTACATTTATATACTTATGGCTGCTTGATGTCAAGGTACAGCAGAAGCCTCCACAACTTTTTCAAGCAATTATCCTCCAATAAAAAAAATTTGTAAAACTCCACATAAGCATAATTTTTGAACTTTTAAATTTCTGTTTATATGCATAATGCTGTGTAAGCACTGGAGGTTTCTTAATAGTTTTTGACACAAAAGACAAGACTAACACACCAAGACTTAAGTTGTAAATGGAAAAGAAGTTGCAGTCTCTGATGTGAGGCGGGGAAGGAACATGTGTGGTTATTTTTGTAGTTACACAGTGTTCTGATTCCTCTTTGTACTTAGAAATGATTGATGAGTGACCTTGTGTAATGCGTCTATTCTGTGAAATTATTATGGCTAGCAGAGAGCACCAGCTAAGAGGTCTCACGGACATATTTTTTTTCTATCTGGTATTCTTATTTCAATCCTCAAATATAAAAATACCTTTCTCATCACAAGACTTTTACCCATGTTGCTTTTATCCCGCATTCTTTAGAAAACCTGTACATTGCACCTCAGGTGTAAAATTAAATATTGTAAATGAAATCTGCAAGCTAGCATCATTCCCTACCACTATCCTGTCTCCCATCAGTCCCCCAGACAACTATAAGTTCACTCACAACTATAAGCTCACAGTGAATTATAAGTTCACTGTGAGTCTGTTTCTGTTTTATAAGTCCAGTTCATTTGTATAATTTCTTTTTAGATTCTACATATAAGGATGACAATCTCTAGGCCCATTTATGTTGCTGCAAATGGCATTATTTTCATCTTTCTAGTGGCTAAATATACCACTGTAATATACCACTTTATATATGAACCACATCATCTTTATTTGTACTTCTGTCAATGGACAAATATACACATATTTTTAAAATGGATAACCAACGAGGACCCACTGAATAGCCCAGGGAACCTTCTGGACACAGTGGGGAAGGAGAGGGTGGGACAAAGCCACAGTAGCATTGACATATACACATTATCACGTGTCAAGTAGATAACTAGCAGGAAGCTGCAGTATAGCACAAGGAGCCCAGCCCAGTGTTCTCTGATGACCTAGACAGGTGGAATGGGGTAAGGGGAGGGAGGCTCAGAATGGAAGGGCTACATTTATATACTTATGGCTGCTTGATGTCAAGGTACAGCAGAAGCCTCCACAACTTTTTCAAGCAATTATCCTCCAATAAAAAAAATTTGTAAAACTCCACATAAGCATAATTTTTGAACTTTTAAATTTCTGTTTATATGCATAATGCTGTGTAAGCACTGGAGGTTTCTTAATAGTTTTTGACACAAAAGACAAGACTAACACACCAAGACTTAAGTTGTAAATGGAAAAGAAGTTGCAGTCTCTGATGTGAGGCGGGGAAGGAACATGTGTGGTTATTTTTGTAGTTACACAGTGTTCTGATTCCTCTTTGTACTTAGAAATGATTGATGAGTGACCTTGTGTAATGCGTCTATTCTGTGAAATTATTATGGCTAGCAGAGAGCACCAGCTAAGAGGTCTCACGGACATATTTTTTTTCTATCTGGTATTCTTATTTCAATCCTCAAATATAAAAATACCTTTCTCATCACAAGACTTTTACCCATGTTGCTTTTATCCCGCATTCTTTAGAAAACCTGTACATTGCACCTCAGGTGTAAAATTAAATATTGTAAATGAAATCTGCAAGCTAGCATCATTCCCTACCACTATCCTGTCTCCCATCAGTCCCCCAGACAACTATAAGTTCACTCACAACTATAAGCTCACAGTGAATTATAAGTTCACTGTGAGTCTGTTTCTGTTTTATAAGTCCAGTTCATTTGTATAATTTCTTTTTAGATTCTACATATAAGGATGACAATCTCTAGGCCCATTTATGTTGCTGCAAATGGCATTATTTTCATCTTTCTAGTGGCTAAATATACCACTGTAATATACCACTTTATATATGAACCACATCATCTTTATTTGTACTTCTGTCAATGGACAAATATACACATATTTTTAAAA
Source organism: Tragulus kanchil (assembly GCA_022376925.1). NCBI lineage: Eukaryota > Metazoa > Chordata > Mammalia > Artiodactyla > Tragulidae > Tragulus > Tragulus kanchil. The sequence continues at coordinate 280,316,829 of JAIOJX010000004.1, forward strand.
TGGATAACCAACGAGGACCCACTGAATAGCCCAGGGAACTCTCTGCTGGGTATGTATGTCTGAGTTCCTTTGCTATTCACCTGAAACTATCACAGCATTGTTAATTTGCTATGTTATTGTTCAATTGTTCAGTTATGTCCAACTCTTTGTGACCCCATGGACTGCAGCATGCCAGGCTTCCCTGTCATTCACTGTCTCCTGGAGTTTGCTCAGACTCATGTCCATCAAGTCAATGATGCCATCCAATCATCTCATCCTCTGCTGCCCGCTTCTCCTCCTGCCTTCAGTCTTTCCCAGCATCAGAGTCTTTTCCAATGAGTCAGCTCTTCCCGTCAGGTGGCCAAAGTACAGTATCTTCGGCATTAGCCCTTCCAATGAATATTCAGGGTTGATTTCCTTTAGAATTGATTGGCTATACTCCAATACAAAATAAAAAGTTTAAAAAAGAGCGTGGGCACATGGAATCTTATAAACCACATGGAGGAAAAAAATGACTTAAAGGGAGGAGGGACTGTTAATCTTCTGATATAAAAACAAGCTGAGAAAACATGAATGCAAATAAATTGGAAACTTTATGAGAGATGTAAAATTATATGTGATATTCTCGATTTTGATGCAATAGGATAAAATTTTGAAAAAGTAAAAACAATTCATAGGTAATGCTCAAAAAGTCTTACTCTTCAAGAGATTAATTTATGTGGGATTATTTCTTCTAAACTAAGTTATAATTAAAAATAAGTGTCCATTATTTTTGGCCAAGATAACTAGAATAATAAAGGTTTTATAAGAAAAAAAAAATAATGCTCCATTTCTTTCTCTTCATTTGATGTGGGAGGGTAGGTTGGTACATATATTCTATTATTATAATACTCTAAAGGCAGCACAGGCCAAAAAAAAATTAACTTTTAGATTCTACATATAAGGATGACAATCTCTAGGCCCATTTATGTTGCTGCAAATGGCATTATTTTCATCTTTCTAGTGGCTAAATATACCACTGTAATATACCACTTTATATATGAACCACATCATCTTTATTTGTACTTCTGTCAATGGACAAATATACACATATTTTTAAAATGGATAACCAACGAGGACCCACTGAATAGCCCAGGGAACTCTCTGCTGGGTATGTATGTCTGAGTTCCTTTGCTATTCACCTGAAACTATCACAGCATTGTTAATTTGCTATGTTATTGTTCAATTGTTCAGTTATGTCCAACTCTTTGTGACCCCATGGACTGCAGCATGCCAGGCTTCCCTGTCATTCACTGTCTCCTGGAGTTTGCTCAGACTCATGTCCATCAAGTCAATGATGCCATCCAATCATCTCATCCTCTGCTGCCCGCTTCTCCTCCTGCCTTCAGTCTTTCCCAGCATCAGAGTCTTTTCCAATGAGTCAGCTCTTCCCGTCAGGTGGCCAAAGTACAGTATCTTCGGCATTAGCCCTTCCAATGAATATTCAGGGTTGATTTCCTTTAGAATTGATTGGCTATACTCCAATACAAAATAAAAAGTTTAAAAAAGAGCGTGGGCACATGGAATCTTATAAACCACATGGAGGAAAAAAATGACTTAAAGGGAGGAGGGACTGTTAATCTTCTGATATAAAAACAAGCTGAGAAAACATGAATGCAAATAAATTGGAAACTTTATGAGAGATGTAAAATTATATGTGATATTCTCGATTTTGATGCAATAGGATAAAATTTTGAAAAAGTAAAAACAATTCATAGGTAATGCTCAAAAAGTCTTACTCTTCAAGAGATTAATTTATGTGGGATTATTTCTTCTAAACTAAGTTATAATTAAAAATAAGTGTCCATTATTTTTGGCCAAGATAACTAGAATAATAAAGGTTTTATAAGAAAAAAAAAATAATGCTCCATTTCTTTCTCTTCATTTGATGTGGGAGGGTAGGTTGGTACATCTATTCTTTACTTCATTATAATACTCTAAAGGCAGCACAGGTCTTTAAAAGACAAAAGGAAGTACAGACCTTTAAAAGCCTTTCCACCAAGAACCTTAGTTATTTGTTGACACTAGAATATTTTCTAATCCCATTAAGTGCTTGCTTATCTATACAATCAAGTTTATCAAGGAAAATGCCTGACTTCCTAAGACCTCCATTACACTTGTCTTTTTTATTATTATCATTAATTCTGGTAGATGGAACTGGTAAGGAAGAAATTTACCCATGTTTGTGTTGGACTAATTTAATCAAATATCATTGTACTAATTGACACAATTCCAGACCAATTAGCCAGAGTTGAGGACATAGCAGACAACTGATTCTCCTTCCTGGAGCAAAGCAAGTCATTGCCTAGCACCAAGCAAATGAACACTTGTTTTCCTAACGCGTTGACCTTCTCTGAGTCTAAGAATGTCAATTAACCAGCTACAGAGATAAGATGTGTAAACATAGAAAGACTCATAGAAAGTGTGTATTGTACAATGAGCATATTCTACGTAAGTAGAGATGAGGCCAGGAGAGTTTTCCTTAAGTCCAATCTCTTACCTCACATGGGATGTCCCACTGTTCAATGAGTCTCTACTACCAAAGATTGTTCTAAGTACTTTGTCTCTAATAACACATTTAATCCTCATAAGAGCTCTGTAAGAGTGGCCCTTTTATTTTTCTCATTTTGCAGATGAAGAAATTAGTTTCCAAGAATGATTAGAACTCTGAGCTTCTACTGTAAGGGGCACAGGTTCCACCCCTGGTTGGGGAATTAAGATCCAGAAGGCCACATTGCACAGCCAAAAATTTTTTTAAATAAAACTGACATCTCCAAGAAAAAACCCTGAAATTGACTCAGTATCATAGTCTTTAAAAATGCAATTATAAAAACTGGTGCAAAATTTGTCTTAGACTTACCTGAAATGATCAATATCGTCAGCCTTCACCCTCAAAGGCATTCAGATCAGCCTCAGTTCACTGGCCAAGTTGTTATGAAAGTTAGAATTATCAACTACACTTCAATAAAATAAAAATTTTAAAATGAACACTCAAATTGCCTTGGTCTTCCTCCTTGTGAGTCTGTGTAGTCACCAAGACATCCTACTATACCTGGATTAATGCCTTAGACCAAGTATAATACAAAACTCTGTAAAGAAACTTAAAAAGAAGCCTCTGGCTTCCTAAGGAAAACCTTGGTGGTTTATGGATTTTTTAGTTGGACTAGGACCATGGAAGGGCATGGGCGAGACCAATACTATTGTCTTTTTATTATTATCATTAATTCTGGTAGATGGAACTGGTAAGGAAGAAATTTACCCATGTTTGTGTTGGACTAATTTAATCAAATATCATTGTACTAATTGACACAATTCCAGACCAATTAGCCAGAGTTGAGGACATAGCAGACAACTGATTCTCCTTCCTGGAGCAAAGCAAGTCATTGCCTAGCACCAAGCAAATGAACACTTGTTTTCCTAACGCGTTGACCTTCTCTGAGTCTAAGAATGTCAATTAACCAGCTACAGAGATAAGATGTGTAAACATAGAAAGACTCATAGAAAGTGTGTATTGTACAATGAGCATATTCTACGTAAGTAGAGATGAGGCCAGGAGAGTTTTCCTTAAGTCCAATCTCTTACCTCACATGGGATGTCCCACTGTTCAATGAGTCTCTACTACCAAAGATTGTTCTAAGTACTTTGTCTCTAATAACACATTTAATCCTCATAAGAGCTCTGTAAGAGTGGCCCTTTTATTTTTCTCATTTTGCAGATGAAGAAATTAGTTTCCAAGAATGATTAGAACTCTGAGCTTCTACTGTAAGGGGCACAGGTTCCACCCCTGGTTGGGGAATTAAGATCCAGAAGGCCACATTGCACAGCCAAAAATTTTTTTAAATAAAACTGACATCTCCAAGAAAAAACCCTGAAATTGACTCAGTATCATAGTCTTTAAAAATGCAATTATAAAAACTGGTGCAAAATTTGTCTTAGACTTACCTGAAATGATCAATATCGTCAGCCTTCACCCTCAAAGGCATTCAGATCAGCCTCAGTTCACTGGCCAAGTTGTTATGAAAGTTAGAATTATCAACTACACTTCAATAAAATAAAAATTTTAAAATGAACACTCAAATTGCCTTGGTCTTCCTCCTTGTGAGTCTGTGTAGTCACCAAGACATCCTACTATACCTGGATTAATGCCTTAGACCAAGTATAATACAAAACTCTGTAAAGAAACTTAAAAAGAAGCCTCTGGCTTCCTAAGGAAAACCTTGGTGGTTTATGGATTTATTTAGTTGGTTGGATCTAGGACCATGGGAAGGGCATGGGCGAGACCAATACTTTAAAATGGCCTCATCTCACTGCTTGGTTACCTTTGATAATTGTGTTAATTAGATACTGGAGGACTTCCCTAGTGGTCCAATGGTTAAGACCCCAAGTTCCCCAGCAATGGAGAAACAGATCTAGGGAATAGACTTACGGATATAGGGGGAAGGGAGACGTGTGTGAGAGGTATAGAGAGAGTAACAGGGAAAGCTACACTATCATATGTAAAAGAGGCAGTCGTTGTGAATATGCTGCAAGACTAAGGGAACTTACATGGGGCTATGCAATAACCTGGAGGGGTGGGATGGAGAGGAAGTGGGAGGGGGGTTCAGATAGGAGGAGTCAAGGGTATACATACCTATGACTGATTCTGGTTTATGTATAGCTGTAAACAACAAAACTCTGTAAAAGCAAAATAAAAATAATTAAATTTAAAAATAATAATAATAAAAAGATTCCAAGCTACCAATACAGGAGACCTGGGTGTGGTTCTGGTCAGGGAACTAGATCCCACATGCAGCAGCTAAAGATCTCACATGTTACAATGAAGATCTTGTGTGCTACAACTAAGACCTGATGCAGTTATTTAGAAAATTTAAAATTAATGTCAGTAGAAAATTTAATACTGAAGAGAAAAATTTGGTCCCAGTTCCTAATGGTCAGCTTAATCAGAGTGACCCATTAAGTAGTATATTTGTGAGAAAGTTTACCAAAAACAAAATGCTGTAGAAATAAGAGATGGATATAGTTGAGAGACAGTTGTGCATAATTCCTTGGTGTTTTTGCATGTCTAATACAAAATGAACACCAGCTTTTATTTTGGTATATCTTTTCAAAGATACTTGCAGAGAAAAACAGATCTGGACATAGAGGGTATTTCTTTTTTTAGAAGCAGGAAGGAGATCTGTTTGTTGCCTAATATAAGAGACAATCTGTCCTTCTAGGGCAAGTATCAGGCAAGTTTGCTTTCAGTCCAATGTATTTTTTTTTAAATGTGGTTCCTATGCTTTTGATTCCAACTCATTCTAAGTGCAGTGGTCACGTGACCAGCTGACCCAACTCCAGTGGAACTAGGGCACTGGTGGCAAACTATAACGTGAAACTTACGCTATTTGCTGTCCTTGGGATAATAAGGTCCATTGTCTCTGAGGTCCAAGAGTCTTGTGTTTAGCCAGGATCTGCAGTCAGCTGATGTGTTAGCTTGTACACCACAAGCAGGGGCTACCTCAGACTTTTCACAATCAGAGAGGAAGAAGCTGAGATTCCACAGCTAGGGAGTGTGCAGTCTTGTAGGGCCTTACTGATCAGGCTTTGGTCCCATTTTATGCTCCTGCAAACCTTGATTGGCTTCTGCAGTACTGGAAATTAAAATTAGAGTCAGTAGAACATTTACAATATAGGTTATAGAAAATTCAAAGTGCTTCTGTATTTACCATTAAATAGAAATGAATAAAATAAAAGGACCCAAGGGCCAGAGACCCAATCTAAACTCTGCTGAACCAGCAATACACTCTGCCTGTATCCACCTGCATCTTCCCACAAACACGTCACATAGACTAGTGAGGATCAAACAGAGGTCCAAATAATCCATTTAGGGTCCTGAAGAAGATTCCTAGGCTTCTGATGGTCACACTCAACATTTCGCTGAGTGATCAGAACAAAGATTCCTTCTTCCCCAAGACAGGCATTTTTCACATTCGCCTAAACAGTCACTGTAGCTTTAAAACCTGTTCAAACTAGACTTGAGAGATCAGTCCAGGGCTCTGGGGGATTAGGGGAGAGGCCTCAACACAGTGTCTGTTCTTTCTTTTTTTATTATTTTTTTTTTTTAAACTTTTATTTTACTTTTAACTTTTACAGAGCTTTATTGTTTACAGGTATGTATGTTCCCAGATTAGTCATATGTATATCCCCCTCCCCCATCCTGTCTGTTCTTTCTGATTCCGATGCTGCCCTGTGAGCCTGTAGCAACCTTTCCAAGTTGGTAGTGCAAGGAACAAGCAGGCCTTTGTGCACTGAAGAAACAGGGAAGGAAGGGTAAATAAGCAAACAGAAGACTCAGGAACAGAGAAGCATGTGGCACATGTAGGCCAGACACAAGACTTGGGTGCTTTGTCAAAAACCCCACAACAGGGGGCTTCCCTGGTGGTCCAGTGGGTAGGGACACTGCCTTGCAGTGCAAGGGGCGCCGGTTCGATCCCTGGCCTGGGAGTATCTCACGTGCCGCGGAGCGGCTGGACGGATGTGTCCAATTACCGAGCCAGAGCTCTGGAGCGCATGCGCCCAGAGCCAATGCTCTGTGACAACAGAGGCCACTGCGATGGGAGGCCCACACGGGCCAAAGAACAAAGATGGATGAAAACAGATAAATGAAAGACCAATAGAAGTGGCCCACCTGCCCCCTCCCCTGGCTCCCCAACCCAATCCCCACCCAAAATAAATAAAAAATAAAAAAAAAAAACCACAACAGCATGGATCTGGGAGTCGAGTTCACTCCCAGGAGTTGGAAGTCCAGTTAAATAGAAATTTGAAAATTCAAAGTGCTTCTGTATTTACCATTAAATAGAAATGAATAAAATAAGGACCCAAGGGCCAGAGACCCAATCTAAACTCTGCTGAACCAGCAATACACTCTGCCTGTATCCACCTGCATCTTCCCACAAACACGCCACATAGACTAGTGAGGATCAAACAGAGGTCCAAATAATCCATTTAGGGTCCTGAAGAAGATTCCTAGGCTTCTGATGGTCACACTCAACATTTCGCTGAGTGATCAGAACAAAGATTCCTTCTTCCCCAAGACAGGCATTTTTCACATTCGCCTAAACAGTCACTGTAGCTTTAAAACCTGTTCAAACTAGACTTGAGAGATCAGTCCAGGGCTCTGGGGGATTAGGGGAGAGGCCTCAACACAGTGTCTGTTCTTTCTTTTTTTATTATTTTTTTTTTTTAAACTTTTATTTTACTTTTAACTTTTACAGAGCTTTATTGTTTACAGGTATGTATGTTCCCAGATTAGTCATATGTATATCCCCCTCCCCCATCCTGTCTGTTCTTTCTGATTCCGATGCTGCCCTGTGAGCCTGTAGCAACCTTTCCAAGTTGGTAGTGCAAGGAACAAGCAGGCCTTTGTGCACTGAAGAAACAGGGAAGGAAGGGTAAATAAGCAAACAGAAGACTCAGGAACAGAGAAGCATGTGGCACATGTAGGCCAGACACAAGACTTGGGTGCTTTGTCAAAAACCCCACAACAGGGGGCTTCCCTGGTGGTCCAGTGGGTAGGGACACTGCCTTGCAGTGCAAGGGGCGCCGGTTCGATCCCTGGCCTGGGAGTATCTCACGTGCCGCGGAGCGGCTGGACGGATGTGTCCAATTACCGAGCCAGAGCTCTGGAGCGCATGCGCCCAGAGCCAATGCTCTGTGACAACAGAGGCCACTGCGATGGGAGGCCCACACGGGCCAAAGAACAAAGATGGATGAAAACAGATAAATGAAAGACCAATAGAAGTGGCCCACCTGCCCCCTCCCTTCTCACCCCACCCCCGCCTCACCCCACCCCAAAAATAAATAAAAAATAAAAAAAAAAAACCACAACAGCATGGATCTGGGAGTCGAGTTCACTCCCAGGAGTTGGAAGTCCAGTTAACATGCTTGCTTTACTTTGATGAATCATAGTCTCCCATCTTCTCTCAGGCCCTGAAACACATCAGCTTCTTTCATACTGAAGTAGAGTTGACTTACAGTATTATATTAGTTTCAACATAGTAATTCAAAGCTTTCACAGATCATATGCCATCTAAAGATATTATAAAATATTAGATAGGGCTTCCCTGGTGGTCCAGTGGGTAAAGAGTCTGCCTTGCAGTGCAAGGGGCACCGGTTCCATCACTGGCCTGGGAAGATTCCATGTGCCATGGAGAGGCTGGGCCTGTGTTTCCAATTATGAGCCAGCGCTCTGGAGCGCATGTGCCCAGAGTCGGTGCTCTACAACAAGAGAGGCCACTGCAATGGGAGGTTCACAAAGGCCGAAGAATAAAGATGGATGGAAATTAATAAATAACAAACCAATATTAAAAAAGAGGCCAAAAAAAATTTTTTTAAGTCTAAAATAATAATACTGGATATGCTCCCTGTGCTGTCTTATTTTATGCCTAGTAGTTTTTACCTCTTAATCCCCTTCACATATTTTGGTCCTCTCTCCACCCTTCTCTCTGATAACCACTTGTTTGTTATAAGTGAGTCTGTTTCGTTTTTGTGATATTCCTTCTTTTTTAGATTCTATATTTAATGACAACGCAGGGCATTTGTTTTCCTCTGACTCATTTCTCTCACTTAGTGTGATATCTTCTAGGTCCGTCTATGTTGTCACTAATGACAAGGTTTCATTTTTTTTTTAACAACTGAGTAATATTCCATTGTGTTCCATTCTTTATCCATACATTTGTTGGACATTTTTTGTTGGATGGACATTTAGGCTGTTTCTACATCTTAGCCTTTGTAAGTAATGTCGATATGAATATTGAGGTGCATATGCCTTTTCAAATTAATGTTTTCATTTTCCTTGATTAAATGCCCAGGGATGGAATTGCTGGGCCACACAGTAGTAGTTCTGTTTTTAACTTTTTGAGAAATCTCTCTACTGTTTTCCATAGTTGCTTCACCAATTTGCCTTCCCATCAACAGATAACTAAGATTCCCTTTTATGCACATCCTCACTAACACATTACTTGATCTCTTTGATGATAGCCATTCTGGTGTGAGGTAATACCTCACTGTGGTTTTGATTTACATTTCCCTGGTGCTTAGTGATGTCGAGTATCATTTTACGTGTCTGTTAGTTATCTGCTGTCTTCTTTGGCAAAATGCTCTTTCTGATCTCCTATCCATTTTTTTTAATCAGGTGGTTAGGTTTTTGATATTGAGTTGTATTAATTCATTACGTATTTTGAATATTAATTCCACTTGGAAATATTTTCATCCATTTAGTATGTTGCCTTTTCATTACATTGATAATTTCCTTCACTGTTCAAAAACTTTTAAGTTTGATTAGGTCCTAATTGTTGATTTTTGCTTTTGTTCTCCTATCATCTTAAAAAGATACAATGCCTTATGAACTTCATTTTAAATATATATTGAAAACTATTAAAAGAGCACTTTAACTTGCAAAAAAAATTTAATATTATGGGATTCTTCCAGGGGACATTTGGCAGTGTCTGGAGACATTCTGGGCAATCATAACTGGGAGAGATGCTATCAGCAGCTTGTGAGTAGACATCAGGACCCTGCTAAACAACCCGTTACACACAACAAAGAATTATCCAGCCCCAAATGTCAACAATGCCAAGACTGAGAGATCCTGCTCTAGGGTATCAAAGAAGGGAAGAAATTCCTAATCACATCATATGTATTCACTTGGCCTTTTATTATCCATCTGTTTCTCCCTCACTACTTTTTTTAAAAGATCACTGAACTACAGGTGGTCATCGTGTGATTAGAAATTTCTTGGCAACTCTAACAATTGGTCAGTTATGCAGGAGATAAACATCTGAGAATAAGAAGGTCAATGCCACCTGTCAAACTAATTGCTCTTTTCTAAGGAAAAGGTGATTTCCTTTTCAGTGGATTGCAACATCAGGAACTGAAAAATTGTTTGATTTAAAGCATAATTCACTACCTATACATTACTGGTCTTGGGCAATCCTCTGGTTCATAGTGTTGACTTAAACATTTCAGAGAGATGAACTAGAAGTTCAAGATGTTCTCAGGAGCTCTGAGGTACATTTTAAACTTCTGACCCTTTAAATGGACTATAATTATGCAGCTAGGAAATCAAGAACATGTTTTCTTGTTGTTTAGAGAAAACAGTCAATATACAAATCATACAAAGTCAAAACAGTGCTTCAAGGCATTGCTTCAGATCCTACCCAATGGTGTTAGGGAAATAAACCAATATTGTCCTATGTCTGATCAATATCACCAAACTCTCTTTCTCTTTCTATTAGCTAGCTTCTTTACCTTTGTATTGGGTTGGCCAAGATTTTTCATTTCAAAAGATACTATGGAAAACCCAAATGAACATTTTGGTCAATGCAAAATGGTTTTCCTGCATAATGTAGGAATATCAAAGATATTATGGGCTTCCCTGGTGGCTCAATGGTAAAGAGTTCACCTGATAATGCAGGAGACATGGGTTCAATTCCTGTGTTGGAAAGATCCCATGGAGAAGGAAATGGCAACCCACTCCAGTGTTCTTTTTCTTTTTTTTTTTTTAATTTTTTAAAACCCTTATTTTACTTTTAACTTTTACAGAGGTTTGTTGTTTACAGATATGCATGTTCCCAGATTAGTCATATGTATATCTCCCCCTTCCCACCCCTCGCGACCATCACACATCCACTCCAGTATTCTTGCCTGGAAGATTTCATGGACAGAGCAAGCCTGGTGGTCTACAGTCCATGGGGTTGCAAAGAGTTGGACACTACTTAGCAACTAAACAGCAACAACAATGTCCAGGATATCAAAAATCATTTGTACAGTATAATGATTCTGAAATTGATATCCACATCTCCAGCATTTTTCAGAGGACCAGATACATTATTCCATTGTCTATTGAGTATCACCTCTTTGGAGTGCTGCAGTCACCTCTTACAGGGAATTACAATAGTATTTACTACAAATGTCCATCTCATCCATTCCTTCTTCTTCATCCCCAAATCAAAACTGCCTTAGATTTTAACAACTAGAGTTAAAAAAATAAAAAATGTTTCTTGAAAACATATTGCCACTGTTCGGGGTATTACCTCTATAACTTAGGGTAGTCTTCAAGCATACTCATTGTAGTGACCATGAAGATATTTAAAAGAATACATTTATACATGACTCTTGCCACATGATTTCATATCATTATACACATCAGACTTCCTACCACTTTCTAATATCATAGCAACAAAGTGATGATACATATAATTGAAATATGCGATTTTGCTATGGCCCAAGCTATATTTTCAAGCAAACCTTCTCCCAGCCTATTTTGCTAGAGGTCAGTCCACATTTCTTTCTAGCTCTTTGTGCCTTTGATGGTAAATATCAAGTATAGTATTGATATCATGTATGATTCTCTTTCCACTGTTTTATTCTCACTCCTTTCTCTTTTTCATGGAATACAGAGTTGTTATATCCATTACCCTTCAGACTAAGAAACTGACTTTTCACAATCACAATTACAATCACAATATTTTCAATAGACTTACTGAATGTCGTTTTATACACTGTCTTTGCTCCAACAAAACAGAGCTTACTATTATTTTTGAAATACACACAATATTTTATTATAATATTATAATTTTCTTTCCTGTGCTGTTACTTATATGTCTACACTACCTGGAAAATTCATAATGACATTACGAGTCTGAAATCAAAACTTCCTTATTAAATTCTCTTCAATTTCCCGTTCATCATTTTAATGTGATTCCATTGAGCATTGCTCATAGTTTCAATGTAGGATAGTCTTTGTATCACAGGACACCACAATTTATGTTGGCATAGTTTGCTGAGTGGACAATGATCTATTCTTGGAAAAGAAGTAGTCTTATTCATCTGTTTATCACCAGGACATGGTTCAGTACTAAGTTCCACTCATCTCCTGCCCAACCAGCACACATTTTCATGACACTTTATAGTTCCTTTTCTTCTGTAATATTTACCATGACTGTAAGGAAATACTTAATTGTGCAATAAGTTATTGAACCTCTGACTTTCCTAATAGAATAAATCTGACAATTTGTATTCACTGCATAATTCCCACCATCAGTCATAATTCTAGCAAATAATAAGTACTCAATAAACAGTGAATAAACAAATGACTAGAGATAATCCCATAGCAGTGAACCGCAATGACATAAATAACATTGAATCTGTTAAGTGATGATGATATATCCCTTTATTCATTAGAAACATAAGGAGAATTTAAAGCATAATACATTAATCTCTGCCCTTTCATATTTTTATATGTAAACATCATTTGATCTCAGTTTGATTATTGAAAGAAATTCTTCCTAATCACTCACTTTCTGGCAGACTCTATGAAATTTAGTTGGGAGGCGGAGGTTCTGATACTATATTTTTATCAGTAAAATAATGAATCTAACATTGTGGTTTTTGAGAATTAGCTGAGTTATTGTCAATATTGGTGCCTACCACTCTGCCTGTTAATTATTAAGAAATTATGGATCTAGAACGTATCATCAAAAGTGAAGTCAGTCAGAAAGAGAAGGACAAATACAGCATATTAACACATATATATGGAATCTAGTAGGATGGTGACGATGGCACATGCAGTGAAGCAACAGACAGACAGACATGGACAGTGGACATATGGACATTGTGGGGAAGGAACAGTGGGTGAGAGGCGTAAAGGAAGTAGCATGAAGGCCTGTACTATCATAAGTGAAGAAAATAGCTCTGGTCATTGCTCTGTGAGAAAAGGGGATCCTTCAGGGGTGCTGTGTGATGGTTGGGAGGGGTGGGTAGGGGGAGATATACATATGACTAATCTGGGAACATACATATCTGTAAACAACAAAACTCTGTAAAAGTTAAAAGTAAAATAAAGGTTTAAAAAAAATATTATTAAGAAATTATAATATCTTCCTTCTTCAACAGAATCTCACTTCCCTTATTCTCACTTCCCTTCTCCTTGCCCTCTCCCATCCTCATTCCCTCTTACCTCTCTTCTTTTCTTCCCTTCTCTATTAAAAATGAACTCCTTTAAAAATACTGTGTCTTGTTTTTCCTGTTATCTCTGGAACCTAAGACTATTGCCTTGCTGATACAGAGCAAGTACTCAATAGATATTGGATTCACAACTAAATTTTTTTGAATAAAGGTGTATTGTCCATGTAAATTAGATAAAATTTTCTTGGGGTATGTTAACCAGATAAAATCATGTTTGGGAAAGAGATATTATTTTAAAAAAACGCCATAGCAGTGACATAAATAACATGAATCGTTAAGTGATGATGATATATCCCTTTATTCATTAGAAACATAAGGAGAATTTAAAGCATAATACATTAATCTCTGCCCTTTCATATTTTTATATGTAAACATCATTTGATCTCAGTTTGATTATTGAAAGAAATTCTTCCTAATCACTCACTTTCTGGCAGACTCTATGAAATTTAGTTGGGAGGCGGAGGTTCTGATACTATATTTTTATCAGTAAAATAATGAATCTAACATTGTAGTTTTGAGAATTAGCTGAGTTATTGTCAATATTGGTGCCTACCACTCTGCCTGTTAATTATTAAGAAATTATGGATCTAGAACGTATCATCAAAAGTGAAGTCAGTCAGAAAGAGAAGGACAAATACAGCATATTAACACATATATATGGAATCTAGTAGGATGGTGACGATGGCACATGCAGTGAAGCAACAGACAGACAGACATGGACAGTGGACATATGGACATTGTGGGGAAGGAACAGTGGGTGAGAGGCGTAAAGGAAGTAGCATGAAGGCCTGTACTATCATAAGTGAAGAAAATAGCTCTGGTCATTGCTCTGTGAGAAAAGGGGATCCTTCAGGGGTGCTGTGTGATGGTTGGGAGGGGTGGGTAGGGGGAGATATACATATGACTAATCTGGGAACATACATATCTGTAAACAACAAAACTCTGTAAAAGTTAAAAGTAAAATAAAGGTTTAAAAAAAATATTATTAAGAAATTATAATATCTTCCTTCTTCAACAGAATCTCACTTCCCTTATTCTCACTTCCCTTCTCCTTGCCCTCTCCCATCCTCATTCCCTCTTACCTCTCTTCTTTTCTTCCCTTCTCTATTAAAAATGAACTCCTTTAAAAATACTGTGTCTTGTTTTTCCTGTTATCTCTGGAACCTAAGACTATTGCCTTGCTGATACAGAGCAAGTACTCAATAGATATTGGATTCACAACTAAATTTTTTTGAATAAAGGTGTATTGTCCATGTAAATTAGATAAAATTTTCTTGGGGTATGTTAACCAGATAAAATCATGTTTGGGAAAGAGATATTATTTTAAAAAAAAAAAGCATTCTAGTTTCTAAGGTAATTTAAGAGACTTGTGTAAAACATATATGCTTGTTATCTACAGCCTTGATTAAAGGTAAAATGAATACAATTATTTACTCAGCATAAAATGTTCACATTTGGAAAAATGCGAATATTTTAGAGAAGCTTCATGGTTTTAGATTTACCAGCCTTGGGAACAAAGAATCAGTTGCTTTGACTTATAAACAGTTTGCCTGTGGTGCTATGCATCCTGAACACTGATGAGCTGAGCCTTGGTTATTGTGGAAAGTAGTGACTTATGAATATGAGGAGCAGAGTGTAGAGAGTGATTCTAATAATAAGCCCAAGGGGCTAAGAGAAGAGGATATTGGTCAGAAAGACAGAGATTAAAAGTTTGACATTCCAGTGGAAGGAAATTAAATATTAAAACTGGCAGGACAAGTCAACAGTTGAAAGTTAGCCCTGTAGCAAGATTTTAAGAGAGTTGGCATCTTATGCAGTTAGAGAAAAGGCAGACTGAAAACAAAAGTCAAAAATTGAAATGGGGAATTGAGAGATGCCACAATTTTGCTGAGAGAATTGACCAGTTTTCATGCAACACAGTGCTGTGCTGAATTCAGAAATGAGGTCCACCAAGGACCGTCCCCCGTTCTCATGTTCCCTAGCCCCGGAGCCCCATTCCACCTCCTCATGGATTATAGTTGGTTTCGTTGTTCTTTCCTTTGTGTTTGCTCCTGCTGAATTGTAGGTCTATTTCTAAAAAACTGAAATCAGTTCCAATCCTTCATTACTCAATGTATCATTCTTTAAGCCAGATGTATTAACTCCATCAATACTTGACGTAGAAAGGATGCTAACAACAACCAAAAAAAGAAAAAGAAAAAGAAGAAGAAGAAAACAAATAGGAGAATTAACACACTGAGGTTAAGAGATCACCAGTTTCTCTGGTATGGCCCATATTCCTCATAGAAACATTTTGCAATAATGATGATAAAGCATTTTTTTATTAAGAAGTGACTAGTATGTGCGTACATACTCACACATATGTTTAATCACTTATTTTTTCTTTTTTTTTTTGATTTAGGGTAGAAAACGATATTGACCATTATAAAAAGTCTCACTAAGGAAGTAAGAGTAGGGACTTCCCTAATGGACCAGTGGTTAAGACTCCATACTTTCAGTGCAAGAGGCATGGGTTCAATCTGTGGTTGGAGAACTAAGGACCCACATGTCACAATGAGGAAAAAAAAAAAAAAAAGCCAACAAAGACAAAAAATTATAGTAAACGTTGAACACATATGAACATTTTTTTTTTAATATTTATTTATTTATTTATTTTTGGCGGGGGGCAGGTTGGGGAGGGAGGCCACTTCTGTTGGTCTTTCATTTATCTATTTTCATCCTCTTTGTTCTTTGGCCCATGTGGGCCTCCCATCACAGTGGCGTCTGTTGTCACAGAGCACCGGCTCTGGGTGCATGCACTCCAAAGCTCTGACTTGGTAGTTGGACACATCGGTCCAGCTGCTCCGCAGCACATGGGATCTTCCCAGGCCAGGGATCGAACTGGCACCCTTTACACTGCAAGGTGGTGTCCTTACCCACTGGACCACCAGAGAAGCCCCCACATATCAACATTTTAAATGTTGTATTCTGTATCATGAAATTATAGAAAAATGAGTTACAATTATTTGTAAAATGGTCCTATACTGAAATATTTATAAGCATCTGAGTTTTGACAACATCAGATATGCTATTTCTCTCAGAAGCCTGGAAAACTTAGCTTTGGGGATTTAAAATGATTAACAGATATTTGGAGAGGTATTTGCTACCAAGTGCTAATTCCTGTGGATTAATGCTTTTGATTCTGCAGTGAGCCCTGGGAGTGAGGAATTAAATTAATAAAATCCTTAGTGTCACACAAGTGCTTTCTCTGTTTTCTTCTTTCTTCCTGGCCAGCCCATACTGCTGATTCCAAAAACAGATCAGTATCTGGTGAATTTAAGAAGGAAGTTTTAGGTAAAATGACACTCCCCATGCCACCCCTCGACCAGAGAAGTAATGGAAGAGGTGATCTAAATGTGATTGGTGGGTCCCATGCTATGTGCTCCAAAAAGCAATTGATCCTTCATTGTGTGACTATATAAAAGCAACAGTATGCAGAGAGATGCAGAGGAGAAGGAAGAAAAGAAAGGGAAGAGTTGAGAGAGCTGACTTCTAATAAAGACAGAGAGAAAGAAGAGATTTATCTTGAAGTCTTAATTGTTCAGGCATTGGGATAAAATGGTGCCCACCATTTTTCTGAGCACTTTTTTGCTTCATTTTACTGTTTCAGTGGCTTTGAAACCGTAAGGGAATATTATACTTTCTATCCATATGAAAATACTGGCAAAAGACCTTGTGAAATATGCTCAGTGTTAAAATTCAATTGTATTTTACCATTTCAGTTTCTGAGACAGAGTGCTAATTTACCTTGTACATCTTAAACAAGTGAATGAAGGGAACTGACTTTTTTTTTTGATAGCTTTCTGCATACTCAAAGTTCATTGTTTTATTATGAAAACTGTATATGTTTCAGGAATATGTCAATAAGCTAAGATTGCTTTATATGCATTTCTCTTACCCTTGGTTAGAGTATTGATTATTTTCTTTGCACAGGCAATATATCCTATGGGTCCCTTCTGTGATGCAGAGTCATTCTACTGAACAAGTTTGTCTCCACCTTTTAAACCTGAATGAATCTGTGTCTTTGAGTGTTGTCTTAGAATATGATGGATCCAATAGCACTATTTTTGACCAGACTGTTGAAGAGGATAACTTCTACGTCTGTGAAAAATTTGAGGTGAGACATGAGTTTGACCTTTCAGAACTTCAAATGGGAAGATGGAATTACTACTTAAAAATTAGTTTCAGAGAAATAATAAAACTTGATTTGGATAAGTTGTGGAAGCTGAGAAGGAAAATTAGAGAATTCTTAGAATTCTTATATATAAGGAAAAGTTATATATCCAAAAAGTTTGTGAAATACTGCATTTTTCTCTTTCAAGGAATGGTAAGCAAGACATAATTAACTGCTTTCAGATGGGGTTCCCTAGTGGCTCAGCGGTGAAGTACCAGCAGCCAGTGCAGGAGACAGAGGCTTGGTCTCTGGGTTGGGAAGATCCCCTGGAGAAGTAAATGGCAACCCACTCCAATATTCTTGCTGGGAAATTCCATAGGGTTGCAAAGGAGTCAGACACGACTTAGCAACTAAATAACTACTGCTTTCAGATAGTACAATGCTTACCAATATGAGCATAGAGAATTATGTAAAAGGATGAGGGATTGGAATTCAGAAGCATAGAAAACAAAAGATAAAAAAATATAAAGAATAACCTTACTGGAAACTGTCCTCAGGCTAAAAAAATGAATTGGCACAAGTGACCAAGAAGTCTCTCATTAAGAAGTAATGGATTCACAAGGCTCTCTCAGCCTGAGAAGCAAAGACATTGTTTTCTATCTAAATGTCTAAGAATGCTTTTCCTATTCTCCACTCTTTGACATAAACAGGTTTCCCCCAAGTCTACTGAACAGATGGCTTTTGTGACTCTGTCGATGAAGGGAGATACTCTGAACATCTTTGAGAGGCGATCTGTAGCATACTCTCCAGAAGAAACAGTGACCTTTGTGCAGACAGATAAACCCATTTATAAACCTGGAGATAATGGTAAGTCAATATTTAGTTTCTTTCTTATCATTGATTTCAGAAACTCTTTCTTCTAATTTTAAACCATCCAAACACATGATTAAATTTAAACCCAAGTGCACAGTTCTAAATTTAAACTTAGCATCTTTAGATCAAGAACTTTTAGAAGCTTGACCAATTGGCTAGGTTCCTTATGTAGCAGTGCCTTCCAGCTCCATTTATTGACTGCTTTGTTTCTTACGGTTTTGTATGCTATCTCACTGTTTACAGATTCGCATGACAGGCTTACATAATACAATGGCTGCAAGCAAATGATGTGTTGCTTCATAATTTACCAGCTGGGAAAGCTAATTAAGTCTCTATTTTGACTCAGGATTTTTCATCCCTAGATTGGAAATAGTAAAAGTATCTCACTTTGACTGTGAGAATAAGAGAGTCGATGTAAAGTAGTCCCTAGTGCACAGTAATTAATCTGTAAATGGTATTTATCATCATCATCATTATTATTCATACCAGAAAAAGCAATCACAGATCTGATAACCTAGGTAAAACCCTTCTTCATTACTGTTGTAAGTAGAAGGAAGCAGAAAGAACATCAAGCTAAGATTCAGAAGGATATGATTTTTGTCTTGGCTCTGTGAATAAATTATTGGCTTCTGCCAAATCAATTCTAATCTTTGAGATCTTTAGTTTTCTCATTGATAAAATTAGAAGTTGGTTAAGAGCATCCACGCACTTTGTTCTCAAATGAACCTGGTGGGTTACTGTCCACGGGGTCGCATAGAATCGGACACAACTGAGCGTCTAAGCACACACATGACTTCCTAAAAAGAAATTTAAAAACTAAAGCAGAATTTATCTTATAGTGAGATTTTTTGCTGTGCTATGTTTCCTCTTCTGGATGTATAGCATGGTTTTCTGGAATATTGCTAAAATCAACATTTGCTAACATCAATATATTTTTTCCAGGAAAAGTATGTGTAACTCATGTGCGTGTGTGTGTGTGTCCAGTGGTGCCCAATTCTTTGCGACCCCATGAATTGTAGCCCACCAGGCTCCCCTGTCCATAGGATTTCCCAGGCAATACTGGAGTAAGCAGCCATTTCCTTCTCTAGGGGATCTTCCCAATCTAGGGATAGAACTCGCACATCTAGCATCTCCTGCATTATTGGCAGGTGGCTTCTTTACCACTAGTGCCACCGGGAAGCCCATGTGTAACTCTTACCATATGTATTTCACATGATTAATTCTGCCACTGAGTTTTGAGACATCCCTATGTGCTGTTAGAGTGAGAGTTTTCAGTGATGGCAGCAGCTCCTGTCAGCTTTGGTAACATCAGATCATGATCAACAGATGAATTATAAATGTGCAATAAAAGATCTTCCTAAAAGGAACCCAGATTTCAAAGGGCTAAACAAGAGCTAGGGGAGAAGGAAGCGCAGTGTACTATGAAAGCCAGGCCTTTAATTTCACTGTCTATTTATAAGCAATCATACCTAGAAGAGAAAGAATGAAGAATAATTCTTATTAACAAGTATGAGAAAAAATAGTAATTAATTAATAATAAGTAGAAAAAACTATTGTCCCCTTTTCTTCTTTTAGTTAGACTTCGCATCGTGACACTGGATACTAAGTTCCTACCTATTAAGAATTTGGTGAGTTCAATTATTTCAAAGGTGCAATGAAATCTAAACAAATCAGTCCATTACTATATTAAGTATTACTGGGAAATTTTCTGTAAGTATGGAGATCTATATAGGTATAGTTTCAAGACAAGCCTCAAAATTAAACCTATACAGTGAATTGCTTTTTACTTCAGGTCTTTTCACTGTATTAGAAAAAAATGACTTGCATAGAACTTGTTTTTCACTTCTTGGAGGAGATTTTGGATATCTTTCAGATTTAGAGTTTTCTTGACATCTTTGACTCTAGAAACTTTGCCTTTTGGAAAAGGAGGGAATAAATCAACATTTAAATCAGGTCATTTATAGTGCAATATCTGGCAAAAAAAATGAACTATTTCTGTATTAACTTGCATTCTTCTTTCTTCTTTCAGTATCCCTTGATCACACTTCAGGTAAGAGATCTTTTTTCACACCCGTCATTTAAAATGTTCAGATAATAGTGGCATGTGTCTAGTTTTCATTATGCACAGTGAGAAATTAAAAGAACTGAAATCAGGGGGAAGAGAAATCTTTACATACACACACAATGTAAGGTGTGATATGAAGAGCCAAGGAAAGGCTTGCCATTTTTGGTGCCTGAGGTGGGACAAATGGGGCAACGTGGGTCTTTACGGAAAAATATGATTCAGCTGTTTTGAAGGGAGATTTATGTTTCAAATTGCTTGATTTGGGCTCTTGGCCCTTCTCAATTTTAATTTAGCCACATCTTATTTTAATAAAATAGAAATCACAAACACCTAAAATTTTAGGAGTCCACAGAAGGTGATACAATAAAATGGACTCTTGCTTTCAGAGCACAGCTTGCATCTCCTTCTGCCTGTTCAAAGCTCTAGTGTAGTGTAGTGTGGCTTTCAAACTAAATGGAAATTGCACGCCTGTCAGTAAATGGGTTGTATCAATCAACTCCAACACAGGTATTTTAATCTCTACATATAAAATGTACCATCACTACTAATGCTGAAGGTTAATCACTGAGATCTAGTTTATCATTAATGATTATGTATGTAAACAGTCTATAATTTGAATGGTTTTGACTTTGTTATATGGGTAACAAAATAACTTGTCTTTCAAGTAGAATAAATAAATATAAGGCTGGTCATTTCATGTTTTACACATAATTAGTAACCTGTAAATAGTATTATCTTCACGTTTTAACATTTTAATTCAGATAGTGTTGTGTTCTGTGGAAAGTGGCAAAAAGTTTAGCTAATATTGCTTTAAATGAGTAAAAGATTTATTGTTTTCAGAAACTACTATGCCTGAGTGTAGGAGATTCAATATTAAGACAGTAACAGCACAATATTACTCTTTTTTTCTTTCTTTTTTATTTTTTAAACTTTGAAAGTATGATAACACATTTACAGGAGACTTGGAAAATACAGAACAATATTACATATAGTTCTACTATACATTACAGTTATTCTCTAAGAAGACAAATTTAGATTTTTAGTTGGAATTTCAATATCAAATTCTCAAAAATTAATAGAATGAAGATACAGAAAAGTAGAAGATTATATTAGACTGAAAAGCACCATGAACCAATTCAACATAATGAGGATTTATACAATTTTCACACAATAGCAGGAGACAAATTCTATTTAAGTTCCCATGAACTAAGAGATACTGGAACATATCTAGGAGCAGAAAACAAGATGCAAAAATTTCATGGTTTAAAGGCATTGAAATCATACAGAGTCTGTTCCCTTATCCCTGTGGAATTGTGATTGAAATCAGTATCAAAAGATATTTGAATAACCCACCCATTTCAAGTGCAATGTCACACTTACCAAGAGAGATCTTTGACTTAGCCATTGAAAGCCTTGATAAAGTTAGAGGACTGACAAGACACAGAGGGTTCAGAGAAGAAAGCATTTCAACAAGAAATTAATATTAAAAATACTTCATAAAGATCCCATGTGTTTGTAAATTAAATGTCTACTTTTAAATGATGGGTGTATCTAAGAAGCTTTAACAAGGAAAATTAGAAAATATTTGTAGCCATAAAAACGAGAGAGAACTTCCCAGAATTTGTTGCATGTAGCTGAAGCTGCTCGCTAGACTTCTTCTGTTTAACCTCTGTGTCATCCTCAATATGCTGTTTTATGTTCAATGGCATCTGAGTTTGATTCTTTTCTGCCCAGCGAATTCTATTTACATGTCATTGGCCAACATGCAATCACATGACTAATTCTTATGGAAAGGAAGTCTAAAAAATTATGTAACTTTCTAGACTTTATTGTGGAGGAAATCAGAGGAAAAAAGATGAGTAGTGAGTCATGTTTTAGTTTCTTTGTAGATATTTTTGTAGCAGAATTTCTTAAATTATAGCTGGATGATATCAACACATTTATTGAACCAGGCTCACATAAGCTGCTAAAAACAAATGAAAGAAAGGGTGGCTTTCTTATTGTGGGAATTCCATTTAACAGAGACCTGTTAACTTAGACTTAAAAACACACACACACACACATTGTGAGAGCTATGAGTTAAGTTATACTTGAGGCAAAATGAAGACTGCAGCCTGGAAGACAGCACCTCAGATAGCTCTGAGAAGCTGCTCCAAAGAAGCAAGAGGATTTTGGTGAAGGGGGAGTCCATGCAGTCAGGCACACATTTTTCCAGCAAGTTTCTGCTAGTCACAAGGAACAGACAGCACCATAAAGGATTTTAATGCTTTTCTAAATACTAGGAGATGCAAGAATTGGGCTCATAAATCAGCTGTTGAAAATTCCTAAATTAAAAAAAAAGATGCCTATCTGAGAACCTGTCTTAGCAGTTTCCCCCTTTCCTGCCTGAGCACAGAATGCCTCATTTCTGCGCTCCACCCTGAATGAGTTTCAGGGAATGTTGAAGGTCAGCAGCTACCGCAGCGCATGATTTAACCCTTGTAGAGGCATATACCTAGTGCTCATTTCAAGTGCCAGTTTGTAGCTGATAGACCAAAAGCCTTGTAAATTGGCTAAAAAAGGGTTCAGAGAAGAAAGCATTTCAACAAGAAATTAATATTAAAAATACTTAAAGAACCCCATGTATTTGGAAATTAAATGTCTACTTTTAAATGATGGGTGTATCTAAGAAGCTATAACAAGGAAAACTAGAAAATATTTGTAGCCATAAAAACGAGAGAGAACTTCCCAGAATTTGTTGCATGTAGCTGAAGCTGCTCGCTAGACTTCTTCTGTTTAACCTCTGTGTCATCCTCAATATGCTGTTTTATGTTCAATGGCATCTGAGTTTGATTCTTTTCTGCCCAGCGAATTCTATTTACATGTCATTGGCCAACATGCAATCACATGACTAATTCTTATGGAAAGGAAGTCTAAAAAATTATGTAACTTTCTAGACTTTATTGTGGAGGAAATCAGAGGAAAAAAGATGAGTAGTGAGTCATGTTTTAGTTTCTTTGTAGATATTTTTGTAGCAGAATTTCTTAAATTATAGCTGGATGATATCAACACATTTATTGAACCAGGCTCACATAAGCTGCTAAAAACAAATGAAAGAAAGGGTGGCTTTCTTATTGTGGGAATTCCATTTAACAGAGACCTGTTAACTTAGACTTAAAAACACACACACACACACATTGTGAGAGCTATGAGTTAAGTTATACTTGAGGCAAAATGAAGACTGCAGCCTGGAAGACAGCACCTCAGATAGCTCTGAGAAGCTGCTCCAAAGAAGCAAGAGGATTTTGGTGAAGGGGGAGTCCATGCAGTCAGGCACACATTTTTCCAGCAAGTTTCTGCTAGTCACAAGGAACAGACAGCACCATAAAGGATTTTAATGCTTTTCTAAATACTAGGAGATGCAAGAATTGGGCTCATAAATCAGCTGTTGAAAATTCCTAAATTAAAAAAAAAGATGCCTATCTGAGAACCTGTCTTAGCAGTTTCCCCCTTTCCTGCCTGAGCACAGAATGCCTCATTTCTGCGCTCCACCCTGAATGAGTTTCAGGGAATGTTGAAGGTCAGCAGCTACCGCAGCGCATGATTTAACCCTTGTAGAGGCATATACCTAGTGCTCATTTCAAGTGCCAGTTTGTAGCTGATAGACCAAATACAAACCAGTGACAATCTTTATAAGCATTTACTAGAAGTGTCTCCTTGTGCATCAATTGATGTGGGTCCACCCTACCTCAAGGAGCTCTGCACTAGAGCATGCACTACTGAATTTTAAATTCTTTAACTGTACAACTGTGGTTCAGAACAATCAAAATCACTAGTTACAGATTATTTTATTTCTTATCCTTTCGGTCTCAAGAGACACGTATTGTGAAAGTTTGAATTTGAGTATCTGAGGAAGTTACACTGTTTTTACAATCTGGGGCACAAGTGCAATAAAATGATAAAGCTCTCTTTACTTCCCTTAACTATATGTGCTCAGTAACTAGGTCATGTCTGACTCTTTGCAGACCCATAGACTGTAGCCCGCCAGTTTCTCTGTCCATAGAATTTACCAGGCAAGAGTACTGAAGCAGGTTGCCATTTCCTACTACAGGCAATCTTCCTGCCCCAGGGACAGAACACTGTTGCATCTCCTGCATTGGCAAGGAAATTCTTTATAACTAGCATCACCTGGGAAGCCCAATTACACAAAGGGCCTCAAATTTAAAAAAGGAAAAGATACTATTCTCATACAGCCTCTGTTTTTATTTCTTCTTTCCTGTCTAGGATTCTCAAAATAATAGGATTTTTCAATGGCAAAATGTGAACTCTTCTCAAAATATTACCGAACTCTCATTCCAATTGACTTCAGAACCAGTGTTCGGAGATTACTCTGTTATGGTAAAAGAAAAATCAGGAAAGATGTTGGCACACCAATTTTCTGTTAATAGATACGGTAACCAATTGCTACTTATGATTGTCATCTTACATAAAGAAAGAGTTCAAAGAACTATTTGACAAACGACTTTGATGTTAAACAAATAATGTTAAGCTTGATTTGGTTTTCTGCTATTTTTGTTCCTTGGCCTTCTATGTTTCATTATCTCAGATTTCTTGCTTATCACTCCTTGCCTGATTCCTTATTTTGACTTCTTTCTTTTCTCCTGAGGAAATATTCCATTCTTTATAATCCAGACAATCTTCCAGAAAGGATCTGAAGGATTGCAGCAAACAAAATGTGAAGTTCTGAGAATAGGGATGAGAAAGGAAAGGGGAATAATTCATGAGACACTGTCACACACTAATGGACTTTGGAGCAGCTGAATGATAATCTATATAGACACAGACATAGGAAAGTGTATTGTGTGGAAACGTACTTCGTTACATAGTTGCAGTTATTTTTGCTCAGCAACAATTGTGAGAGCCAAAGTATCATGATATTTCTCTTTGTTTCCAGTGTTGCCCAAGTTTGAAGTTAAGATCAGTGCACCACAAACAATAACTATCTCAGATGATGAATTCCAAGTCACTGCATGTGCTAAGTAAGTGTTCATTCAAGAGACTCGACACAACCTGTCAATAAAAGGCTCAGAGGAAGTGCAAAATGAGAACAACCATGTTACTTTATGTACCTGTTTACGTTAAAATTATTAAAGAAGTAATGGATCCTCATTGTAGAGTATTTGAAAAATATTTGAAAATGTGAGAAATTACCTATAGTTAATTATATCAACTGCCATTAGCACTGTGACTTATTTTTCTCTGGTCTTTTTGATGAGTGTTTTCCACAATTATACTGTTTCGCCCACTTTGGGTAAGAAAACCTGTTTCCATACAGTACCAAGCTTTTTATGAATTCCAATTCCTCACTCCATAAACACAGCTCTATGTGGCTATACCAAATTGATCCAACCACTCTTTCATTATATAATACAAAGCCTGATTCATTTTGTTTTCCCAGTAACAAATAATAGTATAGTGGTGTCTTTGTATATACATGTATAAAATGTAGCATTTTGATTAAAAATTATTCACTTAAGAAAAATTTCCAGAATTAGATTTACTAAAACAAAATGTTAATAGATACGGTAACCAATTGCTACTTATGATTGTCATCTTACATAAAGAAAGAGTTCAAAGAACTATTTGACAAACGACTTTGATGTTAAACAAATAATGTTGTTTGGGCTATTTTTGTTCCTTGGCCTTCTATGTTTCATTATCTCAGATTTCTTGCTTATCACTCCTTGCCTGATTCCTTATTTTGACTTCTTTCTTTTCTCCTGAGGAAATATTCCATTCTTTATAATCCAGACAATCTTCCAGAAAGGATCTGAAGGATTGCAGCAAACAAAATGTGAAGTTCTGAGAATAGGGATGAGAAAGGAAAGGGGAATAATTCATGAGACACTGTCACACACTAATGGACTTTGGAGCAGCTGAATGATAATCTATATAGACACAGACATAGGAAAGTGTATTGTGTGGAAACGTACTTCGTTACATAGTTGCAGTTATTTTTGCTCAGCAACAATTGTGAGAGCCAAAGTATCATGATATTTCTCTTTGTTTCCAGTGTTGCCCAAGTTTGAAGTTAAGATCAGTGCACCACAAACAATAACTATCTCAGATGATGAATTCCAAGTCACTGCATGTGCTAAGTAAGTGTTCATTCAAGAGACTCGACACAACCTGTCAATAAAAGGCTCAGAGGAAGTGCAAAATGAGAACAACCATGTTACTTTATGTACCTGTTTACGTTAAAATTATTAAAGAAGTAATGGATCCTCATTGTAGAGTATTTGAAAAATATTTGAAAATGTGAGAAATTACCTATAGTTAATTATATCAACTGCCATTAGCACTGTGACTTATTTTTCTCTGGTCTTTTTGATGAGTGTTTTCCACAATTATACTGTTTCGCCCACTTTGGGTAAGAAAACCTGTTTCCATACAGTACCAAGCTTTTTATGAATTCCAATTCCTCACTCCATAAACACAGCTCTATGTGGCTATACCAAATTGATCCAACCACTCTTTCATTATATAATACAAAGCCTGATTCATTTTGTTTTCCCAGTAACAAATAATAGTATAGTGGTGTCTTTGTATATACATGTATAAAATGTAGCATTTTGATTAAAAATTATTCACTTAAGAAAAATTTCCAGAATTAGATTTACTAAAACAAAATGTGTAACATTCTTTTAGTCTTTTGATAGCCATGTTGATCACTAAAGTATACTGTGCCCAGGTATGATTCCAGCAGCTTTTTACAACAGCCTCTGCCTCATTGGATCTTCAACACAGTGGATGTTTTCATTTAAAAAAAAAAAAAGAAAGAAAGAAATTTTTGAAAAGTCATAGTGGAGAAAAAGAGATTTCATCAATTTAATTTGAACTAACTTGAATCCACATGATATAAAAAAGAAATTCCTATATGATTAGAGAATTTTTTATTTTATTTTAGGAGAATCATCCTTAATGCCTCTTATCTTTTTTAAAGTTGTGATGCCTTTTTTCAAATTTCTAATTATAGTAAAAAAGTAAAGAGCTAAGATTTATTGATTTCCAATGACTGTGCTAAGAATTATATTTGCTATTTTTCACCACATCACTGTGAGGAAGGAGCTCTTATCTCAAATTTACAAAGAAAGATAATGAAACAGAGAATTGAAATAGCTTAACTTGCATGGAGCTTTTTGATGGCAGAACTAGGATTTAAACCTAGGCTATCCAACTCCGGGTCCTCTCCTAACCAAGACCTCTGTTGAACTTTATATAAATGATTCAAAATGCTAATATTTGCCTTATTTGTTAAACATTATTTAATTGATGACATGAACATCACTTACCTTTGAAGATCTTTAGTAGCATATTAAAGAGACGTTGGTAAAGGGCTGTCTGATAGAAAGCAGGGGTTCTACTGAGGGTTCTACAAAGAATCTTAGAGACTGACCAGTTTCCAGCCTATAAAAAAACTGTTATTTCAACTGCTTGTCTTTTTTTTTATGATTTTAATACGAAAAAAACCTCTTTCCATACATTACCAAGCTTTTTATTAATTCCAATTCCTCACTCCATAAACACATCTCTATGTGGCTATACCAAATTGATCCAACCACTCTTTCATTATATAATACAAAGCCTGATTCATTTTGTTTTCCCAGTAACAAATAATAGTATAGTGGTGTCTTTGTATATACATGTATAAAATGTAGCATTTTGATTAAAAATTATTCACTTAAGAAAAATTTCCAGAATTAGATTTACTAAAACAAAATGTGTAACATTCTTTTAGTCTTTTGATAGCCATGTTGATCACTAAAGTATACTGTGCCCAGGTATGATTCCAGCAGCTTTTTACAACAGCCTCTGCCTCATTGGATCTTCAACACAGTGGATGTTTTCATTTAAAAAAAAAAAAAGAAAGAAAGAAATTTTTGAAAAGTCATAGTGGAGAAAAAGAGATTTCATCAATTTAATTTGAACTAACTTGAATCCACATGATATAAAAAAGAAATTCCTATATGATTAGAGAATTTTTTATTTTATTTTAGGAGAATCATCCTTAATGCCTCTTATCTTTTTTAAAGTTGTGATGCCTTTTTTCAAATTTCTAATTATAGTAAAAAAGTAAAGAGCTAAGATTTATTGATTTCCAATGACTGTGCTAAGAATTATATTTGCTATTTTTCACCACATCACTGTGAGGAAGGAGCTCTTATCTCAAATTTACAAAGAAAGATAATGAAACAGAGAATTGAAATAGCTTAACTTGCATGGAGCTTTTTGATGGCAGAACTAGGATTTAAACCTAGGCTATCCAACTCCGGGTCCTCTCCTAACCAAGACCTCTGTTGAACTTTATATAAATGATTCAAAATGCTAATATTTGCCTTATTTGTTAAACATTATTTAATTGATGACATGAACATCACTTACCTTTGAAGATCTTTAGTAGCATATTAAAGAGACGTTGGTAAAGGGCTGTCTGATAGAAAGCAGGGGTTCTACTGAGGGTTCTACAAAGAATCTTAGAGACTGACCAGTTTCCAGCCTATAAAAAAAAACTGTTATTTAGACTCTAAGAAAACAATCATAATATTTTTCTGAGTTTTAGTGAAAAGTAGCTGATCATGTGCCAGAATTTTATAAATATAATGTATGAGAGATTATAGATTATCTGTGCTAAAATAATGGGATAATGAATATAATGATCCAAAATAGGCTTCACTAGAAAAATCCTATAGAAAGCCAGAATGGTCAGTGGGATTAACATCTATAATTTACCTGCTGAATGGAATGCTTAAAAACCACAATGCACTTCATCAGGGTAGCCAAAATATTTATCAAGTATCACCTTCCTAAGACTTCCTAAAAGCTAAATGTTGATATGGAACTGGGATTTCTTTATTTATTGATATGATATTGGGATTTACTGAAATGTTGATATGGAATTAGGATTAAAGCTTTCTTAATATTATATTCTACTCAGGTCTGACATGAACTAGTCTATCAGTATCAGAAATAATAATAATATCCTCAATAGGATAAAAGAGCTGAGAGCAGAGCTAAGCTCGCTCCGTGGTTATTTCTGGGCAGACTACCAGCACATGATGAATGAATCAGTGTGTCCAGAAATTAACATCAGTGAGTGACTGTCAACCTTAAATGTCACAGTACAGCGTCATTGCTTCTTTTTTTTTTTTTAAAGATTTATTTATTTATTTATTTTGGATGGGGGTCGGGTTGGGGAGGGAGGGGAGCGGGCGGGCTACTTCTATTGGTCTTTCATTTCTCTATTTTCATCCGTCTTTGTTCTTTGGCTCCTGTGGGCCTCCCGTAGCAGTTGCGTCCAGTTGTCGCAGAGCGCCGGCTCTGGGCGCATGCGCTTCAGAGCTCCAGCTCGGTGATTGGACACAGTCCAGCTGCTCCGCGGCTCGTGGGATCTTCCCAGGCCAGGGCTCGAACTGGCGTCCCTTGCACTGCAAGGCGGTGTCCTTACCCACTGGACCACCAGGGGAAGCCCCGTCATTGTTTCTTAACTCTTTCCTGGGAGTTAACTTGGAACAGCCAGAGAAAATAACAGCAAATTAGATTATTTTAGCAAACCCCCTCAGAGATGAGTTATACTTATAAGAACGAAGAAAATCACCTACAGGCAAAAACGTAAATTGAAAAACTGCTTTAATATTCACCCCAAACTTTTCTAATTATAAAAGGGGAATGTTTATTCTGAGCTACATGAAAACTTAAGCTATATATATTGTGGGCCTGTGTCAACCTGTAGATGATAATTTGATGATTTTATTTGATAAATAAAAGACAATAAGAAGTAAATAAGATATGTTTGGGTGTAACGTTTGTAACCTAATTAGAGTCTTGATTATATTTTACGTGTGATTGATATTCTTAGTTGACAAATTGTTGCAGTGAGTTGGGTTAAGATCTCACAAGCATTAAGAATTTTTAAATAGATTAATGAAGTGGAGTATGGTATGTTGCCTGAGGAAGATCTGAGTTTGAATTTTAATTCCATAAGTTACAATGTGTAGAAGTGAGCTATTGATCTCAGTTTACTACTCCATAAAATGCGATAACACACCTACAACTCAGGGTCATTAGGGAAATTAATGATAAATATAAACACTAATGTTCAACTATTAGAAAAAATATTATAATCAATATATTTAATGATATTCAGTTTTACCATATACTGATTTCTGATTTGTTATCTCTTTCTAAATCCTAGTAGAAGGGATCTTCAAATAACATAAAAGCTTAAACTATCAACTGTGTTTTCCTTTTATTGAACCTTTAAAAAACTTGCAGTCCTTTGTGTGTTTTGGGAGAAAATGAAATATTTATTTAACCCCATCCCGAAAGACACGAGACTTTTGATCAAAGCATATCCAGTCTATGCTCATCCTTTTATATTTATTGACTGGGAAATGAGCATTTTTATTTAAAATATTAATCTAGAAGTACTTATGATGCTGAGTAGTTTGTTTTATTTATATGTACATATCTTTTGTGCAAGAGAAAACAAGGGTTGCAAAGAATTTTTTAAATATTTCTATCAGATTAAATTATAACTTTACTGGCTTCCCTGATGGTCCAGTGGGTAGAGTCTGCCTTTCAGTGCAAAGATCACCGGTTCCATCCCTGGCCCAGGAAGATCCCACATGCCATGGAGTGGCTGGAATGGTGGGTCCAATTATGAGCCAACTCTATGGAGCATATGTGCCAAGAGCCGGTGCTCTGCAAGCAGAGAGGCCACTGCAATGGGAGGCCCACACAGGCCAAAAAATAAAGATGGATGAAAAAAATTTTTAATTTTTTTAAAAATAAAAGAAGCCAAATTTATATATAAAACTTTACGAACTCAATTTGATAAGTCCTAGCCATTGAGATTTTAGATTCTACATTACCTTGAGTTTCATTAAAAAAAAAAAATACAGCTGAATGCTCCTAATAGATTAAATGTCTAATTTAATCTAAATTGAGTGGTGAGGAGAGCACAAATATATGAGAATTCCTGATTAGATTTGGCTGTTGGGTAGACATAGTTCAGAGATTGCATACAAAATTTCTGAATAAGCAACCATGAAATGTGACCATGGTATTGTTCATCTGTAATTACCAGTATACCTGTTCCTCCTAGATATACCTTCGGGCAACCTGTGCAAGGGAAAGTCCAAGTCCAGGTGTGCAGGGAATTTTTTTCCTCTGGGGCCTGTGAGAAAGACAAGAATGAAATATGTGAACAGTTCGTTGCACAGGTACAGATCATGATCGTTACTCCAAAAAAGTAATTCTTGCTGATTGTCATTATTATTCTTTCTTTGACTCTATAAAAGGAACTGAACAACACTCTTTTCATGGTGTGGATAATGAAGGTTGCACGTAGGCAAGGTGAGCAATAAGGGAAAAACATTGCTCTTCACCTATATATTCATAGAATGTTTAGAATTTGAATGAACTTGCTGGCTTCTTGGTTTTATATACTGTTTAGGTGACTGCTCTGATCTTTCTTTGGAGCATTATAAATCATCCTTTACATAAAGGAATCCCTGATAGCACTCATCATGCAACCAAGAATGGTCTTCAAGAAGAAAGTTCATTTGCAAATGTCTGCAACTCAGAGTATCTATTTTAGTACCTTAGATTTGAAGCTCACTTTTGCAGCCACCTTTTTTAAGAATGAAAGCCCTCTCTTTGAGGATGTACAGGCTTCCTGATGGTCCAGTGGGTAGAGTCTGCCTTTCAGTGCAAAGATCACCGGTTCCATCCCTGGCCCAGGAAGATCCCACATGCCATGGAGTGGCTGGAATGGTGGGTCCAATTATGAGCCAACTCTATGGAGCATATGTGCCAAGAGCCGGTGCTCTGCAAGCAGAGAGGCCACTATAACGGGAGGCTCACACAGGCAAAAAAATAAAGATGGATGAAAAAAATTTTTAATTTTTTTAAAAATAAAAGAAGCCAAATTTATATATAAAACTTTACGAACTCAATTTGATAAGTCCTAGCCATTGAGATTTTAGATTCTACATTACCTTGAGTTTCATTAAAAAAAATACAGCTGAATGCTCCTAATAGATTAAATGTCTAATTTAATCTAAATTGAGTGGTGAGGAGAGCACAAATATATGAGAATTCCTGATTAGATTTGGCTGTTGGGTAGACATAGTTCAGAGATTGCATACAAAATTTCTGAATAAGCAACCATGAAATGTGACCATGGTATTGTTCATCTGTAATTACCAGTATACCTGTTCCTCCTAGATATACCTTCGGGCAACCTGTGCAAGGGAAAGTCCAAGTCCAGGTGTGCAGGGAATTTTTTTCCTCTGGGGCCTGTGAGAAAGACAAGAATGAAATATGTGAACAGTTCGTTGCACAGGTACAGATCATGATCGTTACTCCAAAAAAGTAATTCTTGCTGATTGTCATTATTATTCTTTCTTTGACTCTATAAAAGGAACTGAACAACACTCTTTTCATGGTGTGGATAATGAAGGTTGCACGTAGGCAAGGTGAGCAATAAGGGAAAAACATTGCTCTTCACCTATATATTCATAGAATGTTTAGAATTTGAATGAACTTGCTGGCTTCTTGGTTTTATATACTGTTTAGGTGACTGCTCTGATCTTTCTTTGGAGCATTATAAATCATCCTTTACATAAAGGAATCCCTGATAGCACTCATCATGCAACCAAGAATGGTCTTCAAGAAGAAAGTTCATTTGCAAATGTCTGCAACTCAGAGTATCTATTTTAGTACCTTAGATTTGAAGCTCACTTTTGCAGCCACCATTTGTTTTCTCAGTCATTGGAACACTGTAATTTTAACCATCCTGGCCCTCTCTTTGAGGATCACCTTTGGACTTCAACACCATAAATATGCATATGACTGATTTGGGAACATACATGTCTGTGAACAACAAAACTCTGTAAAACCTTTAAAATAAAGAATTTTAAAAAAAAGTGAAATGCGTCTATACCACATTGTATTTTAACTTGTATTTTAATTCTGATTGTCCTAATCTCACTGAATTTGGTGAACACCAAATTACCTAAGGCTTTTGGTAAATATCATTATTTGGTTATTACAGACAGAGACCTATATCCTAGATAGGGATTGCAGATCGAAAAAAGAAAAAGATTGAGTGGAAGTCTTTCGTATCAGAGCCTGTTATTCTATGGTGTGGTTTATAATATAATTTGGTCAATCATTTTACCCAAGCAAAGGGAGCTTTATTCAGCTTATGTTTCATTTATTTGCCCCGTGTGAAAAATGCAACAATAATCTGCTAAAACCATCTTCATACATAAGTTTTATTTACTTGAAATAGATTCCTTGGAGCAGATTTCCTGAGTCAAAGTAGATAAACAGATACATGGATGCTGCTCCTGCATAATCACTTCAGTGTCCCGGCTCTTGACCACCACATTCGTGTCTGCTCAGTTGCTACGGTCGTGTCTGATTCTTTGCGACCCCATGGACTACAGCCCGTCAGGCTCCTCTGTCCATGGAATTCTCCACACAGGAACACTGGAGTGGGTTGCCATGTCCTCCTCCAGTTCCCAAGTCACAGATGGAGCCCACCTGTCCTGCACTCCAGGCAAATTCTTCACCTCTGAGCCATCAGGGAAACCCTATATATATATGTGTGTGTACGTACACATATATATGCGTATACAAATATGTGTGTGTGTATGTGTGTATAGATAGATAGATAGATTTGAGACTCCATGGAATGTAACTCACCAGGCTTCTCCATCCATGGAATTTTCTAAGCAAGAATACTGAGTGGGTTGCCATTTCCTTTTCAAAGATAGGTGAATAGATAGAATCATACATAGCTTTAATCTTAAAAATATTACCCAAATAACCTCCAGCAATATATATGAGTTTAAAATGTTTAGCCATTTTGATAGACAAAATTACTTTGTTTTACCTTGCATTACTATTGAGTTTTGGACTTCCCTGGTGGCTCATTGGTAAAAAACACACCTTTACCAATGGATATTTAGGTTCCATCCCTGAGTCTGGAAGATTGCCTGGAGAAGGAAATGGAAACCCATTCCAGTACTCTTGTCTGGAGAATCCCATGGACAGAGGAGCCTAGCGGGCTACAGTCCCTGGGGTCACAAAAGAGTCAGACATGACTAAGTGACTAATCTACAACAACTCATGAGTTGGAGCGTATTTTCATATTTTTGTAATCTGTTTAGACTTGTTATTTGAGAAATCTTAATAGACTGTTTTTCCTGTTCCTGTGAAATGGAAATTTTCTCTTTTTTATAAATATTACCATTCACCCCACTCTCCAGAACTAGAGAAAGACTGCACAAAGCAAGAAAGAACCTAAACACGCGAGGAAGACCCAGTGCAGAAAAAAAAAATGCTCTCTAGTTTCTAAGCAAAAAATTTTAAGTTTTTATTTAAATATTGATTTTGTGGTATTTTTGAAATACCAGAGCTTTTAATGTTTATGGGTTCTCAGCTTTAGAAAACATCTCACCTGCCATTGTTTTGTACATGCAGCTATTACAAGTATGCTGTAAAATTTTTTTAAATCTATCTAGTCAACATATAATTTTTATTCGGTTCTAAAACAAGGAATTTTCTTTTCTTCCAGGTGAATATTCACCTGTGTTAGTAATACAGTTTTGCCCTTCTAAATCATGCTCATAAAAATGTTCTTCTATCTCATTAGTCTTATTCTGACTTTTTGCTTGCCTTTTTTTCCAAATATTATTTTTCTGCTTCTGCATAATTTCTTTTCATTTTCATCTTATCCTCTTCTCTAAAACTTTGGTTTATTTGATTGGTTCAAAAAATGTTAATAGCTTCTTTTTGTAAAAAATTTCATTCAGTGTTTTTATATTTTCATTTAATCACACAAAGATCAATCAAAAGATTTTCATTTAACAGCAAAGGTTTAGATGCAAAATATTTGTCCCTTGACAATAACAATATCTAGATTCTTACTGATTTATTTAACATCACCTCTTTGACTCAGGTATAACTGAAATTTTTTCCCTCATAATTTCAAAGCAATTAATATTCTTCTGATTGCTTTTTATTATTTCTTTTTAATTTGATTATATTTAAACTAAAAGTAAAATTGCCCATTTTGGTTGTTGTTGATTTTATAGCAGATAGTTCAGAGGAGTACATATTCTGGAATAGGAATACCTGGTTAGCTCCACCACCTCCCAGCTGTGTGACCTTGGGCAGATTATATAAACAACCTGTGCTTTATTCATTCATCAGCATGATGGAGCTAATAATAGTATCTAGTTCATAGCGTGGTTCTGAGGATAAATGGATTGATATATCCCTCTAATGATTTACATTTGAAATGAATGAACACCATATTTTAAAATAGAATATTTCTCTAATTATTGATGTCACTGCTGAAAGATTATCTACAGATTTTTCTTTATTTCATTTTATTTTTTATTCTGGTAGCAATTTTTAAAGTTTTTATTTAAACAGAGTTGATTTACAATGTCATGTTAATTTCAGATATACAACAAAGTAGTTCGTTTACACACATATGTATAGAAATACATGTATTCTTCTTTTATGTTTTCTTCTGTTATAGATTATTACAAGATACTGAATATAGTTTCCTATGCTATATAGTAGGCCCTTGTTTATTATCTAGTTATATATAGTGTGTATATTTTAATTTCAAACTTCTAATTTATCCCTCCTCCATCTTCCTCTTTAGTAGTTATAAGTTTATTTTCTATGTCTGTGAGTCTATTTTTGTCTTGTAAATAAGTTCATTTGTATCCTTGTTTTTAGATTCCTCGTGTAATCAAAAATCATATATTAGTCTTTGTCTGACTTCCGTCACTTAGTTGACAATCTCCAGGTCTATCCATGTTTCTGAAAATGGCATTATTTTATTCTCTTTTATCACTGAGTAATATTCCATTGTATATATACACCAGACTGTTCCTTATTTTAAATGAACAATTTATCTTGAAAGGTTTCGGTGTTACATATTCGAAAAGTGCTTCTGCTCCATCTGGTCTTAATACTTCTCAAATATTAAGGAGATTTTAATTTCTTAATCCTAAAATATTATTCAGTTCCATTTTTCATTCTTGAACTTGTTCCCATCGACATTGTCTCCCACAGAATATCCCTGAAATCTGCCAAAATATGCATTACTCCACTTGGTTTTCATTACTGACAAACCGCCACTCTCAACACACATGCACCTCTTCCTCCTTATTTTGTCATTCTTGGTCATCACAAGTTTGTGAGACAGTGCCATGGAGTAGTGGAGGGAGTTCTATATTTTTCTATATCTGTGCTGAAACTCCATATTTTTTAGATACTGTTAAATCCCTAACTCTTTCATTACACTTTTTCTTTTTCAGCTGAGAAATGGTTGTGCTTCTCAAATTATAAATACAAAAGTCTTCCAACTCTACCGTTCTGGACTATCCATGTCATTTTATGTCACTGCAACTGTGACAGAAATTGGGACAGGTAATGCTCTTGTTTTATGGACAATCTGGAGGTATATGCAGCTTCCTGAAGACACTGAGTTAACAATGTTCACCAAATACATATCAATAAATGTTCAACATGTGGACTACATTGCCACTTGAGGGTTGCTTTTGAATAAGGTTTTCCCAGTAATACTTAAAATTATTAAGTAAATGCTCTTATATTTATATCTTTTCTGTGCCTGAATCAGTGAGACAGAAGAGTTTGCCAGGTGAAAAAATTAAGTATCTCTTTATAAATTCGTGATAATCATCTGCCAGGATCTAATCTTTGATTTAATGAAGGCTTCACAGTCTCCAACTAGAAGGTCAAAACCAGCTCTTTGCCTGTTTATATGAATAAAGTTTCATTGGAATATTACCATATTTTCTCACTTTGCATAAGAGCAACAACAAAGTTGAGTAGCTATAATGGGGGTTTGTGGGTCATAAGTTTAGAAGGGTAACTTCCAAACCCTTATTTAGTCTTCCGTCACTTAGTTGACAATCTCCAGGTCTATCCATGTTTCTGAAAATGGCATTATTTTATTCTCTTTTATCACTGAGTAATATTCCATTGTATATATACACCAGACTGTTCCTTATTTTAAATGAACAATTTATCTTGAAAGGTTTCGGTGTTACATATTCGAAAAGTGCTTCTGCTCCATCTGGTCTTAATACTTCTCAAATATTAAGGAGATTTTAATTTCTTAATCCTAAAATATTATTCAGTTCCATTTTTCATTCTTGAACTTGTTCCCATCGACATTGTCTCCCACAGAATATCCCTGAAATCTGCCAAAATATGCATTACTCCACTTGGTTTTCATTACTGACAAACCGCCACTCTCAACACACATGCACCTCTTCCTCCTTATTTTGTCATTCTTGGTCATCACAAGTTTGTGAGACAGTGCCATGGAGTAGTGGAGGGAGTTCTATATTTTTCTATATCTGTGCTGAAACTCCATATTTTTTAGATACTGTTAAATCCCTAACTCTTTCATTACACTTTTTCTTTTTCAGCTGAGAAATGGTTGTGCTTCTCAAATTATAAATACAAAAGTCTTCCAACTCTACCGTTCTGGACTATCCATGTCATTTTATGTCACTGCAACTGTGACAGAAATTGGGACAGGTAATGCTCTTGTTTTATGGACAATCTGGAGGTATATGCAGCTTCCTGAAGACACTGAGTTAACAATGTTCACCAAATACATATCAATAAATGTTCAACATGTGGACTACATTGCCACTTGAGGGTTGCTTTTGAATAAGGTTTTCCCAGTAATACTTAAAATTATTAAGTAAATGCTCTTATATTTATATCTTTTCTGTGCCTGAATCAGTGAGACAGAAGAGTTTGCCAGGTGAAAAAATTAAGTATCTCTTTATAAATTCGTGTGATAATCATCTGCCAGGATCTAATCTTTGATTTAATGAAGGCTTCACAGTCTCCAACTAGAAGGTCAAAACCAGCTCTTTGCCTGTTTATATGAATAAAGTTTCATTGGAATATTACCATATTTTCTCACTTTGCATAAGAGCAACAACAAAGTTGAGTAGCTATAATGGGGGTTTGTGGGTCATAAGTTTAGAAGGGTAACTTCCAAACCCTTTATAGAACTTTGTCAACTTCTGATTTAATACAACTGGATTACACTTGCAAGGGCAAAAATCATTAGTGAAAAAGCTGCCTATAGTAAGTGCTCAATAAATACTTGTTAAAAAAATGAAACAAGAGAAGAGGAACATGAGATTTAACTTGAGGTGATAAAAATAGATTCAGTTACTAATTATTCCTTGTTACTAAAAAATCATTGCGATAATATTATTTATGAACTGCTTTGTATAAATATATTCGATCAATATTGTAATGGCCTACATAATAGCTAAGTCTGACACATTTATATTGCAACTTAGATACGCTTGCCTCATTTATGGTGTACTTTGTTGATATCACAATGCATTTCTACTTACTTTGTCTTCAGATTTTTTTTTAATCTAATAGAAGTGTGAAAACAGTTACTTCTCAGGCTAATGATGATTTTCAAAGTGAAAACCTTATGTCTGAAATTTCTATGATATTCTCTCTCATAAGAGTTCCAAGCCAGAATTGACTAGAAGGGTAGGAGGAAGGAAATCGACTATTCTCTACTGCTTCTGATTCAAATATTTTCATGTTATATATTATTCAGTTTGATAAATTCTATAACCTGATAAAGAATACTCTGGAGTTGATCTTAGCAGACTCTCCTCCCTTTCAATGTAGAACAAGAATAGCATTTTGTGTATAGGCATTTGCATTCGTTCTTCCAGAATTCTTGATTAAATGATGTATTCCCCATAACACTGCTTTTCATTTCTTGCAGGTGTGCAGATCAGTGAAAAGTCTTCTATTTTTATCATTCAAGTGCTTGGAAGTGTGAGCTTTGAGAACATGGACCCTTTCTATAGAAGAGGAATTTCTTATTTTGGAACTGTGAGTTGACTGAAAAAATTCTGAAAAAATTCTCTTGGGTCAAAATTCTGGACATTTTTTTCTACTTCTATAACACATGTGTAGCATGACTGCATCTGATATGTTGGGAAAAGTCCTAGGCTTAGAGAAAGCAATAGATACAATTATAGCCACTTCCATATTATATATTTATTTAATAGAACACCTTTCTGCTTATTGGAATTTAAGATAATTACAAATAAATGATCACATTTGTAACGGAAAGTGCTTTCTCGGTAGAAAGACAACATTTGAACTTTTTAAATGAATGTGTCTCTTTTGTCTGTGCAGCTTAAATTTTCCGGTCCTAATAATGTACCCATGGGGAACAAGTTACTGCAGTTGGAGCTCAATGACAGATTTGCAGGAAATTACACCACAGATGAGAACGGTGAAGTTCTGTTTTCCATTGATACTTCAGACATATTTGACCCGGAGTTCCGTCTAAAAGTAAGACAACAGAGTACATGAGATCCCACAAAGGGATTGAAAGTTAGGAATTTTAAATATTAGAAATCTCTTAAATGAGAACAAGTATTGAAAATGCATTTTAATATGTATTAAAATAAGTTTTAATGCATATTTACATAAACTTTAGCATTTAGTTTCTTTCATATGCTTGCTTGTTCATTAAATAATACATGAGAATACTTATTTGAAATAACAGCCAATTATCATTGTTATAATTTCTCTTATAATCAACATTTTCCTCAGAGAAATTAGAAACAGCTCATGAAGGTGATCTGGCTTCTTTCCTTTGACCGTTTCATGCATAAATGAGAGATACTATGATTCCTCTTTTTCTATTTATACAATTTTGCATTTAAACAATTGGTTAGTGTTCAAAAGTAGCTGAAAGGCACATGCCCTAAGGCTGAATTCAATAACAAAGTGAGATAAAGAACTCACTGTAGGCCTGATGAAATATACATATAATTATGATCATGTTTTATGTACAAAAAGAGGAGAGTGCCATTATTATTTTACTGCCAGTAACAACACTAAAACATCAACCACAAGCTAAGATTCCTCCCTGCTTTGAAGTGATGTAATGCTTTCCCTTCTACAATAATGGCTGTCCCTGGAAGGTGTTTATAGCTCTATAATCTATTTCCTGTCTTTCATCTTCTCAGGCCGTGTATGTCAGACCCAAAAGCTGCTACTTGCCCAGCTGGTTAACACCGGAGTACATGGATGGTCATTTCTTAGTCCAACGTTTTTACTCACGAACCAGCAGCTTCCTGATGATTGAGCCTGAACCCAAGCAGCTTAGATGTGATCAAGAAAAGATTGTTACTGTACATTACTCACTAAACAGTGAAGCATACAGGGATGATTCAAATTTGAACTTTTTAAATGAATGTGTCTCTTTTGTCTGTGCAGCTTAAATTTTCCGGTCCTAATAATGTACCCATGGGGAACAAGTTACTGCAGTTGGAGCTCAATGACAGATTTGCAGGAAATTACACCACAGATGAGAACGGTGAAGTTCTGTTTTCCATTGATACTTCAGACATATTTGACCCGGAGTTCCGTCTAAAAGTAAGACAACAGAGTACATGAGATCCCACAAAGGGATTGAAAGTTAGGAATTTTAAATATTAGAAATCTCTTAAATGAGAACAAGTATTGAAAATGCATTTTAATATGTATTAAAATAAGTTTTAATGCATATTTACATAAACTTTAGCATTTAGTTTCTTTCATATGCTTGCTTGTTCATTAAATAATACATGAGAATACTTATTTGAAATAACAGCCAATTATCATTGTTATAATTTCTCTTATAATCAACATTTTCCTCAGAGAAATTAGAAACAGCTCATGAAGGTGATCTGGCTTCTTTCCTTTGACCGTTTCATGCATAAATGAGAGATACTATGATTCCTCTTTTTCTATTTATACAATTTTGCATTTAAACAATTGGTTAGTGTTCAAAAGTAGCTGAAAGGCACATGCCCTAAGGCTGAATTCAATAACAAAGTGAGATAAAGAACTCACTGTAGGCCTGATGAAATATACATATAATTATGATCATGTTTTATGTACAAAAAGAGGAGAGTGCCATTATTATTTTACTGCCAGTAACAACACTAAAACATCAACCACAAGCTAAGATTCCTCCCTGCTTTGAAGTGATGTAATGCTTTCCCTTCTACAATAATGGCTGTCCCTGGAAGGTGTTTATAGCTCTATAATCTATTTCCTGTCTTTCATCTTCTCAGGCCGTGTATGTCAGACCCAAAAGCTGCTACTTGCCCAGCTGGTTAACACCGGAGTACATGGATGGTCATTTCTTAGTCCAACGTTTTTACTCACGAACCAGCAGCTTCCTGATGATTGAGCCTGAACCCAAGCAGCTTAGATGTGATCAAGAAAAGATTGTTACTGTACATTACTCACTAAACAGTGAAGCATACAGGGATGATTCAAACATCAACTTCTTCTATTTGGTAAGTCTCAGAGATCTTGTCCAAGTGTTCACTCAGTCAGTACAGCTCAGAACCTGCACCTCAGATGGGCTGTGCTAATCAAAGCGAACCTGTCTTCTCACTATTGGTAAATACTATTGGGTCTATGAAGAACCAACCAAGAAACAGACAAAAAAACATGTAAACATATCCAAGCTCATTTCAGTTTCTCCAAGACTGAAAAACATATTGATTTGTTTGTTTTAAACTTTTAATTTTGTTTTGGGCATGGCTGATTAACAATATTGTGATAGTTTCAGGTGAACAGCAAAGGGA
This sequence comes from Tragulus kanchil, assembly GCA_022376925.1. Classification (NCBI taxonomy): domain Eukaryota; kingdom Metazoa; phylum Chordata; class Mammalia; order Artiodactyla; family Tragulidae; genus Tragulus; species Tragulus kanchil. Next base: position 280,358,692 of record JAIOJX010000004.1, read on the forward strand.
CTCAGCCATACTTATACATGGATCCATTCTCCCCCAAATGTTCCTCCCATCCAGGCTGCCACATAACATGGGTCAGAGTCCCCTGTGCAATACAGTAGGTCTTTGTTGATTATTCATTTTTTTTTAAGATGTATTTATTTATTTTACATTTTGGGCGAGGGTCGGGTTGGGGAGGGAGGGGAGCGGGCGGACCACTTCTATTGGTCTTTCATTTCTCTATTTCCATCCGTCTTTGTTCTTTGGCTCCTATGGGCCTCCCATCGCGGTGGCATCTGTTGTTGCAGAGCACCGGCTCTGGGCGCATGCGCTCCAGAGCTCCGGCTCGGTAATTGGACACATCGGTCCAGCCGCTCCGCGGCACGTGGGATCTTCCCAGGCCAGGGATTGAACCGGCGCCCCTTGCACTGCAAGGCGGTGTCCTTACCCACTGGACCACCACGGGAAGCCCTGATTATTCATTTTAAATAATCAGTGTGCAGATGTCCATCCAAAACTCCCTAACTATCCCTTGCCAGCAAAACAACGCCCCCCCAACACCAGCAGCAGTAAATTGTGAGTCTGTTTCTGGAAGAACTTATTTATCAGAGTCTGTTATTTTAAGCATCCAATTCTAACTCATATCAAATATATACAGACCCTTCAGGAGAATAAAATATTAGATGGCTACCAGATAGCAAATTAGAAGGCTGACTTTGATGAGCAATAAAAAGAATTAGCCCTTTTGGTTCTAACCCTATCCATTTAGTCTCCACAAAGCTATAGGAAGATGAAAAGCTACAAACTTGGAAATAAAGACTCCTGACTGGAATCCTCTCCCCTTTCCTACATATTATGCAAGACAGATGATCTCAGGCAGATTGTTTAAACTCTAAGCCTTAACTTCCTCCACTGTGTATTTGTCACTGGGCGAGGGGGGTTAAGAGTTTCCTCCAAGAGTAAGAATTATGGTGTCAAGAAGTGTTATGAGGTTTTTTTATTAACCCATTAATCCATCCTATGAGTATCTTCTTTTTATAAATAAGGAAACAGAGGCAAAGAAGTGGAAAAACTTGGCTTGTTTGAAGCCAGGTAGCCTCTGATTTTAGAGCCCTATTCAACGCTCCATAATGACTGGCATAACACTCAGCAAGTTTCCAGCACATAGTCTGCCCTCAATCAACAGTAGCCACTCGCTCTGTTCTTTTCCAAGTTGCGGGAGTCCATTTTTCATATTTGTTTGTGAAAACTACTTTATTTTATGGAATAGAATTATGATAAGGTCATTCATTGTCTAATAACAATAAAATACCTGAGAAATGGAATATATCCTGCCATATCAGTAAACAAAGGATGTCACAGTCAGTAGCAGTTGTAGCCACCATGGTTGGTGAGTTGTTGAGACCTGAGGGAACATGATAAAGAAAGAATCTTGCAGTCATCAGACTGTAGTCACTGCCTGCAGGAAGTAACAGAGGAAGTAAGTGAGCCCTGAGGAAACCTGAGATGTGAAAATACAGGATATTAGCCCCCAGGTAACTGGGGTACATATCCGATGGATGATTTCAGTGAGACTTTTGCATCTTCCCATATAATGAAAAGCTCTAACTATCCCTTGCCAGCAAAACAACGCCCCCCCAACACCAGCAGCAGTAAATTGTGAGTCTGTTTCTGGAAGAACTTATTTATCAGAGTCTGTTATTTTAAGCATCCAATTCTAACTCATATCAAATATATACAGACCCTTCAGGAGAATAAAATATTAGATGGCTACCAGATAGCAAATTAGAAGGCTGACTTTGATGAGCAATAAAAAGAATTAGCCCTTTTGGTTCTAACCCTATCCATTTAGTCTCCACAAAGCTATAGGAAGATGAAAAGCTACAAACTTGGAAATAAAGACTCCTGACTGGAATCCTCTCCCCTTTCCTACATATTATGCAAGACAGATGATCTCAGGCAGATTGTTTAAACTCTAAGCCTTAACTTCCTCCACTGTGTATTTGTCACTGGGCGAGGGGGGTTAAGAGTTTCCTCCAAGAGTAAGAATTATGGTGTCAAGAAGTGTTATGAGGTTTTTTTATTAACCCATTAATCCATCCTATGAGTATCTTCTTTTTATAAATAAGGAAACAGAGGCAAAGAAGTGGAAAAACTTGGCTTGTTTGAAGCCAGGTAGCCTCTGATTTTAGAGCCCTATTCAACGCTCCATAATGACTGGCATAACACTCAGCAAGTTTCCAGCACATAGTCTGCCCTCAATCAACAGTAGCCACTCGCTCTGTTCTTTTCCAAGTTGCGAGTCCATTTTTCATATTTGTTTGTGAAAACTACTTTATTTTATGGAATAGAATTATGATAAGGTCATTCATTGTCTAATAACAATAAAATACCTGAGAAATGGAATATATCCTGCCATATCAGTAAACAAAGGATGTCACAGTCAGTAGCAGTTGTAGCCACCATGGTTGGTGAGTTGTTGAGACCTGAGGGAACATGATAAAGAAAGAATCTTGCAGTCATCAGACTGTAGTCACTGCCTGCAGGAAGTAACAGAGGAAGTAAGTGAGCCCTGAGGAAACCTGAGATGTGAAAATACAGGATATTAGCCCCCAGGTAACTGGGGTACATATCCGATGGATGATTTCAGTGAGACTTTTGCATCTTCCCATATAATGAAAAGCTCTAAATTCCTTAAATTGTGATATCTGGTTTTTGTTCATTAACAACTTTGCTGTTGTTCTGAAACTTCCCTTTGTTGCAAAACTTCTTGTAAGAATCACAAAGACACAACGGACAGCAAGCTGTTAGGGGAAGAGTTTATTTGGGAAGAGTTCCCCGGAGAGATCTACAGGTCCAAAAAGTGGGCCAGTGAAGTCGTGCCCGGTGATGGGACGGGGAGGTTTTATCTGGGAGAAGAAAAGAAAGCGATGGGGCAGGGGGCACAGAAACTAAGTCTTTGTTTAAACTGAGCAAGAAATCAGTGATGAGTCGGCTGTCCTTGAGTTGTCTGTGGGCATGGGGGTGTGCAGTTCTTGTTACTTTCTAGACCAAGTGGAAAATCTTCATGGCCAGGTCGAGCTCCTTATCGCCAGCCTTGAGAGACTCCTGGCACCAGCAGATCAGCAACAGGCCCCTTGCTGCTGACCCTGCAGGGCCTGCGAGTTGCAGTGGCAGTGTTAACCCTTTAATAGCCCATCAACCTAACACTTCTCTCACCTCCTCGGAGCAGGTCTCTCAGGATTATCTGAGATGCTGTCTCCCAGACTTGATGTCCTAAAAATTCCCACTGAATAAAACATAACTCTCAATATCTTCTAAGTTCACGTACCATATTATCTAACATACTATCACATACAGTGTTTTCTTTGTTCTTCACAGGTTATGGTTAAAAAAACTATCTTCCTCAGTGGACAGAAAGAGATCAGAAAAAAAGGTACATTATTTTTTTAAAAACATGCACTCTACCTTCATTTTTCCGTCTTTTAAAGAAATGTTACCATGATCCTAGTCAAGAAGTTAGGAAGGGCACTTGGCATTACAGTTTGTGGATGGAGGCCCAGGAAAACCTACTAAATATTTTGATGAAGGAGATTTCAGCCTGTTTCTCTACTTGCCAGGCTACCAAGTACAATATGAAAAAAGTAATGTCCAAAACCCAAGCATTGTGGCTGTCTACATTATGCAGTCTTCATACAGGATATTAGCCCCCAGGTAACTGGGGTACATATCCGATGGATGATTTCAGTGAGACTTTTGCATCTTCCCATATAATGAAAAGCTCTAAATTCCTTAAATTGTGATATCTGGTTTTTGTTCATTAACAACTTTGCTGTTGTTCTGAAACTTCCCTTTGTTGCAAAACTTCTTGTAAGAATCACAAAGACACAACGGACAGCAAGCTGTTAGGGGAAGAGTTTATTTGGGAAGAGTTCCCCGGAGAGATCTACAGGTCCAAAAAGTGGGCCAGTGAAGTCGTGCCCGGTGATGGGACGGGGAGGTTTTATCTGGGAGAAGAAAAGAAAGCGATGGGGCAGGGGGCACAGAAACTAAGTCTTTGTTTAAACTGAGCAAGAAATCAGTGATGAGTCGGCTGTCCTTGAGTTGTCTGTGGGCATGGGGGTGTGCAGTTCTTGTTACTTTCTAGACCAAGTGGAAAATCTTCATGGCCAGGTCGAGCTCCTTATCGCCAGCCTTGAGAGACTCCTGGCACCAGCAGATCAGCAACAGGCCCCTTGCTGCTGACCCTGCAGGGCCTGCGAGTTGCAGTGGCAGTGTTAACCCTTTAATAGCCCATCAACCTAACACTTCTCTCACCTCCTCGGAGCAGGTCTCTCAGGATTATCTGAGATGCTGTCTCCCAGACTTGATGTCCTAAAAATTCCCACTGAATAAAACATAACTCTCAATATCTTCTAAGTTCACGTACCATATTATCTAACATACTATCACATACAGTGTTTTCTTTGTTCTTCACAGGTTATGGTTAAAAAAACTATCTTCCTCAGTGGACAGAAAGAGATCAGAAAAAAAGGTACATTATTTTTTTAAAAACATGCACTCTACCTTCATTTTTCCGTCTTTTAAAGAAATGTTACCATGATCCTAGTCAAGAAGTTAGGAAGGGCACTTGGCATTACAGTTTGTGGATGGAGGCCCAGGAAAACCTACTAAATATTTTGATGAAGGAGATTTCAGCCTGTTTCTCTACTTGCCAGGCTACCAAGTACAATATGAAAAAAGTAATGTCCAAAACCCAAGCATTGTGGCTGTCTACATTATGCAGTCTTCATATATAGACTTCTCATTCATTGATTGATTGGGGTTTCCCAGATGGCTCAGTAGTAAAGAATACACCTGCCAATGTAAGAGATGGGAGTTTGATCCTTGTGTCAGGAAGATCCCCTGGGAGGAGAAACTGACAACTCACTCCAGCAGTCTTGCTCTGGAAAATCCCATAGACAGAGACGCCTGCCGGGCTACTGTCCATGGGGTCGCAAAGAGTTGGACATGTCTTAGCAACTGAATGTGCACACAGTTTATTGACAAATGGATTGATTTGCCTTTAACATAAAGTCCAGCTTGCTTTGTCCATCCATAAGTCATTCTCTTTTATCTGAGTGTACCCAGTAAGCCAGGAAACTTCTGCACTGTATCTTTGATGATCTCTTGTGTTTATACAGCCTGGAAGGGAAGCTTCTCCTTCCCCATCAATGTCACTGCTGATCTGGCTCCCCTGGCCACCATGCTTGTCTACACCCTTCACCCCAGTGGGGAAATTGTGGCTGACAGTGTCAGATTCCAGGTGGACAAGTGCTTTAAAAACAAGGTGATATCTCTTTTATTTCTTGCATGTCCTGAGTGAGAGGGTTTGGCAGTTGACTCCCTGGTGTTTCCTTGTTTTCTGACGTCTTATAACCATTACATGGCCACCTCAGAGTCAGCTTTGGCATAGTTCAGTTATTAGGAGATGAATCACCAAACTGAATGAATCACTTTTGGCAGCAGTGCCAATCCTGAGCTAATACAAGGATGGTGAAGGAGGGGTCCTTGTAAGGATGGAGAATGAAGGGGGAAAGTGGGCAAGAGAAATATAGTACAGAGCTCTATAAAGATTTGAAAAGATCAGAGATAGTCAAACTAGTGAGCTGTTCAGGTTTTTCTGTAAGCTGCTATGAAAAAGCACAAAGGAAATTCTCGGATATTTTTATATAGAATAATCTTACTCATTCTTTTTATTCCTCTACCATAGGTGAGCATAAAGTTCTCGAAGGAGCAGGGGCTACCTGGCTTCAGCACTGGTCTCCATCTTCAGGCAGCTCCTGACTCGCTCTGTGCTCTCCGGGCTGTGGATAAGAGCGTTCTCCTACTGAAATCGGAACAGCTGTCAGCTGAAAGTGTAAGCTCTCTGGCTTCCTCCTCTTAACCTGGACTCCCAACAAGCCTTATCCTTCAGATGGTGTTTTTATTTGAAATGGAACAGGTTAAAAATGTCAAACATTGCCTTTCTTTGTTCTTTCATGGGTTACAGATGACTTTCTTGGATGACTTAGAACTTACAACAATAAAGAATGCTATAGATAATTATAATGGGTTAGGGATTGTAAAACTGTAGAGGCAACCATATACATGAAAACTTAGAGTCAAAGCTTAGTATAGAAGGATATGCTTGGACGGTCTGTTATCTGTTAATAGATTTATATTTTCATAAGCACTTCCAAATCAACCATTTCAGAATTTTTCATCAAAGTCATTTTAATTAATAATTATTGGAAAAAGGCAAGATAAAAAAGTAATAATTATTGGATATTTTACTTTTCCCTTTTCTGTTTCTTTTTTACTTTTTTATTGGAGTATAATTGCTTTGCCATGTTATGTTAGTTTTTACTGTACAATAAAGTGAGTCATCTATATGTATACAAAGTATCCATCCCTCTTTTTTTAATTTATTTTTAAGTGGAGGGAAATTGCTTTACAATATTGTGTTAGTCGCTGCTGTACAACAAGGCGAATCATCTGTATGTAGACATATACACCCTCCCTCACATCCTCCCCCTCTAGATCGTCACAAAGCACCGAGCTGAGCTCCCTGGACTGTACAGCATTGCCCACTAGCTCTCTGTTTGCACATGGTAGTGTGCATATGTCAACGCTACTCTCGCAATTCATCCCACCTTCTCCTCCCACCCTTTCTGGGTCCACAAGTTCATTCTCTATGTCTGTGTTTCTATTCTTGCCCTTCAAATAGGTCCTCACATTTTAAAGTTGCATCATTCCTTCCTCTAATGATCTGATTATGTCCTATCAACCACAGGGTCTGGGAGATGCTGCTTTCAGACCCATTTATTTTAAGCCCCTTTCTCGTTGACTGCAAGGACTAGGATTCATCCTTTGGCACTTAATGTTGTACTTTCTTTCATCTGGAGTTGATTTGGTGTGTATGTCCTCTAATTTCTCCAGCCTGGTCTCCTCTTCCTTCATACAGTCTCTCAAAGTTTCCTTCTCCAGCTTTCCATACCCTCAGATTTTCAGCAGCCATAGCACTTCTGTTGGAATATGGTGTTGATATCTCTTGTTGTCATTGTTCAATAACTTAGTCATGTCCAGCTTTTTTGTGATGCCATGGACTGTAGACCACAGGGCCCTCTGTCCATTGAATTTCCCAGGCAAGAATAATACTGGAGTGGAATCTTCTCCTTCTCCATTTCCTTCTCCAAGGCATCTTCCCAAGCCATGGACGGAACACATACCTCCTGCATTGCAGGCAGACTCTTTACTGCTGAGCCACTAGGGAAGCCCATTGATATTTCATGGGGAACTCTTCTTAATACTCTGTAATGGCCTATTCTTTTGAATCTGAAAAAAAAATAGTAAATATATGTATATGCATAACTGAATCACTTTGTTGTATACCTGAAACAACATTGTAAAACAATTATACTCCAATAAATTTTTTTTTAAATCCTATTATGAAAAATTATATTTTCTGTGTAAGTAGATTCTTTTTGATAATGAGATTTTTATGTTGGATAATGTTTCTTTCTTGCCTTGGCTTCCTGGAAATGGATTCAGGTTTGCTACTATGCCTTTTCACAGAGCCATATCAACCCATATGTTTTATATGTGAATTTACTTCATATTTACTTGATATTGAATGTTTATTTATATTTAGGAAGTGAATTTTACAAATGACCTTTTTTCCCTAAGCCATCTCAAAATCTAAAACTGAAAATAAATTAAAATGTATAAGGATTATATAACAGATATGTGTTTACTTTTTTAAAAAGAGAACAAATGGTTATAACAGAAAAAAAAATTGCCATTATAAAAAGAATGCTTCAGATAATTGGAAACCATGTGATCTTTTTTCTCCTAGGTATACAATATGCTTCCCAATACAGAACTGCATGATTATTTCTATGGTGGTTTCAACCTTGATGATGGCAAAGTAGACACTCCTCTTTCTGTTTCCAAAACCCGGGGAGATCTGTTTCAGAAAGTTTCCTTGACTGCAAGGACTAGGATTCATCCTTTGGCACTTAATGTTGTACTTTCTTTCATCTGGAGTTGATTTGGTGTGTATGTCCTCTAATTTCTCCAGCCTGGTCTCCTCTTCCTTCATACAGTCTCTCAAAGTTTCCTTCTCCAGCTTTCCATACCCTCAGATTTTCAGCAGCCATAGCACTTCTGTTGGAATATGGTGTTGATATCTCTTGTTGTCATTGTTCAATAACTTAGTCATGTCCAGCTTTTTTGTGATGCCATGGACTGTAGACCACAGGGCCCTCTGTCCATTGAATTTCCCAGGCAAGAATAATACTGGAGTGGAATCTTCTCCTTCTCCATTTCCTTCTCAAGGCATCTTCCCAAGCCATGGACGGAACACATACCTCCTGCATTGCAGGCAGACTCTTACTGCTGAGCCACTAGGGAAGCCCATTGATATTTCATGGGGAACTCTTCTTAATACTCTGTAATGGCCTATTCTTTTGAATCTGAAAAAAAAATAGTAAATATATGTATATGCATAACTGAATCACTTTGTTGTATACCTGAAACAACATTGTAAAACAATTATACTCCAATAAATTTTTTTTTAAATCCTATTATGAAAAATTATATTTTCTGTGTAAGTAGATTCTTTTTGATAATGAGATTTTTATGTTGGATAATGTTTCTTTCTTGCCTTGGCTTCCTGGAAATGGATTCAGGTTTGCTACTATGCCTTTTCACAGAGCCATATCAACCCATATGTTTTATATGTGAATTTACTTCATATTTACTTGATATTGAATGTTTATTTATATTTAGGAAGTGAATTTTACAAATGACCTTTTTTCCCTAAGCCATCTCAAAATCTAAAACTGAAAATAAATTAAAATGTATAAGGATTATATAACAGATATGTGTTTACTTTTTTAAAAAGAGAACAAATGGTTATAACAGAAAAAAAAATTGCCATTATAAAAAGAATGCTTCAGATAATTGGAAACCATGTGATCTTTTTTCTCCTAGGTATACAATATGCTTCCCAATACAGAACTGCATGATTATTTCTATGGTGGTTTCAACCTTGATGATGGCAAAGTAGACCCTTGCATTCCTCAGAAAGACATGTTTTACAATGGTTTGTATTACATACCTGTAAGCAACCATGGGGATGGAGACATCCATGATATTGTCAAGGTAAAATCATTTTAGGTTTTAAAATTACCGCATGTTGAAACTTCACTGGTTGTCCAGTGGTTATGACTTTGCCTTTCAATGCCAGGAGCACGAGTTTAGTCCCTGGTCTGGAAGCTAAGATCCCAAATGCTTTGAGGCCAAAAAAAAACAAAAAACAACCAAAAACATAAAGTAGAAGCTGTATTATAATACATTCAATAAACACTTTTAAAATGGTTCATATCAAAAGAAATCTTTTAAAAATTTTCCGGAGCTTCCCTGGTAGCTTAGTGGCAAAGAGTTTGCCTGCCAATGCAAGACACACGAGTTCTATCCCTGACCCGGGAAGATCCCACCTGCCGCGGAGCAACTAAACCCATGAACCACAACTATGGAGCCTGTGCTCTAGAGCCTCAGAGCCGCAACTATTGAGCCCATGTGCCACAATGACTGAAGCTCTTGTGCCCTAGAGCCAAGGTTCCACAACAAGAAGTTACCGCAACAAGAAGTCTGTTCACCTCAACTATAGACTAGCCCCCATTCCCTGCATCTAGAGAAGAGCCTGTGGCAGCAGTGAAAACCCAGAATAGTCAAAAATAAATTTTTTAAAAAAAAGAAAAAAACACCTTATTAAAAAAATTGTTCCATGGCAATTTTAATTTGAATACTTCAAATGCGAATCTGTTTTTACTGATTGTATTGTTTTCTTCAATTCTTTAAGACTGAGGTAAGTAATCTGCTTTAAAATCACTCAGAAGCTGCCTTATAAAAAAAGGTGCCCATTTTGTTGATTTTTTTGTCTGTCATGAAAAATAAATTATGAGATGGCTAAAATGATAAAACTTGATGTTAGAGGTAATGAGAATCTTCAATTGATCACAATAAATTTTATGAAAAAATCATCAAATCAAGCAGCTAAAATAGAGGCTCAGCTCCATTTATACATAAGCAATCAATAGAATATGCTGAAGCTTCCTAAAAGGGTCATTTTTAAAATATTTTTTTAAGATTCTTTTATGTGGATCATTTTTTTAAGTCTTTATAGATTTTGTCACCGTACTGCTTCTGTCTTATGTTTTGGTTTTTTGGCCACAAGGCAGATAGGATCTTAGCTCTCCAACCAGAAATACAAACACACACACCCTACATCGGAAAGCAATGTCTTAACCACTGGACTGCCAGGGAAGTTCCTGAAAGGATCTTTATAACTGAAGTCCCAGCTGCAGAGGAAAGAGGGAATAGAATCAGACACTTCCTTTCAAGTCCCAAGTAAATCTCTAATTTATTGGCTGTGTATCACATGCACGTGTGTGTGTGTGTGTGTGTGTGTGTGTGTGTGTGACATTAATTAGGGCAATGATAGCATCTTATACACATTTTTTCCCCTTTGAATTAAATAGAGAGTAATGTAAAACACTTCACAAAAATCCCAGCATTCAAGTGCTAAATAAAACATAGTGATTATATTTTCCCTCCAAATCAGAGATTTTCCACACATCAAAGAGAGGTGACTTGACTTCTAAAATCTCAGACCCTTGCTTACTAGCAAAGAAAACATGTATATTTATCATCTATTCTTTTTAATTATAGTATAATTGATCTTTTTCTAGTTCTTACATGAAAGGAATGTTTAACTTTATTTTGCTGCTTGTTTCTTTGAAGGATATGGGTCTGAAAGTTTTAAAAAATGTTCATCCACTATTCTTTTTATCTATAGTCAAAATAAATTTTTAAAAAAGAAAACACCTTATTAAAAAATTGTTCCATGGCAATTTTAATTTGAATACTTCAAATGCGAATCTGTTTTTACTGATTGTATTGTTTTCTTCAATTCTTTAAGACTGAGGTAAGTAATCTGCTTTAAAATCACTCAGAAGCTGCCTTATAAAAAAAGGTGCCCATTTTGTTGATTTTTTTGTCTGTCATGAAAAATAAATTATGAGATGGCTAAAATGATAAAACTTGATGTTAGAGGTAATGAGAATCTTCAATTGATCACAATAAATTTTATGCAAAAATCATCAAATCAAGCAGCTAAAATAGAGGCTCAGCTCCATTTATACATAAGCAATCAATAGAATATGCTGAAGCTTCCTAAAAGGGTCATTTTTAAAATATTTTTTTAAGATTCTTTTATGTGGATCATTTTTTTAAGTCTTTATAGATTTTGTCACCGTACTGCTTCTGTCTTATGTTTTGGTTTTTTGGCCACAAGGCAGATAGGATCTTAGCTCTCCAACCAGAAATACAAACACACACACCCTACATCGGAAAGCAATGTCTTAACCACTGGACTGCCAGGGAAGTTCCTGAAAGGATCTTTATAACTGAAGTCCCAGCTGCAGAGGAAAGAGGGAATAGAATCAGACACTTCCTTTCAAGTCCCAAGTAAATCTCTAATTTATTGGCTGTGTATCACATGCACGTGTGTGTGTGTGTGTGTGTGTGTGTGTGTGTGTGACATTAATTAGGGCAATGATAGCATCTTATACACATTTTTCCCTTAGAATTAAATAGAGAGTAATGTAAAACACTTCACAAAAATCCCAGCATTCAAGTGCTAAATAAAACATAGTGATTATATTTTCCCTCCAAATCAGAGATTTTCCACACATCAAAGAGAGGTGACTTGACTTCTAAAATCTCAGACCCTTGCTTACTAGCAAAGAAAACATGTATATTTATCATCTATTCTTTTTAATTATAGTATAATTGATCTTTTTCTAGTTCTTACATGAAAGGAATGTTTAACTTTATTTTGCTGCTTGTTTCTTTGAAGGATATGGGTCTGAAAGTCTTCACCAATCTCCATTACCGGAAACCAGAAGTATGTTCAGCAGAGAAAAAGATGCCATTTCATAGGCCATTCTATCTAGAATCAGCAGGCTATGCACCCATGTACAGTGTCTCATCAAGAATTGCGTGTGAGTAATCTAGAACTGTGTGTGAAGAGGAAATGACTGAAAAGGTTCATGGAATTGGGTGCATTTGGTATAACTATACAAAATTGGAATTTTTACTTGTGAAGTATGTCGTGTTTTGTGTTACCACTAGACATCCTGCAGTTGAATGCAGCAGATTAAGGCAAGTGGCAATGGTGGTAAGTAAAAGGAAAAATTAGTTTCAGATATGAAAGCAAGTTTATTTTTATGGTAGAACACAGCATCAGCAATGTACAGGAAGCCAGTCATAATAAGTGAATCTGATGTAGGAGGATGAGATGCCCTTGTCATGTGTAGATCAGAATACACAGAGCTCAAGGCTGGGGGCATTTTGATTCTCAGATGGCCAAATGGCTGGCATCAGAGAAGTGTATATAAATACCAGTCTATTTCAGACTTCCCTGGTGGTCCAGTGGTTAAGATTCCATGCTTCCAGTGCAGGGTCGTGCATGTTTGATCCCCTAGTGGAGGGAATTAAGATCCCATATGCCATGTGGCACAGTCAAAAACAGAAAAAAACTGAATGCTAACTATAAAAAAGAATGCATATACATGTATATGTGTGTGTGTGTGTGTGTGTGTATAATTGAGTCACTTTACTGTATAAAAGAAAGTAGCACACTATTGTAAATCAACCATACTTCAATTTAAACAAAAATAAGTGGGGAAAAAAAGCCAAATATAGCCCAGAGGCCAAGGAAACAAATGAAAACGTTCTTCAGAACTTAGCAATGTTAATGTCATCGGAAACTTTAGTCATTAGGTTGATTATATTTTCCCTCCAAATCAGAGATTTTCCACACATCAAAGAGAGGTGACTTGACTTCTAAAATCTCAGACCCTTGCTTACTAGCAAAGAAAACATGTATATTTATCATCTATTCTTTTTAATTATAGTATAATTGATCTTTTTCTAGTTCTTACATGAAAGGAATGTTTAACTTTATTTTGCTGCTTGTTTCTTTGAAGGATATGGGTCTGAAAGTCTTCACCAATCTCCATTACCGGAAACCAGAAGTATGTTCAGCAGAGAAAAAGATGCCATTTCATAGGCCATTCTATCTAGAATCAGCAGGCTATGCACCCATGTACAGTGTCTCATCAAGAATTGCGTGTGAGTAATCTAGAACTGTGTGTGAAGAGGAAATGACTGAAAAGGTTCATGGAATTGGGTGCATTTGGTATAACTATACAAAATTGGAATTTTTACTTGTGAAGTATGTCGTGTTTTGTGTTACCACTAGACATCCTGCAGTTGAATGCAGCAGATTAAGGCAAGTGGCAATGGTGGTAAGTAAAAGGAAAAATTAGTTTCAGATATGAAAGCAAGTTTATTTTTATGGTAGAACACAGCATCAGCAATGTACAGGAAGCCAGTCATAATAAGTGAATCTGATGTAGGAGGATGAGATGCCCTTGTCATGTGTAGATCAGAATACACAGAGCTCAAGGCTGGGGGCATTTTGATTCTCAGATGGCCAAATGGCTGGCATCAGAGAAGTGTATATAAATACCAGTCTATTTCAGACTTCCCTGGTGGTCCAGTGGTTAAGATTCCATGCTTCCAGTGCAGGGTCGTGCATGTTTGATCCCCTAGTGGAGGGAATTAAGATCCCATATGCCATGTGGCACAGTCAAAAACAGAAAAAAACTGAATGCTAACTATAAAAAAGAATGCATATACATGTATATGTGTGTGTGTGTGTGTGTGTGTATAATTGAGTCACTTTACTGTATAAAAGAAAGTAGCACACTATTGTAAATCAACCATACTTCAATTTAAACAAAAATAAGTGGGGAAAAAAAGCCAAATATAGCCCAGAGGCCAAGGAAACAAATGAAAACGTTCTTCAGAACTTAGCAATGTTAATGTCATCGGAAACTTTAGTCATTAGGTTGATGTAGGTGGCGGATGCTAGATTGCTTTCTGGCAGACACCAGAGTGTCAGATGAGGAACTCCATTCAATAAATAAACCTGACTTTCTCTAAATTTGACTCTGGATGAACAGTGTAGGCTAATGTGTGCATGTGTGTGTGTGTGTTGCTATAGTTTTAATAATGGGAAAAATTTGAGCATGTATTTTATGGACAATGTGCCCCAGGAGGACACCTATGTTGGTCACATTAAGCATGTGTGGTCAAAGACGAGGCTTATTTTATTCTCTCTCTATAAAGTGTTTCACTTTTCTTTCAGCTGGTGAAGTCATGAGGGAGAATTTTGACTCTGTAGAACAGGTTATCGTTGAAACAGTAAGAGCAAGCTTTCCAGAAACATGGATTTGGGACCTTATGAGTGTTGAGTAAGCTTTGAACAGTTTTCTTTCCTATGTGTCTTTATTTCTATTTTCTTTCGGTTTCTATTTTGTAAACTTTATTTCTAAGTATGTAAAAGCAGTACCATGTTGGTCAAATACATAACACCATTCACTTGTATGTCCTGACCACCTATTTCATTTTTCCTCTAGCATTGGTTCTTATCTGTTCATTTAGTGCAGATTTATGTAAGCTGCCTGAATTAAAAAAAAAAATGTGTTTAAAGAAATATGACCTTTTGAGGATTAAATTTCTTAGAAATCCAGCTCTCAAGGTACTGATCTAATGTCCTGACGCTGATTGAACTATACTGATCTAACGATGACTCATTTTTAAACTTCAGTTAATACTTTTTTGTTTGCTCTGGACTAAATTTAGTTTCCTGGTTTAGACAAAGGATGCATTTTGCCAATAACCTCTCTTTGTAGTTCCTCAGGTTCAGCAAATCTTTCATTCATCATCCCTGGTACTATAACCCAGTGGGAAGCAAATGGCTTCTGTGTGAATGGGGAAGCTGGATTTGGCATTTCATCAACAGCTACTCTGGAAGCCTCCCAACCTTTCTTTGTTGAAATGAGCTTCCCCTCTTCAGTTGTTCAGAATGAGAAGTCTGATCTGATTGTGAATGTCTTCAGCTACATGAACACCTGTGTAGAGGTAAATTATTCCCTGTGATCTGGAGTCAAAATCTAACAAAGCCAAAAGACTCTGAATATTGCCATGTTCTTTTTATTCTCAGATTCAAAAATGGTATCATAAAGTGATAAGACTTCTTCAAACCACTAACTGTCCAGTGGCTAAGACTTAGCCTTCTAGGGCAGGCAGGGGTTGTGGGTTTAATCCTGGTCAGGGAGCTAAGATCCCATAGGCCCCATAGCCAAATAAACAAAACAGAAAACAGAAGTATTATTGTAACAAATTCAATAAAGACTTTAAAAAGAATGACCACATCAAAAAAAAAAAAGGCTTTGAAAAATAAGCAAACAAGACAAGTGTTTTAATTCACAGCCATGATTTACATTTTCCTTTAAAAAAGTCATTTCATAGTATGTGGTATGCAAGATTTATCTTTTTATGATAGGAGTCATCTGTATCTTTTATTTTCAATGATATAAAACAGATAAAGCAGAATTTTCTCAAGATGAGAGGAGTGATAGTGACAGTCAAATATTTAGAGTGCCCCCCTCATTGCTATGACTGTTATTTTAGATTTTTGTTCAACTGGAAGCATCTCAGGATTTTGAAGCAAATATCAGCATGCCTAAAGACAATGGCAGTGAGACTATACAAGCTGCAGAGAAGAAGACCTATGTCTGGACTCTTAGACCTAAGAAGTTAGGTAAGCAACTGTGTGTCTACACCAACCTCCCATTGACAACCAGTCTACATTTATTGCTTCTATTGGTTTTCCTTAAATCATCGTACAAAAGTAATTTTCTCTCACACATTTTAAATTTCTATTTTTAAAAGTTTCCTGGTTTAGACAAAGGATGCATTTTGCCAATAACCTCTCTTTGTAGTTCCTCAGGTTCAGCAAATCTTTCATTCATCATCCCTGGTACTATAACCCAGTGGGAAGCAAATGGCTTCTGTGTGAATGGGGAAGCTGGATTTGGCATTTCATCAACAGCTACTCTGGAAGCCTCCCAACCTTTCTTTGTTGAAATGAGCTTCCCCTCTTCAGTTGTTCAGAATGAGAAGTCTGATCTGATTGTGAATGTCTTCAGCTACATGAACACCTGTGTAGAGGTAAATTATTCCCTGTGATCTGGAGTCAAAATCTAACAAAGCCAAAAGACTCTGAATATTGCCATGTTCTTTTTATTCTCAGATTCAAAAATGGTATCATAAAGTGATAAGACTTCTTCAAACCACTAACTGTCCAGTGGCTAAGACTTAGCCTTCTAGGGCAGGCAGGGGTTGTGGGTTTAATCCTGGTCAGGGAGCTAAGATCCCATAGGCCCCATAGCCAAATAAACAAAACAGAAAACAGAAGTATTATTGTAACAAATTCAATAAAGACTTTAAAAAGAATGACCACATCAAAAAAAAAAAAGGCTTTGAAAAATAAGCAAACAAGACAAGTGTTTTAATTCACAGCCATGATTTACATTTTCCTTTAAAAAAGTCATTTCATAGTATGTGGTATGCAAGATTTATCTTTTTATGATAGGAGTCATCTGTATCTTTTATTTTCAATGATATAAAACAGATAAAGCAGAATTTTCTCAAGATGAGAGGAGTGATAGTGACAGTCAAATATTTAGAGTGCCCCCCTCATTGCTATGACTGTTATTTTAGATTTTTGTTCAACTGGAAGCATCTCAGGATTTTGAAGCAAATATCAGCATGCCTAAAGACAATGGCAGTGAGACTATACAAGCTGCAGAGAAGAAGACCTATGTCTGGACTCTTAGACCTAAGAAGTTAGGTAAGCAACTGTGTGTCTACACCAACCTCCCATTGACAACCAGTCTACATTTATTGCTTCTATTGGTTTTCCTTAAATCATCGTACAAAAGTAATTTTCTCTCACACATTTTAAATTTCTATTTTTAAAAGTTCTCTTTTTTTCAATTAAAATTTTTTTTTATTAAAGTCCTGTTTTTATGATCTAATTTCAGGTTTTGCTAATGCTTGGGTGGAGCAAAACAGTCTTTTATTTGTTTAAAAGCACAATGTTACTGAAATACAATATAGAGGCTAATTTGCATAATCTATCAAGTCCATATATTATATCCCAAGTGAAGACCGTATTTTCATTAATGCTACTCAGTTTCTACACTTCTCATTTGCTTCTTCACCTGCCATCATGAACCCATGTTACCTAGACAAAAATTACTCATCAATTGCAAGTATTGCCAGAATTTGCAGATTTACTAAATACATTATGAGACACCCCCAAACACTGAACACTCGGATGAAATACGGAGAAGAGTACAATCTCAGTGCATAGTTTACCTGCAATATAGAAAAATAAATTTGGCAATATCTAGCTGAAAATACAAGGGAAGGGAAAAGTTAAAAACAGTCTAGTAAACAAGAATGCTAGATGTAGTAGATACATGATCATCTTTATCAGTAATTTCAGGAAGCAAAATTTCCTTTATTTCATATCCCATAGTCATTATATTCCTTTAGCCATAAAGAATAATTTATGAGATCATTTTAGTTCATCTGACACTGATCTGCATAAGACTAGTTTTCTCACTAGAGTTGAAGTTTCTCAATGTCTCTAACTCACAAGGTCTTCAAAAATCTTCCCCTAGTAACTGAGATAGAATGCTGTACTGACTCATATGGTTTTATGACCTTAAGTGGAGGACACAGTTCTAAGAGTGGAGTATCAAAGATCTATTTAAAAAAGAAACAAAATACACTAGCAAAAAATAAGGACAGTATATTGGCTATGCATAGGTATATATAAAACCAAAAAGTATTATTTTTTTATTTCTCTAATTTTTACAAGAAAATTGGAGATCCATTTTAATTACATGACCTATGATATCACTTCCCAGTGGCTTCCCAGATGGCTTCTCATATAGGGCTTCCCCAGTTGTGCTAGTGATGAAAAACCTGCTGCCAATGTAGAAGACTTAAGAGATATGAGTTCAATCCCTGAGTCAGGAAGATATCCTGGAGAAGGAAATGGGAACCCACTCCAGTCTTGCCTGGAAAGTTCCAGGGACAGAGGAGTCTAGTGGTCTAACTTCATAGGGTCACAAAATCAGAGATGACTGAAGCAAATTAGCACACATGTATGATAGCAAAGGAGTTAGAAACAATGGATTCCCTGCTAACATTTGATTTAAATTCCCTGCCCTTTCCACTATGTCATATTCTACTGTTTCTGTTTGTTCAATCTTGAAAAAAGTTAGGAGGCTAGTTTTCTGATTTCATGTTCCTATATTGTCATGTGTAACCTTTAAAAGCAATCCATTCAAGGAATGAGCTCAACTGGCTTTGCAAAATATTCTATTTTTCCTTAAAATTTCTTAAGTTCTGGTTAGGCAAATGAATCATTTATTTCATGTAAGGAATCTTGAAAGAGGTAGAACAGAGCATACAATAATAATCCCAGACAGGAAAAAGAGTGAGTTATTTTGGTCCAAGCATAGATATGATGATAGGATTAGGTTCATCTGATTTATAGACTCAGTCATTTCCCTTCACAGAAGGGACCCGTGGTCAATGTAATTTATATCTGGGAATGTTTTTCAGGTAAAGTGAATATCACTGTAGTTGCTGAGTCCAAGCAAAATAGTGCTTGCCCAAATGAAGCACCTGAGAGGCAGAATCTAAACTGGAAAGATACTGTGATCAAAAATCTGTTGATAGAGGTAAGTACATGCAAAACTATCAATCTTTTCCAGGTTCAAAATAGAGAGTATCAAATAGGCTTCCCAGGTGGCACTAGTAGTAAGAACCCAGCTGCCCATGCAGGAGATGTTAGAGATGAATAGAAAAAGTTATTTTCTATTTAAAAAGAAACAAAATACACTAGCAAAAAATAAGGACAGTATATTGGCTATGCATAGGTATATATAAAACCAAAAAGTATTATTTTTTTATTTCTCTAATTTTTACAAGAAAATTGGAGATCCATTTTAATTACATGACCTATGATATCACTTCCCAGTGGCTTCCCAGATGGCTTCTCATATAGGGCTTCCCCAGTTGTGCTAGTGATGAAAAACCTGCTGCCAATGTAGAAGACTTAAGAGATATGAGTTCAATCCCTGAGTCAGGAAGATATCCTGGAGAAGGAAATGGGAACCCACTCCAGTCTTGCCTGGAAAGTTCCAGGGACAGAGGAGTCTAGTGGTCTAACTTCATAGGGTCACAAAATCAGAGATGACTGAAGCAAATTAGCACACATGTATGATAGCAAAGGAGTTAGAAACAATGGATTCCCTGCTAACATTTGATTTAAATTCCCTGCCCTTTCCACTATGTCATATTCTACTGTTTCTGTTTGTTCAATCTTGAAAAAAGTTAGGAGGCTAGTTTTCTGATTTCATGTTCCTATATTGTCATGTGTAACCTTTAAAAGCAATCCATTCAAGGAATGAGCTCAACTGGCTTTGCAAAATATTCTATTTTTCCTTAAAATTTCTTAAGTTCTGGTTAGGCAAATGAATCATTTATTTCATGTAAGGAATCTTGAAAGAGGTAGAACAGAGCATACAATAATAATCCCAGACAGGAAAAAGAGTGAGTTATTTTGGTCCAAGCATAGATATGATGATAGGATTAGGTTCATCTGATTTATAGACTCAGTCATTTCCCTTCACAGAAGGGACCCGTGGTCAATGTAATTTATATCTGGGAATGTTTTTCAGGTAAAGTGAATATCACTGTAGTTGCTGAGTCCAAGCAAAATAGTGCTTGCCCAAATGAAGCACCTGAGAGGCAGAATCTAAACTGGAAAGATACTGTGATCAAAAATCTGTTGATAGAGGTAAGTACATGCAAAACTATCAATCTTTTCCAGGTTCAAAATAGAGAGTATCAAATAGGCTTCCCAGGTGGCACTAGTAGTAAAGAACCCAGCTGCCCATGCAGGAGATGTTAGAGATGGAGATTTGATCCCTGAATCAGAAAGATCCCCTGGAGGAGGAAATGGTAACCCATTCCAATATTCTTGCCTGGAGCATCCCATAGACAGAGAAACCTGGCAGGCTGTTGTCCACAGGGGTCTCAAGAATTGGACATGACTGAAGTAACTTAGCAAGCATGTGATACTTTGAAGAGACTTAATTGATCATAGTTACTACTGACACAAGACATGCCATTTTAAATGAATCAAGATAGCAATAAAATGCATCCTTTCTTTAATTAATACTTGACCCAGGATAGAAAAACATCACATTTTGAGACAGGCTTAATGAGTTTTGGTTTCCTACTGACTCATGATGCTTTCTACACACCTGATCCTCTTCCCTCCCTTCCTTTAACTGACTCTTAGACCCAAGAGACAAATGTACATGCCCGTGTAGGCTTCATCACCCTCAAAAAGAATCACCACTTATCCATGACATCATCTCACTTTCCCCCTTGGCATGTTCTTGCTCTGCAAAATGGTTTTGTTCATCTACTGGAGAAACTGGACAGGGAAGCTAAGAAGGGCCCACTAAGACATTGCAGTTATGACTGCCCCACAGAAAACTATGGGAAAGCAGGACCAAAATGGGTGTTGGTAACATACAGTGCCTTGCAGAGATAAGCAGGAGGGGACAATAAATGGATCTTCTCCAGGGACAACCATGTGCCAGCCATGCCTGTGTGATGCTTATTGCTTTTCCTTCATGAAAAGATGACCCAGACTCCTGACTTTGTGCTTCTTTCTGTTTTCATTTTCTCCTGACTATTTGCCTAAGTGTTTTTGGTCCAATAGATATGATGATAGGATTAGGTTCATCTGATGTATAGACTCAGTCATTTCCCTTCACAGAAGGGACCCGTGGTCAATGTAATTTATATCTGGGAATGTTTTTCAGGTAAAGTGAATATCACTGTAGTTGCTGAGTCCAAGCAAAATAGTGCTTGCCCAAATGAAGCACCTGAGAGGCAGAATCTAAACTGGAAAGATACTGTGATCAAAAATCTGTTGATAGAGGTAAGTACATGCAAAACTATCAATCTTTTCCAGGTTCAAAATAGAGAGTATCAAATAGGCTTCCCAGGTGGCACTAGTAGTAAAGAACCCAGCTGCCCATGCAGGAGATGTTAGAGATGGAGATTTGATCCCTGAATCAGAAAGATCCCCTGGAGGAGGAAATGGTAACCCATTCCAATATTCTTGCCTGGAGCATCCCATAGACAGAGAAACCTGGCAGGCTGTTGTCCACAGGGGTCTCAAGAATTGGACATGACTGAAGTAACTTAGCAAGCATGTGATACTTTGAAGAGACTTAATTGATCATAGTTACTACTGACACAAGACATGCCATTTTAAATGAATCAAGATAGCAATAAAATGCATCCTTTCTTTAATTAATACTTGACCCAGGATAGAAAAACATCACATTTTGAGACAGGCTTAATGAGTTTTGGTTTCCTACTGACTCATGATGCTTTCTACACACCTGATCCTCTTCCCTCCCTTCCTTTAACTGACTCTTAGACCCAAGAGACAAATGTACATGCCCGTGTAGGCTTCATCACCCTCAAAAAGAATCACCACTTATCCATGACATCATCTCACTTTCCCCCTTGGCATGTTCTTGCTCTGCAAAATGGTTTTGTTCATCTACTGGAGAAACTGGACAGGGAAGCTAAGAAGGGCCCACTAAGACATTGCAGTTATGACTGCCCCACAGAAAACTATGGGAAAGCAGGACCAAAATGGGTGTTGGTAACATACAGTGCCTTGCAGAGATAAGCAGGAGGGGACAATAAATGGATCTTCTCCAGGGACAACCATGTGCCAGCCATGCCTGTGTGATGCTTATTGCTTTTCCTTCATGAAAAGATGACCCAGACTCCTGACTTTGTGCTTCTTTCTGTTTACTTTTCTCTGATAGCCTGAAGGTATTTCAAAGGAGATGACTCAAAGTTTCCTTATCTGTACACAAGGTAAAAGGATCTTCTTTCTTAACTTCTTATTTTGTATTGAGGTATAGTCAATAAACAATGTTGTGATAATTTCAGTGGACAGCGAAGGGACTCAGCCATACATAGACATGTATCCAGTCTTCCCTAAACTGCCCCCCGATCCAGGCTGCCAGGTAACCCTGAGCAGTATTCCATGTGCTGTAGGGATCTTTTAAATGGTCAAACCAGTCCTAAAGAAAATTTAGCTACAGGTCCGTTCATTTCCTCATCTTCCACTCTATTGCTATACTGAGAACATCAGTGACTTCATTCTAAACATCCAATGGAGGATTATTTCATTTCAGGTTCTATCTTCATTGTACAATTGTAGCAAACAAAAAGAATATGTATAAGGTTATTTTTTGTTGTTCATCTATGACATCTATCTACCTCAACCTACTTCTCTCTTCTTGGAATTTTCTTTTTTTCTCATCTTGCAAGGGAATGTGGCACAATTTTAGGCAGTGAGAAATCAAGATTATGCCCAAACACCACATAATGTAAATGGCAAATAATATAATCTTCATTTCTGTACTCCTAGGATGAAACAACCACAGCTCAATCACTGCTCTGCAATAGCCAGTTTTATGGGCCTCATTAGCATTGCTTTATTTAGTTGATGATGATTTGATTAAAAATTTTTTTAATTAATTTTTTTTTTTTGGCCAAGCTGCACATCTTGCAGGACCTTAGTTCCTCAACCAGGGATCAAATCCCAGAAATAAGAGCACTGAGTTCTAACCACGAGATTGCCAGGGAATTTTCTGATGATCTTATTTGAATGCTTAGTAGGCATCTTCAAGCTTTACCTTTTGTGTATAATGTTCCATATGTCATAATCAGTAGTTTTTTGGTACTTTTTTCATGCATAAATAATTCAAGCACTAAACGAATGGAGAATATAGGCCATCCTCTAACAGGTAGATGTATATACCATTTTCTGAATGTATTGTTAACGTAAACTAGATCAAAACCTCAAGTTCATCTCTTTGAACAAGCAACTAGTAAAGTAAAAATAATGGACTATATTTCCTAATATGCTTGTCCCACAAACCTGCTGCTATTGTTTATAAAAGGAAGTCATAGCATAATTTATTTTATTGATATTTTCTCTTCAGGCCAATTTGGGAAATAGTATTGAGGCTAATTTAGTCAAGGTAAAAGGATCTTCTTTCTTAACTTCTTATTTTGTATTGAGGTATAGTCAATAAACAATGTTGTGATAATTTCAGTGGACAGCGAAGGGACTCAGCCATACATAGACATGTATCCAGTCTTCCCTAAACTGCCCCCCGATCCAGGCTGCCAGGTAACCCTGAGCAGTATTCCATGTGCTGTAGGGATCTTTTAAATGGTCAAACCAGTCCTAAAGAAAATTTAGCTACAGGTCCGTTCATTTCCTCATCTTCCACTCTATTGCTATACTGAGAACATCAGTGACTTCATTCTAAACATCCAATGGAGGATTATTTCATTTCAGGTTCTATCTTCATTGTACAATTGTAGCAAACAAAAAGAATATGTATAAGGTTATTTTTTGTTGTTCATCTATGACATCTATCTACCTCAACCTACTTCTCTCTTCTTGGAATTTTCTTTTTTTCTCATCTTGCAAGGGAATGTGGCACAATTTTAGGCAGTGAGAAATCAAGATTATGCCCAAACACCACATAATGTAAATGGCAAATAATATAATCTTCATTTCTGTACTCCTAGGATGAAACAACCACAGCTCAATCACTGCTCTGCAATAGCCAGTTTTATGGGCCTCATTAGCATTGCTTTATTTAGTTGATGATGATTTGATTAAAAATTTTTTTAATTAATTTTTTTTTTTTGGCCAAGCTGCACATCTTGCAGGACCTTAGTTCCTCAACCAGGGATCAAATCCCAGAAATAAGAGCACTGAGTTCTAACCACGAGATTGCCAGGGAATTTTCTGATGATCTTATTTGAATGCTTAGTAGGCATCTTCAAGCTTTACCTTTTGTGTATAATGTTCCATATGTCATAATCAGTAGTTTTTTGGTACTTTTTTCATGCATAAATAATTCAAGCACTAAACGAATGGAGAATATAGGCCATCCTCTAACAGGTAGATGTATATACCATTTTCTGAATGTATTGTTAACGTAAACTAGATCAAAACCTCAAGTTCATCTCTTTGAACAAGCAACTAGTAAAGTAAAAATAATGGACTATATTTCCTAATATGCTTGTCCCACAAACCTGCTGCTATTGTTTATAAAAGGAAGTCATAGCATAATTTATTTTATTGATATTTTCTCTTCAGGCACCAAAGTTTCCAGGCAGGTAAATTTGAATTTGCCAAATGATGTTGTAGAAGGGTCAACCAGGGCCTTTTTCACCATTGTGGGTAAGTTGGTTAAATGTTTTGTTTCTTGGTGGTTTGAAAATCTTAATTGAGGGGTATTTTTTAAAAAGTTTAGGGCTTCCCTGGTGGTCCAGTGGGTAAAGAGTCCATTTTTCAGTGCAAGGGGCACCGATTCAATCCCTGGCCTGGGAAGATCCCACATGCCTCAGAGCGGCTGGACCAGTGTGTCCGATTATGTGCCGGTACTCTGAAGTGCATAAGTGCATCCACCCAGAGCCTGTGCTCTGCAACAAGAGGCCACTGCAACAGGATACCCACACAGGATGAAGGATGAAGATGGATAAAAATAATAAATAAATTAAAAAAGAAATCATTCCATGAAGTTGAAAAAAATGTTTAAAAAGAAAGTTTAAAAAGAGATTTTTCTTACAGTATCAGTTGGAGAGAATTATCACTGAGGATTATCTCCTATGTTTGGTTTCACCAGGGATCAGAAGGGCCTACAGCATCATTTTCAAATTTATTTTCAAATTCATCCCTGTGGGATGAATTGAGAGAGTAACACTGACATATATTCACTACCATGTGTAAAACAGATAGCTGGTGGGAAATTGCTGTAGATTACAGGGAGCTCAGCTCAGTGCTCTGTGATGACCTAGAGGGGTGGGCTGGGGTGAGTGGATAGGAGGGACGCTCAAGAGGGGGGAATATATGCGTACATACATTAATAGCTAATTCACGTTGTTGTTCAACAAGAACTAACACAACATTGTAAATCAATTATACTGCAATAAAAAATTTTGAAAATGTATGCCCCTTGAAGATACATGTTCTGCTGAATGGTAATTGGTGTTTAGAAAACAAGAGTCCTTTTATAACCTGAAATATTAAATTCTCCTTTGGAGAATGGGTATACACTATAAAGATGCTGGAAATTTCCTCAGTCATGGGAGAACACTGTTCCACAGAAGTCAAACTTCTTTGTCTATTATTAACATTTACATTTTCAGGGGAGGGATGGATTACAGTGCATAAGTCAGAGGTCAGCTTCTCAGAAAACCAACTAGCAAGCATCAAGCAAACAAATACACTTCAATTCCTCCTCTCTCTGGTAATAGAGTTTCCAAAACATTTTTCATACCAGAAACCTCTTTACCTTCACCCTTTTTAGAATGACTTCATGAAAATGTTCCTTGTTTCCATCATTTAGAACCATTTTAAAATGTTTTTTTCCTTCCTCTGGGCCTCTTTGACCTATTGCCATTAATGCCAAGATGCCAAGTTTAACAAACAGTAACATCGTGTTTTTTGTGTTTTTAGGGGATATTCTAGGACTTGCAATGCAGAATCTGGAAAAACTTCTCCAAATGCCCTATGGAGGAGGAGAACAGAACATTGCCCTGCTGGCATCTGATACCTACATCCTTGACTATCTGAAATCTACTAAACAACCGACAGAGCAAGTTAAATCTAAAGCTTTGTTCTTCTTATCTAATGGTGAGAAGACTGAAGTAATTTCTGTCTGTAGTAGATGAAATAAATCATTACTAATAGCAAGATATCATAAAGCTGCTATTATGAGGTAGTCTCACAGAGAAAATTTATATCTAAACTGAGGTACTCTGAGTCCTAGCTCTATTTGCGGGTGGGTTTTTTTTCTGTTTGTTTTGGGACTTTTTTAGAATTTAATACCTGTGTGGTCATTTGGCATCACCATTCAGACCTGTACTGTTTCACATTATGAGCTCAGGGTTTTTTTTAATGCCTAATATTTTGCCAAACTGCTTTGTTTGTGGTTTTGTTAGTGTTATTAATTTTAGCTATAAACAGGTTTTCAGTTTTAGTGATTAAATTTATTCAAGGGGGAATATATGCGTACATACATTAATAGCTAATTCACGTTGTTGTTCAACAAGAACTAACACAACATTGTAAATCAATTATACTGCAATAAAAAATTTTGAAAATGTATGCCCCTTGAAGATACATGTTCTGCTGAATGGTAATTGGTGTTTAGAAAACAAGAGTCCTTTTATAACCTGAAATATTAAATTCTCCTTTGGAGAATGGGTATACACTATAAAGATGCTGGAAATTTCCTCAGTCATGGGAGAACACTGTTCCACAGAAGTCAAACTTCTTTGTCTATTATTAACATTTACATTTTCAGGGGAGGGATGGATTACAGTGCATAAGTCAGAGGTCAGCTTCTCAGAAAACCAACTAGCAAGCATCAAGCAAACAAATACACTTCAATTCCTCCTCTCTCTGGTAATAGAGTTTCCAAAACATTTTTCATACCAGAAACCTCTTTACCTTCACCCTTTTTAGAATGACTTCATGAAAATGTTCCTTGTTTCCATCATTTAGAACCATTTTAAAATGTTTTTTTCCTTCCTCTGGGCCTCTTTGACCTATTGCCATTAATGCCAAGATGCCAAGTTTAACAAACAGTAACATCGTGTTTTTTGTGTTTTTAGGGGATATTCTAGGACTTGCAATGCAGAATCTGGAAAAACTTCTCCAAATGCCCTATGGAGGAGGAGAACAGAACATTGCCCTGCTGGCATCTGATACCTACATCCTTGACTATCTGAAATCTACTAAACAACCGACAGAGCAAGTTAAATCTAAAGCTTTGTTCTTCTTATCTAATGGTGAGAAGACTGAAGTAATTTCTGTCTGTAGTAGATGAAATAAATCATTACTAATAGCAAGATATCATAAAGCTGCTATTATGAGGTAGTCTCACAGAGAAAATTTATATCTAAACTGAGGTACTCTGAGTCCTAGCTCTATTTGCGGGTGGGTTTTTTTTCTGTTTGTTTTGGGACTTTTTTAGAATTTAATACCTGTGTGGTCATTTGGCATCACCATTCAGACCTGTACTGTTTCACATTATGAGCTCAGGGTTTTTTTTAATGCCTAATATTTTGCCAAACTGCTTTGTTTGTGGTTTTGTTAGTGTTATTAATTTTAGCTATAAACAGTTCATTTATCAACTTCTATATTTGTTTGCTCAGTTACATTCCATTGCAATGAAGGGATTAGATTCATATTTAGAAAGATCTTATAAATGTTATAGCAAGGAAAAATGTGGGAGTATAATTTCTTTTCTTTTTTTTCAGAAAAATAACACTGAAGTAAAATAACCTTAAGGAAAAGATATCAAACAATTAATACTATCAGACAATTATTGAAATAGATGTAGTCACATGGAATCTCTTATCTGTCATTAAAATCTTATAAGATAGAAGCTAACTTTTCTCCCTGTGGACAGAGAATCCGAGTTTCAGAAATTAAAATTGAAATGATCATCTTAGTCAATTTAGGTCTGTCTAATACCAATACACAGGGCTGGCACTACACCAATCTTTTCCTTCTAACTTTCTTAATGACTAATTTCCCCCTATGTTGTATTTTAGGTTATCAGAGGCAGTTGTCTTTCAAAAACTGGGATGGTTCCTATCATGTGTTTTGGCAGAAGAATCAGGAAGGAAGCATATGGTGAGAGATGAAATTTTTATTTTATATGCTATAGGGATGAATCTCATGAGGAGGACTTGTGAGGGGCTGAGGGGAACTGTGTTTGGAGAGGATCAGAAAGTAAAATGTCTTGCAAAGTGAATTCACAGAAATGAGTCAGATAAAACTAAAATATTTGATTATTCTTGTGGTAAATGGCACATCGCTCAGAGTCTCCTGTAGATCGAGGAGAGTAAAACTAAAAGGCTACAAAGCATCTAATTACAGCCATTTTTTTTTTAAACCTTTATTTTACTTTTAACTTTTACAGAGTTTTGTTGCTTACAGATATGTATGTTCTCAGATTAGTCATATGTATATCCCCCCCTTCCCTCCCCTCCCGACCATCATACAGCACCCCTGAAGGATCCCCTTTTCTCACAGAGCAATGACTAGAGCTATTTTCTTCACTTATGATAGTACAGGCCTTCATGCTACTTCCTTTACGCCTCTCACCCACTGTTCCTTCCCCACAATGTCCATATGTCCACTGTCCATGTCTGTCTTTCTGTCGCTTCACTGCGTGTGCCATCATCACCATCCTACTAGATTCCATATATATGTGTTAATATACTGTATTTGTCCTTCTCTTTCTGACTGACTTCACTTTTTATGATACGTTCTAGATCCAGCCACCTCATTAGGGTTGATTCTTCTGCATTTCTCTTTACAGCTGTGTAGTATTCCATTGTATATATGTACCAGAGCTTTTGGATCCATTTGTTCGTCGATGGGCATCTAGGTTCCTTCCATGTTCTAGCTATTGTATAGAGAGCTGCAATGAACATTGGGGTACAGGTGCTTCTTTCAGTTTTGATTTCGTCAGGGTATAAGCCTAAGAGTGGGACTGCTGGGTCATATGGTGCTTCTATTTTTAGTTTTTTAAGAAATCTCCAGACTGTCTTCCATAGAGGCTGTATCAATTTACACTCCCACCAGCAATGCAGGAGTGTTCCCTTTTCTCCGCAGCCTCTCCAGCATTTATTGTCTGTCGATTTGTGGATGATGGCCATTCTGACGGGTGTGAGGTGATATCTGGTGGATTCTATACAAATCTGTGAGAAAATGTGCTAGAAAGGACCTGTTCTTGCTTTCACATATTGATGTTCATAACCCCTTACTGACCCAAAAGACAGAGCCACTATCAATCAGAACTCATTACACTCATTATCAGCCAGATTAGATCCACCCAAGCCCAAAGGGATCAATGACGATGGACCTGACGGAAAGCTGACCTCATTTCTTTTCTATCTAACTTTTGTCTAACAAACGATTGGCTTTACAGGCTCAGTGCTCTTACTTTTAAGACGTTTGAGAGAATGAAGAAATATGTCTTCATTGATGAACAGGTTCAAAAGCAGACCTTGAGCTGGCTTGCAAGGAAACAGAAAATAGATGGCTGCTTTAAAAATGATGGCAAGGTTTTCAACAATGCCTGGGAGGTGAGTGAATACCAGGAGCAGGCTTTCCTTGATCCTTTGCCTTGTCTGCCTTATCTAGCTCTGGGCTATCTTATTGGAAACATGAGTATTTGTCTTATGAATATTACCTCTTCTGCTGCTGTCACAGGTTTCTGGTGTATAGGTCAAAACCATCATTCCTACTGCACGGATGTGAACCTCCGCATAGACTGAATTCCTCTTGAGTCTGTTGTTTGCCTCTCCATTGTCAGTCCTTTCTTACACCCAGTCTCCTTGAGGAGATACACTGAAAAGAGGAGAGAGGGAACAGTGAAAGTACCTAGAGAGGAAACATTCACACATTTGGAGCCAAACAACACATTATTTATTTCTATTTGTGGATGGTAAGTCAGTTCAGGGAGAGTATGCTATAATTTATGTCATTTCAGTGGGGCACTCACGCACTACCTCCTTAAATCAAAGTGTGAAGACCTCTCTTGCACAGGTAAAAATGCAAATGAAATGAAACCTATCCTTGATAGATCTATTCTTTCCCTTTGCCCTTCCACATTTAGTTAACTCTTCTGGTTCATATGGTGCTTCTATTTTTAGTTTTTTAAGAAATCTCCAGACTGTCTTCCATAGAGGCTGTATCAATTTACACTCCCACCAGCAATGCAGGAGTGTTCCCTTTTCTCCGCAGCCTCTCCAGCATTTATTGTCTGTCGATTTGTGGATGATGGCCATTCTGACGGGTGTGAGGTGATATCTGGTGGATTCTATACAAATCTGTGAGAAAATGTGCTAGAAAGGACCTGTTCTTGCTTTCACATATTGATGTTCATAACCCCTTACTGACCCAAAAGACAGAGCCACTATCAATCAGAACTCATTACACTCATTATCAGCCAGATTAGATCCACCCAAGCCCAAAGGGATCAATGACGATGGACCTGACGGAAAGCTGACCTCATTTCTTTTCTATCTAACTTTTGTCTAACAAACGATTGGCTTTACAGGCTCAGTGCTCTTACTTTTAAGACGTTTGAGAGAATGAAGAAATATGTCTTCATTGATGAACAGGTTCAAAAGCAGACCTTGAGCTGGCTTGCAAGGAAACAGAAAATAGATGGCTGCTTTAAAAATGATGGCAAGGTTTTCAACAATGCCTGGGAGGTGAGTGAATACCAGGAGCAGGCTTTCCTTGATCCTTTGCCTTGTCTGCCTTATCTAGCTCTGGGCTATCTTATTGGAAACATGAGTATTTGTCTTATGAATATTACCTCTTCTGCTGCTGTCACAGGTTTCTGGTGTATAGGTCAAAACCATCATTCCTACTGCACGGATGTGAACCTCCGATAGACTGAATTCCTCTTGAGTCTGTTGTTTGCCTCTCCATTGTCAGTCCTTTCTTACACCCAGTCTCCTTGAGGAGATACACTGAAAAGAGGAGAGAGGGAACAGTGAAAGTACCTAGAGAGGAAACATTCACACATTTGGAGCCAAACAACACATTATTTATTTCTATTTGTGGATGGTAAGTCAGTTCAGGGAGAGTATGCTATAATTTATGTCATTTCAGTGGGGCACTCACGCACTACCTCCTTAAATCAAAGTGTGAAGACCTCTCTTGCACAGGTAAAAATGCAAATGAAATGAAACCTATCCTTGATAGATCTATTCTTTCCCTTTTCCCATCCACATTTAGGTAAATCTCCTGGTTTCTCCATATGCTCCCCCGTGGCCAAAAAATAAAAACAAGAATGGTTTTGTTCCAATGTTTCTTTCATATCTAGTTTCACTTCAGAAGGATAGCTGTTCATTTGTGCTCAGCTGTCCTATATGACTCCTTGTTCCTTTGTGTTTAGGTTGGAGATGAAGAGGACATTGTACTCACGGCCTACATCGTTGGTGCATTTCTTGAAGCTGGACTCAGTTTCACTGTATGGGTTCCCATCATCTTTTAGTTTCAGTCATTTGAATGCACATTAAATGGACTTTGGATTCAGAGTGATTTAAATTTCTGCACTGGGTGACACATCAGAGAACAACTAATTAATTACACCTCTTTAAATTGATGCTATTAATTCCAAATTTTTTTTTAATAGAAACCTTTGATGAATACTATTGAGTTTTCCCTATATATATATGTGTATATATATATACATATATATGCAAACATACATAAGATTTTCATGGTATTTAGGTATTTATATATCTCCTGTGCTCAGTTGCTCTGTCATGTCCTACTCTTTGCGATCCCATGCACTGTAGCCCATCAGACTCCTCTGTCCATGGGATCTTGCTCACAAGAATATTGGAGTGAATTGCCTTTACCTTCTTCAGGGGACCTTACTGACCCAGGGATCAAACCCAGAGATCAGGCCCATGTCTCCTGCATTACAGGCAGACTCTTTACCACTGTACCACCTGGGAAGGCCCATATATCTCCTGAAGTTCACCTATTAATTTCAGATCAAGAGCTCTTATTTCAAGTACAACTATAACCTGATATTCTGTTTGTCCAACCAACTCAGTATGCAACATTTTCAATTTAAGTGTGGTTCATCTTGGCTGAAAATCTTCCCAAATCAGTGAAAGTACCTAGAGAGGAAACATTCACACATTTGGAGCCAAACAACACATTATTTATTTCTATTTGTGGATGGTAAGTCAGTTCAGGGAGAGTATGCTATAATTTATGTCATTTCAGTGGGGCACTCACGCACTACCTCCTTAAATCAAAGTGTGAAGACCTCTCTTGCACAGGTAAAAATGCAAATGAAATGAAACCTATCCTTGATAGATCTATTCTTTCCCTTTTCCCATCCACATTTAGGTAAATCTCCTGGTTTCTCCATATGCTCCCCCGTGGCCAAAAAATAAAAACAAGAATGGTTTTGTTCCAATGTTTCTTTCATATCTAGTTTCACTTCAGAAGGATAGCTGTTCATTTGTGCTCAGCTGTCCTATATGACTCCTTGTTCCTTTGTGTTTAGGTTGGAGATGAAGAGGACATTGTACTCACGGCCTACATCGTTGGTGCATTTCTTGAAGCTGGACTCAGTTTCACTGTATGGGTTCCCATCATCTTTTAGTTTCAGTCATTTGAATGCACATTAAATGGACTTTGGATTCAGAGTGATTTAAATTTCTGCACTGGGTGACACATCAGAGAACAACTAATTAATTACACCTCTTTAAATTGATGCTATTAATTCCAAATTTTTTTTTAATAGAAACCTTTGATGAATACTATTGAGTTTTCCCTATATATATATGTGTATATATATATACATATATATGCAAACATACATAAGATTTTCATGGTATTTAGGTATTTATATATCTCCTGTGCTCAGTTGCTCTGTCATGTCCTACTCTTTGCGATCCCATGCACTGTAGCCCATCAGACTCCTCTGTCCATGGGATCTTGCTCACAAGAATATTGGAGTGAATTGCCTTTACCTTCTTCAGGGGACCTTACTGACCCAGGGATCAAACCCAGAGATCAGGCCCATGTCTCCTGCATTACAGGCAGACTCTTTACCACTGTACCACCTGGGAAGGCCCATATATCTCCTGAAGTTCACCTATTAATTTCAGATCAAGAGCTCTTATTTCAAGTACAACTATAACCTGATATTCTGTTTGTCCAACCAACTCAGTATGCAACATTTTCAATTTAAGTGTGGTTCATCTTGGCTGCCTCCCAATCCAAACTTCAGATTATCCAATTGCAAAATCTAATCTTGAAATAAGATTCTAGGAATTTTCCGGGTCATTGGGGTTACCTCAGCAATAATTTTTAGAAATATAAGCCTCTCGTTGGGAAACCAGAGTGAAATATCTTAGGTCCAAAATTAAATATGTATACTTTGCCACATAGAAAACATTTATAGTGTTAACTAACACATGACTGACCAGACAGAGACTGCCATTTTCATCCTACTTAAATTTTCTCAGATACTGATAATTCAATAAAAATGAATTTTAATGGTATTTATAAAGTATAATTCACATGAACAGGTTTGCATGTACAATATACTTCAAAGGTATATCATGTACATTATAAAGAATGATTAGTTTGTGATTAGTTTAAATAATCAAGCTTACAAAGCATTCAAGTATTATTTTTAAATGAATTATTCCTCTTCTTGACTAGTTTCCCACTCTACGAAATGGACTCTTTTGCTTAGAGGATGCATTGGAAAATGGTGTCAGAAATGGCTATAGCCAAGCAATTCTAGCTTATGCCTTTGCATTAGCTGGCAAAGAGGAGCTAGTGAAATCCTTACTCCAGACCCTGGATCAATCTGCTACAAAGATAAGTAAGTATTATGATTCACTTTTGCTAATGGAGGTGACCCTGAGAATAAACTAATGAACCTTAATTAATAGTCACATAGAAACCCTCTCTTGTCTCATACATTGTTATTTCTTTTATGGAATTGCTGAGCGACCTTGTATTTTTTTTTAAAATTAATTTTCTAGTTCCCACTTTTTCTGTTCTGCTCATTTCCTCTCAAATGAGTGAGGTACAGAAAATCAAGCAGGATGACCACAGATAAACTGCTTGTGAAATGCTAACCTTAGAAAGTTGCTGTCTGAAGTCATTAACAGTTTGCTAGGGCTATCGTAATATTGGGTTGGCCAAAAAGTTCATTTGGGTTTTTCTATGACATTTAGTGGAAAAACCTGAAATGAAGTTTTAGGTGAGCCCAATCAAATACTAAGTCCTGAGTGGTTTAAATGTCAGAAATCTATTTTCTCATGGTTCTGGAGGCTAGAATTCCAAGATCAAGGTTAGCCACAAGGTTAGCAAGAGTGATACTTTCTGAAGCCACTCTCCTTGGTGTGTAGATGGCCATCTTCTCTACCATCTTCACGGTTTTTTTTTTTGTTCCCATGTGTTTGCATTCCTGGTGCCTCTTTCATGAGTCCAAATTACCTCTTCTGATAAGCACACGTTTGTTGTTGTTGAATTTCTAAGTACTAAGGCCCATCTAAATGGCTACACTTTAACTTATTCGCCCCTTTAAAAACCTTATCTCCAAATACATTCTGAGGTTCTAGGGAGTAGGGCTTGAACATATGGATTCTGAGAGGCACAATGAGCCCATAACAGAGGTCAAGGATAGCATTTGTACTCTTGTAGTCTTTATAGGGACTGTGTGAATATTCTTTTCTTTTTCTCAGATAATGTCATATATTGGCAAAGAGCGAAGAAACCCAAGACAGAAGCCTCCCCGTTTATTATTCCTCAGGCACCTTCTGCTGAGACTGAGAAGGCTTGCTATGTGCTGTTGGCTGTCATTTCTCGGAAAAAATCCTGACCTGACCTACGCTAGTAAGATTGTGCAGTGGCTTGCCCAACAGATAAATTCTCACGGAGGCTTCTCCTCCCCTCAGGTGACTGATGTGGATCTGCTGACCTAAGTACATGTTCAATGCATACGTTTCCACTCTATAATAATATAGATGATTTACACTATAGATATATATAATAAAGATGGCAAAGGTAGGAAATACTTCCTGAGATGAAAAATATTTGCTATTATAAATCACTTTTATTGGGGTTTAGTTGCTATACAATGTTGGTTTCTGCTATGTAACAAAGCAAATCAGTTATATATATATATATATATACACACACACACATATAGCTCCTCCTTCTCAGACCTCCGTCCTGTCACCTCATCCCACCCCTCTAGATCATCACAGAGCACCAAACTGACTGACCTCCCTGTGCTGTACAGCAAGTTCCCACTAGTTATCAATCCAAATCTTCCAGTTCATCCCATCCCTTTTTCCCCAACCCCACCTCCACACATCCATTCTCTACATCTGTGTGTCTATTCCTATCCTTCACATAGGTTCATCTACACCATGTTTCTAGATTCCACATATATGCATTAAAATACAATATTTGTTTCCTTCTGACTTACTTACCACTCTCCTTGGTGTGTAGATGGCATACCATCTTCACGGTTTTTTTTTTTGTTCCCATGTGTTTGCATTCCTGGTGCCTCTTTCATGAGTCCAAATTACCTCTTCTGATAAGCACACGTTTGTTGTTGTTGAATTTCTAAGTACTAAGGCCCATCTAAATGGCTACACTTTAACTTATTCGCCCCTTTAAAAACCTTATCTCCAAATACATTCTGAGGTTCTAGGGAGTAGGGCTTGAACATATGGATTCTGAGAGGCACAATGAGCCCATAACAGAGGTCAAGGATAGCATTTGTACTCTTGTAGTCTTTATAGGGACTGTGTGAATATTCTTTTCTTTTTCTCAGATAATGTCATATATTGGCAAAGAGCGAAGAAACCCAAGACAGAAGCCTCCCCGTTTATTATTCCTCAGGCACCTTCTGCTGAGACTGAGAAGGCTTGCTATGTGCTGTTGGCTGTCATTTCTCGGAAAAAATCCTGACCTGACCTACGCTAGTAAGATTGTGCAGTGGCTTGCCCAACAGATAAATTCTCACGGAGGCTTCTCCTCCCCTCAGGTGACTGATGTGGATCTGCTGACCTAAGTACATGTTCAATGCATACGTTTCCACTCTATAATAATATAGATGATTTACACTATAGATATATATAATAAAGATGGCAAAGGTAGGAAATACTTCCTGAGATGAAAAATATTTGCTATTATAAATCACTTTTATTGGGGTTTAGTTGCTATACAATGTTGGTTTCTGCTATGTAACAAAGCAAATCAGTTATATATATATATATATATACACACACACACATATAGCTCCTCCTTCTCAGACCTCCGTCCTGTCACCTCATCCCACCCCTCTAGATCATCACAGAGCACCAAACTGACTGACCTCCCTGTGCTGTACAGCAAGTTCCCACTAGTTATCAATCCAAATCTTCCAGTTCATCCCATCCCTTTTTCCCCAACCCCACCTCCACACATCCATTCTCTACATCTGTGTGTCTATTCCTATCCTTCACATAGGTTCATCTACACCATGTTTCTAGATTCCACATATATGCATTAAAATACAATATTTGTTTTTCTCTTTCTGACTTACTTAACTCCACATGACAATTTCTAGTTCCATCCATGTCTCTACAGGTGACCCAATATTTAGTCAACAATTATTCATTGGGAAGTTCTTGTGTACCAGGAACTCTACTAGGAATTTTCTATATACAAATGCATAAACTAAAATCCCTCTTTAGGGAATGTATGCCTGATTTATATCTCCATTTACACTGCAGAAATAGAATGTAAGTCTGGAAAAAACCATTGTTATAAGCACTAGAGCCCCTATGATAAGGATACTATGATCAAACCACATGTCAACCAAGAATAAATACTTTTCCCTATTTCTGTGGATTACACATTGCAAAAAGCAAATAAATGAATAACCAAACAGATGGGTATCAAAAATAATGATTTATGTCCTCCCTTAATAGGCAAAAAATGTAATGAAAAAAAAATGCAATTCTATCCCCATGAGGAAAATCTTCACTTCCCTCCTTACTTTCTTTATCGCAGTCTTAGTTTCTGAGTAAAACCATATGTTAGTGAATCTCCCAACATCCTTTCCTGGTTCTGACTTCCAATCTTTGTATACAGTTAAGCATAAGTATTATCTATGGCAGCCAACTTATATAACACTTTAATTTTTAGAAAAGATTTAACACTATTTTCAACAGCAGATACTATAAAATTCTTTAGAAGACTAAAGCCTAATTAAGATTTGTTGGAGAAAATGGCAACAGCTAGCACAAGCAACTATGTTTTTCTTATTGTTTAGAGTACTGTTTCTTGGTATTCTGTTGACCTATCACAGGAATATTTGTATGCATTGATTTAAAGTTCATGGCCAAATAATGACTCATATCACACATAACAGAGCTTGGAATGCTGCTTGTACTGTTCTGTGCAGGATACACCCATCTGCCTTCTTGCCATAACCCGCTACATGATCCGTCCTGTCATCCCCTTTTCCCAACCCCACCTCCACACACCCAAATTCCAGTTCATCCCATCCCTTTTTCCCCAACCCCACCTCCACACATCCATTCTCTACATCTGTGTGTCTATTCCTATCCTTCACATAGGTTCATCTACACCATGTTTCTAGATTCCACATATATGCATTAAAATACAATATTTGTTTTTCTCTTTCTGACTTACTTAACTCCACATGACAATTTCTAGTTCCATCCATGTCTCTACAGGTGACCCAATATTTAGTCAACAATTATTCATTGGGAAGTTCTTGTGTACCAGGAACTCTACTAGGAATTTTCTATATACAAATGCATAAACTAAAATCCCTCTTTAGGGAATGTATGCCTGATTTATATCTCCATTTACACTGCAGAAATAGAATGTAAGTCTGGAAAAAACCATTGTTATAAGCACTAGAGCCCCTATGATAAGGATACTATGATCAAACCACATGTCAACCAAGAATAAATACTTTTCCCTATTTCTGTGGATTACACATTGCAAAAAGCAAATAAATGAATAACCAAACAGATGGGTATCAAAAATAATGATTTATGTCCTCCCTTAATAGGCAAAAAATGTAATGAAAAAAAAATGCAATTCTATCCCCATGAGGAAAATCTTCACTTCCCTCCTTACTTTCTTTATCGCAGTCTTAGTTTCTGAGTAAAACCATATGTTAGTGAATCTCCCAACATCCTTTCCTGGTTCTGACTTCCAATCTTTGTATAC
This sequence comes from Tragulus kanchil, assembly GCA_022376925.1. Lineage (NCBI taxonomy): Eukaryota > Metazoa > Chordata > Mammalia > Artiodactyla > Tragulidae > Tragulus > Tragulus kanchil. Next base: position 280,396,661 of record JAIOJX010000004.1, read on the forward strand.
AGTTAAGCATAAGTATTATCTATGGCAGCCAACTTATATAACACTTTAATTTTTAGAAAAGATTTAACACTATTTTCAACAGCAGATACTATAAAATTCTTTAGAAGACTAAAGCCTAATTAAGATTTGTTGGAGAAAATGGCAACAGCTAGCACAAGCAACTATGTTTTTCTTATTGTTTAGAGTACTGTTTCTTGGTATTCTGTTGACCTATCACAGGAATATTTGTATGCATTGATTTAAAGTTCATGGCCAAATAATGACTCATATCACACATAACAGAGCTTGGAATGCTGCTTGTACTGTTCTGTGCAGGATACACCCATCTGCCTTCTTGCCATAACCCGCTACATGAATTTAATCTTCTCTGATGATCAAGTCACTGTCACCGTTAGCAGTGAAGAATTCAATGAGATCTTCCAGGTTAACAGTGACAATCGTTTACTGCTCCAGCGTTCAGAACTAACAAAAGCAGGTGGACAATACACAGTAGATGTGGAAGGACAAGGTTGTCCGTTTATCCAGGTAATACAACTCTACTTATGAGCAAGATGAATGTTTGCAAGTAAAAATGTCAGATATATTTTCAGTTATATACAAAGTACTATTCTACTATTTAGGATATTTTCATAATTACACCTTCCTTCATTGATAGTTTCCACTCAATAACTGAAAATTAAAGTTATTTTGTATAAAGCTACCTACTTTTAATGATAACTGGATAACTGAGAAGTTTTTTGAGGAATGTCACAGAAAGTATTCTGATATTTTTATTAAATTACATTGTTAAAGATTCTTGTCTTCTGAAAACCAAACGATTATAAACCAAATGATTAGGCCTTATTCCTGATAGTGAAGACAAAAAATAAAGTGCGCTAATAGTGGTAATTAGGACTTCCTGATAGTTCAGTGGTAAGGAATCTGCCTGTTAATGCAGGGGACCAGGGTTCGATCTCTGGGTTGGGAAGATCCTTTGGAGAAGGAAATTTCAAGTCACTCTAGTAATCTTGCCTGGAAAATTCCATGGACAGAGGAGCCTGGTGGACTATTGTCCATTTGGGTTGCAAAGTAAGTCAAAAACAAAACTTTAGCAACCCTAAATGTCTACAGCCATAAGTATCTCCCAACATCCTTTCCTGGTTCTGACTTCCAATCTTTGTATACAGTTAAGCATAAGTATTATCTATGGCAGCCAACTTATATAACACTTTAATTTTTAGAAAAGATTTAACACTATTTTCAACAGCAGATACTATAAAATTCTTTAGAAGACTAAAGCCTAATTAAGATTTGTTGGAGAAAATGGCAACAGCTAGCACAAGCAACTATGTTTTTCTTATTGTTTAGAGTACTGTTTCTTGGTATTCTGTTGACCTATCACAGGAATATTTGTATGCATTGATTTAAAGTTCATGGCCAAATAATGACTCATATCACACATAACAGAGCTTGGAATGCTGCTTGTACTGTTCTGTGCAGGATACACCCATCTGCCTTCTTGCCATAACCCGCTACATGAATTTAATCTTCTCTGATGATCAAGTCACTGTCACCGTTAGCAGTGAAGAATTCAATGAGATCTTCCAGGTTAACAGTGACAATCGTTTACTGCTCCAGCGTTCAGAACTAACAAAAGCAGGTGGACAATACACAGTAGATGTGGAAGGACAAGGTTGTCCGTTTATCCAGGTAATACAACTCTACTTATGAGCAAGATGAATGTTTGCAAGTAAAAATGTCAGATATATTTTCAGTTATATACAAAGTACTATTCTACTATTTAGGATATTTTCATAATTACACCTTCCTTCATTGATAGTTTCCACTCAATAACTGAAAATTAAAGTTATTTTGTATAAAGCTACCTACTTTTAATGATAACTGGATAACTGAGAAGTTTTTTGAGGAATGTCACAGAAAGTATTCTGATATTTTTATTAAATTACATTGTTAAAGATTCTTGTCTTCTGAAAACCAAACGATTATAAACCAAATGATTAGGCCTTATTCCCTGATAGTGAAGACAAAAAATAAAGTGCGCTAATAGTGGTAATTAGGACTTCCCTGATAGTTCAGTGGTAAGGAATCTGCCTGTTAATGCAGGGGACCAGGGTTCGATCTCTGGGTTGGGAAGATCCTTTGGAGAAGGAAATTTCAAGTCACTCTAGTAATCTTGCCTGGAAAATTCCATGGACAGAGGAGCCTGGTGGACTATTGTCCATGGGGTTGCAAAGAGTCAAAAACAACTTAGCAACTAAATGACAACAATGGAAATACAAGGTACAATAAGTGGGGCTTCAATTTTTACTACAGGATAAATGGATGGATTTTCTTAGAATTTGCTACTGTTTCTAGGCTACCCTGAGGTATAATGTGCTATTACCTGAGAAGGAATCTGGATTTTCCCTTTCCTTGGAAATAGTGAAGAAAAACTCTTCAGACATACCCCAGAGTAAATTTGACCTGACAATAACCCTCAGGTAAGTGTCCCATTTTGATGTCAGGTTAGAGAGAAAGTGGTCCATCAGGAAGGAATTATTTTAAGCAGTAGCACAATGACAAAATGCCAAACATGCTCATTCAAAAATACATGTGCACGCAAATGTCCACAGTAGCATTGTTTTACAATAGCCAAGACATGAAAGCAACCAAAGTGTCCATCAACAGATGAATGGATAAAGAAGAATGGTTGGATTTGGAGGGCCTTATACTAAATGAGATAAGTCAGACAGAGAAAGGCAAATATCATATGATATCACTTATATGTAGGATCTAAAAAGTACAAAAAATATAACAAAAAAAGAAACAGACTCACAGATATAGAGAAACTAGTTGTTACCATGGGGGACAAGGGGAAAGGGCAATATAGGGGTAGGACAGAAGAGGTACAAACTAGAGAGGGTGTAAAATAAGGTCAAGGAAGTGTGGTATAGCATGGGGAATATAATAACTGTAAATGGAAAGTAACCCTTAAAATTTTATAAACTTTTAAATATTAATAATGTTAATAATTCCACATTGATGGTGATATTTCTATAGCATAGTAATTTTATTGTTCTCTGTGCATGCGTTACAATTTAGTACATCCTAAAGGAAATGTTACCCTGGTGGCCCAGATGGTAAAGAATCTCCCTGCAGCGCAGGAAACCCAGGTTTGATCTCAGGGTTGGGATGATCCCCTGGAGAAGGGAATGGCAACCCACTCCAGTGTTTGTGCCTGGAGAATTCCATGGACAGAGGAATTGGGTGGGCTACAGCCCATGGGGTCACAAAGAGCTGGACATGAGTGAGATGACTCAGCACATATGCACATCAAGGTACACCTATCCTTGCCATAAGGTTAAATCACTCTTCAAAAACTAATGTCTAAATTCTTGTTTTCTTTTTAAAATTTCAGATATACTGGAATTCACAATAGCTCCAACATGGTCCTTGTTGATGTCAAGATGCTATCGGGATTTGCTCCAGTCATGTCATCCATGGAGGAGGTAAATAAGAGAAGCCCAATCTTTCAGTCCCCCAAAAGCAGGAGAGTGTTAATGGAACAACTGATTAACCACACCAAGCCATGGAATTCTTCCCTGAAACAACAGGGGAGTGATGGATTCTTAACTTACAGTAATTAACACTCATTATCTCTGATAGTTTTAAGTTTAGTTCCTACTCATGCTAATGAAAACATCATGGCACAAGGGAAACATCATGGCACATTCTCTAAAAGAAATTCCTGACAGCTGGTTAAAGAAAAAGCGTGAAACATTCTTTTCATATTTATCCCTCCCTGCCAATTTCTCTAAAGCTTGAAAACAATGGCCAAGTAATGAAGAGTGAACTCAAGAGTGACCATGGTCTTTTCTTCCTGAAAAATGTAAGTTGACAATAATTTTTTCCTCTGTGGCTTTGTTTTCCTTCTGAGGGAAATTGGAAGCTTCCATTTCTCATAGATACACATGATAGGGCTTATCAAAAAATATGAGATGGGGCTTCCCTGGTGATCCAGTGGGTAAGGACACCGCCTTGCAGTGCAAGGGGTGCCGGTTCGATCCCTGGCCTGGGAAGATCCCATGTACCATGGAGCCGCTAGACTAATGTGTCCAACTACCAAGCTGGAGCTCTGGAATGCATGTGCCCAGAACTGGTGCTCTGCAACAAGAGGCCACTGCAATGGAATGCCCACACAGGCCAAAGAACAAGGATAAATAAATGAAAGATCAATAAAAGTGACCAAAATATATATATATATGAGACATTAAAGATGATCAGTTTCTTCCCAACCTGCTAATCATCTCCCTGTTAATTTTCCTGCTTTTTTTCTAACTGTGCGCAGGAAACCCAGGTTTGATCTCAGGGTTGGGATGATCCCCTGGAGAAGGGAATGGCAACCCACTCCAGTGTTTGTGCCTGGAGAATTCCATGGACAGAGGAATTGGGTGGGCTACAGCCCATGGGGTCACAAAGAGCTGGACATGAGTGAGATGACTCAGCACATATGCACATCAAGGTACACCTATCCTTGCCATAAGGTTAAATCACTCTTCAAAAACTAATGTCTAAATTCTTGTTTTCTTTTTAAAATTTCAGATATACTGGAATTCACAATAGCTCCAACATGGTCCTTGTTGATGTCAAGATGCTATCGGGATTTGCTCCAGTCATGTCATCCATGGAGGAGGTAAATAAGAGAAGCCCAATCTTTCAGTCCCCCAAAAGCAGGAGAGTGTTAATGGAACAACTGATTAACCACACCAAGCCATGGAATTCTTCCCTGAAACAACAGGGGAGTGATGGATTCTTAACTTACAGTAATTAACACTCATTATCTCTGATAGTTTTAAGTTTAGTTCCTACTCATGCTAATGAAAACATCATGGCACAAGGGAAACATCATGGCACATTCTCTAAAAGAAATTCCTGACAGCTGGTTAAAGAAAAAGCGTGAAACATTCTTTTCATATTTATCCCTCCCTGCCAATTTCTCTAAAGCTTGAAAACAATGGCCAAGTAATGAAGAGTGAACTCAAGAGTGACCATGGTCTTTTCTTCCTGAAAAATGTAAGTTGACAATAATTTTTTCCTCTGTGGCTTTGTTTTCCTTCTGAGGGAAATTGGAAGCTTCCATTTCTCATAGATACACATGATAGGGCTTATCAAAAAATATGAGATGGGGCTTCCCTGGTGATCCAGTGGGTAAGGACACCGCCTTGCAGTGCAAGGGGTGCCGGTTCGATCCCTGGCCTGGGAAGATCCCATGTACCATGGAGCCGCTAGACTAATGTGTCCAACTACCAAGCTGGAGCTCTGGAATGCATGTGCCCAGAACTGGTGCTCTGCAACAAGAGGCCACTGCAATGGAATGCCCACACAGGCCAAAGAACAAGGATAAATAAATGAAAGATCAATAAAAGTGACCAAAATATATATATATATGAGACATTAAAGATGATCAGTTTCTTCCCAACCTGCTAATCATCTCCCTGTTAATTCCTGTGCTATTTCATATTATTGTTCTTGTTGTTGTTTAGTTTCTAAACATGTCTGACTCTTTTGCAGTCTCATGGACTGTAGTCCACCAGGCTCCTCTGTCCATGGGATTATCCAGGCAAGAATATTGGAGTGGCTTTACATTTTCTTCTCCAGGGAATCTTCCTAACCCAGGGATCAAATCATTGCTGCGTGCATTGGCAGGTGGATTCTTTACTGCTGAGCCACCAAGGAAGCCTGACTTGGCTAACTGACTAGATGAATCTCAAGTTTAGAAGCATCATTTGCATGTCTTTTTTTCTTTATTCCTCACAGCATCTAACATAGTTTGGTCAAATATGTATAATCCTTTTATAGTTTGATTTGAATTCCAGTGGAAGCTGGCATGAGTTTCTAAGTCATCCTTTGTATGTACATATCATTAACATCCATGTAAATATCCATTTTTTCTAGTTTTTTCAACTAAATTTTTTACAGCTCAATATATTCAGTGGCGCTTAACATTTTACACAACTTAATGTTACCTAAAACATTATTTGATCATTATATAAGATAGTGACACCTTTGATTTATTTAACAGGATTGATTATAAACTTCTGGAAATAATTTGCTCTGTGATTTTCTTTTATGCAACCCTGCTCTGATGTGTTTATAATCTGTATCTTTACAGGTTTTGGATACAGCAAAAAGTTTCACCTTCTCTGTTGAGCAAATCAACCATGTGTCCAACATTCAGCCAGCCCCTGTCATGGTCTATGATTATTATGAAAAAGGTAGGCAGCCAACAACCATGCTTTAAAACTATTGAACTTTACATCTATGTCTATAATTCCATGAACTACTTACTTTTCCAAAATCATCCTTGGTCTTCAGTATCTGGTTTACTTTATACATTGATGTTTTACTCCATACACACACACACACACACACACACACACACATATACATATATATATATCTTCTGACTGGACTGTTTCCTACTTGCCAGAATTTTTCAGCACCTAGAAATCTTTCGGTATAATGAGAATGGACTCTCCTTTAATTTGAAATACAAATCAGCTAATCTTCCAGGTCTTGTTGTTGTTCTTTTTGTTATTAATGGCCAAGACATTTCATACTACATCTAAGGACTTTACTTTGAGAGGAAGAATGAGCAATATTCTGAAATGTTATAGGAAAATCTTAATAGATTAGGTTTTGAGACAGTTGCTAACATGTTGTAAAGATGATTTTAAAAAATGTTCCTTGGAAGGTTAGTGTTACTAATTTCTTGTTGAATGTCGCGTAAAGTTTGTCAAGGAGTCCTTGGGCTTTTTCTGTGGGCTATTTTGCTATTGTTGTTGTTTATTTGGGGGACTGTGCTGGGTCTTCATTGCAGGATGCATTCTCAGTCGTCCCACAGCATATGGGACCTTAGTTTTCCCACCAGGGATTAAACCCACGTCCCCTACATTGGAAGGTAGATTCATAACCATTGGATCACTGGGAAATCCTTGTAAAGAAGTCTTTCAAAAGCTTTGTCATTTACTAATTGAAGGCACTTCGTCGAGTGCCTTAAACTTTAATAGGATATTCCTGGCTTTAGAAAATGGAAGGAATTGACTCTCTTGCAGAATTATTGGAAATGTTGGGCCTAGTGTAACTATATTGTATGACACAATCCAGTTATGGAAAGTTGGAGATGTAATAAGAATGAACTTTCCTTTTATTTTTCAGATGAATATGCCCTTGCTTATTACAGTATCAATAGTGTTTCTGTTTCTCAGTGAGACAGAACAAAGCATGAGAAAAGGTAAGGAAACTATATGCATTGTGGGTTATTAACAACACATCTGGTAAGAAAATGAGAAGCTAAGAAGATACAACAATAGATGAAGCAAAGAGAAGTCTCTGGTAATTCACGAAGTCTGCATAATTGTGCGCATTAGATAAGTACTCTGATAGGATAGCCATTAAGATCTTTATTAATGTCTTTAAAACAGCTTTAAAGAATTTGAAACTATATATGTGCCTTTTATAAATGTTTTATTTTATGTATACCTATGGGAGATTCAGGTCGATGTGTGACAGTAAACAACAAAACTGTAAAAAAATTTTTTTAAGTTTTTTTATTAAATTTTTTTTAATTCTCATCTTTGCTTTATGAATTAGCAGGTTATTAATATGTATGCAAAGATTTTATACACATCATACATGTGGTAATATGTATGCATTTGTGCATGTTTGTATATATGTATTTGCTTATCTACCTCTATATATTTAATTATATATATATACATTTATTTATTATTTGAACTGTTTTTAAATCCCAGGTAGAAAATAATTTTCTTTGAACCAACTCTGATTCTTCTGTATCAAACCTGGAAGGTTTTGAGACAGTTGCTAACATGTTGTAAAGATGATTTTAAAAAATGTTCCTTGGAAGGTTAGTGTTACTAATTTCTTGTTGAATGTCGCGTAAAGTTTGTCAAGGAGTCCTTGGGCTTTTTCTGTGGGCTATTTTGCTATTGTTGTTGTTTATTTGGGGGACTGTGCTGGGTCTTCATTGCAGGATGCATTCTCAGTCGTCCCACAGCATATGGGACCTTAGTTTTCCCACCAGGGATTAAACCCACGTCCCCTACATTGGAAGGTAGATTCATAACCATTGGATCACTGGGAAATCCTTGTAAAGAAGTCTTTCAAAAGCTTTGTCATTTACTAATTGAAGGCACTTCGAGTGCCTTAAACTTTAATAGGATATTCCTGGCTTTAGAAAATGGAAGGAATTGACTCTCTTGCAGAATTATTGGAAATGTTGGGCCTAGTGTAACTATATTGTATGACACAATCCAGTTATGGAAAGTTGGAGATGTAATAAGAATGAACTTTCCTTTTATTTTTCAGATGAATATGCCCTTGCTTATTACAGTATCAATAGTGTTTCTGTTTCTCAGTGAGACAGAACAAAGCATGAGAAAAGGTAAGGAAACTATATGCATTGTGGGTTATTAACAACACATCTGGTAAGAAAATGAGAAGCTAAGAAGATACAACAATAGATGAAGCAAAGAGAAGTCTCTGGTAATTCACGAAGTCTGCATAATTGTGCGCATTAGATAAGTACTCTGATAGGATAGCCATTAAGATCTTTATTAATGTCTTTAAAACAGCTTTAAAGAATTTGAAACTATATATGTGCCTTTTATAAATGTTTTATTTTATGTATACCTATGGGAGATTCAGGTCGATGTGTGACAGTAAACAACAAAACTGTAAAAAAATTTTTTTAAGTTTTTTTATTAAATTTTTTTTAATTCTCATCTTTGCTTTATGAATTAGCAGGTTATTAATATGTATGCAAAGATTTTATACACATCATACATGTGGTAATATGTATGCATTTGTGCATGTTTGTATATATGTATTTGCTTATCTACCTCTATATATTTAATTATATATATATACATTTATTTATTATTTGAACTGTTTTTAAATCCCAGGTAGAAAATAATTTTCTTTGAACCAACTCTGATTCTTCTGTATCAAACCTGGAAGAAATCCATGAACCACCTCATATCCTGAATATGATGTACTCTGCTTGCTCTGACTTCTTATCAGATTTTTTTCTTACTACTCCATTAAATGCTATGAATTTGCATCAGAGCTTGTGATTTTCTCTTTTTTCTAGTGCATCATTCATAATTTTCGTCTTAGAAAACTCAAGACTTTGTTTGACAGCAATGCTAATAATTTACTACACCAGTATCAATTCCAAATTCAAATTTTTAGACAGAATTCAAGATACAAAATATGAAATCCTCTCTTTCCTCCAGAGGAAGAGGCCAGATTGCCAAGGGTAAGAGAAGGAGACCAAATTTAAGACTTCACATGAGCTTGATGAAATAAAAAGAAACACAGGAAACACAAAACAGACTCTTCTCAGTGAAATATCAAAGAATGGGTGAAGGAGAAAGTCTACTTAGAAAGTCTATAGTATATAGACTTTCTATATGTATAGACTATACATATCATGTTGATATTTGGCAGAAAACAACAAAATTCTGTAAAGAAATTAAAACATAAATAACAGAAAGTCACAAATTAATGGATTTATTGAATCCATACACACGATCAAGAGGGTAATCCAAGGACAGTTTATTTCCCTAAAAATTATGTTATTGATCTGAGTTTATCAGTTATTCCTGGAAAGCAATACTCATTGCATAATCTTTACCTAACACTATTATTGAAGCAATGAGCCAATATTGAAAAGATGGAGGTAGGGATAAACTGGAGGGAAGAGTGGTGGGAATGAAATAGTTTACCGGTTTCAATGCAAGCTTCTGACTCTGATGAGACTCTGCTATAGACAGAAAAAAGCTAGGGATAAACCCTCCAGTTGTGGAGTTCAAAAAATTGGGAACAGAGTATCCCAAAGTCTATCACTATTCAACAACTTAGGAATAGAGTGTCTTAGCAGAAGATGGTTAGGCTTAATTATTTTTATAGTCTCTCTTCTCAATTTACCCTGCAAATAGTGTCTAAGCACAACTGGACCCTTAATAAATCTTTATGTATTGACTCATACTAGATAAACTTCTGTCAGCCCATGTGTGGAGCTACGGTTTATTTCACCATGTTAAGAATTCCTTTATACCTTATTTACCAAAACATCAAATGTCATATGTACAGATAATCAGTGTCTACATTTTTGTTTGTTTTTTAAAAATGTTGATGACTCATATTTAAAAGGAAATCCCAGAATCTATCGATATTCAAGGACTCCACTCAAGGACTGGGACCAGGGTTGTAGCAGTGAAGACAGTAAGAATTTATCAAGTTCTAGGTATATTTTGCAGGCAAAATCAATAGAATTTCCTTATGGATAGGGTATAAGAAATGAGGAAAAAACTGATCAGAGATCTTGGGCTACTAGCTGAGCTACTGAAAAAATAGAATTTCCATTCCCTGAACCACTGCAAACTTGAGTGGGAAATTAGGAATTCATCTTTGGACACAGAGAGTTTTTGATTTTATATACTCAAATAGAAATAATAGATTGGAAGTTGAACAATCAGTACAGAAATTTTGGAGAGAGCTTGGGGTTAAAATAACAACTTTGGGAAATGTTAGCACATAGAGCATGGATGGGAAGAGATTGCTCAGGCAACTGAGTCTATAGAGAGAGGAAAATCAAGGACTTTGCTGTAGCTAGCATTAAAAATATATTGAGATCAAAAACAAAAAAATAATTGGATTTATTGAATCCATACACACGATCAAGAGGGTAATCCAAGGACAGTTTATTTCCCTAAAAATTATGTTATTGATCTGAGTTTATCAGTTATTCCTGGAAAGCAATACTCATTGCATAATCTTTACCTAACACTATTATTGAAGCAATGAGCCAATATTGAAAAGATGGAGGTAGGGATAAACTGGAGGGAAGAGTGGTGGGAATGAAATAGTTTACCGGTTTCAATGCAAGCTTCTGACTCTGATGAGACTCTGCTATAGACAGAAAAAAGCTAGGGATAAACCCTCCAGTTGTGGAGTTCAAAAAATTGGGAACAGAGTATCCCAAAGTCTATCACTATTCAACAACTTAGGAATAGAGTGTCTTAGCAGAAGATGGTTAGGCTTAATTATTTTTATAGTCTCTCTTCTCAATTTACCCTGCAAATAGTGTCTAAGCACAACTGGACCCTTAATAAATCTTTATGTATTGACTCATACTAGATAAACTTCTGTCAGCCCATGTGTGGAGCTACGGTTTATTTCACCATGTTAAGAATTCCTTTATACCTTATTTACCAAAACATCAAATGTCATATGTACAGATAATCAGTGTCTACATTTTTGTTTGTTTTTTAAAAATGTTGATGACTCATATTTAAAAGGAAATCCCAGAATCTATCGATATTCAAGGACTCCACTCAAGGACTGGGACCAGGGTTGTAGCAGTGAAGACAGTAAGAATTTATCAAGTTCTAGGTATATTTTGCAGGCAAAATCAATAGAATTTCCTTATGGATAGGGTATAAGAAATGAGGAAAAAACTGATCAGAGATCTTGGGCTACTAGCTGAGCTACTGAAAAAATAGAATTTCCATTCCCTGAACCACTGCAAACTTGAGTGGGAAATTAGGAATTCATCTTTGGACACAGAGAGTTTTTGATTTTATATACTCAAATAGAAATAATAGATTGGAAGTTGAACAATCAGTACAGAAATTTTGGAGAGAGCTTGGGGTTAAAATAACAACTTTGGGAAATGTTAGCACATAGAGCATGGATGGGAAGAGATTGCTCAGGCAACTGAGTCTATAGAGAGAGGAAAATCAAGGACTTTGCTGTGAGGCACTCAGACATTAAAATGTGGAGAAGGAGCAGGTTGAGAAAGAGTGACTGAAGGAGACTATGAAGGTGAAACCAGTGAAGTAAGATGAAAACTTGTGTTTTGCTCTGGCTCCAGGGTGCCTTTAAATGGAGCCTAATTGTTGAAGCCAGTCACATTATCACAGTCTTCTCTGACTAAGACTGGTGTTTACAGGTCAGGTTCCCTGGAATGCAGACCCTGGGATGAAGACCCTGGGTTTCCTGGAGACAACTTTAATAATCAACACCAGTAGAGAATAAAGGATTGGGATTGTACAGATGAAGCAATTGAGCTACAATGGCTCCCAATAAAAATCTGAGCCCATAGTGAGCTTTGGTGCTAGGGTGGTCTTTTAGCGCTCTCCTGCTTTAAGGCAAGGGGTTTCTCAGATGGTCCCATGGTGGAGAATCTGCTTGCCAATGCAGGAGATGCAAGAAACCCAGGTTTGATTCCCTGGGTGAGGAAGATCCCCTGGAGAAGGTAATAGCAACCCACTCCAGTATTCTTGCCTGGAGAATTCCATGGACAGAGGAGCCTGGCGGGCTACAGTCCATGGAGTCACAATGACTCAGACAAGACTGAGAGACTGAGCACGCACATGCACTTTAAGACATAGGGGCCAAGTCTTTATACCATCATGAATAAATAAAAGACAGAAAATAGTTATAATCATACTTTCTTATGATCACAATTAACTTTCCATGTTTATATGTCTCCTGTGCTCAGTGGTGTCCAACTCTGTTATCCCACTGATTGTATTTATACCATTACAGTAACTGTTATTGAAGTTGCCTCTAAAGAAGACCAGGGGACTTGGGGAAAAAGTCTTTCTGATACTGAGGAGAATTCTCAGAGCCAAATTCATCCAAGAGCCAAGAGCCACCAAGATTCCCAGAAGCTAGGGTTAGGAGTACTTGAGTCATGGAGGGAAATTTCTAAAGTACACACCCCAGATTGCTACTTTGGTCTAACAATGAGAAACAGACATTGAATCTGACTAAGGACCTATATGGGGGTGTCTCCTAGTACAGCATCTGGAGTGAATTTGATCCCTGGTAGAGAAAGAAAATGAACAGAGAGAAAAGGAGAAAGGGAGGGAGAGAGATTCAGGAGCAAAAAAAATCTTTTTTTTTTTTTTGCCCCCACTGACTCCTTTCTTTCCAAGATTGGGATATTATTGGGAAGAAATAATTATTGGTGCCCTGGGAGTCAAACTGTGGACAAAAAGACAAGTAATACTGATATATCAAAAAATTAGAGCAGAAAGAATGGAAGAAACTTCTAATGGCATTGATGAGCTGCTGAACTAATGCCAGTACTATATTTCTCAGAATGTGTGCCAGCTGAGATAAGTGTTTGGTGCTTTTAGATCTCTGTTAGTTAGACATTCTTTTACTTACTGCTGATAAAGTTGTCCTTATCATTCATTTTTTTCCCTAGTTCCTTGATTCTGTTTTGTTTTTTTTTTATCGTATCTTCATATAGAACTTGTGAGAGAGAGAAAAGAAAAACAAAAACAAAACAAAAAAAAAAGAAAACAAAGAACTTGTGAGAGCTCCTTTTTAAAGTTCTTTCTGATTACTAATCCCAGGAAAATCGTTTGGAGGTGCCTGTACAGATGCCTGACTTGACAGGAATCATCCATTGCTCCCAGTGAGAGTCTCCATGAGTAGGACTTTGGGTTTGTGTGTGTCTGTGTGTGTGTGTGTAATATTTAGTCTTAAAACGGACCTATCCAGTGTTTCCTATGCGTTGGCACTGTGCTAATCACTTTAAATGCACTAATTGATTTAATCTCCATAAGGTTATTTATAATAACCTTATAAATCATCCCTATTATATTTATTCCCATTCAGAGATAAAGAAAGAGAAGCACCGGGAATTTCAATGACTCATCAGTGGCGATTTGTCGTAGAATCAGAATCCCAGGTTAAAGAAGGAAAATTCTACATGCCAACCACATTGTTAATACACTGATATTTAAAGTACCAAGTGACTACATGTAGTTTCCTTTTGGCTATAACGAAAGTGTAACTTTTTTTGAAGGGAAGCTTTCCTTTTTCAATTATTTATTTATTGAACTGCATGGTGTCTTAGTTGTGGCATGTGGGATCCAGTTCTCCAACCAGGTATTGAACCTGTGCCCCTTGCATTGGTAGTACCGAGTCTTAACCACTGGACTCAAAGGGGTTGCATTTGCTGAACTTATTTCCCAGCAGAATGCGTTGATTCCCAGGAGCAAAAATCTTTTTTTTTTTGCCCCCACTGACTCCTTTCTTTCCAAGATTGGGATATTATTGGGAAGAAATAATTATTGGTGCCCTGGGAGTCAAACTGTGGACAAAAAGACAAGTAATACTGATATATCAAAAAATTAGAGCAGAAAGAATGGAAGAAACTTCTAATGGCATTGATGAGCTGCTGAACTAATGCCAGTACTATATTTCTCAGAATGTGTGCCAGCTGAGATAAGTGTTTGGTGCTTTTAGATCTCTGTTAGTTAGACATTCTTTTACTTACTGCTGATAAAGTTGTCCTTATCATTCATTTTTTTCCCTAGTTCCTTGATTCTGTTTTGTTTTTTTTATCGTATCTTCATATAGAACTTGTGAGAGAGAGAAAAGAAAAACAAAAACAAAACAAAAAAAAAAGAAAACAAAGAACTTGTGAGAGCTCCTTTTTAAAGTTCTTTCTGATTACTAATCCCAGGAAAATCGTTTGGAGGTGCCTGTACAGATGCCTGACTTGACAGGAATCATCCATTGCTCCCAGTGAGAGTCTCCATGAGTAGGACTTTGGGTTTGTGTGTGTCTGTGTGTGTGTGTGTAATATTTAGTCTTAAAACGGACCTATCCAGTGTTTCCTATGCGTTGGCACTGTGCTAATCACTTTAAATGCACTAATTGATTTAATCTCCATAAGGTTATTTATAATAACCTTATAAATCATCCCTATTATATTTATTCCCATTCAGAGATAAAGAAAGAGAAGCACCGGGAATTTCAATGACTCATCAGTGGCGATTTGTCGTAGAATCAGAATCCCAGGTTAAAGAAGGAAAATTCTACATGCCAACCACATTGTTAATACACTGATATTTAAAGTACCAAGTGACTACATGTAGTTTCCTTTTGGCTATAACGAAAGTGTAACTTTTTTTGAAGGGAAGCTTTCCTTTTTCAATTATTTATTTATTGAACTGCATGGTGTCTTAGTTGTGGCATGTGGGATCCAGTTCTCCAACCAGGTATTGAACCTGTGCCCCTTGCATTGGTAGTACCGAGTCTTAACCACTGGACTCAAAGGGGTTGCATTTGCTGAACTTATTTCCCAGCAGAATGCGTTGATTCCCAGCTTCACTCTGCATGAAAGGAAGTCCACATCTCCTGGCAAAAAAAAGTCTGGAAATGTTTTATAACTTGTGGTAACAACTTTGATACCTAAACCAAAACAAGTTGACAGAACCCTTATTATTTGAGGAAACAGTAATTCCAAAGAGAACACTGTGAGCTTGCTCCCTGCCTCACAGGCCCAACCCAGATATATACTCCTGTGGGTGTTCACACAAAGAAGGGCTTGAAGGGAGAAGACAGAGGCGCCTTACTTACCATTTGCTGTAGGATGTGTCAGCCTGTGGGGTTGTGGGTAGAATTCTCATCAAGAACACTTCTGCAAAAGGAACAACAAGTTCTCATTCATGATAGATTTCTGGCACATTTTCCTTTTGCCCTAAGCCTTTATCTAAGAGGAAAGAATTGCCTAACACTGAATATTGTGCAAAGCAGTGTCACTTATCATCAAAGTGATTATCATCAAAGGTTGCAAAAGGGTTAGGGTTCTTTTCAGAAGTTTTCTATTTTCTTAATATTAAAAATTATATTGCTGGGGGGAAGGAAAGAGGCAATGGATAGTTAGGGAATTTGGGGTGAACATATACACACTGCTGTATTTAAATGGGCAACCAGAACCTACTGTACAGCATATGAAACTCTGTTCAATGTTATGTGGCAGCCTGGACAGAAGGGAAGTTTGGAAGAATGGATACACTTTTTCCTTATAAATCATCCCTATTATATTTATTCCCATTCAGAGATAAAGAAAGAGAAGCACCGGGAATTTCAATGACTCATCAGTGGCGATTTGTCGTAGAATCAGAATCCCAGGTTAAAGAAGGAAAATTCTACATGCCAACCACATTGTTAATACACTGATATTTAAAGTACCAAGTGACTACATGTAGTTTCCTTTTGGCTATAACGAAAGTGTAACTTTTTTTGAAGGGAAGCTTTCCTTTTTCAATTATTTATTTATTGAACTGCATGGTGTCTTAGTTGTGGCATGTGGGATCCAGTTCTCCAACCAGGTATTGAACCTGTGCCCCTTGCATTGGTAGTACCGAGTCTTAACCACTGGACTCAAAGGGGTTGCATTTGCTGAACTTATTTCCCAGCAGAATGCGTTGATTCCCAGCTTCACTCTGCATGAAAGGAAGTCCACATCTCCTGGCAAAAAAAAGTCTGGAAATGTTTTATAACTTGTGGTAACAACTTTGATACCTAAACCAAAACAAGTTGACAGAACCCTTATTATTTGAGGAAACAGTAATTCCAAAGAGAACACTGTGAGCTTGCTCCCTGCCTCACAGGCCCAACCCAGATATATACTCCTGTGGGTGTTCACACAAAGAAGGGCTTGAAGGGAGAAGACAGAGGCGCCTTACTTACCATTTGCTGTAGGATGTGTCAGCCTGTGGGGTTGTGGGTAGAATTCTCATCAAGAACACTTCTGCAAAAGGAACAACAAGTTCTCATTCATGATAGATTTCTGGCACATTTTCCTTTTGCCCTAAGCCTTTATCTAAGAGGAAAGAATTGCCTAACACTGAATATTGTGCAAAGCAGTGTCACTTATCATCAAAGTGATTATCATCAAAGGTTGCAAAAGGGTTAGGGTTCTTTTCAGAAGTTTTCTATTTTCTTAATATTAAAAATTATATTGCTGGGGGGAAGGAAAGAGGCAATGGATAGTTAGGGAATTTGGGGTGAACATATACACACTGCTGTATTTAAATGGGCAACCAGAACCTACTGTACAGCATATGAAACTCTGTTCAATGTTATGTGGCAGCCTGGACAGAAGGGAAGTTTGGGGAAGAATGGATACATGTCTATGTATGTCTGACTCCCTTCACCATTCACCTAAAACTATCACAATATTGTTAATTGGCTATACTCCAATATAACGTGTGTGTGTGTGTGTGTGTGTGTGTGTGTGTGTTAGCGACTCAGTCATGTCGGACTCTTTGGGACTCCATGGACTGTACTTCACCAGACTCCTCTGTCCTTGGATGACAGATTCTTTACCATCTGAGCCACCAGGGAAGCCCCCATACAAAAAAGTTTTTAAAAATTAATTTAAAAATAAATTATAACTACTTGCCAAGGAACCATACCTTAAAGCAAGTGAAATCTTAAGGATATAAGACAGACGTTATACTCCAAACTTGACTTTGTAACTTAGGATGTATTTTCACAAGAATGCAAACAATTTATTATTTTTTCCTTTTTTATTTTTACTTTTCACCAGTATTCACTGCCTACTTTTTTTTTTAAAGATTTATTTATTTATTTATTTTGGGCGGGGGTCGGGTTGGGGAGGGAGGGGAGCAGGCGGGCCACTTCCATTGGTCTTTCATTTCTCTATCTTCATCCATCTTTTGTTCTTTGGCCCGTGTGGGCCCCCATCACGGTGGCCTCTGTTGTCGCAGAGCACCGGCTCTGGGCGCATGCGCTCCAGAGCTCTGGCTCGGTAATTGGACACATCGGTCCAGCCGCTCCGCGGCACGTGGGATCTTCCCAGGCCAGGGATCGAACCGGCGCCCCTTGCATTGCAAGGCGGTGTCCTTACCCCCTGGACCACCAGGGAAGCCCTGCCTACTTACTTTTTAAGAGTGTATACTACCTATATAATCTTTGACCATTTTTTTCATCATAGACCAAATTATCTGGATATAAAATGTTTTTATATAAAAAAGTATGAATATTAACTACAAATGAATAAATTCCAAACATGAGACTCAGATAGAAAATTCTAAGGGTAGATAGAGTAAATTTTAGTTGCTGATTGATAGTCTAGAGAATTCTCATATGGGTGGGTCAATTTAATGAGCTTAAAGAATATAATATATATATAATATATATCAAAGGGGTATGTATTTAAATATTTAAGTTATATTTATCTCTTCCTAATCAGATAAATCAATTACATGTTTATGTGTAAATATAAACTCAATTCACCTTATTAAAAAGGAGTGTTATGGAAGCTGCTTTTCCCATTCAACAAATTTCTACACATATAGCAATTAATTTGTGCTTTTGAAATTCCTCATGTAACAATTCCTATTGTTGATACTAGATTTGGACTTTCTAATTGTAACATGTTAATAAAGTCTTGTAACGTATCTTCCAGATATGCGTGATTAAGGTTCTACTTTAAAATTCAGTTCATGCATAATACTATTTGAATGTTCCAAGGAACCATACCTTAAAGCAAGTGAAATCTTAAGGATATAAGACAGACGTTATACTCCAAACTTGACTTTGTAACTTAGGATGTATTTTCACAAGAATGCAAACAATTTATTATTTTTTCCTTTTTTATTTTTACTTTTCACCAGTATTCACTGCCTACTTTTTTTTTTAAAGATTTATTTATTTATTTATTTTGGGCGGGGGTCGGGTTGGGGAGGGAGGGGAGCAGGCGGGCCACTTCCATTGGTCTTTCATTTCTCTATCTTCATCCATCTTTTGTTCTTTGGCCCGTGTGGGCCCCCATCACGGTGGCCTCTGTTGTCGCAGAGCACCGGCTCTGGGCGCATGCGCTCCAGAGCTCTGGCTCGGTAATTGGACACATCGGTCCAGCCGCTCCGCGGCACGTGGGATCTTCCCAGGCCAGGGATCGAACCGGCGCCCCTTGCATTGCAAGGCGGTGTCCTTACCCCCTGGACCACCAGGGAAGCCCTGCCTACTTACTTTTTAAGAGTGTATACTACCTATATAATCTTTGACCATTTTTTTCATCATAGACCAAATTATCTGGATATAAAATGTTTTTATATAAAAAAGTATGAATATTAACTACAAATGAATAAATTCCAAACATGAGACTCAGATAGAAAATTCTAAGGGTAGATAGAGTAAATTTTAGTTGCTGATTGATAGTCTAGAGAATTCTCATATGGGTGGGTCAATTTAATGAGCTTAAAGAATATAATATATATATAATATATATCAAAGGGGTATGTATTTAAATATTTAAGTTATATTTATCTCTTCCTAATCAGATAAATCAATTACATGTTTATGTGTAAATATAAACTCAATTCACCTTATTAAAAAGGAGTGTTATGGAAGCTGCTTTTCCCATTCAACAAATTTCTACACATATAGCAATTAATTTGTGCTTTTGAAATTCCTCATGTAACAATTCCTATTGTTGATACTAGATTTGGACTTTCTAATTGTAACATGTTAATAAAGTCTTGTAACGTATCTTCCAGATATGCCCTCAGCTGACGTGATTAAGGTTCTACATTTGATTAATAAAAATATTCTAAGTTCAAGTGCATAACTGACTATTTGAATGTTGTTCAAATATTAAGTGATTATTTTAGAGTCACACCCTGGAGTGACTGTTATGATAAGCAGCAAAGAAACTCCTCCATAGAATCAGTAAAGGAGAAGCATGGAGAGTTTAATTATATTTTTTTGTTGCTTTTCATAAGGGATAATATAAGTGATCACCATCCTGACATTGTTTCCCATTTGTGATGTAGAGAAGTATTAATTAAAGGCATGAAGACATGGTCTTAATCAAATGATAGAGACAACTTTTCTTTAGATTTGGTGAAGACCTTTGTGGTAAATAAGTACATGATATCAAGTTGTCCTTTTAGAAGGGAGTGGGTGAAAAATACAAGAGTTAAAAAAAAAACAAAAAACAAGATAATACCCTATTAAGTTGACCACACCCTGAATACCAGTTGATAACTGACTTTATTCCTTTTTTTAATTAATTTTTTAATTGAAAAATAATTGCTTTACAGGATTTTGTCATTTTCTGCCAAATATCAACACAAATCAGCCATATGTACACATATGTCTTCCTCCCTCTATTGGCACTGATAATCTACGAAGAACAGAGGCAGCCCCACCCTCCCTGCAGTCTTCCCCATGGACCTCTGCCAACACAAACCTTTCCTACCTGCGGACTCAGTCAGCACCAGTCCCTCCCCTGGCCACACCCAGATACTTAACACCCACTTGGCTGCAACATCCCTTTTTCAGCCTGCTGGCCTCTTGGCCTCTGGGCCCTCCTGGCTCCTCTCTCTCTCTTTCTGCCTGAACCCTTCTTCCCTCTTGGACCCCTCACCAGAGCCCCCTTGCTCTCCCCCTGCTTGTCTCTCTCTCCCAGTCATGCCTGTGTAGCCAAATCCTCCTGGTAGCTCCTACCTAAGCCCAATATGAATAAAGCTGTTCCTCCCCTCATCCCTCCTTCTCTGTCTTTCTTTTACACTTTTCTTACACCATCCTTTTTCCTCCCTCCCTATTCTACCCTCTAGATTGTTACAGTCTTGTAACGTATCTTCCAGATATGCCCTCAGCTGACGTGATTAAGGTTCTACATTTGATTAATAAAAATATTCTAAGTTCAAGTGCATAACTGACTATTTGAATGTTGTTCAAATATTAAGTGATTATTTTAGAGTCACACCCTGGAGTGACTGTTATGATAAGCAGCAAAGAAACTCCTCCATAGAATCAGTAAAGGAGAAGCATGGAGAGTTTAATTATATTTTTTTGTTGCTTTTCATAAGGGATAATATAAGTGATCACCATCCTGACATTGTTTCCCATTTGTGATGTAGAGAAGTATTAATTAAAGGCATGAAGACATGGTCTTAATCAAATGATAGAGACAACTTTTCTTTAGATTTGGTGAAGACCTTTGTGGTAAATAAGTACATGATATCAAGTTGTCCTTTTAGAAGGGAGTGGGTGAAAAATACAAGAGTTAAAAAATAAAACAAAAAACAAGATAATACCCTATTAAGTTGACCACACCCTGAATACCAGTTGATAACTGACTTTATTCCTTTTTTTAATTAATTTTTTAATTGAAAAATAATTGCTTTACAGGATTTTGTCATTTTCTGCCAAATATCAACACAAATCAGCCATATGTACACATATGTCTTCCTCCCTCTATTGGCACTGATAATCTACGAAGAACAGAGGCAGCCCCACCCTCCCTGCAGTCTTCCCCATGGACCTCTGCCAACACAAACCTTTCCTACCTGCGGACTCAGTCAGCACCAGTCCCTCCCCTGGCCACACCCAGATACTTAACACCCACTTGGCTGCAACATCCCTTTTTCAGCCTGCTGGCCTCTTGGCCTCTGGGCCCTCCTGGCTCCTCTCTCTCTCTTTCTGCCTGAACCCTTCTTCCCTCTTGGACCCCTCACCAGAGCCCCCTTGCTCTCCCCCTGCTTGTCTCTCTCTCCCAGTCATGCCTGTGTAGCCAAATCCCTCCTGGTAGCTCCTACCTAAGCCCAATATGAATAAAGCTGTTCCTCCCCTCATCCCTCCTTCTCTGTCTTTCTTTTACACTTTTCTTACACCATCCTTTTTCCTCCCTCCCTATTCTACCCTCTAGATTGTTACAGAACCCCTGTTTGAATTCCCTAAATCATACAGCAAATTCCCATTGGCTATCAATTTTGCATATGGAAATGTAAGTTTCCATGTTATTCTTTCTGTATATCTCACCCTGTCCTTCCTCCCCCAAGCCCATGTCCATAAGTCTGTTCTCTATGTCCATTTCTCCATTGCTGCCCTGCAAATAGATCCATCAAATTATCTGGAATGTAGCAGGAACCCAGCAGAAGTCAGCATCAGTTGGGAAGATACATCTTTCTACATCAAAAGAACAGTGTCTTATTCTTGGACCAAAAGAAAGCACACCAAAAAGTTGCTGTACAGTATGAAGAACTCAGCTAGGTGCTCTGTGACAACCTAGAAGGGTGAGAGGTGGAGGGGCAGGGTAGGAAGGCTCAAGAGGAAGGGGATATATGTGTAAACACAACACAGCTGATTCATTCTGTTGTACACAGAATCTAGCACAGCATTGTGAAACAATTATACTCCAATAAAAAACAAAGCAACCCAAAAAAACGGGCTCTTCCTTTAACAATGCGGGAATACCACTTCATTGTGGTATATAAATACAATGGAATGCAATTTGGCCAATAGAAGAAGGGAATTCTGTCATTTGTGAGCATGAGGATAGGCCTTGAGGCCATTATGCTAAGTGAAAAAAATCATTCAAAGAAAAGCAAATACCAATGATCTCACTTGCCTATAGAATCTGAAAAAAAAAAAAGACAAATTCATCCTTCCCCATGGACCTCTGCCAACACAAACCTTTCCTACCTGCGGACTCAGTCAGCACCAGTCCCTCCCCTGGCCACACCCAGATACTTAACACCCACTTGGCTGCAACATCCCTTTTTCAGCCTGCTGGCCTCTTGGCCTCTGGGCCCTCCTGGCTCCTCTCTCTCTCTTTCTGCCTGAACCCTTCTTCCCTCTTGGACCCCTCACCAGAGCCCCCTTGCTCTCCCCCTGCTTGTCTCTCTCTCCCAGTCATGCCTGTGTAGCCAAATCCCTCCTGGTAGCTCCTACCTAAGCCCAATATGAATAAAGCTGTTCCTCCCCTCATCCCTCCTTCTCTGTCTTTCTTTTACACTTTTCTTACACCATCCTTTTTCCTCCCTCCCTATTCTACCCTCTAGATTGTTACAGAACCCCTGTTTGAATTCCCTAAATCATACAGCAAATTCCCATTGGCTATCAATTTTGCATATGGAAATGTAAGTTTCCATGTTATTCTTTCTGTATATCTCACCCTGTCCTTCCTCCCCCAAGCCCATGTCCATAAGTCTGTTCTCTATGTCCATTTCTCCATTGCTGCCCTGCAAATAGATCCATCAAATTATCTGGAATGTAGCAGGAACCCAGCAGAAGTCAGCATCAGTTGGGAAGATACATCTTTCTACATCAAAAGAACAGTGTCTTATTCTTGGACCAAAAGAAAGCACACCAAAAAGTTGCTGTACAGTATGAAGAACTCAGCTAGGTGCTCTGTGACAACCTAGAAGGGTGAGAGGTGGAGGGGCAGGGTAGGAAGGCTCAAGAGGAAGGGGATATATGTGTAAACACAACACAGCTGATTCATTCTGTTGTACACAGAATCTAGCACAGCATTGTGAAACAATTATACTCCAATAAAAAACAAAGCAACCCAAAAAAACGGGCTCTTCCTTTAACAATGCGGGAATACCACTTCATTGTGGTATATAAATACAATGGAATGCAATTTGGCCAATAGAAGAAGGGAATTCTGTCATTTGTGAGCATGAGGATAGGCCTTGAGGCCATTATGCTAAGTGAAAAAAATCATTCAAAGAAAAGCAAATACCAATGATCTCACTTGCCTATAGAATCTGAAAAAAAAAAAAAGACAAATTCATAGAAAAAGAGATCAGTCTTATAGTCATCAGAGGCAGCAGTTGGGGGAGGTAAAATTGGATGAAGGTAGTCAAAAGGTAGAAGCTCCCAGGTTAAGATAAATAAGTAAAATACCATATGAGATTGAGACTGTAGTTACATTGTCATATGGTATATTTAAAAGTTAAGAGAGTAAACCCTAAGAGTTCTTATCAGAAAGAAAAAAACATTTTTTAAAATTTTTTGTGTGTGTCTATATCCAATGACAGGTGTTAACTAAACTTACTGTGGTGATGATTCCACAACATATGTAAGTCAAATTATTATGGTGTATGCACTAAATGTATACAATGTTATCAATTATATTTCAATAAAACTGACAAAAGAGTAGTTACTTCAAGCACATCATAAACTGACTGACAACCCATAAATAATTCAAAAGATGCTTGCATTTATTAAAGATTTAAAATGTCATTAGCATTCATTAAGTGTATATAAGACTTCAGCCATGACTTCCATCGTCGTTGGAAATCAACCATGAATAAAACATACCAGCAGTACCTTTAAGATTTTCACAGCTAAGTGCAGAAAACAATCATGGTGGAACATGAAATTCTGTAATAAAGAAAAGTACCTGAATTACTGCAGTTCAAAGTGACCCCATGTAATTTCATCTGGGTATCACTGAAAGTTTGAAGTGGCTCATGATACATGAGGCATATTCTTGGCAGAAAGGTCATCCTAGGGAGAAACATTCTAGGGCATGTCTATACATCTAATACACATATATGTGTGTGTGTGGCTCATGTAAGAAATTGCTAATGTTTTCATAGGGACAAAAAAGCAAAGAGTGTCTATGAGGAAATTGTGTATGCTGAAGTTGTAGACTTTCTTAAGGAGAAACTTTCTAAAGAGCATTTATCCTGTAGGTAATAATCCAAAATACATTAATTCGTACATGCATTCTTGCTTGGTCATGTTCGACTCTTTGCAACCCCATGGACTGTAGTCTACCAGGCTCCTCTGTCCATGTGATTCTCCAGGCAAGGCCTAGCAAGTATCCAGAAGGTAATCAAGAACCCTAACACTGTTGTATTTATGCTGAAGAAGAGGCATCAGTGGGAGGTAAAATTGGATGAAGGTAGTCAAAAGGTAGAAGCTCCCAGGTTAAGATAAATAAGTAAAATACCATATGAGATTGAGACTGTAGTTACATTGTCATATGGTATATTTAAAAGTTAAGAGAGTAAACCCTAAGAGTTCTTATCAGAAAGAAAAAAACATTTTTTAAAATTTTTTGTGTGTGTCTATATCCAATGACAGGTGTTAACTAAACTTACTGTGGTGATGATTCCACAACATATGTAAGTCAAATTATTATGGTGTATGCACTAAATGTATACAATGTTATCAATTATATTTCAATAAAACTGACAAAAGAGTAGTTACTTCAAGCACATCATAAACTGACTGACAACCCATAAATAATTCAAAAGATGCTTGCATTTATTAAAGATTTAAAATGTCATTAGCATTCATTAAGTGTATATAATACTTCAGCCATGACTTCCATCGTTCGTTGGAAATCAACCATGAATAAAACATACCAGCAGTACCTTTAAGATTTTCACAGCTAAGTGCAGAAAACAATCATGGTGGAACATGAAATTCTGTAATAAAGAAAAGTACCTGAATTACTGCAGTTCAAAGTGACCCCATGTAATTTCATCTGGGTATCACTGAAAGTTTGAAGTGGCTCATGATACATGAGGCATATTCTTGGCAGAAAGGTCATCCTAGGGAGAAACATTCTAGGGCATGTCTATACATCTAATACACATATATGTGTGTGTGTGGCTCATGTAAGAAATTGCTAATGTTTTCATAGGGACAAAAAAGCAAAGAGTGTCTATGAGGAAATTGTGTATGCTGAAGTTGTAGACTTTCTTAAGGAGAAACTTTCTAAAGAGCATTTATCCTGTAGGTAATAATCCAAAATACATTAATTCGTACATGCATTCTTGCTTGGTCATGTTCGACTCTTTGCAACCCCATGGACTGTAGTCTACCAGGCTCCTCTGTCCATGTGATTCTCCAGGCAAGGCCTAGCAAGTATCCAGAAGGTAATCAAGAACCCTAACACTGTTGTATTTATGCTGAAGAAGAGGCATCAGTGGGCAGCTGAGGAAAGAAGTTGGTCTAAGAGTGAGTTAATTTGAAATGAAATTTATAGTATCAATTCAGAGGCAAAAGCACTGTATAGAGGCTGATATTACTAGCTTTTATAGAACTAATGGAGGTTTCCCACGTGATGCTGGTTGTGAAGAACCCGTTTGCCACCACAGGAGACATAAGAGATGAGGGTTTGATCCCTGAGTCAGGAAGATCCCCCTGGAAGAGGGCACTCCAGTACGCTTGCCCGGAGAATCGCATGGGAAGAGGAGCTTGGCAGGCTATATAGTCCATGGGATCAAAAGACTTGGACACAACTGAAGTGACTTAACACACACGTAGAACTAATGGCTTTCATTAATTGAGTCTCTCTGATTGTGGTTTCCTTTTCTGAGGCCACAAAATTTAATTCATAGGCCATCATCTTGCTGTTTCATGAATTTCAAGCCCTCAGATTCAGTCTTTTGATGTATTGCAATTTTCTGAAACTCCAAAATCCTTTAGTTATCAAAATGATTGCTAAGTAACTAAACACTGATTTGATGCTCTCAATTTGAATGTGCTGGCTTAAATTTCATAAGAAATATGTTCTGTTCTTCTTATGTCCTGCAAGAAAGCTCTTTAGCTAAAGCTTATGCATAAATTTGTGATCCACAAAACAAAATCTGTTTTCTTGACTATCTCTCTCAATGATAGTGAGAACCAGACCAAAATATTTGAAGAGAATGCTACCAGTCAGGATTTCTTCAAATATTAACTTTGATGAGGTAAATACTTCATTCTGCTTCATACAGAAAAAAATACTTTAGATGCAAAAAAATGTACCCATATAACTGACTTCCCATAAACAGACATCAGACTACTTTACAGTATGTATAAAAGTCTTTTAAGTTTTAAAAGAATAATATAGTCCTCAGTTTAGATGATTCAAGTACAGTCATAAATACTGTCAAGGGGATAAGCCAAGCCATTTGATTTTAGGACAGAAATTTGCCAAAGGGAATAACATAGATAAAAGGAAAAATTCCCATCCAGAGAAGGAAAGCTTTTAGAAAGGAAAAAAAGAGAACTTAAATGAGACAAGAAAGCAACAGGAGAAATAAACAAGATTGGCTATTCAAAAAACAGATAGGACAAATAATCAATTAAAGCTTTTAGTGATGCCAGCCCATAGTTAGTGGGAGGAATTTTTTGATAAAACAAGCTATATTCGTTTTTGTTGTTGTTGTTCCCTAGGGTTTTTTTTTTTTCTTCTTTAATCTTGTATTTATTTGTTCCCTAGTTTCCCCACACCAAACTGGCTTTCACTGCAGTCTTTGCTAAATGATCAATCCTCAACCAGAAAGAAAGATTAGTAGCAATCAGGCCCCAAGTATAAAAACTTGTCTTTGTGCAGACAAGTACTCATCCACAAACCTGGGGAGAAACTGACTGTATCTAAGTTTCATTACACTCAGCTAAAATCATTTGTATGATATCTAAACTGATGGTCCACAATACAGGCTTGGGCTTTCCCTGGTATCTCGGTCAGTAAAGAATCTGCCAGCAATGCAAGAGAGTAGGGTCCCATTTCTGGGTTGGGAAAATTCCCTAAAGAGGGATATGGCAACCCACTCTAGTATTCTCACCTGGAAAACTCCCTGGACAGAGGACAGAGGACCCTAGACGGCTACAGTTCATGGAGTCGCAAGAGACAGATATGACTTAGCAACTAAACTACCGCCAGCAATACATGCATAGCAAATTAGTCATACTACAATCCATCAGAGAGTTTGCTTAAAATATAAAATAAAAATACTTTACAGAAAGTGAGGTGTTCACTTCAGGAGCATGTATACTAAATTTAGAATAATACAGAGAAGATTAACATGACCCTTAGATAAGGAGAACACATAAATTCATGAAACATTTCATTTTTTCACAGATGTATACTTCTCTACTATTCATTAAATACATGGCATTCTTTATGTCAATTATACTACAATAAAGGACTTGAAAACATAGACTATGCAGCATAAAGGCTAAATATTTATTTTCACTAAGTCTGGAGTGGGAAACTGTATTTATTAAGCTTTAGAATCACTGACAGTTTATGTAAATTTATAAGGTAACTATTGAACTGTAAGTAAAACAGGAATACAGTATATCAAAAACAGATAAGAGAACCCTAGTGAGCAGAGAATTGCCCAGTGACAGAATGATCAGCATGGCCCGGAATCAAGATGACAAATCTCTTCTTATCTCCTGAGTTTAGAAGCAGTTTTTAGGCATAAATTACTACAGAAATGTCTCAAAAGAAGGCATTTCTAATGAGATGAATGGCACATGAGAAAGCACAGAGGTAGAATTAGTTCCAAATCATACCTTAAGATGAGATTTGGATAGACTTAATTGTAGTGAAGAAAAAAATAAAAAGCAGCAGGAGAGGAAACAAGTTCAGGTGAACAGAAGAGTCACAGGAGAGTTTAGGCTATGGAGCTGAAGGGCTGTTCTCTGCAGATTAGAGGATTATTCCATGATGAAAACAGCCTGAAGAAGATTAGCCTTAACTAATCCTTTCTTTCCTGATAGGAAATATTTCAAGAACTAAGGCTAGGGACAAAACTGGAAGATTTCTGGAGTTCTTGCTAGGAAGAACTAAAAAAGGCAGAGTTTGAAAAGAATGCTACTACTTCCAATAGCCCACAGACATGAGAATTTAATTAAAATGAGATTTTTTTCTTTCTCTCATCTCATCTATTTTTTATTATTATTATTTTATTTGTTTTGAGCTGTGCTGGGTCTTTGTTGCTGTGCAGGCTTTTCTCTAGTTTCGGCAAGTGGGGCTATTCTCTAGCTGCCATGCATGAGCTCCTCATCACTGTGGCTTCTCTTGTGGTGCAGCACAGGCTCCAGGGTGTCAGGCTTCGGTAGTTGTGGCTCATGGGCTTAGTTGCCGTGCAACATGTGGGGTGTTCCAGGACCAGGGATCAAACCCATGTCTTCTGCATTGGCAGGCAGATTCTTTACCACTGAGCCAGCAGGAAAGCCACACACACCCCCACCCCCCAATCTATTTTCTAGTAGAAGGCTTACAATGTTGGGAAGTGATTTTAATGTAGCACAAATGATGAACAATGAGTGTCACACCATTGAGTGTATTCCATTTTCAGAAAAGTTGACCATTAATGTCTAAGGCACAATTGCTTCAAACATTCACAGTTTACCCAGTGTCATGTTGCTTTTAAAAAATAAAGTAGGGCTTCCCTGGTGGCCCAGTGGGTAAGGACACCGCCTTGCAGTGCAAGGGGCACCAGTTCAATCCCTGGCCTGGGAAGATCCCACGTGCCGTGGAGTGGCTGGACAGATGTGTCCAACTACGGAGCCAGAGCTCTGAAGGGGATGCACCCAGAGCCGGCGCTCTGTGACAACAGAGGCCATTGCGATGGAAGGCCGACACAGGCCAAAGAACAAAGATAAATAAATGAAATATCAATAGAAGTGGTCAAAAATAATAATAATAAAGTATAAGAGTGAAATAAATCAGAAAAAGAAAAACCACTGTTATATGTTAAAGTATCCATGTGGAATCTAGAGAAATAATACTGATGAACCTACCTGCAATGAGTAGAGAATGACTTGTGGGCACAGTGGGGGTAGGAAAAAGTGAGACAAATGAAGAAAGAGGATGGAAAAGTAGCATTGACATATATGTCATGACAGGTCATGATATGTCACGGCATATATGTCATGTGTAAAACAGATAGCTGGTGAGAAGTTGCTATACACCACAGGGAGCCCAGACTGGCACTCTGTGACGACCTAGAGGTGTGGGATGAGGGGAGAAGAAGGAGGTTCAAGAAGGAAGGGATACATGTGTAACTAGAGCTTTTGTATGAGAGAAACCAACACAACTTTGTAAAGCAATTTTCCTCCAATTAAAGATAAATTTTAAAAAATATTGCTGTGAATGTCCTATTTCTGTCAACGTGAGTTTCAATTGCCTACTGCATATGCCAGGATTCGAACAGTACCTCCCCCAGTGTACACTAAGTGACAAGGACACCTCCATTCTCACCCACTCATGGTTGCTCAATGTTCTGTAAACATATTTTGCTTCAGAAGTAACAGTTTAGAAATATGTCCAAGGGTAATGATGTGTTTCATGGAAAATTTTAAAATAACTTTGAGATTTAAAAAAAAAATCTATTTGTTAAAAATTAACATTGAATCAGAATTAGCAGCAGTTACAAAGTCAGCTCTTTCCATGTCTACTTATTCTCCTTTCTTCCTAGTTCATATCAAAATTTCATGCTATTGTTATAGACAAAACTTAGCTTTTGTTCCTTTTCACATAGCAGTAAGTAATTAAAGCTTTTATGTTGTAATAAGGTCTTCCTATTTTGGTGAATGTGTAAGACAGACTCTACCAAGGCAAGCAGGTGTCTTCAGCTATAAAAGACTTCAGTTCATCTAAAGTTTTATGAATATTAATTTTTGCAGTAGTGAATGATTAGGGGAAATGCCTGGTAAGTCAGGTCCAACTCTTTGCAACTCCACAGTCTATAGCCTGCCAGGATTTTCTCTCCCTGGGATTCTCCAGGCAAGAATATTGGAGAAAGTTTCCATGCCCTCCTCCAGGGGATCTTCCCAACCCAGGGCTTGAACCCTCATTTCTTACCTCTCCTGCATTGGTTAGACAGGTTCTTTACCACTAGCACCACCTGGGAAGCCTGTAGTGAATGACTGGATGTGTGCAATTTACTGTGTGGGAATTTCTCAGCTGAGTAAATTATACTTGGTGGTCAAAATTATGAAGCTTATACATCAGTTATGTAAAACAAATGTTCCCTGAATACACACAAAAAAAGACTTCCTAAGATTTAAAAGCACTGGAAAGACAGCTTTATTATTAATAATAATAACAAACATTTACATAGCACTAACTCTATGCCAGACGCTTAGTACTTTTAAGTATGTTAACTAATTAAATCTAATCCTTGGGGAACTACTCTTACGCCAACTTTACAGATAAGTTGAACCCTAAGAAGTTATGTAACTTGTCCTAGATGGTAGAGTAAGTCTTGGATTCCTTCCAAGGAGTTTGACAAGTGAGTCTATTCTCTTTAAGTACTTTGTCATCCTGCTTTGAGGCCAGTGAGAATACTCCCATATTGTATTTCAGATCACTTCTTTCCAGACAATTTTCCTGCTTATATGAATGTTACTTTAGCCAAGAAATGCTAACAACTTGTTTTTTTCATTCTTTCACTCAACAAATATTTATTGAGTGCCTAGTAAACTGATGACTGAAATTTCATTATGCAATTTTCATTGATGAGAGTTTAGTGGCTACCTACAATGCAAAGTTGAAATAAAGTAACACTGATCCTTCACTTTGACGTTTGACTAGAATCTGCCATGAAGGTTAGGCTTTGGCCTCAACCTATTTCATGCTATTGTTATAGACAAAACTTAGCTTTTGTTCCTTTTCACATAGCAGTAAGTAATTAAAGCTTTTATGTTGTAATAAGGTCTTCCTATTTTGGTGAATGTGTAAGACAGACTCTACCAAGGCAAGCAGGTGTCTTCAGCTATAAAAGACTTCAGTTCATCTAAAGTTTTATGAATATTAATTTTTGCAGTAGTGAATGATTAGGGGAAATGCCTGGTAAGTCAGGTCCAACTCTTTGCAACTCCACAGTCTATAGCCTGCCAGGATTTTCTCTCCCTGGGATTCTCCAGGCAAGAATATTGGAGAAAGTTTCCATGCCCTCCTCCAGGGGATCTTCCCAACCCAGGGCTTGAACCCTCATTTCTTACCTCTCCTGCATTGGTTAGACAGGTTCTTTACCACTAGCACCACCTGGGAAGCCTGTAGTGAATGACTGGATGTGTGCAATTTACTGTGTGGGAATTTCTCAGCTGAGTAAATTATACTTGGTGGTCAAAATTATGAAGCTTATACATCAGTTATGTAAAACAAATGTTCCCTGAATACACACAAAAAAAGACTTCCTAAGATTTAAAAAGCACTGGAAAGACAGCTTTATTATTAATAATAATAACAAACATTTACATAGCACTAACTCTATGCCAGACGCTTAGTACTTTTAAGTATGTTAACTAATTAAATCTAATCCTTGGGGAACTACTCTTACGCCAACTTTACAGATAAGTTGAACCCTAAGAAGTTATGTAACTTGTCCTAGATGGTAGAGTAAGTCTTGGATTCCTTCCAAGGAGTTTGACAAGTGAGTCTATTCTCTTTAAGTACTTTGTCATCCTGCTTTGAGGCCAGTGAGAATACTCCCATATTGTATTTCAGATCACTTCTTTCCAGACAATTTTCCTGCTTATATGAATGTTACTTTAGCCAAGAAATGCTAACAACTTGTTTTTTTCATTCTTTCACTCAACAAATATTTATTGAGTGCCTAGTAAACTGATGACTGAAATTTCATTATGCAATTTTCATTGATGAGAGTTTAGTGGCTACCTACAATGCAAAGTTGAAATAAAGTAACACTGATCCTTCACTTTGACGTTTGACTAGAATCTGCCATGAAGGTTAGGCTTTGGCCTCAACCTATTTCAGCATCATTTTGGAATCCCTGAAATTGGGCATGATCAAAAACTTTTGATCTTTGTAGGTAATAATTACATAAAATTACTACCATAATGTGGATAGTTCAGCTAAGACATGACCTGTGGATTAATTTTAATGTTATCGCACTCATGTGTTTTAGATATATATATTAGAGTGAAAAAAGACATCCAAAATATTGATATCTACAAGGTGTCTTAAATCAAGAAATTATAAGTACACTGTAGCCCATAAGCCCTCAACATCTGTCTTAAATACATTCTGGTTTTAAAAAAACATGACATTAAAAATTAATACTTTTGGCTCATTTTGGAATTTTCTGTATTCACTCATTGCAGTGGAAGTAGTACTGGTAAAAATAATACAATTTTTCATTTTTAAATGTCACCTCTTCCTTCCACAACTCATCAATGTTTATACTGCCCCTGAGAGCTGGGTAAGAAGAAAGGAGAAAGCATGAAATAAAACATTGAACCCAGGAAACAAATACCCAGTAAAACTCTTGACCTTAGAATTCAGAAATGGGATTTTACTTATCTTAGAATTTGGAAGTGAAATCATTGTCACAGGAATGTACATTTGTGAGTTTATTAGAATTAAAAATGAAATAATACTTTTCCTATCAGTCATAAATCTAATTTGACTGAGTCTCTAGACAATGAGGCCTGGCTTTGTAAACCAGATTATTGCGAGACACTGTCTAGAAATGTAATCATGTTCACATCATAGTTTGGACAATAATAAAAAAATACTTCATGAGGTTTTATACTTAAATTAATAATAAATATACTTAAATTAATAATATTTCAATTTTGCCAAAGTTCTTGAGCATATCAGGTGAGTGTAAGTAAGACAGTAACCTTTAGTAACTATTAAGATTAGTGTTGGTAAGCCTTTTTTTGCCTTGTTTCTAGACGCTGAGAATGAGAATGACTCTAGTAACTGAGTTCCAAATCCTTTTTCTCTAGTGGTGTGCTTCCAAAAGAATCAAGGAAGTCGTATTTGATTTATCAGCTGATAGTTAATTAAACTCCAGTATTCTTGCCTGGAGAATCCCAAGGACAGAGGAGCCTGGTAGGCAGCAGTCCATAGGGTCACAAAGTCAGACACAACTGAAGTGACTAAGCACCACACAGCACAGCGCAGGTAACTAAAATTCTTTTTCAATGATGATTACTATGTGACCCCTGACTTATAAGTTAAATATCTTAATAACTTAAATATTCAAATTATGATATTATAATAGAACTTCTCATGTTTATTTTATATATATATATATATATATATATATTAAATTTGCTTACACTGGGTCTTAGCTGCAGCTTGTGGAATCTTAGCTCCCTGACCACGGATGGAACCTGGGTCCGCTGTATTGGGAGCATGGACTCCTAGCCACTGAACCAACAGGGAAGTCCTCTATTTCTCTTTGTGTGAATTAATAAGACATCTTGGTGCTTGCGTCTATAGAATAAGAAGTAGAATAAGAAGATTCTAGAAGAGAAATGGAATAGACTGGAAAACATGGACAGAGGATAACTTAGATATGGGTGAATGTAGCAGTAGGCGATATTCATCCAAGACACATGATCTAATTAGGCAAGCCAGATGGATGGGATATACAATTAATTTCATTAAGAAATGGCTTTCAAACAAAATCTTTCTTGTGTTTAATTAATTTCATTAAGAAATGGCATTGTCACAGGAATGTACATTTGTGAGTTTATTAGATTTAAAAATTTTTTAAAAAAGTCTCTAGACAATGAGGCCTGGCTTTGTAAACCAGATTATTGCGAGACACTGTCTAGAAATGTAATCATGTTCACATCATAGTTTGGACAATAATAAAAAAATACTTCATGAGGTTTTATACTTAAATTAATAATAAATATACTTAAATTAATAATATTTCAATTTTGCCAAAGTTCTTGAGCATATCAGGTGAGTGTAAGTAAGACAGTAACCTTTAGTAACTATTAAGATTAGTGTTGGTAAGCCTTTTTTTGCCTTGTTTCTAGACGCTGAGAATGAGAATGACTCTAGTAACTGAGTTCCAAATCCTTTTTCTCTAGTGGTGTGCTTCCAAAAGAATCAAGGAAGTCGTATTTGATTTATCAGCTGATAGTTAATTAAACTCCAGTATTCTTGCCTGGAGAATCCCAAGGACAGAGGAGCCTGGTAGGCAGCAGTCCATAGGGTCACAAAGTCAGACACAACTGAAGTGACTAAGCACCACACAGCACAGCGCAGGTAACTAAAATTCTTTTTCAATGATGATTACTATGTGACCCCTGACTTATAAGTTAAATATCTTAATAACTTAAATATTCAAATTATGATATTATAATAGAACTTCTCATGTTTATTTTATATATATATATATATATATATATTAAATTTGCTTACACTGGGTCTTAGCTGCAGCTTGTGGAATCTTAGCTCCCTGACCACGGATGGAACCTGGGTCCGCTGTATTGGGAGCATGGACTCCTAGCCACTGAACCAACAGGGAAGTCCTCTATTTCTCTTTGTGTGAATTAATAAGACATCTTGGTGCTTGCGTCTATAGAATAAGAAGTAGAATAAGAAGATTCTAGAAGAGAAATGGAATAGACTGGAAAACATGGACAGAGGATAACTTAGATATGGGTCAATCTAGCAGTAGGCGATATTCATCCGAAGACACATGATCTAATTAGGCAAGCCAGATGGATGGGATATACAATTAATTTCATTAAGAAATGGCTTTCAAACAAAATCTTTCTTGTGTTTATTATTTACTGAAATTATAGTAGGTACATAAAGTTTTGATAAAGAATATATTCACAGTACTTGTAATGATGCCTTGATCTAGAAAAATCTATTACTACCCAGAACTGTATAGGTACAAGAAC
The DNA here is from genome assembly GCA_022376925.1 of Tragulus kanchil. NCBI lineage: Eukaryota > Metazoa > Chordata > Mammalia > Artiodactyla > Tragulidae > Tragulus > Tragulus kanchil. The sequence goes on from JAIOJX010000004.1 coordinate 280,431,716, forward strand.
CCCTTTTATAATTTTGATTAATTTCAGAAATGTATAATAGGGGTGATCTTTAAAATATATTGAAACTGTACTTCCCTGGTGATCCAGTGGTGAAGACTTCACCTTCTAATCCAGGGAATGTAGGCTCAATCCCTGGTCGGAAGCTAAAATTCCACATGTCTTGAGGCCAAAACAAATAAACAAATAAAATATAAAACAGAAGTAATATAGTAACAAATTCAATAAATACTTTAAAAACAATCCACATCAAAAATTTTTAAATAAAAAATAAAATATATTGAAGCATTAAGTATCAGGGTAAAATTACCTGGGAAATAAGAATGAAAATACAAGATCAAGAAGAAACAAGAAAGACATAAAAATCTCCAGTTTGTAAAAGAAGAGTCTTGGTTGCTTTAAGTGGATAATGGTAGGCAATAAGTTACTGCAGTATTTACATTTCACTGAATACATTTTCAAAGTGATATTTCATTTTATTTTTAAAATACCATTTATAATATATTTTTGTTAGCTCTTGTTATCTTCTGTTATCTTACTCATGATGAGAAGTTTTAGGAACCAAGTACGTATGAAAGGCTACATGCTTAATAAAATTCTTTCTCCCCTTTGATACAAAGGAGAGAAAGATTGAAGACCACAAGAATATATAATATAAGCATTATATATTAGCATTATAATATAGCTGAGAATATTGAGAACATTTGTCTATACTTTACTATAAATAATTTAAATGTATCTACTAACATGTTCAGTTAAAAATCACAATGATAAAGTTTTATAGAGCTTCAAATTTATTCTTCTATTCTAGAAATTTAAACTATAATGTTGATTTTGCTTCATCCAAGTGTGGATTTTCATACTTAGTTATTAGGCATTTGGCCAAAATAGGGGTTTGGTAATATAATTATGCCTGTGAAAAGTTACTTGGAGTCCTCTTAAAATGCTTTTATTGTTTATTGTAAATTAATTTATTCCAGATTAAGCTGACAGAGAAAGAAGGTATTAATTCATGACAGTGTAGGAATGCAGGGTGGAAGTGGAGAGAACATAGAGATTCCAATGAGAGAGAAAAAAAAAAGAAGCAGAAGTTTTATCCTTGTTTTTGTTTTTTTTTTGTTTTTATCTTTTGGGGGTGGCGGGGGAAGGAAGGGGATGGGCAGGCCACTTCTATTGGTCTTTCATTTCTCTATTTTCATCTGTCTTTGTTTTTTGGCTCCTGTGGGCCTCCCATCACGGTGGCCTCTGTCGTCGCAGAGCTCTGGCTCGGTAATTGGACACATCGGTCCAGCCACTCTGTGGCACATGGGATCTTCCCATGCGCCCATTGCACTGCAAGGCGGTGTCCTTACCCACTGGACCACCAGGGGAAGCCCATATCCTTGTTTTATTATCATCCAACAAGCATTAGTCAGGTACCAATAATATACTGCACAATGTATTATTACAGTTTGCTCTGACCTGGTATTATATCACTCGTAGTTTATTATCACCCTTAGAATTATATTTTTAAATTAATTTTTATTGGAGCAATTGGTTTACCATGTTATATTAATTTCTGTTCTACAGCAAAGGAAATCAGTTTTACATATACATATATCCACTCTTTCTAAGATGTTTTTTCCCATGTAGGTCATTACAGAGTATTGAGTAGAGCTCCCTTTGCTCAGCAATAGGTTCTCATTAGTACCTGCTTAATAAATAGCGGTGCTTATGTCAATCCCAACCTCCCAATGTATCCCTTTCCACTCTTCCTGTGCTGTCCCCCATGGTAACTGTAACTTTGTTCTTTACACCTGTGACTCTATATCTGTTTCGTAAATAAGTTTATTTGTACCACTTTTTTAAAAGAGTCTACATATAAGCTACATCATATGATATTTGTCTTTCTCTGTCTTTCATTACTCAATATGACAATCTCTAGGTCCATCCACGTCTCTGCGAATGACACAGTTTTTTTCCTTTTAACAGCTGAGTAATAGTCCATTGTATATACATTTTCTTTATCTATTCCTTTGTCATTGTTCATTTGGGTTGCTTCCATGTTCTGGCCATTGTGAATAGTGCAAATAGTGAATTTTAGTATCTTATAAATCTATACTTTTAAAGTTCACTAAGGAATGCCATATATGGTATCCTCATTTCTCATTCTTTCAAAATGAATACAAAAATGAATGTCAAGAACTAATTATACCTCATCCACAGAAGTGTTTTGTTTCTCCTCATATCAAATTTTATACTTTAAACCAGTTCTCTTTTCAACACATACACACATAGTTCAGTGTTGTAGAGTACCAGTTACAAATGTAATAGTGTAGCTTTTCATATTTTCCGAATTCCATAAAAATAGATTTTAACATTCAAATATCCTTAGAAAAGCCAATAGGATGATGATCATTATTGATAAAATGTTTATATTGCTCAAGGTAAAGTTAAATGATATTCATCACATAAAGATTATTTTCATAGAGGGTAAAATAAATGAAGTGACTTCATATTCCAGATGACTATAATAATATATTTCATGGGTCCATTTTCTTTATAAACAAATATAAAAATAGCTATAAAAAACGAAAGCTAAACTTTTATTTTGTTCAAAATTCTGGGGTAAATTTTCCTTTGGTTTATTAAAGAACCCTGTTTGTAGGTGCTTAGAGACTATGTGCGGCTCCCTGGACTTCCAAGAAAAGATCTAGGGTACTTCCCTGGTGGTCCAGTGGCTAGGACTCTATGTTCCCAATGCTAAAAAATTCCCCCATGTAGGTCATTACAGAGTATTGAGTAGAGCTCCCTTTGCTCAGCAATAGGTTCTCATTAGTACCTGCTTAATAAATAGCGGTGCTTATGTCAATCCCAACCTCCCAATGTATCCCTTTCCACTCTTCCTGTGCTGTCCCCCATGGTAACTGTAACTTTGTTCTTTACACCTGTGACTCTATATCTGTTTCGTAAATAAGTTTATTTGTACCACTTTTTTAAAAGAGTCTACATATAAGCTACATCATATGATATTTGTCTTTCTCTGTCTTTCATTACTCAATATGACAATCTCTAGGTCCATCCACGTCTCTGCGAATGACACAGTTTTTTTCCTTTTAACAGCTGAGTAATAGTCCATTGTATATACATTTTCTTTATCTATTCCTTTGTCATTGTTCATTTGGGTTGCTTCCATGTTCTGGCCATTGTGAATAGTGCAAATAGTGAATTTTAGTATCTTATAAATCTATACTTTTAAAGTTCACTAAGGAATGCCATATATGGTATCCTCATTTCTCATTCTTTCAAAATGAATACAAAAATGAATGTCAAGAACTAATTATACCTCATCCACAGAAGTGTTTTGTTTCTCCTCATATCAAATTTTATACTTTAAACCAGTTCTCTTTTCAACACATACACACATAGTTCAGTGTTGTAGAGTACCAGTTACAAATGTAATAGTGTAGCTTTTCATATTTTCCGAATTCCATAAAAATAGATTTTAACATTCAAATATCCTTAGAAAAGCCAATAGGATGATGATCATTATTGATAAAATGTTTATATTGCTCAAGGTAAAGTTAAATGATATTCATCACATAAAGATTATTTTCATAGAGGGTAAAATAAATGAAGTGACTTCATATTCCAGATGACTATAATAATATATTTCATGGGTCCATTTTCTTTATAAACAAATATAAAAATAGCTATAAAAAACGAAAGCTAAACTTTTATTTTGTTCAAAATTCTGGGGTAAATTTTCCTTTGGTTTATTAAAGAACCCTGTTTGTAGGTGCTTAGAGACTATGTGCGGCTCCCTGGACTTCCAAGAAAAGATCTAGGGTACTTCCCTGGTGGTCCAGTGGCTAGGACTCTATGTTCCCAATGCAGGGGGCCAAGGTTCAATTCCTGGTCTGGGAACTAGCTCAAACATATCGCAACTAAGACCTGGTGCAGAGAAATAAATAACTAAATATTCTTTTAAAAATCTGGGTTATGGGCTTCCCCTGGTGGTCCACTGGGTAAGGACACCACCTTGCACTGCAAGGGATGCCGGTTCGATCCCTGGCCTGGGAAGATCCCACGTGCTGCGGAGCGGCTGGACCGATGTGTCCAATTACCGAGCCCGAGCTCTGGAGCGCATGCGCCCAGAGCCGGCGCTCTGCAATGACAGACGCCACCGTGATGGGAGGCCCACACGGGCCAAAGAACAAAGACAGATGAAAACAGAGAAATGAAAGACCGATGGAAGTGGCCCGCCTGCTCCCCTCCCTCCCCAACCCAACTCCCGCCCAAAATAAATAAATAAATAAATAAATCTTTAAAAAAAAAAAAATCTGAGTCATTTGCATAAAGAGCCCTTGATTTCATCAACTCATGTCATTTGTTCTGATTTTTTCTTAAAGGTGTTTAAAGTGCCAGTTACTGACCACAGCTAAAATAATCTCAATATGCTCTTTTTCAGGTCCTTCAAAAGTTGGAGCAAGAAGACTGAGCAATATGCAATTGATTTTTTTATGTAGGAAGTAGTTAATATGTTACAAAAATAAATGGTTATCTGTTTACTTTCACTGCCCATCAGGTGAAATAAAAACCAGTGATTCTGTAATAACAGCAGAGTTCAAGGAGTCAAGGCCTCAGTCTCCTGTTCTGTCCTGTTCCTCTCTACACCATGAGAGGATGTCAACTGCCTAATCCACTCTTGATTCTGCTTGTCTTGCTCCTTCCCAGAGATGCTTCAGCTACCTCCAGACCGTAAGCAACCTTTCCTAGAAATTCTATGGCCCTCCTCTCTCCCATTCTGTTATCTCTCTTTTTATTTCTTTTCTAATTCTCTATGAAATTATCTTTTGTTGAAAAGAGTTGATAAATTATTGTTACCGAGGTAGTAAAAGGTATACGACAGGTCTAGAAAACTCAGAGACAGAGGGCAATGAATGATGTTTGTGAAACATTCACCTATCAAGGCTATAGAATTCTAGAACTCCTACCCAAAAAGGGAATAAATTCTTTTTTGACCAGTGAAAAAGGCTGCAGTGTGTTGCCTTGGCCATTGCAAAGTGGCATAGTATCTGTGTCTTCTTCAAGTCCTGGGTTCCCAAGATGGATGGAACTTAAACACAAGCCAGGATTTGTGTGTCAGGTCATTTGCTCCATCAAATCTTTCAAGACTGGTGTTAGGTTTTGAGAACATACAGATGAACAAAATGTGGGGTGTGACCTCAGTACCTCATAGCGTAAAAGAAAGAGGGAGATGGTGCACAGATAATAAGATAAAATGCAAAAACAGACTCAGGCATTGTAGGATTATGTGGGCATTGCTGTTGTTTAGCTGTTAAGTCGTGCCTGACTCTGTGATCCTATGGACTGTAGCCTGCCAAGCTCTTCTGTCCAAGGGTTTTTCCAGGCAAGAATACTGGAGTGGGTTGCCATTTCCTTCCAGGGGTCTTCTTCAGAGATTGAGCCCATATTTGCTCAGGTGAATTCTTTGCCACTGAGTCACCAGAAGCCCTCTGCGGAATACTCATAAAGAAAGCCTAACCCCTTATGGGATAAGTGCCAGTTACTGACCACAGCTAAAATAATCTCAATATGCTCTTTTTCAGGTCCTTCAAAAGTTGGAGCAAGAAGACTGAGCAATATGCAATTGATTTTTTTATGTAGGAAGTAGTTAATATGTTACAAAAATAAATGGTTATCTGTTTACTTTCACTGCCCATCAGGTGAAATAAAAACCAGTGATTCTGTAATAACAGCAGAGTTCAAGGAGTCAAGGCCTCAGTCTCCTGTTCTGTCCTGTTCCTCTCTACACCATGAGAGGATGTCAACTGCCTAATCCACTCTTGATTCTGCTTGTCTTGCTCCTTCCCAGAGATGCTTCAGCTACCTCCAGACCGTAAGCAACCTTTCCTAGAAATTCTATGGCCCTCCTCTCTCCCATTCTGTTATCTCTCTTTTTATTTCTTTTCTAATTCTCTATGAAATTATCTTTTGTTGAAAAGAGTTGATAAATTATTGTTACCGAGGTAGTAAAAGGTATACGACAGGTCTAGAAAACTCAGAGACAGAGGGCAATGAATGATGTTTGTGAAACATTCACCTATCAAGGCTATAGAATTCTAGAACTCCTACCCAAAAAGGGAATAAATTCTTTTTTGACCAGTGAAAAAGGCTGCAGTGTGTTGCCTTGGCCATTGCAAAGTGGCATAGTATCTGTGTCTTCTTCAAGTCCTGGGTTCCCAAGATGGATGGAACTTAAACACAAGCCAGGATTTGTGTGTCAGGTCATTTGCTCCATCAAATCTTTCAAGACTGGTGTTAGGTTTTGAGAACATACAGATGAACAAAATGTGGGGTGTGACCTCAGTACCTCATAGCGTAAAAGAAAGAGGGAGATGGTGCACAGATAATAAGATAAAATGCAAAAACAGACTCAGGCATTGTAGGATTATGTGGGCATTGCTGTTGTTTAGCTGTTAAGTCGTGCCTGACTCTGTGATCCTATGGACTGTAGCCTGCCAAGCTCTTCTGTCCAAGGGTTTTTCCAGGCAAGAATACTGGAGTGGGTTGCCATTTCCTTCCCCAGGGGGTCTTCCTGAATCAGAGATTGAGCCCATATCTGGTGCTGCATTGGCAGGTGAATTCTTTGCCACTGAGTCACCAGGGAAGCCCTCTGCGGGAATACTCATAAAGAAAGCCTAACCCCTTATGGGAACTTATAGAAGGAAAGGAGCATCACTGAAGTCTACATAAGAAAGATGCTTTTGAGATGAGTCTTATGAAGCAAATAGAAGCTTTCCAGCTACACCAGGACACTTCAGAAAGGTCGACAAGCATGAGTCACCTGATCATCACAGAGTGCAGTGTTTGGTTTTTTATAAATGATGGGCAAGCAGCAACAGAGGAATGATATTTTTTCCTAGGTGTACATGGTAATATGTCTGATGGTTAGCCTGGTTTGTCTTCTATCTCCAGAGAGTAGAAGAAAGAAAACACCTAAGGCTGTTTTTGCAGTCAAATGCTCTACTACTGAGTTATTCCCGCTAAGATTGCCTCTGAAACAGTAGTGACAATAGATTCTGCTCCTCTCCATGGATTGTTACCTCTTTAATGTTTCCTGGAACAAAGAGATCTGTGATACCACCATATGAAACCCAAGACCACGTGAAAATGCGTTCTCTAACTGGCTTCAATGATAAATAATTGATTAATAATGTTTGCTAATAAAAAAATTAAGTTTTGGGGAGGATTATTGACATATAACTGAGAATTAAAATTGTAAGATATTTAAAGTGTACAACACACATATAGAGCTTCTCTGGTAGCTCAGCTGCTAAAAAATCCTCCTGTGATGCAGGAGACCTGGGTTCAATCCCTGGGTTGGGAAGATCCTCTGGAGAAGTGGAGGGCAATCTGCTTCAGTATTCTTGCCTGGAGAATCCCATGGACAGAGGAACCTGGAGGACTGTAGTCTATGGCATCCCAGAGGGTCAGATGCAACTGAGCAACTTACACCACCATTCACACACATATATATTGTGAATAGATTTTCCCCATTGAGTTAGCTAATCTATAACATAGATTAATTTAACAATGAATCTAACTCATCTCTCTCAAATATCTATTTCTGGGGGAGAGGTGAGAATGTTTTAGTTCTGCTCTCTTCCCAGGGGTCTTCCTGAATCAGAGATTGAGCCCATATCTGGTGCTGCATTGGCAGGTGAATTCTTTGCCACTGAGTCACCAGGGAAGCCCTCTGCGGGAATACTCATAAAGAAAGCCTAACCCCTTATGGGAACTTATAGAAGGAAAGGAGCATCACTGAAGTCTACATAAGAAAGATGCTTTTGAGATGAGTCTTATGAAGCAAATAGAAGCTTTCCAGCTACACCAGGACACTTCAGAAAGGTCGACAAGCATGAGTCACCTGATCATCACAGAGTGCAGTGTTTGGTTTTTTATAAATGATGGGCAAGCAGCAACAGAGGAATGATATTTTTTCCTAGGTGTACATGGTAATATGTCTGATGGTTAGCCTGGTTTGTCTTCTATCTCCAGAGAGTAGAAGAAAGAAAACACCTAAGGCTGTTTTTGCAGTCAAATGCTCTACTACTGAGTTATTCCCGCTAAGATTGCCTCTGAAACAGTAGTGACAATAGATTCTGCTCCTCTCCATGGATTGTTACCTCTTTAATGTTTCCTGGAACAAAGAGATCTGTGATACCACCATATGAAACCCAAGACCACGTGAAAATGCGTTCTCTAACTGGCTTCAATGATAAATAATTGATTAATAATGTTTGCTAATAAAAAAATTAAGTTTTGGGGAGGATTATTGACATATAACTGAGAATTAAAATTGTAAGATATTTAAAGTGTACAACACACATATAGAGCTTCTCTGGTAGCTCAGCTGCTAAAAAATCCTCCTGTGATGCAGGAGACCTGGGTTCAATCCCTGGGTTGGGAAGATCCTCTGGAGAAGTGGAGGGCAATCTGCTTCAGTATTCTTGCCTGGAGAATCCCATGGACAGAGGAACCTGGAGGACTGTAGTCTATGGCATCCCAGAGGGTCAGATGCAACTGAGCAACTTACACCACCATTCACACACATATATATTGTGAATAGATTTTCCCCATTGAGTTAGCTAATCTATAACATAGATTAATTTAACAATGAATCTAACTCATCTCTCTCAAATATCTATTTCTGGGGGAGAGGTGAGAATGTTTTAGTTCTGCTCTCTTAGCAAATCTCAGTTGCATAATATTGTTATCAACCATAGTCTCCATACTGCCTATTATATTGTCAGGCTTTGTTCACCTCATAAATGAAAGTTTATGCTCTTTTACCAGCCCATTCCTGTTTTCCTCTACCTCCCAGCCACTGGCAAGCACCTTTCTACTCTATGCTTCTAAGTCTGACTTTTTAAGATTCCACATGTGAATGATACCAGGCAGTATTTGTCTTTCTCCAGTTTATATTACCTAACATAATGCCCTCAAGGCCCATCCACGTTGTCACAAATGGCAGAATTTCCTTTGTTTTTAAGGTTGAGTAATATTTGTGTGTGTGTCTTTGTGTGTAATCACATTTTCCTGATTCACTGAAAATTTCTAAATCTGAAAATTATTTATATCCAACATATATAATAACTTATGGAGTGTTTATCTGTAGCTTTTGACTAGGTTTGCTAATGTTGGGAGGGTGACTATTTCCACAACACTCGAGAAATATGTTCATGTTTAACTTGGTAGGCAAATCCTGAGTTTCTAAGGTCTCTGACTTGGCCTTTGAAGAATATACTCCTTGCCACTACTGCTGAAATCTAACCCTGTTCTGTGATGGTGATAATAGCAAAGAGTATCCAGAAAACAACCACTATAATCCCTCCGTAACTCACCCAGACCCTCTTCTCCATAGGCAGTACCTGGTGCTGGTACCATCACAGCTATACGCTGGCATTCCGGAGAAGTTCTGTGTCCTGCTGAGTCACCTGAATGAGACGGTGGAGCTGATAGTAACTCTGGACCATCACGCGAAGATCAGTAATATCCTCACTGACCAGGAGGCAAAGAACTCCTTCTACTGCAGCTCCTTCACGGTCAGTATACCTCCTGGGAGAAGGGAGATCATTACAGAGAGAGCACATTTGTTGATGCCTTGTGTTCTGACCCTCAAGAATAAAAAAGCTCAGCCTGGTGCTCTGTGATGACCTAGATGGGTTGGATGGGGTGGGAGGGTGGTCCCAGGAGGAGGGAATGTATGTGTACACATTGCTGATTCACATTGTTATACAGCAGACACTAACCCAACGTCATTAAGCAATGATACTCCAAAACAAATAAATAAATAAAATACAAAAAAAGGAAAAGAAAAATGAGTACAGAGTGAATTTCAAGTAAGTCAAATGATAAACATTCTACTGAATACACTTTCATAATATTTACAAACAGAACTGACCCAATATACAAAAGATAACAATGGTTATAGGAAGAATTCTTTTGGCTCTTAAAGTAAATTTTGAAGGTAAATATCGTTCATGCCTTTACAGAAATAAGCACATATATTTATAAAGTTTAGTGACTTACCTAAGATCTGGCAGATGATTGATGGTTAATGTATTGTCTGTATAACATTTTCTTAAAATATGAAATAGTTAATCATACCAGCCTCCTACCGACAATAATACACTGTGCTGCTTTTGAATCATTGGAAAACAAAATTTAATCATTATTTTAATACTACCATATTACTGTCAAGATGAGAGTTGCTACTGCCTTGATTATTATGACTTGTTGAATAATTAGCTCATTTTATTGCAATGACATTTCTCCTTTAATCAGTCAACAAACTGTTGCTTTAATGTTATATAGCCATAATAATCTATAAAGCAGTGAACATCCCATTTGACCCTGAAAAATGAAAGGGAAAGTGTTTGTCACTCAGTCGTGTCCAACTGACTCTTTGTGACTCTGTGGACTGTGGCTCAGCAGTCTCCTCTGTCCATGAAATTCTCCAGGCAAGAATTTCCACTTGCTTCTCCAGGGCCAAGAAGTTCTGTGTCCTGCTGAGTCACCTGAATGAGACGGTGGAGCTGATAGTAACTCTGGACCATCACGCGAAGATCAGTAATATCCTCACTGACCAGGAGGCAAAGAACTCCTTCTACTGCAGCTCCTTCACGGTCAGTATACCTCCTGGGAGAAGGGAGATCATTACAGAGAGAGCACATTTGTTGATGCCTTGTGTTCTGACCCTCAAGAATAAAAAAGCTCAGCCTGGTGCTCTGTGATGACCTAGATGGGTTGGATGGGGTGGGAGGGTGGTCCCAGGAGGAGGGAATGTATGTGTACACATTGCTGATTCACATTGTTATACAGCAGACACTAACCCAACGTCATTAAGCAATGATACTCCAAAACAAATAAATAAATAAAATACAAAAAAAGGAAAAGAAAAATGAGTACAGAGTGAATTTCAAGTAAGTCAAATGATAAACATTCTACTGAATACACTTTCATAATATTTACAAACAGAACTGACCCAATATACAAAAGATAACAATGGTTATAGGAAGAATTCTTTTGGCTCTTAAAGTAAATTTTGAAGGTAAATATCGTTCATGCCTTTACAGAAATAAGCACATATATTTATAAAGTTTAGTGACTTACCTAAGATCTGGCAGATGATTGATGGTTAATGTATTGTCTGTATAACATTTTCTTAAAATATGAAATAGTTAATCATACCAGCCTCCTACCGACAATAATACACTGTGCTGCTTTTGAATCATTGGAAAACAAAATTTAATCATTATTTTAATACTACCATATTACTGTCAAGATGAGAGTTGCTACTGCCTTGATTATTATGACTTGTTGAATAATTAGCTCATTTTATTGCAATGACATTTCTCCTTTAATCAGTCAACAAACTGTTGCTTTAATGTTATATAGCCATAATAATCTATAAAGCAGTGAACATCCCATTTGACCCTGAAAAATGAAAGGGAAAGTGTTTGTCACTCAGTCGTGTCCAACTGACTCTTTGTGACTCTGTGGACTGTGGCTCAGCAGTCTCCTCTGTCCATGAAATTCTCCAGGCAAGAATTTCCACTTGCTTCTCCAGGGAATCTCCCTGACCCAGGGACTGAGCCCAAGTCTCCTGCATGGTAGGTGGATTCTTTACCATCTAAGCCACCAGGGAAGCCTATCCCTTATTAATTATCATGGGACTAACCAGAGAAAGTCACAAAGCCTGAGACATTCCTAAGCAGATCTGGGCAGATTTTTCAACTCAGTTCTGTTTTACAGGTTCCAGTGACAACCTCTGTCACAGCATTCATTACTGTTGAGGTGAGAGGGCCAACCCAGAACTTCACAAAGAAGAAGCTGATGTCTGTAATAAAACCAGAAAACGTAGACTTTGTCCAGACAGACAAACCCTTCTACAAACCAGGACAAACAGGTATTAGCAACCAAACAAGCAAAGGCAATCTGAAGGGTTGGAGATGTGTTTCTCTTACTTTTTGGAAATCCTGTCACATTGCTATTTGGGTTACCATCCCAAATTTCCACTGGAAGCTTTCATGAGAAAAATCTCTGTGTTTCAGTGAGATGCCGCATTGTCTCTGTGGATATCAACTTTCACCCTTTGAACAGAACGGTGAGTCTTTTAACAATGGCTATTCTGTTGTTGTTCAGTCGCTCAGTTGTGTACAACTCTTAGTGACCCCATGGACTGCAACACGCCAGGCTTCCCTATCCTCCACTTACTCCCAGTGTTTGCTCAAGTTCATGTCCATTGAGTCAGTGATGCTATCTAACCATGTCATCCTCTACCGTCCTCATCTCCTTTTGCCTTGAATCTTTCCCAACAGTTAGACAGGCAGAAAAAAGGCCAAAATGTAAAACCTTAGGAGAACCTGAGACCAATATGGGGTACTTAAATCTACCACAGAAAGATGTCTGTAGTGTATTACTGCTGGAGAATAAGGGAGATCAGTTGATCAATTACATTCTTATACTAAATTAAATATTCAGTTGAAATTATCTCCTTAAGAGCTCAATTATTCTAAATGGGCATTGATACCTCTCTTAGAGAAATGAAGAATTTCTCTAAGAGAAATATTCTTAGAGAAATAAAATAAACTTGTTATTTGGACCTTTTCATGTAAATAATGTAAGGTTACATTGTTTCATAAAAGGAAAGTCATGGTATCTTGAATAGTTTTTTTCCTTCTTTCTTTTAATTAATTTTTTTATTCTGGCTGTTCTCCATCTTTGTTGCTACTGTGGCTTTTCTCTGGTTGCAGAGAGCAGGAGCTACTTTCTAGCTGCAGTGGGCAGGCGTCTCAGTGTGGTCTCAGTACAGCTTATGTCACAGCATTCATTACTGTTGAGGTGAGAGGGCCAACCCAGAACTTCACAAAGAAGAAGCTGATGTCTGTAATAAAACCAGAAAACGTAGACTTTGTCCAGACAGACAAACCCTTCTACAAACCAGGACAAACAGGTATTAGCAACCAAACAAGCAAAGGCAATCTGAAGGGTTGGAGATGTGTTTCTCTTACTTTTTGGAAATCCTGTCACATTGCTATTTGGGTTACCATCCCAAATTTCCACTGGAAGCTTTCATGAGAAAAATCTCTGTGTTTCAGTGAGATGCCGCATTGTCTCTGTGGATATCAACTTTCACCCTTTGAACAGAACGGTGAGTCTTTTAACAATGGCTATTCTGTTGTTGTTCAGTCGCTCAGTTGTGTACAACTCTTAGTGACCCCATGGACTGCAACACGCCAGGCTTCCCTATCCTCCACTTACTCCCAGTGTTTGCTCAAGTTCATGTCCATTGAGTCAGTGATGCTATCTAACCATGTCATCCTCTACCGTCCTCATCTCCTTTTGCCTTGAATCTTTCCCAACAGTTAGACAGGCAGAAAAAAGGCCAAAATGTAAAACCTTAGGAGAACCTGAGACCAATATGGGGTACTTAAATCTACCACAGAAAGATGTCTGTAGTGTATTACTGCTGGAGAATAAGGGAGATCAGTTGATCAATTACATTCTTATACTAAATTAAATATTCAGTTGAAATTATCTCCTTAAGAGCTCAATTATTCTAAATGGGCATTGATACCTCTCTTAGAGAAATGAAGAATTTCTCTAAGAGAAATATTCTTAGAGAAATAAAATAAACTTGTTATTTGGACCTTTTCATGTAAATAATGTAAGGTTACATTGTTTCATAAAAGGAAAGTCATGGTATCTTGAATAGTTTTTTTCCTTCTTTCTTTTAATTAATTTTTTTATTCTGGCTGTTCTCCATCTTTGTTGCTACTGTGGCTTTTCTCTGGTTGCAGAGAGCAGGAGCTACTTTCTAGCTGCAGTGGGCAGGCGTCTCAGTGTGGTAGCTTCTCTTTTTGTGGAGTACAGGCTCTAGGGTGTGCAGGTTTCAATAGTTGTGGCACATGGGCTTAGTAGTTGTGGTTCCTGGAGCACAGGCTCAATAGTTGTTTAGAACAGGCTTTAATTGTCCCATGGCATGTGGGGTCTTCCCAGATCAGAGACTGAAACTGTCTCCTGCCTTGGCAGGTAGATTCCTTACCCCTGAGCCAGCAGGGAAGCCTCCATGATCTCCCCAGAGATTATGTCCCAGACTAAACATATGAAGTGCTATGACTCAGACAGAGCCCAATATCCTCATTCGGAAAAAGAAATGAATAGGCTCACTTCCTCTGGTCCAGATAGTGTATGAGTGTTGGTGTCATGGTTTTGTCTTTCTATACGCTATCTCACACTTAGGCTGTTTCTTTTCTTTTCAGTTCCCGGTGGTTTATATTGAGGTAGGTAATACATTGAGGTAGGTAATATGTTGTGTCACTGAAAGTTATGTTAAATTCCCTCTTTCCATCTCCTCCTTCCCCGCTGGCAGTTCTCCAAAACTAAATAAACCCTGTCTTCCCTGTCTCTCTTAAATCCTGAGGAGACTGAATAAGATATCAGTGAAGGAACAAAATTCCCTGAAATGATATAATATAGTGGCTCCTTAAGTATTTCTGACCAATAGGGGTATAAAGTGAACGTGTCAGTCGCTCAGCTGTGTCCAACTCTTTGCAACCCCATGGACTGTCTAGCTTGCCAGGCTCCTCTGTCCATAGGATATTCCAGGTGAGAATACTGGAGTAGGTTGCCAGTCCCTTCTCCAGAGTATCTTTCTAAACCAGAGATCAAACCCAGGTCTCCCGCATTGCAGATTCTTTTCCTGTCCGAGCCACCAGGGAAGCATAATCACAAAAAGAGGTACTATCACCTGTCATATCTCAGTTGAGCAAGATGCCCTTTTCTCAGCCTAAAATGCCTAGAAAACTTTGCTGATACCTCTGGTGCCAGTTTACCAACTAGCTAATTATCCAACTTCCTGGGTCAGACTCCCTGAAATGCTTTATCCCTCTACTCAAAAGTATAGATTTCAATTGGTTCAGTGAATTTGTGCTACTTTTACCTATAGAACCCCAAGAGGGACCGGATTTTTCAATGGCCCAATCTCCAGCTGCAAGGTGGACTCAGGGAGCTCTCTTTTCCGCTCTCAGTGGAACCCATGCCGGGTTTTTACAAGGTGGTACTGCAGAAGGAAACTGGGAAGAAAACAGAGCACTCTTTTCTGGTGGATGAATACAGTAAGAATTCCTCAAGTGTCCAAGACATTTATGACATTAAAAATATAGGATTGGATCATGTTTACACATAGGTGATAAGAAAATATCTAGCATATATTAATGGAAAATTAACGAGTTCTTTTATTTATCTAAATATTTGCCAAACATGTTTCATGCACTATCTTGTTTAATCCTTCCAATAGCCTTCTGAGGTGGATACAATACTGTGTCCACTTTACAAATAAGCCTATTAATACTAGGCAAGTTAGTAACTTACCAAAATCAAAGAGCCAAGAAGCAAGAGAGATTTGGATTTTTCCAACTAACCCTATTCAAACACAAATTGTTAACCAATACATTGTTATCTACATGCATCTCTTGGTCCATACCTTATAAGGGGAGGTGTTTCCTGGAATTGTGTCCTTGCTGTCTGTAACCTACATGTGATCTACTCTAGTAATAATTATCAGACATTAAAACCACCTTATTAGTTATCAGTTATATAGGATTTCTAATGAAGGTTAAATACATCATGCCATGAATAAGGAGCTGTTGCTGTTGTTCAGTCACTAAATCATGTCCAACTCTTTGTGGCCCATGTATTGCAGCATACCAGGCTTCCCTGTCCTTCACTATCTCCCAGAGATTTGCTCTAACTCATCCTCTGTGGCCTCCTTCTCCGTCTGCCTCAGTCTTTCCCAGCATCAGGGTCTTTTCCAATGAATCAGTTCTTCACATTAGGGGGCCAAAGTATTGGAGCTTTAGCATCAGTCCTTCCAATGAATATTCAGGGTTAATTTTCTTTAGAATTGACTGATTTGATCTCCTTGCTGTTTAAGAGATGCTTAAGAGTTTAAAAAGCGTGCTCAAAGTATTTTGAGCTTTAAGCATTTAGCATTTTTCCAACTTCCTGGGTCAGACTCCCTGAAATGCTTTATCCCTCTACTCAAAAGTATAGATTTCAATTGGTTCAGTGAATTTGTGCTACTTTTACCTATAGAACCCCAAGAGGGACCGGATTTTTCAATGGCCCAATCTCCAGCTGCAAGGTGGACTCAGGGAGCTCTCTTTTCCGCTCTCAGTGGAACCCATGCCGGGTTTTTACAAGGTGGTACTGCAGAAGGAAACTGGGAAGAAAACAGAGCACTCTTTTCTGGTGGATGAATACAGTAAGAATTCCTCAAGTGTCCAAGACATTTATGACATTAAAAATATAGGATTGGATCATGTTTACACATAGGTGATAAGAAAATATCTAGCATATATTAATGGAAAATTAACGAGTTCTTTTATTTATCTAAATATTTGCCAAACATGTTTCATGCACTATCTTGTTTAATCCTTCCAATAGCCTTCTGAGGTGGATACAATACTGTGTCCACTTTACAAATAAGCCTATTAATACTAGGCAAGTTAGTAACTTACCAAAATCAAAGAGCCAAGAAGCAAGAGAGATTTGGATTTTTCCAACTAACCCTATTCAAACACAAATTGTTAACCAATACATTGTTATCTACATGCATCTCTTGGTCCATACCTTATAAGGAGGTGTTTCCTGGAATTGTGTCCTTGCTGTCTGTAACCTACATGTGATCTACTCTAGTAATAATTATCAGACATTAAAACCACCTTATTAGTTATCAGTTATATAGGATTTCTAATGAAGGTTAAATACATCATGCCATGAATAAGGAGCTGTTGCTGTTGTTCAGTCACTAAATCATGTCCAACTCTTTGTGGCCCATGTATTGCAGCATACCAGGCTTCCCTGTCCTTCACTATCTCCCAGAGATTTGCTCTAACTCATCCTCTGTGGCCTCCTTCTCCGTCTGCCTCAGTCTTTCCCAGCATCAGGGTCTTTTCCAATGAATCAGTTCTTCACATTAGGGGGCCAAAGTATTGGAGCTTTAGCATCAGTCCTTCCAATGAATATTCAGGGTTAATTTTCTTTAGAATTGACTGATTTGATCTCCTTGCTGTTTAAGAGATGCTTAAGAGTCTTCTCCAGCACCACAGATCAAAAGCATCAGTTCTTTAGTGCTCAGCCTTCTTTATGGTCCAGTTTTAATTATACAGATCTTTGTTGACAAAGTGATGTCTCTGCTTTTTAACACACTGTCTAGGTCTGTCATAGCTTTTCTTTGAAGGAGCAAGCATCTTTTAATTCCATGGCTGCCGTCACTGTCTGCAGTGATTTTGGAGCCCAAGAATATAAGATATGCCACTGTTTCTGCTTTTTTGCCATCGGTTTCCCATGAATAGGAGGCCTATCACAAAAATAGGGTATTTCAAATTCACCAGAATTGCCATGAGAATTACAGAACAGGGATTCATTACAGGAACAACTAATCTTATATACAACTGTGGAAGTGACTGGAAAAATCAGAGTCCAGCTGGAGGAGTTGGTGGATCAGAGGAATTATTAAACAGTCTTCCTCAAGCTTGGGTGAGGATGGACAGATCAGAACTTACAAGGGCACCTTCAGATGCCCGAGTGGACCACTGAGGAAAACTGGTAGGAGAATCAGTGGAAGATTGTTATTTCTCCCTACCTACCACTTTGGTATTTCTATAACCGCATGACTGGTGGTGGGCCTATAACCTGGTGTCTGTGAGTCAGCAGAGTTAGAAGTTGGGAAGAAGAACTGGATACAGACAGGGGGAAAATAAGGACAAACTGGAGGCAGCCAGGCCCTCTGCACCTGTAACTGTTTCTAACCATAGGGATCTTCAGAGACTAAAGGGGCTATTTTCCTCCCACCTTTGAAATCTTGGACAAATTTCGAGAAAAGGCTAGGAACAGTAATACCAGCTTAACTAAGTTAACATAGTGCCAACTGCCCATGGTTATAAATGGCCTCTCCTTTGCCAATAGTGATCCTGCTGCTCCTTATTGCAATTGAAATCACTTCATGTGACCCTTTGTTACAAGGTTCTATAATTAATCATTATTAATACACTTGCAAGACTCTCTTCCCACTCTGACTCTTTTTTTCTCTTTTATCAACAAGTTTTGCCCAGATTTGAAGTCCAAGTGAAGACACCCAAGATGATCAGTTTTCTTGAAGATAAATTTGAGGTATCCGCCTGCGGCCGGTGAGTTACATTTTTTCATCACATTTCTATTTCCCTACCTGTTTGTACTGCACGTAACAATTCTTGCACTGCAAGATGGTGTCCTTACCCACTGGACCACCAGGGAAGCCCGTGTACGTAACAATTCTTGACCTTCCAAGTACTTGATCTAGAGAAGGGTCGACTCTTTCTGACTTGTTCAAGCTCAGACCAGGCTGCAGGGATGGTAACATACCATGTGTTTACTACTACTAATAAAGTTAACTGAGCAATTAAAATGCTGCTGTTTAGTCACTCAGTCGTGTTCGAAACTGTGCGACCCCATGAACCCACCAGGCTCCTCTGTTTGTGGAATTTTCCAGGCAAGATCACTGAAGCAGCTTGCCATTTCCTTCTTAAATGACTTTCAAGGAGGCATTGTTTAAAGTACCTTGCATTTATTCACATTTTTGTTCTTACACTAACCCTCTGAGATAAGGATAATTATTATCCTCATTTTGCAAATGAGGAGATTACAGCCCATAAAGAACAAACTAACTTGTTTAAGATCCTACAGACAATAAATGGCAGATTGGAATTTAAACCCGACAGTCTGGCTCCAGAGCTTGAGCTCTTCACCACTATTCTATATTACCTCCACAAGTAACAAATAATATGCACAGTCACATGAAGCATTTCTATATCCCAGACACTGGCCTAGAGTGAACCCAAGTCGTCTATCTCTGGAGCCCATGCTCACAGAGTCCATGATATCCCATGTTCTATTATCTCCATTTGTCATTGTCCCCAGTTTTTTTTTATTTTTTTAAATTTTATTCATTTATTTATTTATTTTTGGCTATTCTGGGTTTTCATTGCTGCTGCAGGCTCTTCTCTAGCTGCAGGGAGGAGGTCTACTCTCTAGCTTAGGTGAGCCGGCTTCTTGTTGCGGTGACTTGTCTTGTTGTGGAACTCGGACTCTAGGACTCACAGACTTCAGTAGCTGTGGCACGTGGGCTCCATAGTTGTAGCTCTGAGACTCTAGAGCACAGGCTCAATAGTTGTGGCTCACGGGCTTAGTTGCTTTGTAGCATATGGGATCTTCCCAGATCAGGGATTGAACCTGTGTCTCCCACATTTGCAGGCAAACTCTTCAACACTGAGCTACCAGGGAAGCCCCATTGTCGCCAATTTTTTGAACTCTAGAAAGCTAGAAAGAAGCTCAAAAGGACTCTCTACCTTAAATGTTGGATACATAATGTAGAATTAAAAATACATGTCATTTAACTTTTTTGCAAAGCAGAAATAGAGATACAGACATTGAGAGCAAATGTAGGGGCACTGTGTGGGGAAAAGGGCGATGGGATGAATTGGAAGATTGGGTTTGACTTGTAAACGCTATTGATACTATATATAAAATAGGCAACTAATGAGAACTTACTGTACACCACAGGGAACTCTACTCAGTGCTCTTTGGTGACCTAAATGGGAAGGAAATCCAGAAAAAGAGAGGATATATGTGTCTGTATAGGTATCCATACAGCTCATTTTGCTGTACTGTAGAAACTAACACAATATTGTGAAACAGCTATACTTCAGTAAAATAAAATTTAAAAAAAAAAAGAAATAAAATACATCTCATTTATTTCTTCCCTGATTGTAGGACAGTAAAGTCCCCTCCACGTATACCAAGGACGTTGCTTTTACTTCTTGCTTTTAAGAACAGCATGAAAAACATGTGTTTTCCTCTTTATCACCAGCTCTGGTTCTTTACAGTTTTTTTCATCAGGGGGAAAACCGCTTGATTCAGATTTTTTTTTTCTTTTCAACTTTATGCCATGAGATCTTATTTATTTATTTATCATTTTCATCCATTTTTATTCTTTGGAATGTGTGGGCCTCCCATTGCAGCAGCCTCTCTCATTGCAGAGCACCGGCTCTTGGGCACATGCACTCCAGAGCACTGGCTCACAATTGGACACACCGGTCCAGCTGCTCCATGGCACATGGGATCTTCCCAGGCCAGGGATCGAACCGGTGCCCTTGCATTGCAAGGCAGACTGTTTACCCACTGGATCACCAGGGAAGCCCTTGATTCAGATTTGAAGATAAGATTCAACAAAGTAATTAAATTTAGTAAATAACATATTCCTTTATCAAAATGTATTACTTTATCTGAACATCTCAGGGAATTCCATGGACGTGGTTTATAAAAGCATACTTTGAGAAACAGTAGACCAAGTTCAGCTTCACGTCACATCTTAGTCCATTCAGGCTATTATAACAAAATAAAACAGATTGAGGAACGTATGAACAACAGAAATGTATTTTTCACAATCCTAGAGGCTGGCAATTCAAGATCAAGGTGCCTGCATGGTCACATTCTGGTGAAGGTCCTCTTTCTGGCTCACAGAACCTTCTCCTTGTGTCCTCACGTGGAGGAAGGGGCAGGAGATCTCTCTGAATCCTCTTCTATGAAGGCATTATCCCATTCATGACCATTTCACCCCCTTCCCAAAGGCCTCACATCCTAAACTATCACTCTTTGGGGTTTAGGATTTCAATATGTGAATTTCATTCAGGGAAACATCAAAATTCAAGCCACACCTCACATCCTTCCATCAGATTTGGCAGAATCCAACTATCATCACGATACAGTTTATTTGCAATATTTTTGGTCTGTAGCTAGCCATTTCCCATCCAATTCCTCACTTGTCCTCTTAAAACCTATATAAATTAGAGAGGACTTAGAAATACACTCTAGGGACTTCCCCTTGTGGTCCAGTGGTTAAGACTGCCTTCCAAGGCAGGCAGCTCACTTTCAGTCCCTGGTTAGGAAGGTAAAATTCCGCATGCTTTGCCTCCAAAAAACCAAACATAAAACAGAAGCAATATTGTAACAAGTTCAGTAAAGATATTTTTAAAGTCCACAACAACAGCAAAAAAAAAAAAGCAAACTAACAAAAAAAGAAACACACTCTTTATGCCCCCCCCCCTTTTTTTTTGCTAAAACAACTTTGGAGGTGTTGGCAAAGTTAACAACGGCTCTTGGGCACGTGCACTCCAGAGGACTGGCTCAGAATTGGACACACCGGTCCAGCTGCTCCATGGCACATGGGATCTTCCCAGGCCAGGGATCGAACCGGTGCCCTTGCATTGCAAGGCAGACTGTTTACCCACTGGATCACCAGGGAAGCCCTTGATTCAGATTTGAAGATAAGATTCAACAAAGTAATTAAATTTAGTAAATAACATATTCCTTTATCAAAATGTATTACTTTATCTGAACATCTCAGGGAATTCCATGGACGTGGTTTATAAAAGCATACTTTGAGAAACAGTAGACCAAGTTCAGCTTCACGTCACATCTTAGTCCATTCAGGCTATTATAACAAAATAAAACAGATTGAGGAACGTATGAACAACAGAAATGTATTTTTCACAATCCTAGAGGCTGGCAATTCAAGATCAAGGTGCCTGCATGGTCACATTCTGGTGAAGGTCCTCTTTCTGGCTCACAGAACCTTCTCCTTGTGTCCTCACGTGGAGGAAGGGGCAGGAGATCTCTCTGAATCCTCTTCTATGAAGGCATTATCCCATTCATGACCATTTCACCCCCTTCCCAAAGGCCTCACATCCTAAACTATCACTCTTTGGGGTTTAGGATTTCAATATGTAATTTCATTCAGGGAAACATCAAAATTCAAGCCACACCTCACATCCTTCCATCAGATTTGGCAGAATCCAACTATCATCACGATACAGTTTATTTGCAATATTTTTGGTCTGTAGCTAGCCATTTCCCATCCAATTCCTCACTTGTCCTCTTAAAACCTATATAAATTAGAGAGGACTTAGAAATACACTCTAGGGACTTCCCCTTGTGGTCCAGTGGTTAAGACTGCCTTCCAAGGCAGGCAGCTCACTTTCAGTCCCTGGTTAGGAAGGTAAAATTCCGCATGCTTTGCCTCCAAAAAACCAAACATAAAACAGAAGCAATATTGTAACAAGTTCAGTAAAGATATTTTTAAAGTCCACAACAACAGCAAAAAAAAAAAAGCAAACTAACAAAAAAAGAAACACACTCTTTATGCCCCCCCCCCCTTTTTTTTTGCTAAAACAACTTTGGAGGTGTTGGCAAAGGTTAAATCACAGCCTAGATAATCTGACAGCAGAAAAAGAAGGGACTAAAACAGTTTTGGAGTTAAATCTCGGCTCAGAGAGAGGCAAGATCTGAGAAAACTACCTTGTTACTTTTACATCCAGAGATGTTTCAAAAAGTATTTCAGTATTCACTATTTTCTCTTAGACGTGTAGCTTAAGACACAGTTGCAGGATAAGTGCTTTTAAAGTACAAATGCTATGCAAGGAAATGCCATTGTGTAGAGGAGTAAAATGGCTGTATGAATGAATCAAGTCATGTATAGGTAATCTAAGTTATTTATGTCAAAAACCTTTTTGTATGACTACCTTTTTGTTACAGATACACATATGGAAAGCCTGTCCATGGCCTGGTGACAATTAGCATATGCAGAGAATATGTAAAGTCCACTTCTAGCTGCCATGAAAAATATGAACAAAGCATCTGTGAAGAATTCAGCCAGCAGGTATATAGAAATCAGTTTTCCCAGGAAAACAGATCCTGTTTTCTCGTGGCTGATAATACAATAAAGAATATAGTGCAACACCATATAGCACAATATGATATGATATGAGAGTAGTGCTTTAATTCATCACCTAGGAAAAGCGTGGATAAGGGAAACATTTTAAGATTGCCTGGCAGTGATTGACACAACATTTGAAGGTAGGGCTCATAGATTTATAATGGTATTAATTTGACCAGTTTTGTCATTTCCTTCTGACAGCAGTCAATATGCCAGATGTACAAGCATAAGGGTATGTGGACGTCTCCACAGCTGGCTTTTATCAAACAGATGACAGAAGAAAAATGTGGCAGATGTTGACCCGTTAATCGAACTATGGAATCTAACCCACACTGGGAGACTATGAGATAGGGCTCAATAGAGTGCCTTCCAAGGCAGGCAGCTCACTTTCAGTCCCTGGTTAGGAAGGTAAAATTCCGCATGCTTTGCCTCCAAAAAACCAAACATAAAACAGAAGCAATATTGTAACAAGTTCAGTAAAGATATTTTTAAAGTCCACAACAACAGCAAAAAAAAAAAAGCAAACTAACAAAAAAAGAAACACACTCTTTATGCCCCCCCCCCTTTTTTTTTGCTAAAACAACTTTGGAGGTGTTGGCAAAGGTTAAATCACAGCCTAGATAATCTGACAGCAGAAAAAGAAGGGACTAAAACAGTTTTGGAGTTAAATCTCGGCTCAGAGAGAGGCAAGATCTGAGAAAAACTACCTTGTTACTTTTACATCCAGAGATGTTTCAAAAAGTATTTCAGTATTCACTATTTTCTCTTAGACGTGTAGCTTAAGACACAGTTGCAGGATAAGTGCTTTTAAAGTACAAATGCTATGCAAGGAAATGCCATTGTGTAGAGGAGTAAAATGGCTGTATGAATGAATCAAGTCATGTATAGGTAATCTAAGTTATTTATGTCAAAAACCTTTTTGTATGACTACCTTTTTGTTACAGATACACATATGGAAAGCCTGTCCATGGCCTGGTGACAATTAGCATATGCAGAGAATATGTAAAGTCCACTTCTAGCTGCCATGAAAAATATGAACAAAGCATCTGTGAAGAATTCAGCCAGCAGGTATATAGAAATCAGTTTTCCCAGGAAAACAGATCCTGTTTTCTCGTGGCTGATAATACAATAAAGAATATAGTGCAACACCATATAGCACAATATGATATGATATGAGAGTAGTGCTTTAATTCATCACCTAGGAAAAGCGTGGATAAGGGAAACATTTTAAGATTGCCTGGCAGTGATTGACACAACATTTGAAGGTAGGGCTCATAGATTTATAATGGTATTAATTTGACCAGTTTTGTCATTTCCTTCTGACAGCAGTCAATATGCCAGATGTACAAGCATAAGGGTATGTGGACGTCTCCACAGCTGGCTTTTATCAAACAGATGACAGAAGAAAAATGTGGCAGATGTTAAGAACTTGGCCAGTGGTAGAATCAAATGACACTATGGAATCTAACCCACACTGGGGAGACTATGAGATCAGCAACAGGCAGAGGAGAGGGGATCAAGGGGGATTCGGACTGGAGGCCTCGATTACATCAGAGAAGATGGGTAATACTTATAACTGAGGGAAGCAGTAACAGGACACGTATTAAGACATGAAATGTATGAATTACTGATTTCAGAGGAATAGTATTTACATGTCCAGAATGAGGAGGATGAGTAGGCACTGTAAGGTATGCAAAAGCACGTTATCTAAGTTGCAGAATGAAAGGCTAGTGTGGTGAATATGATGATGCCTGTCAAGATGAACACTGATAAGTAAAATAAATGTGACAGAAACCTAACTGTCAAAACTTTACCATATCAGGAAGACTAAGATTCATTTTTATTTTCAAATGAGTCATGACATCTGTATATAAGTAAATTAAATGTGATTAAGTTTTATCATGCACTAAATATTTCCAGGCAAGAGTACTGGAGTGGGGCTTCCCTTGTGGCTCAGTGGATAAGAACCCGTCTGCCAATGCAGGAGACACAGGTTCGATCCCTGAACCAGGAAGATGCCATATACTGAAGAGCAGCAAAACCCACACATCAACAAAGACCCAGCACAGCCAAAAAATAAATAAATAAAAGTTTAAAAAAAAAAAAAGAGTACTGGAGTGAGTTGCCATTCCCTTCTCTGCAAGATCTTCCAGACTCAGGGATCAAACCTGAGTCTCCTGCATTACAGGCAGACTCTTTACCATCTGAGCCACCAGGGAAGCCTAAATTAAATGTCATTAAATTTTACTATGCAGTAAATATTTTCATGCAAACAAGTGAAAAAATGGAAACAAATCTTTATTATATTATGGAACCTAGCATTTAATTTAGAAAATTAAATTGCTAAAATGACTAATCTAATCAATAAATACGTGTTTTTATTAATGTCCTAGACATCAAGAAAATACAGTTAATACAATTCCTACTGGTCTTCCCTCCTGGCTCAGAAGTAAAGTATCTGTCTGCAATACAGGAGATGCGGGTTTGATCCCCAGGTCAGGAAGATCCCTTGGAGAAGGAAATGGCAACCCACTCCTGTATATTCTTGCCTATAAAATCTCATGGACCAAGGAGCCTGGCTGGCTGCAATCCATCAAAGAGTTGAACACAACTGAGAAACTAAACAACAGTCGATATTTAAGTGGAGATCATTACAGAGGCTTCTTAGAATATATTATGTCTCAGTTGAATTTAGAAGAGTAGTTATTGTTGGCCACAATGAGGAGGATGAGTAGGCACTGTAAGGTATGCAAAAGCACGTTATCTAAGTTGCAGAATGAAAGGCTAGTGTGGTGAATATGATGATGCCTGTCAAGATGAACACTGATAAGTAAAATAAATGTGACAGAAACCTAACTGTCAAAACTTTACCATATCAGGAAGACTAAGATTCATTTTTATTTTCAAATGAGTCATGACATCTGTATATAAGTAAATTAAATGTGATTAAGTTTTATCATGCACTAAATATTTCCAGGCAAGAGTAATGGAGTGGGGATTCCCTTGTGGCTCAGTGGATAAGAACCCGTCTGCCAATGCAGGAGACACAGGTTCGATCCCTGAACCAGGAAGATGCCATATACTGAAGAGCAGCAAAACCCACACATCAACAAAGACCCAGCACAGCCAAAAAATAAATAAATAAAAGTTTAAAAAAAAAAAAAGAGTACTGGAGTGAGTTGCCATTCCCTTCTCTGCAAGATCTTCCAGACTCAGGGATCAAACCTGAGTCTCCTGCATTACAGGCAGACTCTTTACCATCTGAGCCACCAGGGAAGCCTAAATTAAATGTCATTAAATTTTACTATGCAGTAAATATTTTCATGCAAACAAGTAAAAAAATGGAAACAAATCTTTATTATATTATGGAACCTAGCATTTAATTTAGAAAATTAAATTGCTAAAATGACTAATCTAATCAATAAATACGTGTTTTTATTAATGTCCTAGACATCAAGAAAATACAGTTAATACAATTCCTACTGGTCTTCCCTCCTGGCTCAGAAGTAAAGTATCTGTCTGCAATACAGGAGATGCGGGTTTGATCCCCAGGTCAGGAAGATCCCTTGGAGAAGGAAATGGCAACCCACTCCTGTATATTCTTGCCTATAAAATCTCATGGACCAAGGAGCCTGGCTGGCTGCAATCCATCAAAGAGTTGAACACAACTGAGAAACTAAACAACAGTCGATATTTAAGTGGAGATCATTACAGAGGCTTCTTAGAATATATTATGTCTCAGTTGAATTTAGAAGAGTAGTTATTGTTGGCCACAATGAAATGGAAGAAAGATATTTGAGGAACAACATACACAAAGAGAATTACAAAGCACTGTGGCATATAGGGAAATGCTAGGAAGTCTACTATGACAAAATGGGGTATGTTTTCAAAAGAGAATGGAGAAAGCAAAGGTTAGCAGTGATTGCCAGAGTGATCGATGAAGAAGCTTTGTACCATTTTGGGTAAACCGTAAACAACCAAAAGGTGGTCAGAACATTTGTAAAATTTTCTTCTATGGCCAACACGAAATGTTCATTGGTTGATAACAGACTTGTTGTCACAAATCAGAGAAACCAGGAATTCTCTTCCTTTCTTTGCAGGCAGATGATAAAGGCTGTTTCACACAGCTAGTAAAATCTAGCCTATTTCACCTGAAACAAAAAGGATTCAGAATGACATTAGAAGTGACTGCCATTGTCAGAGAGGAAGGAACAGGTGTGTATTGTTTTTAAATATGTATTACTAAACATTTGTCAAGTTTCCACTCCATGATCAATGCCTTCTAGTTTCTGGGGATTATGGCAGTGGTGTGATCTCTACACTCAAGGTTTTAGGAATCTAAAAAGAAATGTTGAAAAAAGGCTTTGTAACATCTAAAAATGTTTAAAAAAATAAATAAATAAGCACAATGAGTATGAAGACAGAGAGTTAACTCTAATACATATTTTTTTAAAAGATTTATTTATTTATTTATTATTGGTGGGGGGGTGGGGGTGGGGAGGGAGGGAGGGGAGCAGGTGGGCCACTTCTATTGGTTTTTTCATGTATCTACTGTCATCCATCTTTGTTCTTTGGCCCGTGTGGGCCTCCCATCGCGGTGGCCTCTGTTGTCGCAGAGCGCCGGCTCTGGGCGCATGCACTGCAGAGCTCCGGCTCAGTAATTGGACACATCGGTCCAGCCGCTCCGGGGCACATGGGACCTTTCCAGGCCAGGGATCGAACTGGCGCCCCTTGCACTGCAAGGCGGTGTCCTTACCCACTGGACCACCAGGGAAGCCCTAATACAGATTTTTTTAAAAAGCTTTCAGAAGTAGCATTTGAGCAGATTTTAATAGGATGAATTGTATTTTGTACCACATCTATGGTCCAGGAAAATACAACAAGCATAAAACAAATGTGTTCAGTCCCAGAAGAATCTTTAAAAAGTTGGCTGGTGCTATGGTGTTTAGAAAAGTAACTTGCATATTAGAGAGGTTAGATTTTATTATGACAGTATTGAATATCTTCAGATATATTTAAGGAGAATGACCTAAATAACTGACTTTTTAAGTTAATTCTAAAAAAAAATACTATCCATAAAAAGAAAGTTAGTTCCAAATAAAATGTTAGTTTAACAGAACTTTTAAATATAAAAAAAAAAAAAAAAAAGTAACTGAACCATACAATGCTAATTACAAGGGAAGGCAGTGATAAAAAGTAAAAAATATTTTAACTATGGTTCAAAGTATGAATTCATACCCACAGTCATCATAATGATATTTTGAGTATTATCCACTTTAAAAAAAAATCACAAGTTTTATTTACATAGAAGAAAACAGAAACTCTACTTTTCTTTGAAGGCACATCAACCCTAACTGTGATTGAAAACATTTGAGTAAAACTTTTAAGTTTTTCCCCTTAAGCTATTGAATATTTTCCAGTGCCATTTAGTAGTTTTATATAGAATAAACACCAGTTAGACCACTCAGAGAAAAGTGGCATATATTGTAATTTTACAGTGCAAAAGAGGGCTTTGGTTATATTTTTGTATTTGTAAGGTTTGATTAAAGTAGTCACTGTTTTTTATTTCATTTTATTGTCATTTCAGTAACAAATATTAAAACAGAAAAAAAAGTTTCAGCAGGCATGAAAAGGGTAGGATAGATGAAAAATGTGTTAATTTGTGATACATAAGGATACTATTCAAAGATGGCCTCCAACATTACAATTTAGGGTCTGGGAAATGGAAATGTCATTAACCAAGGTAAGGAAAAGGTAAAAAAGAATCACAATGATAAGAATTTGTCAACGATAATTCATTATAGCTTGAAATATCATAATGAAAGTCAGTTCATGTCAATGGACAATTTAAAAAGTAAGCCTGAGCAGAATCAGGACCATAAATGCAAATCTGAGGCCATTCTTACTGTGTTCAGATACTCCTAAGAGTAAAAGCAAGTGTTCTGAAAGTAAGCTCATTTACAATTGCTAAATTGAGGCTAGAGGTGGATAAGACAGGCTCAAGAACTGAAACAATTGCAGTCCAAAGATCAGATAAATCAGCAGAAAGAAACTAGAAGCCATAGGGTTAGAGAAGAAAATGACAACCCACTCCAGTATTCTTGCCTGGAGAATCCCATGGACAGAGAAGCCTGGCGGGCTACAGGTCATAGGATCATAAAGAGTCAGACACGAGTAAGCAACTGAGCACACATAGGATTAGAGCAGGGGAAAAATGAAAAAGTACAGTTTCCATGGTACATATGTATGGAGAACGTCTGAGAGTTCATTTTGATGAGGTATGGGATGAAAACACCCAATTGAGGAGAAATGAAGCCTCTTTCATGCCTTCTAGGTTCTTTTTTTTGAATGTGGACCATTTTAAAAGTCTTTACTGAATTTATTGCAATATCACTTCTACTTTATGCTCTGGATTTTCCACCATAAGCCATGTGGGGTCTTATTTCCCTCATCAGAGAATTGAATCCACATCTGCATTGGAAGGCAAAGTCTTAACCATCGGACCACCAGGGAAGTCTTCATCTTTTAGAATTTGAGAGGGAGGGGGCTTTAGATGATGAAGATAAAATACAGATCACACTTCACTGAATGGAAAAGCACTGGATGTTGGCTATGCTTGTCACCATGTGCTGAGAAGAAGGTTTTTAATGGGGAAGTGGTTTGAGACAAAAACTTAAGAATATTTTTAGGCCAATGTGAAGAATCAGGTTATTCACAGATGGTTACTGGGGAGGAGCAAGATAAGCAAGATCTCAGAGGAGATGAGGAGAAAAACTCCAGAACACAGATGGAACAAGCAGGATATTTGTGAAATCGGAGAACTAAGAAAGTATAGTTATCAATGATTTTCCAAGTGTTAGAAATTCTGGAAAGAACAAGAAAAGGGTTACAGGTGGTATTTTGTTATAATGGAGTGAAGCTAGAATGGAGTAGGAGATGAGGTGAATAGAACTATTCAAATTCACTAAATTATTTTTCAGGGTTGGAATTAACCGGACATGGATTAAGTAAAATCACCAACACCTTAAGCAAACTGGAATTTACGAAAGTGGATTCACATTACAGACGTGGGCTCCCTTTCTTTGGGCAGGTAAAATTTCTTTTCATTACAATCATAATTGAGGAATGTGACTTCCAGAAAAACCAATTTTTATATCAAATTTATGTTTAAGTGAATCAAAATTCATGGAGTTCTGCAACTAAACAATGACAACAAAAACAAAAGAAGCCTTATATAATGAAATAGAGAGCACCAGAGATGAATAAAATTGGGGAAGGTAACATCACGAATCTACTCTCGGCAGTTCTCAGTTGAATGCTCATAAGTTACTTAAATAGAAATGTCAAAATGAAAAATACTTTGGAACCCAGAAGATGAATCTTAACTTTCGTATTCAAAGATCTTTATTAAGTGCAGTGGCCAAGGTGCCTAGAAGTGAACACAACAGAGTGAAAAATGTTATTGTTGTGTAACACCTGAAACCAGTCCTCACTTCTTGTTTCTCTTTCCTATGTATAGGTTCTTCTAGTTGATGAGAAGAATCAGCCAATCCCCAATCAGACTATAGTGGTCAATGTGGATACATCTCTATATAATGACAGACTCACTACAAATGAACATGGTTTGGTGAACATTGTTATTGATACCAGTAGCTTCACATCTTCTTCCATTTTAGTTAAGGCAAGTGGTAACCTAAATATAAACTAACAAACAAAAGAAAATTATCTGTCAAAAAGCTTTTACTTTAGATAGACACTGACATTCAGGAGATGTTTGTTAGAACACCTTGATAGTCCCTTGAAAATCCAACATTTTTACAATTCTATTACCAATTAGGTTTTCATTGTTTCTTTAATATACCACTATTTTCACTTTGTGTGAAATAGTCTAATGGCCTTATGCAAATTACAACCATAAAAGTATCAATAAAAAGCAATCAATCTTGATTATGAGTGAATAATATCTACTCAATCTGTATAGTGTAACCCTAAACAAACTTAAGGGAAAGTTGTTTCTAGATTATACTTTATTTGGGCGGGCAGCCTCTAATGAAACCAAGAAAGCATGGGTCTTATAAAATCTTCAGTAAATGACAGAGTAACCTCTATATATATATAATTTATGTTAATAAAAATAACTTACTTAAGACCTTTATTCTATTCATTAGGTCACTTACAAATCTAGTAGCCCCTGTTATGATAATGTGTGGCTTGAAGAACTTCATACACCAGCAAGCCACGTTGCAAAGAGTATTTTCTCTCCAAGCAAGAGCTATGTGCAACTTGAACCTGTGGCTGGCACTGTGACCTGTGAGCAAACCCAGGAGATTCATGCTCACTACATCCTGAATGA
Organism: Tragulus kanchil; assembly: GCA_022376925.1. Classification (NCBI taxonomy): domain Eukaryota; kingdom Metazoa; phylum Chordata; class Mammalia; order Artiodactyla; family Tragulidae; genus Tragulus; species Tragulus kanchil. The sequence continues at coordinate 280,462,930 of JAIOJX010000004.1, forward strand.
ACAGATTCTGACAGATGAAAGGGAGTTGACTTTCTATTACTTGGTAAGAATAAAAGCCACTGTAACTTTTCCTAATTGTGTAGACCCTAAAAAAGATTGCTGTTGTTTAGTTGCTAAGTCGTGTCTGACTGTGCATGCATGGTATGTCAAGCTCCTCTGTCTTATGTGCATGGGATTCTCCACGCAAGAATACTGGAGTGGGTTGTGGTTTCCTTTTCCAGGGGGTCTTCTCAACCCAGGGATAGAACCCAGGTCTCCTGAACTGCAGGTGGATTCTTTTGTGCCAAGTTACTAGGGAAGTCCCATCTAAAAAGATCGAGTTCATATCTAAATAATGCCCTTTATATTAATATAATTTGTTCCTGTTTTTATAAGTGAAGAGAAGTTCCTTCCTAACAAATTAATTCTTTAATTTCTCATTCATATTCTAGTCTCCACTAAAAGTGAATAAAAACTTACAGGGTTTTTAAATTTTTTTTCATTTTAAGTTTTATTTTCATTTTTTTCTGAGTTCAATTAAAGGTCACTGAATAGAAGAGGAAAGAGCATATGATGAAGTATTAATCAAAAGAAATATCTTTCTAAGAAATCAGTGGATAAATAAGCAAAGGATAAAAATCAAGAATTTAGTCAACAGGAAATAAAATGTATAAACAATCTTCTGGAACAATGTTGAATTTGACATTAATTGGAGAAATAAAAATTTAAAACATAAAGCAATGGCTTTTTACTCCTATAAAGTTCTAATCAATACAACCATAAAAGTATCAATAAAGCATTTTTGAGTGAATAATATCTACTCAATCTGTATAGTGTAACCCTAAACAAACTTAAGGGAAAGTTGTTTCTAGATTATACTTTATTTGGGCGGCAGCCTCTAATGAAACCAAGAAAGCATGGGTCTTATAAAATCTTCAGTAAATGACAGAGTAACCTCTATATATATATAATTTATGTTAATAAAAATAACTTACTTAAGACCTTTATTCTATTCATTAGGTCACTTACAAATCTAGTAGCCCCTGTTATGATAATGTGTGGCTTGAAGAACTTCATACACCAGCAAGCCACGTTGCAAAGAGTATTTTCTCTCCAAGCAAGAGCTATGTGCAACTTGAACCTGTGGCTGGCACTGTGACCTGTGAGCAAACCCAGGAGATTCATGCTCACTACATCCTGAATGAACAGATTCTGACAGATGAAAGGGAGTTGACTTTCTATTACTTGGTAAGAATAAAAGCCACTGTAACTTTTCCTAATTGTGTAGACCCTAAAAAAGATTGCTGTTGTTTAGTTGCTAAGTCGTGTCTGACTGTGCATGCATGGTATGTCAAGCTCCTCTGTCTTATGTGCATGGGATTCTCCACGCAAGAATACTGGAGTGGGTTGTGGTTTCCTTTTCCAGGGGGTCTTCTCAACCCAGGGATAGAACCCAGGTCTCCTGAACTGCAGGTGGATTCTTTTGTGCCAAGTTACTAGGGAAGTCCCATCTAAAAAGATCGAGTTCATATCTAAATAATGCCCTTTATATTAATATAATTTGTTCCTGTTTTTATAAGTGAAGAGAAGTTCCTTCCTAACAAATTAATTCTTTAATTTCTCATTCATATTCTAGTCTCCACTAAAAGTGAATAAAAACTTACAGGGTTTTTAAATTTTTTTTCATTTTAAGTTTTATTTTCATTTTTTTCTGAGTTCAATTAAAGGTCACTGAATAGAAGAGGAAAGAGCATATGATGAAGTATTAATCAAAAGAAATATCTTTCTAAGAAATCAGTGGATAAATAAGCAAAGGATAAAAATCAAGAATTTAGTCAACAGGAAATAAAATGTATAAACAATCTTCTGGAACAATGTTGAATTTGACATTAATTGGAGAAATAAAAATTTAAAACATAAAGCAATGGCTTTTTACTCCTATAAAGTTCTAAATAATTTACAAATTCAAGAACTGGTGTAACTGTAGGGAAAAGTACCTTGACAAGCATATTTTAAGTTGGTATGATACTTCTAAGGTCAGTATATCTATTTATGTCAAAAAATTTTAAATATTCCAAGTTGCTGGTTGCCAAGTAGTTCTTCTGAACAAGAAATATCTTACATGTAGAAAATTCTGTATAGGAACCCCAACTATACATAGTACTGTTTTATTTCTAAAACAAAGTTAAAAAAAATTGATGATAAGTTAGAATCTTAGCTAAGTCAGAAATCTTATCTTTATTGCTTCCTACATATATGATCTCTGGTAATTTACCTAATCTCATCTGTAGAATAATGTCAATTATCCCACCTGAATAAAGAAGACAGTATTTATGTTTATTTCATAGAGATACTGTGATCCACACAGTCAAAGGTTTTACCATAGTCAATGAAGCAGAAGTAGATGTTTTTCTGCAATTTTCTTGCTTTTTCTATAATCCAACAGGAGTTAGCAATTTGATCTCCTCTGCCTTTTCTAAATCCAGTTTGAACATCTGGAAGTTCCCAGTTCACATACTATTGAGCTTTGAGTATTACCTTGCTATAGTGTGAAAAGAGTGCAATTGTCCAGTAGTTCGAACACTCTTTGCTGCCCTTGGAGATTCAAATCTAAATAATGCCTTTTTAATTTGTTCCTGTTTTATAAGTGAAGAGAAGTTCCTTCCTAACACATTTATTCTTTACCTTCTCATTCATATTCTAGTCTCCACTAAAAGTGAATAAAAACTTACAGGGTTTTTAAATTTTTTTTCATTTTAAGTTTTATTTTCATTTTTTTCTGAGTTCAATTAAAGGTCACTGAATAGAAGAGGAAAGAGCATATGATGAAGTATTAATCAAAAGAAATATCTTTCTAAGAAATCAGTGGATAAATAAGCAAAGGATAAAAATCAAGAATTTAGTCAACAGGAAATAAAATGTATAAACAATCTTCTGGAACAATGTTGAATTTGACATTAATTGGAGAAATAAAAATTTAAAACATAAAGCAATGGCTTTTTACTCCTATAAAGTTCTAAATAATTTACAAATTCAAGAACTGGTGTAACTGTAGGGAAAAGTACCTTGACAAGCATATTTTAAGTTGGTATGATACTTCTAAGGTCAGTATATCTATTTATGTCAAAAAATTTTAAATATTCCAAGTTGCTGGTTGCCAAGTAGTTCTTCTGAACAAGAAATATCTTACATGTAGAAAATTCTGTATAGGAACCCCAACTATACATAGTACTGTTTTATTTCTAAAACAAAGTTAAAAAATTGATGATAAGTTAGAATCTTAGCTAAGTCAGAAATCTTATCTTTATTGCTTCCTACATATATGATCTCTGGTAATTTACCTAATCTCATCTGTAGAATAATGTCAATTATCCCACCTGAATAAAGAAGACAGTATTTATGTTTATTTCATAGAGATACTGTGATCCACACAGTCAAAGGTTTTACCATAGTCAATGAAGCAGAAGTAGATGTTTTTCTGCAATTTTCTTGCTTTTTCTATAATCCAACAGGAGTTAGCAATTTGATCTCCTCTGCCTTTTCTAAATCCAGTTTGAACATCTGGAAGTTCCCAGTTCACATACTATTGAGCTTTGAGTATTACCTTGCTATAGTGTGAAAAGAGTGCAATTGTCCAGTAGTTCGAACACTCTTTGGCGTTGCCCTTTTGGAGATTCAAATGAAAACTGACCTTTCCCAGTCCTGTGGCCACTGCTGAGTTTTCCAAATTTTCTGGCACTTTTTTAGGATTTGAAATAGCTCAGCTGAAATTCCATCACCTCCACTAACTTTGATCACAGTAATGCTTCCTAAGGCTCACTAGACTTCACACTACAGAATGTCTGGCTCTAGGAGAGTGATAACTTTGGTTATCCAGGTCATTAAGATCTTTTTCATACAGTTCTTCTGTGTATTCTTGCCACCCCTTCTTAATATTTTCTGATTCTGTTGGGTCCCTACAGCTTCTGTCCTTTATTGTACCCATCTTTGCATGAAATGTTCCCTTGGTATCTCTAATTTTCTTGAACACTTCTTCATTGACTGTGCTAAAACCTTTGACTGTGTACATCACAACAAACTGTGGGAAACTTCATAAAGAGATGGAAATATCCAACCGCTTTATATGCCTCCTAAAAAACCTGTATGCAGGTCAAGAAGCAACAGTTAGAACTGAACATGGAACAATGGACTGGCTCAAAATTGGGAAAGGAGCACATCAAAGCTGTATATTATTGCCTTGCTTATTTAACCTATAAGTAGAGTACATGATGTGAAATGCCAGGCTGGATGAAGCTTAAGCTGGAATCAAGATTGCCAGGAGAAATAATCATAACCTCTTATATGTAGATGATATCACCCTAATGGCAAAAAGCAAACAGGAACTAAAGAGCATCATGATGAATGTGAAAGAGAAGAGTGAAAAAACTGGCTTAAAACCTTGCTGAAAAAACTAAGATCATGGAATCCAGTTCCATCACTTCATGGAAAATAGATGGGATTGGAAACTGTGACAATTTTTTTTTTCTTGGGCTCCAAAATCACTGTGGATGATGACTGCAACCATGAAATTAAATGATGCTTGTTACTTGGAAGAAAAGCTATGATAAGCCTAGATAGCATATTAAAAAGCAGAGACATCACATTGCTGACAAAGATCCATCTAGTCAAAGTTCTGGCTTTTCCAGTAATCAAGTATGGATGTGAGAATTGGATCATAAAGAAGACTGAGTACCAAAGAATTAATGTTTTTGAATAACAGTGCTGGAGAAGACTCTTTTTGCTTTGTTTTGTTTTGTTTCATTTTGTTGATCACTTCTATTGGTCTTTCATTTATTCATTTTCATTCATCTTTGTTCTTTGGCCTGTGTGCGCCTCCCATCGCAGTGGCCTCTCTCTGTGCAGAGCACTGGCTCTGGGCAAATGTGCTCCAGAGCTCCAGCTCAGTAGTTAGACACATCAGTCCAGCCACCTTGTGGCACCTGGGATCTTCCCAGGCCATGGATCAAACTGGCACCCCTTAGACTGCAAGGCGGTGTCCTTACTCACTGGACCACCAGAGAAGCCCTGCAGAAGACTCTTGAGAGTCTCTTGGACAGCAAGGAATTCAAACCAGTCAATCATAAAGGAAATCAACCCTGAATATTCATTGGAAAGAATGATGCTGAAGCTGTTGCTCCAGTACTTTGGTCACCTGATATGAATAGCTAACTCTGGAAAAGACCTTACTACTGGGAAAGATCAAGGATAGGAGGAGAAGTGGGTGACAGAGGATTAGATGGTTGGATGACATCAATGAGTCAATGGACATGAGTTTGAGCAAACTTTGGGAAGTAGTGAAAGACAGGGAAACCTGATGAGCTGCAGGCCATGGGATCACAAAGAGTCAGACACAACTGAGCGACTGAACAACAACAACATAGAGTTATTGCCAAAATTAAAGAAAAATGTTTTAAGTAAAATATTTAGTTCACTACCAGGCGCACAGAGAGTATAAATACTTTTAGTTTTTTGTTGTTGTTGTTGTTTTTCGATTAGTCAACAATAGATAATACATAAATTTTATACCTGCCCTCACTATAATTCCTTTGCATATAATAGGTGCTTAGAATATTTGTGGAAGGAATTTGCAAATTTAATACAGGGAGCAAATATTAAGAAAATTGTAAAATATTTTAAAATTATATGTTTGTTATTTCAAGTATGTTGTTTGATATTTATTATTTCAACTATATATATAGGATAATATTGGAAGAGAAATTTAGTAAACAAAAGTAACTTCTGGGTGTAGGTAGAGAGATTCTTATTTTTGTATGGTATAAACATGGTATTTGTGTGTTATAAATAAGTTTAATAAGTATCCTTTAAAGTGATAATAAATGTATTTTCCTCTGTCTTCAGATCAAAGCACGAGGAAGAATCACTCAGTCAGGAACCTATGTGTTGTCTGTTACACAAGGAGAGCGTAAGTACTTTTAGGATTTCCTCTTTTTCTCTCTCTCAAATTGCCTTAAATATTTTAGTATTTCTTCCATTGAAGAAATGGCCACTGAATTTCTTCCTTCAACCTAAGATGGGGAAGTCTATTTAAAAAAAAAAAAGGATACTAGATTCATTTTAGTACTTTTTTATCTTTTTAATAGTGTTCTTATATTTTAAATTTTATTTCTAAAGCAAAATATATTCATTTTATTATTACATTTTAATGCAGAAAATAACTGAAAAAATTTAAAACAGTCACCAAAGAAAAAATTTACTTTGTATGCTTTTGTATCATTTCTCATTGCTGAAAGGAAAAGAAGTTGGCTGGCTAAAAACCACACAAATTTACTCACTTATAGTTCTGTAGATAGAAGTCCTACCAGGCTAACATCAATGTGTCAGCAGAATTACGTGCCTTCTGAAACTATATGGGATTGCCTGTTTCCTCATTTTTTCCAATTTCTAAAGACTTCCTATATTCCTTGGTTCACGGTGTCTTCTATCTCCAATGCCAGCAGCATACCACCTTCAAATCACTCACTTATATGCCTGCCTCTCTCTTTTAGATCATGCTTAAATCATAAATATTCATTGATATCTATTATCCTAGAAAGAATTAACTTTTAAAGAAATAGTCCATTATAAAAAGATAAGTACATTTAATCTCTTCATGGCATGTCCCCAGGCTAAATCTTATAAGTACCTTCCTTTTTTATCTGTTCATTTGAATTACAGGCTATCAGTTTAAAATTTAAATATGTTTGTTATTTCAAGTATGTTGTTTGATATTTATTATTTCAACTATATATATAGGATAATATTGGAAGAGAAATTTAGTAAACAAAAGTAACTTCTGGGTGTAGGTAGAGAGATTCTTATTTTTGTATGGTATAAACATGGTATTTGTGTGTTATAAATAAGTTTAATAAGTATCCTTTAAAGTGATAATAAATGTATTTTCCTCTGTCTTCAGATCAAAGCACGAGGAAGAATCACTCAGTCAGGAACCTATGTGTTGTCTGTTACACAAGGAGAGCGTAAGTACTTTTAGGATTTCCTCTTTTTCTCTCTCTCAAATTGCCTTAAATATTTTAGTATTTCTTCCATTGAAGAAATGGCCACTGAATTTCTTCCTTCAACCTAAGATGGGGAAGTCTATTTAAAAAAAAAAAAGGATACTAGATTCATTTTAGTACTTTTTTATCTTTTTAATAGTGTTCTTATATTTTAAATTTTATTTCTAAAGCAAAATATATTCATTTTATTATTACATTTTTAATGCAGAAAATAACTGAAAAATTAAGACAGTCACCAAAGAAAAAATTTACTTTGTATGCTTTTGTATCATTTCTCATTGCTGAAAGGAAAAGAAGTTGGCTGGCTAAAAACCACACAAATTTACTCACTTATAGTTCTGTAGATAGAAGTCCTACCAGGCTAACATCAATGTGTCAGCAGAATTACGTGCCTTCTGAAACTATATGGGATTGCCTGTTTCCTCATTTTTTCCAATTTCTAAAGACTTCCTATATTCCTTGGTTCACGGTGTCTTCTATCTCCAATGCCAGCAGCATACCACCTTCAAATCACTCACTTATATGCCTGCCTCTCTCTTTTAGATCATGCTTAAATCATAAATATTCATTGATATCTATTATCCTAGAAAGAATTAACTTTTAAAGAAATAGTCCATTATAAAAAGATAAGTACATTTAATCTCTTCATGGCATGTCCCCAGGCTAAATCTTATAAGTACCTTCCTTTTTTATCTGTTCATTTGAATTACAGGCTATCAGTTTAATAAAGCAATTTTTATTAACAAAGCACTTTTTTTTTTAATTTGACTTATTTATTTATTTTTGGCTATTTTGGGTTTTCACTGGTGCTGCCGGCTCTTCTCTAGTTGCAGGGAGTGGAGGCTACTCTCTAGCTGAGGTGAGCAGGCTTCTTGTTGCGGTGACTTGTCTTGTTGTGGAACTTGGGCTGTAGGGCACATGGGCTTCAGTAGCTGTGGTACATGGGCTCAATAGTTGTGCCTCTGAGGCTCTAGAGCACAGGCTCAATGGCTATGGCTCAGGGGTTTAGTTGCTCCACAGCATGTGGGATCTTCCCGGATCAGGGATCAAACCCATGTCTCCTACATTGGCAGGCGAACTCTTTACCACTGAGCTTCCAGGGAAACCCTGTCTTTTATGTTTGACACATCGTGTCTCACATTAGTACTTGACACACAGTGAGTGGACAATAAATATTTTTAAATGAATTCATAAATGAAGGCTAAGATATTTCTTTGTTTATAATTTACAACAGCTAAATTTTGTAGGAAATTTTGTAGGAAAACAAAATTTTTACTTGAAGAGAGTGTATCTTCCTATCTCAACATACCTCATAATAGGAGTTTGGATAAAAACATTAATAAAACATGGTCACTGCCATCAAGATGTGGTAGCTTTCTATGTTCTTCTGCTTATGTATTTGAAAAAAATCTCATTCTTTATTAAAAATCTGAACGGAAAAACTTAGAATTCAGTCCTATTTCTTAATTGTGTAAAGTAAGAAAATTGCTAGCCCAGAAAAATGTCCCAAGTTGCTTACAATAAACTATTGCGTCAAGAAGAGTCTCTTTTCACTCTGTATTTCTCCAGTTGCCCTGTATCTCATTTTATTTGAGCAGTTCAGCACAACATAAAGCCATCATGGCATCTCAACACCTTCAGAATTTTCCAAATAAAGGCTGATTTTTAATTAGTCCCCTAAATCTACTGGTTAACACCTTTGTTTGAAACCAATGGTCTGTTGGAGCTCCAATCACTGGGGCACAATCAGTGAGCACACAGTACTTGTATGAAATGATCATATAAAGCTTGAGTAAATAGACTTTTACTTTTACTTTTCCAAATAAAGGCTGATTTTTAATTAGTCCCCTAACTCTACTAGTTACCACCTTTGTTTGAAATAATGGTCTGTTGGAGCTCCAATCACTGGGGTGCAATCAGTGAGCACACAGTACTTGTATGAAATAACCATATAAAGCTTGAGTAAATAGACTTTTAAAATGAATCATGAATTTTAAATTGTGTTTAAAGTCTTGTAATTCTTTGAATTTCAAATCCATCTCTTAATAAATTTCTACTAACTCTAGTCTTTCCATTTTTCCAGCCACATGAGCCAACCAAGGCCATGATAAAGATGGACCACTCTAGAACACTGCTTACCACAGATTCTGCTTAGGTCTATAAAATCTATCTATATAAAATTTTCTCTTCTTAAATTTTTTTACTGCTTAAAAAGATTGAGGGCTTCCCTAGTGGTCCAGTGGGTAAGGACACAGCCTTGCAGTGCAAGGGGCGCCAGTTCAATCCCTGGCCTGGGAAGATCCCACGTGCCACGGAGCGGCTGGACCGATGTGTCCAATTACCGAGCCGGAGCTCTGGAGTGCATGCACCCAGAGCTGGTGCTCTGCGACGACAGACACCACCATGATGGGAGGCCCACATGGGCCAAAGAACAAAAGATGGATGAAAATAGATAAATGAAGAACCAATAGAAGTGGCCCACCTGCTCCCCTCCCTCCCTACCCCACCCCCCACCAATAATAAATAAATAAATAAATAAATCTTTTTTTAAAAAAGATTGAATTCAGGCCCTCAAATATGAAACAGTCCCTCTAATTTTCCATTTAATCATTGATTTAAATGGGATTGAACATTATATTGGTTTTTCCAGAGCAGATAAGCTTGTTCCTAATAGCATATCGAAAAACAAATTTCCTCACAAAGAAATTTCTTCAACATCAGTTCCTGTAATAGAGTTTAAATCCTACATAGTATATTAAGTACCTTAAGAGATAAAATGGGAAGAAGGAAGTGTCTCTTTCTTTGAGATAAAGCATATTTTATTTGATTTGATGATCACTATGTAGATGGTGTTCTTCCATTTGTCTTCGATTTCTGGGAAACTGTTAAATTTAAGCACTCCACTCCAGTGTTTCACCATTTGCTATGGCCTGTTTATAGTGAATTCCTGCCTACATTTAACCCTGCTTCAGAAATTCAATTCCATATGGTTTTAGTATTATTGTTTCAATTTTTTATAATTCATTTTTTATTCATTTTTAATTGGAGGATAATTGCTTTACAATGGTGTGTTGATTTCTGCCTTACAACAATGTGAATCAGTCATAAGTTCACATTTATTTTAACCCTGCCGCTTTGTATATTTTCACCACAAGCTGCCCCCAGATCTTCTATAAATATAGAAAGCAACTCCACACGTAAATAGTAAAATAATTTTTGAGAAGTTTCTCTTTATAAAATTGAATCCAGCCACATGAGCCAACCAAGGCCATGATAAAGATGGACCACTCTAGAACACTGCTTACCACAGATTCTGCTTAGGTCTATAAAATCTATCTATATAAAATTTTCTCTTCTTAAATTTTTTTACTGCTTAAAAAGATTGAGGGCTTCCCTAGTGGTCCAGTGGGTAAGGACACAGCCTTGCAGTGCAAGGGGCGCCAGTTCAATCCCTGGCCTGGGAAGATCCCACGTGCCACGGAGCGGCTGGACCGATGTGTCCAATTCCCGAGCCGGAGCTCTGGAGTGCATGCACCCAGAGCTGGTGCTCTGCGACGACAGACACCACCATGATGGGAGGCCCACATGGGCCAAAGAACAAAAGATGGATGAAAATAGATAAATGAAGAACCAATAGAAGTGGCCCACCTGCTCCCCTCCCTCCCTACCCCACCCCCCACCAATAATAAATAAATAAATAAATAAATCTTTTTTTAAAAAAGATTGAATTCAGGCCCTCAAATATGAAACAGTCCCTCTAATTTTCCATTTAATCATTGATTTAAATGGGATTGAACATTATATTGGTTTTTCCAGAGCAGATAAGCTTGTTCCTAATAGCATATCGAAAAACAAATTTCCTCACAAAGAAATTTCTTCAACATCAGTTCCTGTAATAGAGTTTAAATCCTACATAGTATATTAAGTACCTTAAGAGATAAAATGGGAAGAAGGAAGTGTCTCTTTCTTTGAGATAAAGCATATTTTATTTGATTTGATGATCACTATGTAGATGGTGTTCTTCCATTTGTCTTCGATTTCTGGGAAACTGTTAAATTTAAGCACTCCACTCCAGTGTTTCACCATTTGCTATGGCCTGTTTATAGTGAATTCCTGCCTACATTTAACCCTGCTTCAGAAATTCAATTCCATATGGTTTTAGTATTATTGTTTCAATTTTTTATAATTCATTTTTTATTCATTTTTAATTGGAGGATAATTGCTTTACAATGGTGTGTTGATTTCTGCCTTACAACAATGTGAATCAGTCATAAGTTCACATTTATTTTAACCCTGCCGCTTTGTATATTTTCACCACAAGCTGCCCCCAGATCTTCTATAAATATAGAAAGCAACTCCACACGTAAATAGTAAAATAATTTTTGAGAAGTTTCTCTTTATAAAATTGAAGCTCTTTCCTCTTCTTAATCTATTTTCTTGAACTTTCTTTACTCTGCAGTGAAAGGGGTATTTTCCTTCTCCTTTCGAGTGGAAATGGACATTGCTCCTAAAGCCCAGTTACTTATTTATACCATTTTACCTAATGGAGAAGTTATTGCAGATTCTGAGGAACTCGACATTGAAAAATGTTTTGCCAATAAGGTGGGTGTTTTATTTAAGGCCAGTCCTTTTCTTCATCTCCCCTTTTTGAAGCATGGAAAATAAGGAACTTATGTTCATTAAAATACTCCCAGGCAGTCCTCCTAAGACTTTCTGTCAAAGGACCTCTGCAGAGAATGATAACAAAACCCTGAGAGGTCTACTGGAGTAGTTCAGATAGGATCCACAGACTTCAGACATTATTAGATATTTAGGTTTTTAATTACTGAATAAATTCGTGATCCTGAAAAAGAGTATTCCATTGCCAGCTGGAGGACTTTGGAGGCTGATCTTAGCAGTGGAAAAGAATTTTTCATAGCCCCATGAAAACTACACATTTTCATCACAAAAACATTGCAAGGAGATACCTATGTATCTTTCTTACATGTGCGTGCATTCCAATTCCTATTCAAAGTTCTCTTTCACTGTGATCAAAGTCAATTCGTTTTTCACTGGCTATAAAAAGACTGAGAAACCTAAATTAACTGAGCCATATTTTGAGTTTATCCAGAGATACTTAGTTTGTAGCCCCCATGTAGATTCACCTCTTGCGTGTGTGCCTATTTGCTAAATTGTATCTGATTCTTTTGTGACCCTACACAAGACTCTTATGTAGCCCACCAGGCTCCTCTGTCCATGGGATTTTCCAACCAAGAATACTGGAGTGGGTTGCCATCCCCTCCAGGGGATGTTCCCAACCCAGGAATCGAACCTCAGTCTTCTGCATTTACCACTAAGCCACCTGGGAAACTGATTCACCTCTTAATCAACTCTAAAATGGATGAAGGGAAAGGAAGAGTAGAAAAGACTAGCCCCAACCTGGTGTGGAAGAGAGTTTTAAGATTGTAACAACAATCAGAAAATATGTTGCTATAATTATACTCTTTTTACAGGTAAATCTGAGCTTCTCTTCAGCCCAGGCCCTGCCAGCCTCAGACACCAGCCTGAAGGTCACAGCTGCACCTAACTCCCTCTGTGGCCTCCGCGCAGTAGACCAGAGTGTCCTGCTCATGAAGCCTGAAGCCGAGCTCTCAGCTCAATCAGTGAGTCCCGTTTCAGTCTTGGATATCGGAAAATGTACACATGATATGACCATTTCTGGAAGCCCAAAGCTATTGCAAAGGACAAGTTCGTCAGAGTGTCAGGCAAAACATACTAAGTTGCATACAAGTTCGGCTTCCATTCAGTTCTGAAAAAGACATTGCACAAGGTGCTTTCCACAAATCATCTCACTTCATTCTCTGCTACTGGAGTAGTTCAGATAGGATCCACAGACTTCAGACATTATTAGATATTTAGGTTTTTAATTACTGAATAAATTCGTGATCCTGAAAAAGAGTATTCCATTGCCAGCTGGAGGACTTTGGAGGCTGATCTTAGCAGTGGAAAAGAATTTTTCATAGCCCCATGAAAACTACACATTTTCATCACAAAAACATTGCAAGGAGATACCTATGTATCTTTCTTACATGTGCGTGCATTCCAATTCCTATTCAAAGTTCTCTTTCACTGTGATCAAAGTCAATTCGTTTTTCACTGGCTATAAAAAGACTGAGAAACCTAAATTAACTGAGCCATATTTTGAGTTTATCCAGAGATACTTAGTTTGTAGCCCCCATGTAGATTCACCTCTTGCGTGTGTGCCTATTTGCTAAATTGTATCTGATTCTTTTGTGACCCTACACAAGACTCTTATGTAGCCCACCAGGCTCCTCTGTCCATGGGATTTTCCAACCAAGAATACTGGAGTGGGTTGCCATCCCCTCCAGGGGATGTTCCCAACCCAGGAATCGAACCTCAGTCTTCTGCATTTACCACTAAGCCACCTGGGAAACTGATTCACCTCTTAATCAACTCTAAAATGGATGAAGGGAAAGGAAGAGTAGAAAAGACTAGCCCCAACCTGGTGTGGAAGAGAGTTTTAAGATTGTAACAACAATCAGAAAATATGTTGCTATAATTATACTCTTTTTACAGGTAAATCTGAGCTTCTCTTCAGCCCAGGCCCTGCCAGCCTCAGACACCAGCCTGAAGGTCACAGCTGCACCTAACTCCCTCTGTGGCCTCCGCGCAGTAGACCAGAGTGTCCTGCTCATGAAGCCTGAAGCCGAGCTCTCAGCTCAATCAGTGAGTCCCGTTTCAGTCTTGGATATCGGAAAATGTACACATGATATGACCATTTCTGGAAGCCCAAAGCTATTGCAAAGGACAAGTTCGTCAGAGTGTCAGGCAAAACATACTAAGTTGCATACAAGTTCGGCTTCCATTCAGTTCTGAAAAAGACATTGCACAAGGTGCTTTCCACAAATCATCTCACTTCATTCTCTGCTACAATGTATCAAAGAGTGAGCGGTCTTGTTCACCATTGCATTCCGTGTGCCTCACACAGTCCTTCCACGTAAAAGATGCTCAACACATTCTTAATGAGTGAATAAATGAATAATTCCTTATGGACGGTATTATTACCTGAATTTAGAAGACACAGTAGAGTTAGATTAAGCAGTTATAGAAAGAACATACCGAAATATATTTTAAAGGTAGAATTTGAACCAAATTTTATTCAATGTCATGTCTAACACACCACAGTTCAAGACGGTGTATGAAATTCTAGGTTTTTAAGCTTTCTCTAAAGTCTGGGCACTTACTTGTAGTAAGTATAGACAAGGAATTTCCAGTCAGACTTGTCTTTTAAAGATGTTTCTTGTGAGTTCCCTGATGATCCAATGGTTAAGACTCCATGTTGCCACTGCAGGGATTTAGGTCCCTGACCAGGGAACACATATGATCCTATATGCTGCTCAGCACAGCTACAAAAAAAAAAAAAAAGATGTTTCTTATAATGAAGAACTTGCAAAAGAGTCCAGCAGTTGTATAATCTTCATTGTCTATTTATTTATTTAACAAATATCCACTGCATCTTGACTACAAGACAGATGGTGCTCTGAGAATAAGAACTCCAATGGTGAACACTTAGATGTTGTCTTTGACCATTTTAAACTCATAGTGTTATGAGACAATTAAGCAAGCCTCAAAAACATACAAACTGTAGTTCTAAATTTCAATATCAGTTGAGGAATAAACAGGATGTCTGATGAAGACAACAGTTGAACAATTATTACTGTAGCGATTTGGGATGTCTTCTTAGATTGTCAGAGTGAACAGAGGTCAGGAAACACAAAGAATGAAAGCACAGTGAAGGTCTTAAGACCAGAATAAGTCTGGAGTATTTACAAAGGAAACAGTAATGACTTGATACAAAGCAGTGAGAGAAAAGGACAGTAGAGGCAGTAGGTGGGGTGGAAATTAAGAAGGTTCTTAAAATGACAGTAAGGAGTGTCAGGCAAAACATACTAAGTTGCATACAAGTTCGGCTTCCATTCAGTTCTGAAAAAGACATTGCACAAGGTGCTTTCCACAAATCATCTCACTTCATTCTCTGCTACAATGTATCAAAGAGTGAGCGGTCTTGTTCACCATTGCATTCCGTGTGCCTCACACAGTCCTTCCACGTAAAAGATGCTCAACACATTCTTAATGAGTGAATAAATGAATAATTCCTTATGGACGGTATTATTACCTGAATTTAGAAGACACAGTAGAGTTAGATTAAGCAGTTATAGAAAGAACATACCGAAATATATTTTAAAGGTAGAATTTGAACCAAATTTTATTCAATGTCATGTCTAACACACCACAGTTCAAGACGGTGTATGAAATTCTAGGTTTTTAAGCTTTCTCTAAAGTCTGGGCACTTACTTGTAGTAAGTATAGACAAGGAATTTCCAGTCAGACTTGTCTTTTAAAGATGTTTCTTGTGAGTTCCCTGATGATCCAATGGTTAAGACTCCATGTTGCCACTGCAGGGATTTAGGTCCCTGACCAGGGAACACATATGATCCTATATGCTGCTCAGCACAGCTACAAAAAAAAAAAAAAAGATGTTTCTTATAATGAAGAACTTGCAAAAGAGTCCAGCAGTTGTATAATCTTCATTGTCTATTTATTTATTTAACAAATATCCACTGCATCTTGACTACAAGACAGATGGTGCTCTGAGAATAAGAACTCCAATGGTGAACACTTAGATGTTGTCTTTGACCATTTTAAACTCATAGTGTTATGAGACAATTAAGCAAGCCTCAAAAACATACAAACTGTAGTTCTAAATTTCAATATCAGTTGAGGAATAAACAGGATGTCTGATGAAGACAACAGTTGAACAATTATTACTGTAGCGATTTGGGATGTCTTCTTAGATTGTCAGAGTGAACAGAGGTCAGGAAACACAAAGAATGAAAGCACAGTGAAGGTCTTAAGACCAGAATAAGTCTGGAGTATTTACAAAGGAAACAGTAATGACTTGATACAAAGCAGTGAGAGAAAAGGACAGTAGAGGCAGTAGGTGGGGTGGAAATTAAGAAGTTCAAAAGTGTTGCTATGAGCTTGGAATGGAGTTAGGCATTGACAGCCAAGGCAGTGGTAAATCACTCAGAATTTTAAGCAAGAGAGTGACGATTTAGATTTATCTAGCTGAGAAGATCCTATCTGCTGCTCAGAGTATGGGCAAGAATGAAGGCATGGAAATAGGAGGCTATGGTAGTGGCTTGGATAAGAGATGACAGTAGGTTCACACGAAGTCAGTGTGTCTTTAACGGGTTGAATATGCTATGAATGAACAGGTAGCTTTAGGCTAGGCTATGGGCAAACACTGATCTAGAATGAATTTATTTCTAGGTTAACTTTGTACCTAGATTTTTCCAAATTAAACTTGGTCCTAACATAGTAGACTGGAAAAAAAAAAAAAAAACTTGGTCAGAACTTAATCACGTAAAATGGGAAATGGAAATGAATTGAGTATTTACAGAGGTTGCCTCTGGGTGATGGGTATGAGTGGCTCCTATTCTTTCATTATGGTTCTCTGTACTTTCCAGTTTCATTTTCTTTTAAAAGCTGGACCTAGGGTCTGTCACACAGAGTGCCATATGTCAGAAAGAAAAAATACCAAATACTTTATATTAATGCATATAGGTAGAATCTAGAAAAGTGGTACTTATGAATCTATTACTGGGACAAGAATAGAGAAGCAGAAACAGAGAAAGGACATGTAGACACAGGGTGGGAAAGGAAAGGGTGGGATGAATTGGAAAATCAGGACTGACATACATACACTACCGTATATAAAACAGATGGTTAGTGGAACCTGCTGTAGAGCATAGGAAGCTTAGCTCGCTGCTCTGTGATGACCTAGAGAGATGGGATGGGGGGTGGAGGGAGACCCAAGAGGGGGGGGATATATGTATACATGCATAGTTGATTCACATTCTGGTGCAGCAGAAACTAACAATATCAGTTGAGGAATAAACAGGATGTCTGATGAAGACAACAGTTGAACAATTATTACTGTAGCGATTTGGGATGTCTTCTTAGATTGTCAGAGTGAACAGAGGTCAGGAAACACAAAGAATGAAAGCACAGTGAAGGTCTTAAGACCAGAATAAGTCTGGAGTATTTACAAAGGAAACAGTAATGACTTGATACAAAGCAGTGAGAGAAAAGGACAGTAGAGGCAGTAGGTGGGGTGGAAATTAAGAAGTTCAAAAGTGTTGCTATGAGCTTGGAATGGAGTTAGGCATTGACAGCCAAGGCAGTGGTAAATCACTCAGAATTTTAAGCAAGAGAGTGACGATTTAGATTTATCTAGCTGAGAAGATCCTATCTGCTGCTCAGAGTATGGGCAAGAATGAAGGCATGGAAATAGGAGGCTATGGTAGTGGCTTGGATAAGAGATGACAGTAGGTTCACACGAAGTCAGTGTGTCTTTAACGGGTTGAATATGCTATGAATGAACAGGTAGCTTTAGGCTAGGCTCTGGGCAAAAACTGATCTAGAATGAATTTATTTCTAGGTTAACTTTGTACCTAGATTTTTCCAAATTAAACTTGGTCCTAACATAGTAGACTGGAAAAAAAAAAAAAAAACTTGGTCAGAACTTAATCACGTAAAATGGGAAATGGAAATGAATTGAGTATTTACAGAGGTTGCCTCTGGGTGATGGGTATGAGTGGCTCCTATTCTTTCATTATGGTTCTCTGTACTTTCCAGTTTCATTTTCTTTTAAAAGCTGGACCTAGGGTCTGTCACACAGAGTGCCATATGTCAGAAAGAAAAAATACCAAATACTTTATATTAATGCATATAGGTAGAATCTAGAAAAGTGGTACTTATGAATCTATTACTGGGACAAGAATAGAGAAGCAGAAACAGAGAAAGGACATGTAGACACAGGGTGGGAAAGGAAAGGGTGGGATGAATTGGAAAATCAGGACTGACATACATACACTACCGTATATAAAACAGATGGTTAGTGGAACCTGCTGTAGAGCATAGGAAGCTTAGCTCGCTGCTCTGTGATGACCTAGAGAGATGGGATGGGGCGGGTGGAGGAAGACCCAAGAGGGAGGGGATATATGTATACATGCATAGTTGATTCACATTCTGGTGCAGCAGAAACTAACAATATCATAAAGCAATTATACACCAACAAATAAATAAATGACATTTTAAAAATAAATACAAAAAAAGTAGGCATTTGGGTTTGGACACAAAGAGACTTGAGTTTTATACTTGCTCAAGCCAAATGGCCTCTCTGAGTCTTTGATTAATTAATTTGACTTATATATATATGATTTTCTTTTGTACAACAAGATATTAGAATCCATAACTTTTAATATCGCCCCATGACTTCTGTTTTATGTTTTATAATGTTGCTTTGGAGTTGTTAAGTAAACACCATGATCTCTTCAACTCCAGATTGAACGTTATCATACTCAAACAAGAGATTTCCCTTTGTTCTATTTTGTAGATGTACGGTTTGCTACCAAAAAAGCTCACCTATAGCATGAGATATGAAGATAAAGATGAGGAAAGTTGCATCCATGCTGAAGACATAACTCACAACGGAATCATTTACACTCCAAAGGAATTTCCCAGTAGTTATGATGATGATATGTCTAGTATCTTTGAGGTAATTCTTCTTTCTAAAAACACAGCCTAAACTGATCTTTACGTTATTGTTAAGGTGGAAAATAAATGGATGTCTAAACTCTAGAGTCTGATCTTCTTCCCACCCACCAAAAAAAGTATAATCAACAGAAAAATATTGAAATGTTACTTGCTTGGAGAACTTTGAACACACAAAGTCATGAATTTCTTTGGCACTTTATACAGCAAAGGTTATACTTTTAGGGCCCACAACTTTAACCAAGTTGAACCTAAAGCTTATCACCATCCCTCTCAGAAAGAAAAAATACCAAATACTTTATATTAATGCATATAGGTAGAATCTAGAAAAGTGGTACTTATGAATCTATTACTGGGACAAGAATAGAGAAGCAGAAACAGAGAAAGGACATGTAGACACAGGGTGGGAAAGGAAAGGGTGGGATGAATTGGAAAATCAGGACTGACATACATACACTACCGTATATAAAACAGATGGTTAGTGGAACCTGCTGTAGAGCATAGGAAGCTTAGCTCGCTGCTCTGTGATGACCTAGAGAGATGGGATGGGGCGGGTGGAGGAAGACCCAAGAGGGAGGGGATATATGTATACATGCATAGTTGATTCACATTCTGGTGCAGCAGAAACTAACAATATCATAAAGCAATTATACACCAACAAATAAATAAATGACATTTTAAAAATAAATACAAAAAAAGTAGGCATTTGGGTTTGGACACAAAGAGACTTGAGTTTTATACTTGCTCAAGCCAAATGGCCTCTCTGAGTCTTTGATTAATTAATTTGACTTATATATATATGATTTTCTTTTGTACAACAAGATATTAGAATCCATAACTTTTAATATCGCCCCATGACTTCTGTTTTATGTTTTATAATGTTGCTTTGGAGTTGTTAAGTAAACACCATGATCTCTTCAACTCCAGATTGAACGTTATCATACTCAAACAAGAGATTTCCCTTTGTTCTATTTTGTAGATGTACGGTTTGCTACCAAAAAAGCTCACCTATAGCATGAGATATGAAGATAAAGATGAGGAAAGTTGCATCCATGCTGAAGACATAACTCACAACGGAATCATTTACACTCCAAAGGAATTTCCCAGTAGTTATGATGATGATATGTCTAGTATCTTTGAGGTAATTCTTCTTTCTAAAAACACAGCCTAAACTGATCTTTACGTTATTGTTAAGGTGGAAAATAAATGGATGTCTAAACTCTAGAGTCTGATCTTCTTCCCACCCACCAAAAAAAGTATAATCAACAGAAAAATATTGAAATGTTACTTGCTTGGAGAACTTTGAACACACAAAGTCATGAATTTCTTTGGCACTTTATACAGCAAAGGTTATACTTTTAGGGCCCACAACTTTAACCAAGTTGAACCTAAAGCTATTTATCACCATCTTATTCCCTCTCAGTGATTCTCAGAGATTGCAATATGTGAGAAAAAAAAAAATGTCCCATTGAGCCTCTATCACCCTTACAAATGTGTGTACTCTCTGGGCAGCCCTTGTAATGGTCATTTCTCAATAAATAAGTGATTCAGTAAATGACTGAACACACAAAGTACAATACTTTGGCCAACACGCTTCAGTGCAGTAAAATTTCAGGAGAATGGAAAGTGGCTGTTCATGAAGGAAAATTTACAAAACTTGGAGTTAAAACGTTAGCATGCCGTTGGTACATTAAATCAAATGTGTATCTCTAACCACAGTTAGACAGAGTTATGAAAGGGAAGTTTATGCAGGTTGTGAGATTAAATCTTAGCTCCACCAAAAGGAACTGAAAATGCTCACTATACCTTCTAGAAGACATGCATTGTTCTTCTGTGAAGGTCTGTAATTTGGCCTAGAAAAATTTAAACCTCCCTCTTTTGGGGCCTCCAGAATCAGTAGGTGGTAAAGGGAGAAAAAAGAAGACTCTTCGGGTTTACTAACTAACTGTTAAAAGTTTCTATCTGACTTCTTTCTCCCTGTTCCATACCACTGCCACCACTGACAACTGTGCCTCAGAGTCACACAGTTTCCTGAACGCTCTGAGAGGACAGCTAGTAAGATTTCACTTTGATTGTTTAAGAAAGAGGAAGCTTGGAACAGGAATCAAGCTTGAAACAGGAAGCGCTAGGAATCAAGCTACCATGGGTATCTGTGTGTGTGTGTGTGTTGCAGGCAGAGATTCAGGATACTTAAACTAAGAAATAAAAAAGAAAAGAACAAATCACACACACAAAAAGGCATGAGCTGAACATAGATATTCAGGCAAAGGCATATTTCCAATAAGACATAAAGAAATGCGACAACATGCTGCCTTGATGTAATCCTTTCCCAATTTTGAATGAGTCCATTGTTCCATGTCTGGCTGTAACTGTTGCTTCTTGACCTGTGTACAGGTTTCTTAGGAGGCAGGTAAGGTGGTCTGGTATTCCCATCTTTCAGAATTTTCCACAACTGGTTGTGATACACACAGTCAAAGTTTTAACAAAGTCAATGAAGAAGAAGTAGATGTTCTGCTGGAATTCTCTTGCTTTTTCAATGATCCAACATACGGTGGCAATTTGATCTTTGGTTCCTCTCCCTTTTCTACATCCAGCTTCTACATCTGGAACTTCTCAGTTCATGTACTGTTTAAAGCTTAGCTTGAAGGATTTTGACCATTAGCGTGTGACATGAGTTCAATTGTGCAGTACTTTGAACATTCTTTGGCATTGCCCTTCTTTGGGACTGGAATGAAAACTGACCTTTTCCAGTCCTGTGGTCACTGCTGAGGTTTCCACATTTGCTGGCATATTGAGTGTAGCATGTTAACAGCATCATCTTTTAGGTTTGAAATAGCTCAACTGGAATTCCATCACCTCCACTAGTTTCATTTGCAGTGTTGCTTTGTAAGACCCACTTGACTTTGCAGTCCAGGATGTCTGGTTCTAGGACTATGATCTTCTATGTATTCTTGCCACTTCTTGCTAATATCTTCTGCTTCTGTTAGGTCCATACCGTTTCTGTCTTTTATTGTGGCCATCATTGCATGAAATGTTCCCTTAGTATCTCTATTTCCAATGTTCACTTGGTTTTCCTCTATTCCTTTACATTGTTCTCTTAGGAAGGTCTTCTTATCTCTCTTTGCTATTCTTTGGAACTCTGCATTCAGCAGGGTAAGTCTTTCTTTTTCTCTTTTGTCTTTCTCTTCTCTTTTTATTTTTTCCTCAGCTATTTGTAAAGCCTCCTCAGACAACAATTTTGCCTTTTTGCATTTATTTTTCTTGGGAATGGTTTTGATCACTGTCTCTTGTACAATGCTACAAACTTCCATCTGTAGTACTTAGGGCACTCTATCAGATCTGATCCCTTGAATCTATTTGTCAGTTCCACTGTATAATCATAAAGGATTTGATTTAGAGTCTTACAAGAAAGGCCCAGCCGTTTTCCCTAGTTTCTTGAATTTAAGTCTAAATTTTGAATTTTTCAATAAGGGGTTCAGTTCCCGGTTTTGTTTTTGCTGACTATATAGGGTTTCTCTGTGTTCAGCTGCAAAGAATATAATCAGTGTGATTTTGGTATTGACCATCTGGTGATATCTATGTGCATAATCACCTCTTGGGTTGTTGGAAGAGGGCATTTGCTATGACCAGTGCGTTCTCTTGGCAAAACTCTTTCAGCCTTTGCCCTGCTTCAGTTTTTACTCCAAGGCCAAGTTTTCCTGTTACTCCAGGCACCTCTTGACTTCCTATTTTGCATTCCAGTCTCCCATGATGAAAAGGACATTTTTTTGGTGTTAGTTCTAGAAGGCCTTGTAAATCTTCATAGAACCACTCAACTTCAAAAACTATTCTGTGAATTGCATAGTTTGCCTTGGAAATGAACCAAGATAATTCTTGAGATTGCACCTAAGTACTCTATTTCGAACTCTTTTGTTGACATTTGCTGGCATATTGAGTGTAGCATGTTAACAGCATCATCTTTTAGGTTTGAAATAGCTCAACTGGAATTCCATCACCTCCACTAGTTTCATTTGCAGTGTTGCTTTGTAAGACCCACTTGACTTTGCAGTCCAGGATGTCTGGTTCTAGGACTATGATCTTCTATGTATTCTTGCCACTTCTTGCTAATATCTTCTGCTTCTGTTAGGTCCATACCGTTTCTGTCTTTTATTGTGGCCATCATTGCATGAAATGTTCCCTTAGTATCTCTATTTCCAATGTTCACTTGGTTTTCCTCTATTCCTTTACATTGTTCTCTTAGGAAGGTCTTCTTATCTCTCTTTGCTATTCTTTGGAACTCTGCATTCAGCAGGGTAAGTCTTTCTTTTTCTCTTTTGTCTTTCTCTTCTCTTTTTATTTTTTCCTCAGCTATTTGTAAAGCCTCCTCAGACAACAATTTTGCCTTTTTGCATTTATTTTTCTTGGGAATGGTTTTGATCACTGTCTCTTGTACAATGCTACAAACTTCCATCTGTAGTACTTAGGGCACTCTATCAGATCTGATCCCTTGAATCTATTTGTCAGTTCCACTGTATAATCATAAAGGATTTGATTTAGAGTCTTACAAGAAAGGCCCAGCCGTTTTCCCTAGTTTCTTGAATTTAAGTCTAAATTTTGAATTTTTCAATAAGGGGTTCAGTTCCCGGTTTTGTTTTTGCTGACTATATAGGGTTTCTCTGTGTTCAGCTGCAAAGAATATAATCAGTGTGATTTTGGTATTGACCATCTGGTGATATCTATGTGCATAATCACCTCTTGGGTTGTTGGAAGAGGGCATTTGCTATGACCAGTGCGTTCTCTTGGCAAAACTCTTTCAGCCTTTGCCCTGCTTCAGTTTTTACTCCAAGGCCAAGTTTTCCTGTTACTCCAGGCACCTCTTGACTTCCTATTTTGCATTCCAGTCTCCCATGATGAAAAGGACATTTTTTTGGTGTTAGTTCTAGAAGGCCTTGTAAATCTTCATAGAACCACTCAACTTCAGCTTCTTCAGTATTAATGGTTGGGGAAGAGACTTGGATTACTGTGATATTGCATAGTTTGCCTTGGAAATGAACCAAGATAATTCTTGAGATTGCACCTAAGTACTCTATTTCGAACTCTTTTGTTGACTATAAGGGCTAGTCCATTTCTTCAAGAGGTTCTTGTCCACAGTAGTAGATATCATTATATCGACTGAATTAAATACATTATATATATATATATATATGTATCATATTATATATCATCTGAATTAAATTCACCCATTCCTATCCATTTTAGTTCACTGATTCCTAAAACATCAATGTTCACTCTTGCCATTTCTTATTTGACCACTTCCAATTTACCTTGATTTGTGGACCTAACATTCCAGGTTCCCATGAAATATTGTTCTTTACAGTCCTGGACTTTACTTTCACCACCAGACACATCCAAAACTGGGTGTTGTTTCTGCTTTGGCTAAGCCTCTTCATTCCCTCTGGAGCCATTTCTCCGTTCTTCTCCAGTAGCATACTGGGTACCTACTGACCTGGGAAGTTCATTTTTCAGTATCTTATCTTTTCACCTTTTCGTACTGTTCATGGGGTACTCAAGACAAGAATGCTGAAGTGGTATGCTGCTCTTCTCCTGTGGCCACATTTTGTCAGAACTCTCCACCATGACCTATATACTAAAGCATAATACAAACGTAAGAAAATATCCCAGTCTCCAGAATGGATTGCTGTATGCTTTAATAATTCTTTTCTTCCAGTCTGTAGGATTAAACATTTTACCAACTCAAAAAAAATACAAATTCAGTGTTGGATTTTGGTATTGACCATCTGGTGATATCTATGTGCATAATCACCTCTTGGGTTGTTGGAAGAGGGCATTTGCTATGACCAGTGCGTTCTCTTGGCAAAACTCTTTCAGCCTTTGCCCTGCTTCAGTTTTTACTCCAAGGCCAAGTTTTCCTGTTACTCCAGGCACCTCTTGACTTCCTATTTTGCATTCCAGTCTCCCATGATGAAAAGGACATTTTTTTGGTGTTAGTTCTAGAAGGCCTTGTAAATCTTCATAGAACCACTCAACTTCAGCTTCTTCAGTATTAATGGTTGGGGAAGAGACTTGGATTACTGTGATATTGCATAGTTTGCCTTGGAAATGAACCAAGATAATTCTTGAGATTGCACCTAAGTACTCTATTTCGAACTCTTTTGTTGACTATAAGGGCTAGTCCATTTCTTCAAGAGGTTCTTGTCCACAGTAGTAGATATCATTATATCGACTGAATTAAATACATTATATATATATATATATATGTATCATATTATATATCATCTGAATTAAATTCACCCATTCCTATCCATTTTAGTTCACTGATTCCTAAAACATCAATGTTCACTCTTGCCATTTCTTATTTGACCACTTCCAATTTACCTTGATTTGTGGACCTAACATTCCAGGTTCCCATGAAATATTGTTCTTTACAGTCCTGGACTTTACTTTCACCACCAGACACATCCAAAACTGGGTGTTGTTTCTGCTTTGGCTAAGCCTCTTCATTCCCTCTGGAGCCATTTCTCCGTTCTTCTCCAGTAGCATACTGGGTACCTACTGACCTGGGAAGTTCATTTTTCAGTATCTTATCTTTTCACCTTTTCGTACTGTTCATGGGGTACTCAAGACAAGAATGCTGAAGTGGTATGCTGCTCTCTTCTCCTGTGGCCACATTTTGTCAGAACTCTCCACCATGACCTATATACTAAAGCATAATACAAACGTAAGAAAATATCCCAGTCTCCAGAATGGATTGCTGTATGCTTTAATAATTCTTTTTCTTCCAGTCTGTAGGATTAAACATTTTTACCAACTCAAAAATCCACAAGCCAAATTTCTGTCAGCTGTTTCTCCCAAGGCCTGGGATGGATTCAGGTAAGGGTGAGAATTATTTATCCACTGAAATAATAGAAGAAAAGTGATGTTTTGCTGGGTTTGGATAAGAAGCTATTTAAAAAGAAAAAGAAAATAAGTACTGAATATGATGACTCTGCAGCAACTTCTTGGTAAATTTTTCTCAAATAACATTTTTTTCAGAAAAGGAAACTGAAGCAATTATGATTTCTCTCTCTCTCTCTGTAATCAAAATCAGATACTTTTTTTGTCATAGCCTTCAACGTTCTTGGTACATTACCTCGTCTGTACCCACTGTGACTTCAATGACTAAATTAGTCAGAATAAGATAAATTATACTGCAGGAACAAACATACCCCCACATCTTTGAGTTTAAGCATCCAACAGTTCATTTTCATGCTCTCACAAAAACTACTTGTGAGGCCCATAGACTGTTCAGAACACTTTCTGACCAGTCATTGTCAAGGAGCTCCATTTGGCTTTCATCTTCTGACTTCATCTCCAGCATGCTTTTCAAGCTTATTACCGTGTGGAAGAAGGAGTAAATTTGTATGTGACTTTAAGTCAGCAGGGGGAGTGGCATAGATCATAACTGCCCTACCTGCATAGACCTGACAAAGGATCATATGGATATTATTTGTCTCTGTCATTCTTTTATGGAAATCAAAATGATTTTTACATGTTGAATAACAGAACAATTTAACTTTTGGCATATATACTCTTAGTCTCCTTGTGTGTCTCAAGTATAAAGAGAAAAAATTGAAAGCGTCCAGCTCTATTTTCTCGTCCACAGTTAAACATTTCTCTAGGCATGCTGAGATGCCTACTAATCCTATTTCCTAATGAGAAATGTGGTGGTATAAAGTGTTTTGAAAAAGAAAATAAACTGATTTAACATGGCAGAAATTATTTGCCTAAGAAGACAAAGAGTAAGATTATGAAAGCAGAGGAATGAATAAAAATATTCTCTCAATAGGAAAAAATATTATGCAGTGAAAATAATAAAGTTTTTGTCATGCCCCTATCTGGTATGACATTTATGACTTTGAAAATCTGTAGGTTCATTTAGGCTCAACTGAAAACCAGAATGATAACACCCAAGTCACTGTGGTGTTATCATTGTGAGCACAGAGTGAAAACAAAGTACCTCCATTCTTACCATAAATATTCTGTAATACTCTATACAAATTTTATGTTTGGTATTTGTCACCTATCAGTCTCACCTATCACCTATTCCTTTTCCTTTTTGGTTACATCACCTTGGTCTTGTCCTTCATTATGCCACAACCTAGTTACTTAAAAGACACCATAGTTTGCCTTCCTTGCCTCTTATCTTTCTTCACTTCAGTTTATCTTGAATACTGCAAAAGACATATCGACCTTCAACATTGCTTCTGTTCTGTCACTTATTTCTCATACATAATCACTACTTCCAGAATTCATAGTCATTATACTTAAGGCTTTAAAAGAGCATGTTCAATGCTATTTATTTTACACGTTTTTATATTTATAGATCTTCCGATCGCCAATGTGTCATTTTTTAAAAACAACCTAACTCCTGCCCCCTTAGGAAATCGATTTCAGTTTCATTGTCAAGGAGCTTTTTCATCTTCTGACTTCATCTCCAGCATGCTTTTCAAGCTTATTACCGTGTGGAAGAAGGAGTAAATTTGTATGTGACTTTAAGTCAGCAGGGGGAGTGGCATAGATCATAACTGCCCTACCTGCATAGACCTGACAAAGGATCATATGGATATTATTTGTCTCTGTCATTCTTTTATGGAAATCAAAATGATTTTTACATGTTGAATAACAGAACAATTTAACTTTTGGCATATATACTCTTAGTCTCCTTGTGTGTCTCAAGTATAAAGAGAAAAAGTTGAAAAACGTCCAGCTCTATTTTCTCTTCCACAGTTAAACATTTCTCTAGGCATGCTGAGATGCCTACTAATCCTATTTCCTAATGAGAAATGTGGTGGTATAAAGTGTTTTGAAAAAGAAAATAAACTGATTTAACATGGCAGAAATTATTTGCCTAAGAAGACAAAGAGTAAGATTATGAAAGCAGAGGAATGAATAAAAATATTCTCTCAATAGGAAAAAATATTATGCAGTGAAAATAATAAAGTTTTTGTCATGCCCCTATCTGGTATGACATTTATGACTTTGAAAATCTGTAGGTTCATTTAGGCTCAACTGAAAACCAGAATGATAACACCCAAGTCACTGTGGTGTTATCATTGTGAGCACAGAGTGAAAACAAAGTACCTCCATTCTTACCATAAATATTCTGTAATACTCTATACAAATTTTATGTTTGGTATTTGTCACCTATCAGTCTCACCTATCACCTATTCCTTTTCCTTTTTGGTTACATCACCTTGGTCTTGTCCTTCATTATGCCACAACCTAGTTACTTAAAAGACACCATAGTTTGCCTTCCTTGCCTCTTATCTTTCTTCACTTCAGTTTATCTTGAATACTGCAAAAGACATATCGACCTTCAACATTGCTTCTGTTCTGTCACTTATTTCTCATACATAATCACTACTTCCAGAATTCATAGTCATTATACTTAAGGCTTTAAAAGAGCATGTTCAATGCTATTTATTTTACACGTTTTTATATTTATAGATCTTCCGATCGCCAATGTGTCATTTTTTAAAAACAACCTAACTCCTGCCTCCTTAGGAAATCTAATTTATTTGTCCTAACTTTCATAATGTTTTATTACATTTACTCTTTACTCACCTATGTTAAAGGGTTTCCCCAATGGCTTAGCAGTGAAAAATCTGCCTGCCAATGAAGGAGACATGGGTTTGATCCCAGGGTCAGGAAAAATCCATAGTGGAGGAAATGGCAACTCACTCCAGTATTCTTGCCTGGAAAATCCCACAGACAGAGAAGTCTGGTGGGCTACAGTCCACGGGGTCATAAACACTCAAACATGACTGAGCAACTGAGCATGTTCACACGCTATGTTAAACACCCCCTAGAAAGATCTTCTATTCCTGAGGAGTATGTTTTTCATTATCCCTAGGGAGCATCCCTTCTGACCTCTGTGTATACACGTAAGTAGCTATTTCCTCAGAATGTCTTCTTCATTCTCCAATTCTCAACTTTCCATGGTCATCTTAAATACTACTTTTTAAAGTCTTTTCTGGCTAGTCTAAAGTTTATTTTTTGTCCTTTATTGAGTCTCTGTTGTCTGTAACACATACTTTATTATATATTACTATTTATGTCTTCATATCATATTGTCTTCAGACTAGTCCTGAAATCCTCTTGCTGTAGCTACTATCCATTCCTCTTGTTTGATTCTCACTGCAAATGAGGAACTCAGGACCATCCCATCAGGATATAAGCAATATGTCCTGTGTGCTGTGCTAAGTCACTTCAGTTATGTTTGACTCTTTGCGATCCCATAAACTGTAACCCTCTCCCCGCCAGGCTCCTCTGTCCAAGGGATTCTCCAGGCAAGGATACTGGAGCAGAAAAAGTAAAATTAAAATTAAAAGAAAAAAAAAAAAAAAAGAATACTGGAGCAGGTTCCCAGGTTCCCCTGCATAGTCTAGTTCTGACCAGGGGATTGAACCCACATTTCTTACATCTCCTGCACTGACAGGGAGGCTCTTTACCACTAGCGCCACCTGGGAAGCCCATAAGGAGCATAGGGCGGTTTAAAGTGCTCTCTATTCTCCCCTTCACCAGTTGAAAAATCAGCTCAGGGAGAGTTACATTTCTTTTCATTTCTAGAGAAAAAAAAAAAAAAAACATTTACCTCTAAACTATTTGATAAAGCTGTAGAATTAACCTTCCTATAGGACAAATAGATGATGAACAAAATAAGAAGCTGGTAGGTTAAATGATTCTACTAATAGACGTTCCCTGAGCATATGACCTTGTTCTACTTGATAATTAAGGCAGCTCTGAGAAATCAGTGATAAAACTGAGGCTTACATTGGGTGCCCTTCTTGTCTCTCCACAGGTCAAATACGTCAAGCAAGTCAAACACGTCCAGTAGCCATGCCTCTAGCCCGTGGACCACTAGTTTTTCCAACACCAGTGGAAACTCACCAGAAAGAAAACACTCTAGTGGAAGTGAAAGAGACAATCCGGAAGTATTTCCCTGAGACCTGGATTTGGCAGCTGGTGCCACTTGAGTACGTTGCCTGTTGCTCAGAACTGAGTTCCTAAGAGGATTTGAATCCTCTTCTGTGATGCTGTTGTGATCATTGGCTCCCAGTCCTTTGTATTCAGCTCCATTCTTTTCTGATAGACATGTAGATTTATAGTTCATTTATCACAGAGCTAAACAATGCAATTTTGTTTTTCTAATTTGGTGCTGAGATACTTAAAATAATGGGAAGTAGAAAGCCACCTTTGACCTAAGAAGGAAAAAAAAATCTTTTCTCCATAGGCCTCACTAGGAACACCAAGCCTTATATCAAGTTCAGTATTTATGGCATTGGGTTTCTAAGGTGTCACAGTCCAGAATCAGCTGTGGTCCATGCTTTAAAAAAGGGAATCATTGACTCTGCTCCTCTTTTTCTCCTCCCTAGTGTATCGGGCAGAAATGAGCTGTCAATCAAAGTCCCAGACACCATCACCGAGTGGAAGGCCAGCGCCCTCTGCTTGTCTGGAACAGCAGGGCTTGGTCTCTCGCCCACGATCTCTCTTCCAGCCTTCCAGCCCTTCTTTCTGGAACTCACACTTCCCTACTCTGTGGTTCGCGGAGAAACCTTCACACTCAAAGCCACTGTGTTCAACTATCTGTCCCATTGCTTTCGGGTAAGGGAGCCTGTCTGAATGTAAGTGAAGGCAGGAGAGAGGAACACACCATTCATTTCCTAAATCTCCCAGGTCATCTCCTAGTCATAATTGAATACGGTGTGGCCTGATTTCGCACTGAAACAAGTGCTAAGAACAACAGGTCCCCAATAGATCCGAAGTGGTAAAGTTGCAGTCATACGGGACTCTATAGTATTTGTGTATTCCTGAATTCAGATATTAATTTCACCTGATTATTTTTTACTATGACAAAAGAGTCTCTTCCTTGTGTTGACATAAGCCTAAATCCTGAGGATTTATCCTGATTCCCATCAGTTTTTCAATGTACGCCTGGCATACATCTGCACTACAAAATATCTGACAGGATTTACCTTGTCTAAACAGTATCTCAAAGCCTCTCATTTAGTATGTTTTGTCTCTTTAAGCTTCTTCCCCCAATATCCCATTACTGACCTTTTACCTGTGTTCTTTCTTCAACTCGTGGGTGGGTATTGGCGACAGGTCAGCGTGCAGCTGGAGGCCTCTCCTGGCTTCTCGGCCACCCCAGTAGAGAAGAATGAAGAATCTCATTGTGTCTGTGGAAATAACCAGACAACCGTGTCCTGGGCTGTGACCCCAAAGTTACTGGGTGAGTTGTAAAGTTGTTCACAAATCCTACTTCTTTCTTGTAATGATTTGCTTTCCACTCCCACTCAGATGCATGTTTTTGTCTCCTCTTTTGACAATAGCTGATGGAAATAAAACAATTATATATATTGAAGAGGCTTAAAAAGAAGAAACCTGGGGCTTCCCTGGTGTTCCAGTGGGTAAAGAGTCCGCCTTGGAGTGCAAGGGACCCTAGTTTGCACCAAGCCTTATATCAAGTTCAGTATTTATGGCATTGGGTTTCTAAGGTGTCACAGTCCAGAATCAGCTGTGGTCCATGCTTTAAAAAAGGGAATCATTGACTCTGCTCCTCTTTTTCTCCTCCCTAGTGTATCGGGCAGAAATGAGCTGTCAATCAAAGTCCCAGACACCATCACCGAGTGGAAGGCCAGCGCCCTCTGCTTGTCTGGAACAGCAGGGCTTGGTCTCTCGCCCACGATCTCTCTTCCAGCCTTCCAGCCCTTCTTTCTGGAACTCACACTTCCCTACTCTGTGGTTCGCGGAGAAACCTTCACACTCAAAGCCACTGTGTTCAACTATCTGTCCCATTGCTTTCGGGTAAGGGAGCCTGTCTGAATGTAAGTGAAGGCAGGAGAGAGGAACACACCATTCATTTCCTAAATCTCCCAGGTCATCTCCTAGTCATAATTGAATACGGTGTGTCCTGATTTGCACTGAAACAAGTGCTAAGAACAACAGGTCCCCAATAGATCCGAGTGGTAAAGTTGCAGTCATACGGGACTCTATAGTATTTGTGTATTCCTGAATTCAGATATTAATTTCACCTGATTATTTTTTACTATGACAAAAGAGTCTCTTCCTTGTGTTGACATAAGCCTAAATCCTGAGGATTTATCCTGATTCCCATCAGTTTTTCAATGTACGCCTGGCATACATCTGCACTACAAAATATCTGACAGGATTTACCTTGTCTAAACAGTATCTCAAAGCCTCTCATTTAGTATGTTTTGTCTCTTTAAGCTTCTTCCCCCAATATCCCATTACTGACCTTTTACCTGTGTTCTTTCTTCAACTCGTGGGTGGGTATTGGCGACAGGTCAGCGTGCAGCTGGAGGCCTCTCCTGGCTTCTCGGCCACCCCAGTAGAGAAGAATGAAGAATCTCATTGTGTCTGTGGAAATAACCAGACAACCGTGTCCTGGGCTGTGACCCCAAAGTTACTGGGTGAGTTGTAAAGTTGTTCACAAATCCTACTTCTTTCTTGTAATGATTTGCTTTCCACTCCCACTCAGATGCATGTTTTTGTCTCCTCTTTTGACAATAGCTGATGGAAATAAAACAATTATATATATTGAAGAGGCTTAAAAAGAAGAAACCTGGGGCTTCCCTGGTGGTCCAGTGGGTAAAGAGTCCGCCTTGGAGTGCAAGGGACCCTAGTTTGATCCCTAGACTGGGAAGACCCCATGTGCTGTGAAGCAGCTTGACCGGTGTGTCCAATCATGAGCCAGCACTCTGGAGCACATGTGCCCAGAGCCAGGAGGCCCACACAGGCCAAAAAATAAAGGTGGATGAAAATAAATAAATAAAAAACCAATAAAAGAGGCCAAAATTTAAAAAAAAAAAAAAAAAAGTCATGAGAAAAAAAAAAGAAGAAGAAACCTTTCAATATAAGATAACTCCTTAAGAATCTTATTTTCCAGGAGAGCTGAATTTTACAGCTACTGCAGAAGCCCTGAAGTCTCAGGAACAGTGTGGCCATGAGACACCTGATTTCCCAGCAACTGGACAAAAGGACACGGTCATCAAGCCTTTATTAGTTGAGGTGTGCAGGTCTACTTTCTCTGAGTCTCAGAAGTATGGAAATTGCATTATCAAATCTGTATGTGGCAGTGACATTGTATTCCCATGAATATGAATATATCCACAACTCAAGTTTTCACTAGCATTTTCTCTTCTGAAGCGATTGCTTGCTCTCCTAGACATTCAGTATCACTTCTATTTTTTATTGATGTTTTAAGTGGAGATAATTGCTTTCCAATGGTCTGTTAGTTTCTACTGTACAATAATGTCAATCAGCTATGTGTATACATGTACCTTCTCCCTCTTGGAGCCTCCCTCCCACCCAACTCCCCATCCCACCCCTCGAGGTCATCACACAGCACTGAGCTGCTCTCTGTGCTCTGCAGAAGCTTCTCACTAATTATCTGTTTTACACATGGCAGTGTATATATGTCAACACTGGTCTCTCATTTTGTCCCACCCTCTTTTTCCTGTCCTTGTCCACAAGTTTATTCTCTATTCCTGCCTGGGAATAGAGAAATAGGTTCATCAGTACTATTTTTTCTAGATTCTATATATATATGTGCATAACTTTTCTTCTTGATTTTTTTCTTTCAATACAAAGCCTGAAGGAGTAGAAAGAGAAGAAACTTTCAACACATTTCTTTGTGCCTCAGGTAAGTGTCAAAAACAGATAAAATTCTTATGTTAATATATATGGAATCTAGTAGGGTGGTCATGATAACACACACAGTGAACTCATGGAAAAACAGACAGAGAATAGACATATGAACATTGTGGGGAAGGAACAGTGGGTGGGAGGCACGGAGGGAGTAACATGGAAACCTATACTGTCATGTGTGGAAAAGATAGCTACTGTCATTGTGCTAAGGGAATAGGAGTGCTTACAATGGCTTGGTATGATGGTCCAGAGGGGTGAGATGCAGGGACCTGGGGGGTAGGGGGGACCAGGGATATGCATATGACTGATCTGGGAACATACATGTCAGTGAACAACAAACTCTGTAAAACCTTTAAAGTAAAGAATTAAAATAAATTTTAAAAATTCTTATGTTAAGCCACTTGCTAAAGTATATCAATGTGAAATGCCCTTTGAGGCATGTTTTCTCTGGGGAAATAAAAAAAAAAAACAAGCAAAAACAATTTATTACCAAGTCTGGTATGGAAATTGCATTATCAAATCTGTATGTGGCAGTGACATTGTATTCCCATGAATATGAATATACCCAATAATTTCTGCTTTTTTGAAGCGATTGCTTGCTCTCCTAGACATTCAGTATCACTTCTATTTTTTATTGATGTTTTAAGTGGAGATAATTGCTTTCCAATGGTCTGTTAGTTTCTACTGTACAATAATGTCAATCAGCTATGTGTATACATGTACCTTCTCCCTCTTGGAGCCTCCCTCCCACCCAACTCCCCATCCCACCCCTCGAGGTCATCACACAGCACTGAGCTGCTCTCTGTGCTCTGCAGAAGCTTCTCACTAATTATCTGTTTTACACATGGCAGTGTATATATGTCAACACTGGTCTCTCATTTTGTCCCACCCTCTTTTTCCTGTCCTTGTCCACAAGTTTATTCTCTATTCCTGCCTGGGAATAGAGAAATAGGTTCATCAGTACTATTTTTTCTAGATTCTATATATATATGTGCATAACTTTTCTTCTTGATTTTTTTCTTTCAATACAAAGCCTGAAGGAGTAGAAAGAGAAGAAACTTTCAACACATTTCTTTGTGCCTCAGGTAAGTGTCAAAAACAGATAAAATTCTTATGTTAATATATATGGAATCTAGTAGGGTGGTCATGATAACACACACAGTGAACTCATGGAAAAACAGACAGAGAATAGACATATGAACATTGTGGGGAAGGAACAGTGGGTGGGAGGCACGGAGGGAGTAACATGGAAACCTATACTGTCATGTGTGGAAAAGATAGCTACTGTCATTGTGCTAAGGGAATAGGAGTGCTTACAATGGCTTGGTATGATGGTCCAGAGGGGTGAGATGCAGGGACCTGGGGGGTAGGGGGGACCAGGGATATGCATATGACTGATCTGGGAACATACATGTCAGTGAACAACAAACTCTGTAAAACCTTTAAAGTAAAGAATTAAAATAATTTTTAAAAAAATTCTTATGTTAAGCCACTTGCTAAAGTATATCAATGTGAAATGCCCTTTGAGGCATGTTTTCTCTGGGGAAATAAAAGAAAACAAGCATACTACCCCATGTGCAAATCAAAGGACATTTAATGGAGAACAATCTTTTCCTGATCAAGGCACTGAGGAAATGAGAGGCTCGTCTAAAATTCTTGACTAATAATGAAGATTAAAGCTGATGACTATGGGATCAGATTCTTTCCAAAACACTTTGCTTCCTCAGCTTTTTCCTACACAATTTTCCAAATATTGAAATATCTCTGTGGTACTCGTACTATTGGTCATTCAGGTAATAGTTAAAGTGTTGTGTTTTTACCTAAACAAATTATTTGAAGAACTTTAAGCCATCAGCGTATATAGAAAACCCATATTTTATGATTACCCTTAAAATTACCATTTAAATATTCATACAGTCATTTTTAAATGACCATTAAAATGTTCAGTTCTGCAGTATCTAAACTCACCTTGAGAACGATGCTTAGTGTACAGATCACCTCTCTTGTCTAAGTATCCCCTGGTAATCTCATCTTTTAGTCAACAGAACTTTACTTTGTACCAGACACCACAAAATGTATATCCTTGGCCCACATTTTTTTCCTAGACTCAGATTCACGTATTAAATTTCCCACTTAGCATCTCTACTTGTAGGCCTGGAGGTCTAGGAGGTCCCTCAAAACAAGTATGTTCAAAACGGAACCCCTGCTTAGTTCCCACAACCCGGCTTCTCCTACAGTTTTTGCCATCTCAGAAGATGGAAATCCATTTCTTCTGCTTGCTGGAGATAAAAATTTTGAAGTTATCCTTTATTATGTTCTTCCTCTTACACCCCACACCCAATCCATTCCCAAATTTAGTTGCTTCTGCCTTTAAATTTTATTCAGACTCTTCCCATTCCTCATCCTGCCTGCTCCTGGTCTAGCCATTTCTCTCCTGGATCATCTCAGTCACTCCTAACTGGACTCCTGGTCATCTTCCCTTGTTCCTCAATAGCAAGGGGGATTATTTTAAAGCATGTTTCATATCATACCCCTCCTCTGTTCAAAATCTTCCAAGAGTCCCCCATGTGCCTCAGAAGCTATGTCTCCAACATCACCTACAAAGCCTTTCTACCCTCATGAGTTTATATCCTACCACCCTCTCCTCCACTCTCCCTGTTCTTCTTAACCTCACCCTCATCACACTGGTCTCCTCATCTGACCTCGAAACATACCAAGCATGCTCTGATCTTTGGAAGTTTTTCATGTTTTGTTCCCTCTTCCTGCAAGTCTCTTCCCCTAGATATTTATAAATTTTACTTCCTAATTTACTTTATCTCAAGTCACTAATGATTTTATATAAATATTGATTAATTTTGACTGTACCAGGTCTTAGTTGTGGCATGTGGAATCTTTATTTGTAACATGTGGGATCTAGTTCCCTGAGCAGGGATCAAATCCAGATCTCCTGCATTGGGAGTGTAGAGACTTAGTCACTAGACCACCAGGGAAGTCCCTGATTTTTTTAACCAATGAACTTTTTAGTGGGAAGCCTTCTTCCCACACCCTGTATTTTCTGATTTATCTTGCCTTACTAGCTCACCCATATAAACATTCTACTTTATTTTTTTATAGAATTTATTAGTATGTATTAATATTATACTAAATTTTTATTTGTTATTTTATTATACCTATCAAACACTAGGATGTCAGGAAGTACCTTTTGAAAATTGCTATAATATTGCATTTAAGATAGAATCTGGCACATGGCACACACTTAATATGTATTAATTGAGTAAATATGATTTTTACAACCACTAGCAAGAGTAGAAATAAATGTAAACAAAAGCACAAACAATGAAGATAAAGAAATAAGTATAACACAAGGTATACATTTATAAGGATATCTATAGAAATTTAGCACAAATATATGATTAATATGAACTTCACTGTAAGATGAATTATGGCTTTAGGAGAATTTTGGATTGCATCAAAGAAATTTCATAATGACTGAGAAAACTGTGATATTGAATCTTGATCGTAGAGATGGAAAAAAAATGCAAACAAAACTCAGACATTTCTCTCATTTTCCTCTCCCTTCTATCTGTCTTGTTTCATTAGAAACTGAAGAATCTGAAAAGCTGTCATTAAAACTTCCTTCAAATGTGGTCGAAGGTTCTGCCAGGGCAACATATGCAGTTTTGGGTGAGTCTCCCAGCCCCAAAGAAGCGTCTGTCCGTCCCTGTGACTCTAGTGCATGGAACCTCATCATCCTTTCCTAATGAAGCCCCTGAGTCTAGGCATTGGTTCGAGAGAAAGAGCACCAAGCTAAGGACCCAGGACCACACTGCGTATTAGTGGGAATGGGGGGCTGAATAGACGCCGTGCTACATATTACACCATGATATACTCTACAAAGTAAGAAGGGCCATCTCTTTTTGCCCTCATCTTCAAGAAATTGGCTAAGTAGTGATGCTTCCTACTGGAGCTGAAACTAATCGTTTTTTATAAGATTGGCTCATCAGAAAGGTGTATCCTGCCATTTGTTTTTTCCCCTATTTTTCCCATCTTTGAACAATCTCCTTTATTGCTCCCACATTTCTCTGTTTCTTGTTTTTTCTCCCCTATGATGCTTTCTAGTCCTCCTCTTCATCATGATTTGACTTCTCACTTTGCAAGTCCTCTATCTTCCTATCACAACATAAATCAGCACTGAGTTTCCCTGATTTTTGTTTTCCATATTTCATTCCTCAGGTGATATACTAAGCTCTGCAATGCAAAATCTTCAGAACCTTCTCCGGATGCCCTTTGGTTGTGGAGAGCAGAATATGGTCCTTTTTGCCCCTAACATCTATGTTCTGAACTATCTGAATGAGACAGGACAGCTAACTGTGCAGCAAGCATCACCTACCTCATCAGTGGTGAGAGACTGTGCCTAAAGGAGAAACTAAAAGGGAAATATTGATTTTTACAACCACTAGCAAGAGTAGAAATAAATGTAAACAAAAGCAC
Organism: Tragulus kanchil; assembly: GCA_022376925.1. Lineage (NCBI taxonomy): Eukaryota > Metazoa > Chordata > Mammalia > Artiodactyla > Tragulidae > Tragulus > Tragulus kanchil. Next base: position 280,500,783 of record JAIOJX010000004.1, read on the forward strand.
AAACAATGAAGATAAAGAAATAAGTATAACACAAGGTATACATTTATAAGGATATCTATAGAAATTTAGCACAAATATATGATTAATATGAACTTCACTGTAAGATGAATTATGGCTTTAGGAGAATTTTGGATTGCATCAAAGAAATTTCATAATGACTGAGAAAACTGTGATATTGAATCTTGATCGTAGAGATGGAAAAAAAATGCAAACAAAACTCAGACATTTCTCTCATTTTCCTCTCCCTTCTATCTGTCTTGTTTCATTAGAAACTGAAGAATCTGAAAAGCTGTCATTAAAACTTCCTTCAAATGTGGTCGAAGGTTCTGCCAGGGCAACATATGCAGTTTTGGGTGAGTCTCCCAGCCCCAAAGAAGCGTCTGTCCGTCCCTGTGACTCTAGTGCATGGAACCTCATCATCCTTTCCTAATGAAGCCCCTGAGTCTAGGCATTGGTTCGAGAGAAAGAGCACCAAGCTAAGGACCCAGGACCACACTGCGTATTAGTGGGAATGGGGGGCTGAATAGACGCCGTGCTACATATTACACCATGATATACTCTACAAAGTAAGAAGGGCCATCTCTTTTTGCCCTCATCTTCAAGAAATTGGCTAAGTAGTGATGCTTCCTACTGGAGCTGAAACTAATCGTTTTTTATAAGATTGGCTCATCAGAAAGGTGTATCCTGCCATTTGTTTTTTCCCCTATTTTTCCCATCTTTGAACAATCTCCTTTATTGCTCCCACATTTCTCTGTTTCTTGTTTTTTCTCCCCTATGATGCTTTCTAGTCCTCCTCTTCATCATGATTTGACTTCTCACTTTGCAAGTCCTCTATCTTCCTATCACAACATAAATCAGCACTGAGTTTCCCTGATTTTTGTTTTCCATATTTCATTCCTCAGGTGATATACTAAGCTCTGCAATGCAAAATCTTCAGAACCTTCTCCGGATGCCCTTTGGTTGTGGAGAGCAGAATATGGTCCTTTTTGCCCCTAACATCTATGTTCTGAACTATCTGAATGAGACAGGACAGCTAACTGAGATGATCAAGTCCAAAGCCATCACCTACCTCATCAGTGGTGAGAGACTGTGCCTAAAGGAGAAACAAGAATGTATTTCCTAAATACCTCCCCCAGTGAACTTAAATTCACATCCCTTCAATTGAGACTTAGCAATTATCTTTGCTGTGAGAGCCAACAAAAATTCTCACAATATAACCCAAGAATTCAGTGGCATCAAGTTGACTTCGTAGTAAAATAGTACTTTCCCTGTGATTCCCCAACAAGTTCTGAGGGAAAGCCTGATTCCTACTCCAGTGTCTGTGCTATTTCCTAAACCTACACAAATTTCCTTCCTCTTCAGGTTATCAAAGACAGTTGAACTACAGGCACAGCGATGGTTCTTACAGCACCTTTGGAGAACATAGAAGTCAGGCAAATACTTGGTAAGACAATTATTTCCATATGCTGTTTGTAGACACAGGATATTTCAGATTACTGGAAGCAGCTCTTCTCTGATGCCTGAACTTATCACATAGAAAATTTTTATCCTTTTAAAAACCCATGTGCATTATCATTGCTAATGGAGGATCTCAACATTTCATCTATGAAAGCTCACTATTCTGATAGTACAATTGCTGTTTGGTCACTAAGTCTTGTCTGACTCTTTTGTGACCCCGTGGACTATGGCCCACCAGGCTCCTCTGTCTGTGGGATTTCCCAGGCAAGAATCCTGAAGTGGCTTGCTATTTCCTTCTCCAGAGCATCTTCCAGACTGAGGGATAGAACCTGTGTCTCCTGCATTGCAGGCAAATAGCACAGTAGATAGCAGTAAAGTAAGGATTCCCCCAAGCAGAAATACAGGGCAGAAAGTGTCATAATGTGAAATGACACAGGAAGAAGCTTCTACACTGTGCATTCAAGGAGGAGAGGAGGGGAAGGACAGAAAGACACTGTGGTGTAGTAAAATCATTCAGAAAATGGCAGTTTGGGTGATGGAAAGGCTTGGAGTCCCCAATGAACGTTTTATGAGAAAAAAAAGTAAAAAATATCAACTCTGGAGAAACCAATAAAGTTGAGAGATTTTTACATAGATTCATAAGTTTGCTGGACAAAGAAGAATATGTCCAGGATTCAAGTGTCATTTCCCCACCAACTTTCTCCATGGAATTCTGAAATTATCTGGAGGAGATGGTGCGTGTGCTCAGTTACTAAGCTGTGTCTGACTCTGCGACTCCATGGACTATAGCTCTCCAGGCTCTTCTGTCCATGGGATTTCCCAGGCAAGAATACTACAGGGGGTTGCCATTTCCTTCTTCAGGAGACCTTCCCCACCCAGGGATTGATTCCATGTCTCTGCATGACAGACGGATTCTTTACCATGGAGACACCAGAGAAGCCCTTGATTATGCACAGTGAGCTTTAAAAAGGAGATGGTCCTCAGATCTCTGTCTCTTCTTTGCTGGACAGGCTTACTGCATTTGTGCTCAAGTCCTTTGCTCAAGCCCGCTCATACAGGTTCGAGCTTTAAAGAAGCAGAAGGAAAAGGATGGTTCTGTTTGTAGACACAGGCTATTTCAGATTACTGGAAGCAGCTCTTCTCTGATGCCTGAACTTATCACATAGAAAATTTTTATCCTTTTAAAAACCCATGTGCATTATCATTGCTAATGGAGGATCTCAACATTTCATCTATGAAAGCTCACTATTCTGATAGTACAATTGCTGTTTGGTCACTAAGTCTTGTCTGACTCTTTTGTGACCCCGTGGACTATGGCCCACCAGGCTCCTCTGTCTGTGGGATTTCCCAGGCAAGAATCCTGAAGTGGCTTGCTATTTCCTTCTCCAGAGCATCTTCCAGACTGAGGGATAGAACCTGTGTCTCCTGCATTGCAGGCAAATAGCACAGTAGATAGCAGTAAAGTAAGGATTCCCCCAAGCAGAAATACAGGGCAGAAAGTGTCATAATGTGAAATGACACAGGAAGAAGCTTCTACACTGTGCATTCAAGGAGGAGAGGAGGGGAAGGACAGAAAGACACTGTGGTGTAGTAAAATCATTCAGAAAATGGCAGTTTGGGTGATGGAAAGGCTTGGAGTCCCCAATGAACGTTTTATGAGAAAAAAAAGTAAAAAATATCAACTCTGGAGAAACCAATAAAGTTGAGAGATTTTTACATAGATTCATAAGTTTGCTGGACAAAGAAGAATATGTCCAGGATTCAAGTGTCATTTCCCCACCAACTTTCTCCATGGAATTCTGAAATTATCTGGAGGAGATGGTGCGTGTGCTCAGTTACTAAGCTGTGTCTGACTCTGCGACTCCATGGACTATAGCTCTCCAGGCTCTTCTGTCCATGGGATTTCCCAGGCAAGAATACTACAGGGGGTTGCCATTTCCTTCTTCAGGAGACCTTCCCCACCCAGGGATTGATTCCATGTCTCTGCATGACAGACGGATTCTTTACCATGGAGACACCAGAGAAGCCCTTGATTATGCACAGTGAGCTTTAAAAAGGAGATGGTCCTCAGATCTCTGTCTCTTCTTTGCTGGACAGGCTTACTGCATTTGTGCTCAAGTCCTTTGCTCAAGCCCGCTCATACATCTTTGTGGACCCCTCACACATCACAGATGCCTTTTCCTGGCGCTCAAAGAAGCAGAAGGAAAATGGTTGTTTCCAGCGCTCTGGATCATTGGTACACAATGATATCCAGGTGATGCCTTTACATTTGTTCTGGTCCCTGAGAAGAGTGACATGTACAAACTGAGATGTCTCTAAGGATTCCTCAAATCCTAGGGACAGAGCTTGGAGAAGGACAGTAGACGTGAAAGTTTCCGAAACCTTAAAAGAAACCTATTAAAAGAAAACAGCATGTCCCCAAAGCTCCAATATGTTACTAAAAGTGAGGGAAATGATTTGGGACAGATTTAAGAATTGGGGGACAAAGAAGGAAGCAGGGGAAACAATAATATTGCCCCAGAAAAGATGCATTCAAGTGAAGATGGCCAAAAAAGGAGATTAGAGATAGCTGACTCTGGCTGATGAGTATTGAAGTGTTTGGGTGTCTTTGCCTCTGCTTCTTACAGGGTGGGGTGGACGATGAGGTGACCCTCTCTGCCTATATCGTCATTGCCCTGCTGGAGATGCCACTGCCTGTCACTGTATGTACCTTCACTCTCACCGCATACCTTCTTCACTAACGTAAGGATAAAACTAATGAATCTGTGCATCTCTGAGGAAGATGAGTTGTTGTTTTTATGTTATTTTAATATTAGGCCAATAGATCCCTTGGGAATCTGCAAAGGTAATTACCATCCTGTCAGAACTGTAGTGTTGCATGGACACATCAGGCTGTTTCCTCTGGGGTTAACCTGGGAACAGTTCTTTAGCCTGGTTCTGCTAGCGTATGGTCTTCCTTCATTTTCAGTAAGTCAGAAAGAGAAAAACCAATTTTGTATACTAATATATATACATGGAATCTAGAGAAGTGGTACAGATGTATCTCTTTGCAAGACAGATAGGGAAAATGTAGAAAATGAAGGAGACCTTCCCCACCCAGGGATTGATTCCATGTCTCTGCATGACAGACGGATTCTTTACCATGGAGACACCAGAGAAGCCCTTGATTATGCACAGTGAGCTTTAAAAAGGAGATGGTCCTCAGATCTCTGTCTCTTCTTTGCTGGACAGGCTTACTGCATTTGTGCTCAAGTCCTTTGCTCAAGCCCGCTCATACATCTTTGTGGACCCCTCACACATCACAGATGCCTTTTCCTGGCTCTCAAAGAAGCAGAAGGAAAATGGTTGTTTCCAGCGCTCTGGATCATTGGTACACAATGATATCCAGGTGATGCCTTTACATTTGTTCTGGTCCCTGAGAAGAGTGACATGTACAAACTGAGATGTCTCTAAGGATTCCTCAAATCCTAGGGACAGAGCTTGGAGAAGGACAGTAGACGTGAAAGTTTCCGAAACCTTAAAAGAAACCTATTAAAAGAAAACAGCATGTCCCCAAAGCTCCAATATGTTACTAAAAGTGAGGGAAATGATTTGGGACAGATTTAAGAATTGGGGGACAAAGAAGGAAGCAGGGGAAACAATAATATTGCCCCAGAAAAGATGCATTCAAGTGAAGATGGCCAAAAAAGGAGATTAGAGATAGCTGACTCTGGCTGATGAGTATTGAAGTGTTTGGGTGTCTTTGCCTCTGCTTCTTACAGGGTGGGGTGGACGATGAGGTGACCCTCTCTGCCTATATCGTCATTGCCCTGCTGGAGATGCCACTGCCTGTCACTGTATGTACCTTCACTCTCACCGCATACCTTCTTCACTAACGTAAGGATAAAACTAATGAATCTGTGCATCTCTGAGGAAGATGAGTTGTTGTTTTTATGTTATTTTAATATTAGGCCAATAGATCCCTTGGGAATCTGCAAAGGTAATTACCATCCTGTCAGAACTGTAGTGTTGCATGGACACATCAGGCTGTTTCCTCTGGGGTTAACCTGGGAACAGTTCTTTAGCCTGGTTCTGCTAGCGTATGGTCTTCCTTCATTTTCAGTAAGTCAGAAAGAGAAAAACCAATTTTGTATACTAATATATATACATGGAATCTAGAGAAGTGGTACAGATGTATCTCTTTGCAAGACAGATAGGGAAAATGTAGAAAATGAATATATGGACACCAAAGGGGAGAGGGAGGGAATGGGATGAACTGAGTGTTTGGGATTGACGTATATACACTAATATGTATAAAAGAGATAATTAACGAGAGTCTTCTATATAGCACAGGGAGCTTTGCTCAGTGCTCTGTGGTGACCTAATTGGGAAGGGAATCCAAAAAAAGAGGAGATATGTGTATACATATAGCTGATTCACATTGTTGTACAGCAGAAACTAACACAGCATTGTAAAGCAACTATCCCCCAAAAATAAATAAAAGGCTGGAACAAGGGAAACTAAAAGAGAGGTTTTTCTTTATCATCTTTATAGCACCCAGTTGTCCACAAAGCTTTATTCTGCCTGGAAAGGGCCTGGAACTCTGTCTCAGAGGCCCAAGGAAGTCTTGTCTATACCAAGGCATTATTGGCCTATGCCTTTGCCCTAGCAGGAAACCAGGCCATGCGAAAAGAGCTGCTTGAATCACTAGACAAAGAGGCTGTAAAAGAAGGTAAGAGCAGCTACTGTGAAATTGACTTCCAAAAATCACCAGTGACCAGAGAGAGAGAGCCTATTGAATTCACACCTATCAACCTTATATTATATTCTATCCATGATATTCTTATAAGAAGAAGATGAATTATTATTGACCTTAAGTTCTCCGGGTAACATGGATTATCTCATCAAGTCACACATTAGACCTCTAAACAACCCTGTTTCTAATATCACACAAAGATATAATAGACACAAAGACATGATATGATCTGCTAGACCCTCAATGTACTTTCTTGGCAAAGATTAGCTTGATTGGTGATTACTTAATACTTTTACATCATGTATGTCCATTCACTGGGTGAGCTCTAATTACAGTGATCATTCATGAATTAGATTTTGGAAACTTTCTCTAAGCTTAAAACCGTATCCTTTTTATTTCAACCACTGGCAACGCCTGGGAAGCCTCAAAGAAAAGGCTGAAAGACAGAACTGTAGTGTTGCATGGACACATCAGGCTGTTTCCTCTGGGGTTAACCTGGGAACAGTTCTTTAGCCTGGTTCTGCTAGCGTATGGTCTTCCTTCATTTTCAGTAAGTCAGAAAGAGAAACCAATTTTGTATACTAATATATATACATGGAATCTAGAGAAGTGGTACAGATGTATCTCTTTGCAAGACAGATAGGGAAAATGTAGAAAATGAATATATGGACACCAAAGGGGAGAGGGAGGGAATGGGATGAACTGAGTGTTTGGGATTGACGATATACACTAATATGTATAAAAGAGATAATTAACGAGAGTCTTCTATATAGCACAGGGAGCTTTGCTCAGTGCTCTGTGGTGACCTAATTGGGAAGGGAATCCAAAAAAAGAGGAGATATGTGTATACATATAGCTGATTCACATTGTTGTACAGCAGAAACTAACACAGCATTGTAAAGCAACTATCCCCCAAAAATAAATAAAAGGCTGGAACAAGGGAAACTAAAAGAGAGGTTTTTCTTTATCATCTTTATAGCACCCAGTTGTCCACAAAGCTTTATTCTGCCTGGAAAGGGCCTGGAACTCTGTCTCAGAGGCCCAAGGAAGTCTTGTCTATACCAAGGCATTATTGGCCTATGCCTTTGCCCTAGCAGGAAACCAGGCCATGCGAAAAGAGCTGCTTGAATCACTAGACAAAGAGGCTGTAAAAGAAGGTAAGAGCAGCTACTGTGAAATTGACTTCCAAAAATCACCAGTGACCAGAGAGAGAGAGCCTATTGAATTCACACCTATCAACCTTATATTATATTCTATCCATGATATTCTTATAAGAAGAAGATGAATTATTATTGACCTTAAGTTCTCCGGGTAACATGGATTATCTCATCAAGTCACACATTAGACCTCTAAACAACCCTGTTTCTAATATCACACAAAGATATAATAGACACAAAGACATGATATGATCTGCTAGACCCTCAATGTACTTTCTTGGCAAAGATTAGCTTGATTGGTGATTACTTAATACTTTTACATCATGTATGTCCATTCACTGGGTGAGCTCTAATTACAGTGATCATTCATGAATTAGATTTTGGAAACATTCTCTAAGCTTAAAACCGTATCCCTTTTTTATTTCAAAGAGGACTCAATCCACTGGCAACGTCCTGGGAAGCCTCAAGAAGCTGATGAATTCTTTTATCAACTCCAAGCTCCTTCTGTTGACGTGGAAATGACATCTTACTTGCTCCTTACTTCTGTCACTGCCCAGCCTGCCCCATCTTCAGAAGACCTGTCTAGGGCTATAAAGACTGTGAAGTGGATCACCAAACAACAAAATCCCAGTGGGGGCTTCTCCTCCACTCAGGTCTGTGGAGAGACTCTAGGAAGAAAAATAAATACACGGATAACTATGCAGACCCAACCATATTCTAGTAATTGAATAGTGTTTCTAATTTATACTTTATTCTTGTATCACCAGAAGGGTTCCACCCTCATTATTTCTACTTGGATTATTTCTCTGTCTTCTATACAATCCCTTATATTTTCTCTCCTTGGTGGATCCTCATCTATAAAGCAACCAGTCTTTCTAAAGCAGTATTTCCTTAAGATTTCTTCCCTGGGGCACTTTCCTGGCAGTCCATCAGCTAAGACTCTGTACTTCCACTATGGGGGGGCACAAGTTCCATCCCTGGTGGGGAAACAAGCTTGGGGATCCCACAAGCTTGGTGGCATTTCTCATCCAAAGACTAAAATTATTTTGCCCAAAATATTTTCTCTCCTCAATAAACATGAAAAATTTTGTCTAATAAAGCCAATCCCTTTACTTTTTCTGGAATTGCCTCGCTCTTTTCTACATCTTTAGGTAAAGACTTAGAACTTATCCCTCCTTGGTACTGATTGATACCTCTTTTCTGTCTTCATAAAGCCTTCTCACTATTCAGAGCTAATCCTATTTCTCATCTTCTTCACATCCTTTTCTTATTATGTATGCTAGCTCCAATTCCTCCTTCTTTCTCTGAATTTTTCCAAAAAATATGGTTAATAAAAATGTACAGGTTATTGAAATGCCCTCTATTTTATGTCCCTTATCTGAGTTTTCTTCCCATATGTACACTGTAAACTACTTGAATGGGGAAACTGTTTTCCCAAAGTACCTAGAATAGTTCATGATGGATAACAAAGTCTAAATGGACTTGAAGTTCACTTCCTGAACAGTGTTTATGACTAGATACCTGGATTGTTGATATGGTTCAACGAAATTGTCCCTCCTACACCCATCTGGCAACGTCCTGGGAAGCCTCAAGAAGCTGATGAATTCTTTTATCAACTCCAAGCTCCTTCTGTTGACGTGGAAATGACATCTTACTTGCTCCTTACTTCTGTCACTGCCCAGCCTGCCCCATCTTCAGAAGACCTGTCTAGGGCTATAAAGACTGTGAAGTGGATCACCAAACAACAAAATCCCAGTGGGGGCTTCTCCTCCACTCAGGTCTGTGGAGAGACTCTAGGAAGAAAAATAAATACACGGATAACTATGCAGACCCAACCATATTCTAGTAATTGAATAGTGTTTCTAATTTATACTTTATTCTTGTATCACCAGAAGGGTTCCACCCTCATTATTTCTACTTGGATTATTTCTCTGTCTTCTATACAATCCCTTATATTTTCTCTCCTTGGTGGATCCTCATCTATAAAGCAACCAGTCTTTCTAAAGCAGTATTTCCTTAAGATTTCTTCCCTGGGGCACTTTCCTGGCAGTCCATCAGCTAAGACTCTGTACTTCCACTATGGGGGGGCACAAGTTCCATCCCTGGTGGGGAAACAAGCTTGGGGATCCCACAAGCTTGGTGGCATTTCTCATCCAAAGACTAAAATTATTTTGCCCAAAATATTTTCTCTCCTCAATAAACATGAAAAATTTTGTCTAATAAAGCCAATCCCTTTACTTTTTCTGGAATTGCCTCGCTCTTTTCTACATCTTTAGGTAAAGACTTAGAACTTATCCCTCCTTGGTACTGATTGATACCTCTTTTCTGTCTTCATAAAGCCTTCTCACTATTCAGAGCTAATCCTATTTCTCATCTTCTTCACATCCTTTTCTTATTATGTATGCTAGCTCCAATTCCTCCTTCTTTCTCTGAATTTTTCCAAAAAATATGGTTAATAAAAATGTACAGGTTATTGAAATGCCCTCTATTTTATGTCCCTTATCTGAGTTTTCTTCCCATATGTACACTGTAAACTACTTGAATGGGGAAACTGTTTTCCCCAAAGTACCTAGAATAGTTCATGATGGATAACAAAGTCTAAATGGACTTGAAGTTCACTTCCTGAACAGTGTTTATGACTAGATACCTGAGAGTATTGTTGATATGGTTCAGAGCTGGTATAATTTTGTTACCTTCTCCTCCTACACCCATCTGTTTTCAGGATACAGTGGTAGCTCTCCAGGCACTCTCCAAATATGGAGCAATAACATTCACTAAAAGGGAGAGAGCAGCTACAGTCACTGTCAAGTCTGGAGAGACCTTCTCTAAAAAATTCCAAGTAGATGAAGTCAATCGTCTGTTGCTGCAGCAGGTGGCTTTGCCAGAAATCCCAGGGGAGTACAGTACAACTGTGTCAGGATCAGGATGTGTGTACCTCCAGGTGAGACTTGCCGGGGTGCTGGGAGTGCCACAAATGGGAGATCAAGTCATAAGAATTAGATGTGAACTTCAAAACAGACAAAGAAACATATACCGACTTATAAATCACCTAGAAGCAATAGACTGAGGACAAAAATAAACAATCTTTTCCCATTTGTTTCAGACATCCCTGGGATATAATATCCTCCCTAAGGAAGAAAGAAAAGCTCCCTTTACTCTGCAAGTTGAAACTCTCCCCAAGAATTGCGATGATGTCAGTGCTCACAGGAAAGTCCAGATTCACATCAATATTAGGTAAACCCTAAATCACAACCAGACCTTTGTAGAACATGGTGAAATTGATTTTCTGGTGCATAGTGTCTTCATTGTCCAGGGTCATACATAATAAATAAGAAATTCTTGCCATATTTATTTAAGATAAAATTTTCTTCACACTTGACCAAAAAGCCTTAACACTGAGAATTTGATGTTCCCATACCCACAGAGTGTGACCTCTTAATGAGTTTTCCAAATAACTATGTGCTCAGTCACTCAATTGTGTCTAACTCTTTTACAACCCCACTGGACGGCAGCCTGCCAAGCCTCTCTGTTCCATGGAATTTTCCAGGCAAGAATACTGGAATGGATTGCCACTTCCGACACCAGGGGTTCTTCCCAACCCAGGGATCAAACCCCCCCATTTCCTGCGTCACCTGCATTGGCAGAAAGATTCTTTACCATGAGCCCACCTGGAAAATCCCCCCAAAAAACTACAGAAGAAGCAAATAGAGTAGATGGTGAAGCTCAGTGATAGCCAGGGAGAGGGAACACTAGAAATAAAAGAGGAGAACCACTGTCTTGAATGAATTCCCTAGGATTTTGTCTGACTGCCTTGTCTGTGTGCTTTGACTTAATAGTTATACCGGGGAACGACCTCAGTCCAACATGGCCATTGTTGATGTGAAGATGGTATCAGGCTTCATACCTGTGAAGTCATCAGTGAAAAAGGTAAACCCTGCATCCCTTAAAGATAGCAAAGTCATGGCAAATAAATGCTGTCAATTTTATTTTGTTGGTTCAGTTCTTCAGGAGGTTTAATCCTGTTTCTCTAGTGGGTGCTTCCATCCATCTAACAGTGGGCATCCTAGTTAATGTGATCTCAGCTATAAGATATAAATCATAAACATGGTTAACAATGTTTAACCCTGAAATTTCTAGGAATGTGCACTGCATTGAATTAAATCTTTCCCATATATTTCACCTAGAAGCAATAGACTGAGGACAAAAATAAACAATCTTTTCCCATTTGTTTCAGACATCCCTGGGATATAATATCCTCCCTAAGGAAGAAAGAAAAGCTCCCTTTACTCTGCAAGTTGAAACTCTCCCCAAGAATTGCGATGATGTCAGTGCTCACAGGAAAGTCCAGATTCACATCAATATTAGGTAAACCCTAAATCACAACCAGACCTTTGTAGAACATGGTGAAATTGATTTTCTGGTGCATAGTGTCTTCATTGTCCAGGGTCATACATAATAAATAAGAAATTCTTGCCATATTTATTTAAGATAAAATTTTCTTCACACTTGACCAAAAAGCCTTAACACTGAGAATTTGATGTTCCCATACCCACAGAGTGTGACCTCTTAATGAGTTTTCCAAATAACTATGTGCTCAGTCACTCAATTGTGTCTAACTCTTTTACAACCCCACTGGACGGCAGCCTGCCAAGCCTCTCTGTTCCATGGAATTTTCCAGGCAAGAATACTGGAATGGATTGCCACTTCCGACACCAGGGGTTCTTCCCAACCCAGGGATCAAACCCCCCCATTTCCTGCGTCACCTGCATTGGCAGAAAGATTCTTTACCATGAGCCCACCTGGAAAATCCCCCAAACAACTACAGAAGAAGCAAATAGAGTAGATGGTGAAGCTCAGTGATAGCCAGGGAGAGGGAACACTAGAAATAAAAGAGGAGAACCACTGTCTTGAATGAATTCCCTAGGATTTTGTCTGACTGCCTTGTCTGTGTGCTTTGACTTAATAGTTATACCGGGGAACGACCTCAGTCCAACATGGCCATTGTTGATGTGAAGATGGTATCAGGCTTCATACCTGTGAAGTCATCAGTGAAAAAGGTAAACCCTGCATCCCTTAAAGATAGCAAAGTCATGGCAAATAAATGCTGTCAATTTTATTTTGTTGGTTCAGTTCTTCAGGAGGTTTAATCCTGTTTCTCTAGTGGGTGCTTCCATCCATCTAACAGTGGGCATCCTAGTTAATGTGATCTCAGCTATAAGATATAAATCATAAACATGGTTAACAATGTTTAACCCTGAAATTTCTAGGAATGTGCACTGCATTGAATTATCTTTCCATTATGTACAAAAATGAAAAGGGAGACAATAGCATATGAATGTATATACATGTATTTGCCCCCTTTAAATATTTTTTCTGATGTTTTTCTTGACATAGAAAAGAAAGCTTTTATTTCTTCATCATTGACAAATGTTACATTACAGTTTTTGATTATTTTCCTTATTGCTTCAAGGAAGTTCCCAATTATAATTTCCAAGAGTTGTTGTAGAAAATGGGTATTGTGTTTTAGTTCAAGTCTTCTTCTATATTTTAGATGATAGTCATTTTACTTTAATTAGTATGATGAATTACACTGGTCTTTTAAATTCTGAAGCAACTTTACTTTCTTAGGACTAACTGGATCTAGGTATTATGTTTATTTTTTTTATAAATTCCTAGATTCTGTTTGCTTATATGTGATTGCAGAGGTTTTTGTTTTATATCATGACTGACACTGGACTATACTTTTTGTTTCTTACATTATTCTTATTGGTTTCTGGTGTCTAATTTATGCTGGACTCAGAAGATGATGAGAAATGTGTCATATCCTTCTCCCTTTTTTTATATGGTTAGAAGTTGTCTCTATATGTAGATGATAAATAAATAGAAAGGGAGAGAGTGTGTTTAATAAATTTTTTATTACTTTTACTATTATTCTTTTTTAAAAAATATTTATTATTTATTTATTTGGGGGGGTGGGTTGGGGAGGGAGGGGGCAGGTGGGCCATTTCTATTGGTTTTTCATTTATCTATTTTCATCCATCTTCATTCTTTGGCCCGAGTGGGCCTCCCATCGCGGTGGCCTCTGTTGTCGCACAGCACCGGCTCTGAGCACATGCGCTCCAGAGCTCCGGCTCGGTAATTGGACACATCGGTCCAGCCGCTCCGCGGCACGTGGGATCTTCCCAGGCCAGGGATTGAACCAGCGCCCCTTGCACTGCAAGGCGGTGTCCTTACCCACTGGACCACCAGGGAAGCCCTTACTATTATTCTTGAGATCAAAATTAGAGTTTGATGTCTCTGAGGAGCCATTTAGAACATAAATACCTGAAAACTGTCTCAGCCTGAAAGTCTCTCATCCCATACCTTTGGCTTACCTCCTTGGTCTACAGCTCCAAGAAAACCGTCAGATTCAGAGGACCGAAGTGAGCACCAACCATGTCCTCATTTACTTTGAAGAGGTAAGATTTTCTGGGACTCTGGTAGATCGGGGAGAGCCACTAGAGATTCTAACAAACCAGTACAGGTTCCAAAGATTGAATTTCACCTACATAACTTACCTTATTTTAGAACTCCCTGGTATGTCATTTATGAATTGGGGTTGGGAAGGAAATACCCACAGATGGAAATGAGGCTTGGCCAAGTCAACAGGTTCAACTTACCACATTTGACTGTCCATAGAATCATCTTCTAGCCCTTCTCTTATGTGTCATTGAATGTATTATACAAATATGAAGACATCTCATGCTTTCCATAGGTTTTGGTACAGAGGATAGCCTAAGTCCAGGGTTTGATAATATCTTAAGGAAAGAGTAACTAAGTTAATCTTTGATTCCAATTCAGTTTTTCTGTATCTCCAGCTAACCCATGAAATCTTGAGTTTCTCCTTCTCAGTGGAACAAGACATTGCAGTAAAGAATTTAAAACCAGCTACCGTAAAGGCCTATGATTATTACGAGACAGGTAAATGGGATTCAGACGTGCTGACTTGGAAAAGGAAAAGATGACTAACCTAAGCTAGGGTCATCATAACTGAAAGAAAACTCCACAATCTTTTACTGGAAGGACAAGTGAACTTATGATCACAAGATAATCATATTCATAACATTAATACTTGTCTCCAACGTATTAGAGTCTTTCTTATAGATTGATCATACAGCAATAAGGAGATCAATTCTTTCTAAATTCTCTCTATGAAATTGTTTCTTCTACACTGAACTATTCCAGAAAGGAAAGAAGAGTAGCAATAACTAAACATTCACCTCTCAGTACCAATGTGTGATATGAGGCCCAAAATCTGATCTGTTTTTCACCTGGGTCTTGGATAGTCTCACAAATTTTGGGAAACTATATTACATTAGGAAATTCTTTCATTTGCTCATATTTCTCTTGGTTGTTTTGTTTTGCTTTGTTTTTAATTTTGGCCTCTTTTATTGATCCTTCATTTATTTATCTTCATCCATCTTTATTCTTTGGCCTGTGTGGGCCTCCCATCGCGGTGCCCTCTCTCATTGCAGAGCACCGGCTCTGTCCAGAGCGCTGGCTCATAACTGGACACACCAGTCCAGCCACTACACGGCATATGGAATCTTCCTGTGCCAGGGATCGAACTGGCTCCATTGGCACTGCAAGGCAGACTCTTTACCCACTGGACCACCAGGGAAGCCCTGATCGTATTTTTGATCTAGAAATTTACCAGTATCTTAGCATGTTAGTAGTGTTCCAACATTACTCTTTCTTAGAAAAGGTTCAGAGAGGAAGTACAACTTCAATAAGAAAAACATAGTTGGGAAAAAGGACTTATACAGTGTCTGACAGAAAGACAGTTCATGTGTGAACTTTGCCCTCAAATTTGCATGCAAGTCCAATTTTCTCTTATTTCCCACCAACCAATCCCTAGTGGCTTAGGACAAAAGGAAGTCCTTTCATTGGCTCTATAACTGTAGTTTATACTTTCTTTTGTAGTTTACATAGTTTATTTACAATTACTCCTGTGCCTATTACTGCATGTTTTCACTCTATCTCATCCTTTTTGCATTTCAGAGGAATTCGTCATTGAAGAGTACAGTATTCCCTGCAGTGCTGGTAAAATATTACGAGACTAAAGGATCCTTGGAAAAGGAAAAGATGACTAACCTAAGCTAGGGTCATCATAACTGAAAGAAAACTCCACAATCTTTTACTGGAAGGACAAGTGAACTTATGATCACAAGATAATCATATTCATAACATTAATACTTGTCTCCAACGTATTAGAGTCTTTCTTATAGATTGATCATACAGCAATAAGGAGATCAATTCTTTCTAAATTCTCTCTATGAAATTGTTTCTTCTACACTGAACTATTCCAGAAAGGAAAGAAGAGTAGCAATAACTAAACATTCACCTCTCAGTACCAATGTGTGATATGAGGCCCAAAATCTGATCTGTTTTTCACCTGGGTCTTGGATAGTCTCACAAATTTTGGGAAACTATATTACATTAGGAAATTCTTTCATTTGCTCATATTTCTCTTGGTTGTTTTGTTTTGCTTTGTTTTTTAATTTTGGCCTCTTTTATTGATCCTTCATTTATTTATCTTCATCCATCTTTATTCTTTGGCCTGTGTGGGCCTCCCATCGCGGTGCCCTCTCTCATTGCAGAGCACCGGCTCTGTCCAGAGCGCTGGCTCATAACTGGACACACCAGTCCAGCCACTACACGGCATATGGAATCTTCCTGTGCCAGGGATCGAACTGGCTCCATTGGCACTGCAAGGCAGACTCTTTACCCACTGGACCACCAGGGAAGCCCTGATCGTATTTTTGATCTAGAAATTTACCAGTATCTTAGCATGTTAGTAGTGTTCCAACATTACTCTTTCTTAGAAAAGGTTCAGAGAGGAAGTACAACTTCAATAAGAAAAACATAGTTGGGAAAAAGGACTTATACAGTGTCTGACAGAAAGACAGTTCATGTGTGAACTTTGCCCTCAAATTTGCATGCAAGTCCAATTTTCTCTTATTTCCCACCAACCAATCCCTAGTGGCTTAGGACAAAAGGAAGTCCTTTCATTGGCTCTATAACTGTAGTTTATACTTTCTTTTGTAGTTTACATAGTTTATTTACAATTACTCCTGTGCCTATTACTGCATGTTTTCACTCTATCTCATCCTTTTTGCATTTCAGAGGAATTCGTCATTGAAGAGTACAGTATTCCCTGCAGTGCTGGTAAAGTATAAACAGTAAAATCTAAAGCCAACAAAAAGAAAATAAATACACATTTGTTGTCTGCATAAAGCTGTTACTTTAACATTCCCTTACCATATTATAAAACTCCTTGGTAAATCATTTATTAATTGAGCTATCTCCGATGTATTATAGACTGTCACAGTAGGGGGAAAAATGTAAGTAAAATATAATTCCTGGTGTCAGGGTTGACTTGTTTGAGGATGAATCCAAGAGTTTGCCACATGGAAAAGCTAAATCATCTAATATTTAGCTTACATTTCTGTGCTCAGTGAGGATATATTTATCATCCATGGTATTTGTGAGATGTTTCAAAACGTATACAAGTTAAAGTCAGACAGTTTTTTTTTTTTTTTTAAAGATTTATTTTTTATTTATTTTGGGCGGGGGTCGGGTTGGGGAGGAAGGGGAGCTGGTGGATCACTTCTATTGGTTTTTCATTTCTGCATTTTCATCCGTCTTTGTTCTTTGGCTCCTGTGGGCCTCCCATTGCGGTGGCGTCTGTCTGTCGCTGCAGAGCTCTGGCTCGGTGATTGGACACATCGGTCCAGCCGCTCCGCGGCATGTGGGATCTTCCCAGGCCAGGGATCGAACCGGCGCCCCTTGCACTGCAAGGCGGTGTCCTTACCCACTGGACCACCAGGGGAAGCCCCAGACAGTTTTTTACTATAAAGTTAGCCATGTAACACTGCACAAGAGATGTGATCTAGAAGACTTTCCTTTTAGCTGATTTATCTTGGACAATACAACACTTTCTGGGAGACCTTGCACTCTCCACTTTTCAGCATGAAAAAACTGAGCACAGCCTTATCAGTAAAAATAAATAAATGGGGCTTCCCTGGTAGCTCAGTGGTAAAGAGTTAGCCTGCCAATGCAGAAGACATGGGTTCAATCCCTGATCCGGGAAGATCCCACATGCTGTGGAACAACTAAGTCTAGAGCCAAGTTCCACAACAAGAGAAGTCACCGCAACAAGAAGCTTGCTCACTTTATTTACAATTACTCCTGTGCCTATTACTGCATGTTTTCACTCTATCTCATCCTTTTTGCATTTCAGAGGAATTCGTCATTGAAGAGTACAGTATTCCCTGCAGTGCTGGTAAAGTATAAACAGTAAAATCTAAAGCCAACAAAAGAAAATAAATACACATTTGTTGTCTGCATAAAGCTGTTACTTTAACATTCCCTTACCATATTATAAAACTCCTTGGTAAATCATTTATTAATTGAGCTATCTCCGATGTATTATAGACTGTCACAGTAGGGGGAAAAATGTAAGTAAAATATAATTCCTGGTGTCAGGGTTGACTTGTTTGAGGATGAATCCAAGAGTTTGCCACATGGAAAAGCTAAATCATCTAATATTTAGCTTACATTTCTGTGCTCAGTGAGGATATATTTATCATCCATGGTATTTGTGAGATGTTTCAAAACGTATACAAGTTAAAGTCAGACAGTTTTTTTTTTTTTTTTTTAAAGATTTATTTTTTATTTATTTTGGGCGGGGGTCGGGTTGGGGAGGAAGGGGAGCTGGTGGATCACTTCTATTGGTTTTTCATTTCTGCATTTTCATCCGTCTTTGTTCTTTGGCTCCTGTGGGCCTCCCATTGCGGTGGCGTCTGTCTGTCGCTGCAGAGCTCTGGCTCGGTGATTGGACACATCGGTCCAGCCGCTCCGCGGCATGTGGGATCTTCCCAGGCCAGGGATCGAACCGGCGCCCCTTGCACTGCAAGGCGGTGTCCTTACCCACTGGACCACCAGGGGAAGCCCCAGACAGTTTTTTACTATAAAGTTAGCCATGTAACACTGCACAAGAGATGTGATCTAGAAGACTTTCCTTTTAGCTGATTTATCTTGGACAATACAACACTTTCTGGGAGACCTTGCACTCTCCACTTTTCAGCATGAAAAAACTGAGCACAGCCTTATCAGTAAAAATAAATAAATGGGGCTTCCCTGGTAGCTCAGTGGTAAAGAGTTAGCCTGCCAATGCAGAAGACATGGGTTCAATCCCTGATCCGGGAAGATCCCACATGCTGTGGAACAACTAAGTCTAGAGCCCAAGTTCCACAACAAGAGAAGTCACCGCAACAAGAAGCTTGCTCACCTCAACTAGAGAGTAGCCCCCATGCCCTGCAACTAAAGAAGAGCCTGTGACAGCAGTGAAAATCCAGAATAGCCAAAAATAAATAAACAAATAAAATTTTAAAATAAAGTATTAAGTTCCAATATTTATAACTAAAATATGAAGAAGTATTTTTTCTAATATTTCTACCTTTTATTCTACTGTTTAGGATCTGAACATGAGAATGCTTAAAGACAGAAACTTGTTGATTTCATCAGATGAAGTTCTCCAGAAATGAAAAACAAAGACTTATCAGGAGAGAGACAAGTGCGAGAAAGAAGAGAGAGGAATTGGAAATACATGAAATCTGTATTTTGAGTGAATTTATGATATTTACAATTCTATCTTTTCTTTTGTCTCTTGTCAATATTATATTTTCCTTCTGAAATATACATATCTATACTCCATTGTCATTTTTTGGTTTTGGGGGGTCTTTTAGGCCTTTCCACTTGGCATGTGAGGTCTTAGTTTCCCAACTAGGGATCAACTCTGTGGCCCCCTCTAGTGGAAACATAGTGTGTTAGCCACTGGACCACCAGGTAAGTCTCCATAGTGTCTTTAAAAATACTGAAAAACTACACAAAGAGGTACACTCAAAAAACTGTACATAAATCAAAATGAAATTCCAAAATCTGTTCAAATAACCCACTGGAAGATGGAGAAAAGAAAACAATATTTCTAAATATTGGGAACAGCCAAAATGTCCATCAAACTAGTTGTTACCATGAATTCCCCTCTGTATAATAAAGAAGGACAAAGTACTGATACAGGCAGCAACTTGCATGGATCTCTAAAACTTTACACTGAGGGGAAAGAAACACAACTTCAAAAGATCATAATAACTCCATTCATATAATGTTCTTAAAATGACCAAACCATAGAAATGGAAAAGAAATGAGTGGTTTTCATGGGTTGTGGGTGCTAGAGGGAGAGGAGTGAAGAACTGCACTAGAGACCTTCGTGTTCAATCCCTGATCCGGGAAGATCCCACATGCTGTGGAACAACTAAGTCTAGAGCCCAAGTTCCACAACAAGAGAAGTCACCGCAACAAGAAGCTTGCTCACCTCAACTAGAGAGTAGCCCCCATGCCCTGCAACTAAAGAAGAGCCTGTGACAGCAGTGAAAATCCAGAATAGCCAAAAATAAATAAACAAATAAAATTTTAAAATAAAGTATTAAGTTCCAATATTTATAACTAAAATATGAAGAAGTATTTTTTCTAATATTTCTACCTTTTATTCTACTGTTTAGGATCTGAACATGAGAATGCTTAAAGACAGAAACTTGTTGATTTCATCAGATGAAGTTCTCCAGAAATGAAAAACAAAGACTTATCAGGAGAGAGACAAGTGCGAGAAAGAAGAGAGAGGAATTGGAAATACATGAAATCTGTATTTTGAGTGAATTTATGATATTTACAATTCTATCTTTTCTTTTGTCTCTTGTCAATATTATATTTTCCTTCTGAAATATACATATCTATACTCCATTGTCATTTTTTGGTTTTGGGGGGTCTTTTAGGCCTTTCCACTTGGCATGTGAGGTCTTAGTTTCCCAACTAGGGATCAACTCTGTGGCCCCCTCTAGTGGAAACATAGTGTGTTAGCCACTGGACCACCAGGTAAGTCTCCATAGTGTCTTTAAAAATACTGAAAAACTACACAAAGAGGTACACTCAAAAAACTGTACATAAATCAAAATGAAATTCCAAAATCTGTTCAAATAACCCACTGGAAGATGGAGAAAAGAAAACAATATTTCTAAATATTGGGAACAGCCAAAATGTCCATCAAACTAGTTGTTACCATGAATTCCCCTCTGTATAATAAAGAAGGACAAAGTACTGATACAGGCAGCAACTTGCATGGATCTCTAAAACTTTACACTGAGGGGAAAGAAACACAACTTCAAAAGATCATAATAACTCCATTCATATAATGTTCTTAAAATGACCAAACCATAGAAATGGAAAAGAAATGAGTGGTTTTCATGGGTTGTGGGTGCTAGAGGGAGAGGAGTGTGAAGAACTGCACTAGAGAGACCTTCGTGCTAAGTGAAAACCTGTACTCAAGGGAGCAAAAGCCCTGGTTTGAATTTTCACATTTAATTCCATCTCAAATTATTTTGTCTATTGTGCAGTGAATGTATTGGCATCTAAACTGACTTTTATTCTCATATTATAGCTTTCTAATAGTCCCATTATCATTTATTAACCAATTGCCTTTATCACAAATTAAATTATCATATGTTTTAAGACTTGTTTCTGAATGATTTGTTCTATTTCATTGATTAGCTAGTCTATTCTTTCACATGTACCGTAATATTTGAATTACTGTGACTTAACAAAATATTTTAATATTACTCTGGTTGATCAGTTCTCCTTTTTCTGTTTTCATCTTTTCTTTGCAATGCTAAACTTATCATTTATTCCAGATAGAATTTTGAAATCGTTTTTATGATGTGAATTATCCCCATAGTCAATTGGGTATTGTTTGGAAATTCACTGAATATAAATAAGTTTATAATGATTATGAATGTTAACTTTTTACAGTATTTAGCCTTCCTCAGTCAGACACATTTTATCTTCATTCATTCAACTCACAAGTGAATTCTAATTCTGACTTAATTGCTGAATTGGGACTGAACTACAAAATAAAAATAAACATTGAATTTCTTGGGCATAAATAGTAAAATAAGTTGAGAGACTAATAAAATGTATACGTAGAGAGAAATGAAAAAATAAGGGCAAAAATAAAACTACAAGATAAGGAAAGACTAGAACTATAATTCTCATTTGCTGATCACTGACAGATTTTTTGTTTTGTTTTGTTTTTTATTGGGGTGTAACCAACTAACAATGTTATGATAGTTTCAGGTTAACTGTGAAGGGATTCAGCTATATATATATACATGAATCTATTCTCTCCCAAGCACTCTTCTTATCCAGGCTGGCATATAACATTGAGCAGAGTTCCATGTCCTATGAATAGATTTTTGTTGATTATCCATTTTATTTTATTGTATTGTATTTGGTTATTCTGGATTTTCACTGCTGCTGCTGTGCTTTCCCTAGTTGCAGGGGGTGGGGGCTACTCTCTAGTTGAGGAGTTGAGGCTTCTTGTTGCAGTGACTTCGCTTGTTGTGGAACCCAGGAGCTAGAGCACACGAGTTTCAGTAGTTGCGGCACGTGGGCTTCATAGTTGCGGCTCTGAGGTTCTAGAGCACAGGCTCCATAGTTGTGGCTCACGGGATTAGTTGCTTCGCAGCATGTAGGATCTTCCCGGGTCAGGGATCGAACTTGTGTTTCCTGTATTGGCAGGCAAACTCTTTACCACTGAGCTACCAGGGAACCCCACCAATGAAGGGTTTTTTGGGTTTTTTTTTTTAAGATTTATTTATTTATTTATTTTGGGCGGGGGTCGGGTTGGGGAGGGAGGGGAGCGGGCGGGCCACTTCTATTGGTCTTTCAGTTATCTATTTTCATACGTCTTTGTTCTTTGGCTCCTGTGGGCCTCCCATCACAGTGGCGTCTGTTGCAGAGCGCCGGCTCTGGGCGCATGCGCTCCAGAGGTCCGGCTCGGTAATTGGACACATCGGTCCAGCCGCTCCGCGGCACGTGGGATCTTCCCAGGCCAGGGATCGAACCAGTGCCCCTTGCACTGCAAGGCGGTGTCCTTACCCACTGGACCACCAGGGAAAGCCCCTGAAGGGTTTTTAAAAGAAGAAATATTTCAGAGTTGCATTATGAGCCATCTATCTTCTAGGCAAATGCAGGAAGAAAAAAGGAAGATTTCTTTCTGATCTTTCTGATTTCTGAGACAGTCTTGTGTGCAGAACTGGACTCTTTTTATGCTTCTGATGGCTTGCCACAAGTATCTCACTTTCACACTTAGACAATTCCACACCTTCAAAACTTACTTTTTTTCCCTTCATCTACAGTGTCAGAGCTCCTTAAAAGCCAAACCTGTATCTTAATTGTATCTGCAGCCTGTTCACCCCACACAGTTCTGGGAAAATAGGAGACAGTTTTAAAAAAAACAGTAACAACAATGTGGCTGAATGGGTCACTGCTGAGTGAGCACACTCCCACAGGCCAGTAGGCAGAGGAGAAGGGGAATAATGAAGAGTTTTAGCACATACCAGTACAGAGAATGTGTTTGCGCTGCTTTTTCAGTTGCAGGGGTGGGGCTACTCTCAGTTGAGGAGTTGAGGCTTCTTGTTGCAGTGACTTCGCTTGTTGTGGAACCCAGGAGCTAGAGCACACGAGTTTCAGTAGTTGCGGCACGTGGGCTTCATAGTTGCGGCTCTGAGGTTCTAGAGCACAGGCTCCATAGTTGTGGCTCACGGGATTAGTTGCTTCGCAGCATGTAGGATCTTCCCGGGTCAGGGATCGAACTTGTGTTTCCTGTATTGGCAGGCAAACTCTTTACCACTGAGCTACCAGGGAACCCCACCAATGAAGGGTTTTTTGGGTTTTTTTTTTTAAGATTTATTTATTTATTTATTTTGGGCGGGGGTCGGGTTGGGGAGGGAGGGGAGCGGGCGGGCCACTTCTATTGGTCTTTCAGTTATCTATTTTCATACGTCTTTGTTCTTTGGCTCCTGTGGGCCTCCCATCACAGTGGCGTCTGTTGCAGAGCGCCGGCTCTGGGCGCATGCGCTCCAGAGGTCCGGCTCGGTAATTGGACACATCGGTCCAGCCGCTCCGCGGCACGTGGGATCTTCCCAGGCCAGGGATCGAACCAGTGCCCCTTGCACTGCAAGGCGGTGTCCTTACCCACTGGACCACCAGGGAAAGCCCCTGAAGGGTTTTTAAAAGAAGAAATATTTCAGAGTTGCATTATGAGCCATCTATCTTCTAGGCAAATGCAGGAAGAAAAAAGGAAGATTTCTTTCTGATCTTTCTGATTTCTGGGACAGTCTGTTGTGGAGAACTGGACTTTTTTTATGCTTCTGATGGCTTGCCACAAGTATCTCACTTTCACACTTAGACAATTCCACACCTTCAAAACTTACTTTTTTTCCCTTCATCTACAGTGTCAGAGCTCCTTAAAAGCCAAACCTGTATCTTAATTGTATCTGCAGCCTGTTCACCCCACACAGTTCTGGGAAAATAGGAGACAGTTTTAAAAAAAACAGTAACAACAATGTGGCTGAATGGGTCACTGCTGAGTGAGCACACTCCCACAGGCCAGTAGGCAGAGGAGAAGGGGAATAATGAAGAGTTTTAGCACATACCAGTACAGAGAATGTGTCAGAAAGACTATATTTTACTCAAACCTGATTTGAATTGCTTACTGTTTCACAAATAAATATAAAACAGATTTTTGTACTTATCCAAAGTCAGAAAAATGAGAAGAAATGTGGGTTATTTATTAGGATTAGGACTTGGACTTCCCAAGTGACACAGTGGTAATGAATCCACCTGCCAATGCAGGAGATGCAAGAGATACAGGTTCAATCTCTGGGTCAGGAAGAACTCCTAAAGAAGGCATGGCAATCCACTCCAATATTCTTTACGAGAGAATTCCATGGAGAGAGGAGCCTGGCGGCAAAGGGTCAGACATGACTGAAGAACTAACACTTCCATTTTTCTTCACTTTAGAGCATTTGAAAAAAGGATGGCTTGCCATTACTTTGATTTTGGACTTCTAACCTTCAGAACCATGAAAGAATAAATTCCTGTTGTCTTAGGCTTGTAGTACTTTGTTACAGCAGTCCTATTAAGCTATAATATGCAGTTAAAATGATATATTTTCATTCACTGGCTCAGCTTACTTACCTTACTCTTTGTCTTTTAAATCAGAACAAATAAGTTAGCAGATCTTAAATGACTGGGTGAAGGAAGAAAACAGGAATACATTTTGTTTTTGTTTTATATATTTTAATGGAGTTTAACAATGGAAATGCCTTTCTGCATAATTTAAAACAAACAAGTGATAAAATCTGAAATATAGGTCTGGCTTCTCATCTCTAGCTCTCCACCATTCCTATAGCTTATCTCAAAAATGATGAATTCCTTTTTGTTGTTAATGTTCTCCAGCAAGAATTTTATTTGTCTTGTGATTATAAAGAAAATAAAATGACTCATGATATACATTAATAAATCTGTGAGTCATGAACATTGCTAGACTTTAATGCACATGTGAAAAGACTGATTTATAGATTTTAATCTGCTCTAATACACCCTTTCAAATAATATTTATTTGTATTTAATACAAAGCAGAAGTATTGCTGAAAATCTTTCTTTTTAATTGAATTATAACTGATATACAATATTATGTTAGTTTCAGGTATACCTGTAATAATTTGTCATTTAAATATATTATAAAATGATCATCACAGTAAATATGTTAACAGTAAGTATAACAAAATTATTACAGCTTTATTGATTGTGTTCCTTAGGCTGTATATCACATCTTTGTGACATTTATTTTATAACAAGTTTTGTACTTCTTAACCTCCTTCACCTGTTTTACCCAGCCATTCACCCACCCATTCTCTGGTAACCATCAATTTTCTCTCTGCATTTATGAGTTCTTTAGATTATTCATATAAGTTAGATCATACAATATTTGTCTTTGATTTATTTCACTTAGCATAATGCCACCTAAATCCACTCATGTTGTCAAAATGGCAAGATTTCCCTTTTTTTTTTTTTACTATCAGTTCAGTTCAGTCACAGAGTCGTGTCTGACTCTTTGTGACCCCATGGACTGCAGCACACCAGGTTTCCCTGTCCTTCACTATCTCCCGGATCTTGCTCAAGCTCAGGATCATTGACTCAGTGATGCCATCCAGCCATCTCGTCCTCCCCTTCTCCTTCTGCCTTCTATTTCTGCCAACATCAGGCTCTTTTCCATTGAGTTGTCTCTTCACATCAGGTGGCCAGAGTATTGGGGCTTAAGCTTCAGTATCATTCCTTCCAATGAATATTCAGGGTTGATTTCCTTTAAGATTGATTGATTTAGGTTTGATCTCCTTGCAGTTCATGGGACTCTCAAGAGTCTTCTCCAACATCACAGTTCAAAGGCATCAATTCTTTGGTGCTCAGCCTTCTTTATAGTCCAATTCTCACATCCATACTTTACTGGAAAAACCAGAGCTTTGGTTAGACGGAGCTTTGTCAGCAATGTGATGTCTCTGTTTTTGAATGCACTGTCTAGATTTGTCATAACTTTTCTTCCAAGGAACAAGCATCTTTTAATTTTATGGCTGCAGTCACCATCAGCAGAGATTTTGGAGCCCAAGAAAATAAGGTCTGTCTGTCACTGTTTCTATTGTTTGCCCATCTATTTGCCTTGAAGTGATGGGACCGAATACCATGATCTTCATTTTTTGAATGTTGAGTTTTAGGCCGGCTTTTTCACGCTCCTTTTTTCACCTTCATCAAGAGGCTCCTTAGTTCCTCTTTGCTTTTGGCCATAAGAGTGGTGTCATCTGCATACCTGAGGTTATTTATATTTCTCCTGGAAATCTTAATCCCAGCTTCTGCTTTACCCAGCCCAGCATTTTGCATGATGTATTCTGCATATAAATTAAATAAGCAGCCAAATAATATTCTATTCTTTAGCCATTCATCTATTGATGGACATTTAGATTGCATCCTTGATTTAGCTATTCTAAATAATCTTGAACATTAGGGTGAATATATCTTTTCAAATTATTGTTTTGATTTAAACTTTTAAGAACCTCTAGAGCTTGTTATACCACCTGCAATATCTACAGAGTTGGATGACTTTCTCTCCTCTAGAAGAACTCAAGATCCTTGGCCTGCCAGGAAAAAATTTTCTATATGGGTGAGACTGGTACCCCATATGTCATGCACTATGTCAGTCTCTGGCAGGAACTCTGTAAGTATTGACTCTACCCATATTTCTCAAGAGTGAGCTTGTCATGACTGATTAAGTAAGACTTCTTTTCAAAAATTATTTTTCCAGTAGGCCTGATTACAAAATCAATCTTTCCAATTATGTCTAGGTTGAAAAAATAAGACAGGTTCTTATTAAACTAATGCAATTAGCTATGTTGCCATGACATTTATGAAGATATGTCTACTTTTCAGTAAAACTATTTGTTTCTGAGTCCTAAGAAAGTTAGCACCAGTCAGATATTTTTAAATGTTTTGTCTCCATCTACAGAAACAAAATCTACTAAACTGGGGCTAGATATAGTGTAAAAAGAAAAGAAAGGGCTTTCCGGATAGCAAGTAAAATCCCCAGTAAAATGCTCAGCCTTCTTTATAGTCCAATTCTCACATCCATACTTTACTGGAAAACCAGAGCTTTGGTTAGACGGAGCTTTGTCAGCAATGTGATGTTTTGAATGCACTGTCTAGATTTGTCATAACTTTTCTTCCAAGGAACAAGCATCTTTTAATTTTATGGCTGCAGTCACCATCAGCAGAGATTTTGGAGCCCAAGAAAATAAGGTCTGTCTGTCACTGTTTCTATTGTTTGCCCATCTATTTGCCTTGAAGTGATGGGACCGAATACCATGATCTTCATTTTTTGAATGTTGAGTTTTAGGCCGGCTTTTTCACGCTCCTTTTTTCACCTTCATCAAGAGGCTCCTTAGTTCCTCTTTGCTTTTGGCCATAAGAGTGGTGTCATCTGCATACCTGAGGTTATTTATATTTCTCCTGGAAATCTTAATCCCAGCTTCTGCTTTACCCAGCCCAGCATTTTGCATGATGTATTCTGCATATAAATTAAATAAGCAGCCAAATAATATTCTATTCTTTAGCCATTCATCTATTGATGGACATTTAGATTGCATCCTTGATTTAGCTATTCTAAATAATCTTGAACATTAGGGTGAATATATCTTTTCAAATTATTGTTTTGATTTAAACTTTTAAGAACCTCTAGAGCTTGTTATACCACCTGCAATATCTACAGAGTTGGATGACTTTCTCTCCTCTAGAAGAACTCAAGATCCTTGGCCTGCCAGGAAAAAATTTTCTATATGGGTGAGACTGGTACCCCATATGTCATGCACTATGTCAGTCTCTGGCAGGAACTCTGTAAGTATTGACTCTACCCATATTTCTCAAGAGTGAGCTTGTCATGACTGATTAAGTAAGACTTCTTTTCAAAAATTATTTTTCCAGTAGGCCTGATTACAAAATCAATCTTTCCAATTATGTCTAGGTTGAAAAAATAAGACAGGTTCTTATTAAACTAATGCAATTAGCTATGTTGCCATGACATTTATGAAGATATGTCTACTTTTTCAGTAAAACTATTTGTTTCTGAGTCCTAAGAAAGTTAGCACCAGTCAGATATTTTTAAATGTTTTGTCTCCATCTACAGAAACAAAATCTACTAAACTGGGGCTAGATATAGTGTAAAAAGAAAAAGAAAGGGCTTTCCGGATAGCTCAGTAGTAAAGAATCCACCTGCCAGTGCAGAAGACACGAGTTTGATCCCTGGTTCGGGAAGATCCCACATGCTGCAGAACAACTAAGCCTGTGGGCCACCGCTACTGAGCCTGTGCTCTAGAAGGCACCTCAATGAGAAGTCTGAGCACCACAACGAGGGAGTGGAGCCCACTCACTGAAACTAGAGAAAAGCCTGCACAGCAAGGAAGACCCAGCATCGCCAAAAATATAAGTTCTTTTAAAAAGAGAAAGAGGAAGAATTTTTCTTTAAAAAATACCTATGTATATGTGTGTATGTTGAGTCACTCAGTCGTGTCTGAGTCTTTGTGACCCTTTGGACTCTAGCCCTCCAGGCTATTCTGTCTATGGGCTTTTTCCGGCAAGACTACTGGAGTGGGTTGCCATTTCCTCCTCCAGGGGAAAAAAGACCTATCATATCCTAAATAAATATCCACATTTTAATTTCCCTCCTTGTTCATTCGACCCTTATAATTCTACTTGATCTTAGACAAAGCGTTCTTTTTCATGAAGTATATTTGCTTCTAAAGTAAAAAAAAAAAAAAAATCATAGAAATTCTGTCTTGATTTACTAGTACAGATAACCCACAGTTAACCATTATCTTTATTATACACTTGCCTTTATCAGTGAAATTTTTGCTTACATATGCTTTCCAGTTATTAGTATCTTTTCAACTTAAAGAAATCCCTTTAACATTTCCTGTAAAACCAGCTTAGTGGTGACTTTACAGAAAGCCATCTTTAGCTTTTGCTTCTAAGGAGAACATTTTATCTCTCCTTTAGTTCTAAATGACAGCCTTGCTGGATAGAGATTCTTGGCAGAAAGTTTTTTTCTTCACATTAAATAAATCTTGTTACTTCCTTCTGACCTGTAGAGTTTCTGCTGAAAACTCAACTGATAGTCTTATGGGAGTTCCTTTATGTGTAACAAAGATTTTTTCTCTCTCTCTTGCTGTTTTTAAGATCCTCTCTTTAACTTTTGATATTTTAATTATAACATGCCTTAGTAGAGATTGCTTTGGTTCCTCTTATAAAGAATTCTCTGCACTTCCTATACCTGAATGTCTGTTTGTCTCCAAAGTTAGGGATGTTTTCAACCATTATATCTCAAATAAATTTTCTGCCTCTTTCTCTCACTCTTCTCCTTCTGGGATTCCTATAATGTGAATATTACTCTGCTTGATGTAGTCCCAGAAGACTCTTAACCTGTCTCCAGTCTTTCTACATTCTTTTTTTCTCTTCACTGCTCTATTTGGATGCATTCCACTGCTCTTTCAGGTCAATGATCCTATCTTCTGCTCCACTTCATCTTCCGTTGAAACTCTCGAGCCTATTTTCAGTTCAGTTATTATCTTCTTCAGCTCTGTGACTTCTTATCTTTGTTGAAGCTCTCTCTCTGTTCATCCATTCTTCCCCTAGTTCAGTGAGCATTTTTTGACTATTACTTTGAACTTTTTTTCCATCTACCTATCCCCATTTAGTAAGGATTTCTGAAGTTTTGTTTTGTTCTTTCCTTTGAAGCATCTTCCCCTGTTTCCTCATTTTTCTTGACTCTCTGTGTTTCAGTCTGCAATGCTAGGTGAAACAGCTAACCCTCCTGGTCTTAAAAGAGTTCCCTGCGTAGGAGATGAAACGTATCATTTATCCTTGCCCTGGCTCCTGGTTGTCTCAAATCTGTGTGTTGTCTAAGTAGCCTTATTTATTCTTGATGCATCCCAGTTGTGGAGGGTGTTTGAAGACCTGCCAGTGTTCCAGAAAGAGTAATCCCAGAGTCTGTGCCTAGGTTCAGACAGATCAAAAGTCAGCAGCTGTTAAAAGGCAGCAGCTGTTAAAGTACATAAATGTAAATAATCCTGCGGGTCCACATGGGTTGTGCTTGCTAATCTCCAAATCAGGAGATCTAGGAGTGTTTCTGAGCAACCGTTGCAAAAACTAAGGCTTCCTATGAGTGTATAAGCTCATTTCTGAAAGGCACCAGCAAACCATGGCAAGGCCGGGGGTGGGGAGTGCAGAGATGGCATCTTCCTGCTTATGTTCCCCATGAGCACCTCTAGACGAGTGACCATGCTGAAGACTGTCCCTGAGATTGAAGCTCCAGGACAAGGAAATGTCTTGTTCACAGGTAGACTCTGGGTATTTTCCCCTGTCTGTGCAGTGCCCCTGGGTGTGATAGCCAGGCCACCAGCAACAGGTGATCATAAAGTGTCCTGTGCAAACTCTGTCTACTGCCCCGGGCTACTTCACAAGGCTGCAGGAGAACATTCCGGGTGGGGCGGATCCACAGTGTTAGTCATGCAGGGGAAGCATGCTGGGAGCAGGGCTTGCCTGCAGCTTGACAGAGGCCAGGAGGCTAGATGGGAGGCTCAATGGGTGGGCGGCAGTGGAGGTAGGGTGGGGAAGACATCTCCCATTTTAGTCCAACCCAGCCACTTCTCTTGAATTACTTTCTCTATTCAATCCTCTGTCAAGAAGTTCCCCTAAAGTCGTACCTCCCTCAATTCCAGACGTGAATCTGTACTGAATGAGTTACTGACACAGTGACATGCCCCATGGTCCTCTAAGAGAGCTCTCTTCGACACTTGCTTGTAAGAATTATGACGGAGCTGAAGGAGGGGTTGAAAGGCCCTCATCAGGAGCCTGGCCATCAGAGTTAAAGAAGGTTAATTCTCACTGGAACATAAATTTTACCATCTGGAAATGACTCAGAGCCTGTCAGACAGAGTTTAGCCTTGAGAGTTAATGAAGCAATCGCTGAAAGCATTAACTCTTTCGGGGAATCTGTGTGTTGTCTAAGTAGCCTTATTTATTCTTGATGCATCCCAGTTGTGGAGGGTGTTTGAAGACCTGCCAGTGTTCCAGAAAGAGTAATCCCAGAGTCTGTGCCTAGGTTCAGACAGATCAAAAGTCAGCAGCTGTTAAAAGGCAGCAGCTGTTAAAGTACATAAATGTAAATAATCCTGCGGGTCCACATGGGTTGTGCTTGCTAATCTCCAAATCAGGAGATCTAGGAGTGTTTCTGAGCAACCGTTGCAAAAACTAAGGCTTCCTATGAGTGTATAAGCTCATTTCTGAAAGGCACCAGCAAACCATGGCAAGGCCGGGGGTGGGGAGTGCAGAGATGGCATCTTCCTGCTTATGTTCCCCATGAGCACCTCTAGACGAGTGACCATGCTGAAGACTGTCCCTGAGATTGAAGCTCCAGGACAAGGAAATGTCTTGTTCACAGGTAGACTCTGGGTATTTTCCCCTGTCTGTGCAGTGCCCTGGGTGTGATAGCCAGGCCACCAGCAACAGGTGATCATAAAGTGTCCTGTGCAAACTCTGTCTACTGCCCAGGCTACTTCACAAGGCTGCAGGAGAACATTCCGGGTGGGGCGGATCCACAGTGTTAGTCATGCAGGGGAAGCATGCTGGGAGCAGGGCTTGCCTGCAGCTTGACAGAGGCCAGGAGGCTAGATGGGAGGCTCAATGGGTGGGCGGCAGTGGAGGTAGGGTGGGGAAGACATCTCCCATTTTAGTCCAACCCAGCCACTTCTCTTGAATTACTTTCTCTATTCAATCCTCTGTCAAGAAGTTCCCCTAAAGTCGTACCTCCCTCAATTCCAGACGTGAATCTGTACTGAATGAGTTACTGACACAGTGACATGCCCCATGGTCCTCTAAGAGAGCTCTCTTCGACACTTGCTTGTAAGAATTATGACGGAGCTGAAGGAGGGGTTGAAAGGCCCTCATCAGGAGCCTGGCCATCAGAGTTAAAGAAGGTTAATTCTCACTGGAACATAAATTTTACCATCTGGAAATGACTCAGAGCCTGTCAGACAGAGTTTAGCCTTGAGAGTTAATGAAGCAATCGCTGAAAGCATTAACTCTTTCGGGGAATCTGTGTCCAGCCACGAATTCCACTTGGAGGCTTTAGGTGGCGCTTGTTTGCAAATAGCATATAAAGTCTGGTAAAGTTGGAAAGCCCAAAGACCAGACGGAGGGCAGGAGCTGAGCTCTACACAGTGCCTGCAATTTGTCCCTCACAATGGGAGCAGGCAGGCTTCTTCACCCATGTCTCATGCTACTTCTCCTCGTTCGGCTTTCTACCAGTGCCTCAGATTCTGCTGAACCGTAAGTCTCACCCGAAGTCCTTTCCTCAGGAGTCTGTTTTTTGTTTCAGTCTCTCCCTTTTCCCTTTGCTTTGCCTTTTCTAGTAATAGCTACCTGTCCATTCTTTGAGATACCTTAAAATTATAATAAATATATGTTTTTCTTTTACTTTTTCTATGTTCTTGAAGCCATGTTTTTCATGGGGTCAATAACAGTCATAAACACAATAAGCAATCATTAGGAAGCATGATTTGATGAGACCCTGAAACCTCAACACCACCCTCACAGAATCATTCTTTCAAGTGGAAGGTATTGACTTAAACTTTAATATTTTTAAAATATTTAAAATGTACAGTCAAGAGTAAATTAACTCATATTGTAGATTATATGTGTACAGAAGGTAACGAGCATGCTAAATTGTATCTCAAACATGTATCTGCAAAATTCAATCTGTGAAAAGCTGACAATTTGATCTCTCAATTAATTGTCTCAGAACCAGAAACAGAGAGCCTATAATTTAAAAGATTTAAATGATAGTCTTAGCCTATAGAATTATAAAGATTTAAATTATAGTCACTCAGTCATGTCCGATTCTTTGACCCGTGGACTCCATAATCAAAAATCGCAGAAGACAACTTGATCTTGATTCCAAAGTTTAAAAATTCCAGACGTGAATCTGTACTGAATGAGTTACTGACACAGTGACATGCCCCATGGTCCTCTAAGAGAGCTCTCTTCGACACTTGCTTGTAAGAATTATGACGGAGCTGAAGGAGGGGTTGAAAGGCCCTCATCAGGAGCCTGGCCATCAGAGTTAAAGAAGGTTAATTCTCACTGGAACATAAATTTTACCATCTGGAAATGACTCAGAGCCTGTCAGACAGAGTTTAGCCTTGAGAGTTAATGAAGCAATCGCTGAAAGCATTAACTCTTTCGGGGAATCTGTGTCCAGCCACGAATTCCACTTGGAGGCTTTAGGTGGCGCTTGTTTGCAAATAGCATATAAAGTCTGGTAAAGTTGGAAAGCCCAAAGACCAGACGGAGGGCAGGAGCTGAGCTCTACACAGTGCCTGCAATTTGTCCCTCACAATGGGAGCAGGCAGGCTTCTTCACCCATGTCTCATGCTACTTCTCCTCGTTCGGCTTTCTACCAGTGCCTCAGATTCTGCTGAACCGTAAGTCTCACCCGAAGTCCTTTCCTCAGGAGTCTGTTTTTTGTTTCAGTCTCTCCCTTTTCCCTTTGCTTTGCCTTTTCTAGTAATAGCTACCTGTCCATTCTTTGAGATACCTTAAAATTATAATAAATATATGTTTTTCTTTTACTTTTTCTATGTTCTTGAAGCCATGTTTTTCATGGGGTCAATAACAGTCATAAACACAATAAGCAATCATTAGGAAGCATGATTTGATGAGACCCTGAAACCTCAACACCACCCTCACAGAATCATTCTTTCAAGTGGAAGGTATTGACTTAAACTTTAATATTTTTAAAATATTTAAAATGTACAGTCAAGAGTAAATTAACTCATATTGTAGATTATATGTGTACAGAAGGTAACGAGCATGCTAAATTGTATCTCAAACATGTATCTGCAAAATTCAATCTGTGAAAAGCTGACAATTTGATCTCTCCAATTAATTGTCTCAGAACCAGAAACAGAGAGAGCCTATAATTTAAAAAGATTTAAATGATAGTCTTAGCCTATAGAATTATAAAGATTTAAATTATAGTCACTCAGTCATGTCCGATTCTTTGACCCCGTGGACTCCATAATCAAAAATCGCAGTTTATAGACCTAACTTTGATCTTGATTCCAAAGACATTTTTTAAAACATAGCGCCATCCATGATGACCTAGAGAGATGAGATGGGGGCATAAGAAGGAGGCTCAGGAAGGAGGAGTTACATGTATACATATGGCTGATTCTTGCTGTTGTACTGCAGAAACTAATGCAATAGTGTAAAGCAATTATACGCCAATAAAACATTTTAACAAGCAGTTATAAATTTGCACTGGCTATTTAAGTATTACTGATAGTAAAATATTTTTCTAGATGTTTATGTATAATAATGATCATCTGTTTTTATTTAAAAATAATCCTCTTCTTCTGGAAATACATGATGAAATATTTTGGGATCTTGCTTCCAAATGATAATGGCAAAAGTGAGGTGGTTAAGAGGTGAATGTTGATGGAATATAGACAGGACATAGATAAGGCAAGAGCATGTATAGGTGTGATTGGATGTTAGAACCAAGTATTATAAGTCTAGTGGTTCATTATATTAATGCAACATTGTAGATATAGACTTTTACTAGATTCAGAACTCTTAGATAAGCAGATAAAGAGTATGTATATATATATATATATATATATATATATATATATATATATACATGTAGAATTTTTTTTTCTTAATTCCCAGTTAAAATTTGCACAGAATTAGTGATTTCTTACTTTACAAATAAAAGATGCCTTGCAGATAAATTACAAACCAGAAAGATTTTTCCACGTAGTGATGAGTGACTGGCAATCAAGCATTAGAGTTATTTTTGACCATAATTTTAGGAGTTTTGTTCACACGATGCTTTTATAAAGACTGCTATTTTTCTGAGTGGAACATAGGTCAAGAGAACAGGATAAAAAGTCTGATAAAACCATATCTGTTTATAAAAATGATAATAATAAAAATACTGTGGATATATATGCATTCATTTATTATTTTGCCTAATTTATGCATGTTTGAAATGTTCCACCATAAAAACTTTAAAATTAAAAGGAAATACCAATAAAAATTACAAAGCATTTGGAATTGAACATGAATCAAAATATTTTATGTCAAAATACCTAGTTTATATGTGTAAATACCTAGTATACATAGAAGTACATTTTGTAAACCTAAACTAACTATATGTATTCAAAAATCAAGAAAGGCTGTTAAATGGAAGAAAACAAAAGAAAAATGGGAAAAAAGCAAAGTATAAAGAATATTGACAGAGAAATGGCAAAGAACAGAAGTTAATAAAATGAAAGTCAACAAAATGATAGAATTGAGAAAACAAAAAGCATTCTAAAGATTAATAAAATACATAATTGGTAAATTTGAAAGTCTCAATGAAAAATATAATGCTCTAGAAGAATAGAAGTTATACAGATTATCAAAATTGAAGTCAGATTATTTTGAAAAATTGAATATACCAGAAATGAAAGTGAATTAGGAGTAAAAAGCATTCCTTCACTTACAAAAGATAGTAGTGTAACAATATTTTACAGAAAAGTTTCACCATGTTTTCAAGGAAATGATAATCCACATCCTAAAAACACCATTTTGAGAGCAGAAAAAAAAATGCCTATAGAAATCATTTTAAGAGTTTAATATTACAGGAATCACACAAGAAAGAAAATTAAATATCAGTCTCACTTATGAAAGTAAAATGCAAAATCAAATATTGCCAATTTGTTTCAGCTGTTAATTTTAGTTTGTTTTACATTAAATTTAGTTTCAGCTGTTAATTTTAATTTTACATTAGCTGCTTAACAGTAAACCCTAAACTCCATGACAGAGCACAGTAACCTAAGCACATGGAGGTTTTGTAATTTTCAGTGTGTCACTTGCAAATACTTATCCACCAAACAGTGAGAGTAAGGGTGCCTACAGAAAGTTTTAATATGGCAAACCTGTATATGATGTACATCACATCTATTTATACTCTATTAGCCAGAGTTCAGGCATGTGATGAGACAGTCTGTCTGTGTATTCATGGGGAGAAATGAAAGAAACAGTGCAGAACTAACCAATCTCTGCTACAAATCAAGAGTGTGTATGGGTATATGTGTGTGTATGTAGCTATGCATTCATTTATTATTTTGCCTAATTTATGCATGTTTGAAATGTTCCACCATAAAAACTTTAAAATTAAAAGGAAATACCAATAAAAATTACAAAGCATTTGGAATTGAACATGAATCAAAATATTTTATGTCAAAATACCTAGTTTATATGTGTAAATACCTAGTATACATAGAAGTACATTTTGTAAACCTAAACTAACTATATGTATTCAAAAATCAAGAAAGGCTGTTAAATGGAAGAAAACAAAAGAAAAATGGGAAAAAAGCAAAGTATAAAGAATATTGACAGAGAAATGGCAAAGAACAGAAGTTAATAAAATGAAAGTCAACAAAATGATAGAATTGAGAAAACAAAAAGCATTCTAAAGATTAATAAAATACATAATTGGTAAATTTGAAAGTCTCAATGAAAAATATAATGCTCTAGAAGAATAGAAGTTATACAGATTATCAAAATTGAAGTCAGATTATTTTGAAAAATTGAATATACCAGAAATGAAAGTGAATTAGGAGTAAAAAGCATTCCTTCACTTACAAAAGATAGTAGTGTAACAATATTTTACAGAAAAGTTTCACCATGTTTTCAAGGAAATGATAATCCACATCCTAAAAACACCATTTTGAGAGCAGAAAAAAAAATGCCTATAGAAATCATTTTAAGAGTTTAATATTACAGGAATCACACAAGAAAGAAAATTAAATATCAGTCTCACTTATGAAAGTAAAATGCAAAATCAAATATTGCCAATTTGTTTCAGCTGTTAATTTTAGTTTGTTTTACATTAAATTTAGTTTCAGCTGTTAATTTTAATTTTACATTAGCTGCTTAACAGTAAACCCTAAACTCCATGACAGAGCACAGTAACCTAAGCACATGGAGGTTTTGTAATTTTCAGTGTGTCACTTGCAAATACTTATCCACCAAACAGTGAGAGTAAGGGTGCCTACAGAAAGTTTTAATATGGCAAACCTGTATATGATGTACATCACATCTATTTATACTCTATTAGCCAGAGTTCAGGCATGTGATGAGACAGTCTGTCTGTGTATTCATGGGGAGAAATGAAAGAAACAGTGCAGAACTAACCAATCTCTGCTACAAATCAAGAGTGTGTATGGGTATATGTGTGTGTATGTAGCTATGCATTCCAGTTGTCTACCGAGAATGTAATGAATTAAAACAATACTTGATTACTTTTTCTCATGGTTCTGTGGTTTGACCAGATTTGCCCTACATGTTTTAGCTCTTTCCTGCTGTTTAAGTCAGGTGTTGGTTAGGGCTTTGGTCCTCTGAAGATTCAACTGGACTGGACATCCAAGATGACTCCTCAGATGGCATGCACTTCATGCTGTCCATCATCTGGTGACACACCTAGAAATGTTGCCCAGATGGCTGACACATTTCCTCTCCAAATGGCTCAAGGATTCTCCCAACATGGCACCAGGATTCCAAGAGACTATGTCCCAAGTATTAATACAAGCATTCTAGGGCCGGAGGCAGAACCTGAAGAGCCTCTTAGCACCTAGCTTTGGAAATTATGTAGTCTCACTTCCATCATTTACCTTTTTTCAAAAGCAAGTCACAGGACAAGTTCAGATTCATGGAGAAGGAAGCACATAAGACTGAGAATACTGACATGCATGGTTTATTAAGGAACAATCCTTACCATTAGCTTTCATAATCTTCCATAACGCCCCACCCATTTGCATCTCTCTTCCATGTAAAAAAAAGAAGAAAAATATTCATCCATGTTCCTCCAACAATTGATATCTTGTCATATTATGACATGAGCCTCAGGCTTGAAATCCAGCATCGTACCATCTATATTCAGTTCAAGCACAGAAGGGATTTCTTGGGGTAATCTGCCTCAGTTTCAGTTTCCTGAGCATAATTCTCTGTCCAAAGATATGTGAACTAAACAGTAAAGTTATCTACTGCCATTCTGGCAGAGACAATCATAGGACAACTGTGACAGATACTTTTGTTCAAAAAGGTGGAGAGCAGGAAGCACACACCCGTTCATGATCCACAGCCACTCTGACATCTGACCAGGCAGCTATCACCAGTTCTCTGATGAGGGTTCCGTACAAACAGTTTTAAATTATGGCAAACCTGTATATGATGTACATCACATCTATTTATACTCTATTAGCCAGAGTTCAGGCATGTGATGAGACAGTCTGTCTGTGTATTCATGGGGAGAAATGAAAGAAACAGTGCAGAACTAACCAATCTCTGCTACAAATCAAGAGTGTGTATGGGTATATGTGTGTGTATGTAGCTATGCATTCCAGTTGTCTACCGAGAATGTAATGAATTAAAACAATACTTGATTACTTTTTCTCATGGTTCTGTGGTTTGACCAGATTTGCCCTACATGTTTTAGCTCTTTCCTGCTGTTTAAGTCAGGTGTTGGTTAGGGCTTTGGTCCTCTGAAGATTCAACTGGACTGGACATCCAAGATGACTCCTCAGATGGCATGCACTTCATGCTGTCCATCATCTGGTGACACACCTAGAAATGTTGCCCAGATGGCTGACACATTTCCTCTCCAAATGGCTCAAGGATTCTCCCAACATGGCACCAGGATTCCAAGAGACTATGTCCCAAGTATTAATACAAGCATTCTAGGGCCGGAGGCAGAACCTGAAGAGCCTCTTAGCACCTAGCTTTGGAAATTATGTAGTCTCACTTCCATCATTTACCTTTTTTCAAAAGCAAGTCACAGGACAAGTTCAGATTCATGGAGAAGGAAGCACATAAGACTGAGAATACTGACATGCATGGTTTATTAAGGAACAATCCTTACCATTAGCTTTCATAATCTTCCATAACGCCCCCACCCATTTGCATCTCTCTTCCATGTAAAAAAAAAGAAGAAAAAATATTCATCCATGTTCCCCTCCAACAATTGATATCTTGTCATATTATGACATGAGCCTCAGGCTTGAAATCCAGCATCGTACCATCTATATTCAGTTCAAGCACAGAAGGGATTTCTTGGGGTAATCTGCCTCAGTTTCAGTTTCCTGAGCATAATTCTCTGTCCAAAGATATGTGAACTAAACAGTAAAGTTATCTACTGCCATTCTGGCAGAGACAATCATAGGACAACTGTGACAGATACTTTTGTTCAAAAAGGTGGAGAGCAGGAAGCACACACCCGTTCATGATCCACAGCCACTCTGACATCTGACCAGGCAGCTATCACCAGTTCTCTGATGAGGGTTCCGTCTTGCTTCCTCAGAGTGGTTCTCTGTGGCTCCAGACTCTATTGTACACTCTAATTTATCCTTTATTTCCCATGAGAAAGCCCATATGTTTGCAGCTGAAATATGCTGTCTGTCTTCTTCCTATCTGTAGACGTTTGGGGACTCTGAAACCTCTTTTTCCCTTTGAACCATCTCTGTCCTTTGAAGTCCCATCTGGCAGTGCCTCTGTTAGTATGAGTCTCTCTTTAAATGTCATGGGTTTCATATCAGTTGTAATGAAATTTATTCCATGAGACAAAATCAATACCCACAGATCTCTCCAACAGACACATCTCCACCTTAGGTCACCTACAAGTCTCCTGTGAACAAGATTATTAGAACTCCTGTTGTCCAACAAATACAGTCTGAGAGGAATATCCCTAAGTTTCTCAGAAGTCTTTTTCTTCTACTTAAAAGTACCTGCCATGTTTGTGTGTGTGTGTGTGTGTATGTGCATGGTCAGCCATGTCTGACTCTTTGCAACCTTATGGACTATAGCCCACCAAGCTCTTCTGTCCGTGGGATTTTCCAGCAAAAATACTGGAGTGCGCTGCCATTTCCTCCTCCAGGGAATCTTCCCAATTCAGGGATCAAACCCATGGGTCTTGCATCTCCTGTGTTGGCAGGTAGATTCTCTACCACTAGTGCCTCCTGGGAAGCCCGCCTCAAAAGTACCTGATAGGCATACCCTTATTTAGTTCTGAAGCTTAATGTTGGGTGCTATAGTCAAAACTGTGACTTTACTTCTATCCCAAAGTATATTTATTGTCTCAGATTTAAATTTTCTCATGATACCCAGGAATAAATGTGAAAGAAATGTTTATACCATATATAAGAAAAAATTTTACATCGTAATGAATAATACAAAAAAGGACTTGAACAAATGTTGTTTAATGGAATATCTTATATTTCTGGATAGGTTCAAAGTCAGCATCATAAAAATGCCAAATGTCAATACTCCCTAAACATATTTATACATTTTATATAATCTGAGTTCAAAAAACATTAGGATCAGAGATGCTGATCCTAAAATTCACATAGAAAGAAAATACATTAAGATATGTGAAATTTTATATACGTGTGTCGGTCTGACTGCCTGTGTGTCTATCTGTCTGTGCCTGGTACCTGGTATAGCACTCCTAAAAATCCCTTTGGAATTTCCTAGGTGGTAAGAGTACTTGGAGCATCCTTTATTTGAAGTTTCGCTTTTTGATCCTACCCAGTTCTTGACACAGAGCTCCTAAAGACTTTGGGGTTTTTTTAGATAAGAGGTCTTTTCTTCTAATGAGGCAACTGTTGGTGGGTTCCTGTATAGTTTCAGGGTAGAGGCTGGTCACCAGAAAGAGAAAACCATGATTAGAATCAATATTTGCCCAAAATAAAGATTTCCGTCTCTACATCTAGTGTTTGGGGCTGCTGCGCCCCCTGCTGTTTCATCCCTATGTATGCATAATTCCTCACTCATTTCAATTAATTTGCAAGAAACATCCATCAACCTGAGGGGGCTGTGTCTCATTTTCAGCTCTTCTGTGGGTTTCCGTCTCTGTATGCATGAGTGATAGTTGCTTAACTTGTGTCCAACTCTTTGCAACTTTTCGGACTGTGGCCCGCCAGATCCTTTGTCCTTGGAATTTGTCCAAGAACACTAGAGTCAGTTGCCATGCCCTCCTCCAGGGGTTCTTCCCCACCCAGGGATTGAACCCTGGTGTCCTGCAGCTCCTACACTGCCAGTGTATTCTTTACAGCTGAGCCACAGAGGGAAGCCCATCTCTGCTTTTAGCGTCTTTTAAATGTGGCATTAGGAAAAGAAAAGAAGAGAAATGGAGGTTCATTTAATTCAGAAACTCAGTTTTGTTTCCATTACAGTCCTTTTGGTCAGAGAATTCCTAACCTACACAATATATTTGTGAAGGAATTTAATCCATTCATTTTTTTATTTTTATATGGGTCTTCTCTTTTTCTTTCTTTTTTGGTAGGAAAAGCAACTGCGGTATAATTTTATATTTGCATAATATTTTAAATATCTCAGAGATGTTTCTATGTCTATTTTTTCTAAACTGTTGCCAAATGTCAATACTCCCTAAACATATTTATACATTTTATATAATCTGAGTTCAAAAAACATTAGGATCAGAGATGCTGATCCTAAAATTCACATAGAAAGAAAATACATTAAGATATGTGAAATTTTATATACGTGTGTCGGTCTGACTGCCTGTGTGTCTATCTGTCTGTGCCTGGTACCTGGTATAGCACTCCTAAAAATCCCTTTGGAATTTCCTAGGTGGTAAGAGTACTTGGAGCATCCTTTATTTGAAGTTTCGCTTTTTGATCCTACCCAGTTCTTGACACAGAGCTCCTAAAGACTTTGGGGTTTTTTTAGATAAGAGGTCTTTTCTTCTAATGAGGCAACTGTTGGTGGGTTCCTGTATAGTTTCAGGGTAGAGGCTGGTCACCAGAAAGAGAAACCATGATTAGAATCAATATTTGCCCAAAATAAAGATTTCCGTCTCTACATCTAGTGTTTGGGGCTGCTGCGCCCCCTGCTGTTTCATCCCTATGTATGCATAATTCCTCACTCATTTCAATTAATTTGCAAGAAACATCCATCAACCTGAGGGGGCTGTGTCTCATTTTCAGCTCTTCTGTGGGTTTCCGTCTCTGTATGCATGAGTGATAGTTGCTTAACTTGTGTCCAACTCTTTGCAACTTTTCGGACTGTGGCCCGCCAGATCCTTTGTCCTTGGAATTTGTCCAAGAACACTAGAGTCAGTTGCCATGCCCTCCTCCAGGGGTTCTTCCCCACCCAGGGATTGAACCCTGGTGTCCTGCAGCTCCTACACTGCCAGTGTATTCTTTACAGCTGAGCCACAGAGGGAAGCCCATCTCTGCTTTTAGCGTCTTTTAAATGTGGCATTAGGAAAAGAAAAGAAGAGAAATGGAGGTTCATTTAATTCAGAAACTCAGTTTTGTTTCCATTACAGTCCTTTTGGTCAGAGAATTCCTAACCTACACAATATATTTGTGAAGGAATTTAATCCATTCATTTTTTTATTTTTATATGGGTCTTCTCTTTTTCTTTCTTTTTTGGTAGGAAAAGCAACTGCGGGTATAATTTTATATTTGCATAATATTTTAAATATCTCAGAGATGTTTCTATGTCTCATTTTTTTCTAAACTGTTACAGAGAAAAAGCCAGAAGCACCATGAGAAACTATTCACCTTGGCCTCATTGTAGACTATAATTACAAGACACAGAGCTTCACAATGGAAAACTTGAAAGAAAGCTTTGAAGAGGATCCAAAAGATCCTAATTAGAATGTGAGAAAGAATTTTGTACAAAACAAGGGATTTCTCGGTCATGTGGAGTTACATAGGCCAAAAGAGGGAGGGTCGGAAGGCAGGTCAGTCAGAAGAACAAAAATTCCCTCCCTGATCCAGACCACTTTTTTTTTTTTAATTTTATTTATGTATTTATTTTCAGCTATTCTGGGTTTTCACTTCTCCAACAGGCTCCTCCCTAGTTGCAGGGAGAGGGGGCTATTCTCTAGTTGAGGTGAGCAGGCTTCTTGTGGTGACTTCTCTTGCTGTGGAACTCGGACTTCAGTAGCTGTGGCACGTGGGCTCCATAGTTGCAACTCCCAGGCTCTAGAGCATAGGCTCTGTAGTTGTGGCTTGCAAGCTTAGTTGGTCCACAGCATGTGGGATCTTCCTGGATCAGGGATCGAACCCGTGTCTCCTGCATTGGCAGGCAAACTCTTCAGCACTGAGCTACCAGGGAAGGCCCAGATCACTTTTTTAATTTCATCTTCATATTTTCCAAAGAGAGAGCAAGAAGCTGTGTATGAGTCCCTTCCCTCAAAGGATGTGTTTAGTACCGCTTATCACTGTGCATTTGGATCCCTTTCTCCTAAGGTCAAATATTGCTAATGTGTTTTTTCGTAAGGAATAGTAGAAACAGGAAACAATGATAAATACTTTTTCCCAACATCTCACTACTCCCAGGGGATGGGGAGGAGGGAAAATAGCTATGCTTCAGTGCTAGTGTTCTTTATTGAGTCTTGAGATTAAAATTTCAGATTTCCGAAACCATATGTTTGTTCGAAGAAGCAGGAAGGATGGATGCGTGCAACAGTAACAACATTACCAAACAAGGACCAAAGAAGAAACAGGGAGAAGGGTCATTTTATGTAGTATTATATTTAAAAAAATAAACACACAGATAAAGTCTCTACATGAGTTTGTACTCCATAACAGTTGAATAATAATAATAATTCCAGGTTATGGAAATATATATACATGAAATGGGAATGTCTCAAATAATAGCAAGATCAGCATGCTTTTCCCTTTTCATTTATCTTTTTTTTCTGCTTTCCCTCCCAAAAAGTTACACAAACAAATCTTAACTGAAACTACACAAGGTCACATTTCTTTTCCCAAAATAAGCAAAATAACTCCGTTTTCCCAGCATTTCCCCCTTCCTAATGTGGAAAGATAATTTACTCAAATATTAAAGAATATTCTGGTCTCATGACTGAAAAGACTTTGAAAAGAATGTGATCTGTGCTGATTCTTATCATCTGGTATTTTTCCCTTCCTTGTTTCAAAAGTGTAAACAGGTTCTTGTGCCCTTTCGCCTTGAGAATTTTCAAGGTTAGAAGCAGAGGTTGCTTAGAGATAACCTTGCAAAAGCCCTGGCACTTGGGCAAATTGCTCCAGGTGATCCTGAGGAAGAAGAAAAAGAGGTATATATGGCTGAGTCCCTTTGCTGTTCACCTGAACCCAGCACTCCATAGTTGCAACTCCCAGGCTCTAGAGCATAGGCTCTGTAGTTGTGGCTTGCAAGCTTAGTTGGTCCACAGCATGTGGGATCTTCCTGGATCAGGGATCGAACCCGTGTCTCCTGCATTGGCAGGCAAACTCTTCAGCACTGAGCTACCAGGGAAGGCCCAGATCACTTTTTTAATTTCATCTTCATATTTTCCAAAGAGAGAGCAAGAAGCTGTGTATGAGTCCCTTCCCTCAAAGGATGTGTTTAGTACCGCTTATCACTGTGCATTTGGATCCCTTTCTCCTAAGGTCAAATATTGCTAATGTGTTTTTTCGTAAGGAATAGTAGAAACAGGAAACAATGATAAATACTTTTTCCCAACATCTCACTACTCCCAGGGGATGGGGAGGAGGGAAAATAGCTATGCTTCAGTGCTAGTGTTCTTTATTGAGTCTTGAGATTAAAATTTCAGATTTCCGAAACCATATGTTTGTTCGAAGAAGCAGGAAGGATGGATGCGTGCAACAGTAACAACAT
This sequence comes from Tragulus kanchil, assembly GCA_022376925.1. Lineage (NCBI taxonomy): Eukaryota > Metazoa > Chordata > Mammalia > Artiodactyla > Tragulidae > Tragulus > Tragulus kanchil. The sequence goes on from JAIOJX010000004.1 coordinate 280,545,387, forward strand.
TACCAAACAAGGACCAAAGAAGAAACAGGGAGAAGGGTCATTTTATGTAGTATTATATTTAAAAAAATAAACACACAGATAAAGTCTCTACATGAGTTTGTACTCCATAACAGTTGAATAATAATAATAATTCCAGGTTATGGAAATATATATACATGAAATGGGAATGTCTCAAATAATAGCAAGATCAGCATGCTTTTCCCTTTTCATTTATCTTTTTTTTCTGCTTTCCCTCCCAAAAAGTTACACAAACAAATCTTAACTGAAACTACACAAGGTCACATTTCTTTTCCCAAAATAAGCAAAATAACTCCGTTTTCCCAGCATTTCCCCCTTCCTAATGTGGAAAGATAATTTACTCAAATATTAAAGAATATTCTGGTCTCATGACTGAAAAGACTTTGAAAAGAATGTGATCTGTGCTGATTCTTATCATCTGGTATTTTTCCCTTCCTTGTTTCAAAAGTGTAAACAGGTTCTTGTGCCCTTTCGCCTTGAGAATTTTCAAGGTTAGAAGCAGAGGTTGCTTAGAGATAACCTTGCAAAAGCCCTGGCACTTGGGCAAATTGCTCCAGGTGATCCTGAGGAAGAAGAAAAAGAGGTATATATGGCTGAGTCCCTTTGCTGTTCACCTGAACCCAGCACAACATTGTCAATCAGCTATACTCCAATACAAAAGAAAAAGGTCTTTGTTTTTTGTTTTGTTTTGTTTTAAATTATTTATTTATTTGGCTATGCTGGGTCTTATTTGCGGCACGTGGAATCTAGTTCTCCAGCCATGGACTGACCCTGAGCCCCCCCACACATACACATTGGGAATACAGAGTCTTAACCACTGCACCACCAGGGAAGTGCCCATGTTTGTTTGTTTGTTTGTTTTAAGAGAGAGAGAAAAATGCCCCACTGGCAGGAAGAATTCAAAACCAGGAGCTGGGTGGAGGCTTAAGGGACCTGAAAGAGTGGGCACTGGGTCCGCTCTGTCATCAAGCTCACGGTAAGACAGGACCTTGAACCGAAGTGGCTGTGTGAGGCACACTGGACCACAGCGCTCCCAGCCTCAGGAAATATTCCTATGTCCAGATATAGCACAGAAGCAGCCAAGCAGCCAGGATTCAAAGTGGCTGAGGGGCTGGACAACGAATGGCATGGTCTTAGGAGGAGTAACCAGTTTCAAGCAAAGACAAAATCAGCTTCCCAGCTGTTACTGCTTTACAAACCCCAATGTGGGGAACACGCTAATAGAAACTAAGATTAACTCTCACCAAGAATTTTAGAAGTATGAAAACAGAGTGAGGTTTCATTCAATCTAAAGAAAATAAAGTTACCTCCTTCTAAACCTCGATCTGAAGCACCAATATCTCCCACTCAGAAATCTACACAAACAAATCTTAACTGAAACTACACAAGGTCACATTTCTTTTCCCAAAATAAGCAAAATAACTCCGTTTTCCCAGCATTTCCCCCTTCCTAATGTGGAAAGATAATTTACTCAAATATTAAAGAATATTCTGGTCTCATGACTGAAAAGACTTTGAAAAGAATGTGATCTGTGCTGATTCTTATCATCTGGTATTTTTCCCTTCCTTGTTTCAAAAGTGTAAACAGGTTCTTGTGCCCTTTCGCCTTGAGAATTTTCAAGGTTAGAAGCAGAGGTTGCTTAGAGATAACCTTGCAAAAGCCCTGGCACTTGGGCAAATTGCTCCAGGTGATCCTGAGGAAGAAGAAAAAGAGGTATATATGGCTGAGTCCCTTTGCTGTTCACCTGAACCCAGCACAACATTGTCAATCAGCTATACTCCAATACAAAAGAAAAAGGTCTTTGTTTTTTGTTTTGTTTTGTTTTAAATTATTTATTTATTTGGCTATGCTGGGTCTTATTTGCGGCACGTGGAATCTAGTTCTCCAGCCATGGACTGACCCTGAGCCCCCCCACACATACACATTGGGAATACAGAGTCTTAACCACTGCACCACCAGGGAAGTGCCCATGTTTGTTTGTTTGTTTGTTTTAAGAGAGAGAGAAAAATGCCCCACTGGCAGGAAGAATTCAAAACCAGGAGCTGGGTGGAGGCTTAAGGGACCTGAAAGAGTGGGCACTGGGTCCGCTCTGTCATCAAGCTCACGGTAAGACAGGACCTTGAACCGAAGTGGCTGTGTGAGGCACACTGGACCACAGCGCTCCCAGCCTCAGGAAATATTCCTATGTCCAGATATAGCACAGAAGCAGCCAAGCAGCCAGGATTCAAAGTGGCTGAGGGGCTGGACAACGAATGGCATGGTCTTAGGAGGAGTAACCAGTTTCAAGCAAAGACAAAATCAGCTTCCCAGCTGTTACTGCTTTACAAACCCCAATGTGGGGAACACGCTAATAGAAACTAAGATTAACTCTCACCAAGAATTTTAGAAGTATGAAAACAGAGTGAGGTTTCATTCAATCTAAAGAAAATAAAGTTACCTCCTTCTAAACCTCGATCTGAAGCACCAATATCTCCCACCACTGCAAGAACAATCATTTTTGGTGTGACTCAGCACCATGGTGGCGAGACATGCTCTCTTTTGTCTCCCTTTTGTCTCTTTTGTCTCTCCCCTTTAAACTACAACCAGTAAAACACCCACTACTCAACAAAGGTGCCTCTGTCCAGTTCACCAAGATAGCAGAGGATGTCAAGCATCTGAACATCTAAGGTGGGTGGACTGCAACTTATACAGGAGACCAGCCCAGGAGAACACAGGAGGCACTGTCTGTGCTTCTGGACCAGTGGACCACTGGCTGAGCCCACAGGCCCATACAACCTGGTAGCATCAGGGGAAGAAGTGCTCACTACACTGGCCTGCTGAGTGCAGGCACACCTGCTGCCAAGGGGAACTGGACGGCTGGAGCAACAGGTCCTGAGACCCTAACCCTTCAGCCACAGGGGTGCCTGCAACCCCACCCCAACACACATCCAGGGGCAGCATCCATGACCCCACAACCCCAGCCATGATAGAGACATCCATGAGTCTGGATCCCCTCTACGCACACAGCATCGGAGCCTACACTCCAGGAGGCCCTGGCTGGGACAGAGGCACCCACCCTCCTGGAGCCCCAGGTGGTGATGCTGGTGACACTGGAGCAGTAAGGCACTCAGGATTCCAGAGGCAACAGCCGCAGCGACATGGAGGGCACCCAGCAACACCTCTGACCAAGGCAGAGAAAGTGCCTTTATGAAAAACAGAGCAACGTGAGCTCCAGCATTGTGAGTAAAGTCACAGCTTGATTCACAGTCAAATTACTATACCTAGAATGCTCGTACATACATTTGAACTTGGAAAACGGTCTCTAGCAGAACCTGTCAACTCGGTTTATTTTAATGGAGAAAATTTTCTCTTTTTTTTCTTATCTTTAATTTATTTATTTTTGACTGTTCTGGGTGTTCATTGCTGCAGAAGGGCTTTTCTCTAGTTGCAGTGTGCCGGCTTCTCATTGCAGTGGCTTCTCTTGTTGCAGAACACAGGCTCTGGGGCACACGAGCTTCAGTAATTGGGGCATGTGCGCTCCGTAGTTGTGGTTCACGGGCTTAGCTGCTCCACAGCATGTGGGATCTTCCCAGACTGGGTATCAAACCCATGTCTCCTGCATTGACAGGCAGATTCTTTACTACTTCCAAGGGAAGCCCCATGTCAACTCCTTGATACTTAACCTTTTCAGCTCTTCATGTTCTGTCATAAAGGGAATGCTAATCAGGGACTTCCCTGGTAGCCCAGTGGTTGAGAAGCCACCTGTCCATGCAGGAGACATGGGTTTGATCCCTGATCCAGGAAGATTCCGCATGCCACGGAGCAACTTAGCCCACAAGCCACAACTAGAGAGAAGCCTCTCCTCCCCAAAACTAGAGAAAGCCCGTGCAGCAGCAAAGAGCCTCTGCACTCCAACCAAGACCCAGTGCAGCAAAAACTAATGAGTAAATAAATGTTTTTTTAAGACAGAAGAATTCTTAATACAAATAAATAACAGTGCCGGGAAAGGCAATGCTGTGAACCTTGGAATCACATTTGAAAACTGAAAAGACCAACATTTGCCATGATAGAGACATCCATGAGTCTGGATCCCCCGCACACAGCATCGGAGCCTACACTCCAGGAGGCCCTGGCTGGGACAGAGGCACCCACCCTCCTGGAGCCCCAGGTGGTGATGCTGGTGACACTGGAGCAGTAAGGCACTCAGGATTCCAGAGGCAACAGCCGCAGCGACATGGAGGGCACCCAGCAACACCTCTGACCAAGGCAGAGAAAGTGCCTTTATGAAAAACAGAGCAACGTGAGCTCCAGCATTGTGAGTAAAGTCACAGCTTGATTCACAGTCAAATTACTATACCTAGAATGCTCGTACATACATTTGAACTTGGAAAACGGTCTCTAGCAGAACCTGTCAACTCGGTTTATTTTAATGGAGAAAATTTTCTCTTTTTTTTCTTATCTTTAATTTATTTATTTTTGACTGTTCTGGGTGTTCATTGCTGCAGAAGGGCTTTTCTCTAGTTGCAGTGTGCCGGCTTCTCATTGCAGTGGCTTCTCTTGTTGCAGAACACAGGCTCTGGGGCACACGAGCTTCAGTAATTGGGGCATGTGCGCTCCGTGGTTGTGGTTCACGGGCTTAGCTGCTCCACAGCATGTGGGATCTTCCCAGACTGGGTATCAAACCCATGTCTCCTGCATTGACAGGCAGATTCTTTACTATTTCCCAAAGGGGAAGCCCCATGTCAACTCCTTGATACTTAACCTTTTCAGCTCTTCATGTTCTGTCATAAAGGGAATGCTAATCAGGGACTTCCCTGGTAGCCCAGTGGTTGAGAAGCCACCTGTCCATGCAGGAGACATGGGTTTGATCCCTGATCCAGGAAGATTCCGCATGCCACGGAGCAACTTAGCCCACAAGCCACAACTAGAGAGAAGCCTCTCCTCCCCAAAACTAGAGAAAGCCCGTGCAGCAGCAAAGAGCCTCTGCACTCCAACCAAGACCCAGTGCAGCAAAAACTAATGAGTAAATAAATGTTTTTTTAAGACAGAAGAATTCTTAATACAAATAAATAACAGTGCCGGGAAAGGCAATGCTGTGAACCTTGGAATCACATTTGAAAAACTGAAAAAGACCAACATTTACCAACACAGTGTTCTTTTATACATTAATTTTAGTCATTTGTTCTTTATGAACCAATGGGTACTGTTCTGTACATGAATATGTGTGTGTACTGTATAAACTGCATATGTATATGCTTACTATCATAGGTTACATGTAATATATCTATGTCATATGTACACCTTGTGTTAACTGCTCAGCTGTGCTTGACTCTTTGTGATCCCAGAGACTATAGCCCACCACTCTCCCTTGCCTGTGCTGTCTGTGCTTTCCGTGGAATTATCCAGGCAAGAATACAGGACTGGGGGCTTCCCCGGAGCTTCCCCTGGTGGTCCAGCGGGTAAGGGCACCGCCTTGCAATGCAAGGGGCGCTGGTTCGAGCCCTGGCCTGGGAAGATCCCACGTGCCGCGGAGCAGCTGGACCGATGTGTCCAATTACCAAGCCGGAGCTCTGGAGCGCATGCGCCCAGAGCCGGCGCTCTGCGACAACAGAGGCCACCGCGATGGGAGGCCCATAGTAGCCGAAGAACAAAGACGGATGAAAATAGAGAAATGAACGACCAATAGAAGTGGCCCACCCATCCCCCTCCCTCCCCCCCCCGCCCCCCCAACCAAAAAAAAAAAAAAGAATACAGGACTGGGTTGCCGTTCCCTTCTCCAGGGGGATTGTCCTGATTCAGGGATCAAACCCAAGTCTCCTGCATTGCAGGCAGATTCTTTATTATCTGAGCCACCAGGGGTCATTTATATTTATATATACTGTTATATGGTCACATATACATGTGTAATGAAATACACTATGAAGAATAAAAAGCAGGGTAAGGAAACAAGACAGTGTGTGGAGGACTGGTATTCTGGTAGCACGGTCAAGAAAGGCCTTTGTGAGATGGAACAGAGAAATGGATGAAGTAGAGAAGACAGCCCTATGCATATTCCAAGTGCCCCAAGAATAGCAAACCAGAAGCACCAAGGTCCTGAAGCAAAAGCAGAATGTGTGTATTCTAGTGATAGGTACAGAGTAGAGTAGTTAGGTAGTTGTGGAGTCCCAGTAGGGGACTGTAGGTGGAAAGGTAAAACCTGGAAAAAGTTGGGAGGCCAAAAATTTAATGAAAACTCAAGAATACTACTCCTTATTCAATAAAGCAGGAAGAGCTGGGGAAGGAGGAGTTAATGGTGTATGCCTTGTGTCTGCATCTGTATCTACTTGAGGAAGGCAGTCTTCTACCCTCCAATATATAAATTGCTCCCCACCCAAAGAAGAGGAGCAGAGCTTTCCTGCCTGCCCACTTGCACCTCTTACAAGTGCCCTATCCTAATAAGTCCTCTTCTTGCCTAAAACTCTACCTCTTGCTGAATTCCTTCTGCATTGAGGCATGAAGAACCTGAGCCTCAGTGGATCCAGACATTGGGTGAGTGCTGGATTAAGTCCCAGCCATGTGAGTTCAAGTCCCAGACAGGGTTTTTGGCTGGGATTGAGTCCTGACTATGTGGGTTCAAGTCCCAAGCAGGGTTTTGACTGGGGTTAAGCCTCAGCTATGTAGGTTCAAGTCCCAAACAGGGGGTTTTGGCTGGGATTAAGCCCCAGCTACCTGAGTTTGAGTCCTAACCTGGATTTTGGTTCGGTTCAAGTTCCAGCTGCATGAGTTCAAGTCCCAAGCAGGGTTCGATTAGGTCTGGGCTCTGGGTTTAAGTCTCAAATCGAGGTAGAACCCTTTCACTAGGAACAGGAAAGGGGGCAGTGTCACTACAGCAGAGCGAACAGGATGTGATGAAGCCATAAAGACGAGGTCAGACCATGGGAGGGAATCACCACATGCTGGACATCTTCTAGGCTTCAGTATAAATTCTGCATTTTATTTTCAGGATCATGGGAAGCTGTTAGAGGAATTTCCCAGGGCATGATGAAATTTGATTTTTCTTTTACAAAAGGAGTTATTTTGACTTTCATGTGAGACAATGGATTGTAAGAGAGTAGAGTTCTTGCCTGGATAATTTTATGGATGAAGAAGCCTGGCCAGCTAAAGTCCATGGGTTCAAATATATATAGATATAGATATAGATATATTTGCAGGGTGTTGAAATTCAAATGAAGAAATGGCTTCAGGAAGGATTTCAAGAACAGAGTGAGCAGCTATGTCAGCTGCTTCCGGAAGAGAGAATAAAATGAAAACTGAGAAATGACTACTGAAATTGGCAATATTGAGATTGCTGGTGACTGATAGAGATAAAACCTGGTGGGAGTGGGTTCATGAAACAGTGGAAAAAGAGAAGTAAATTATTAAGTTTGGACAAATATTGAGAAGAGATTCGTGGGAAATATAGAGAGAGCTCCTGGTGGCTCAGTGGTAAAGAATCTTTCTGCAATACAGGAGACCCAGTTTCCATCCCTGGGTTAGGAAAATCCCCTGGAGGAGGGTATAGCAACCCACTCCAGTATTCTCATTCTGAGGTGGCTCAGTGCTCCCCACCCAAAGAAGAGGAGCAGAGCTTTCCTGCCTGCCCACTTGCACCTCTTACAAGTGCCCTATCCTAATAAGTCCTCTTCTTGCCTAAAACTCTACCTCTTGCTGAATTCCTTCTGCATTGAGGCATGAAGAACCTGAGCCTCAGTGGATCCAGACATTGGGTGAGTGCTGGATTAAGTCCCAGCCATGTGAGTTCAAGTCCCAGACAGGGTTTTGGCTGGGATTGAGTCCTGACTATGTGGGTTCAAGTCCCAAGCAGGGTTTTGACTGGGGTTAAGCCTCAGCTATGTAGGTTCAAGTCCCAAACAGGGGGTTTTGGCTGGGATTAAGCCCCAGCTACCTGAGTTTGAGTCCTAACCTGGATTTTGGTTCGGTTCAAGTTCCAGCTGCATGAGTTCAAGTCCCAAGCAGGGTTCGATTAGGTCTGGGCTCTGGGTTTAAGTCTCAAATCGAGGTAGAACCCTTTCACTAGGAACAGGAAAGGGGGCAGTGTCACTACAGCAGAGCGAACAGGATGTGATGAAGCCATAAAGACGAGGTCAGACCATGGGAGGGAATCACCACATGCTGGACATCTTCTAGGCTTCAGTATAAATTCTGCATTTTATTTTCAGGATCATGGGAAGCTGTTAGAGGAATTTCCCAGGGCATGATGAAATTTGATTTTTCTTTTACAAAAGGAGTTATTTTGACTTTCATGTGAGACAATGGATTGTAAGAGAGTAGAGTTCTTGCCTGGATAATTTTATGGATGAAGAAGCCTGGCCAGCTAAAGTCCATGGGTTCAAATATATATAGATATAGATATAGATATATTTGCAGGGTGTTGAAATTCAAATGAAGAAATGGCTTCAGGAAGGATTTCAAGAACAGAGTGAGCAGCTATGTCAGCTGCTTCCGGAAGAGAGAATAAAATGAAAACTGAGAAATGACTACTGAAATTGGCAATATTGAGATTGCTGGTGACTGATAGAGATAAAACCTGGTGGGAGTGGGTTCATGAAACAGTGGAAAAAGAGAAGTAAATTATTAAGTTTGGACAAATATTGAGAAGAGATTCGTGGGAAATATAGAGAGAGCTCCTGGTGGCTCAGTGGTAAAGAATCTTTCTGCAATACAGGAGACCCAGTTTCCATCCCTGGGTTAGGAAAATCCCCTGGAGGAGGGTATAGCAACCCACTCCAGTATTCTCATCTGGAGAATGCTATGGACAGGGGAGCCTGACGGTCTTTCATCCATGGGGTCACACAGAGTCAGACACAACTGAAGTGACTAAGTAGCATCAGCAGCAGCAATAGAATTATGAAAGCAAGTTAGATTAGTCTTGCACTGGTACTGCCAAAGGGTGATGGTGGTATAGAATAAAATGGTGCTAGATGAAATAATGTAAGCATACTAAAGATACAGTCTGACTTCCTAAACTTTAGACTGGAAGTAGTAGAAAGAAAGAAGCCAAGGATGGATCCATATGTATTTGGCTTGAGCCATTGGTTTAATGGAAACACCAATTTACTGAGAGGAAAATTCCCAGGAAGGGAAAAGGAATCGGATGTTTAATTCTGAACATATTGAATCTGAGGCGCCGGTAAGACTTCAGTGGAGAGTCAGAGTAAGCAGTTATAAATACAATTCTGAATCAGAAAGGAGCAATCAGGGATAGATCCTTTGCAATGAGAAATCATTTAAGGATGAGAATTTAAATACTCTCTAAATACAGCATTTAAAACCCTAGGGCAAAAAGAGATCTCTTTGGAGAGAATATGACTTGAAAAGAGATTAAGTTAGAAGACTGAACTTTGAGACACAGCAATGTTTATGCGTCAAGAAAACAAATAGTAAAGGGTTCTGAAAATGATTGACCAAATCAAAGAAGTGCAAGGTGTTGAAATTCAAGTGAAGAAATGGCTTCAGGAAGTATTTCAAGAACAGAGTGAGCAGCTATGTCAGTTGCTTCCGAAAGATAGAATAAAATGAGAACTGAGAAATGATTACTGAAATTGCCAACGTCAAGATCACTGGTGACTGACAGAGAGAAAATCTGTTGAGACTGGGTTCATGAAATGGTGGAAAAAGAGAAGTAAATTAGTAAGTTTGGACAAATATTGAGAAAAGATTCATGGGAAATGGGGGACCAAAAAACAGGGAGTTAGAGGGATATGTGTAGTCAAGAATTTTGTTTTTTTACAGATGAAATATATATTTATAGGCTGATGAGAATAATGAAGCTAAGAGGAAAGACTTTCTAGTGTAGTGGAGGAAGGGAAAGCCTTTTAGTAATCAAGTTTTTGAGCAAGTGAAAAGGAGTAAGTTCAGCTAAAATAAAATAAAATGATGGTTTGCATTTAGATGCACACACAGTTTATCTGGTGAAACACAAGAGAATACAGAGTCCATAGGGATAGCCACAGGTGAGCTGACCATTTCAGAATTGGGGAAAGATGACCAGAATTTTACTTCTGATCACCTGTATTCTCTCAGTGAAATAAGCAAAGTCATCAGTAGAGAGAGAGAAACAAAAAAGAAAGGTATTGTTTACAAAGATAATGACCTGGGAGAGTGAGAGGATAAAGTCACTTGAACAATATAGTAGCACTGCATGGTGGCTGTGTTTGCACCTATATCTGCAGTTGTGAATTTAGCGTGTGATCTGTTGGTGTGCTCACGTAATTCACCATCCACCTTAATAATTTCAATGCAAGTGAATGTAAACTCCCCAATGGTAGAAACATAGGGTTTTTGTTACCCACAGAACAGTGTCTGGTACCAAATATGCCTTAAAATATATGTGGGCATCTATACACTGTCCATCTGCTCCACTTGACTGCTTTGCTTCACAATATCCTCTGTACTTCGTACAGAGCTTGATTTATAATAGGCTTTTGTACATTCCTGGAAAATGATGACCTGAACTTTGAGACACAGCAATGTTTATGCGTCAAGAAAACAAATAGTAAAGGGTTCTGAAAATGATTGACCAAATCAAAGAAGTGCAAGGTGTTGAAATTCAAGTGAAGAAATGGCTTCAGGAAGTATTTCAAGAACAGAGTGAGCAGCTATGTCAGTTGCTTCCGAAAGATAGAATAAAATGAGAACTGAGAAATGATTACTGAAATTGCCAACGTCAAGATCACTGGTGACTGACAGAGAGAAAATCTGTTGAGACTGGGTTCATGAAATGGTGGAAAAAGAGAAGTAAATTAGTAAGTTTGGACAAATATTGAGAAAAGATTCATGGGAAATGGGGGACCAAAAAACAGGGAGTTAGAGGGATATGTGTAGTCAAGAATTTTGTTTTTTTACAGATGAAATATATATTTATAGGCTGATGAGAATAATGAAGCTAAGAGGAAAGACTTTCTAGTGTAGTGGAGGAAGGGAAAGCCTTTTAGTAATCAAGTTTTTGAGCAAGTGAAAAGGAGTAAGTTCAGCTAAAATAAAATAAAATGATGGTTTGCATTTAGATGCACACACAGTTTATCTGGTGAAACACAAGAGAATACAGAGTCCATAGGGATAGCCACAGGTGAGCTGACCATTTCAGAATTGGGGAAAGATGACCAGAATTTTACTTCTGATCACCTGTATTCTCTCAGTGAAATAAGCAAAGTCATCAGTAGAGAGAGAGAAACAAAAAAGAAAGGTATTGTTTACAAAGATAATGACCTGGGAGAGTGAGAGGATAAAGTCACTTGAACAATATAGTAGCACTGCATGGTGGCTGTGTTTGCACCTATATCTGCAGTTGTGAATTTAGCGTGTGATCTGTTGGTGTGCTCACGTAATTCACCATCCACCTTAATAATTTCAATGCAAGTGAATGTAAACTCCCCAATGGTAGAAACATAGGGTTTTTGTTACCCACAGAACAGTGTCTGGTACCAAATATGCCTTAAAATATATGTGGGCATCTATACACTGTCCATCTGCTCCACTTGACTGCTTTGCTTCACAATATCCTCTGTACTTCGTACAGAGCTTGATTTATAATAGGCTTAAGTACTGAGTGAATGGATGAATCACCCAATTCATCAATCTTTTTTTCCCTTAACTTCTGAACTTTATCTCCAACTCCCTAGACTGAACAGCTTCATTGAACTTAACGAGAGAGCCTCAAACCCAGCATATCTTAGATTCTACCTGATAGTTTCCCTACATCTCTCATTAGCAACATCATCCACTAGAGCTCTGTGACAAACCTACAGTCATTCTCTATCATCTCCAAAATGGAAACATTCATAACTGGTTTATACATTTTTGAGCAAAATCAATGAGCTAAATTAGCACATTGCCTACATATAGTACCTACAAATATAAGCTCTTAGCAGCATTGAGTGACTCTAAGATACACATCTTTTCATGTCTGTATTTCACAATTTCTAGTCATGACCTACTTCACAGTCAGCAGTGTTTTATAATTTAATTAGAAGAGTTTTTTTCTTTAAGTCGTATATTAGAGAATGGTGTCCTTCATATCAGTGCATCAGAGAAGGTAAAATGCAGTACTGTAACTTTTCTCTGTAATATGTCCATCAATATTAAGCTAGTCATTATGTCCAGTACACTTAAAATCCACATTTTCTCCCTTTGTCCATTGCTCTAATGTTACTTTCAGTTCTAGCTTTCTCTATATATTTAGAATGCATTTTTCACCTGTCTATGTTTCACCTTGGAATCCCTCTGGTAATAAATAACAGAAAAGCAACTAGTAACTGCTAAACAAATAGGGAAGAAGTTCATAGATTGACATTCCAAGGTTGACATGATTACCCAATAATACTGGCAGTGACCAAGGCCCTCTCTATCTTTTGGACTTGCTTAGCATGTAGACCTTGATTCTCCTGTTGGTTGCTTTCTCAACTCAGGATAGCCATTGAAACTTCAAGTGTTACATCCGTTTTCCATGTAGGAAGAATAAATAAAAAGGCTTATTGCTGTGCCTTCTGAAACTTTCTCTTTTTTGTTAACACACCAAAAGTTTTCCGTAAGTGCCACCAGAAATTTACCATGTATACGCCACTGGCCAGACTAGATCAAATATCCACCCATAGTTTGATGATGGCTAGGGGAGAAAAATGCTGTGTGAGTAGTTAAGCCAATGAGCATTGTCTCCCATAGTTCAGCAAATAACTTCTTAATTTTTGACACATAGCTCAAGAGTTATAGCTTATCTATTTGTTTGTTAGATTTATTATTTGCCTCCTGTTTATTTAGCACCTAGTACATATCAGACCCTGTTCTAGTCACTGGGAATACAACAATCTCAAAAATCCTTTCCCTTGTGAAAATTCCATCCCAGCCTTGACCTTTGAATTCAATATTTCTGATCTGAGTAATTTACTATACGGACTCCTCTGCAAAGACAAGCATGTTTATCGATGCCATATCTAGAAAACAAAAAACTGATTGGTTATCTATATGGTACTGATTAATCACAACATGTGTATATAAGGTAATCATCCAAAAGAATATATCTCTCTTAAGATAGATATTTATGCTGACATAAGAAGTATCTGCAGTATATATTTTAATGGAAAAATTGCAGACCAAAATGTATGGTATAGTAAAATCACACTTTTGAAAGAAAATCCATCCTACAATTCATGTGGAATCTGGAGGGATCCTGAAGAGCCAAACAATTTTGAAAAAGGATAAAGTTGAAGGGTTTTCACTTCTTATTCTCAAAACATTACAAAGTTGCCATCATCAAAATAGTGTATATGGCATAAAGACAGACAAATAGATCAATAGAAGAGAGTAGAAAGCCAGAAACAAGCCCTTCATGTATATGATGAAAAAATCTTCAACAACAGTGCATCTTCAACCCGGTTCCTACTGAGTCTATGTAATTGAACGCACACACAATACACAACCAGACGAAATATCTCTCATTGTCATTTACAAGGAACTCCAGGTGGCCTAAGTGTAGAGAAGCTGCATTCAGTCCCCTACAAGCAGTCTAGTAATACAGGGGAAACTTTCTTTCCTACTTATTTTTCTTAAGGCCCTATAAATCCTAATCTCATTTTTTTCCATTTCCAAATGATTCTCCTTTATTCTATTTAAATGGCCTTTTCCTGCATTTTGTTCCTTTACTTTCTTTTCCATAATCTGCCTTCCTTCTTTCTCTTGACTTCTTTTCTTTTTTCATACCCCTTTACCTCAGCTTTCTAACAACAATTATTTGCTAAATACTTTGTAATCATATATAACTTCTCTGAGTCGTGTGCTATCATTTCTGACAAGGACTTTTTATGCAGGTAACCTAACTTTCTTTATTTGAAACCTGTCCTACATCAAAACCCACAGCAGAGAGATGAAAGAGATTTCTTCCTCAGTCATTAAGATTCAAAACAGAAATACTAATTTTGACTGGTATGGTAAGATTTATAATTTTTTTAGAACTGTTCCAAATAGCATCTTGTGTAAAAATACCCCTTGAAACTAATAGAACAGGTATTACTAACTCCATAGTTATCATTTAGGAAGCTGAGGCTCAGAGTAGTTAAAAGAATTATCCAGGACTATATAATGAGTCAGAACTAAGACTCAAGTAGCCAGATCACTGGTCCAGTCATACCTCCAACCCCTCAGGCTCACTTTCTGTCTTCCCAAGAAGAGAAACCTCTGTCATGGCAAAGAGCATCTTAGATAAAACGTTCCCCTTCGTCTGTGATCATATGAAGTGGTACAGATTCTTTTTTTTCTTTTGTACTTTTTATTTTATTGGCTTATAGCTGGTTAATACTGCAGTGATAGTCTCAGGTGGACAGCAAAAGAAGCTCAGCCATGCATATACATGCACCCATTCTCCCCCAAACTCCCCTCCCACCCAGGCAGTCACATAACATTGAGCAAATTCCCTGTTCTGCATAGTAGGTCCTTGTTGATTATCCATTTTACATATAGCAGCAAACTCCCAAACTATCCCTTCCCACTCTTTCTCACCTGGTAATCATACGTTCATGACAGACATTGTGACACAAACCTTTTTGGAAGTTTGTCTATTGGAGGAAAGTTGGGTTAGAGGAAGGAGAAGCTAACATTAACTTGACCCCCCAGCGCCCCCAGTTCCAACTCTATCCCATCACTAGCGTGTGACATTGTCATCAGACTGGGCATTTGGGTGTCTGCATGAAGCGGTGCAGCTTCTCAGTCACTTTTCCTGAGGGAAATTCCTCCATCCACTTACTTAATAACTCCACCTCACTCAGCCTCAAAGTCCTCTCTCTTGGGAGTATCACTTCTCACTCAATATTCAAACACTTCCTTTTATTAGATCTTCAGCATGTATAGAAGCAATATTTCATTTAAACTTGTTCAGGTCTCTCTTCTCTTAAAAAAACCTCCCTTTCAACCCAGTGTCTCTGCCAGGTCCTGCCCTTTCATTCGCTTGCCCTTCACACAGTCTCAGAAACCGGCTCCCAATCCTCAGCTTCCTCTCACACCACCCGGCTGCGATCAGGCTCTGTCCCACACAGACCCTTAAGATTTGGTCCCCATATTTTTGACTTGGTATGGTAAGATTTATAATTTTTTTAGAACTGTTCCAAATAGCATCTTGTGTAAAAATACCCCTTGAAACTAATAGAACAGGTATTACTAACTCCATAGTTATCATTTAGGAAGCTGAGGCTCAGAGTAGTTAAAAGAATTATCCAGGACTATATAATGAGTCAGAACTAAGACTCAAGTAGCCAGATCACTGGTCCAGTCATACCTCCAACCCCTCAGGCTCACTTTCTGTCTTCCCAAGAAGAGAAACCTCTGTCATGGCAAAGAGCATCTTAGATAAAACGTTCCCCTTCGTCTGTGATCATATGAAGTGGTACAGATTCTTTTTTTTCTTTTGTACTTTTTATTTTATTGGCTTATAGCTGGTTAATACTGCAGTGATAGTCTCAGGTGGACAGCAAAAGAAGCTCAGCCATGCATATACATGCACCCATTCTCCCCCAAACTCCCCTCCCACCCAGGCAGTCACATAACATTGAGCAAATTCCCTGTTCTGCATAGTAGGTCCTTGTTGATTATCCATTTTACATATAGCAGCAAACTCCCAAACTATCCCTTCCCACTCTTTCTCACCTGGTAATCATACGTTCATGACAGACATTGTGACACAAACCTTTTTGGAAGTTTGTCTATTGGAGGAAAGTTGGGTTAGAGGAAGGAGAGAAGCTAACATTAACTTGACCCCCCAGCGCCCCCAGTTCCAACTCTATCCCATCACTAGCGTGTGACATTGTCATCAGACTGGGCATTTGGGTGTCTGCATGAAGCGGTGCAGCTTCTCAGTCACTTTTCCTGAGGGAAATTCCTCCATCCACTTACTTAATAACTCCACCTCACTCAGCCTCAAAGTCCTCTCTCTTGGGAGTATCACTTCTCACTCAATATTCAAACACTTCCTTTTATTAGATCTTCAGCATGTATAGAAGCAATATTTCATTTAAACTTGTTCAGGTCTCTCTTCTCTTAAAAAAACCTCCCTTTCAACCCAGTGTCTCTGCCAGGTCCTGCCCTTTCATTCGCTTGCCCTTCACACAGTCTCAGAAACCGGCTCCCAATCCTCAGCTTCCTCTCACACCACCCGGAGCTGCGATCAGGCTCTGTCCCACACAGACCCTTAAGATTTGGTCCCCATATTCTTCTTGTGCCTCAATTTAGCAGGGAAAAAAATGATCATTGGATCTATCTTTTGATTTCACAGAGGCATTTGACATGAATAGCCGAGGATTCAGCAATAATCTTCACAGATCCTCTTTGTTATTTTTGATAAGGCACCCAAAGAATGCTATTAATTGCTTCTTTAAGTAATTAGTCTTGCAGTGTTTCTTTATTTCTAGTTTCTTTAAAAAAATTAATATCTGATATATTTGAATTAATGTGTTATAAAAAATTATGCAAACTCTTGAAATGAGTTTTTTTTCAGTTTTGTGTGCTATTAACATTGATGGTCTTGGTGTAAAGTCCCAATCACTCTGACTAGTAAAAGCCTTCTCTTGACTATTTTATTAAAGTGTCACTTCTTTGGAGTTCGGAGAGCCCACACTCTCTCATGTTTCTCTTTCTGTCTGGCCGTTCCAGTTCCAAGTGGGTGTCCATCGCTTGGACACTGGTGTTTCTCGGCCCTCTGTCATGGACTCGTCTATTTTCATCACGCATTATCTATTTCCAAGGCATCAGCTCTGATAAATCTATAAGCTGATAAATATCTAATCTGTAATAAATAGGTCAGATCTCTGTAAACGGGTGGTGTTCGAATTGCTTTAACCTTAACCTACAATAAGAAACATTGCAGCGTTTCATTAGACAGTTGGCCATACAGCAATGAAATCACACTTTCACAGTGTAACCGCATGAATGTCATCAGACTGGGCATTTGGGTGTCTGCATGAAGCGGTGCAGCTTCTCAGTCACTTTTCCTGAGGGAAATTCCTCCATCCACTTACTTAATAACTCCACCTCACTCAGCCTCAAAGTCCTCTCTCTTGGGAGTATCACTTCTCACTCAATATTCAAACACTTCCTTTTATTAGATCTTCAGCATGTATAGAAGCAATATTTCATTTAAACTTGTTCAGGTCTCTCTTCTCTTAAAAAAACCTCCCTTTCAACCCAGTGTCTCTGCCAGGTCCTGCCCTTTCATTCGCTTGCCCTTCACACAGTCTCAGAAACCGGCTCCCAATCCTCAGCTTCCTCTCACACCACCCGGAGCTGCGATCAGGCTCTGTCCCACACAGACCCTTAAGATTTGGTCCCCATATTCTTCTTGTGCCTCAATTTAGCAGGGAAAAAAATGATCATTGGATCTATCTTTTGATTTCACAGAGGCATTTGACATGAATAGCCGAGGATTCAGCAATAATCTTCACAGATCCTCTTTGTTATTTTTGATAAGGCACCCAAAGAATGCTATTAATTGCTTCTTTAAGTAATTAGTCTTGCAGTGTTTCTTTATTTCTAGTTTCTTTAAAAAAATTAATATCTGATATATTTGAATTAATGTGTTATAAAAAATTATGCAAACTCTTGAAATGAGTTTTTTTTCAGTTTTGTGTGCTATTAACATTGATGGTCTTGGTGTAAAGTCCCAATCACTCTGACTAGTAAAAGCCTTCTCTTGACTATTTTATTAAAGTGTCACTTCTTTGGAGTTCGGAGAGCCCACACTCTCTCATGTTTCTCTTTCTGTCTGGCCGTTCCAGTTCCAAGTGGGTGTCCATCGCTTGGACACTGGTGTTTCTCGGCCCTCTGTCATGGACTCGTCTATTTTCATCACGCATTATCTATTTCCAAGGCATCAGCTCTGATAAATCTATAAGCTGATAAATATCTAATCTGTAATAAATAGGTCAGATCTCTGTAAACGGGTGGTGTTCGAATTGCTTTAACCTTAACCTACAATAAGAAACATTGCATAGTTTCATTAGACAGTTGGCCATACAGCAATGAAATCACACTTTCACAGTGTAACTTTTACCTTGTGACTCAGGACACTAGTTAGAGATGATAGAGACAGTAATAAAGAAAGAGAAATTAGAGTTAAGATATAAATTTTAGCTTAAACACAGATATCTCAAAACACAAACACCCCTAAATAAGAGAAAATGTTTTTCTCTTACGTGAAAGTCCGAGTTAAAATGACCCCTGAATGATTTAGGGACTCAGTCTGTCTTGTTTCTTGTTCTGCCTCTCTTGACACATGGCTTCCATCTGATTACCTACAATGAAAGATCTGACTACCATCAACACATCCACATTCCAGCTAGTAGTAAGGAAGGAAAGGGAAGGACAGAACCTAGCCCTTCCTTTTTAAGGAAGAATGAATGGATGGGTGGGTGGATAAAATAGTCCATACGATTGAAGATTGGAGGGGAGTTGCATATTTAGAAGGCAGTAACAACATGTGTCCATATAGTAGATGGTAAAGACAATGGAGATCTTTCTTAGCCGGAGTGAATTGGTTTGTTTGTGAGGTCCTGCTACTTCTTGCATCTTTTCACTTCCTTAATGCAGGGAAATGCTTCTGTATCATTCTTTCAGAGCCTAGCTCTTCATCTGCAATCCAGCAATATCCCCCAAGACCAAAAGCTATTTTTTTCATCTAGTGTCATTCCCATAGAGGCCTACTAAATTCTGAAACTGCTGCAACCATTGAGGTAGACATATCTGATGGAAGACTTGCAAGAGACTGACTTGTGAATTATCTATATTTGAGCCTGTCCAGTGTTCTTAAATTATACCTTCCCTGCCAGCTCTTCGTGCAAGAGATGAGAGGAAAGCCATAAAAGGCAGTATGAGGAAGTAGAAGGAGGGAGTAAGAGGAGGGATTGAAAAGCCGATTAGCTGCTTTACGGTAAAACTGGAGGAAAATCACACATAGGCATGTGGATTTTATCCCTCCAGGAATCCTATTTAGCGCGCCAGGAATTAACCTTGACTGTAATGAAGTCTCCTTTTCATCACGCATTATCTATTTCCAAGGCATCAGCTCTGATAAATCTATAAGCTGATAAATATCTAATCTGTAATAAATAGGTCAGATCTCTGTAAACGGGTGGTGTTCGAATTGCTTTAACCTTAACCTACAATAAGAAACATTGCATAGTTTCATTAGACAGTTGGCCATACAGCAATGAAATCACACTTTCACAGTGTAACTTTTACCTTGTGACTCAGGACACTAGTTAGAGATGATAGAGACAGTAATAAAGAAAGAGAAATTAGAGTTAAGATATAAATTTTAGCTTAAACACAGATATCTCAAAACACAAACACCCCTAAATAAGAGAAAATGTTTTTCTCTTACGTGAAAGTCCGAGTTAAAATGACCCCTGAATGATTTAGGGACTCAGTCTGTCTTGTTTCTTGTTCTGCCTCTCTTGACACATGGCTTCCATCTGATTACCTACAATGAAAGATCTGACTACCATCAACACATCCACATTCCAGCTAGTAGTAAGGAAGGAAAGGGAAGGACAGAACCTAGCCCTTCCTTTTTAAGGAAGAATGAATGGATGGGTGGGTGGATAAAATAGTCCATACGATTGAAGATTGGAGGGGAGTTGCATATTTAGAAGGCAGTAACAACATGTGTCCATATAGTAGATGGTAAAGACAATGGAGATCTTTCTTAGCCGGAGTGAATTGGTTTGTTTGTGAGGTCCTGCTACTTCTTGCATCTTTTCACTTCCTTAATGCAGGGAAATGCTTCTGTATCATTCTTTCAGAGCCTAGCTCTTCATCTGCAATCCAGCAATATCCCCCAAGACCAAAAGCTATTTTTTTCATCTAGTGTCATTCCCATAGAGGCCTACTAAATTCTGAAACTGCTGCAACCATTGAGGTAGACATATCTGATGGAAGACTTGCAAGAGACTGACTTGTGAATTATCTATTTTGAGCCTGTCCAGTGTTCTTAAATTATACCTTCCCCTGCCAGCTCTTCGTGCAAGAGATGAGAGGAAAGCCATAAAAGGCAGTATGAGGAAGTAGAAGGAGGGAGTAAGAGGAGGGATTGAAAAGCCGATTAGCTGCTTTACGGTAAAACTGGAGGAAAATCACACATAGGCATGTGGATTTTATCCCTCCAGGAATCCTATTTAGCGCGCCAGGAATTAACCTTGACTGTAATGAAGTCTCTGAGAGCAATGACCCTTCCAGAGAATGTTCAGAGCCCTCTACTTTGTTTAGACACCTTGTGTGGGTGGAACTTCCTGTTTACACAGAGAGAAGCATAAAGCCTAGTTGCTCAGAGGAAGGTTTGGGACCAGACCAACTGCAGGGAGAAAGTTACAACAGTCAGTTCTCCTCCCGTCCCTTCTCCCTGCAACATGGGAACGAACAACCTCCTTCATCCAAGTCTCATTCTCCTTCTTCTGGGCTTACTGCCAACAGATGCCTCAGTCTCTGGAAGACCGTGAGTTTCCCCTAGTGAATAAGCTTAAGGGTCGTTTCTTTTATTTTAAATTCTTACCATTCATTTGTCTTCCCAATGGGACTGCCTCCTTTCTATCTTTAAGGTCTCCTCCAATGAGATTTTACAAATCAGGTTCATTCAGTCTTCACTTATTCTTAACCAATTTTCTCCAACTCTGTGGATTTCTGAATCTCTACTTTCTCTGGGGATATACCAAGACTTTCTAAACAGCATCAGAAATTGATACTTCTTAAAAGAATCTATTTTTTGATCCTCACATCCATACTGATCTCCTTGAGGCCATGCTACTTACTTATCCTTTCTGTCTTCCTCCTTCTTAATGTCCCACTTCCACTTTAAACGAGAAAGACAAACCTCCTTCAATCAGTGGTTTCCATGGAACATTGTTCTGGAATATAAAAATCTCTAGAGTTCCAAATATAGGAGCAATTTGAAAAATTGAGGTGAATGTTGAGAAAGCAAAAGACTCAAATGACAGAAGAGAAAATCCTTTTCAGATCATATGGTGATGAATTCATTGTTTCAGCAGAACTGAAGGAGGATCTAAGGGAAATAGCAGTTGATAGATGATTATTTAAACAGGGCACTGGGTGATTTGAGGCTAATGCTATCTGGCAAAAAAAAGATATAACTTATTTGCAAACTGCTGCAACCATTGAGGTAGACATATCTGATGGAAGACTTGCAAGAGACTGACTTGTGAATTATCTATTTTGAGCCTGTCCAGTGTTCTTAAATTATACCTTCCCTGCCAGCTCTTCGTGCAAGAGATGAGAGGAAAGCCATAAAAGGCAGTATGAGGAAGTAGAAGGAGGGAGTAAGAGGAGGGATTGAAAAGCCGATTAGCTGCTTTACGGTAAAACTGGAGGAAAATCACACATAGGCATGTGGATTTTATCCCTCCAGGAATCCTATTTAGCGCGCCAGGAATTAACCTTGACTGTAATGAAGTCTCTGAGAGCAATGACCCTTCCAGAGAATGTTCAGAGCCCTCTACTTTGTTTAGACACCTTGTGTGGGTGGAACTTCCTGTTTACACAGAGAGAAGCATAAAGCCTAGTTGCTCAGAGGAAGGTTTGGGACCAGACCAACTGCAGGGAGAAAGTTACAACAGTCAGTTCTCCTCCCGTCCCTTCTCCCTGCAACATGGGAACGAACAACCTCCTTCATCCAAGTCTCATTCTCCTTCTTCTGGGCTTACTGCCAACAGATGCCTCAGTCTCTGGAAGACCGTGAGTTTCCCCTAGTGAATAAGCTTAAGGGTCGTTTCTTTTATTTTAAATTCTTACCATTCATTTGTCTTCCCAATGGGACTGCCTCCTTTCTATCTTTAAGGTCTCCTCCAATGAGATTTTACAAATCAGGTTCATTCAGTCTTCACTTATTCTTAACCAATTTTCTCCAACTCTGTGGATTTCTGAATCTCTACTTTCTCTGGGGATATACCAAGACTTTCTAAACAGCATCAGAAATTGATACTTCTTAAAAGAATCTATTTTTTGATCCTCACATCCATACTGATCTCCTTGAGGCCATGCTACTTACTTATCCTTTCTGTCTTCCTCCTTCTTAATGTCCCACTTCCACTTTAAACGAGAAAGACAAACCTCCTTCAATCAGTGGTTTCCATGGAACATTGTTCTGGAATATAAAAATCTCTAGAGTTCCAAATATAGGAGCAATTTGAAAAATTGAGGTGAATGTTGAGAAAGCAAAAGACTCAAATGACAGAAGAGAAAATCCTTTTCAGATCATATGGTGATGAATTCATTGTTTCAGCAGAACTGAAGGAGGATCTAAGGGAAATAGCAGTTGATAGATGATTATAAGCCACTTTTGATCACAGGGCACTGGGTGATTTGAGGCACATAATGCAGAAGTTACAAGAACTATCTGGCAAAAAAAATGATATAACTTATTTACTTTTATGTGAAATTTTTTTCACAGCACTGTATCTATACAAACCAAAAATAGTAACAGAATTCAGGGTAGAATCTTATTTAATTCTTGCAGTAAGGAATAGCTATCCATGATTACATAAGAACAGCTCATCAGCAAAGATGTGCCTCAAAAGTATTTTGATTTTATATTAATACATAAAATACATGAATCATCGCTTGTAATATATTGATTTTGTTTTGATCATCTATATACTAGGAAGACTTTTGAAAACAATTCAGAAGAAAATTCTTTTTTTTTAGAAGAAAATTCTTAACATTTACAACTTTATGGTCAAATTAAATATGAGTTAAAATTAAATTTATAACCCACATATAATAGTACGGTATATATATGCATATATATATATATATATATATATATGAGTGTGTGTATACATATGCATGCAAGTATATGCATATGTATATATGCATGCATATGCATGCATGTGTGCATATGTATATTCACATATACACACATACAAAACAGAGACACTAGAGTGACCATAAAACATTCTGAAGCACAGAAATGCTAGGACAGACTTCTATGTAGTAAGTGGCATAAAAATGCAAACTGAAGAAGAGAAAAGGAGAAAATTGCTAAATTTCTGATCGTTACAAAAAGAACATTTTGGTATAATTTTAAATAGATCAAACTGGATATCTTATCACTATGATACTTAAGATTCCATGGAAAACTAACGAAAAAGTAATATAAGTTTTAATTTAAAATATCATCAAAAATAATATATTTTGCTATTATTTAAACTTGCAAATAATCAATGTTTATTTGAATATATTAAGGAGTGCATAGTGTCTAAGAATTATGTTGGAGATTTTGTGAGCAAAAAATGTTTGAAAATTCTAGGATATAAAATTTATAGGGCTTCCCTGGTGGTCCAGTGGGTAAGAACACCGCCTTGCAGTGCAAGGGGACCGGTTCGAGCCCTGGCCTGGGAAGATCCCAGGTGCCAGAGCAGCTGGACTGATGTGTGGCCTGGGACAGAGTCCCAGGTAGCGCAGAGATATTAAAAGGGGCCACTTTTGATCACAGGACACTGTGTGATTTGAGGCACATAATGCAGAAGTTACAAGAACTATCTGGCAAAAAAAATGATATAACTTATTTACTTTTATGTGAAATTTTTTTCACAGCACTGTATCTATACAAACCAAAAATAGTAACAGAATTCAGGGTAGAATCTTATTTAATTCTTGCAGTAAGGAATAGCTATCCATGATTACATAAGAACAGCTCATCAGCAAAGATGTGCCTCAAAAGTATTTTGATTTTATATTAATACATAAAATACATGAATCATCGCTTGTAATATATTGATTTTGTTTTGATCATCTATATACTAGGAAGACTTTTGAAAACAATTCAGAAGAAAATTCTTTTTTTTTAGAAGAAAATTCTTAACATTTACAACTTTATGGTCAAATTAAATATGAGTTAAAATTAAATTTATAACCCACATATAATAGTACGGTATATATATGCATATATATATATATATATATATATATGAGTGTGTGTATACATATGCATGCAAGTATATGCATATGTATATATGCATGCATATGCATGCATGTGTGCATATGTATATTCACATATACACACATACAAAACAGAGACACTAGAGTGACCATAAAACATTCTGAAGCACAGAAATGCTAGGACAGACTTCTATGTAGTAAGTGGCATAAAAATGCAAACTGAAGAAGAGAAAAGGAGAAAATTGCTAAATTTCTGATCGTTACAAAAAGAACATTTTGGTATAATTTTAAATAGATCAAACTGGATATCTTATCACTATGATACTTAAGATTCCATGGAAAACTAACGAAAAAGTAATATAAGTTTTAATTTAAAATATCATCAAAAATAATATATTTTGCTATTATTTAAACTTGCAAATAATCAATGTTTATTTGAATATATTAAGGAGTGCATAGTGTCTAAGAATTATGTTGGAGATTTTGTGAGCAAAAAATGTTTGAAAATTCTAGGATATAAAATTTATAGGGCTTCCCCTGGTGGTCCAGTGGGTAAGAACACCGCCTTGCAGTGCAAGGGGCACCGGTTCGAGCCCTGGCCTGGGAAGATCCCAGGTGCCGCAGAGCAGCTGGACTGATGTGTCCAATTACCGAGCCAGAGCTCTGGAGCATATGCACCCAGAGCCGGCGCTCTACAACGACAGACGCCACCGCGATGGGAGGCCCACAGGAGCCAAAGAACAAAGACGGATGAACATAGAGAAATGAAAGACCAATAGAAGTGGCCCGCCTGCTCCCCTCCCTCCCCAACCCGACCCCTGCCCAAATTAAATAAATAAATAAATCTTTAAAAAAAAAAAATTTATATATGAGGGTATTGGGAAAGTTTCGGTTCTGCTCATGAGTTACCAGGATCCCAAATTCAATCTCAAGAAGATGATTCTTGACTAGACCCATTTTTGTCCAGCCATGAGTTGAAAGGCAAATATTTAATATACAAACATCAGAGGTTAGGTAACACACCAAGATTTCATTAGTCGCTTAACACACTGAGACTTTAAACTATTGACTTTCTTTAAGCCTCCGAGTCCATATCTGTAAAGTGGAAAGCAAGAATGTGCCATCCATTTTTACAGGTTTGCCATATATTCAATGAAAATTTCTGTAAATGGATTGACTTTTGCAATGTTTCACATGAGAATTTGCTTGCCTTTTACAGCAATCCTCATGTAAAATAGATTTACAACTTGACTAAGTATAATTATCATGTTTTTATTCAAATTCAAATGCTCACATATTTGAGCTCCTCAAAGTGAGATGTATGCAAAAGTGAACCTCTTTAAGGCTCACTTCAAGTACAACATTCACTGACACAGTGCTGACGATGGAATGGGGAGTAATTCTCTTTCATGCCATTCAGTGGCAGAGGTCAATTCCTGCTCATCAATAGGTCTTCTCTTGGCAGAGAACTAATGATAGTAACTAGAATTACAGCAGAAGCTAGTGCTGCTGCTAACACCACCTCCTCTCCTGCACTCTCCTCTAACCGGTCTCCCTGTCCCCAGGCACTACATGGTGCTGGTCCCCTCCCTGCTCCACACAGAGGCCCCTGAGAAGGGCTGCCTCCTTCTGAGCCACCTGAATGAGACAGTGACCGTAAGCGCCTCCTTGGAGTCTGTCCGAGAGAACAGGAGCCTCTTCACTGATGTGGTGGCAGAGACGGACTTATTCCACTGTGTCTCCTTCACTGTGAGTATGACCGTTTGACCTAATATACTTGTTTCTGTGGATCCAGAGCATATAGACTTTGAGACCAGCATGGCCTTTAGTAAGGAATCTAAGCATAGCGACCAAGTGTAAAAATTAAGAAGCAATGCATGGGTAAATGAATATGCAGATCAGCAATGGAGAGGCGAGCATGGAAAACAGTCTTTGGGACATGGGAGTGAGGGAGGAGAATATGCTGTGGGACTAGGAGATCTCAAACAGGGGCTCTGTGGTGACCTGGAGGAGTGGGATGGGGAGGGAGATGGGAGGGAGGTTCAGGATGGGGGGGACATATGTATACCTATGGTGGATTTGGGTCTATATGTGGCAGTAAACAACAAAACCCTGTAAAAATAATAATAAAAAAATTAATAAAGAAATAATTTTTTTAAAAAAAAGCAATGCATGAATTTCCAGCTATGGTAGACAAATATTTATAGAGATATAGAGATATTAAAATCAACTTAATGATCAGAGAAAAGAAAAGATAGCATGCACTAGACAAAGGGAACTTCTCCTTAAAATGAAAATGGGAGGGCTTCCCTGGTGGTCCGGTGAGTAAGGACACCACCTTGCAGTGCAAGGGGTGCCAGTTCGATCCCTGGCACAGGAAGATCCCATGTGCCGCGCAATGGCTTGACCGGTGTGTCCAACTACTGAGCCAGAGCTCTGGAGCGCATACTCCCAGAGCCAGTGCTCTGCAGAGACAGAGGCCACTGCAATGGGAGGCCCACACAGGCCAAAAGAAAAAAGATGGATGATAACTGAAAGACCAATAGAAGTGGTCAAAAAAAAAAAAAAATGAAAATGGGAAAAAAGATGAATAAAGCACACTAGACCAATGTTCAACATATACCCCAGTGGTGGGCTGACTGGAGCACATCACCCCATACTCTTTGTAAGAGTGAAATTGTGGAAATCACCATGAATGAACAGCTAGTATCTCTTCAGAGTTGCCCATATATAGAAAAAAAAAATTTCAAATTGTGGAAATCACAGTGACCGTAAGCGCCTCCTTGGAGTCTGTCCGAGAGAACAGGAGCCTCTTCACTGATGTGGTGGCAGAGACGGACTTATTCCACTGTGTCTCCTTCACTGTGAGTATGACCGTTTGACCTAATATACTTGTTTCTGTGGATCCAGAGCATATAGACTTTGAGACCAGCATGGCCTTTAGTAAGGAATCTAAGCATAGCGACCAAGTGTAAAAATTAAGAAGCAATGCATGGGTAAATGAATATGCAGATCAGCAATGGAGAGGCGAGCATGGAAAACAGTCTTTGGGACATGGGAGTGAGGGAGGAGAATATGCTGTGGGACTAGGAGATCTCAAACAGGGGCTCTGTGGTGACCTGGAGGAGTGGGATGGGGAGGGAGATGGGAGGGAGGTTCAGGATGGGGGGGACATATGTATACCTATGGTGGATTTGGGTCTATATGTGGCAGTAAACAACAAAACCCTGTAAAAATAATAATAAAAAAATTAATAAAGAAATAATTTTTTTAAAAAAGCAATGCATGAATTTCCAGCTATGGTAGACAAATATTTATAGAGATATAGAGATATTAAAATCAACTTAATGATCAGAGAAAAGAAAAGATAGCATGCACTAGACAAAGGGAACTTCTCCTTAAAATGAAAATGGGAGGGCTTCCCTGGTGGTCCGGTGAGTAAGGACACCACCTTGCAGTGCAAGGGGTGCCAGTTCGATCCCTGGCACAGGAAGATCCCATGTGCCGCGCAATGGCTTGACCGGTGTGTCCAACTACTGAGCCAGAGCTCTGGAGCGCATACTCCCAGAGCCAGTGCTCTGCAGAGACAGAGGCCACTGCAATGGGAGGCCCACACAGGCCAAAAGAAAAAAGATGGATGATAACTGAAAGACCAATAGAAGTGGTCAAAAAAAAAAAAAAATGAAAATGGGAAAAAAGATGAATAAAGCACACTAGACCAATGTTCAACATATACCCCAGTGGTGGGCTGACTGGAGCACATCACCCCATACTCTTTGTAAGAGTGAAATTGTGGAAATCACCATGAATGAACAGCTAGTATCTCTTCAGAGTTGCCCATATATAGAATCCTTACAACATACAGCCAACAAAATATTGCAGTTTCCTTTCTCATAGCCTTAAAAGATGCTTCTATACTACCATGCTCTTTTATCACATAACAGCAGTTTGGTAAAGTTCAGTGTGTAAATGAATTAAAACTGTAATAGTTAATTTGCAGCAACATGGATGGACCCAGAGATTATCATACTAAGTGAAGAAAGTCAGACAGAGAAAGACAAATATCATATAATATTGTTTGCATGCAAAATCTTTTAAAAAAAAGAGTACAAATGAATTTATTTGTAAAACAGAAACAGACTCACAGACATTAGCAGAAGGATAGATTGGGAGTTTGGAGATTGACATGTACACACTGCTATATTTAAAATAGACAAGCAAAAGGATGTACTGTATTCCACAGGGAACTCTGCTCATATCCTATAACAACCGAAATGGAAAAGGAATTTGGAAAACAATACATACAGGTCTATGTATAACTGAATCACTTTGATGTCCATCCCAAACTAACCAAAAAAAAATTGTGAATCAACTGTGTGCGCTCAGTCACTCAGTCATGTCTTTGTGACCACCTGGACTGCAGCCCACAGGGCTCCTCTCTCCATGGAATTCACGAGGCAGGAATACTGGAGTGGGTGGCCATTTCATACTCCATTAATCAGCTATACTCTAATACAAAATAAAAATTAAAAATAAATAAATGAAGCAAAAATATTTTTTTTGAAAACAGTATTGGCTAATCTGTAAGGAGATATGAGTCTCACTTATGACCTCGCCCACGGGTAAGTTTTCCCCCATCTTTTGGTCTGTCTTCCCATTCACAAATGACAGAGGTCATTCTATCCATGAAATTCTGTCCATGCCAACTTCCTCTGATGAGAATGAGTCACTGGAATTAAGTAAAGGGGGCAAGACCCCTAGGGAGAAATGGGAGAGGGATGAGAGGAGGAAGCCTGGGGTGTGAGTGAGTTCTCAGGATCTCCCCTCTGTTTCAGCTCCCAAGATCTCCAACCAGCCAGGAGGTAATGTTCCTCACCATCCAAGTGAAAGGAGCAACTCAAGAATTCAAGAAGCGAACCACAGTGTTAGTTAAAAATGAAGAGTGTCTGGTCTTTGTCCAGACAGACAAACCCATCTACAAACCAGAACAGACAGGTACAAAGAGGCCTATGATCAGGACAACTTCCAAAAAGAAAGATCTTCCTCTCTTGCATGTTCCCCAGTCAAAGGAATCGTGGTTCCTTAATAGCTTGTCTTACTAGCCTAGGCCTGGCCTAAGATTTCTGATGCTCACGGAAAATATTTCTGTTTCAGTGAAATTTCGTATTGTCTTGCTGAATGAAAGCTTTCATCCCCTGAATGAGTTGGTAAGTCTCCTAATACCTATTTAGAATTATTCTTATCTAAAAGTCTGTTTTTGGTGTTGGGGGAGGGCCAGGGAAAGGAAGACTGTATTGCTGATAACAATAGATTCTGGCATAGCCACAGTGCAAGATCCTCATTTAAAACAGTATTCTGGGTCAAGACAGCTATTAATTTTTTCTTGTTATTGATACTTGGTTGTCATTTACTCTGGAAAATTCTCAGTTAGGCAAACTAAAAAGACACGTTAAGTAATAAATAAACTGTCAAAAAACTTAGGTTTAAACAACTTCTCAACAATTCAAAAATCTTCTAAACACGCCTACCTCTCCTATAAAGGAAGGAGAGCGTAGTCGATGTTTGTTCCTCAAGACCAATACTGTCAATTTTAACATAGACAATAAACCAAAGTTTAATTTTTCTCTCCCAAATCTAGTCCTCAACCACATTTTTTTAATCTCAGAGACAATTTTCAATTAAAAGCAGACTCTGTTTACTATAGCCCTTCCCTCCACCCACTTCCTTTTCCTCCTCTTAAAAGCATTCTCTTTTCCCGGTCATGGGGGTTGCAGTTCCCTGCTGATCCTGATCCTGTTGAGGGTTGCGAGGGGAAAGATGAAAAGGAGGGAGGAGGACAAGAGGGGAAGAAGCTATTTTCTTCTTCTAGCTCCTAAAGCAAAAGATTAAGGTATAATCCTTCATCTCTCTCACAGCCACATCTATTTTACCAGAAAATCACATTAGCTTACAATATCCCACCATCCAAGTGAAAGGAGCAACTCAAGAATTCAAGAAGCGAACCACAGTGTTAGTTAAAAATGAAGAGTGTCTGGTCTTTGTCCAGACAGACAAACCCATCTACAAACCAGAACAGACAGGTACAAAGAGGCCTATGATCAGGACAACTTCCAAAAAGAAAGATCTTCCTCTCTTGCATGTTCCCCAGTCAAAGGAATCGTGGTTCCTTAATAGCTTGTCTTACTAGCCTAGGCCTGGCCTAAGATTTCTGATGCTCACGGAAAATATTTCTGTTTCAGTGAAATTTCGTATTGTCTTGCTGAATGAAAGCTTTCACCCCCTGAATGAGTTGGTAAGTCTCCTAATACCTATTTAGAATTATTCTTATCTAAAAGTCTGTTTTTGGTGTTGGGGGAGGGCCAGGGAAAGGAAGACTGTATTGCTGATAACAATAGATTCTGGCATAGCCACAGTGCAAGATCCTCATTTAAAACAGTATTCTGGGTCAAGACAGCTATTAATTTTTTCTTGTTATTGATACTTGGTTGTCATTTACTCTGGAAAATTCTCAGTTAGGCAAACTAAAAAGACACGTTAAGTAATAAATAAACTGTCAAAAAACTTAGGTTTAAACAACTTCTCAACAATTCAAAAATCTTCTAAACACGCCTACCTCTCCTATAAAGGAAGGAGAGCGTAGTCGATGTTTGTTCCTCAAGACCAATACTGTCAATTTTAACATAGACAATAAACCAAAGTTTAATTTTTCTCTCCCAAATCTAGTCCTCAACCACATTTTTTTAATCTCAGAGACAATTTTCAATTAAAAGCAGACTCTGTTTACTATAGCCCTTCCCTCCACCCACTTCCTTTTCCTCCTCTTAAAAGCATTCTCTTTTCCCGGTCATGGGGGTTGCAGTTCCCTGCTGATCCTGATCCTGTTGAGGGTTGCGAGGGGAAAGATGAAAAGGAGGGAGGAGGACAAGAGGGGAAGAAGCTATTTTCTTCTTCTAGCTCCTAAAGCAAAAGATTAAGGTATAATCCTTCATCTCTCTCACAGCCACATCTATTTTACCAGAAAATCACATTAGCTTACAATATACCCAGACTATGTTTTACCACCTGGAATGCTACAACTTTGTCCTGACCAATATCACCTCTAAATAACACTGTTACAGCAGCCTTCAAATTGGTCTCCTCATTTCTACTTACTCTCCTCTATCTAAAATCAAACACTTCAAACACACGCACACACACACACACACACGCAAAGGTCAGATGTAAAAAAAAATAAAATACAATAAAATAAAATCAAACACTTCATCCATCACTCCATCAGCTTAACTCTGCCTTATTTTTATTTCTTGACACTACTTCAAACATTAATCTATATTATACCTTGAACATATATATATATATATATATATATATCAAATATGTGTATCTCATACATAAAACATGTTTATCATATGTGTATCTATATGTATCAAAAATATATATCACAGGGCTTCCCTAGTGGTCCGGTGGGTAAAGAGTCCACCTTGCAGTGCAAGAGGCACCAGTTCAATCCCTGACATGGGAAGATCCCACATACCATGGAGCAACTGGACTGGTGTGTCCACATCGTGGGTAGTGCTCTGGGGTACATGCACCCATAGCTGGTACTCTGTAACGAGACAGGCCACTGCAATGGGAGGCCCACACAGGCCAAAGAATAAAGATGGATGAAAAATAAATAAATAAATAATCAATAACAAGAGGCCAAAATTTTAAAAAATAACAATTATATATATATATATATATATATATATATATATATATATATTGCCTTGTCTGTTTTTCTCATATATCCATCCCTGTTAGAATGTAAACTCCTTGAAAAGCAGATCTATTGTTCTGTTGTGCATTGCTGTATTTATAGCACCTAGGATGATACACAGGACCTGGTAGGCTCTTAATGTGTGTGCTAAGTCGTGTCAGTTGTGTCTGACTCCTTGCAGCCCCATTCTCTAGGCAAGAACACTGGAGGGGGTTGCCATGGCCTCCTCTAGGGGATCTTCCCGATCCAGGGCTCAAACCTGTGTCTCTTACGCTCCTGCATTGGCAGGCAGGCTCTTACACTAGGATGATCCACAGCATTTGGTAGCGATAAAAGGAGGGAGGAGGACAAGAGGGAAGAAGTTTTTCTTCTTCTAGCTCCTAAAGCAAAAGATTAAGGTATAATCCTTCATCT
This sequence comes from Tragulus kanchil, assembly GCA_022376925.1. NCBI lineage: Eukaryota > Metazoa > Chordata > Mammalia > Artiodactyla > Tragulidae > Tragulus > Tragulus kanchil. The sequence continues at coordinate 280,577,521 of JAIOJX010000004.1, forward strand.
CTCTCACAGCCACATCTATTTTACCAGAAAATCACATTAGCTTACAATATACCCAGACTATGTTTTACCACCTGGAATGCTACAACTTTGTCCTGACCAATATCACCTCTAAATAACACTGTTACAGCAGCCTTCAAATTGGTCTCCTCATTTCTACTTACTCTCCTCTATCTAAAATCAAACACTTCAAACACACGCACACACACACACACACACGCAAAGGTCAGATGTAAAAAAAAATAAAATACAATAAAATAAAATCAAACACTTCATCCATCACTCCATCAGCTTAACTCTGCCTTATTTTTATTTCTTGACACTACTTCAAACATTAATCTATATTATACCTTGAACATATATATATATATATATATATATATCAAATATGTGTATCTCATACATAAAACATGTTTATCATATGTGTATCTATATGTATCAAAAATATATATCACAGGGCTTCCCTAGTGGTCCGGTGGGTAAAGAGTCCACCTTGCAGTGCAAGAGGCACCAGTTCAATCCCTGACATGGGAAGATCCCACATACCATGGAGCAACTGGACTGGTGTGTCCACATCGTGGGTAGTGCTCTGGGGTACATGCACCCATAGCTGGTACTCTGTAACGAGACAGGCCACTGCAATGGGAGGCCCACACAGGCCAAAGAATAAAGATGGATGAAAAATAAATAAATAAATAATCAATAACAAGAGGCCAAAATTTTAAAAAATAACAATTATATATATATATATATATATATATATATATATATATATTGCCTTGTCTGTTTTTCTCATATATCCATCCCTGTTAGAATGTAAACTCCTTGAAAAGCAGATCTATTGTTCTGTTGTGCATTGCTGTATTTATAGCACCTAGGATGATACACAGGACCTGGTAGGCTCTTAATGTGTGTGCTAAGTCGTGTCAGTTGTGTCTGACTCCTTGCAGCCCCATTCTCTAGGCAAGAACACTGGAGGGGGTTGCCATGGCCTCCTCTAGGGGATCTTCCCGATCCAGGGCTCAAACCTGTGTCTCTTACGTCTCCTGCATTGGCAGGCAGGCTCTTTACACTAGGATGATCCACAGCATTTGGTAGGTACTTAATAAATATTGGTTTTTAAAATGAATATGTGTTGATAGTGGAGGAGTTATTCCCACTCCTATTCTTAGAACTACTTAAGAATTCTGTGGTCCACCTTAATATCTGGATCTGAACATGGTTAGTTACTGTTCCACTGGTGTTTATTTCTCAATCTGTAAAATATCATAGCAAAGGAATGTTCTTCACTGGGATGCTGTAAGCATTGAAGTAGCATTAGTAAATGCCATTCCTAATACGTGGCACACATGCATTTGTTGCTGATAGCCCAGGAAGTACTTAACATGCCTCATTAATTGCTTGTAATGGATTAAAGGTCTATAAAACTTAATCTAAAACTGTTCCATGTTTTACTAAGGATAAAGCTATTCTATGTAAAACTCTCTTGCTGCGAACTCAGAATGGAGGCTATGTGAGAACAATTCTAAACTCCTTGCTGTCCTTTTTTGTCTTTCAGGTTCCACTAGTATATATTGAGGTAAGCAATGTGACACGTTCCTTAAACAGATACAAAGTAATAAGCTTTGGAGAAGTATTTGAAATATTCCCACAGTATTTCAGAAACTTATCCTTAAGGGAGAAACCTTGAAGCTCACATAAGTCTAGTTTGTTGCAACTCATCTCTCCCCACCCTACACCTCACTACCTCTTTGTAGATAACATCAGAATCCCAGTCATTTGGGATTGCTCTATCTCTTAACCCTCTAGGTTTTTTGGTAAATTACAATCACTATGTCTGTAGGACCCCAAAGGAAACCGCATTGGACAGTGGCAGAGCCTCGAGGTAAAGAACGGCCTCAAGGAGCTGAGCTTTCCCCTCTCCTCAGAGCCCTTCCCGGGCTCCTATAAGGTGGTGGTGCAGAAGGGATCAGGTGGAACAGTGGAGCACCTTTTCACCGTGGAGGAGTTCGGTATGCATTCTGAAAAACGACCAGGGCTTTTTTTTGTTGTTGTTGTTGTTGTTTTCATATTTGAACTTCTAGGTCCTAGAATTCCAGTTTCTTTGGAATCCTTCTATCTCCCCTGGGTGAGATTAGGCTTGGAATACAGCAAATTAAATCTAAATCCAATGGGGACCATTAGTGATTTGTGAATAGAAAGTTATAGAGCTTTCTTTTGGTAGCAATTTGAATCTTAAAAAAATGTAAGACATTCTTATTCTAGTGGAGTCTCCAATAATTCATCAAGGTTGCACTGATCTATTATAGTCCTTCAATCAAGGTCTCCATTTGAGAGGAAGGTGGATATACTGGAGAAGATGAGAGGGCCACCTTTTCAGGGCCCCAAAATATTATTAGGGAGTTGTTGTTGAAAATCTGAAAACATCAACTCCCCAAAAGTTGAAAACCAGTCATCAACTTCTTTTCTTCAATCAACAGTGCTTCCTAAGTTTGAAGTGCAAGTAAGAATGCCGAAGAAAATCACCGTCTTGGAAACAGAGGTGAATGTGTCAGTGTGTGGCCTGTGAGTTTATCCTTTTTAAAAATTTTTTGGGAAAGAAGGGGAATTATTTAAAAGAGGTTCACCCTTTGGGATATTTTGGTCAATGAGGCTATGTGAGAACAATTCTAAACTCCTTGCTGTCCTTTTTTGTCTTTCAGGTTCCACTAGTATATATTGAGGTAAGCAATGTGACACGTTCCTTAAACAGATACAAAGTAATAAGCTTTGGAGAAGTATTTGAAATATTCCCACAGTATTTCAGAAACTTATCCTTAAGGGAGAAACCTTGAAGCTCACATAAGTCTAGTTTGTTGCAACTCATCTCTCCCACCCTACACCTCACTACCTCTTTGTAGATAACATCAGAATCCCAGTCATTTGGGATTGCTCTATCTCTTAACCCTCTAGGTTTTTTGGTAAATTACAATCACTATGTCTGTAGGACCCCAAAGGAAACCGCATTGGACAGTGGCAGAGCCTCGAGGTAAAGAACGGCCTCAAGGAGCTGAGCTTTCCTCTCCTCAGAGCCCTTCCCGGCTCCTATAAGGTGGTGGTGCAGAAGGGATCAGGTGGAACAGTGGAGCACCTTTTCACCGTGGAGGAGTTCGGTATGCATTCTGAAAAACGACCAGGGCTTTTTTTTGTTGTTGTTGTTGTTGTTTTCATATTTGAACTTCTAGGTCCTAGAATTCCAGTTTCTTTGGAATCCTTCTATCTCCCCTGGGTGAGATTAGGCTTGGAATACAGCAAATTAAATCTAAATCCAATGGGGACCATTAGTGATTTGTGAATAGAAAGTTATAGAGCTTTCTTTTTGGTAGCAATTTGAATCTTAAAAAAATGTAAGACATTCTTATTCTAGTGGAGTCTCCAATAATTCATCAAGGTTGCACTGATCTATTATAGTCCTTCAATCAAGGTCTCCATTTGAGAGGAAGGTGGATATACTGGAGAAGATGAGAGGGCCACCTTTTCAGGGCCCCAAAATATTATTAGGGAGTTGTTGTTGAAAATCTGAAAACATCAACTCCCCAAAAGTTGAAAACCAGTCATCAACTTCTTTTCTTCAATCAACAGTGCTTCCTAAGTTTGAAGTGCAAGTAAGAATGCCGAAGAAAATCACCGTCTTGGAAACAGAGGTGAATGTGTCAGTGTGTGGCCTGTGAGTTTATCCTTTTTAAAAATTTTTTGGGAAAGAAGGGGAATTATTTAAAAGAGGTTCACCCTTTGGGATATTTTGGCTAACTTGTCTATGAGGAGTGAGGCACCTGGGGGCACCCCCGTCTCTAGAACTTTCCTGTTGCTTTTCTATCTTCCTTCTTATTTTCTTCCCTGTCCTTACCAACATTATTGTGGCTATCACACGGCGGGCAATGGTTCCTAGAGAAGCTATGCTAATAAGGCTGATTCTGAAAGTAATAAAGCTACTTGCGGGCATGCACGAGTGTACATATGCACACAAATGAAACAGTGTTGAAGGATAGTGACTTTCCCTTTACCAGGTTGGAAAGGAAATTCAGTCATCAACAGATCATTTCCCTGAGCTTGCTGACATCATGGAAAAATAGCTTAGATTTGGAATTTGGAGAGATAGGCATATTACAGAAATCTCATTTGACTCATCCATCTACCTAAGGGAGGCCACGTACTTCTCAGCACTGCCACGGTTACCGGTAAGAGTGGACAGGATCTCTCAGTCAGCCTTTCCAACCTTGAGAATTCTTGTTACTAGGATCTTATGCTCCCATCTCCAGTAGCCCAGCAACAGCAGTAACAGAAAGTACAGGCAGAATGAAGAAGCCAGTCCTGCCTAAAAACCACACTTACAGTCCAACAGGGATCTGTTCAATGGGATCCCTGCCTAGTACAGTCTCAGAGGAAGGCTACCAAACTCCTGATCCCACAGAGCTGGTGAATCAATACTTTTGCAAACATAGAGATAGAGAGTTTTTTGGGTTTCTTTCTTTCTTTCTTTCTTTCTTTCTTTGGCTACCCTGGGCCTTCGTCACAGGCTTCTCTAGTTTGCGGCATGCAGGCTTAGTTGCCCCGAGCCATGTCAGATTTTAGTTCCCTGACCAGGGATCAAACCCACATTCCCTGAATTAGAAGGTAGATTCTATTTTTTTAATTAATTTATTTTGGATCAGACCATAACTGCTTTACAATATTGTGTTGGTTTCTGCCATATAACAACATGAATCTGCCATAAGTATATTTATGCCCCCTTCTTCCTAAACCTCTCTCCCACCTTCCATCCCATCCCACCCCTCTAGGTTGTCACAGAGTACCAGTTTGAGCTCCCTGAGTCATAAAGCAAATTCCCACTGACTCTCTGTTTTATATATGGTAATGTAATTGTTTCCATACTATTCTCTCAATTTGTCCCACCCTGTTCTTCCCCGACTGTGTCCACAAGTCTTTTCTCTGTGTCTACATCTCTATTGCTGCCCTGCAAATAAGGTCATCAATACCATCTTTCTAGATTCCATATGTATGCATTAATATATGATATTTGTTTTTCTCTTCCTGACTTGCTTCATTATATAATAGGAAAAGAATATATATATATATATATAAATCAAATGTATACCTTTTATGGCTGAGTAATATTCCATTGTATATATGTACCACAGCTTCCTTATCCAGTCATCTGTCAGTGAACATCTACACTGCTTTCAGGTCCTGGCTATTTTAAATAGTGCTGCAGTGACACTAGCGACAAATTTTTTTACTTCTCAGCACTGCCACGGTTCCCGTAAGAGTGGACAGGATCTCTCAGTCAGCCTTTCCAACCTTGAGAATTCTTGTTACTAGGATCTTATGCTCCCATCTCCAGTAGCCCAGCAACAGCAGTAACAGAAAGTACAGGCAGAATGAAGAAGCCAGTCCTGCCTAAAAACCACACTTACAGTCCAACAGGGATCTGTTCAATGGGATCCCTGCCTAGTACAGTCTCAGAGGAAGGCTACCAAACTCCTGATCCCACAGAGCTGGTGAATCAATACTTTTGCAAACATAGAGATAGAGAGTTTTTTGGGTTTCTTTCTTTCTTTCTTTCTTTCTTTCTTTGGCTACCCTGGGCCTTCGTCACAGGCTTCTCTAGTTTGCGGCATGCAGGCTTAGTTGCCCCGAGCCATGTCAGATTTTAGTTCCTGACCAGGGATCAAACCCACATTCCCTGAATTAGAAGGTAGATTCTATTTTTTTAATTAATTTATTTTGGATCAGACCATAACTGCTTTACAATATTGTGTTGGTTTCTGCCATATAACAACATGAATCTGCCATAAGTATATTTATGCCCCCTTCTTCCTAAACCTCTCTCCCACCTTCCATCCCATCCCACCCCTCTAGGTTGTCACAGAGTACCAGTTTGAGCTCCCTGAGTCATAAAGCAAATTCCCACTGACTCTCTGTTTTATATATGGTAATGTAATTGTTTCCATACTATTCTCTCAATTTGTCCCACCCTGTTCTTCCCCGACTGTGTCCACAAGTCTTTTCTCTGTGTCTACATCTCTATTGCTGCCCTGCAAATAAGGTCATCAATACCATCTTTCTAGATTCCATATGTATGCATTAATATATGATATTTGTTTTTCTCTTCCTGACTTGCTTCATTATATAATAGGAAAAGAATATATATATATATATATAAATCAAATGTATACCTTTTATGGCTGAGTAATATTCCATTGTATATATGTACCACAGCTTCCTTATCCAGTCATCTGTCAGTGAACATCTACACTGCTTTCAGGTCCTGGCTATTTTAAATAGTGCTGCAGTGAACACTAGCGTACATGTGTCTTTTTCATTCATGGCTTTCTCAGGGTATATGCCCAGTAGTGGGATTACTGGGTCACAGGGTAGTTTTATTCTTTGCTTTCTGAGGAATTTCTATAATGTTCTCCATAATGGTTGTAAGTTCCCACCAGTAGTACAAGAGGGTTCCCTTCAGCATTTATTGTTTGTAGGTTTTTTTGGTGATGGTCATTCTGACCAGTGTATGGTGATAACCTCATTATAGTTCTGATTTGCATTTCTCTAATAATGAGTGATGTTGAGCATCTTTTCATGTATTTATTAGCTGTCTGCTTGTCTATTAGGCATATTCTTAACCACTGTTCAGTTCAGTTGCTCAGTCGTGTCCAACTCTTTGCAGTCCCATGCACTGCAGCATACCAGGCTTCCCTGTCCTTCACCACCTCTCAGAACTTAACCACCGTGCCACTTGGGAAGTCCCAAGGATATTAATACTGGGAAAGAAATGAACACCCTTGAAATCACAATTATCAATCATCGATGACATACTGATGGCACAATCCCATCTTTGTAAAAAGTAAACAAGTAAAATTCTCCATGAACAGAGATGGCTACCCACAGGAAGAGGATGGTGGAAAGAAAGGCGCCATCATTTGAATAGTTTATATTCCCAAATAGACTTGAGAGCACTGGTTTCTTGTCTTTGTTTTGTTAGCATTGCTGTTTCTCTTAAGATCTTGTGTAACTTTGACAATAAGAAAAAATATTTTTAAAAGATGAAACTGAAAATTAGATATTAAGAAAAAAAGACATGGTAAAGAAGACTGTAGTAAATTTCAGTGTGCTGCACTAGAAATTTCTAAAAGAAAAGATTCCTTAGTTAGTTTACTTGCCCTCAATACTGTATGAACCATGAAGAAGTTAGAGGGAAGTAAAAATAGAGCGTAAAAATAGACTATAGCTAAAGGGGAAACATAAACAGGTCGAAAATGAAGGTGTTTGACATCTGAGTTGATCCATGAGGCCATGTTCTTATGACAGATACACGTATGGGAAGCCCGTCCCAGGACGTGTGACTGTGAACATGTGCAGAAGGTACAGGAACCCATCTGACTGCCATGGTGAAGAATCCAATGCTGTCTGTGAGAAATTCAGTGGGAAGGTAAGTGAAAAGCCACTCCTAGGAATTAAAACAGGTACCATTGACAAGCAGTGACTTACAACATGGTAATAATTTAAGAACAGACCAATCTATAAAAGAATTCCATGCTAGCTATAGTAGTTTTTTTTATAAAAATCAGTGCTTTATGGGCTTCTCTGGTGGTCCAGTGGGTAAAGAGTCTGCCTTGAAGTGAAGGGGGCACCAGTTTAATCCCTGGCCTGGGAAAATCCCACATGCCTCAGAGCAGCTGGACTGGCGTGTCCAATTACGAACCAGTGCTCTGGAGCGCATGCGCTCAGAGCTGGTGCTCTGCAACGAGAGAGGCCACTGTAATGGGAGGCCCACACAGGCCAAAGAATATAGATGGATGAAACTAAATAAATAAAAATCTAATTAAAGAGGCCGAAATTTAAAAAAAAAAATCAGTGACTTATCATAATAGGAATTATTCCTTGTCAATTGTGGGTATTCCTCATATACCAACAACCCAGAAGCTGGTATTTAAAGCCTCCTTGAGTATCTAAGAAAAGGAGAAAAAATATCCATCTTAACCACCTTATTGGGAAGAATGTCAGTTTTTCCCTCTTTCTATGAGCAAGAGCTTCTCACATGGCCCCACCTAGATGCCATGGAGAAAGGAAACACAATCTCACACTGGCAGCCACTTCCCCGTCATGGCTGTAAACTAAGGAAGGGAAGCCAGACTTTGGTGAAGAACTAGCTGCCTCCTGTAGTAAGACTGTTGCTATTGTTTAGTTTCTAAATCAGGTCTGCCTCTTGCGACCCTGTGAACTGTAGACTGCCAGGATCCTCTGTCCATGGGATTTCCCAGGCAAGAATACTGGAGTGGGTTGCCATTTCCTTTTCCAGGGGATCTTACCGACCCAGGGGTTGAACCTCAATTTTTAATGATTTAAATTTCTACCATGAGAGAGAATGAGGGAATGAATCCCTCAATCCCTCATTCCCTCAAGGGATTATCAGATCCAAAGAATACACCTGTCAGTTATAAGCCAGAGCCTGTTGTGAGATGTAATAACAATTAATCCCCAAAGAATATTTATTGTGTTCTTATCATGCAGATTTCCTAAGTTATGTTGTCTCAAAAAAAAAAAAAAAAATCCCACCAAATTGACTGACCGCCGATCTGTCCATTATGTTTTTGTGTTTTATTTCATCTCCTCCTAGCTAAACAACAAGGGCTGCTTCTCTCAGCAAGTAAACACCAAGATCTTCCAGATGAAGAGGCAAGAGTTTGAAATGAAAATCGGCGTGGAAGCCAAGATTCAAGAAGAAGGAACAGGTGTGTCTACCTCATTAGTATGGAGAAAGAACAATGGACATTGATTTAATTCCTTTGCCAAATTATGAACTGAAAGGGAAGCAGTGGTGTAAAAGTTCAAAGAGAGCATCCTTCCAAAAGGGACTGTATTTTCTCTTTTTCAGAGGTGGAATTAACAGGAAAAGGATCCACTGAAATAACAACAACCATCACCAAACTCTCATTTGTGAAAGTGGATTCAAACCTTAGACGAGGGATTCCCTTCATCGGGCAGGTGAAGTATTTTTCAATTCACACATCAAACTATACTCTCCCCTGATATGCACAACATATTCTGCTAAAACCATATTTGGCTGATATTATCTGTTGATTAATAAGTTATGTGTGGGGCTTCCCCTGGTGGTCCAGTGGGTAAGGACACCGCCTTGCAGTGCAGGGGGCGCCAGTTCGAGCCCTGGCCTAGGAGGATCCCGCGTGCCGCGGAGCGGCTGGACTGATGTGTCCAATTACCGAGCCGGAGCTCTGGAGCGCATGCGCCCGGAGCCGGTGCTCGGCAACGACAGACGCCACCGTGATGGGAGGCCCACAGGAGCCAGAGAACAAGGACGGATGAACATGGAGAAACGAAGGACCAATAGAGGTGGCCCGCCCGCTCCCCTCCCTCCCCAACCCGACCCCCGCCCAAAATAAATAAATAAATGAATCTTTAAAAGGAAAAATAATAATAATAATAAGTTATGTGTGCAGGCTAAGTCACTTCAGTCATGTCCCACTCTTTGTGACCCTATGGACTGTAGCCTACCAAGCAAAAATACTGGAGTGTGGGGACTTCCTTTGTAGTCCAGTGGCTAAGACTCTGTGCTCCCAGTGCAGGGGGCCTAGGTTCAATCCCTGGTCAGGGAACCAGATCCCACATGCTGCAACTAAGACCTGGAACAAACAAATAATATAAATTTTTAAAAAATACAATTTATACTAGAGTGGGTTGCCACGTTCTCCTCTAGGGGATCTTCCCAATCCAGGGAATGAATCCATGTCCCTTAGGTCTCCTGCATTGGGAGGAGGGTTCTTTACCCCTAGTGCCACCTGGGAAAGCCCCAATCATAGGTATAAAGCTGCATAAAATAGATTTGTTCTTCTTTAATTTTGTATATCAAATCTATCAAAACCATTCTAAAAAGCACTACCAAAATTAGAAGATTTTGAAAACAGCATTGTATGATATCACTCAATCTCTTTCTTGTGGCTTACCACATAGTCTCAAATTTTTATATTTTTTCCACAAGCATCTGAAAATTCATGCTGTCCAATTACATTACCTTTCCTACATTAACTTTATATGGTAATGGGTGGGTAGGTGACTTTGATTTTTATTTTGAAGTATAAAAGTTTCTACTGTTCCCTGATGGCTCATCTGATACAGAATCCACCTGTAGTGAAGGAAACACAGGAGATCTGGGCTTGATCCCTGGGTCAGGAAGATACCCTGGAGCATAAAATGACAGCCCACTCCAGTTTTCTTGCCTGGGGAATCTTGTGGACAGAGGAACCTGGCGGGCTACAGTCCATGGGTCACAGAGTCAGACATGACTGAGCACGTGGCAATCACTATACCTAGTTTTTTTTTTTTTTTTTCCCCCCACGGGTATTGTATTTACAGTACATTTTCATAACAAGTATATTTTAAAAACAGTACACAAAAGTGTACATATATACAATGGAATATTACTCAGCCATAAAAAGAAATGTATTTGAATCAGTTCTAATGAGGTAGATGAGCCTAAAGCCTATTATACAGAGTGAAGTAAGTCAGAAACAGAAAGATAAATATTGTATATTCACACATATATATGGAATCTAGAAAGATGATACTGATAAATGTGTATGCAGAGCAGCAGCGGAGAAATAGACATAGAGAACAAACTTGTAGACATTGTGGGGAGGGAGGGGAATCTGCTGTAAGACTGAGGGAACTCAAACAGGGGCTCTGTAACAACCTAGAAGGGAGGGATGGGGAAGAGGGTAGGGGCAGAGTTCAAGAGGGAAGGGACTTATGTATAATTATGGCAAATTCAGGTTGATGTGGGGCAGTAAACAGCAAAACTCCATAAAAAGTAAAAAGAAAAAAAAATTAAAAAGAAAACAGTGCACAGAAAGGTAAAATACTGCTATTTAAGATTTACATAGATTTTAAAGGTACAATATTTTTCTCTTAGATCTACAAAAAAAATCTTGTTATTTTTATATTATAAGTAATTGGGCTAATGGAGTTTTCAGACTCAAAAGTCTAAGATGACAGTTGTAGTATCTCTAGGTGTAATCATGTGCATCTTGTCTTCAGTGGAAACACTATGTCAGCCATGGAGAGTGTAAAAAACAGAAGGACCAAGCTACACAGGCCTGGTGGAATGCATTTTAGAATTGATTATGTTATGACAGCAAGCATATTCAGAAACTTTGGTCACTTCCTAAAATGCAAGTTCACTTTTCAAATTTCTCAGAGATATACTGTACTTTCTGATATTTTATTCCCACTAAATAACTATCCTATTAGTCCTAAGACTTGATCGCTGAAAGAGAAAGAATTTTGTGCCTCTCCTGGTCTTCGTACATGCAGCTGACATATTATTGGCAAACTCAGATTTTGGTCATCAGTTACAAATATGAATCCAATTCATATTGGATACTGCTGTGCTTCCTTCTACTGAAAGGAGCTTATACTGAGAAAAAAAAAATCACCCTCTTTAAATCTGAGCTGAACTGAATCATCTTCTGAGTTCAATATGAGCAGTTATTTGACTTTAGGCTCTCATTTAATGCTTTATGCTCATGATTTCCCTGGTGGTCCAGTGGTTAAGAATTTGTCGTGTAATGCAGGGGGTGGAGTTTGATTCCCCATTGAGGAGCTCAGGGCTACTAAGCACCCATCATCCCTGTGTGTTCCAGAGCCCACGGCAAGGAAAGATCCATGTGTGGCAGACGCAGCTTGATAAATATCTTACAGAAACATTGACAAGTCTTCTCCATTTTACATTTTTCAAATGGAAAGTGCCTTATAAAGTGTACCTGCCTTTTCTAAGTTAATAAGTCTAGATTAAGAACCAGGTATCATAAAGCAAACTAAAGGAGCAGACAGCTCAATGTATTACGGATTGTTCTTATTAAATCTCAGAACACTAATCCGTAGAAAGTGAATGGTGCCATAAAAATCAATGTTTGAAGCTCAGTTAAATTTGACGATGGGTTAGAAGTCTTCATCAGCTCTGAGAATATATAGTGTATAGCATTTCCAAACAGCCACAGAATCCATTTTTCACATCACCTCTTTCATCTCCTTCAGTCCCTACCCATTTACATTATTTCTCACCTGAGAAATGATTACCACTAAATAAGTATGTATCATTGTTTAGTCACTAAGTCGTATCTGACTCTTTCACGACCTCATGGACTGTAGCCTGCCCGGTTCCATGAATTGATTTTCTAAAACTTCTATATAGTCCTAAGTCACTTGTATCGCGGGAAGATTTTAGATGATTTTATGACAGCAAGCATATTCAGAAACTTTGGTCACTTCCTAAAATGCAAGTTCACTTTTCAAATTTCTCAGAGATATACTGTACTTTCTGATATTTTATTCCCACTAAATAACTATCCTATTAGTCCTAAGACTTGATCGCTGAAAGAGAAAGAATTTTGTGCCTCTCCTGGTCTTCGTACATGCAGCTGACATATTATTGGCAAACTCAGATTTTGGTCATCAGTTACAAATATGAATCCAATTCATATTGGATACTGCTGTGCTTCCTTCTACTGAAAGGAGCTTATACTGAGAAAAAAAAAATCACCCTCTTTAAATCTGAGCTGAACTGAATCATCTTCTGAGTTCAATATGAGCAGTTATTTGACTTTAGGCTCTCATTTAATGCTTTATGCTCATGATTTCCCTGGTGGTCCAGTGGTTAAGAATTTGTCGTGTAATGCAGGGGGTGGAGTTTGATTCCCCATTGAGGAGCTCAGGGCTACTAAGCACCCATCATCCCTGTGTGTTCCAGAGCCCACGGCAAGGAAAGATCCATGTGTGGCAGACGCAGCTTGATAAATATCTTACAGAAACATTGACAAGTCTTCTCCATTTTACATTTTTCAAATGGAAAGTGCCTTATAAAGTGTACCTGCCTTTTCTAAGTTAATAAGTCTAGATTAAGAACCAGGTATCATAAAGCAAACTAAAGGAGCAGACAGCTCAATGTATTACGGATTGTTCTTATTAAATCTCAGAACACTAATCCGTAGAAAGTGAATGGTGCCATAAAAATCAATGTTTGAAGCTCAGTTAAATTTGACGATGGGTTAGAAGTCTTCATCAGCTCTGAGAATATATAGTGTATAGCATTTCCAAACAGCCACAGAATCCATTTTTCACATCACCTCTTTCATCTCCTTCAGTCCCTACCCATTTACATTATTTCTCACCTGAGAAATGATTACCACTAAATAAGTATGTATCATTGTTTAGTCACTAAGTCGTATCTGACTCTTTCACGACCTCATGGACTGTAGCCTGCCCGGGTCCTCTCTCCATGAAATTCTTCAGGCAAGAATGCTGGAGTGGGTTGCCAGTTCCTTCTCCAAGGGATCTTCTTGACACCAGGGATCCAGCCCACATCTTCTGCGTTGGCAGGCAGGTTCTTTATCACTGAGCCACCAGGGAAATCTATTACTTAGGCATGTATTTAGCAGCCACCCCTTTTCCTGGACTGGGAGTGCTGAGACAGATGGAACTTTGTTTCCCTTACTGCTGTAGGCTCAATGCTTGAAACCATGCCCAACATATTGGACTCAATAAATATCAGTGCTAAAATGAATATTTTCTTCCTATTGGATATCAACCACATAACTGATCAGCAGCATTTAATCTTCAGGTACGCCTAGAGGATGGGAAAGGTGTCCCTATGCCAAATGAAGTCATCTTCATCACAGCAAGTGAAGCCAACCACAACTCTAATGCCACCACTGATGACAACGGCCTGGTACAGTTCTCCATCACCACCACCAACATCAAGGGCACCTCCCTCAGTGTCAGGGTAAGTTTGTAAGGAAGTCACCAGTGACATGAAGCAGTCTTAGGAAAAAAGACTATGTCAGTTGCAAATGAAAAGTGATGGCATTTCCAAATTCTGTCTAGTCTTAAAGAGACAGGAAAAAAATAAGAAATTAGAAATGAATTTAAGGTCAACTTTGAAACCGTTGATTAAAAAAGAGGCAGCATAGTGTTGTGGTTAAAGTGGGAATTCCACGCATGCAGCCTACAACAGCCTGGGAGAGGCAGACATCAGTTACGTCACTAACTCACTCATTACGGATTGTTCTTATTAAATCTCAGAACACTAATCCGTAGAAAGTGAATGGTGCCATAAAAATCAATGTTTGAAGCTCAGTTAAATTTGACGATGGGTTAGAAGTCTTCATCAGCTCTGAGAATATATAGTGTATAGCATTTCCAAACAGCCACAGAATCCATTTTTCACATCACCTCTTTCATCTCCTTCAGTCCCTACCCATTTACATTATTTCTCACCTGAGAAATGATTACCACTAAATAAGTATGTATCATTGTTTAGTCACTAAGTCGTATCTGACTCTTTCACGACCTCATGGACTGTAGCCTGCCCGGGTCCTCTCTCCATGAAATTCTTCAGGCAAGAATGCTGGAGTGGGTTGCCAGTTCCTTCTCCAAGGGATCTTCTTGACACCAGGGATCCAGCCCACATCTTCTGCGTTGGCAGGCAGGTTCTTTATCACTGAGCCACCAGGGAAATCTATTACTTAGGCATGTATTTAGCAGCCACCCCTTTTCCTGGACTGGGAGTGCTGAGACAGATGGAACTTTGTTTCCCTTACTGCTGTAGGCTCAATGCTTGAAACCATGCCCAACATATTGGACTCAATAAATATCAGTGCTAAAATGAATATTTTCTTCCTATTGGATATCAACCACATAACTGATCAGCAGCATTTAATCTTCAGGTACGCCTAGAGGATGGGAAAGGTGTCCCTATGCCAAATGAAGTCATCTTCATCACAGCAAGTGAAGCCAACCACAACTCTAATGCCACCACTGATGACAACGGCCTGGTACAGTTCTCCATCACCACCACCAACATCAAGGGCACCTCCCTCAGTGTCAGGGTAAGTTTGTAAGGAAGTCACCAGTGACATGAAGCAGTCTTAGGAAAAAAGACTATGTCAGTTGCAAATGAAAAGTGATGGCATTTCCAAATTCTGTCTAGTCTTAAAGAGACAGGAAAAAAATAAGAAATTAGAAATGAATTTAAGGTCAACTTTGAAACCGTTGATTAAAAAAGAGGCAGCATAGTGTTGTGGTTAAAGTGGGAATTCCACGCATGCAGCCTACAACAGCCTGGGAGAGGCAGACATCAGTTACGTCACTAACTCAACTCTTGAACCAATGTTGTTTAACTGAAGTGTTACGATTCCTAAGTTTGTATTATTACATTTATTCATAATACCCAGTTGCAAGCCATCCCATATGAGGCATTTCCTCTCAGAAATGCAATTTTTCAGTTTCTGAGGATTAATTAGTCTCTTCAATGAGGCCTCATAGCTCCAGTGTCTCTGTCTGAATACGTAAAGTGGAAAGAAAGGTAAGGCAAGCTAATCAAAGTCAATGGTGCCTCCTTTTATGCTCTTCAGAAATTCAAGTACTAGTCCAAGGAGCCTCTGCTTTGTAAAAGTCTGCAATACAGATAAACAAAATAAGGAACTCTTCTCTCTGTTTTTAGTGTAGAGCGAAAGATTTCTAGGTACTAGTTGCAGTAGGATCCTAAACCAATTCTGTGAGTACACTGATATTCTCTCTGATATATAATCTATAAGCTAATGCTGTTTTTCTAATTCATCAGGTCAGATACAAGGATGCCAGTCCCTGCTATGGCTACCAGTGGCTGTCAGAAGTACATGAAGACGCTTATCACACTGCTAATCTTGTGTTCTCACAAAGCAGCAGCTTCATCCGCCTCGAGCCCTTGCCTCATAAGCTGCCCTGTGGTCATACTCAGACAGTCCAGGCACATTATGTACTGAATGGACAGGTCCTAAAGGAGCTGAAGGAGCTCGTGTTCTATTACCTGGTGAGAAGGAGGGGCACCTTGCCTCATCTGTGGGTAGAAGTGCTATGTGGGCAAGCATTTACGAAGCTCTACTCTGACCTCCTTTCTATGTTCCTTTTAACTTCTCTCGGGACTAAGTATGGAAGGCAAGACTTGGGGTAAGATTTGTGTCGGGAAAATTTCATTTTCCCTTTTCATCCCTTTTCATTTGTTTGTTTGTTTGTTTGCAGATAATGGCAAAGGGAGTCATTGTCCGCTCTGGGACTTACACACTGCCTGTGGAGCAGAGAGACAGTGAGTATTTCCACAATTCCTCATATCTGCCTTCCTCTGTCACATGCTCCAAAAATACCAGGAATAGCTTCCAATAGAAAGAGAATGTTCATCTCACCCCAAAACAGAAGTTGAAAGCAGAAACTTCTCTGGCAGTCCAGTAGCTAAGACTCCACACTCCCAATGCAGAGGTTCAGGTTCGATTTCTATCCCGGGAGCTAAGAGTCCACATGTCTTGTGACCAAAAAAATGAAACATACAACAGAAGCAATATTGTAACAAATTCAATAGGCATTAAAAATGGTCCACATCCAAAAAAATCTTTAAAAAAAGAAAAGTTGAGAAGGGAAAGCAATACCATTTCTTTTTTTTAACCATTTATCAAATATGTATTTCCTTTTCCTTCAGGTTAGTCTATTCAGATTTAAAATGCTGAGTTGTTTCATAATCTATGCTTACTCTAAATTTTCAGTCCAGAAATACTCATGATCCTTCTTCTCAAAATGGCATTTCAAAATTACTTTAGACAACAGAAAGAAGGGAAAGCTTTAGAGTGTCTTATTTATATATTGGGTCCTGTGCTGAGTCATTTACATTTGTACATTATATTTCCCCTTTGAAGATAGTTATGACTTCTGAGGAGGTATATTGAGTTTCTCCACCACTGAATTGGACTTTTCCCAGGAACAAATATGGAACAATATAATCCTCTGAATGTTCCGCCTATCCTGAGGGAATTTAAAAGATTCCTTACTAGAAATTTTTCAGTGAGCTACTCTTTTGTTGCTTCTTTGTAGAAGCACTACAGTAGACTGAGAGAAACTTGATGCAACTTCTAGTGAATCTCTGTAAGGCATTAAAAAACAACTTTCTAAAGACCTCAGTACACATCTTAAGAAAGAATAGAATATTTGGTTCATAGAAAGTTAAAGAGAATGTAAGGGTACATGGAATATATTAAAATCTTACTACTGTATCTCATTACTTCAAGTTCCATTTCCTTCTCCAGTGTGAAGTCTAGATCAAGTGGAAGCCAAGCAGATGTCTCCATATCCTTAGATAGCATCAGAACTTGATAAAGTTGAAAATTGGGTAGAAATTATTATGTGATTTTGAGAGAAGAGAGAACTTTGATAGAGTTTTTTTTTTTTTTTTTTTTTTTTAAGCCAGGGTCCTTAGAGATAGTTATCCATTTATTACATCTACTATTTCTTATATCTATTACATCTAATGGGGTTCCCTAGTGGCTCAGTGTTTGAATGGGAGACTTGTGTTTGATCCCTGGATCAGGAAGATCCCCTGGAGAAGGAAATGGCAACCCACCCCAGTATTCTTGCCTGGAGAATCCCACGGACAGAGGAGCCTGGCAGGCTACAGTCCATGGGATCACAATGAGTCAGACACAACTTAGCGACTAAAAAACAGCGACATTACATTGCTAATAGAGTCATTAGTCAGACAAGGACCCTAAAATGACTTTGTATTGATAAAAGAGAAAAATGTTGTTTTAGCCTTGAACTCTAACTCATGATCACTTCCTTACTGTCTCTGTGCTCCAGTGAAAGGTCATTTTCCCGTGTCGATCGCTGTGAACTCAAAAGTGAACATGTTGCTTACTCTAAATTTTCAGTGTACTTATTTAAATATAATTACTTTAGACAACAGAAAGAAGGAAAGCTTTAGAGTGTCTTATTTATATATTGGGTCCTGTGCTGAGTCATTTACATTTGTACATTATATTTCCCCTTTGAAGATAGTTATGACTTCTGAGGAGGTATATTGAGTTTCTCCACCACTGAATTGGACTTTTCCCAGGAACAAATATGGAACAATATAATCCTCTGAATGTTCCGCCTATCCTGAGGGAATTTAAAAGATTCCTTACTAGAAATTTTTCAGTGAGCTACTCTTTGTTGCTTCTTTGTAGAAGCACTACAGTAGACTGAGAGAAACTTGATGCAACTTCTAGTGAATCTCTGTAAGGCATTAAAAAACAACTTTCTAAAGACCTCAGTACACATCTTAAGAAAGAATAGAATATTTGGTTCATAGAAAGTTAAAGAGAATGTAAGGGTACATGGAATATATTAAAATCTTACTACTGTATCTCATTACTTCAAGTTCCATTTCCTTCTCCAGTGTGAAGTCTAGATCAAGTGGAAGCCAAGCAGATGTCTCCATATCCTTAGATAGCATCAGAACTTGATAAAGTTGAAAATTGGGTAGAAATTATTATGTGATTTTGAGAGAAGAGAGAACTTTGATAGAGTTTTTTTTTTTTTTTTTTTTTTTAAGCCAGGGTCCTTAGAGATAGTTATCCATTTATTACATCTACTATTTCTTATATCTATTACATCTAATGGGGTTCCCTAGTGGCTCAGTGTTTGAATGGGAGACTTGTGTTTGATCCCTGGATCAGGAAGATCCCCTGGAGAAGGAAATGGCAACCCACCCCAGTATTCTTGCCTGGAGAATCCCACGGACAGAGGAGCCTGGCAGGCTACAGTCCATGGGATCACAATGAGTCAGACACAACTTAGCGACTAAAAAACAGCGACATTACATTGCTAATAGAGTCATTAGTCAGACAAGGACCCTAAAATGACTTTGTATTGATAAAAGAGAAAAATGTTGTTTTAGCCTTGAACTCTAACTCATGATCACTTCCTTACTGTCTCTGTGCTCCAGTGAAAGGTCATTTTCCCGTGTCAATCGCTGTGAACTCAGACATCGCTCCTGTCACTAGGTTGCTCATCTATGCCATTTTACCTGACGGGGAAGTGGTAGGGGATTCTGCAAAATATGATGTTGAACACTGTCTGCCCAACAAGGTGGGTGTTTAATATGGTGAATTTTCAACATTTAAAACTAGAAGCTACTCGCTATCAGTTGGTTTTATATGAAAGCATTGGGCCAAAGTGGCTAAATGAATTCTCCAGAGATTTTTAGCAAGGTGATGACAAACCACACTAAGAAGTCATGTCAAAAGAAGAACTAATATCATATATTAACGCATATGCATGAAACCTGGAAAAATGGTACAGAGGAAGCTATGTGCAGGATAGTAATAGAGATGCAGATGTAGAGAAAGATGTGTGAACTGGAGGGGATAAGCAGGGTGGGGTGAATTGAGAGATTAGGATTAACATATATACATTCATCTGCGTAAAACAGCTCGTGGGAAGCTGCTATGAGGCACAGGGAGCTCAACTTGGTGCTCTGTGGTGACTTGGTTGGGTGTTGAGGAGTGGGATGGGAGGGAGGTCCAAGAGAGGAGGGATATGTGTACACATACAGCTGATTCACTTCATTGTACAACAGATTCTAACACAACATTGTAAAACAACTATACCCCAATTTACAAAAAGGAATCCATGTCACTTGACTCCTTGTGTGAAATTCTCATGCCATTATCTCTTACCATCTGATACAATTCCAAGCACCTTGTTCTGTTCTTTTATGATGAAATGTTAGGAAATGCGTAAGCAAGTTGATGAGACTACAAGGGTCAAAGAGATATACAAGTGCGCTCAGTGTTTGAATGGGAGACTTGTGTTTGATCCCTGGATCAGGAAGATCCCTGGAGAAGGAAATGGCAACCCACCCCAGTATTCTTGCCTGGAGAATCCCACGGACAGAGGAGCCTGGCAGGCTACAGTCCATGGGATCACAATGAGTCAGACACAACTTAGCGACTAAAAAACAGCGACATTACATTGCTAATAGAGTCATTAGTCAGACAAGGACCCTAAAATGACTTTGTATTGATAAAAGAGAAAAATGTTGTTTTAGCCTTGAACTCTAACTCATGATCACTTCCTTACTGTCTCTGTGCTCCAGTGAAAGGTCATTTTCCCGTGTCAATCGCTGTGAACTCAGACATCGCTCCTGTCACTAGGTTGCTCATCTATGCCATTTTACCTGACGGGGAAGTGGTAGGGGATTCTGCAAAATATGATGTTGAACACTGTCTGCCCAACAAGGTGGGTGTTTAATATGGTGAATTTTCAACATTTAAAACTAGAAGCTACTCTCGCTATCAGTTGGTTTTTATATGAAAGCATTGGGCCAAAGTGGCTAAATGAATTCTCCAGAGATTTTTAGCAAGGTGATGACAAACCACACTAAGAAGTCATGTCAAAAGAAGAACTAATATCATATATTAACGCATATGCATGAAACCTGGAAAAATGGTACAGAGGAAGCTATGTGCAGGATAGTAATAGAGATGCAGATGTAGAGAAGAGATGTGTGAACTGGAGGGGATAAGCAGGGTGGGGTGAATTGAGAGATTAGGATTAACATATATACATTCATCTGCGTAAAACAGCTCGTGGGAAGCTGCTATGAGGCACAGGGAGCTCAACTTGGTGCTCTGTGGTGACTTGGTTGGGTGTTGAGGAGTGGGATGGGAGGGAGGTCCAAGAGGGAGGGGATATGTGTACACATACAGCTGATTCACTTCATTGTACAACAGATTCTAACACAACATTGTAAAACAACTATACCCCAATTTACAAAAAGGAATCCATGTCACTTGACTCCTTGTGTGAAATTCTCATGCCATTATCTCTTACCATCTGATACAATTCCAAGCACCTTGTTCTGTTCTTTTATGATGAAATGTTAGGAAATGCGTAAGCAAGTTGATGAGACTACGCAAGGGTCAAAAGAGATATACAAGTGCGTCTAGAACCATTTGCATTCCAGCCACAGTTAATGAACACCTCACCATGTACGCAAGATAAAAAGTGGAGTCTCAGATTTACTAACTTATAAAAATAGATATTATTGGATGAAAATCAGAGTGACAAAATAGGGAACCAAAGGCCTTAGAACCCAAGTGGTGCCAAGTATCAATGAAACCAAAGTGATTATGCACTGAATGTGAGGAACACCCAGGAAATGCTGGTCAATGCCTGGGTCAATCAGGAAATTTGTTTTTCTGACTTTGTCCCGAATTCCACAGGTGGGTCTAAGCTTCAGCCCAGCACAGAGTCTCCCAGCCTCCCACGCTCACCTGCGAGTCACAGCTTCCCCTCAGTCCCTCTGTGCCCTCCGCGCTGTGGATCAAAGTGTGCTGCTCATGAAGCCCGAGGCTGAGCTCTCTGCGGATACGGTGAGTTCCATCAGCCCAAGAGGCCAGGAAAGGCCACATACAGGGGACTCAGAGCAAGGAGAGACCCTGAGTGGCATGGGATCTATTGTGAGAGCTTTATCTCTGTTCTGTCTGACTCTGCAATCCCATGGAGTGTAACTTGTTAGGCTCCTCTGTCCATGTGGTTTTCCAAGCAAGAACACTGGAATGGTGTGCCATTTCCTCCTCCAGGGGATCTTCCCAACTTAGGGATCAAACCCATGTTTAAAAGTGGATTCCAAACCCACTCAGCTTTCAAGGAAGTTCCTGGGATATATCAAAGCTATATTTATCTAGAAGTTAATAGTTGAGTGCACCTTTTTTTCAGTAAAGAAGATATTGCATATGAATATATAGGTATACATCATGTATGCTCCCAATCCCCTGATATTATAAAGCTTTGTGAATCCAATAAAAGGAATTTTCAAACTAGTAATATTTCAAAAAGTCTAACAGAAGTGGTACATACATCTGCACTAGGACTACACAGGCTAAATGAAATATTAAATTTCTGTTTTTATAAGAACTGTATCAGTTGAAATGCTGCAGGTCCCAAGATGAACACAGTTCCTGAAGAAAGATCTATATTGTCACTGATGAATAAAATTAGGCAAAATTAACTACTATGTGATGAATGACATTAACATATGAAATCTTTTAAAATTTTGAGTTAGAGGGCTTCCCTGGTGGTCCAGTGGCTAAAACTTGACCTCCCAGTATAGGGAGTTGGGGCTCAATGCCTGGTCAGGAGCTCCCCAATGGCCTGGAGATATTCTTGGATGAAAATCAGAGTGACAAAATAGGGAACCAAAGGCCTTAGAACCCAAGTGGTGCCAAGTATCAATGAAACCAAAGTGATTATGCACTGAATGTGAGGAACACCCAGGAAATGCTGGTCAATGCCTGGGTCAATCAGGAAATTTGTTTTTCTGACTTTGTCCCGAATTCCACAGGTGGGTCTAAGCTTCAGCCCAGCACAGAGTCTCCCAGCCTCCCACGCTCACCTGCGAGTCACAGCTTCCCCTCAGTCCCTCTGTGCCCTCCGCGCTGTGGATCAAAGTGTGCTGCTCATGAAGCCCGAGGCTGAGCTCTCTGCGGATACGGTGAGTTCCATCAGCCCAAGAGGCCAGGAAAGGCCACATACAGGGGACTCAGAGCAAGGAGAGACCCTGAGTGGCATGGGATCTATTGTGAGAGCTTTATCTCTGTTCTGTCTGACTCTGCAATCCCATGGAGTGTAACTTGTTAGGCTCCTCTGTCCATGTGGTTTTCCAAGCAAGAACACTGGAATGGTGTGCCATTTCCTCCTCCAGGGGATCTTCCCAACTTAGGGATCAAACCCATGTTTAAAAGTGGATTCCAAACCCACTCAGCTTTCAAGGAAGTTCCTGGGATATATCAAAGCTATATTTATCTAGAAGTTAATAGTTGAGTGCACCTTTTTTTCAGTAAAGAAGATATTGCATATGAATATATAGGTATACATCATGTATGCTCCCAATCCCCTGATATTATAAAGCTTTGTGAATCCAATAAAAGGAATTTTCAAACTAGTAATATTTCAAAAAGTCTAACAGAAGTGGTACATACATCTGCACTAGGACTACACAGGCTAAATGAAATATTAAATTTCTGTTTTTATAAGAACTGTATCAGTTGAAATGCTGCAGGTCCCAAGATGAACACAGTTCCTGAAGAAAGATCTATATTGTCACTGATGAATAAAATTAGGCAAAATTAACTACTATGTGATGAATGACATTAACATATGAAATCTTTTAAAATTTTGAGTTAGAGGGCTTCCCTGGTGGTCCAGTGGCTAAAACTTGACCTCCCAGTATAGGGAGTTGGGGCTCAATGCCTGGTCAGGGAGCTAGATTCCCACACGGCACATTGGAAGATCCTTCGTGACACAACCAAGACCCAATGCAGTCAAATAAATAAATATCAAAAAAATAATAAAAATAATACATTGATAAATAAGTTTAATTAAATAAAAATACTGTGTTAATAGGAAAACTAACTAAAGAATATGCCACGTGTAACAACAAGAAACTATTTAATATATCGTAATAGTAGTTTGCCCATTTCTTCAAATTTTCAATGATGCCAACTGGAATAATCTTACTTTTTTTAACTATAAAAATTTTGTAAAGGAAAAGTTATGTTTTTCTTCCCTACAAGGGAAACTTAGGTTTTTTTTAAAAAAAGGACTTTTTGGTCCTTCCAATGGTATTTAATTAAAAATACTGGAATACTTCCAAAAGAAATATTAAATGCATAATGGAAGCAAGAAATATGTGGGAAAATTATACTAATGTTTTATGCTTGTATAATACAATTTTATAGTTCTCAAAAAGTTTTTTTTTTTTTTAATTATAACAGCCACACTGGATAGATAAGGCAGAAGATTCTGTTAACTTGTTAATAACAAAGCAGAGGCTTCTAGGTATTTAGGAGTGGACCTGACTTGGAATAAGAGTTTCTCTCAATCTTTGATGCCTCACTAACAAAATGCCTGCATCTAGTAGCATAAGGAAGAAGGAAAGCTATGAAACCTAGACAGCATATTAAAAGCAGAGACATCACTTTGCTGACAAAAGTCCATATGGTTATGGTTTTTACAGTAGTCATTTGGGAGATGGTCCAAAAGGAATTTTCAAACTAGTAATATTTCAAAAGTCTAACAGAAGTGGTACATACATCTGCACTAGGACTACACAGGCTAAATGAAATATTAAATTTCTGTTTTTATAAGAACTGTATCAGTTGAAATGCTGCAGGTCCCAAGATGAACACAGTTCCTGAAGAAAGATCTATATTGTCACTGATGAATAAAATTAGGCAAAATTAACTACTATGTGATGAATGACATTAACATATGAAATCTTTTAAAATTTTGAGTTAGAGGGCTTCCCTGGTGGTCCAGTGGCTAAAACTTGACCTCCCAGTATAGGGAGTTGGGGCTCAATGCCTGGTCAGGGAGCTAGATTCCCACACGGCACATTGGAAGATCCTTCGTGACACAACCAAGACCCAATGCAGTCAAATAAATAAATATCAAAAAAATAATAAAAATAATACATTGATAAATAAGTTTAATTAAATAAAAATACTGTGTTAATAGGAAAACTAACTAAAGAATATGCCACGTGTAACAACAAGAAACTATTTAATATATCGTAATAGTAGTTTGCCCATTTCTTCAAATTTTCAATGATGCCAACTGGAATAATCTTACTTTTTTTAACTATAAAAATTTTGTAAAGGAAAAGTTATGTTTTTCTTCCCTACAAGAGAAAATTATAAGTAAAGGACTTTTTGGTCCTTCCAATGGTATTTAATTAAAAATACTGGAATACTTCCAAAAGAAATATTAAATGCATAATGGAAGCAAGAAATATGTGGGAAAATTATACTAATGTTTTATGCTTGTATAATACAATTTTATAGTTCTCAAAAAGTTTTTTTTTTTTTTAATTATAACAGCCACACTGGATAGATAAGGCAGAAGATTCTGTTAACTTGTTAATAACAAAGCAGAGGCTTCTAGGTATTTAGGAGTGGACCTGACTTGGAATAAGAGTTTCTCTCAATCTTTGATGCCTCACTAACAAAATGCCTGCATCTAGTAGCATAAGGAAGAAGGAAAGCTATGAAAAACCTAGACAGCATATTAAAAAGCAGAGACATCACTTTGCTGACAAAAGTCCATATGGTAAAAGCTATGGTTTTTACAGTAGTCATGTATGAATGTGAGAGTTGGACCATAAAGAAGGCTGAGCACCGAAGAATTGATGTTTTAGAGTTGTGGTGCTAGAGAAGACTCCTGAGTGTCCTTTGGACTGAAGGAGATCAAACTAGTCAATTCTACAGGAAATCAACCCTGAATATTCATTGGAAGGATTCATGCTGAAGTTCCAACACTTCGGCCACCTGATGCGAAGAGCCAGCTCATTGGAAAAGACCCTGATACTGGGAAGACTGAGGGCAGGAAGAGAAGGGGGTGACAGAGGATAAAATGGTTGGATGGCCTCATGGACTCAATGGACATGAGATTGAGCAAACTCCAGGAAGTAGTGAAGGAGGAGTAAGCCTGGGGTGCTGCAGTCCATGGGGTCACAAAGAGTCGGACACAACTGAGCAATTGAACAATGAGTAGCGTAAGTCATTCATTCCACACATATTCATTTAGTGCCTACTGTGTTTTGAGTGTGTCTAAATTCTGGGAATCTCATAGTGAATTACTAGAAAGACAAAAAAAATCTATGCACTTGTGGAACTTACACTGTTGTAGTTGAGGCAGATAACAATCAAGCGATACACTTTGGAGAAAAATAAAGCAGAGAATGGAAATGGAGAATGCTAAGAGGGAGCTGCCTTTGAAAAAAGTGTTTCATTTCATTGTGCTGCTCCCTTTGCTGTTCTTTTTTTTTTTAACTGACTGAACCTAGCATTTATTTTATTTTATATTTTATTTTAAAATTTTATTTATTTATTTATTTTTGACTCTGCTGGGTCTTTGGTGCTGCAAAGGCTTCTTTCTAGTCTCAGTGCATGGGCTTTTCATTGTGGTGACTTCTCTTGTAGTTCCCAGGCTCTAGAGCACAGGCTCAACAGTTGTTGTACACTGGCTTAGTTACTCCGAGGCATGTGGGATCTTCCTGGATCAGTGTTCAAACTCATATCTCCTGCATTGGCAGGCAGATTCTTTACCGCTGAACCACCAGGGAAGCCCCCTTTGCTAATCTGTTCTTGTCAAACAATTTTGACAGGATATTTATGTTTGTCTTCTTCCTGTTGAAGTGAATTTGCAAGTATCATTTTCAGTATTCTACAGTTAAAGTTTTACATATTTTATAATGATATGGAGTGTTTTGTTCCCATCATTAATACCTAAGAAAATGCTGTCCTGACCCGTATAGAGGATACATGCTTATCCATTTCCTTATTTAGAACATGTGTCTGTTTACTCTGTTATACACTGAGTCAGTTGCTAACCACCAGGTAAAGACAAAACTATTATTTAATTCTCTCACCCTGAAGTGTTGCACAGTCTCAAATACAGCAAACCTCAATTTCTCTTAATTTTTATTTCATGCCAGCATTGAGTACAGGGTTTGTCTCTGAATTATGTAACAAACTATTATGATCCTTGAATACTTAGATAGGAATGTTTGGGGTTTTTCCCTAAAATTGTTAAACATCTTCAAAATCATCTTCCGTATAAATTATCTAAGCAACAGAACCACTCAGAGAAAGTCTTGTAGTGATTAGTCTTTTCTCTTTACACTTGAGAAAAATAAACCACAAATAATTTTGTCCTTTTTTTTAAAACTGTTTAGTCTTTTTGTGGAGGGAGCAACCCCACCACCACACACACACACACACACACACACACTGAGCAGCATGTGAGACCTCAGCTCCCCAAGAATCAACCTTCAGCTCCCTGCCTTGGAAGTTCAGAGTCTTAATCACTGGGCCTCCAGGGATGTCCTTAATTTTGTCCTTTTGTCCTTTGCATTTGTACAGGTTTATAACCTGCTGCCAGTAAAGGACCTCAGTGGTTTTCCCTCAAGTTTAAATCAACAAGAGGAAGACAATGAAGACTGCATCAGTCATGACAATGTCTATGTCAATGGAATCATGTATGCCCCAGTATCAAATACAAATGAAAAAGATATGTATAGCTTCCTGCAAGTAAGTCCATCATGCTGTTGATGGTTAGTTCTTCAGGTACACAAAATATTATATATATGAAAGAATATTTAGTTTAATGTTTCCATATCTTAGTTGAGGGTAATGGAACATCGAGAGGTCAAGTAACTTCTCCAAGGCCACTAACAGTAGCAGACCAGCTAAAGCAACAGAGCTAGGACTGGAACTTCTGGGACTATTAAGCAAATTGATTTTTTCTTTTTACCAAAATGTATTGCCTTGTGATATTTACAAATATCACACATGTAAAATAATTACTGTTGAAAGAAGTTTAAAAATAGAATAAAATGATCTCTATATCAAGTTCCTTTCTACCCATGTGAATGTGAAAAGTTTAATATTAAGCTACTGGGACTATTTGTTAAACTCAATGAAAAGAAGTATGTGTATATACATATTTTAAAATATTTATGTGCTGATTATGTTGTGATTTCCTTTGTAGGATATGGGCTTAAAGGTATTCACCAACTCAAAGGTTCATAAACCTAAAATGTGTCCAGAACCTCAACAATATAGACTACATGCTTCTCCAGGTAAAAAATTAATAATAATTAATTGCTAATATATTGAACCAAATAAAAATTCTTTTAAAAAGATAAAATGCGATTAAATTAACCAAAACGGACTTGTGATTCAAGATGTAGTGAACAGATCTGTAGTGGCCAAGGAGACAGTAAGGGTTGGAGAGGGATGCACTGGGAGTTTGAGGTTAGTAGATCCAAACTATTATATATAAGATGGATAAAAAGCAAAGTTATACTATATAGCACAGGGAGTTAAAGCCAGTCTCCTGGAATAAACCATGAGGAAAAGAATGTATAAATGTGTGTAGCTGAGTCGCTTTGTTCTACAGCAGAAATTAACACAACATTGTAAATCACCTTATATGTCAGATTTTTTGTAATTTTATTTATTTATTTATTTTTGGCTATTCTGGGTTTTCACTGCTGCTGCAGGCTCTTTTCTAGTTGCAGAGAGTGGGGGATACTCTCTAGTTGAGGTGAGCAGGCTTCTTGTTGCGGTGACTTCTCTTGCTGTGGAACTCTGGCTCTAAGGCACACGGACTTCAATAGTTGTGGCACTTGGGCTCAGTAGTTTTGGCTCTGAGGCTCTAGAGCACAGGCTCCATAGTTGTGGCTCATGGACTTAGTTGCTCCACAGCATGTGGGATCTTCCCGGATCAGGGATCAAACCCGTGTCTCCTGCATTGGCAGGCAAATCTTTTACCACTGAGCTACCAGGGAAGCCCTATACTTCAATTTTTAAAAAAGAACTTGTGATTCAGATATATTAAGATTCTTGCTCAAGGATACACAGCCATACAAACCAAAAAGTTCCATTTGTGTCCAGTTCCCACACATGCAAAGCTGGAAGGAACTCAGGGCAGGTTGTAAAAAGCCTCGTAAAGACAGGCACAGATATGAAGAAGGAAAGAAAAGAGTGATTCTAATTGAGGAATCAAGAATTCACTCATCAAGGATTTGCTTCTAGCAAATGGAGATGTGTGAGACTTAAAACGGAAAAGGTATCCAGGCCTAGGATCATTGTAACCAGAAATAGGAATGTTCACACATTAGGACTATATTCTCACCACTCAAGTAATGAGACTCTTTTAACATCCACAAAACATCAGCCAATATCCATACTGAAATCACACCTATTTGTCCACGATATGGGCTACTTCTTTGATGAATCACACAGAAATCAATCATTTATTTATTTATTTATGGTCTGATATAGTCAAATTATGATTGCATACAGGTTGAGTACAAACATAAGATGTCATCAAAAAATAAGGACAGCATGAAAACCTGTACTATCATATGTGAAGAAAATAGCTATAATCATTGCACTGTGAGAAAAAGGGATCCTACAGGGGAGCTGTGCAACGGTCTGGAGGGGTGGAATGGGGGAGATATACATATGACTAATCTGGGAACATACATATCTGTAAACAACAAAGCTCTGTAAAAGTTAAAGGTAAAATAAAAATTAAAAAAAAAATCGAGGACAACTTTCAGTAAGAAACAAATGGCTATCCAGAATTTAAATAAAGATCATTGTAATTTTTATTACTATTTATAAATGATATCCTCTATCAGTAACGTGTGTAGCAAATTTATGTTGGAACAAGTGTATAGAAACCCAAAAACTTTCCCAGGGAGCCAGTCATTGAATATTTACAAGCACATCATTAACAGAAAGTAATGGGAATAAAGAGCGTTTTAAATTCTTTTTTTAGTGAGACATTCATGAGCTTTGTTTTTTTTCTAATGATAAAAGGTACGATTCACAAGGAAGACAGACATCATAGACCATTAGACACCTTAACAACAAAGAAACAAATGTACATAAGCAAAAAGCAGAAGAAATATAAAGGAAAAGAAAAAATACGTAATCATAGTGAGACATATTAATATTTCTCTGAGAATATTTTATCAAGTGCAGAAAAAATAAGAATAAGAGCATCTTGAATGATGTCACTAAGAATTTAAATATGATAGATGTACAGTTAATGAATTTATATCCATCATATCCTACATATATATTTAAAATTCTGTATCCCATATGCTGTTATTAGACACCTATTTCCATTCTGGATCCTCTCACTCCCTATACATGCCTTCTCAAAGCCACGGTCATACAAAATTTTCTTTGCTCCTGCAGAGGCAGAGCAAATCCAGATTTCAAGTCATAGCTCACCACTCAAGTAATGAGACTCTTTTAACATCCACAAAACATCAGCCAATATCCATACTGAAATCACACCTATTTGTCCACGATATGGGCTACTTCTTTGATGAATCACACAGAAATCAATCATTTATTTATTTATTTATGGTCTGATATAGTCAAATTATGATTGCATACAGGTTGAGTACAAACATAAGATGTCATCAAAAAATAAGGACAGCATGAAAACCTGTACTATCATATGTGAAGAAAATAGCTATAATCATTGCACTGTGAGAAAAAGGGATCCTACAGGGGAGCTGTGCAACGGTCTGGAGGGGTGGAATGGGGGAGATATACATATGACTAATCTGGGAACATACATATCTGTAAACAACAAAGCTCTGTAAAAGTTAAAGGTAAAATAAAAATTAAAAAAAAAATCGAGGACAACTTTCAGTAAGAAACAAATGGCTATCCAGAATTTAAATAAAGATCATTGTAATTTTTATTACTATTTATAAATGATATCCTCTATCAGTAACGTGTGTAGCAAATTTATGTTGGAACAAGTGTATAGAAACCCAAAAACTTTCCCAGGGAGCCAGTCATTGAATATTTACAAGCACATCATTAACAGAAAGTAATGGGAATAAAGAGCGTTTTAAATTCTTTTTTTAGTGAGACATTCATGAGCTTTGTTTTTTTTCTAATGATAAAAGGTACGATTCACAAGGAAGACAGACATCATAGACCATTAGACACCTTAACAACAAAGAAACAAATGTACATAAGCAAAAAGCAGAAGAAATATAAAGGAAAAGAAAAAATACGTAATCATAGTGAGACATATTAATATTTCTCTGAGAATATTTTATCAAGTGCAGAAAAAATAAGAATAAGAGCATCTTGAATGATGTCACTAAGAATTTAAATATGATAGATGTACAGTTAATGAATTTATATCCATCATATCCTACACATATATATTTAAAATTCTGTATCCCATATGCTGTTATTAGAGAACTTTTTAAATTCTGGATCCTCTCACTCCCTATAAATGACTTCTCAAAGCCACGGTCATACAAAATTTTTCTTTGCTCCTGCAGAGAGGCAGAGCAAATCCAGATTTCAAGTCATAGCTCACCACTTAGTACAATGTCCAGCAGCGGCAGAGCCTCTTCTCTGCCACTAGGTCTCCTTTCCTAAGCAATCTAAGACCCTCTGCCTCTGGCTCTCCCTGTCCTCTGACTGGGACTCTCTTCCCCCAGCTCACTCCCAGCTCACTGTAATACTTTGGAATTCACCTAAACATATCACCTCCTCCAAGTAGCTTTCCCTTAATACCCAAAGATCCTCTCCCACTTCCTATTTGTTTCATCCCCCTATTTCTTTTGTGGTACTTATTACAATCTCTCATAAGATTTATCTTTATCTTGGTTTCACAGTCGCAGGCATGGTTGCTATGGGAGGAGCTCATAGATTATCGTTTTTGGACCAGGTGTCAGAGCCTCCCACAGAGACTGTGCGAAAATACTTCCCTGAGACATGGATCTGGAACTTGGTGGAAGTAGAGTAAGTAACTCCTTTTATATCACTTACTTATTTTATTTCTTTTTAACTGTGCTGGGACTTCCTTGCTGCATTCAGGCTTTCTCCAGTTGCAGTGAGCGGGGGTTACTCTCTAAGTGTGATGCGTGGACTTCTCATTGTGGTGGCTTCTCTTATTGCAGAGCATGGGATCTAGGGCATAGGTGCTTCAGGAGTTGCAGCACATGGGCACAGTCGTTGTAGAACATGGATCCAATTTCCTCGGAACCCGGATCAGGGCTCAAACACATATCCCCTATGTTGGCAGGTGGATTCTTAACTGCTGGACCACCAGAGATGTCCGTAACTTCTTTTATATGTGAGATGTAACAATACAGCTTCCTCACAATTTTTGATCTTTAGCTCATTTTTTGATATCCATGTAATTCTTTTAGCCACATTGCTGTGTTCAGGAGAGATTTAGTATAATACTTCTGCTATGAAGTCACACTAATGTAACTGTATCAGAAATTTTGCACAAATTTCATCCTATGTCTTCCAGAAAATGGGCATAAGGATTAAATATAAGCAAGTACTGCATAGATGACATCCTTCATTGCTCAGCCTTCCTGGGAATCAGTAACTGCAAACCACTCATCAAAATGCTCCTGCAGAGGCAGAGCAAATCCAGATTTCAAGTCATAGCTCACCACTTAGTACAATGTCCAGCAGCGGCAGAGCCTCTTCTCTGCCACTAGGTCTCCTTTCCTAAGCAATCTAAGACCCTCTGCCTCTGGCTCTCCCTGTCCTCTGACTGGGACTCTCTTCCCCCAGCTCACTCCCAGCTCACTGTAATACTTTGGAATTCACCTAAACATATCACCTCCTCCAAGTAGCTTTCCCTTAATACCCAAAGATCCTCTCCCACTTCCTATTTGTTTCATCCCCCTATTTCTTTTGTGGTACTTATTACAATCTCTCATAAGATTTATCTTTATCTTGGTTTCACAGTCGCAGGCATGGTTGCTATGGGAGGAGCTCATAGATTATCGTTTTTGGACCAGGTGTCAGAGCCTCCCACAGAGACTGTGCGAAAATACTTCCCTGAGACATGGATCTGGAACTTGGTGGAAGTAGAGTAAGTAACTCCTTTTATATCACTTACTTATTTTATTTCTTTTTAACTGTGCTGGGACTTCCTTGCTGCATTCAGGCTTTCTCCAGTTGCAGTGAGCGGGGGTTACTCTCTAAGTGTGATGCGTGGACTTCTCATTGTGGTGGCTTCTCTTATTGCAGAGCATGGGATCTAGGGCATAGGTGCTTCAGGAGTTGCAGCACATGGGCACAGTCGTTGTAGAACATGGATCCAATTTCCTCGGAACCCGGATCAGGGCTCAAACACATATCCCCTATGTTGGCAGGTGGATTCTTAACTGCTGGACCACCAGAGATGTCCGTAACTTCTTTTATATGTGAGATGTAACAATACAGCTTCCTCACAATTTTTGATCTTTAGCTCATTTTTTGATATCCATGTAATTCTTTTAGCCACATTGCTGTGTTCAGGAGAGATTTAGTATAATACTTCTGCTATGAAGTCACACTAATGTAACTGTATCAGAAATTTTGCACAAATTTCATCCTATGTCTTCCAGAAAATGGGCATAAGGATTAAATATAAGCAAGTACTGCATAGATGACATCCTTCATTGCTCAGCCTTCCTGAGTTAAGCGCAGAGACAGTCAAGTCAACCATACACAGTTGTAGCAAAATTTAAAATTATTACCCTCCCATTAGCGAAACAGTATTCTAGAAACAAAATTTAAATACAATCTAAAACTATATATTCAGTTGATAACTATATTGTCTATAAGAGATTATACTACAGTTACATGGCTAAGGAGATTCCCACATAAACTAAATTGAAAACTGAGTTGGAAATAAAAGGGACTTAAACGTTTCCATTTCAAACTCTGATTATAGTCTCTGTTACTGGTATTTCTACTAAATGCATTCAAGTCATGACAATAAAACTGTTTATATAGTGGTTCCCTTCCTAGAAGGGATTTAGAGGCATACCTAAGAGATATTGTATGTTTAGTTCCAAACACCCCGATAAAACAAATATCACAGTAATATGAGTCGCATGAATCTCTTGATTTCTCAGTGCATACAAAAGTTATGTTTTGGGCTTCCCAGATGGTCCAGTGGATAAAGACACCGCTTTGCAGTGCAAGGGGCACCGGTTCAATCCCTGGCCTGGGAAGATCCCATGTGCCGCGGAGCGGCTAGACTGATGTGTCCAACTACCGAGCCAGTGCTCTGGCGCAAGTGTACCCAGAGTCGGTGCTCTACAGTGACAGAGGCCACTGTGATGGGAGGCCCACACAGACCAAAGAACAAAGATGGGAATACCTGAAAGACCAATAGAAGTGGCCAAAAAAGAAAAAATTTATGTTTTCACTGTAATCTGCTAAGTGTATAATAGCATTATCTGTTTTAAAATGTATATACTTCAAAAATGCTTTATTGCTATAAAATGCTAACCATCATCTGAGCCTTCAGCAAATCACAATATTTCTGCTGGCGGAGAGTCTTGCCTAGATGCTGAAGGCTGCTCACTGATCAGGGTGGTGGTTACTGAAGGTTGGGGTGGGGCTGTTTCTTAAACCAAGACAGCAATGAATTTTGCCACATCAAAATTTCAATGAGCAGTCGCTTCAAAAGAAAATGGGCATAAGGATTAAATATAAGCAAGTACTGCATAGATGACATCCTTCATTGCTCAGCCTTCCTGAGTTAAGCGCAGAGACAGTCAAGTCAACCATACACAGTTGTAGCAAAATTTAAAATTATTACCCTCCCATTAGCGAAACAGTATTCTAGAAACAAAATTTAAATACAATCTAAAACTATATATTCAGTTGATAACTATATTGTCTATAAGAGATTATACTACAGTTACATGGCTAAGGAGATTCCCACATAAACTAAATTGAAAACTGAGTTGGAAATAAAAGGGACTTAAACGTTTCCATTTCAAACTCTGATTATAGTCTCTGTTACTGGTATTTCTACTAAATGCATTCAAGTCATGACAATAAAACTGTTTATATAGTGGTTCCCTTCCTAGAAGGGATTTAGAGGCATACCTAAGAGATATTGTATGTTTAGTTCCAAACACCCCGATAAAACAAATATCACAGTAATATGAGTCGCATGAATCTCTTGATTTCTCAGTGCATACAAAAGTTATGTTTTGGGCTTCCCAGATGGTCCAGTGGATAAAGACACCGCTTTGCAGTGCAAGGGGCACCGGTTCAATCCCTGGCCTGGGAAGATCCCATGTGCCGCGGAGCGGCTAGACTGATGTGTCCAACTACCGAGCCAGTGCTCTGGCGCAAGTGTACCCAGAGTCGGTGCTCTACAGTGACAGAGGCCACTGTGATGGGAGGCCCACACAGACCAAAGAACAAAGATGGGAATACCTGAAAGACCAATAGAAGTGGCCAAAAAAGAAAAAATTTATGTTTTCACTGTAATCTGCTAAGTGTATAATAGCATTATCTGTTTTAAAATGTATATACTTCAAAAATGCTTTATTGCTATAAAATGCTAACCATCATCTGAGCCTTCAGCAAATCACAATATTTCTGCTGGCGGAGAGTCTTGCCTAGATGCTGAAGGCTGCTCACTGATCAGGGTGGTGGTTACTGAAGGTTGGGGTGGGGCTGTTTCTTAAACCAAGACAGCAATGAATTTTGCCACATCAGTTCAATGAGCAGTCGTGTTTTAAAGGAATCTTTTTCTCTAAGCAGTAGGTCTCAGCAGTGGGCTTAAAATATTCAGTGAACCATGCTGTAAACACATGTGATGTAAACAGGTTTTATTTCAGTTACAAAGCACAGGCAGAGTAGATTTAGCCTAATTCTGAAGGGTGCCAAGATTTTTGGAATGATAAGTGAGCACTGGCTTCAACTTCAAGTCCCCAGCTGCATTAGGTCCTAACTAGAAAGTCTGCCTATCCTTTGAAGCTTTGAAGTCAGATGCTAACTTCTCCTCTCCAGCTATGAAAGTCTTAGTGGCCTCCTCTTCCAATATAAGGCTGTCGCATCTACATTTAAAAATCTGTCATTTAGTGTAGTCATCTTCACTAATTGTCTTCTGGATAACTGGCTGCAGCTTCTGTATCAATACTTGCTACTTCACCTTGAGGCTTTATGTTATTGAGTTGACTTCTTTCCTTAAGCCTCATGAACTGTTCTCAGCCAGCTTCCAACTCTTCTTCTACAGCTCCCTCACCTCTGTCACCCTGCAGAGAATTGAAGAGAGTCAGGGCCTTGTTCTGGATTAGACTTTGGCTTCAGGAAATATTGTGGCTGGTTTGGTCTTCTATCCAGATCAGATTTTCTCCATATTAGCAATAAGGCTGATTTGCTATCTTATCATTTAAGGATTTACCCTAGTAGCAGTTTTAATTTCCTCCAAGAACTTTCTTTTGCATTCATAACTTGTTTAACTGTTTAGTACAAGAGGCCTGGCTTCCAATTTGCCTTCCTCACAAAGCTTAATCATTTCTAGTTTGTGTATTTATTAATTTTTGGCTGCACTGGGTCTTCATTGCTGTGTGCAATTTTCTCCAGCTGCAGTGAGTAGGGGCTACTCTTTGTTGTGGTGTGCAGGCTTCTCACAAAAGTGGCTTCTCTGGTGGAGCATGGGCTCTAGGGCTCAGGCTCAGTAGTTGTGCATGGGCTTAGTTGCATGCGAGATCTTCTCAGACCAGGAATCAAACCTGTGCCCCCTGCATTGTAAGGTGAATTCTTAACCACTGGAACACCAGGGAAACTCCACTTCTAGCTTCTGGTTTAAAATGAGAGGTATGCAATTCTTCCTTTCCTTGAACACTTACAGGCCATCCTAGGGTTATGAATTGACCTAATTTCAATATTGTTGTGTCTCAGGGAATATGGAAACCTGAGAAGAGAAAGAAAGCTGGGGGAATGGCTAGTCAGTGGAGCAGTCAGAATACACAGAGCATTTATCTATTAATTTTGTCATCTTATATGGGTGCAGTTCATGGCATCCCAAAACAATCAAGATAGTATCATCACCGATCACTGATCGCAGATCACCATAATATAATAATACTGTAAAGGTCTGAAATATTGAAAGAATTACCAAAACATGACACAGAGACCTAAAGTGAGCAAATGCTGTTAGAAAAATGACAGTAATAGATTTGCTTGACACAGGATTGCCATAAACACTCAATTTGTTAAAAGCCATAGAACTGTAAAGCACAATAAAGCAAAGCACAGTAAAATGAAGCATGCCTGTATTTGGGTTGCCCTGGTGGCTCAATGTAATGAATCAGCCTGCCAGTGTAGGAGATGCAGGTTTGATCCCTGGGTCAGGAAGATTCTTTGGAGTATGGAATGGCACCCCACTTCAATATTCTTGTCTGGAGACCCCATGAATAGAGGAGCCTGGCAGGTCACAGTCCAATGGGTCAAAGAGTTAGATACAACTTAGTGACTAAACAACAATGCCTGTATTTAACCACTTGCTTTTGTTCTTCACATGGCCGTTCCCCCAGCTCCTCAGGTGTGGGTGAAGTAGGAGTAACAGTCCCTGATACCATCACTGAGTGGAAGGCAGGGGCCCTCTGCCTGTCCAGTGACACTGGACTTGGTCTCTCTCCGACCGCCTCGCTCATAGTCTTCCAGCCCTTCTTTGTGGAGCTCACAATGCCCTACTCTGTGATCCGTGGAGAGGCATTCACACTCAAGGCCACTGTGCTGAACTACCTTCCCAATGCATCCGGGTAACTAGGGCTCAGGCTCAGTAGTTGTGCATGGGCTTAGTTGCATGCGAGATCTTCTCAGACCAGGAATCAAACCTGTGCCCCCTGCATTGTAAGGTGAATTCTTAACCACTGGAACACCAGGGAAACTCCACTTCTAGCTTCTGGTTTAAAATGAGAGGTATGCAATTCTTCCTTTCCTTGAACACTTACAGGCCATCCTAGGGTTATGAATTGACCTAATTTCAATATTGTTGTGTCTCAGGGAATATGGAAACCTGAGAAGAGAAAGAAAGCTGGGGGAATGGCTAGTCAGTGGAGCAGTCAGAATACACAGAGCATTTATCTATTAATTTTGTCATCTTATATGGGTGCAGTTCATGGCATCCCAAAACAATCAAGATAGTATCATCACCGATCACTGATCGCAGATCACCATAATATAATAATACTGTAAAGGTCTGAAATATTGAAAGAATTACCAAAACATGACACAGAGACCTAAAGTGAGCAAATGCTGTTAGAAAAATGACAGTAATAGATTTGCTTGACACAGGATTGCCATAAACACTCAATTTGTTAAAAGCCATAGAACTGTAAAGCACAATAAAGCAAAGCACAGTAAAATGAAGCATGCCTGTATTTGGGTTGCCCTGGTGGCTCAATGTAATGAATCAGCCTGCCAGTGTAGGAGATGCAGGTTTGATCCCTGGGTCAGGAAGATTCTTTGGAGTATGGAATGGCACCCCACTTCAATATTCTTGTCTGGAGACCCCATGAATAGAGGAGCCTGGCAGGTCACAGTCCAATGGGTCAAAGAGTTAGATACAACTTAGTGACTAAACAACAATGCCTGTATTTAACCACTTGCTTTTGTTCTTCACATGGCCGTTCCCCCAGCTCCTCAGGTGTGGGTGAAGTAGGAGTAACAGTCCCTGATACCATCACTGAGTGGAAGGCAGGGGCCCTCTGCCTGTCCAGTGACACTGGACTTGGTCTCTCTCCGACCGCCTCGCTCATAGTCTTCCAGCCCTTCTTTGTGGAGCTCACAATGCCCTACTCTGTGATCCGTGGAGAGGCATTCACACTCAAGGCCACTGTGCTGAACTACCTTCCCCAATGCATCCGGGTAAGGACCTCTCTTTCTTAAACTGAACACAAGGTAACAGTCCAGTAAGTGAAAAAAACTGCATTCCTAGGAATACTGACAAACTTCCTGCCATATAAGAAGGGCTCACCAGGAGAGAATACTGTCAGATATTCAGATGTTATATGACCATGGCTTCTGATACCTCCAAATACCAAGTGACAACATAAGACAAGGTTCTGACCCTTATCACAACCCTTTAAAGTTAGGAAGTTTGTGTTGTGTGAAGATTTTTTGGCATGAACAGCAAAAACCTATGCTGATTCTCATGTCTTATGTTCTCCAAGGTTTCAGTCTCTACATTCCCATATATTTAACTTTTCATATATGATTAATCATATTAAACTTAATTTTTAAGTTTACTTGGGTGCATCTCACCATAACTGTTTATAAACATTATATATTCTGCCGAGAGAGCTGAAAGTGGTCAAGATCCTAAGCCAGGAGGGTGGGAGGGACATTCCAGAGAGAAGGGATATGTGTATACTTATGACTAATTCACATTGTTCATGGCAGAAATACAACACTGTAAAGCAATTATCCCCCACTTAAAAATAAATATATATATATGTATATATGTATATATATATATATATATATATATATGATCCTAAGCCAAAGGAACAGAGCTTCCACAGACAGCAAGCATCCCAGAATGACCTGTCCTCACCTCTGCTCCAGCCACATGAAAGAGCAGATTATCTCCAGATCCTAAGGTTTAGGCATCAGAGCTATCAGTAAGATGATCTTCATTAATATCATCTTCCACATTAGGCAACCTGAAATCTACCCATCTCCCGAGGTGCTTTATTTCAAGCCATTCCATCTCTTCGGTCCCCTCTCCCTCTGGTCCATGTGTCTCTGTCTCATGTCTCATATGTGGTTTCAGGTCAGTGTGCAGCTGGAAGACTCTCCTGCATTCCAGGCTGTTCCAGAAAAGAAGGAACAAAAGGCTCACTGCATCTGTGGGAATGGCCGGCAGACCGTGTCCTGGGCCGTGACGCCACAGTCCTTAGGTGAGAGACAGCCTCCTACAGGCAATTCTCTTAAAGATTGTGTATATCTGTGGGATTCTTATATCCAGGCAGAAATGCACCCTCCCCACCACCTTCACCAGATGGTGGTATTTTTTTTCTCTGTCTTTTATTCTAGGATGTCTGGAAGGACACCTCCTCCCTTCTCTCACCTCAATCTCCACCTTCAATTTTCAATACTGTCAGATATTCAGATGTTATATGACCATGGCTTCTGATACCTCCAAATACCAAGTGACAACATAAGACAAGGTTCTGACCCTTATCACAACCCTTTAAAGTTAGGAAGTTTGTGTTGTGTGAAGATTTTTTGGCATGAACAGCAAAAACCTATGCTGATTCTCATGTCTTATGTTCTCCAAGGTTTCAGTCTCTACATTCCCATATATTTAACTTTTCATATATGATTAATCATATTAAACTTAATTTTTAAGTTTACTTGGGTGCATCTCACCATAACTGTTTATAAACATTATATATTCTGCCGAGAGAGCTGAAAGTGGTCAAGATCCTAAGCCAGGAGGGTGGGAGGGACATTCCAGAGAGAAGGGATATGTGTATACTTATGACTAATTCACATTGTTCATGGCAGAAATACAACACTGTAAAGCAATTATCCCCCACTTAAAAATAAATATATATATATGTATATATGTATATATATATATATATATATATATGATCCTAAGCCAAAGGAACAGAGCTTCCACAGACAGCAAGCATCCCAGAATGACCTGTCCTCACCTCTGCTCCAGCCACATGAAAGAGCAGATTATCTCCAGATCCTAAGGTTTAGGCATCAGAGCTATCAGTAAGATGATCTTCATTAATATCATCTTCCACATTAGGCAACCTGAAATCTACCCATCTCCCGAGGTGCTTTATTTCAAGCCATTCCATCTCTTCGGTCCC
Organism: Tragulus kanchil; assembly: GCA_022376925.1. Taxonomy (NCBI): domain Eukaryota; kingdom Metazoa; phylum Chordata; class Mammalia; order Artiodactyla; family Tragulidae; genus Tragulus; species Tragulus kanchil. The sequence continues at coordinate 280,617,629 of JAIOJX010000004.1, forward strand.
CTCTCCCTCTGGTCCATGTGTCTCTGTCTCATGTCTCATATGTGGTTTCAGGTCAGTGTGCAGCTGGAAGACTCTCCTGCATTCCAGGCTGTTCCAGAAAAGAAGGAACAAAAGGCTCACTGCATCTGTGGGAATGGCCGGCAGACCGTGTCCTGGGCCGTGACGCCACAGTCCTTAGGTGAGAGACAGCCTCCTACAGGCAATTCTCTTAAAGATTGTGTATATCTGTGGGATTCTTATATCCAGGCAGAAATGCACCCTCCCCACCACCTTCACCAGATGGTGGTATTTTTTTTCTCTGTCTTTTATTCTAGGATGTCTGGAAGGACACCTCCTCCCTTCTCTCACCTCAATCTCCACCTTCAATTTTCAATACCATTAATCTCTAGTATATGCTGCTTCCATTCCTGCTTGTATACTTTTATAAAACAAAAGAAAAAGTCACAGAGCATTAAACATTCCTAAATCTTGGGGCTTGGGGTCATTGAAGAAGAGAGAGATGGCGCTCACCTCTACTGGTCCCCTGTTCCCAGGGCGTGTGAATTTCACAGTGAGTGCGGAGGCCCTGGAGTCTCAAGAGCCCTGTGAGAGTGAGGTGCCTGTGGTCCCTGAGCATGGAAGGAAAGACACCATCACCAAGCCCCTGCTGGTTGAGGTAAGTAACTCTGCCCATTGGATGGGTCACAAACAGTCAAGAAAAACAATGATGAATCCAGTTGGAGTTCCAACTTTTGGGTAAGAAGAACTAAATGATATATGGGCAAGGGATATTTCACAATATGATTCTCTCTCTCCCTCTCTCTCTCTCATTTCTAGCTGTTGATTTAACTTTATAATTTCCCCTCCTTTTCCCATCTATCCATCTCTCTCCTTCATATATTGTTGCACTTATACAATTTATTTATATAATACACTTGAAAATCAGTTCCCAATTTTTTTCTCCATCAAGAAACCTGTACTTGCCCTATGTCCTGAAAGTCAATCCATTCTCATTTCTAACTTTACTTTCTTTCCACCTAAAGCCAGAAGGACTGGAGAAGGAAGTCACATTCAACTCCATGCTTTGTCCATCAGGTAAAACTCAGCCATCATAATTAAAATGGTATTGACTAGAGTATGATGTTTGAAGTTCAGTGTATTATATATATATATATATGGGCTTCCCTGGTGGCTCAGATGGTAAAGAATTGTCTACAATGCAGGAGATCTGGGTTTGATCCCTGGGTTGGGAAGATCCCCTGGAGAAGGGAACAGCTACTTGCTCCAGTATTCTTGCCTGAAGAATTCCCCATTCCTACACTTTCCATATGAGGTATGAATGCCATGAAGAACTATTAACCCATTTGGTAAGTAAGGAAATGGTTCTTAAAGAGGCCAAGTAATTTGATCAGGAGAATATCCTTATCTTATGAATTCTGGTCTTTATTTCTTAAGAACTTCTGCAACCATTAAAATGACCTGACCAAAAAGTAAAATAAAAATTTAAAAAAAAAAAAATGACCTGACCAGTGCATGCTGTGGTTAGAGGTACTAATAGAAAGTGGGTAGATTCAAATAAATATTGCCAAAGGGGATACTTCTTTAGATATTTAGTAATACAATGTGGGTAACATATATACAATACAATTATAATATAAAATATGAGTAGCCAAATTCAAGCCACTGCAAATACCAAGTTTTACATAGCTCACCTCATTGGAGAATGAGGCTATGGTGCTTCCTTAGAAAAGGTTGCCATAGCCTGTACCGTTTGTCATGTTAATATTTCTTTGGTGTCAATTCTGTGCCTAACATCCTGTCAGTCATTCGAGAAGGGACTAAAGAAGCATATAGTCAAATATACAGCTTTATCTTTGTGGAATATTTCCTAGTCTAAACAAAAACATTTATAGAAATTCAGCACACTAAGAAATTTATCAGTGCAATGTGTTCTCATCTCAAAGCAATGTCTAATCAACATCATGTCTCACCTTCCTCTATGTACTCATTTCTCTTTATTACATTTTTGTCATGTTGAGATTTAAAATATTAATATATAAAATATACTCTAAGAATATAATTACCTTTTTTTTTGGCCACTTCTATTGGTCTTTCATTTCCATCTTTGTTCTTTGGCCTGTGTGGGCCTCCCATTGCAGTGGCCTCTCTCGCTGCAGAGCACCAGAGCTGGACACATGCACTCCAGAGTTTCTGCTCTATAATTGAACACATCGGTCCAGCCACTCCGCGTCACATGGATCTTCCCAGGCCAGGGATCAAACCAGCGCCCCTTGCACTGCAAGACGGTGTCCTTACCCACTGGACCATCAGGGAAGCCCTGATTACCTTATTATTTAGCCTTGTTTCTACATTTAAGTGAACTTACTGCTTACTACCAAATCCATCATGGGTTTTCCTCCATTTCTGAGTTTTTCATTTTTATTTCTCTCTCATATATCTATGGATAATTCTCATAATTTTATTAAAATTAATTTTAATTACTCATGTAATACAAAGTAAAACCTCATAGTAAAGGCTAATGTCACCCCCTTGCAATCTTCTTCAGTACTTTAATACATTTTGAAATAATACACATTGATAAACTCATTCTATACATGTGGTTTATATAAATGGATAAGTTTAATTCTATATCTTGCTTTCTTTTCACTCAATGACTTATCTTAGAAATCTCTCCATGTCAAATTATAGATTTAGATAATTCCTTTTCATTCCAAACTATCACAGTTCTGCTTGATTTTGTAACTTTTCCCAAATAGATTTTTCCAACTATTTGCCAGACTAGATATATAGATAGATGCCTCCTTGTGTACATATGCAAGTATACCTAAGATAAATACCAAAATATGAAATTCCTGATTAAGAGAGAGTATGTATATTCTTAGTCTTGATAGAACTAAAGAAAATCTTTACTACCTAAATATGTTTTTATTTCCACCAGTTTATATTTCCCCTCACAATCACCAGCATTTGTTACCATCAAAGTTTAAAGTTTTACCAAAAATTTGAATGAAAAAAAGAAAAAATGTTGCTTTAGTTGCAAATTAGAATGACTTTATTTATGACTCTTATGAACTGCCTTCATATCCTCTGACCACTTAAAACATGCTGGAGTAGTCTAGGGGTTTTTTGGATTCAGCTTCACACATTGATTATCTATTGAATAAGTTGTAAATATTTTCTTTCTTTCATTTGGTAATTTGTCTTTTTGCTTTGCTTATGTCATCTCTTTTCTTACAAAAAAAATTTTGAATGTAAGAATTTTTTGACATACAAGTAATATATAATTAATATAACTATGTGTGTATTTAACACATAATTACATATTTAACTACATGATTCAGCTTAATTATATGATTATGTAATTAATGATTGATAATACATAATTAATGTATACTACTTAATGAGTTTGGAGATCAGTATATACTTGTGAAACTGTCAATATCATAAACTTATCTCTCACCCAACAGTTTCCTCCCACTCTCTTATTATTAATATTTTTGTAATATAAAATCTATCCTATTAGCAAATGTTTAGGTAAGCAATATAGTATTGTTGACTTGTAGGTACTGCACCTTACAAGAAACCTCTTGAGTTTATTCATCCTGTGTAACTGATACTTTGTGCCCTTTGACAAAGTTTTCATTATTTATCTTTGACGATGGGATGCAGTTTGATGATAAATACTATATCTTGCTTTCTTTTCACTCAATGATTATCTTTTAAATTTTCAAACTATCAACGTTCTGCTTGGTTTTGGAACTTTTCCCAAATAGATTTTTCCAACTATTTGCCAGACTAGATATATAGATAGATGCCTCCTTGTGTACATATGCAAGTATACCTAAGATAAATACCAAAATATGAAATTCCTGATTAAGAGAGAGTATGTATATTCTTAGTCTTGATAGAACTAAAGAAAATCTTTACTACCTAAATATGTTTTATTTCCACCAGTTTATATTTCCCTCACAATCACCAGCATTTGTTACCATCAAAGTTTAAAGTTTTACCAAAAATTTGAATGAAAAAAAGAAAAAATGTTGCTTTAGTTGCAAATTAGAATGACTTTATTTATGACTCTTATGAACTGCCTTCATATCCTCTGACCACTTAAAACATGCTGGAGTAGTCTAGGGGTTTTTTGGATTCAGCTTCACACATTGATTATCTATTGAATAAGTTGTAAATATTTTCTTTCTTTCATTTGGTAATTTGTCTTTTTGCTTTGCTTATGTCATCTCTTTTCTTACAAAAAAAATTTTGAATGTAAGAATTTTTTGACATACAAGTAATATATAATTAATATAACTATGTGTGTATTTAACACATAATTACATATTTAACTACATGATTCAGCTTAATTATATGATTATGTAATTAATGATTGATAATACATAATTAATGTATACTACTTAATGAGTTTGGAGATCAGTATATACTTGTGAAACTGTCAATATCATAAACTTATCTCTCACCCAACAGTTTCCTCCCACTCTCTTATTATTAATATTTTTGTAATATAAAATCTATCCTATTAGCAAATGTTTAGGTAAGCAATATAGTATTGTTGACTTGTAGGTACTGCACCTTACAAGAAACCTCTTGAGTTTATTCATCCTGTGTAACTGATACTTTGTGCCCTTTGACAAAGTTTTCATTATTTATCTTTGACGATGGGATGCAGTTTGATGATAAATACTATATTGTTCTCTTTTCATCTTCACATAATTCACCAATATTAAAATGCCATCAAATGTATGCTTATCAGCAACAATTAATTTATTTTCAATGAGTCAAATAGTGTTCATCTTCACCCCTTGCCTCATGTCTAGAGCTTTGCTAAAAATACTGTCTCCATATCTGGTAAATTTAATGGAAGTTAAGATGGAACATTACGGTAGCATTCAGGAACTTGGGAAGATTTTTCCATTGTTTATGTACACATGACACTTATTTTTCATCCAGCTGTTGAGTAAGGAGGATGGAGGTGGGCATGAAATACATTATCTTGTGATAGCCATCTTATGTTAGCCATAGGATGATTACAACAGAATCACAATGTAACAGGCACTTGTCAATCTGCAGCCTTCTTTTGGCTACAGTTCCACACACAAGGAAATTGGGAAAGGAAAGGTTCTAGAAATCTCATGATCCTATTTATATATGTTGAAGATATTTTTTAAATGGACTATTAAAAGAGAGACAACTTTCTAGAAGAAGTTTAGGTGCAAGGCATTCTGGCTTCTGTGTCTTGAAGTTCTTCAGAAAAACATACAGTAGAAACCATTTCCATTATGGCTGATTAATTTCTTTCTCTAGGTACCAAGGTGTCTGAATCATTGTCTCTGAAGCTGCCACCAAATGTGGTAGAAGACTCTGCCCGAGCCTCCTTCTCAGTTCTGGGTGAGTCTCCAGTCCTAGGGGATAACTGTACTATGTTAGACAATATCTATTATTTTTTTTCCATAAATACTTTCTCAAAATAACAGCTATCATTTTAACTTCTTTCTTCACTTCCTTGGATTTATTTATTGCTTCTAATCATACTTCTGTTCTTGAAAGGCTCACCTTTCCTAAAAGTCCTCATTTCTTTACCTCAGCTAATTATTCATTTCTTCTTAATGATTCTGATAGGAAATAATCTATAAGCTTTATGACTTCTCATCTCTCCCATTTTCTAGGAGACCTATTAGGCTCTGCCATACGAAACACACAAAATCTCCTCCAAATGCCCTACGGTTGTGGTGAACAGAATATGGTCCTTTTTGCCCCTAACATCTACGTTCTGGGTTATCTAACTGAGACACAGCAGCTGACTGCAGAGCTCAAGTCCAAGGCCATTCACTACCTCAACACTGGTGAGTGACTGAATAAGTACGTAAAAACTCCAGTGTTCTTTTAACAATAGACTGGATTCGTGTATCCAACAGGCTTGAGTTACTTCTCCATTCTGTGATATGTCAATATATCATACTGTGATAGTTATAATAATAAGAATACTATGACAGTTCATTTCATGGGACATATCCAGGGTCCAACCTCCAATAAAAGGTTTAGGACTCAGAACTGTCCAACGGAGTGCAGCAAAATTTAGGGACTATCGCAAGATGTAGGACATTTTGGTGATTTCTCTGGCCATCAGAATGTACAGTCTATCATGTTGCTTCATTAACCCTCTGTTCCAGGTTACCAGAGACAGCTGCTCTACAAGCACTTGGATGGCTCTTACAGCACCTTTGGGGAGAAGTACGGCCACAGCGAAGGCAATACATGGTAAGAGAAAGACAGCTTTTTGGAACTCCTTTTTCTGTGTCAGCTCTTTTACATATATTATCAAAATCATATTCCTAGTTACTCTATCAGATGTGTATTATTAACCCTATAGTTGGTTATCCTGGATAAATATACCAAGACTAGCAAGGTAACAAGCAAAAAAGCTGGGATTGGAACACACATGTGTTAGATTTGTCCCCAATTCATCTTGTTCATAATACGTCACAGTATTCTTTCTAAAATAGCTGATTTTTGTCCTAAAATATTCATAACCCCCACAATATGACTTTTTAAAGGACATAGCCATATTGCATAACTCCCAGATAAACTATATTAGCTTCAGTTTCTGCCTTATAGATCATATTCAGTTTAGTCACTAAATCGTGACTGACTCTTTTGCAACACCATGGATTGTACCCTGCCAGGCTGCTCTGTCCGTGGGGTTTCCCAGCCAAGAATACTGGAGTAGTACTCCAGTTCTTTCTCCAACCCAAGGCCCGAACCCGTGTGACCTGAATTTTCAGAAGAATTCTTTACCATTGAGTCTCCAGGGAAGTCCAAATTCACTGATTGGAGAAAAGAAATGAAATGAAGCCAGTGATATCAAACATTGTTTTAAAATCCCTAAGGCAAGTCCAGTGATTAAGACTTTAACTTTCAATGCAGGTGGTGGGAGTTCAACATCTGGTCAGGGAGCTAAGATCCCCTATGCCTTGCAGCCAAAAAAAGACATAAAACAGGTGTGGCATTGTAACAAATTCAATAAAGACCTTTAAAATGGTCCACATCGGAAAAAAAAAAAGAATCAAAAAAGAAATCCCTAAGGCAAAGCGATGTCAGAACTTACACATGTAAGAGCTATATATGAGAAGATTCTACCATCTACAGAAGAAAATCACTAAGGAGGTAAAGCCTTACTCTAATACATAGAAAAAATAATAACATTAACAGTATAGTTGACCCTTAAAAAACATGAGGGTTAGGGGCACCAACTCAGTAGAAAATTCTACACTATGACTCTACATTTGGCCCTCTGTATCCCTACTTGTGCATCCATGGATTCAATCAACTGGGGATCATGTAGTAATATAGTACATATTTGTAAAAACAATTTTTTTAAAATTCATACATAAGTGGACTCGTGTGGTTCATACAAAGCTGTTCAAGAGTCAACTGCACTATATCGAGCAGACTCAAGGAGTGAAGAAAATGGAATGTCTAAGTCCACAAGCATTCCTATTAGATGACTCACCTCAGTATGGGACGTTTCTCCTGCAGCCCACTGCTGTGAAATGGTTATACAGCCACTGTAACAACATAAACCTGATCATTGTTTCCTCTCCCCCTCAGGCTCACAGCCTTTGTACTGAAGAGTTTTGCCCAGGCCCGAAGCTATATCTACATTGATGAAACACATATTACTGAAGCTCTCATCTGGCTGGCCCAAAAACAGAAGAGCAATGGCTGTTTCAGGAGTTCCGGGTCTCTGCTCAACAATGCCATCAAGGTGAAGTATTCACAGAGCTGGTTTTGGTCTGCCCACTATACTGTCCACAAGGATGAGGAGAAGTAGTGATAACCTGGGAATTCCTTAGGAAGGTATCAGACCAAAATAAAACCTGGATAGCAGCAGAAAGAGGGGACGGAACTTAGGGTGACTGAGATACTGTGCCCCCACGGGGAGGAATGTGGATTAGGATAAATTCCATAACAGTTGAATACAAGGAGCTGATGAAGAGCATTCTCAGAAGGTAATGGCAGGGTTTCAATTACTGGTTCAAGTTGAGTACTGGTAATTGGTCTGTTTATGTTATTTCTTCCTGGTTCGGTCTCCGGAGATTGTCCATTTTTTCTAGATTGTCCATTTTATTGGCAGACAGTGGCTGGCAGCAATCACCTGGCTCTCTGTATGTCTGTGGTGTGGATTGTAGCTTCTCCTTTTTTTCTCTTCTGATTTTATTTATTTGGGCACATTTCCTTTTTCTCATGAGTTCAGCTAAAGATTTATCCATTTAGTTTATCCTTTCAAAAAACTACCTTTAGTTTCATTATTTTTCTTTTTAGGTTGTGTTTCATTTATTTTTGCTCTGATCTTAGCGATTTCTTTCCTTCTACACACTTTGGGTTTTGTTTGTTCTTTCTCTAGCTGCTTCAGGCATAAGGCTAGGTTGTTTATTTGAGATTTTTCTTGCTTACTGAGGTAAGCTTGTATCAATAATGTCCCTCTTAAATTACTCAGATCTCTCCCTCTCACATGTTTACAGGGTGGAGTGGACGATGAAGTGACCCTGTCTGCCTACATCACCATCGCCCTCCTGGAGATGCCTCTCCCCGTCACTGTAGGTGCCCTGGCTGAAGCAGCATTCTGGATGCAATGAAACTGCTGATCTGCTGTCTCAAACGTCACCCCACTAAAAACCAGTTGTCAGTTGTCCTTCTAGGCAATGCCAGTGCTTTGTAGATCAACAGAGAGTTTGGTCAGCCCATTAAGAAATATTTACACTTTCCCAGTGATGCCCCGAGCCTATTCCTTTCCTAGCAACCTCACCGCCAGCACCACACACACAGAAAATGAATTCCAAAGATATAGCTTATATTCCTGCCTTATGACTGTAGACTAATAGATTTAAAAATACTGTTCTCTCCATCCATAAGAACAAGGTGAGATGGACAAATGGCTCTGAACAACTTCTTTTGTGTATGTGTGTCCTTACCCACTTTTAACGATGAAATTTAAAAAAGGAAACATAGGGCTTCACTGGTGGTCCAGTGGGTAAAGAGTCTGCCTTGCAGTGAAAGGGGCACCGGTTCAATCCCTAGCCTGGGAAGATCCCATGTGCCATGAAGCAGCTGGACCTGTGTGTCCAATTATGAGCCAGCGCTCTGAAGTGCATGCGCCCAGAGCCAGTGCTCTGCAACGAGAGAGCCCACTGCGATGGGAGGCCCTCACTGGCCAAAGAATAAAGATGGATGAAAAATAAATGGATAAAAGAAAATCAATAAAAGAGGTCAAATTAAAAAAAAAAAAAAAAAAGGAAACATATAGAGACTCCCACCACAATTTGGGATCCATACCTATCAAAGACCTGAGTAGGCATTCCCCTTCAGTTTGAGGAATTTTATTTTCTAATGCTGTCTTTCTGCCTATTACTGAATATTTGCTTGACAGACACCTTCCTGACCTCTGTGCTGTGGTCTGTGTTTACCCAGGAGCCCCAGTCTTCCTGTTTCCACAGCTTACCCCCTTTCTGTTCTCCCTCGCCAGCACACCGTTGTCCGCAATGCCCTGTTTTGCCTGGATTCAGCCTGGAAGTTAGTCAAGGAAGGATCCCAAGGCAGCCACGTCTACACGAAGGCACTGTTAGCCTATGCCTTTGCCCTAGCGGGTAACCAGGAAAAGAGGAGAGAGGTACTCACATCACTGGATGAAGAAGCCGTGAGGGAAGGTGAGGCCATACCTGGGAACTTTCTCCCATTCCATGTTCTCTGGATCAAGAATTCCACACCAAAAATCCTCCATGAAAAATCTATTCATTATCCACACAATATTTCTACATACATAATGGTCTACACAAGAGGTGGAAGAAATAAAAAATAAAATGCAAATAATAATAAGATATCCAGTAACCCATATTCTGCCTTTCTCCCTTGATAATGCTATGGGTCTTTTATTCTTAAAATGCACAGAGAAATATTTCAGATATGCAAAATGCATAAAGAATAATTACTAAATACTTTTAATACCTCCCTTTTAGCTTAAGAAACAAAATATTACCAATGCTGGAAAAATCACCTATATACCATTTCTACTCTAAAAAGTAATTGATATCCAGAATTTGTCATGATAATCCATGGATTTCTTTATGTGTTTAACAACATATGTATTCCTAAATAATATTCAGAATGCTTATATTTTTCATCTTTAGATAAAATTTTTCATCCTTCTGAGTATTCCTGCTTAATCCTTGTCTGTCTGCTTGCCTTTTGTTTTTTAAGTTCAACATCGGGTTGATAGGAGTTTCTAGTATGGGTACGTTAACTTTCACTGCTGCATGATACACTATATCTAAAGGTTGTAATTTATATAGATTTTCTTTTCTCATGAATCTTTGGTTTCTTATATGCTTCTATTGCAAACCATGCTGCAATGAATACTAATATTTCTGTCTGCTTGAGAGGGCATGTGAGTTTCTCTAACTGGTACTTGAAAAGCATAACCACCAGATTTGTGAGCTAAACACATTCTCCCCTTTGCTGGATTACTGCCAAATTACTCTCCAAAGCGCTGTTTACTTCTCACAATAGTATAAATCAATTCCTGTTATTTCACCCCCTGTCAGTCATTTTGAGAATGACTATATATATATATATATGTATATATATATATTTGATCTAATGAGTGTAAACTCCATTATCTCATGTGATCTGTGATCCTCCTAAGAAACCTCCAAGGATTGGCTTTATAGAAAATTTAACAAGCCCCAGTCAAGGCTGAAATAACCTCAGAAACAGGAAATCACCACAACCCATCAGAGAACTTGCTCTGCCGTTTCTCTGCTTCCACCAACACAAGTGCAGCGACCATTTGACAACTTGGAGGCCAGTAGGGTTCCAACTCCATCAGCACGACGGCCTTTGCCCAAACTCTATGAAGAGCCAATTTCAGGAGGAAACGATCTAGATAAGGTTTAATTGATTATAATTGGAACGCAACTCTCACTTCAGGTCCGACTCCTGTACTTCTGTCCGGGTTAAATATGAACATGTGGTCACTTAAAATGTTTTCTCACCTCCAGACAATTCTGTCCACTGGACACGACCTCAAGCCCAGTGCCCCAGTGGATGATATTTACCAACCCCAGGCTCTGTCTGCGGAGGTGGATTGGCCACGTGCTCCTCCTACCTGACGCCCAGCCTGCCCGGACCTCGGAGGACCTTACTTCTGAGTATTTCCTGCTTTAACAACATATGTATTCCTAAATAATATTCAGAATGCTTATATTTTTCATCTTTAGATAAAATTTTTCATCCTTCTGAGTATTCCTGCTTAATCCTTGTCTGTCTGCTTGCCTTTTGTTTTTTAAGTTCAACATCGGGTTGATAGGAGTTTCTAGTATGGGTACGTTAACTTTCACTGCTGCATGATACACTATATCTAAAGGTTGTAATTTATATAGATTTTCTTTTCTCATGAATCTTTGGTTTCTTATATGCTTCTATTGCAAACCATGCTGCAATGAATACTAATATTTCTGTCTGCTTGAGAGGGCATGTGAGTTTCTCTAACTGGTACTTGAAAAGCATAACCACCAGATTTGTGAGCTAAACACATTCTCCCCTTTGCTGGATTACTGCCAAATTACTCTCCAAAGCGCTGTTTACTTCTCACAATAGTATAAATCAATTCCTGTTATTTCACCCCCTGTCAGTCATTTTGAGAATGACTATATATATATATTTTATATATATATATTTGATCTAATGAGTGTAAACTCCATTATCTCATGTGATCTGTGATCCTCCTAAGAAACCTCCAAGGATTGGCTTTATAGAAAATTTAACAAGCCCCAGTCAAGGCTGAAATAACCTCAGAAACAGGAAATCACCACAACCCATCAGAGAACTTGCTCTGCCGTTTCTCTGCTTCCACCAACACAAGTGCAGCGACCATTTGACAACTTGGAGGCCAGTAGGGTTCCAACTCCATCAGCACGACGGCCTTTGCCCAAACTCTATGAAGAGCCAATTTCAGGAGGAAACGCATCTAGATAAGGTTTAATTGATTATAATTGGAACGCAACTCTCACTTCAGGTCCGACTCCTGTACTTCTGTCCGAAGTTAAATATGAACATGTGGTCACTTAAAAATGTTTTTCTCACCTCCAGACAATTCTGTCCACTGGACACGACCTCAGAAGCCCAGTGCCCCAGTGGATGATATTTACCAACCCCAGGCTCTGTCTGCGGAGGTGGAGTTGACGGCCTACGTGCTCCTCACTTACCTGACGCCCCAGCCTGCCCGGACCTCGGAGGACCTCCACTATGCCTCACGCATCTTGACGTGGGTCTCAAAGCAGCAGAATTCCCAGGGAGGCTTCTCGTCCACCCAGGTCTGTGCTTAGCCAGAACCTTTCCCTTTGCCTTCATTCAGGTAGTAAAATGTTTGAACAAGATACAAGCACATACAAGAAAAACAAAAAATGAAGATAAAAATAACTTGAATCTGAGAACATACATGTTGGTGAACAACAAAACTCTGTAAAATCTTTAAAATAAAGAATAATAATAATTAAAAAAATAACTTGAAATAAGAAAAATGTTATTAGTATTTGAGGATGGTGAGAAATAAGGAAAAATGAGAGTCAAAGAGGGCTGCAGAGAAAATGCTCAGAATTCTGCCTCCCCTCCACCCACCACCACCTCCTACCACCCACTTTCCCTATCCCTACCCTACATACAATGGCCACAATGGAGTAAATTTGAAAATCCACCTTCTGGAAGACTTCCCAGGTGGCACTAATGGGAAGAATCTGTCTGCCCTGAGTGGGAAAGATCCTCTAAAGTAGGAAATGGCAACCCACTCCAGGATTCTTTCCTGGAAAATTCCATGGGCAGAGGAGCCTGGCAGGCTACAATCCATGGAGTCGCAGAGTCGAACATGACTGAACAGCCAAGTATTTCTTCTGGAAGTTGTAAGAGTCTCTTCAAATTGTTCCCAGAAGGACTATTCAAAACCCAATCATCTCTCCTTGCAAAACTTTCCATTTCTAGGTCCACTTTGGGTTCTTCTAGAGTGAACACACTTCATGCTTCCTCTGCCCAGCGACCATTTGACAACTTGGAGGCCAGTAGGGTTCCAACTCCATCAGCACGACGGCCTTTGCCCAAACTCTATGAAGAGCCAATTTCAGGAGGAAACGCATCTAGATAAGGTTTAATTGATTATAATTGGAACGCAACTCTCACTTCAGGTCCGACTCCTGTACTTCTGTCCGAAGTTAAATATGAACATGTGGTCACTTAAAAATGTTTTTCTCACCTCCAGACAATTCTGTCCACTGGACACGACCTCAGAAGCCCAGTGCCCCAGTGGATGATATTTACCAACCCCAGGCTCTGTCTGCGGAGGTGGAGTTGACGGCCTACGTGCTCCTCACTTACCTGACGCCCCAGCCTGCCCGGACCTCGGAGGACCTCCACTATGCCTCACGCATCTTGACGTGGGTCTCAAAGCAGCAGAATTCCCAGGGAGGCTTCTCGTCCACCCAGGTCTGTGCTTAGCCAGAACCTTTCCCTTTGCCTTCATTCAGGTAGTAAAATGTTTGAACAAGATACAAGCACATACAAGAAAAACAAAAAATGAAGATAAAAATAACTTGAATCTGAGAACATACATGTTGGTGAACAACAAAACTCTGTAAAATCTTTAAAATAAAGAATAATAATAATTAAAAAAATAACTTGAAATAAGAAAAATGTTATTAGTATTTGAGGATGGTGAGAAATAAGGAAAAATGAGAGTCAAAGAGGGCTGCAGAGAAAATGCTCAGAATTCTGCCTCCCCTCCACCCACCACCACCTCCTACCACCCACTTTCCCTATCCCTACCCTACATACAATGGCCACAATGGAGTAAATTTGAAAATCCACCTTCTGGAAGACTTCCCAGGTGGCACTAATGGGAAGAATCTGTCTGCCCTGAGTGGGAAAGATCCTCTAAAGTAGGAAATGGCAACCCACTCCAGGATTCTTTCCTGGAAAATTCCATGGGCAGAGGAGCCTGGCAGGCTACAATCCATGGAGTCGCAGAGTCGAACATGACTGAACAGCCAAGTATTTCTTCTGGAAGTTGTAAGAGTCTCTTCAAATTGTTCCCAGAAGGACTATTCAAAACCCAATCATCTCTCCTTGCAAAACTTTCCATTTCTAGGTCCACTTTGGGTTCTTCTAGAGTGAACACACTTCATGCTTCCTCTGCCCACCTCTTAATATACAAACGTTTGTTAATCAAGAGCATAAATAACTGTCTTCGTTCATCCAACCTCCTGAGCCTAACTGTATAACCTTATATCTAAAAAGCTGACAGAGCAGGAAGTTTCATCTCTAGAATTCAGAGGTTACCATATATACCCTATAAGAGATGCAGAATATAACAAAATGACATTCCATTCTTTTTCTAGTGTAGTTTCCAGTGTACTCTATTTTTCTATATAAATGGAGAAAATATTTGTTAAAAGTTATTTGTTTCTTAGAAAATTATTATTTAAAGGATACCTGGTTCACCATGGATGAGAATTGAGAATAAGACCTGCCCAGTGAGGGGTAGGGCATGACCCAAACTACTGGTGAAAAAAGAGACAGGGCTTCCCTGGTGGTCCAGTGGGTAAGGACACCGCCTTGCAGTGCAGGGGCACCGATTCGATTCCTGGCCTGGGAAGATTCCACGTGCCGCACAGCGGCTGGACCGATGTGTCCAATTATAGAGCCAGAGCTCTGGAGTGCATGCGCCCAGAGCCAGTGCTCTGCGACGACAGAGGCCACTGCGGTGGAAGGCCTACACGGGCCAAAGAACAAAGACTGATGAAAATAGTTAAATGAAAGACCAATAGAAGTGGCCCACCCACCCCCTCCCTCCCCAACCCACCCCCAGTCCAAAAAATAAATAAATAAATAAAAGAGAGACAGCCAGGGCTTCCCTGGTGGTCCAACAAGTAGAGAGTCCACCTTGCAGTGCAAGGAGCACTGGTTTGATCCCTGGCCAGGAAAGATTCCATGTGCTTCAGAGCAGCTGGGCCGGTGTATCCAGTTAGGAGCCAGCGCTCTGGAGCACATGCGCCCAGAGCCAGCGTTTTGCAACGAGCGACCACTGCAATGGGAGGCCCACACATGCCAAAGAATAAGAAAGATGGATGAAAAGAAATGAATGATGACTTAGAGACCAAAAAAGAGAGAGAGAGAGAAAGAGACAGCCAAATAAAATAGCATTAAGTGAAGAATATAATCATAATTTTTCATTTCTTATTTCCTCTGGAGATATTGAAGCATGACCCTAATCATGATTGCAAAGCACCCTGGGTTTTCTCAGGGCACTGACCTCCACAGCAGGAATACAGTTTAGTCTGGGAGAGACAACCAGGCTGAACTTTGGCTGGGTGGTGGCAGATGTGACCACAGTTGTCAAGAAGGACATCTTAGGCAAATAGCTCATGCTGATAACTGATGTCCATCCGTATATATATATATATATATATATATATATATATATATATACACTCCACATTGCATACCCCACATGTATTTATAGAAAGAAAAGAATCAATTTTCTGAGAAATAAAACAAATTTCTAAGGCATATCATCCAAGGCAGATATGCAATGGTTCTGTCATTTATCATCAATCTTTATAATCAGTCTTGAAATGAGAAATCTTGTCATTATAATCAATCTTGAAATGAAAATTCTCATATTTTAAAGTAGTGAGGCAAATCAAGAAATAGAAACCAAAGCTCTTTTTGTGGAAGCTAGTATGGGTTTCAGGGCCTTCCAAGCATTGTCATGCCTGAGTGGGTCCTCCCACCTGTCTCTTCCAGGACACAGTGGTGGCTCTCCAAGCCTTGTCCAAATATGGAGCAGCCACCTTTTCCAGAACGGGAAAGGCTGCACAGGTGACCGTCCAGTCTTCAGGGACCTTTTCCACAGAATTCCAAGTGGACAACAGCAACCGCCTGCTACTGCAGCAGGTTTCCTTGCCAAAGGTGCCGGGCGAGTACAGCATGTCAGCCTCAGGAGAAGGGTGTGTTTACCTCCAGGTGAGTGTCTAGGCACAGGTGGGGACAAAAAGTCCAGCGTGACCGTGATCACCAAAAAGTCCTAACTCAGCATACCATGGGGCAAATGAGAGAACAAGGTGAGGAAGATGGGAGGAACCCTGGGGAAGGGAAACTCATGAAACTGTTCCACACAGACATCTTTGAAATACAATATTCTCCCAAAAAGAAGAGTTCCCATTTGCTTTGAGGAATATTAATCGGATAAATGAAAGATGGATGGAAATAAATAAATGATGACTTAGAGACCAAAAAAGAGAGAGAGAGAGAAAGAGACAGCCAAATAAAATAGCATTAAGTGAAGAATATAATCATAATTTTTCATTTCTTATTTCCTCTGGAGATATTGAAGCATGACCCTAATCATGATTGCAAAGCACCCTGGGTTTTCTCAGGGCACTGACCTCCACAGCAGGAATACAGTTTAGTCTGGGAGAGACAACCAGGCTGAACTTTGGCTGGGTGGTGGCAGATGTGACCACAGTTGTCAAGAAGGACATCTTAGGCAAATAGCTCATGCTGATAACTGATGTCCATCCGTATATATATATATATATATATATATATATATATATATACACTCCACATTGCATACCCCACATGTATTTATAGAAAGAAAAGAATCAATTTTCTGAGAAATAAAACAAATTTCTAAGGCATATCATCCAAGGCAGATATGCAATGGTTCTGTCATTTATCATCAATCTTTATAATCAGTCTTGAAATGAGAAATCTTGTCATTATAATCAATCTTGAAATGAAAATTCTCATATTTTAAAGTAGTGAGGCAAATCAAGAAATAGAAACCAAAGCTCTTTTTGTGGAAGCTAGTATGGGTTTCAGGGCCTTCCAAGCATTGTCATGCCTGAGTGGGTCCTCCCACCTGTCTCTTCCAGGACACAGTGGTGGCTCTCCAAGCCTTGTCCAAATATGGAGCAGCCACCTTTTCCAGAACGGGAAAGGCTGCACAGGTGACCGTCCAGTCTTCAGGGACCTTTTCCACAGAATTCCAAGTGGACAACAGCAACCGCCTGCTACTGCAGCAGGTTTCCTTGCCAAAGGTGCCGGGCGAGTACAGCATGTCAGCCTCAGGAGAAGGGTGTGTTTACCTCCAGGTGAGTGTCTAGGCACAGGTGGGGACAAAAAGTCCAGCGTGACCGTGATCACCAAAAAGTCCTAACTCAGCATACCATGGGGCAAATGAGAGAACAAGGTGAGGAAGATGGGAGGAACCCTGGGGAAGGGAAACTCATGAATTTTTATCTGTTCCACACAGACATCTTTGAAATACAATATTCTCCCAAAAAAAGAAGAGTTCCCATTTGCTTTGAAGGTGACGACCCTGCCTGAAACTTGTAATGAACCCAAAGCCCACACCAGCTTTCAGATATCACTGAACATCAGGTAAGACCTATGACTGCAAAGGGTATAACAACCAATCTGCTCACTAGAACTTCACATCAAGCAGAGCAGGATGATGGTGAATGTTTTGCATTTCTTGAAAAATGAAATCTGTTCTCATGTTGACAAAAACTTTATCAGTGAGGGGGTTTACGTGATCCATCCTCCAACTGTAGGATCTCTTAATGCCTAATCTCATTATGCACAGCTTATTAATTCCCCTCAGTAATAATTAAAGAACATTGTCCCTTTCTTTTAACCTGAATTCCTGACTTTTTTCTAATACAATGATTCATCCTATTTTCATACTATTGTTATAAAATCCTACATTATCCTTGCTTTATCCAAAAAGTGGTAACCTCTTGAAAAGTATGAATATGAGGAAGTAGTGACTCTTTAGTTAGAATTCTTACTGGTAATAATTAAACCTCAAATTATATCTAAAACAATCAATCTTGGGGGAATACATACATACATAGTCACTTTCAAATACCTACAGGGCTATCTGTATCTGTCCACAAGAATATTATGAACGAATTCTGGGAGGTAGTGAAGGACAGGAGAGCCCGTGTGCTGAAGTCCATGGTGGCTCTCCAAGCCTTGTCCAAATATGGAGCAGCCACCTTTTCCAAGGGAAAGGTGGGTGCCCCAGGGACCTTTTCCACAGAATTCCAAGTGGACAACAGCAACCGCCTGCTACTGCAGCAGGTTTCCTTGCCAAAGGTGCCGGGCGAGTACAGCATGTCAGCCTCAGGAGAAGGGTGTGTTTACCTCCAGGTGAGTGTCTAGGCACAGGTGGGGACAAAAAGTCCAGCGTGACCGTGATCACCAAAAAGTCCTAACTCAGCATACCATGGGGCAAATGAGAGAACAAGGTGAGGAAGATGGGAGGAACCCTGGGGAAGGGAAACTCATGAATTTTTATCTGTTCCACACAGACATCTTTGAAATACAATATTCTCCCAAAAAAAGAAGAGTTCCCATTTGCTTTGAAGGTGACGACCCTGCCTGAAACTTGTAATGAACCCAAAGCCCACACCAGCTTTCAGATATCACTGAACATCAGGTAAGACCTATGACTGCAAAGGGTATAACAACCAATCTGCTCACTAGAACTTCACATCAAGCAGAGCAGGATGATGGTGAATGTTTTGCATTTCTTGAAAAATGAAATCTGTTCTCATGTTGACAAAAACTTTATCAGTGAGGGGGTTTACGTGATCCATCCTCCAACTGTAGGATCTCTTAATGCCTAATCTCATTATGCACAGCTTATTAATTCCCCTCAGTAATAATTAAAGAACATTGTCCCTTTCTTTTAACCTGAATTCCTGACTTTTTTCTAATACAATGATTCATCCTATTTTCATACTATTGTTATAAAATCCTACATTATCCTTGCTTTATCCAAAAAGTGGTAACCTCTTGAAAAGTATGAATATGAGGAAGTAGTGACTCTTTAGTTAGAATTCTTACTGGTAATAATTAAACCTCAAATTATATCTAAAACAATCAATCTTGGGGGAATACATACATACATAGTCACTTTCAAATACCTACAGGGCTATCTGTATCTGTCCACAAGAATATTATGAACGAATTCTGGGAGGTAGTGAAGGACAGGAGAGCCTGTGTGCTGAAGTCCATGGTGTCACAGAGAAACACGACTTAGCAACTGAACAGCAACAAGAAGAATATTATAAGGATTTCCCTGGTGGTCCAGCAGTTAAGAATCTGCCTTCCAGTGGAAGGGATGTTGGTTCGATCCCTGGTGAAGGGACTAAGATCCCACATAAATAAATGGTTAAAAAAAAAAAAAAGAATATTATAACCTGGTTGGGGGTATTATTTATGAAAAAAGACAAAGTATATGTAACAGATAACTGAGTAGATTAGCAGTCTCATGCCCAGCTATGCATCACTTATAGAGCTTTCTTAAAATGCAGATCCTCAGAGTTCACACTCATAAAATTCTGATTCATCAAGTCTAGAGTAAGGCCTGTCTCTAGACCAGGCACCTCTGAAGATTCTGATGCACAGCCAGTTTTTTGAGCTACTTGATAGAAAATGTAGGAAGATTTCAGGTCCCTTTCAGGGCTGTGGAGTGCTTACTCTGGACACAGAAAAAGCATGTTTAATAAAACAGGAAATCCTAATTATGTTCTTCCCTGAATCTTTAGTTACATCGGAAGCCGTCCAGCCTCCAACATGGTGATTGCTGACGTGAAGATGGTATCTGGTTTCATTCCCTTGAAGCCAACAGTGAAAATGGTAGGTTTTCAATAAGCCCAGGAGACCCTACTTTATGTAATGTTTTATGCATCTCTAAACTAAGACAACAATAATATAAAATACTATTAAACCAGCTTCTGTTGAAGACATTACTTTTCCCAACTGCAGAAATAATTATTTAGCATGTTTGTATGCAGGTTTTTTGTTTGTTTTCTCATTAAACTTTGCTTTTGTAGGTCTCAAAATTTTGCAAAGGATCTTTGGTCAAGTTTCCACTAAGATATTAATTTAAAATATTAATTTTCAGGACTAATAACTCAAAACTGCCACCCGTAGACAAGTACATGGTCCATGAAACATTCCCCTTTTGTTCTAGTTTTATTTTTTCTTTTCTTCTAGTTTTATGAAACATTGTTATCATTAGCCAGTCTCCCACTACTAACTTCAATGGTCAATTCAGACAGTTTTGAGACTTTTCATCCACCATGGATCAAACTGGGGCAGCATGTATTAGGGATCATATTCGTTGAGTCTTCTGAACTTCCTGGACAGATCTGGTGACCTTGCCAGCTCCAGTAGATTTCCTGTCCACTGCTCTAGTGACGCCCCCTTGTAACAGTCTATCTCTTGAAGCCACATCTACTAGGAAAAAATCATTAGCAAGCTCTTGCTTTAATGGAGCTTAGAATCTTCAGAAGATAAAGCATAGGCACATGAGCTAGTGAAAAAATATGAGAAAGACTTTGGCACAATGAGCTAAGTTTGAGCAAGATCACTTATAGAGCTTTCTTAAAATGCAGATCCTCAGAGTTCACACTCATAAAATTCTGATTCATCAAGTCTAGAGTAAGGCCTGTCTCTAGACCAGGCACCTCTGAAGATTCTGATGCACAGCCAGTTTTTTGAGCTACTTGATAGAAAATGTAGGAAGATTTCAGGTCCCTTTCAGGGCTGTGGAGTGCTTACTCTGGACACAGAAAAAGCATGTTTAATAAAACAGGAAATCCTAATTATGTTCTTCCCTGAATCTTTAGTTACATCGGAAGCCGTCCAGCCTCCAACATGGTGATTGCTGACGTGAAGATGGTATCTGGTTTCATTCCCTTGAAGCCAACAGTGAAAATGGTAGGTTTTCAATAAGCCCAGGAGACCCTACTTTATGTAATGTTTTATGCATCTCTAAACTAAGACAACAATAATATAAAAATACTATTAAACCAGCTTCTGTTGAAGACATTACTTTTCCCAACTGCAGAAATAATTATTTAGCATGTTTGTATGCAGGTTTTTTGTTTGTTTTCTCATTAAACTTTGCTTTTGTAGGTCTCAAAATTTTGCAAAGGATCTTTGGTCAAGTTTCCACTAAGATATTAATTTAAAATATTAATTTTCAGGACTAATAACTCAAAACTGCCACCCGTAGACAAGTACATGGTCCATGAAACATTCCCCTTTTGTTCTAGTTTTATTTTTTCTTTTCTTCTAGTTTTATGAAACATTGTTATCATTAGCCAGTCTCCCACTACTAACTTCAATGGTCAATTCAGACAGTTTTGAGACTTTTCATCCACCATGGATCAAACTGGGGCAGCATGTATTAGGGATCATATTCGTTGAGTCTTCTGAACTTCCTGGACAGATCTGGTGACCTTGCCAGCTCCAGTAGATTTCCTGTCCACTGCTCTAGTGACGCCCCCTTGTAACAGTCTATCTCTTGAAGCCACATCTACTAGGAAAAAATCATTAGCAAGCTCTTGCTTTAATGGAGCTTAGAATCTTCAGAAGATAAAGCATAGGCACATGAGCTAGTGAAAAAATATGAGAAAGACTGACTGTCATAAACTAGAACCATCACAGAAGTACAGAGAAAACTGAAACTTCTGCAAATTAGAGCAAGAAAAAGCAAAAAAGATAAAAACGTCCTTCATGAAAGAGTGGAACATGAACTGAACCTTGAAATATGGGTAATTTCTAAGTTTAGGATGTTTTGTTCCCTTTTCTGCAAATAAATTAACTTTACACCTAGGTCCTGTATCCCAATTACCATTCTTTTTTAATTTTGCAACCTTCCTGTCTTTGCTTATAAAAAGCATTGGAGGGGGCTTCCCTGGTGGTCCAGTGGGTAAGGGCACCGCCTTGCAGTGCAAGGGGCACTGGTTCCATCCCTGGCCTGGGAAGATCCCACGTGTTGTGCAGCAGCTGGACCGATGTGTCCAAACAGAGCTGAAGCTCTGGAGCACATATGCCTAGAGCCAATGCTCTGAGACAACAGAGGCCACTGCGATGGGAGGCCCACGCCGGCCAAAGAACAAAGATGGATGAAAATAGATAAATGAAAGACCAATAGAAGTGGCCAGCCCGCCCCCCTCCCTCCCCAACCCTCCCTCCACTCCCCAAAAAAAGCATTGGAGAGCTTCCCTGGTGGTTTAGTGGGTAAAGAGTCCACTGTACAGTGCAAGGGGTACCGGGTTGATCCCTGGCACGGGAAGATCCCACATGCCGCAGACCAATGTGTCCAATTATGAGCCAGGGCCCTGGAGCGCATGCACCCAGAGCCGGTGCTCTGCAGCAAGAGAGGCCACTGCTTTGAGATGCCACACAGACCAAAGAATTAAGATGGATGAAAATAAATGAAGGATCAATAAAAGAGCCCAAATTTTTGGAACAAAAATGACTTTTAAAAAAGCATTGGAAAAAAGTTTTACCCTCAGACTTAATTTGGTAATAAACATTCTTTTCTCTGGTTCCCCAGGGCTTTCATCTGTTAATTAATACTTGCGATGTCTTTGTTTTCTATAGCTTGAAAGATCTCCCGTGAGTCGAACAGACATCAGCAGCAACCATGTTTTGATTTACATGGATAAGGTGAGTACCGGCAATCTAGTTGCAAAAAAAAATGCAGACAGTGAGTAACCTAGGAAGTGAATGAAAGCATTTTAGAGATATTGACTCCATGCTAAAAATTTGACAATTCTAACATTAGTTCCAGTGAATTCTAACATTAGTTCCTCCTCTATTTGTATTTCATCTGGGACGATGGTAAGAAATGACTTGTTATAATATTGGGATATGAAAATTTCTAAGACCCCCCCACCCAAGCAGGAAATTCTCCACAAACTGTGCTCATTATGTGTACAAGTTATTTTGCAGGTACTACATACCAGAAGGAAGTAGCCCCTGGAATCAGCCAATTAGTATATCAATATCCCAGGTGGCACTAATGGTAAAGAATCTGCCTGCCAATGCAGGAGACACAGGTTTGATCCCTGGGTCAGGAAGGTCCCCTGGAGGTGGAAATGGCAACCTACTTCAGTAACCTTGCCTGGAAAATTCCATGGACAGAGGAGCCTGACAAGCTACAGTCTATGGGGTCTCAAAGAGTCAGACATGACTGAGCATGCACGTGTATCAACATCACAGCATTAAGACAAAACGGGAATATACTATCAATCTCAGCAAGGACTTAAACCATAAAATAATATCAGTCCACCAGTAGCCAATCTGATATTATAGTTGTGTGCTGTTGCATAGATTATTTATTCCCATATTGATGGGTGTTATAGTTTATGAATTTTATGAAACTTTAAGGCTTCAGTGATCTGCCTTTTTTATTCCTTTTTCTTTAAACTTTTTATTTTGTATGGGAATATAGTCAATTAACAATGTTGTGATACTTTCAGGTGAACAGTGAAGGAACTCAGCCATACATACACATGTATTCTGAGTCAAACAAGTATCTCTGTAAGACAGAGAAGTAAAAGTGTATTGAATTCTGATACTTAAAAATAAACATAGCTAGTCAAACAATAAAAAGCATACGTCATTCACCCCTATGAACAGAGTCGTGCACTCACATTGATCGAGTGTATGACCAATTTCTGTGATTCAAGAAACAATGTAAATCAAACCAGTACTGTAAAGCAGTTAACCTTCCATTGGAAATAAATACTTTTTAAAAAAATAAACAATTTGGGGAAGTTTCATCTATTCTAAGAGCTTTTGATTTAAGGACCCTGTTAGTTGACAAAAAGTTTTTCCCCGAAATAGATGAATAGCTAAATTTACTCAAAGAAGAGAAAAGGAAGCTCCCTGGAGAGTCATTTCATTCCCTTTTGCTTTGTAGGTGACAAATGAGACCCTGACCTTGACCTTCACGGTTCTGCAAGACTTCCCAGTAAGGGATCTGAAACCGGCCATAGTGAAAGTCTATGATTATTATGAGACAGGTAAGTGAGAGTGGCATTCACACAGAAGTTAAATTCCTGATCACAGAGATTTAGATTTGAGAGATGTGTTGGGGCAGTTCATGACACTGACTGCTCTCATCGCTTCATGGTGTCTCCGTCAAGTCTGATTCTCCTGTCTTGGCCTTCTATACATACATTGTGGAAACTACCTACCGTTTAATTATACTGCTCCTAATACAAAGCACCTGTCAGATATTTAGTTCTCTTTTCTTCAGGTAAAATCAACTATAGGGCAATTTGAAATTTAAAAAAGAAGAGCATTTAAACGGCTGCCCTTCAGGAGTTTAGGGTAAAACACCCGGGAGGGTATCAACATCACAGCATTAAGACAAACGGAATATACTATCAATCTCAGCAAGGACTTAAACCATAAAATAATATCAGTCCACCAGTAGCCAATCTGATATTATAGTTGTGTGCTGTTGCATAGATTATTTATTCCCATATTGATGGGTGTTATAGTTTATGAATTTTATGAAACTTTAAGGCTTCAGTGATCTGCCTTTTTTATTCCTTTTTCTTTAAACTTTTTATTTTGTATGGGAATATAGTCAATTAACAATGTTGTGATACTTTCAGGTGAACAGTGAAGGAACTCAGCCATACATACACATGTATTCTGAGTCAAACAAGTATCTCTGTAAGACAGAGAAGTAAAAGTGTATTGAATTCTGATACTTAAAAATAAACATAGCTAGTCAAACAATAAAAAGCATACGTCATTCACCCCTATGAACAGAGTCGTGCACTCACATTGATCGAGTGTATGACCAATTTCTGTGATTCAAGAAACAATGTAAATCAAACCAGTACTGTAAAGCAGTTAACCTTCCATTGGAAATAAATACTTTTTAAAAAAATAAACAATTTGGGGAAGTTTCATCTATTCTAAGAGCTTTTGATTTAAGGACCCTGTTAGTTGACAAAAAGTTTTTCCCCGAAATAGATGAATAGCTAAATTTACTCAAAGAAGAGAAAAGGAAGCTCCCTGGAGAGTCATTTCATTCCCTTTTGCTTTGTAGGTGACAAATGAGACCCTGACCTTGACCTTCACGGTTCTGCAAGACTTCCCAGTAAGGGATCTGAAACCGGCCATAGTGAAAGTCTATGATTATTATGAGACAGGTAAGTGAGAGTGGCATTCACACAGAAGTTAAATTCCTGATCACAGAGATTTAGATTTGAGAGATGTGTTGGGGCAGTTCATGACACTGACTGCTCTCATCGCTTCATGGTGTCTCCGTCAAGTCTGATTCTCCTGTCTTGGCCTTCTATACATACATTGTGGAAACTACCTACCGTTTAATTATACTGCTCCTAATACAAAGCACCTGTCAGATATTTAGTTCTCTTTTCTTCAGGTAAAATCAACTATAGGGCAATTTGAAATTTAAAAAAGAAGAGCATTTAAACGGCTGCCCTTCAGGAGTTTAGGGTAAAAGAAAGCATAACATACAGTATTTAAAGACACCAGGCAGAAAATAAAATAAAGACACCAGGCAGAAAGAACACATCAAATGAATGACGCTGATGTTTCTGATACACTTCTTCCCACAATAAAGATTCTTTCCCTGACCTAGAGGTTGGCTTTCCCTCTCACCTCACTTGACTGTTTTTGTTTTTATTCAGATGACTTTGCAGTTGCTGAGTACAGCGCTCCTTGCAGCAAAGGTAAGTGATTCACACTTCTTCCAGATGGAGTCAGAACCCCTTTGGCTTGTCCCCTAAATCTCCTCCATAAGATTCTGGCTAAATGCTTTTCATGGACATCATACTGCTCATGGTGCAACTTATTGTAGAAAAATACATTTACTGAAAAAAGGTTCCCTGAGACTGAAGCCTCAGATAGTTCATAGATAAAATTGTATGTTGGATCATTTTCAGTAATGGATCCCATGTCCACTACAGTAACTGGATTTCCTCAAGCTCTATGCTACCCAGATCTCAGGGAAGGAATTTTCACTGCTCCAGAAACCCATGTCCTTCTTCATTTTCCATCCTTTCCACCATCAGATACTGGAAATGCCTAAAGACCCATCGATGAAAACTGCTTTGCTGGAGTCCCTGTTCCACAGATGCAGGTCTCCATGGAAGAAAAGAATTTTTAGTATCTCTGAAGGCTTGTTGAATAAACCCTTTTTCTGATCAGTCTTCAGCATTGTTTCCTCATTTACTCGATAAACATGTATTACACTTCCATATGATTCCCAAAAGACTCTTGAAATAAGAAATTCATAGGAAGGGGATCTGAAACCGGCCATAGTGAAAGTCTATGATTATTATGAGACAGGTAAGTGAGAGTGGCATTCACACAGAAGTTAAATTCCTGATCACAGAGATTTAGATTTGAGAGATGTGTTGGGGCAGTTCATGACACTGACTGCTCTCATCGCTTCATGGTGTCTCCGTCAAGTCTGAT
This sequence comes from Tragulus kanchil, assembly GCA_022376925.1. Taxonomy (NCBI): domain Eukaryota; kingdom Metazoa; phylum Chordata; class Mammalia; order Artiodactyla; family Tragulidae; genus Tragulus; species Tragulus kanchil. The sequence goes on from JAIOJX010000004.1 coordinate 280,644,026, forward strand.
TCTCCTGTCTTGGCCTTCTATACATACATTGTGGAAACTACCTACCGTTTAATTATACTGCTCCTAATACAAAGCACCTGTCAGATATTTAGTTCTCTTTTCTTCAGGTAAAATCAACTATAGGGCAATTTGAAATTTAAAAAAGAAGAGCATTTAAACGGCTGCCCTTCAGGAGTTTAGGGTAAAAGAAAGCATAACATACAGTATTTAAAGACACCAGGCAGAAAATAAAATAAAGACACCAGGCAGAAAGAACACATCAAATGAATGACGCTGATGTTTCTGATACACTTCTTCCCACAATAAAGATTCTTTCCCTGACCTAGAGGTTGGCTTTCCCTCTCACCTCACTTGACTGTTTTTGTTTTTATTCAGATGACTTTGCAGTTGCTGAGTACAGCGCTCCTTGCAGCAAAGGTAAGTGATTCACACTTCTTCCAGATGGAGTCAGAACCCCTTTGGCTTGTCCCCTAAATCTCCTCCATAAGATTCTGGCTAAATGCTTTTCATGGACATCATACTGCTCATGGTGCAACTTATTGTAGAAAAATACATTTACTGAAAAAGGTTCCCTGAGACTGAAGCCTCAGATAGTTCATAGATAAAATTGTATGTTGGATCATTTTCAGTAATGGATCCCATGTCCACTACAGTAACTGGATTTCCTCAAGCTCTATGCTACCCAGATCTCAGGGAAGGAATTTTCACTGCTCCAGAAACCCATGTCCTTCTTCATTTTCCATCCTTTCCACCATCAGATACTGGAAATGCCTAAAGACCCATCGATGAAAACTGCTTTGCTGGAGTCCCTGTTCCACAGATGCAGGTCTCCATGGAAGAAAAGAATTTTTAGTATCTCTGAAGGCTTGTTGAATAAACCCTTTTTTTCTGATCAGTCTTCAGCATTGTTTCCTCATTTACTCGATAAACATGTATTACACTTCCATATGATTCCCAAAAGACTCTTGAAATAAGAAATTCATAGGAAGGGGCTTCCATGCTGACCCAGTGGTAAAGAATCTGCCTGCCAATGCAGGAGACACGGGTTCAATCTCTGATCTGGAAAGATCCCACATGCTACGGAGCAAGTAAATCCATGTTCCACAACTACTGAGCCCGTGCTCCAGAACTCAGGAGCTTCAGCTACTGAGCCCACAGGCTGCAGCTACTGAAGCCCCCGTGCCCTGGAGCCCATACTCCATAGCAAGAGAAGCCCACACACTGCAACTAGAGAGTAGGCCCGGCTCATCACAACTAGAGAAAGGCCTTGCACAACAACAAAGACCCAGCACAGTCAAAAATAAATAAAAAAAATTTTTTTATTCATGGCAATAAAGGACTAAGGGATTTCCAAAATGAAAAATATTAACAGAGATGGTGGTCTGAGTAGGCAGATCATTTAGATGTTGCAGAGTAAAGAAAGTATTGGATTATATACTAGGAGCACGTTAGGGTTTCCCCAGTGGCTCAGTGGGTGAAGAATTCCCCTGCAGTGCAGGAGACACAGAAGACTTGAGTACAATCCCTGGGTCAGGAAGATCCCCTGGAGGAGGAAATGGCAACCCACTCGAGTATTCTTGTCTAAAAGTTCCCAAGGACAAAGGAGCCTGATGGGCTACAATCCAAAGGGTCACAATGAGTGGGACAAGACTGAACAACTAAGCAAGCATGTGAAATGTGTTTGGTCACAGGAACACTCTAAGAAAAAGCCAAAGAGTGGATTTATGAGAGAACAAAAGGCTGCCTGGACCAGGCAAGTTATGTTTGGGAACTTGTCCAAATTGGGAATTTTCACTGCTCCAGAAACCCATGTCCTTCTTCATTTTCCATCCTTTCCACCATCAGATACTGGAAATGCCTAAAGACCCATCGATGAAAACTGCTTTGCTGGAGTCCCTGTTCCACAGATGCAGGTCTCCATGGAAGAAAAGAATTTTTAGTATCTCTGAAGGCTTGTTGAATAAACCCTTTTTTTCTGATCAGTCTTCAGCATTGTTTCCTCATTTACTCGATAAACATGTATTACACTTCCATATGATTCCCAAAAGACTCTTGAAATAAGAAATTCATAGGAAGGGGCTTCCATGCTGACCCAGTGGTAAAGAATCTGCCTGCCAATGCAGGAGACACGGGTTCAATCTCTGATCTGGAAAGATCCCACATGCTACGGAGCAAGTAAATCCATGTTCCACAACTACTGAGCCCGTGCTCCAGAACTCAGGAGCTTCAGCTACTGAGCCCACAGGCTGCAGCTACTGAAGCCCCCGTGCCCTGGAGCCCATACTCCATAGCAAGAGAAGCCCACACACTGCAACTAGAGAGTAGGCCCGGCTCATCACAACTAGAGAAAGGCCTTGCACAACAACAAAGACCCAGCACAGTCAAAAATAAATAAAAAAAATTTTTTTATTCATGGCAATAAAGGACTAAGGATTTCCAAAATGAAAAATATTAACAGAGATGGTGGTCTGAGTAGGCAGATCATTTAGATGTTGCAGAGTAAAGAAAGTATTGGATTATATACTAGGAGCACGTTAGGGTTTCCCCAGTGGCTCAGTGGGTGAAGAATTCCCCTGCAGTGCAGGAGACACAGAAGACTTGAGTACAATCCCTGGGTCAGGAAGATCCCCTGGAGGAGGAAATGGCAACCCACTCGAGTATTCTTGTCTAAAAGTTCCCAAGGACAAAGGAGCCTGATGGGCTACAATCCAAAGGGTCACAATGAGTGGGACAAGACTGAACAACTAAGCAAGCATGTGAAATGTGTTTGGTCACAGGAACACTCTAAGAAAAAGCCAAAGAGTGGATTTATGAGAGAACAAAAGGCTGCCTGGACCAGGCAAGACTTTCCATGTTAAAGGAAAGTAATGAAATAGAAAGTTGGCTATGTCCAATATTGGGAGGCAGCATAATTAATTGGGACTTGATTCAAATTGGAAGTTATGTGTCCTGAGACCCAAATCTGCTATTGACCAATACAAGAGATCAGTTAGTTAACCCTGGGTTTCAGGTTCAATGAAGGATGACAGATTGAAGCTATTGAAGAAGTGATTCAAATAGCAGTGAGTTTTCCTAGAAGAAAGAATATATAGGACTCAAAGGCTAAATAGGTGTGCTACACTGAAGCATCTTTTTTCTGGAACTTTGAGTCAGGACCAAAGGATCACTATAAACTCAAGGAGGTATTCAGTTGCATTAAGTATTCAAACCGTCCATCATATGGATGGAGGAACAGAGGCTTCCAAAGTTTGAAGAGAATATCCCTAGAAAGTCCTAGGAGTCCTAGTCTTCATTTGGTTGAGTGGGACAGAGCCTGGATGCTCTACACTAGGAACTCTAAAGAACTTTGAAGTTCAGGCACTCATAACTCTGTCTCCAAGCTAGGCAAAAGTAAAAGATAAAAGTTATTACCTTGGAACTTCCCTGGCTGTCCAGTTAACACTTTGCCTTCCAAGGCAGGGGGTGTGGGTTCCATCCCTGGTCAGGGAGGTAAGATCTCACATGCCTCGTGGCCAAAAAACATAAAATAGAAGCAATATTGTCAATAAAGACTTTTAAAATGGTCCACATCCAAAAAATCTTTAAAAAAGAAAGTGATCACCTTTGTGCTAGATTCTCCTCTAAGCACCTCGTAGGTATTGATACAGCAGCCTTATTAAGTAGGTATTATTACAACAAATGAGGTTTCCCCAGTGGCTCAAATAGTAAAGAATCTGTTGGCAATGCAGGAGACCCAGGTTCAATCCCTGGGTCAGGAAATTTCCCTGGAGAAGGGAATGACTACCCACTCCAGTATTTTTGCCTGGAAAATTCCATGGATAGAGGAGCTTGGCAGGCTACAGTCCATGGAATCACAAACAGTTGGATATGGCTAAGCGATGAACACTTTCATTTTTATAACAAATGAGGAGGCGGAGGCCCAGAGAGGTATAATTTGCCAAGTTACTCTACTAGTAAATGGCTAAACCAGAATTCAATACCAAGGAGTCTGGTTTCCAAGTCTACACTCATAACCTCAAACCACGCTGCCTCTAAAAAAAAAAAAAGAAAAAAAACAAAAAGCATGCTGCCTCCAACCCACATCAGACAACAAGGCCAAGAAAAAAAAAGTTTCAGAGCTGAATAAATATTATAATTAGTATCAATTAAGCATCTGTCTAAGGCATGAAATATAAAAAAAATTAGGGGTATGACTAAAGGAAATAAACAGGATTATAATAAGTTCCAATCACATAATTCTGGTCCTTTTAGTCTTTGCCCATATGGAAAACATAACTGCAAATGTACTTGAAAGGTATGCTTGTTGCAAATCAATCACTGTATGTCCTTGGACCAAGAAGACTCACTCCAAAAATATTTATTCACCAGGAACAGAGGCTTCCAAAGTTTGAAGAGAATATCCCTAGAAAGTCCTAGGAGTCCTAGTCTTCATTTGGTTGAGTGGGACAGAGCCTGGATGCTCTACACTAGGAACTCTAAAGAACTTTGAAGTTCAGGCACTCATAACTCTGTCTCCAAGCTAGGCAAAAGTAAAAGATAAAAGTTATTACCTTGGAACTTCCCTGGCTGTCCAGTTAACACTTTGCCTTCCAAGGCAGGGGGTGTGGGTTCCATCCCTGGTCAGGGAGGTAAGATCTCACATGCCTCGTGGCCAAAAAACATAAAATAGAAGCAATATTGTCAATAAAGACTTTTAAAATGGTCCACATCCAAAAAATCTTTAAAAAAGAAAGTGATCACCTTTGTGCTAGATTCTCCTCTAAGCACCTCGTAGGTATTGATACAGCAGCCTTATTAAGTAGGTATTATTACAACAAATGAGGTTTCCCCAGTGGCTCAAATAGTAAAGAATCTGTTGGCAATGCAGGAGACCCAGGTTCAATCCCTGGGTCAGGAAATTTCCCTGGAGAAGGGAATGACTACCCACTCCAGTATTTTTGCCTGGAAAATTCCATGGATAGAGGAGCTTGGCAGGCTACAGTCCATGGAATCACAAACAGTTGGATATGGCTAAGCGATGAACACTTTCATTTTTATAACAAATGAGGAGGCGGAGGCCCAGAGAGGTATAATTTGCCAAGTTACTCTACTAGTAAATGGCTAAACCAGAATTCAATACCAAGGAGTCTGGTTTCCAAGTCTACACTCATAACCTCAAACCACGCTGCCTCTAAAAAAAAAAAAAGAAAAAAAACAAAAAGCATGCTGCCTCTCCAACCCACATCAGACAACAAGGCCAAGAAAAAAAAAGTTTCAGAGCTGAATAAATATTATAATTAGTATCAATTAAGCATCTGTCTAAGGCATGAAATATAAAAAAAATTAGGGGTATGACTAAAGGAAATAAACAGGATTATAATAAGTTCCAATCACATAATTCTGGTCCTTTTAGTCTTTGCCCATATGGAAAACATAACTGCAAATGTACTTGAAAGGTATGCTTGTTGCAAATCAATCACTGTATGTCCTTGGACCAAGAAGACTCACTCCAAAAATATTTATTCACCACTTCTTGTGTGTCAGACACTAAATTCCATGCTATGCTGCAAAACTTAATAAAATGGAATTCCTGAATAAAATGGAATTACACTGCAGAGTAAACAAAACAGATACATATTTGATTTATTATAATACTACGTGAGAAGTCCTGCCACCGATTCATTACCAGGATAGACTCCAGGCACAATGACCTTCTCAAGTTGACATACCATTTCCAAATTCTGATATTCTGGTAATTATCAGACACTCTGTCTGAACTCATTATAATTCACTGCAGTTTTCTTTTCGTAGTATTGTAAGAGGATTTTGGACACTATTTTTGTGACCAGAAAGACCTGGACCCTCTTGAGCCATGAATTTTTACACTGTGTACTTTACCTTGAAGGAAGGGTCTAATTGTAATTGAGAATGGATTTGCCACCAGCCTACTCACATGGGAATCTTGGGAATTAAAATTCTGTAGGATTTTAAAGAATGACATATCTTTTTTTTTTTCATACAAACTTTATTTATTGTTATTTTTTTACAGGGTTTGTTGTTTACTGCCACATATTGACTCAAATCCGTCATAGGTATAAATATGTCCCCTCATCTCTCAAACCTCCCCACACCCCTCCCCGCCCCACCCCTCCAGGTCGCCACAGAGCCCCTGTTTGAACTCCTCTAGTTCCACAGCATATTCCCCTCCCTCACACCAATGTCCATAAGACTTCTCCATGTCTGCCTCTCCATTGCTGCTCTGCACATTCATTTATCAGCACCATCTTTCTAAATTTCATGCATATGTGAGAATGACACATCTTGACTACATCAAATTTCATGAATTGAGATTTATTCTTTAGGAAACTTGACAGTAAATGAGGCAGAGAGGTTGGACGGTTTTGGGTGGTCATAGCAGGAATTCAAAGAGGAGAAATAGAATACTTGATTATAGAAAAAACCCCTTGCACCGCCTTGCAGTGCAAGGCGCTGGTTCACTTGCAAGATAACTGCAAATGTACTTGAAAGGTATGCTTGTTGCAAATCAATCACTGTATGTCCTTGGACCAAGAAGACTCACTCCAAAAATATTTATTCACCACTTCTTGTGTGTCAGACACTAAATTCCATGCTATGCTGCAAAACTTAATAAAATGGAATTCCTGAATAAAATGGAATTACACTGCAGAGTAAACAAAACAGATACATATTTGATTTATTATAATACTACGTGAGAAGTCCTGCCACCGATTCATTACCAGGATAGACTCCAGGCACAATGACCTTCTCAAGTTGACATACCATTTCCAAATTCTGATATTCTGGTAATTATCAGACACTCTGTCTGAACTCATTATAATTCACTGCAGTTTTCTTTTCGTAGTATTGTAAGAGGATTTTGGACACTATTTTTGTGACCAGAAAGACCTGGACCCTCTTGAGCCATGAATTTTTACACTGTGTACTTTACCTTGAAGGAAGGGTCTAATTGTAATTGAGAATGGATTTGCCACCAGCCTACTCACATGGGAATCTTGGGAATTAAAATTCTGTAGGATTTTAAAGAATGACATATCTTTTTTTTTTTCATACAAACTTTATTTATTGTTATTTTTTTACAGGGTTTGTTGTTTACTGCCACATATTGACTCAAATCCGTCATAGGTATAAATATGTCCCCTCATCTCTCAAACCTCCCCACACCCCCTCCCCGCCCCACCCCTCCAGGTCGCCACAGAGCCCCTGTTTGAACTCCTCTAGTTCCACAGCATATTCCCCTCCCTCACACCAATGTCCATAAGACTTCTCCATGTCTGCCTCTCCATTGCTGCTCTGCACATTCATTTATCAGCACCATCTTTCTAAATTTCATGCATATGTGAGAATGACACATCTTGACTACATCAAATTTCATGAATTGAGATTTATTCTTTAGGAAACTTGACAGTAAATGAGGCAGAGAGGTTGGACGGTTTTGGGTGGTCATAGCAGGAATTCAAAGAGGGAGAAATAGAATACTTGATTTATCTTGCAAGAATAAATAAGGGCTTCCCTGGTGGTCCAGTGGGTAAGGACACCGCCTTGCAGTGCAAGGGGCGCTGGTTCACTCCCTGGCCTGGGAAGATTCCTCGTGCTGCGGAGTGGCTGGACTGATGTGTCCAACTACCGAGCCGGAGCTCTGGAGCACAGGCACCTGGAGTCAGTGGTCTGCAACGAGAGAGGCCACTGCAATGGGAGGCCCACAGGAGCCAAAGAACAAAAATGGAAATAAATGAAAGATCAATAGAAGTGGCCAAAAACAAAAAAAGAACAAATGACTTTCATATTTATGTAAACCCCACTGATAAGTCAAAATATAATCCTGGGATAATAGGGTATAACAGTTTACTATATGAAAGATGTCATAAGAATTCAGAATATATTAGGAAACATCTAAGCAAAGGCAAAACATGTGGCTGGTAACCAGGTGAGGAAGCACTGTACATATCAATACAGAAATATCCCCACGATTATACTGTTAAGACAAACAATAGAACAAAGAAAAGGGTACATAATATGGTACATAATTAATAAAGGGGAGGGGAAGGAAATAATGTGTTCTTTTTTTGTTTGACATGACACCCCTCAGAAGAAAAAAGAAAGCTACTAAAAAAGTATTTACCTTGGACTTTCCCCAGTGTTTCAGTAGTTAAGAATTTACCTTCCAATGTATAGGATACAGGTTTGATCCCTGGTTGGAGAACTAAGATCCCCATGCCGCAGGACAGCTAAGCCCACAAGCCACAACTGAAGAAGCCTGTGTACCACAACAAAGACGCAGTGCAGCCAAACATAAGAAAACTATTTACCTACCTACAGGAACAGGAAAAAGTAAGTGGAGGTTTTCAAAGATAGAAAGACACTACTCAGTGAATATCATTTAAAATTATTTGACTGCTGAACAACATGCCCCTGAAGGGCATGGAGATCTTCCTGACCCAGGGATCTAACCCACATCTCCTGCATTGCAGTTGGATTCTTTACCACTGAGCCCCTAGGGAAGCCTGTGTTAGTGCCTACTGTACAGCAAAATAAATCAGCCATACCTATACCTGTACAATAGGGCACTGCTGGCCTACGCTTTTGCTCTGGCTGGTGACCAGGCTGAATGGTGAGAGATACTGAAATCACTTGATGAGGAAGCTGTAAAAGGAAGTGAGCACATGGATCCAGCTGTTTTCCCCACCCACCGGTAGAAAATGGGAAGAATGCAGAATTCCTGAAAGTAACCTCCTACAAATGCTGACATTTTCCTGCAGGCTAACTCATTAAGTTGGCATCACTGACTCAATGGACAAGAGTTTGAGCAAACTCCGGGACATGGTGAAGGACTAGGAAGACTGTTGTGCTGCAGTCACTGGGGTTGCAGAGTCAGACATGGCTGAGCAACTGAACTACAGCAACTCATTAAGAGATTATTGAGAAGGCTTCCCTGGTGGTCCAATGGGTAAGGACACTGCCTTGCAGTGCAAGGGCTGCCGGTTCGATCCCTGGCCTGGGAAGATCCCATGTGCCGCGGAGTGGCTGGACCGGTGTGTCCAATTACCGAGCCAGAACTCTGGAGCGCATGCGCCCAGAGCCAGCGCTCTGCGACAACAGATGCCACCGCGATGGGAGGCTCACATGGGCCAAAAGAACAAAGATGGATGAAAACAGATAAATGAAAGACCAATAGAAGTGGCCAGCCCCCCTCCCTCCCCACCCTACCCCCCAGCCAAGAAAAGAGATTATTGAGAGATTATGCCCAAAGATTCCCTGGAATTTTTTGTTACAGAGAGAACAAGATAGATAAAGGCAATACCACAAAATATGGGAGGAGTTCCAGTCTCCCTTTATTTATGAAGACAAACATGGTTGACGTTATACTCTTGTTTATGGGGGGTGTGTGTGTGCGTGCGCTCAGTTGCTCAGTCATGTCTGAGTCTTTGTGACCCTATGAATGGTAACCCTCCAGGTTCCTCTGTCTATGGGATTTTCCAGGCAAGAATACTAGAGTGGGTTGCCATTTCCTACTCTCTTTCTCCAGGTACATTAATGTCTATCAGGATGGGTGGAAGCTACTAAGCGCCATACCAAAAACACGTCATCCACTTCAGTAACAGCTTCCATGTTACTGTTTGTAATACAACTCTCTGAAATTAGTTAGAAGATTTTATGTTTCATTTCCAAAAAAATGCCTAAACAATGATCAAAGCATTTTAGATCAGGAGTGAAGGAAAACCCATGAAGAAATGGTGAGAGATACTGAAATCACTTGATGAGGAAGCTGTAAAAGGAAGTGAGCACATGGATCCAGCTGTTTTCCCCACCCACCGGTAGAAAATGGGAAGAATGCAGAATTCCTGAAAGTAACCTCCTACAAATGCTGACATTTTCCTGCAGGCTAACTCATTAAGTTGGCATCACTGACTCAATGGACAAGAGTTTGAGCAAACTCCGGGACATGGTGAAGGACTAGGAAGACTGTTGTGCTGCAGTCACTGGGGTTGCAGAGTCAGACATGGCTGAGCAACTGAACTACAGCAACTCATTAAGAGATTATTGAGAAGGCTTCCCTGGTGGTCCAATGGGTAAGGACACTGCCTTGCAGTGCAAGGGCTGCCGGTTCGATCCCTGGCCTGGGAAGATCCCATGTGCCGCGGAGTGGCTGGACCGATGTGTCCAGTTACCAAGCCGGAGCTCTGGAGCGCACGCGCCCAGAGCTGGTGCTCTGCGACAACAGATGCCACCGCGATGGGAGGCTCACATGGGCCAAAAGAACAAAGATGGATGAAAACAGATAAATGAAAGACCAATAGAAGTGGCCAGCCCCCCTCCCTCCCCAACCCACCCCCACCCCCAGCCAAGAAAAGAGATTATTGAGAGATTATGCCCAAAGATTCCCTGGAATTTTTTGTTACAGAGAGAACAAGATAGATAAAGGCAATACCACAAAATATGGGAGGAGTTCCAGTCTCCCTTTATTTATGAAGACAAACATGGTTGACGTTATACTCTTGTTTATGGGGGTGTGTGTGCGTGCGCTCAGTTGCTCAGTCATGTCTGAGTCTTTGTGACCCTATGAATGGTAACCCTCCAGGTTCCTCTGTCTATGGGATTTTCCAGGCAAGAATACTAGAGTGGGTTGCCATTTCCTACTCTCTTTCTCCAGGTACATTAATGTCTATCAGGATGGGTGGAAGCTACTAAGCGCCATACCAAAAACACGTCATCCACTTCAGTAACAGCTTCCATGTTACTGTTTGTAATACAACTCTCTGAAATTAGTTAGAAGATTTTATGTTTCATTTCCAAAAAAATGCCTAAACAATGATCAAAGCATTTTAGATCAGGAGTGAAGGAACCAACCAATGAAGAAATCATATCTGCCATTTTTCCACCACTAACTCTACCAGAACAACACTTTAGAATGTCATTCAGTTCATATCCTACAAATTCCTGTCCACGGTGTTCTCCTCAACCACACTGGACCATAGTAGGTTCAGACTTTTGCTCTGAAGTGAAATAGAAAGTCCAGGGATAGTGTTGCGGGGAGAAAACCAATGCTGGCCCCAGGAAGAAACTGTTTCTTTGATTTGCCTTCTGTTGCTTTTATTATAATCGTACTTAATGGCTTGTCACAAGGACCCTGGCCTTTTGCCTGACTGTTAAAGTCTTTGTTCAGGACCCAGTCCACCTGTGGATGGCAGGAAGGGAGGAATGAACATATCCCCTGCCTGAGGCTTGCCGTGCTAGGAGATGTTTGCAAGATTAACAGCTTTTTTCACTCTGCTTCCTCACTTTCCCCATCTCTGATCTATAAAATAACCTGGCATCCAGACCCCAATAAGATGATTATTTCCAAGGCCCTAGCCTCTCATCTTCTCAGTCAGCTGCTTTCCAAATAAAGTCATTTTCCTTGCCTCAGCACCCCGTCTCTCGGATTCATTTGCCTGTCGTGCAGCGAGCAGAGCAAGCTTGGACTCAGTAACGATATGGTTGAAGTGAAAACATGTAACTTCAGCTTCTGCTATATTTATCCGTTTCCAACTGTAAAGATCCTGTCATACATTCGACACCAGTAGCTTTAGTTCTGTCTCTATTCTTAGGCTTAGGACAGTGCGGTGCACTTGGAGCAACCTCAGAAACCCAGGGCCCCAGGGAGGATGTTACCTGCAGAGGTGAACCTACCCATGAGCTCCAACTACTGAGCATATCCACCACCCAACAGTCTCGGTTTACTCCTGAGACTTGAGCTCCATCGAGCCTGTGCTGTCCACGGTAGAAGCCACCCTGAGGAGACGCCCTCACAACACAACTGGAGAGTAGCTCCTACTTGCCACAGCTAGAGAAAACCCGAGCGCAGCAACAAAGGCCTAGCAGAGTGTCAACTACAAATTGGCTCTTACCATTTCTTTTGCCAATGAATGGACAACACGGGCATTTGCCATCTGCCTCTGCTAAGATTGAACACTGCATTGGGAGTTACTGACCTTCGTCACCCCCTGAAAGAAAACAGGGTGGAGCAAGGCACTCTGCTCCCAAGGAATCCAATGGGACAGGTCTTTAGATAGGTAAATGACTTTTGCTCTGAAGTGAAATAGAAAGTCCAGGGATAGTGTTGGGAGAAACCAATGCTGGCCCCAGGAAGAAACTGTTTCTTTGATTTGCCTTCTGTTGCTTTTATTATAATCGTACTTAATGGCTTGTCACAAGGACCCTGGCCTTTTGCCTGACTGTTAAAGTCTTTGTTCAGGACCCAGTCCACCTGTGGATGGCAGGAAGGGAGGAATGAACATATCCCCTGCCTGAGGCTTGCCGTGCTAGGAGATGTTTGCAAGATTAACAGCTTTTTTCACTCTGCTTCCTCACTTTCCCCATCTCTGATCTATAAAATAACCTGGCATCCAGACCCCAATAAGATGATTATTTCCAAGGCCCTAGCCTCTCATCTTCTCAGTCAGCTGCTTTCCAAATAAAGTCATTTTCCTTGCCTCAGCACCCCGTCTCTCGGATTCATTTGCCTGTCGTGCAGCGAGCAGAGCAAGCTTGGACTCAGTAACGATATGGTTGAAGTGAAAACATGTAACTTCAGCTTCTGCTATATTTATCCGTTTCCAACTGTAAAGATCCTGTCATACATTCGACACCAGTAGCTTTAGTTCTGTCTCTATTCTTAGGCTTAGGACAGTGCGGTGCACTTGGAGCAACCTCAGAAACCCAGGGCCCCAGGGAGGATGTTACCTGCAGAGGTGAACCTACCCATGAGCTCCAACTACTGAGCATATCCACCACCCAACAGTCTCGGTTTACTCCTGAGACTTGAGCTCCATCGAGCCTGTGCTGTCCACGGTAGAAGCCACCCTGAGGAGACGCCTCACAACACAACTGGAGAGTAGCTCCTACTTGCCACAGCTAGAGAAAACCCGAGCGCAGCAACAAAGGCCTAGCAGAGTGTCAACTACAAATTGGCTCTTACCATTTCTTTTGCCAATGAATGGACAACACGGGCATTTGCCATCTGCCTCTGCTAAGATTGAACACTGCATTGGGAGTTACTGACCTTCGTCACCCCCTGAAAGAAAACAGGGTGGAGCAAGGCACTCTGCTCCCAAGGAATCCAATGGGACAGGTCTTTAGATAGGTAAATGACTTTTAGGAATAGATTTTATCATCTCAATCCTTGCATCTTCTCACACCTAGAAACCCTTAAACTTCTGCCTGTCAGACCCAAACCATTTGTAAAACAAAAACCCCTTTGGAAACCCTTTACTTGATGGCATTTGAATTGCCCCACACACTGAAACTCTTATATTGGCCCTCCTCCCCTAGCTCTTTGGAGGAATCTCTCAGAGCTTCCTGGGGTGCTGCCTCCCAGGCTACACTCCTAATTATGCCCCAAATACAACTTAAACCACAATTCTCAAGTTGTTTTATCTTTTTTAGTTGGCAAGAGCAAAAAATATTTTAAAAAAGAAAGGATAGCATCAGAAGCAGATTTGGTTTGAGATGGTAAGGGGCAACAGAAAGGGGCCGGTGTGGTAGAGAGAAGTGACAAGGAGATTACTACTCCTTATTTCTCACGGAAAATGGACTGTGACTATATTTTACTTCTTAAAATCGATTATTTTAGAGAAAGCCAAAATGCTTCACACCTATATGAAAGTGTTAGACCAACATGGAAATCTACAAAGAAATTTTGATGAGTGGGCCTACTGCCAAAAGGTTCGGTTTTCTATGCAATTCTTTTCCTAAGTCTGTTAAAAGCCGTAACTGGGGGTTTCCCTGGTGGTCCAGTGGTTAAGACTCTGTGTTCCCAATCCAGGGGGCCCAGGTTCGACCCCTGATCTGGGAAGATCCCACATGCTGTGGAGCAACTAAGCCGGTGAGCCACAACTATTGAGCCCGTGCTCTAGAGCCTTGGAGCTACAACTATTGAGCCCATGTGCCGCACCTACTGAAGCCCATGTGCCCTAGAGCCTGAGTTCCATAACAAGAGAAGTTACCACAACAAGAAGCCTGCTCACCTCACCTGGAGAGTAACCCCCACTGCCTGAAACTAGAAAGAGCCTGCAGCAGCAGTGAAAACCCAGAATAGCCAAAAATAAAAAATATATTTTTTTTTTTAAATCATGGCAATTTATGGTAAGGAGATAACAAGGTAACTAGCACAGAGATTGCCCTTACCGATCCACAGAATTGCATTCTGGGAATAGTGATTGTGTGTGTGTGTGTGTGTGTGTGTCTGTATGTATGTATGTATGTGTCGGGGGTCAGGGCAGGAGGTGGTTGGTTTTCTTACAGTCAGTATATTCTACATGAAACATGACAGTTTTTTCTTTTCTGTAAGTGAAAGGTGACTCTAAACTCCTGTCCCACTGGACTGTAGAAAATTTATCTCAGATATTCTGGGGTTCTTCCCACCTGGTGATCTAATGCAGGGTCAGAGTATTACATCCCACCCCATGGAAGTCATTCGTCTCTAGTTCACATGACTGTCTTGAAGCCACCACTCTGCGGCCTCCTTGTCCTTCATAGGGAAGGACAGGAATCTGACAAAAAGCAAGTGGCTGGAGTGGGATCTAGCCTTCCAGGTGCTCCATGCAGATCCTCCCTCTAATTCCCCCAGCAAAACAACCGACCTGTCTGTTCAGCCTGAAAGAATTGTTTTGATCTGGGGAAATGTTTTAATCATTTAGTCATTCTAGTTAGAAAATTTAGTCTCTTAATTGGCTTTCTTCCAAAAGGTTCGGTTTTCTATGCAATTCTTTTCCTAAGTCTGTTAAAAGCCGTAACTGGGGGTTTCCCTGGTGGTCCAGTGGTTAAGACTCTGTGTTCCCAATCCAGGGGGCCCAGGTTCGACCCCTGATCTGGGAAGATCCCACATGCTGTGGAGCAACTAAGCCGGTGAGCCACAACTATTGAGCCCGTGCTCTAGAGCCTTGGAGCTACAACTATTGAGCCCATGTGCCGCACCTACTGAAGCCCATGTGCCCTAGAGCCTGAGTTCCATAACAAGAGAAGTTACCACAACAAGAAGCCTGCTCACCTCACCTGGAGAGTAACCCCCACTGCCTGAAACTAGAAAGAGCCTGCAGCAGCAGTGAAAACCCAGAATAGCCAAAAATAAAAAATATATTTTTTTTTTTAAATCATGGCAATTTATGGTAAGGAGATAACAAGGTAACTAGCACAGAGATTGCCCTTACCGATCCACAGAATTGCATTCTGGGAATAGTGATTGTGTGTGTGTGTGTGTGTGTGTGTCTGTATGTATGTATGTATGTGTCGGGGGTCAGGGCAGGAGGTGGTTGGTTTTCTTACAGTCAGTATATTCTACATGAAACATGACAGTTTTTTCTTTTCTGTAAGTGAAAGGTGACTCTAAACTCCTGTCCCACTGGACTGTAGAAAATTTATCTCAGATATTCTGGGGTTCTTCCCACCTGGTGATCTAATGCAGGGTCAGAGTATTACATCCCACCCCATGGAAGTCATTCGTCTCTAGTTCACATGACTGTCTTGAAGCCACCACTCTGCGGCCTCCTTGTCCTTCATAGGGAAGGACAGGAATCTGACAAAAAGCAAGTGGCTGGAGTGGGATCTAGCCTTCCAGGTGCTCCATGCAGATCCTCCCTCTAATTCCCCCAGCAAAACAACCGACCTGTCTGTTCAGCCTGAAAGAATTGTTTTGATCTGGGGAAATGTTTTAATCATTTAGTCATTCTAGTTAGAAAATTTAGTCTCTTAATTGGCTTTCTTCCATCTTAAATTGTTTTTTGCCCTGCTAATTCTTTTCAAATCGAAAGACAGGAAACCTTGCCATCAAACCTCCCTTGAGGTTCAATTCTTTCAAATTTTGTCAAGTGCTTTTTTGCATGTATTATGATTTTTTTTTCTTTAGCTTACCTTAAACAACTTTCGAATGTTGAACCAGCCTTGCATACCTAGAGTAAAGTCCTCTTTTCATGATGTAGAGAATTATTTTTACACATTGCTGGATACAGCTTGCTAGTATTTTGTTGAGGACTTTGGTATTTTTGTTCATCAGAGAGTCCGTGGTTTTCCCTTTTGGTGTTAAGAAGTCTTCCCTCTGCTTGTATTTTCTGGAAAAGAATGTAGAGACTTAGTATCATTTCTTCTTTAAAAGATCAGTAGAATTCACCAGAGAAACAACATGGGCCTGGCATTTTCTGTTTCGAAAGGTTATTGATTATTGATTCAATTTATTTAATAGATACAGATCTATTCAAATTATCGATTTATTCATATGGGAATTTTTGTAGCTTGCATCTGTCAAAAAATTGACCCACTTCATCTAAGTTATCAAATGTATGGACATGAAGTTCATAATATTCTTATATTATCCTTCTGATTTCCATGGAACCAGTTGTTGGGTCATTTCTTCTATTTCTAGTATTTTCAAGTTTTCCTAAAATGGAAGCTTAGATTATGATTTTAGATATTTCTTCTCTTCATTTGTCATATGCATTCACTGCTATAAATTTCCCTCTAAGTACTACCTTTGTTGTATCCCACAAATTTTGATAAATTGTATTTTTATTTTTATTTAACTAAACATTTTTAAATTTCTCTTAAGACTTCTTCTTGACCCATGTGTCGTTTAGAAGTAAGTTATTTCACCTCCAAATATTTGGAGATTTTATAACTATCTTTCAGTTTTTCACTTCTAATTTAATTCCATGGTTATCTGACAGCATATTTTGTATGATTTCTATTAAGTTTATTCAGATGCGTTTATGAACCAGGAGATTGCTTATCTTGGTGAATGTTCCATGTGACCTCGGGAAGAACATGTATTCCTCTGTTGCTGGATGAAATAGTCTTTGGGTCAGTTAGCTCCAGTTGCTTGATGGTACTGTATTCCTATTGGTTTTCTGATCTGTCAGTCACCTGTAGATGTGACTATACAACTATAACAGCAGATTTGTCTGCTTTTTCTTGCAATTCAATCAGTTTTTGTCTCCACATGCTTTAATTCTCTGTTAAGTACATATACACCCAGGACTGCTATGTCTTCTAGGAAGATTGACAAGTTCTTTTACCTTAAACAACTTTCGAATGTTGAACCAGCCTTGCATACCTAGAGTAAAGTCCTCTTTTCATGATGTAGAGAATTATTTTTACACATTGCTGGATACAGCTTGCTAGTATTTTGTTGAGGACTTTGGTATTTTTGTTCATCAGAGAGTCCGTGGTTTTCCCTTTTGGTGTTAAGAAGTCTTCCCTCTGCTTGTATTTTCTGGAAAAGAATGTAGAGACTTAGTATCATTTCTTCTTTAAAAGATCAGTAGAATTCACCAGAGAAACAACATGGGCCTGGCATTTTCTGTTTCGAAAGGTTATTGATTATTGATTCAATTTATTTAATAGATACAGATCTATTCAAATTATCGATTTATTCATATGGGAATTTTTGTAGCTTGCATCTGTCAAAAAATTGACCCACTTCATCTAAGTTATCAAATGTATGGACATGAAGTTCATAATATTCTTATATTATCCTTCTGATTTCCATGGAACCAGTTGTTGGGTCATTTCTTCTATTTCTAGTATTTTCAAGTTTTCCTAAAATGGAAGCTTAGATTATGATTTTAGATATTTCTTCTCTTCATTTGTCATATGCATTCACTGCTATAAATTTCCTCTAAGTACTACCTTTGTTGTATCCCACAAATTTTGATAAATTGTATTTTTATTTTTATTTAACTAAACATTTTTAAATTTCTCTTAAGACTTCTTCTTGACCCATGTGTCGTTTAGAAGTAAGTTATTTCACCTCCAAATATTTGGAGATTTTATAACTATCTTTCAGTTTTTCACTTCTAATTTAATTCCATGGTTATCTGACAGCATATTTTGTATGATTTCTATTAAGTTTATTCAGATGCGTTTATGAACCAGGAGATTGCTTATCTTGGTGAATGTTCCATGTGACCTCGGGAAGAACATGTATTCCTCTGTTGCTGGATGAAATAGTCTTTGGGTCAGTTAGCTCCAGTTGCTTGATGGTACTGTATTCCTATTGGTTTTCTGATCTGTCAGTCACCTGTAGATGTGACTATACAACTATAACAGCAGATTTGTCTGCTTTTTCTTGCAATTCAATCAGTTTTTGTCTCCACATGCTTTAATTCTCTGTTAAGTACATATACACCCAGGACTGCTATGTCTTCTAGGAAGATTGACCCATGTGTCATTGTGGAATGTCCCTCTTTATCCTTAACAGTTTTCCTTGCTCTGAACATGTATTTTATCTGAAATTAATATAACTACTTCAAGTTCTTACAAAATTAATGTTAGCATGGTATGTCTTTCTCCATCATTGACTTTTCTTTTTAATATTTATTTTCTTTATTTATTTGGTGGCTTTGGGTGTTAGTGAAAACACACAGATCTTTATTGTGATATGTGGGATCTTTAGTTGCATCATGTGAACTCTTAATTGTGCCATGTGAGATCTAGTTTGGACCAGGAATGCCTTCTGCATTGGGAGCCTCAAGGCCTAGCCCCTGGACCACCAGGGAAGCCCCTGGAGTAAATATTGAAGGCTCTCCCCTTCACGCTCAAAATCATCCAGTGTGCATAATTTTTTTGTTTATCTATCAAAGAATACTTGCTCACTCAGTTATAACATAGACTTAGGAGGGAGAAAAATCGGGACAAATACAACTTCCGCAGCAGAGAAGTCTCCCTCTTGACTTCTTTTTTTTTTTTTAATTTTTACTTTGCTTTAAAGTTTTACAGAGTTCTGTTGTTTACAGATATGTATGATCCCAGATTAGGTATACCTTTTTTTTTTTGGAGGGGGGTGGAGTGGGGAGGGAGAGGGTCAGGCGGGCCACTTCTATTGGTCTTTCTTTTGTCTATTTTCATCCATCTTTGTTCTTTGGCCCGTGTGGGCCTCCCATCGCAGTGGCCTCTGTTGTCGCAGGGCACCGGCTCTGGGCACATGTGCTCCAGAGCTCTGGCTCGGTAATTGAACACATCAGTCCAGCCGCTCCGCGGCACGTGGGATCTTCCCAGGCCAGAGATCGAACCGGCGCCCCTTGCACTGCAAGGCGGTGTCCTTACCCGCTGGACCACCAGGGAAGCCCTCCCTCTTGACTTATAATCTATCTATGTCTTCATGCTTAAACTACATGTTGTAGATAGTATATAGTTGGGCTTTTTTTCTTTTTTTTTAATTTTGGCCTCTGTTATTTATTTATTTTTCATCCATCTTTATTCTTCAGCCTCTGTGGGCCTCCCATCACAGTGGCCTCTCTTTTTGCAGAGCACCGGCTCTGGGCACATGCGTTCCAGAGGTCTGGCTCATAGTTGGACACACCGGTCCAGCCACTCATTGGCATGTAGGATCTTCCCGGGCCAGGGATGGAACCGGTGCCCCTTGCACAACAAGACGGACTCTTTACCCACTGGACCACCAGGGAAGCCTTTTTTTTTTTTTTATCCTCTGTAATAGTATCTGTCCTTTTGTTGATGTATTTAGACCATTCACATTTAAGTTGATTTTTCACATAGTTATGCTAATCTCTACAATATTTTAACTATTTCTATTTATTACCCTTGTTATTTTTTATCATTCACTCTTCTTTTGCCTTCTCTGTAGTTTGGATATGATATGCCTCTGTGCAGTTTTCAATATTCATCCTGCTTCATGTTCTCTGAACTTTCTGGATCTATACTTTGGAGTCTGCCAATAACTGGAAAATTCTTAGTCATTATAACTTCAAGTATTTCCTCCGTTTATTTCTCTCTTTCTTCTCCTTCTGGTATTTGCTTTACTTGTATGTTACAGTTTTTGTAATTGTCCCAGAGTTCTTAGATATTCTGTTCTTTCTCCTTTTTTTGAAGTTGATTTTCTATTCTATTTTCTAAAGTCGTTTTTCTTTGACCTTCAATTTGGGAAATTTTCAATTCTGTTAACAAATGTTTTGAATATCCTGATACATGCCAACTTGCTGTCCTGTGTGATAATTTCTCTTGGTTACAGAGCTAAGATTGAAACTTTTGGGTGAAAGCATATATACAAACTTAATTTCAGAATTCAGCAAAAATGCTTTCTGAAATGGCTGCATCAATCTATACTCCCTCCAATAGCACATAAAAGATTCCCATTTCAATTATATTCTTGCCAACATTTATCCAACTGTCTAATTTTTGTACTTATTAAAAATAAAAAGTATAATTTCTTAATTGTTTTCATTTTTAGTTCTCTGATTATTAGAGAGGTGGAGCATATCTTCATATTAGCCATTAAGATTTCTTCTTAAAAATAATGTCTTCCTCTACAAATACTTGTTTGTGTAGTTTGCATGTGTTTCTATTAAAAATTTCATCAGGTCTAAATTGCACATTTTCACACTTTAACATCACATGCCGGGTCTCAGAGGTCTGGCTCATAGTTGGACACACCGTCCAGCCACTCATTGGCATGTAGGATCTTCCCGGGCCAGGGATGGAACCGGTGCCCCTTGCACAACAAGACGGACTCTTTACCCACTGGACCACCAGGGAAGCCTTTTTTTTTTATCCTCTGTAATAGTATCTGTCCTTTTGTTGATGTATTTAGACCATTCACATTTAAGTTGATTTTTCACATAGTTATGCTAATCTCTACAATATTTTAACTATTTCTATTTATTACCCTTGTTATTTTTTATCATTCACTCTTCTTTTGCCTTCTCTGTAGTTTGGATATGATATGCCTCTGTGCAGTTTTCAATATTCATCCTGCTTCATGTTCTCTGAACTTTCTGGATCTATACTTTGGAGTCTGCCAATAACTGGAAAATTCTTAGTCATTATAACTTCAAGTATTTCCTCCGTTTATTTCTCTCTTTCTTCTCCTTCTGGTATTTGCTTTACTTGTATGTTACAGTTTTTGTAATTGTCCCAGAGTTCTTAGATATTCTGTTCTTTCTCCTTTTTTTGAAGTTGATTTTCTATTCTATTTTCTAAAGTCGTTTTTCTTTGACCTTCAATTTGGGAAATTTTCAATTCTGTTAACAAATGTTTTGAATATCCTGATACATGCCAACTTGCTGTCCTGTGTGATAATTTCTCTTGGTTACAGAGCTAAGATTGAAACTTTTGGGTGAAAGCATATATACAAACTTAATTTCAGAATTCAGCAAAAATGCTTTCTGAAATGGCTGCATCAATCTATACTCCCTCCAATAGCACATAAAAGATTCCCATTTCAATTATATTCTTGCCAACATTTATCCAACTGTCTAATTTTTGTACTTATTAAAAATAAAAAGTATAATTTCTTAATTGTTTTCATTTTTAGTTCTCTGATTATTAGAGAGGTGGAGCATATCTTCATATTAGCCATTAAGATTTCTTCTTAAAAATAATGTCTTCCTCTACAAATACTTGTTTGTGTAGTTTGCATGTGTTTCTATTAAAAATTTCATCAGGTCTAAATTGCACATTTTCACACTTTAACATCACTGAAATTGGGATGCATCCTACAGTGGATAGTATCTATTTTATGTATCAACTGCTGCATAACAAATCATCTCAAAATTCAATATGTTTTAAAAAACAACAATTTTATTATATTTCACAGTTTCATGGATTGACAGGGCTTATCCATGTGGTTCTTCAGAAGGTCCTGCAAGGGACCTCTCATGAAACTGCAGGCTGATAGCAGCTGCGACTAGAATCATCTGAAGGCTCCACTCGGATTCTTGGACAGCTGGGGTCTCCCTGTCTCCATGGAGCCTCAGGGCTTCTCCTTGTGGCTTTTCCAACAGAGTACCTAGACCTGTTACATGGCAATTCAGTGCTCCCAAGCATAAGAATTCCAAGAAACAAAAGCAGAAGCTGAAACATTACTCATGAACTAGCCCAGAAGTCATGTAGAATCACTTTTATCACATTTGATTGATCAAGCACATCCCAGAGTCAGCTTATATTCAAAAGAAAGTGAAACAGATTCTGTGTCTTGAGGGAGTAGAAACCAGATCACATTATAACAGAACAGGTAGTTAGGCTATTGTTGTAGCCATCTATGGAAATACACTTTGCCAAATCTGCCCTTTGATTACAAAATCACATCTCTGTCTCCCCAGAAAGTCTCGTCTTATTATTGATGCTCTAGGATCTAACCATGGAAATCAGGTATGAATGGGGTTTGTGAGTGAGGTTCCTTAAGTAATACACTTCAAGTATAGATCCTGAAGAAACTTGGTTTTTTGTTTTGTTTTTGTGTGGTTTTTTGGCCATGCCACATAGCTTGTGGGATTTTAGTTCCCTGACCAGGGACTGAACCCAAGCCCCTGCAGTGAAAGTGTCCAGTCCTAACCCTTGGACTGTCAGGGAATTGCCTAGTTGCTGGACCAAAACTTACAAGACACCTGCACACAAACTCAATAAACAATGATGAGACCAAGAAAGTTAAGGGCAACAAAGACTCTAATTTTTGTAATTATTAAAAATAAAAAGTATAATTTCTTAATTGTTTTCATTTTTAGTTCTCTGATTATTAGAGAGGTGGAGCATATCTTCATATTAGCCATTAAGATTTCTTCTTAAAAATAATGTCTTCCTCTACAAATACTTGTTTGTGTAGTTTGCATGTGTTTCTATTAAAAATTTCATCAGGTCTAAATTGCACATTTTCACACTTTAACATCACTGAAATTGGGATGCATCCTACAGTGGATAGTATCTATTTTATGTATCAACTGCTGCATAACAAATCATCTCAAAATTCAATATGTTTTAAAAAACAACAATTTTATTATATTTCACAGTTTCATGGATTGACAGGGCTTATCCATGTGGTTCTTCAGAAGGTCCTGCAAGGGACCTCTCATGAAACTGCAGGCTGATAGCAGCTGCGACTAGAATCATCTGAAGGCTCCACTCGGATTCTTGGACAGCTGGGGTCTCCCTGTCTCCATGGAGCCTCAGGGCTTCTCCTTGTGGCTTTTCCAACAGAGTACCTAGACCTGTTACATGGCAATTCAGTGCTCCCAAGCATAAGAATTCCAAGAAACAAAAGCAGAAGCTGAAACATTACTCATGAACTAGCCCAGAAGTCATGTAGAATCACTTTTATCACATTTGATTGATCAAGCACATCCCAGAGTCAGCTTATATTCAAAAGAAAGTGAAACAGATTCTGTGTCTTGAGGGAGTAGAAACCAGATCACATTATAACAGAACAGGTAGTTAGGCTATTGTTGTAGCCATCTATGGAAATACACTTTGCCAAATCTGCCCTTTGATTACAAAATCACATCTCTGTCTCCCCAGAAAGTCTCGTCTTATTATTGATGCTCTAGGATCTAACCATGGAAATCAGGTATGAATGGGGTTTGTGAGTGAGGTTCCTTAAGTAATACACTTCAAGTATAGATCCTGAAGAAACTTGGTTTTTTGTTTTGTTTTTGTGTGGTTTTTTGGCCAT
Source organism: Tragulus kanchil (assembly GCA_022376925.1). NCBI lineage: Eukaryota > Metazoa > Chordata > Mammalia > Artiodactyla > Tragulidae > Tragulus > Tragulus kanchil. The sequence continues at coordinate 280,667,472 of JAIOJX010000004.1, forward strand.
GCCACATAGCTTGTGGGATTTTAGTTCCCTGACCAGGGACTGAACCCAAGCCCCTGCAGTGAAAGTGTCCAGTCCTAACCCTTGGACTGTCAGGGAATTGCCTAGTTGCTGGACCAAAACTTACAAGACACCTGCACACAAACTCAATAAACAATGATGAGACCAAGAAAGTTAAGGGCAACAAAGACTCCATCCAGAGTGAAGCGTAGGGAAAATGGACTCTACTTCTGGATGCCGGGAGTGGCAAGGACACCGTGCATAGGAGCCTCTCGTTTATTACTTCACACACTTCAAGTAGGATTAGTTCACAGTATGTCAGTATGCCTCAATAAAGGCATTTGCGTCTTAGTTTTTAAAAAGCATATTTGATGGGAGATGGGCAACTGTCTGTGGAAACAAGCCTGCCACAGCAGCTTACACAGTAGCTGTCAGGGAGTAATCCATTCTTCTTCAGGAGGAGCTTGGTTGTTTTCCCACTGACCTTGCATTAAATAGCTTTAATCTCTCGGTGGTTTAGTCAGTGAGTCATTTGAAGAAGGAACTGGCATGCTGATTGTTGTTTGAAACTCCCTTCACAACTCCTAGGAAGGTCAAAAACGCGTTAGCATGAAGACCTAGCGAATCGTTGCCAGCTTTGCAGCCAACCTCAGAGACAATGGCGAGGCACTCTTAGGAAATGCTGCATTGTCAGCAGCCACAGGAAGACACAGAACACAAGACTGTATACAAGGACACGGAGTACAAACAGTGATTCAGATGAAAGGCACGCCAATGAAAATAAGTGTTAGGAATATTGAATGCGGGATATAGGCTTGGGTGGGAGGTGCAGAACAGAAGAACGAGCTGATATGCCCAATAGATCATTGCTATGTATCAGCCAAATAGTGAAAAAGCTCTTGATTTCCAGTCTAGTGTTTCCTACAGAACACTAAGATTCTCTGACTTAGATAACCTAACACAGAAGGCACTTAAACAAACAGAAAAATGGACAGCATGACCTTTGTCTTTCAAAATGAGGTAGGTGGTTAGATGATATTTATTCACTAAGGACAGAAAAAGCCTGAGGACCTAGCACTACATCAGTGGCTTTATTATAATTCTGTGCCATCTAATAGATGCACTACCTTTTCTTTTTTTTTTTTTTAAGATTTATTTATTTATTTATTTTGGGCGGGGGTCGGGTTGGGGAGGGAGGAGAGCGGGCGGGCCACTTCTATTGGTCTTTCATTCCTCTATCTTCATCGTCTTTGTTCTTTGGCTCCTGTGGGCCTCCCATCGGGGTGGCATCTGTCGTTGCAGAGCACCGGCTCTGGGCGCATGCGCTCCAGAGCTCCGGCTCGGTGATTGGACACATCGGTCCAGCCGCTCCGCGGCACGTGGGATCTTCCCAGGCCAGGGATTGAACTGGAGCCCCTTGCACTGCAAGGCGGTGTCCTTACCCACTGGACCACCAGGGGAAGCCCCGATGCACTACCTTTTTTTTTTTTTTCGCCACTTATATTGCTCTTTCATTTATTTATTGTCATCGATCTTTGTTCTTTGGCCTGTGTGGGCCTCCCATTGCAGTGGCCTCTGTTGTCGCAGAGCACCGCCTCTGGGCACATACGCTCCAGAGCTCCGGCTTGGTAGTTGGACACATCGGTCCAGCCACTCAGTGGCACATGGGATCTTCCCAGGCCAGGGATTGAACCGGTGCCCCTTGCACTGCAAGGCTGTGTCCTTACCCACTGGACCACCAGAGAAGCCCGATGCACTACTTTTTATAACCTTTAGGCCATGCATGGCATGAGGATCTTCCTTCCCCAACCAGGGATCAAACCTGGGCGCCCTGCACTGGGAGCAAACAGTCTTAGCCACTGGACCACCAGGAAAATTGCCCACGTCAATAACAGGATAGAAGTGAAAGGAATATAGGCTTGGGTGGGAGGTGCAGAACAGAAGAACGAGCTGATATGCCCAATAGATCATTGCTATGTATCAGCCAAATAGTGAAAAAGCTCTTGATTTCCAGTCTAGTGTTTCCTACAGAACACTAAGATTCTCTGACTTAGATAACCTAACACAGAAGGCACTTAAACAAACAGAAAAATGGACAGCATGACCTTTGTCTTTCAAAATGAGGTAGGTGGTTAGATGATATTTATTCACTAAGGACAGAAAAAGCCTGAGGACCTAGCACTACATCAGTGGCTTTATTATAATTCTGTGCCATCTAATAGATGCACTACCTTTTCTTTTTTTTTTTTTTAAGATTTATTTATTTATTTATTTTGGGCGGGGGTCGGGTTGGGGAGGGAGGAGAGCGGGCGGGCCACTTCTATTGGTCTTTCATTCCTCTATCTTCATCGTCTTTGTTCTTTGGCTCCTGTGGGCCTCCCATCGGGGTGGCATCTGTCGTTGCAGAGCACCGGCTCTGGGCGCATGCGCTCCAGAGCTCCGGCTCGGTGATTGGACACATCGGTCCAGCCGCTCCGCGGCACGTGGGATCTTCCCAGGCCAGGGATTGAACTGGAGCCCCTTGCACTGCAAGGCGGTGTCCTTACCCACTGGACCACCAGGGGAAGCCCCGATGCACTCCCTTTTTTTTTTTTTTCGCCACTTATATTGCTCTTTCATTTATTTATTGTCATCGATCTTTGTTCTTTGGCCTGTGTGGGCCTCCCATTGCAGTGGCCTCTGTTGTCGCAGAGCACCGCCTCTGGGCACATACGCTCCAGAGCTCCGGCTTGGTAGTTGGACACATCGGTCCAGCCACTCAGTGGCACATGGGATCTTCCCAGGCCAGGGATTGAACCGGTGCCCCTTGCACTGCAAGGCTGTGTCCTTACCCACTGGACCACCAGAGAAGCCCGATGCACTACTTTTTATAACCTTTAGGCCATGCATGGCATGAGGATCTTCCTTCCCCAACCAGGGATCAAACCTGGGCGCCCTGCACTGGGAGCAAACAGTCTTAGCCACTGGACCACCAGGAAAATTCCTGTGCCATACACTGAAATGATGCAGTATATGTGATAATGACCCATTCCAAAATGATAACAGGATTAGCAGTTCATTCTACCCTACTTCCTTTTCCTTTCTCTCCTAATTTTTGGAAAGTTTAATTTTCTGTAATCAACTGTCACCTTTTTATTAAAAATAGGATGTGTTGCTGTTTTACCCTCTTTTTTTTCTTCACAACTGATACTTCCACTTTCCTTGCTACTTAATCTTGTGTTTGTATTTTTTTTTTAATTTTGGCTTCTTTTATTGGTTTTCTATTCATCCATTTTCATCAATCTTTATTCCTTGGCCTGCATGGGCCTCCCATTGCAGTGGCCTCCCCCAGTGCTGAGCACTGACTCTGGGCACATGTGCTCCAGAGCACTGGCTCCTAACTGGACACACTGGTCCAGCAGCTCTGCGGCACCTGGGATCCTCCTGGGCCAGGGATCTAACCAGTGCCCCTTGCCTTGCAAGGTGGACTCCTTACCCACTGGACCACCCGGAAGCCCTAATCTTGTGATTTGTGTTCTTATTCACTCACTATCATTCTAGGAACAGTGTCTATAACAAGCATTGACCTTAATACAGTGTACAAGCAATCTGCCTAATAAAATGATCCTAGATTTCTATTTGAAAATGTTTGGTGGCAAAGGGAATGATTCACCGCAAAGGAACTATTTGGGGATCTGAGTAAAGTCAAAATGACACAAGAATTTTTCTAGAATCAACATAGGATATAACAGAGTCTACCCATGATTAATCATTTAAAACAAAACAAACAAAAACCTGAGGGGGCGGTCTTTAACTCAACACCCTCTGAAATGGCCTCGGGACTGAGTACGTCAGCAGCTCTTAGATCCCTGCTATCATCAGTTTTGACCACAAGAGGGCAGTTAAAATCACAGAGTCTGCCTGCAGTGCAGGAGACCCAGGAGCATGTCCCTGCAGGAGAAACAGAGGAGGGCAATGACAATTTAGGCCATGCATGGCATGAGGATCTTCCTTCCCCAACCAGGGATCAAACCTGGGCGCCCTGCACTGGGAGCAAACAGTCTTAGCCACTGGACCACCAGGAAAATTCCTGTGCCATACACTGAAATGATGCAGTATATGTGATAATGACCCATTCCAAAATGATAACAGGATTAGCAGTTCATTCTACCCTACTTCCTTTTCCTTTCTCTCCTAATTTTTGGAAAGTTTAATTTTCTGTAATCAACTGTCACCTTTTTATTAAAAATAGGATGTGTTGCTGTTTTACCCTCTTTTTTTTCTTCACAACTGATACTTCCACTTTCCTTGCTACTTAATCTTGTGTTTGTATTTTTTTTTTAATTTTGGCTTCTTTTATTGGTTTTCTATTCATCCATTTTCATCAATCTTTATTCCTTGGCCTGCATGGGCCTCCCATTGCAGTGGCCTCCCCCAGTGCTGAGCACTGACTCTGGGCACATGTGCTCCAGAGCACTGGCTCCTAACTGGACACACTGGTCCAGCAGCTCTGCGGCACCTGGGATCCTCCTGGGCCAGGGATCTAACCAGTGCCCCTTGCCTTGCAAGGTGGACTCCTTACCCACTGGACCACCCGGAAGCCCTAATCTTGTGATTTGTGTTCTTATTCACTCACTATCATTCTAGGAACAGTGTCTATAACAAGCATTGACCTTAATACAGTGTACAAGCAATCTGCCTAATAAAATGATCCTAGATTTCTATTTGAAAATGTTTGGTGGCAAAGGGAATGATTCACCGCAAAGGAACTATTTGGGGATCTGAGTAAAGTCAAAATGACACAAGAATTTTTCTAGAATCAACATAGGATATAACAGAGTCTACCCATGATTAATCATTTAAAACAAAACAAACAAAAACCTGAGGGGGCGGTCTTTAACTCAACACCCTCTGAAATGGCCTCGGGACTGAGTACGTCAGCAGCTCTTAGATCCCTGCTATCATCAGTTTTGACCACAAGAGGGCAGTTAAAATCACAGAGTCTGCCTGCAGTGCAGGAGACCCAGGAGCATGTCCCTGCAGGAGAAACAGAGGAGGGCAATGACAACCCATTCCTGTATTCTTGCCTGGAGAATCCCATGGACAGAGGCGCTTGGCGGGCTAGGTCCCTAGGGTCACAAAGAGTCAGACACAGCTGAAGCAACTAGCATGCGCACACACAGTCTATAACCAGCTGACATTAAACAAGGGAGATTATCATCGTCTGGGTCGGACTGGTTCAATTAGTTGACAGGCCTTAAGAGCAGAACTGAAGTTTCCCTGACAAACAAGCAATTCCCCCTGTGGACAGCAGTGTCAGCCCCTTCTGGAGAGCTCCAGTGTGCCTTCCTGACAGCCGGCCCTTTCAGTGTTGGACTTGCCTACTTAGGTCCACACTGCATCAGCCAGTTCTTTGTAACACCTTTTTTAGAATGCATCCCCTATATGTTCTACTTCTTTGGTTGAACCTGGGACTGATACAATCCCTAGGTACAAGATATCACTCATGGGGCACGTCTGTGGCTTTCAGGAGATCCCACACACAGGTAAATATACCCCGTTTTATAGTTTTCCTTAACTAAGTCAATCTTGGAATGGAGAATGAAGGACTTCAAATGATAGAAAAAGAACAATTATAAACTAAGACAAAGTAGTTGCAGCCTCTGTTTTGTCTGCATTCATTTAGTATATAAAGAATTTTTCTCTCGCACATGATTTAGGAAAAGATCAATCACCCAGTCTCTTCTTCCAAAAGGACATAAGCTATGAACTGTCAGTTCAGAGGAAAGGAAATACAAAGGACTTGTAAGCGTGTGAAAAGATAATTCTTAATAAGATAAATACGAATGAAAACCACAAAGAGAATCCGTTTTTCATCTCTCTGATTAGCAGAGATCAAAACATTTGATGAAAAACTGCATCGGTGAAGATGCCGTGGAAAGCGAAACTGTCATGCATTGCTGATGGGAGCGCAAATCTGCAGATTTACATAGAGCAATTCAGCAAATCTACAAGCACTCAAAAAACAAAAAATTACATCTGTAGAAATATAATCATTGCAACATAGCTTATAAATGCAAAAAAGTAAAAGAAATGGTCTAAACTTCTGTTCATAGGAGACCAGCTAACTAAATTGTTAAATCCATAAAGTGGAATTCTGTCCAGCCATTAAAAAGAACACGGCAATTCTAATGACTATAAACATAGATTCGAGATAGAGTGTTAATTGGGGGTGGGGAGTACAGTTCAGAGCAGTGTGCATACTTGGCTACAACCTGAGGTGTGTGCTGGTGTCTTTGTGTGTGTGGACATGCGTACTCTGTCGCAGGGTTGTGCCCAACTCTTTGCAATCCCATGGACTGTAGGCCACCAGATTCCTCTGTCCATGGAATTTTCCAGGCGAGAATACTGGAGCTATTTAATACTCCAAGGAGTCTTCCTGATCCAGGAACTGAACCCATGTCTCCTGCATCTCCTGCATTAGCAGGCTGATTCTTTACCACTGAGCCACCTGAGAAGTTCATGTGTGTGTACTCAACTCTGTACCTGCTTTCCATTTGATTTTATTTGTCATTATGTCCTACTAATTCATCCTATATCTTTAAACAACACCTTGCTTCCTTATCTAGGGTCAATCCTATTAAGGATAAATAATAAAGTTTCTCATACTGTTTTAAGCATTTGTCCAAAATCCCTGGGATAACATAGAAAAGAATCTTGGAATGGAGAATGAAGGACTTCAAATGATAGAAAGAACTAAAAGACAAAGTAGTTGCAGCCTCTGTTTTGTCTGCATTCATTTAGTATATAAAGAATTTTTCTCACATGATTTAGGAAAAGATCAATCACCCAGTCTCTTCTTCCAAAAGGACATAAGCTATGAACTGTCAGTTCAGAGGAAAGGAAATACAAAGGACTTGTAAGCGTGTGAAAAGATAATTCTTAATAAGATAAATACGAATGAAAACCACAAAGAGAATCCGTTTTTCATCTCTCTGATTAGCAGAGATCAAAACATTTGATGAAAAACTGCATCGGTGAAGATGCCGTGGAAAGCGAAACTGTCATGCATTGCTGATGGGAGCGCAAATCTGCAGATTTACATAGAGCAATTCAGCAAATCTACAAGCACTCAAAAAACAAAAAATTACATCTGTAGAAATATAATCATTGCAACATAGCTTATAAATGCAAAAAAGTAAAAGAAATGGTCTAAACTTCTGTTCATAGGAGACCAGCTAACTAAATTGTTAAATCCATAAAGTGGAATTCTGTCCAGCCATTAAAAAGAACACGGCAATTCTAATGACTATAAACATAGATTCGAGATAGAGTGTTAATTGGGGGTGGGGAGTACAGTTCAGAGCAGTGTGCATACTTGGCTACAACCTGAGGTGTGTGCTGGTGTCTTTGTGTGTGTGTACATGCGTACTCTGTCGCAGAGTTGTGCCCAACTCTTTGCAATCCCATGGACTGTAGGCCACCAGATTCCTCTGTCCATGGAATTTTCCAGGCGAGAATACTGGAGCTATTTAATACTCCAAGGAGTCTTCCTGATCCAGGAACTGAACCCATGTCTCCTGCATCTCCTGCATTAGCAGGCTGATTCTTTACCACTGAGCCACCTGAGAAGTTCATGTGTGTGTACTCAACTCTGTACCTGCTTTCCATTTGATTTTATTTGTCATTATGTCCTACTAATTCATCCTATATCTTTAAACAACACCTTGCTTCCTTATCTAGGGTCAATCCTATTAAGGATAAATAATAAAGTTTCTCATACTGTTTTAAGCATTTGTGCCAAAAATCCCTGGGGGATCAACCATATAAACTGCTTCCATAAATTTGCCTCTGTGATAATGTCTTACCAGACTGACTGCATTTCACATTGTGAAAATAATGTGCAAGTCACATTCATAACAAAGTAAAGATAGTCATACACAAATTTATTCAACCACATCAATGCATTCTCAGAAAAACTAAATTCCGTCAAGGTCAGCTCTTGAAAGAAGTGTGAAGAGACACAAAGCCCCAGCCTGCTCTCTCTCATTCACCTTCCACAACTTACTTCAAGCTTTGCCTGCAAAAAAGCACTGTTCGGATAAATACATATTATCAGGGAGGAGTAGCATGCCACCCACAAGCTCACAGAAAAGCCCTCTAGTACAGGGACAATTATACAGATTTGTGCAGACTTCCTCAGCTCAGCTTAGAATATAACCTTCAAAAAGTGCATTTTTGACAGAGACAATGGGAATGACTAGGGAGGAGTCCCTAGCCACTAGAGTGAGGAATACTGAAAACAAGCCTTACCTGTTTCACAAATTTGCCCACACTCAGTCTTTACACTGTCAAGATAACATCTAAATATTCTCAGAGTCCAGCAAGAAGCTGCCAGTTCCAGGCGGGCCGCATTAATCTCACGTCTGACACAGAAGCTAGAAAGGCAGCGCTCACAGAAGATGACCTCACGACCAACCTGACACCCAGAGGCCAGCCCTCTTTTAGGAAGCCACAGGACAGACCAAACAGTCACCCATGTCTGACTTTCTTACAGACCCACAGAAAATCAACTTCACAGCTAGAAGCTTGAAGATGACCTTTAGGTAACGCAAAACATTCTGGACAGACAACAGATTTTAACCACAATGGAGCTATTTAATACTCCAAGGAGTCTTCCTGATCCAGGAACTGAACCCATGTCTCCTGCATCTCCTGCATTAGCAGGCTGATTCTTTACCACTGAGCCACCTGAGAAGTTCATGTGTGTGTACTCAACTCTGTACCTGCTTTCCATTTGATTTTATTTGTCATTATGTCCTACTAATTCATCCTATATCTTTAAACAACACCTTGCTTCCTTATCTAGGGTCAATCCTATTAAGGATAAATAATAAAGTTTCTCATACTGTTTTAAGCATTTGTGCCAAAAATCCCTGGGGGATCAACCATATAAACTGCTTCCATAAATTTGCCTCTGTGATAATGTCTTACCAGACTGACTGCATTTCACATTGTGAAAATAATGTGCAAGTCACATTCATAACAAAGTAAAGATAGTCATACACAAATTTATTCAACCACATCAATGCATTCTCAGAAAAACTAAATTCCGTCAAGGTCAGCTCTTGAAAGAAGTGTGAAGAGACACAAAGCCCCAGCCTGCTCTCTCTCATTCACCTTCCACAACTTACTTCAAGCTTTGCCTGCAAAAAAGCACTGTTCGGATAAATACATATTATCAGGGAGGAGTAGCATGCCACCCACAAGCTCACAGAAAAGCCCTCTAGTACAGGGACAATTATACAGATTTGTGCAGACTTCCTCAGCTCAGCTTAGAATATAACCTTCAAAAAGTGCATTTTTGACAGAGACAATGGGAATGACTAGGGAGGAGTCCCTAGCCACTAGAGTGAGGAATACTGAAAACAAGCCTTACCTGTTTCACAAATTTGCCCACACTCAGTCTTTACACTGTCAAGATAACATCTAAATATTCTCAGAGTCCAGCAAGAAGCTGCCAGTTCCAGGCGGGCCGCATTAATCTCACGTCTGACACAGAAGCTAGAAAGGCAGCGCTCACAGAAGATGACCTCACGACCAACCTGACACCCAGAGGCCAGCCCCTCTTTTTAGGAAGCCACAGGACAGACCAAACAGTCACCCATGTCTGACTTTCTTACAGACCCACAGAAAATCAACTTCACAGCTAGAAGCTTGAAGATGACCTTTGCAGATGGTACCACACTTCTGGACCAAACTATTTGAACTAATTCTGTAAAAAAAAAAAAACACAGAAAAAAAACAATTTTAACATGACATGCAGAGTAAAAGAGTCCTGAGCCATGAAGTGATTAAAAATCGAGCAAAACTTTTTCTTCCACTCAGAGCTCACTTCTCTCAACTTCCAAAACAACAGAATAAAAAATTACTCATTATCCTCTTTAAAATGTCTTTCTTTGTTTTTTTGATCCTATCAACTGTTGGTGTCCTCCTTTGTTTCCTATTTTCTTTCCTCACCCTTCCTTCTCCTCCCCATGCACTGTGCAGTGCTTAGTGGCTCAGCTGTGTCCAGCTCTTTGTGACCCCATGGACTGCAGCCCACCAGGCTTCTCTGTCCATGAGGACTCTTCAGGCAAGACTACTGGAGTGGGTTGCCATGCCTTCCCTCAAGGGATCTTCCCGACCCAGGAATCCAACCCAGGTCTTCTTCATTGCAGGCAGATTCTTTACCCAGCTGAACTACCAGCGAAGCCACTATCCTTCATCTATTTCCCCAGACACATAATTTCTTTCCCCCTTTTCTCTTTTCTTCTTTCCCTCTCTCTCAGCACTCTTTGGAAGTCCCTTACCTTGAGGCGTTTAAAGCTGATCCATCTTCCCACCTCCAACCAGAATTGTTTCTCAGACCAATCCAGTAGAAGTCCTCCCTGAGGAAATTTTGGATCTGGTGCTAAGGGAGGGGTTGAAGTAGATGAAAAAAAGGTAAGAAAATTGCAGAAGGCTAAAGAGATGTCGTGTCGTGCTAAAGCCATTATTCCTTACCCCCTCTTTCAGCACCATTATTAATGGACTGACTGTGTCGGCTGCCCCGCCAGGATTCCTATGCTGAAGCTCCAGCACCACAATGTGATGGTGTTTGGAAGTAGCGTCTTTGGGCAGCAGCAAACTTTAGATGAGGTCCTGACGATGGGGTCTACACTAATAATAGGATTAGTGCCCTTACAAGAAGAGGAGAGGATTTCCCAGGTTCCCAGGTGGTGCTGGCAGTAAAGAACCTGCCTGCCGATGCAGGAGTTGTAAGAGACATGGGTTCAGTCCCCGGCTCAGGAAGATCTCCAGGAGTGGGGCGTGGTAACCCACTTCAGTATTCTTACCTGGAGAATCTCATGGACAGAGGAGCCTGGCAGGCTATAGACCACAGCGTCACCAAGAGTCAGACACGACTAAAGCAGCTTAGCATGCACTCAAGAAGAACCACGTGAGAGGGCAGCTGCCTGCAAGCTGGGAAGAAGGTTCTCACCAGAAACTAAATCTACCAGCATCTTGACCTGAGACTTGATCTCCAGAACTCTGAGACATGAATGTCTGCGGCTTAAGCTCCCCTACCCTGTCTGTAGTTAATAGCAGTTCACGCTGACTGACAAAACTGCCTATTTCAAATAACTACTGTCTCTGTGTTTGGGTTTTTGCGGGGAGGGGTGGGGGAGTGGGGAGGGAGGGAGCGGGCGGGCCACTTCTATTGGTCTTTCATTTGTCCATTTTCATCCATCTTTGTTCTTTGGCTCCTGTGGGCCTCCCATCGTGGTGGCCTCTGTTGTTGCAGAGCACTGGCTCTGGGCACATGCACTCCAGAGCTCCAGCTCGGTAATTGGACACATCAGTCCAGCCGCTCCACGACACATGGGATCCTCCCAGGCCAGGGATTGAACTGGTACCCCTTGCACTGCAAGGCGGTGTCCTTATCCACTGGACCAGCAGGGAAGCCCACTACTGTCTCTTTCAAACCCTCGTTCTAGAGATGTGTTGGTCACAGAGTGGGACACTTCCTAGAATTGAACTTCATGCCTATAATTGCATTCTTATAACATGACAAGCAAGATAAATATTATATCTCTACCTTCTATTGCTACTTCCTCCTTGATTGGATGGAGCACCAATAGGTACTCAGATAAGTACCAGATAAATATATACTCAGATAACTTTGAAAGAAAAAAGCTTACTGAACCGATATGTTATTATAAAACTTGTAGCAATGTATTTGGGTTTTTCCCCCCACTAGATTCCCATTTTTTCCAAGTCTTCATTCATCCTGCATATGGCAAGAAAAAAAGAGACACACTTCTTAAGGAAAAGGCTGATGGTAAAGTTAGGTTTGGTTATAATCTTTATATGCTCCATGCTACCCACTAGAGCAGAAATAAGATTCCTTGCTCTGTTGAATCTGATAGTCAAATGAAGGAGTTATCCTAAGAGAATTGTCTCTATAAATAAAATATAATAAAGGCTAAAACCCAGAAGATTAATTCTGTATAGAGTTTAGTCCTAGTGTAATAAATATATTTTGCAACAAGTCAGCTGTCACCATGGGTTTTGCCCTCTACTTCTGCCAACTACTTAATTGTGGGGCTGGTGGTGGGAGGGGGGCTTAAGTGTAAAAGAAGGGAGGGGTAAGTAAAATGACATCCTAATTTCCAGATAAGCCGAAAACCTTTTGTGTATTACTTAAATAATTCGCTAAAATGATTATATGTTTTTAAGTTTTATTTTTTAAAAAGATAATTGCTTTACAGAATTTTGTTGTTTTCTGCCAAACATCAACATAGCTCAGCCATAGACATACATATGTCCCTTGCCTCGTGAACCTCTCTTCCATCTCCCTCCTCATCCCATCCCTCCAGGTTGTTACAGAGCCCGGGTTTGAGTTCCCTGAGTCATACAGCAAATTCCCATTGGCTGTCTATTTTACATCTGGTAATGTAAGTTTCATGCTACTCTCTCCATAAAAAATGATTAGGGGAAATTTTTCCCCCTTCTTCCAATGGAATTATAAGAAAAACTGTCCATTTTGTTCTTCCTCTCATTTTAATGGGAGAAAGGACAGCTAATAAAACACAGAAATGAATACAACTCATTCAGTAAGCATAAACACAGACCTCAAGTAGAGTCTGAAGAACTGGGAGTAGATAATACAAACTCCAGCTGTACACTTAATTATTACTCTCAGGATTCACACAATTCTAAGTCACATGATCATGTCAGTTTATTACTTCTCATTGATGAGGCTGTACAGTGTAAAATTTGACTGTATCACTTTCACTTGAAAACCATCCCACTTGAAAGCAGCTTTTAGAACCACACTTCGATTGTCTATGGGGTTCTAGGGACCTGTGGATAACGTATGTGCGTGACTATAGAAGTAGCATAAAAGCATAAACAAGGGTGTTTGTTGCAAGAGTGTGACCTCAGAAGGCTGGTCCTGCAGAGAATATGTGAACGAGAGCAATGAAGTGCTACATCACTGTAGAATTCGTAATGTTTGCTTACACTTTAGAGAGAAAAAATACAAAACCCAAAAGCAAGATGGAGACAGAACCCAAACAAATGAAATCAGATAGTTTTTCTTTTCCATTTTTAACAAAATTGTCTCTATAAATAAAATATAATAAAGGCTAAAACCCAGAAGATTAATTCTGTATAGAGTTTAGTCCTAGTGTAATAAATATATTTTGCAACAAGTCAGCTGTCACCATGGGTTTTGCCCTCTACTTCTGCCAACTACTTAATTGTGGGGCTGGTGGTGGGAGGGGGGCTTAAGTGTAAAAGAAGGGAGGGGTAAGTAAAATGACATCCTAATTTCCAGATAAGCCGAAAACCTTTTGTGTATTACTTAAATAATTCGCTAAAATGATTATATGTTTTAAGTTTTATTTTTTAAAAAGATAATTGCTTTACAGAATTTTGTTGTTTTCTGCCAAACATCAACATAGCTCAGCCATAGACATACATATGTCCCTTGCCTCGTGAACCTCTCTTCCATCTCCCTCCTCATCCCATCCCTCCAGGTTGTTACAGAGCCCGGGTTTGAGTTCCCTGAGTCATACAGCAAATTCCCATTGGCTGTCTATTTTACATCTGGTAATGTAAGTTTCATGCTACTCTCTCCATAAAAAATGATTAGGGAATTTTCCTCCTTCTTCCAATGGAATTATAAGAAAAACTGTCCATTTTGTTCTTCCTCTCATTTTAATGGGAGAAAGGACAGCTAATAAAACACAGAAATGAATACAACTCATTCAGTAAGCATAAACACAGACCTCAAGTAGAGTCTGAAGAACTGGGAGTAGATAATACAAACTCCAGCTGTACACTTAATTATTACTCTCAGGATTCACACAATTCTAAGTCACATGATCATGTCAGTTTATTACTTCTCATTGATGAGGCTGTACAGTGTAAAATTTGACTGTATCACTTTCACTTGAAAACCATCCCACTTGAAAGCAGCTTTTAGAACCACACTTCGATTGTCTATGGGGTTCTAGGGACCTGTGGATAACGTATGTGCGTGACTATAGAAGTAGCATAAAAGCATAAACAAGGGTGTTTGTTGCAAGAGTGTGACCTCAGAAGGCTGGTCCTGCAGAGAATATGTGAACGAGAGCAATGAAGTGCTACATCACTGTAGAATTCGTAATGTTTGCTTACACTTTAGAGAGAAAAAATACAAAACCCAAAAGCAAGATGGAGACAGAACCCAAACAAATGAAATCAGATATTTTTTCTCTTTTCCATTTTTATGCCTTTACACACAAACACACATGCTTTTTCAGGTAATACTTTTAAATTGTAATTAAAATATTGCTAAGCCCCAGTCACTGAGCCGCTGCCGAGGACTCAGCAGCCTCCCCCTCGAGCCCTCTCGCTTCCCGACGCTCCGTCCCCCCTGCCCGCCTTCTCCCGCCGCCGCCTTCCGCAGGCTGTTTCCACCGAGGAAAAGGAATCGTATCGTATGTCCGCTATCCAGAACCTCCACTCTTTCGACCCCTTTGCTGATGCAAGTAAGGGTGATGATCTACTTCCTACTGGCACTGAGGATTATATCCATATAAGAATTCAACAGAGAAACGCTGGAAGACCCTTACTACTGTCCAAGGGATCGCTGATGATTACGATAAAAAGAAACTAGTGAAGGCGTCTAAGAAGAAATTTGCCTGCAATGGTACTGTAATTGAGCATCCAGAATATGGAGAAGTAATTCAGCTACAGGGTGACCAGCGCAAGAACATACGCCAGTTCCTAGTGGAGATTGGACTGGCTAAGGACGACCAGCTGAAGGTCCATGGGTTTTAAGTGCATTTTGGCTCACTGAAGCTTAAGTAAGGATTTCCTTGCAATGAGTAGAATTTCCCTTCTGTCCCTTGTCACAAGTTTAAAAACCTCACAGCTTGTATAATGTAACCATTTGGGGTCTGCTTTTAACTTGGACTAGTGTAACTTCTTCATGCAATAAACTGAAAAGAGCCATAAAAAAGAATAAAATAAAATAAAATAAAATAAAATATTGCTAAGACATAGAAAATACTCCTTAAACTTCCCCCACCAATATGGTTTACAGGATATATCTAAGATATTTCAACCCATATGAAAGTGAAAGTGTTAGTCACTCAGTTGTGTCTGACTCTTTATGACCCCATGGACTGTAGTCCACCAGGCTTCTCTGTCCATGGATTTTCCAGGCAAGAATACTGGAGTAGGTTAGCCATTTCCCTTCCAAGGTACCCTAATCTGAACCCAGGCACTGAACCCTGGTCTCCTAGCATTTCAGGCAGACTCTTTACCATCTGAGCCACAGGGGAAACCTGGAGATAGGTGAGGTTGTCAGCTCATCTGCTCCTGTAAAAGTGGAAATCAGAGTGGAAGGCCAAAAAAAAGGCAGCAGAAAAGGATAAATCTTCAGGAAACACACACACAAATAAAACGAGAAAGAGAAGCATAGGGAAAATAGGCCAAAGTGGTTAACCAAGAGACAAGATTTACCTGCAGAAAACCGAGAAACTAAGAGTGAGGAGAGCCCAGCCTCTGATGAAGCAGGAGAGAAAAGAAGCCAAATCTGATTTGTATCATACTCCTGGACTTATCAGTGGTCTGTTTCTCTTCTTGTACAATCCAGGGAAATATTTTTATCAACTATTTTGTTAATCCAAAATTGTTACTAGCTCTTAAAACATTTTTAGAAAGGAGGAAATTCCATTTCATTCCATTTTTTAAAGAGCTAACTGCTTTTCTTTAAGAGGTAATATCATTTACTGGTTATTTTTTGGTACAACTTATTGTCCTAGGTGTCAGCTTAACATTCCATAGATGGGGTGGTTTTTATAGCCTCCAATACAAAGCAAACTAAGTGGCAATTTGGAGTCAGTTGTGCATTTAGCATGTCTTGGACACTTCAAATTACTTTTATACCCATGTTGGCTTTCATGTAATTGTTTCTTAAAGAAAACTACACCTTGATCTCATCTCTTCCTGCCAGAATATTATGCGCTCTGTAACATCTTTGTTCAGGTAGTCCAGTTTTCCTAGTAACTTTGTTAATGTGCTGTGAAATAGTGAAAGTTCATTAGTAGTGTATGTGACGTTAAATTGTGAATCATTGGGATTTCTGATGTAACAGTGTATGAACACTGAATGGTGATGGTACTTACTTAAATGCTATTGAGAAAAGTTTGCCTCCAGATTTTAAACTGAAGAGTTGGGATAATTATTTTTTTAGAAAAGATGGTTTTCTAGTCCACCAGGCTTCTCTGTCCATGGATTTTCCAGGCAAGAATACTGGAGTAGGTTAGCCATTTCCCTTCCAAGGTACCCTAATCTGAACCCAGGCACTGAACCCTGGTCTCCTAGCATTTCAGGCAGACTCTTTACCATCTGAGCCACAGGGGAAACCTGGAGATAGGTGAGGTTGTCAGCTCATCTGCTCCTGTAAAAGTGGAAATCAGAGTGGAAGGCCAAAAAAAAGGCAGCAGAAAAGGATAAATCTTCAGGAAACACACACACAAATAAAACGAGAAAGAGAAGCATAGGGAAAATAGGCCAAAGTGGTTAACCAAGAGACAAGATTTACCTGCAGAAAACCGAGAAACTAAGAGTGAGGAGAGCCCAGCCTCTGATGAAGCAGGAGAGAAAAGAAGCCAAATCTGATTTGTATCATACTCCTGGACTTATCAGTGGTCTGTTTCTCTTCTTGTACAATCCAGGGAAATATTTTTATCAACTATTTTGTTAATCCAAAATTGTTACTAGCTCTTAAAACATTTTTAGAAAGGAGGAAATTCCATTTCATTCCATTTTTTAAAGAGCTAACTGCTTTTCTTTAAGAGGTAATATCATTTACTGGTTATTTTTTGGTACAACTTATTGTCCTAGGTGTCAGCTTAACATTCCATAGATGGGGTGGTTTTTATAGCCTCCAATACAAAGCAAACTAAGTGGCAATTTGGAGTCAGTTGTGCATTTAGCATGTCTTGGACACTTCAAATTACTTTTATACCCATGTTGGCTTTCATGTAATTGTTTCTTAAAGAAAACTACACCTTGATCTCATCTCTTCCTGCCAGAATATTATGCGCTCTGTAACATCTTTGTTCAGGTAGTCCAGTTTTCCTAGTAACTTTGTTAATGTGCTGTGAAATAGTGAAAGTTCATTAGTAGTGTATGTGACGTTAAATTGTGAATCATTGGGATTTCTGATGTAACAGTGTATGAACACTGAATGGTGATGGTACTTACTTAAATGCTATTGAGAAAAGTTTGCCTCCAGATTTTAAACTGAAGAGTTGGGATAATTATTCAGAAAAGAATCACAATTACATGGGTTTTTTTTTTTTTCAGACTTCTGATACAAATGTTAAGAGTCATACACAAATTAAAATTTCTATATACCAGTGAATCCTAAAAGATATTAACCCTGAATATTTATCAGAAGGACTGATGCTGAAGCTGAAGCTCCAATACTTTGGCCACCCGTTGTGATGAGCCAATTCATGGGAAAAGACCCTGATGCTGGGAAAGCTTGAGGGCAGGAGGAGAAGGGAGTGACAGAAGAAGAGATGGTTGGATGGCATCACTGATTCAATGGTCAAGAGTTTGAGCAAGCTGTGGAAGATACTGAAGGACAGGGAAGCCTGGTGTGCTGCAGTCCATGGGTCACAAAGAGTCAGACATGACATAGCAACTGAATCACACAACATACCAATCCTCAAAACAGTCAATAGAGTTTTCATTATGAAAGAAAAAATACTAACAATCACTGTCCATCAATCAACAGGTGAATGGATAAACAAAATGTGGCCTTACTCACATAACGGAATACTATTCACCCATAAAAATGAATGAAATTCTGATACCTGCTACAACACAGATGAACTTGGAAACATGCTAAACAAAATAAGCCAAAAAAGGGCTTCCCTGGTAGCTCAGTGCAGGGGACACAGGTTCGATCCCTAATCTGGGAAGATCTCACGTTCTGCGGAGCAATTGAACCCGTGAGCCACAACTATGGAGCCTGTGTTCTAGAGCCTCGGAGCTGCAACTATTGAGCCCATGTGCCGCAACTACTGAAGCCTGTGTGCCCTAGAGCCCAAGTTCCACAACAAGAGAAGTCATCACAACTAGAGAGTAGCCCATACTCCCTGCAACTAGAGAAGAGCCTGTGGCAGCAGTTGAAAAACCCAGAATAGCCTAAAATAAATAAATAAGCCAAAAAAATAAAGTAAGCCAGATATAAAAGGACATAACAGGACCATTCGGAGGGACAAAGAATAGACTAGTAGTCGCCAGGGGCTGGGGGAGGGGTTATGGGGAGTTTCTGTTTCATGAGTGCAGAGTTTCTGTCTGGGACGATGAAAAAAGTTATGGAGATGAACAGCGGCCACGGTGACTCAGCGTTGTAAATATACTTAATGTCACTTGATTGTATACTTGAAAATTGTTTAAAATAGTAAGTTTTATGTTATTCATGCTTTACCACAACTTTTTAAGTTAAAAAAAAAAGTACTGAGAAGCATCCTAACCTACCTACCAAGCTTATGCCTTGGGGTGAAGTTCATAATGACTGTTTGATCTGTTTATGAGGAAAGGCTGACAAAAGAGACACACAGACCTCAGGTAAACCAGTTCTCCTACCATCTCCCACTTATTTTCAGTCATATAGTTCTATTTTCTGACATACTTCAGATTTTCTCAGAAAAGAAGAACTCAATTCAACAAATCATTTCCTTTGGCTGCATATTTTGCTGAAATTTCACACCCTGGGACACAGAACAGAAAAACAAGAGTTATTTTGACTCTGCGCTTTGTTTCTGGTATCATGGAGAATTCAAGCAGAAAGAAGAAAAACTAAAATGAAGTGATTCCTCTTACGTTAAAAAAATTCATATAGATTTTCTTATTTAATATTTGTAACAATTCTGGAAAAAAATGTATCCAGTTGGTTTATGAGGAAATAGAGACTAAAAGAGGTTAAGAAAATTGATGACACTCACGTGGCTAGTAAGTAATTTAGTAAAAGCACAACTCATGTCGGTCTGAAAGAGACTAAGCTCTTTTCATTACCTGAATCTACAGTCTGAGGAAAAGTGACCATGTTGCTATAGCGTTTGTAGCCACAAAAGGAAACCTTGGCAGTAACTAGACATAAACTTTAAACACAAGAAAAGCCAATATCAAAATTTCAGAGAGAAGATAAGGACAATTCCAAAAGTCCTAAATTCTAACAGGAATGATGGTTCAAGTTGAATGAGAGATTGTTAAAAGAATGAAGTCTGATGATATAACCTCAAATTATGATAAGGAAGAAGACAGATGTTATGGAGTGAGGAGCATCGGGACAGATTTAAAGAAAGAATCCCCTGGACAGAGGAGCCTGCTGGGCTACAGTTCACAGGGTTGCAGAGTCAGACATGACTGAGCAACTTAGTATGCATGATACTAGGAAAAGCAAGCATATCTGAAAATAATATGTAAACCTTGCCACAAGAGAAAAAGACTAATACAAGACTAGTCAGGAGAGTCAGCAGATCAGATATAAATCAAGTTGGTTCTACAGAATCTGACAAAAGCTGAGGGCAAGGAAATGAATCAGGCCAGAGAACCAAGCAAAATTCCACAGGAAAGTCAGAAGCAAGACTTATCTGGAGTTGCTGCACAATCTCCCAAGGGTATTCTACTGAGAAAGTGGAATATCCTTTCCAGGACTGACCTGAATCAAGGGGCCCCTAAAAGAAAATAAACCAGTTTTGGAAATGCAGCCTGTCTGTCTCTATTCTCCTTACCCCACCGTAGATCAGGATTTACAGTAAGCAGAGAAAGAATGGAAAGATGAAATCCTTAAGCACTCATCCATTCCTCCAGGAGACCTCAGAGGAATGAAACATGCCCCCTCCCAACTCCCCTGGGCCACAACAGTCATTGCCATACTGTGCAGGAGCTGCCACGCTGCGATTCTCCAAGGCCGCGTCTTGCATTATGATTCACTACTCTGTTTATCAGCATCTGCCCAATAGGATTTCAAGCTCTCTGCTCACTTCTGCTACTGATTTCAGTCAGTCCAAGAACTCAGATGTCACTCAATCAGAATGAGAATAGGAGCTGCTGCAAAAATTCCAGAAAGCAAGGTTGCTATTACTAGGTGCCATCAAACCACGATCTCGTAGGTCTAATGAATAGAACTAGCTTATGAAAGGATAAAGGGAAAGTAAGGTACAGAGGTGGACTGATTTAAAGTTAGATTCTATGCAGAATTTCAAAGGAATTAATATTGTTTTGACAGACAATACAAATCTAGATGTTTTAATCTTCTCTTAAAATAGGAAGCTATAGAATTTACAGACTATATGTTCTCTCCAACCACTTTAGACTCAGCAATTACCTCTCAGAATTTTCCCAACGAATGTTACTATAGTTGAATTCTTAATAAACTCTTCTCTGTGAGCTTACTCCCAAACAGATGATATAAAACAATATCAATGAGCCTTCCCTGGTAGGTCTGTGGTAAAGAGTTTGCCTGCCAATGCAGGAGACACAGGTTCAATCCCTGATCCAGGAAGATCCCACATGCTGCGGAGCAACTAAGCTTGCAAGCCACAACTACTGAGCCTGTGCTCTAGAGCCTCGGAGCTGCAACATATTTCTTTTTTTTTTTTTTTTTGCTTTTACAGAGTTTTCAGAGCTGCAACTATTGATCCCCTGTGCCACAACTACTGAAGCCCTTGTGCCCTAGAGCCTGAGTTATGCAAGAGAAATCACCACAACAAAAAGCCTGCTCACCTCCACTGGAGAGTTGCCCTCACTCCTTGCATCTAGAGAAGAGCCTGCAGCAGCAGTGAAAACCCAGAATAGCCAAAAGATAAATAAATTTTAAAAAAAATTTTTAAAGGAAGTTACAGAATTTACAGACTATATGTTCTCCAACTGCTTTAGAGTAATTCATTACCTCTCTAAATTTCCTGAGGGGATGTTACTATAGTCAAATTCTTAACAAACTCTTCTCTGTGAGCTTACTCCCAAACAGATGATATAAAACAATATCAATGAGCCTTCCCTGGTAGGTCTGTGGTAAAGAGTTTGCCTGCCAATGCAGGAGACACAGGTTCAATCCCTGATCCAGGAAGATCCCACATGCTGCGGAGCAACTAAGCTTGCAAGCCACAACTACTGAGCCTGTGCTCTAGAGCCTCGGAGCTGCAACATATTTCTTTTTTTTTTTTTTTTTTCTTTTACAGAGTTTTCAGAGCTGCAACTATTGATCCCCTGTGCCACAACTACTGAAGCCCTTGTGCCCTAGAGCCTGAGTTATGCAAGAGAAATCACCACAACAAAAAGCCTGCTCACCTCCACTGGAGAGTTGCCCTCACTCCTTGCATCTAGAGAAGAGCCTGCAGCAGCAGTGAAAACCCAGAATAGCCAAAACATAAATAAATTTTAAAAAAAATTTTTAAAGGAAGTTACAGAATTTACAGACTATATGTTCTCTCCAACTGCTTTAGAGTAATTCATTACCTCTCTAAATTTCCTGAGGGGATGTTACTATAGTCAAATTCTTAACAAACTCTTCTCTGTGAATCTACCCCCAGAAAGAAGATATAAAACAATATCAAAACACAAAAATCAGCATGAAATTAGCACAAAAACCGCAGTAGGATTCCTTGCTTTCTTTGCATATGTTATTTAAGTTGCCAAGTTAGAATTTGATTGATTTTTATACCAGGTTACCTCAGGGTGCCAACTCCTCGTGCTACTTTGAGACGCTCCAGGATTTATAAAGAACTCTCCTCCTGACAGTTTGGTGGACAGGCAGGATCTGAGAGGCCAGTAGGAAGTGCCGCCCCACAGCTCAGCTCTATGTGAGGAGTTTAAAATCTCTCTCTCTCACACTCACACACACACTTTCCTTCCTTCTCTCTCAACTTTCTGGAAATGCTTTTTCCTCATGCCCTCCCCACAATCCAAACTGTTTCCTAGCCTAGACCTTACTGGATTCCAGTGAATGAAGAGAAAATATTATGAAGAAGGTATTAGATCCCCAGGCTACCTCTCTTCCCCTCCTTCCCAAGTTCCACCAGCTCTCACACGCGAACCTGCTGCCTCTTTACTGTTAGACTTACATATTTCTGGATCTAACACTTTATTTTAGCCGAGTTATATGTCTGGTCTAATTCCTCCTCATAAAACCCACCATCCTTCCACCTCCAACACACACACGGACACACAGACATACACATACATGTACACATACAGAGTAGTTGGGGATGCAAGGAAAGGGGAAGGAGAGGGAAGAAGGTAGGAGCAGAGGAGGAGGAAATACAGGAAAGAGAGAGCAAAGGAGAGCAAAAGGAAAGCATATTCCTTGTGCTCCTCAAAAGAGGATACATGATATATTCCAACAGCATTCACGCCTACATGTACTAAATGTTGGCATTTACCAGTTCCTGGGTGTCTTTAAGCATAAGGAGATGCGCGTCCTTGGCTAAGCAGAATTCCAGGCTAGAACTCCAGTTCTTTTTTTCCACTGAGACATAGTAACAGTGGTCACCATACCCCACCCAGAGGTCAGGGCAGGAAGGCCAGTCAGCACACATGGAGCACGTGGAACCTGAAAAGAAGAGGACCTGGTCACATCTTCGTGGATCACTCAGTCCTGGCCATGAAATGGAGGAGAAACTGGCTTCCCTGCCCTCTACCATGCAGACTAAGGTTTACAGAAAGGTACAAGGCCATGGTCTCAACTTAAATACCTCACAATGTCCAACTCAATCACTACTACTATACATTCTACTAAGCAAGGATGTGAAGGCGCAGGAAGGAAATGGGTACAAGCTGGCTGAGCACTGGGAGGAGAGTCCCCTGCTTCTGCTAAAGATCATTACGCCAACGTGGCCTCTATACAACAGGTAAAATACCAGTGTATTTGCAAGAATGTATCACTGTACTGTTTACATCAACTCAGTGCATACATTGGATAACTGCCTCAGGCCCATGGCTTAAATCAGGTGGAATCTTTTAGAATATGACATCCCATAATAGCGCAAAAGAAAAGGGCAGAAACTAGACAGAGCAAACTTATCTAGAACGAAAGGTTATTTGGGAATTTTCGAAGTCACAAATGCAATAAAAATTCCCTGGGAATTAGATAAAAGATGTATACTTCACAAAAATAATTTCTTTTAGATATTTTTTTAAAAAGATTTTCTGACAAAGAGGGGAATAAGCCACTGAAATGAAAAGGGATGCATTTCTCCTCACTGAGCTCTTTTAAATACAGAACTCTCAGCCCTTTAAATGGCTGTGTTATACAGTTCTGTGAAAATGAAAGGGAACTGAATAAGCTTTGAAGGTAATTTCAACCAAAATTCTATTGATTTTCTACTTCCATGAAACATATTTGTATAAACCTCCCACAAGCACAATTCCACAACAGGTAAGTATGAGACATTATATCAAGCGGGTACACAAGTAGATACACAATTACAGAGTAGATTATATATCTATTCTAGATTGGGGAGTTAAAAAGTGGGGAAA
Source organism: Tragulus kanchil (assembly GCA_022376925.1). Taxonomy (NCBI): domain Eukaryota; kingdom Metazoa; phylum Chordata; class Mammalia; order Artiodactyla; family Tragulidae; genus Tragulus; species Tragulus kanchil. Next base: position 280,691,025 of record JAIOJX010000004.1, read on the forward strand.
TTAGTCCTTTTTTAAGGTAACTACCAGACAACTTTTCTGTAGGAAGCCCTGGCTTGGGGGTAGCACAGGGTTCCAGAGATCGAGCTATAAAGCTGACACCTTGTAATCTGTGCTGTGACCTTACCCGGCCGGAAGGAGAAACTCTCAACTTGCCTAGGAGTTTCTTTTTGTTAAAAGTAGGACTTGGATCTGAAGTAGAGGTCCTAGGACTGAACCCTTAGAGTCCTAATTAATAAAGTCTGTCTAACCTGTCACTTGGGGCTTCCCTGGTGGGACAAATCCACCTTTCAGATAGTAAAGAATCCACCTATAATGCAAGGGATCTGGGTTCGATCCTCGAGTCAGGAAGATCCCCTGGAGAAGGAAATAGCTAACCACACCAGTGCTCTTGCCTGAAGAATCCCATGGACAAAGGAGTCTGGCAGGCTACAGGCCACAGGGTCTCAAAATAAGTGACACAATTTAGTGACTAAACAATAACAACCTGTTACTAACAATCACCCCCAGATAACAAAATCTTAGAACTCTGGCTTGGAAAACAAAAACTGAAGACTCTCTGGATCATGATATTTAAGGACCTAGAAGAACTAAATCCAGAAAAGTTCATTTTAGCAAACAGGAAAGCTCATTAAATGGGAAACATCAGAATATGTTTAATTAAATCATACTATATCTATTATATGAAAAGTTACATACAATGTTAAAATTATAATTTGATTTCCATGCTAAAGATGGGAGTAGGTAGGGAAATGTTTATGACACAATACCAGAATTATATCCAGCCTTATTGAAAATAAAAAGTGGGGCGAGGGACATTTTAGAGAACTTGACTGAAATTCTGTTAATAAATAAATACTTACACAAATGCATGTACTCAAAAACTAGAAGACTCTGCCTGGGAGATATTGCTGTGTATGTTGGTGATTTATTTTTTTTTTATTTTATTTTTTTAAAGATTTATTTATTTATTGGGTTGGGGAGGGAGGGGAGCAGGTGGGCCACTTCTATTGGTCTTCCATTTCTCTATTTTTCATCTGTCTTTGTTCTTTGGCCCGTGTGGGCCTCCCATCGCGGTGGCCTCTGTTGTTGCAGAGCGCCAGCTCTGGGCGCATGCGCTCCAGAGCTCTGGCTCGGTGATTGGACACATCAGTCCAGCCGCTCCACGGCACGTGGGACCTTCCCAGGCCAGGGATCGAACCGGCGCCCCCTGCACTGCAAGGTGGTGTCCTTATCCACTGGACCACCAGGGGAAGCCCCGGTGATTTATTTTGCTGGGACTGTTACTCATTTTCCAAATGTTCTGTTATGTGACATTGCTGTTATAACACAAATTTTGAGTTAAGTTAGCACTTACCCCGCCACCAAATCCACTGGAATAGCAGCACGCTCACTAGAACGGCACAGAGAAGCCCCAAAGCTATCGCCACATAGTAAGAGACAGGGCTTCTTGAAGAAGAAGCTGCAGGAATAGAACCCAAAAAATATCCTGAGTCAGAATAAAACTCGAAGAGAAAAGGTCTTAAAGATTCATTTCCTAGATCTGTCAACGCTCTGAGGTGAAGGGTGGCCACTCTGAAGTACAAAATTTAGTGACTAACAAAATTCTTACCCCAGAAACTCTTAGAACTCTGGCTTGGAAAACAAAAACTGAAGACTCTCTGGATCATGATATTTAAGGACCTAGAAGAACTAAATCCAGAAAAGTTCATTTTAGCAAACAGGAAAGCTCATTAAATGGGAAACATCAGAATATGTTTAATTAAATCATACTATATCTATTATATGAAAAGTTACATACAATGTTAAAATTATAATTTGATTTCCATGCTAAAGATGGGAGTAGGTAGGAAATGTTTATGACACAATACCAGAATTATATCCAGCCTTATTGAAAATAAAAAGTGGGGCGAGGGACATTTTAGAGAACTTGACTGAAATTCTGTTAATAAATAAATACTTACACAAATGCATGTACTCAAAAACTAGAAGACTCTGCCTGGGAGATATTGCTGTGTATGTTGGTGATTTATTTTTTTTTTATTTTATTTTTTTAAAGATTTATTTATTTATTGGGTTGGGGAGGGAGGGGAGCAGGTGGGCCACTTCTATTGGTCTTCCATTTCTCTATTTTTCATCTGTCTTTGTTCTTTGGCCCGTGTGGGCCTCCCATCGCGGTGGCCTCTGTTGTTGCAGAGCGCCAGCTCTGGGCGCATGCGCTCCAGAGCTCTGGCTCGGTGATTGGACACATCAGTCCAGCCGCTCCACGGCACGTGGGACCTTCCCAGGCCAGGGATCGAACCGGCGCCCCCTGCACTGCAAGGTGGTGTCCTTATCCACTGGACCACCAGGGGAAGCCCCGGTGATTTATTTTGCTGGGACTGTTACTCATTTTCCAAATGTTCTGTTATGTGACATTGCTGTTATAACACAAATTTTGAGTTAAGTTAGCACTTACCCCGCCACCAAATCCACTGGAATAGCAGCACGCTCACTAGAACGGCACAGAGAAGCCCCAAAGCTATCGCCACATAGTAAGAGACAGGGCTTCTTGAAGAAGAAGCTGCAGGAATAGAACCCAAAAAATATCCTGAGTCAGAATAAAACTCGAAAGAGAAAAGGTCTTAAAGATTCATTTCCTAGATCTGTCAGGGACACGCTCTGAGGTGAAGGGTGGCCACTCTGAAGTAGGGGAGTATTTTTATCAAGGAACCTACTTCACTTATCAAACTAAAGATACTTTTCTGTTTCAAAATTGTGGCTTGCACAAGGCTTTAGTGTTGAGTATAAGTTGGAACAACCGTTTTGGATGGCAGTTAGGCTGTGCCCCCAAATCACGATGGCATTCATTTACCTTTTGACTCAACAAACTCTTTCTGAGCAATGTTTCCTGCAGACATTCACACGTGTGCCAAATGTCATTTTTTGTCCCAAACGTCATATTTTTAAGGCTACTCATGGCAACAATATTTGTAGGCGGAAAAGATCTAAAGATAGAATTCCACCCATCTATCCATAAAAGATGGGTCAAATCCATTCTGACATGGCCATCTAAAGTGAATATAGAGCTTCTAACAAAAGAATACAGTCAAGCTTTCTTCACAGATATGGAGTGATTTTCAAGGCATATAGATAAGGGAAACAGTTCAGAAAACAGTCTTCTGGGAAACAGTGTATATGCATTTCTGAAAATAGACACGTGCATCTGATACAGTTGCTTGCCCTGGGGAGGGATATAGGTCAATGGGGACAGAGCTAGGGAGGAAAACTTTTTAGTTTATTTTCTTCTGTCGTTTATGAATTTTGAGCCATATGATGTGTTACCTTTTCAAAATAGAAATAAACAAAACTTAAATGAAAATAAAATAACATATCTTGTAAGTGCTTTGGAACCTGTCTTAATTGGAAGAGTGATGAGTTCAGGTTGATAATTTGTCTAAGGATGACACATTACTTTACTTTAACTATTTTGCATACAATGTATAGCTAAGAATGGTAGTTTTTTTTTTTTTTAATTTGGAAAATAGCAATTTTTTATTTTAAAATTGTAGTGATCCTATAGTCTGATAGTGTAGGACTTAAACATGAAGAACGGGAAAAAAAAAAAAAAACTGTGAAGTATGGCATTTAAGTCCTAGTTTTGATTCCTTTATTTGATAACCTTTAATTGGAAATTGGGAAAATAATTCTTTACATTTGGACCTCACTTTCGAATTTAAACTTTAGGTAAATTGACTCCAGATAAGTGTATCTATGAAGTATTTTCAAATTATTAAAGAAATTCATAGTGAAAAATACCTTAAAATGAGAGAGTTCTGCATGATAAATATTTGCACTGATAAATACAAAAACACTTGATTAAAAAAAAAAACTTGATTTTTTTAGTGATATGAAAAATACACTTGCACTATAGAAGAATATATTTAATGAAATAAATGTTGGTTTTAGATATTATGCTAAATGTAAAAGAGTAGCTAAATGTAATTGTATATGTATAACCACAATCCAATTCAAAAAATTAAATTGAATATTTTTAGTGCATTTTATATTAAAATAAAGTGCAGTCACCTACTGGGGTACTTGTAGTAAAGTCAATACAAAAAGAAGCAAAAATACGTCAAAATAGAGATGATCACCATGTTGTAATATTATTAGTGATTTTATTTTCTTCTATCTGCACTCATAGTTTCTCTGATTCCTGTAATGAGCATGTAATACTTCTGTAAAGAGATTTTTAATATTGTTCTAATGTTCCTAATCTATTTCCCCATTCCCAAGCAGAGCACCCCAGAAAGCTGGTATAGGAATAAACATACTAGCAATAGATAAGAATGTGCATGGGATACAAAGAAAAAATTACCTGCCTAGAAATTAAAATTTATAGTCAAGTTCCAACTTATCACCAATTGTGCGATCACGTACTTATACTTTAAAATGTACAATCTTTTTGACTTAATATTTCTATTCCTTAGAAATTAGCACAAATATAACCCCAAAGAAAGAAAAATATGTACAAATAGAATGCTGAATACTGTGTAATTTATAGTACTAGAAATAAATCTAAATATCTATGTATACTATAATGATTTAGCAAATTATAGCAGTGCTTTCAAAGGGCAATACTAAAAACTGTAACAAGACTATGAAGCAGAAAGAGAGAAAGCTTTTGGAGCTACACAAAACACATCTCCTGGGCATTTACTGCCTAAGACACAAGTTCAAATACTAATGTTGGCACTTAGCACAGTTATCTGCCTGTCTCATAAAGTGTTTTTGGACCTCACTTTCGAATTTAAACTTTAGGTAAATTGACTCCAGATAAGTGTATCTATGAAGTATTTTCAAATTATTAAAGAAATTCATAGTGAAAAATACCTTAAAATGAGAGAGTTCTGCATGATAAATATTTGCACTGATAAATACAAAAACACTTGATTAAAAAAAAAAACTTGATTTTTAGTGATATGAAAAATACACTTGCACTATAGAAGAATATATTTAATGAAATAAATGTTGGTTTTAGATATTATGCTAAATGTAAAAGAGTAGCTAAATGTAATTGTATATGTATAACCACAATCCAATTCAAAAATTAAATTGAATATTTTAGTGCATTTTATATTAAAATAAAGTGCAGTCACCTACTGGGGTACTTGTAGTAAAGTCAATACAAAAAGAAGCAAAAATACGTCAAAATAGAGATGATCACCATGTTGTAATATTATTAGTGATTTTATTTTCTTCTATCTGCACTCATAGTTTCTCTGATTCCTGTAATGAGCATGTAATACTTCTGTAAAGAGATTTTTAATATTGTTCTAATGTTCCTAATCTATTTCCCCATTCCCAAGCAGAGCACCCCAGAAAGCTGGTATAGGAATAAACATACTAGCAATAGATAAGAATGTGCATGGGATACAAAGAAAAAATTACCTGCCTAGAAATTAAAATTTATAGTCAAGTTCCAACTTATCACCAATTGTGCGATCACGTACTTATACTTTAAAATGTACAATCTTTTTGACTTAATATTTCTATTCCTTAGAAATTAGCACAAATATAACCCCAAAGAAAGAAAAATATGTACAAATAGAATGCTGAATACTGTGTAATTTATAGTACTAGAAATAAATCTAAATATCTATGTATACTATAATGATTTAGCAAATTATAGCAGTGCTTTCAAAGGGCAATACTAAAAACTGTAACAAGACTATGAAGCAGAAAGAGAGAAAGCTTTTGGAGCTACACAAAACACATCTCCTGGGCATTTACTGCCTAAGACACAAGTTCAAATACTAATGTTGGCACTTAGCACAGTTATCTGCCTGTCTCATAAAGTGTTTTCTCAGGGCTCTATGTAAAAGTGGCTTGTTTCATCCTCAAATTCCCAAAGAGTCACAGGGTCTGTTAATCTGTAGTGTTCTTCACACCCTCTTACTCTTATCTGCATTCTGGAGCAACACTGGGCGTGTAGGGAGGACTTAGTTATATGAATGAGCTTCTTTTCTGACAAAAATCTTAATATTACTCAGTAGCAAAATTGCTGGTGTCCAGGTTTCCCTGGTAGCTCAGTGGGAAAGAGTTCGCCTGCCAATGTAAGAGACATGAGTTCGATCCCTGATTCAGGAAGATCCCACATGCTGTGGAGCAACTAAGCCCATGAGCCACAGCTATTGAGCCTGTGTTCTAGAGCCTCAGAGCAACAACCATTGAGCCCATGTGCCACAACTACTAAAGCCCGTGAGCCCTAGAGCCTGAATTCCACAAGAGAAGTCACCACCACAAGAAGACTGCTCACCTCCACTAGAGAGTAGCCCCCACTCCCTGCCACTAGAGAAGAGCCTGCAGCAGCAGTGAAAACCCAGAATAGCAGAAAGTACATAAATAAATACATAAATTTAAAAAGAAAAAAATTAGTGGTGTCCTTCTCTTTGTTACATGGCCAGAAAGCAGAGATCACTGGAACTTTCACTGCTGATCCAGGGTTGCCCCAAACATTAACAAAGAGTAAAGTTCCCCCAACAAAATTCTTGCTTCAGTTCAGGAGGAATAAAGACTAACAAATATTGCCCCAGCTTGTATTTCATAGTTATGATTATAGAAGTGAATGGTTAGAAAATTTACCTGAAACCCAAGATCAGATTCTCAACCATATGCCAAATTTTCATATTCCAACTTTGGATTTCAAATGAACCTGAAGTTTTTTTTTTTTCAACTACAATTTCTAATATCTATGTATACTAAAAATTTTGATTTAGCAAATTATAGCAGTGCTTTCAAAGGGCAATACTAAAAACTGTAACAAGACTATGAAGCAGAAAGAGAGAAAGCTTTTGGAGCTACACAAAACACATCTCCTGGGCATTTACTGCCTAAGACACAAGTTCAAATACTAATGTTGGCACTTAGCACAGTTATCTGCCTGTCTCATAAAGTGTTTTCTCAGGGCTCTATGTAAAAGTGGCTTGTTTCATCCTCAAATTCCCAAAGAGTCACAGGGTCTGTTAATCTGTAGTGTTCTTCACACCCTCTTACTCTTATCTGCATTCTGGAGCAACACTGGGCGTGTAGGGAGGACTTAGTTATATGAATGAGCTTCTTTTCTGACAAAAATCTTAATATTACTCAGTAGCAAAATTGCTGGTGTCCAGGTTTCCCTGGTAGCTCAGTGGGAAAGAGTTCGCCTGCCAATGTAAGAGACATGAGTTCGATCCCTGATTCAGGAAGATCCCACATGCTGTGGAGCAACTAAGCCCATGAGCCACAGCTATTGAGCCTGTGTTCTAGAGCCTCAGAGCAACAACCATTGAGCCCATGTGCCACAACTACTAAAGCCCGTGAGCCCTAGAGCCTGAATTCCACAAGAGAAGTCACCACCACAAGAAGACTGCTCACCTCCACTAGAGAGTAGCCCCCACTCCCTGCCACTAGAGAAGAGCCTGCAGCAGCAGTGAAAACCCAGAATAGCAGAAAGTACATAAATAAATACATAAATTTAAAAAGAAAAAAATTAGTGGTGTCCTTCTCTTTGTTACATGGCCAGAAAGCAGAGATCACTGGAACTTTCACTGCTGATCCAGGGTTGCCCCAAACATTAACAAAGAGTAAAGTTCCCCCAACAAAATTCTTGCTTCAGTTCAGGAGGAATAAAGACTAACAAATATTGCCCCAGCTTGTATTTCATAGTTATGATTATAGAAGTGAATGGTTAGAAAATTTACCTGAAACCCAAGATCAGATTCTCAACCATATGCCAAATTTTCATATTCCAACTTTGGATTTCAAATGAACCTGAAGTTTTTCCTCAAACTACTCTCTATTTTTCTGCATTGTCTACTCCAAACATTATTCTCCAACCCATTCATTCCTTAACATATGGTGACTATGGACAATTTTCCATACTCCATGGGTCAACTCACCATTTTGCGGCTGTCTGTAGCCATTCTGGGCTTGGGGTGCAGTAGGAAACTCTACCATGGCATAAAGAACATTGTCAGTCATCTTCAGTCCTTCACATTCAGTTGAGAGAGTAAAATTATACAAACTTGAGGACACAGCTTTAACTGAGGAAATAGCACAATCTCTAAGCTGCTAGCAGGAAACTTGAAGGTGTTTTTAAAAAAAAGGTCCAGCATGACAAAAACAGAAGTAATTTTTCAGGAAATGGTTCAAACTCTGAGGCTGCCTATAGAAATTAATATTCTAAACTGTGATTTTTGATGCTTTATTTGTCTAAACTCACCATACTCTCTGGATGTTAAGTACACATTAAAGTGGCACCCCATCTCACCTAATTCTACTGAGCAAAGAAACATTGACCTTAAATTCAGTAGTTCAATTATGGACACTTAAATAAAAATATAAGAGTGGTTCCTAGCTATGAATTTATCTGATTTTATATCTGCTTTGTTTCCTTTTAAGAAAACAGATGCATACAAAATGGGACTGATTTCACTGTTCCTTGGAGCTTTGGGTAGTGGTACGTGATAGAGAAATGGGAGGTTGGTTTGCACATGCTTGAAATCATGAGAGAAAAGGGCTCCTGCGCAGATATATGTTCTGTTAATGTGCTCCCTCAAACATTCTCCCAATTGTGGTTTAATCTTTACCCTTCACAGAGCAAGAAACTCCATTAAATTTTCTCTCCTTGTTCTCTTTTTATATACAGAGACAACCACACAGGGGAATAAATTAAGTAGATACATAATAAGCTATCAGTTGTTGTTCAGTTGGGACTGCAGAATGCCAGGCTCCCCTGTCCTTCATTACCTTCTGGAGTTTGTTCAAATTCATGTCCATTGAGTCAGATTCTCAACCATATGCCAAATTTTCATATTCCAACTTTGGATTTCAAATGAACCTGAAGTTTTTCCTCAAACTACTCTCTATTTTTCTGCATTGTCTACTCCAAACATTATTCTCCAACCCATTCATTCCTTAACATATGGTGACTATGGACAATTTTCCATACTCCATGGGTCAACTCACCATTTTGCGGCTGTCTGTAGCCATTCTGGGCTTGGGGTGCAGTAGGAAACTCTACCATGGCATAAAGAACATTGTCAGTCATCTTCAGTCCTTCACATTCAGTTGAGAGAGTAAAATTATACAAACTTGAGGACACAGCTTTAACTGAGGAAATAGCACAATCTCTAAGCTGCTAGCAGGAAACTTGAAGGTGTTTTTTTTTAAAAAAAAAAAAGGTCCAGCATGACAAAAACAGAAGTAATTTTTCAGGAAATGGTTCAAACTCTGAGGCTGCCTATAGAAATTAATATTCTAAACTGTGATTTTTGATGCTTTATTTGTCTAAACTCACCATACTCTCTGGATGTTAAGTACACATTAAAGTGGCACCCCATCTCACCTAATTCTACTGAGCAAAGAAACATTGACCTTAAATTCAGTAGTTCAATTATGGACACTTAAATAAAAATATAAGAGTGGTTCCTAGCTATGAATTTATCTGATTTTATATCTGCTTTGTTTCCTTTTAAGAAAACAGATGCATACAAAATGGGACTGATTTCACTGTTCCTTGGAGCTTTGGGTAGTGGTACGTGATAGAGAAATGGGAGGTTGGTTTGCACATGCTTGAAATCATGAGAGAAAAGGGCTCCTGCGCAGATATATGTTCTGTTAATGTGCTCCCTCAAACATTCTCCCAATTGTGGTTTAATCTTTACCCTTCACAGAGCAAGAAACTCCATTAAATTTTCTCTCCTTGTTCTCTTTTTATATACAGAGACAACCACACAGGGGAATAAATTAAGTAGATACATAATAAGCTATCAGTTGTTGTTCAGTTGGGACTGCAGAATGCCAGGCTCCCCTGTCCTTCATTACCTTCTGGAGTTTGTTCAAATTCATGTCCATTGAGTCAGTGATGCCGTCTAACCATCCCATCCTCAGTCACCCTATTCTCCTCCTGCCCTCAGTCTTTCCCAGCATCAGAGTCTTTTCCAGTGAGTCAGCTCGTCACATCAGATGGTCAAAGCATTGGAGCTGCAACTTCAGCATCAGTCCTTCCAATGAATATTCAGGGTCGATTCCCTTTAGGATTGATTGGTGTCAGTAATTTATTTCAAATAGGTGAAATCTTAATTTAAAATAAAAAGTTAAAGAAAATTTAAAAAGAATTGAAATTTCAAGAATAGGTCACCAAGATAGAAGGTATAAAGACAAAGGAGAGAAAAGAGAAGAAAAAACAGGAAGATCATAGTAGTTAAAAACTAATACAAAAAAAAAAAAGAATACAGTTTTATTTCCAGGCACGACGAGTGATACTGGACTTGGCCTTCAGCCAAAATGTTCCATATGACAAAATACATGAGGCAACTGTTTTCAGGGATGGATCAGGCAACACTGTGTCCCTTGAGAGAACATAACACACAGAGGTGAGCACTATGGTCACCCTGGTATTCGGCCCAAAGCAGGAAAATGAATCCTAAACAGAGCAGGAGTCTCACAAAGCTGAGAAGGCTGAGGTCCAAGTTTAGAACTGCTTACGTGCCTGGAATTTGCAGATCAGGGTAACTGACACGAGAGAGTGGTACAGAGTAAGGTACCCAAAAGCCATTGTGGGAACTCATCCTCTTGTCCCTGGCTAACCACTTGCACAGAGGATTTCACTGTTCCTTGGAGCTTTGGGTAGTGGTACGTGATAGAGAAATGGGAGGTTGGTTTGCACATGCTTGAAATCATGAGAGAAAAGGGCTCCTGCAGATATATGTTCTGTTAATGTGCTCCCTCAAACATTCTCCCAATTGTGGTTTAATCTTTACCCTTCACAGAGCAAGAAACTCCATTAAATTTTCTCTCCTTGTTCTCTTTTTATATACAGAGACAACCACACAGGGGAATAAATTAAGTAGATACATAATAAGCTATCAGTTGTTGTTCAGTTGGGACTGCAGAATGCCAGGCTCCCCTGTCCTTCATTACCTTCTGGAGTTTGTTCAAATTCATGTCCATTGAGTCAGTGATGCCGTCTAACCATCCCATCCTCAGTCACCCTATTCTCCTCCTGCCCTCAGTCTTTCCCAGCATCAGAGTCTTTTCCAGTGAGTCAGCTCGTCACATCAGATGGTCAAAGCATTGGAGCTGCAACTTCAGCATCAGTCCTTCCAATGAATATTCAGGGTCGATTCCCTTTAGGATTGATTGGTGTCAGTAATTTATTTCAAATAGGTGAAATCTTAATTTAAAATAAAAAGTTAAAGAAAATTTAAAAAGAATTGAAATTTCAAGAATAGGTCACCAAGATAGAAGGTATAAAGACAAAGGAGAGAAAAGAGAAGAAAAAACAGGAAGATCATAGTAGTTAAAAACTAATACAAAAAAAAAAAAGAATACAGTTTTATTTCCAGGCACGACGAGTGATACTGGACTTGGCCTTCAGCCAAAATGTTCCATATGACAAAATACATGAGGCAACTGTTTTCAGGGATGGATCAGGCAACACTGTGTCCCTTGAGAGAACATAACACACAGAGGTGAGCACTATGGTCACCCTGGTATTCGGCCCAAAGCAGGAAAATGAATCCTAAACAGAGCAGGAGTCTCACAAAGCTGAGAAGGCTGAGGTCCAAGTTTAGAACTGCTTACGTGCCTGGAATTTGCAGATCAGGGTAACTGACACGAGAGAGTGGTACAGAGTAAGGTACCCAAAAGCCATTGTGGGAACTCATCCTCTTGTCCCTGGCTAACCACTTGCACAGAGGATGAGACTCTGTGGTCCCTGCTGAGATGGCCTCCTGTAGCGGAAAACTGAGACCAGTGGTGGTTCAGTGTTGATCAGTGCAAACAAAGAACAAAGCATAATTTGACAGAACCCTAAAGATCCACCAATAATTTAGCTGCCTTTGAGAACCAAGGCAGATGCCCTTAAAAGGAAGACAACATAAACAAAATGTGATCTATAAATACGTTGGGGAGGAGGAAATTTCCCCCACTACCCCTCTAGAGTACTTGCGGCTGGACTAATAATAAAACTGACCCAAGACAGATCAACAGGAGAAAAAGAAACAAATTTTAATTCATGCACATGGAAGATTTGTAGAGATGGGACCTAAGAAGTGGCCAAAGTGGGCAGCTTCTATACTTTTCAGACAAAGAAACAAGAAATGTGTGAGGAGCTGGCAGGACAAAGAAACTTGGGTTTTGAGTGACCCATCAGTGAAGAATATAGACAGAGCTGGAGACTGGGGTAGTAAATAAAAGAAGTAACAAGGCTTGTTGTTCCAAGCTCCTCGGCCCCACATTCCCCGTCTTTGGCGATAGGGTGGACTTCTATTAATGCCTCCAGATGTGGGGAGGGTACCTTTTACAGAACAGGCTTACTTCCTGTTTTCAGGGAGATAGAGAGGAAGATTGCAGTGTCTGTCCCTCTTGCATCAACCATTTCTTTAAGTAACTTTAATTCAGAATAATCAATGTGCCACTGAGACACATTTGAGGGTAGTCTACCCAGGGCCCCAACAAACACATACAATGAAGTAACACTCAAGTCTTCAATTGTGACACTCAAGTCTTCAAGATGAAGGCAATCTTATCACATCCCAGAACATGGATAAGCCTTGAAGACCCTATGCTAAATGAAATACACTGATTACAAAAAGACAAATACTCTGTGACTCCACTGATATGAAGTGTCTAAAATAGTCAAATTCATACAAACAGAAAACAGATTGGTGACTGCCAGGAATTGGGGAGTGAGAGAAATGGAGTGTTTGTTGGATGGTTAGAGAGTTTCAGTCTGCCTAGGCTGACATGGCAAAATGCCATAGACTTAATCAATAGAAATGTCTTTTCTCACCATTCTGGACCCTGGAAGTCCACAATGGACAAGCCTACAGAACTAGTTGTCAGGTGAGATTACCCCCTTGGGCTGCAGCAGCTACCTTCTCTCTATGGTCTCACTAGCCTTCGCTCTGTGCAGGCATGCCAAAGAGAGAGAGAGAGAGCAACTGAGCTCTCAGATGTCTCTTCTGGTAAAGACACTCATCTGATCAGATCAGGAGCCCACCGTCATGACCTCATTAACCTTAATAACTTCCTTATAGGTCTTTCTCCAACAGAGCCACACTGGAGGTTAAATGGCCTCCAACATATGAATTTGGGGGAGGGACACAACTATTCAGTCCATAATAATACTTAACAGTACAGTTAAGTGCTTTTTATGTACTTTTAAGTGCTACACACCTTAAAATGGTTAAGCTGATTTTTTAAAAAGGGAAAAAAAATAAATGGAAGGCATCAGGGCCTCTTGAGCAAGTGACAAATTCTAGGACCTGGACAGAAAACACACAGGATGAGCCTGGAGCATCTCTTTAAGACTTTTAATGCTAGCATAGCTCCCAATGTCCAAAAGGAAAGAATTAGAGCCACAAAATAAAATGGATTATTTTGTAAGTATTAGATATATTGGATTATAACCCAGGAATAAAAAAAAAGAATTATGAATCCACACCAACTTATTTTCACTTATTGATTCTCAACAGATTAAAAATTGTCTATATTTAAGATATACAATGTAAAAGTCTTGATACAAGTATACATTGTGAAATGATTACCACAAATAAATTAACATATCCATCACCTCCAATAGCTACCGTTGTGTGTGTGCGTGTGCAGTGGTGGTAACCAGCACATGAAATCTACTGTTAGAAAATTTCAAGTACACAATAGTCACTATTCTGTACATTATGTCTCCAGAACTCATTCATCTTACAACTGAAAGTTTATACAAACAGAAAACAGATTGGTGACTGCCAGGAATTGGGGAGTGAGAGAAATGGAGTGTTTGTTGGATGGTTAGAGAGTTTCAGTCTGCCTAGGCTGACATGGCAAAATGCCATAGACTTAATCAATAGAAATGTCTTTTCTCACCATTCTGGACCCTGGAAGTCCACAATGGACAAGCCTACAGAACTAGTTGTCAGGTGAGATTACCCCCTTGGGCTGCAGCAGCTACCTTCTCTCTATGGTCTCACTAGCCTTCGCTCTGTGCAGGCATGCCAAAGAGAGAGAGAGAGAGCAACTGAGCTCTCAGATGTCTCTTCTGGTAAAGACACTCATCTGATCAGATCAGGAGCCCACCGTCATGACCTCATTAACCTTAATAACTTCCTTATAGGTCTTTCTCCAACAGAGCCACACTGGAGGTTAAATGGCCTCCAACATATGAATTTGGGGGCCGGAGGGGACACAACTATTCAGTCCATAATAATACTTAACAGTACAGTTAAGTGCTTTTTATGTACTTTTAAGTGCTACACACCTTAAAATGGTTAAGCTGATTTTTTAAAAAGGAAAAAGAATAAATGGAAGGCATCAGGGCCTCTTGAGCAAGTGACAAATTCTAGGACCTGGACAGAAAACACACAGGATGAGCCTGGAGCATCTCTTTAAGACTTTTAATGCTAGCATAGCTCCCAATGTCCAAAAGGAAAGAATTAGAGCCACAAAATAAAATGGATTATTTTGTAAGTATTAGATATATTGGATTATAACCCAGGAATAAAAAAAAAGAATTATGAATCCACACCAACTTATTTTCACTTATTGATTCTCAACAGATTAAAAATTGTCTATATTTAAGATATACAATGTAAAAGTCTTGATACAAGTATACATTGTGAAATGATTACCACAAATAAATTAACATATCCATCACCTCCAATAGCTACCGTTTGTGTGTGTGCGTGTGCAGTGGTGGTAACCAGCACATGAAATCTACTGTTAGAAAATTTCAAGTACACAATAGTCACTATTCTGTACATTATGTCTCCAGAACTCATTCATCTTACAACTGAAAGTTTATACCCTTTGATCAGTATCTCCATGGTTTTCCTCCACCCACCAGTCCGTGGCAACCTTTCTACCCCTAGTTACTATGTGTTCAACCTTTTAAGAGTTTAAATAGTGAGACTGTGTGAAATCTGTCTTTCTGTGGATGGCTTCACTTAGATTATGGCCTCTGGGTTTATCTATATTGTTGCAAATGGCAGAACGCCCTTCTTTTTAAAAGTTGAATAATTTTCCATTATATAGGTATCATATATATATATATGATATTTTCTTTATCCATTTATCTATCAACAGACACAAAGGCTGTTTGCATATCATAGTCATTCTGGACAGTGCTGCAAAGAACATCAAAGAGATACCTGCAACACCCTGTTCTCTGCACTGCAGGTATCTCTTTGAAATGGTGACTTTATTTCCTTTGGATACATACCCAGAAGTGGACTTGCTGCATCATATGGTGATTCTAGTTTTAATTGTTTGAGGGGCCTCAATAATCTTTTCCATAGTGATTGTACCAATTTACATTTCGATTCCTTTTGGTGTTTCCTTTCTTCTGCACAGTTTAATTTGGTGCAAGCCCACACATTTATTTTTGCTTTGTTGCCTGTACTTTTGGTGTGCATTCTGAAAAAAAAAAGAATCGCCAAAACCAATGTGAAGCAGATTTTCCCCTATTTTTCCACTAGGAGTTTTACAGTTTCAGGTCTTATTTTTAATTTTTAATCCATTTTGAGGTTTTTTTTTACACCACTCCTCTTAAAAAAGAGGAGGGGGTCAGCTTCATTCTTTTGCATATGGAAACCCATGGACAGAGGAGCCTTGCAGGTTATAGTCCACAAGGTCACAAAGAGTCAGACACGACTTAGTCACTAAATAACAATCCAGCTTTCCCAATATCGTTTATTTAAGAGACTCTCTTTCCCCATTGTACTGACTTGACTCCTTTGTCAGAAGTTAATTGACTGTGTTTACATGAAGAAGGGATGATGCAGGCAAAATTAAACTGTTCTTCCTAACCACATATTTATGTGGTTATTCTCAAGCTTTTTGGCTCCACCATGCTGCTAATGCTTCTCTAGTGAACTCCCGAGGTCTGCCAGAGCATTTTTGTTGGTAGATAGCTGTCTAATTGCTGTTTTTTTTTTTGGGAGGGCAGAGGTTGGAGTTCTTTGTGGGGAGGATGGAGGCTGGGGTTCTTTGTGGGGAGGACAGAGGCTGGAGTCTCCTACTCTGCCATCATGCTGATGTCACTCCTCTGAACCTGTACTGATTTAAACACATGACTGAATGAATAAATGGAGGAGAAGTTAAAATTTTCCCTACAGAGATTCCAAATAGTATATGGAGATACTCCTGCCTCATAACGTGTAGTTTATTCCTCCTCCCCTTGAGTGCTGTCAAAACTTAACGACTTACTTCCAAAGAATACTGTATGGATATGGAAAACAGTAATTTGATGGCAGAGAAACCTGGCAAATACAACCTCAACCCAGGAACAGGGTTAAATGTGTGAACCACTAGTGATAAATCTTGTTGACACCGACGGAAGTGAAAAGTCGCAAAGAGCTGAGCCATCCCATGCCGGCCACAACTTCCTGGAGTCTCCACCTCCACAAAGCTCTCCGCCCACGAACTCACTTGGCACCACCCCCGCCCCTCCTTCAGCTTCCACTCCTGACCCGCCCCGACATCCAGCTGCTTAAAAACGCCTTCCCCCCATGCCATCTCCTCTCTTTGACTTCTGCCTCTTTCCCCTCGAGGAACTTGAATAAACCCTCGATTCTGCCTGTCTGAGGTCGGTGACTTACTTTCTTTTTACCAACACTTTTCTTACAGATACCATGCACCCAAAAATGATGTAATGAGAAATGTATCATATGGTGGTTCACTATAGTACACGCATATAATGAACTTCAGTCGTGTCTGATGCTATGCAACCCTATGGACGGTAGTCCACTAAGCTTCTCTGTCCTTGGGGATTCTCCAGGCACGAACACTGGAATGGGTTGCCATGCCCTCCTCCAAGGGCTCTTCCTGATCCAGGGACTGAACCCTCCTGCATTGGAAGGCGGGTTCTTTACCACTAGCACCACCTGGGAAGCCCCCAATCACTATAGTGTTTTCCCCAAAATCCTAAACATCAGACAAAACATGAAAAATAATCAGATAACTCCCAATTGAAAGGTGTTCTACTAAATCCCAAATTCATTAAGGTCATAAAAAATAACAAAATACTGACAAACTATCACACACCAGAGTAAACTAACAAAATATGAAAACTAAATACAAGGTGGTATCCTGGGTTACATCCTGGAACAGGAGGAAAAATAATGGAAAACTGGTAACATTCAAAGAAAACCTGAAACTAGTTAATATTAATGTACCCACGTTTATTTCCTGGCTTTGACAAATGTACCCTGACTACTGAAGATGTTGACAAATTTTTAAGATATGAATAACTCCTGCCTCATAACGTGTAGTTTATTCCTCCTCCCCTTGAGTGCTGTCAAAACTTAACGACTTACTTCCAAAGAATACTGTATGGATATGGAAAACAGTAATTTGATGGCAGAGAAACCTGGCAAATACAACCTCAACCCAGGAACAGGGTTAAATGTGTGAACCACTAGTGATAAATCTTGTTGACACCGACGGAAGTGAAAAGTCGCAAAGAGCTGAGCCATCCCATGCCGGCCACAACTTCCTGGAGTCTCCACCTCCACAAAGCTCTCCGCCCACGAACTCACTTGGCACCACCCCCGCCCCTCCTTCAGCTTCCACTCCTGACCCGCCCCGACATCCAGCTGCTTAAAAACGCCTTCCCCCCATGCCATCTCCTCTCTTTGACTTCTGCCTCTTTCCCCTCGAGGAACTTGAATAAACCCTCGATTCTGCCTGTCTGAGGTCGGTGACTTACTTTCTTTTTACCAACACTTTTCTTACAGATACCATGCACCCAAAAATGATGTAATGAGAAATGTATCATATGGTGGTTCACTATAGTACACGCATATAATGAACTTCAGTCGTGTCTGATGCTATGCAACCCTATGGACGGTAGTCCACTAAGCTTCTCTGTCCTTGGGGATTCTCCAGGCACGAACACTGGAATGGGTTGCCATGCCCTCCTCCAAGGGCTCTTCCTGATCCAGGGACTGAACCCTCCTGCATTGGAAGGCGGGTTCTTTACCACTAGCACCACCTGGGAAGCCCCCAATCACTATAGTGTTTTCCCCAAAATCCTAAACATCAGACAAAACATGAAAAATAATCAGATAACTCCCAATTGAAAGGTGTTCTACTAAATCCCAAATTCATTAAGGTCATAAAAAATAACAAAATACTGACAAACTATCACACACCAGAGTAAACTAACAAAATATGAAAACTAAATACAAGGTGGTATCCTGGGTTACATCCTGGAACAGGAGGAAAAATAATGGAAAACTGGTAACATTCAAAGAAAACCTGAAACTAGTTAATATTAATGTACCCACGTTTATTTCCTGGCTTTGACAAATGTACCCTGACTACTGAAGATGTTGACATTGTAAAGGGTAGAAAGGAATACTTTCTACTATCTTTGAAGCTTTGACGAATCTCAGCAGAGAAGGAGAAACTATAAAATAGAACCCAGTGAATATTCTAAAACAAAAGAAAAATATCCATAATTTTTTAATTTAACTTTTTTTTTAAGAAAGAGATTAACAGCAAACTGGAGAAAACAGAAGAAAAAGCTAGTGAATGTGAAATTCTATGACTAGGAATTATCTAATATGAAGAGGAGAAGAAGTGAGCTTCTCTTAAGACCACAGAGTGCCAATGACCTGTAGGATATAATATCAAGCAGTAAAACGTAAGTGTTATACTTATGAAGTCCCAGAAAGCCAGGAGAAATACAATACAGCAGCAAAAGAACCTGAAGATTTAATGGTCAAATCATCCACAAATTTAGTGCAGAACTTACAGCTATGAGAAAATAAACCCCAACTAAGATAAACATCAGGAATAGCACACCTCGAGAATGACATGACAAAATGGCTGAAAACCAAAGATAAAGAGAAAATGCTGGAAGCCAGGTGGCACCAGTGGTAAAGAATTCCCCAGGCAATGCAGGAGACATTAAAGATGAGGCTTCAATCCTTAGTACAGGGCGATCCCCTGGAGGAGGGCATGGCAACCACTCCAGTATTCTTGCCTGGAGAATCCCATGGACAATGAGCCTGGAGGAGGGCTCTTCCTGATCCAGGGACTGAACCCTCCTGCATTGGAAGGCGGGTTCTTTACCACTAGCACCACCTGGGAAGCCCCCAATCACTATAGTGTTTTCCCCAAAATCCTAAACATCAGACAAAACATGAAAAATAATCAGATAACTCCCAATTGAAAGGTGTTCTACTAAATCCCAAATTCATTAAGGTCATAAAAAATAACAAAATACTGACAAACTATCACACACCAGAGTAAACTAACAAAATATGAAAACTAAATACAAGGTGGTATCCTGGGTTACATCCTGGAACAGGAGGAAAAATAATGGAAAACTGGTAACATTCAAAGAAAACCTGAAACTAGTTAATATTAATGTACCCACGTTTATTTCCTGGCTTTGACAAATGTACCCTGACTACTGAAGATGTTGACATTGTAAAGGGTAGAAAGGAATACTTTCTACTATCTTTGAAGCTTTGACGAATCTCAGCAGAGAAGGAGAAACTATAAAATAGAACCCAGTGAATATTCTAAAACAAAAGAAAAATATCCATAATTTTTTAATTTAACTTTTTTTTTAAGAAAGAGATTAACAGCAAACTGGAGAAAACAGAAGAAAAAGCTAGTGAATGTGAAATTCTATGACTAGGAATTATCTAATATGAAGAGGAGAAGAAGTGAGCTTCTCTTAAGACCACAGAGTGCCAATGACCTGTAGGATATAATATCAAGCAGTAAAACGTAAGTGTTATACTTATGAAGTCCCAGAAAGCCAGGAGAAATACAATACAGCAGCAAAAGAACCTGAAGATTTAATGGTCAAATCATCCACAAATTTAGTGCAGAACTTACAGCTATGAGAAAATAAACCCCAACTAAGATAAACATCAGGAATAGCACACCTCGAGAATGACATGACAAAATGGCTGAAAACCAAAGATAAAGAGAAAATGCTGGAAGCCAGGTGGCACCAGTGGTAAAGAATTCCCCAGGCAATGCAGGAGACATTAAAGATGAGGCTTCAATCCTTAGTTCAGGGAGATCCCCTGGAGGAGGGCATGGCAACAACTCCAGTATTCTTGCCTGGAGAATCCCATGGACAATGAGCCTGGGGGATGGCAGTCCATCGGGTCACAGAGTCAGACACAACTAAAGCGGCAGCACACACACACTACAAGCAGTCAGACAAAAATAACACATTCACAGAGGAGAACAATGACATGAATGATAGCCGAATTTTCATCAGAAACCAAAAAAGAGAAAGACAACTGGATCACATTTTTACAAAGTAACACTGTTACTTACCTGTGGCTTTTTCATTGACATAATAATAAGAATAATCTAAAAATGGGAGGAAAAAAAACAGAAAATGAAGGTCGGTTAGAATAATTAAGATGATTCTTTTGTATATCTAAAACAATACCTGCATTTCTAAATGATACATGGGTCAAAATTAGAAAATATGTCAAACTAAATTATCATAAAAGCAATAGAAAGGGCTTCCCTGGTGGTCCACTGGGTAAGGACACCGCCTTGCAGTGCCAGGGGCGCCGGTTCGATCCCTGGCCAGGGAAGATCCCACTTGCCACGGAGCGGCTGGACTGATGTGTCCAATTACCTAGCTGGAGCTCTGGAGCGCATGCGCCCAGAGCCGGTGCTCTGCGGCGAGAGAGGCCACCGCGATGGGAGGCGCACACGGGCCAAAGAACAAAGATGGATGAAAAATAGACAAATGAAAGACCAATAGAAGCGGCCCACCCACCCCCCTCTCCCTCCCCACCACATCCCCCCCACCAAAAAAGCAATAGAAAAATTTGTAGAACACAGCTCAAACAGAGGCTTAGAGGGAATTCTACAGCAATAAATAAATACTGAAGTAGACTGATTTTAAATACACTAACAAGTTTAAGAAAACAGAAAAAGGACAGCGAGTTAAAATTAAAGTAAAAAGAAAAAAAACTAAAGTAAGTAGAAGGTCAGAATTTTAAAATCTGAAATCAATAAAATTTTTAAACACCAAGCAATAGGAAAATTAACAAAGATAAAATTTGGCTGTTTGATAAGATTACTGGCTGATAAACATTTTTTACTTAATATATATATTTTATTGAAGTACAGTTGACTTACAATATTATAGGTGCAAGGTGATTCAATTATACATATACACATATATTATTTTTGAGATTATTTTGCATTATAGATTATTACCAGACATTGACTATAGTTCCCTATGGTATACAGTAAACCTTTGTTGCTTGTTGAATATTTATTTTTTTAATTAGAAAACTAGCATTCTATTCATACTAAGTCAAACAAGTGGGATGAAAATGTCATAAAATGTTTAGTTAAGCAAAATTCATACTTTTAAAATATATATATTATATACACTATTTATATATATATGTATGTATGTATACAAAAGCTTTTCTACTATGCTTGATAAAGTCTTGAGAAAGAACATCAAAAAACAAGGAAGAGAGGGGAAGCCAAGATGGCGGAGGAATGACGGGAAGATTTCACCAGTTCCCCAACAGAATCACCAGAACTAATCAAGAAATGAAACACCACCAACAAACCAGCCGCTAGACGACAGAAGAACTCCTTCGGTCCCCTAGAGTGACCGAAGTGAACAGTCAGAACTTTCCCAGAGCTACTGTTCTGAGAACCCTCTATCCTAACCTCCACGCCAGACCACACGGACAGAGAGAGCGCCAGCAAGTGCCCTAAAAGGGGGCCTGAGTGGAGTGTCTGGAGAGAGAGGGCAGCGCTCAGCGCAGAAATTCCAAGAATCCACCCAGATTGCAGGGCAGAAATTAAAACACTGCGAAGATAGGATATTGGAGCAGGGCCGGGTGGTAAGCAATTGGGAAGTTACCCGCAGAGTGCTGCCTAGAGACCCCGAGCCGGAAGGGAGCGCCCAGTGCGAAAATCGTGCCGCTTGTCCAGGCAAAAATCACGACTTTCCGCCTGGCACCAGGTAAGTTCAAACACTCCTAGTGGGAAACTTGCTGAACGGAGAGGGGAAGTTGCCCACGGATTGCTGACCAGGGACCGGGCTCAAGCCGGACGGGGAAGCTTGTGCCTGCCTTTGGGACTTGGACACGTAACTGGGAGTGTGCGCTCCAGTGGCGGAGGAGCCCATGCACCCCCATAGCTGCACCCCCATAGCTGCACCCCCATAGCTGCACCCCCATAGCTGCACCCCCATAGCTACACCCGCAGCAGAGGAAGCCGGGAGAATGGCAGGTATTGGAGGGTACCGGCAGGTGCGCAGTAGAGCCGGGGCGCCCCCCTCCAACACGGAACTGCGCGCCAGCAGCCCCCCGCCTGACGGACTGGGATCAGCCCGCGGCCCCAGCCAGCACCTGAGCTTGCAGCAAAGCCATTATTTTGCTGAAAACAGAAACCATAGCAACTGGTGCCGTAAGGGAAAGGCTACATCATCAAGACAACACCATCTGAGAGCAGATTGGCTTCCACCAGACAGATGAGAGGATAAAAACCAGGGACAGTATTTAGCTTTTTTTGTTTATTTGTTGTGGACGGTTCTGTTTATTTGATTGATTGGTCAGGTTTGGGTTTTTTGCTGTTGTTGTATCTTCTTACTTAAGTTTTTCTTCCCTTTTTAATTTTTAATTTTTTTTTTGATTTTTAATTTTTAATTTTTTAAAAAAATTTTAATTCTTGGAAACTTCAAATTTTCTTTCCTCTTTACCACTGCTTCCTCCCTCTATGTTCTAAATGTAAAACTTTCTCCTATCTACCACTATCCTCTAGATAAATATTTCCTACCTTCCTGTCTCCACTATTCTCTTCCAGCTGCACTAAACAATACAACACACTAATCTTGGCTACGTAACCCTATAAAATCCTTCCAAGATGAATCTATTCCTTCTCATTACCCATACACTCTCCTCCTCCTCACCCCCAACACATGTCTTAGCTAAAAATTGCTTTCAGTGAAATAGTCCAAGCCAGGACCTTGCCCCGGATCCATTTTTCCAGGCACTATTTTAATTAATTCAGAGCTTAACGGGCAAGTATCATCTTTGATTGTGTCATTTGCCAGAAAAATTTCCTATGCTTTATCTCTGTAAGACTGGTTAGATGTGGTTAGTGCCGTGTATGTATGTATATCTTATGACTATGTTAGAAAACATATGCATGCTTTTATGACTGTCACCCATCTGGGATACACCTCTTGTTCCTCAGATGCTAGTATTTGAACTAATACCATGGAACACCATAGCAAACCAGACATAGAGTCTACATCCCCTGACCAATCATCAAACCAAGGATCCTTGGAGTGGAAGCCCTGATTCCAAGACCCCACACTATCAAAGAACATACAACGCTAGAGACTATTCACCTATAAACAAGACCTAACACCACCCAAGACACAAACCACTGAACCCTTCTAGAATGACAGAAACCCAAAGGAAGGGAGAATTCAACCAAGAAGCCTGGTGGGAAAAAGAACTCCATACAGACAGACACACACAAAGAAACAAAAATTAACCTAATAATGAAGACAACACCATCTGAGCAGATTGGCTTCCACCAGACAGATGAGAGGATAAAACCAGGGACAGTATTTAGCTTTTTGTTTATTTGTTGTGGACGGTTCTGTTTATTTGATTGATTGGTCAGGTTTGGGTTTTTTGCTGTTGTTGTATCTTCTTACTTAAGTTTTTCTTCCCTTTTTAATTTTTAATTTTTTTTTTGATTTTTAATTTTTTAATATTTTTTTAAATTTTAATTCTTTGTTACTTTTAATTTTCTTTCCTCTTTACCACTGCTTCCTCCCTCTATGTTCTAAATGTAAAACTTTCTCCTACCTACCACTATCCTCTAGATAAATATTTCCAACCTTCCTGTCTCCACTATTCTCTTCCAGCTGCACTAAACAATACAACACACTAATCTTGGCTACGTAACACTATAAAATACTTCCAAGATGAATCTATTCCTTCTCATTACCCATACAATCACCTCCTCCTCACCCCCGACACACGTCTTAGCTAAAAATTGTTCTCAGTGAAATAGTCCAAGCCAGGACGTTGCCCCGGATCCATTCTTCCAGGCAATGTTTTAATTAATTCATAGCTTAACGGGCAAGTATCATCTTTGATTGCATTGTTCGCCAGAAAAAATTTCCTATGCTTTATCTCTGTAAGACTGGTTAGATGTGGTTAGTGCCGTGTATGTATGTATATCTTATGACTATGTTAGAAAACATATGCATGCTTTTATGACTGTCACCCATCTGGGATACACCTCTTGTTCCTCAGATGCTAGTATTTGAACTAATACCATGGAACACCATAGCAAACCAGACATAGAGTCTACATCCCCTGACCAATCATCAAACCAAGGATCCTTGGAGTGGAAGCCCTGATTCCAAGACCCCACACTATCAAAGAACATACAACGCTAGAGACTATTCACCTATAAACAAGACCTAACACCACCCAAGACACAAACCACTGAACCCTTCTAGAATGACAGAAACCCAAAGGAAGGGAGAATTCAACCAAGAAGCCTGGTGGGAAAAAGAACTCCATACAGACAGACACACACAAAGAAACAAAAATTAACCTAATAATGAAACGACAGAGAAACACTGCACAAAGGAAGGACCAAGCTAGAAAAACACAGCTTCAAATGACAGAGGAGGAGATAGACAAATTATCTGAAAGAGAATTCAGAAAAACTATACTAATGAGGATGCAAAACACTGAAAACAGAATATTAGAGGAAATTAGTGCACTGAGAAGAGACATGCAGGAAATGAAAAATAGGCAAATAGAGACCACCAACTCAATTGCTGAACTCAAAAATACTATAGAAGGCCTCAACAGTAGAGCATCGGAGGCAGAAGAACAGATAAATGAGCTGGAAGACAGAATGGTGGAAATAAGTGCTGAAAAACGAACAAAGCCCAAAAAATTAAAAGAACTGAGGATAGCATTAGAGACTTATGGGACAATATCAAACGCACCAGCATTAGAGTTATAGGAGTTCCAGAAGAAGAAGAGGGGAAGAAAGGCTATGAAAAAATTCTTGAAGAGGTTATAGTTGAAAACTTCCCCAACATGGGAAAGGAAATAATCAACCAAGTCCAAGAAGCACAAAGAGTTCCGTACAGGATAAACCCCAGAATAAACACACCAAGGCACATTCTAATCAAACTAACACAGACTAAATATAAAGACAGATTACTAAAAGCAGCTAGGAGCAAACAACAAATAACATATAAAGGAAACCCCATATGTCTAACTGAGGATCTCTCAACAGAAACCCTGCAGGCCAGAAGAGAATGGCAAGACACATTTAAACGGCTAAAAGAGAATAACCTGCAACCAAGAATTCTCTACCCAGCAAGAATCTCATTCAGAATTGATGGTGAAGTCAAAAGCTTCACAGACAAGCAACAACTAAAAGAATTCTGTACCACAAAACCAGCCCTACAACAAGTGTTAAAGGGCCTGATACAGCCAATAAATACAAGAGTAAGAGAAGTCCTACAAATCAAACCCCAAACTTCTAAGAAGATGACAATAGGAACATTCATATCAATAATTACTTTGAATGTAAATGGACTAAATGCTCCAACCAAATGACACAGGCTGGCTGAATGGATCCAAAAACAAGATCCATATATATGCTGTTTACAAGAGACCCACTTCAGACCTAGAGACACTCACAGACTGAAAGTGAGAGGCTGGAAAAAGATATTCCATACAAATGGAAATCAAAAGAAAGCTGGAGTAGCAATCCTCATATCAGACAAAGTAGATTTTAAAGTAAAGAAGATTCTAAGAGACAAAGGGGCAGGTCACTACATCATGATTAAGGGATCTATCCAAGAGGAAGACATAACAGTCATGAATATCTATGCACCCAACACAGGGGCACCTCAATACATAAGACAGATACTTTCAGAGATAAAAGAAGAAATCAATAATAACACAGTAATAGTAGGAGACTTTAACACTCCTCTCACACCAATGGACAGATCATCCAAACAGAAAATTAATAAAGAAACACAAGTCTTAAATGCCACACTAGAAAAGATGGACCTCATCGATATCTTTAGGACGTTCCACCCAAAAGCAGAAGAATACACTTTCTTCTCAAGTGCTCACAGAACATTCTCCAAGATAGACCACATCTTGGGCCATAAATCAAACCTCAGTCAATTCAAGAAAACTGAAATTATATCAACCATCTTCTCGGACCACAATGCAATGAGACTAGAGATCAACTACAGGAGAAAAAAAAAAAAACGCTAAAAACACAAACACATGGAGATTAAACAACACATACCTAAAAAACCAACTGATCACTGAGGAAATCAAAGGAGAAATTTAAAAATTTCTAGAAGAAAATGACAACATACGACCATGCAAAACCTATGGGATACTGCAAAAGCAGTTCTAAGAGGGAAGTTTATAGCAATACAATCCCACCTCAAGAAACTAGGAAAATATGAAGCAGATGACCTAACCCTCCGCTTAAAACAATTGGAGAAAGAAGAACAAAAACACCTCAAAGCCAGCAGAAGAAGAGAAATTATAAAGACTAGAGCAGAAATAAATGAGAAAGAAATGAAAGAAACTATAATAAAGATAAATAAAACAAAAAGCTGGTTCTTTGAAAAGGTAAACAAAATTGACAAGCCACTGGCCAGACTCATAAAGAGAAAGAGAGAGAAGAACCAGATCGACAAAATCAAAAACGAAAAAGGAGAGATTACAACAGATAATGCAGAAATCCAAAGGATTATAAGAGACTCTTATGAATAACTCTATGGCAACAAACTGGACAACCTGGATGGACAGTTTCTTGGGGAAGATCAATCTCCCAAGACTGAGCCAGGAAGAAACAGAAACTTTGAACAACCCAATCACAAGCTCAGAAATCAAATTTGTGATTAAAAATCTACCCAAAAATAAAAGCCCAGGGTCAGATGGCTTCACAGCCGAATTCTACCAAACATTTAAAGAAGAGCTGATGCCTGTCCTTCTAAAACTCTTCCAAAAAATTGCACAGGAAGGAACACTTCCAAACACATTCTACAAGGCCACCATCATCCTGATACCAAAACCAGGCTAAGACAACACAAAGAAAGAAAATTATAGGCCAATTTCACTGATGAATCTAGACACCAAAATCCTCAACAAAATCCTAGCAAACAGAATTCAACGACATATCAAAAAACTCATACATCACGATCAAGTCGGGTTCATCCCAGGCATGCAAGGATTCTTCAATATCCGCAAATCAATCAATGTGATACATCATATCAACAAATTGAGAGACAAAAATCATATGATCATCTCAATAGATGCAGGAAAAGCCTTCGACAAAGTACAACATCCATTTATGATAAAAACTCTTCAGAAAATGGGCATAGAAGGAACCTATCTCAACATAATAAAAGCCATATATAAGAAGCCCACAGCGAACATTATCCTCAACGGTGAAAAACTGAAAGCATTCCCTCTAAGACTGGGAACAAGACAGGGGTGTCCACATTCACCACTACTATTCAACATAGTCCTGGAAGTCCTAGCAACAGCAATAAGAGAAGAGAAAGAAATCAAAGGAATCCAGATTGGAAAGGAAGAAGTCAAGCTCTCTCTTTTTGCAGACAACATGATATTATACATAGAAAATCCCAAAGACACTATTACAAAGCTACTAGAGCAATCCAAAGTTGTAAATAAAACAAAAAGCTGGTTCTTTGAAAAGGTAAACAAAATTGACAAGCCACTGGCCAGACTCATAAAGAGAAAGAGAGAGAAGAACCAGATCGACAAAATCAAAAACGAAAAAGGAGAGATTACAACAGATAATGCAGAAATCCAAAGGATTATAAGAGACTCTTATGAATAACTCTATGGCAACAAACTGGACAACCTGGATGGACAGTTTCTTGGGGAAGATCAATCTCCCAAGACTGAGCCAGGAAGAAACAGAAACTTTGAACAACCCAATCACAAGCTCAGAAATCAAATTTGTGATTAAAAATCTACCCAAAAATAAAAGCCCAGGGTCAGATGGCTTCACAGCCGAATTCTACCAAACATTTAAAGAAGAGCTGATGCCTGTCCTTCTAAAACTCTTCCAAAAAATTGCACAGGAAGGAACACTTCCAAACACATTCTACAAGGCCACCATCATCCTGATACCAAAACCAGGCTAAGACAACACAAAGAAAGAAAATTATAGGCCAATTTCACTGATGAATCTAGACACCAAAATCCTCAACAAAATCCTAGCAAACAGAATTCAACGACATATCAAAAAACTCATACATCACGATCAAGTCGGGTTCATCCCAGGCATGCAAGGATTCTTCAATATCCGCAAATCAATCAATGTGATACATCATATCAACAAATTGAGAGACAAAAATCATATGATCATCTCAATAGATGCAGGAAAAGCCTTCGACAAAGTACAACATCCATTTATGATAAAAACTCTTCAGAAAATGGGCATAGAAGGAACCTATCTCAACATAATAAAAGCCATATATAAGAAGCCCACAGCGAACATTATCCTCAACGGTGAAAAACTGAAAGCATTCCCTCTAAGACTGGGAACAAGACAGGGGTGTCCACATTCACCACTACTATTCAACATAGTCCTGGAAGTCCTAGCAACAGCAATAAGAGAAGAGAAAGAAATCAAAGGAATCCAGATTGGAAAGGAAGAAGTCAAGCTCTCTCTTTTTGCAGACAACATGATATTATACATAGAAAATCCCAAAGACACTATTACAAAGCTACTAGAGCTAATCAACGAATTCAGCAAAGTTGTAGGATACAAAGTCAACACACAGAAATCACTGGCATTCCTATACACAAACAATGAAAAATCAGAAAATGAAATCAAAGAGGCAATCTCTTTCACCATTGCAACCAAAAGAATCAAATATCTAGGAATAAACCTACCCAAAGAAACAAAAGAATTGTACACAGAAAATCACAAGACACTCCTAAAGAAGACTTAAACAGATGGAGAGATATTCCATGTTCCTGGGTCGGAAGAATCAATACTGTGAAGATGACCATACTACCAAATATCATCTACAGATTCAATGCAATACCTATTCAACTACCATTGACAATTTTCACAGAACTAGACCAAACAATAACACAGTTCATGTGGAAACACAAAAGACCTCGAATAGCCAAAGCAATCCTGAGAAAGTAAAATGGAGCTGGAGGAATCAGCCTCCCTAACTTCAGACTCTACTACAAAGCAACAGTCATCAAGACAGTATGGTACTGGCACAAAAACAGAACTATAGACCAATGGAACAAGATTGAGAACCCAGGGATAAGCCCACGCACCTATGGGTAATTTTTGACAAAGGAGGCGAAACTACAAAATGGGACAAAGACAGCCTCTTCAACAAGTGGTGCTGGGAAAATTGGACAACTACATGCAAAAAAAATGAAGTTGGGACATTCCCTGACACCATACACAAAGATCAACTCAAAATGGATTAAAGACCTAAATGTAAGATCAGAAATCATCAAACTCTTAGAGGAGAATATAGGCAAAACCCTCAAGGACATCAATCAAAGCAAGATCTTCTCTGACCCACCTACTAAAATAGCGGAACTGAAAAGAAAAGTGAACACATGGGACCTCATGAAACTTAAAAGCTTTTGTACAGCAAAAGAAATTACAAAAAAGCTGAACAGACAGCCCACAGAGTGGGAGAAAATCATAGCAAATGAAACAACAGACAAAGAATTAATCTCCAAAATCTACAAGCAACTCAGACAACTCAGCACAGGAAAAACAAACAACCCAATCAAAAAATGGGAAAAAGATCTAAAGAGACGCCTCTCCAAAGAGGACATATGGATGGCCCAAAAGCACATGAAACGATGCTCAACCTCGCTTATCATTAGAGAAATGCAAATTAAAACTACAATGAGATATCACCTCACACCCATCAGAATGGCCATTTTCAAAAAATCTGCAGACAATAAATGCTGGAGAGACTGCGGAGAAAAGGGAACCCTCTTGCATTGCTGCTGGGAATGTAAACTGATACAACCTCTATGGAAGACAATATGGAGATTCCTTAAAAAACTAAAAATAGAAGCACCCTATGACCCAGAAGTCCCACTATTAGGCTTATATTCTGATGAAATCAAAAGTGAAAGAAGCACCTGTATCCCAATGTTCATTGCAGCTCTCTATACAATAGTCAGAACTTGGAAGCAACCTAGATGTCCATTGACGAATGAATGGATACAGAAGCTTGGTACATATATACAATGGAATACTACTCAGCTGTTAAAAGAAATGCAGAAGACTCAGTCCTAATGAGGTGGCTGGCTCTAGAACCTATCTTAAAAAGTGAAGTAAGTCAAAAAGAGAAAGACAAATACAGTATACTAACACACATATATGGAATCTAGTAGGACAGTCTTGATAACACACGCAGTGAACTCATGGAAAAACAGACAGAGCATAGACATAGGGACAACATTGTGGGGAAGAAATAGGGAAGGGGGCAGCATGGAGCGAGTAACATGGAAACCTATACTGTCATGTGTGGAAAAGATAGCTATTGTCATTGTGCTAAGGGAATAGGAGTGCTCATGGGGCTATGGTCCAGAGGGGTGGGATGGGGGGAACTGGGGGGGTGGGGACCAGGGATATGCATATGACTGATCTGGGAACATACATGTCTGTGAACAACAAAACTCTGTAAAACCTTTAAAATAAAGAATTAAAAATAAATAAATAAATAAATAAAACACAAGGCAGACATTAAAAAAAAAAAACAAGGAAGAGGGCTTCCCTGGTGGTCCAGTGGATAAAGAGTCCATCTTGCAGTGCAAGGGGCACCAGTTCAATCCCTCGCCCAGGAAGATCCCATGTGCTGCAGAGCAGCTGGAATGGTGTGTCCAATTGCAAGTCAGTGTTCTGGAGCACATGTGCCCAAAGCCGGCACTCTGCAATGAGAGAGGCCACTGCCATGGGAGGCCCACACAAGCGAAAGAATACAGATGGATGAAAATAAATAAATAAAGAACCAATAAAGTAAAATAAAAGCTTTAAAAAAAAAAGATGAAGAGATGGAGAAATTGGAAAACATAAATTAAATTAAATGGGATCTGAATATGAAATAGAAAAAATGAAACAAACTAGATAAAAGTAAAAAATTTTCATATAGTCCGGTTGCTTTTAGACATGATTGTTCATTAGAAACATATCTGGAGCTTTGGAGAAAAATAAAAAGCAATACTTGGGCATTTGTATTTTTCCAAAAATTCCAAGTCATTTCTGATAAACAGACATCTGAAGGTACAATGTTTGGTAAACACAGCAGATGAATTAGAACTTCTCAGTCAAACTGTGATAGTTTTTG
Source organism: Tragulus kanchil (assembly GCA_022376925.1). Taxonomy (NCBI): domain Eukaryota; kingdom Metazoa; phylum Chordata; class Mammalia; order Artiodactyla; family Tragulidae; genus Tragulus; species Tragulus kanchil. The sequence continues at coordinate 280,722,457 of JAIOJX010000004.1, forward strand.
CCTGGTCATCAAAGAAACATGTGGTCTTGCGTTATCCTGATGGAAGATTGTATGTTTTCTATTGACAAATTCCAGATGTTTTTCCTCAAGTGCTGCTTTCAGTTGATCTAACTGGGAGCAGTACTTGAAGGAATTAATCGTTTTGTTTTCCAGAAGGCACTCATAGTAGAGGATTCCCTTCACATCCCATCACATAAACAATATCACCTTCTTTGGATGAAGACTGGCCCTTGGTATGGTTGGTGGTCGTTCACTTGATTTTCCCTACTATCTTTTCCTTTCTACATTATTGTATAAGATCCACTTTTTATCATTCGTCACAATTTGTTTTAAAAACAGAACATATTCATTACGTTTAAGTAGAGAATGCAGAAATAGGGTCAAGAAGGGTTTTGGGCTTAACTTATACAGAGCCCAAACATCAAAATGATTAAACATAATCAAGCTGGTGCAAATGATTTTCAGTGCTTGATTTGGATATTTTGTTATGTCAGCTATCTCCCCCTTGGTATAGCCTTGTTTGTTCTCAATTAATCTGTTGATTTGATTGCTATCAACTTCAACAACCATGCAGCATTGTCCAGCAAGAAATCTCTAGTATGAAACTTCGCAAATGCCTTTGATATGTTCAGTCATTCACAGCACCTTCTCTGTTCACTGAACAAATCTATTTTTGTGTATTTCAGTTGTGTTCTTTACCCTTTCTGGAAACAATAAAACATAAAACGCCAAAATGTTGCTTTTTCCTTCCATCTTCAATATCAACATGGCTACATAAAAATTCATCAGTTTTGGTAAGTTTTTTTTTTTTTTTTAATGCACACTAATATGACAACTGTCGCTACAGAATCTCACAAAACTTTTTCAGATGAAGTTAAAGACAACTAAGTGCTACTACAACCATATGGAAAACAACTAAATGTACCTTTTGGCCAACCCAATATATATATATATAATTCAATTTCATATGAAATTCTGGGATAGACAAAATTAATCTATGACAGAAATTTAAGAGCCTCTAAGGCTAGGAGAAATGACTGGGAAAGGACCTGGAAATTTTATTGGGCGATGAAAATCTGCTGAATCTTGATTAGAGGGTGTCACAATTATGATGTGCTTGTCAAGATTCACTGAGTTGTATACTTTAGAGCTGTGAATTTCATGATTTATACATTTAACCTCAACAACAAAAAAACAAAACTTTAAACAAATGTTGAACACTAATTAGTAAGCTTGCTTTACTTCCTATATTTTCTCACATGTGAACAAATATATAAATATAGTAGAGGATTCCCTTCACATCCCATCACATAAACAATATCACCTTCTTTGGATGAAGACTGGCCCTTGGTATGGTTGGTGGTCGTTCACTTGATTTTCCCTACTATCTTTTCCTTTCTACATTATTGTATAAGATCCACTTTTTATCATTCGTCACAATTTGTTTTAAAAACAGAACATATTCATTACGTTTAAGTAGAGAATGCAGAAATAGGGTCAAGAAGGGTTTTGGGCTTAACTTATACAGAGCCCAAACATCAAAATGATTAAACATAATCAAGCTGGTGCAAATGATTTTCAGTGCTTGATTTGGATATTTTGTTATGTCAGCTATCTCCCCCTTGGTATAGCCTTGTTTGTTCTCAATTAATCTGTTGATTTGATTGCTATCAACTTCAACAACCATGCAGCATTGTCCAGCAAGAAATCTCTAGTATGAAACTTCGCAAATGCCTTTGATATGTTCAGTCATTCACAGCACCTTCTCTGTTCACTGAACAAATCTATTTTTGTGTATTTCAGTTGTGTTCTTTACCCTTTCTGGAAACAATAAAACATAAAACGCCAAAATGTTGCTTTTTCCTTCCATCTTCAATATCAACATGGCTACATAAAAATTCATCAGTTTTGGTAAGTTTTTTTTTTTTTTTAATGCACACTAATATGACAACTGTCGCTACAGAATCTCACAAAACTTTTTCAGATGAAGTTAAAGACAACTAAGTGCTACTACAACCATATGGAAAACAACTAAATGTACCTTTTGGCCAACCCAATATATATATATATAATTCAATTTCATATGAAATTCTGGGATAGACAAAATTAATCTATGACAGAAATTTAAGAGCCTCTAAGGCTAGGAGAAATGACTGGGAAAGGACCTGGAAATTTTATTGGGCGATGAAAATCTGCTGAATCTTGATTAGAGGGTGTCACAATTATGATGTGCTTGTCAAGATTCACTGAGTTGTATACTTTAGAGCTGTGAATTTCATGATTTATACATTTAACCTCAACAACAAAAAAACAAAACTTTAAACAAATGTTGAACACTAATTAGTAAGCTTGCTTTACTTCCTATATTTTCTCACATGTGAACAAATATATAAATATATTGAATATAATGGGGGCTGATTCCCACTTCGGGCAAGATATACAGACTTCTGCTGAGAAAGGCAAAAATAATGACACACAAGTAGCAATAAACATCCACTATGATCAGATCTTGGTTTCTCACTACCCTGCCCCACTAAAAGGAACCAGACCCCCGCTTTGAGATAATGACTGATTCTAGGGGAAGAAAAGTTCAACATCCACATGGAACATCCATATACCCAAAAGTAAAAAAAAAAAAGAAAGAAAGAAAACTGCTCAAAAATCATGCGGACAAAGAACCCATCATAAAGAGGTTCCCACCAAAAGTTCTTCAATGACCCAGTGACCCAAGCCCTCTGGCATTTTTTCTGTCATCTTGTCCGTGGATGGCATGTTCCTGTGGCAGAAACCACACCCTTCCTTCAAAGTTCTGAATCTCTCCCCTGTGGTTGGCAAGGTGGCATTTCCTTTAAGTTTCTAAGCTATTTCTTTGTTAAACTCAACTTCAGTCCTCAAGGCTGTAGCTGCATTTTGCAGTTCCCACTTCTGTACGACTTGTGGGAGACTTGGAGTCCTCTCTTACTCCTTTTAGTAACTGATCATTTTTTACTAAAACATAATATTAATTATTTTCCCTTAAAATCCATTATGTGTTATCCGTCTTCTGATTGGATCCTGACTGGGACACAATATTTCTAAGTCCTGTCAAAAAATGCATACCTAAATCTTGAGGCAACATCAGTTCAGACCAAAACAACAGTCTACAAAAGAAGTGACCTGTACTTTTCAAAATGTCCAGGTCAAATGGCATAAAGAAAAATAACAACTAATTACAGTGTGTGACTCTGACTTGGTTTCCATGCTTGGGAAATGGAAAAAAATGTTATGGTTCCTAATTTTGATGATTATACTGTGGTAATATAAGAATGTCTTTATTCTGGGCTTCCCTGGTGGTCTAGTGGGTAAAGGGTCCGCCTTGCAGTGGTAGGGGCACTGGTTCGATCCCTGGCTCGGGAAGATCCCACATGCCAAGGAGCAGCAGGGCCGGTGTGAGCCAGCGCTCTGGAACACATGCGCCCAGAGCCAGTGCTCTTCAAGGAAAGAGGCCACTGCGATGGGAGGCCCGCACATGCCAAAGAACAAAGATCAACGGAAAATAATGACTTAGAGGCAAAAAGAAAATGTCCTTATTCTTAGGAAATACACACTAATGTACTTAATAGTAATACTTAGTGGTAATGGGGAACTCACCCTCAGATTATTCAAAATAAACATGTGTGTGTGTGTGTGTGTGTGTGTCAGTGTGTCTGTGTGTAGTGGAGATGGGAGAGAGAGACTAATAAAACAAATGGGGCAACATGTAAACACCTGGTAAATCTAGGTAGCCTATACAAGAGTCCCTTGTATTATTCTTGCATCTTTTCTAAAAATTTTAATTTATATTACAATTGAAAATTACCAAAGACAAAAATATATTTAGTTCTTAAAACACATAAACATGATCACTTTTTAAAGGATGGCATCAGTAAAAGTTCAAAATTGAAATCTGGTTCAAGACAGCAAATCAAATACATACATAATGGAACTGAGAAACTTCCAAATAAACTTTGAAAGATTACTGAGTGGACAGCAAAACCCATAACACAAAATTCATACAAGATAAAGCTGTTGAGAAGTTTAAAAATGCATTGTCAACAAAGCTCCCACCTAAGAGTCAATAAAAGAGCGAGTCAGGGACAGTTTTCAAAGCGATGAATTGAAGCAATGATTCAAAATCCCTCCCCTTTTCTGCATATAGAAGAGGCTCAAATCAAAAACATTTGATTTTAGGAGCCTCCTAGAATCACTTTCTTAATTAGTATTTTTACTAATTAAGAGTATAGTTGATTTACAATGTTGTGTTAGTTTCTGCTGTACAGCAAAATGAGTCAGTTATACATACACATATATCCACTTTTTTTTAAGATTCTTTTCCCATATAGGTCATTACAGAGTACTGAATGGAGTTTCCTGTGCTATTCAGTAGGTTCTTATTAGTTACCTATTCTCTATATAGTCATGCGTATATGTCAATAGAACTGCTTTCTAAACAAAGTAAACTACTTTGTGTGGGGGAGGAGGGTGTGGATGTGGGTATACTGTGAGAAGCATCCTTGTCAATGATGCAGCTAGAGGGGCAGAGCAGGAAGTCAAAAAATAAACTCTAATGTCAACTTTTATCCCAGACAAGAACCTTGAGATCAGTTCTGACAGGTGATGCCCAGAATGGGCACTGAAGCCTGAGACGCAGGGAGTGACCCAGGTTATTTGCAACTGCATGGAAAAGAAAGCTTTCCGTTGCCCTCACTCCCAAAGAAAGACTTAGTCCACTTCTGTTGTTGTTTCGTTGCTAAGTCATGTCTAGCTCTTTTACAATCCCATGGACTACAGCGTGCCCAGCTCCTCTGTTCATGGGATTTCCCACACAACAATACTGGAGTGGGTAGCCATTTCCTTCTCTGGGGATCTTCCTGGCTCAGGATTGAATCCAAGACCGCTGCATTTCAGGATTCTTTCCTACTCAATTGCATTTCTGGACATCTGTTCACCTCCCATTTGCACACTTTGCTCCCTCCAGTCCAATGCTTCTCTGGGCCATGACCAAGAGGACAACTTCCGAAACGTGAAAACTTGAATTCACCAACAGATGATTTAGAATGGAAGCTCATTGTAAAGGAGATTTTTGTCTTTTTCCCTTGCTGTATCCCCTGAAGTTGCAACAGTATAATTGCTCAGTAAATATGATGAATAAATTGATAACACCAGATGACATCACTCTCATTTCAGAAAGCTAAGAGGAGCTAAAGAGACTCTTGATAAAGGTGAAAGAGGAGAGCGAAAAAGCTGGCTTAAAACTCAACATTCAAAAAAAACGAAGATCATGGTATCTAGGCCTATCACTTCACGGCAAATAGACGGGGAAACAATGACTTTATTTTCTCGGATTCCTAAATCATTGTGGACAGTGACTGCAGTCATGAAATGAAAATACATTTGCTTTTCAGTGTACAGGAGTTTGAGCAAGCTCTGAGAGATGGTGAAGGACAGGAAGGCCTGACATGCTTCAGTCCATGGGGTCACAAAGAGTCAAGATGGAGGAGCAACTGAACTGAAAATGATAAAAATCAACAAAAATAACTTAACTGACCAACACTAACTGGCAATCCACAGAACTAATTGTGTAACCATTTAAAAACGTATTTGTAAATTTCATGACATGAAGAAATCCTTGCATTGAGGGTTTTTTTTTTTTTTTTTTTTTTTAAGGAAAAGAATAACCATCATGAAAGAAATACACAGCCTCGTGGTGGATTTATGAATTTTTCTTTCGGAGTTCTCTGTGTTTTCTGATTACAAGTTACTTTTATTACCAGAAAGCAATCATCTTTCAATTTTCTTTTTTTTCTTGAAGACACATCCAAACCCAGTCCACCTAGCCTGAACTGAATGTCCCAGTTAATAGACAAACGGAGAATGGAATCTACACACCTATACAACTAACTTATCTCTAATGATGGAGCCTGAAGGCTGACTCCATAATTTAACAGCTGCAGGGCTCGGGGTAAGTCACTTAGTCTCTATCTCCGTTCATTTATTTTTCTGTAAAATGGGGATAAGATATTTTATTAAGATGAGCGTGAACGTGAAGTGAACTCATCCTCGTCTAAAGCACTTGCAACAGTGCCGGACACTGCAGGTCTATGCAAGTGTTGGCGTCTTTTTTTTTTCTTTCCTTCTTTCAATTTTGGCCTTTTTTATTGGTTTTTTACTTATTTATTTTCATCCACCTTTATTCTTTGGCCTGTGTGGGCCTCCCATTGTAGTGGCCTCTCTCGTTGCAGAGCAGCGTCTCTGAGCGCATGCTGGCTCGTAATTGGACACACCGGTCCAGCCGCTCCACGGATCTTTCTGGGCCAGGGATCGAACCGGTGCCTCTTGCACCGCAAGGTGGACTCTTTACCCATTGGACCACCAGGGAAGCCCTCGGCTTCTTTTATTATTTATTCAAAACGCCGTTCTAGCTCTGGTGGGGATGACGACTCAAAATCCAGGAAAAGGAAATGCAAGGGAACCAAATGCAACGGAGGAATCCGAGCAGAATAAAGCCAGGCTGAAGCCGGTCGGAGCAACCGGCGGGCTCTCGGAGGAGGGCGGGGTTCCGTCTCAAGAGGGTGAGTCCTTCTCACAACGGACAGGAGTTCAACACACAGCTAAGACGCCAGACCTGAGGGACACCGCAAAGACACCCGGCAAAGGCGCAAAGACCAAAGTCGAGTTGCCCCGATCAGAACTGGTTGCAGAGTGTCATCACATAAAATGCCACAGGGATGACAAGGTCAAGTCGAATAGTAACAACCATCACACCTCGGGGTACTCAACCGTAGACAGGACGTAAGAAACAAAAGTGACGTTAAGAGAGCCAGGAGGATGACCCAGTCATCGCCCTCCACGACCGTCTAGGTGCCCACGCGGGAGACCACGCGACTCGGGGCCGGCACGCGGGGAACCAGCGACCCCCTCCGGCAGCAGACGTTCCCGGGCAGCAGCAGGTGGAAGCAGCAGTGCCTGAGAACTACAACTCCCGCCGCGGCCTGGGAGGCAGGCCCCGCCCCGCACTTCCGCTTCCGCCGCCGCCCTCACGTGCCCCCTCCGGTCCGACCTACCCGGGAGCCAGCCTGGCGCGTGACCGCACGTGACCCCACGCAACAGGGCCCCGCCGAGAGGGGTAGGTGGGACTCAGACCCCCGTTAGTAGAAAGGCGACTCGGAAAGGTGGAACCAAACTTATAAATCTCGATCGGGATTGGAGTTGAGGCGGTGGGGGAGGGGCCTAACGCCCACGGGCCTGGCCAATCAGCGTCCGGGATGGTCTGCGAGGCCGGAAAGGGGAAAGAGGCGAAAGGGTTCCGCGGTCACATGCCGCGGGGTCTAGTGGGAGGAGCAGTTGCCCAGCGGCCGCCCGGCGCTTCCTGTTTCCGGTTCCCGGAGTGGTGCTCAGCGAGGCGCCGGGAGGGACGCTGGCTCCGCCACGGGCTCTGGGGCCGGGGTCTGCAGCCGGCCTCTCGCTGGCCCTGTCTCCCCGCCACGGGCAGGCACTCGGCTGGGGATTCTGAACTCTGCCTACTCTCTTTGCACGTGACATGTGAGTAAGAGGGGCGTGGAGGAGGAGAGGGTAGAAGGGCGCTCACCCCTCGTTGGCTGTGCGACAGGAACCGGGATCCCTAAGTCTCCCTTGACCCGCGTTGTAGCACAGAACTCCAGAGAAGGAGCCCGATCGCAGAAAAGCGAACGCATGAGATTGGGAAGTCACAGAGCCCCCAAGAGAGTGAGAGAGAAAGGATCTCCCCAGACTAGAGCGGGCATTTAGGTGTTTGGAAGGCAGAGAAAGGAAGATCGCTGGATCCGGAGTCCGTTCGAGGTGTTCCTGCATACTCAGTAAACGGAATTCGGGCTCGCATCGTGGAGAGAGGTCAAGTGGCATCATCTGTAGAGGGTATGGCCCTAAGGGGTTGGAAAGTCGAGAGGCTAGACGCAACGCGAATGTCTGTAACCCTCGAGGAAGTTAGAGGGAGAGGAGTGTGAAGAGTCTTTAATAGAGGGATTTGTGTTCCTCTTTGTAGGGAGCTTCCGCCCTTGGTCGGTAGAGCTTTTCGAAGTTGGCGGTTCAGCTAGTTAGGGCTACTCTTCTAGACGTGTGGGCTGCTGCAGACTGGAAATAAAAACAGCTGCATCAGAAATAAGCCACGGAGAAAAAAAGTAGAAATACCACTGGAAAAACGGAAAATGATCATGATTAGTCCTAAGGGCTGGGGGAACTGAATGATACAGAGGCCCAGTGATGTAAAGTTCTTCCAGTTCCTGGCTTCGTCATTGGTCACCCCATTGAAGAATTTTTTAACATTAACCAACTGAATCTATCATTAATAAGACAAGAAAATTAAAAGAGATGTTTCAAAATCTTTAAACTTGTGGATTAATGAGTATCTAAGACAAACTTGCACCTTGAGAATCTAATTGTAGCACATTAGAAAGGGACTATCCAGCCTTTGAATTTCATCCCCTTACTAATAACATTTTGGTACTCCTTTATCAGGCAGTTTTCAAAAAATATTTTTATGCCATGGCTCGTTCGGGTTGCCTTACTAACTTCATACCCGTTTTAATAACTTGTATAACCTAAAGCAGGTAACTTGAGCTCTATAAGAATCAACTTCCTCACCTGTAAAGTGGGAGAAATTATACCTGCTTTTCTGGGTTGTGAAGATTAATGAACATAATCTTGATAAAGCACTTAGGGCCTGTGCCAGTGAATCAAAGAGAAGCAGTGCCAACAGAGCCGAACCTTAAGCAGGAAAGAGAAGAACATAAATACATTCTTATCCTCTCTTTTTGAACCAATAAGCAAATGAAAGCTAGTAACTCAACTAATACTGACTGCAGGGTATTTAGCTATTCATCCTTTCCCAGTTTTGTGAGTCTTTGTTCTAATTTAGGAAAAGGAATCGTCAACTGTTAACAAATAAAAAACTAACTTTGAAGCCAAAGAACACAGACTTCTGTGCAAGCATCCGTCAAGGGAACCGGTCCTGGAAAAAAAGAATCTCGAAAATACAGACAGTTGAAATTTCTATTTAAGTCCTGAGAGCGATAGGAAAATGATATACTTAATCAGTCTAAAAGGAGGCTTATTTCATTTTAGTGAGGTGGTCATGTTATGTGTTGAGCAGTGAGTTAATTAAGGGAAGATAGATGTTAGAGGTCTAGGTTCTTCATTCTGCCTCCTTTTCTGGTAACTGTGTGAGAGGTCACTTCCCCTTCTTGCTTTGTCAAAAAGAAAGCAAGAAATTGGCTCCCTGCTCTGATCCCTCCAGAAATTTACTGTGAAAGAAAAAATGTACCTGTAGTGGTTAAGTGTAGACCGTGAACTTGAGCCTGACTATCTGGTTCACTCTTCTCGTTTACTGTATCTGGTTTTCTCATTTGTAAAATAAGAAAAGTAATTGTATTTATTGACAAGAAAATTAAAAGAGATGTTTCAAAATCTTTAAACTTGTGGATTAATGAGTATCTAAGACAAACTTGCACCTTGAGAATCTAATTGTAGCACATTAGAAAGGGACTATCCAGCCTTTGAATTTCATCCCCTTACTAATAACATTTTGGTACTCCTTTATCAGGCAGTTTTCAAAAAATATTTTTATGCCATGGCTCGTTCGGGTTGCCTTACTAACTTCATACCCGTTTTAATAACTTGTATAACCTAAAGCAGGTAACTTGAGCTCTATAAGAATCAACTTCCTCACCTGTAAAGTGGGAGAAATTATACCTGCTTTTCTGGGTTGTGAAGATTAATGAACATAATCTTGATAAAGCACTTAGGGCCTGTGCCAGTGAATCAAAGAGAAGCAGTGCCAACAGAGCCGAACCTTAAGCAGGAAAGAGAAGAACATAAATACATTCTTATCCTCTCTTTTTGAACCAATAAGCAAATGAAAGCTAGTAACTCAACTAATACTGACTGCAGGGTATTTAGCTATTCATCCTTTCCCAGTTTTGTGAGTCTTTGTTCTAATTTAGGAAAAGGAATCGTCAACTGTTAACAAATAAAAAACTAACTTTGAAGCCAAAGAACACAGACTTCTGTGCAAGCATCCGTCAAGGGAACCGGTCCTGGAAAAAAAAAGAATCTCGAAAATACAGACAGTTGAAATTTCTATTTAAGTCCTGAGAGACGATAGGAAAATGATATACTTAATCAGTCTAAAAGGAGGCTTATTTCATTTTAGTGAGGTGGTCATGTTATGTGTTGAGCAGTGAGTTAATTAAGGGAAGATAGATGTTAGAGGTCTAGGTTCTTCATTCTGCCTCCTTTTCTGGTAACTGTGTGAGAGGTCACTTCCCCTTCTTGCTTTGTCAAAAAGAAAGCAAGAAATTGGCTCCCTGCTCTGATCCCTCCAGAAATTTACTGTGAAAGAAAAAATGTACCTGTAGTGGTTAAGTGTAGACCGTGAACTTGAGCCTGACTATCTGGTTCACTCTTCTCGTTTACTGTATCTGGTTTTCTCATTTGTAAAATAAGAAAAGTAATTGTATTTATTGCATTGAGCTTTTGTAAGGCTCAACAGGTCAATGTATGTTCAATGCCTAGCACAGGGCAAGCACTCTTTAAGTGTTTCTTTTTTTTTTTTTTTTTTTTAAGATTTATTTATTTATTTTTTTTGGGCGGGGGGGGGGTTGGGGGGGGGGGGGAGCGGGTGGGCCACTTCTATTGGTCTTTCATTTGTCTATTTTCATCCATCTTTATTCTTTGGCCGGTGTGGGCCTCCCATCGCGGTGGCGTCTGTCGTCGCAGAGCGCCGGCTCTGGACGCATGCGCTCCAGAGCTCCGGCTCGGTAATTGGACACATCAGTCCAGCCGCTCCGCGGCACGTGGGATCTTCCCAGGCCAGGGCTCGAACGGGCGTCCCTTGCACTGCAAGACAGTGCCCTTACCCACTGGGCCACCAGGGGAAGCCCTCTTTAAGTGTTTCCTATTGATGCTTTAAATGTGTTGATGGGAAGGAGTCTCAGACTTTGGAGCTGGCTATACTTATTCTCTGCAAAGATCTTATTAATATTACTACAATAAATTGATATTTGGAATGCCCCAAATCAGGGTGATGACTTTCCAGGTATTGGATACCCTGGTGGAATGTGAGAAACAGAATGTCAAGTGTAATTTTGTTTAGCTGTTTTTTGTGGAGCCTTGGAGGTGGTCAGCCACTTCAGGATGAAGATGAACATCTCCCTGTCATGGGCTGCCAGAAGCTCATTGAAGTAGGTGATGAACAAAACCTTTGTAGCTTTTCTGAGAAGCATATAGACATAGAAGTTGAGGCTGACGCGCTGGGTGAAGACTGGAAGGGTCATAGGGTACAAATCCGTGGGAACAGCAAACAAGGTTTCCCCGTGAAGCAGGTGTCTGGGACCCATGCAGAGTATACCTGCTGCTGAGTAAGAGCATCCCTGTTACAGACCATGGAGGACTAGAGAAGGTGCAGATCTATAGCGGGGTGCCAATCTGAGTGTTCTCAATTTGGTCATTGTAAAAGAGAGGGAGAAGAATTTTCCTGGACTCAACTGATCCAACTGTGCCTTGTCACTTGGGGTTAACAGAAGAGCTAGCAGAATCCTCTTTGGTCTCTTATGTCTACCAGGATGTTGTGAGAAAGCCCTTAATAAAAGAAGGTAAGAAACGTACAACCAGAGCACCCAAGATTTAGCGTCTTATTGCTCCACTGTTGTGCAATGCTAACGTCGATGGTTTTCCTCTGAAGAAACAGCATACGAAGAAAAGTAAGGAAGAGACTCCAGAAGATGCTAAACTTTCGGCCGGGAGGGTGAAGTTGGCCAAAGCAAAACACCAGCAACAGATTGCTAAGAAACAGAGGCTGTCTTCTCGGAGCTTCTGCCTCTGAGTCTGAGTCCAGTCAAAAATGAGATGTTCTAAGAGTAACAAGTAAGATCAGATATAAACAAGTAAGTTTGTTTAAGAGAGTGGAGAAAATTTATTCAGGTACCTATTAGTACCACTAAATTCTGCCTATTTTAAGTTTTATATTCTAAAATTGCAGTGGAATCAGTGAACCCCAGCATGAAGAAGAACTAGAGGACTTTAAAGAGTATTCAGGCCAAAGTCTAGACTTGTAGTATTGGAAACATTTTATCATAAATGAGAAAAGTTTGAAAGAACTGAATCTTTGTATTGGGAAAAGTGGTGATTCAGTTATAAAATTAACAAGTAGAAATGGCCTGAGTGATCATTAATAAATACCAAAGTGAACTCCACTACAAGAGGGGGTGTGCCCTGGGGGTATGAAGGGGCTTCCCAGGTGGCACTAGTGGTAAAGAGGCATTAGTGATGCCAGTGCATGAGACGTAAGAGACATGGGTTTGATCCCTGGGTCGGGTAGGTTCCCCTGGAGGAAGGCATGGCAACCCACATCAATATTTTTGCCTGGAGATTTTCCAGGAGGAGCCTGGTGGGTTATCATCCATAAAGTCACAAAGAGACATGACTGAAGTGACTTAGCATGCACACATGGGTGTATAAATGGGATTAGAGAGAAGAAAATGAGTTTGGAAAACAGCCACATTTCCATTCCTAGAACAGTTCAAGCATCAAATGAATTGGATTCACTAATTGCAAAGTGACTTGGTGATTCCCAGGAATTATCAGCAACTGGAATGTAGGAACACAACTGTACTTATTGGAAATCTAGAAACTCTTGAAGTCTGTGGCTTGTAGAACCCAAAGTGGATTTTAGAATACTTACTCAAACCACTCATTTGGACCTTGTTTGTTTTTCCTATCATTTAAAAGGTAGACTGTTTTTTTAGAAATGACACATTAGAATGAATAGGTACCAAGTTTTAGGTGCTGTGACTGTGTTTACCTCTGTTCATCATTCTTTTTTTTTTTTTTTTAAAGATTTATTTATTTGTTTTGGCTGTGCTGGGTCCTGATTACTTTGTGCAGGCTTTCTCTAGTTGTGGAGAGTAGAGGTTACTCACTAGGCTTGTGGGATATTCCCAGACCAGAGATTGAACCTGTTTCCCCAGCATTGCAAGGCAAACCCTTTAACAACTGGACCACCAGGGAAAGCCCCTGTTCATCATTCTTGTGGTAAATATGAACAAAGACTGTTAGATGCCTCTGAATACTAAAACAAGGACTTAGGGCCCAAAATATGTAAGTCTTTTTCTCTATTTATGTTTTAATAACTTGCAACTAACCCTTATCAAGTGTGAATTGTAATTCAAATAAAGGAGGGTTTAAGTAGTATTTCTGAGCTAGTGAAAGTGTTAGTCGCTCAGTTGTATCTGACCCTCTGCAACCCCGTGGACTGTAAGCCGCCAGGCTCCTCTCTCCATGGAATTCTCCAGGCAAGAATACTGGAGTGACTAGCCATTGCCTTTTCTAGGGGATTTTCCTGACCTAGGGATTGAACCCGAATCTCTTATGTCTCCTGCGTTGGCAGGCAGGTTCTTTACCACTAGTGCCACCTGAGACATGTCAGCCTAACTTCTCACCAGATGGTAAAAAGACAAGGATGTCTCCACCAGGCAATCATAACTAAGGATTCTTGTTTGTTCTCTCCTTTCCCTTTTCTCAGCCCCCTTGTTATGTTCTGAAGGACTTTCCTATGAATTGGACTGAAAGCGATTGATACATAGAGTTCTCCGACACAGGTGATGGTTAGATGTGTGTGTGTGTACATGTTTATATGTATGGGTTTCCTGACACAGGTACTCTCAACACAGAGATATCAAAAGGTACTAGTTGCATGTGTCAAAGAATCTTAGAGTGACACTTGTATTCGCTAAGCCATTGATGATCCTTCTGACAGTTTCTAGGACCAGAAATGTGCCTTTCTTCTGGCTTGCTTTATGCACACATTAGAATGAATAGGTACCAAGTTTTAGGTGCTGTGACTGTGTTTACCTCTGTTCATCATTCTTTTTTTTTTTTTTTTAAAGATTTATTTATTTGTTTTGGCTGTGCTGGGTCCTGATTACTTTGTGCAGGCTTTCTCTAGTTGTGGAGAGTAGAGGTTACTCACTAGGCTTGTGGGATATTCCCAGACCAGAGATTGAACCTGTTTCCCCAGCATTGCAAGGCAAACCCTTTAACAACTGGACCACCAGGGAAAGCCCCTGTTCATCATTCTTGTGGTAAATATGAACAAAGACTGTTAGATGCCTCTGAATACTAAAACAAGGACTTAGGGCCCAAAATATGTAAGTCTTTTTCTCTATTTATGTTTTAATAACTTGCAACTAACCCTTATCAAGTGTGAATTGTAATTCAAATAAAGGAGGGTTTAAGTAGTATTTCTGAGCTAGTGAAAGTGTTAGTCGCTCAGTTGTATCTGACCCTCTGCAACCCCGTGGACTGTAAGCCGCCAGGCTCCTCTCTCCATGGAATTCTCCAGGCAAGAATACTGGAGTGACTAGCCATTGCCTTTTCTAGGGGATTTTCCTGACCTAGGGATTGAACCCGAATCTCTTATGTCTCCTGCGTTGGCAGGCAGGTTCTTTACCACTAGTGCCACCTGAGACATGTCAGCCTAACTTCTCACCAGATGGTAAAAAGACAAGGATGTCTCCACCAGGCAATCATAACTAAGGATTCTTGTTTGTTCTCTCCTTTCCCTTTTCTCAGCCCCCTTGTTATGTTCTGAAGGACTTTCCTATGAATTGGACTGAAAGCGATTGATACATAGAGTTCTCCGACACAGGTGATGGTTAGATGTGTGTGTGTGTACATGTTTATATGTATGGGTTTCCTGACACAGGTACTCTCAACACAGAGATATCAAAAGGTACTAGTTGCATGTGTCAAAGAATCTTAGAGTGACACTTGTATTCGCTAAGCCATTGATGATCCTTCTGACAGTTTCTAGGACCAGAAATGTGCCTTTCTTCTGGCTTGCTTTATGCACACATTCCACAGATCTCAGCACCAGTCTGTGTACACTAACTTCCCCAAGGCCAGTGCTGTCCCCTTTGTTGATTGCGCATGAAAGAGGCACAGGGGCTTCCCTGGTGGTCCAGTGGGTAAGGACACTGCCTTGCAGTGCAAGGGGCGCCAGTTCAATCCCTGACCTGGGAGGATCCCACGTGCCGCGGAGTGACTGAACCCATGTGTCCAATTACTGATCCGGAGCTCTGGAGCGCATGCGCCCAGAGCCGGTGCTCTGCAACAGCAGAGGCCACTGCGATGGGAGGCCCACATGGGCCAAAGAACAAAGATGAAAAATAGATAAATGAAAAGACCAACAGAAGTGGCCCGCCCACCCCCCTCCCGACCCACCCCCCACCCAAAAAAAAAGGAAAAGAGGCACAGGAAGGACAGAAGGTGAACAGTGGTGTCAAGCAAGGGAGTCACCTAGGAAGAGGCTTTTAAAATAAGTTTTAAGGCTTCCCTGTGGCTCAGTGGTAAAGAATCCGCCTGCCAATGCAGGAGAGATGGTTTCGATCCGTGGTCCTGGAATATCCCACATGCCTCAGAGCAACTAAGCCACTGCACCACAACCAGCAGTAGTTAGCCTGTGCTCTAGAACCCAGGAATCACAGCTACTGAAGCCCACGTGCCCTAGCACCCATGCTCCACAACATGAGAAGCCCGTGTACCACAACTAGAGAGTAGTCCCTGCTTGCTGCAACTAGAGAAAAGCCCAAGTAGCAGCAAAGACCCCACACAGCCAAAATAAATAAATAATTCATTTTTTGAAATTTTAATTAAAGTTTAAACAAAAGCGAGAAACCTGGACTCAGGCATCCAATTCTGTGTATTGAATTATGGGGGAAAAAAGAACTTGAAATAGAGATAAGAAAATAAAGCCTAACATCATTCATCATGAAGCAAACTGGCTAGTGTAAAATGAAATAATTGGTGATGGGTGGAAGATTCAAAAAATGCCATTCATTTATCACACGTTCATCTGCTCTCTTTCTTTCTCCAGTCCTCCCCCACCTTCCCTGACACACACATTGCCTTTCCCAAAGGATTGTATTCGCTACATTGATCTCAGTTTCTAGGACCAGAAATGTGCCTTTCTTCTGGCTTGCTTTATGCACACATTCCACAGATCTCAGCACCAGTCTGTGTACACTAACTTCCCCAAGGCCAGTGCTGTCCCCTTTGTTGATTGCGCATGAAAGAGGCACAGGGGGGCTTCCCTGGTGGTCCAGTGGATAAGGACACCACCTTGCAGTGCAGGGGACGCCAGTTCAATCCCTGGCCTGGGAAGATCCCACGTGCCGCGGAGTGACTGAACCCATGTGTCCAGTTACCGAGCCGGAGCTCTGGAGCACATGCGCCCAGAGCCGGTGCTCTGCAACAGCAGAGGCCACTGCGATGGGAGGCCCACATGGGCCAAAGAACAAAGATGAATGAAAATAGATAAATGAAAGACCAGTAGAAGTGGCCCGCCCGCCCCCCCCGACCCACCCCCCACCCAAAAAAAAAGGAAAAGAGGCACAGGAAGGACAGAAGGTGAACAGTGGTGTCAAGCAAGGGAGTCACCTAGGAAGAGGCTTTTAAAATAAGTTTTAAGGCTTCCCTGTGGCTCAGTGGTAAAGAATCCGCCTGCCAATGCAGGAGAGATGGTTTCGATCCGTGGTCCTGGAATATCCCACATGCCTCAGAGCAACTAAGCCACTGCACCACAACCAGCAGTAGTTAGCCTGTGCTCTAGAACCCAGGAATCACAGCTACTGAAGCCCACGTGCCCTAGCACCCATGCTCCACAACATGAGAAGCCCGTGTACCACAACTAGAGAGTAGTCCCTGCTTGCTGCAACTAGAGAAAAGCCCAAGTAGCAGCAAAGACCCCACACAGCCAAAATAAATAAATAATTCATTTTTTGAAATTTTAATTAAAGTTTAAACAAAAGCGAGAAACCTGGACTCAGGCATCCAATTCTGTGTATTGAATTATGGGGGAAAAAAGAACTTGAAATAGAGATAAGAAAATAAAGCCTAACATCATTCATCATGAAGCAAACTGGCTAGTGTAAAATGAAATAATTGGTGATGGGTGGAAGATTCAAAAAATGCCATTCATTTATCACACGTTCATCTGCTCTCTTTCTTTCTCCAGTCCTCCCCCACCTTCCCTGACACACACATTGCCTTTCCCAAAAGGATGCTCCCCCACCACAGCTCTGGGAGGCCCAGCCTGCTCCTATTGCTGCTCCTGACTGTGGCCGTAAGAGAATCCTGGCAGACCCAAGAGAAAACATGCGACCTGGTGGGAGAAGAGGGTAAAGAGTCAGAGAAAGAGCTGGCTCTTCTGAAGAGGCTGACGCCGCTGTTTAACAAAAGGTAAATGAGAAGAGTAGCTTTACTAAAGAGTCTCTGCCTCCTCTTCCTGAATGTATTGATATTATAGTATTACCATGAATATAGAGGGGATATGTATATTATAACCTCCTTTGAGAGACATTTCTAATCTGTACTTGAACAGTATTGGCCTTATTTGACTGTGCTGTTTTGCCTTCCTTTATGGTGTAGAGCCTGTGCAATATTGCGCAGTGAGCCCAGGTACCTTATGCAGAAGAGCTGTTTCCAAGACTGGACCCGAGACCAGCTTATAGGAATTAAAAAGCATTATTCAAAAAAAAAAAAAAGTATTATTCAATTGCTGGGTATTTAGAAGGATCAAATGCACATATTTCAGCCTACTCTATCATCACAAGGACTTCCCAGATGGCTCAGTGGTAAAGAATCCACCTGCTAATGCAGGAGATGCGGATTCAATCCCTGGGTCAGGAAGAACCCCTGAAAGTAGGAAATGACAGCCCATTCCAGTATTCTTGCCTGGGAAATCCCATAGACAGAGGAACCTGGGAGGCTACAGGCCATGGGGTCACTAAAGAATCACATATGGGGCTTCCCTGGTGGCTTAGTGGTAAAGAATCCGCCTGCCAGTACAGGAGACAGGTTCAATTCCTGATCTGGGAAGATCCTACATGCTATGGAGCAACTAAGCCCGTGAGCCCCAACTGTTGAGCCTGTGCTCTAGAGCCTCGGAACGTCAGCTGTTGAGCTCATGTGCTGCAACCATTGAAGCCCATGTGCCCTACAGTCTGAGTTCCACAACAAGAGAAGTCACTGCAACAGCAAGCCTGCTCACCTCAACTAGAGAGTAGCCCCACTCCCTGCAACTAGAGAAGAGCCTGCTGCAGCAGTGAAAACCCAGAATAGCCAAAAATAAATAAAATTACACAAAACATTTAAAAAGAAAAAGAATCACGTACGACTGAGTGACTAAACATCAACAACAACACATTGTCCTAAGTGTCAGGAATCTTCCTATATATCAGTCTGAGGATGATCTTTAAGGAACAAGGGTGTATCTCATGGACATAGACCCGTATTCACAAGGAAGTACTAGCTAATACTTCAGGGTGGTCTAGAGCAATTCTTCTAGAAATATCTAGAATACTGTCTGTCCTGGATGCTGTATTTTCCTTAGTCATCATAAATAGGTAGGGTGGTCTCTCTGCATCTGGATACTTTATGATACAACAGATATCATTCACTAAGACATTTAGCCGTGACGTTGGATAAGTTGAATGTGCTGCTGTTGTTTAAAAGGAGGCTGCTGTTCCGAAGCTGACAGCTGTAACTATCCTTCTCCCTCCTCACTTCCCTCACAGCTTTGAGAGCACCGTGGGCCAGAGCCCAGACATGTACAGCTATGTGTTCCGGGTGTGCCGAGAAGCTGGCAACCACACCTCTGGAGCAGGCCTAGTGCAGATCAACAAAAGTAACGGGAAGGAGACAGTAGTCGGAAGACTCAATGAGACTGAGATCTTCAATGGAAGTAAGATTCTCCCTGTTGATCAGTTACCTGGCTCCCTCCAGTACCCCTGCATGTCTCAGCCCTTCCCTGTCTCTTCCATGTATCACGTGGTGTGTGTGGTTCAGTTCACCAGAGCTACCTGCAAACCACAGGACACCCAGCCCCACAGCTCCTCCACAGGCAAGGGCCAGGACTTTATGTGTTTGTGTTAAAGTGAGATCAAGCTTTTTTGCAAACCAGTCAGTCTAAAAATAGATCACCCCATTGACTTATGTTGATAATGTAAACATTACTCGAAAGTCATAAAGTCATATTACTGCAAAGGACTCTGTGAGCAACCATGGTTTATGTCCCTCCCTTAAGCAGATAAGAAAATTATTCAGTGCAGATTGTTGATCCTGTAAATAACATGCTCCTCAAGGGTTTGGGGCTAGGAGTTCAGAAGACTAGATTTTTGACCCAGCTCATATTTACTTGTCCTGTGACTTTGAAAAACCATTTGACTTTTTGTTTTCTCGTATGCAAAATTGAAAGTAGAATCTTTACATCATTCACCTCACAATTATCAATCATGATATTTTGCAAAAGAAATTTGTACAAGTAAAGAAGGAAAAGTTGTCCCCCAGTCTTCAGAATCATCCTCTTTGAATTGGTCTGTGGTGAATTGAAGATCTTAGCCTTGCCCTAGCCACCCAGCAGTTGAACAGAGCCTCTTCTTTTGATGTTAGCAGGTGTTCAGAAAATGTGAGTCGTGACTAAGGTGTGGATCGTAATTGTATTTGCACTATCAATTGCCTACCTTTGGTGTGGAAAATTAAGATTATTCTTGTATGCATATGTGATTCTTAGTTGTCTTAACAGGGAAATACAGGCTGCTGTAAGATATTTTAGATGGTATTTCTGGTATACAGAGCTCATCCTAAGGGGTTATTTTAATTAAAACCAGTTTCATTGAACTCAGTTCCATTCTCCCAGTGCCCAGGTCTGCCTGTGCTTTAAACCCCAGCCCGAAGCTGTTTTCCTTGTCCCTTCCCCAGGTAACTGGATTATGCTGATCTATAAAGGGGGTGATGAATATGACAGTCACTGTGGCAAGGAGCAGCGCCGGGCAGTGGTGATGATCTCCTGCAATCGACACACCCTGGCGGTGAGGCACCCTGGGCCAGGAGCCTAGAGGGGAGGTGGAAGGACTGGCCTGTGTGGGGAGAATCTCCTGAGGAAACAAGACAGCTGGGGTGGAGGAGATCACACTGGGCCTTCAGGGCCGGGGTTCAGGCTCCACACCTCAAGTGCAGGGGAGTGGGTTCAAGCCCTGGCTGGGGAACTTGGGGAAGCCGAAATTTTTTTCAGTTTTCAGAGTCATAGGCATCCATCTTCCGTCATGCATGGAAAATAGGTTTTCAAACCAGGAGAAATTTTAGAGGGTTTGAATCGAAAGAAAACCAAATGGTTTATGTCCCTCCCTTAAGCAGATAAGAAAATTATTCAGTGCAGATTGTTGATCCTGTAAATAACATGCTCCTCAAGGGTTTGGGGCTAGGAGTTCAGAAGACTAGATTTTTGACCCAGCTCATATTTACTTGTCCTGTGACTTTGAAAACCATTTGACTTTTTGTTTTCTCGTATGCAAAATTGAAAGTAGAATCTTTACATCATTCACCTCACAATTATCAATCATGATATTTTGCAAAAGAAATTTGTACAAGTAAAGAAGGAAAAGTTGTCCCCCAGTCTTCAGAATCATCCTCTTTGAATTGGTCTGTGGTGAATTGAAGATCTTAGCCTTGCCCTAGCCACCCAGCAGTTGAACAGAGCCTCTTCTTTTGATGTTAGCAGGTGTTCAGAAAATGTGAGTCGTGACTAAGGTGTGGATCGTAATTGTATTTGCACTATCAATTGCCTACCTTTGGTGTGGAAAATTAAGATTATTCTTGTATGCATATGTGATTCTTAGTTGTCTTAACAGGGAAATACAGGCTGCTGTAAGATATTTTAGATGGTATTTCTGGTATACAGAGCTCATCCTAAGGGGTTATTTTAATTAAAACCAGTTTCATTGAACTCAGTTCCATTCTCCCAGTGCCCAGGTCTGCCTGTGCTTTAAACCCCAGCCCGAAGCTGTTTTCCTTGTCCCTTCCCCAGGTAACTGGATTATGCTGATCTATAAAGGGGGTGATGAATATGACAGTCACTGTGGCAAGGAGCAGCGCCGGGCAGTGGTGATGATCTCCTGCAATCGACACACCCTGGCGGTGAGGCACCCTGGGCCAGGAGCCTAGAGGGGAGGTGGAAGGACTGGCCTGTGTGGGGAGAATCTCCTGAGGAAACAAGACAGCTGGGGTGGAGGAGATCACACTGGGCCTTCAGGGCCGGGGTTCAGGCTCCACACCTCAAGTGCAGGGGAGTGGGTTCAAGCCCTGGCTGGGGAACTTGGGGAAGCCGAAATTTTTTTTTCAGTTTTTCAGAGTCATAGGCATCCATCTTCCGTCATGCATGGAAAATAGGTTTTCAAACCAGGAGAAATTTTAGAGGGGTTTGGTGGGTTTTCCTCCTTTTCAGACAGGCTTCAAAAGAAAACATCTCGCCACATCAGTGCTGTGTCTGTTCTCTTATCATCAGGACAATTTTAACCCTGTGTCTGAGGAGCGAGGCAAAGTACAAGATTGTTTCTACCTCTTTGAGATGGACAGCAGCCTGGCCTGTTCCCCAGAGATCTCCCACCTCAGCGTGGGTTCTATCTTACTTGTCACGTGAGTGTTTTTTCATCAGTCCAGGTCTTTTTTATTTAACTTAACAATTACTTGGAGTTATTTGTACCTCCACATAGTATGTTATGTTATAATTGGAAGGGAAAGAACTTTGTAAGTATCCTCTTCAAACTCTGCAAGTTTTAAAAAATGAGACTTAATGTTTTATCCCCAATAAATACTTGCATTTGGAGATGAGGTGTTTTTCTTCCTGGGGCACTGGACAGATTTTAGTACTGTACCAGTAGATCATTAGAAGTTTTGAACAAATGGGACTCTGTCTCATGGTGACTGTGCTCAACCCTAAAGCAGTCACACCCTCTGTCCTGCTTGTTTCTGATCCTTCAGCTTTCCCACACTGGCAGCACTCTAACTGGTTTTCTGCTAAGGGGGCTCTGCCAGCCCCCCCTTTATCTTTCGACTACCCTTTTTTTTTTTTCCCTTTCATTTTATGGAACAGAGCTTAGGCAGCAGGTAATAGTGACGATGGAGATTATCTCTAGTGTCCAACTTTTACTGTCTTCTTGGTTTTTGAGCATGAATGTCTTTGTCTCTCACAGGTTTGCATCCCTGGTCGCAGTCTATATTATCGGGGGGTTCCTTTACCAGCGACTGGTGGTGGGAGCCAAAGGAATGGAGCAGTTCCCCCACTTGGCCTTCTGGCAGGATCTTGGCAACCTGGTAGCAGTAAGTAACAGGGCAGCCTGGAGACAAAACAGACGCCCATCCCTCCTGGTGTGCCCAGACCAAGGGGTTTCCTGACACACAGAGACTTTTGGGTGCTAAAACCACCCAAGTCCCAGCAAACCAAGACAGCTGGTCGCCCTAATACAGAGTAGTAAGTAACATAGCATCTTCATTCTGCCCTTCCCCACTGACTGAAGAGCAGTACTGGCTTAGATTTAGGAATCTGACACAGCTATTTAGGGGTCTACATGAGGAGAGGGTGTTTCCTGATACTTGGAGCTTTGGGGTTTTCTCATCATCCCTGCAGAAAACTGGTTCTTGACACATTCTTTGATCATAAACATCCCTTGCCCACCTGAAAGTGGCTGATTTCACATGATCGTTTCCTTTGCTTATTTTCCTGTAGGATGGTTGTGACTTTGTGTGCCGATCTAAACCCCGAACTGTGCCTGCTGCCTATCGTGGTGTGGGGGATGACCAGCTGGGGGAGGAGTCAGAAGAAAGGGATGATCATTTGTTACCGATGTGATTGCACTTTAAACGTCCAGCTTCTTCAGCCCCCAAACCAAAGCACCCTCGGGCAGTTTCTGAAGCAGCCTCCACCCCAGTCTCTCACCTCACCCTCAGCCTCGCTCTTGCTTTCTGGTGTGCTTTTGGTTCGCATCCACCTGTCAGTAGTGGAAAAGCCTTCCCTTTGTTTCTCGTTTTGTTTTCCCACGGAGAGGTACAGTTGCAGGACAGAGATCGTATAATAGGGTCAATCACAAGAGAGGCCCTTGCCCTGTCTCTTCATATCAGAAACTGCAAGTAGGGGAGTTACTGTGAGCAAAGGGGGGCAGCAGGCTCCCTGACGCTTTTTTTTTTTTAAAACACATTTTCACAAGTTTTTTGAGACACTGGATTTCATTAAAAAAAAAAAAAAAAGGCATTATTTATACAAGGCTTGATTGCTTTCATACTGTCACTCTGCCCTGCAGTAGTCTCCATGAGAGTCCCGATAGAATTTCTTGCTGCTAGAAACTGTTCTGCAGTGGTTATTTGGTTGCAGTCTGAGGACTGCTGTTTGGTCTGACCCTGGAGCGGTCATAGACTTAACTGCTCCCACCTTTGGGGTCAGGATGGGAAAATGTGAAATTTCCCAGGACTTCAAGGTACCAAACATCATTTGCTGGCCCTGGAGTGACCTTACAGCTGGAACTATTGTTGTTCTTTTGGCCCTGGACATTTTGGGTGCTAAAACCCAAGACAAACCAAGACAGCTGGTCGCCCTAATACAGAGTAGTAAGTAACATAGCATCTTCATTCTGCCCTTCCCCACTGACTGAAGAGCAGTACTGGCTTAGATTTAGGAATCTGACACAGCTATTTAGGGGTCTACATGAGGAGAGGGTGTTTCCTGATACTTGGAGCTTTGGGGTTTTCTCATCATCCCTGCAGAAAACTGGTTCTTGACACATTCTTTGATCATAAACATCCCTTGCCCACCTGAAAGTGGCTGATTTCACATGATCGTTTCCTTTGCTTATTTTCCTGTAGGATGGTTGTGACTTTGTGTGCCGATCTAAACCCCGAACTGTGCCTGCTGCCTATCGTGGTGTGGGGGATGACCAGCTGGGGGAGGAGTCAGAAGAAAGGGATGATCATTTGTTACCGATGTGATTGCACTTTAAACGTCCAGCTTCTTCAGCCCCCAAACCAAAGCACCCTCGGGCAGTTTCTGAAGCAGCCTCCACCCCAGTCTCTCACCTCACCCTCAGCCTCGCTCTTGCTTTCTGGTGTGCTTTTGGTTCGCATCCACCTGTCAGTAGTGGAAAAGCCTTCCCTTTGTTTCTCGTTTTGTTTTCCCACGGAGAGGTACAGTTGCAGGACAGAGATCGTATAATAGGGTCAATCACAAGAGAGGCCCTTGCCCTGTCTCTTCATATCAGAAACTGCAAGTAGGGGAGTTACTGTGAGCAAAGGGGGGCAGCAGGCTCCCTGACGCTTTTTTTTTTTTAAAACACATTTTCACAAGTTTTTTGAGACACTGGATTTCATTAAAAAAAAAAAAAAAAGGCATTATTTATACAAGGCTTGATTGCTTTCATACTGTCACTCTGCCCTGCAGTAGTCTCCATGAGAGTCCCGATAGAATTTCTTGCTGCTAGAAACTGTTCTGCAGTGGTTATTTGGTTGCAGTCTGAGGACTGCTGTTTGGTCTGACCCTGGAGCGGTCATAGACTTAACTGCTCCCACCTTTGGGGTCAGGATGGGAAAATGTGAAATTTCCCAGGACTTCAAGGTACCAAACATCATTTGCTGGCCCTGGAGTGACCTTACAGCTGGAACTAGGCCCTGGGTTGTTGTCTTCAGTTATTGGTCCATCTGCAGCCAAAATGCCTAACCCAGAAGTCCAGTCTGCTGGACCTCCGAGGCCACTGGGGTTCCAGAAGAGGGAAATCTGTTTACCTTGTCATGGGAGCTCCTGATGCTTTTTCCTCCCACTTGCCTTCAAAGCTGGCAGGGCTTTTCTTACTCTTTAAAAATGTTCCCTCTACTAGGACTTCTGAACATGTTGCACTTTTCTTCATAGGCATTTGTTTTGGCTTTTTTTTTTTTGGCGCCCTCTGGTCTTCTGGAAAGGGAATGAAAGCGGAAGGGGGGCATCCAGAGCTCTGTCACCTTCAGCCCTGGGTGTGGGTTGCTGCTACACCTGTCCCTACTTCTGGCTCAGGGACGTGTCTTCTTGCCCACGACATTTTCATGGGGAGAGGCTTAAACCTCTGATGCTTCCACCCTTCTGTTTAGGCCTCATGCCCAGAAACCAGGCCTATTCGTTCTATAACAGGGAGCCTAGGCCACTGGAGAGGAATGTGGCTCCACAGGCCACAGGAGGATGGAATCAATAGGCAGAGGTGGTTTTTTTAGCCTTTAGGGAAGAAGATGAAATTATTTCTTCTTTGGACTTTTAAATACTATTGAAATGATTTTTTTTTTTCTAAGCAGGGAAAATGTTATAAAAGCATCTTTCTGTTATTTGTTTGCATTCCTCCCCTACACTCTGGTGTTTTAAAAAATGCAAAAAAAAATACATTTTTTGTACAAAAACATTTAAAAGATTAAAAAAAAAATAAAAAAGTCGGCCTAGTCATCTGTGTGGAAGACGACAGTAGATACACTGGAATGATGGAGTAAGAGATAACCGAGACCAATTTTCATCCTTTTACTGAGGAGGGAAAAAAATATTTAATATTTTTGTTGTATAAGGAATAGCGCCCAAGGCAGGTCCTTCTCCTCCTGACCTCGGCCCCACACGCTCCTGCTTTATAAAGCTATAGGACAGAGTGGAGTTGGAATGGGACAGAAGGTAGGGTAGAAGACAACAGATAAACTGGAAGGGAGTGGGGGAGTGCGGAAAGAAGGACCAATGCCACACATGTACCCAATACTTTCAGTCCCTGCAACAAATCCAAGTGATGCCAACCCAGGCTCCACACTGGCCAGCGGGCCCCCATGGATGCAGGAGAGCATGTCCAACACTAAGGGAGTGAGGAGAGAACTCTGAGCCACAGCTGCAGCTGGATGAGCCAGAGGGAGGACCAGGTTTTGCTACTTGCCTCAAATAAGCCGGAAAGCCCTCCCCTGCCGCCGGGGCACACCCTACAGTCCACCCATTCTCTCGCCTCGCCACACTGTACATTCCTCCTCCCGGAGGACTCAGACCCTGGCTAGACACTCCGCTCCGGATAAGGCCGAGCAGTCCAAGTTCTCTAGACTGCCTCTTTTATAAAGATCAGGTTAGGGTAGGAAAGAATCAAAGATTTTAAAAATAAAACCCAGAGAAATGTCAAAAGCTGCCACCACGTAGCACCAGCGACCAGTCCTTGCACTGTTCTCCCCTGTCTCAGTGATCCTCTCTATGGAAGACAAGACGGCTCTGCTTCCCCGGGGAGTCTCTGCTGGCACCAGGTTCTAACCTGGACGGTGGGGAGTGTCTGCCTTAGGTTGGTTTGTGCAAGAGGGCCACCTTAGGTCTCCTTGAGGACATTTATCTTGGCGCAGATCTTGAGGGCAGGGCCCAGCTTGATGTTCATGGCACTCATAAGATGTTCCTCTTTAAGTAATAAGAGGGCCTGTCCATCGATCTCCTGGGAACGGAACTCCTCTGCAATCTCTTGGCAGCCTAGAAGGAAACAGTGGGGACACACATGAGAAGCTACGTGGTAGCACCAAGGTACTTGTCCTAAATCAGTACTACAGGGGCCTGAGATGGTAAGCTTTGGAAGCAAAATGGTATCAGAGCAACTGGCTATTTAAAAAAAAAAAAAGCCAAGATAAAAGAACTGAGTTGTTCAACCAGACAGAGCCCTTCATTCAGATAACTTGCGAGGAAGGGAGGGAGCAAAATATAGTATGTTTTCTTTGACACTGGGAAGAAAAATCAGGCTTCATGACATCTTTAAGGGCCCAGAAATCAGACAAAAGAGCAAGAAGGGTTAGGATGGTTGTCCTTTCTGGAGAAAACCATCCCTTTGTCAAGCGCGCATGTGTGTGCTCAGTCTGGTCCAGCTGCAGCCTCCCTGAACTGTAGCCCACCAGGTTCCTCTGTCCGTAACGTTTCCCAGGCAAGCATACTGGAGTGGGTGGCCATTTCCTTCTCCAGGGGATCTTTACAACACAGGGGTTGAACCCATGTCTCCTGTGTCTTCCATGACAGGCGGGTTTCTTTACCACCTCGGAAGCCCATTAGCAGAGGACAGTCAATCCGGAAAACTTAGAAAACCAGGCTGTGAACAAGTAATGTAAGTAAATACCAAGGTGGAGCTTTCATTATACCATATTTAAGCCTCTACTGCTTAAATCTGTTACGTTTCCAGTTACAAAGCCCTATGGGATGACCTAAAGACAACTAGGAAAACGAGGCAACCTGGGTAAGCCGGGTTTTGGTGGACAGAGCCTGATACCTTGTAGAGAAGCAATGAACTCATACACCTCCTCCACGCTCCAGCGGCTGGGATTACTGGAGAGGAACACAGGGTTGATGCCGTGTAATTCTGGGGTGGGCGGAGCTGTGTTGGGGTTCCCCAGGTCACGATCTCCATGCCCTGCTCTCACGGATAAAGGCCCAGGAGACGTTGGAGAGAGTGCTTCATCGTAACTGGAATTATCTGAACCCCGGCTAGAGTCCTCTTGACCCTGCAGGAGAGCAGTGAAGTCATAAGTAAGGGTGTCATGAGGTGCCCTCTCCCCCTACCCATACTGGGTTTGTAAAATAATTACTACTTTACACTAAATCCTCAAAACACATCATCAGTCTCCTTCCCAGACTGGGCACAAGTCAAATAATCTGTACTTTGTGTGCAAATGCCCAGAGTCACTAGTCTGCTCTCAAATGCCTTTCAAGTGTGAACTGCATCGCACTCTTGGTTCCCCTTTCCGGCCAACAACTTCCCTAGATTTTCCTCCTCACACAGGGTGTAAGGATTCTATTGCAACCAGTTGTCAGGTGGAGCAAAATATAGTATGTTTTCTTTGACACTGGGAAGAAAAATCAGGCTTCATGACATCTTTAAGGGCCCAGAAATCAGACAAAAGAGCAAGAAGGGTTAGGATGGTTGTCCTTTCTGGAGAAAACCATCCCTTTGTCAAGCGCATGTGTGTGCTCAGTCTGGTCCAGCTGCAGCCTCCCTGAACTGTAGCCCACCAGGTTCCTCTGTCCGTAACGTTTCCCAGGCAAGCATACTGGAGTGGGTGGCCATTTCCTTCTCCAGGGGATCTTTACAACACAGGGGTTGAACCCATGTCTCCTGTGTCTTCCATGACAGGCGGGTTTCTTTACCACCTCGGAAGCCCATTAGCAGAGGACAGTCAATCCGGAAAACTTAGAAAACCAGGCTGTGAACAAGTAATGTAAGTAAATACCAAGGTGGAGCTTTCATTATACCATATTTAAGCCTCTACTGCTTAAATCTGTTACGTTTCCAGTTACAAAGCCCTATGGGATGACCTAAAGACAACTAGGAAAACGAGGCAACCTGGGTAAGCCGGGTTTTGGTGGACAGAGCCTGATACCTTGTAGAGAAGCAATGAACTCATACACCTCCTCCACGCTCCAGCGGCTGGGATTACTGGAGAGGAACACAGGGTTGATGCCGTGTAATTCTGGGGTGGGCGGAGCTGTGTTGGGGTTCCCCAGGTCACGATCTCCATGCCCTGCTCTCACGGATAAAGGCCCAGGAGACGTTGGAGAGTGCTTCATCGTAACTGGAATTATCTGAACCCCGGCTAGAGTCCTCTTGACCCTGCAGGAGAGCAGTGAAGTCATAAGTAAGGGTGTCATGAGGTGCCTCTCCCCTACCCATACTGGGTTTGTAAAATAATTACTACTTTACACTAAATCCTCAAAACACATCATCAGTCTCCTTCCCAGACTGGGCACAAGTCAAATAATCTGTACTTTGTGTGCAAATGCCCAGAGTCACTAGTCTGCTCTCAAATGCCTTTCAAGTGTGAACTGCATCGCACTCTTGGTTCCCCTTTCCGGCCAACAACTTCCCTAGATTTTCCTCCTCACACAGGGTGTAAGGATTCATAGATACATGCAACCAGTTGTCAGGTGAGAAGAGACACAGGATCTGAAGTAAATGTGGTCAATGTGAAACCAGAGTTCTGGTCTCACTCTTTCCCTGGGGCAAAGCAGCTGCCCTGTGGGCAAGAGAGAGGAAACCGGCCTGCTCCCACAGCAGCGGCCCCGCGCCGGCGTCTCACCCTGTGGCGCTTGCCCTGGATCTTGGTGCGGGCAATGTCGGAGGAGCTGCGGCGGGGTCCACGCCGGCGGACGCGGGCGTAGTTGGCTTCCTGAAACTCTTTCATTTTTTTCCTCTTCAGCCGGAATTGGTGGCTACAGCTCACGTTATACCTATGAGTCAGGGCATGTACAGGAGGTCACGGGTGCTACTAGGAATGGCCGCCCTGCTCCCCTGCACTACATGTGAACTGGGACTTGAGCATCCGACTGGGGGAGAAAATGGAAGCGAAGGAGCCAGTAGCCCTGAGTCTTGAGCGGATTCTGGGGAAGGGGTGTCACGTCGGAGAGACAAGGGTACTTGGCAGGGGCCTACGGTACCTCTTGGCGCAAGTCATGGAGCAGAATCTCTTCGAGCCACGGAACTGCTCGGCCGGGGCGTACTTCCCACAGTACTCGCACTTGAGGAGGTTCGCTTTCTTCTCTAGCTCTGAAAGCAAGGCAGTGCTGGGGGCTGTGTGGATTCCTGCTGCTACTCAGGCCACCCTCAGGCCCGGCGCTGGGCTCTGATCACTCACGGCTCCCCCTCAAGACCTACTCAGCCTAACTGAGAGTCCCGAAAACAAAGTTCAAAATCCAAAACCATGAAAACCTGTTAAACATCTCAGGACAGCCACAGGCTTCCTAACCTTAAGCCAGATGATCTCTGATTTAAGTAACTAATTTGATCCTAATTCATAGTCTCAGATTTCAGACAAGACTGCACTTCTCCACAGAAGAAGAACTAATTACTAATGCCTAGAAAGGCAGGAGATCTCCCTCCCACTTAAGTTTCCAAAAGCAGGGGGGAAATAACAAGACTCCTTAACGTATATTACAGAATCAGAATAAGGAGAACTGGAAATTAAGAAGTAGCCTATTTTAGATCATCCTTTGAAAAATACATACCTATAGTAAATAACCCCTACAACAGATCAGCCTGATAAAATTCCCCTTAATCCTATGGAACAACTTTTGTGTGATCCTACATATTCTGTTACAGGATGTGGTTTCTGTATGTGGATGGACTTCACATAGTTCCCACTCAAAAGAGATAATCCTAGTTTACATTAAGTCCTCAAACACATCTCCATCAGCCTCCTCCCCAGACAGGTCTCTAAATAAATGCTTACCAGCAGATGGGCTGTCCCCACCTAAGGGGCCACCTGACTGACTCTCGTCCAGCCCTGTGGCGAGGCCAGTCTGCAGCGGCTTCTCAGATTCCTTCAGTAACTGAGAACAACCCACCTGCCAAAGAGGTGAGTGACATTAGCCTTATTCCTTTCTCCACAGCTTTCCCCACCACTTCTCACCATGTCTCTGCCCAGATCTCGGAGTTAATGTCCAAGTCCGATGTAAAGAGAACCAATTTCAACATGGCAATCAAGAGCCTAGTTGGCTTTCAGATAAGCCACTGGAGAACAGGCTCCTATCCCAGCTCCCTGTGTTGTCCTTTTCCTTCCTAAACTGCAAGGAACACAGGAAGAGTCAAGAGACCCGTGTTCTAAGTCCTGGTTTTGTAACTGTTCGTATCCAGAAAAGTCTCGACTTCTCCACCACCATTTTCATCTATAAAACAACCTAGGTTAGGGACTTCCCTGGTGGTCCAGAGGTTAAGAGTCCGGGCTCCCAGTGCAAGGGGGCATGAGTTACTCCTGGTCAGGGTTCTAAGATCCTGCAACTTGGCCCCAAAACAAACAAACAAATCATGACAGCTTTAAAGGTCATTTTTCCTTCTCTCTCCCGTATTTTCATTTTCTGGCCTACATACTCCTTCTTCTTGTCTTCCCTTCACAGCTAACCCTACAAACATCAGAATTGAACCATTCTCTAGTAATGAAATAGTTCTGAGCTTTCTGATTCTCTAATAGCCTATTTTAGATCATCCTTTGAAAAATACAGTAGCGCTATATTTAAAAATAACAAGACTCCTTAACGTATATTACAGAATCAGAATAAGGAGAACTGGAAATTAAGAAGTAGCCTATTTTAGATCATCCTTTGAAAAATACATACCTATAGTAAATAACCCCTACAACAGATCAGCCTGATAAAATTCCCTTAATCCTATGGAACAACTTTTGTGTGATCCTACATATTCTGTTACAGGATGTGGTTTCTGTATGTGGATGGACTTCACATAGTTCCCACTCAAAAGAGATAATCCTAGTTTACATTAAGTCCTCAAACACATCTCCATCAGCCTCCTCCCCAGACAGGTCTCTAAATAAATGCTTACCAGCAGATGGGCTGCCCCCACCTAAGGGGCCACCTGACTGACTCTCGTCCAGCCCTGTGGCGAGGCCAGTCTGCAGCGGCTTCTCAGATTCCTTCAGTAACTGAGAACAACCCACCTGCCAAAGAGGTGAGTGACATTAGCCTTATTCCTTTCTCCACAGCTTTCCCCACCACTTCTCACCATGTCTCTGCCCAGATCTCGGAGTTAATGTCCAAGTCCGATGTAAAGAGAACCAATTTCAACATGGCAATCAAGAGCCTAGTTGGCTTTCAGATAAGCCACTGGAGAACAGGCTCCTATCCCAGCTCCCTGTGTTGTCCTTTTCCTTCCTAAACTGCAAGGAACACAGGAAGAGTCAAGAGACCCGTGTTCTAAGTCCTGGTTTTGTAACTGTTCGTATCCAGAAAAGTCTCTCGACTTCTCCACCACCATTTTCATCTATAAAACAACCTAGGTTAGGGACTTCCCTGGTGGTCCAGAGGTTAAGAGTCCGGGCTCCCAGTGCAAGGGGGCATGAGTTACTCCTGGTCAGGGTTCTAAGATCCTGCAACTTGGCCCCAAAACAAACAAACAAATCATGACAGCTTTAAAGGTCATTTTTCCTTCTCTCTCCAGTATTTTCATTTTCTGGCCTACATACTCCTTCTTCTTGTCTTCCCTTCACAGCTAACCCTACAAACATCAGAATTGAACCATTCTCTAGTAATGAAATAGTTCTGAGCTTTCTGATTCTCTACAGAGTTTGAAAAGACAGTCACCAGGCAAGGTCCCCACATGAAAGCCCCACCTTCTGACCCTGCCCTCACCGGGAAAGGCTCTGCTCCTTCTTGGATAACGAAGCCTTCGATGATGTGGGTGAGGATCTGGGGCTTCACAATGGCCTGGGGTGGCTTTGAGTCACCCATCTGTCTGGACACCATGGCCAGGGAAGGAGGGGGCGCTGATGGGGTGGGAGCCAAAGCGACCACATCACTGCTCGGGGCGTTAGCATTTGCGCTGGTCACCGGCTCAGCTTTCTCTGAAAAAGAAACATGAGATTAAGGAACAGAGAAGGGACAACCTAACTGACCCATCTATGAGCCAAGCCACCTTGACACACATTCCTCTTGGTCAGTCACCTTGGATGCCCTGTGTCTGGATCTCCTCTGAGTTCAGGCCTACATTCTACTGAACTACACTGGTCTCTTGGCTCACTCAGAACTTTCCCCTCACTTCTGTGCACTCTGGCAGGTCTGCAGAAGTCAGTCCCTCACCTCCAAAACCGCCCTTCTCCTCCACAGACTTTGGGCTCTCTACCACAGGAGACGTCTTGGCGGGAGTCACTGAACTCAACGCAGAGACGTCCTCTCTCTCCTCCTCAGACTCAGCCTTGCGCTTTACAGCCAGTGTTTGGGGTTTGCCCTACAGAGTGAAGAGGAGAGAAGAAAACAATGTACAAATTAAGGGTAAGAAGGAAGCCAATTGCTCCCACACTGTCCAAGAACATTTTCTTAGTTCCAGATTCCCCAGCGTGTGTATGTCCCACAGCAGAGGCAAATTTCTGGTCATTCCCTAGAAGAATAACGCCTACATCAAAAGAACAGGGCTTCCCTAGTGGTCCAGTGGGTAAAGAATCTGCCTTGCAGTGCAAGGGGTGCCGGTTCGATCCCTGGCCTGGGAAGATCCCACATACTGCGGCGCTGGACCGGTGTGTCGAGTTACGAGCCAGTGCTCTGGGCGCATGTGTCCAGAGCTGGTGCTCTCAATAAAGAGGCCACTGGGGCCCACATAACATCAGAATTGAACCATTCTCCAGTACTCAAATAGTTCCGAGCTTCCCGATCCTCTACAGAGCTCGAACCGACAGTCACCAGGCAAGGTCCCCACATGAAAGCCCCACCTTCTGACCCTGCCCTCACCGGGAAAGGCTCTGCTCCTTCTTGGATAACGAAGCCTTCGATGATGTGGGTGAGGATCTGGGGCTTCACAATGGCCTGGGGTGGCTTTGAGTCACCCATCTGTCTGGACACCATGGCCAGGGAAGGAGGGCGCTGATGGGGTGGGAGCCAAAGCGACCACATCACTGCTCGGGGCGTTAGCATTTGCGCTGGTCACCGGCTCAGCTTTCTCTGAAAAAGAAACATGAGATTAAGGAACAGAGAAGGGACAACCTAACTGACCCATCTATGAGCCAAGCCACCTTGACACACATTCCTCTTGGTCAGTCACCTTGGATGCCCTGTGTCTGGATCTCCTCTGAGTTCAGGCCTACATTCTACTGAACTACACTGGTCTCTTGGCTCACTCAGAACTTTCCCCTCACTTCTGTGCACTCTGGCAGGTCTGCAGAAGTCAGTCCCTCACCTCCAAAACCGCCCTTCTCCTCCACAGACTTTGGGCTCTCTACCACAGGAGACGTCTTGGCGGGAGTCACTGAACTCAACGCAGAGACGTCCTCTCTCTCCTCCTCAGACTCAGCCTTGCGCTTTACAGCCAGTGTTTGGGGTTTGCCCTACAGAGTGAAGAGGAGAGAAGAAAACAATGTACAAATTAAGGGTAAGAAGGAAGCCAATTGCTCCCACACTGTCCAAGAACATTTTCTTAGTTCCAGATTCCCCAGCGTGTGTATGTCCCACAGCAGAGGCAAATTTCTGGTCATTCCCTAGAAGAATAACGCCTACATCAAAAGAACAGGGCTTCCCTAGTGGTCCAGTGGGTAAAGAATCTGCCTTGCAGTGCAAGGGGTGCCGGTTCGATCCCTGGCCTGGGAAGATCCCACATACTGCGAAGCGGCTGGACCGGTGTGTCGAGTTACGAGCCAGTGCTCTGGAGCGCATGTGTCCAGAGCTGGTGCTCTGCAATAAAAGAGGCCACTGCAATGGGAGGCCCACAGAGGCCAAAGAACAAAGATAGATGAAAATAAATGATGACTTAGAGGCAAAAAAGAGAGAAAAAGCCTTTAAAAAAAATGCAAAGACAAAAAGAACGTACAACATGACTTAGTCCTGACCTAGACCTGGAGACCTTCGGTGCATCACAGCCCAACCAAGAACCACTGTTTTTCTCAAAGTTGGCTTTGGCAGTTAATGCTGTATCTTAATGTAACTTAGTATAGATCCCCAAACACAGAATTTCAGAAGCAAGTGTCGGAATACGAAATTCAGGCATTATATACATTAATATATCTCCCCCTTTTTTTTATATATTGATGTCTCTTTATGAAAGGAACGAATACATGCCAGAATCTTAATCTATTACCAAGTCTCTCTTAGAAAAGCAGAATAAATACCAGAATCTTAACCTTCTCAGCACCTATTTCCCTCCTAAATCAGGCTCATGGACTCCCCTGATGTTCCAGGAGTTAAGAATCCGCCTGCCAGGGTAAGGGACAGGGGTTAAATCCCTGGTCAGAGAACCTGATTCCACCTACCACAGTGAAGACTGAAAACCCCATGTGCCACAGCCAAGACATGCTGCAGCCTAATAAATACATAAAACATTAAAAAGAAAAAAAAATTTAAGCTCAGGTCCACTCGAGGATGACAGTGTGCTCCCAAACACAGGACACCACTCACCGGCAGGTGCACAGACTGCATGTAGAAGGCGGCAGGGACCTGAGCGACCACCGGGGAGGAGGTGGTCACTCCTCCTTTGACCACGTGCGCTGTCCCCTGAACAGGGGCCAGGCTCATCCCCGAGGTCAACGTGGGTGGGCCCTCCTGCAGCGCACCGGGGGCCTGGGATGAAGGAGGCGAGGAGGCCAAGTGGGCCTGTCCCGGCTGCACCGAGCCTGGCATCCCCCGTGACGTGGGGACAGCCGCTGCCAGCTGGGCCAGCCCCAAAGCCTGGGCCTGGGCTGTACCCGGCTGCCGCGTGCCCACCACTTGCACAGGGATGTGGGGTGGCGGCTGCTGGGTGGCTGACATCTTTGCAGCCCCTAACTGAGGAGGCTTGATGGGGGGTACGGGCGGTTTGGACTGGATGGGGATGGGGGGTTTGGGAGCTGGGTCCGGTGGCAGGGACAGGGGTGAAGACTGAAGCATGGGCTGGACGACCAGGGTCTGGGCTTGCTGCTGGGATGGGGAAGGCGGCACCGGTTGTGGGGGTGGGCCCTGCGGAGGCTGTGGGGTGGTGAGGGCTGTGGCCTGCTGCTGCTGCTGCTGCTGCTGCTGCTGCTGCTGCTGCTGCTGGGCCAACTGGAGGTGCGTGGCCGTGTGTAGCAGCTGGGACTGGCGGTGCGGGAACTGCTGCTGGTGGTGGATGGCAATCTGCTGCTGGATCACCACCTGCTTCTGCTGGAGGTGGATCTGCTGCTGCTGCTGAATCAGGGAGTGGGGCTGGATCTGCGTGTAGGTGGCTGCAGGACAAGCCCCCAGAAAAACAAAGGGAAAGGAGAGCAGAACATCACGATCACGGTCAAAAACGACAAGTCAGGGAATTCCCTGGTTGGTCCAGTGGCTAAGACTCTGTGCTCCCAATGCAGAGGGCCCGGGTTCGATCCCTGGTCAGGGAACTAGAGCCCACATGCTATAACTGAGACCCAATGCAGCCAAATAAATATAAATAAAAGTATTTTTAAAACAACGACAAGTTAAAGCCTCTCTCCAGTGTTCTTAGTCTTGGACTCAAACGGTGAATGGAAAGTGAGCTGGAGGGGTTGAGAGACCGCCTGGTTGACACTCTTTCCTCTGAGTCAGATATGACTATCTCCGGCCTTAAAGATTTCAGGGAAAGACCACCCTTGCTCAAGCATTTAACAGTCCTTACTAATTATTTGCATTCATCCAACTCTTACATTTTTGCTTTACTTAAATCCTGCTACTTTGCACTCAACAAGTACAGTGGTGGGCCCATCGCCTTCATGATCAGACTTCGCAACTCAACTGCTAAGTCTATGTTTCATTCCTTTTTATATTCCTAGAACCCAGCCCAGGGCCTACACACAAGAAACACGTTAAAAGTCACTGAAAGAATAAATGTCCAGAGAAGATACCAGCACCTTCCCGTGACAGCCTCAGTCTCCAAGATTCATCAGTTTAGGCTGCCACCCATGAGAAGTCTTTAAGGTCTGCGACTGAGGGCTTGGACTCGACCCACTTGCCTTCACTGTAAACTGGAGACATGATCTCCCCCTCTCCACACCCTACCAGTGCCCAGAGAATGATTGTGACATGGAAGCACTTCAGTATTAGAAGCACCACAGTATATAAATACTAAGTATTAGAGATACACTGCTAAGTCAAATTTGAGGAGTATGTTATTCAAATATAGCAACACATAAAGTACTACAAACAAGGAAGGAAAAAATAAACATCACCAAGTTAAGGAATACACATCTACTCTATTAGAGCCTGAAAGCAAGAATGGCTTTGGGCTATTATTATTATTTATCCCTTTTAAAAATTTAATTAATTTATTTATTTATGGCTATTCTGGGTCTTCACTGCTGCCACAGGCTCTTCTCTAGTTGCAGGGAGTGGGGGCTACTCTAGTTGAGGTGAGCAGGCTTCTTGTTGCGGTGACTTCTCTTCTTGTGGAACTCGGGCTTTAGGGCACATGGGCTCAATAGCTGTGGCTCATGGGCTCAATAGTTGTGGCTCTGAGGCTCTAGAGCACAGGCTCCATAGTTGTGGCTCATGGGCTTAGTTGCTCCACAGCATGTGGGATCTTCCCAGATCAGGGAATTGAACCTGTGTCTCCTGCATTGGCAGGCAAACTCTTTTGCCACTAAGCTACCAGGGAAGCCCTATTTATTCCTTTTGACCTTTATCATCAGTACAGATGATCACAAGTTGACCATATTAAGCCAGGGCTCTCTTCGCTCATCCTAAGTACTCTATAAGCCACCCGGTCTCTGCTCTACATTGGGCCAACTGACCAATAGTGAACACATGTGGAGAGAACTCATCCCTTGTGCTAAACTGTAAGCTCCATGGGCAAAGGAGCCTGTTTTTCCAAGAGGTATCCTAGTACCCCCAGAACACAGTAGGCGATTCAAAACGAAATGAGTGGGGTCTCCCCCGATGGTCTAGTGGTTAAGATTCCACCTCCCAATTCAGGGGCATGGGTGTGACCCCTGGTCAGGGAAGTAAGATCCCACATGTCGTAGGGCAACTAAGGGCACATGCACACCACAAAGAACCCCGTGAACTGCAATGGAGAACCTGGGTGCTACGAGGACGGCAGCTCTGCTGTGTGCTGCAGCTAAGACCCCACAGCGCCAGATAAAGGAGGAACCGAGAGAACAAATGGGTAGAGGGAGTAAACTGACGAAGTCAGGATCTAAGAAAGAGAGGAGGAGGTTAGAAGCACCACAGTATATAAATACTAAGTATTAGAGATACACTGCTAAGTCAAATTTGAGGAGTATGTTATTCAAATATAGCAACACATAAAGTACTACAAACAAGGAAGGAAAAAATAAACATCACCAAGTTAAGGAATACACATCTACTCTATTAGAGCCTGAAAGCAAGAATGGCTTTGGGCTATTATTATTATTTATCCCTTTTAAAAATTTAATTAATTTATTTATTTATGGCTATTCTGGGTCTTCACTGCTGCCACAGGCTCTTCTCTAGTTGCAGGGAGTGGGGGCTACTCTAGTTGAGGTGAGCAGGCTTCTTGTTGCGGTGACTTCTCTTCTTGTGGAACTCGGGCTTTAGGGCACATGGGCTCAATAGCTGTGGCTCATGGGCTCAATAGTTGTGGCTCTGAGGCTCTAGAGCACAGGCTCCATAGTTGTGGCTCATGGGCTTAGTTGCTCCACAGCATGTGGGATCTTCCCAGATCAGGGAATTGAACCTGTGTCTCCTGCATTGGCAGGCAAACTCTTTTGCCACTAAGCTACCAGGGAAGCCCTATTTATTCCTTTTGACCTTTATCATCAGTACAGATGATCACAAGTTGACCATATTAAGCCAGGGCTCTCTTCGCTCATCCTAAGTACTCTATAAGCCACCCGGTCTCTGCTCTACATTGGGCCAACTGACCAATAGTGAACACATGTGGAGAGAACTCATCCCTTGTGCTAAACTGTAAGCTCCATGGGCAAAGGAGCCTGTTTTTCCAAGAGGTATCCTAGTACCCCCAGAACACAGTAGGCGATTCAAAACGAAATGAGTGGGGTCTCCCCCGATGGTCTAGTGGTTAAGATTCCACCTCCCAATTCAGGGGCATGGGTGTGACCCCTGGTCAGGGAAGTAAGATCCCACATGTCGTAGGGCAACTAAGGGCACATGCACACCACAAAGAACCCCGTGAACTGCAATGGAGAACCTGGGTGCTACGAGGACGGCAGCTCTGCTGTGTGCTGCAGCTAAGACCCCACAGCGCCAGATAAAGGAGGAACCGAGAGAACAAATGGGTAGAGGGAGTAAACTGACGAAGTCAGGATCTAAGAAAGAGAGGAGGAGGCCACTCATAAACCGACTGCTGCCTGTGTATGACAGACAATCCCCCTCTGCTACCTGTCGTCCCGTCTCCTGGACTAATCAAGGCAGATGTGCTTCTCTTTCCTTCCACTACTCCAGGACCAAGACAAGCAGGAAAAACGGCAGAGATACATACCCTGAAGACTTCAAGCCAGCCCTGAGAGAATAAGGACATCAGGAGCAGGGACAGTGTACCTGAGCTAATAAGGGTCTGGCTGGGAGCAGGAGTGGCGGTCCGGGTGAGGTTCATGCCCACGTTCTGCTGACCAGCCCCGTCTGCTTCTGCTTTCTTGGCCGCTGCGCTTTCTGCTTCTGTCTGGCTACCCTGGCTCACAGTCACTGCCTGGGCTGCAGGCAAGGGCTGCACCACGCCAGTGCCCTTCCTGGGGCAGCTCCCTCCACCACCCATTCCGGAGGAAGGCAACTGCCCCAAGCTCCCAGGAGCCTGGCCGCCGCCTCCTGGACCCATGGACCCTGGGAGGCTAGTCCCACTGCCTCCACCAGCTTGACTGAGGTTCAGCGACTGGCCTGAGGCCCCAGAGGAAGCCTGAGCCACCGCGAGGGCCTGGCTGGAGGCCTGGGAGAGGCTGGAGACAGGGGAGGCCCCAGGAGGGATGGCCTTTTGAGCGGAGCCTTGCATTTGGGGTCCCTGGGCAGAGGCCTGCTGGTTCCTGACAGCCAAGTTCTGCACCTGAAAGATAAGAAGCAAAAGGCAGACTAAGAAACGGGGAATGGGGCACTAAGGGCAGAGGTTCCTGTAACTGAGTCAGAATGGTGACAACAGCTACAGCTATCCCATGGACCCCTCTCAACTGAACCCCATCTGTACAAACACTGTGAAGGCCTTCCCAGGGGGAAGCTCTTCAGTCACATTTGATTTCTCAGTCTCCTTCATTCACTTGATAGTTTGGTTATTTTAGTCCTTCAACACATCTCAGATTTTCCCTTTCTTCTCCATTCATTCAGTCAACAGCTACAGAATACCTACGTTGCTTCAGCCATCACACTGGGTCCTGGGAATGCACAGATGAAAGACACAAGCCCCTGCTTTTAATGAGTACTTTCTACGTGAGAAAAAGGACAAGAAAACAAAGTTGCACCTGCACAGATATGCACATGGTGCTATGGGAGCACCAAGGAGAAAGACTAACCCAGACAAGGGGCAGAGGGAAGACGTCGTGACACAGGCCGTGTCTGAGCTGAGAACCAACAAGTGACAGTACAGGCAGGGGTCTGAAGACACAGGAACAACACGGCAGGACCACGAGCCGGGAAAGAGCACAGGGTTTTTGGAAATGATCAATACTTCATTATGTTTGCGGCAGGCTGGAGGGAGTGAAGCTAGGAAGGTAGGCTGAGGCTATAAAGAGGCCAGACCTTGAGGGGCATGGTGTGTTAAAATGAGAAATTCCCCATACCAAGCACACTGCCTGACAGCCTGTAAGTGGTCCAGAGGAAGGGATGATGAGCACTTAACAGATCCCAGGACGCCACTGAAGAACACCCAGCAGAGTCACCACGATCAACTCCATCGCTGAAACCACTCTTTAAACACTGCTAATAGAAGTGTAAAATCACTACAGCCACTCTCAGAAAACCGTCTCACAGTGTCCTAAAGCTGGAGATTCACATACGGTCTAACCGAGGAGTCCCCGTGGGAGCAGCGCTCCGAGTACAGAGCCGGAGGCATGCGTGAGAATGGCCACAGCAGCGCTCGTCATCCTAACAAAAGCCTGGATACCAACCAGATGGCCACAGTCAGAAGAGGATGAAGGAACTGTCATGTAGCCACACAGAACATTATGTGGAAATCAAAATTAGTAAGGTACAACGACATGCAACAATACAGATGGATTCTGACAATAAGCTATTAAGGCATTCCCAAGAAGATGATACACAACATAAATACCTTATAAATGTAAATACAAGTTTTATGTATATATATATAGAGAGAGAGAGTGTATCTCAAGTTTTTTTATGTATAATATATATATGTATATATATATATATATATATATATATATAGTATCTGGAATTTGTTTCTAAATAATCCATGGGGGAAGGGAAGGGACCTGGAGAAACTAACCACATACTAATAAATGCTGAAGTTGGAGAGTGGATGGGTAAGTACTTAGAGATTCATATTTCTTTCTATTTTGGTATATGTTTGAAATGTTCCATAATAAAAATAACATTTTAGAATATATGTAAAGGCAGTAAATTTTATGAAAAGGCACCCAGGGAAGGATGAATCTAGGAGTCAGAATGACCGGCACCGTGGATGAGTAGGCAGGCAGGGATGGGGCTAGCGGTGGCTCACCACATGATCAAACCCTCCTGGACAAACGTTCTTAGAAAGCGGACCACAAGTGGACCACGGAGAAGAGAATGTCATAAGTCAAGGATTATGATGATGTATCAAACTCTGCAGGCCAGAGGTACAATTAAAAATAACGTTAAGGGGGTTTGGGGAAAAATGGATACATGTGTATGTCTGGCTGAGTCTCTTCGCTGCTCACCTGAAACTACCACAACGCTTTTCGTCATTTTTACTCCTATACTCAATAATACGTTTAAAAAAATGTTATCAACAATACATACTTTCTTATTTTAAAATGTACACTGATAGTAATGTGGGAAATGATTA
The DNA here is from genome assembly GCA_022376925.1 of Tragulus kanchil. NCBI lineage: Eukaryota > Metazoa > Chordata > Mammalia > Artiodactyla > Tragulidae > Tragulus > Tragulus kanchil. The sequence continues at coordinate 280,763,724 of JAIOJX010000004.1, forward strand.
GACATAGATAAGGCTGAAGTCAAGAGGCCAGTTAGGAAACTAGTCCAGTAATTCAGGTGAAAAATAAAAGAAACCGAATCGGACAGTCGTAATAAAGCAGAGAGGCAACGGCTTTTGAGAGAGATGTACAAGAATCACAAGGACCAGGTACTGGGGTGCTTACATATTACCTGGCAACTGTGATGTTTCTTCTAATCAGCTTCCTTAGCGGAACCAACAGTAGACTGTCATGTAGCCACACAGAACATTATGTGGAAATCAAAATTAGTAAGGTACAACGACATGCAACAATACAGATGGATTCTGACAATAAGCTATTAAGGCATTCCCAAGAAGATGATACACAACATAAATACCTTATAAATGTAAATACAAGTTTTATGTATATATATATAGAGAGAGAGAGTGTATCTCAAGTTTTTTTATGTATAATATATATATGTATATATATATATATATATATATATATATATAGTATCTGGAATTTGTTTCTAAATAATCCATGGGGGAAGGGAAGGGACCTGGAGAAACTAACCACATACTAATAAATGCTGAAGTTGGAGAGTGGATGGGTAAGTACTTAGAGATTCATATTTCTTTCTATTTTGGTATATGTTTGAAATGTTCCATAATAAAAATAACATTTTAGAATATATGTAAAGGCAGTAAATTTTATGAAAAGGCACCCAGGGAAGGATGAATCTAGGAGTCAGAATGACCGGCACCGTGGATGAGTAGGCAGGCAGGGATGGGGCTAGCGGTGGCTCACCACATGATCAAACCCTCCTGGACAAACGTTCTTAGAAAGCGGACCACAAGTGGACCACGGAGAAGAGAATGTCATAAGTCAAGGATTATGATGATGTATCAAACTCTGCAGGCCAGAGGTACAATTAAAAATAACGTTAAGGGGGTTTGGGGAAAAATGGATACATGTGTATGTCTGGCTGAGTCTCTTCGCTGCTCACCTGAAACTACCACAACGCTGTTCGTCAGTTGTACTCCAATACCAAATAAAACGTTTAAAAAAATGTTAGCAACAATACATACTTTCTTATTTTAAAATGTACACTGATAGTAATGTGGGAAATGATTAGACATAGATAAGGCTGAAGTCAAGAGGCCAGTTAGGAAACTAGTCCAGTAATTCAGGTGAAAAATAAAAAGAAACCGAATTCGGACAGTCGTAATAAAGCAGAGAGGCAACGGCTTTTGAGAGAGATGTACAAGAATCACAAGGACCAGGTACTGGGGTGCTTACATATTACCTGGCAACTGTGATGTTTCTTCTAATCAGCTTCCTTCCCATACTGGCTGTTTAAAACTTTCCTTCTCTCCCTGTACTTCAGAACCACTTCCTCTTTCCCTCTCACCGTTCACTCACGCAGAGGTGACAAAACCACCTCTGGTGCCACCACCACACCTGGTCCTGCACCTGCATCACCCCCTCCACTGCTAACCCCCACTCCCACCGCCTCCTCTCCTTCCTTCCGTCAAAGGCTCTCCAGGCTCAGGACCCCATCCCCTCCTTCCTGTCAATTCCTTCCTGTCCTTTCATCCACCTCTCCTCTGCTGGCTCCCCCCACTGCCAAGCCCAAACCTGATCCCCAGCCCTAGCTTCACCCTCCTCTCCTGTTCTGCATTCAAGGCTGAGGAATGTCTCGTGTTTGATCACAATAAGAGCTAAACTCTTAAACCCTGTGTCCAGGCATGGTTCAAACACATACACATCAACTCAGTCCTCACAACATACCCTGAGGCAGGTATTTTATAACAACTATTTAACAGATGAAGAAACTGTGGCAAAAAAAAATGTTAGGCCATTTGCAGGGGTCACAGTAACTCACGGAGCTGGGATCCTGACTCAAGCATCTAACCCAAGACACACTTCCAACCACTACTCTGCCTGCCCATATGTTGACGCATGAACATCTCTCCTATAGATTATATATAATTTTTTTGGGAGATAAGGCAGAGGAGACACACTGGTGAGGACTACACTGGGAACACTGAAACAGACTGTTGAAGATTGAGAGCTACAGTAACTCAGAGAAGGAATCAAGGATTCTGCCAGCAGCTCAGCTGGTCAGCTTCACACCCATCTAGCCTAAAGTCCTTCAGCCATCTCTTACCTTCCGGAGACAGTACTGCAAGGAAAGAGAATTAAGACTTCCTGAATAAAACTGAACCAGGGAGAGTTAAAAGAGGGTTAAAGGGCTTCCCCTGGTGGTCCAGTGGATAAGGACACCGCCTTGCAGTGCAAGGGGCGCCAGTTCGATCCCTGGCCTGGGAAGATCCCACGTCGTAATAAAGCAGAGAGGCAACGGCTTTTGAGAGAGATGTACAAGAATCACAAGGACCAGGTACTGGGGTGCTTACATATTACCTGGCAACTGTGATGTTTCTTCTAATCAGCTTCCTTCCCATACTGGCTGTTTAAAACTTTCCTTCTCTCCCTGTACTTCAGAACCACTTCCTCTTTCCCTCTCACCGTTCACTCACGCAGAGGTGACAAAACCACCTCTGGTGCCACCACCACACCTGGTCCTGCACCTGCATCACCCCCTCCACTGCTAACCCCCACTCCCACCGCCTCCTCTCCTTCCTTCCGTCAAAGGCTCTCCAGGCTCAGGACCCCATCCCCTCCTTCCTGTCAATTCCTTCCTGTCCTTTCATCCACCTCTCCTCTGCTGGCTCCCCCCACTGCCAAGCCCAAACCTGATCCCCAGCCCTAGCTTCACCCTCCTCTCCTGTTCTGCATTCAAGGCTGAGGAATGTCTCGTGTTTGATCACAATAAGAGCTAAACTCTTAAACCCTGTGTCCAGGCATGGTTCAAACACATACACATCAACTCAGTCCTCACAACATACCCTGAGGCAGGTATTTTATAACAACTATTTAACAGATGAAGAAACTGTGGCAAAAAAAAATGTTAGGCCATTTGCAGGGGTCACAGTAACTCACGGAGCTGGGATCCTGACTCAAGCATCTAACCCAAGACACACTTCCAACCACTACTCTGCCTGCCCATATGTTGACGCATGAACATCTCTCCTATAGATTATATATAATTTTTGGGAGATAAGGCAGAGGAGACACACTGGTGAGGACTACACTGGGAACACTGAAACAGACTGTTGAAGATTGAGAGCTACAGTAACTCAGAGAAGGAATCAAGGATTCTGCCAGCAGCTCAGCTGGTCAGCTTCACACCCATCTAGCCTAAAGTCCTTCAGCCATCTCTTACCTTCCGGAGACAGTACTGCAAGGAAAGAGAATTAAGACTTCCTGAATAAAACTGAACCAGGGAGAGTTAAAAGAGGGTTAAAGGGCTTCCCCTGGTGGTCCAGTGGATAAGGACACCGCCTTGCAGTGCAAGGGGCGCCAGTTCGATCCCTGGCCTGGGAAGATCCCACGTGCTGCAGAGCGGCTGGACCGATGTGTCCAATCACCGAGCCGGAGCTCTGGAGCGCATGCGCCCAGAGCCGGTGCTCTGCGACAACAGACGCCACTGTGATGGGAGGCCCACAGGAGCCAAAGAACAAAGATGGATGAAAATAGAGAAATGAAAGACCAATAAAAGTGGCCTGCCCGCTCCCCTCCCTCCCCAAACCGACCCCCGCCCAAAAATAAATAAATAAATAAATCTTTAAAAAAAAAAAAAGAGGGTTAAGGACGCCTGTCCTGTATTAAGAATAAGGCTTCCCTTGATGGGAGAGAACTCTGGAGGAGAATAGATACATGGCTATACATGGCTGAGTCCCTCTGAAACTGTCATAACATGGTTTATCAGCTACACTCCAATATAAAATAAAAAGTTTAAAAAAAAAAAAGGCTTCCCACATCCACAGGGCTGTTTTCAGTCAAGTCTACCTCCCTTTCTAATACAAATAACTACAAAGGTGTAAGGAATTCAAGTTCTACAGAAATCAAGGGGAAAAAAAAAAGAAAAAAAAACAAGGTTCTGAGGAGTGGTGAGGGGGTGGAAGAGTGGTCTCTGGCCCAGGGCCACTCCGCTCACCCTCCCCGGCGCCCGTCCGCAGGTCACGTGGGTACCACTGACCTGATCGCCATCTGGGTGGACTCCCGGAGACTGAGCGGATGGCGCCTCCTGCTGGACCGCGGCCACCGCCCCGTTAGGCATCAGGATGAGCTGGGAGGCTAGAGGCACGTTCCGGCCCAGGGTCCGGTTTACCTGCAACAGGTTTCCCAGCTGTGGCTGGCAAGGAGAGGAGGAAGAGGAAGAGCAGAGGAAACAGAACAAGAGGAAAGGGAGAGAGACAGAAGAAATGGAAGGGAAGGACCACAAGACAAAATAAACAGAAAATATGAAGCAGCTAAGCCCTGCCCCTTTCCACACCAACCCAGGAGACCCTCATCCTCCACGGGTGGTGAATCTTCCGAAGAAAACCTGGAATGCATATAAAACTACACACTGACAACAAAGACTCAAACATCAAAGAGGCTGAGACAACGAGGGCTTTGGAGCAAGTGTCTGTATCTACTAAGAAGACAGGCCAAGAGGTAACACTCGGGATTTGTGTACGTGAGCCACAGGTTTAAAGATCAGACTGCATCTGGTGCAAACTTGTCAAATATGAGGCAAACATCTTCTGACTTAGGATCTCAACTATCTGCAGGCTACCTGCGAACACTGAGCATCACATCTAGAGGTAAGTAAAGCACAGGAAGTAGATCAGCTTGTCCTAAAACATCAGGGTAACCATGTTATATGTAACAGCTCTCAGTGTGGGAACGACCTGGCGGACCAATGATTAGGACTTTGCACTTTCACTGTCGTGAGCCCAGATTCAATCCCTAGTTGGGAAACTACTATCCCATAAGCCACTTCGTGTAGCCAAAGATAAAGCTTTCACTCAACAAGTCACAGAACAAGCATGCCCATGGGACATGATGCCTGTAGCTTACCCGTAGGTACATCTGGGCCTGGGACTGGTTGAGGGGTGGGGAGGTGGTATTTCCCAGGAGCACAGACTGGGTCAAGGTGGTAGCGCCAGGAGAGCTCACGCTCTGGGACCGGCTGATGAGCTGGGCGGCCGACGTGGTGGCCAGATTGATCTGTGTGTCAGAGAAAGGAGCCAGGACTGAAGGTGAGGGAGAGAGACAAGGAAATACACATGGCTGACAAACTCGGAAGAACACCATTTTCAGAGAGCCAGGAGGAAATGCACACCTGACTGTCCCTACCTGTCATCCTGGCCCCTGGAGGCTATAAGCAAAGTACATAAACCAGGCCCTAACCGCCAGTGAATGAGCTGCGGCCGCAAAGAGAGAAAATGGAAAAGACTCCACATCTTAGGCAAGGATTCAGAGCTTAGCCCTTGGGTTCCTTCTTAAAACTCCTCTCTACATCCAGGTTGTTTAGTCTCCCTTTACTGATATTCTCTATGTACCATCAGTAAACACCATTGATGACGGCTCAGTGAACACTCCTCAGCTAACCCCTGCCCTTTCCACACCAACCCAGGAGACCCTCATCCTCCACGGGTGGTGAATCTTCCGAAGAAAACCTGGAATGCATATAAAACTACACACTGACAACAAAGACTCAAACATCAAAGAGGCTGAGACAACGAGGGCTTTGGAGCAAGTGTCTGTATCTACTAAGAAGACAGGCCAAGAGGTAACACTCGGGATTTGTGTACGTGAGCCACAGGTTTAAAGATCAGACTGCATCTGGTGCAAACTTGTCAAATATGAGGCAAACATCTTCTGACTTAGGATCTCAACTATCTGCAGGCTACCTGCGAACACTGAGCATCACATCTAGAGGTAAGTAAAGCACAGGAAGTAGATCAGCTTGTCCTAAAACATCAGGGTAACCATGTTATATGTAACAGCTCTCAGTGTGGGAACGACCTGGCGGACCAATGATTAGGACTTTGCACTTTCACTGTCGTGAGCCCAGATTCAATCCCTAGTTGGGAAACTACTATCCCATAAGCCACTTCGTGTAGCCAAAGATAAAGCTTTCACTCAACAAGTCACAGAACAAGCATGCCCATGGGACATGATGCCTGTAGCTTACCCGTAGGTACATCTGGGCCTGGGACTGGTTGAGGGGTGGGGAGGTGGTATTTCCCAGGAGCACAGACTGGGTCAAGGTGGTAGCGCCAGGAGAGCTCACGCTCTGGGACCGGCTGATGAGCTGGGCGGCCGACGTGGTGGCCAGATTGATCTGTGTGTCAGAGAAAGGAGCCAGGACTGAAGGTGAGGGAGAGAGACAAGGAAATACACATGGCTGACAAACTCGGAAGAACACCATTTTCAGAGAGCCAGGAGGAAATGCACACCTGACTGTCCCTACCTGTCATCCTGGCCCCTGGAGGCTATAAGCAAAGTACATAAACCAGGCCCTAACCGCCAGTGAATGAGCTGCGGCCGCAAAGAGAGAAAATGGAAAAGACTCCACATCTTAGGCAAGGATTCAGAGCTTAGCCCTTGGGTTCCTTCTTAAAACTCCTCTCTACATCCAGGTTGTTTAGTCTCCCTTTTACTGATATTCTCTATGTACCATCAGTAAACACCATTGATGACGGCTCAGTGAACACTCCTCAGATCAGCGACACGAAGTACTGAGTGGGCCAAAAAGTGTGCTCAGGTTTTCTGTAACATCTTACTGAAAAACCTGGGCGAACTTTTTGGCCAACCCAAGGGTTTTAACCCAAAGACAGACCCAGGGAGGAAAGCCCTTGGGGGGGGCGGGGCAGCACTCACGGAGGCCTGGGTGGTGGCGGTCTGCTGCTGCGCAGTGCTGGTGTTCGGGGAGCTGGCCTGTCGACTGGCAGCAATCGTGGCCTGTCGGGGAGGGAAGATAAGAGAGAGCAGAGACAACGAAGGCAAAGGCTCTGAATCTTCCAGGGACAAATCACAAGCACAAAATATAGCAGAGAGTTCAGGTAAGAACCGTGAGCCTCCACTGTGCAGCAAGAACAAGTGTGTTCTCTGTGCCCATCACCCTCAGGTCAACACAGACACTAACCCCACGGCTCCCACGTGACCCACCCCAGGGCAGCCGGCAGCCTGTGCTCTTTCTCCCACTGTCTTTAAGCTGGAAGAACCTCTGGTCTGGTCACACCAGGAGTCACTGCTAAGTCCCGCCCAGAGCAGCCCGATCCCTACAAACACAATGTGGGCCACATGTATCATTTTCTAGTCAGAACATTTTTCAAAGAGTGAAAAGAAACAAGTAAACTTTAAAATTTTATTTTATTCAAGCTGATCTGTCTCTTTTCGACATGTAACCAACAGGAATAAACCAGTGAATTTTTTTTTTTGTAACTAAAAAGTCTCTAAAATCCATAATCGCCCATACCTCCATTTGGACTAGCTGTATCTTTTTTTTCAAGGAAATAGATTTTTTTAATATTTATTTATTGGCTGAGCCCGGTCTCAGCAGTGGCACTCGTCATCTTTGTTGCCTCACGTGGGATCTCTTGTTGCCACGCAGACTCGAGTCAGGGCGCGCGGGATCAGTAATGACAGCACAAGTTTAGCTGCTCTGCGATGTAAGAGGTCTTACTTCCTTGACCAGAGTTTGAACCTGCGTCCCCTGCACTGCAAGGCAGATGCTCAACCACAGAGAATCAGGACCACCAGGGAAGTCCTAGACTAGCCGTATTTTAAGCGCTCAACAGCCACCACCTGTAGCTAAAAGCTACTATACTGGGCAGTGCGGGCTTAGCACACAGCCATGGTCCCTCTACAAGGCAGTTCGCCCACGGCCCTCCTGCGAGCCCAGACGCTGAGGTCCATGTATCTTCCTACAGGACAGGAGGCAGAGGAGACTGTTTCCAGCCAGGCTCAGTGGAAGCGGCGTGTCCCGACCCACCTGTACTGCCTGTCCCCTCCCTCCTGGGCCAGCTGGCTGCTGACCTCTCACCTGCTGGACGGCAGCCAGGCTATGCAGCTGGGCATTGCTGAGCTGCTGCTGGAGCATGAACTGGTGGAAATACTGAGCCGCGTTGGGCTGACGCTGCAGTGCCTGCAGAGCCTAGGAAGAAAGAGCGGGGATCAATTCACTATGGAGAAACCACTCCTAACTCCTAGGTATGGAAATTACTGGAATCCAGAGAAAGAGACACATGGGAAGGAGAGAAGCCAAGGAAGCTGGGTATCTGGACATACTGTCAACATCTGAGGTATCCATTTATATCAGAACCACTGAGTTCATGGAGTCCTTAGAAAAGTAGACAGTTGAAAAAATAAAGCAGTGTAATCTCACATGAACTCTTATTTCCCAAAATGGAATCTGGAAATACATGACAGAACGAAGAATTAGGACTAAACTGGCTGAAAATAAATGAAATGCTAATTGATGTGAAGAAAAGAAGAAAATAAAAGGCACTATTCTAGGGACACAGTAAGGTGACAGAGCCCTGCATGCATGTGTGCAGCCAAGACTGACTCCTTCCAATCCCATGGTCGACAGTCTGCCAGCCTCCACTGTCTATGGAATTTTCCAGGCAAGAATATTGGAGTAGGCTGCCATTTCCTGCCCCCTAGGGGATCTTTCCAACCCAGGGAATCCAGTGTCTCCTGCACTGGCAGGCGGATTCTTTACCACTGAGCCACCTGGGAAGACCGAGAGAACCCTAAGGAGTTGAAAATGATGAAAAATAGAATAGAATAAACAGTGACTTATGAAAGGCTGTATCAGGTAAAATTTTCAAGTAGCTGGCATTTTCCAACATCTACAGTATAACGCTAACAGGTGTTTACAAAGACAATACTGGTAATTCAGTTTTGGTATAAACCTCAGGACATCACTGTATTTTTTTTTCTTTAATAATCAGAACCATTCTTAAGATGTGCACAGTTATTCTAGGAGTCAAAACAGTTTAAATAAAAGTTCTTAACTTCTACTACTCACGGTGATTTTCAAGAAAGACCTGATATCAGACAATCCTTGAAGAGAAACAGTCAGTGAGGTTCTAGCAACAAGAACTGAATGAACTGTAATCTTGTTGAACTGAATCTCGTTCTACCTGCTTGCTCAAACTGTTGGAAACCCCATAGATTCTCAGAGCTGGAAGGGGCTTCTGTCATCACCTAATCTGACTCTCCCAGTTTGCTGGAAAGAAATCAAGGGCGATTATCTTCCTGCATTCTTGCTATCCCCAACCCAAGGTTCACAGCACCCCTGAGCCTCACCTGCACCGCCTGCCGTTCATACAGTGACATCTGAGCGATCTGGGGCCGAGAGCTGCCTCCAGAGCCGGAACTCCCGTTGGTGGAGCTGGAGTTCTGTTCGCTCTCGGTCTCCATGATGGAGGTCCAGGTTCCCCACGGCTGGCGCTCTGACTCCAGACCTAGATGGAAGCAGCAACAGATCAAGATGTATAGCTGATCTCAAATGACTATTTCATGTTATTATTTGAATTCCCTAAGAACCTTTCTTTACTTACAGAAGCCATGACTTCTCCCATTCAATAACTGCCCAATCTTCAATGCACTCATATAACCTTATCTTCCCCACACCTTCTTTTGGAGCTAAGCGGTGTCTCAAAGCAGACAACTTTTACTTATTCCCTCTGGGCTGTCACTAAAGAGAAAATGGCCAGAATGTAAAAGGGTTCCCCCTAAGAGGAAGGTCACTTTATATACCCATCAAACTTAGAAATAGCTTAAAATCACCCCATTTAAAACTTACTGTTTTCTCATCTTTACACCTACAACATCATTCTAAGCAACACCTTAAGCATCATGCCTTCACAGGTACTGAGAAGCCACCAAGTGCCTCCTCTCACTGGGCTAGGTAGGCTCTTCACCTCATCTCTCAGCGCTTTATGATAAACAGAATTATCCTCTCTTCACAACTGTGGAAATGAAGCTTTCAGAGGTTAAAGAAATTGTCCTAGTTAAGTATCAAATCTCTGCACAGTAGCACATGCTTCTTCAAACCAAATAGAATCTGTGGTTGAGGTAGTGTCACTCACTGTGAGGATCCACTGTCTTCATTCTATGCAGGAGGGGCCGATAGGTTGCATGCGACCGATATCAGACAATCCTTGAAGAGAAACAGTCAGTGAGGTTCTAGCAACAAGAACTGAATGAACTGTAATCTTGTTGAACTGAATCTCGTTCTACCTGCTTGCTCAAACTGTTGGAAACCCCATAGATTCTCAGAGCTGGAAGGGGCTTCTGTCATCACCTAATCTGACTCTCCCAGTTTGCTGGAAAGAAATAAAGGGGCGATTATCTTCCTGCATTCTTGCTATCCCCAACCCAAGGTTCACAGCACCCCTGAGCCTCACCTGCACCGCCTGCCGTTCATACAGTGACATCTGAGCGATCTGGGGCCGAGAGCTGCCTCCAGAGCCGGAACTCCCGTTGGTGGAGCTGGAGTTCTGTTCGCTCTCGGTCTCCATGATGGAGGTCCAGGTTCCCCACGGCTGGCGCTCTGACTCCAGACCTAGATGGAAGCAGCAACAGATCAAGATGTATAGCTGATCTCAAATGACTATTTCATGTTATTATTTGAATTCCCTAAGAACCTTTCTTTACTTACAGAAGCCATGACTTCTCCCATTCAATAACTGCCCAATCTTCAATGCACTCATATAACCTTATCTTCCCCACACCTTCTTTTGGAGCTAAGCGGTGTCTCAAAGCAGACAACTTTTACTTATTCCCTCTGGGCTGTCACTAAAGAGAAAATGGCCAGAATGTAAAAGGGTTCCCCCTAAGAGGAAGGTCACTTTATATACCCATCAAACTTAGAAATAGCTTAAAATCACCCCATTTAAAACTTACTGTTTTCTCATCTTTACACCTACAACATCATTCTAAGCAACACCTTAAGCATCATGCCTTCACAGGTACTGAGAAGCCACCAAGTGCCTCCTCTCACTGGGCTAGGTAGGCTCTTCACCTCATCTCTCAGCGCTTTATGATAAACAGAATTATCCTCTCTTCACAACTGTGGAAATGAAGCTTTCAGAGGTTAAAGAAATTGTCCTAGTTAAGTATCAAATCTCTGCACAGTAGCACATGCTTCTTCAAACCAAATAGAATCTGTGGTTGAGGTAGTGTCACTCACTGTGAGGATCCACTGTCTTCATTCTATGCAGGAGGGGCCTAAGCGACCGATAGGTTGCATGCACCACAGAAAGTCATACAACTGGGATGTAGAAGAGCCAGCCTACAGCCTATCTTGCCCCAAGAGCTGCCTGACTGCTGCTTAGGCTACCAGTAACAACTTGGGCATGCCATGTTCCCTTCTCATACCTCAGTTTCCCTGTGTGCAAAGGCGGCTTCACAAGTGTAACCCATCATTGTAACAAACGACTTACAGCTACTAAGCATAGGAAAGATAGCAATGAGCACCTTCAAGAAAGTTAAGATTCAACGTTTTAGTCCACTAAAAGAGTCAGAATTTACCCTCTGTGGTCTACACTAAAATTTCCAAAAGAAAAAAAAAAAGAAAACACCACACATGAGAACATTGCTAAGAACACAGCAAAGAAACAGATAAGGAGAAATATGCCTTCAAAGCAGCACTAAATGAGCATAAGGTTTTTTGATTCTTTTTTTTTTTTTTTTGGCCCCCCTCTTTTGTTTTAAGTATTACAGTTTCTGGACTTTTTGAGGCATGGAGGAGACACTTTAAGTATCAGGTCAGCAGAGGCCACTTGGTTTAGGAACGCAAACATCAAACCAGAATTTTTGCTAAGGAGTGACAGCAGCTTTATTAGGTGGATCTATGTTAATGACAGCAGCCAAAACAAAGAAACAAAGTAAATGAAATTACACTGCTAGGCCTTGAAATAAGAGTTGGGGAGATTTCTTATGGCTCCATCCTCAGTTATCATCTGACTACGTCCTTATCCTGCAAGAATTCAGTTGCTCAGGAACAGCAAATGTCATTGCAAACATGGATATAACCCAAGACGTACATAGGAGAACTTCACACCGGCTTCAAGTCTAGTCTCTCTCACTCCACATCTTTTGAAAAAAACTAAATACAGACCCATGAATTTCTTCACAACTGTGGAAATGAAGCTTTCAGAGGTTAAAGAAATTGTCCTAGTTAAGTATCAAATCTCTGCACAGTAGCACATGCTTCTTCAAACCAAATAGAATCTGTGGTTGAGGTAGTGTCACTCACTGTGAGGATCCACTGTCTTCATTCTATGCAGGAGGGGCCTAAGCGACCGATAGGTTGCATGCACCACAGAAAGTCATACAACTGGGATGTAGAAGAGCCAGCCTACAGCCTATCTTGCCCCAAGAGCTGCCTGACTGCTGCTTAGGCTACCAGTAACAACTTGGGCATGCCATGTTCCCTTCTCATACCTCAGTTTCCCTGTGTGCAAAGGCGGCTTCACAAGTGTAACCCATCATTGTAACAAACGACTTACAGCTACTAAGCATAGGAAAGATAGCAATGAGCACCTTCAAGAAAGTTAAGATTCAACGTTTTAGTCCACTAAAAGAGTCAGAATTTACCCTCTGTGGTCTACACTAAAATTTCCAAAAGAAAAAAAAAAAGAAAACACCACACATGAGAACATTGCTAAGAACACAGCAAAGAAACAGATAAGGAGAAATATGCCTTCAAAGCAGCACTAAATGAGCATAAGGTTTTTTGATTCTTTTTTTTTTTTTTTTGGCCCCCCTCTTTTGTTTTAAGTATTACAGTTTCTGGACTTTTTGAGGCATGGAGGAGACACTTTAAGTATCAGGTCAGCAGAGGCCACTTGGTTTAGGAACGCAAACATCAAACCAGAATTTTTGCTAAGGAGTGACAGCAGCTTTATTAGGTGGATCTATGTTAATGACAGCAGCCAAAACAAAGAAACAAAGTAAATGAAATTACACTGCTAGGCCTTGAAATAAGAGTTGGGGAGATTTCTTATGGCTCCATCCTCAGTTATCATCTGACTACGTCCTTATCCTGCAAGAATTCAGTTGCTCAGGAACAGCAAATGTCATTGCAAACATGGATATAACCCAAGACGTACATAGGAGAACTTCACACCGGCTTCAAGTCTAGTCTCTCCTCACTCCACATCTTTTTGTTAAAATATCAAAGAACTGAACAGATACAGACCCATGAATCCTCATTCTCAGCATGTGAAGGAAAAAAAGTGAGCAAGGATTAGAGGCAGAAAGGCGTAGGTGTACAGACAACCGGAGCTTTAGTTCACAGGACTCTGAGAGAGGAGGCCCCCCTTTAACTAGCTAGACGAGACATGAACTCCCTTCATAAGGGAAAAGGCTCATAAACTATACGATCCCTTGTCTCCCCCCAAAATGGAAGTCTTAATAGTTTTTCAGATTGTGAAAGAGAAAAGAGGTGGAAAGTGACCAGCTTAAAGTCTTTAACTAAATCAGGAGAAACTGTCTTCAAACCCAGAACTCCTGGATCCCACGCACATAAATCTATTCGTGTGTGCTCAGGGTTGGGACTGAAAAATTAAATACAGAAAATGAAGACAAGAGAAAGTTTGGGAGCCACAGTGAATTTAAATTTTCAGAATTTAACTAGACGAGAAGGCATGAAAAGCTAAACCATAGACGTCCCCAGAATCACTAAAACTGAGGTCATCCTGAAAGGCAGGATTTGGGGGGGGGGGGGCTGGAGCAGATCTTTGGAAAGTCGCTAGCGGAGGATACTGAAGTGGACCTGGTACCGGGCCTACTCAGCCAAAAGTTGGCGGAAATCAATTTCCCCAAGCATGAAACTTCGTCTCCTAGGAAAGATGGGGTGTAGGAAAAAGGGGGGCGGGAGAAGGGGGCTGGCTCGGGGAAGGCTGTGCCACAGAATGGAAGCCATCGGCAAAACGGGGAGAGCCATCTGACGCCCCGGGGGTCCTGGGCGTATCCAGAACCTTGTTGAGAACGAGCTCCCAAGAGAAGTCAAGCCCACCCAAAAGGAACGAGGCTCACAGAGCGATGCCAGGAGCGAACCGACCCAAGCAAGCGGAGAAGTGGGCTTACGGATCGCGGGGAGACAGGCAGGAGGGAGAGAGAAGTCGAGGAACTGGGGGGCTGGGGGTCCCCGGGGACCAGAAAAAGCAGACAGCGAACTAGACAGCATGCTCGGATGGGAGCGCCAAAGTCAGAGGAGGGAAAATGAATGAGAGAAGGAGCGGTCAGAAGCAAGTAGGCTGACGGACGGACAGCGGCGAGCACGGCGCAATGAAAAGAAGCGCGAGAGGCTGGGACCGCCGGGCGAAGGACCGCAGCGCGAGCGCCCGAGGTAGGCAGGGAAGACGCCGGGGGAGGCACCTGGGGCGTTCCACAGCCCGCGGCGGCTGCAGAACCCTCCCCGCGCGCCCGAGCCCCGAGGTCCTGCCCCCGCCCGGCCGCGGCCGCCCGCTTACCTCCGCGCCCGGCTCCACACCGGGGCGCTCCCGGGGGGCGGCTCCCTCACGTGCCGGGCTCCCCGGGCGCCGGGCTGGGGCGGGGGCTCGAGCGGCCTCCGCGGCGGGCTGCCCGCCTCCGCCCCTTCCTGGAGGGGCGGGGGCGCCGAGGGCGAGGTGGGAGGCGCCCGGCGCGGCCGCGGCTCCCCGCCCCTCCCGCCACTCCGGGTGCGGGCCGGCCGCGGCTCCGCCAGGCCTCCGGGGCTCGCTGCGGGCCTGTCACTTCCTGCCGGGCAGCGAGGGTAGGGGCGCCGGCCGGGGGCTGCGGGCCCGCGGGAGGAGGGGGCTGCGGGGAGGTGCTTCCGGGGCAGCCGGACCCTCCCCCGGCCCTCCCCGCCCCCGCCGGCCTCCCCCGCCCTCCCGCGCGTCCCTCGCTTCCTGCCGGCGCCCGTTGCCATGGCGACGCCGCGGCCGGGCCTCCGCGCTCTTGGCCTCCGGGTTGTTGGGTTCCCCCACCGCGCCCCCCCCCACCACCCCGGCTGTTTCTCGTCTTTTTCTCCCCTTCTTTCTCTCTGAGCACTGCTCGTCGGTGGGAGGGAAGAAACCGAGAGAGTGCTGGCCTCTAGCGGAGGAACTCACCTCTACTCAGAGGAGGAGAGAGATGGGAGAAGGGAGGAAGTGACGTGAAGAAGTGGGGAAAAGAAGGTTTTATTTGGGAACGAGGCTCACAGAGCGATGCCAGGAGCGAACCGACCCAAGCAAGCGGAGAAGTGGGCTTACGGATCGCGGGGAGACAGGCAGGAGGGAGAGAGAAGTCGAGGAACTGGGGGGCTGGGGGTCCCCGGGGACCAGAAAAAGCAGACAGCGAACTAGACAGCATGCTCGGATGGGAGCGCCAAAGTCAGAGGAGGGAAAATGAATGAGAGAAGGAGCGGTCAGAAGCAAGTAGGCTGACGGACGGACAGCGGCGAGCACGGCGCAATGAAAAGAAGCGCGAGAGGCTGGGACCGCCGGGCGAAGGACCGCAGCGCGAGCGCCCGAGGTAGGCAGGGAAGACGCCGGGGGAGGCACCTGGGGCGTTCCACAGCCCGCGGCGGCTGCAGAACCCTCCCCGCGCGCCCGAGCCCCGAGGTCCTGCCCCCGCCCGGCCGCGGCCGCCCGCTTACCTCCGCGCCCGGCTCCACACCGGGGCGCTCCCGGGGGGCGGCTCCCTCACGTGCCGGGCTCCCCGGGCGCCGGGCTGGGGCGGGGGCTCGAGCGGCCTCCGCGGCGGGCTGCCCGCCTCCGCCCCTTCCTGGAGGGGCGGGGGCGCCGAGGGCGAGGTGGGAGGCGCCCGGCGCGGCCGCGGCTCCCCGCCCCTCCCGCCACTCCGGGTGCGGGCCGGCCGCGGCTCCGCCAGGCCTCCGGGGCTCGCTGCGGGCCTGTCACTTCCTGCCGGGCAGCGAGGGTAGGGGCGCCGGCCGGGGGCTGCGGGCCCGCGGGAGGAGGGGGCTGCGGGGAGGTGCTTCCGGGGCAGCCGGACCCTCCCCCGGCCCTCCCCGCCCCCCGCCGGCCTCCCCCGCCCTCCCGCGCGTCCCTCGCTTCCTGCCGGCGCCCGTTGCCATGGCGACGCCGCGGCCGGGCCTCCGCGCTCTTGGCCTCCGGGTTGTTGGGTTCCCCCCCCCCGCCCCCCGCCACCCCGGCTCTTTCTCGTCTTTTTCTCCCCTTCTTTCTCTCTGAGCACTGCTCGTCGGTGGGAGGGAAGAAACCGAGAGAGTGCTGGCCTCTAGCGGAGGAACTCACCTCTACTCAGAGGAGGAGAGGGAGATGGGAGAAGGGAGGGAAGTGACGTGAAGAAGTGGGGAAAAGAAGGTATTTTCTGGAGCTTCTGGGAATAAGGCATCGAAAGAAAGGATCAAAGGGACCAACAAACTAAGCGGGCGAGAGCCAAGCCAGGACCCTAGAGAAACGGCAGACGGGGCGAGGAAATAAAGCCGATGAAAGCAGAGAAGAAGACAGAAAAAAGATTGAGGCCGAGGGGAGGGAATGTTGATTGTTTGATTCCGCACCCCTCACCTCCACTCGGAGAAGGCGGGAAAGCTGTGCGGAAACACGGAACCCGTTAGGAGTTGACATTCCTTTAAAAGCATCCGCCTAATAGAACTTGCTCTGAATAACACGTTTAAGTTTGTTACTCCGGGGATCGGTGTGCCTCAGTGTTCTTAGATTTCAATATGTATGCAAAAGAGAAGGCTAAAAAAACAAGAGAGATGGCACGGGTATATCGAGAGTAGAACAATGGGGCTGTGTTTGGAAGGGCTAAACATTTGATGAAACTATGGCTTTTGTCAATTTTTTCATAAGTTTCGAATTCTCTTAGTCTTTGAACATATTCAGCGCATATTTCTAGAGCACCTACTACGTGCAGTTCGGTGTTGGAGGCTTAGATTACATCAGTACACAGAACAATGATAACTCCTCATTAACCTTTACAGATGGGGCGAGGGACTGCCTCGTGGCTAACTCACTAAGGTGGATGCATTTTCTGATGTGATCATAGTTGAGTAACTATTTTTTACCTCCCGTCTTTTCCTAACCTCTGCCGTAGTCATTTTTCTCTGTCAACTCGCTTTTCAATCTCTCCTTCAAAAGCCAAGGCATGATTTACTTTTAGAAAAAAAATAGAAGTGTTCTCTTTGTTTATAAAGTAGATCTGTTTAGGTGTGCCATGAGAAAGGTGTGTTTGGACAGGGGACCCTTAATTGGTGGTAGCCAGATTGATATCAGAAAATAATCTCAGCCAAGCTTCTAGGAACCAGTCAGACAAGTATGTGAGAGAAGAAACAGGAGAGCAGCCAAAGGACTGGAAAAGCAAAGAGGTGAGGTGCAGAGGTGAAAGGCTCTCTGAGCACTGCTCGTCGGTGGGAGGGAAGAAACGGACCCGGGGAACTCACCTCTACTCAGAGGAGGAGAGGAGATGGGAGAAGGGAGGGAAGTGACGTGAAGAAGTGGGGAAAAGAAGGTATTTTCTGGAGCTTCTGGGAATAAGGCATCGAAAGAAAGGATCAAAGGGACCAACAAACTAAGCGGGCGAGAGCCAAGCCAGGACCCTAGAGAAACGGCAGACGGGCGACGGAAAAAAGCCGATGAAAGCAGAGAAGAAGACAGAAAAAAGATTGAGGCCGAGGGGAGGGAATGTTGATTGTTTGATTCCGCACCCCTCACCTCCACTCGGAGAAGGCGGGAAAGCTGTGCGGAAACACGGAACCCGTTAGGAGTTGACATTCCTTTAAAAGCATCCGCCTAATAGAACTTGCTCTGAATAACACGTTTAAGTTTGTTACTCCGGGGATCGGTGTGCCTCAGTGTTCTTAGATTTCAATATGTATGCAAAAGAGAAGGCTAAAAAAACAAGAGAGATGGCACGGGTATATCGAGAGTAGAACAATGGGGCTGTGTTTGGAAGGGCTAAACATTTGATGAAACTATGGCTTTTGTCAATTTTTTCATAAGTTTCGAATTCTCTTAGTCTTTGAACATATTCAGCGCATATTTCTAGAGCACCTACTACGTGCAGTTCGGTGTTGGAGGCTTAGATTACATCAGTACACAGAACAATGATAACTCCTCATTAACCTTTACAGCTGGGGCGGGGGACTGCCTCGTGGCTAACTCACTAAGGTGGATGCATTTTCTGATGTGATCATAGTTGAGTAACTATTTTTTACCTCCCGTCTTTTCCTAACCTCTGCCGTAGTCATTTTTCTCTGTCAACTCGCTTTTCAATCTCTCCTTCAAAAGCCAAGGCATGATTTACTTTTAGAAAAAAAATAGAAGTGTTCTCTTTGTTTATAAAGTAGATCTGTTTAGGTGTGCCATGAGAAAGGTGTGTTTGGACAGGGGACCCTTAATTGGTGGTAGCCAGATTGATATCAGAAAATAATCTCAGCCAAGCTTCTAGGAACCAGTCAGACAAGTATGTGAGAGAAGAAACAGGAGAGCAGCCAAAGGACTGGAAAAGCAAAGAGGTGAGGTGCAATGAGGTGAAAGGCTATGTTGTCAGGATGGATGACAGCTTTGGCTGAGGATGAGTCAAAAAATCCTGGCAGAGAACTCGTGGTAAGAACTAGGTGAAGCATTCGTCATTTAATTCAGACCTAGATTTTTGGCGTGCCAAAGTTTAAAGGTCTCTTGCAGAGGCCTAGAATGAATATATTGAGCCTACGCTGAGTTTCTTGGCACCAGTGAAAAAGTCCTATCTATTGACAGTTTTTCGATAATGTGACAACCAGCTCAAGAAATATTGCTCATGTTTGAGTGGAAGAACAATCACTGTGAAGTGTGGGAAGAAGGCCTGTAATATATCCCAAAGAGAAGGAATCCGCATGCCAGAGTGTATGCCTCGTTGGTCCAGTAGCCTATGGGATTTCATACTTAGAGGGTACTTGACTATGTCAGCCTCATTCAAGTGGAACAGAATCACTACCGTTGCATATAATTTCATTCCATCTCTAAAGACTTTTTGTATTTTCTGAATCGTAGACCCCTATATCTCCTAAAAGTTGTATATTTAGATGATATTAAGGGGATAAGATGGAAGAGTCGACTCATTGGAAAAGACCTTGACGCTGGGAAAAATTGGGGCAGGAGAAAAAGAGGGTGACAGAAGATGAGGTGGTTGCATGGCATCATTTCAAAGGATATGAGTTTGAGCAAATTCCTGGAGATAGTGAAGGACAGGGAAGCCTGGCATGCTGCGGCCCACGGGGTCTCACAGAGGCAGACACGACTCAGCACCCCGACAAAAACAAGGGGATAAGGCAGTGCTGGTGTGTAATTTTGCTGAACTTCAGATATAAATCTAGCCTACAAATACTCTTGTCACAGAGCATGCCATATTGATTGTAGGCCATTAGTTTAATTTTCATACAGTAAAGGCTTGTATTGGAATTACTTCACAGTAATTACTTCACAGTTATTCTTTCCAGGGGACCCTTAATTGGTGGTAGCCAGATTGATATCAGAAAATAATCTCAGCCAAGCTTCTAGGAACCAGTCAGACAAGTATGTGAGAGAAGAAACAGGAGAGCAGCCAAAGGACTGGAAAAGCAAAGAGGTGAGGTGCAATGAGGTGAAAGGCTATGTTGTCAGGATGGATGACAGCTTTGGCTGAGGATGAGTCAAAAAATCCTGGCAGAGAACTCGTGGTAAGAACTAGGTGAAGCATTCGTCATTTAATTCAGACCTAGATTTTTGGCGTGCCAAAGTTTAAAGGTCTCTTGCAGAGGCCTAGAATGAATATATTGAGCCTACGCTGAGTTTCTTGGCACCAGTGAAAAAGTCCTATCTATTGACAGTTTTTCGATAATGTGACAACCAGCTCAAGAAATATTGCTCATGTTTGAGTGGAAGAACAATCACTGTGAAGTGTGGGAAGAAGGCCTGTAATATATCCCAAAGAGAAGGAATCCGCATGCCAGAGTGTATGCCTCGTTGGTCCAGTAGCCTATGGGATTTCATAC
Organism: Tragulus kanchil; assembly: GCA_022376925.1. Taxonomy (NCBI): domain Eukaryota; kingdom Metazoa; phylum Chordata; class Mammalia; order Artiodactyla; family Tragulidae; genus Tragulus; species Tragulus kanchil. Next base: position 280,783,556 of record JAIOJX010000004.1, read on the forward strand.
TTAGAGGGTACTTGACTATGTCAGCCTCATTCGAAGTGGAACAGAATCACTACCGTTGCATATAATTTCATTCCATCTCTAAAGACTTTTTGTATTTTCTGAATCGTAGACCCCTATATCTCCTAAAAGTTGTATATTTAGATGATATTAAGGGGATAAGATGGAAGAGTCGACTCATTGGAAAAGACCTTGACGCTGGGAAAAATTGGGGCAGGAGAAAAAGAGGGTGACAGAAGATGAGGTGGTTGCATGGCATCATTTCAAAGGATATGAGTTTGAGCAAATTCCTGGAGATAGTGAAGGACAGGGAAGCCTGGCATGCTGCGGCCCACGGGGTCTCACAGAGGCAGACACGACTCAGCACCCCGACAAAAACAAGGGGATAAGGCAGTGCTGGTGTGTAATTTTGCTGAACTTCAGATATAAATCTAGCCTACAAATACTCTTGTCACAGAGCATGCCATATTGATTGTAGGCCATTAGTTTAATTTTCATACAGTAAAGGCTTGTATTGGAATTACTTCACAGTAATTACTTCACAGTTATTCTTTCCAAGTTCATTTCTCTCTCCAAGACAGACCAGACTTTCAGGGTCATAAGTCTAGCCAATATTCCAAAGACGAATTCAGCTTAAGAAAGAAATGTATTAAGAGCAAAGTTAAGTGCTAGGAAACCCTCCACCCATAATAAAATCCTTGTTAGAGACTCAGTCATGTTGGGAACAGGTACTGAAAAACTTACCTCAACCTCAACAGAGCAAAACAATTTGTGATCCCTAGAAAATCCTCAACTGACTTTTCTTTCTTTTTGTTTTTGTGAATTTGTGCTAAACTTTCTCATTTTCATTTAATGATTATTCTGGAATTAGCCTTTTCTTTTTCAAACCTAATAGTCTTCTGAATAGAGGCCAAATAATTTCGTTACTCTGCATAACACTGAAAGCCATTAGCCTAAATAGGTGAAAAGGAAATGCATTCTACCTGGTGTGTGGAAATTGAAGCCCTCCCCCTGCAAAACTTACCTTAATAAAGAAATGTCAGGACTTGAAGGAAATCCACTGCTTGACAGCAAATAAAACACAGAGAAAGTAATATAATTTTGTACATCCATTGAATGTTGAACAAACATTCTTCAGGCTTCTCTTTTAAGCCTAGCAATGTGCAATAAATTGTGAAGGAAGCGGGGTGTTCGTGTCTTGTATTTACAAATAACCAAGTAAGTAAGCATGTGTGGTCACATTTTTATGCAAATGCAGATGGGAGGAAGTAGGGGGGAAAATCATAACCTTTAACCAATTTCGGATATGATCTACCATACACAACACACTATAACTCTATATGCCACTTCAAGGTCTAGTTGGGAGGAAAATAAAGATTAAGAAGATTTAGGGTTTGTCAACTACAAATTGGCATTTACCAATTACAGTGCCAATGTCTGGACAACAAGCACATTTGCCCTCTGCCTCTGCAGAGACCTGACCCTGTGCTGTTGAGAGCTGCTGACCTTCAGCACCCCCTGATGGAGATCAGGGTGGGGTAGAGGCGCTCTGTGCTCCACAGGAATCTGGTGGGGCAGGTCTTTAGATAGGTGGATGATTTTAGGAATGGATTTTATTACCTCAATCCTTGCATCTGCTCATATTTAGAAAAGTACTAAATCTCATGGTGACATCAGATCCTCGTGACTAACTGCAGACCCTTTGTAAAATGATTGTTTAATGATATGAAACTCCCCCTTTACCAAAATCCTTAAATATTGATCCTCCTCCTGCTGCCTTTTTGGAGCAATCTCTCAGAGCTATCTGGAGTAATGCCTCATGGGCTGTAGTCCTAATTATGCCCCAAATAAAACTTAACCCACAACTCTCAAGTTGTTCATCTTTTTTAGTCGACAGTTTATTCGCTCAGTCGTATCCAACTGTTTGCAACCCCATGGACTGTAGCCCACCGGGCTCCTCTGTTCATGGGATTTTCTAGACAAAAATGCTGGAGTGGGTTGCATTCCTTTCTCCAGGGGATCTTCTCCGCCTAGGGATCAAACCCATGCCTCCTGCATGACAGGCCGATTCCCCAAGGAAGCCCAAGAAAATGCAGATTCCTATATTTCCTTAAAGCTCAGTGTTCAAAAGACTAAGATCGTGGCATCCAGTCCCATGACTTCATGGCAAACAGATGGGAAAAAAGTAGAAGCAGTGACGTGTTTCATTTTCTTGGTCTCCAAAATCACTGCAGACAGTGACTGCAGCTTTGGAATTAAAAGATGGTTGGTCCTTGGAAGAGAAGCTAGGACAGACCTAGACAGCGTCTTAAAAAACAGAGACATTACTTTGCCTACAAAGGTCTATAAGATCCACTTGGGCAAGGGAATGGCTGTTCGCTCCCACCTGTTTGATTCCACCTGTAGGAGGAACCTCGAATAGACAAATTCATAGAGGAGTCAGAAACTACTTTGGGAGTCAGAAAGTACATCCAGGGAGAGATGCAGAGCCGTGTGAATGTAGTTAGTGTTGCTCAACTGTACAGTAGTCAAGCTTCTTTATATCATGTGACTTTTTCCACAATTCAAAAAAAGGATTAAAAAAAGAAAGAAAGAAAAAGAAACTGTTAAAGTTGGCAAACTCAGGGAGACTACATCTCCTCACCCAAGCCCACTGCCTGAGATTTCCTCCCTGACTAGAGACCAACAAATAACCCCCCCAGACTCCTTCATCTTAGAAAGCTGCCCAGACTTTACCTCAATCCTTGCATCTGCTCATATTTAGAAAAGTACTAAATCTCATGGTGACATCAGATCCTCGTGACTAACTGCAGACCCTTTGTAAAATGATTGTTTAATGATATGAAACTCCCCCTTTACCAAAATCCTTAAATATTGATCCTCCTCCTGCTGCCTTTTTGGAGCAATCTCTCAGAGCTATCTGGAGTAATGCCTCATGGGCTGTAGTCCTAATTATGCCCCAAATAAAACTTAACCCACAACTCTCAAGTTGTTCATCTTTTTTAGTCGACAGTTTATTCGCTCAGTCGTATCCAACTGTTTGCAACCCCATGGACTGTAGCCCACCGGGCTCCTCTGTTCATGGGATTTTCTAGACAAAAATGCTGGAGTGGGTTGCATTCCTTTCTCCAGGGGATCTTCTCCGCCTAGGGATCAAACCCATGCCTCCTGCATGACAGGCCGATTCCCCAAGGAAGCCCAAGAAAATGCAGATTCCTATATTTCCTTAAAGCTCAGTGTTCAAAAGACTAAGATCGTGGCATCCAGTCCCATGACTTCATGGCAAACAGATGGGAAAAAAGTAGAAGCAGTGACGTGTTTCATTTTCTTGGTCTCCAAAATCACTGCAGACAGTGACTGCAGCTTTGGAATTAAAAGATGGTTGGTCCTTGGAAGAGAAGCTAGGACAGACCTAGACAGCGTCTTAAAAAACAGAGACATTACTTTGCCTACAAAGGTCTATAAGATCCACTTGGGCAAGGGAATGGCTGTTCGCTCCCACCTGTTTGATTCCACCTGTAGGAGGAACCTCGAATAGACAAATTCATAGAGGAGTCAGAAACTACTTTGGGAGTCAGAAAGTACATCCAGGGAGAGATGCAGAGCCGTGTGAATGTAGTTAGTGTTGCTCAACTGTACAGTAGTCAAGCTTCTTTATATCATGTGACTTTTTCCACAATTCAAAAAAAGGATTAAAAAAAGAAAGAAAGAAAAAGAAACTGTTAAAGTTGGCAAACTCAGGGAGACTACATCTCCTCACCCAAGCCCACTGCCTGAGATTTCCTCCCTGACTAGAGACCAACAACTAACCTGCTCCTCCCTCAGACTCCTTCATCTTAGAAAGCTGCAATCCCACTTGGAGTCAACCTCAACTCTTCTCTTTAGTTCATAGCTTACATCTAATGCCTGCAATATTTTGATATTCTTCAAAAATAGCTTGAGGACCTACTGTAAGACGTGTTTTTTTCTCTCAGGCATGTCAGTAGACAAAACAGACAAGAATCTTTACCTTCGTGGAGCTTGTGTTCTGGTGGGGGCGAAAAACAAGAAACCAATCTAAAATCTATGGAATGTTAATGATGACAAGTTTAATAGAGGAAAATTTTTGAATGGAAAGGGGTTGGGAGAACTTGGAGTGGGGCTAGAATTTTACGGCTGACTGCGAACATGTCACAGAGAAGGTGATGCTTAAGATGTGAGATGAGCTAGAAGTTCCTTGGTGGTTCAGTGGTTAAAACTTCTCACTCTCAATCAGGAGGCTCGGGTTCAGTCTCTGGTCAGGGAACTAGATCCCACATGCAGCAACTGAGAGTTCCCATGCTGCAACTAAGACCTGGCTCAGCTAAATAAATACATGAATAATTTAAAAAGAAAGAAAGATGAAGGGAGGAAGAGAGGCAGTCATGTGTATATTTGCCCTGGGCAGAGGGATCATGTGCCATTGTGCTTGATGAATGATGCGGGCACAATACTCCAAAATATGACACCTTGGCATATTAAATATTTTAAGCTGAAGGCAAGTGGAAACAGCAGAAACAAGAAAGTCAGGATGGCCTTCTCCCCACTCTCCTCCCTTGAAATAGGCTATAAATTCTCATCTGAGAGTCACTTTTCCTGTACCTGGAAGAGAGGGACATCCTTACTTCTGAAGTCAGGGAGTCTGAGAAACAGCCTACAATACAGGCTAAGTTTTCCCCAGTTGACAACATTCCGCTCATACTCTGACCTATCAGATTTCTCCTTTATTGTCTGTTCAACAATTCTTCATAAAACCTAGTGTAAAAATACTTGAATTGAGTCATTTTTACAGGTCTTCATTTCCTTATGAAGGCTCCCTGAAGTGAAAGGCACTCAGTCATGTCCGACTCTTTGTACCTCATGGATGAGCCATAGAATTCTGGGATGGGTAGCCATTCCCTTCTCCAGGGGATCTTCTCAACCCAGAGATGGAACCCAGGTCTCCCACACTGCAGGCAGATTCTTTACCATCTGAGCCACTGGCTCCCTAGTCACATCAAAATTATAGTCTATAGATGTGTATGCTCTGGAGAAGGAAATGACCACCCACTCCAGTATTCTTGCCTGGAGAACCCCATAGACAGAGGTAGCCTGGTGAGCACCATCCACATGGAGCTTGTGTTCTGGTGGGGCGAAAAACAAGAAACCAATCTAAAATCTATGGAATGTTAATGGGGTTTGAGGAAGGTGGAGACTTGGAGTGGGGCTAGAATTTTACGGCTGACTGCGAACATGTCACAGAGAAGGTGATGCTTAAGATGTGAGATGAGCTAGAAGTTCCTTGGTGGTTCAGTGGTTAAAACTTCTCACTCTCAATCAGGAGGCTCGGGTTCAGTCTCTGGTCAGGGAACTAGATCCCACATGCAGCAACTGAGAGTTCCCATGCTGCAACTAAGACCTGGCTCAGCTAAATAAATACATGAATAATTTAAAAAGAAAGAAAGATGAAGGGAGGAAGAGAGGCAGTCATGTGTATATTTGCCCTGGGCAGAGGGATCATGTGCCATTGTGCTTGATGAATGATGCGGGCACAATACTCCAAAATATGACACCTTGGCATATTAAATATTTTAAGCTGAAGGCAAGTGGAAACAGCAGAAACAAGAAAGTCAGGATGGCCTTCTCCCCACTCTCCTCCCTTGAAATAGGCTATAAATTCTCATCTGAGAGTCACTTTTCCTGTACCTGGAAGAGAGGGACATCCTTACTTCTGAAGTCAGGGAGTCTGAGAAACAGCCTACAATACAGGCTAAGTTTTCCCCAGTTGACAACATTCCGCTCATACTCTGACCTATCAGATTTCTCCTTTATTGTCTGTTCAACAATTCTTCATAAAACCTAGTGTAAAAATACTTGAATTGAGTCATTTTTACAGGTCTTCATTTCCTTATGAAGGCTCCCTGAAGTGAAAGGCACTCAGTCATGTCCGACTCTTTGTACCTCATGGATGAGCCATAGAATTCTGGGATGGGTAGCCATTCCCTTCTCCAGGGGATCTTCTCAACCCAGAGATGGAACCCAGGTCTCCCACACTGCAGGCAGATTCTTTACCATCTGAGCCACTGGCTCCCTAGTCACATCAAAATTATAGTCTATAGATGTGTATGCTCTGGAGAAGGAAATGACCACCCACTCCAGTATTCTTGCCTGGAGAACCCCATAGACAGAGGTAGCCTGGTGAGCCACAATCCATGGGATCCCAGAGTCAGACACAACTGAGCGACTAACACTCTCTTCTGTTAATCTTTGTGAGTTTAATTTGCAGACCCAGCCAGGAACCTCAGGAGAGTGAAGGAAGCTTCTTCCTCCACTACAGGAACAGCAAGCATAGTGTCTGGACCAGAGTGGGGCAGGAGGAGGGGAGTGGGAGATGGGGCTTGAGGTGTAAAGGAGCATGGGAAAGCCAAGGGAGAACGTGGGGAGGGAGGGAAGAAGCAAATAATGATCATAAAACCTGACATTGACTTTTACTCTGGCTGAGAAATATTGGAAGGATTTAGCAGAGGAGTAATATGATCTAATTTACTTTTCTTCCCCCTTCCTTTGGCTGGGCCTCAAGGCTTGTGGAATATTAGTTCCCCAACCAGAGATTGAACCTTGGCAGTAAGAGAGGGGAGTCCTTTCTAAAAAAAGAGAGAGAGAGAGAGAAGAGAGTCCTAACCACTGAACTGCCAGGGAATTCCCTGCTTTACATTTTTAGCAGGATGGCTCCAGCTGCCAAGATAAGAACAGGTATGAGAGACAAAGATGAGGACCAGTCAGGAGGCATTTGCAGTAGACCTCAGGGATAACCGGGGATCCAGTGAGAAGTGTTCGGGTACTGAATATATTTTGAAGGATTTACTGATACAATGGATGTGCGATGTGAGAAAAAGAAAACAAAGGTACCTCCAAGGTTGGGGGCCTAATAACCTTAGGGGTTGTTAACCCGCATAGAGCTGTCTTAATCTTCTCTAACAATTGCATTGTATTCCCTTGTGTTGCTATGTTGAATGGATATTTTGTTATTATGTAATATAGATACATTGATAAACATTTTTGCTATTTGTAATATTTTGTAGCAACAATGTCCTTAAAAATGTATCAGAGTACATGTGTTAGTTCACTCCTGTCTGACTCTTTGGGACCCCCTGGACGATAGTATATGAGGCTCCTCTGTCCATAGAATTCTCCAGGCAAGAATACTGGAGTGAGTTTCCATCCCCTTCTCCAGGGGACCTCAGTATACATAGTTGGAAGCATAACTTTGAGATGAATTTCTTCCTTTTTTTAGTATTTATTGATTGATTTGGCTGTACCAGATCTCAGTGGCAGCAGGTAGAATCTTCCATTGCAACATATGAACCCTTAGTTGTGGCAGGTGGGATCTAGTTTCTTGACCAGGGCTCAAACCCAGTCCCCCTGCAGTGGAATCCACAGTGTCTTAACTACTAGGACTTCCAGGATTGTTGTGAAAATTGAGTTATATATAGAGTTCATATAGCTTTTGATTGTCCTTGGTAAGTATTGAAAAAATATTGATTGCTATTTTTATTATTAATTACCAACTAGAGTGTAAGGCAGGATTCTCAAGTGACTTTAGTGAAAAAGAATCCTGCCAACGCAGGAGACACAAGAGATGTGGGTTCTATCCCTGGGTCAGGAAGATCCCCTGGAAGAGGAAATAGTAACCCACTCTGATATTCTTTCCTGGAGAATTTCATGGACAGAAGAACCTGGCAGGCTACAGTCCATGGGATTACTAAGAGTCAGACACGACTGAGGATATGTGCACATGCATACACACTCACACACACACATTGAAAGGCAGATTGTGATGTGTACTCTAACAAAAAATGACTATCCATACTCAAAGATACAAAAGTCCCATCTGAAAAAGTTGCCCTTCCTATAAAAAAAAAAGAGAAAAAAATAATATTTGAAGTAGGGTTTGGTCAGAACACGAAGGAATCAGGGGACCATCTTAAAGCAACTTATCTCTTGATCAAACTGGCCAAATGACAACTTCAATAGTCACTTATATTAACTAACTACGCCAGATGAGTTTTTACTTGTTATCCATTTAATTTTCACATTGATCTTGAGAGATCGCCATTACAGGGTCATAAAAAATTAATAATCGGAAACCACAAATAGAGTTGGGAGACCAGAAGAGGGAGACCTCGTGCCCTGCAGCCATAGCGGAGCCCAACCAGAAGAAAGATTCCTCTTCCTTCCTGGCAAGGACTTGGCCAATGAAAACCCATGGACTCTGTTTACTGTAGCCCTCCCAACTTTCTTTTCCTCTCTGTAAAAGTGTTCTTCTCTTGCTGTGCAAGAAGTTGCACTTGGCTTATCATGGTTGCAGACCCTGAATTGCAATTCTGGGCTGATCCATAATAAAACCATCTTTGCTGGAGAAATACCTGACAGTCTATTTATTTCAGGTCACCATTGTCTCATCTAGATTTGGGGGTGGCTCAGATGGTAAAGAATCTGCCTACAATGCAAGAGACCTGGGTTCTATCGCTGGACTAGGAAGATTCCCTGGAGGAGGGCATGGCAACCCACTCCAGTATTCTTGCCTGGAGAGTCTCATGGACAAAGGAGCCTGGTGGGCTACAGTCCATGGGGTCACAAAGAGTCAGACATAACTGAGCAACTAACCACGCAGCACACAATGAGCCCACACAATGAGCCTGCATTCAAGCAGGCTGGTCTGATTTCTTGGAAGTCCTTAGAGAGAGCCAGATGGAACCACTGCAAATAAGCAGCACATTATTGATATACTGACTCTCCTCTGCCTCAGAAACCACAGCCAAGGTTCTTGGGGTGTTAGCCTCTCAGGGTCCTTGTGCCAAAATGTGAACTGTAGGTTGAACTCACGAAATGCCCCCTAATTTTTCTTCTTTAACTGTAAATGAGTATAATACCTCCTTTGTGTCTCCATGATATTTTAAGTATAGAATAAAATAATCAATTGGAAAAGGTTGTAAAACCAAAGCTACAAGTTCTAGAGGAGGAAATTGAAATTTATTGAAAACTTCATTTGTGAGTTAAATCCAATTCCTAGAGTTATCTCTTGATCAAACTGGCCAAATGACAACTTCAATAGTCACTTATATTAACTAACTACGAGATGAGTTTTACTTGTTATCCATTTACTTTTCACATTGATCTTGAGAGATCGCCATTACAGGGTCATAAAAAATTAATAATCGGAAACCACAAATAGAGTTGGGAGACCAGAAGAGGGAGACCTCGTGCCCTGCAGCCATAGCGGAGCCCAACCAGAAGAAAGATTCCTCTTCCTTCCTGGCAAGGACTTGGCCAATGAAAACCCATGGACTCTGTTTACTGTAGCCCTCCCAACTTTCTTTTCCTCTCTGTAAAAGTGTTCTTCTCTTGCTGTGCAAGAAGTTGCACTTGGCTTATCATGGTTGCAGACCCTGAATTGCAATTCTGGGCTGATCCATAATAAAACCATCTTTGCTGGAGAAATACCTGACAGTCTATTTATTTCAGGTCACCATTGTCTCATCTAGATTTGGGGGTGGCTCAGATGGTAAAGAATCTGCCTACAATGCAAGAGACCTGGGTTCTATCGCTGGACTAGGAAGATTCCCTGGAGGAGGGCATGGCAACCCACTCCAGTATTCTTGCCTGGAGAGTCTCATGGACAAAGGAGCCTGGTGGGCTACAGTCCATGGGGTCACAAAGAGTCAGACATAACTGAGCAACTAACCACGCAGCACACAATGAGCCCACACAATGAGCCTGCATTCAAGCAGGCTGGTCTGATTTCTTGGAAGTCCTTAGAGAGAGCCAGATGGAACCACTGCAAATAAGCAGCACATTATTGATATACTGACTCTCCTCTGCCTCAGAAACCACAGCCAAGGTTCTTGGGGTGTTAGCCTCTCAGGGTCCTTGTGCCAAAATGTGAACTGTAGGTTGAACTCACGAAATGCCCCCTAATTTTTCTTCTTTAACTGTAAATGAGTATAATACCTCCTTTGTGTCTCCATGATATTTTAAGTATAGAATAAAATAATCAATTGGAAAAGGTTGTAAAACCAAAGCTACAAGTTCTAGAGGAGGAAATTGAAATTTATTGAAAACTTCATTTGTGAGTTAAATCCAATTCCCTAGAGTCAGGCACTTTTCAGGAGAAAGTAATATGTATGTTGCCCAAATAATGTTTTCAGCATCGTAGAGATACAGATGCACTATAAAACATTGCCCTAAGACTTCTCTGATGGTCCAGTGGTTAAGAATCCACCTGCCAGTGCAAGGGATACATGTTTGATCCTTTGTCCAGGAGGATCCTCCATGCCTGGAGCAACCAAGGCCATGCGCTACAGCTACTGAGCCTGCACTCTAGAGCCCGTGCTCTGCAAGAAGAGAAGTTACTACAATGAGCAACCAGGAGACCGCAATGAAGAGTAGCCCCAGCTTGCCACAACAGAGACCCAGAGGAGATAAAAATCAATTGATCGATTAAAATTTTACAAAAAAAAAAAAAAATTGCCCCATTCTCAAAAAGCATATACTATGGCAGGGTGAAAGAAAATCACTCATGGAAATTAGAGCAGTCAATCAACACATACAAATTCTTCCTTACTGAATGTACTAAAACCATATGATACGTTATGAGTCAGTGGAAGCATAGAGGGAGACGAATATTGGGCTAAGTGATTTCACATGTGATGTCTTACTTGCTCTTTCCAAGTATTCATTGAATTAGGAGTGTTTTCTCCATTTTTATAGATGAAGTTACCAAAACTGATACCCTGACTTGTTTGTAGCAACATAAATATTAGTTAGAACACAAACTAAAACTCTCATGTCAAATTCTAAACCTCGTATGTTTTTACTATAGGAGGTAGCCTCAAAATCTTGTCACAAATGTTTTTAGATCAGTTCCCGTTCTGGGCATATGATAGGCTTATACTTCCCCATCTGTTGGAAGTTGCGTATGGCCATGTGACTTGCTCTGGCCAGTGAAATGTGAGTGAATGTGTGTGCATCCCTTCTGGGCAGGAGCCTCAATAGCCAGTGCACTCAGATAACTTTATGTTCTCCTCTCCTCTGCTACCAATAATTCCATAAAGCAGCTGTTCAGTCACCCTGGGTCCTGGAATAAAGATAACCTGGAGTCCAGCCCCTGTCCATCCTTCCATGGACGTGTAGAATGAGGAGTAAATGCTTTTACTTTTTTTTATATATGGTTTTGTACCTTTTAAAAATATATTGATTATTTTTGGCTGTGCTGGGTCTTCACTGCCATTTGGGCTTTTCTCTAGGTGCAGCGAGCAGGGCTACTTTCTAGTCCTGGTGCCCAGGCGTCTCATTGCAGTGGCTTCTCTTGTGGAGCACAGGCTCCAGGGCCCATGGGCTTCAGTCATTGCAGCACTCTGGCTCAGTAGATGCGGCTCCTGAGCTCTAGGGCACAGGCTCACTAGTTGTGGAATGTGGGCTTAGCTACTCCACCGCGTGTGGAATCTTCCCAGACCAGGAATCACACCTGTGTCTCCTGCTTTGGCAGGCAGATTCTTTACCATGGAGCTGCTGGAGAAACCCTGCTTTTACTTGAATCACTCAGCTTTGAGGTTATTTTGACAACCTCACCTAATCAATCCTGACTCATTAGGAATAAGGTGCCGTTCTCATTAAATTCCTAAAATATGTACCTTTGGCTTCAGGACCAGTCAGCAGGTGGTGAGGAAACTTCCTAGAGACTGAAAGTCTAGGAAAATATATTTTTATCTATAATAACTTAAAGTCAGATCATGAGTTTGATGGTATTGTAACTCTGGAAGAAGCTGGGAAATAGAATGTCAGTAGTGTGTGTTGGTTATTACATTTTTTTAAGTTTTGTTTATAAGATTTATTTATTTCTTTATTTTTTGGCTGTGGTAGGGTTTTTGTTGCTGTACTTAGGCTTTGTCTAGTTGAGTTGGGCAGAGAGAGGAAGTTATTCTTCATTGTCATGTGCAGGCTTCTCATTGCAGTGGCTTCTCTTGTGGAGCACAGGCTCCAGGGCCCATGGGCTTCAGTCATTGCAGCACTCTGGCTCAGTAGATGCGGCTCCTGAGCTCTAGGGCACAGGCTCACTAGTTGTGGAATGTGGGCTTAGCTACTCCACGCGTGTGGAATCTTCCCAGACCAGGAATCACACCTGTGTCTCCTGCTTTGGCAGGCAGATTCTTTACCATGGAGCTGCTGGAGAAACCCTGCTTTTACTTGAATCACTCAGCTTTGAGGTTATTTTGACAACCTCACCTAATCAATCCTGACTCATTAGGAATAAGGTGCCGTTCTCATTAAATTCCTAAAATATGTACCTTTGGCTTCAGGACCAGTCAGCAGGTGGTGAGGAAACTTCCTAGAGACTGAAAGTCTAGGAAAATATATTTTTATCTATAATAACTTAAAGTCAGATCATGAGTTTGATGGTATTGTAACTCTGGAAGAAGCTGGGAAATAGAATGTCAGTAGTGTGTGTTGGTTATTACATTTTTTTAAGTTTTGTTTATAAGATTTATTTATTTCTTTATTTTTTGGCTGTGGTAGGGTTTTTGTTGCTGTACTTAGGCTTTGTCTAGTTGAGTTGGGCAGAGAGAGGAAGTTATTCTTCATTGTCATGTGCAGGCTTCTCATTGCAGTGGCTTCTCTTGTTGCAGAGCACAGACTCTAGGCGCTCAGGCTTCGGTAACTGTGGCTCATGGGCTATTGAGTACCAGCTCAGTAATTGAGGCGCACTGGCTTAGTTGCCCCGTGGCATGTAGGATCTTCCTGGCCCAGGGATTGAACTCATGTCCCTTGCATTGCAAGGTGGATTCTTAACCACTGAACCATTAGAGAGGCCCCGTGTTGGTTATTGCATTTGACAGAATTTGAATAGGTGCTACAAGAGAGGGCCATAGCAAAGAACTGGACATTTTTCCAACCAAGAGTGAAAAGGGAGAATCCAGAAATGTACGTAGGTTATGCGATTGGAAGAGTCTGTTGTGTGGAAAAGCATTTGAAAAATAAAACTCAATTAAATCTTACTTTATGCCAAAGATCAAGTTATGGTAATCCCATTAGTTGTCAGTACTTCAGAATGGATTAATGTATTATCTTACACTAGAAATATGAAAGGATTAAACCATTAGAAAAATGTATTAAAGCTTTAGGGGGAAAAGTGACTTAGGGTATAACTTTCCTACCAAAGCCTAATAGTTCTGAAGTGCCCACAGTTAATGGTACAGTAGTAAAGAATCCACCTGCCAGTGCAGGAGACATGGGTTTGATCCCTGGGTCAGGAAGATCCACTGTAGAAGGAAATGACAACCCACTCCAGTATCCTGGCCTCAGAATTCCATGGACAAAGGAGTCTGGCAAGTTACAGTTCATGGAGTCGCAAAGGGTTGGATGTGACTAAGCAACTGAGCACACACACACACACACACACACACACACACACAATTAAGAGGTAAATCCCCTTTTTCTTTCTTTTTTTTTTTTTAATTTTGGCTATGCTGTGCAGCATATGGGATCTTAGTTACCTGACCAGGGATCAAACTTGTGGCCCCTGCAGTGAGAGCATGGAGTCTTAACCACTGGGTCATCAGGGAAGTTCCAAGCGCCAAGTCTTGAAAAAAAGAAATACAGATATGACTATTGACGCATAGAGCTAACCAGAATAAAAGATAAGGAAGTGAGGTTCCAGAGGAAGTTATTCTTCATTGTCATGTGCAGGCTTCTCATTGCAGTGGCTTCTCTTGTTGCAGAGCACAGACTCTAGGCGCTCAGGCTTCGGTAACTGTGGCTCATGGGCTATTGAGTACCAGCTCAGTAATTGAGGCGCACTGGCTTAGTTGCCCCGTGGCATGTAGGATCTTCCTGGCCCAGGGATTGAACTCATGTCCCTTGCATTGCAAGGTGGATTCTTAACCACTGAACCATTAGAGAGGCCCCGTGTTGGTTATTGCATTTGACAGAATTTGAATAGGTGCTACAAGAGAGGGCCATAGCAAAGAACTGGACATTTTTCCAACCAAGAGTGAAAAGGGAGAATCCAGAAATGTACGTAGGTTATGCGATTGGAAGAGTCTGTTGTGTGGAAAAGCATTTGAAAAATAAAACTCAATTAAATCTTACTTTATGCCAAAGATCAAGTTATGGTAATCCCATTAGTTGTCAGTACTTCAGAATGGATTAATGTATTATCTTACACTAGAAATATGAAAGGATTAAACCATTAGAAAAATGTATTAAAGCTTTAGGGGGAAAAGTGACTTAGGGTATAACTTTCCTACCAAAGCCTAATAGTTCTGAAGTGCCCACAGTTAATGGTACAGTAGTAAAGAATCCACCTGCCAGTGCAGGAGACATGGGTTTGATCCCTGGGTCAGGAAGATCCACTGTAGAAGGAAATGACAACCCACTCCAGTATCCTGGCCTCAGAATTCCATGGACAAAGGAGTCTGGCAAGTTACAGTTCATGGAGTCGCAAAGGGTTGGATGTGACTAAGCAACTGAGCACACACACACACACACACACACACACACACACAATTAAGAGGTAAATCCCCTTTTTCTTTCTTTCTTTTTTTTTTTTTAATTTTGGCTATGCTGTGCAGCATATGGGATCTTAGTTACCTGACCAGGGATCAAACTTGTGGCCCCTGCAGTGAGAGCATGGAGTCTTAACCACTGGGTCATCAGGGAAGTTCCAAGCGCCAAGTCTTGAAAAAAAGAAATACAGATATGACTATTGACGCATAGAGCTAACCAGAATAAAAGATAAGGAAGTGAGGTTCCAGAGGGAATATACTCATAGCTGATTCACATTGTTGTACAGCAGAAACCACACACCATGGTAAAGCAATCATCATAGTCAGGGAACTAGAGATCCCACATGCCACAACTAAGAATCTGCAGGCCACAACTAAAGGTCTTGCAGGCCTCAACAGAGAACCTGTGAGCCACAAGTAAGACCTGCCAAGTAAGCATCTTTAAAAAAAAAAAAAAAAAGTAATACTGAGGTATAGCTGTATAAACAAACCTTACTAAAATGAACCTCATCTCCTATTTCGTTTGCCCACATATTTACCCTCCACCATTGACAACCCCTAGAAAGCCCAGACCCCTTCTCTTTTGTCACTTCTCTGAAATTAGGCTTGACTGCTTCTTTGTATACCCCACCCCTTTTTTTCTCCAGTGAAGCAAAGATGTACACATGAAAGAAGCCTTTTGTCCCTTTAACCTATCATTTGGCAATTTAATTTGCATGCCGCAGGCACTGAATCTAAGAGGGTAGAGGGAAGGCTTTCCTCTCTTACAGTCTAGAATCCAGACAGCTTTCCAGATCTTCCCTGACTCTCTTGTCTTACAGTCACAGACAGCAGGGAGATTTATCTGAGGCCCATGCTCCTGGAAAATAGGATGGTTAAGAAATCCCTCCATCGTTTTGTTTTCCAACCCCCCAAACCTTTTGTGTCAGGGAAAACAGCTCACAACAAAGGATCACGCTACTCTTATATTGCCTGAAAAGACTCAGATCAGTCCTTCTCATGACCCCAATAAGACCCATGCCTATGACTCCGTAAGTTTTCCTACCTCTGTGAAACCTCAGCACCCTTCTCTTTCCCATGAGACTGTCTTCATTAATGAACATTTTCCCTATTGCAACCACCTGAATAAAACCATCTGCTTAATAGTCTGGTGCATTTTGTCACTGATATCCCGGTGTTTTCCTGAGGCTATCTCCTCAAGGAGTACCTTTTGAGTATGTTCCCTCCTCTTCACCCCCCACTGCCAGTTTACCAGCTTTTACCTGGACTGCTGCCGAGCCTCCTAAACCATTTTGAGGACTTCAGCTTCACTCTTTTTGTTTTGTTTTGGCTGAGCCTTGTGGCGTGGGAGATCTTCGATCTTGTCACACTGTATCATGACTATTAGTTTGTTTTCTCTCTCCAGTAGTCTGTGAGCTCCTTAAGGATAGAAACCTCATTTATCTTTGTATTCCCAGGCCTGGCGAAGTACCGGGCATATAATAAAGGCATGTATTGAATATTTAACTATAAATACTAGAACACTGTGTCACTTAAAAAAATATATTTGTCTGTGCTGAGTCTTTGTTGTGGCATGTGGGATATTTAGTTGCATCATGCAAACTCTTAGCTGTGGCATGTGGGATCTAATTCCCTGACCAGGGATTGAACCCAGGCATTGGGAGCTTAGAGTCTTAGCCACTGGACCACCAGGGAAGTTCCCTTAGTGTCACTTTAATGCTAAATGCTATTTACTCTTTAAAATTACCTTGCTTCTCAAATATGCCCAGACATTTATATTTCAGCAAGTTGAACAATGTGAATTTTTCATGAAATCCCCTTCATCCAGTATAATTGATAATCTTATATCATAAGATAATCTTTTTAACTCAAAAGATTCAATCTTCTGTAATCTTTTGATTTGTTTTTTTGCCCAGACATAGCTTTGTATATCTTGAGGACAACCATCTCTTTCCATTGCAGAAAAGGAGAAGTCTTGGCAGGAACTACAGACCCAAAAATACGAGCGTGGTGGGTGGAACTTTCATTAGGTGGGAGGAGCTTTCATGATTCCCTCTTAATTTTTTATTATTTTTTTTCTTTTCTTCCCATCATGCCTCTTTTTTATTTATATTTATTTTTTATCCATCATTTTTCTTTGGCCTGTGTGGGCCTCCCAATGTAGTGGCCTCTCTCTCATTGCAGAGCATAAGCTCTGGGCGCATGTGCTCCAGAGCGCTGGCTCATAATTGGACACACTGGTCCAGCCGCTACACGGCATGTGAGATCTTCCCGGACCAGGGATCAAACTGGTGCCCCTTGCACTTCAAGGTGGACCCTTTAACCACTGAACCACCAGGGAAGCCCAATTTTTTATTTTTTTTAATTATGTATTTATATTGATTTGGTTGTGCTGGTCTTAGTTGCAGCACTCAGAATCTTTGATTATTAGCTGTGCCCTGTGGGATCTAGTTTCATGACCAGTGATTGAACCTGAGCCCCCAACACCAGGAGTGAGGAGTCAGTCACTGAACAGCCAGGAAAGTTCCATGACTTCCCTCTTTAGAGTTCTCTGTTCTCTTCCCACAATACTGAAGAAGAAGGTAGGCTTAGAGATGGCCTCCTTGGGGTATATTTCTCATCTTCTGTCTCTAGGGAACACCCTAGACTTAGCAGGGCAAAGTCTAATGCAGAGGAGATAAGGAACCAACAGTTTATGCAAGCATGGTCTTGAGTTTAGGGAAATACCTCTACATCATGGACTAACTTTTCTACTGACTCTTTGGTCAGTTTCCAGTCTAGAGGAGCAAGATCAGAGTGTGAACATCCAGGGTAAAAGGGTATATAATTACCTTGAGAATCTTCTCTGTTTAAATATCATTTATCTTCCACCCCCAATTCCCATTGTCTCCAAACTGGTTTCAAAACAAAAACATTACCCCAAGGATGAATTTACACCAGGACAGGTAACCCAAGTAAGAAAAGGCTGGGGGTATTAAGCTGGACAAAACCACTAACTAAGGGAACTCTGGCAGCCACTTTTGTTATCGATCACTCTTTGCCCTGCAGTGACAACTGACTGAACACAACCCCTTAATTACGATTCTCTTTGGATCGCTCTCTCATTGCCTAACTTGTCTTTGCAAAGCCTTGGTCAATAGTTTTACAGAGAAAGGTGTAATATGAGAAAATGATCACATTTTTATGATGATTAGAAATAATCATCATCTTTAACAGAACCTTTGGTATCCATGGAAATACGCAGTCAAGTGCACAAATTTTCAAAGAAAATTTTAAAAAATGTTTCTAGTCTATTCTCAAAGACCTAAATCACATCTTCCCTTAGACTTAACCTCCAGGAAGGCATTTTTGTCTTCCCCTGGAACACTTCTACCACCGTCTCCTCTCTAGAGAGTAGGCAAATGGCTCAACACAATGGTAAAACCAGTAACTCTACCCCAAGAAGCTTTCCTGTGTGATTCCTCTTGTGTGTGGTGATTGCTAGGCCATCTCCCCCAGCCCTTTAGTCTGGTACCTCTGCACCTGTGAAGTCATAGAAGGTAGCTGAGGTTCAGATCTGTGCATGGGTTCCCCACTCACTAGTCAGAGTGTCAAAGAGAAAAACCACAGGCCCAAAATGGTATCACTTGTGCTAAAGTCCCTCATACCAAACCTAGATTTCATACCTGTCCTAATTGCAGTCTTGACCTTTCCCAAGAATGTTGTCTTAATCAACTATTCTGGAGTATTCTCGTCATCACCAACAACGTCATTTGCCACATGGGTATTTCCAACCCACAGTGGAAGAAGAGACAATCTATGTGGCAAAATTGTTGCCATTCCCTGGTACCCCAAACTCCCCAGAAGAAGATTTCCTGGTCTAAAAATAATCCTTTCTTGGGGGCTTCCCTTGTGGCTCAGTGGATAAGAACCCATCTGCCAATGCAGGAGACACAGGTTCGATCCCTGATTTGGGAAGATGCCACATACCGCAGAGCAGCTAAACCCACACATCAACAAAGACCCAGCACAGCCAAAAATAAATAAATAAAAGTTTAAAATAATAATAATAATAATAATAATCCTTTCTTTTCTTTTGCTAATTCAATTTTGTACAATGAATAGTCTGAATATTCATTTCTGAATACTCATTGGAAGGATGGATGCTAACGCTGAGACTCCAATAATTTGGCTACCTGATGCAAATAGCTGACTCACTGAGGAAAAAATCACTGATGCTGGGAAAGATTGAGGGCAAGAGGATAAGAGGGCAGCAGAGGATGAGCTGGTTAGATAGCATCACCGACTCAGTGGACATGAATTTGAGTGAACTCTGGGAGACAGTGGAGGACAGAGGAGCCTGGAGTGCTGCAGTCCATGGGGCCGCAGAGTCAGACTGGACTTAGTGACTGAACAACAGTCCCCTGGAGCACCCTTCTGGGTTGATAGATGGAATGCTATCCAATCCATGAATCACCATAGAGTCAAATCCATCTTCAGTTTTACTTGGTTACAGTTTATTTTTTTAACAGGAGAAATCAAATTGTCTGACCGAATGAGTTCTGCTTTCAGAGACAGAAAAATACTGTCCATTGGCGTCATGGGGGATTCATTCAGGCTCTTTGTGACTTCTCTCCTGGGGGAAAAGAGAAGACAGAAGACATCATGATACACAGAAAGTCTTCACAATTATAGAGGAGCTTTTTTCTGTCTAGAAGAAAAGAACTCAGAAAGCACAGGATGGGATTATTAGTAAGAGTGTTATCTCAGAGAAGGAGGATCAGATCATCTCTACTTTTGTCTTAGTATTTTTATATAAAAGATATAATGTAATAATTAGGAAATTTTTCAGTCAAAAAAAGACACTTTAATAATAGTTCTGGAGTATTCTCGTCATCACCAACAACGTCATTTGCCACATGGGTATTTCCAACCCACAGTGGAAGAAGAGACAATCTATGTGGCAAAATTGTTGCCATTCCCTGGTACCCCAAACTCCCCAGAAGAAGATTTCCTGGTCTAAAAATAATCCTTTCTTGGGGGCTTCCCTTGTGGCTCAGTGGATAAGAACCCATCTGCCAATGCAGGAGACACAGGTTCGATCCCTGATTTGGGAAGATGCCACATACCGCAGAGCAGCTAAACCCACACATCAACAAAGACCCAGCACAGCCAAAAATAAATAAATAAAAGTTTAAAATAATAATAATAATAATAATAATCCTTTCTTTTCTTTTGCTAATTCAATTTTGTACAATGAATAGTCTGAATATTCATTTCTGAATACTCATTGGAAGGATGGATGCTAACGCTGAGACTCCAATAATTTGGCTACCTGATGCAAATAGCTGACTCACTGAGGAAAAAATCACTGATGCTGGGAAAGATTGAGGGCAAGAGGATAAGAGGGCAGCAGAGGATGAGCTGGTTAGATAGCATCACCGACTCAGTGGACATGAATTTGAGTGAACTCTGGGAGACAGTGGAGGACAGAGGAGCCTGGAGTGCTGCAGTCCATGGGGCCGCAGAGTCAGACTGGACTTAGTGACTGAACAACAGTCCCCTGGAGCACCCTTCTGGGTTGATAGATGGAATGCTATCCAATCCATGAATCACCATAGAGTCAAATCCATCTTCAGTTTTACTTGGTTACAGTTTATTTTTTTAACAGGAGAAATCAAATTGTCTGACCGAATGAGTTCTGCTTTCAGAGACAGAAAAATACTGTCCATTGGCGTCATGGGGGATTCATTCAGGCTCTTTGTGACTTCTCTCCTGGGGGAAAAGAGAAGACAGAAGACATCATGATACACAGAAAGTCTTCACAATTATAGAGGAGCTTTTTTCTGTCTAGAAGAAAAGAACTCAGAAAGCACAGGATGGGATTATTAGTAAGAGTGTTATCTCAGAGAAGGAGGATCAGATCATCTCTACTTTTGTCTTAGTATTTTTATATAAAAAGATATAATGTAATAATTAGGAAATTTTTCAGTCAAAAAAAAAAGACACTGATTTTAAAAATCACATAGAAGACCCCATACAAATGCCCCCATTAACTTTTTCTGGTGTGAACTATGGAGATGATTATTCTTTTTTCAGGAGTTTAGGACTTGATTATTCTTTTTTCAGGAGTTTAGGACTTGATGATTCTTTTTTCAGGAGTTTAGGACATAGTGTACTACAACTATACCTTGATTATTTTGAATAGAAGAATTCAGGACAAAAAAGGGAAGTTTATTTTATCAAAAATTAGCTTCCAAATGGATAGTGGACAAGACAGTTGTCATTTCCATTTTACAAACAAAAAAGCTTCCAAAAGATAACTCCAGTAACTCAAAAGGTCTCCTTAACTTTTTTTTTTTTTTTTGTCTCCTTAACTTTTAAATATTACCACCATACTCCAAAGCACCCACCCCCTTCCTCTTCTGGGCTTACCTCCTTCACAGGGGTCAGAATACTGAATTGTTGCCTGTTCATCTGTGAAATTAAATGGCATGTATTATTATATTGCAGACCTCAAACATTCAGAGAGAAAATACCATATAAAAGTGATTAATTCAGGACACCCTAGTGACACAGTGAATAAGAAGAACCTGCCTACTAATGGAGGACATGTGAGTTCCATCCCTGGTCCAGGATGATCCCCCATGATGAGGAGCAACTCAGCCCATGGGCCACAACTACTTCGCCCTCACTCTGGAGCCCAAGCTCTGCAACAAGAGAAGCCACCGCAAGGAGAAGCCCATCCACCACAACAAAGACCAATTCCTGCCCGCCACACCTAGACAAAGGCCACACACAGCAACAAAGACCCAGTAGAACCAAAAATAAGTTAATTAAAATAAATATGTTTTTAAAACTACTGTTTTAAAAAATACATTTAGGAAAAAAAAGTTACTGATTTAACCCTTTTCAAAAGATTTCTACAGATCATGAGCATATGAATCCCAGCAGATTTTCAATGACTAGTATTTGCAGGCTTGTGGTAAATTACTCATCAAGGCAAAAATACTAATAGTCCTTAGAAAACATTATTCTTTTGGTCTATGGACCACATTGTATAGAATATGTCTAGTGCAGGAGATTTTTTTTAATGTCATATAATTGAATCAAACTGTTTTAGGAGATCAGATAATTATGGGCACTTGGCTTGGAAAAGAGTATTTGGAAGATCCAGAGAGAGGTCATGAAGAAGGAGGCAGAAATATGTTGGGAGATGCAGGTAAATCTGAGCGCTCACCTGGGAGGTAGTAGTCGTAGACTCTGACAGTGGCTGGTTTGAGGTTGGTGACCAACACGCTTTGGCGGATGGTGAAGGTATAGGTCTGAGCTTCCTTTCTGAGCTGTGGGGAAGACAGACAAACATCCCATTAAAACAAAAGTGGAGACATCATCTCTGTCACATGGAGGTTAAAAGACTTGCTGTCCTCACACCGATTTCCTGAAACCCTTCTCCCTCTGCTTTCTGTCACTCCTCCTAGTGCCTCCCATCTTTTCAGCTCTTTCTTCTTAGCATCTTACAACTTCCTGGTCCTTCTGTAAAATGGGCCCATTCTAGGTCTAACCTAAAGTTCCTCCAATGAGTGAAGTGAAGTGGCCAAAGGAACAGAAGCTTCCATTTTCCTTCAACAGCTTTATACTCCTGATTGCTTTTCTCTCTTCATTCAGGTCTCTGATCCAATGACATCTCCTCAGAGAAGTCTTTCCTGACCATCTGACTTTATTGTTTATTTGGGTTTTTAAAATATTTTTATGTGCTCATTTGGCTACATCAGGTGTTAGTTGTAGCATGCAGGGTCTTTACTTGTGGCATGTGAGTTCCATCCCTTTCAAAAGCATTTATTTACTCTGGAGCCAAAGTCGAAAGGCCACCGCAAGGAGAAGCCCATCCACCACAACAAAGACCAATTCCTGCCCGCCACACCTAGACAAAGGCCACACACAGCAACAAAGACCCAGTAGAACCAAAAATAAGTTAATTAAAATAAATATGTTTTTAAAACTACTGTTTTAAAAAATACATTTAGGAAAAAAAAGTTACTGATTTAACCCTTTTCAAAAGATTTCTACAGATCATGAGCATATGAATCCCAGCAGATTTTCAATGACTAGTATTTGCAGGCTTGTGGTAAATTACTCATCAAGGCAAAAATACTAATAGTCCTTAGAAAACATTATTCTTTTGGTCTATGGACCACATTGTATAGAATATGTCTAGTGCAGGAGATTTTTTTTAATGTCATATAATTGAATCAAACTGTTTTAGGAGATCAGATAATTATGGGCACTTGGCTTGGAAAAGAGTATTTGGAAGATCCAGAGAGAGGTCATGAAGAAGGAGGCAGAAATATGTTGGGAGATGCAGGTAAATCTGAGCGCTCACCTGGGAGGTAGTAGTCGTAGACTCTGACAGTGGCTGGTTTGAGGTTGGTGACCAACACGCTTTGGCGGATGGTGAAGGTATAGGTCTGAGCTTCCTTTCTGAGCTGTGGGGAAGACAGACAAACATCCCATTAAAACAAAAGTGGAGACATCATCTCTGTCACATGGAGGTTAAAAGACTTGCTGTCCTCACACCGATTTCCTGAAACCCTTCTCCCTCTGCTTTCTGTCACTCCTCCTAGTGCCTCCCATCTTTTCAGCTCTTTCTTCTTAGCATCTTACAACTTCCTGGTCCTTCTGTAAAATGGGCCCATTCTAGGTCTAACCTAAAGTTCCTCCAATGAGTGAAGTGAAGTGGCCAAAGGAACAGAAGCTTCCATTTTCCTTCAACAGCTTTATACTCCTGATTGCTTTTCTCTCTTCATTCAGGTCTCTGATCCAATGACATCTCCTCAGAGAAGTCTTTCCTGACCATCTGACTTTATTGTTTATTTGGGTTTTTAAAATATTTTTATGTGCTCATTTGGCTACATCAGGTGTTAGTTGTAGCATGCAGGGTCTTTACTTGTGGCATGTGGGCTCTTAATTGCCACAGGTGGGATCTGGTTCCCTGACCAGAGATTGAACCCAGGCCCCCCGCATTGGGAGCACAAAATCTTGGCCACTGTACCATCAGGGAAGTCCCCCTGACCACCTGACTTTAAAACAGTCACACTGGAATTCCCAGTGACTAAGACTCTGAACTCCCAATGCCGGGGGCCTGGGTTTGATTCCTGGTCAGGGAACTAGATCCCACATGCCATAGCTAAGAGTTCATATGCTGACACTAAAGATCCCACATACCACAGTGGAGATCAAAGGTTCCGAGTGCCACAACTAAGACCTGGTGCAGCCAAATAAATAGTAACTGAAACAGTCACATCCTGACCTAGCCCACCACACTCCTACATAGCACTGATTACTGCTAAAATCATTCCTGAATATGTGTGTGTGCATATATGCATATAATTTGTTTTTTAATTTGCATGTTGTTTGTCTCTCCCATCAGAATATCGACTCCAAAAAAAAAAAGAATATCAACTCCATGAGGGCAGGGATCATGTCTATGGTTTTCACTGCTGCATCTCTATGGTGTTGAAGAGCATCTGGTATGTTGGTTTCTCAATAAATATTTGTTGAATAAATGAATAAGTGGAGAGTTCAAGAGAATTGTATATAAAATGAGGGCTTCCCCTGGTGGTCCAGTGGGTAAGGACACCGCCTTGCAGTGCAAGGGGCGCCGGTTCGATCCCTGGCCTGGGAAAATCCCACGTGCCGCAGAGCGGCTGGACCGATGTGTCCAATTACCAAGCCGGAGCTCTGGAGCGCATGCGCCCAGAGCCAGCGCTCTGCAGCGACAGACGCCACCACGATGGGAGGCCCACACGGGCCAAAGAACAAAGACGGATGAAAATAGAGAAATGGAAGACCAACGGAAGTGGCCCACCCACTCCCCTCCCTCCCCAACCTGACCCCCACCCAAAATAAATAAATAAATAAATAAATCTTTTTTAAAAAAAAGAATTGTATGTAAAATGAGTACAAAATAAATGTTATCAATGCAAAAAAAGACAATTGTATAAATTCATCTCATGTAAAAATAAGATTTATGTTATAAATTTAGATGTGAAGTTATAAATGCTGAAGTAGAAGAGATTTCTTTAGGAACAGAGCTTCTGAAAGCATCATCCAGGGACTCTCAGGAATGCTTAAGACTTTGTATCTGATACATATGACTAATCTGGCATCATACATATCTGTAAACAACAAAACTGTAAAAGTGAACAGCAAAATAAAAATTAAAAAAAAAAAACTGTATGCCTGGCAATAATCAGTAATATTTTTGGAGTAATACTAGGACATTGCTCCCTTTTTTCACTCTCATTCTCTTTCACAGTACTAGTGGGAGGGGGCTATTGGCTATTGTGACAGACTGAATGCAGAAACAGACCCAGGAGAAAGGGAATGGATATTCTTTTTATTGCAATATAATTAGAAATTAGTAACAAAAAGATGGCTTTAAATATCTCATGAGTTTCCCAAAAAATAAGAGATAAAACTAAGTGGCAGGGTTTCCCTGGTGGTCCAGTGGGTAAGGACACTGTCTTGCAGTGCAGGGGGCGCTGGTTCGATCCCTGACCTGGGAAGATCCCACATGCCATGGAGTGGCTGGACTGATGTGTCCAACTACTGAGCCGCAGCTCTGGAGCACATGCGCCCAGAACCAATGCTCTGCAGCGAGAGACGCCACTGCGATGGAAGGCCCACACGGGCCAAAGAACAAAGATGGAAATAAGTCAAAGACCAATAAAAGTGGACCAAAAAGAAAATCTAAGTAGTAGGAAAAAAAAAATGCATGTCAAAAATTGTGGGAAAAAAAGATAAAATAGAGGGAAATGTATAACTTAAATTCATCAGAAAATAAGAAAGATTAAAAATAAATTCAGTATTCAGGGACTTCCGAGGTGGTCCAGTAGCTAAGACTCTGAGCTCCCAATGCAGGGGGCCTGGGTTTGATCCCTGGTCAGGAAACTAGATCCCACATGCCACAGCTAAGACCCTGGTGCAGGCAAATAAATAAATAAAAATGGGCTTGATGTCATAATATGGTGTTCATTAAAAAAAATAAATTCACTATTCACTTTCAGAAGTCAGAAAAAGAATAATAGAAAATATCTTTTTCTCCTGTCTCCACCCCAAAACAAAGAAGGAGTTCCCTCCTGGTACAGTGGTGGTTTCACTACCATGGACCCAGGTTCAATCCCTGGTCTGGGAACTAAGATCCTGAAAGTGTTGGGGCCAAAAAAATAACAAAAAAAAATTTTTAAAGGAAAAAATTAGTTACACAGAACACCCAAACCAAGCAGTCAAATAACAAAGAACAACAGAGAAGAGGAATGAAACCAAAAGTAACTTTTGTTAAATATTAAGATTGTCCTCTGATGATACTGGTCAAGAGCAATAGGGTGAAGATACACAGAAAAAAAGGAAATAATCACAGATATAATCATGATTGGCTCTTTTAGACCATCAGTTTGATGGCTCACATTAGAAACTGACTGACACCTCTGGATGGATACACTGACCATCTGGCCACTGCAGTCTCAGGAACACTGTTGTGGAAATTAGCATCCCCAGGTTCAACTCCCACCTTGACGCCTGACAAACAGGATGACTTGGCATGCACACCTACTCCATCGCTTCAGCCTCAGTCTCCTTATCATAGAAGGAGGGGTGGTGTGTGAGACTCAGACAAGGTGTGTATGAAAGCGTCATTTAAGCAATGACAGCCTCATGATTTCAGGGTTGTTCCTGATACACTGACCAGAGTGGTTCCGAAAGAAACTATCCCGGACTTACTCTAAAGTGGTTGTGAACTCACTCTCAGATTCCTTATCCTCATGTGTGTGTGATACAAGTTCATGTGCATTATAAGCACAGCTGCAAAAACATATGATTAGTCACGCTCTTTGGCTCAATTCCTGACCACATACCTCTTCCAAGTAGATGTTGAGTGTGTCCATTTCAGATTCAACCTTCTTCACCAGTGGTTGCTGGAGAAGCTGAATAAGAGAGGGGAAAAGAGAGAGAGACTGAGAGTCAGAGCCTCTTTTATCTCCTAGGGTCATCTTGCAAAGCTCTGCCATGGTTACCAAAACAATACATTCTGTAGAAAATGTAAGAAAAAGGGAAAGACAATAACCGGCACCATGTCATATTGTTTTTCAGTCACTCATTCGCATCTGACTCTTTGTGACCTCATGGACTGCAACACATCAGGCTTCCCTGTCCTTCACTATATCCCAGAGTTTGCTCAAACTCAAATCCATTGAGTCAGTGATGCCATCCAACCATCTCAGCCTCTGTTGCCCCCTTCTCCTCCTGCCCTCAATCTTACATACCCGTGGCATCTTTGTAGCCCATTTAGATAATATGATCATGAGTTAGTTGTATGTATAAACTATCATGCCTAATTCACCAGCTTTTTCATGATAATGAACCCCCCTCAAAGCTAGAAAACAGAAGTGACTTACTAACTGATTAGTGCCCTCCACAGGACTGAACCCGGAAAGCATGTTGACTTCCACAATAGCCATATTGGAAGAGCTGCGACTTCCGACGTAACTGAGGACAGAAGGAAGCAAACCTGTGTGAGCCCATTGTCATCCCTCTCAGCACACTGTGCTTCCACAACTCTCTTTCACACACAGACACTCCAGCTCGGCTACCACGTCCTACATGCCCCATGCCCTCCCTCTGCTCTCCTCACCTGGTGTGGATTGTCAGCACCAAGGATCGAGGCGAAGTAGGCTGCTTACACTGAGTTTTACTTGTATCCACACTAAGACGAAAGGCCTCCACATTTTCAGGAGGGAGGATATTATATCTCAGCACGGTCTAGTTGGAGGAAATATATAACAGTCGGAGAAATCAGAGTTGGGAAGAATTTTAAAGATTGTACGGTTCGAACCACTTTCCTTACAAATAAGATAGATGAGAGAAGGCTATGTTGGAGGCAGAGATACTCTCAGACTCTCCGCCCCAGTGCACACTAGTCCTCCTGGACTCTGCTTTGTTGTGGTTTAGTTGCTCAGTCATGTTGGACTTTTTGTGATTCCATGGACTGTAGCCCACTAGGCTCCTCTGTCCATGGAATTCTCCAGGCAAGAATACTGGAGTGGTTGCCATTTCCTCTTCCAGGGATCTTCCCAACCCAAGGATCGCCATTTTCACTCCCGTCCAGCCCTGGCCTGAGGACCCTAGCAATATCCCATTGTAGAAAATGTAAGAAAAGGGAAAGACAATAACCGCACCATGTCATATTGTTTTTCAGTCACTCATTCGCATCTGACTCTTTGTGACCTCATGGACTGCAACACATCAGGCTTCCCTGTCCTTCACTATATCCCAGAGTTTGCTCAAACTCAAATCCATTGAGTCAGTGATGCCATCCAACCATCTCAGCCTCTGTTGCCCCCTTCTCCTCCTGCCCTCAATCTTACATACCCGTGGCATCTTTGTAGCCCATTTAGATAATATGATCATGAGTTAGTTGTATGTATAAACTATCATGCCTAATTCACCAGCTTTTTCATGATAATGAACCCCCCTCAAAGCTAGAAAACAGAAGTGACTTACTAACTGATTAGTGCCCTCCACAGGACTGAACCCGGAAAGCATGTTGACTTCCACAATAGCCATATTGGAAGAGCTGCGACTTCCGACGTAACTGAGGACAGAAGGAAGCAAACCTGTGTGAGCCCATTGTCATCCCTCTCAGCACACTGTGCTTCCACAACTCTCTTTCACACACAGACACTCCAGCTCGGCTACCACGTCCTACATGCCCCATGCCCTCCCTCTGCTCTCCTCACCTGGTGTGGATTGTCAGCACCAAGGATCGAGGCGAAGTAGGCTGCTTACACTGAGTTTTACTTGTATCCACACTAAGACGAAAGGCCTCCACATTTTCAGGAGGGAGGATATTATATCTCAGCACGGTCTAGTTGGAGGAAATATATAACAGTCGGAGAAATCAGAGTTGGGAAGAATTTTAAAGATTGTACGGTTCGAACCACTTTCCTTACAAATAAGATAGATGAGAGAAGGCTATGTTGGAGGCAGAGATACTCTCAGACTCTCCGCCCCAGTGCACACTAGTCCTCCTGGACTCTGCTTTGTTGTGGTTTAGTTGCTCAGTCATGTTGGACTTTTTGTGATTCCATGGACTGTAGCCCACTAGGCTCCTCTGTCCATGGAATTCTCCAGGCAAGAATACTGGAGTGGTTGCCATTTCCTCTTCCAGGGGATCTTCCCAACCCAAGGATCGAACCTGCATTTTGGAAGCCCAGAGTTCCACTTACCTGCACATAAACACAGCCCTGGCCTGAGGCCTCCAAGGTGTACACCGCAGGGATATGGGGCAGTGTTTCCTGCTGAAACACCAACCGGTTGGTAGCTTGAACATTGAAGGTGCGCTGGAAATTCTGAGTGGATTTCACAGCCAGGTTGACTTCTTCCGATGGCACGTAGGCGGTGGTGGCATACTTGGCGAGAGCTTGGAGAGCAACCACGGTGTCCTGAGGGAAAAGGGACATGTGCTTATCATTTTGTGAGTCACTGGAAACTCACCTGCAACAACTCTCGAACCTACACACCTAATTGTTGTTCTCCAGCTTGAGAGATAACCCCTCTTGGAATCTAAGAACCACATTCACCCATGCTGGGGAAGCTAACATAGAAATCATATCTTACCTGCACAGAAAACCACCATCAGGTTATTATCAGACATCCATAGGTCATGAGGGCTAATCTCATATATTCATATTCAACAATGAATCAGCTTCAGGACAGGTTATTGTTAGAAGTGAGCGGATCATTATTCAACATGTATTTTGCAATCTTCTTATTTGGGAAGGAAACAGCAGTAACCTGATAGCCCTAAAAAACTACATTTTCTTCAATGTGATTTAATTACATAATGATCTTCTGCAGCACAGGGTATCAGGGGATCCTTGGAAAATCCATCCTTGAAGGGCAAGGCTTCTTAGCCATTGTGTGTGTGTGTGTTACTCACTCATTGTGTCTAACTCTCGGCAACCCCATGGACTCAAGCCTGTCAGGCTCCTCCGTTCATGGAATTTTCCAGGCAAAAATCCTGGAGTGGGTTGCCATCTCCTTCTCCAGGGGATTTTCCCAACCCAGGGATTGAACCCAGGTCTCCTGCATTACAGACAGATTCTTTACCATCAGAGCCACCATGGAAGCCCCTTAGCCGCCATGTGACAATCTTTTCTTCATCTAGGAATAAGATATATCCTGCTTTGTAATATATACAGATTTTTCTAGCTTTCCTTCTAGGTTGTAAACTTTTAAAGACTATATCTTAGCAGGTTTCCAACACCTGAAATAGAAGAATGTGGTATGCTGATGAAATCTTGCCTTTATGCTTACAGACCCCATAACTGACTTTCCAATTTATGACTACATAAATTTAGCCATAATTATACATATCCTCTTTCCATGTAAAATATGGACCTCATGACGTTTTGAGGTTAATGTACAGACTAGCTATGAAAATTCTGAGTGGATTTCACAGCCAGGTTGACTTCTTCCGATGGCACGTAGGCGGTGGTGGCCTACTTGGCGAGAGCTTGGAGAGCAACCACGGTGTCCTGAGGGAAAAGGGACATGTGCTTATCATTTTGTGAGTCACTGGAAACTCACCTGCAACAACTCTCGAACCTACACACCTAATTGTTGTTCTCCAGCTTGAGAGATAACCCCTCTTGGAATCTAAGAACCACATTCACCCATGCTGGGGAAGCTAACATAGAAATCATATCTTACCTGCACAGAAAACCACCATCAGGTTATTATCAGACATCCATAGGTCATGAGGGCTAATCTCATATATTCATATTCAACAATGAATCAGCTTCAGGACAGGTTATTGTTAGAAGTGAGCGGATCATTATTCAACATGTATTTTGCAATCTTCTTATTTGGGAAGGAAACAGCAGTAACCTGATAGCCCTAAAAAACTACATTTTCTTCAATGTGATTTAATTACATAATGATCTTCTGCAGCACAGGGTATCAGGGGATCCTTGGAAAATCCATCCTTGAAGGGCAAGGCTTCTTAGCCATTGTGTGTGTGTGTGTTACTCACTCATTGTGTCTAACTCTCGGCAACCCCATGGACTCAAGCCTGTCAGGCTCCTCCGTTCATGGAATTTTCCAGGCAAAAATCCTGGAGTGGGTTGCCATCTCCTTCTCCAGGGGATTTTCCCAACCCAGGGATTGAACCCAGGTCTCCTGCATTACAGACAGATTCTTTACCATCAGAGCCACCATGGAAGCCCCTTAGCCGCCATGTGACAATCTTTTCTTCATCTAGGAATAAGATATATCCTGCTTTGTAATATATACAGATTTTTCTAGCTTTCCTTCTAGGTTGTAAACTTTTAAAGACTATATCTTAGCAGGTTTCCAACACCTGAAATAGAAGAATGTGGTATGCTGATGAAATCTTGCCTTTATGCTTACAGACCCCATAACTGACTTTCCAATTTATGACTACATAAATTTAGCCATAATTATACATATCCTCTTTCCATGTAAAATATGGACCTCATGATGTTTTGTACAGAGAAAAGACTTAAATGTAGACAGTACTCCTTATGTGCTCATATGACCTATTTTTATGAATCCCTCTATATATTTTTCACATGATTTTTCTCCCTTGCTATAGAATGATGAGTCCCTGGACCTAGAGGGCGAGGGAGAGAGTTTCTCTGCTCTCTCTATGTGGGATCCAATCCTATCTGATAAGTGGCAGGAGAACAGGTTATTTACCTGAGTGGAAGAGAAGCCCCCATATGCGTTTTGCTGCTTGGCCAACCATGCCACGATGCCAGTGGCCTTGGCTAGGTCCTTTTGAGTCAGGTCGCTTTTGCTAAGCCAAGTCAGCAACACGTAGGCCGTGAGTTCTACGTCTACAGCCTGAGCCTGAGACCAAGGGCTGTCATCTGATGATGGAGTAGGTTTCTGGCTCCAGTGAATGGACTCTCCTATGGAGAAAAATGCATAATTAGGAAAGTTTTGGAAGTAAATGACTTTGTCATATGCATTTTGTAAATGTGTATGTGCCAAGTCGCTTCAGTTGTGTCTGACTCTGTGTGACCCCATGGACTGTAGCCCGCCAGTCTCCTCTGTCCATGGGATTCTCCAGGCAAGAATACTGGAGCCAGTTGCCATTTCTTACTCCAGGGAATCTTCTCAACCCAGGGATGGAACCCGGGTCACCTTCACTGGCAGGCAGGTTCTTTACCACTGAGTCACCTGGGAAGCCCCAAATCAGAGAAAGTACCAACCAAAAATTAATCATAGTTAGAAAACAATACTTCTCAAATCTTCAACTGGCAGGCAGGTTCTTTACCGCACTGGGAGCCAATCAGAACCATAGAGATAGCCCCTTAGCCGCCATGTGACAATCTTTTCTTCATCTAGGAATAAGATATATCCTGCTTTGTAATATATACAGATTTTTCTAGCTTTCCTTCTAGGTTGTAAACTTTTAAAGACTATATCTTAGCAGGTTTCCAACACCTGAAATAGAAGAATGTGGTATGCTGATGAAATCTTGCCTTTATGCTTACAGACCCCATAACTGACTTTCCAATTTATGACTACATAAATTTAGCCATAATTATACATATCCTCTTTCCATGTAAAATATGGACCTCATGATGTTTTGTACAGAGAAAAGACTTAAATGTAGACAGTACTCCTTATGTGCTCATATGACCTTTTTTTATGAATCCCTCTAAATAATTTTCACATGATTTTTCTCCCTTGCTATAGAATGATGAGTCCCTGGACCTAGAGGGCGAGGGAGAGAGTTTCTCTGCTCTCTCTATGTGGGATCCAATCCTATCTGATAAGTGGCAGGAGAACAGGTTATTTACCTGAGTGGAAGAGAAGCCCCCATATGCGTTTTGCTGCTTGGCCAACCATGCCACGATGCCAGTGGCCTTGGCTAGGTCCTTTTGAGTCAGGTCGCTTTTGCTAAGCCAAGTCAGCAACACGTAGGCCGTGAGTTCTACGTCTACAGCCTGAGCCTGAGACCAAGGGCTGTCATCTGATGATGGAGTAGGTTTCTGGCTCCAGTGAATGGACTCTCCTATGGAGAAAAATGCATAATTAGGAAAGTTTTGGAAGTAAATGACTTTGTCATATGCATTTTGTAAATGTGTATGTGCCAAGTCGCTTCAGTTGTGTCTGACTCTGTGTGACCCCATGGACTGTAGCCCGCCAGTCTCCTCTGTCCATGGGATTCTCCAGGCAAGAATACTGGAGCCAGTTGCCATTTCTTACTCCAGGGAATCTTCTCAACCCAGGGATGGAACCCGGGTCACCTTCACTGGCAGGCAGGTTCTTTACCACTGAGTCACCTGGGAAGCCCCAAATCAGAGAAAGTACCAACCAAAAATTAATCATAGTTAGAAAACAATACTTCTCAAATCTTCAGATTTACTGGTCATAGGCATATGTAAGGATGTGCACGTGTGTGTGTACACCCACACATAATTCCCCAGCATAAAGCTGGGTGCATCAGTAAATGCCTCCAGCAATGATGTCAAAACCGTCTTTCCTTGTTAACTTATAAATTCTTATATTAATGGAGACAGGAAAGTAAGGAAAGTATAAACTTTTACAAGAATTTTATGTGTTTGGGGCCTTTTTTCTGGCTTACAAAATTTTATTACTTTTCAGCATTTACTTTCCTTATCAAAGTGTAACACTTTAAGAACATTCAAAATGGCAGAACATACATAAGAACTCTGAGCAACTACAGGATAAATGTTAATGAGAGCAAGCAAATAGATTATGAGGTCAAATCCTAATTCAATGACGACCACAATGGCAGAGAACTTGAAGACAAAGAACAGCAAGTGGAAATGAGAAGAGTAGAAGCTATATATAAACTTAAATATAAGTTTAGGGACATCCCTGGTGGTCCAGTGGTTAGGATTACACCTTGCAATGCAGGGAATGCAGGTTCAATCCCTGGTCAGGGCACTAACATTCCACATGCTACAGAGCAACTAAACCCATGCTGTATATATATATGTATATATATATATATATATATATATATATATATATACACACACACATACTTAGAGATAATAAATACATAGCCCAAAGGAGGCAATCTAATTGGAAGAACAAAAGAGAACATGTGAGCCTACCATCCACAGTAATAAGATAATTACATTACATTGATATACATCTAAGCAGGTATAACTCCAGTCTGAGATCTCCACTCTAGGACTAGAGTTGCTTACACACAGGCCAAAAACCTACCCAGAGCCCATAAGAGGATAACTCAGCAATGATATTTGAAGGCTGAGATTAAATTTCTGCCTGGAAGTATAATTTTCAATAAAGAGCTAGGTAAATCAACTTTATTAAAATTCTATTTATAAGATCTGTTAGAATATCGACTTTTGTTTGGTCATGCCACAGAGCTTTCTGCCATGAAGTTAAAAAATCTTTCAATAAAGAGCTAGTATAAATTTCCAACCAAAATTAATCATAGTTAGAAAACAATACTTCTCAAATCTTCAGATTTACTGGTCATAGGCATATGTAAGGATGTGCACGTGTGTGTACACCACACATAATTCCCCAGCATAAAGCTGGGTGCATCAGTAAATGCCTCCAGCAATGATGTCAAAACCGTCTTTCCTTGTTAACTTATAAATTCTTATATTAATGGAGACAGGAAAGTAAGGAAAGTATAAACTTTTACAAGAATTTTATGTGTTTGGGGCCTTTTTTCTGGCTTACAAAATTTTATTACTTTTCAGCATTTACTTTCCTTATCAAAGTGTAACACTTTAAGAACATTCAAAATGGCAGAACATACATAAGAACTCTGAGCAACTACAGGATAAATGTTAATGAGAGCAAGCAAATAGATTATGAGGTCAAATCCTAATTCAATGACGACCACAATGGCAGAGAACTTGAAGACAAAGAACAGCAAGTGGAAATGAGAAGAGTAGAAGCTATATATAAACTTAAATATAAGTTTAGGGACATCCCTGGTGGTCCAGTGGTTAGGATTACACCTTGCAATGCAGGGAATGCAGGTTCAATCCCTGGTCAGGGCACTAACATTCCACATGCTACAGAGCAACTAAACCCATGCTGTATATATATATATATATATATATATATATATATATATATATATATACACACACACATACTTAGAGATAATAAATACATAGCCCAAAGGAGGCAATCTAATTGGAAGAACAAAAGAGAACATGTGAGCCTACCATCCACAGTAATAAGATAATTACATTACATTGATATACATCTAAGCAGGTATAACTCCAGTCTGAGATCTCCACTCTAGGACTAGAGTTGCTTACACACAGGCCAAAAACCTACCCAGAGCCCATAAGAGGATAACTCAGCAATGATATTTGAAGGCTGAGATTAAATTTCTGCCTGGAAGTATAATTTTCAATAAAGAGCTAGGTAAATCAACTTTATTAAAATTCTATTTATAAGATCTGTTAGAATATCGACTTTTGTTTGGTCATGCCACAGAGCTTTCAGGATCTTATGGCAGTAAAAGCATGAAGTCTCAACCAATGGACCACCAGGGAATTCCCAGAATATCAAAAACTATTCTGAATACATTCAAAAGTCTGAAAAGGACCTTGAGAAATCTCTTAAGTTTACCAGCCTCATTGATTTTACACCAAAGAATTGCTAAATACCTGCAAAGGTGGGTATTTTCCAATGCTGGTATGTTTTCTGACCTGCTTCTACCATCTATTTTCTCCTCATGTTAAAAATATTACATACCTTTGAGGGCTTTCAGGGGCTTTCCCACAAAACTCTTAGCAGTGATTTTATGACTTAACTTTTACTAAAATGAATCCTAGAGCTGAACATATGTGGGACTACAGAGATGAGGGAAATTTTTCACATCTTTTCAGTTTCAAAAAAGTCCTGGGGGGAATTCCCTGATGGTCCAGTGGCTAAGACTCTGTGCTCCCAATGCAGGGGGCCCTGGTTCAATCCCTGGTCAGGGAACTAGAGCCCACATGCAACAACTGAGACCCAATGTGGCCAAATAAATATAAATAAAATATTAAAAAAAAAAAAGCCCTGGGACTTCCCTGGCCATCCAGTGGTTAGGACCCAGCCGTTCCACTGCTATAGACCTAGGTTCAATCACTGATCAGGGAACTAGAATCCTGCAAGTGTCACATTGTCACCAAAAAATAAAAAAGACTTTCCTGGCAGTCCAGTGGAATCAGTCCCTGGTCAGGGAAGTTCTGTATGCCATGTAGTGCAGGAAAACAAAAAGCAAAAACTAACATGGCCAACATACCTGAGATGATAGCCTGTTGATCCAGCTTTTCAAGAAGCATGTTTCTCACGTTCATGTCTGCCTGGCAAGAGGGGCAGGGCAGTCCCTGGTCATTACATTTTAATACATAAGCAGGTATAACTCAGGTAAGATGGCAACCCCTACCCAGAGCCCATAAGAGGATAACTCAGCAATGATATTTGAAGGCTGAGATTAAATTTCTGCCTGGAAGTATAATTTTCAATAAAGAGCTAGGTAAATCAACTTTATTAAAATTCTATTTATAAGATCTGTTAGAATATCGACTTTTGTTTGGTCATGCCACAGAGCTTTCAGGATCTTATGGCAGTAAAAGCATGAAGTCTCAACCAATGGACCACCAGGGAATTCCCAGAATATCAAAAACTATTCTGAATACATTCAAAAGTCTGAAAAGGACCTTGAGAAATCTCTTAAGTTTACCAGCCTCATTGATTTTACACCAAAGAATTGCTAAATACCTGCAAAGGTGGGTATTTTCCAATGCTGGTATGTTTTCTGACCTGCTTCTACCATCTATTTTCTCCTCATGTTAAAAATATTACATACCTTTGAGGGCTTTCAGGGGCTTTCCCACAAAACTCTTAGCAGTGATTTTATGACTTAACTTTTACTAAAATGAATCCTAGAGCTGAACATATGTGGGACTACAGAGATGAGGGAAATTTTTCACATCTTTTCAGTTTCAAAAAAGTCCTGGGGGGAATTCCCTGATGGTCCAGTGGCTAAGACTCTGTGCTCCCAATGCAGGGGGCCCTGGTTCAATCCCTGGTCAGGGAACTAGAGCCCACATGCAACAACTGAGACCCAATGTGGCCAAATAAATATAAATAAAATATTAAAAAAAAAAAGCCCTGGGACTTCCCTGGCCATCCAGTGGTTAGGACCCAGCCGTTCCACTGCTATAGACCTAGGTTCAATCACTGATCAGGGAACTAGAATCCTGCAAGTGTCACATTGTCACCAAAAAATAAAAAAGACTTTCCTGGCAGTCCAGTGGAATCAGTCCCTGGTCAGGGAAGTTCTGTATGCCATGTAGTGCAGGAAAACAAAAAGCAAAAACTAACATGGCCAACATACCTGAGATGATAGCCTGTTGATCCAGCTTTTCAAGAAGCATGTTTCTCACGTTCATGTCTCCAGCCAGAGAGAACGTGTAAGCAAGGAGGGCCTGTGTGTAGAGGCTGGTGGTGGAGGAAACAGAGCTCTTGAGACACTGCAGCCCCTGACTCACCATTGGGTCCTGAAAAGGGAAGATGAAGAACTGAGTTTAGAAGACATTCCTTTACAAGGCAAAGTGATAAGAAAGTCACCATATCTTCTTTTGAGTTTGAAAAGCTAGAGAGGGAAATAGGTGACTTTCTCTAGAAATAGGTATGATCTGAAGGGTGTCAGGGGAGGAGCTAGAGAAACTCACATCTGCAGTCTTCCCCATCTCCAGCAATGCAGCTGTGATGTAGGCACTCAAGGAGACCTCGTCATCAACTCCACCCTGGAGGCAGGCAGGGAGACAGGAAGTCAGGGCAGCAGCCAGAACATGCAAGAACTATGTGCAAGCTACAGAAAGGTGTCCCCTCTGAATGGATGCATTTTAAAAATTTTTTAATTTTTATTTTCTTTTTCTTTTTTGATCCCAAGGCACGTGGAATTTTCCCAGACCAAGGATCGAACCCTTGTCCCCTCCATTGGCAAGTGAATTCCTAACCTCTGGACTACCAGGGAAGTCCCATTTTATTTTTTAAAAATTTTGCCATATGTCCTCTGTGATCTCAGTTCCTTCATCAGGAATTGAATTTGAGGCCCCTGCATTGGAAGTGTGGAGTCCTAACCACTGGACCACTAAGGAAGTCCCAATATTTATTAAGTGGTCCTTTCCACAGGCTGACTGCAGCTCGAAGCCTCCAAAACACATAATGGGGACTAAGGAAACCAGAGAGGAGAACTGAATGGACTTTAGTAACTGCATGGCCTTAAACAGTAACCAGCAAGAAAAGTAACATGAGGTCTTCAGCTCTGAGAGGCTATTTAGGAAACCCAGGAGAAGGGGTTAGGAAGGGTAACAGGTTTAAAAAAACAAGAGAGAGAAGAGGGGCAGTGGGGATAAGAAAATACTCTTATTCTCAGATTTTTTTTTTTTAATTATTGCTTTCTTTATTTTAATTTGGCTGAGCTGGATCTTAGCTGTGGCATATGGGATCTAGTTCCCTGACCAGGTATCGAACCCAGGCTCCCTGCATTAGGAGCACAGAGACTTACCCACTGGACCACCAGGGAAGTCCTTTATTCTCAGATTTTTACTGATCTTTTTTTTTTTTTTTTTGGCCATGGTATGTGAAAGAAATTACCGAATTTTTAAAAAATATATGTAATACAAATTATGATCTCTTTTATAGATAAGGGAACACTTAAAAAGGCTAAATAGTTTGTTCAAGAAGACTCAACTAATCAAGTGAAGGGCTGGGACTTGAACCCATGGAGCTTAACTTCAGAGTTCCCACTAAGGACTGACCCACCAAACTTGACAACATGAATAATGGGCCTCTTGAGAGACTGGCCAGCTCTGGTAAAACAGGAGGAGGACACCCCTCTAGGATCTTTTTGTATTCACAACCAGGCTTGTGCTTTACGTACGGGGGACACTGGGAAGACCCTGCATAAGGAATACTAGCACATCATACAGAGACTCCGTCTTCCACACCCAAGATTTGTAATCCAGGTTCTGGAATAGCAGTAATGATCCCTCTAGGGAAGCTGGTTTAGTCTTTCCCTCACTGGGTCTCTTCTGGACTACCAGGGAAGTCCCATTTTATTTTTTAAAAATTTTGCCATATGTCCTCTGTGATCTCAGTTCCTTCATCAGGAATTGAATTTGAGGCCCCTGCATTGGAAGTGTGGAGTCCTAACCACTGGACCACTAAGGAAGTCCCAATATTTATTAAGTGGTCCTTTCCACAGGCTGACTGCAGCTCGAAGCCTCCAAAACACATAATGGGGACTAAGGAAACCAGAGAGGAGAACTGAATGGACTTTAGTAACTGCATGGCCTTAAACAGTAACCAGCAAGAAAAGTAACATGAGGTCTTCAGCTCTGAGAGGCTATTTAGGAAACCCAGGAGAAGGGGTTAGGAAGGGTAACAGGTTTAAAAAAACAAGAGAGAGAAGAGGGGCAGTGGGGATAAGAAAATACTCTTATTCTCAGATTTTTTTTTTTTAATTATTGCTTTCTTTATTTTAATTTGGCTGAGCTGGATCTTAGCTGTGGCATATGGGATCTAGTTCCCTGACCAGGTATCGAACCCAGGCTCCCTGCATTAGGAGCACAGAGACTTACCCACTGGACCACCAGGGAAGTCCTTTATTCTCAGATTTTTACTGATCTTTTTTTTTTTTTTTTGGCCATGGTATGTGAAAGAAATTACCGAATTTTTAAAAAATATATGTAATACAAATTATGATCTCTTTTATAGATAAGGGAACACTTAAAAAGGCTAAATAGTTTGTTCAAGAAGACTCAACTAATCAAGTGAAGGGCTGGGACTTGAACCCATGGAGCTTAACTTCAGAGTTCCCACTAAGGACTGACCCACCAAACTTGACAACATGAATAATGGGCCTCTTGAGAGACTGGCCAGCTCTGGTAAAACAGGAGGAGGACACCCCTCTAGGATCTTTTTGTATTCACAACCAGGCTTGTGCTTTACGTACGGGGGACACTGGGAAGACCCTGCATAAGGAATACTAGCACATCATACAGAGACTCCGTCTTCCACACCCAAGATTTGTAATCCAGGTTCTGGAATAGCAGTAATGATCCCTCTAGGGAAGCTGGTTTAGTCTTTCCCTCACTGGGTCTCTTCTGAATTGAACAAGAGCTGCCCGCACCCCAACACCTCACCCTGTATTGGGAGGGGTCAGGCAGTACAGTGAGTGGAGGCGAGCAGTTTCCCTGGAGTCCAACCGCCAGGGGTCAAATGACAGCCCACAAGCATTCACCTGGGCAATTCACTTAACCCTACCCCTGGTTTCTTCATCTGTAAAGTGGAATTAATAATGGTATGCCAGGACTCATCCCATGTGTATATCCTCAGTCACTTCAGTTGTGTCCAATTCTTTGAGACCCTATGGACTGTAGCCCACCAGGCTCCTCTGTCCATGGGATTCTCCAGGCAAGAATACTGGAGTAGGTTGCCATGCCTTTCTCCAGGGAATCTTCCCAATCCAGGAATTGAACCTATGTCTCCCATGCTGAAGGCGGATTCTTTACCCAGTGAGCTACCTGGGAAGCCCCATGCCAGGATTTAGCTTGTTGATTTATTGCAAATATTAAATGTGAATACCAAGTAAACAGAGTACTTTGTGCCTGGCAGAAAGTAGACCTGCTCACAAAAAACACCAGGCTAGGGATCTCCCTGGTGGTCTAGTGGTTAAGAATCTATCTTCCAATGCAGGGGACGAGGGCTTGACCCCTGGTCAGGGAACTAAGATCCTACATGCCCTGGGGTCACTAAGCCCATGCGTAGCAACTACTGAGTCTGTGCTGGAGCAAAGATCCAGCGCAGCCAAAATAAAATAAACAAATAAAATATTTTTTAAAAATAATAAAATTCTTGGGCTTCCCTGGTGGTCCAGTGGGTAGGGACATCGCTTTGCACTGCAAGGCATGCCAGTTTGATCCCTGGCCTGGGAAGATCCCATGTGCCGCGGAGCAGCTGGACCGATGTGTCCAATCACCAAGCCGGAGCTTGGAGCGCATGCGCCCGGAGCTGGTGCTCTGCAACAACAGAGGTCACCGTGATGGGAGGCCCACATGGGCCAAAGAACAAAGATGGATGAAAATAGACAAATGAAAGACCAATAGAAGTAGCCCGCCTGCTCCCCTCCCTCCCCACCCCACCCCTCCAAAATAAATAAATAAATAAATCTTTAAAAAATTTAAAAAATAATAATAAAAAATTCTTAAAAACAAAACAAACAAAAAACAGCACTGGGCTGCCTAGGAATCTCCACCAGAGCAAATGGCTTTGCTTCAGACTTAAGCAAATAGTAAAATGCTCAGAGACCTCTAGTCCAGAGGTTCTCAAAACTTTAGGAAGTATTTGAATCACTCAGAGGGTTTGTTAAAACACAACTGCCCCGCCCTCACCCTCACCCCCTAGAGTTCCTCAGACCAAGTCTAGGGTGAGAACTGGAATTCGTATTTCATACAAATTCTCAGGCGGTGACACTGCTGCTGACCGGGGGACTGCACTTTGAGAACTGTCTCCTAGCACATATTCTCATTTCACAGACATGGAAGTTAAGGCTCAGACTTGTTAAGAATATCGACCCAGGTCACCCAGAGCCAGGCCTGAGACCTGAAGAACCGACCCATAGACTGGCACTCTCTTGATTCTTAGTGCTCAGAGGTACAAGCTCTTCCCCTGGGGCTCCAGGCCCCTGGGCAGGTACACACCTTCATAGCTGTGTGAAGGAGACGTCCCACGTTGTCATAGCACCCGCTGGGGAGCTGGTTTCCCGCCATCCACTCAAGAGCATCCTGGATGTTTCTATCATCAATGAAGATGAATTTCCGAGCCTGACCAAAGCATTTGGTGACAAAAGCTGTCAGCCTATATGGGGTAAAGTGGGAAGTGTGCATGAAGGTGGATTTCCAGGAAAGGGCGAGATGGTTCTGTAATTTGCTCTGGTGTGTGGTTCCAGAAGAGAAACTGAGGAAACGTGATGCCATAGGAAGCTTGGAAAAGGGAGGCCTTAACTGGCATTCATGGGGACAAGAATTGGTAAGTACCACATCAGGGAGAAGCGTAAGGAGCTTGACTATACATGAGGCTAAATGAAACAAATAGTATTAAAGTGGTAGAGGAGGATTACTCTGGTGGTGCAGTGGATAAGGCTCTGCCACCAATCCAGGGGCACGTGTTCAATCCCTGGTCCAGGAAGATTCCACATGCTGCAGTGGAACTAAGTCCATACCCCACGATGACTGAGCCCACACCTTGAGCTTCATAACAAGAGAAGCCCACACACACTACAACTAGAGAAAGTCCACACAGCAATGAAGACCCAATGCAGACATAAATAGATACATAGATACAATTATTTTTAAAATATGTTGGCTTAAGTGGTAGAAGACAGAAAGCAAGAACCAAGGGAAGGGGAGAAGTAGAGGAATAATTCCAGAGGGTTCAGGAATTACAGTCTGGGGTACAGAACTCCCTGGGCAACCTTACCAAGTGTTTCCATTTCCGTCCTGTTCCCCAAAAGCGCTGTAGGAGCCGTTCCTGTGTTTGTACATCAGCTCCCTCTGGTACCCTGGGAAGCCAGATGTGGTTTTAGAAGACAGTGACAACTTCAAAAAACACCCCCAGGGGTCGCAAGGATGAGGGTCACTTCAGGGAGTGAACTTCCCTGTGCCTCATCCACCCATCATAGGCCCCAAAGAAGGTGTCCAAGGAGAAAGGGCGGGCCAACTGACCCAGCTTCAGGAAGTCCACTGCTCGAGACCGGATCTCCTCCGTCAGCAGCCCCGTCTTCTCCAGGTACTGCAGGACATAGATGATGGGCGCGAACAAGACCATGTTCTGCTCCCCACAGCCGCTCGGCATCTGCACCAGGTTGTCCAGGTTCTGCAGGGCAGTGCCCATGATGTCTCCTGGAGTCCAAAAGGAGAGGGAGAGGAGGTGGTAGTGGAAGAAGGAGCCCTTAAGAGTTATTATCATTCAACAAAGACATATTAGTTATCATTTGTGAGTCCCTACTCTGACCCTGAAAACAACTGTCTCCACCTTGAAGAGCCATAGGCAAGGCGGCAAGCAATTATAACACATTGCAATTCTTTGATTTTTGTTTTTCATTTTATGTTTGTTTGTTTTAACTATGCTTCATTGTGGCACCTGGGCTTAGCTGCCCTGCGGCATGTGGAATCTTATTTCCTGAACAGGGATTGAACCCATGTCCTCTCGTTGGAAGGCAGATTACTCTGGTGGTGCAGTGGATAAGGCTCTGCCACCAATCCAGGGGCACGTGTTCAATCCCTGGTCCAGGAAGATTCCACATGCTGCAGTGGAACTAAGTCCATACCCCACGATGACTGAGCCCACACCTTGAGCTTCATAACAAGAGAAGCCCACACACACTACAACTAGAGAAAGTCCACACAGCAATGAAGACCCAATGCAGACATAAATAGATACATAGATACAATTATTTTTAAAATATGTTGGCTTAAGTGGTAGAAGACAGAAAGCAAGAACCAAGGGAAGGGGAGAAGTAGAGGAATAATTCCAGAGGGTTCAGGAATTACAGTCTGGGGTACAGAACTCCCTGGGCAACCTTACCAAGTGTTTCCATTTCCGTCCTGTTCCCCAAAAGCGCTGTAGGAGCCGTTCCTGTGTTTGTACATCAGCTCCCTCTGGTACCCTGGGAAGCCAGATGTGGTTTTAGAAGACAGTGACAACTTCAAAAAACACCCCCAGGGGTCGCAAGGATGAGGGTCACTTCAGGGAGTGAACTTCCCTGTGCCTCATCCACCCATCATAGGCCCCAAAGAAGGTGTCCAAGGAGAAAGGGCGGGCCAACTGACCCAGCTTCAGGAAGTCCACTGCTCGAGACCGGATCTCCTCCGTCAGCAGCCCCGTCTTCTCCAGGTACTGCAGGACATAGATGATGGGCGAACAAGACCATGTTCTGCTCCCCACAGCCGCTCGGCATCTGCACCAGGTTGTCCAGGTTCTGCAGGGCAGTGCCCATGATGTCTCCTGGAGTCCAAAAGGAGAGGGAGAGGAGGTGGTAGTGGAAGAAGGAGCCCTTAAGAGTTATTATCATTCAACAAAGACATATTAGTTATCATTTGTGAGTCCCTACTCTGACCCTGAAAACAACTGTCTCCACCTTGAAGAGCCATAGGCAAGGCGGCAAGCAATTATAACACATTGCAATTCTTTGATTTTTGTTTTTTCATTTTATGTTTGTTTGTTTTTAACTATGCTTCATTGTGGCACCTGGGCTTAGCTGCCCTGCGGCATGTGGAATCTTATTTCCCTGAACAGGGATTGAACC
Organism: Tragulus kanchil; assembly: GCA_022376925.1. Classification (NCBI taxonomy): domain Eukaryota; kingdom Metazoa; phylum Chordata; class Mammalia; order Artiodactyla; family Tragulidae; genus Tragulus; species Tragulus kanchil. The sequence continues at coordinate 280,827,515 of JAIOJX010000004.1, forward strand.
CATGTCCTCTGCGTTGGAAGGCAGATTCTTAACCACTCAACTGCCTGGGAAGTCCCGCAATCCTTTTTTTTTTAAAATGTTTATTTATTTACTTGGCCATGCTGAGTCTTAGTTGCAGCACACAGGATGTTCAGTTGCGGCAAGTGGAATCTAGTTCCCTGAGCAGAGGTCAAACCTGGACCCTGTGCATTGGGAGCTTGGAGTCGTAGCTGCTGGACTACCAGGGAAGTCCCTCCCTTGCATTCCTAATTTATTATAAACAATTATTACATAGTACCATAATATTGGGTAGGTACAAGGTGCTGGAGTACACAGACAGGTCTGCAGGCCACCAGAAGGAGTTCAAGGCTTTTAAGAAGTTGATGAGGGATGTAAGAAAGTCTGCAATACTTAGTATTAATCTCTGAGTGCCTCCACTGCGTATAAATACATCACCCTCAGAATCACCAAGTCAAACACAGACATACTCCTGATACACCTGTCCACATTAAATCTCCTGACTGCTCCATATTCTTCACAAGCCAGGAAGCCTGACATACGTGACTCTAGACTGTCTGCATTGTAGTCATTGTGTTCAATTCTAATGTATAAATATGCACTGAGAGTCAACTTCAGAAACTGTTCTAAGAACAAAAACGAAAAAGACATGGCCCTTGGGACTTCCCTGGTGGTCCAGTGGTTAAAAATCCGCCTGCCACTGAAACATGCACTTTACCATATGTAAAACAGAGAGTCCGTGGGAAGTTGCCGTATAACCCAGGGAGCTCAAGCTGGTGCTCTGTGATAAGCTAGAGAGGTGAGAAAGGGAGGCAGGTAGGGGGGAGGTTCAAGAGGGAAGGATCATATGTATACTTAGAGCTGATTTACACTGTCGTGTGGCAGAAACCAACACAACACTACAATGTGATTATCTTCCAACTCAAAATAAATTTTAAAAAGTAGAATCTGCCTGCCAGTGCCAGGGATCCAGGTTCAATCCCTCCCTGGTCTGGGAACATCCCACTAGCCATGGAGCAAGTAAGCCCGTGTGCCACATACTGCTGAGTCAATTAAGGAAGTCTACAGGCCTAGAGCCTGCAGGCCTAGAGCCTGTGCTCTGCAATGAGCGAAGCGACTGCAGCGAGACATCTACGCACCGCACAGCAATTAAAGAAAGCCTGAGCAGCAACAAAGACCCAGTGCAATCAAAAATAAACAAAGCATTAATAGATTTTTAAATAAATAAATAAGTAGACATGGCCCTTCTCCTCAAGGAGCTCTTGATGTGGTCTGGAAGACACACACTGTATTATAACAATCAGTTATAATACAGTGAGGGGAGTGCTATACCAGAATCAAATAGAGCCAAGACAGAGACGGTTTAAGCTGGAAGGAGTCTAGGTCCAGGGTAAGAGTAAAGAGAGAACCTAACATGTATATTGTTCTATCCAGGCAGCTCAGTGGTAAAGAATCCACCTGCCAGTGCAGAAGACACTGGAGAGTTGGACTCATCCCTGGGTCAGGAAGAGCCCCTGGAGAAGGGAATGGCTACCCACTTTAGTATTCTTGCCTGGAGAATCCCATGGACAGAGGAGCCTGGGGGTTCACAGGCCATAGAGTCCCAAAGAGTTGGACATGACCGAGCACACACACACACACCCTCCTGTACTAGATATTGTGCTACACCAATCCTGAAAGCTAGATCCTTGTCTTACAGAAGTAAAAAGAAGGATCAAAATTGTGCATTAACCTATACAAGGTCACAGGAAACAAAATTGTGACACAAAACGAAAAAGACATGGCCCTTGGGACCGGTTCAAAATGAGGCAAGTAAAACAGAGAGTCCGTGGGAAGTTGCCGATAACCCAGGGAGCTCAAGCTGGTGCTCTGTGATAAGCTAGAGAGGTGAGAAAGGGAGGCAGGTAGGGGGGAGGTTCAAGAGGGAAGGATCATATGTATACTTAGAGCTGATTTACACTGTCGTGTGGCAGAAACCAACACAACACTACAATGTGATTATCTTCCAACTCAAAATAAATTTTAAAAAGTAGAATCTGCCTGCCAGTGCCAGGGATCCAGGTTCAATCCCTCCCTGGTCTGGGAACATCCCACTAGCCATGGAGCAAGTAAGCCCGTGTGCCACATACTGCTGAGTCAATTAAGGAAGTCTACAGGCCTAGAGCCTGCAGGCCTAGAGCCTGTGCTCTGCAATGAGCGAAGCGACTGCAGCGAGACATCTACGCACCGCACAGCAATTAAAGAAAGCCTGAGCAGCAACAAAGACCCAGTGCAATCAAAAATAAACAAAGCATTAATAGATTTTTAAATAAATAAATAAGTAGACATGGCCCTTCTCCTCAAGGAGCTCTTGATGTGGTCTGGAAGACACACACTGTATTATAACAATCAGTTATAATACAGTGAGGGGAGTGCTATACCAGAATCAAATAGAGCCAAGACAGAGACGGTTTAAGCTGGAAGGAGTCTAGGTCCAGGGTAAGAGTAAAGAGAGAACCTAACATGTATATTGTTCTATCCAGGCAGCTCAGTGGTAAAGAATCCACCTGCCAGTGCAGAAGACACTGGAGAGTTGGACTCATCCCTGGGTCAGGAAGAGCCCCTGGAGAAGGGAATGGCTACCCACTTTAGTATTCTTGCCTGGAGAATCCCATGGACAGAGGAGCCTGGGGGTTCACAGGCCATAGAGTCCCAAAGAGTTGGACATGACCGAGCACACACACACACACCCTCCTGTACTAGATATTGTGCTACACCAATCCTGAAAGCTAGATCCTTGTCTTACAGAAGTAAAAAAGAAGGATCAAAATTGTGCATTAACCTATACAAGGTCACATGGCCATTAAATGGCATAACTGAGATCCTAAACCAGTTGGACACAATTTTCAAGCTCATTTTTTTTCTACTTGCTCTCTCTCCTTGCCCAAACAAGTGGCATGTCCTTTTAAATATAGTTGAATCTTTCCAAAACTATATTCGAATAGATAAAGTTCTCATTGTTAAATAGTTACCACAAGCATTGTGTCTCCCCTCCACCCAATTTACAGACCTAAACCTAAATAAATGTAAAACTTAATGAGCGAGGCTTCCCTGGTAGCTCAGTGGTGAAGAGTTCGCCCGCCTGCCAGTGCAGGAGACACGGGTTCAATCCATGATCTGGGAAGATTCCACATGCTGCCGAGCAACTAAGCCTGTGAGCCACAACTATTGCGGCTGTGCTCCAGAGCCTCGGAGTCGCGACTATTGATCCTTTGTGCTGCAACTACTGAAGCCCGTGTGCCCTAGAGTCCGAATTCCACAACAAGAGAAGTCACTGCAACAAGAAGCCTGCTCACCTCAACTAGAGAGTAGCCCCTACTCCCTGCAACTAGAGAAGAGCCTGCAGCAGCAGTGAAAACCCAGAATAGCCAAAAATAAATAAATAAAATATTTTTTTTTTAAAAAAACTTAATGAGCTTTAAACTCCTCCTGCCCAGACTCTTTTCTGTTTATTTGTCTCTGTTTTTCTATTTCCTTGGTCATGACTTGAAACATGCAAGATCTTAGTTCCTTTACCAGGGATCAGACCCATGCCCCCTACATTGGAAGCATGTTATCTTAACCACTGAACCACTAGGGAAGTCCCTTATTTCTGTGTTTAACAGGTATGTGTCTGTTCTAACCACACCTGTGCTGTACAGGCTGTATTTGACCACTTTGCAAAAGAAGTTCGTCTTCTTTCGTCCCTACTAATCCACCACACCTTCCTTCAGGGAGATCCAAAGGCTTCTACCCACGCCACACCTTGGCAGACTCTGGCCCCATTTTTTTCCTTTTTGAGCTAAGAATCTTGGGCTGCTTACCCAGAACGGTGATATAAGCTTTGGTTGAATCAGGAACAACATCCTCGGGGACTTCCAGGGAGATAGATTCTGAAGCCACTTTTCCTGTGAGGGTGAGGGAAAGGTAAAACACTAGAAAAACAGACTGCCATCACCCAGGGTTTTCTGTCACCATTGCTACTGCTTTCTGTGGGTTAGGGGCAGATATTTTTACACTATTCACAGTGGTCTTTGCTGAAAATAAATTCCATGAGCACCATATTGTGCTGTACAGTTTCTCATCTTCATCCTACCTCTTAGCTAGTTGACCCCATTGGGAATGACAGCCCTAGACACTCCTATTTCTTCTTGTCCTGTAGATTCCTCTTTTTGCTTAAGAAAACCTCCTGTTGCTAAGGGAATTCTCACACCAACCCTTCTCTGTGTTCACTCACCTTTGGGGCACAGCAGTGAGCTGTGTGTCTTCTCTACAAGGACCCCTTCCGGCTGACATGAAAAGAGACAAGGATGAGTGAGAACCACAAGAGTATCAAAGCAGGTGGCCCTGGAGGAATAGGAAGGGGAAGGGAAATGGGGAGAAGAGGCCCCTCCTGTGCCCCAAGGGCTTCATCACAACTGGAGCAGACGGATCTTGTTCCCTTCAGAAGGACCAACTCCATTTCAACCCAGGGAGGGGCCTCTCAGTAAAATTCTTTCTGGGCTAGGCCTAAGGATAAGTTTAGGAAACTCCTAAAAGGAGAGATTGACGATGGAGTTTACGATGACGTGATGCAGCTAATGCTGATGTTAGGGATTTTCATAGGAGAAACTAACATTTATTGAGTGTCTACAAAGAATCAGATTATTAAAGGGGTGGCATGGAGAGGTGGGAGGGAGGCCTCCAGAGGGAGGACATATATGTGTACGTATAGTTGATTCACATGGCTGTACACCGGAAACCAATACAACATTGTAAAGCTATTATACTCCAATTTTTTAGAAAAGATAACATTCCTTCTTGATCTTATCAGGGGTCACATGACCCATTATGATGACCTTGAAAGAAAAGCAAGAATGTTAGTCACTCCATCATGTACAATTCTTTGGGATCCCATGAGCTGTAGCCCACCGGGCTCCTCTGTCCAAGGCTCCAGACAAGAATACTGGAGTGGATAGCCACACCCTTTTCCAGGGGATCTTTCCGACCCAGGGATCAAACCCAGGTCTCCCTCATTGCAGGCAGATTCTTTATGGCCTGAGCCACCAGGGAAGCCCTCAGATCCAGATTATGTGAACTGTCACTAATGTGTCATTTGATGTACAGACCTCTGTCTCAAAAAACTCATGTAACTGTGCCTTGACTTTCAAAATGTAACACAGTTCTCAGAGCTTTCTGAGAAGCACTTCCAAGGCTATAATCCTCAAATCTTGCTTGAATAAAATTTTCCATTTGTTTCTTTAAAAAAAAAGAAATAGTACCAGGTGTTGTATTAGACACTTTCATAGGCCATTAGAATGGGTTTAGCAAGTAGTTCAGCACAGAAAGGGCTCAGGGAAGGATAAAAGTGAGCTACATGACCAGGGTTGGAGACTGCTGCTAGACTCACTGACATGGCTGGACACGCACTGAACATCCCTGGCTTGGTATCTGCCTCTGAAGCTAGACCTTCAGAAAGCTCACCTTGACCAGAACTGGTTTGATGAGTGTGTCGCTCAGGCCCTTTTGAGGAACAAACCCTTTCTGGCCCCCACAGAGTTCATTGCTGTCCAAAATCTTCGTCGTGATAGTGAAGTTTACGTGACCTGAGAAGAAAAAGGGAGAAAGGAAGATATCAGCCCCATTGGCAGAGGTACCAGTGGGGTCTCTTCCCTCCCAGACTCTTAAACTTGACACATGCAAATCACCTGCAGTTCTTGACTATTACCATGAGAACTCTATGCTCAGATCTGGGGTGGGGCCCACAGTCTCTAATTCCAGCAAGGCTTCTAGGTGCGAAGCCTAAATATATGTGTACGTATAGTTGATTCACATGGCTGTACACCGGAAACCAATACAACATTGTAAAGCTATTATACTCCAATTTTTTAGAAAAGATAACATTCCTTCTTGATCTTATCAGGGGTCACATGACCCATTATGATGACCTTGAAAGAAAAGCAAGAATGTTAGTCACTCCATCATGTACAATTCTTTGGGATCCCATGAGCTGTAGCCCACCGGGCTCCTCTGTCCAAGGCTCCAGACAAGAATACTGGAGTGGATAGCCACACCCTTTTCCAGGGGATCTTTCCGACCCAGGGATCAAACCCAGGTCTCCCTCATTGCAGGCAGATTCTTTATGGCCTGAGCCACCAGGGAAGCCCTCAGATCCAGATTATGTGAACTGTCACTAATGTGTCATTTGATGTACAGACCTCTGTCTCAAAAAACTCATGTAACTGTGCCTTGACTTTCAAAATGTAACACAGTTCTCAGAGCTTTCTGAGAAGCACTTCCAAGGCTATAATCCTCAAATCTTGCTTGAATAAAATTTTCCATTTGTTTCTTTAAAAAAAAAAAGAAATAGTACCAGGTGTTGTATTAGACACTTTCATAGGCCATTAGAATGGGTTTAGCAAGTAGTTCAGCACAGAAAGGGCTCAGGGAAGGATAAAAGTGAGCTACATGACCAGGGTTGGAGACTGCTGCTAGACTCACTGACATGGCTGGACACGCACTGAACATCCCTGGCTTGGTATCTGCCTCTGAAGCTAGACCTTCAGAAAGCTCACCTTGACCAGAACTGGTTTGATGAGTGTGTCGCTCAGGCCCTTTTGAGGAACAAACCCTTTCTGGCCCCCACAGAGTTCATTGCTGTCCAAAATCTTCGTCGTGATAGTGAAGTTTACGTGACCTGAGAAGAAAAAGGGAGAAAGGAAGATATCAGCCCCATTGGCAGAGGTACCAGTGGGGTCTCTTCCCTCCCAGACTCTTAAACTTGACACATGCAAATCACCTGCAGTTCTTGACTATTACCATGAGAACTCTATGCTCGTAGATCTGGGGTGGGGCCCACAGTCTCTAATTCCAGCAAGCTTCCTGGTGCTGGTCTAATGTGGTAGGTGGTCTCTAAGGGACCCTGACGACCCCAGTATACTGATGTTTACACTGCTGTGTCCTCCTCTCCCCCTCACTTGTGGGATTTAGTGATTTGCTTCCAATGAAGAGGATAAAGCAAAAGCAGTGAGATGTCACTTCTGAGATTAGGTCACAAAAAAGACTGCAGGGAAGCTCCCTGGCAGTCCAGTGGTTGAGAATCTGCCTTCTATGGCAGGGGACATGGGTTCAGTCCCTGGTTGGGGAACTCAGATCCCACGTGCTGCAGGGCAACTTAGTCCACGAGCTGCAACGAAGACACAGCACAACTGAAAAAAAGACTGTAGCTTTTGTCTCAGATGCACTTTTCCTCTTTAGCCACTCACTCTGGAGGAAGCCAGCAGTCAAGTCAAGATGCAGCTTGGGGCTTCCCTGGTGGTCCAGTGGGTAAGGACACTGCCTTGCAGTGTGAGGGGCGCCAGTTCAATCCCTGGCCTGGAAAGATCCCACATGCCGCGGAGCGGCTGGACCGATGTGTCCAATTACCGAGCCAGAGCTCTGGAGTGCATGCGCCCAGAACCGGTGCTCTGCAACAACAGATGCCACTGTGATGGGAGGTGCACACAGGCCAAAGAACAAAGATGGATGAAACTAGACAAACGAAAGACCAGTAGAAGTGGCCCGCCCACCCCCCTCCCTCCCCACCTCAGCCAAAATAAATAAATAAAAATAAATGTTTTTTTTTTTAAAAAAGATGCAGCTTGGTGGGGAGATTCATGTGATGGGAAACTGACAGAGGCCACTAGCCAGCACCTAAGGCCAAGAACTGCAGCCTTCAGTCTAACAGCACATGAGGATCAGAGGCACTGGAATGACCTTGGACATGGGTTCTCTCCTGGACAAGTCTTTGGAGAAGAACATGGCCCTGGCTGAACTTCATGAGCGCCTTGGGCAAGAAGCACCCAGCTAAACTGCACCAGTTACAGAAACTATGTGATAACAAATGTTCTTTTAGGCTGCTAAACTTTAGAGTAATTTCTTAAGCAGCAATAGATCACTAATACATCCCAAGACCGTACTCTGAGTTGCAAGGATTTAATCCAAAAACAAAGATACCTCAAAGGATTATTGTGAGGATTGTGTCTCTGTGAGTGTATGCTCAGTTGTGTCCAACTCTTTGCAACCCCATGGACCGTAGCTCCACAGGCTCCTCAATCCATGGGACTCTCCAAGCAAGAATATTGGAGTGGGTTGCCATTTCCTTCTCCAGGGGATCCTCTCAACCCAGAGATCAAACCCACATCTCTTGCATCTCCAGCAGAGGCAGGTGGATTCTTTATCACTGAGCCACTAGGGAAACCCATATCATAATGATCAAATGAGTTCATTCATGTGTCTGACTGGTAACATGAGCCTATATCCCTTGTCTTGGGATAAATATATTTTTAGAAACATTTATTTATTTGCTTACTGGGTCTTAATTGCTGCACATAGATCTTTGATCTTCTTCCTTGCAACAGGTGGGACACCACGATCTATTCTTAATTGTGGCATATGGGATCTAGTTCCCTGACCAGGATGATTGCTTTACCTGGTCATTGGGAACACAGAGTCTTAGCCACTGGACCACCAGGGAAGTCTCTGGTGTAAATTTTAAAAGCACACCCTTGGGGCTTCCCTAGTGGTCCAGTGGGTAAGGACACTGCCTTGCAGTGCAAGGGGCGCCAGTTCGACCCCTGGTCTGGGAAGATCCCACGTGCCGCGGAGCGACTGGACACATGTGTCCAATTACCGAGCCGGAGCTCTGGAGCGCATGCGCCCAGAGCCGGTGCTCTGTGACAACAGAGGCCACTGCGATGGGAGGCCCACACGGGCCAAAGAACAAAGATGGATAAAAACAGATAAATGAAAGACCAATAGAAGTGGCCCGCCCGCCCCCCTCCCTCCCCAACCAGACCCCCCACCAAAAAAAAGTTATCAAGGAAAACCTAAGGAGATATAAATATGTGTAACACAGGGATGTTTGCACAGAGCCCATTTGAAAAAAAAAAAAAAAAAGCAAACCCTTTCACACTCAAAATAGTCCAATGTGGATAATTTCTTTTGTCATCTATGAAAAAATATTTGTTCATTTATTTGTAACATAGACTTAGGAGGGAGAAAAACAGATGCGCATAACAGAAGAGGAAAGAGAAAAGGTAAATTCAGAAGAGGAAAGGGTAGCACAATCTCTGTGCTCTCCTTGCCCACCTGCCACCTCCTACTCTTACCCAGTTTGACAGCTGTGATGTTCCAGTGATAGGATTTTGCTTCGTCAGCACAGAGACAGGCGGAGACCTGAAGGTCTGTCCCTGATTCCACCTGGTACTCCTCGGATTTAGCCAAGTTAGTCTGAACCTGAAGAAGATATGTGAATGATAAAAGATATGATTAGGACTTCTCTGGTGGTCCAGTGGTTAAGACTCCACTTGCCAGTGCAGAGGACACAGGTTTGATCCCTAGTCCAGGAGGATCCCACATGCTGAGGGGCTATTAAGCCCATGCACCATAACTACTGAGCCTGTGCTCTAGAGCCCAGGAATCACTACCTGCAGCCCACATGCTGCAACCACATAACCCTACACAGAGCCCATGCTCTGAAACAAGAGAAGCCACCACAATGAGAAGCTCATGCACCACAGCAAAGAGTAGCTCCCACGGGCCGCAGCTAGAGAAAGCCCAAGTGCAAAGGCCCAGCATGGCCAAAAGAAAATCAATTAATTAACTAAAATAATTTTTAAAAATAATAAAGAGTAAAGGAGACCATACACAGTAAGTCTAGAAAGACAGGAAGGCCAAGACACTGACACCTCATCTCTTTCTCTGGGAAGATTGGTCTGCTTCCACTGGAGGGACTGACACCTGCTTCCTGTATCACCAGCTCTTACCCTGATGCACTTCTTTAGATAATTGAAGATGGTGGCAGTCATACGGAAGGATTCTCCACGAACCACCGAGTAAGGAAGAGTCAGATCAACAAAGAACGTCTTGAAGGCAGTCAGTCCAATAGTGGGTGAGAGGCCAAAGCCCTTGGACCGGGACGTACAGAAAGTCATGGCCTTCCATGTGGTGATGGTGTCAGGGACCGTGACGTGGACAGACTCTTTCCCTGAGTTGCTGTGAGGATACAAAAGCATTCAGCTACAAAGTCATCTGCAGAAAGGACTATTTTGTTGCTCTTGTGCATGACAAGCAACTTGGACTGGAGGCCCACGTGAATCTCAGAGTGTGAGGATGGGGGGTGGTTTGTGTGCAAGCACATCTGTAAGACTGCCCAGTACCCACTGCATCTGTGAAAATACACATTCTTATGGTTTGTCCAAATAAGCAGGAAAACAGTGAACAAGAACTAAACTAATGTGAAGATGTGCCTTTCCATTGGTGTGGCCCTGTCCTGTCTGCACTGAGCAAATGTGAAGATGTGTGGATTTGTTTTGAATAGATTGTATATAATTGTTTAAGAATCCAGGGAAAGAAAAATGTTCTCACATTTCCATTAAACCATCTTGGCTTGAGACTTCTGTATATTCTTACCACCTCTTCTTAATCTCTTCTGCTTCCGTTAGGTCCTTGCTATTTCTGTCCGTTATTGTGCCCATCCTTGCATGAAATGTTCCCTTGGTATCTCCAATATTCTTGAAGAGATCTCTAGTCTTTCCTATTCTATTAATTTCCTCTATTTCTTTGCATTGCTCACTTAAGAAGGCTTTCTTATCTTTTCTTGCTATTCTCTGGCTTGAGACTTAGGTTCACTAGAAATATCTGAGTCTGGGACTTTCCTGGTGTTCCAGTGGCTACGATTCTATGCTCCCAATGCAAGCATTCCAGGTTTGATCCCTGGTCAAGGAACTAGATTCCCACATGCTGCAATGAAAGGAGTATCATAACTAAAGACCCAGTGAAGTCAAATAAATTGATTAATTTAAAAAATCATTCGACAGATTTGAGATTACATAGAGCTGTAAACAACAAAGCTCTATAAAAACAAAATTTTTAAAAAAAATTTTTGAGTCTGGGCTCTCTGCTGACTCCACACTGTGTATATAATTTTGTTATTCCTTTGAGGCATCACTTACCCAACAGGGAAAAGATTCCACAGCCAAGTCTCTGGGAAGTACTGGCGAACCTGAGAATCCTCTGGCTGACCTAATGCAGTTGTCTTGAAAGCGATTGGACGAGCATCATTTGATGATCCTAAGGAGACCAAGAATTAGGGAAAAAACAGAAGATTCATGTCAGGCAAGAAGTTGAGATGAAGGGACTACTAACAAGACATTCAGAGAGAAGAAGAGAACATCCAAGTCAGAGATGAAGAGGAAGGACCATTGAGAAACTGACTGGTCACAAGGTCATCAGGGAAGTGACAGACAAGGGTGCTTGGCCAGAGAATGAATAGATAAGGGCTTCAGGCTTCAAAAGCCCTCGCCAGGGACAGAGAAAGTAAAATCCTTGGGCAAATGCCTGTATCTGTAACCCACAATCCAATATCACCCTGGCTAGAGGCTTGGAGGAAGAACAGAGGCAAAGAGGGAGCTTTCAGAGTTCCATGATTCTGAGAATCTCAGTGAATCGGCCAGCCACAGAGGCAGCTTACCTTCAGCCAATGAAAAACTGTTTTCTAAATACTGGCGACCACAATCAAGCATTCTTACCACCTCTTCTTAATCTCTTCTGCTTCCGTTAGGTCCTTGCTATTTCTGTCCGTTATTGTGCCCATCCTTGCATGAAATGTTCCCTTGGTATCTCCAATATTCTTGAAGAGATCTCTAGTCTTTCCTATTCTATTAATTTCCTCTATTTCTTTGCATTGCTCACTTAAGAAGGCTTTCTTATCTTTTCTTGCTATTCTCTGGCTTGAGACTTAGGTTCACTAGAAATATCTGAGTCTGGGACTTTCCTGGTGTTCCAGTGGCTACGATTCTATGCTCCCAATGCAAGCATTCCAGGTTTGATCCCTGGTCAAGGAACTAGATTCCCACATGCTGCAATGAAAGGAGTATCATAACTAAAGACCCAGTGAAGTCAAATAAATTGATTAATTTAAAAAATCATTCGACAGATTTGAGATTACATAGAGCTGTAAACAACAAAGCTCTATAAAAACAAAATTTTTAAAAAAAATTTTTGAGTCTGGGCTCTCTGCTGACTCCACACTGTGTATATAATTTTGTTATTCCTTTGAGGCATCACTTACCCAACAGGGAAAAGATTCCACAGCCAAGTCTCTGGGAAGTACTGGCGAACCTGAGAATCCTCTGGCTGACCTAATGCAGTTGTCTTGAAAGCGATTGGACGAGCATCATTTGATGATCCTAAGGAGACCAAGAATTAGGGAAAAAACAGAAGATTCATGTCAGGCAAGAAGTTGAGATGAAGGGACTACTAACAAGACATTCAGAGAGAAGAAGAGAACATCCAAGTCAGAGATGAAGAGGAAGGACCATTGAGAAACTGACTGGTCACAAGGTCATCAGGGAAGTGACAGACAAGGGTGCTTGGCCAGAGAATGAATAGATAAGGGCTTCAGGCTTCAAAAGCCCTCGCCAGGGACAGAGAAAGTAAAATCCTTGGGCAAATGCCTGTATCTGTAACCCACAATCCAATATCACCCTGGCTAGAGGCTTGGAGGAAGAACAGAGGCAAAGAGGGAGCTTTCAGAGTTCCATGATTCTGAGAATCTCAGTGAATCGGCCAGCCACAGAGGCAGCTTACCTTCAGCCAATGAAAAACTGTTTTCTAAATACTGGCGACCACAATCAATTGGCTTCTTGATTTTGGCGTTGGACAGTATTTTCAGGCCCACGTTCTGATAGGCACCAAAGGGATCAGAGAATGAAAGGTTATGGGGGGAGTCCTCTCCCTTACTACAACGGCGACTACCTAGAAATTTCACCCTCAAAAGTTGAATGAACACATTCTCTGCGTATGAACTGTGAGACCGACACTTAGCCACCAAGACTAGTTCACTTCTATTTCAGCTAGTGTGAAAGCCTTTCAATGAAACTTATTTCATTGTATTTATATACACATATATAGATGTATTGTACATATGCATACTGTCCACATATGCATACATTTTTTGCAGCATGATCATCACAATATGTCTAGGTAATATCCTTCACTGTATATAATTACAAAACATTATTTTTCATGTGATGGGGACTTCTAAGATCTATTCTCTTGGCAGTTTTCAAATATGCAATGTAGTATCATCGGGCTTCCCTGATGGCTCAGAAATAAAGAATCTGCCTGCAATGCAGGAGATTTGCAGAAGACCTGGGTTCGATCCCTGGGTTGGGAAGATCCCTGAAAAGGAAATGGTAACCCACTCCGTATTCTTGCCTGGGAAATTTCCAAGGACAGAAGAGCCTGGCGGACTGCAGTCCATGGGGTCACAAAGAGTCAGACATAACTGAGCAACTAAACGACATACAGCATCACAGTTAAAGTCACTATAGACATCCCTTTTCACAGCTGGAAGCTTGTGATGAATCCTAAGGAGCCCAAAGACAAGATTCATGTCAGGCAAGAAGTTGAGATGAAGGGACTACTAACAAGACATTCAGAGAGAAGAGAACATCCAAGTCAGAGATGAAGAGGAAGGACCATTGAGAAACTGACTGGTCACAAGGTCATCAGGAAGTGACAGACAAGGGTGCTTGGCCAGAGAATGAATAGATAAGGGCTTCAGGCTTCAAAAGCCCTCGCCAGGGACAGAGAAAGTAAAATCCTTGGGCAAATGCCTGTATCTGTAACCCACAATCCAATATCACCCTGGCTAGAGGCTTGGAGGAAGAACAGAGGCAAAGAGGGAGCTTTCAGAGTTCCATGATTCTGAGAATCTCAGTGAATCGGCCAGCCACAGAGGCAGCTTACCTTCAGCCAATGAAAAACTGTTTTCTAAATACTGGCGACCACAATCAATTGGCTTCTTGATTTTGGCGTTGGACAGTATTTTCAGGCCCACGTTCTGATAGGCACCAAAGGGATCAGAGAATGAAAGGTTATGGGGGGAGTCCTCTCCCTTACTACAACGGCGACTACCTAGAAATTTCACCCTCAAAAGTTGAATGAACACATTCTCTGCGTATGAACTGTGAGACCGACACTTAGCCACCAAGACTAGTTCACTTCTATTTCAGCTAGTGTGAAAGCCTTTCAATGAAACTTATTTCATTGTATTTATATACACATATATAGATGTATTGTACATATGCATACTGTCCACATATGCATACATTTTTTGCAGCATGATCATCACAATATGTCTAGGTAATATCCTTCACTGTATATAATTACAAAACATTATTTTTCATGTGATGGGGACTTCTAAGATCTATTCTCTTGGCAGTTTTCAAATATGCAATGTAGTATCATCGGGCTTCCCTGATGGCTCAGAAATAAAGAATCTGCCTGCAATGCAGGAGATTTGCAGAAGACTTAGGTTTGATCCCTGGGTTGGGAAGATCCCCTGGAAAAGGAAATGGTAACCCACTCCGTATTCTTGCCTGGGAAATTTCCAAGGACAGAAGAGCCTGGCGGACTGCAGTCCATGGGGTCACAAAAGAGTCAGACATAACTGAGCAACTAAACGACATACAGCATCACAGTTAAAGTCACTATACTGCACATCACATTCCCTAGATGTGCTTATTTCACAGCTGGAAGCTTGTAACTTTTGACCATTCACCCATTTTGCCTTCCCCCTACCTTTCACCTCTGGCAACTACAGTCTCTTTTCCATATCTGTGAGTTTGTTGTTACTGTTGTTGTTTTTGAATCCCTTGTACAAGTGATATCATACAATACTTGTATTTCTGCATCTGACTTATTTTACTTAGCATAATGCCTTCAAGGTCCATTCAAGTTGATGCAAGTGACAAGATTTCATTCTTTTGGTTAAATTGTAGTATTTCACGTACTTCAATGTTTGATGTGTTTAATGCTTCTTGCTAACATTTGTCACTTTGTCCTTGTTTTTGATTTGAATTGAACTTTCTGACGGCAGAGACCACATCAGCTTCATCAATTCAACAAAAATATATTGAGCAGATCAGGCTCAAAAGCATATGGAAGGATCAGGCATTAGATAAAATACAAAGATGAACAAGATCTGCTTCCTGACCTCAGAGACCTCCTGGTCAGACATGGGCCAAAGTATCCTAAACCTTTGCTGATAAAATAAATGCAAAATCTTTCATAATAGGAAGAGACTTCTGGTCTCCCTTTCTTCATTTGCTTTTTTTCCCCTTCTTGGCGGTTCCCAGGGAAGTGAATGTTTGCAGATCCAGAGACAAGACTAGGCGCATAGCCTCACCCACGGGAGACTTCTTTAAGCATAAGGACCAAGAGAGGCTGCCTTACCCATCAGGCATTTCCTTCAAAATTTTGCCCCTGTCAATGCCCACATGATCCTGTCTGCTTTTTTAGATAATAGACTTTCCTTTCCCCCTTCCACCACCAATGTTTCTATGAGAACAAAATGGGTCAAAATATCCACCTGAAAAAAACTGAAAAGGTCTGTGTTGTCAGAGAACCAAGGCCTCAGTATGAGAGAATGTCTGCTCCAACGCTCCATGGGCACTGGGTCAATGAGGGGCTGTGGAATGTTCCATCTGTTAAAGCCTGGACACTCATCATATTCAGCCACCTGATACGGGTAGTGGCCATACCAGGATGGGAACATCCCATAGACCTGAGGAAAGATGGGAAAGGACATTAATTTTTTTCTTCAACTAAACGACATACAGCATCACAGTTAAAGTCACTATACTGCACATCACATTCCCTAGATGTGCTTATTTCACAGCTGGAAGCTTGTAACTTTTGACCATTCACCCATTTTGCCTTCCCCCTACCTTTCACCTCTGGCAACTACAGTCTCTTTTCCATATCTGTGAGTTTGTTGTTACTGTTGTTATTTTTGAATCCCTTGTACAAGTGATATCATACAATACTTGTATTTCTGCATCTGACTTATTTTACTTAGCATAATGCCTTCAAGGTCCATTCAAGTTGATGCAAGTGACAAGATTTCATTCTTTTGGTTAAATTGTAGTATTTCACGTACTTCAATGTTTGATGTGTTTAATGCTTCTTGCTAACATTTGTCACTTTGTCCTTGTTTTTGATTTGAATTGAACTTTCTGACGGCAGAGACCACATCAGCTTCATCAATTCAACAAAAATATATTGAGCAGATCAGGCTCAAAAGCATATGGAAGGATCAGGCATTAGATAAAATACAAAGATGAACAAGATCTGCTTCCTGACCTCAGAGACCTCCTGGTCAGACATGGGCCAAAGTATCCTAAACCTTTGCTGATAAAATAAATGCAAAATCTTTCATAATAGGAAGAGACTTCTGGTCTCCCTTTCTTCATTTGCTTTTTTTCCCCTTCTTGGCGGTTCCCAGGGAAGTGAATGTTTGCAGATCCAGAGACAAGACTAGGCGCATAGCCTCACCCACGGGAGACTTCTTTAAGCATAAGGACCAAGAGAGGCTGCCTTACCCATCAGGCATTTCCTTCAAAATTTTGCCCCTGTCAATGCCCACATGATCCTGTCTGCTTTTTTAGATAATAGACTTTCCTTTCCCCCTTCCACCACCAATGTTTCTATGAGAACAAAATGGGTCAAAATATCCACCTGAAAAAAACTGAAAAGGTCTGTGTTGTCAGAGAACCAAGGCCTCAGTATGAGAGAATGTCTGCTCCAACGCTCCATGGGCACTGGGTCAATGAGGGGCTGTGGAATGTTCCATCTGTTAAAGCCTGGACACTCATCATATTCAGCCACCTGATACGGGTAGTGGCCATACCAGGATGGGAACATCCCATAGACCTGAGGAAAGATGGGAAAGGACATTAATTTTTTTTCTTAAGAAAATGAAATATTGAAATAACTTTTCGGATTCTAAGGGCACCAGTCTATTGATCTTGAATTCTTCTCCTCATTATTCCAGAATTTCTTCCATGCTAAGCCCCTTCCTCTAATTTATTTTTTCATCACAATCTGACAGCCGTATCTCCTATTTCATCTCCTCTGATTGCTATGATCATATGAACCATGCCCTTCTTATATCATCTTTGGGAGGAGCGGGGGAGGCGCATTCTGGAAGTTTGCAGGCTCTGAGTTTGCCAACCAGAGACTGACCCCAGGCCCCAGCAGTGAGAGCGCAGAGTTCTAACCACTGGACTCTCAAGGAATTCCCCGTATCATCATTTCCACCTTCCTGTCCACCCCAGCTTTGCTACCACCTTGTGGTGATGCACTGTTTCTCTGGGACTCTCCTTCTCACTCCCAGGAGCCCATCTCTTATCCCGGTTCATTCAGTCTGCCTTCTCTGTCGACGCCCTCTTGCCACCTCAGCAGGCCACTCACCGAGCTGTTACTCAGCTCTCTCTCTGGTCTAAGCAGCAAAACACTCTCATCCACGGCCCGGACCGCACACAGGGACCCAGGAGCCGCCTGCAGCTGTAGGTCCACATCTGCTCCCGGAAGCTGTTGGGAAGGTGAGAAGCCAAGAGAGACCTGGGGAAGAGAAAAGGACACCATGGGTATCAGGTCATTGTGGAGAGGAGAAGAAGCAGCCAAACCGGCTTTACCCCCTTTCCAAAATTTTGCCCTGTCAATGCCCACATGATCCTGTCTGCTTTTTTAGATAATAGACTTTCCTTTCCCCCTTCCACCACCAATGTTTCTATGAGAACAAAATGGGTCAAAATATCCACCTGAAAAAAACTGAAAAGGTCTGTGTTGTCAGAGAACCAAGGCCTCAGTATGAGAGAATGTCTGCTCCAACGCTCCATGGGCACTGGGTCAATGAGGGGCTGTGGAATGTTCCATCTGTTAAAGCCTGGACACTCATCATATTCAGCCACCTGATACGGGTAGTGGCCATACCAGGATGGGAACATCCCATAGACCTGAGGAAAGATGGGAAAGGACATTAATTTTTTTTCTTAAGAAAATGAAATATTGAAATAACTTTTCGGATTCTAAGGGCACCAGTCTATTGATCTTGAATTCTTCTCCTCATTATTCCAGAATTTCTTCCATGCTAAGCCCCTTCCTCTAATTTATTTTTTCATCACAATCTGACAGCCGTATCTCCTATTTCATCTCCTCTGATTGCTATGATCATATGAACCATGCCCTTCTTATATCATCTTTGGGAGGAGCGGGGGAGGCGCATTCTGGAAGTTTGCAGGCTCTGAGTTTGCCAACCAGAGACTGACCCCAGGCCCCAGCAGTGAGAGCGCAGAGTTCTAACCACTGGACTCTCAAGGAATTCCCCGTATCATCATTTCCACCTTCCTGTCCACCCCAGCTTTGCTACCACCTTGTGGTGATGCACTGTTTCTCTGGGACTCTCCTTCTCACTCCCAGGAGCCCATCTCTTATCCCGGTTCATTCAGTCTGCCTTCTCTGTCGACGCCCTCTTGCCACCTCAGCAGGCCACTCACCGAGCTGTTACTCAGCTCTCTCTCTGGTCTAAGCAGCAAAACACTCTCATCCACGGCCCGGACCGCACACAGGGACCCAGGAGCCGCCTGCAGCTGTAGGTCCACATCTGCTCCCGGAAGCTGTTGGGAAGGTGAGAAGCCAAGAGAGACCTGGGGAAGAGAAAAGGACACCATGGGTATCAGGTCATTGTGGAGAGGAGAAGAAGCAGTCATCGACCATATGCCCTGAGTACGGTCCCTAGCCTACTCCTTCACTTTTTTTTTTTTTTCTTTCTTATGAGTCCCTTTGTCTTTTTTTTTTTGAGTGGACCATTTGGAAAATCTTTATTGAATCTGTTACAATATAGCTTCTGTTTCATGTTTTGGTTTTTTGGCCAAAAGGCACGTGGGATCTTATCTCCTTGACCAGCCATTGAAACCCAAACTCCATATATCAGAAGGCAAAGTCTTAACCACTAGACTGCCGGGGAAATCCTCCAAGTCCTTCACTTTTTTATTGATTTTTCTTTGTAAAGTCTTGCCCTTTAGAAGCAGTGTTTTTTGATACAGTTTAAAAAGGTAAACAATGCAGTAGAGTAAATACAGAAAGTTTAAAAGACCAAAAGTAAAAAGAAAAAGAATTTATGGAATAACTCTACAGAACCAGCATGACCTTTTAAAAGGAGCAGGAGATGAGGATTCCCTGGTGGTTCAGTGGTTAAGAATCTGCCTGCCAATGCAGGAGACATGGGTTTGATCCCTGATCCGGGAAGATCCCACATGCTGCTGAGCAACTAAGCCTGTGAGCCACAACTATGGAGCCCATGTGCCGCAACTACTGAAGCCCGTGTGCCCTAGAGCCCGAGTTCCACAACAAGAGAAGTCACCTCAATAAGAAGCCCGCTCACCTCAACTAGAGAGTAGCCCCCACTCTCTGCAACTAGAGAAGGGCCTGCAGCAACAGTGAAATACTGAATAGCCAAAAATAAATAACTAAATAAAATAAAAATTTAAAAAGTTTTAAAATCTGGCTCCTTTTCCCGGAGCCCATCTCTTATCCCGGTTCATTCAGTCTGCCTTCTCTGTCGACGCCCTCTTGCCACCTCAGCAGGCCACTCACCGAGCTGTTACTCAGCTCTCTCTCTGGTCTAAGCAGCAAAACACTCTCATCCACGGCCCGGACCGCACACAGGGACCCAGGAGCCGCCTGCAGCTGTAGGTCCACATCTGCTCCCGGAAGCTGTTGGGAAGGTGAGAAGCCAAGAGAGACCTGGGGAAGAGAAAAGGACACCATGGGTATCAGGTCATTGTGGAGAGGAGAAGAAGCAGTCATCGACCATATGCCCTGAGTACGGTCCCTAGCCTACTCCTTCACTTTTTTTTTTTTTTTCTTTCTTATGAGTCCCTTTGTCTTTTTTTTTTTTGAGTGGACCATTTGGAAAATCTTTATTGAATCTGTTACAATATAGCTTCTGTTTCATGTTTTGGTTTTTTGGCCAAAAGGCACGTGGGATCTTATCTCCTTGACCAGCCATTGAAACCCAAACTCCATATATCAGAAGGCAAAGTCTTAACCACTAGACTGCCGGGGAAATCCTCCAAGTCCTTCACTTTTTTATTGATTTTTCTTTGTAAAGTCTTGCCCTTTAGAAGCAGTGTTTTTTGATACAGTTTAAAAAGGTAAACAATGCAGTAGAGTAAATACAGAAAGTTTAAAAGACCAAAAGTAAAAAGAAAAAGAATTTATGGAATAACTCTACAGAACCAGCATGACCTTTTAAAAGGAGCAGGAGATGAGGATTCCCTGGTGGTTCAGTGGTTAAGAATCTGCCTGCCAATGCAGGAGACATGGGTTTGATCCCTGATCCGGGAAGATCCCACATGCTGCTGAGCAACTAAGCCTGTGAGCCACAACTATGGAGCCTGTGCTCTAGAGCCTCGGAGTCACAACTATGGAGCCCATGTGCCGCAACTACTGAAGCCCGTGTGCCCTAGAGCCCAAGTTCCACAACAAGAGAAGTCACCTCAATAAGAAGCCCGCTCACCTCAACTAGAGAGTAGCCCCCACTCTCTGCAACTAGAGAAGGGCCTGCAGCAACAGTGAAATACTGAATAGCCAAAAATAAATAACTAAATAAAATAAAAATTTAAAAAGTTTTAAAAAGAAAGAATCTGCCTGCCAGTGCAGGAGACACAGGCTTGAACCCAGATCCGGGGAGATCCCACATGCCGCAGAGCAACTAAGCCCCTTGGGCCACAACTACTGAGCCTGTGCTCTAGAGCCCAGAAGCCACAATTACTGAAGCCTGCACACCTGAGAGTCTGTGCTCCATACCAAGAGAAGTCACTTCAGTGAGAATCCCATACATGGCAACTAGTGCATAGGCCCTGTTCTCTGCAATGAGAGAAAAGCCCAAACAGCAGCAAAGACCCACTACAACCAATAAATAAATAAAATGTTTTAAAATAAGAAGTAAGGGGCTTCCCCTGGTGGTCCAGTGGGTAAGGACACCGCCTTGCAGTGCAAGGGGCGCCGGTTCGATACCTGGCCTGGGAAGATCCCACGTGCTGTGGAGCGGCTGGACTAATGTGTCCAATTACCCAGCCGGAGCTCTGGCACACGTGCGCCCAGAGCCGGTGCTCTGCAACAACAGAGGCCACCGCGATGGGAGGCCCACAGGAGCCAAAGAACAAAGACGGATGAAAATAGAGAAATGAAAGACCGATAGAAGTGGCCCGCCCATCCCCCTCCCTCCCTACCCCACCCCCTCCAAAAGATAAATAAATAAAATTTATTAAAAAAATAAAAAGAAGTAAGAAAATAGACTTCCCTGGTGGTTCAGTGGTTAAGACTCAGTGCTACCCCAGTGCAGGGGGCCTAGGTTCAATCCCTGGTCGGGGAACTTGATCCCACATGCCACAGCTCAGACCAGGTGCAGCCAATTAAGTAAATAAAAAAAGTAAAAGTAAAAATAAATAAATAAAGCAGGAGAGACCGAGAGTTCAACAAACTGTGCTAAGAATATAGATCATGACATCCAGCTTCAGCATTGGCCTTTTCCAGCCCCGGCGGCCCTGCCTGATCACGACCCCCAGCGTACACGAGCTCCTTCTCTAGGCCCAGACCCTTCCTCCATCTGTCTCAACTGTCATTTTACCTGATTGTCAAAGCACATTTCCACCGAGAACTGAGTTTTGTCTGCTATGACACCTCCGCTGGGGAAAATGGCATAGATCACCAGGAAAGGATTAGGGGCTAGTCTGGAGTTGAAGACCAGTGGGAGAGAGAAGGAGCCTTTCAGTCCTGAAAGAGAAGAGGGGATATTTAGGGATGAGAGGACATGCTCACCTATCAATGCTATCCAGCCCTTTGTTCGCACTTCTCCCTGAGCCAACCATAGGCCTCGTGGGGCAAGTTGCTTCTCGTTTTTCTATTCTGAGCTTATTATTTTTTCCTTGCTAATCCTACTCTTGCTTCTAGAATAAGAACTGCTTCCTAGAAGTTTAAAGCTTTTTTTTTTTTTTTTTTGGTATCTTCTTTTTTTCACTGTTTCTTTTTTGTTTTTTAAATTATGAACATGGTAACACATTACAGGAAAACTGGAAAATACAGAACAAAGATACATATAGTTCCACTATATATTATCATTATTTTTAAGTAGATAACTTAAGATTTTAGTTGGAGTTTCAATATCAAACTCAAAAATTAACAGAATATACAAAATAGAAGGAAAAGACCCAAATTAACATCCGGTGCTCTGCAACACGTCGCCCAGAGCCGGTGCTCTGCAACAACAGAGGCCACGATGGGAGGCCCACAGGAGCCAAAGAACAAAGACGGATGAAAATAGAGAAATGAAAGACCGATAGAAGTGGCCCGCCCATCCCCTCCCTCCCCACCCCACCCTCCAAAAGATAAATAAATAAAATTTATTAAAAAAATAAAAAGAAGTAAGAAAATAGACTTCCCTGGTGGTTCAGTGGTTAAGACTCAGTGCTACCCCAGTGCAGGGGGCCTAGGTTCAATCCCTGGTCGGGGAACTTGATCCCACATGCCACAGCTCAGACCAGGTGCAGCCAATTAAGTAAATAAAAAAAGTAAAAGTAAAAATAAATAAATAAAGCAGGAGAGACCGAGAGTTCAACAAACTGTGCTAAGAATATAGATCATGACATCCAGCTTCAGCATTGGCCTTTTCCAGCCCCGGCGGCCCTGCCTGATCACGACCCCCAGCGTACACGAGCTCCTTCTCTAGGCCCAGACCCTTCCTCCATCTGTCTCAACTGTCATTTTACCTGATTGTCAAAGCACATTTCCACCGAGAACTGAGTTTTGTCTGCTATGACACCTCCGCTGGGGAAAATGGCATAGATCACCAGGAAAGGATTAGGGGCTAGTCTGGAGTTGAAGACCAGTGGGAGAGAGAAGGAGCCTTTCAGTCCTGAAAGAGAAGAGGGGATATTTAGGGATGAGAGGACATGCTCACCTATCAATGCTATCCAGCCCTTTGTTCGCACTTCTCCCTGAGCCAACCATAGGCCTCGTGGGGCAAGTTGCTTCTCGTTTTTCTATTCTGAGCTTATTATTTTTTCCTTGCTAATCCTACTCTTGCTTCTAGAATAAGAACTGCTTCCTAGAAGTTTAAAGCTTTTTTTTTTTTTTTTGGTATCTTCTTTTTTTCACTGTTTCTTTTTTGTTTTTTAAATTATGAACATGATAACACATTACAGGAAAACTGGAAAATACAGAACAAAGATACATATAGTTCCACTATATATTATCATTATTTTTAAGTAGATAACTTAAGATTTTAGTTGGAGTTTCAATATCAAACTCAAAAATTAACAGAATATACAAAACAGAAGGAAAAGACTACATCGTACACCTGGAAAGCTCTACAAACCAATTAAACTGGAAGTTTAAAATTGAAATCTCCCAAGAAATGCATGAACACTCACCTTTATTCTTAGACTTCAGGTGTTTCTGTCCCTCCATCTCTAGATTTCCTTTCCCTATTAACTAAGGAAGAGAAAAAATAAAAATCAGCCACAGCACAGAAGTGAAGGGAGTTTAGCTTTGGCCCAATCCCTGTGTCTCTCTGTAAGGAGAGCCTCCTTTCATAGTTCTGGAGCCTGGGTCAGCACGTTATGGAGCATCCTTCAGTTTGTCAAATGTCAGATGGTTCCCAGAGTCTTGTTGGCTCTTGCTCCAGGTGGAGGTCTGCTGAGGACCATCGGGTGGGTGGGAGGAGACACAGGCCACCACTGCCTCAGAGCCAGACAGAATGGACACAATTGTCTTCACAATATACAGCTGACAGCATTTCTTGAAGATCTCTAGGTTGTATTCTTGTATAATCCTTGCAACATAATGTCTACTAAAATCCATCCTTACAACTTTTTGTAACATTTATTTTTCTACTGAAACATAGTTGATTTGGGCTTCTCTAGTGACTCAGATGGTAAAGAATCCACCTGCACTGTGAGAGACCTGGGTTTGATCCTTGATTGGGAAGATGCCCTGGAGGAGAACATGGCAACCCACTCCAGTATTCTTGCCTGGAGAATCCCATGGAGAGAGGAGGCTGGCGGGTTACAGTCCAGGGTGTCACCAAAGAGCCGGACACGACTGAGCAACCATCATTCACTCATTCACTCATAAGTGATCTAGTGTTGTGCCAGTTTCTGCTGAACAGCCAAGTGATTCAGTTATACGTATATATGTACATTCCTTCTTTTCTTTTTTTTTTTTTAAAGATTTGTTTATTTAATTATTTTGGGCGGGGGTCAGGTTGGGGAGGGAGGGGAGCAGGTGGGCCACTTCTATTGGTCCTTCATTTCTCTATTTTCATCGGTCTTGTTCTTTGGCTCCTGTGGGCCTCCCATCGCGATGGCGTCTGTCGCCGCAGAGCACCGGCTCTGGGCACATGCGCTCCAGAGCTCAGGCTCGGTAATTGGACACATCGGTCCAGTCGCTCCACAGCACGTGGGATCTTCCCAGGCCAGGGATGGAACCGGCGCCCCTTGCACTGCAAGGCGGTGTCCTTACCCACTGGACCACCAGGGGAAGCCCATGTACATTCCTTCTAAATATTCTTCTCCATTATGCTTTATCCCAGGACACTGAATATAGTTCTCTGTGCTATACAGTAGGACCCTGGAGTTTATCATTTCTATATATGATAATCCCAAACTAATCCCAAACTCCCAATCTATCACTCCCCCAAATCCCCTCCCCGTTGGCAACCACAAGTCTGTTCTCTATATCTGTGAATCTGTTCCTGTTTTTACAGCTTTTTAAAATTTATCGTTCAATTCAAAATTCAGCGGAAGTGAAAGAGGGTGGGAATAAATTAGGAATTGGGGATTAATATATAGACACTACTATATGTAAAATAAATAACCAACAGGAACCTACTGTATAGCACAGGGAACTCTACTCAATATTCTGTAATAGGGCTTCCCCTGGTGGTCCAGTGGGTAAGGACACCGCCTTGCAGTGCAAGGGGCGCCGGTTCCATCCCTGGCCTGGGAAGATCCCACGTGCAGCGGAGCGGCTGGACTGATGTGTCCAATTACCGAGCTGGAGCTCTGGAGCGCATGTGCCCAGAGCCGTTGCTCTGCGACGACAGACGCCACCGCGATGGGAGGCCCACAGGAGCCAAAGAACAAAGACAGATGAAAATAGAGAAATGAAAGACCAATAAAAGTGGCCTGCCCGCTCCCCTCCCTCCCCAACCCGACCCCCGCCCAAAAATAAATAAATAAACAAAATCTTTAAAAAAAAAAAAATTCTGTAATAACCTATGTGGGAAAAGAATCTGAAAAAGAATGCGTGTGTGTGTCTGTGTGTGTGTGTATGTCTGTGTATATAACAATCACTTTGCTGTATAACTGAAACTAACACAATATTACAAATCAACTATTACATAAATAAAATTTTTTAAAAAATTCAGTGGGGGGCTTCCCTGGTTGTCCAGTGCTTAATGAGTTTGCCTTGCAGTGCACCGGGCACTGGTTCCATCCCTGGCCCAGGAAGATCCCACGTGCCTCAGAGCAGCTGGACCGATGAGTCCAGTTACCAGCCAGCACTCTGGAGTGCATGCGCCGGAGCTGGTGCTCTGCAACGAGAGGCCACTGCGATGGGAGGCCCACACAGGCCAAAGAAGAAAGATGGATACAATTGAATAAATTTTTAAAAAGAGGCCAAATTTTTTTTTTTAATAAATAAATAAATAAATTTCAATGGCAATGAGCCCATCTTGTAGTGTACTGAGTCCTCTGATATTTGACTCTCTGGAGAGAAACCTCTTTTTAACTCTTCACTCTCCCTTGAAAATGAACTCAGTGCAATGCAGGCATCTCAAGCTACAGTTAATACCACGAAAGGAATCTGGTCTGCCTGTTTTACTTTTTAAAGTAATTAAAAGCGGAAGTGAAAGAGGGTGGGAATAAATTAGGAATTGGGGATTAATATATAGACACTACTATATGTAAAATAAATAACCAACAGGAACCTACTGTATAGCACAGGGAACTCTACTCAATATTCTGTAATAGGGCTTCCCCTGGTGGTCCAGTGGGTAAGGACACCGCCTTGCAGTGCAAGGGGCGCCGGTTCCATCCCTGGCCTGGGAAGATCCCACGTGCAGCGGAGCGGCTGGACTGATGTGTCCAATTACCGAGCTGGAGCTCTGGAGCGCATGTGCCCAGAGCCGTTGCTCTGCGACGACAGACGCCACCGCGATGGGAGGCCCACAGGAGCCAAAGAACAAAGACAGATGAAAATAGAGAAATGAAAGACCAATAAAAGTGGCCTGCCCGCTCCCCTCCCTCCCCAACCCGACCCCCGCCCAAAAATAAATAAATAAACAAAATCTTTAAAAAAAAAAAAATTCTGTAATAACCTATGTGGGAAAAGAATCTGAAAAAGAATGCGTGTGTGTGTCTGTGTGTGTGTGTATGTCTGTGTATATAACAATCACTTTGCTGTATAACTGAAACTAACACAATATTACAAATCAACTATTACATAAATAAAATTTTTTAAAAAATTCAGTGGGGGGCTTCCCTGGTTGTCCAGTGCTTAATGAGTTTGCCTTGCAGTGCACCGGGCACTGGTTCCATCCCTGGCCCAGGAAGATCCCACGTGCCTCAGAGCAGCTGGACCGATGAGTCCAGTTACCAGCCAGCACTCTGGAGTGCATGCGCCGGAGCTGGTGCTCTGCAGCGAGAGAGGCCACTGCGATGGGAAGCCCACACAGGCCAAAGAAGAAAGATGGATACAATTGAATAAATTTTTAAAAAGAGGCCAAATTTTTTTTTTTAATAAATAAATAAATAAATTTCAATGGCAATGAGCCCATCTTGTAGTGTACTGAGTCCTCTGATATTTGACTCTCTGGAGAGAAACCTCTTTTTAACTCTTCACTCTCCCTTGAAAATGAACTCAGTGCAATGCAGGCATCTCAAGCTACAGTTAAGTCTGCACTGATCAGCCCCAGCTCCGCTTTTCTCCTAAGCCTCCCACACTCTGTCCTGATCACAGTACCTGTATGATCACTCTGCCTTGTTATTTCCTGCCTACCTCTCCTCGTTCTGTTATTTGGATGATTGTTTTAGCTTGATGTAGACATTGGAATGCTTCAGGGGGAGGAAGTCTCTCAGAAAAGTTAAAAAGATGTTGAGGGAATAAAAAGACTCTGGACAATCAAACCTGAGATTCACCTGAGAACAATCCCTCATGGCCATCAAGGTGACCAGTGAGACTGCTTGTCTTGGTTTTTCTTTCTGTTGTGTTTTTTTTGTTTGGCAGTGGTGGGGAGAGGGCAGTGGTGTTGGCCACATAGCATGGCATGCAGGATCTTACTTCCCAGACCAGGGATCAAACCCATGTTCCTTGCAGTGGTAGCTTGAATTCTTAAACACTGGACCACCAGGGAGAAGGCCCCAGACTGCTTGTCTTTACACATTTCTTTCAGGCTAAAGTTAGGACTTTATTTTCTCAGGAAAGCTGCTCTCAAGGTTCCTTCTTAACCCTATATCTATTTTAAAATACTAACAAATGAAACACAGGATGGAATTGACTCTGGGTCCCCATCCCCTCCGCAGTCTGCCACCCGCCCATCCACCCAGCTCCCTTTCAGCCCTGGGCAGCAACCTTTTCTCGTTAATTCCAAGTTTTATTTCCCCACAGAATTTTCTTGTACTGCTGTTCAGAATCTTCTTATCCTCCATGTCCCTGCACCTCCTACACCTATATAAACACAGCAGCCAGTGGGCATACGTGACTTCTGGAGCCCCTGAAATGTGACCAGTCCAAACTCCTTTAAGTATAGAATAGTGAGGGAGCCACGCAGAAGAAGGCAGAAAATTAAAGAGAAATTTTAGAGGCCAAATTTTTTTTTTTTAATAAATAAATAAATAAATTTCAATGGCAATGAGCCCATCTTGTAGTGTACTGAGTCCTCTGATATTTGACTCTCTGGAGAGAAACCTCTTTTTAACTCTTCACTCTCCCTTGAAAATGAACTCAGTGCAATGCAGGCATCTCAAGCTACAGTTAAGTCTGCACTGATCAGCCCCAGCTCCGCTTTTCTCCTAAGCCTCCCACACTCTGTCCTGATCACAGTACCTGTATGATCACTCTGCCTTGTTATTTCCTGCCTACCTCTCCTCGTTCTGTTATTTGGATGATTGTTTTAGCTTGATGTAGACATTGGAATGCTTCAGGGGGAGGAAGTCTCTCAGAAAAGTTAAAAAGATGTTGAGGGAATAAAAAGACTCTGGACAATCAAACCTGAGATTCACCTGAGAACAATCCCTCATGGCCATCAAGGTGACCAGTGAGACTGCTTGTCTTGGTTTTTCTTTCTGTTGTGTTTTTTTTGTTTGGCAGTGGTGGGGAGAGGGCAGTGGTGTTGGCCACATAGCATGGCATGCAGGATCTTACTTCCCAGACCAGGGATCAAACCCATGTTCCTTGCAGTGGTAGCTTGAATTCTTAAACACTGGACCACCAGGGAGAAGGCCCCAGACTGCTTGTCTTTACACATTTCTTTCAGGCTAAAGTTAGGACTTTATTTTCTCAGGAAAGCTGCTCTCAAGGTTCCTTCTTAACCCTATATCTATTTTAAAATACTAACAAATGAAACACAGGATGGAATTGACTCTGGGTCCCCATCCCCTCCGCAGTCTGCCACCCGCCCATCCACCCAGCTCCCTTTCAGCCCTGGGCAGCAACCTTTTCTCGTTAATTCCAAGTTTTATTTCCCCACAGAATTTTCTTGTACTGCTGTTCAGAATCTTCTTATCCTCCATGTCCCTGCACCTCCTACACCTATATAAACACAGCAGCCAGTGGGCATACGTGACTTCTGGAGCCCCTGAAATGTGACCAGTCCAAACTCCTTTAAGTATAGAATATGTGCTTTGAATTTAAAATACATACTTTGCAATGCAACTGAAACAAAAAATGTAACATATCTCTTAATGATTTTTTTATGTCAATTTCATGCAAAAATGATCACATTAGGTTAGACGAATTCTATTTTTAAACATTAGTTTCCCCAGTTCTTTTCATTTTTTAAATGTGGCTTTTAAAGATTTAGAAATTACCTATATGACTTGCATTACATTAAAAAAAGAAATCTTTTGGTGGCACTGCCCAGCCTGTGGGTTCTTAGTTCCCCAACCAGGGATTGGCGAACTATACTGGTGGAGCCAATCTTAACCACTGGAGCACCAGGGAAGTCCTGCATTATATCTCTATCCAGACTGTTCACTGGCTCGCTGTCCTTATTCCCTTTCCTTCCAATGCCCAGCTCTCAGTCTTACATAGTAGGAAAAGGTGATTTCCTGGTCAGGCTTTGCATCTGCCGGATCAATATCATAATCCACCACTACTTCCTGGGGCCGGCCACATTCCAAGATGCCATTCAGCTGGCGGATGCCAAGGAAGCTGCGGGTCGTGTTGTAGAAGGGTTGCAGGTACAGGTAGGCGTTGGAATAGTAACGAGGCACTTCGTTTGGATTATAGGGCGTTTCTGCCAATTGGAACCTGCCCTGAGAAAGAGAGAGAAAAAAAGGCCTTAAAACACATGTACCCCAACCGTATTAACCCTGTGGAACTGTTCTGATTCTCAGATCTGTACTGCCTAAGAGGGGCATGTAGATATTTCACTTAGAGGTTCCACAGAGAATGTTAGAGGATTCCAGGATAGTGGTTACTGGCTGCAACATGCTGTCATGTCAGGGTATAAAGGAAGGGCTGAGTTATAGCCATCAGGTAACAGGAAATTGTGGGAGATACACTTTTCACACACAGATGCAGAGGAGAGACAAGTATGACTAAGAAATTAAAGAAGAGATCTCAAGGATAATAAAACTAGATACAGAGGATAATAAGACTGAAAATTAAAAAAAAAAAAAATCCGTATCAGGCTTCCCTGATGGTCCAGTGGTTAAGACTTCACAGTTCCAATTCAGGGGGCATGAGTTTATCCCTGGTCAGGGAACTAGATCCCCCATGTCAAACAGTCACACACAAAAATAGTAGTCTAAGAAAAAAAAAAAGTAGACTGAAAATAATCATTCTTAGTGGAGTGAGTGAATAAGTAATGCCTAGAAGTGCAGAAATAGGTAAATTAGTCACAACAGAAATACTGTGTATTTGCTCGAGTAGTGTAGCTGAATGATTGAGTCAAAGGCTCCAGTTCTTCTTCCCTCCCCATGTCAACACCCTTCACTGTGTCCTTGGAGTCTAACTGTGGACCCCCCAGATGACTTGCTCTTGGGATAGGACATTGGCACATGCGAGATAAGCAGAAGCTCAGAAAAGCCCCCTGCATCTCTGCTTTTGCTTTTGCCTCTCTTCATTGCTACAAGAATGCCTGTGTGCTTAATTGCTCAGTCAGGTCTGACTCTTTGAGACCCTGGGGACTGTAGCCCATGAGACTCCTCTGTCTGTGGGATTTTTCAGGCAAGAATACTGGAGTGGGTTAGCCAGATCCTCCTCCAGAGGATCTTCTTCTTCTTCTTCTTCTTTTTTTATTTTCAGGGAGTCAAAGCTTTTATTACCTGATAATCCCTAGTGTGGTGCCAGAGATACCACTCTGGTCCCTTTACTCACCAAGGTGGGATGTGGGTGGTAGAGCGGGCGGGGGCCAAGTCGGGGTGGAGAGTATTTACAGGGCAGGGAGGGGACAGTGGTCTGAACTGGGGGGCAGGGGATCTTCTTGACTGAGGGATCGATCTGGCATCTTCTCTCTCTCCTGCATTGCAGGTGGACTCTTTACCCACTAAGTCAGCGGTGTACCTGGACTATCTCAGTGGATCATGAGACATGTGAAGTGCAAGCCTACAGTCAACTATCTACAAACTTAAGGATCCACTCACTCATCAAGAAGGGCAGAGCTGGGCTTCCCTGGTGGTCCAATGGGTAAAGAGTCTGCCTTGCAGTGCAAGGGGCACAGGTTCGATTCCTGACCTGGGAAGGTCCCACATGCTGTGGAGCAGCTGTACTGGTGTGTACTGGTGTGTCCAGTCATGAGCCAGCGCTCTGGAGCACATGCGCTCAGAGCCGGTACTCTGCAATAAGAGAGGCCACTGTGATGGGAGGCTCACAGAGCCCAAAGAACAAAGAAAATAAATAAAATGAAAGACCAACAAAAGAGGCTAAAATTAAAAAAAAAAGAAAAAGAAGAAGGGCAGAGCTGCCATCTGATCCAGATACAGGAGCAATAAATACTTCCTGTTGTGTAACACTCAAGTTTTGTAGTTGGTTGGTTTGTTTTGGCCACACCACACGGCTTGCGGAATCTTAGTTCCCTGGCCAGGACTGAACCCGTCACCCTCAGCAGTGAAAGCACAGACTTCTAGCCATGGGACATCCAAAGAATTACCCTGCAGTTGTCTGTGAAACAGCAGTGTATGGCAATTGATAACTGGTACAAATAATCTTTCCTCTAAGTGGTACAAAACCTAGAATTCTCTTCTTGCTATTTTTATGAGTAACAGGAAGAGGGAAAGGAGAATAGCAGGAAGAAGATGTCTGAATCATTGTTTTGCTCCCTAGTCAAATTTCAAATAAAGGATCAGTTAGAGAGGCAGTTGAGTTATAAAATGAATAGCAATTTTTTTGTTTGTTTGTTTGTTTTTTTAAACAGCAATTTTTTTAATCTGAAGGGTCATTTATTTGATTGGACTTTAAAGTGGGATCTAAGAAAAATGTTGTCAACTGGAGGGTGAAACTGGTGACTAGGGTGTGGGGAGTGAACTTTCCTGGAGAGTGGGGAGAGAAACAAAGACATTCTGAAGCTTTACTTCAGGGAGGGCGTCCATGCTAGAAAGCTGGACCTCCCAAGGCTTAGATAGGCAGTGCTAGTTGCTCAGTTGTGTCCAACTCTTTTCCAATCCATGGACTGTAACCTGCCAGTAAGAATACTGGAGTGGGTTGTAATTCCCTTCTCTGGGGCATCTTTCTGACCCAGGGATCAAACCCGGGTCTCCTGCATTGCAGGCGGGCAATTCTTTACCATCCAAGCCACCAGGGAAGTCAGTGCTTACCTCCAGATGAATTCTTTGCCCCTTCCAGTGAGCTGTGTCTAGCTTGAAGGAAGCGAGGCCATTGTTGTCAGTAGTGAGGATCTCGTTGATGTTTCCATTTTCGCCAGGCGTCACCAGATACACTTGATGATGCTTGAGAGGGGAGCCATCATGGCCCCTTACTCTTATCTGGGGGTGAAAGTCACTAGAGTCAGATTTGGAGTAGGTTCAAAAGTCTAAAAAGACATTCCAGGAAAGAGTGCAGAAAAAAGGAAATCGGGTGCAGGGATCAGAAACTAGGATCTCTGAGGGACTGAGAAACACACAGAAATAGCTTAACCTGAAACAGAGGTAGATTTGCCACACATAGGATGAACCTAAAGAATGTCATATTGAGTGAAGTAAGTCAGATCAAGAAGGAGAAACATCATATGACATCCCTTATATGTGGAATCTAAAAAGAAACAACACAAATAAACTTACAAAACAGAAAGAGATTCACAGACTTAGAGAACTAACTTATGGTGATGGTAGGGAAGGGATAGTTATGGGAGTTTGGCTTTTTTAAAGGGGGAAAAGCAATAACCTAAGTGGTACAAAACCTAGAATTCTCTTCTTGCTATTTTTATGAGTAACAGGAAGAGGGAAAGGAGAATAGCAGGAAGAAGATGTCTGAATCATTGTTTTGCTCCCTAGTCAAATTTCAAATAAAGGATCAGTTAGAGAGGCAGTTGAGTTATAAAATGAATAGCAATTTTTTTGTTTGTTTGTTTGTTTTTTTAAACAGCAATTTTTTTAATCTGAAGGGTCATTTATTTGATTGGACTTTAAAGTGGGATCTAAGAAAAATGTTGTCAACTGGAGGGTGAAACTGGTGACTAGGGTGTGGGGAGTGAACTTTCCTGGAGAGGGGGGAGAGAAACAAAGACATTCTGAAGCTTTACTTCAGGGAGGGCGTCCATGCTAGAAAGCTGGACCTCCCAAGGCTTAGATAGGCAGTGCTAGTTGCTCAGTTGTGTCCAACTCTTTTCCAATCCATGGACTGTAACCTGCCAGTAAGAATACTGGAGTGGGTTGTAATTCCCTTCTCTGGGGCATCTTTCTGACCCAGGGATCAAACCCGGGTCTCCTGCATTGCAGGCGGGCAATTCTTTACCATCCAAGCCACCAGGGAAGTCAGTGCTTACCTCCAGATGAATTCTTTGCCCCTTCCAGTGAGCTGTGTCTAGCTTGAAGGAAGCGAGGCCATTGTTGTCAGTAGTGAGGATCTCGTTGATGTTTCCATTTTCGCCAGGCGTCACCAGATACACTTGATGATGCTTGAGAGGGGAGCCATCATGGCCCCTTACTCTTATCTGGGGGTGAAAGTCACTAGAGTCAGATTTGGAGTAGGTTCAAAAGTCTAAAAAGACATTCCAGGAAAGAGTGCAGAAAAAAGGAAATCGGGTGCAGGGATCAGAAACTAGGATCTCTGAGGGACTGAGAAACACACAGAAATAGCTTAACCTGAAACAGAGGTAGATTTGCCACACATAGGATGAACCTAAAGAATGTCATATTGAGTGAAGTAAGTCAGATCAAGAAGGAGAAACATCATATGACATCCCTTATATGTGGAATCTAAAAAGAAACGACACAAATAAACTTACAAAACAGAAAGAGATTCACAGACTTAGAGAACTAACTTATGGTGATGGTAGGGAAGGGATAGTTAGGGAGTTTGGGAAGGTCATGTTCACACTGCTGTGTTTAAAATGAATAGCCAACAAGAACCTACTGTATAGCACAGGGAACTCTGTTCAACGTTATGTGGCAGTATAATGTAACAGCAGATGGGAGGGGGTTTGGGAAAGAATGAACACATGCATATGTATGGCTGAGTCCCTTCACTGTTCACCTGAGACTATCACAACAGTCTATACACCAATACAAAAGAGAATGTTGAAAAACAAACAAATAAACAAAAAGTAGACGTGCCACGTGCTTAGGAAACATCAGGGTCCCTCATTTACATACCCCTCAAGGCCCTGTATATCTTTTTTGCTTTCATTTTCCTACAGAACCCCCTTCCAGGCCAAAGCTGTATAATCCTTAGGCTCTAAGGAGGAATAAATGGATCTGAATATGTACCATAGTAGCATGTTCAGCAATTATTCAAGAAGTGAAGAAAGATAAGCTGGAGAGAGGGGTGGGTTGCTAGGAACCAGAAAAGAAACACTACCAATTTTTAAATCTCTAAGATGATGATTAAGGAGCTATGAGTGGCTCTGTCTCGCAGGAAGGTTGGTATCAACCTTGCCTAGATGCAGAAGCTCAGATTAGATGATCTCGCCAGATAACTTGTGGCTCTAAGATTCAGAGACTGAAACAGGAGAGGGTGAGCGTCGGCACTAGGAAGGGCACTGAAACCACATTAACATTCAAGGCACATCTCACGTGAGATTAAGGAGACACAGCGCAATGAGTTCAGCATATACTCTAGAGCAGGGCATCCCCAACCCCCTGGATCTAGTGCCTGATGATCTGAGGTGGAGCTGATGTAATAATAATAGAAATAAAGTGCACAATAAATGTCATGCACTTGAATCAGCCCCAAACCATCCTTCCCCCTCTGGTCTGTGGAAAAATTGTCTTCCACAAAACCACTCCCTGGAACCACAATGGCTGGGAACTGCTGCTGTAGAGTCAAGCTGCCAAGTTTTGATCATAGTCACCACTTACAAGCTGTTCTAACCTTAGGAAAATTTTATTTCAACCTTTCTAGTGCCTTCAGTAAAATGAATAGCCAACAAGAACCTACTGTAATAAGCAAAAAAAAAGGAACCTTAGAGAACTAACTTATGGTGATGGTAGGGAAGGGATAGTTAGGGAGTTTGGGAAGGTCATGTTCACACTGCTGTGTTTAAAATGAATAGCCAACAAGAACCTACTGTATAGCACAGGGAACTCTGTTCAACGTTATGTGGCAGTATAATGTAACAGCAGATGGGAGGGGGTTTGGGAAAGAATGAACACATGCATATGTATGGCTGAGTCCCTTCACTGTTCACCTGAGACTATCACAACAGTCTATACACCAATACAAAAGAGAATGTTGAAAAACAAACAAATAAACAAAAAGTAGACGTGCCACGTGCTTAGGAAACATCAGGGTCCCTCATTTACATACCCCTCAAGGCCCTGTATATCTTTTTTGCTTTCATTTTCCTACAGAACCCCCTTCCAGGCCAAAGCTGTATAATCCTTAGGCTCTAAGGAGGAATAAATGGATCTGAATATGTACCATAGTAGCATGTTCAGCAATTATTCAAGAAGTGAAGAAAGATAAGCTGGAGAGAGGGGTGGGTTGCTAGGAACCAGAAAAGAAACACTACCAATTTTTAAATCTCTAAGATGATGATTAAGGAGCTATGAGTGGCTCTGTCTCGCAGGAAGGTTGGTATCAACCTTGCCTAGATGCAGAAGCTCAGATTAGATGATCTCGCCAGATAACTTGTGGCTCTAAGATTCAGAGACTGAAACAGGAGAGGGTGAGCGTCGGCACTAGGAAGGGCACTGAAACCACATTAACATTCAAGGCACATCTCACGTGAGATTAAGGAGACACAGCGCAATGAGTTCAGCATATACTCTAGAGCAGGGCATCCCCAACCCCCTGGATCTAGTGCCTGATGATCTGAGGTGGAGCTGATGTAATAATAATAGAAATAAAGTGCACAATAAATGTCATGCACTTGAATCAGCCCCAAACCATCCTTCCCCCTCTGGTCTGTGGAAAAATTGTCTTCCACAAAACCACTCCCTGGAACCACAATGGCTGGGAACTGCTGCTGTAGAGTCAAGCTGCCAAGTTTTGATCATAGTCACCACTTACAAGCTGTTCTAACCTTAGGAAAATCATTTCACCTTTCTGTGCCTCAGCCTCCTCATCTGTAAAATGGGCTGACAGTAATGTCTAAGTCAGCATTATTATGAAGCTTTAACTGAGTACACATTAAGTACTTAGAACAATGCTAAGTTGGCTATTATTATATGTACAGGAAGGAGACAACAAGGGTGGCAAAGCATTGTTTTGTCTGTGCAGACAAGTTTCAACATACCTTCCCACTGAAGGGGAAATTGGGGTAATAATAATCATTGGTGTCTTCAAAGGTCATGGATCCCATTTGTGAAGTAATGTAGATGTCCTTAGTGGTGTTGGCCTCCACTCCTGCAGAGCGAAACCAGAGATATGATGACCTAAATACTTAACACCCTCATCGTCATGTTGAACATAAGATTCCTGGTAGAATGTGTAACATGACCATCTGAACGGATGGTGCCACAGGAAGTGTAAAGCTGAGTATATTTCTCAGCAAAGATCCAAACCAACTCTTCCTCCCCAGACTTTTGAGAAAGTAAGGAGTGGATGGCAGGTGGAATCTGACCTTTCCCTTTGACTGTGAACTAAAACAAGAATCCCTTCCAAGCACTAATGAGGGTGGGTCTTGAGTCTTCTGAGTTGTTCTTCAGAGCTAAGTCGTGTCTGACTCTTTGCGACTCCACGGAGTGCAGCACACCAGGCTTCCCTGTCCCTCACCATCTCCCTGAGTTTGCTCAAACTGATGTCCATTGAGCCACTGATGCCATCCAAACATCTCATTCTCTGTCGCCCCCTTCTCCTCCTGCCCTTAGTCTTCCCCAGCATCAGGGTCTTTTCCAATGAATTGCCTCTTTGTATCTGGTGGCTAAAGTATTGGAGCTTCAGCTTCATCCTTCCAGTGAATATTCAGGGTTGATTTCCTTTAAAATTGACTGCTTTGATCTCCTTGCTGTGCAAGGGACTCTCAACAGTCTTCTCCAGCATGCCAGTTCAAAAACATCAATCCTTTGGTGTTCAACCTTGTTTACAGTCCAGCTCTCACATCCATATATGACTACTGGAAAAACCATAGCTCTGACTATATAGGGTCTCTCTCTTGGACGACTCTCTCCCCTTTCTCTTTTGTTAATGAACCCAGGAACATTCTACTTACCTGTCCCCTCCTCCACTGCGTTAGCCACAATATTGATGTCATGTCTGTAGAAATACCCAGTGAGGTTGAATGTGGACATGGATACAGAAGCTGAGATGCACCCTGCTTTGTCGGTCTAGTGAGACAATCAGAGACAGAGTGGGGAGAAAGAGGGTAAATAACCTAATCTCTTTTTCTTTAAAAAATCTTTATTTTTAAATTTATTTTGCTTGGCTGCAGCGCACAAGTTCTAGGGCAGACAGGCTCTCTAGGTGTGCTGTGTGGGCTCAAGAGTTGTTCACTTGGGCATAGCTGCCCTGCGGCATGTGGAATCATAATTCCCTGACCAGGGATTGAACCCACATCCTCTGCACTGGGAGGTGAATTCTTAACCACTGGATCACCAGGGAAGTCGCTAATCTCAGAATGTCCTGTAAAAAATTTCTTTTCTCCATACTTTAGTTTCTCTCTCTCTTTTTCTTCTTTTTGCCACACAGTTTATGGGATCTTAGTTCCCTGACCAGGAATTGAACTCAGACCCTTGGCAACAAATGCAGGGTCTCCTGACCACTGAACCACCAGGGAGTTCCCAATTTCTCCATCTTTGAGATAGAAAACATACTCATAGTATGATATATGCACCCTTATATGACTTGGATGTTCCAAGATATAAGGAAAAAAGTACCATTTTCAGAACAAGAAAATTGTATCTCCAAGCAGTTTAGGTTAATTTGTTGATACCAAGGCAGATTCTTTCCTTTTTTCTGCCCAAGTTTTGTTGTTTACTGCCAAACATCAGCATGAATCAGTCCAAGGCAGATTCTAAAAGGCTTTATTTGGGG
This sequence comes from Tragulus kanchil, assembly GCA_022376925.1. Taxonomy (NCBI): domain Eukaryota; kingdom Metazoa; phylum Chordata; class Mammalia; order Artiodactyla; family Tragulidae; genus Tragulus; species Tragulus kanchil. The sequence continues at coordinate 280,865,255 of JAIOJX010000004.1, forward strand.
AAAGATGAAAACACTGCCACTTTCTTTGGAATTGGGGTGAGCATCCTATGAAATGCTTTCTCCTTCAGGTGTTTTTTAACCACTTTTCTATATGGGTGCTTACTCACTCTTGAGGACATAGGAATAAAGGTTTTTACCTTACTCCAGCATGCCAGTAAAATAATTTGGATTTTACTAGCTCTCACATCCATATATGACTACTGGAAAAACCATAGCTCTGACTATATAGGGTCTCTCTCTTGGACGACTCTCTCCCCTTTCTCTTTTGTTAATGAACCCAGGAACATTCTACTTACCTGTCCCCTCCTCCACTGCGTTAGCCACAATATTGATGTCATGTCTGTAGAAATACCCAGTGAGGTTGAATGTGGACATGGATACAGAAGCTGAGATGCACCCTGCTTTGTCGGTCTAGTGAGACAATCAGAGACAGAGTGGGGAGAAAGAGGGTAAATAACCTAATCTCTTTTTCTTTAAAAAATCTTTATTTTTAAATTTATTTTGCTTGGCTGCAGCGCACAAGTTCTAGGGCAGACAGGCTCTCTAGGTGTGCTGTGTGGGCTCAAGAGTTGTTCACTTGGGCATAGCTGCCCTGCGGCATGTGGAATCATAATTCCCTGACCAGGGATTGAACCCACATCCTCTGCACTGGGAGGTGAATTCTTAACCACTGGATCACCAGGGAAGTCGCTAATCTCAGAATGTCCTGTAAAAAATTTCTTTTCTCCATACTTTAGTTTCTCTCTCTCTTTTTCTTCTTTTTGCCACACAGTTTATGGGATCTTAGTTCCCTGACCAGGAATTGAACTCAGACCCTTGGCAACAAATGCAGGGTCTCCTGACCACTGAACCACCAGGGAGTTCCCAATTTCTCCATCTTTGAGATAGAAAACATACTCATAGTATGATATATGCACCCTTATATGACTTGGATGTTCCAAGATATAAGGAAAAAAGTACCATTTTCAGAACAAGAAAATTGTATCTCCAAGCAGTTTAGGTTAATTTGTTGATACCAAGGCAGATTCTTTCCTTTTTTCTGCCCAAGTTTTGTTGTTTACTGCCAAACATCAGCATGAATCAGTCCAAGGCAGATTCTAAAAGGCTTTATTTGGGGAAAGATGAAAACACTGCCACTTTCTTTGGAATTGGGGTGAGCATCCTATGAAATGCTTTCTCCTTCAGGTGTTTTTTAACCACTTTTCTATATGGGTGCTTACTCACTCTTGAGGACATAGGAATAAAGGTCCTTTTCTGCACCCTGTTCACTCACCTTTGCAGAGATATTCTTGCATCTGTCATGCAAATGCTCCCGTTCTGGATCTGAGTACCAGTAAATATATGGCTTTTGACACACTGACACGTGCATGGCTCCTTGCACAGGCTTTCCATAGGTGTACCTAGCCCAGGAAATACGAGGAACAGAGCTGAGCGAATCCACTTGTGGTCTCCTCCTCCGCTAAACACCACTTGGACCTCTTTCCACATGCCCACCTCTGAATGCGTTCTGACAATCCCACCCTTCTCCAACTCTCCTTCATATCTCAGTTTTACTCAAAGTCTTAGTATGTTGCCACGGCACAATACATACCATGCAAAGGGCAAGAGTCCCTTTCTTTTTCCTTACTCCTGCTTTCCCATGGGATTCAATACTGTGCTCTGCACAAAGCAGACACAAAACCCAGAATGCTGGCAAAGAGAGCAGAGGGAAGTAAGCACAAAAACCCAGCAAATGTGTCCTTGGGACTTCCCTGGTGGTCCAGCAGTTAAGACTTCACCTTCAAATGCAGAGGGTGTGGATTCAACCCCTGGTTGGGGAGCTGAGATCCCTCATGCCTCATGGCCAAAAAAATCAAAGCATAAAATAGAAGCAATATTGTAACAACTTCAATAAAGACTTAAAAATAGTTCACATTAAAAATATTATAAAGAAAGAAATTGAGTACCTGCAGAACTCAAGACTCTGGGCCACATAAAACATCCCAAGGTTTAACACTACCTCCACAACCTTCTGCCTGTAACACTCTCTCACAACATCTCTCAAGATACCTTTCATCATCAGTGGGTCCAGAGCTTTATTCTCTTTTTTTGTTTTTTCTTTCAGAGCTTTATTCTTACCTAGAACAAACTTTCACTAAGAAAGAGTCCTCTGCAACTGATAACTGCTTGGGTTCCACCACTTCCACCTTAAACTTCGGCAACACTGGAAAGAGTGGAAAGAGAAATGGAAAATGAAAAGGAAGAAAATTAGTCCTATGAAATGCTTTCTCCTTCAGGTGTTTTTTAACCACTTTTCTATATGGGTGCTTACTCACTCTTGAGGACATAGGAATAAAGGTCCTTTTCTGCACCCTGTTCACTCACCTTTGCAGAGATATTCTTGCATCTGTCATGCAAATGCTCCCGTTCTGGATCTGAGTACCAGTAAATATATGGCTTTTGACACACTGACACGTGCATGGCTCCTTGCACAGGCTTTCCATAGGTGTACCTAGCCCAGGAAATACGAGGAACAGAGCTGAGCGAATCCACTTGTGGTCTCCTCCTCCGCTAAACACCACTTGGACCTCTTTCCACATGCCCACCTCTGAATGCGTTCTGACAATCCCACCCTTCTCCAACTCTCCTTCATATCTCAGTTTTACTCAAAGTCTTAGTATGTTGCCACGGCACAATACATACCATGCAAAGGGCAAGAGTCCCTTTCTTTTTCCTTACTCCTGCTTTCCCATGGGATTCAATACTGTGCTCTGCACAAAGCAGACACAAAACCCAGAATGCTGGCAAAGAGAGCAGAGGGAAGTAAGCACAAAAACCCAGCAAATGTGTCCTTGGGACTTCCCTGGTGGTCCAGCAGTTAAGACTTCACCTTCAAATGCAGAGGGTGTGGATTCAACCCCTGGTTGGGGAGCTGAGATCCCTCATGCCTCATGGCCAAAAAAATCAAAGCATAAAATAGAAGCAATATTGTAACAACTTCAATAAAGACTTAAAAATAGTTCACATTAAAAATATTATAAAGAAAGAAATTGAGTACCTGCAGAACTCAAGACTCTGGGCCACATAAAACATCCCAAGGTTTAACACTACCTCCACAACCTTCTGCCTGTAACACTCTCTCACAACATCTCTCAAGATACCTTTCATCATCAGTGGGTCCAGAGCTTTATTCTCTTTTTTTGTTTTTTCTTTCAGAGCTTTATTCTTACCTAGAACAAACTTTCACTAAGAAAGAGTCCTCTGCAACTGATAACTGCTTGGGTTCCACCACTTCCACCTTAAACTTCGGCAACACTGGAAAGAGTGGAAAGAGAAATGGAAAATGAAAAGGAAGAAAATTAGACCACACAGGTGGTGAACAGAGGGGTATAAAAACAAACAAACAAAAAAAAACAGTGATGATTAACCATCTAATTACATTGCTCAGTCAAGTTCAATCTTTCCTGCCCCATGGACTGTAGCCCATCAGAATCCTCTGTCCATGGAATTTCCTAGGCAAGAATACTGGAGTGGGTTTCCTACTCCAGAGGATCTTCCCAACCCAGGGATCGAACCCATGCCTCCTGTATTAGTAGATGGATTCTTTACCACGAGGACCACCTGGGAAGGCCAGCTAATTAAATTACTGGGGCATTATTAAGCTATAAAATGCTCCTGTACTTATTAGCTGATTTAACATTACAACGAATATATAATCCTTCTTTAAAAAAAAAAAATAGGTAAGAAGTAGATTTATTTCAAGAAAATCACACTCCACAGATAGAGTGTGGGCCATCTCAGAAGGAGAGAGGCATGAAAATATGGGATGGTTAGTTTTTAGGGACGGGGTAATTTCATAGGCTGGGCTTCCTTGGTGGCTCATGAGTAAAGAATCCGCCTACCAGTGCAAAAGACATGGGTTTGATGCCTGGATTAGGAAGATCCCCTGGAGAAGAAAATAGCTACCCACTCCAGTATTCTTTTTTCTTAGTTTTTCCACTCCATTATTCTTGCCTGGAGAATTTCATGGACAGGGGAGCCTGGTGGGCTACAGTCCATGGGGTCACTAAAGAGCTGGACTTCACAACAACAATTTCATAGGCCAATGAGTGGGAGGAGTGATCCAAATATTTGGGAGAAGAGGGGAGATTTCCATGTTGGGCTACTACCCACTTTATTTATTTATTTATTTATTTTTTGGGCGGGGATCGGGTTGGGGAGGGAGGGGGGCAGGCGGGCCACTTCTATTGGTCTTTCATTTCTCTATTTTCATCCGTCTTGGTTCTTTGGCTCCTGTGGGCCTCCCATCGCGGTGGCGTCCGTTGTTGCAGAGCGCCGGCTCTGGGCACACGTGCTCCAGAGCTCCGGCTGGGTAATTGGACACATAGGTCCAGCCGCTCCTCAGCACGTGGGATCTTCCCAGGCCAGGGATCGAACCGGCGCCCCTTGCACTGCAAGGTGGTGTCCTTACCCACTGGACCACCAGGGGAAGCCCTACTACCCACTGTTTGATCTTTGATGGTCAGCCTGAGAACTGTCACAGCACTGGTGGGTGTCTCACTTAATGTATGCTAATGAATTCCAGTGAACATAAAATGAATTTCAAGGTCGCCAGGAAATCAAATCTTCCTCCATCTCGGACTTAGTTCCATAGTAGGTTTTACTTGACATTTGCTGGGTTTTACACGAGATAATGTACAACACTCTGACGTACTAATTCTCCCACCTACCATATTCTTCCACACTGAAGGTGCCGAAGGTTTTGCCATCAGCCACAGCCACAGTGTAGGTGCCCAGCATCGCCTCTGGTGCCAACTGAAAGGACAGGTCTACGATCCCTTCCTTGGGCACCACTTTCAGCCACTGTGCGATCCTATTGTTATTTGGATCCTGTGTCCCAGAAAAAGAAACGTCATGACATGCCTGCCTCTTTGCTTCCCACCCTGTACTGCAGAAGCCAGGTAAAGAATCCTACCAATTGTTCACAACTCCCGTAGTCTGTGTCCAGGAGGAAAAGGGTCTATGGTGGATGTGAATGGTTAGACTAGGTTCTGTAAAATGTGACCTGGCTTCAGAAAATGGGCTCCAGGATATCCTTTACAAAGCGTGTTTATTTTTGGTCCCTTAAGATGGGCAGTGCTAAGAGACTGACTGCAGGATACCTAAAGAATAGATAATTTGATGGAAAAATGAAGGGGGGTGCTGTGGGGAATTCTTGCTTTCTGAACACTTCTCACAGGTGTCCTTGTCATGTTCAGAGACTGAGTGTCTGATATTAGCCATGCCAAAGACTAAGAGAGGTACAGAACCAAGCTCTGTTGGACTGACACAGTACGGGGAAGTTACAGGAATCAGAGCAGGGAGGCTCATCACTATAGCAGTTGGGTCCTTGTTAACAGAGGTTGACGGCCAGGGTGCACAGAGGCAAGAGCACAGGCACGGGGCAGGTGGACCCACTGGGGCTTGGTGCCACTGCCAAGTCTCAGGCTCTGGGCCAAGATTCCAGTGCTATTGCTGGCTCCAAGGCTTAGCACCAACCACCTTCTCCATAGATGACAGAAAAAAAGAAAAGAAAGTTCTACTTACTTGCAGTTCCACAATGGAGTACTGAAAAGGAAAACCAGATAGTATGGGTTAAAACAGAACTAGCAATAAGGATAGCCTTGCTGAAAGCAGGAAGTTCACAAAGGCCCCTCTCTTTCTCTGTTGTCTACCCCTTCCTTTCTAAATAGCTCTTTTGTGCCTTGATAAGAGTAACAATTGGCCAAAGGATAACTGGTTGGAGAGGAGAAAGAAGAGATTTCCTAAAGGGATTATCAATCTCCAAAAAATTTGAAGAAATGGAACTCCTGACCCTCAGCATCCCTCAATGCTCTGTGACTGAGCTCTTCCACAATACGTCCTAAGAGAAAGTATTAATATCTGGTGATGGTTGTTGTTGCTCAGCGGCTCAGTCGTGTCCAACTCTTTGTGACCCCATGGACTGCAGCACACCAAGCTCCCCTGTCCTTCACCATCTCCTGGAGCTTGCTCAAACTCAGGTCCACTGAGTGGGCAATGTCGTCCACCAGCTCATCCTCTGGAGAATCCACTGTATTTGAACCTTTTCTTGGGAGCCAGCTATCTCCTGGCCTTCCCCTCTACTCTCTGATCATGAATGGGCAAGAACCTTCCTTTCGAGCATTGCAAAATAATCTCTTAAAAAAAAAAAAAAAAAAAGCTTAAGACAGTTCCATCAAAGGATCATGTGTCATTCCCTCAAGCAAATGGATATTGAAATCACTAGGCTTAACTGGAGAATGAGGCATTGTGCTAGGTGTCAAGTATCACCTCAGAGAAAGTGCCACCTCAAAAAATAAGGGCAGGGACTTCCCTGGTGGTCCAGTGGCTAAGATTCTAGCTCCCAATGCAAGGGGCCTGGGTTCAATTCCTGGTCAGGGAACTAGATCCCACACGCCACAACTAAGACCCAGTTCAGTCAAATAAATAAATAAAATACATTATTTTAAAATAATCCAACTATACTAAAAAGAAAAAACAATTTAAATGAAACCATGCTTATAAAGCAGTTGGGTCCTTGTTAACAGAGGTTGACCAGGGTGCACAGAGGCAAGAGCACAGGCACGGGGCAGGTGGACCCACTGGGGCTTGGTGCCACTGCCAAGTCTCAGGCTCTGGGCCAAGATTCCAGTGCTATTGCTGGCTCCAAGGCTTAGCACCAACCACCTTCTCCATAGATGACAGAAAAAAAGAAAAGAAAGTTCTACTTACTTGCAGTTCCACAATGGAGTACTGAAAAGGAAAACCAGATAGTATGGGTTAAAACAGAACTAGCAATAAGGATAGCCTTGCTGAAAGCAGGAAGTTCACAAAGGCCCCTCTCTTTCTCTGTTGTCTACCCCTTCCTTTCTAAATAGCTCTTTTGTGCCTTGATAAGAGTAACAATTGGCCAAAGGATAACTGGTTGGAGAGGAGAAAGAAGAGATTTCCTAAAGGGATTATCAATCTCCAAAAAATTTGAAGAAATGGAACTCCTGACCCTCAGCATCCCTCAATGCTCTGTGACTGAGCTCTTCCACAATACGTCCTAAGAGAAAGTATTAATATCTGGTGATGGTTGTTGTTGCTCAGCGGCTCAGTCGTGTCCAACTCTTTGTGACCCCATGGACTGCAGCACACCAAGCTCCCCTGTCCTTCACCATCTCCTGGAGCTTGCTCAAACTCAGGTCCACTGAGTGGGCAATGTCGTCCACCAGCTCATCCTCTGGAGAATCCACTGTATTTGAACCTTTTCTTGGGAGCCAGCTATCTCCTGGCCTTCCCCTCTACTCTCTGATCATGAATGGGCAAGAACCTTCCTTTCGAGCATTGCAAAATAATCTCTTAAAAAAAAAAAAAAAAAAAAGCTTAAGACAGTTCCATCAAAGGATCATGTGTCATTCCCTCAAGCAAATGGATATTGAAATCACTAGGCTTAACTGGAGAATGAGGCATTGTGCTAGGTGTCAAGTATCACCTCAGAGAAAGTGCCACCTCAAAAAATAAGGGCAGGGACTTCCCTGGTGGTCCAGTGGCTAAGATTCTAGCTCCCAATGCAAGGGGCCTGGGTTCAATTCCTGGTCAGGGAACTAGATCCCACACGCCACAACTAAGACCCAGTTCAGTCAAATAAATAAATAAAATACATTATTTTAAAAAATAATAATAAGGGCACAACTTACTACTGGAGAAATGAGACTGACATCACCTTAACAAACTCACAATCTCTAATAATGGGACAACCTGATGTTATGTGCCTCCTGAAGAGAAATAGTTGAGGTTCACATTACCTGTGTCTCTTTTTAACCAAATATTTTTACTGAAAGTTTAGCTTAAACCTAATTAAGACTTCAGAACTAATTCCAGAAGATAAAGGAACAAGTTATATTTCACAGTAAGGAAATAATCAAAACCAAGAACATCAAATATTCCATAAGACAACTAGGCTTCTTCGAAAGTGAACATCATATTCCAGGATGGGAACGTTCTAGAAGTTGTCTAACGTGAAATATTTCTCTCTCTCTCTTTCTTAGTCACTCATACACACTCTCTCTCTTTCCCTCAAAAAGTCGAACTAATAAGAAAATGGGCTTTCTTGGTAGCTCAAATAGTAAAGAATCTGCCTGCCAATGCAAGAGACCTGGCTTCAATCCCTGGGTCAGGAAGATCCCCTGGAGAAGAAAATGGCAACCCACTTCATAGTCTTGCCTGGAAAATTTCATGGACAGAGGAGCCTGGTGGGCTACAGTCCATGGGGTTGCAAAGAGTCAGACATGACTGAGCGACTTTTACTTTCAATAAGAAAATAAGGAGGATTAGTTTAGAATAAGAGAAAATTTTTAGGTGTAACAGTCAAATATAAAGGATGAATCTGACCAGAGCCTTGTTTGGGGAAAAAAAAAAAAAACAATTATCAGGAAAACTTGGAACTGAATATTATATAAATAATATTAAATCATGTTTGTTAATTTTCTCAGATTTCATAATAATATTTTGATTAAGATATTTTTTGTAAGTGATGCAGGCACTTAAATAAAGCAAACATTAACAGACCTAAAAGGAGACCTTGGCAATAACACAATAATACTGGGGAACTTCAACATCCCACGTACATCAATGGATGAGGCATCCAGAGAGAAACACTCAGTAAGTAAACCTCAGCCTTAGATGACTTATTAGACCAAATGAACATTATATAGGTATAGATATATGTAAACATCATATATATCTATATATGTCATAGAACATTCCATCCCAGAAAAGCAGAATACACATTCTTTTCAAGTACCAATGGAACATTGTAATACGATAAACACTTGATGGGTTTTTCAGTAAATTAAAAAAAATATATCGAGAATCGCTTTCAACTACAACACTATGAGACTAAAAGTCCAGTGCAAAAAAGAAGGTGGTGGGGGAGAACCATAAAACAACAACAACAACAAAGAAAACAGCAAAAATACATAAACGCATTGAGGCTAACCAAGATTCTACCCAACAACCAACCTGAGAGCATAAAACTTCAAGAAGAAAATGAAAGTGTTCTACCTCAGATTGAGACTTAAACCCGGGGCCCAGACCTGATTAAACCCTGCTTGGAACTTAAACCCACTTGGCTAGGACTCACTCCAGCCAGAGCCCTGTCTGGAACTTGAACCCATGTGGCCGGAACTCAATCCAGCTAAAACCTTGCCTGGGACTTGAACCCACGTGGCGGAGGTTTAACTCCAGCCAAAACCCTGCATGAGGCTTGAACCCATGTGGCGGGGGCTCAGACCTGATTAAACCCTACTTGGGACTTAAACCCACGCGGCTAGGACTCAATCCAGCCAAACCCTGGTCTGAGACTTGAACCCAGGACTCAATCCTGGCCAAAAATCCATGCCTGGGACTTGAACCTATGCAGCCAGGACTTAATCCAGCCAAAACCCTGTTCTCGAGCAATCTTTGAATTAAAGTCCCTCACCCAACATCTGGACCCACTGAGGCTCTGGTTCTTTGTGCCTCAATGCAGAAGGAATTCAGCAAAAGGCAGAGTGATAGGCAAGAAGTGAATTTATTAGGATAGGATGCTTGTAAGAGGTGCAAGTGGGCAGGTGGGAAAGCTCTGCTCCCATGATTGGGTGGGCAGCAATATATATATGGGAGGGTAGAAGACTACCTTCTTCAAGTAGATGTAGATGCAAACGTAAGGCATACATCATTAGCACCTCCTTCGCTAGCTCTTCCTTCATTAGCTGTTTATACTTAGTCAATACTTTATTATATTGTATATACTGTAAATACTTATTGAATAAGGAGTAACTTTCTTAAGTTATTGTTAACTTACTGGCCTCCCAACTTTTCCTAAGTTTTACCTTTCTACCTACAGCCCCCTGCTAGGACTTTACAACTACCTAACTATTCTATTCTGTCCCTATCAAAAACATAAGCAGTAAACTCTTTGACACCGACCTTAGTAATTTTTTCTTTTTTGGAGGTGTCTCCTCAGGTAAGGGAGAGAAAAGCAACATTTTTAAATGGGACTACTCATCATAAGAAAAAATTTGTCTATTTTGATAATTTTGTATCTATATGAGATGGTTGTTGTGTAGTCACTAGGTCATGTTCGACTCTTTTGTGACCCCATGGATGGTAGCTGGCCAGGCTTCTCTGTCAATGGGATTCTCCAGCAAGAGTACTTGAGTGGGCTGTCATTTCCTCCTCTAGCAGATCTTCCCAACCCAGGGATCGAACCGCATTCTCCTGCATTGCAGGTGGATTCTTTACCACTGAGTCATCTCATAGGAGATAATAAATGTTCACTAAACTTATTGTGATAATCATTTCATGACATATGAAAGTCAAATCATTACGCTGTTCACCTTAAACTTATACATTACTGTATGCCAATTACATCTCAATAAAACTGGAAAGAAAAAACTTATCTCTGGTAATAGTTCTCTTTCTAGGTGAATTCGTTTCAGCTCAGAATAATCCACATGCCAAAGTGGCACATTTGGGGGAGGGGGATAGAGTGAAGAAATAGTTTGCCCCCTTCCTGAAGGGAAGAATAGGACATGCACAGACCCAGCTACAAACACACTACAGACGCAAGAACCATGGAAACTATTGTGATTGCTATAAACTATAAAAACAAAACAGTTCCTCAGAGAACAAAGTCCTTTTCTCACAGTCGAGAAGCAGATCTGGACACCAGTAAGTGTTCAACTAGGAAGACAGCATTTTCACTGGAAACTACCTGAGGCGTCTAAGTAAACAGATGTAGCAACCAAGCTAGAGAGAATCCGTTAATATCATGTCAGCTTTTGTTGCTTGAGGACAAAATATCGAGTTCTGTAAACCCATCTTTTTTGCCACTCCATTCTTAGTGAAACCTTTTATAGTTAATTTCAGTGTTTCATTTGGAGTTTCAAATTCAATGTTGCAGATTGGTTTCAAGTTGCAACTTGGAGCAGGGGCTGACTAGAGAAATGGTATATAGAGAAAGGAGGAATTTGACAACAGAAAGAGAATGCTAAGAACGGAATTCAGGGTACCTGTAATGGGCACAATTTCAAAAATGGTGCCCCTTTTCTGCTTAGCACCGACCTTAGTAATTTTCTTTTTGAGGTGTCTCCTCAGGTAAGGGAGAGAAAAGCAACATTTTAAATGGGACTACTCATCATAAGAAAAATTTGTCTATTTTGATAATTTTGTATCTATATGAGATGGTTGTTGTGTAGTCACTAGGTCATGTTCGACTCTTTTGTGACCCCATGGATGGTAGCTGGCCAGGCTTCTCTGTCAATGGGATTCTCCAGCAAGAGTACTTGAGTGGGCTGTCATTTCCTCCTCTAGCAGATCTTCCCAACCCAGGGATCGAACCGCATTCTCCTGCATTGCAGGTGGATTCTTTACCACTGAGTCATCTCATAGGAGATAATAAATGTTCACTAAACTTATTGTGATAATCATTTCATGACATATGAAAGTCAAATCATTACGCTGTTCACCTTAAACTTATACATTACTGTATGCCAATTACATCTCAATAAAACTGGAAAGAAAAAACTTATCTCTGGTAATAGTTCTCTTTCTAGGTGAATTCGTTTCAGCTCAGAATAATCCACATGCCAAAGTGGCACATTTGGGGGAGGGGGATAGAGTGAAGAAATAGTTTGCCCCCTTCCTGAAGGGAAGAATAGGACATGCACAGACCCAGCTACAAACACACTACAGACGCAAGAACCATGGAAACTATTGTGATTGCTATAAACTATAAAAACAAAACAGTTCCTCAGAGAACAAAGTCCTTTTCTCACAGTCGAGAAGCAGATCTGGACACCAGTAAGTGTTCAACTAGGAAGACAGCATTTTCACTGGAAACTACCTGAGGCGTCTAAGTAAACAGATGTAGCAACCAAGCTAGAGAGAATCCGTTAATATCATGTCAGCTTTTGTTGCTTGAGGACAAAATATCGAGTTCTGTAAACCCATCTTTTTTGCCACTCCATTCTTAGTGAAACCTTTTATAGTTAATTTCAGTGTTTCATTTGGAGTTTCAAATTCAATGTTGCAGATTGGTTTCAAGTTGCAACTTGGAGCAGGGGCTGACTAGAGAAATGGTATATAGAGAAAGGAGGAATTTGACAACAGAAAGAGAATGCTAAGAACGGAATTCAGGGTACCTGTAATGGGCACAATTTCAGCGGAGGAAAGAAAATGTAAGAAGGGTAGCGAAGGAGATCAACCTCCAGGGGGCAATAGAGTCCAAAATAACTGTAGCTGTGGCCATGCTTTGACCCTTGCATACCCTCTTCCCAGCTCAGGAATCAACACTCTGTTCTAGAAATTAGGCTTTCCAGTGACAAAAGAATCTGCCTGCCAAGCAGGGGATGAGGGTTCAGTCCCTGGGTTGGGAAGATCACCAAGAGAAGGAAATGGCAACCCGCTCCAGTATTCTTGCCTGAAAAATTCCATGAACAGATGAGCTGGGCAGGCTAAAGCCCACTGCGGGGCTTCCCTGGTGGTTCAGTGGGTAAGGACACCGCCTTGCAGTGCAAGGGCCGCCGGTTCGATCCCTGGCCTGGGAGGATCCCACGTGCCGCGGAGCGACTGAACCGATGTGTCCTATTACCGAGCCGGAGTCTGGAGCACATGCACCCAGAGCCGGTGCTCTGCGACAACAGAGGCCACCGCGATGGGAGGTCCACACGGGCCAAAGAACAAAGACGGATGAAAATAAATAAATGAAAGGCCAACAGAAGTGGTCCGCCCGTTCCCCTCCATCACCAACCCGCCCCCCGCCCCGCCAAAAAAAAAAAAAAGTCCATTGGGTGGCATGGAAACTATTGTGATTGCTATAAACTATAAAAACAAAACAGTTCCTCAGAGAACAAAGTCCTTTTCTCACAGTCGAGAAGCAGATCTGGACACCAGTAAGTGTTCAACTAGGAAGACAGCATTTTCACTGGAAACTACCTGAGGCGTCTAAGTAAACAGATGTAGCAACCAAGCTAGAGAGAATCCGTTAATATCATGTCAGCTTTTGTTGCTTGAGGACAAAATATCGAGTTCTGTAAACCCATCTTTTTTGCCACTCCATTCTTAGTGAAACCTTTTATAGTTAATTTCAGTGTTTCATTTGGAGTTTCAAATTCAATGTTGCAGATTGGTTTCAAGTTGCAACTTGGAGCAGGGGCTGACTAGAGAAATGGTATATAGAGAAAGGAGGAATTTGACAACAGAAAGAGAATGCTAAGAACGGAATTCAGGGTACCTGTAATGGGCACAATTTCAGCGGAGGAAAGAAAATGTAAGAAGGGTAGCGAAGGAGATCAACCTCCAGGGGGCAATAGAGTCCAAAATAACTGTAGCTGTGGCCATGCTTTGACCCTTGCATACCCTCTTCCCAGCTCAGGAATCAACACTCTGTTCTAGAAATTAGGCTTTCCAGTGACAAAAGAATCTGCCTGCCAAGCAGGGGATGAGGGTTCAGTCCCTGGGTTGGGAAGATCACCAAGAGAAGGAAATGGCAACCCGCTCCAGTATTCTTGCCTGAAAAATTCCATGAACAGATGAGCTGGGCAGGCTAAAGCCCACTGCGGGGCTTCCCTGGTGGTTCAGTGGGTAAGGACACCGCCTTGCAGTGCAAGGGCCGCCGGTTCGATCCCTGGCCTGGGAGGATCCCACGTGCCGCGGAGCGACTGAACCGATGTGTCCTATTACCGAGCCGGAGTCTGGAGCACATGCACCCAGAGCCGGTGCTCTGCGACAACAGAGGCCACCGCGATGGGAGGCCCACACGGGCCAAAGAACAAAGACGGATGAAAATAAATAAATGAAAGGCCAACAGAAGTGGCCCCCCCGTCCCCCCCCACCACCACCCCCCCCCCCCCCCCGCAAAAAAAAAAAAAAAAAAAGTCCATTGGGTGGCAAAGATGACCCGACTGAGCAAGTAAACAACAACTTAATATTACACCGATCGGATAAAGAAAATAGGTGATCAGAAGAAGAAACTAAAAAAGAATTCTAAATCAGGAGACAAAGTAGTAGCTGGAGGAGGCTACTGATCAATAATCCAGCCTCGCTATACAACAAGAAGGGAAACAACAGTCTGAGAACATGGAGATGGAAATATGGAAATATAGGCGATGTTTTCTCCATGATTATCTTTAAAATTTTCATTTGAATGCACGGACTGTGGCTGAAGGAGAAAGAAGGTGGGGTGGGGGAGCGGGCGTGTATCTGAGAGGTACTGGATTGGCCCCGTAGATCGTAAAATGGGATGTAAAACTCAAAAGAACTTTTCGGCCAACCCAGTATTTCAAAAACATGTAGCAATGGCACAAGCCCTAAGTTCAGAGCAAACCAAATCATAAGGCTTAGAATTCTAGCGATCGCGTTGTTCAAGGAAAATTGAAGTATTCGCCAAATGTTATCACATTTTTACCTTTGGCACCGAACGTTGCCTTAAGAGAATTATCTACTCTATAATTACCTTGCCTTGTAGTTAAAAAAAAAAAAAAAAGGAAAGATGGTAGGGGTGGATATCTTTATTTCTTTCTTTTGTTAAATGCACTCCTGAATTATTTCTTGGTATTTGAACTGCCACTAGGTGTCACTCCTGGAGGGAACGTCCTGACGTTTGATTAAAAAAAAAAAACGCAACAGCAGCAAATGGAACTCTTTTTTTTTTTCCGGAACGGTCTCTTAAGAAAGTTAACCTTACTGATGCTCTTGGGCTTCAAACCTAGTGCAAGGGCCGCCGGTTCGATCCCTGGCCTGGGAGGATCCCACGTGCCGCGGAGCGACTGAACCGATGTGTCCTATTACCGAGCCGGAGTCTGGAGCACATGCACCCAGAGCCGGTGCTCTGCGACAACAGAGGCCACCGCGATGGGAGGTCCACACGGGCCAAAGAACAAAGACGGATGAAAATAAATAAATGAAAGGCCAACAGAAGTGGTCCGCCCGTTCCCCTCCATCACCAACCCGCCCCCCGCCCCGCCAAAAAAAAAAAAAAAAAAGTCCATTGGGTGGCAAAGATGACCCGACTGAGCAAGTAAACAACAACTTAATATTACACCGATCGGATAAAGAAAATAGGTGATCAGAAGAAGAAACTAAAAAAGAATTCTAAATCAGGAGACAAAGTAGTAGCTGGAGGAGGCTACTGATCAATAATCCAGCCTCGCTATACAACAAGAAGGGAAACAACAGTCTGAGAACATGGAGATGGAAATATGGAAATATAGGCGATGTTTTCTCCATGATTATCTTTAAAATTTTCATTTGAATGCACGGACTGTGGCTGAAGGAGAAAGAAGGTGGGGTGGGGGAGCGGGCGTGTATCTGAGAGGTACTGGATTGGCCCCGTAGATCGTAAAATGGGATGTAAAACTCAAAAGAACTTTTCGGCCAACCCAGTATTTCAAAAACATGTAGCAATGGCACAAGCCCTAAGTTCAGAGCAAACCAAATCATAAGGCTTAGAATTCTAGCGATCGCGTTGTTCAAGGAAAATTGAAGTATTCGCCAAATGTTATCACATTTTTACCTTTGGCACCGAACGTTGCCTTAAGAGAATTATCTACTCTATAATTACCTTGCCTTGTAGTTAAAAAAAAAAAAAAAAGGAAAGATGGTAGGGGTGGATATCTTTATTTCTTTCTTTTGTTAAATGCACTCCTGAATTATTTCTTGGTATTTGAACTGCCACTAGGTGTCACTCCTGGAGGGAACGTCCTGACGTTTGATTAAAAAAAAAAAAAAAAAAACGCAACAGCAGCAAATGGAACTCTTTTTTTTTTTTCCGGAACGGTCTCTTAAGAAAGTTAACCTTACTGATGCTCTTGGGCTTCAAACCTGAGAGCGAGATGCTGCTGCGTGCTTTCAGGCAGATTGGGGCTGGGAGGTTTGGACCAGCGCCCTGAGTCTAGAACAACACAGGTGCTCTGCTTTGGAAGGCTTCCTCCCCTGAAAAGACTCTCCCCTCCTCCTCCTTCTCCTCCTCTTCTCCCTCTGCCTGGTTTCCCTTCCCAGGTCCTTCTTCCTAACCAGACTCTCACCTGGTCATTCACTGGAACAAAGTTGCTGGTGAGGGTGACAATACGGAAATGTACTAGAAGAAAACGAACCTCATTAGCAAAAAAAAAATTTTTTTTTTCCCTCCCAGAATCTGTCGTTCTCCCATCCTTTTCGGCTTCCCTGCACAACTTCTGAGTCAGCAAAATCCTAACAGGTTTTACTTTCATAAAAAAAAAAAACAAAAAAAACACCTAGTCTGAGAAACAGCTAATACCCCAGCGGTCACGGCTCCTGACCTTGAAAGCTCAGAATTGAATCTCCTTCTGAGCAAGAAGAAACAAATCTAAATCCCAGGGCTTGGGCCAAACACCCTTAATGTTTTCTGATTCTTACACAGGCTAGGAGACCCAGCTATCCAGTTACACCTGCCAAATTCCTTTCCAGGAGAAACGTATGTTGATTTTCTTATTCACTTTTTCTTTTGGCCATGCGCTGCATCTTAGTTTCCTGGCCAGGGACTGAACCTGGGCCCAGGGCAGTGAGAATATGGAGTCCTAACCACTAGACCGCCAGGGAATTCCTTGTATTTTGTCTTAGACAGACAGACAGACAGACACACACACACACAGTAGCAACCCCTCCCACTCTTCTTTTGTTTCTGCAGCACTGCACATGCTTGACCCCTATAACCCTTCACCCCTTCGGACTGCTTCATTCCTCCATCTCTTCCTTGGTTGTTGGGGCTACCACAGAACCTCAAAACCCCTCTATGAACATGTGGGATACTCTCATCCACCTGTGTGCCACTTACCTTCCTGCCCCGGGTTGTAGACAGGTTTGTCAGTTTGTATAAAGATGCCATTCTGCTGCCTCTGAATTAGAACTGTTTTCTTCTCCTCAAAGTTGACATTGTTTCCAATGCCTCTCACCCGCACAGTAGCTACTTCCTCTGTGCCCCCAGAAGGAAGTGGTACCTGGTCAAGACAGGGGAGCTCTGAGGAAGGGTAGAAGACTGGGGAGGGGGCCAGGTAACAGAACCAATTGGCCTCAATCCGAGAGGGAGAGTAAAAGGAAAGAAATGAGTTAGGCGGAGGTAGCAAGGGTGGAGCCATTAAAAAGTGGTCAGAAGCCTGATATTGAAACTCCAACTAAAAAATCTTAATTTATCTATTTAATAATTGTAATATAGATAGTGGAACTACATGCAGCTTTGTTCTGTACTTTCCAAGTCACCTGTAAATGTGTTACCATACTTTTATAATTTAAAATATTTTCTTGATTTTTTTAAAAAGAAAGAAAAAGAAGTTGCCAGAGAATAATACCAGAAGTTATGACCACGATTTGAAGTTTACCAGAGCTGAGTTTAAAGTCCGTGGCAAAAAAGTAAGATAACAGAAAAGGCACTTAAAGAGAAATTATAATGCATCCAGGAAGGAGACTAGGAAAGCTGAGGACTAAAGCTGAGCTAAGCCTGTACTTACCAAAAAGGATGCACAACGCAAGTGTCTCGTCCTCAGTCCAGACTGTTGCATCAGTGTGTGGGTCCTGTCCTTGGTCTCCAGAGTAATAGTGAACTTTACGTTATTGTATCCAGGACTCAGATCCAAGCAAACCCTCTGAGTAGAGGGGAACTTAAGCTGGGCTGGTAATGTCACCAGATAGTTTCTACTAAAGAAAGTTAAAGTATTAACTCGTATCTGACTCTTTGCAACCCATGGACTGTAGCCCCCACCAGGTTCCTCTGTCCGTGGGATTCTGCAGGCATGAATACTGGAGTGGACGGTCATACTCTTCTCCAGGGGATCTTCCCAACCCAGGAATCGAACTCAGGTCTCCTGCGTTGTGGGTAGATTCCTTAACGTCTGAGACACCAGAACTATACTTCCACTAAAGAAGCAAAAGGATTTCAGGGCAGTAGTGACTCACATATTCAACCCAAAATGAATCCCTCTCCTGAGAGCTCAACATGTAGCAATGACTTAAAGAGACCAAGCGCCTGCCTTTACGAACTTTGTTTTCTATTAGAGAGAAGCAGAGAAAATATCAAATAACTCAGCCTTAAACCCTACACCATAGGTCACCGTGGAGAACCTAGGCCTAAGGTACCAAGGAGGAAATGAATTCTATTACAGAGAACAGGGCAATGGGATGCTACTATACTTTAATATTATTATCTTTTTTTAAAGCTTCTTTTTGGCATCTCAGCTTTTCTCTCTTTGTAAAGGAGAAATAAAACCAAAGAAGGAAAAAGATGAACGGGAAATGAAAACAAACCAAAAGTTATCTCTTGTCCCCTGAGGAAGACGGATGAAGTTATATCTGAGAAAGATGGATGAAGACACCACCTGCCCTAAATCATTCCTGGCACACCAAGCACTTACGGGAGAAATCTTTCTGCCGTGGCTGGCAATAGGGCCAATATTCCTAGAAGGAGCTGGGCCCACATCTTTGTGGGCGACAGAGAATAATCAGAAGTTATGACCACGAGTTGAAGTTTACCAGAGCTGAGTTTAAAGTCCGTGGCAAAAAAGTAAGATAACAGAAAAGGCACTTAAAGAGAAATTATAATGCATCCAGGAAGGAGACTAGGAAAGCTGAGGACTAAAGCTGAGCTAAGCCTGTACTTACCAAAAAGGATGCACAACGCAAGTGTCTCGTCCTCAGTCCAGACTGTTGCATCAGTGTGTGGGTCCTGTCCTTGGTCTCCAGAGTAATAGTGAACTTTACGTTATTGTATCCAGGACTCAGATCCAAGCAAACCCTCTGAGTAGAGGGGAACTTAAGCTGGGCTGGTAATGTCACCAGATAGTTTCTACTAAAGAAAGTTAAAGTATTAACTCGTATCTGACTCTTTGCAACCCATGGACTGTAGCCCCCACCAGGTTCCTCTGTCCGTGGGATTCTGCAGGCATGAATACTGGAGTGGACGGTCATACTCTTCTCCAGGGGATCTTCCCAACCCAGGAATCGAACTCAGGTCTCCTGCGTTGTGGGTAGATTCCTTAACGTCTGAGACACCAGAACTATACTTCCACTAAAGAAGCAAAAGGATTTCAGGGCAGTAGTGACTCACATATTCAACCCAAAATGAATCCCTCTCCTGAGAGCTCAACATGTAGCAATGACTTAAAGAGACCAAGCGCCTGCCTTTACGAACTTTGTTTTCTATTAGAGAGAAGCAGAGAAAATATCAAATAACTCAGCCTTAAACCCTACACCATAGGTCACCGTGGAGAACCTAGGCCTAAGGTACCAAGGAGGAAATGAATTCTATTACAGAGAACAGGGCAATGGGATGCTACTATACTTTAATATTATTATCTTTTTTTAAAGCTTCTTTTTGGCATCTCAGCTTTTCTCTCTTTGTAAAGGAGAAATAAAACCAAAGAAGGAAAAAGATGAACGGGAAATGAAAACAAACCAAAAGTTATCTCTTGTCCCCTGAGGAAGACGGATGAAGTTATATCTGAGAAAGATGGATGAAGACACCACCTGCCCTAAATCATTCCTGGCACACCAAGCACTTACGGGAGAAATCTTTCTGCCGTGGCTGGCAATAGGGCCAATATTCCTAGAAGGAGCTGGGCCCACATCTTTGTGGGCGACAGATTCCTCAGGGACAGGAGCCAGAAGTGTGGTCACCGACTGTAGCATATATGTATATATTAACTCCCCAGGGTGGGTGTGGAGCCATGACAATGCCGCAGCCAATCCTCTTTTGGGGCCTCAGGCAGAGGTGGTGTACCAAGGTAGGGCTTCTATTCACTTCCTCAAATTTATTTCTCTCTGAAGCATTCATACTAGCTCAGCCAGTCTTTAAAACCTGTTTAGGGGGAAAACCCCGGCTGAGTATTCACAGTTGTAAAGCTCTCAGAACACGTTTGAAGTCCTTCCCTTTTTATTTTTCTGATTTCATTCCAAATTCCCATCTGCATTTGCTTTTTTTTTTTTTTTTTTGGTCTCTTTTTATTCTTCTCTTAAGATGTATTTGGTAACACAGGTATGGAAGCAGAAGCAACACAAAAGCGGTAGGCTTTTTATTTTCCTGATGGAGGATTTCTTTTCAATTAATATTACTCAGTATTATCGTGACTGTATGGACATAGGAACATATACCTCTATAGAAGAAACATGAATTGGACAATCTTTCAGAGGGCAATTGCACAATACTGATCAAAAGTCTTACAGATTTGCCTGTTGTTTGACCTGGTGACTCCTATTCTGGGAATATACTTTTTTATGGGGAACCAGCATAGGCACGTATGCAGAAAATGTATCCACTGAGTTTCTTTTCCGTGTTCTTTATAAGCAAGACTAGAAAGACACCCAACGTATTAGTCAGTGAGGCTATCTTCCAGCACCAATGACCAACCTGAATCAAGCCTACTTAAGCAAAAAGGAGTTTTTAATAAGAGAATCAGACATAAGGACTCTTGAGAGTCCCTTGGACTGCAAGGAGAACAAACCAGTCAGTCTTAAAGAAAATCAGCCCTGAATACTCATGGGAAGGACTGATGCGGAAGCTGAAGTCCCAGTGCATTGGCCACTTGATATGAATAGTTGTCACACTGGAAAGACCCGATGCTTGGAAAAATAGAAGGCAGAAGAAGAAGGGGATGACAGAGGATGAGATGGTTGGATGGCATTGTCAATTCCGTTTACATGAACTTGGGCAAACTCTGGGCGACAGATTCCTCAGGACAGGAGCCAGAAGTGTGGTCACCGACTGTAGCATATATGTATATATTAACTCCCCAGGGTGGGTGTGGAGCCATGACAATGCCGCAGCCAATCCTCTTTTGGGGCCTCAGGCAGAGGTGGTGTACCAAGGTAGGGCTTCTATTCACTTCCTCAAATTTATTTCTCTCTGAAGCATTCATACTAGCTCAGCCAGTCTTTAAAACCTGTTTAGGGGGAAAACCCCGGCTGAGTATTCACAGTTGTAAAGCTCTCAGAACACGTTTGAAGTCCTTCCCTTTTTATTTTTCTGATTTCATTCCAAATTCCCATCTGCATTTGCTTTTTTTTTTTTTTTTTTGGTCTCTTTTTATTCTTCTCTTAAGATGTATTTGGTAACACAGGTATGGAAGCAGAAGCAACACAAAAGCGGTAGGCTTTTTATTTTCCTGATGGAGGATTTCTTTTCAATTAATATTACTCAGTATTATCGTGACTGTATGGACATAGGAACATATACCTCTATAGAAGAAACATGAATTGGACAATCTTTCAGAGGGCAATTGCACAATACTGATCAAAAGTCTTACAGATTTGCCTGTTGTTTGACCTGGTGACTCCTATTCTGGGAATATACTTTTTTATGGGGAACCAGCATAGGCACGTATGCAGAAAATGTATCCACTGAGTTTCTTTTCCGTGTTCTTTATAAGCAAGACTAGAAAGACACCCAACGTATTAGTCAGTGAGGCTATCTTCCAGCACCAATGACCAACCTGAATCAAGCCTACTTAAGCAAAAAGGAGTTTTTAATAAGAGAATCAGACATAAGGACTCTTGAGAGTCCCTTGGACTGCAAGGAGAACAAACCAGTCAGTCTTAAAGAAAATCAGCCCTGAATACTCATGGGAAGGACTGATGCGGAAGCTGAAGTCCCAGTGCATTGGCCACTTGATATGAATAGTTGTCACACTGGAAAAGACCCCGATGCTGGGAAAAATAGAAGGCAGAAGAAGAAGGGGATGACAGAGGATGAGATGGTTGGATGGCATTGTCAATTCCGTTTACATGAACTTGGGCAAACTCTGGGAGATGGTGAGGGACAGGGAAGCCTGGCGTACTGCAGTTCATGGGGTTGCCAAGACTCAGACATAACTTTGTGACTGAACAACAACAAAACAGACATAAAGAAAGAACTGGGATTTCTCTGGTAGCTCAGTGGTAAAGAACCCACTTGCCAATGCAGGAAACACGGGTTCGATCCCTGATCTGGGAAGACCCCATATACTGTGGAGCAACTAAACCGTGAGCCACAACTATTGAGCATGTGCTCTAGCGCCTCAGAGCCACAATTGCTGAGCCCATGTGCCACAACTACTGAAGCCCATGAGCCCTAGAGCCTGAGTTCCACAACAAGAGAAGTCACCAGAACAAGAAGCCTGCTCATCTCAACTAGAGAGTAGCCCCTAGTCCCTGCAACTAGAGAAGAGCCTGTGGCAGCAGTGAAAACTCAGAATAGCCAAAATAAATAAATAAATAAATAAAAATCAAGTGATAAAGGAAAGCTTATACAAAAAAGAAAGAACTGGGGACTTCCCTGGTGGCCCGGTGACTAAGACTCCATGTTGCCAATGCAGGGGGCCCAGGTTCAATCCCTGGTCAGGGAACTAGATCCCACATGCAACAACTAAAGACCCCTGCAAGCTGTAACAAAGATCAAAGATTCTATGCAACTAAGACCCAGCACAGACAAATGAATAAATAAAAAAAATTTTTTTAAAGAAAAAAAGAACTGAACCAGAAAAACTCTGAACACTGTATGACTTGGAATTAGAGACTTGATGCCAGGACTCATTTCCACCCCTAAGTTTCCCATCTTATTTGCTCATCCCCTGCCACACAGAGGATTTCTTTCAAATGGTGGGAAACGATGGCAAATGTGCATCTTCAGCCCATATTCCTCCAGCACCAGGATCCCAGCAAACAAAAACTTTCATCTAAGTTACATAAATTTCTGAGAAAGATTTTGTTCCTTTGTCTTTCACTCACTCACTTCTGAATCAATGATGGTAGTCAGGATACTATGATAGGGACTTCTAGAGCCTTTCGGAGGCCAGCGCTCTGGGCTACTGTACTTGACAGCTCCATAGAACCACATGGATTTGGAGACGAGAAATCTTCTAAAGAAAGAATAGGGTTGGGGTAAAGAAGCTGGGAAAATAAAGCGGTCTATTAAATGCCCAATTTGGTTGAATAAACTGGCATAGTAATATAAAGCAATGCTGTCAGCTATTTGAAATAATGTTTCCATGACAAAGAGAATTGTTTGCAATACAAACTGAATGGGTGGGAGGAGGAAATAAGACAAAAACCAATTTTTAGAAATTCCCATTTCCTCTATGGATTTAAAAATGACAATGAGGAAACACGAGACAAACTGCCTTACAGCTTATCCTGAACCAAAAAGTTGATTCAGAGAGTTCAGTCAAGGTTAAATAGCTTTGAAATCTAGGGAGGCGCAGTTCCTCCCAGGCAAGGACTGGATATCTAATCCATGCCAGAACATGGAAAGTACCGGGGCCATCATAGAAGCAAGGAAGAAGAATACAACTAAAGGGTTTTATTTTTATTTTATTTATCTATTTATTTTTGACCGCACTGGGTCTTCATTGCTGCACTTGGGCTTTCTCTGGTGGTGGTGATCTGGGCTCCTCTTCACTGCGTTGCCCTGGCTTCTCATTGTGGTGGCTTCCCTTGTGACACTGCGGTAGCTTCTGTTGCTGCAGAGCACGGGCTCTCAGGTGTGCGGGCTTCAGGAGTTGTGTGACCTGCAGCATAGCACCATCTGCCACTGGCAGAGGAGTAAGAACAAGAAGAAGCTTCCTCCATATAAGCCTTCAAGGTGCATAAATAAGGTTGAGAAAGGAGGGTGGAGAATACGTTGAGAAATCTTTCCATCATTTCAGACCCCACCGGGGCATAAGGGAGCTTAAGAGGGTCTTACCCTTTTTTGCTCATCCCCTGCCACACAGAGGATTTCTTTCAAATGGTGGGAAACGATGGCAAATGTGCATCTTCAGCCCATATTCCTCCAGCACCAGGATCCCAGCAAACAAAAACTTTCATCTAAGTTACATAAATTTCTGAGAAAGATTTTGTTCCTTTGTCTTTCACTCACTCACTTCTGAATCAATGATGGTAGTCAGGATACTATGATAGGGACTTCTAGAGCCTTTCGGAGGCCAGCGCTCTGGGCTACTGTACTTGACAGCTCCATAGAACCACATGGATTTGGAGACGAGAAATCTTCTAAAGAAAGAATAGGGTTGGGGTAAAGAAGCTGGGAAAATAAAGCGGTCTATTAAATGCCCAATTTGGTTGAATAAACTGGCATAGTAATATAAAGCAATGCTGTCAGCTATTTGAAATAATGTTTCCATGACAAAGAGAATTGTTTGCAATACAAACTGAATGGGTGGGAGGAGGAAATAAGACAAAAACCAATTTTTAGAAATTCCCATTTCCTCTATGGATTTAAAAATGACAATGAGGAAACACGAGACAAACTGCCTTACAGCTTATCCTGAACCAAAAAGTTGATTCAGAGAGTTCAGTCAAGGTTAAATAGCTTTGAAATCTAGGGAGGCGCAGTTCCTCCCAGGCAAGGACTGGATATCTAATCCATGCCAGAACATGGAAAGTACCGGGGCCATCATAGAAGCAAGGAAGAAGAATACAACTAAAGGGTTTTATTTTTATTTTATTTATCTATTTATTTTTGACCGCACTGGGTCTTCATTGCTGCACTTGGGCTTTCTCTGGTGGTGGTGATCTGGGCTCCTCTTCACTGCGTTGCCCTGGCTTCTCATTGTGGTGGCTTCCCTTGTGACACTGCGGTAGCTTCTGTTGCTGCAGAGCACGGGCTCTCAGGTGTGCGGGCTTCAGGAGTTGTGTGACCTGCAGCATAGCACCATCTGCCACTGGCAGAGGAGTAAGAACAAGAAGAAGCTTCCTCCATATAAGCCTTCAAGGTGCATAAATAAGGTTGAGAAAGGAGGGTGGAGAATACACGTTGAGAAATCTTTCCATCATTTCAGACCCCACCCGGAGCATAAGGGAGCTTAAGAGGAGTGTAAAGCTTATGGGGCACTAGAAGTACTCTTGCCAATAGCAGAACCTAACTCCACCTCACCTTTTAACTAGGTTGACTCAATCCGCCATACTAAGTTGCCTGGGAAGAGGCACACATAGCATTTACATAGATCACTCCTATTCTCCACAAGATACCTGGCATTCAATCAAAAATTATATGATCCGGGGCTTCCCTGGTGGTCCAGTGGATAAGGACACAGTCTTGTAGGGCAAGGGACGCCAGTTGGATCCCTGGCCTGGGAGGATCCCACGTGCTGTGGAGCAGCTGGACCAATGTGTCCAACTACCGAGTCAGTGCTCTGCGACAAGCGAGGCCACTGCGATGAGAGGCCCACACAGACCAAAGAACAAAGACGAATGAAAATAAATAAATGAAAGACCAATAGAAGTGACCAAAATATATATATATATATATGATCTGGACTTCCCTAGTGGTGCAGTGGCTAAGACTCTATGCTCCTAATGCAGGGGGCCTGGGTCTGATCCTAGTCAGGGGACTAAATCCCATAAGCCACAACTAAGATTTGGCACAGTCAAATAAGTAAATAAATCAGAAATGTTTTTCAAAAAGTATATGATCTATCAAAAGAAGAAGAACGGGGCTTCCCCTGGTGGTCCAGTGGGTAAGGACACCGCCTTGCAGTGCAAGGGGCGCCGGTTCGATACCTGGCCTGGGAAGATCCCACATGCCGCAGAGCAGCTGGACCGATGTGTCCAATTGCCAAGCTGGAGCTCTGGAGTGCATGTGCCCAGAGCTGGCACTCTGCAACCATGACGCCACCGCGATGGGAGGCCCACAGAAGCCAAAGAACAAAGACGGATGAAACTAGAGAAATGAAAGACAAATAGAAGTGGCCCGCCCGCTCCCCTCCCTCCCCAACCCGACCACCGCCCAAAATAAATAAATCTTTTTAAAAAAAAAAAAAAGGAAGAAGAAGAATGAAGAAGACAACGTCCTGTCTTCCAAATACAAAAAAGTTGACAGGAACAGGTGATCTACATTTTAGCAATATCAAAGATGGAATTTGAAATGTCTAGGAGGAATGTTATGAAAGAACCTCCCTGGTGGTCCAATGGCTAGGATGCTGCACTCCCAATGCAAGGGACCTGGATGTGATCACTGGTCAGGGAACTGGATCCTGCTTTGCAGCAAATAAGACCCATTGCAGCCAAATAAATAAATAAATATTAAACGATCTAGCTATGGGTTCTACAGTAGGGTTGGTGGTGACCTCCAGGAGGACTTACACCAAGGGGCTCCTTCCAGGATTGCTGCTACCAATGCCCTTGTCCCTGTGATGAGCCACTGCTGACTTGTGCCTCCACAGGAGACCTCCTCGTGTCAGCAGGAGGAGAGGCATGCCTGTCCTTCTGCTCTGCCATCTTCAACCAGAAGCCCTTCCTTTACTCTTTATGTATTTGTGTGTAATGATTTTCAGTAGAAGATTTAACAGTATCCGTTCATACATATGTATTTAGACACATACATAAATAATATACACATATAAAACCTTAAAATAGTAACTAAAAATATATTAGACAAAACTAGGCATATAGGTTTTCAATATATAAAACTATCTTTTTTAAAAGAAAAACTATCTTTTTTCAAATGGTAATTATGATATATATCAACATAAAGTTACAATTTTGAAAAACTAATGGTTTTCTTAATAAACATAAATATTTATTTTTTTATATTGAAAAAATAAATAAAAATAAAAGGATCTAAGGATAAAGGGCTTCCCAGGTGACAGCAGTGGTAAAACACCTGTCTGCCAGTGCAGGAGACACAAGAGATGTGGGTTCAATCCCTGGATCTGGAAGATTCTCTGGAGGTGGGGACAGCAACCAACTTCAGTATTCTTGCCTGGGAAATCCCATGGCCAGAGGAGCCTGACAGGCTATGGTCTGGCTCATTGGGTTGTGAAGAGTTGGACACAACTGAACAACTTAGCAAGCAAGCAAGCAGTGATACATGTGGACAACATCTTTCACTACAAAATTCTTTACAAACAACATCTTCCCCCAAAAATTCTTTCCAACAAAATTCCCTATCTGTGAGCAGATAGGGAATTTTAGAAGAAAGAAGTGAAGTGATAAAAGATAAAAAATGCTGAAAATAAAAACCATGATATCAGAGATGAGCAGCTCCTTTTAAAACTTCATTAGTAAACCTGACACAGCTGAGGAAATAATAAATCAGTATCTACTCTTGAAATGGATCAAGGAACTACCCAAACAGAAACATCAAGAAAAAAGAGGACAGCGTGAACAGAGTAACCAAGAATTATGGAACAATATCACATCTTTTTTTTTTTTTTTTAACTTTTGGCCTCTTTTATTGGTCTTTTCATTTATTTGTTTTCATCCATCTTCATTCCTTGGCCTGTGTGGGCCTCCCATTGCAGTGGCCTCTCTTGTTGCAGAGCACTGGCTCTGGGCACATACACTCCAGAGCACTGGCTCGTAAGTGGACACACCGGTCCAGCTGCTCTGCGGCATGTGGGATCTTCCAGTTCCAGGGATCGAACCGGTGCCCCTTGCACTGCAAGGTGGACTCTTTATCCACTGGACCACCAAGGAAGCCCCAATATCACATCTTTTAAGGCATATGTTATTAGAAGAAGAAAGGAAGAGATGCTTGAAGAAACAACAGGTGAGAGTTTTCCAAAAGGAATGACAAACATCAAATACTAGATCCAAGAATTGTAGCAAGATAGATGCCAAAATAAAACACACCTAACATCATGTTCAAACTTCTCTAAACTAAATATGAATAGGGAATCATGGAGGTGACCAGAGGGAAAAAAAGACTTGCTGCATATGAAAAAAAAATAAAGGCCAAAATTACAGCAAACTCTTCATGAAAAACATTGCTCTCCAGAAGACAATGGACTGGCATGTTTAAAGCATCAAAAAGGGGGGGAAAATGGAAATCTAGCATTCTGTACTCAGGAAAAATATCTTTCAGTAATGAAAGGGGAAAAGAATTTTTTCATACAAACAGAAGCAGGGAGAATTTATTGCCAGAAGATCTGTTCTAAGAACAATACTAAAAAGGGAGTTCTTAATAAAGGCAGATGTCAAAGAAAAAATCTTCCCCCAAAAATTCTTTCCAACAAAATTCCCTATCTGTGAGCAGATAGGGAATTTTAGAAGAAAGAAGTGAAGTGATAAAAGATAAAAAATGCTGAAAATAAAAACCATGATATCAGAGATGAGCAGCTCCTTTTAAAACTTCATTAGTAAACCTGACACAGCTGAGGAAATAATAAATCAGTATCTACTCTTGAAATGGATCAAGGAACTACCCAAACAGAAACATCAAGAAAAAAGAGGACAGCGTGAACAGAGTAACCAAGAATTATGGAACAATATCACATCTTTTTTTTTTTTTTTTAACTTTTGGCCTCTTTTATTGGTCTTTTCATTTATTTGTTTTCATCCATCTTCATTCCTTGGCCTGTGTGGGCCTCCCATTGCAGTGGCCTCTCTTGTTGCAGAGCACTGGCTCTGGGCACATACACTCCAGAGCACTGGCTCGTAAGTGGACACACCGGTCCAGCTGCTCTGCGGCATGTGGGATCTTCCAGTTCCAGGGATCGAACCGGTGCCCCTTGCACTGCAAGGTGGACTCTTTATCCACTGGACCACCAAGGAAGCCCCAATATCACATCTTTTAAGGCATATGTTATTAGAAGAAGAAAGGAAGAGATGCTTGAAGAAACAACAGGTGAGAGTTTTCCAAAAGGAATGACAAACATCAAATACTAGATCCAAGAATTGTAGCAAGATAGATGCCAAAATAAAACACACCTAACATCATGTTCAAACTTCTCTAAACTAAATATGAATAGGGAATCATGGAGGTGACCAGAGGGAAAAAAAGACTTGCTGCATATGAAAAAAAAATAAAGGCCAAAATTACAGCAAACTCTTCATGAAAAACATTGCTCTCCAGAAGACAATGGACTGGCATGTTTAAAGCATCAAAAAGGGGGGGAAAATGGAAATCTAGCATTCTGTACTCAGGAAAAATATCTTTCAGTAATGAAAGGGGAAAAGAATTTTTTCATACAAACAGAAGCAGGGAGAATTTATTGCCAGAAGATCTGTTCTAAGAACAATACTAAAAAGGGAGTTCTTAATAAAGGCAGATGTCAAAGAGGGACTGACAAATTGGCCTGTTGGTCATATCCAGCCTTGCACGGGCTGGACAAATAAAAGTTTCATCCGAACACAGTAATATTCATTTAGTTACATGTTATCAGTGGCTGCTTTGTGCTGTAGCTGATCTGAAGGATTATCAGTGACCTTGTGGCATGCAAAGCCTGCATTATTTACTCTCTCATCATTTACAGAAAAATTGGGCTGATTCCTAGAATAAGACATCGTACAGAAACTGCACAAATAAATGAAGATCTCTGGATATGGTATCAAAATAGAAAGGCATATAGATCAATTTAAATCACTCTAAAAGACAAATGACTGCCTAAAGCAAAAAATAATTCATTCTGAGCTGTCATGTAGGCACTTTTTATTAATAACATGTCAAAACAAAGGGATGAAAGATGACAGACGAAAGAGGACGACTCTGGGGATGCAACGGATGAGTATCCACCTGCCAATGCAGGGGACACGGGTCCAGGGAGATCCCACATGCTACAGAGCAACTAAGCCTGTGTGCCACAGCTACTGAAGTCCGAGTGCCTAGGGCCTGTGCGCCACAACAAGAGAAGCTACACATAAGAAGCCTGAGAGTAATCCCTGCTCCCCGTGACTAGAGAAAGCCCCACCTAGCTACGAAGATCCCGCGGAACTGAAAATAAAGAAACTTTGTAGAACCTGCTTACCATAATCCCTTTGGCCAAAGTCTTTTCCTTCTTTCCTCCTACTTTGAATTTTCTGATTCTAAATTTTTCTCCTCTTCTTCCCTTTGTAAGATGTTCAGGGCACACCACTACACATGTCTGGTTCTCTCCACTTTTCTAAATCCAAGAAACACACCGTCATTCTCTTCAGCCAACAACCTTCTAATTTTACTCTGCCTCTTTGATTTCAGTAGATAAGATTCATTAACTTTGGGACCTTGTTGAACACCTTCTAATCCTGTGGATCTAAAAAAGAAGTGAGAATGGAGAAGTGAAAACTGAGAATGACTCCAGCCATGGGGGCTAGCTTCATATCCAGCAAAATACTAACTGTGCAGTGAAAAAAATAGCAATGATTTGGCTAGGGGTGCTGCAAAGAGGGACTGACAAATTGGCCTGTTGGTCATATCCAGCCTTGCACGGGCTGGACAAATAAAAGTTTCATCCGAACACAGTAATATTCATTTAGTTACATGTTATCAGTGGCTGCTTTGTGCTGTAGCTGATCTGAAGGATTATCAGTGACCTTGTGGCATGCAAAGCCTGCATTATTTACTCTCTCATCATTTACAGAAAAATTGGGCTGATTCCTAGAATAAGACATCGTACAGAAACTGCACAAATAAATGAAGATCTCTGGATATGGTATCAAAATAGAAAGGCATATAGATCAATTTAAATCACTCTAAAAGACAAATGACTGCCTAAAGCAAAAAATAATTCATTCTGAGCTGTCATGTAGGCACTTTTTATTAATAACATGTCAAAACAAAGGGATGAAAGATGACAGACGAAAGAGGACGACTCTGGGGATGCAACGGATGAGTATCCACCTGCCAATGCAGGGGACACGGGTCCAGGGAGATCCCACATGCTACAGAGCAACTAAGCCTGTGTGCCACAGCTACTGAAGTCCGAGTGCCTAGGGCCTGTGCGCCACAACAAGAGAAGCTACACATAAGAAGCCTGAGAGTAATCCCTGCTCCCCGTGACTAGAGAAAGCCCCACCTAGCTACGAAGATCCCGCGGAACTGAAAATAAAGAAACTTTGTAGAACCTGCTTACCATAATCCCTTTGGCCAAAGTCTTTTCCTTCTTTCCTCCTACTTTGAATTTTCTGATTCTAAATTTTTCTCCTCTTCTTCCCTTTGTAAGATGTTCAGGGCACACCACTACACATGTCTGGTTCTCTCCACTTTTCTAAATCCAAGAAACACACCGTCATTCTCTTCAGCCAACAACCTTCTAATTTTACTCTGCCTCTTTGATTTCAGTAGATAAGATTCATTAACTTTGGGACCTTGTTGAACACCTTCTAATCCTGTGGATCTAAAAAAGAAGTGAGAATGGAGAAGTGAAAACTGAGAATGACTCCAGCCATGGGGGCTAGCTTCATATCCAGCAAAATACTAACTGTGCAGTGAAAAAAATAGCAATGATTTGGCTAGGGAGGGGTGCTGATCTACATTACATGTATTTTTTGTTTGTTTCTTGGCCATGAAGCATGTGAGATCTTATTTCCCCAAGAAGGGATTAGATCCATACCCCTTCCATTGCAAGGTGAAATTTTAACCATTGGATTGCCAGGGAAGTCCCTACATTACATGTATTTAACAGTGAGAGATTGCATTTTCTTGGGCTCCAGAATCCATAGACACTGACGGCAGCCATGAATTTAAAAGACACTTGCTCCTCGGAAGAAAAGCTATGACAAACCTAGACAGTGTACTAAAAAGCAGAGACATCGGGATTTCCCTGGTGGTCCAGTGGCGAAGACTCTGTGCTCCCAAAGCTGGAGACCAGGGTTCGATCCCTGGTCAGGGAACTAGATCCCAGATGCCACAACTAAGACCCAGTGCAACCAAATAAATACATTAAGAAGAAATTTAAAAAAAAAAAAAAAAAAGCAGAGACATCACTTTGCTGACAAAAATCTATATAGTCAAAGCTATGATTTTTCCAGTAGTCATGTATGGATGTGAGAATTGGACCATAAAGAAGGCTGAGTGCTGAAGAACTGATGCTTTCAAACCATGGTGTAGGAGGCAATTTTTAAGATTCCCTTGAACTGCAAGGAGATCAAACCAGTCAATCTTAAAGGTAATCAACCTTGAATATTCATTGGAAGGAATTATGCTGAAGCTGAAGCCCTTTCCAAAAGGAACTCACCCCACCTTCGAAGATTTCAGGAACCCCAAAGTCTTTTCCTTCTTTCCTCCTACTTTGAATTTTCTGATTCTAAATTTTCTCCTCTTCTTCCCTTTGTAAGATGTTCAGGGCACACCACTACACATGTCTGGTTCTCTCCACTTTTCTAAATCCAAGAAACACACCGTCATTCTCTTCAGCCAACAACCTTCTAATTTTACTCTGCCTCTTTGATTTCAGTAGATAAGATTCATTAACTTTGGGACCTTGTTGAACACCTTCTAATCCTGTGGATCTAAAAAAGAAGTGAGAATGGAGAAGTGAAAACTGAGAATGACTCCAGCCATGGGGGCTAGCTTCATATCCAGCAAAATACTAACTGTGCAGTGAAAAAAATAGCAATGATTTGGCTAGGGAGGGGTGCTGATCTACATTACATGTATTTTTTGTTTGTTTCTTGGCCATGAAGCATGTGAGATCTTATTTCCCCAAGAAGGGATTAGATCCATACCCCTTCCATTGCAAGGTGAAATTTTAACCATTGGATTGCCAGGGAAGTCCCTACATTACATGTATTTAACAGTGAGAGATTGCATTTTCTTGGGCTCCAGAATCCATAGACACTGACGGCAGCCATGAATTTAAAAGACACTTGCTCCTCGGAAGAAAAGCTATGACAAACCTAGACAGTGTACTAAAAAGCAGAGACATCGGGATTTCCCTGGTGGTCCAGTGGCGAAGACTCTGTGCTCCCAAAGCTGGAGACCAGGGTTCGATCCCTGGTCAGGGAACTAGATCCCAGATGCCACAACTAAGACCCAGTGCAACCAAATAAATACATTAAGAAGAAATTTAAAAAAAAAAAAAAAAAAGCAGAGACATCACTTTGCTGACAAAAATCTATATAGTCAAAGCTATGATTTTTCCAGTAGTCATGTATGGATGTGAGAATTGGACCATAAAGAAGGCTGAGTGCTGAAGAACTGATGCTTTCAAACCATGGTGTAGGAGGCAATTTTTAAGATTCCCTTGAACTGCAAGGAGATCAAACCAGTCAATCTTAAAGGTAATCAACCTTGAATATTCATTGGAAGGAATTATGCTGAAGCTGAAGCTCCAACAATTTAGCCACCAGATGAAAAGAGCGAACTCATTGGGAAAGTCCCTGATGTTGGGAAAAATAGAAGGCAGAAGGAGCAGGGGACAACAGAGGAGAAAATGTGTGAATGGCATCACCGACTCAATGGACATGAGTTTGAGCAAACTCCGGAAGATAGTGAAGGACAGGGAAGCCTGGCATGCTGCAGTCCATGGGGTTGCAAAGAGTCAGACGTGATTGAGTGACTGAAAAACAATTAAAAATAGTCAGGTTGATGTGTGGCAGTAAACAACAAAACTCTGTAAAAAAAAAAAAAAAATTAAAAAACAACAACAACAACAACAACTCAGTACACTAAGGGAAAAAAAATCTTTTCTAGTGTGTTTGGAATTTTAAAAAATGTTATCCCAGCTTTCCTGAGCCTTTTCTACATATTTTCTATTTTGTCCCACACCCTTCTGCTCCAGAATGTTACTTTCTCATTTTCAGATTATTTTCACGTTTTCACATATATTCTTTGGTTTTCCATCTGCTCACATTTTCTTTGACTATTTTGTTGCCCAAATGTGACCAGCTTTCTTTACTTGTTAGTCTCCTAGGATACATGTTGGTATTATGATATTCTCAGCAAGCCGGCTTTCTGCTCTCCTCATTTGAGAGGAAGAATGAAGAGGGGTGTATGTTTCTGTCCCACTGTTAGGTCTGCTGACCTGAAACTCCACCACTGGAGAGCAGGGACTAATCACATCAAATCATGCTTTGGGGGAAAATGCAGGAGGAACTGCCTGGAGTTGGGCCCCTCCTTGCCTCTGTGTCTCCTCCGCCCTTCTGGACTAATTATAAGCTCAATGCTTTCTTTCCTAAATCCATTCCAGTGAAGGATGTGGTGTGTCAAAGTTCAAATATGAATGCATCAGGGCAAACAAGTTTCCCACCCAACCGCACCCAAGCTCCAACAGTACCTGAACTGACATTTAGTTTCCTAAAGCAAGAAACGAAAGAAAACTGAAAGTTCCTATTAAAAGAAGCCAAGGAGAATCAGAGAGATAACGTGTTCAGATTATATGCGGGAAAAGGACTTTTTCCTAACAAATAGCAATGGATCACAGTTACAGGAAGGATGGAGGCCCCTCAAAATTCGTATGTTGAAGTCCTAACCCCAGTCAGTACCTCAGAGTGTGACTGTGTTTGGAGATTGGGTCCTGCTTACCAGTTGACCTTGCAGATTTGATATGCCTCTACAATCACATGAGGGAATTTTAAATTGTGTGTTTGTGTGTGAATTTAATTTATATATAAAAACATCAGCATGCTAGACAGAAGAGGGGAAATATTTGAAGACCTTTTCTTTGACTCCAAAGAAACTATTTCATAAGCTACACATGAGAAGTCTAATAATAAGAAAAATACTAAAAAGAAATGCCTTGCGAGGACTTAGTGGTCCAGTGATTAAGACTCTGAGTTTCCACTGCAGGGGGCCCTGGTTCCATTCCTGGTACCTAAAGTATTGCTACTGACTGATCCTACTTGTTTAGAAGACAAACCCATGGGCTGGCTTAGCAACATAAGGAAGAGTTCAAAAGAGTACAGCGAGTAACAGAAGCTTCAGGGAGGGCTTCCCTGGTAGCTCAGTGGTAAAGAGCTTGCCTGCCAATACAGGAGACATGGGTTCGATCCCTGATCTGGGAAGATCGCACATGCTGTGGAGCAACTAAGCCCGTGAGCCACAACTATGGAGCCTGTGCTCTAGAACCTCAGAGCCACAACTATGGAGTCCATGTGCTGCAACTTCTGAAGTCTGTGTGCCCTAGAGCCCGAGAGTTCCACCACAAGAGAAGTCGCCACAAGAAGCCTGCTCATCTCAACTAGAGAGTAGCCCCCACTCCCTGCAATTAGAGAAGAGCCTATGGCAGCAGTGAAAACTTACAATAGCCAAAAATAAAAATTAAAAAAGAAGTTTCAGGGGACCACTTTCACACAGGTTTTTGCTGTGCTTGTATCACTCTGACTTTTTTAAAATATAATTTTATTTGCTTTATTTATCTTTGTGCTGAGTCTTCACTGCTGCACAGGCTTTTCTAGCTGCGGAAAGTGGGCTATTTTCAGTTGCTGTGTGTGGGATCCATATGCCTTTTACAAATTAATAAAATTTCCTATTAAAAGAAGCCAAGGAGAATCAGAGAGATAACGTGTTCAGATTATATGCGGGAAAAGGACTTTTTCCTAACAAATAGCAATGGATCACAGTTACAGGAAGGATGGAGGCCCCTCAAAATTCGTATGTTGAAGTCCTAACCCCAGTCAGTACCTCAGAGTGTGACTGTGTTTGGAGATTGGGTCCTGCTTACCAGTTGACCTTGCAGATTTGATATGCCTCTACAATCACATGAGGGAATTTTAAATTGTGTGTTTGTGTGTGAATTTAATTTATATATAAAAACATCAGCATGCTAGACAGAAGAGGGGAAATATTTGAAGACCTTTTCTTTGACTCCAAAGAAACTATTTCATAAGCTACACATGAGAAGTCTAATAATAAGAAAAATACTAAAAAGAAATGCCTTGCGAGGACTTAGTGGTCCAGTGATTAAGACTCTGAGTTTCCACTGCAGGGGGCCCTGGTTCCATTCCTGGTACCTAAAGTATTGCTACTGACTGATCCTACTTGTTTAGAAGACAAACCCATGGGCTGGCTTAGCAACATAAGGAAGAGTTCAAAAGAGTACAGCGAGTAACAGAAGCTTCAGGGAGGGCTTCCCTGGTAGCTCAGTGGTAAAGAGCTTGCCTGCCAATACAGGAGACATGGGTTCGATCCCTGATCTGGGAAGATCGCACATGCTGTGGAGCAACTAAGCCCGTGAGCCACAACTATGGAGCCTGTGCTCTAGAACCTCAGAGCCACAACTATGGAGTCCATGTGCTGCAACTTCTGAAGTCTGTGTGCCCTAGAGCCCGAGAGTTCCACCACAAGAGAAGTCGCCACAAGAAGCCTGCTCATCTCAACTAGAGAGTAGCCCCCACTCCCTGCAATTAGAGAAGAGCCTATGGCAGCAGTGAAAACTTACAATAGCCAAAAATAAAAATTAAAAAAGAAGTTTCAGGGGACCACTTTCACACAGGTTTTTGCTGTGCTTGTATCACTCTGACTTTTTTAAAATATAATTTTATTTGCTTTATTTATCTTTGTGCTGAGTCTTCACTGCTGCACAGGCTTTTCTCTAGCTGCGGAAAGTGGGGGCTATTTTTCAGTTGCTGTGTGTGGGATTCCCACTGCAGTGTCTTCTCTTGTTGTGGAGCACAGGCTTAGCTGCTCTGTGGGATATGGGACCGAACTCATGTCTCCTGTGTTGACAGGCGGATTCTTAACCACCGAGACACCAGGGAAGCCCGACGGCTTACGTTTCAACTTTAAATCCTTTACCAAAACAAAAAGAACATCTTCCTTTTTGAAAGACATAACCACTTCCTCCTCCTCCGTCAAAACCATATTATTTTGTCTCTGAGTCACTGGCTTATCCATACTGAGCCATTCTTCTTGAATCTGATGGAACTATTTGGCAGTGGGGTGGAGAGGGAGGGGAAGTGAAATAGATGGAAGTGCTTCTAGTGAAGTGTAACTTTCCTTCTGGAGAAGCCGACTATAAGGGATGGATGTGACAGTGGAACCAAAGTTTTCCTGCAAAGTCAGATATGCTGGGCACATAGGAAGGTTCGGTAGGTTACTGTTGACTGCTTAAGTGAACCAACAGAGTTGGGCATACTTCACAGCAAGATTCTGGATGCTTTACACCAGCAATGACTATTTTATTATTGTCATTACTTTTTAACACTATGTGAGCCCCAGGGAAGAACACGCCACTTGAAACAGTATCTGGTCATGGGAAGCATTTAATAAATATGAATGAATGAAAAAAAAGAGAGAGGGAGCGAGCAAAAAGGCCTAGTTACGGTGGTTTCAGCAAAAAAAAATCATAGCAGTAAGACCCTCCCAAAATGCGTCCTTCCATAAAACAACCAAAAAAACCTGGCACAAATGGTCAGAATCAGCTCTAGAATTTGAAATTAGGCTAAGGCTTTCAGTACCCAAGGCACATTTAGTTAAGACAAAAGAGCTGAGCCCGGGTAACAGCCATGGGCTTTGTGGCATTTGAACTTGTCTTAACCTCATCCTCGTTTCTCCAGTTCCAAGGCAGTTTAAATAATAACAGCCTGTATTTCTAATACTGTGTGTCCCTGCGTATAAATCACTTAGTTGTGCGTCCAGCTCTTTGCCATCCTAAAGACCTTAGCCCACCAGGCTCCTCTGTCTGTGGGATTCTCCAGGCAAGAATATTGGAGTGGGTTGTCATGCCCTCCTCCAGGGTACCTTTCCAACTCAGGGATGCAACCCTGCTCGCTCAGATCCCCTGCATTGTCAGATGGGTTCTTTATCACTAGTGCCACCTAGAGGTGGGGGAACAGAAAAAATTTTATTCTCAAAGAAATGTCATTATTTTCTGGGAACATACATATCTGTAAACAACAACACTCTGTAAAAGTTAAAAGTAAAATAAAAGTTTTTTAAAAAAGAAATGTCATTATTTGATCTGTCAGCTAGGGGCTCCCTGGAAGACCAATGGAAAGGCTTTTTTTCTTTTCTTCTTCTTTTTTTAATGCAACATCCTTTAAAATATATATATATATTTATTTATTTTTGGCTATTCTCGGTTTTCACTGCTGCCACAGGCTCATCTCTAGTTGCAGGGAGTGGGGGCTACTCTCTAGTTGAGGTGAGTAGGCTTCTTGTTGTGGTGCCTTTTTTTTTTTTTTTGGCCTATTTTATTGTTTATCTATTTATTTGCATCCATCTTTATTCTTTC
The DNA here is from genome assembly GCA_022376925.1 of Tragulus kanchil. Taxonomy (NCBI): domain Eukaryota; kingdom Metazoa; phylum Chordata; class Mammalia; order Artiodactyla; family Tragulidae; genus Tragulus; species Tragulus kanchil. The sequence goes on from JAIOJX010000004.1 coordinate 280,903,090, forward strand.
ACCTGCGTGGGCCTCCCATTGCAGTGGCCTCTCTCCTTGTAGAGCACTGGCTCTGGGCGCATGCACTCCAGAGCACTGGCTCTTAACTGGACACACCGGTCCAGCTGCTCTGCTGCACGTGGGATCTTCCAGGGCTAGGGATCGAACCAGTGCCCCTTGCACTGCAAGGAGGACTGTTTATCCACTGGACCACCAGGGGAGCCCACGGTGACTTTTCTTGTTGTGGGACTCAGGCTCTAGAGCTCACAGGCTTCAGTAGTTGTGGCACATGGGCTCAACAGTTGTGGCTCCGAGGCTCTAGAGCACAGGCTCAATAGTTGTGGCTCACAGGCTTAGTTGCTCTGCAGCATATGAGACCTTCCCAGATCAGGGACAGAACTCTTGTCTCCTGCACTGGCAGGCAAACTCTACCACTGAGCTACCAGGGAAGGCTTGGAAAGGGTCTTTATTCAACTTCACATAAACTTGCCCAGAACTAACCACCTTGGGAATGGAGGACTTTTGCTGAATGTTCCAGCATCACTGCTGTCTGAGATGTTGACACACAAACGACTAACCACAAAGTTTAAAAGGAAAAGCTGAGGAATGAGCTATCCACAGGGCATCAAAAAAATTTTTGGAATTATTTCAAAAAAACCACTGAACAAACAAATAACAAGTCTAAGAAGCAGCAGAATGATAAACCCTGAGGAGGCAGAAAAATCAGCTTTGCAGAACTGCCCCATGTCATTATTTGAGATATTTAGCTGTCAATAAAAATTTTATGAGAAATGAGAAAGTATCACTTATACACGGGGAAAAAGTCAATAGAAATAGTCACTGACTATGTTGTACTCACTAGGTGAAGACTTTGCATAAATTTTCTTTTTGATTGGAAAATAATTGCTTTACAATCTTATGTTGATTTCTGCTGCTCAACAGTGTAGATCAACTCTAAGTATACGTATGTTCCCTCCCTCTTGAGCCTCCCTCTCAACTCTCCCCCGATTATTTTAAATATGATCAAAGAGCTAACAGAAGTCACATCTGAAATAGAGAAATTATAGTTTGCTACTGTTGGGTGTTGGAGTATTCCATGGCTGTTAGATATAATGTTGTTCAAGTCTATTTCCTTGTTGATTCTCATTTCAGTTGTTCTATCCATTATTGAAAGTGGAGTATTAAGTTCTACAGTTATTATTGTTGAATTGTGTTTCTTCCTTCAATTTTGTCCATTTTTATTTGTTTTTCAGACCTGTTTTAGGTGCATATGTAATCATTATTTCTTCATAGATTGACCTTACAACATGTAATTGGATCACCCTTTTCCTTTTATATATCCATATCCAACTTTAGCCTTCTGATAATGTAATCTACTTACATTTAATATATTAAAGGATAAGTTAGGATTTATGTCTGCCAGTTTGCCATTTATTTACTATGTCCTTTTGTTCCTCATTCTCCTCTGTTACTGCATTCTTTTTTGTTATAGACATCTAGTGTACTAATTAAATTTCCTTGCTTCTTTTTTCTACTTCATACTTTTGGCTTTTTTGGGTACAGCACACAGATTGTGGAATCTTAGCTCCCCAGTCAGGGATCAAACCCAGGCCCTTGGCAGTGAAAGCAGAGAGTCCTAATTATGGAACCACCAGGGAATTTCATACATATTTAAAAATTGTGTGTTTAGTGTTTGCTCTGTGGAGTACCATTAACACCTTAATTGATAGCAATCTAACTTGGATGAATATAAATTCCATGTCAATAGCTTACAGAAGCTTTGCTCTTCCATAGCTCCACTCCCTTCTACCTTTATGCTCAATTACTTACTGTCAAGTTTGTTGATTCTTATTTCTGCTCAGAACTGCTTTAATGCTTGTTCATTTCATGTGTAAGACTTTTCATCTCCAGAGTTTCTTGTTTCATGGCACAGCTTTTTCTGTTCCTTTACTTCCAATCTACTTGCATCTCTTTTAAGAAGGGGCTCCTTCTGTTTCATTTTTTGGCCACACCTCAGGACATGTGGGATTCAAGTTCCCTGACCAGAATCTAACCTGCGCCCCCGTCAGCGGAAGCTGTCCCAACCATTGGACTACCAGCGAGGTCCCCTGACCCCTTTTATAATATTTATCTCTTTATTGATATTCTCTAGTTGATGAGATACTGTTCTTAAACCTTAATTCTTTTTTTTTTTTTTTGATTTTAAGATTCATTTATTTATTTTTGGCCATGGTGGTGTCTTTGTTGCTGCATTCAGGCTTTCTCTAGTTGAGGTGGTCTGGGGGCTATTTGTTTCCTGTGTGGGCTTCTCCTGCCACACACAGTGGCTCCTCTTGTTGCAGAGCACAGGCTCTAGGCACCCTGGATTCATTAGCCATGGCTGAAGAACTCTAGAGGGCTGGCTCGTTAGTTGAGACACACAAGCTTAGTTGCTCTGTGACACATGGGATCTTCTCAGATCAGGGATCCAACCAGTGTCCCCTGCATTGCAAGGCCGATTCTTAACCACTGGACCATCAGGGAAGCCCCAAACTTTAGTTTTTTAAACAAAGTTTTTATTTAGTTCTTTGAACATATTATTTTTGAAATTTTATTTGGCTGTATCGAGTCTTAGTTGCAGGACGTGGGTTTGGTAGCTGTGGAGCCCCAAGGCACGTAGGATCTTAGTCCCTTGACCAGGAATTAAAGCCGTGGCTCCCACATCTCCTGCATTGGAATGTGGATTCTTAACCACTGGACCATCTGGGAAGTCCCAATCTTTTTTTTTAATTTATTTTTGGCTATTGAGGGTTTTCACTGCTGCTGCTGGCTCTTCTCTAGTTGCAGGGAGTGAGGGCTACTCTCTTGCTGAGGTGAGCAGACTTCTTGTTGCGATGACTTCTCTTGTTGTGGAACTCAGGCTCTAGGGTACATGGGCTTCAGTAGTTGTGGCACATGGACCCAATAGTTGGGGCTCCAAGGCTCTAGAGCACAAGCTCCATAGTTGTGGCTCACGGGCCTAGTTGCTCTGCAGCATGTGGAATCTTCTCGGATCAGGGATTGAACCTGTGTGTCCTGCATTGGCAGGTGAACTCTTCACCACTGAGCTACCAGGGAAGCCTCCAACATATTTAAAATGGCTGATTTAATGTGTCCTAATATGTTATTGGAAACTGAGTATTTGAATAATATAATGTAGCAACTCTGGCAATCAGATTCTTCCCCTCTTCCCGGTTGTTGGTTCCATGACCAGGGACTTAACCCATGACCACACCAGAGAAAGTGCTGAGTCCTAACCAATGAATCACCAGAGAATTCCCTTTTCCTTGTCTTTTTTTTTTGGTTTGGATCTTTCTCGAGCATGTGCGCAGCCTGATTCATGTGCATGGTCTCCTAGATTTCAGGAATATATCGAAGCTTTGAAGCTCCAATGGTGAATTCATTCTTCAGCTTTTCCCTTTTAAGCTTTTTGGTTAATCTATTATTTGCCCCAGCTGTGAACAAGTTTGCTTTTTTAAAAAATATTTATTTTATTTATTTTTATCCATCTTCATTCTCTGGCCTGTGTGGGCCTTGTGTTGCAGAGGCGTCTCTTGCTGCAGAGCACCAGCTCTGGGCGCTCCGCGACACGTGGAATCTTCCTGGCCAAGGGATTGAACTGGTGCCCCTTGCACTGCAAGGTGGACTCTTTACCCACCACCCTGGTGGACCACCAGGGAAGCCCTAAAAAATATTTATTTTATATAGCAGCCAAGTCTTAGTTGCAGCACATGGGATCTTCTCCTTGACCAGAGTCCACTGCATTGAGAATATGGAGTCTTAGTCACTAAGGGAAGTATCTGCCTTTTTTTTGGAGATTAGTTGATTTTCAATGTTGTCTTAGTTTCAGGGGTACAGCAAACTGATTCTGCTATATAAATATGTGTGCATATTCATTTTTTTAAGATTCTTTTATCACAGAAAACTGAATAGAGTTCTCTGTGCTACACAGTAGGTCCTTGTTGGTAAGGCTTGTTTTTGAGCTTTGTTAAGTGTGGTCAAATGACCACACTTTTGAAAGTGAAAGTCACTCAGTCATGTCTGACTCTTAATGACACCCTGGACTACAGGAGCCTGCCAGGTTCTTCTGTCCACGGAACTCTCCATTGGGTAGATTCCCTTCTCCAGATCTTCCAACCCACGGCTGGAAACCTGGTCTCCTGCACTGCAGGCAGATTCTGTACCATCTGAGCTACCAAGGAAGTCCAAACGGCTTTTAATTTATGGCAGTTTTCCCCACTGTTCAGCTCCCTGCTTTGGTCCCATGATAGATTTGGGTTTTCCATTCTGGCCAGTGGGAATACAAACTTGTCCAGTCCTTTTATGAGCCTCGGGGACTGTTCCTGTGAATAATTTCAGCTGGCTCTTTTGCAGCCCTTGTAGGGACATCTCTGGCCATCCAGTGGTTAAGACTCAGCATTTCCAAAGCAAGCGGCTGGGTTTGATCCCCAGTTAGGGAACTAAGATTCCACATGCCACATAGGAAAAAAAAAAAAAAGCTAATGATAAGTTAGGTCATATTATTTCTCTACTCAAAACTGTTCAGTGCTTCTGTTTCTAGAAACATAAAACAATGTCTCTAGAGTTATCTTAAGGCCTGTTAATCTGGTCCTTAATTATCTTTCTTCTACTGTTGGTCTCCATGTTCCATTAGTACTGGCCTCTGCTGTTCCTCAGATGTTCCAGGCACACTTCCAGCTTAATAACATATACCATTTTACCATCTGTTCCCCCTACTGTACTATAAAGCAAAATGATTACAGGGCTTTTAAATTTATTTTTGCTGATTCAACGCAAACATCTAAAACGGGGTGTGGTCCGTAGTAGAACCCTTAAATATTTGTGGAATGAGAGTCTAAACCGAATCCCACTGCACCGAGGGTATTAGGAAGATTATAGAACAGACACTCAGCCACAAGAGACAAAACAGAGATCCACTTATCAGAAGTGGAGGAGTGGATATCACTCAAAGTCTTGCCAGTAACAAAGATTCGTTGACGCCAAGTGTTATTGTTGGACAAGAGATATTGTGTTTTTTCACCAAAGATTAGAGTTTAACCTAAAGATTGGGCTAAGTGAGGGATACGGTGACGCAAACTGTGGGAAGCAGGATCTGATATTAAGCTCAGCCTGAAAGGCCTCAAAAACATGACTTCAAAGGACAAAAATGTCTAGTAGGATGTCAAGAGGCACTCGGATGTGTGCTTGAAAAATATTATTCCTACTAGAAATATCTGAAAACTCGCTATATAATACCATCCCTCTTCTTTAAAGAACGGTTTGCCAACATTTTTTTTAATGCTGATGAAAATGTGAAAGGGCTTTTAATTTATGGCAGTTTTCCCCACTGTTCAGCTCCCTGCTTTGGTCCCATGATAGATTTGGGTTTTCCATTCTGGCCAGTGGGAATACAAACTTGTCCAGTCCTTTTATGAGCCTCGGGGACTGTTCCTGTGAATAATTTCAGCTGGCTCTTTTGCAGCCCTTGTAGGGACATCTCTGGCCATCCAGTGGTTAAGACTCAGCATTTCCAAAGCAAGCGGCTGGGTTTGATCCCCAGTTAGGGAACTAAGATTCCACATGCCACATAGGAAAAAAAAAAAAAAGCTAATGATAAGTTAGGTCATATTATTTCTCTACTCAAAACTGTTCAGTGCTTCTGTTTCTAGAAACATAAAACAATGTCTCTAGAGTTATCTTAAGGCCTGTTAATCTGGTCCTTAATTATCTTTCTTCTACTGTTGGTCTCCATGTTCCATTAGTACTGGCCTCTGCTGTTCCTCAGATGTTCCAGGCACACTTCCAGCTTAATAACATATACCATTTTACCATCTGTTCCCCCTACTGTACTATAAAGCAAAATGATTACAGGGCTTTTTAAATTTATTTTTGCTGATTCAACGCAAACATCTAAAACGGGGTGTGGTCCGTAGTAGAACCCTTAAATATTTGTGGAATGAGAGTCTAAACCGAATCCCACTGCACCGAGGGTATTAGGAAGATTATAGAACAGACACTCAGCCACAAGAGACAAAACAGAGATCCACTTATCAGAAGTGGAGGAGTGGATATCACTCAAAGTCTTGCCAGTAACAAAGATTCGTTGACGCCAAGTGTTATTGTTGGACAAGAGATATTGTGTTTTTTCACCAAAGATTAGAGTTTAACCTAAAGATTGGGCTAAGTGAGGGATACGGTGACGCAAACTGTGGGAAGCAGGATCTGATATTAAGCTCAGCCTGAAAGGCCTCAAAAACATGACTTCAAAGGACAAAAATGTCTAGTAGGATGTCAAGAGGCACTCGGATGTGTGCTTGAAAAATATTATTCCTACTAGAAATATCTGAAAACTCGCTATATAATACCATCCCTCTTCTTTAAAGAACGGTTTGCCAACATTTTTTTTAATGCTGATGAAAATGTGAAAGGGAGCCTTAGAAACTTATGGTAGAACTGTGTTGCAAACTTTCAAATAAAAAAAACAGTATGCTGGGCTTCCCTGGTGGTCTAATGGGTAAAGCGTCCGCCTTGCAGTGCAAGGGGCGCCTGTTCGATCCCTGGCCCAGGCACACTCCATGTGCCGCGGAGCTGCAGGACTGGTGTGTCCAATTACCACCAGCCAGTGCTATGGAACACATGCGCCCAGAGCCAGTGCTCTGCAGTGAGAGAGGCCACTACAATGGGAGTCCCACACAGGCCAAATAAATAGATAGATGAAAATAAATATAAATAAAAGAGGCGGGGCTTCCCTGGTGGTCCAGTGGGTAAGGACACCGCCTTGCAATGCAAGGGGTGCCAGTTCGATCCCCGGCCTGCGAAGATCCCACGTGTCGCAGAGCGGCTGGACCGATGTGTCCAATTACCGAGCTGGCGCTCTGGAGCGCATGCGCCCAGAACCGGTGCTCTGCAACAACCGAGGCCACCGCGATGGGAGGCCCACACGGGCCAAAGAACAAAGATGGATGAAAATGCACAAATGAAAGACCAATATAAGTGGTTCCCCTGCTCCCCTCCCTCCCACCCCACCCCCACCAAAATAAATAAATAAATAAATCTTTAAAGAAAAAAAAAAAGAGGCATGATGAGGAAAAGAAAACAAGAAGAAAACCTGTCCTAGCTTTAAAGCGTTTTCATAGTAAAAAAAAAAAAAAAAAAAAATGCTAAATTACACATAACATGAAATTCACCCTTTAAACCATTTTAAGGTGTCCATTTAGTGGCACTAAGTACATTTACATGGCTATGCGAACATCACCACCACCCACCTCCAGAATTGTTTCAATACCACCATTCTTTTTTTTAAAGGTGGGTTTTCTTATTTCTTTATTGGCCATGCCATGCAGCATGTGGGATCTTAGTTCTCTGGGGATTCAACCCATGCCCCCTTAAGTGGAAGCTTGGAGTCTTAACTGCAGGACCGCCAGGAAAGTTTCAATACCACCATTCTTAAAAGCAAAAAAAAAAAAAAAGTGCAACAATCATTTTTTTTAACTAAAAGTATTTATATACCTGTATAATTGTTGACTTAAAAAGCAGCTTCTTCCTTCCATATCATGAAGAGGTTAGTTTTACCATCTAAGGAAAGGCAGGAGAAAGTGTGAATGATGCCCAGAAGCCCATCTAATTCCTTGTGTTCTGTTTTTGAAGTAGAGTGGTTCACAGCTATTTAAGAAGAAAAACATAGGTTCTAGACTCCACTCTCTTTCGTAACGCCAGACCTCATTTTTTTTCCCCCGAAATATATCTTACTAGGAAGACTGCTTGGCAGGTCCTCCGTTCTTTTATTCTGTGACTGCTGTCAGTACCAGTTTTCCCAGCCTTGACAAGGGTGGAGGTCTACAGAGCAGGCCAGTTCACTGGGAGTCGGCAGCAGTCTGCGTGGGCTGAGGTTTCATCTGTTGGAGACACAGCAGCGTGCAGTACCCACAGAAGCTCTAAAACATGATGTCTGCTTTCCAGGGGAGTAATTATCTTGGCATTCCCGTTTAGGCCAGAGAAATAGAAAAGGCACAGAATATTTATTGCCTGTCATCCTTTGAGTGGCCACAAATTGACAAGTTCGATTTCCTATGGCTCACATTCCAGCTGCATGAAGCTCATTTCTCCCCTTGATTTTCAGACTCGACTCCTAGATTCTTTCCTATCTCCCTACCCCGATCCTGTCCTCATGCCTCATCTTTCTCATAACTTTGTCTCTGCTGCATTTCTTCTCGGACCTGGTGCTTGTGCACACGTACCACGTGCCATGCAGAACTTCCCCATTCAGGCATGGAGCCCATGCCCCTGGGAGTGGGAGCTCCAAGTCTTAACCACTAGACTGCCAGGAAAGTTCATACACACATTTTAGTTTACTACTCTTTAGTTTAATACTCTTGTCTCATCTTTTTGAAAAGCCTATTCTCCCCTTCAGGTTTAATTACACCCTACATACGTTCAGTCGCTTCAGTTGTGTCCTATTCTTTGCAACCCCATGCACTGTATACAGTCCACCAGACTTCTCTGTCCACAGGGATTCTCCAGGAAAGAATACTGCAGTGGGTGGCCAAGCCCTCCTCCAGGGGATCTTCCCAACCCAGGGATTGAATCCTTCTCTGTCTCCTGCATTGGCAAGTGAGTTCTTTATGAGTGCCACCTGAGAAGCATCCTATGTATAACTGATGCATTTAATACAGGTTAGAGCTAGAAGGGACTTCAGAATTAACCCAGTCTCATTCCTTCCTTTTGCAAGACGAGGAAACTGAGGCTTCTCAAAATGAAGAGATTTATTTAGTTACTCAATTAGTCAATGACTGAGGCAACACAGAATACCATTTTCTGTTACCCAATCCTGTGCTCTTTCCATTACACAAACTACCCTACATGATTCAACCTAGTAGACCTCCAGGTCTATGAAGCTATAAGCTATGCCCAGTATATGCTGTCTGAAAATCAGATAAGGCCACACAAACTTGCCACAGAGCATATATACTATAAATATTCATACAGAATAAACCTATGTATGCATTAGGAACTTTCCTGGCAGTCCAGTGTTTAAGACTTAGAATCACAAGTAACAGTGCTCTACCAAGAAACTGAACTTGGAAGAGCCTGAGGCTCAGATGAAATGGCAGTCTGTTGACACTTTGAGCAGACTTATGCCCAGACCCCCTACCCATTAACATGAGATAACAAGTGTGAGTTGCTTTAAATCCCTAAACTGTTGTGAGTTACACAGCAGTAGAAACCTAATACCAGAATTCCCTGGTTGTTCCATGGTTAAGATACCAAGCTTCCACTGCAGGTGACCTGAGTTCCGATATGTGGTCAGGAAACTAAGATTCCACATGCCATATGGCACAGTCAAAATGTAAGGGAAAAAACCCTATCTTTACAGTAAAAAGACGTACATAAAACATGCTGCTGCTCAGTCACGTCCGATTCTTCGCAGCCCCATGGACTGTAGCCTGTCACAAGGCTTCTCTGTCCACAGGACTCTCCAAGCAAGAACACTGGAGTGGGTTGCCAAGCCCTGCTCCAGGGGATCTTTCTGACTCAGGGATTAAACCCATGTCTCCTGTATTGCAGGTGGATTCTTTAATATCTGAGCCACCAGGGGAAACCCAAGTAAATATATACTTACTATTAAATATTTCCATTATCACTTACAGTTATTTCATTATCTTTTGGTGCAAAGGGGGGAAACTCTAGGTGAGCCACTTAGTGTCCAAATGCTATTAGGTTTACTTTTTAATCTAAGAAAAACCTAACACTGATCACTTTTTGCAGATGGAAAAACTGGTGCAGACAACTTTCCCACACTCATAGAATTTGGAATTATGGAAAAAACGAGGAAACTGAGGCTTCCCAAAATGAAGAGATTTATTTAGTTACTCAATTAGTCAATGACTGAGGCAACACAGAATACCATTTTCTGTTACCCAATCCTGTGCTCTTTCCATTACACAAACTACCCTACATGATTCAACCTAGTAGACCTCCAGGTCTATGAAGCTATAAGCTATGCCCAGTATATGCTGTCTGAAAATCAGATAAGGCCACACAAACTTGCCACAGAGCATATATACTATAAATATTCATACAGAATAAACCTATGTATGCATTAGGAACTTTCCTGGCAGTCCAGTGTTTAAGACTTAGAATCACAAGTAACAGTGCTCTACCAAGAAACTGAACTTGGAAGAGCCTGAGGCTCAGATGAAATGGCAGTCTGTTGACACTTTGAGCAGACTTATGCCCAGACCCCCTACCCATTAACATGAGATAACAAGTGTGAGTTGCTTTAAATCCCTAAACTGTTGTGAGTTACACAGCAGTAGAAACCTAATACCAGAATTCCCTGGTTGTTCCATGGTTAAGATACCAAGCTTCCACTGCAGGTGACCTGAGTTCCGATATGTGGTCAGGAAACTAAGATTCCACATGCCATATGGCACAGTCAAAATGTAAGGGAAAAAACCCTATCTTTACAGTAAAAAGACGTACATAAAACATGCTGCTGCTCAGTCACGTCCGATTCTTCGCAGCCCCATGGACTGTAGCCTGTCACAAGGCTTCTCTGTCCACAGGACTCTCCAAGCAAGAACACTGGAGTGGGTTGCCAAGCCCTGCTCCAGGGGATCTTTCTGACTCAGGGATTAAACCCATGTCTCCTGTATTGCAGGTGGATTCTTTAATATCTGAGCCACCAGGGAAGCCCAAGTAAATATATACTTACTATTAAATATTTCCATTATCACTTACAGTTATTTCATTATCTTTTGGTGCAAAGGGGGGAAACTCTAGGTGAGCCACTTAGTGTCCAAATGCTATTAGGTTTACTTTTTAATCTAAGAAAAACCTAACACTGATCACTTTTTGCAGATGGAAAAACTGGTGCAGACAACTTTCCCACAATCATAGAATTTGGAATTATGTTCATTCATCTGCTTACACATATACTGAATTTATAAAATATTTATTCTTGTGCTAGAAAATATATATTAAATGTTTCTGAGTAATGTTGGCATGTAACATACACACATAAAAGGAGTACACACTGAAATAGAGATCATAAAAACTGTTTTGGAAATACTGAATTGACTGGCAATTTTCTTTTTTCTGCTTTTATTATGATCGTACCCTAACTATGCCAAATATGGATTTTAAAAATACTCTGTTGCTGAAATATTCAATTGATTTTATTGAACTGGTACTTTACTGTTCCTGCTGGCACCTCAGTCCCTGGATGCTAAGCAGACTTGGCAATCCTTTAATCCCACCATATCTCTGTTATGGGCCAGCTATTCTCCATCAGGTCTAGGGTCACTCAGGCCAATCCAAGACTCCACGTGGTTTGTAGAATCAAGCTATTACTTTTTTTCTTTTTAAAGCTATTACTTTTTAAAACTTACTCTAAGTTTTCCCCCATCCTTTGATGGTTAATCACACAATCAAACTGGGATTCTCTTTCCATATAACCATGGAAAGCTTCGCTATAGGTTTCCAGGGTGCTATTTACTTATATATTCCTCCCCACAAAGACTAGCTCTTCTAGCAAGGCTCAATTTGTGTTCAAATTATTTCAATTGGATACTCGACCTCTATCAAGTTTTGTTTTTTGGTCTCCTTTCCTGTATCATTAATAGAGTTCTTTGGGCATGTAATGAAAACAAATTTTCTTAAAAAACCTTTGGCTGGGGGCTTCCCTGGTGGTCCAGTGGGTAAGGACACTATCTTGCAGGTCAAGGGGTGCCAGTTCGATCCCTGGCATGGGAAGATCCCATGTGTTGCAAAGTGGCTGGAACGATGTGTCCAACTACCAAGTCGGAGCTCTTGAGCACATGTGCCCAGAGCAGGTGCTCTGCAGTGAGAGAGGCCACTGCGATGGGAGGCCCTCACAGGCCAAAAAGAACAAAGATGGATGATAAATGGAAAAACCAATAGAAGTGGCAAAAACACACACACACACACACAAATTTTTTATTAGTTGTGGCATGTGGTAGCTAATTTCCTGACCAGGGATCGAATCCAGGGCCCCTGCCACTGAGGGTGTGGAGTCTCAGGCACTGGGCCACCAGGATGTCCCAACCAAGATAAAAGCTTTTTTTTAAATAAATAAAATTCTTTAGCCAATGAAATATGTGATTATCTGTCTATATCGAGGAATCTCTCTTTCACACACACACACACACACACACACACACACACACACACACACACACATACAGTGATCCAACCAAAAGATCATGTGAAAGCAGCTGAAAAAAGAAAACTGAAAGGAAATCAAGGAAAATTCAGCAGGTCTTAAATAAGATTTCAATAACGAAAATTTACAGAATTAAAGGACAGTTAGTATTTATTAAGTATTCAACTATATGCTAAGAATTATACATGCATTATAGCTCAGCTAATATTTAGACATTAATCTAGTAAAGCAGGCATAATCATTTCCATTTTTCTTTTTACAAACACTCCTTTATAGCTTGCAGGGGATTTATCCAACGACCAGTAAGTGATGAAATCAGAATTTGTATCAGATAAAGGCCATTCTTGTACCACAACTGCCTCTGTAGGTACACAGATCAGATTGTCTCCAGTTCAAATAAACTAGGTCAGACATGGTTTCTAGTCACTAGATTAAAATGTAGTGAGCAATGCTATGACAGCTGTGTGCCAGTGCCTTGTCAAGAGTGAAATAGAAAAAAAGGCTGCATTTGTTCAGAGATAAAAACATAGTAACAATTATTCAGCATGGACAGATACACTGAGATGAAAGGGGAGAATCCACACAACACACATTCTAGAACCTATCTTTGTGTCAAAAGGAATAATCATATCAGAATATATTATACAGAGATCAGTCTGTGAAGAACCAAGGAGTTCCATCTTACAAAAAGTGAAGAAAAGAAAGAGGGAATGACCCATGTGGAACAAGTCTAGATACACAAAATCACTCAAAATAGAGTGGGGAGGGAGAGCTGACAGAGAAGAAATCACACTCCATGCTATTTCATTTCCAGTTCTGGTGTTTTTATTTCAGAAAGCACACTGAATTAAACACTGAAGAGCTACTACTGCTTCCTTGTTCTGTGTATTTCTATCCTCCATTTGAAAAAAAAAAAGATCAATCTTCATCCATTCTGTGAGACCAAAAGAACCTAAGGGAGAGGGAAAAACACACACAACCCACTTAAACCACAGATTTAAACATCTCTATAAGCAGGATGAGAACAACAAAAAAAGAAAATGTGAAAAGTAGCTAATAATAAAAATAGCAAAATGTCTAGACTGCCCCCAAATCATAACCACCTATGATGTAATCACCACACTTAAACCTTGATGATCTGAGCTGACAAACATCTATTAAGAGGTGTATCATTAAAAATTAAAAGCGCTAAACATGTAACAGGTTTAAAAGAACAACCCTAATTCCAAATTTACTTGACTCTTCTTAAGGAGAAACTATTCTTTATTTCCTGAAATCTTCTCTCTAGAATCAATAGTTCAAATTTCACATTTGATCTTATTGCATTACAATTAGCTCAGCTAATATTTAGACATTAATCTAGTAAAGCAGGCATAATCATTTCCATTTTTCTTTTTACAAACACTCCTTTATAGCTTGCAGGGGATTTATCCAACGACCAGTAAGTGATGAAATCAGAATTTGTATCAGATAAAGGCCATTCTTGTACCACAACTGCCTCTGTAGGTACACAGATCAGATTGTCTCCAGTTCAAATAAACTAGGTCAGACATGGTTTCTAGTCACTAGATTAAAATGTAGTGAGCAATGCTATGACAGCTGTGTGCCAGTGCCTTGTCAAGAGTGAAATAGAAAAAAAGGCTGCATTTGTTCAGAGATAAAAACATAGTAACAATTATTCAGCATGGACAGATACACTGAGATGAAAGGGGAGAATCCACACAACACACATTCTAGAACCTATCTTTGTGTCAAAAGGAATAATCATATCAGAATATATTATACAGAGATCAGTCTGTGAAGAACCAAGGAGTTCCATCTTACAAAAAGTGAAGAAAAGAAAGAGGGAATGACCCATGTGGAACAAGTCTAGATACACAAAATCACTCAAAATAGAGTGGGGAGGGAGAGCTGACAGAGAAGAAATCACACTCCATGCTATTTCATTTCCAGTTCTGGTGTTTTTATTTCAGAAAGCACACTGAATTAAACACTGAAGAGCTACTACTGCTTCCTTGTTCTGTGTATTTCTATCCTCCATTTGAAAAAAAAAAAGATCAATCTTCATCCATTCTGTGAGACCAAAAGAACCTAAGGGAGAGGGAAAAACACACACAACCCACTTAAACCACAGATTTAAACATCTCTATAAGCAGGATGAGAACAACAAAAAAAGAAAATGTGAAAAGTAGCTAATAATAAAAATAGCAAAATGTCTAGACTGCCCCCAAATCATAACCACCTATGATGTAATCACCACACTTAAACCTTGATGATCTGAGCTGACAAACATCTATTAAGAGGTGTATCATTAAAAATTAAAAGCGCTAAACATGTAACAGGTTTAAAAGAACAACCCTAATTCCAAATTTACTTGACTCTTCTTAAGGAGAAACTATTCTTTATTTCCTGAAATCTTCTCTCTAGAATCAATAGTTCATTCACAGTTTCAGTATTTTTTCTATTTTTTTCAAGATGCTGCCAACACAACAGCCAAAACTTTTGTTTTTATCCCTGGAACTTTGTGACTTATTTCAGTTGAATATCAGGTAAGCATATTTTCCTAGTGACTAATTTAAATTGTGCTATCGAAATAAGTTATTTTACAAATATCAACCTAATTTTAGACAATGAATTTCATATTAATTAAAAAACACAACCATACAAAAGATGTGTCAGTGATATTACTCCTTAATAATCCTATCATATAGACTACTGTGTTTTATTTTAGTCAGCACTAAGAGGAAAAAACCTGACAGAACATCTCTAAGACATCACAGCAAGTTACTGCAGCAAAATGCCTGAACAAACAAAATTAATCTAAAGGTTCTTACTCTAGTGCTCTAGACTACGTTTTTAATATCATATACAACGCACAATCAATTTTGGCTCTGATTAAGATCCAAGCTGTTCATTTTCTTTCAGTTCTAAACCAATGACATTTCCACAGACTAACCAAAATTTGTAACATAACTCTCTTTAAAAATTTAGAAATTATAATTTTATTAACTGAAGCCATGTATTTATATGTTCCATTGTCATATATGTATAACTGTGTTTAGCATTAAACAATTTTTAATAGGTGACTTTTTATACCATTTACCTAAAACCATCATGTACTTAAATGATGACTTCAGTTATTTCAGCTTCATGGTACTACAAATCTTTATTCCAAGTGTACACTATCACTCCAGTTAATGGTCTACTTCTAAAGAGAGAAGGGTGAGTGGTATAATAGATCTCTTTCTATTTCTCTTGACCAGAAATTGCAAAGAACCTCTTATCATCTTCTTTTAACAAAGGACTCTCAAACCCTATGAACGATGTACTCATTAGATCTACGACAGACCACCTAAAACGGCTGGCCACAGCCTGCCTTGGTATCTGTTACCTGCACCAGTAACCCATAAAATAGAAAATCACCCAAAACCCTATGATGTAATCACCACACTTAAACCTTGATGATCTGAGCTGACAAACATCTATTAAGAGGTGTATCATTAAATTAAAAGCGCTAAACATGTAACAGGTTTAAAAGAACAACCCTAATTCCAAATTTACTTGACTCTTCTTAAGGAGAAACTATTCTTTATTTCCTGAAATCTTCTCTCTAGAATCAATAGTTCATTCACAGTTTCAGTATTTTTTCTATTTTTTTCAAGATGCTGCCAACACAACAGCCAAAACTTTTGTTTTTATCCCTGGAACTTTGTGACTTATTTCAGTTGAATATCAGGTAAGCATATTTTCCTAGTGACTAATTTAAATTGTGCTATCGAAATAAGTTATTTTACAAATATCAACCTAATTTTAGACAATGAATTTCATATTAATTAAAAAACACAACCATACAAAAGATGTGTCAGTGATATTACTCCTTAATAATCCTATCATATAGACTACTGTGTTTTATTTTAGTCAGCACTAAGAGGAAAAAACCTGACAGAACATCTCTAAGACATCACAGCAAGTTACTGCAGCAAAATGCCTGAACAAACAAAATTAATCTAAAGGTTCTTACTCTAGTGCTCTAGACTACGTTTTTAATATCATATACAACGCACAATCAATTTTGGCTCTGATTAAGATCCAAGCTGTTCATTTTCTTTCAGTTCTAAACCAATGACATTTCCACAGACTAACCAAAATTTGTAACATAACTCTCTTTAAAAATTTAGAAATTATAATTTTATTAACTGAAGCCATGTATTTATATGTTCCATTGTCATATATGTATAACTGTGTTTAGCATTAAACAATTTTTAATAGGTGACTTTTTATACCATTTACCTAAAACCATCATGTACTTAAATGATGACTTCAGTTATTTCAGCTTCATGGTACTACAAATCTTTATTCCAAGTGTACACTATCACTCCAGTTAATGGTCTACTTCTAAAGAGAGAAGGGTGAGTGGTATAATAGATCTCTTTCTATTTCTCTTGACCAGAAATTGCAAAGAACCTCTTATCATCTTCTTTTAACAAAGGACTCTCAAACCCTATGAACGATGTACTCATTAGATCTACGCACAGACCACCTAAAACGGCTGGCCACAGCCTGCCTTGGTATCTGTTACCTGCCTTACTATCCTAACCCCAAGCCCAGAGTGACAGCTCTCTATAAGTCAAGGCACTCTCGCTGCAGAGCACTCCCCTCCTCAGTGCCATAGCGGACTCTGGAGGATGCGCAGCAGAGTGCAGAGAGCACTGTATTGGCAGTTAGGAGACTCTGCTTGCAGTTCTGATTCTATAATCTTCGGTAAGGTACTAACTTCCCTGAATTGATGTTTCCTTACCAGTAAATCCAAGATTATACTATACAATCTCTAAGCTTTCCACTTAAAAAATTCTAAACTTCTCTGGCAGGGAGTAGTTCACTCTGCTACTACAGATACTATAATGAAAAAAGTAGTGGAGTGATTAAACACATCTGCATCTTATTACAAGAACTGAAATTACAGTCTTTAAATATAGGGACTTCAAAATATCACTTAATTTCTTTAATTTAGCCTCATTAAATTCTAAAATGTAGAGAATCACAATACTGGGACTCCGACTGACAGTCTGAAAGCAGCTGTTGATGGAAAAGATGTTTACCCCAGCAAATACAGAAAACGAGAACACAAGTATAAATGGGTAGACAGAGAAAAACAGGTAGGCAGAGATGAAAAATGGAAACAATGAAAAAGTAAAATCCACAAGGAATGAGTGAGAAACAGAAGCACAGAGAGTGAGAGGTGAGAGAGATACCAAGCCAGGAAAGCAGAAGAGTAACCAGAAAGAGAGAGGAAGACAGGGAAGGCAGAGATGGACAAGCAAGAGCGGAAGGCAAACATGCAGAATGAACTGATGGGCAGCCAGTGACCAGGCCAGGTGACTGAAAAGGAAAGAGCCAGCCAGAAGATCATTTTACCTTAAAACCTTTATTCCAAGTGTACACTATCACTCCAGTTAATGGTCTACTTCTAAAGAGAGAAGGGTGAGTGGTATAATAGATCTCTTTCTATTTCTCTTGACCAGAAATTGCAAAGAACCTCTTATCATCTTCTTTTAACAAAGGACTCTCAAACCCTATGAACGATGTACTCATTAGATCTACGACAGACCACCTAAAACGGCTGGCCACAGCCTGCCTTGGTATCTGTTACCTGCCTTACTATCCTAACCCCAAGCCCAGAGTGACAGCTCTCTATAAGTCAAGGCACTCTCGCTGCAGAGCACTCCCCTCCTCAGTGCCATAGCGGACTCTGGAGGATGCGCAGCAGAGTGCAGAGAGCACTGTATTGGCAGTTAGGAGACTCTGCTTGCAGTTCTGATTCTATAATCTTCGGTAAGGTACTAACTTCCCTGAATTGATGTTTCCTTACCAGTAAATCCAAGATTATACTATACAATCTCTAAGCTTTCCACTTAAAAAATTCTAAACTTCTCTGGCAGGGAGTAGTTCACTCTGCTACTACAGATACTATAATGAAAAAAGTAGTGGAGTGATTAAACACATCTGCATCTTATTACAAGAACTGAAATTACAGTCTTTAAATATAGGGACTTCAAAATATCACTTAATTTCTTTAATTTAGCCTCATTAAATTCTAAAATGTAGAGAATCACAATACTGGGACTCCGACTGACAGTCTGAAAGCAGCTGTTGATGGAAAAGATGTTTACCCCAGCAAATACAGAAAACGAGAACACAAGTATAAATGGGTAGACAGAGAAAAACAGGTAGGCAGAGATGAAAAATGGAAACAATGAAAAAGTAAAATCCACAAGGAATGAGTGAGAAACAGAAGCACAGAGAGTGAGAGGTGAGAGAGATACCAAGCCAGGAAAGCAGAAGAGTAACCAGAAAGAGAGAGGAAGACAGGGAAGGCAGAGATGGACAAGCAAGAGAGGAAGGCAAACATGCAGAATGAACTGATGGGCAGACAGTGACCAGGCAATGTGACTGAAAAGGAAAGAGACAGCCAGAAGATCATTTTACCTTAAAACCTTGCTAAAGTACATACTTCTATAGTTACTTGCCCCCAGTGTCCTCACTAAGAAGGGGAGGTTACATTTACTGTGAGGCAATGTAAGTTTTCACTATCATTATGATCTGCATATTGGATATGTTAGTAATTAGAGGGGGGAGAATCCTTTCACAATGAGCATTAAGTCATCAGGTTGTATACCTTCTTACAGCTTTATCTGTCATTTATACTTAAGTAACGCTGGAAAAAAAGGGCTTACATATATCAGTATACTAGAAATTTCTAATTTTACATGTTGCTTCGTTCCCCAGCCCCCACCAAATTTAAAAAATGATAGTATCCTAGTTAGAAAAAATTCATTCTACATCAAACATGTATAGTCATTCGTAACTACACACCACAGTGACTTATGGAACACTGGTATCAAACTGAAAACACATTCTTGGAATTAACCTACCATTTAGGGTCAAGATGAGGAATCACAATCCTGTTTCCATTTCTGCCCTGTTGCTGGACATGGTATGTCACACTCCCTCTCTCTTCTCCTATGTGGATTGCCAGTAGCCATCACTGAAGAATTTCTTCTGCTGCTGCCACCTACCAGTTTATTTCTCTGCTGCAGCAGAAGAGTATATAGAAAAGGTGCTTGCTTACTTTCACATTAAACAGAAAACTTCCTTTAACATTTCATATTTTCACATGTGCATGAACTTCCTGTTTCCCTGAAACCTCCCCACCAAAAGTGAAAGCAACAAAAATCCCAATCACAGAAAATCAAAACATTTATGATCAATGCTCATGCTAAGCTAGGGGAGGGGGAGAGATTCAGACACTCTGCTGTGGCGATCTCAAGGAGCCATTTCTTGTCTGTTAACACTTTTCCTTCTTCACCTGTCTCTACGAATAATAAATGCATAACTTTAAATTTTTAACTAGGTAGTCTAAAATTCCTGCAAATTCTAAGTTCAGAGACTACCAAAAGACTCATGGAGGACGCGGCAATAAAGAAGTTTTTAAAAGTAATTCTAGAAACTAAGGGTGTTAGGTGCTTTACCTGCTTGAGTTTTCAAGGTTCTGGACTGCTTATGGCCCAATGGCTCTGAATACATTAAAACACGAACACATACGCCACCTACATTTAAAATAGGGTAGCATTTGTATGCCCATATAAGCAATGGGTGTATTTTTTTTGTAAGAGTAGTAATTTCATTAGGTCCTTTTAAAAGGACTGACCACACACACACACACACACACAAAAACACGCACATACACACACACGCGCGCGCACACACAGATTTCCTCAAACTGTATACATACATAGAAGAATTAGGGCAAAAAAGGGAGACAGAATGACAAATGTAATAGCTGTTGTAGAACTAGAAATTAATACCACATAATGCTTTCTCTGTTTTTAATAGCCTGAGATTCATTTCTATTCACATCCTCTTTATTATAGAGGTCTAAGTTTCGTTTACTCTTTATTAGCTATTAAAGAACAACATACAAGAGTGAGCTAGTGATAATAATCAACTAGTAACAATGGCTTGTTTTTGTTCCACCCTCCCACTAATTTTACCACAAAGTAAAACCTTTTTTTGGTCAACTTAAAAAATAGAGCAAACACTGACACAAGCACCAAAGGCTAGTCAACAGTGGCACTGCTGTGACATCGTTTCTGTTTTCTCATTCCTTCCCCCATCTCAAACCCCACCCTTTGACCTCTGTATATGGGATGAGCCTGAGCAGGAGAGGTGGTGATGTCAGGGCTGCGCCGTTCCCACGGATGCTCCTAGAGGCCTGCTGTGCTTCTGGGAACTGGGGCACAGGGATGGCTGTCTGACTGAAACCTAAAACAACAACAATTCACCCACCCCTCATGTTCCCAACCCCACAACAGCAGCCAGGTATATATGCTATATAAGGACCATCTAATAGAATTTGAATATGGTGAAATCTGAAAGTAAGAGCCTTCTTAAAGTCAGTGATCTTCAGGGAGGGGAAAGTGGGAAGGACACCAGAATGGAGGTTCACAAATCCTCCACGTCCCACACAATCACATAGTGCATACATCCTAACACTGGCGATTCTTATCAGCAAGAGAACAAGGTCCTTCCATTCAAGCCTACTTAGTGTATGTCATAAATTACCACAGGAATGCAGTGAGATTCCTGTCAGTACATTTCAATTCAAGAGACAAATATTTTAAATCTTATAATGCTGAGGGGAATGACTATCCCTACCTCACTGAAGTGAACTGAAGCACAAAACAGTAACTCATTTTATGCCTTCAGCAGTAGAAATCACACGACAAGCCAGGACCTCCCATTCACTAACCTGGCAGGGTATTATTAGACTTAAAGCCTCATTAGATAGGACATCCAAAGAGAAGCTTATTTTGAAATGGTCCTGACTTCTGCCACTAAAATTCTACCTTATCAGAATTATGTCCCCAAACTCATATTAGAGCTAAAACTCTAGGAAGGACAGGAAAAAGGAAGAAAAGGAAGAAAAGGGTAGGTGGGCTGGGGTAGACAGAGGAAGGGATAGTATATCAACTAACGAGAAGGTTGTGAAAATGGCTGAGTTATATTCCTATTTCTGCCACTAACTTTGTCTTACGGCCTTAATGAAGTACTTCAAGGTCTTGTGCTTCAGAAATCCCTCTAATCTATCCAATCTATAATTTTTTGAATGTTTAACTCATTATTTCATGATATCTGCTTCCTTGTTAGTTAGAACTAGTGCTTCAGGAACACTAAAGTCATTCGTTCCGAAATCAAGCTACTCATGAAATAATGAAATGCTCTCTATTATCTCGGTCTCATTACCTTTCACTCTTATAATGAAATCAGAGAAAGAGAAGCACTAAGGTCAACTGAAGGCTAGGGTGAGATTTTACCATTTATATAACCTAGAGCCTAATTTTACCTTTTTAAAACTCTATAGTTTTCCATACCTGTCAAATCCTAATTGATGTCTTTATACTGTGAGCTCATTGTGTATTCGGAACACCAACCCCTGAAAAAGCTTAAGCCAGAGTAGCACAATGGAAGAAACATACAAACCCAAACAAAAACAAAGCCAAAAAAGTCACACTCTGAAATAATTATAGACATATATGCAAGGAATGGAGAGATCTAAATGGCTAAAGCAAATCCCAAGAAAGTTTTGAGTTCATCCCAACCAATTCAGGCTCTACCCGCAAAGGTGTTTCTATAACCAAATTATCTGCTAGATGTATTTACACATTGTTTTTTGAAATGGAAGCAATTACAAACCCATGAGTGCCTTCAAAGGACATAAAAAAAAGAAATTTTTAAAAGAAAGCAAAGATTAGCCTTGTGATGAAAAAAAAAAAAGGAGAATCAAATTACCTGCCAGCAGGCTGGGGCTGTGCCTGAATCCAAACCGCTGCATTTACCATTCACTCTACAGCTGCATTATTGGGGGAAGGGGAGTTTAGAAGGGCAATGACCCCGAAAGTTCTCAATACTTCTCACTCATCATCAGGAAGGGGGAAGAAGGAAAGTTTTTTCTCTGGGTATTTTTTTGTTTGTTTGTTTTTGTTTTTTTGGCTCCTGAAAAGGCTGGCAAAGAACAGTAACAGTGCAAGCAGTTAGAATATTTCTTTAAAAACAATTTAAAAAATGCAAAACATTATGGAATTTAAACCACCACATTTTCGTTAATGTAGAAAGAGTTTTCACTAGAGTTAGGCAGCCACCCCAAAACAGCATGGCAAAAGGGCACTGGTTGTACAAAGGAAACAAAATACCACACAGAAATCCAAAACAAAACTAAAAACATTTCAAATTAAACCTGGAAGACTAGAAGATTCCAACAGCAGATTTCTGTTCACTACTGAAACATTCCAAAATCCAAGCTTCAAAGGCGCCTAAATGTATCTTAAATGAATTTTTTTTTTAAGAAAAAAAAAAAAGAAAGAAAGCAGTACCTGGTTATAAATCCTGCAATATATCACATTAAAAAACATCCTAGTACAACAAAAACAAATTTTAAAAGAAATTAAACAAACAAACAAACAAATAAAAACAGTAGCAGCAGAGGTTACCTGTCTGAGCACCTACATGTTCTTAGGAGGGGATCGTGTCTCACCAGCCATATAGCCCATAAACCTTCTCAAAAAGAGTGAGTGAGCCAGGAGAAAAATGTAACACAAGACTGGATTTCACGAGGTCTCTAAGCGCCCCAGACCCCAAACTGGGGATTCACTGAAGGAAGAGAATTTCATTTTCCTTTGTTTTCTTCTTTAGAAAAAGAAGAGATGGTCGTGAAAGTCAATTGTTTCTTTCAATGCCTTCAATACCTTCTCGAAAAGTCTGATAAAGTGCTTGACGAAAACAAGTCTCTCGAGGAATTTTTTTCTCTAAACATTCCAAGATGTTTTCTTATTTGATAGCATATACAGAAATATTTCAAAGTTCAGTGGAGTTAAAGCCAGCAGAAATGACCAATCAAAAGAAAATAACTATTAAAACTTTTCAATGGAATAGTTCATATTTGTGTGTGTGTATGTGTATATATAGAGAGAGAGTCCACTTTTCACCATGGATGACATAAAAGCAATATCAAAAAGAATTACGCTTAAATACAATTCAAAATTACAATTTTAACAATATATAATAGCTTTACAATGTTTTTGCATGATTACAACTATACATATTTGGTTAATATACATTTTTAACTCTCATAATAGCAATAAAGATTTTAAGAAATT
Source organism: Tragulus kanchil (assembly GCA_022376925.1). Taxonomy (NCBI): domain Eukaryota; kingdom Metazoa; phylum Chordata; class Mammalia; order Artiodactyla; family Tragulidae; genus Tragulus; species Tragulus kanchil. The sequence goes on from JAIOJX010000004.1 coordinate 280,926,484, forward strand.
TACTAAACCATATGAAAATATATTTAACGTTCACTTAAACACTGGGCTCTTTTATTTGGGTTCTTCCAGTGTGGTTTGTTCATATTCTTTACTTTTTAAGGGAATTCAAGAGGATATCCATGTTTTTAAACTCTAAGATAACCATTCTTGCCACTGTCACTCTAATTTAATGAGTGGTGTATGACCCAGAAGCAGGTTGGTAAGGTTGTTTCAATGCAGTGTGAATGTACATATGATGGATGGTGAGCAAAAGTTAACAGTGAAATAATCTCAGATATTTCTTCTTATGTATTGGGTTAATTTGGTATTCTTTTAAAAGGGTACACCTATACTTTTCCTGGCATTTTAACCCATCCAACAGAAACCTTTGAGTTTTTCATCAAATAATGTGTTCTATTTATGCTTTAAAACTCACTAATCTATATACACGTGATAAATAACTATTCAAAGTATGTGAATCGTAAGGTATGTGGCAACCATACACATATGAAAGATGACTTAATTAAATGTTCTCCTTTTCAGTTCTCTATCCCAAATAGTATGCATCTTCCAAAGTTTAATCATTCAGTAAAAGAGAAGTATCAAGGGAGCCAGAGGTACTTATATATTCCCCAATATGTCCCAAACATTTACAAGTCCAATTCTTTTAGATGAGATTAGAATATCCTCAAATAAATCAGAAACTCCTCTTATGTATCTTTTTCTAAGGTGAAATGAGACACTGCACAGATCAGAGGTACTATTCTATTTGTCAACAATCAACCTTTCACTCCATTTTAATATTATTTAATTCTATGGAAAAAACCAAATTTTATTACATTCCTTTTTTAAATCGGGAAAATGTACAAATAAGCATGATCAAACCTCTGTTAGAGTTGGTTAATACTGATCTTATTGCCTCAAGTCTCTCTAGTAAGTGTCCAGGAAATTACTTGCCTCAAAAGCAATATCAAAAAGAATTACGCTTAAATACAATTCAAAATTACAATTTTAACAATATATAATAGCTTTACAATGTTTTTGCATGATTACAACTATACATATTTGGTTAATATACATTTTTAACTCTCATAATAGCAATAAAGATTTTAAGAAATTTACTAAACCATATGAAAATATATTTAACGTTCACTTAAACACTGGGCTCTTTTATTTGGGTTCTTCCAGTGTGGTTTGTTCATATTCTTTACTTTTTAAGGGAATTCAAGAGGATATCCATGTTTTAAACTCTAAGATAACCATTCTTGCCACTGTCACTCTAATTTAATGAGTGGTGTATGACCCAGAAGCAGGTTGGTAAGGTTGTTTCAATGCAGTGTGAATGTACATATGATGGATGGTGAGCAAAAGTTAACAGTGAAATAATCTCAGATATTTCTTCTTATGTATTGGGTTAATTTGGTATTCTTTTAAAAGGGTACACCTATACTTTTCCTGGCATTTTAACCCATCCAACAGAAACCTTTGAGTTTTTCATCAAATAATGTGTTCTATTTATGCTTTAAAACTCACTAATCTATATACACGTGATAAATAACTATTCAAAGTATGTGAATCGTAAGGTATGTGGCAACCATACACATATGAAAGATGACTTAATTAAATGTTCTCCTTTTCAGTTCTCTATCCCAAATAGTATGCATCTTCCAAAGTTTAATCATTCAGTAAAAGAGAAGTATCAAGGGAGCCAGAGGTACTTATATATTCCCCAATATGTCCCAAACATTTACAAGTCCAATTCTTTTAGATGAGATTAGAATATCCTCAAATAAATCAGAAACTCCTCTTATGTATCTTTTTCTAAGGTGAAATGAGACACTGCACAGATCAGAGGTACTATTCTATTTGTCAACAATCAACCTTTCACTCCATTTTAATATTATTTAATTCTATGGAAAAAAAAAAACCAAATTTTATTACATTCCTTTTTTTTTAAATCGGGGAAAAATGTACAAATAAGCATGATCAAACCTCTGTTAGAGTTGGTTAATACTGATCTTATTGCCTCGAAGTCTCTCTAGTAAGTGTCCAGGAAATTACGTTTAAGGTCCATCTGAAGGAAAAAAGCACTGGAGAGGCAAGAAAGGACTCGGGTAAAAAGCTTCAGAGGATTGTAGGGAGATGGAACTTGCTGCTTAAAAAAAAATTACGTTGAGCTCTGGAGCATCTCCATTTCTTAACAGACCTTCCAAACCATTCACTGGAATAGTTTTACCCACATTTAAAAGGCTCATGTTATATGCAGTTTGGGGGCTTTTATAAATTCAGAAATAAAGAAATTTAAAGAGAATATTGAAGGCTTCAGAATAGGGCTATAAGAGACTGCTAAGTCCGCAAACAAAAAATGTTCAGTCCACCCCACCTCAAAACCTATGGATAACAGGAAAAAATGCACAGCAAGAAGCAGAGGAAAAGCATATAGCCTTGAATAAATCATACACTGGACAGTCTAGAATCAAAGAAAAAAAGCAAACAACACACATACACAAAAGCCTAAAAAAGCATCTATCCTCCTCACATCTTCAGGTGAGTACCTCTACCCAGCAGAGTGTAGTTATGAAAACAATTCGACTGTCATTTTTTTTTAAGTAAAAAACTGTTTCCCATCATGATCCATTTTCTAGTATCTATCCTTTTTGATTGGTTGGTGTAAACAAAAAGCAAACACATAAACATGCATGCGTGTGCAAGCACATGCACGCACATACACGCACACACACTCCCTCTTAAAATGTGAAAAATGTAAATATATAACGATGGTATAGAAATCACTTCAAAGTTATGCTGAAGAACTTATAGGCCCTTGATTTACCCCCCAAAAATATTTTTCCTTTTCCTTATTCTTTAAATACCCAACCACCAAAAGAAAAAAGGAAAAAAATTAAAGGCGTAAATGTACATGTTTCAAGTCAGTGTCTTATTAAAAAAAAAGGTAGCATTTTCTTCACTTTGGCCATTGTTAAAGATGCAGGCATAGATCAGGGAATGTTAAGACTAGCATGTATTAAAAAAAATGCAACATTAACAGAGCATATATCTTTCAAAAAAGACTAAAACACTAACAAATACAAGTCAATGCACATATTTTTAACTAGTGCAATTTTATCTACAATGGAGTAAATGTTACTTTGTGTGAAACACATTGCAATACTGTTCATTTCCCTTTTATCATGCAAACATGCCAATTTTGTCATTAAAGGGTCACACTCACATTGCCCTCCCACCCACATCAAGGGGAAAAAAGTCTTTAGTCCCTCTGGATTTCGTAACTATGAACATAAAACTGCTAGTTAATAGTGTACAGGCTGAATTTTCAGATTTGTAAAAAAAGAAAAAAAGTATAATTTAGGCGGATGTTTTCCTCACCCATTACAACACAATGTGAAGTTATGCTCCTGTGAAATTTATACTAACTGTACAAACAAAAAGCAAGGGACCATGAAAAAAATATATGATCTTCCTGGCCTAAAAGCCTACACATTTATGAGTAAATTAAAAAGAGTAAAAACTACAAGAGCCTGACGTTTTTCTGTATCTCACCTCTTCTGGCTCTCTATCTGTAGGATTGGTAAGTGAAAGTAACATCTTAACAGCAGAGGTCTTGTCTATCTCCCAGCAGAGTGTAGTTATGAAAACAATTCGACTGTCATTTTTTTTTAAGTAAAAAACTGTTTCCCATCATGATCCATTTTCTAGTATCTATCCTTTTTGATTGGTTGGTGTAAACAAAAAGCAAACACATAAACATGCATGCGTGTGCAAGCACATGCACGCACATACACGCACACACACTCCCTCTTAAAATGTGAAAAATGTAAATATATAACGATGGTATAGAAATCACTTCAAAGTTATGCTGAAGAACTTATAGGCCCTTGATTTACCCCCCAAAAATATTTTTCCTTTTCCTTATTCTTTAAATACCCAACCACCAAAAGAAAAAAGGAAAAAAATTAAAGGCGTAAATGTACATGTTTCAAGTCAGTGTCTTTTTAACAAAAAAGGTAGCATTTTCTTCACTTTGGCCATTGTTAAAGATGCAGGCATAGATCAGGGAATGTTAAGACTAGCATGTATTAAAAAAAATGCAACATTAACAGAGCATATATCTTTCAAAAAAGACTAAAACACTAACAAATACAAGTCAATGCACATATTTTTAACTAGTGCAATTTTATCTACAATGGAGTAAATGTTACTTTGTGTGAAACACATTGCAATACTGTTCATTTCCCTTTTATCATGCAAACATGCCAATTTTGTCATTAAAGGGTCACACTCACATTGCCCTCCCACCCACATCAAGGGGAAAAAAGTCTTTTAGTCCCTCTGGATTTCGTAACTATGAACATAAAACTGCTAGTTAATAGTGTACAGGCTGAATTTTCAGATTTGTAAAAAAAGAAAAAAAGTATAATTTAGGCGGATGTTTTCCTCACCCATTACAACACAATGTGAAGTTATGCTCCTGTGAAATTTATACTAACTGTACAAACAAAAAGCAAGGGACCATGAAAAAAAAATATATGATCTTCATGGCCTAAAAGCCTACACATTTATGAGTAAATTAAAAAGAGTAAAAACTACAAGAGCCTGACGTTTTTCTGTATCTCACCTCTTCTGGCTCTCTATCTGTAGGATTGGTAAGTGAAAGTAACATCTTAACAGCAGAGGTCTTGTCTATCTCCCACTTCTTCCCTCATAACTAATCCTACTCAATTTTTTCATCTTCCTGAGCATTTTTCATGAACAGCATTGCAAGTTGGTTTAAAAAAGAAAGAAAAAAGGAAAGAAAAAAAGAAAGAAGAAAAAGAAAGTTTTACAAGGGTTTTGTTGGTGACTTATTTACCGGTGGAATCACTCCACCAGGAGCTTGATTTCACTGGCTAGCAGTTGATTCATGTTGAATAGGCCCCCTGGGAGCTTGGTGAGCAGCTCTCGCTCGGTGGTTTCAGGGTCGCTGTCAACAGAGCTGGAACTCGCGCTCATGTTGTCGACAGCAGTGTTGGCTGGGGGACCCAGCTCCGGCTCACTAGTCTCGCTGGCCGTGGACACCACGGAGAGCAGGGACATACGCCGGGTGAGCCGGCCAGAGGGCAGAAGGGAGGCGGCATAGTCTGCTATGATACCAGCTACATCTAGATTACAAGCCTTATCAAAGGCTATGAAACCTACATTTGCATTGGCCTCGCAGACACAGAAGGAGCCGTCATCTTTCATCAGCAGGTCAATGCCGCACACATCCATCCCCAGGATATTAGACACCTGGATAGCTAGCTGCTTCCCTTGTTCACTCAAGGAGCACAGCATCCCAACACCACCTGGTAAAACAGAAAAAAAAGAAGTCACCAAAATGATCAATTTCAGGAATAAAACGTAAGTGGACCTAAAAGCCTCTCTTCTAAATTAATTCCAGAAACAACAGTGAGATGCTAATGGAAAACGGAGACCCTGACGTCTAAGCTTCCTTCACTAGTGAATCCCCTTCCAGCCCAGTCTCTCAACAAATTGATGACTTACTACTTTTTCAACATGCTATGTTTTCTGAAGATATTAACCTTCCACTAAAGCCTGTCTTACCTGAAATAATACGGAGCTCTTGCAAAAATACAGTTAAATTACTTCATATTATTGGTTTTTATCAGTTTCAGAGTTTTGATTCATAAAAATATATGACTTCATGGCCTAAAAGCCTACACATTTATGAGTAAATTAAAAGAGTAAAAACTACAAGAGCCTGACGTTTTTCTGTATCTCACCTCTTCTGGCTCTCTATCTGTAGGATTGGTAAGTGAAAGTAACATCTTAACAGCAGAGGTCTTGTCTATCTCCCACTTCTTCCCTCATAACTAATCCTACTCAATTTTTTCATCTTCCTGAGCATTTTTCATGAACAGCATTGCAAGTTGGTTTAAAAAAGAAAGAAAAAAGGAAAGAAAAAAAGAAAGAAGAAAAAGAAAGTTTTACAAGGGTTTTGTTGGTGACTTATTTACCGGTGGAATCACTCCACCAGGAGCTTGATTTCACTGGCTAGCAGTTGATTCATGTTGAATAGGCCCCCTGGGAGCTTGGTGAGCAGCTCTCGCTCGGTGGTTTCAGGGTCGCTGTCAACAGAGCTGGAACTCGCGCTCATGTTGTCGACAGCAGTGTTGGCTGGGGGACCCAGCTCCGGCTCACTAGTCTCGCTGGCCGTGGACACCACGGAGAGCAGGGACATACGCCGGGTGAGCCGGCCAGAGGGCAGAAGGGAGGCGGCATAGTCTGCTATGATACCAGCTACATCTAGATTACAAGCCTTATCAAAGGCTATGAAACCTACATTTGCATTGGCCTCGCAGACACAGAAGGAGCCGTCATCTTTCATCAGCAGGTCAATGCCGCACACATCCATCCCCAGGATATTAGACACCTGGATAGCTAGCTGCTTCCCTTGTTCACTCAAGGAGCACAGCATCCCAACACCACCTGGTAAAACAGAAAAAAAAGAAGTCACCAAAATGATCAATTTCAGGAATAAAACGTAAGTGGACCTAAAAGCCTCTCTTCTAAATTAATTCCAGAAACAACAGTGAGATGCTAATGGAAAACGGAGACCCTGACGTCTAAGCTTCCTTCACTAGTGAATCCCCTTCCAGCCCAGTCTCTCAACAAATTGATGACTTACTACTTTTTCAACATGCTATGTTTTCTGAAGATATTAACCTTCCACTAAAGCCTGTCTTACCTGAAATAATACGGAGCTCTTGCAAAAATACAGTTAAATTACTTCATATTATTGGTTTTTATCAGTTTCAGAGTTTTGATTCATAAAAATAACAGAGATGGGTAACAGAGATAGAGAAGAGAACGTAAGAACATGGTTCTCTTCCTTTATAGCCCCAATTTTACTCGCCACTCCCTAAGCTGGAGGGCTTAAGTGTAGGTGAAGTCTTTGTTGTTATCTGACAGAAAAGAATTAGAACTAGATTTCCTAATTTGGCAACCAGCTTCAGGAAGCTCTAGATAATACTAGAAAGCAAAAGAATTCTGACAAAACATTGGCTTCAAGAGCTCAAGAGAAGGCAAGTTGACCTCAGTACTGTGTGAGTATGCTTGACCCCGAAGAAACCAAATGGAAAATGAACACATGACCAGGGTTCAGTGCCTCCCGCCCTCTCCAGCCCACCACTGCCACCACCACCAGGGAAGCTGGAAGAGTAAGGGAGGGAAAGAAAAGGACGGCTTCTTTTAACTGTCTCAGTGAGAGACTGGCACACTAGCCAATGAATTAAAAGGCTCTGCTTCTTGGCATCCATAGTACTGTGGCCATCTACAATGTTCCAAATAACCACACATGTAGAACTCTGATGTGACAATAACAACAAAATAACAACCCACCTACAACTTGAATGAGAGAAATAAGGGTTCAAGTTTAGCACAAAATACTCCAATCTAAAACAAAACACAATTACACGACTTCAAAACTACAGTAGCAAGAAATGAAAAGATAGGGTTGCTTGAATAAATAACTTACAACTTGGAAAATATAGCTGCTTCCCTTGTTCACTCAAGGAGCACAGCATCCCAACACCACCTGGTAAAACAGAAAAAAAAGAAGTCACCAAAATGATCAATTTCAGGAATAAAACGTAAGTGGACCTAAAAGCCTCTCTTCTAAATTAATTCCAGAAACAACAGTGAGATGCTAATGGAAAACGGAGACCCTGACGTCTAAGCTTCCTTCACTAGTGAATCCCCTTCCAGCCCAGTCTCTCAACAAATTGATGACTTACTACTTTTTCAACATGCTATGTTTTCTGAAGATATTAACCTTCCACTAAAGCCTGTCTTACCTGAAATAATACGGAGCTCTTGCAAAAATACAGTTAAATTACTTCATATTATTGGTTTTTATCAGTTTCAGAGTTTTGATTCATAAAAATAACAGAGATGGGTAACAGAGATAGAGAAGAGAACGTAAGAACATGGTTCTCTTCCTTTATAGCCCCAATTTTACTCGCCACTCCCTAAGCTGGAGGGCTTAAGTGTAGGTGAAGTCTTTGTTGTTATCTGACAGAAAAGAATTAGAACTAGATTTCCTAATTTGGCAACCAGCTTCAGGAAGCTCTAGATAATACTAGAAAGCAAAAGAATTCTGACAAAACATTGGCTTCAAGAGCTCAAGAGAAGGCAAGTTGACCTCAGTACTGTGTGAGTATGCTTGACCCCGAAGAAACCAAATGGAAAATGAACACATGACCAGGGTTCAGTGCCTCCCGCCCTCTCCAGCCCACCACTGCCACCACCACCAGGGAAGCTGGAAGAGTAAGGGAGGGAAAGAAAAAGGACGGCTTCTTTTAACTGTCTCAGTGAGAGACTGGCACACTAGCCAATGAATTAAAAGGCTCTGCTTCTTGGCATCCATAGTACTGTGGCCATCTACAATGTTCCAAATAACCACACATGTAGAACTCTGATGTGACAATAACAACAAAATAACAACCCACCTACAACTTGAATGAGAGAAATAAGGGTTCAAGTTTAGCACAAAAATACTCTCCAATCTAAAACAAAAACACAATTACACGACTTCAAAACTACAGTAGCAGAAATGAAGAAGGGTTGCTTTCGTGAATATAACTTACAACTTGGAAAATCTAGTGAAAGAAATACTTTGAAGCACATACAAAAACCTTTAGGTAAAGTCATAAACATAAAAAAAAATTGGTAAATGAATCAGAGAAACTCCTCCCCAAGGGGAGAATTTTCCTGAGGCTTAAAAAAACTGGGTCTGATAGAAACAGCTTATTAAAATAAAGGTTGGACAGACTGAGAAAAGACACACATCTAAAAATATCCTAACAAAACTGTTGAGCTTTTCCAATAAGAACAACCAAAACCAGGAGAACAAAACAACTTACAAAGAATACAAATTAACTACTCTCATCCCTGCCCAATCAGAATAGATTTGGACATTCTATTGTATAAGTGTATACTATAAAACAGGCTCCCCAGGTGGCACTAGTGGCAAAGAATTCACCTGCCAATACAGGAGACACAAAAGATGCAACTTCCATCCCTGGGTCAGGAATATCCCCTGGAGTAGAAAATGGCACCCCACTCCAGTATTCTTGCTTAGAAAATTCTGTGAACAGAGGAGCCTGGCAGGCAAGTTCATGGGGCCAAACAGTAGGACACAACTGGGAAATTGTGTGTATACACATATAAACTATAAAGCAGAAGAACTGAAGTAAGATTTTAACAATTTAAGAATCCTATCTCAGTCAATACAGCATTTTCTTTTGAAAAAGAAAGCAAAGCTCTGAGGTATGTATCACTCGCATACACCATCCAGGGAAAATAATCCAGGAAGGATACTAACATAACAGCAAATGACTAAGAACAGAAAACCCAAGATATGGGAAGGTGCAGCTGGGGAGTAAAGAGTGATGAGTAATGATCCTTGTAATACGGGTTATCTGTGCATGCGTGCCCAGTCAGTTCAGTCATGTCCAACTCTGTGCAATCCTATGGACTATACCCACAAGGCTCCTCTGTCCATGGGATTCTCCAGGCAAGAATACTGGAGTGGGTTGCCCTGCCTTCCTGCAGGGGATCTTCTTTAGCCAGGGATTAACCTTGAGTCTGCTGCATCTTCTACCTTGCATGTAGATTCTTTACTGTTGAGCCACTAGGGAAGCCTCAGTATGCATATATTTAACTCTAAAAGATAAAGACAGCCTGTGAATGGATAAAGTAAGTGCTACATAAGGATTGTTGAAACAGAAGAGATATTCGGTAAAAGAAATTCTAATCTGTACTTGAGCTAAAACTATTAAATGGCTTATCCAAAACAGTGGACTGTAAAAAGAAACAGGAAAGCAGAAGTTATTGTCTGTTTTGTTCACTGTTATATAAAAATACTGTTTTAACAGCACTTGATTCTCAAAAATATTTGTTCAAAAAATAAATAAATAAAATAAAATATTTGTTCAATGAATGGTGGGGGCGGAGGTTGGGGAGGCAGTTGTAGGAAGGAAAGTAAGACTTCTAATCCTCTCCCTGGAGAAGTGAGGGGATAGGAGGAGGTGCATTTTGAGAGTAGGGATTTCAAGGGGTCTGGATATCAAGTGCTAGACTTGAGAGGGGATCAAGGATGACTCCAAGGACTTTGGCCTAGAGAGGTAACAGTTGCCAATAAACAATATGGAGAAAACTGTGCATGGGACATACTTGGAGGAGCTAGACGGGGAGTTCAGTTTTGAACATGTTTAAAACTAAAACCTCTAACAGGTATCTATACAGAGCTCCTGACAAGCTGTGACTTATATATGTGCCTGATTCAAGAAGAATGACTAAATTGGAAAGACAGATTTGAAAACAATAACGTATATATGGCATTTAAATCCACAAGCTAGGTAAGATTACTAAGAAAGTAAAGTAAACAGAGAAGAAGAAAGCACCCAGACTACGCTCTGGGGCACTTCAACCATAAGATCTCAGAAAACACACATTAAAACAAAAATCAGCAATGTCCTTTGCACCAATGGGTAAGACAGGGTTAGGACACAGCTTAAAGGAACCTCAATTATACACAAATTAATACTGAGTTGGCCAAAAATATTGTTCAGGTTTTCCTAAGATATTACAGAAAAACCCAAATAAATTTTTTTGACCAATTCTGGTAGATTTCATACGTGTGAATTGGACTACAAATTAAGCCTAGATGAAAGTATATTTATATACACATAAATTATGTTTATTACATTTGTGGTAAGTCTTTTAATCATATTTACATGTGAAAGATGTGGTTTCTAACATTTAGTAAAAAGATCTGAGTTCTACAGGAATACTCACTGGACAAGCTTAAATCCTAGCACTTTATGTCCTAGAAAGACCCCGTGCTTTTACCTAGTGAGCAGTTGCTCTGCATCCTCCCGTCTGTTGAACAGCGTAACATGGTGCCAACCACACGACCTCCCACGACAATGACACGCACGTCCCTTCCGTGAGACTCTTTAACATACTTCTGAAACAGGTATGGAGCTTCATGGCGAATAAGATGGCTCAGGTCAGCCAAATGGTGCTTATCACGAGCCAAGAAAACTGCTTTGCCTGTGATGGAAGAAAGTAAAAACGGTGAGTCATCAGACTATTAGTAGTTGATACTTACTACTTATATTTTCTTGTGTGCCAATCTACTTTCTCAGAACTAACAGCTTTTGGTCACTCCCTCATTCCCCAAACTCTTTTTTTTTTTTCTCCCCAAACTCTAACCAGAGTCTATCATTTATTTTGGTATATATTGTGAGGCTGGGTGTTTATGAATTTGGGGAGCTAGACGGAGTTCAGTTTTGAACATGTTTAAAACTAAAACCTCTAACAGGTATCTATACAGAGCTCCTGACAAGCTGTGACTTATATATGTGCCTGATTCAAGAAGAATGACTAAATTGGAAAGACAGATTTGAAAACAATAACGTATATATGGCATTTAAATCCACAAGCTAGGTAAGATTACTAAGAAAGTAAAGTAAACAGAGAAGAAGAAAGCACCCAGACTACGCTCTGGGGCACTTCAACCATAAGATCTCAGAAAACACACATTAAAACAAAAATCAGCAATGTCCTTTGCACCAATGGGTAAGACAGGGTTAGGACACAGCTTAAAGGAACCTCAATTATACACAAATTAATACTGAGTTGGCCAAAAATATTGTTCAGGTTTTCCTAAGATATTACAGAAAACCCAAATAAATTTTTTTGACCAATTCTGGTAGATTTCATACGTGTGAATTGGACTACAAATTAAGCCTAGATGAAAGTATATTTATATACACATAAATTATGTTTATTACATTTGTGGTAAGTCTTTTAATCATATTTACATGTGAAAGATGTGGTTTCTAACATTTAGTAAAAAGATCTGAGTTCTACAGGAATACTCACTGGACAAGCTTAAATCCTAGCACTTTATGTCCTAGAAAGACCCCGTGCTTTTACCTAGTGAGCAGTTGCTCTGCATCCTCCCGTCTGTTGAACAGCGTAACATGGTGCCAACCACACGACCTCCCACGACAATGACACGCACGTCCCTTCCGTGAGACTCTTTAACATACTTCTGAAACAGGTATGGAGCTTCATGGCGAATAAGATGGCTCAGGTCAGCCAAATGGTGCTTATCACGAGCCAAGAAAACTGCTTTGCCTGTGATGGAAGAAAGTAAAAACGGTGAGTCATCAGACTATTAGTAGTTGATACTTACTACTTATATTTTCTTGTGTGCCAATCTACTTTCTCAGAACTAACAGCTTTTGGTCACTCCCTCATTCCCCAAACTCTTTTTTTTTTTTCTCCCCAAACTCTAACCAGAGTCTATCATTTATTTTGGTATATATTGTGAGGCTGGGTGTTTATGAATTTGCATTCCTCCAGGCTAGCCAATAACACTAGCGTCCCTTATCAATAAAACATTTTTCTGAGTTAAGTGTTTCATGTTTTGCAATATTAAGATACTATATTTGCATTTAGTAAAACAGCAGTATGTTACTACTTCTGTGCCAACAGAAGTGTCTGCTTTTAAAGCATAGTTATGAATCCTTTGATAGTCTTCTCATCAAGGGGAAGGGAAAGCTATATCACATCTCTTGAATCTAGGAGGCGATGTAACTGCTTCAACCAAGAGGACACAGAATGCGCATTCTACCTGATTTCTGAGCCTAGCTTGTAAAAGGTCACACAGGTTCTCTGCTCACTGAGACACTCAATGGAGGAGCCCTGAGACTTCTTGGCTGACTGGAGAAGTCAGGCAGAAACAGTGTGTCCAAGTCCAGACGAACCCTCACCCACTCATCTGTCAAGGCACTGAATCTTGTGAAGTATGTGGATATATGACTCTTCTGTATGCCTTAAAAAAATCATTACTTAATCCAGAGTTATTACGATATTTTATATATAGTCTTAAAACTACATAAATTGGGATGGGAATGATGGTGTTAGTTATCTAGAATCGCTGCACTGTTGAAAAAGAAGATAAGTGTATTAAGCTGAGACCCAGTCTAAATTAAGTATGCATCTTAAAATGTCTAGGATAACCACTAAATGAACAGAAATACCTTCCAGCAGAACTCAATGCCTCACAGAAGCCTTCCACAAGTCTGATGTACCACACCCCTAGCAATGTCCCTGCAGCTCTTCAGAAGCTGTCAAAAGCAGTTTCAGTATTATGGATGGCAGCGACACCTTACACGCACCTCTGTGGCCCCGGGTATTCTTGACTACCATTGGGAACTCCAGCACTTCCGCTTCATCAATCATCTTAGCAAAATTTTCATGACCACCTGGTTTGAGCAAACAAGAAATTTAAGAATAGCACCAGGTGCTTTGTGACAAATTTTACCGAAAGTTAGCAAGACAAGGGAGGCACAAGGTAAGAACCTGATGGCTAAATTTTATCTTCAGTTAAATATCAGATTAAAACAACCACTCCTTTTAAAATGGATAAAAAAGTATCTTTATAAAGATTCAAATATCCAAATCAAAGAAGTTAAAACAAAGTTTCCTAACCCTATAATATTTTTCACTTTTTGTAAATTATTGATTTATTTTTGGTTGCACTTGGTCTTCACCACTGTGTGTGCTCTTTTTTCTAGTTGCGGCAAGCAGGTGCCATTCTTCATTGCAGCTTCTCCTGTTGTGGAGCAGAGGCTCTAGGCACACGGGCTTCAGCAGCTGTTACACAGGCTTGGTTGCTTTGTGCCATGTGAAATCTTCCTGCAACAAGGATTACACCCATGTCCCCTACACTAGCAGGTGGATTCTTATCCACTGTACTGCCAGGGACGTTTTTCATATTTTTATCCCATATTCTTCCACCACAGAAGTAACAGAAGCCCTAAAATCTACTTTAGTAGACAGCACTGTATTCAGATTAAGGAAGAGAGTAAGTCTCTGGGGAAGACCCATCCAAAGTTAAAAAGATGCTACATGTGTGTGCATGTGTATTCTCTCTCTTATCAAACACACAAATTAATTTTTATCTCTATCATAAACCTGAGTTCATTCTACAACGAGCCATTCAGTATCCACAGTTATATCTTACTGTTTCTGTTTATATTGCCTAGGAACAAATAATATAAAGAAAAAATGAACTGTAGCTGTAAAAAAATCAGCATGACTGACACAGATTGATCAGACTAGGGAAAAGTTCATTAAACTATAATATCATAAACAGAACTCAATGCCTCACAGAAGCCTTCCACAAGTCTGATGTACCACACCCCTAGCAATGTCCCTGCAGCTCTTCAGAAGCTGTCAAAAGCAGTTTCAGTATTATGGATGGCAGCGACACCTTACACGCACCTCTGTGGCCCCGGGTATTCTTGACTACCATTGGGAACTCCAGCACTTCCGCTTCATCAATCATCTTAGCAAAATTTTCATGACCACCTGGTTTGAGCAAACAAGAAATTTAAGAATAGCACCAGGTGCTTTGTGACAAATTTTACCGAAAGTTAGCAAGACAAGGGAGGCACAAGGTAAGAACCTGATGGCTAAATTTTATCTTCAGTTAAATATCAGATTAAAACAACCACTCCTTTTAAAATGGATAAAAAAGTATCTTTATAAAGATTCAAATATCCAAATCAAAGAAGTTAAAACAAAGTTTCCTAACCCTATAATATTTTTCACTTTTTGTAAATTATTGATTTATTTTTGGTTGCACTTGGTCTTCACCACTGTGTGTGCTCTTTTTTCTAGTTGCGGCAAGCAGGTGCCATTCTTCATTGCAGCTTCTCCTGTTGTGGAGCAGAGGCTCTAGGCACACGGGCTTCAGCAGCTGTTACACAGGCTTGGTTGCTTTGTGCCATGTGAAATCTTCCTGCAACAAGGATTACACCCATGTCCCCTACACTAGCAGGTGGATTCTTATCCACTGTACTGCCAGGGACGTTTTTCATATTTTTATCCCATATTCTTCCACCACAGAAGTAACAGAAGCCCTAAAATCTACTTTAGTAGACAGCACTGTATTCAGATTAAGGAAGAGAGTAAGTCTCTGGGGAAGACCCATCCAAAGTTAAAAAGATGCTACATGTGTGTGCATGTGTATTCTCTCTCTTATCAAACACACAAATTAATTTTTATCTCTATCATAAACCTGAGTTCATTCTACAACGAGCCATTCAGTATCCACAGTTATATCTTACTGTTTCTGTTTATATTGCCTAGGAACAAATAATATAAAGAAAAAATGAACTGTAGCTGTAAAAAAATCAGCATGACTGACACAGATTGATCAGACTAGGGAAAAGTTCATTAAACTATAATATCATAAACTTGTACCTGAGCGAAATTAAGATGAGCCAGTCTCCAAACCATAAACACTTAAACACTTAATGTCAAACCATAAACATTAAATCATAGGCAATATTCATTAATTTGGTTAAAATACTTTGCTCCTTTCCATTCTCTTAAAGTCAGAACTGTGGACTGATAAAATAATCTAGAATATCTCAAAAGAATTAAGAAAAGAGAACTATCAAACTACTCATATTGTCTCTTCTTGTGCAATTGCTAAAAAGAGCAACTTTATCCACATACGCTAAACCAACTTGGGGAGCTCCCATTTTTAAAATATTAAAAATAACAAGAGGACAGCAATTTCTTTTTAAAGCCTCTCCAACTCTCTAAGCATTCTGCTGGTCATTTTTGATGAAAAACTACACTGATTTATAATAAGTCTGATTCTTTTCAAACCAAAACTGCAAAGTCAGGAAATTTATTAACACAACAGTGTCTACAACAGCTACTCCAAGTGTGGCCCAGTAACCCTGCCTGTTTGTGACTTTTTTTTTTTTAAAGATTTATTTATTTATTTATTTTGGGTGGGGTCGGGTTGGGGAGGGAGGGGAGCGGGCGGGCCACTTCTATTGGTCTTTCATTTCTGTATTTTCATCCGTCTTTGTTCTTTGGCTCCTGTGGGCCTCCCACCGCGGTGGTGTCTGTCGTCGCAGAGCGCCGGCTCTGGGCGCATGCGCCCCAGAGCTCTGGCTCGGTGATTGGACACATCAGTCCAGCCGCTCCGCGGCACGTGGGATCTTCCCAGGCCAGGGATCGAACCGGCGCCCCTTGCACTGCAAGGCGGTGTCCTTACCCACTGGACCACCGGGGGAAGCCCTGTTTGTGACTTCTTTGCTATTGATATGTGCCCATAAAAATATAACAGTAAGGACAGGAAAGCAATTTACCACTACTCTGATATTTTTACAGTACTTTATGCATATTGATCCACAGCAAATTGGTTTTTTAAAAATAAACGGTCCTCTACCACAGATGACTTTAGATGCACTGGTTTAAAGCATACCAAATACAGTGTCATTTTCTTTAAAAAATATTACAATATTTATGAAGTATTAACATGAAAATGGTAATAAAGATAATCAGAAATAACAGTGCTGGGCTTCCCCTGGTGGTCCAGTGGATAAGGACACCGCCTTGCAGGGCAAGGGGCGCCGGTTCGATCCCTGGCCTGGGAAGATCCCACGTGCCGCGGAGCGGCTGGACTGATGTGTCCAATCACCGAGCCGGAGCTCTGGAGCGCGTGCACCCAGGGCTGGCATTCTGCGACAACAGACGCCACCGCGATGGGAGGCCCACAGGAGCCAAAGAACAAAAGACGGATGAAAACAGAGAAATGAAAGACCAATAGAAGTGGCCCGCCCGCTCCCCTCCTTCCCCAACCCGACCCCCGCCCAAAAATAAATAAATAAATCTTAAAAAAAAAAAAAGAAATAACAGTGCTATTATCCGATTCTTTTTCTTCAAGGGATGCCAAACTAAGGACAGATTTGGCACACAGTCTTTAGTAATAAAAGTTTTACTACACAGCAGCTACATTTATTGTTTAAGCTTTGTCTACAGCAGCTCTCAGGCTTCCTCAACAGCTCATAAGTTAAAGGACCCGCCTGCCAATGCAAGAGACATGGGTTCAATTCCTGGGTTGGAAGATCCTCTGGAGAAGGAAATGGCAACCCACTCCAGTATTCCTGCTTAGGAAATCCCATGGACAGAAGGGGTTTGGCGGGCTAGAGAAAAAGCAGCTTTCAGAATACAATGGCTTTACTGAGGGTCACAAGAGAACCTATGACCTGGAAAGTCAAAAAACATTTACTATATGGCCCTTTACAGGAAGAGTTTGCTAAGTCAATTCTACCCAGACACAGATTAATTCTCCTAATTCTCTTGCCTAGTGTGTAAAAACTGAAAGTCATTCTATAAATTCTTTCATGTTCACAAATTTCCTTGTATCACATAATTCTATTAGTTTAGTAGAGCTTTCAACACTATCAGTGCCCTAAAATTTAGGCTAGAAATTCTTATTCGTTAACTCACCATAAGAGAAAGTATCTGGCAGAGGAACACCATGACCTGCCAACTCCTGAAATGTCCAGAACTTATTAACACAGTTCAGGATGGCCTGAGGTCGGTTCATCAACCTGCATCCCATCTTCTCTAGATGGCGCAGAACAGTGATATCACTATCACTCTGTACCCAAGGGGTTGGTACTCTCACTACCACCACCTGGGGGTAGACAGTGATTAGTTCTCCATTGATACGTAGACCTGAAATACACAGCAATGAAACCAAACCATTAAAGGAGAATAATAAAATAAAACAGAGAAACAGATATATACCAAGGCTTAGGTCTTAAAACTAAATATACTATTTTGCTAACATTTCACTGAGACAGAGACACATTCCTCCTTAAATGATTTTCTTTTGTAAGAAAAAAGAAAATTTAAGAAGCATTTATGCACTGGGTAAATAAATTCTGGTACATGCCAATACAATGAAGTATTATGTATCCATTAAAAAGACTGTCATAAATTTTTGTGTTTAAACATGGAAAAAATGTGAGATTTGCTTTCAAAAAAGCAAATAACTTTATGCAAAAAAAAAAAGAATTTTTAAAAGAGACGTTTCGTCAGTTTTATCCAATAGCACTTTTTTTACAAAGGTCCCTAATACACAAACAATGTACTGGAGTTGCTTCCTCAAACTCACATTCATTAAAATACACATACTTATTAAAACATTCAAATACAAAAATACACTTTTCCCATCCAACATCCCATATTAGTGTTAAGAGTATGTATTTCCCCCACTGTTAACTAAATATAGAAAAAATGGTAGATAATTCTAACAAATGAGATGTTTTATCTTTATATCATTTTACATCACTTTTTCTCATCACTTAAAATTATACCAGACATCTATGTCAGTGTAAATATAGCTTTCCTGGGTTCAATGGAAATATATTTAAAGATACACCATATAATCAATCCCTTACTCATGGATTTCTGCATATGCCTATCTGTCCGGTTCTTTTTTCTAAAAGGTGGGACAAATTTCCTTGTATCACATAATTCTATTAGTTTAGTAGAGCTTTCAACACTATCAGTGCCCTAAAATTTAGGCTAGAAATTCTTATTCGTTAACTCACCATAAGAGAAAGTATCTGGCAGAGGAACACCATGACCTGCCAACTCCTGAAATGTCCAGAACTTATTAACACAGTTCAGGATGGCCTGAGGTCGGTTCATCAACCTGCATCCCATCTTCTCTAGATGGCGCAGAACAGTGATATCACTATCACTCTGTACCCAAGGGGTTGGTACTCTCACTACCACCACCTGGGGGTAGACAGTGATTAGTTCTCCATTGATACGTAGACCTGAAATACACAGCAATGAAACCAAACCATTAAAGGAGAATAATAAAATAAAACAGAGAAACAGATATATACCAAGGCTTAGGTCTTAAAACTAAATATACTATTTTGCTAACATTTCACTGAGACAGAGACACATTCCTCCTTAAATGATTTTCTTTTGTAAGAAAAAAGAAAATTTAAGAAGCATTTATGCACTGGGTAAATAAATTCTGGTACATGCCAATACAATGAAGTATTATGTATCCATTAAAAAGACTGTCATAAATTTTTGTGTTTAAACATGGAAAAAATGTGAGATTTGCTTTCAAAAAAGCAAATAACTTTATGCAAAAAAAAAGAATTTTTAAAAGAGACGTTTCGTCAGTTTTATCCAATAGCACTTTTTTTACAAAGGTCCCTAATACACAAACAATGTACTGGAGTTGCTTCCTCAAACTCACATTCATTAAAATACACATACTTATTAAAACATTCAAATACAAAAATACACTTTTCCCATCCAACATCCCATATTAGTGTTAAGAGTATGTATTTCCCCCACTGTTAACTAAATATAGAAAAAATGGTAGATAATTCTAACAAATGAGATGTTTTATCTTTATATCATTTTACATCACTTTTTCTCATCACTTAAAATTATACCAGACATCTATGTCAGTGTAAATATAGCTTTCCTGGGTTCAATGGAAATATATTTAAAGATACACCATATAATCAATCCCTTACTCATGGATTTCTGCATATGCCTATCTGTCCGGTTCTTTTTTTCTAAAAGGTGGGAACAGATTCATAAATAAAGCAGATACGGTGCCTGTCTAATCACCATGCTATACATTACATACTTAAGACTTTTATATAGAGTGTGTGTACACCACATTTTCTTTATACATGTATCTGATCTATCAACAGACACTAGTTTATTTCCATGTTCTTAACTATTACAAATAATGCTGTTATGAGCATGGGGTATAGACAAATCTTCAAGATAGTGATTTTGTTTCCTTCGGGTAATATTCCGAAGTGGAATGGCCAGATCCACAATTCTGAGCCAAAAGAGACTCTATATCAGTTCTGATGGAAGGAAATGAGGTTATGTGCTTGATCCTACCTATTGATACTGTCCCCATCTGTTAATCCCTCCCTGTACAGCAGGAGCTAAGTGCACTTCCCACATTCCCTTGCCAGTAGGATTCAAATTTGGAGAATCCACCAGTGAAAGACAATTACACACAAGTTTAGAGGTCAAAGAGAAGTTAGCAGTCATTCTCTGGGGGCAGCTTTGGGTAGAGCCATGGTCCTCAGCAGAAGTGAGGGCTTTTGCCAGTGGCTCCAGGAGGGCTCCTCAGAGTCATCTACTCGCCATGCTGCTAGAGGCGTACTAGATCAGCAGCAGCAGATTTCTGCAATCCGACACTTTTCATTTCGTTAGCATCTGCGCTGACTTGCCTCAACAGGCAAGATCTAAATGGCATTTTACTTGAAATCGGAAAAAAGCCTAGTGATCAAATGAATGGAAAAGGTGAAAAGGGAATTCGTTTTAGGGCAAAACATGCTGACTCTGGATTGTAGATATGATTTTAGGTACATGACATTCAAATAAAAACTTTTCCCATAATTAGTGTTAAGAGTATGTATTTCCCCCACTGTTAACTAAATATAGAAAAAATGGTAGATAATTCTAACAAATGAGATGTTTTATCTTTATATCATTTTACATCACTTTTTCTCATCACTTAAAATTATACCAGACATCTATGTCAGTGTAAATATAGCTTTCCTGGGTTCAATGGAAATATATTTAAAGATACACCATATAATCAATCCCTTACTCATGGATTTCTGCATATGCCTATCTGTCCGGTTCTTTTTTTCTAAAAGGTGGGAACAGATTCATAAATAAAGCAGATACGGTGCCTGTCTAATCACCATGCTATACATTACATACTTAAGACTTTTATATAGAGTGTGTGTACACCACATTTTCTTTATACATGTATCTGATCTATCAACAGACACTAGTTTATTTCCATGTTCTTAACTATTACAAATAATGCTGTTATGAGCATGGGGTATAGACAAATCTTCAAGATAGTGATTTTGTTTCCTTCGGGTAATATTCCGAAGTGGAATGGCCAGATCCACAATTCTGAGCCAAAAGAGACTCTATATCAGTTCTGATGGAAGGAAATGAGGTTATGTGCTTGATCCTACCTATTGATACTGTCCCCATCTGTTAATCCCTCCCTGTACAGCAGGAGCTAAGTGCACTTCCCACATTCCCTTGCCAGTAGGATTCAAATTTGGAGAATCCACCAGTGAAAGACAATTACACACAAGTTTAGAGGTCAAAGAGAAGTTAGCAGTCATTCTCTGGGGGCAGCTTTGGGTAGAGCCATGGTCCTCAGCAGAAGTGAGGGTTTTTGCCAGTGGCTCCAGGAGGTCTCCTCAGAGTCATCTACTCGTCATGCTGCTAGAGGCGTACTAGATCAGCAGCAGCAGATTTCTGCAATCCGACACTTTTTCATTTCGTTAGCATCTGCGCTGACTTGCCTCAACAGGCAAGATCTAAATGGCATTTTACTTGAAATCGGAAAAAAGCCTAGTGATCAAATGAATGGAAAAGGTGAAAAGGGAATTCGTTTTAGGGCAAAACATGCTGACTCTGGATTGTAGATATGATTTTAGTGATAACATAAAGACATCAAAGTACAACCATTCTGTAATAGTCCAAATATGGATAGGAACTATTCATACATATATACAGAAGTCATATTTGGTAGTATGGGATATGAGCATGCACCTACAGGAATCAGTCCAAGACTTTTAAAGAAATGGGGACATATAGGCCAAAAAACGAAAAAAGAAAAAATGGAAATTCCTAGGACCAAAGACCTGATGAGTCTCAGTTAAGGGACACAGGAAGGAAGCAAAAGCCTGAGGAAAAATCAGTCCAAAAACTTGAAAAATCTAGTTTTAAGTATTACTATGCAAAATAAGAAAAGTCAGAGTTACCAGGAGAAAAATAATCTACTACATGAAAGATGAAAAGAAGGATAAGCAGAAAAGAGATATCTTGTCAAGAGAAAATTCATCTATTATGACATTATCATCTCATTTCTCTAAACCAGAGTTTTTGATCCTTTTAAGGAAGGAAATTAAAGAAGACAATGGAAGTATTCCACTCTCAGTCTGCTGCCAGTGGAAACTGAGAATATGGGAGTACTTTATCCAAAACAGTCACGTCTGCGCAGTACACAGTATGGGGGTATTATGGAGGATGGAAAGAAATTCAATGCCTCCTGTAACAGAAAGAGACACTATTACTCCATGCAATCAGAAGATGATCTGAGGCTACCCAGAAAAAAAGGGAGGCAGGTACAGATGAATGTGAAACAAATGAAAAGAGGCAAAGGACTACTGATTTCTTCAGTACTCGTAGTAAAGACAAATTATCTTTAATGTAAATCTTGCAAAACTGAAATACAGAGGGAATGACTCTTTTCATGAGTCCCTGTTATTCACACTACAACACATGCAACTCCGCAGTACTTATTGTGGAAACAACTATTCCAAATGAATGTGCCACCAGTCAGCTTTGCTATCAATTCCACTTCCTTTTTGCTTATCATCTTTTGTGGGAAAAAAAATTGCAACTTTTGTTTTATACTCAGAGATTTCATTATAAATATTTTAGATGTTAAGTTTTGAATTAAGGGTATGATTAAACATGAGTTAATCTTAGAACAGTACTGGGGCTGGGAAAATTTTCTATTCCTATATTATTTGTGTAGAATGCCTTATGTATTAAAATGGCTGCTGCTTAAAAAAAAAAGGCTGCTGCTGTTGTCAAGGCCAAGTAAGAAGGTGGTAAGGGCTGATTATTCTCCTAGTGGAAAGATCCCTTTGGGATATTAATAATAGTCTCCTTGCCGGTAATTAAGTGGGAAACCTCACTACACCTGTGCTTTCTGAAGCCAGTTGGGCTACATACATGATTAAGTAGTAGGTGTTTTTATCCTCAGGAAGTAAGGAGCTGACAACTGATAGGCTCCCAGCTCAGTGGCATTTCCTTCTCTTCCACCCTTTAGTGTTCCACGCGATTTATCAGGATTCAGGAATCTTTCAAAATTAACAAAAGTTTCAAGAATTTTAACTGAAGTTTCAAGTGAAGGTGCTATTTGTACACAACTTAGAACCCACACAATCTCTGTGCCAAAAATCAAGGAAACACTCAGAGATCAAGACAGATGAGTTACGAGGACACAGGAGACAGCCTGAAAGGCCTTCCACGGAAGGAAGAGTCAAAACCAATCTTTAGACCAGAAATCTCAGGTATTCTTTCTCCAGCTGTGAGTTCTATCTAGAAAAAATAAACAGGCAGGACAAAGATTCATAACTTCTGTAATCCCTGTTAAAATTCTCTTTCAGTTGTTTAGGTCAGTTATCCAAATACTAATCTATTCCTTAACTGACAAAACTATTAAATTCACCACCATATGTAAAATATCAAGTCATATTACCAGAAAAATATAACTTTATTCTGAACGCTTTAACAAATTCAACTCATTGTAAATCTACTTTCCAATTATAATCAGGACACTAAAGACAGAAACAAGAGGGTTTAGGTCACACAGAACTGCTGTCCAACGTAAAGGTAAGTCTGTTTTCACATAAGAAAGGTGCTCTTAAACTTTAAAAAGAAAAAAAAAAAGCCACCAGCTTGTTTGCTGGTGGGTCCCAAAAATATAAGATGAAAAGTACCTAGATTTTGAGGAGAATAGGGCAATTAGTAACGGAAATTCGTGGTGCAAAGGGTCAAACAATTCTCAGAGCTATACAAAACACTAAAAAAGTCTTTATTAAAGCTGGGTTAGAACTCATATATCTAGAAATGATCAAATATCAAGAACAAGGA
The DNA here is from genome assembly GCA_022376925.1 of Tragulus kanchil. NCBI lineage: Eukaryota > Metazoa > Chordata > Mammalia > Artiodactyla > Tragulidae > Tragulus > Tragulus kanchil. The sequence continues at coordinate 280,950,115 of JAIOJX010000004.1, forward strand.
TAATGTAAGACTCCATTCTTTTGAAAATATGTATGCCTTTCCTATCTGCTCACCAGCTTCCTAACAAGATATATTTTATGTTTCCTATCAAAACACCCATCTTTAACATTCTCAACAATCTTTTTTCCCTGTCAAATTTGTTTCTAAGCCTTATCTCACTATTAATCCCAGATAGCAAAAGAAAATTTTCTTCAATGATATGGTTTCTGGGGAATGATACAGAACCAGGAACATTTCTTTCCCAGGTCCCTCATCAGTGGTCCAGAAAGAAAGGAGTCTACTGTAACAGTGTGCTTCATTATCACTGAGCACTGCAGCTGACAGTCATGTGTCTGAAGAGAGAGAGAGAAAACAGAGAGATGAGGAAAGTAGAAAGCAAACAAACAAGCATTCATATGATGACTGTCTATTTTAAGAACATCTTTTACTAAAGGTAATGACTGGCTAGCTTCTGCTCTAAGTGTCTTTAAAAACGACAGAATATGGGGTGAAGATAACCAGGTCTACCCCCAAAAGGAGGTAATAAGATATATCAAATATAGAGAAATGTGATGCCGCTAAATAATAATTAAACTTTTATAAATCCTGGTACTCATGCCCATTTTCTTTACAAGTATAGGATGGGGTAGGCTGACGACTCACATGGTAACTGTTATGAGTAATATTGGGAACTTGACTCTTTATCCCCTTTTGTACTCAACTGCCAGGGAAGCAAAAAGATATATTTTGCTCATTTAATATGAAAACTTTTATGGAATTTTTCCCTTACTATTACCCAAATATAAAAACTATCTCTAGCCTTCTTAAACATTTTCCCTAATACACTATTCTGAAGTACCTGAAAAAATATGAGGAGGGAATGTGTAATTTCAGTCACCGATAATGAAACCAGTCAAAAATTTCTGCTCTTAAACTTTAAAAAGAAAAAAAAAAAGCCACCAGCTTGTTTGCTGGGGGGTCCCAAAATAGAAGATGAAAAGTACCTAGATTTTGAGGAGAATAGGGCAATTAGTAACGGAAATTCGTGGTGCAAAGGGTCAAACAATTCTCAGAGCTATACAAAACACTAAAAAAGTCTTTATTAAAGCTGGGTTAGAACTCATATATCTAGAAATGATCAAATATCAAGAACAAGGATAATGTAAGACTCCATTCTTTTGAAAATATGTATGCCTTTCCTATCTGCTCACCAGCTTCCTAACAAGATATATTTTATGTTTCCTATCAAAACACCCATCTTTAACATTCTCAACAATCTTTTTTCCCTGTCAAATTTGTTTCTAAGCCTTATCTCACTATTAATCCCAGATAGCAAAAGAAAATTTTCTTCAATGATATGGTTTCTGGGGAATGATACAGAACCAGGAACATTTCTTTCCCAGGTCCCTCATCAGTGGTCCAGAAAGAAAGGAGTCTACTGTAACAGTGTGCTTCATTATCACTGAGCACTGCAGCTGACAGTCATGTGTCTGAAGAGAGAGAGAGAAAACAGAGAGATGAGGAAAGTAGAAAGCAAACAAACAAGCATTCATATGATGACTGTCTATTTTAAGAACATCTTTTACTAAAGGTAATGACTGGCTAGCTTCTGCTCTAAGTGTCTTTAAAAACGACAGAATATGGGGTGAAGATAACCAGGTCTACCCCCAAAAGGAGGTAATAAGATATATCAAATATAGAGAAATGTGATGCCGCTAAATAATAATTAAACTTTTATAAATCCTGGTACTCATGCCCATTTTCTTTACAAGTATAGGATGGGGTAGGCTGACGACTCACATGGTAACTGTTATGAGTAATATTGGGAACTTGACTCTTTATCCCCTTTTGTACTCAACTGCCAGGGAAGCAAAAAGATATATTTTGCTCATTTAATATGAAAACTTTTTATGGAATTTTTCCCCTTACTATTACCCAAATATAAAAAACTATCTCTAGCCTTCTTAAACATTTTCTTCCCCTATAAGATAGCAATCTATTCTGAAGTACCTGAAAAAAATATGAGGAGGGGAATGTGTAATTTCAGTCACCGATAATGAAACCAGTCATAAAAATTTACTGCAGTCTTCCAGCAACAGACTACTGTAGGCAAGAGGAGTGAAGAAGCAAAGTCATCTTTATGGTGTCCTTTAAATGTCAACCCCCATTGTCCACTGTGAAACTTTTTAACAGCTCTAGGTTAAAGACAAATGTATCACTCTGTTCCAACCTACTGGCAAAGTAGTACAGGTGACATAACTACACAGTATCTAGAATTTCTGACATAAATTTAAAATATCAATATTTATGCTTTATAAATACATAATTTTAATAAATTATTTTTACAATTCTATATATTAATATAATTTATAATTATTTATATAATTTTATTTATAAATAAAAATTAAAGCTATGGAATATTAAGTAACAGACAAGGAAACAATATCTTTGAAAACTCTTTGAATTCAGAAAATTCTGATGAAGACAACAGGTAGAGTAAATTAAGGCTTTTCTCTCATAATAAAAGGTAGAAAATGAAAGGACAGCAAAGGCCAACAGAATTTAGTCAGCAAAGTGAACAAATCAACTGCAAGATCCTATCTGGCATATAACTATGGCCCTGGAGCTGATTCAGATCCAGGTTCTACTGCTTCTCCACTGGGTAACCTCAGGCTAGTTACTTAACCACTCTGTGCCTCAAGTTCTATAAAATAATAGAAGCGGTAATTCCTTTAAAAAGCTGTGATAAAGATCAGCTTGGCTAATATTAGTACAAAAGTCCACTGAGCACTCAATAACGTTTAATCATCTCTATCATCTATCTCCCCTTTTGCACAAGGGAAACTGGGAGCTAGAATAACCAGAAGTTCCACTGAAGTAAGAAATACTACCTTGCTCACAACTATATCCTCCAGCACTACCTGCAAGACATCAGATATTCAATTATTATTTACTGAAATTTGAACTTGTCAAACCAGACCATGTATTTACATATGTCTGACGTCAAACTGTCTAAAACAAGATGTAAAAAGCTCAAATACCAGAGGTAAATCAAATCATATTAACATCTAAGTAGAAGGAAGAGCAGAAGTTAATGAATAAAAAGCAAATTCCCTGGTCAGGGAGCTAAGGTCCCACGCGCTTCCCGGTGCAGCCAAATATGTGCATTTCTGTAGTGTAGTGGTTATCACATTTGCCTCATATGAGAAAGGTTGCTGTTTCAAAGTCAGCTAGAAACAGACTTTCTTTGGGACTTCCTTGGTGACTCAGATGGCAAAGAATATGCCTACAATGCATGAGTCCTGAGTTCGATCCCTAGGCAGGAAAGATTCCCCTGCAAAAGGGAATGGCTACCTACTTCAGTACTCTTGCCTGGAGAATTCCAGGGACAGAGAAGCCTGGTAGGCCATAGTCCATCAGGTCACAAAGAATTGGATATGACTAAGTAACTAACATTAACTAAAAAGAAAATATAATAGAAAACAACAGCCAAGATAAAAGCTGGTTACTAAAAAACTAATTGTTTATAAAAAGAAATATTTTTAAACTGAAATTAAGTCTTCTGCGGCAATATCTGGCAAATTGCAAAGCTTTATCTATAATAAGACCATGTTCCAAGTGAATAAAAGTAATTAGTTAATCCCCAGTTTCACCAATGTGTGCCATGGGTTATTAGAATCCCATTCTGGAATAAGAAAGGTAGTCTTAATTGATTTCTGCCCTATCTATGCCAAGTAGCCAAGTCTCTGAAGGTCTATTGTTGGCAACATGCTCTCTAGAATTAATTTTCGTATTGGGGAAGGCTATTTGATTTGTAAGCAATCAAAGTATCTTCAGCTGGCTTGAGCAGGAAAAATAATAATGGATGTATGTAGTATTGTGCAGTTTAAAAAAAAATAAAAAATGTTGAAAAAACCAGGCTCAAAAAACGCCAAAAAACCAAAAAAACAAACAAAAAAACCCAGGTGATCCTGGGAATCCAGAAAGCAAGAAACAACCTATAATGTCAACAAAGTGCCATATCGACTAAATTCTAAACTTTCTCCTTCCATCCTTGAGTCAAATTTTCCTCAGTTCATATATTCTCTCCATTTATTTCAACATTTAAAAAAATTATTTATTTATTCATTGGCTATTCTGGGTCTTCATGGCGGCTGCAGGCTCTTCTCTAGTTGCAGGGAGTGGGAGCTACTCTCTAGCTGAGGTGAACAGGCTTCTTGTGATGACTTGTCTTGCTGTGGAACTCAGTATCACAAAAAACAGCAAATGCTGGGAAAGAATGATTTTCAGTTTCCACATTAGACTCAAATACACAGTATTCAACTCACAAAGCATTAAAAAAATAAAAAGGAACTGTTCCTATAGTCCTAATTAATGGCTCTGAGATCAAACACATTAAGAGAAACTATGAGGGTTTTCCAGGTGGTTCAGTGGTAAAAAATCCAACTGCCCAATCCAGGAGACACAAGTTTGATCCCTGGGTTGGAAAGATCCTTTGGAGGAGGAAAAGGCAAACCTCTCCAGTATTTTAGCCTGGAAAATTCCATGAACAGAGGATCCTGGTGGGCTACATACAGTCCATGGGGTCACAAGAAGTTGGACACAACTGAGCAACCAAGCACAATGATGACACTATAAGAAAATATGGGGGAGGGGAAGATAAATTGGGGGTGGATATATGTATAAAAGATCTGAGAAGGAACTATCTGTTACAGGTGCAAGAGGGGGCAACAACATTCATTTCCTTTCATAATAATTTTATATTTACTTGTGTCATCAACTGATTAATGTTAATGTCTAATTTTACACACCATACCAATTAACTAGCACAATGTTGATACTCAATATTTAATGAAAGAATGACATAGGCTTTATCCCAGATTTTCTGAGCCTGACTAAGTTCTGGACCTAGGCATATATATTTTAAAAAACAACTGGACTGAGAATAAAATACTGTGCATCTTTCTTATAAAGGTCGCAACTACTTAAAATATGTGGTAAGGTGCATGCGGGCTCAGTCACTCAATCACATCTGACTCTTTATGGCCCCATGAACTGTAGCCTGCCAGGCAAGAATACTGGAGAGGGTGGCCATTTCCTACTCGAGGGGATCTTTCTGACCCATGGATCAAACCGTGTCTTTTGCATGGTAGGTGGATTCTTAACCACTAGCACCGCTAGTAACCACCTCTCCTAACAGAGCTGACCAATGTAGCTGTAGCAAATCCTAACTTTTCCAGAAGAAAGATGTAAGAAGAATTTCTATCACATTTCCAAAATATCTTCCCATAGTACTCCAAAAACAATATGAACAATTGAAATATTAAAAAAAAAACAATTCATCTATTAAGACACTTTAATTCATATAAAAACTTTTAGTACTTTACACTATACATACAAAGTAATTTATAAAGAAAAAGGAAAATAAGAATCACATGTGGATTTTGATTAATTTACCAGGACCCCCAATGGATGCAAATTCCTTTAGGGGCACCTTAAAAGTAAGGCTTTTTAGGGCTTCCCTGGTGGTCCAGTGGGTAAGGACATCGCCTTGCAGTGCAAGGGGTGCCGGTTTGATCCCTGGCCTGGGAAGACCCCACGTGCCGCTGGAGCAGCTGGACCCATGTGTCCCAATTACCTAGCCGGAGCTCTGGAGCGCATGCGCCCAGAGCCGGTGCTCTGTGACAACAGAGGCCATTGCGATGGGAGGCCCATATGGGCCAAAGAACAAAGATGGATGAAAATAGATAAATGAAAGACCAATAGAGGTGGCCCGCCCGCCACCCTCCCTCCCAAACCACCCCCACCCCACAAAAAGAAAAGTAAAGCTAGAAGACAGTAATGGGAACCTATATTTAACTTGTGTCATCAACTGATTAATGTTAATGTCTAATTTTACACACCATACCAATTAACTAGCACAATGTTGATACTCAATATTTAATGAAAGAATGACATAGGCTTTATCCCAGATTTTCTGAGCCTGACTAAGTTCTGGACCTAGGCATATATATTTTAAAAAACAACTGGACTGAGAATAAAATACTGTGCATCTTTCTTATAAAGGTCGCAACTACTTAAAATATGTGGTAAGGTGCATGCGGGCTCAGTCACTCAATCACATCTGACTCTTTATGGCCCCATGAACTGTAGCCTGCCAGGCAAGAATACTGGAGAGGGTGGCCATTTCCTACTCGAGGGGATCTTTCTGACCCATGGATCAAACCGTGTCTTTTGCATGGTAGGTGGATTCTTAACCACTAGCACCGCTAGTAACCACCTCTCCCTAACAGAGCTGACCAATGTAGCTGTAGCAAATCCTAACTTTTCCAGAAGAAAGATGTAAGAAGAATTTCTATCACATTTCCAAAATATCTTCCCATAGTACTCCAAAAACAATATGAACAATTGAAATATTAAAAAAAAAACAATTCATCTATTAAGACACTTTAATTCATATAAAAACTTTTAGTACTTTACACTATACATACAAAGTAATTTATAAAGAAAAAGGAAAATAAGAATCACATGTGGATTTTGATTAATTTACCAGGACCCCCAATGGATGCAAATTCCTTTAGGGGCACCTTAAAAGTAAGGCTTTTTAGGGCTTCCCTGGTGGTCCAGTGGGTAAGGACATCGCCTTGCAGTGCAAGGGGTGCCGGTTTGATCCCTGGCCTGGGAAGACCCCACGTGCCGCGGAGCAGCTGGACCCATGTGTCCCAATTACCTAGCCGGAGCTCTGGAGCGCATGCGCCCAGAGCCGGTGCTCTGTGACAACAGAGGCCATTGCGATGGGAGGCCCATATGGGCCAAAGAACAAAGATGGATGAAAATAGATAAATGAAAGACCAATAGAGGTGGCCCGCCCGCCACCCTCCCTCCCAAACCACCCCCCACCCCCACAAAAAAAGAAAAGTAAAGCTAGAAGACAGTAATAATGGAAGAAACCTAGTAGGTTTTAACTTCCCTTCCAACTATTTAATACATAGTACAATGAGGGGCTTAATACTGGTGTTTCTATTTTTGCTGTAAGATATATTCAAGTCTTAGACTAGATGATACTTAGTAATGATAACCCTATTACCTAATCTGTTGACTTAATTATTCCAAAAACAAGCAGAATCACCAAATTCTAAGTAAAAATCCAAACAGTTACCTAACTATAGACTTACCCAGGTTTCCTTGTTCAATTGTTAGCACCAACTCATCCATCAGCACGGCTCGAAAGTCCAGTTCCTCCTCACAACATTTGGCTTTTAGTGCTCGTAAGATCTCTTTTTGGGGATAGTCTTCCCTGATTCGACGATCTGTCAAGAACCACAATTTGGCAGCCACAGAGCTACACATCTTGACCTGCTGTTCTTCCTCTTCTGCGATCACTTCCTCCTGAATACAGACTCCTCCTAGATGGAAAAGAAGACACACATACAAGTCAATCAAGAAAACTACCTAGTCTTTTTGTTTTCACACACAAACAACTGCAATTATACACTATTAAAAAAATAGTAAAAAAAAAATCCCTGTATCCATATCATCACTATAAACTTGAATAATGGGCATTCATGTTGTTACTGTTCAGCCGTTTTCTTTATTTCATACATGGATGTATAATTTATTACAAATATCTTTATAGATGTGTTTAAAAATGAGAAGGGAGCATCACTACTGATGCCAATCATCCTTTAATCAAGTAATTTTAGAATGTAGGGAAAATTTTTTTAAATAACCAAAACAAATGCCAAAGCTCATTCATGAAAACTGGTTTTGCAGTCAGGAGACAGCATGCTCTTAACTCAGTGTTTTTGTCCTACCTTTAAATAGAATTTTTATTGAACACAGCTTGTTTACTAGAATGCCACCCCCAAAAAGGAGTTTTACTTCTCAGAGTTTAGATTATGAGTAAGAGAACTGAAAATCATTTCATGAAAAGCAACCAAAAGTTACAAGTTTTACTAACAAGCATAATAGGTGATTTCAACAAATAAAAGATTTCCAGTATTACTCCAGATGACATGGCAAACCTAATAAGGAAAAAGGAATGAGGGGAAGCAACGGCCCTATAGATGAACTGCTTCCAGTCTTAGCATCTGGAACTGGTTTCCTGTGCTACATTCATGTGCCTTGCACACTAAGCCAGAAGGGCCTCCTCCACAGATGCAGACAGAGCAGAACATCATGGCACACAGGCACTATCACACGCATACATATAAACGTTCGTACCACCCAATCTGTCAAGTCCTTCACCTGTCCTGCTTACCACACTCACCCACTTGCCCCACGACTGACAGTCTCATAGAGTCACTGGACAGCAGGGAAGTAAGCACAAGAAAGTGGTTTAGGGCTTCCCTGGTGGTCCAGTGGGTAAAGACACCACCTCGCACTGCAAGGGGCACTGGTTCGATCCCTGGCCTGGGAAGATCCCACGTGCCGTGGACCGGCTGGACCGATGTGTCCAGTTACCGAGCAGGAGCTCTGGAGCGCATGCGCCCAGAGCTGGGGTTCTGCAGTGACAGAGGCCACTGCGGTGGGAGGCCCACATGGGCCAAAGAATAAAGATGGATGAAAATAGATAAATGAAAAACCAACAGAAGTGGCTGGCCTGCCCCTCTCCCGGGGCTGCCCCCCTCCCTCCCCAATCTGCCCCCCAACACCGATAAATAAATAAATAAATGTTTGAAAAATAAAAAAAAAGAAAGGGGTTTAAAGCTCAATTTACACACTAGGAACATGGAGTGTGGCTTTCCAGGCCAGTGGGCAGGGTCTCCCTTAGAAGAAAAAGCTCCACAAAGCACAGAAGATGTCCAGTTTCCATTGAGAGGGGAACTATTAATATAAAAATGCCCTTAAAGTGTTTACAATAGGTAGGTTTTGAAACACTCAGTCATTGACCTCTAATACTCAACAGCTCTGTGCCTCCAATCATACTTAATTCTTGACCACTGTCTGTATGATTGATTTCATCGAATGAAACCACACTACATTACTAGGTCAGTTGTGCCCCCAGAGAAATCAGGAGATTGTGACAGTCACTGGCAAGTGGGAAGCAGTTATGATATGTCAGCTTTCAGGAAAATGCCCAGGCCACAAGAATAACACACATGACATTTCCAGTGATTCTATAACTAGACAGTAAAACACTCTTGAGCTTGCAGTCTCACACAGTCTTGCAGACTTGTGAGCACATCCATCTTACCCTGCAGAAGCTAGAGACTGCATTCACGATGTCTAAAAAAGCCCCCTATAGATGAACTGCTTCCAGTCTTAGCATCTGGAACTGGTTTCCTGTGCTACATTCATGTGCCTTGCACACTAAGCCAGAAGGGCCTCCTCCACAGATGCAGACAGAGCAGAACATCATGGCACACAGGCACTATCACACGCATACATATAAACGTTCGTACCACCCAATCTGTCAAGTCCTTCACCTGTCCTGCTTACCACACTCACCCACTTGCCCCACGACTGACAGTCTCATAGAGTCACTGGACAGCAGGGAAGTAAGCACAAGAAAGTGGTTTAGGGCTTCCCTGGTGGTCCAGTGGGTAAAGACACCACCTCGCACTGCAAGGGGCACTGGTTCGATCCCTGGCCTGGGAAGATCCCACGTGCCGTGGACCGGCTGGACCGATGTGTCCAGTTACCGAGCAGGAGCTCTGGAGCGCATGCGCCCAGAGCTGGGGTTCTGCAGTGACAGAGGCCACTGCGGTGGGAGGCCCACATGGGCCAAAGAATAAAGATGGATGAAAATAGATAAATGAAAAACCAACAGAAGTGGCTGGCCTGCCCCTCTCCCGGGGCTGCCCCCCTCCCTCCCCAATCTGCCCCCCAACACCGATAAATAAATAAATAAATGTTTGAAAAATAAAAAAAAAGAAAGGGGTTTAAAGCTCAATTTACACACTAGGAACATGGAGTGTGGCTTTCCAGGCCAGTGGGCAGGGTCTCCCTTAGAAGAAAAAGCTCCACAAAGCACAGAAGATGTCCAGTTTCCATTGAGAGGGGAACTATTAATATAAAAATGCCCTTAAAGTGTTTACAATAGGTAGGTTTTGAAACACTCAGTCATTGACCTCTAATACTCAACAGCTCTGTGCCTCCAATCATACTTAATTCTTGACCACTGTCTGTATGATTGATTTCATCGAATGAAACCACACTACATTACTAGGTCAGTTGTGCCCCCAGAGAAATCAGGAGATTGTGACAGTCACTGGCAAGTGGGAAGCAGTTATGATATGTCAGCTTTCAGGAAAATGCCCAGGCCACAAGAATAACACACATGACATTTCCAGTGATTCTATAACTAGACAGTAAAAACACTCTTGAGCTTGCAGTCTCACACAGTCTTGCAGACTTGTGAGCACATCCATCTTACCCTGCAGAAGCTAGAGACTGCATTCACGATGTCAATAGGTATGGTTCCTCACAACCCTCCTAAGTGGCAGTAAACACAGGAGCTGTCACTTTGTGCTCCACTGACATAACTTCATGCACAATACTTAAAAATCTTCAAAAGACTGTGTGATGTACTGGTGTTCCTCAAAGACTGGCAGGAGTATGTGGCAACACTGTGTTTCAACTCAGTCTTCCTGTATCCCAAGTGAATGGCATCACCAGTTTATAAAAGGCAAAGTGTGCTTAACCACCCTCAGCTTACTGTTCCATTGGTGGTGGTATTTTTTTTTTTTTTTTGGTGGTATTTTACCTACTGAAATTTCAGTCATCTCCAGAAACCATGTACTGCCCGCGAGTGAAAGGGTATAACCTCTTCTTGGCCCCGTGATCCAATCCAGTTTCCACCAGAGGTTAAGTGGCTTGGTGCTCAGGGATGCTGCTACAGGGGCAGTTTGTCTTTTTTAGGCTGTTCTACTGGGATTCACATCTAACAGAGGCCACCGTGATGGGAGGCCCACACGGGCCGAAAAACAAAGATGGATGAAACTGAATAAATGAAAGACCAATAGAAGTGGCCCTCCGCCCCCCTCCCCACCTAAAAAAGTTTTTAAAAAAAAGACAGAAAACGAAAAAGGTTGGAAAAGTCACACAAAACTAGGATTTACTTCATTTGGCAGTTACTACAGATGTGCTTTCGCCCCTCCTCAGCTCTGGCACACTCTTTAAAGTGTTTACAATAGGTAGGTTTTGAAACACTCAGTCATTGACCTCTAATACTCAACAGCTCTGTGCCTCCAATCATACTTAATTCTTGACCACTGTCTGTATGATTGATTTCATCGAATGAAACCACACTACATTACTAGGTCAGTTGTGCCCCCAGAGAAATCAGGAGATTGTGACAGTCACTGGCAAGTGGGAAGCAGTTATGATATGTCAGCTTTCAGGAAAATGCCCAGGCCACAAGAATAACACACATGACATTTCCAGTGATTCTATAACTAGACAGAAAAAACACTCTTGAGCTTGCAGTCTCACACAGTCTTGCAGACTTGTGAGCACATCCATCTTACCCTGCAGAAGCTAGAGACTGCATTCACGATGTCAATAGGTATGGTTCCTCACAACCCTCCTAAGTGGCAGTAAACACAGGAGCTGTCACTTTGTGCTCCACTGACATAACTTCATGCACAATACTTAAAAATCTTCAAAAGACTGTGTGATGTACTGGTGTTCCTCAAAGACTGGCAGGAGTATGTGGCAACACTGTGTTTCAACTCAGTCTTCCTGTATCCCAAGTGAATGGCATCACCAGTTTATAAAAGGCAAAGTGTGCTTAACCACCCTCAGCTTACTGTTCCATTGGTGGTGGTATTTTTTTATTTGGTGGTATTTTACCTACTGAAATTTCAGTCATCTCCAGAAACCATGTACTGCCCGCGAGTGAAAGGGTATAACCTCTTCTTGGCCCCGTGATCCAATCCAGTTTCCACCAGAGGTTAAGTGGCTTGGTGCTCAGGGATGCTGCTACAGGGGCAGTTTGTCTTTTTTAGGCTGTTCTACTGGGATTCACATCTAACAGAGGCCACCGTGATGGGAGGCCCACACGGGCCGAAAAACAAAGATGGATGAAACTGAATAAATGAAAGACCAATAGAAGTGGCCCTCCCGCCCCCTCCCTCCCCACCTAAAAAAAAAAGTTTTTTTAAAAAAAAAAGACAGAAAACGAAAAAAGGTTGGAAAAAGTCACACAAAAACTAGGATTTACTTCATTTGGCAGTTACTACAGATGTGCTTTCAAAGACACCACTCTGTCTTGGATGTGAAATACAGGAGCTGGACTGGGTTTACACAGACAAATAACAAATGTGGTAAAACAGTCACTCTGTCTCGATTATCTTCTGTAACTCTTTTCTCCTGACAGCCCTCTTCCTGTACATAAACCCCAGGGCTTCTTAAACCTTTCTTGCCAATCTCTAGAAAAGTCATTCTCAGCCCAGTTTCAACTACTATCACTGACCTATTAAATATATTTTCCAACCAGGGGTTCGACTGAATTTCAGATCCTATTTTAATGTGCCTAATGGGCATCGCTAACTCAGTGCCTCCCACTACTGCCTCAGTTAAGTGAGCAAAGCACTACAGTATGTATTCGCTGAATCAGTGGACCTATGCAGTTCTAACCCACGCTGTTCAAGAGTTATCTGTGTGTGTGATGATATACATGATACTAAATAGACAGATGTCCTAATATCACAATGTTTTAAAGATGTTGAATGACATGTCTTATCAAACTCTGAATCGAATAATGAGCTATTTTAAAATTGAAAGTTTAGTGAACACTACTTCAAATTAAATCTTGAGTATTACAGCAACCATTTACAGATTAAGAAATGTACACTAATTACCTAGTTTTTTACTAACACTTAAAAAACACAGCAAAATTAGCATAACCCAAACTACCAAAGATGTTCTAACTTTCAGTCCCAACAACCTCCCTCCAAATCATACTATGGAGTTACTGACTTCAATTAAAATTTTTAACATGTACTTTGTTAAGCTTAAGTTTTTAACCAAGGATGTTAGTAATCCAAGTTTTTCTCTCAATAAATCTTTTTTTTTTTTTAAAGATTTATTTATTTATTTTGGGGGGTGTGGGGTGGGGAGGGAGAGGAGCAGACGGGCTACTTCTATTGGTCTTTCATTTCTCTATTTTCATACATCTTTGTTCTTTGGCCCGTGTGGGCCTCCCATCGCAGTGGCCTCTGTTGTCGCAGAGCACTGGCTCTGGGCGCATGCGCTCCAGAGCTCCGGCTCGGTAATTGGACACATCAGTCCAGCCGCTCCGCGGCACGTGGAATCTTCCCAGGCCAGGGATCGAACCAGCGCCCCTTGCACTGCAAGGCGGTGTCCTTACCCACTGGACCACCAGGGAAGCCCTCAATAAATCTTAATGCTTTCCCCCAAAATCCAAAATATAACAAGGCAAAATTTGGAATATATATGAAATATACCCTCTTTCCTTTCCTTGTCTTATCCAAAAGTCTCTACAGGAGGTAGATATGTATTACTATTAGAAATAAGAATGGGAATAAGAGGCAGAGGGACAGAAACATTAAGAAAGATGAGAGAAAGGAAGATACATTCTAGTATGTGCATGTGGTAGTTGGTGGGGGGGAGGGAGGTAATATTTATTAAAGGCACAGGAAATAAAAAACGCCTTGATGAGGGTGAAAGGAGAGAAAGGAAAACTGGCTTAAAAACTCAACCCCCTTCATGGCAAACAATGAAATGAATATACATGGATACTTAAATTAGACAGATGTCCTTAATATCACAATGTTTTAAAGATGTTGAATGACATGTCTTATCAAACTCTGAATCGAATAATGAGCTATTTTAAAATTGAAAGTTTAGTGAACACTACTTCAAATTAAATCTTGAGTATTACAGCAACCATTTACAGATTAAGAAATGTACACTAATTACCTAGTTTTTTACTAACACTTAAAAAACACAGCAAAATTAGCATAACCCAAACTACCAAAGATGTTCTAACTTTCAGTCCCAACAACCTCCCTCCAAATCATACTATGGAGTTACTGACTTCAATTAAAATTTTTAACATGTACTTTGTTAAGCTTAAGTTTTTAACCAAGGATGTTAGTAATCCAAGTTTTTCTCTCAATAAATCTTTTTTTTTTTTTAAAGATTTATTTATTTATTTTGGGGGGTGTGGGGTGGGGAGGGAGAGGAGCAGACGGGCTACTTCTATTGGTCTTTCATTTCTCTATTTTCATACATCTTTGTTCTTTGGCCCGTGTGGGCCTCCCATCGCAGTGGCCTCTGTTGTCGCAGAGCACTGGCTCTGGGCGCATGCGCTCCAGAGCTCCGGCTCGGTAATTGGACACATCAGTCCAGCCGCTCCGCGGCACGTGGAATCTTCCCAGGCCAGGGATCGAACCAGCGCCCCTTGCACTGCAAGGCGGTGTCCTTACCCACTGGACCACCAGGGAAGCCCTCAATAAATCTTAATGCTTTCCCCCAAAATCCAAAATATAACAAGGCAAAATTTGGAATATATATGAAATATACCCTCTTTCCTTTCCTTGTCTTATCCAAAAGTCTCTACAGGAGGTAGATATGTATTACTATTAGAAATAAGAATGGGAATAAGAGGCAGAGGGACAGAAACATTAAGAAAGATGAGAGAAAGGAAGATACATTCTAGTATGTGCATGTGGTAGTTGGTGGGGGGGAGGGAGGTAATATTTATTAAAGGCACAGGAAATAAAAAACGCCTTGATGAGGGTGAAAGGAGAGAAAGGGAAAACTGGCTTAAAACTCAACACTCAAAAAATGAAGATCGCATATGGTCCCCTCACTTCATGGCAAACAGATGGGGAAAAAATGGAAATAATAACAGATTTTATTTTCCTAGGCTCCAAAATTACTTTGGATGGTGACTACAGCCATGAAATTAAAAGACACTTGCCCCTTGGAAGAAAAGCTATGACCAACCTAGACAACATATTAAGAAGTCGAGACATCACTTTGCCAACAAAGGTTCGCAGAGTCAAAGTTATGGTTTTATCAAGAGTCATATACAGATGTGAGAGCTGGACCATAAAGAAGGCTGAGCAATGAAGAACTGATGGCTTTGAACTGAAAGCTCGAGAGTCCCTTGGACTGCAAGGAGATCAAACCAGTCAATCCTAAAAGAAATCAACTTTGAATATTCATTGGAAGGAATGATGCTGAAGCTGAAGCTCCAACACTTTATGACAACTGATGCAAAGAGCCAACTCATTGGAAAAGACCCGGACGATGGGAAATACTGAAGTCAAAAGAAGAGGGGTAATAAGATGAAATGGTTAGCCAACATCATCAACTCAATGGATATTAATTTGAGCAAACTCCAGGAGAGTGAAGCCTGGCATGCTGTAGTCCATGAGGTCTCAAAGAGTCAGAGATGACTTAGCAACTCAACAACAATAGAAAATCAGTGATAAAATGAAAATTTCAGAAGGGTCTCAAACAATCAATTAGTAGTGTTAGGTCTGTGGGCTTCCTTGGTTGTCCAATGGCTAAAGCTGTGCTCTCAATGTAGGGGGCCCAGGTTCAATCCCTGGTCAGGGAACTGAATTCCCAAAGCGGCAACTAAAAGATCCCATCTGTTCTAACTAAGACCCAGTACAGCTAAATAAATACATACGTATTTTTAAACTGTTAAACCTGTTATCCATTACCCAATAAAAGAGTATCCAAAAGTCTCTACAGGAGGTAGATATGTATTACTATTAGAAATAAGAATGGGAATAAGAGGCAGAGGGACAGAAACATTAAGAAAGATGAGAGAAAGGAAGATACATTCTAGTATGTGCATGTGGTAGTTGGTGGGGGGGAGGGAGGTAATATTTATTAAAGGCACAGGAAATAAAAAACGCCTTGATGAGGGTGAAAGGAGAGAAAGGGAAAACTGGCTTAAAACTCAACACTCAAAAAATGAAGATCGCATATGGTCCCCTCACTTCATGGCAAACAGATGGGGAAAAAATGGAAATAATAACAGATTTTATTTTCCTAGGCTCCAAAATTACTTTGGATGGTGACTACAGCCATGAAATTAAAAGACACTTGCCCCTTGGAAGAAAAGCTATGACCAACCTAGACAACATATTAAGAAGTCGAGACATCACTTTGCCAACAAAGGTTCGCAGAGTCAAAGTTATGGTTTTATCAAGAGTCATATACAGATGTGAGAGCTGGACCATAAAGAAGGCTGAGCAATGAAGAACTGATGGCTTTGAACTGAAAGCTCGAGAGTCCCTTGGACTGCAAGGAGATCAAACCAGTCAATCCTAAAAGAAATCAACTTTGAATATTCATTGGAAGGAATGATGCTGAAGCTGAAGCTCCAACACTTTATGACAACTGATGCAAAGAGCCAACTCATTGGAAAAGACCCGGACGATGGGAAATACTGAAGTCAAAAGAAGAGGGGTAATAAGATGAAATGGTTAGCCAACATCATCAACTCAATGGATATTAATTTGAGCAAACTCCAGGAGAGTGAAGCCTGGCATGCTGTAGTCCATGAGGTCTCAAAGAGTCAGAGATGACTTAGCAACTCAACAACAATAGAAAATCAGTGATAAAATGAAAATTTCAGAAGGGTCTCAAACAATCAATTAGTAGTGTTAGGTCTGTGGGCTTCCTTGGTTGTCCAATGGCTAAAGCTGTGCTCTCAATGTAGGGGGCCCAGGTTCAATCCCTGGTCAGGGAACTGAATTCCCAAAGCGGCAACTAAAAGATCCCATCTGTTCTAACTAAGACCCAGTACAGCTAAATAAATACATACGTATTTTTTAAACTGTTAAACCTGTTATCCATTACCCAATAAAAGAGTATCCTTTGAAACTTGTAGATCTCACTCTTTAGCTAAGATGCCACTTTTAAAAATCGTATCACTGTTGGACGCCATTTTCTTTAGTACATTAACCTGAAGGTAGATTGGAATGCTTTGAAAGCAGGAGCAGGAGGTTAGGTATTAATCAAAGTTGGCTTTACAGTGATAGAAAAGAAATTATGACAGAACCCTCTTTATTCTTACAAGCATACACCTCAGAAACAGAGGATAGGGGCTTCCCTGGTGGTCCAGTGGGTAAGGACACCGCCTCGCAGTGCAAGGGACGCCAGTCCGATCCCTGGCCTAGGAAGATCCCATGTGCTGGACCGATGTGTCCAACTACCAAGCCGGAGCTCTGGAACGCATGCACCCAGAGCTGGTGTTCTGTAGCGACAGGGGCCACTGTGCTGGGAGGCCCACACGGGCCAAAAAATAAAAGAACAAAGAATGATAAATGAAAGACCAACAGAAGTGCCCCCCGCCCCCGCAAAAAGAACACAGCTAATTTTCCAAACTTTATATGACATACTAAGACTCCTTCCATATAGCTCTTTAATCTATAATACACTTTTTTTTTTTTAAAGATTTATTTATTTATTTGTTATGGGCGGGGGTCAGGTTGGGGAGGGATGGGAGCAGGCGGGCCACTTCCATTGGTCTTTTCATTTCTCTGTTTTCATCGGTCTTTGTTCTTTGGCTCCTGTGGGCCTCCCATCGCGGTGGCGTCTGTCGTTGCAGAGCGCCGGCTCTGGGCGCATGCGCTCCAGAGCTCCAGCTCGGTAATTGGACACATCGGTCCAGTCGCTCCGCAGCACGTGGGATCTTCCCAGGCCAGGGATCGAACCGGCGCCCCTTGCACTGCAAGGCGGTGTCCTTACCCACTGGACCACCAGGGGAAGCCCCCTATAATACACTTTTTTTTTCAAAAAAAGTATATATATAATTTGGGGGGTGAAAAATGAGAACATAATTATTTTTATGTACAAACCAAAAGGGTCCCTTTATCAAAAGACTGAAGAAAAATAGTAAAACACTGAGTGCCTGCACAGAACTAGAAAAACAGTGAAGGTAAAAGACAACACTGGAATATATAAACAAGCACCTATAAATTCCTCTTTTTATACAAAGAAACATATGAAAGACAAAAGCAAAACAATATATGCAACTGGGGTTACAAATATTCTCCATTTATAGTTCACAAAACACTATCCACTTTGTCTTTTTTTTTTTTTAGAATTATTTGTTGTGGACCATTTTTAAAGTCTTTATTGAATTTGCCACAATATTGTTTCTGTTTTATGTTTTGGTCATTTGTTAGAAATGTGACAGCTCAGTTTCTCTACCAGGGATAGAACACACACCCCCTATACTGGAAGGATAAGTGTTAACTACTGGACCACCAGGGAAGTCCCTATATTTTGTCATTTAATCTGCACGGAATTATGTCAGAAACACAGACATAACTTAGTCCTATCATAAAGGAATGACTTCCCCAAGATATCACAACAGCAGATCAAAGACTAGAATCCAGATTTTCTAATTTCTTTGTACTATTCTGATACCTAAACATATCAAAGGAAATTCAACTAAATAAAATAACACAGTTAAAGTCACTCAGCTATTGTCATTGCGCTGTGGGAAAAGGGGATCCTGCAGGGGCGCTGTGCTACTGCGTGAAGGGATGGGATGGGATGGGGGGGGGGGGATATACGGCTAATCTGGGATCATACATATCTGTAAACAACAAAAGTAAAAAGTAAAATAAAAATCTTTTAAAAATGAGTAAGTAAACAATACAAATAAATAAAGTCACTTAGTCGTATCCAACTCTTTGAGACCCATGAACAAATCGTGGGATTACTAGGCAAGAATACTAGAGTGGTAGCCTTTCCCTTTTCCAGTGGATCTTTCCAACCAAGAGATAGAATCCAGGTCTCTCACACTGCAGGTGAATTCTTTTACCATCTGTGCCACCAGGGGAGACCCATGTACCAAATACAGTGTTAGACAGTTTATTTGTATCTCATTTAATCCTCACAAACATCCCTAGAACACGTCATTATCATCATTTGGCATATGAGTCTGCACTGACAGACAGGTCACCAGTCCAAGTCAGGAAGTGGCAGAGCTCAGTCACTTCAAATTCCACATACTCTACAGCAGAGAATGCCACTTGCCTCCCAATATCTACTATTCACTTACTCGTTGGTAATAACATATGTTATTTAGCTAAGCAAAGTATCATACAACTAAGAGCGTTTATTTGCATTTCCTAGGCTTCCCTGCAACTAGATATGATCAAAGAGTGCTGAGTCAACGTACTGTACACCAACTTCCAGGAAGCATACTAAAGGGATGAACTCTTCCTTGGCCCTTCCTCCATGGCTGTTATGGCTACATGTCTAACCACTATTTGGAGTAAGTCAACCCCAGGAAAAGCACAGCTACATGTTAAAAGAACTTGAACGTGAATACACAGTGCTACGGGCTTAAACTGTTTACTGTCACTTTTTTCTAAGGAAGAAATAAACTTATGTCAATTATTTTTGGGGATTCTCGCACACCACCTCGCACTGCAAGGGGCACTGGTTCGATCCCTGGCCTGGGAAGATCCCGCGTGCTGCAAAGCAGCTGGACCAGTGTGTCCAATTACAAGCCAGCGCTCTGGAGCACATGCGCACGGAGTCCGTGCTCCGCTGCGGGAGGGGCTATTGCAATGGGGGGTCCGCACAGAACAAAGACGGATGAAAATAAATAAATAAATAACCAATAAAAGAGGCCAACATTAAAAAAAAAAAAAAACTAAGCATTCTATTGTATAATACATTCAATTTAATGAGTGTCTACTATGTACTCTACCCGAAGATACTGAAAATAGGGTAAGAGATGAAGTCCCAGCCCTCAGAGAACTAAAAATGACCTGATGTTAAAATGGCCTAAGGGGCTTCCCCTGGTGGTCCAGTGGATAAGGACACCGCCTTGAGGTGCAAGGGGCGCCGGTTCGATCCCTGGCCTGGGAAGATCCCACATGCCGCGGAGCGGCTGAACTAATGTGTCCAATCACCGAGCCGGAGCTCTGGAGAGCATGTGCCCAGAGCCGGCGCTCTGCAACAACAGACGCCACCGCGATGGGAGGCCTGCAGGAGCCAAGGAACAAGGACGGATGAAAATAGAGAAATGAAAGACCAATAGAAGTGGCCCGCCCACTCCCCTCCCTCCCCACCCCACCCCCCTAAAATAAATAAATAAGTAAATCTTTTTTTTTTTTAATGAAAATGCAAATAAAAACAAGAAACTACCTCCCACACAGGATGATTACTATCAGAAAAGGGGAAAAAAAATTAACAACAGAAGATTACAAGTGTTGGGGAGAATGTGGCGAAACTGCGAACTTTACAAACTGTTGGTGGGAATGTTAAATGCTGCAGCTGGTATGGAAAACAGTATGGCAGGTTCTCAAAAAATTAAAAATAGAATCACCATACAATCTAGCAATTCCACTTTTAGGTATATACCAAAAAGAATTGAAAGCTGAGTCCTAAAGAAATATTTGTACACACACACAGCATTATTCACAACAGCTAAAAGGTGGATGCAAGCCACATGTACAGATGAATAAATAAGAAAAATGCAGTAAACACATACAATGCCTTTAAAAGGTCCTAGTCTCTGTTACATGCGTATAACAAATGAACCTAGAATACTCAAAACACCTAGAGTATTTAAATTCACAGAGACAGAAAGCATAATGATGGCTGTTAATGGCTAGGGCATTGAGAGACTGGGGACTTAAATGTTTTATGGACACAGGGTTTCGATGATGCAGGACAAAGAAAAGAGTTCTGGAGATGCCTATTGTGATAGCTGCACAGTATGTGTGTACTTAACACCATTAAACTGTTAAGATAAATTTTGGTGTACATTATACAATAAAAAGAAACTGGAAAAGGGAAAAAAGATATCATGAGCAAATCAACATGCAAATGTTTACTCATTCCCAACTAAAAGGCCTGAAAAGCTACCTTTAAATAACATAGAGGTTACTAAAATTCCTAAAATACTCTGCGATATAAACAAAAGATGTGTTTTCTCTGGAATCCAAGTAGCATTTCTAATAATTTCATTTAATGGAGAAATGTTACATCAGAGTATCTCTAGAATGTGGCACAAAATTTCAAAAATGTTCCTGAGATGCAACGCACAATACAGCTCAAATCTCATCATGTTTAACATGTCAAATGTGGGCCTTCTTTCCAAATTTTCTTTCTAGGCATTACGCTGAAAAAATAATTGGGAAGCTATTAATATATTCAAGAAGGCTTTACAGATATGGCTAATTACATTGCATGTCAAAAGAATAAGCTAACTGAAACTCGAAAACATCAGGGAAGA
Organism: Tragulus kanchil; assembly: GCA_022376925.1. Classification (NCBI taxonomy): domain Eukaryota; kingdom Metazoa; phylum Chordata; class Mammalia; order Artiodactyla; family Tragulidae; genus Tragulus; species Tragulus kanchil. Next base: position 280,971,293 of record JAIOJX010000004.1, read on the forward strand.
ATTCCAAGGCTGCTGTAATTGGGCAAACCGGCACAAATTTTCAAGATTACAAGTGTTGGGGAGAATGTGGCGAAACTGCGAACTTTACAAACTGTTGGTGGAATGTTAAATGCTGCAGCTGGTATGGAAAACAGTATGGCAGGTTCTCAAAAAATTAAAAATAGAATCACCATACAATCTAGCAATTCCACTTTTAGGTATATACCAAAAAGAATTGAAAGCTGAGTCCTAAAGAAATATTTGTACACACACACAGCATTATTCACAACAGCTAAAAGGTGGATGCAAGCCACATGTACAGATGAATAAATAAGAAAAATGCAGTAAACACATACAATGCCTTTAAAAGGTCCTAGTCTCTGTTACATGCGTATAACAAATGAACCTAGAATACTCAAAACACCTAGAGTATTTAAATTCACAGAGACAGAAAGCATAATGATGGCTGTTAATGGCTAGGGCATTGAGAGACTGGGGACTTAAATGTTTTATGGACACAGGGTTTCATGATGCAGGACAAAGAAAAGAGTTCTGGAGATGCCTATTGTGATAGCTGCACAGTATGTGTGTACTTAACACCATTAAACTGTTAAGATAAATTTTGGTGTACATTATACAATAAAAAGAAACTGGAAAAGGGAAAAAAGATATCATGAGCAAATCAACATGCAAATGTTTACTCATTCCCAACTAAAAGGCCTGAAAAGCTACCTTTAAATAACATAGAGGTTACTAAAATTCCTAAAATACTCTGATATAAACAAAAGATGTGTTTTCTCTGGAATCCAAGTAGCATTTCTAATAATTTCATTTAATGGAGAAATGTTACATCAGAGTATCTCTAGAATGTGGCACAAAATTTCAAAAATGTTCCTGAGATGCAACGCACAATACAGCTCAAATCTCATCATGTTTAACATGTCAAATGTGGGCCTTCTTTCCAAATTTTCTTTCTAGGCATTACGCTGAAAAAATAATTGGGAAGCTATTAATATATTCAAGAAGGCTTTACAGATATGGCTAATTACATTGCATGTCAAAAGAATAAGCTAACTGAAACTCGAAAACATCAGGGAAGAATTCCAAGGCTGCTGTAATTGGGCAAACCGGCACAAATTTTCAAGATGCAGTTTTCTGATAAAGTATCAAAGACTAAAACACTGCCAAATAAGGGACAGCAGAGCAGTAACAGACAATAGATCTGATCTTATACAGTCAATCCAAGTTCTATTTCTATGAACATGAAGTTAAGAGCTAATATTAGAAGTGGTTAAGAGAATGATAGAGACAGAGAGAAAGGAGGACTATTAAGAAGTTGAACAGAGCAAAAACATTTAAGGGGCAGTTTTTTGGTTTTTTGATCAGATTTTGTGATGTGTTGCCACTTTTGAAAGAAAGGTAGTAAAAAACAAAATTCGTATATTCACACAAATTCATACTGCTAACTCATCAATTCAGACAGTAAACTCCTCGAGGCACTGGAGAAAGAGGTGATTGACAGGGCAAAGGACAGCAAGCAATGAAATTAAACTATATACTCTATATTCAATATTAAAAATCAGGCAGATTGTACCATATAATATCTAAATGTACCGTTTGAACCTTAGTTTTCAAAACAAACAACCCGCCTTCCTGCCTGTGGACGCTGTCAAGTAAGTATCGTTGAAGTCTCCCCACCTGCACTGCCCTCTTAAGTCAGAGTCTCCCAAAGAGCCCAAATAGCTGTGGAAGCTCCTGAAGAGCCATTCTGAGCAACGGGGAACACTCACAGACTGTGTCAAGAGGGATCCAAACATCAAGCACTCCAGAGGTTTCGGGTCTGTCACTTATGCCACTGTAGAGGAGGTGGACATGGCCATGACTGAAAGGCCACTTAAGGTGGATGCAAGAGTTGTGGAACCAAAGAGGGCCAAGATTCTCAAAGACCCAGTGCCCACTTTGCTGTGCAAAAGATTTTTCTTAGTGGTATTAAAAATCACATTGAAGAACATCACCTGAGAGATTATTTTCCACAATACAGGCAACTTGAAATGATTCAAATCATGACCAACTGAGGCAGCGGCAAAAGGAGAGGCTTTGTTTTTGTAATCTTTGATGACCACGACTCCGTAGACAAGACTGTCATTCAGAAACACGACACTGTGAATGGCCACAATTGTAAAGTAAGGAAAACTCTATTTAAGCAACAGATGGCTAGTGCTTCATCCCATCAAAGAGGTCAAAGTGGTTCTGGAAACATTGATGAAGTTGTGGAGATAGTTTTGGTAGGAATGACAACTTTGGTCGTGGAAGAAACTTCAGTGGCCACGGAGGCTTTTGTGGCAGCCATGGTGGAGGAGGATATGGCGGCAGTGGGAACAGTTATAATGAATTTGGTAATGATGGAAGCAATTTTGGAGGTGGCAGGAGCTACAACGATTGTGGCAACCACAACAATCAATCTTCAAATTAAACTTTGGAGGCAGTTCTGGCCCCTATGTTGGTTGAGGCCAATACTTTGCTAAACCACAAAACCAAGGTGGCTATGGTGGTTCCAGCAGCAGCAGTAGCTATGGCAGTGGCAGACGGTCTTACTAACTTCCACGAAACAAAGCTTAGCAGGAGAGGAGAGCCAGAGAAGTGACAGGGAAGCTACAGATTACCATACGTTTGTGAACTCGGCCACACACAGTGGTAGCAGGGCCTAGCTGCTACAGAGAAGACATGTTTTAGACAATAGTCATGTGCATGGGCAATAAACCTCAAGGACTGTATTTGTGATTAACTGTATGACAGGTTATTTTAGGTTCTGTTCTGTAGAAAGTGTAAAGCATTCCAACAAAGGGTTTTAATGTAAATTTGGGGTTTTTTTTTTTTGCACCCATGCCACTGACTGCTAAATGGAACAGTCTGATCATGACACTGAATAAATGTGTCTTTTGTTTTTAATGTGCTTTGCAAAGTCAAGTCTACTCTGAAACCACTTTGGTAAACCACCTCAACAGTGTGTAGTTAGAATTCCTTCAGGGTAATGCCAGGTTCCATTTTGAAATTTCTTTACAACCTGCTTGATGGAGAAGCTGTTGTCTTCAGAACCTTGGCGTAGGTGACCTGACAGTTACTATGCTGTGATCTGGTGTTCACCATTAAAGAGCCACCCATGCAAAGTCACGGATTTTTTCTTTTGGTTATTAACGATTGTTGGCACATCCTATGCAATATATTGAAATTGAATTATGGTACCAAATAAAGTTATAGAGAGGAACAAAGCTTCTGTACCATCCAATATGATGTGTAATCAATAAAAGATTTAATGTCCTCCAAAAAAAAAAAAATCAACAACCCAAACCAACTGCTACTTTCCATCCTCATTATACAACTGATATTGAAACAATTACCTTTGTTAACAATGAAAGTAGGAGCCAGGGTTAGGGTCAGTAAGGAGAAGAAAAAGAGAGAGATCTTGGGAGCAGTGGCACGGAGTTTTAAAGATTTGTGGAGCAATTTTGGAGGTGGCAGGAGCTACAACGATTGTGGCAACCACAACAATCAATCTTCAAATTAAACTTTGGAGGCAGTTCTGGCCCCTATGTTGGTTGAGGCCAATACTTTGCTAAACCACAAAACCAAGGTGGCTATGGTGGTTCCAGCAGCAGCAGTAGCTATGGCAGTGGCAGACGGTCTTACTAACTTCCACGAAACAAAGCTTAGCAGGAGAGGAGAGCCAGAGAAGTGACAGGGAAGCTACAGATTACCATACGTTTGTGAACTCGGCCACACACAGTGGTAGCAGGGCCTAGCTGCTACAGAGAAGACATGTTTTAGACAATAGTCATGTGCATGGGCAATAAACCTCAAGGACTGTATTTGTGATTAACTGTATGACAGGTTATTTTAGGTTCTGTTCTGTAGAAAGTGTAAAGCATTCCAACAAAGGGTTTTAATGTAAATTTGGGGTTTTTTTTTTTTGCACCCATGCCACTGACTGCTAAATGGAACAGTCTGATCATGACACTGAATAAATGTGTCTTTTGTTTTTAATGTGCTTTGCAAAGTCAAGTCTACTCTGAAACCACTTTGGTAAACCACCTCAACAGTGTGTAGTTAGAATTCCTTCAGGGTAATGCCAGGTTCCATTTTGAAATTTCTTTACAACCTGCTTGATGGAGAAGCTGTTGTCTTCAGAACCTTGGCGTAGGTGACCTGACAGTTACTATGCTGTGATCTGGTGTTCACCATTAAAGAGCCACCCATGCAAAGTCACGGATTTTTTTTCTTTTGGTTATTAACGATTGTTGGCACATCCTATGCAATATATTGAAATTGAATTATGGTACCAAATAAAGTTATAGAGAGGAACAAAGCTTCTGTACCATCCAATATGATGTGTAATCAATAAAAGATTTAATGTCCTCCAAAAAAAAAAAAATCAACAACCCAAACCAACTGCTACTTTCCATCCTCATTATACAACTGATATTGAAACAATTACCTTTGTTAACAATGAAAGTAGGAGCCAGGGTTAGGGTCAGTAAGGAGAAGAAAAAAGATGTAAGCAGATGGATTCCATGCAGACCAGACTCTGAGGGAACAGAGCTGGCTAGCTCTGTGGCTTTTGTCCTCCCAGCCAATTCTGAACGGGAAAAAACACTGGAAAAGAAAACACTGACACTAACACCATGGCATCAGTTACCATGAAGCCAGAAAGTCCTTTTCTGGAGACTGAACATTTACACAGATACATATGCTCATAAATCTAAAGTAAATTACATACAGATATTTTTGAAGGTGTTATTTCTTAACGACCCTTAATATGACAAGCAGGAAAATTCCTAAGTGCTGAAAGACAATTTACCCAACATTTGTACCTAATCTCCCCTATTCAACCTCTCTTGAAACAACTGTATGTACAATACAGCTAACACAGAAAATACTACTGTTCTCATTGTCCTTACCATCATCTATCCTCTCACTTACACAGCATTTCTAAAGGTACTTTTCTCAAATGCTTATGACAATCCCACTTGCAGAGCTCAGTCTTCAAAAATTAACCAGCTGGGCTTCCCTGGTAGCTCAGTGATAAAAAGTTCACCTGTCAATGCGGAAGACATGGTTCGATCCCTGATCCGGGAAGATCCCACATGCTGCGGAGCAACCGAGCTCATGAGCAACAACGACTGAGCCTGTGCTCTACAGCCTCAGAGCCGCAACTATGGAGTCCACTGGCTACAACTACTAAAGCCCGTGTGCCCTAGAGCCCAAGTTCCACAAGGAGAAGTCACTGCAACGAGAAGCCTGCTCACCTCAGCTAGAGTATCCCCCACTCCCTGCAATTAGAGGAGAGCCTGCGGCAGCAGAGAAAACCCAGAAGAGAAAGAAATAAATATAACTAAAAACAAAAACAACTAACTAGCCATAAAGTCTTACTACAAATCCACATCACTTAAGTACTCCCGTACCAAAAGACAGCTACCAGCAAGCAATATACAATAAAACTCTATTTTATCTCACTCTTGATGAGTTGTTCATGGATACAGAAGTTCTTCCTCCACCCATTTTGTGTTTAGCTTTCTATGCTCGCTCCCCAAAGGTGGTATGTCCCGAAGTGTGGAACAACTCATTCTGCTCTGTCCCATTCCCCCAATCTGGCCCAGTGTTCATGGTACTCAGTCTTTCAGCTCAGAGGGAGGGGAGAGGACTTGAGATCACTCCAGTGACTCATCCAGAAGCAAATCCCAGGTAAATATAAATGGGAAAAGAATTAGGAGAGAATTTCAAAGGTATGTTTCATCATGTGCCCCCCAAAAGTAAAGCAGCTTGGTTGGTGCTCAGAGGGAAAAACCATTCACTTTAAGACCTTCTTTCCAATATGGCTAAGAAGTGTCAGAAGCTTTCTAAGATTCTGCTGGTAATTTCCCTCTGGTGAGCAAAAGGGGACAGAATGAGAAGGGTAAACGGGACAAAAAAATGAAGGACAATTTCTTGTTGTTACTCTCCCTCCACACCTAGATGCTATGGATTCAAAAGGAAACAGGAGAGAAATGTTCCAGCTATTCAACCAGAAACTCGGCTTCCCAAGTGGCTCAGTGGTAAAGAATCCACTCGCCAATGCTGGAGACGCGGGTTTGCCTGGGTCAGCAAGATCCCGTAGAGTAGAAAATAGCAACCTACTCCAGATACTTGCCTCGAAAATCCCATGGACAGAGGGGGTCCGCAAAGTGCCATACACAATTGAGCAAACATGCATATCATAACCAGAAAGTTTAAGACTAGTGGAATTTTAGCTGGTAGTCAAAAGCCTTGAAGTTTGATAAACAACAGCTCCTTAACCCCTGCAGGGGTAAACAGCTCTTCACTGAGTGGAGAGGACTCTTAATGTGACTGAACAGTGATTGAATTTGCTGTTCCTCTTTTTTTTTTTTCCTCCCCTGTTTCCCTTCTTGGCTCTCAGACTGCCCCCTTCCCCAACAAGGAGACTCCAGCATTTTGGAGCAGGGTAAGAGATGATGAGAGAGAACAAGGGAGACAGAGAGAGGAAAATATCAGCCATGTTGCCAAACAACTAAATCTATGACATGGAAGAAGGAAACGAACAGCTAACCAAAACAGAATGGAATAAACAAAGGAGTACGTCAAAACAAAATAGCCTCTTCCCCTTTGAAACACCAACCAAATATCAACCAGTAACCAATATAAAAGAAATTTTAACTATGACTACCTTACGACTGTAATGAGAGCCTTTCATTCTTAAAGTGAGAATAATGATGGATCTCACTGACATCAGTCCCCCAAAGGTGTAGGAAGTCAGCTAAAATGAGATCACTCAGTGACTCATCCAGAAGCAAATCCCAGGTAAATATAAATGGGAAAAGAATTAGGAGAGAATTTCAAAGGTATGTTTCATCATGTGCCCCCCAAAAGTAAAGCAGCTTGGTTGGTGCTCAGAGGGAAAAACCATTCACTTTAAGACCTTCTTTCCAATATGGCTAAGAAGTGTCAGAAGCTTTCTAAGATTCTGCTGGTAATTTCCCTCTGGTGAGCAAAAGGGGACAGAATGAGAAGGGTAAACGGGACAAAAAAATGAAGGACAATTTCTTGTTGTTACTCTCCCTCCACACCTAGATGCTATGGATTCAAAAGGAAACAGGAGAGAAATGTTCCAGCTATTCAACCAGAAACTCGGCTTCCCAAGTGGCTCAGTGGTAAAGAATCCACTCGCCAATGCTGGAGACGCGGGTTTGCCTGGGTCAGCAAGATCCCGTAGAGTAGAAAATAGCAACCTACTCCAGATACTTGCCTCGAAAATCCCATGGACAGAGGGGGTCCGCAAAGTGCCATACACAATTGAGCAAACATGCATATCATAACCAGAAAGTTTAAGACTAGTGGAATTTTAGCTGGTAGTCAAAAGCCTTGAAGTTTGATAAACAACAGCTCCTTAACCCCTGCAGGGGTAAACAGCTCTTCACTGAGTGGAGAGGACTCTTAATGTGACTGAACAGTGATTGAATTTGCTGTTCCTCTTTTTTTTTTTTTTCCTCCCCTGTTTCCCTTCTTGGCTCTCAGACTGCCCCCTTCCCCAACAAGGAGACTCCAGCATTTTGGAGCAGGGTAAGAGATGATGAGAGAGAACAAGGGAGACAGAGAGAGGAAAATATCAGCCATGTTGCCAAACAACTAAATCTATGACATGGAAGAAGGAAACGAACAGCTAACCAAAACAGAATGGAATAAACAAAGGAGTACGTCAAAACAAAATAGCCTCTTCCCCTTTGAAACACCAACCAAATATCAACCAGTAACCAATATAAAAGAAATTTTAACTATGACTACCTTACGACTGTAATGAGAGCCTTTCATTCTGAAAGTGAGAAAATAAATGATGGATCTCCATGACTGAAATTTCAGAGACAGCTTTAATCCAAGTGAATATTTTTAAATGTCTGGCCAATCAACTGTTTTTTTCAATGACCTTGAAACTATCCGATGGGGAGAGAAAAAAAGAAACTATCCGATGTTATGAAATAAAGTGAGATTTAAAATAAATAATATTTACATTTTAACAGCTAGTTAAAAATTAAGTTAAGCTAGTTAAGAATTAAGTTGTCAATCAATCTATCAAGCCCCTGGAAAAAAATCTCCCATATTAAGCTGCCCAATTTCCCATACAGGTTTCAAATCTAACCCAACTCCACGAAGATGTGGGAATGAGTCCTGTAATTACTGGGAAAAGAGCACAATGAAAGAATTTATATCAGCACGGTGAGTATAATAATTCCGCTCACAGGAGAGAATCAATGCCCCATCTCTATTCATACACATACCGGGGATATAACAAACCTGCTACGAGAGATAAGCATAAATTAGTAAGTCAAATCTGCAGTTATAATCTTCTTAACTACTATGTATTTATTGTTTGCATCGTGATCAAATGCCTTTTCAAAAGATCACAACAATATTTATTGCCACCCCATTCTTATTCGCAGGACTGTAGAAGGAAAGCGGGGCATGGCTGTCACTCCTGGTAAAACGCTAAGGAGGAAAACGTGGAATCAGAACAGAAGAACCGCTGGACCCTCGCCCTGCGGGCCCGCCGCGGCCTCCCACCGCCGGAATTGGTCGATGGCAACACGGGCGGCAGAGAGCACCGGGCCCGGCAACACCCCCATACATGGGGGTTTGAAACTGACCCCCCCCTAGACTCCCCCCCCAACAAGGAGACTCCAGCATTTTGGAGCAGGGTAAGAGATGATGAGAGAGAACAAGGGAGACAGAGAGAGGAAAATATCAGCCATGTTGCCAAACAACTAAATCTATGACATGGAAGAAGGAAACGAACAGCTAACCAAAACAGAATGGAATAAACAAAGGAGTACGTCAAAACAAAATAGCCTCTTCCCCTTTGAAACACCAACCAAATATCAACCAGTAACCAATATAAAAGAAATTTTAACTATGACTACCTTACGACTGTAATGAGAGCCTTTCATTCTGAAAGTGAGAAAATAAATGATGGATCTCCATGACTGAAATTTCAGAGACAGCTTTAATCCAAGTGAATATTTTTAAATGTCTGGCCAATCAACTGTTTTTTTCAATGACCTTGAAACTATCCGATGTTATGAAATAAAGTGAGATTTAAAATAAATAATATTTACATTTTAACAGCTAGTTAAAAATTAAGTTAAGCTAGTTAAGAATTAAGTTGTCAATCAATCTATCAAGCCCCTGGAAAAAAATCTCCCATATTAAGCTGCCCAATTTCCCATACAGGTTTCAAATCTAACCCAACTCCACGAAGATGTGGGAATGAGTCCTGTAATTACTGGGAAAAGAGCACAATGAAAGAATTTATATCAGCACGGTGAGTATAATAATTCCGCTCACAGGAGAGAATCAATGCCCCATCTCTATTCATACACATACCGGGATATAACAAACCTGCTACGAGAGATAAGCATAAATTAGTAAGTCAAATCTGCAGTTATAATCTTCTTAACTACTATGTATTTATTGTTTGCATCGTGATCAAATGCCTTTTCAAAAGATCACAACAATATTTATTGCCACCCCATTCTTATTCGCAGGACTGTAGAAGGAAAGCGGGGCATGGCTGTCACTCCTGGTAAAACGCTAAGGAGGAAAACGTGGAATCAGAACAGAAGAACCGCTGGACCCTCGCCCTGCGGGCCCGCCGCGGCCTCCCACCGCCGGAATTGGTCGATGGCAACACGGGCGGCAGAGAGCACCGGGCTCCCGGGGACAGATCGGCGCCACGCGCGTGGCTCCGCCGCGCCTTCCCGGCCACCACACCCCCTCGCCGATCGAGGACCGGGCTGCTCGCGCCGGAGCCGCCGCCTCGCCGCCTCCATCGTCTGCACCCGCATCCTCAACCCCTCCCGGCGCGCACGCCCCGCCCGGGGCCCGCCGCCCCCGGCTCGGAGGCGACCACCGACCTCCGCCAGCCCCCGGCCCCGGCGGCGCGCGGCCCCGGCCCCTCCCCGCTCCTCGGGAGCCCGTTCCGCCCGACTCGGCCGCGGCGAGGCGGCGGGGGGCGGACGCCGCCTGCACCCCTCGCGGCGACCCGCGGGGAGGAACGCGAGAGTCCGGCTCACCTGACTTGGGCGGCTCCACCCTCGCTCTCGGACGGCGGCGCCGGGCTGGGGCCTCGGAGGGCAGCGCGGGCGGCCCGGCGGGCTGGAAGTCCGAGAAGCAGCGGAGGGGGAGGGGGTCGGGATGCCGGGAGCCGCCTCCTTTCTCCGCCGCCGCGGCTCCCGCAGTCAGGCCCGGCGCCCTCGCCCACTCGGCCCCCGCCTCCCTCCTCGCGGCCGCGCGGTCGGCCGGGCGCCCCCTCAGCCGCCCGCCACACGCACACACTCGCCTCCGGCCGCTTCTCACTCCCTCACACTCCGTCACTCGCCTGGCGTGCGTGCCTGCGCGCGACCCCGCTCTCACACAGCGCGCGCGACGCCGGCGGAGGCCGTCCCGCGCTCCCTCAGACCGAGGCGCCGCGCACCGCCCGCCCGCGTGCCCGTCCGCGCGCCGGGGACCCGAGCGCGCGCCCCGGTCCCGCCCTCCAGGCGCTGCCGCGCGGCGGGCCGGGGGCGGGGGGCGGCGGCCGGCGAGCTGGGGGCCGAGCCAGCCAGCCAGCAGGCCAGTCGAACCTGGCCAGGCGGATCTAACACCTGCGCCGGGACCCACCCCGCAGGCGCCCGTTCCCCGTTCGCGGCCCTCGCGGCCTCGGGGGTCGAGGGAAGGCGGGGGAGCGCGCGCGCCGCGGGAGGGCTACGGGAGCGCGAGGGCGCTCCGAGGACGCGCTTTCCCCACCCGCCCCCAAACCGTCCTCCCTGAGAAAGGGAAACCAGTGGAGGGGCGGTCTCCTCCCGCCTCGACACCGTGTGGGGTGACTCCCTCCTGTAGTGCCCTCTCCCGCCTTCACGGTCCCTCCTCGGGGCCCCTCCATGCACACCCTGAACCCTAATGCGAGCCCTGCGACCCCCGCGACCCCCGGGCACGGTGGGTGTGCCCCCGCCCCTGCGCCTCCCGCCGGCCACGCCCACCTCCCTGCGGACCCCGCCCCCACGAGGCCTCGTCAACGGTGGTCTTCCTCTCTGAAGGCGAAGTTCTTGGGACAAAGACCGTCAACGCCTGAAGTCCTTCTGCGTAGACGGAGTGAGGACAGTGCCCCTGTATATTGTGAGACCAATTGTTAACTACATCCTATAGTCTCGGGGCTATAGGAAGGGCAGCGTGGTATATAGCCAGCTCAGCCACTTAGAAACCAGCGTGAACCTTGGGCATGTTATTTAACTTCCTTTGACTCTTCCTGATGAACAGCGTATGTCCCAAGGTTGCTGTGAGAATGAAAAGTGGTAATATCCGTAAAGGCGGTTTGTAAATTCTCACGGTCTGCATAAAAATCAATGTTCACTTTAGTATGTTTCTTCACAGTATGGCTGAGAAGGGGATAGATTTTAAAAAAAATTTTTTAAATGGTGCTTGTGATTTCACTCCCATGAAGGAAGGTTCAAAAACTCTTCCACCAAAGGAGGGTAAGAATATGGATTTGTTGAAAACAATCTAAATATACATCCACAGATGCATGGGTAAAAAATAAGGTGTCTGCTTAGGATGGAATACTACTCAGCCATAAAAAAGAATGAAATCCTGCCATTTGTAGCAATGGTGGATGACCAAAGAGTCTCCATACAAAATGAAGTTAAACCAGAGAGAGACCAATACCATACAACATCACTTAAATATGGAATCTAAAATATGATACAAGGGCTTCCCTTGTGGCTCAGTGGATAAGAACCCGTCTGTCAATGCAGGAGACACAGGTTCAATCCCTGAAGCAGGAGGATCCCATATACTGCAGAGCAGCTAAACCCACACATCAACAAAGACCCAGCACATCCAAAAATAAATAAATTTAAAAAGTTAAAAAAAAATGATACAAATGAACTAACTTATCAACAAAAGAAAAACAGACTCACAGACTGAGAACAGAATTCCAGGAGTGAAACCTGAGAAGACAGGTTAGGAGTCTGAGATTAGCTGTTGCAAACTATTATATAGTGAATGGATACACTTGGCCAACTGTATACCACAAGGAACTCTAGTCAATATCCTGTGATAAGCCATACTTGATATGGAAGACATTCATTTCCAAGTAACCTCACTCATTGGGCTGTGCCCCCCCTGCGCCTCCGCCGGCCACGCCCACCTCCCTGCGGACCCCGCCCCCACGAGGCCTCGTCAACGGTGGTCTTCCTCTCTGAAGGCGAAGTTCTTGGGACAAAGACCGTCAACGCCTGAAGTCCTTCTGCGTAGACGGAGTGAGGACAGTGCCCCTGTATATTGTGAGACCAATTGTTAACTACATCCTATAGTCTCGGGGCTATAGGAAGGGCAGCGTGGTATATAGCCAGCTCAGCCACTTAGAAACCAGCGTGAACCTTGGGCATGTTATTTAACTTCCTTTGACTCTTCCTGATGAACAGCGTATGTCCCAAGGTTGCTGTGAGAATGAAAAGTGGTAATATCCGTAAAGGCGGTTTGTAAATTCTCACGGTCTGCATAAAAATCAATGTTCACTTTAGTATGTTTCTTCACAGTATGGCTGAGAAGGGGATAGATTTTAAAAAAAATTTTTTAAATGGTGCTTGTGATTTCACTCCCATGAAGGAAGGTTCAAAAACTCTTCCACCAAAGGAGGGTAAGAATATGGATTTGTTGAAAACAATCTAAATATACATCCACAGATGCATGGGTAAAAAATAAGGTGTCTGCTTAGGATGGAATACTACTCAGCCATAAAAAAGAATGAAATCCTGCCATTTGTAGCAATGGTGGATGACCAAAGAGTCTCCATACAAAATGAAGTTAAACCAGAGAGAGACCAATACCATACAACATCACTTAAATATGGAATCTAAAATATGATACAAGGGCTTCCCTTGTGGCTCAGTGGATAAGAACCCGTCTGTCAATGCAGGAGACACAGGTTCAATCCCTGAAGCAGGAGGATCCCATATACTGCAGAGCAGCTAAACCCACACATCAACAAAGACCCAGCACATCCAAAAATAAATAAATTTAAAAAGTTAAAAAAAAATGATACAAATGAACTAACTTATCAACAAAAGAAAAACAGACTCACAGACTGAGAACAGAATTCCAGGAGTGAAACCTGAGAAGACAGGTTAGGAGTCTGAGATTAGCTGTTGCAAACTATTATATAGTGAATGGATACACTTGGCCAACTGTATACCACAAGGAACTCTAGTCAATATCCTGTGATAAGCCATACTTGATATGGAAGACATTCATTTCCAAGTAACCTCACTCATTACGCCAGATATCCCAGATGTGCTAGAGTTGTGTTCTAACAAGTTGGCCTTCCTGCCAATCACAACTCTTCTCTGTCCCCTTAGCCAAATTCTTTTCAGCATTCCTTTCCCAGTCTTTACTGCCTGCTTTTCTTTTTACCAAAAAGTCTCCTACAAAGTGAAGCATAATCTAGTTTTAGGGTGTTCTACTGCTGTTACTACATGTTAAAACACTGAGTGTCACCCAGGAGAGTGAACTACTGTCAAAGATATTTGTAAATGAACAAAAGGGCTATGTGATCTGTTGCTGTCTAGTTGCTACATCGTGTCTGACTTTTGCGACCCCATAGACTGTGGCCCACCAGACTCCTCTGTCCATGGGATTTATCAGGCTGGAGAGGGTTGCCATTTCCATCCCCTCCAGGCGATCTTCCTGACTCAAGAGTCGAACCCATGTCTCTTGCATTAGCAGGAGGATTCTTTACCGCGGAGCCAACAAGGAAGCCCACATGATCTACTACCTTCAGAAGAAAGGGAGAAAGGTCTACAGAACTAAAATGTTGCAATATACTCCACTCCCATATTATCTCCTGGAAGTACTTTCCTTCAACTTGAAGAGGAAAAGATAATTATTTTGCGATCAAAGAAAACATGGTAACAGACCAATGAGCAAAGTAAGCTCAAGATACACAGGGAAATTGGCAGAGAAAAGGTCGCAGTCATGCCCAGCAGAGGATCCCAATTCACAGTACCATGCATGTCCAGGAAAACCAGGTTGTATAAGTGAAAGTGTGGATAGGGAATATTGGGCTAGTAACTAACTGGCCGCTTGTCTTTTTTTTTTTTTTTTAAGATTTATTTATTTATTTATTTTGGGCGGGGATCGCGTTGGGGAGGGAGGGGAGCGGGCGGGCCACTTCTATTGGTCTTTCATTTATCTATTTTCATCCATCTTTGTTCTTTGGCCCTTGTGGGCCTCCCATCACAGTGGCCTCTCTTGTCGCAGAGCGCTGGCTCTGGGCGCGTGCGCTCCAGAGCTCCGGCTCGGTAATTGGACACATCAGTCCAGCCGCTCCGCAGCACGTGGGATCTTCCCAGGCCAGGGATCAAACTGGCGCCCCTTGCACTGCAAGGCGGTGTCCTTACCCACTGGACCACCAGGGGAAGCCCCCGCTTGTCTTTTAAAAAATGCTGTATCAATCATTCAATGTACTGTCCCAGACACATCCTAAGAAATTGAGCAATTTTGCTTTTCACTTAAATCTGGTCAGGGAAATAAACCCCAGAAGTATATTTAAAAAAAACAAAATCAATGGGAGATTTCCCTGGTGATCCAATGGTTAAAACTCTGCCTTCCAACGAAGGGGACCCAGGTTCGTTCCCTGATGAGGAAACTAGATCCCACATGCCTAAGAACTGATGCACCCAAATAAATAAACATTAAACAACCCCTCCCCACCACACACAAAGCCAGTGACACGTCACGGTATTTTAGCACTTCCATAATGGGAAATGCAAGGCCAGAAAGGTTCAGTTTCTTAGGTTTACTATCATAAGTTCGTGGTAGTTATAAGTTTCACGGAGCAGTGGTAGTTATGTCTGGACAGGTATGGACTAGCATCTCCTTTCCGGAACAATGTAGTTTATCTTGGTTTAATCATACACCACTCGTTTTTAACCCATAAATTATTCTTCTTCAGAAAAGGGTCAGTTGAATCCCTTGAGAAGACATGTTATTAGTAACCTCCCATCTCTGGGGTCACATAAGTCTGGTTTATCCTGTTTGAAATCCTAGCTTTATTTACTGGTGTGATGGAATTGTTGCCTCAGTTTTCTCATCAACAAAATGAAGATTATTTCATTGCACTCTGAGGATTCATGAGGTAACGCAGATATAATGCTCTACATAGGAAGTGCGCATTAGCTATTATCATACAAGACTGATACCAAAATAGTGCAGTACCAAAGAGAAGTGACACAATGTTCACACACATTTGGTGATAGTACAACTCCACCCTCAATAGGTGAGACAAAGGTAAAGCATAAGTTAAAGTTGTACTTTTTCAGATTTTTGTTCCTAGACACAATAGAATCACTGGGGAGCTTACATCAGAATATCTGGGGTTTCGGGTCCAGACACCAGTATTTTTTTATTTTTATTTTTTTTATTTATTTTTTGGTGGGGGTAGGGTGGGAGGGAGGGGAGCAGGCGGGCTACTTCTATTGGTCTTTCATTTCTCTATTTTTATCCGTCTTTGTTCTTTGGCTCCTGTGGGCCTCCATTGCGGTGGCCTCTGTCGTTGCAGAGCGCCGGCTATGGGCACATGCACTCCAGAGCTCCGGCTTGGTAATTGGACATACTGGTCCAGCCGCTCCACAGCATGTGGGATCTTCCCAGGCTAGGGATGGAACCAGCGCCCCTTGCACTGCAAGGCGGTGTCCTTACCCACTGGACCACCAGGGAAGCCCACAGACACCAATATTTTTGATCACTCTCCTGGGAATTCTAATGTGCAACCAAGCTGAGGACCAAGGTTTAGACAACAGGTATGCTGGAATTGTCTGTATGACCTTACTGAAATTCTCTTGGTGAACAATGTGAACACAATAACGGGGGAGGCACATAAAACAGAAGATCTGATGAGACAAAATCTCCCCACAAAGCTGCCCACGTTCTCTCTGATTCGATTTGAGCCGCACTGGGGTACAGTTACATCAGTCAAAAAAAGCGTAGAACACCTACCACCTAGACAGGGGTCAGCAAAACTCTTTCAATAGCCCACAGACACCATCTGGCGCAGATCTTTTCCTCTTGGGGTTAAAGACACACGCTGGGATTTGATCCAAACTAAAGGCCTAATGTGTTGCGAAGAAAAGCTATAAACAGGAAGGTATCATTATCAGTACACCTACAATATCTAACGTGATTTTTATGGGTGGAGAAAAGGTAATGCGTGTCTTATATCAGAATTGTTGCCTCAGTTTTCTNATCAACAAAATGAAGATTATTTCATTGCACTCTGAGGATTCATGAGGTAACGCAGATATAATGCTCTACATAGGAAGTGCGCATTAGCTATTATCATACAAGACTGATACCAAAATAGTGCAGTACCAAAGAGAAGTGACACAATGTTCACACACATTTGGTGATAGTACAACTCCACCCTCAATAGGTGAGACAAAGGTAAAGCATAAGTTAAAGTTGTACTTTTTCAGATTTTTGTTCCTAGACACAATAGAATCACTGGGGAGCTTACATCAGAATATCTGGGGTTTCGGGTCCAGACACCAGTATTTTTTTATTTTTATTTTTTTTATTTTTTTTTGGGGGGGGGGGGGGGGGGGGGAGGGGAGCAGGCGGGCTACTTCTATTGGTCTTTCATTTCTCTATTTTTATCCGTCTTTGTTCTTTGGCTCCTGTGGGCCTCCATTGCGGTGGCCTCTGTCGTTGCAGAGCGCCGGCTATGGGCACATGCACTCCAGAGCTCCGGCTTGGTAATTGGACATACTGGTCCAGCCGCTCCACAGCATGTGGGATCTTCCCAGGCTAGGGATGGAACCAGCGCCCCTTGCACTGCAAGGCGGTGTCCTTACCCACTGGACCACCAGGGAAGCCCACAGACACCAATATTTTTGATCACTCTCCTGGGAATTCTAATGTGCAACCAAGCTGAGGACCAAGGTTTAGACAACAGGTATGCTGGAATTGTCTGTATGACCTTACTGAAATTCTCTTGGTGAACAATGTGAACACAATAACGGGGGAGGCACATAAAACAGAAGATCTGATGAGACAAAATCTCCCCACAAAGCTGCCCACGTTCTCTCTGATTCGATTTGAGCCGCACTGGGGTACAGTTACATCAGTCAAAAAAAGCGTAGAACACCTACCACCTAGACAGGGGTCAGCAAAACTCTTTCAATAGCCCACAGACACCATCTGGCGCAGATCTTTTCCTCTTGGGGTTAAAGACACACGCTGGGATTTGATCCAAACTAAAGGCCTAATGTGTTGCGAAGAAAAGCTATAAACAGGAAGGTATCATTATCAGTACACCTACAATATCTAACGTGATTTTTATGGGTGGAGAAAAGGTAATGCGTGTCTTATATCAGAAGGCAGACAAGCAAATAAGAACAGGGGCAGCAGCTGCAGCCTGGCTAGCTCTCCCCAGGCTTCATCTCCCAGAGCCAGCCGGCCAGAACCAGCGAGCAACAACAGTCTTCCCAGTTAGAATCGCTAAACCCTGCCCTAGCCTTTCTCCACCCACATCCCTCCTCCTCCTCCTCCACTCCATTTCTGCACAGTAAGCTGAGAGCCTCTAACTCTGCTAAGAAAATGCCGGTGCCAGACACAAAGGAGGATGGTGTGGGGAAAGGCAGGAAAGACAGTATACATCGACTGAATCAGAGAAGGAAAAAGTCTAAAGAAAAAAAAAAGAAAGACTTAGAGCATGATGTAGATTCCCCCCGGCCCCTTCCTTTACTTGTACCTGGCCACTATCTCTTTTTCTCTGCTACAGAGGAGTATACCACAATGTTTCATGCGGATTCCTTAGCCTTCATCCTTGACTTTCTGAATTAGCTGGAGTATCTGCATTTTTTTTCCTCTTGAGACAACACAAAGCTTATAGAGTCAGCCAAGAGCCGGCAAATTTAACAAACTTACTGCATCATTTTTAGACACATGAAAGTTTCAGAAGAGTGAAGAGCAATAAAACATTTGTAAAATGTTCTCAATTTAAAGCACTCAGCATTAATAAACTCAGTGGGTGTCCCAAGCAACCTTGAAATGTTGAATATCTAAGCTGCCCACGTTCTCTGAGGACCAAGGTTTAGACAACAGGTATGCTGGAATTGTCTGTATGACCTTACTGAAATTCTCTTGGTGAACAATGTGAACACAATAACGGGGAGGCACATAAAACAGAAGATCTGATGAGACAAAATCTCCCCACAAAGCTGCCACGTTCTCTCTGATTCGATTTGAGCCGCACTGGGGTACAGTTACATCAGTCAAAAAAAGCGTAGAACACCTACCACCTAGACAGGGGTCAGCAAAACTCTTTCAATAGCCCACAGACACCATCTGGCGCAGATCTTTTCCTCTTGGGGTTAAAGACACACGCTGGGATTTGATCCAAACTAAAGGCCTAATGTGTTGCGAAGAAAAGCTATAAACAGGAAGGTATCATTATCAGTACACCTACAATATCTAACGTGATTTTTATGGGTGGAGAAAAGGTAATGCGTGTCTTATATCAGAAGGCAGACAAGCAAATAAGAACAGGGGCAGCAGCTGCAGCCTGGCTAGCTCTCCCCAGGCTTCATCTCCCAGAGCCAGCCGGCCAGAACCAGCGAGCAACAACAGTCTTCCCAGTTAGAATCGCTAAACCCTGCCCTAGCCTTTCTCCACCCACATCCCTCCTCCTCCTCCTCCACTCCATTTCTGCACAGTAAGCTGAGAGCCTCTAACTCTGCTAAGAAAATGCCGGTGCCAGACACAAAGGAGGATGGTGTGGGGAAAGGCAGGAAAGACAGTATACATCGACTGAATCAGAGAAGGAAAAAGTCTAAAGAAAAAAAAAAGAAAGACTTAGAGCATGATGTAGTTTCCCCCGGGCCCCCTTCCTTTACTTGTACCTGGCCACTATCTCTTTTTCTCTGCTACAGAGGAGTATACCACAATGTTTCATGCGGATTCCTTAGCCTTCATCCTTGACTTTCTGAATTAGCTGGAGTATCTGCATTTTTTTTCCTCTTGAGACAACACAAAGCTTATAGAGTCAGCCAAGAGCCGGCAAATTTAACAAACTTACTGCATCATTTTTAGACACATGAAAGTTTCAGAAGAGTGAAGAGCAATAAAACATTTGTAAAATGTTCTCAATTTAAAGCACTCAGCATTAATAAACTCAGTGGGTGTCCCAAGCAACCTTGAAATGTTGAATAAATGTTTTTAGTCTCTTCTGGCTAGAAGAGAAAATTGAGGCGATGAGACAAATCATTACTGGCAATTTCCCAGTCTCTGGATCCCTTATCCACTGGAGTTTATTAAGATTATCTCAATCTGGGCTTCCCCGGTAGCTCAATGGGAAAGAGTCTGTCTGCCAATGCAGGAGACACAGGTTCGATTCCTGGTCCGGGAAGATCCCATGTGCCACAGAGCAACTAAGCCCATGCACCACAACTACTGAGCCTGTGCTCTAGAGCCCGGGAGCCACACCTTCTGAAGGCCTGCAGTGAGTGAGTAGCCCTTGTTCACTGCAACTAGAGAAAAGCCTGTGCAACAATGAAGACCCAGTAGAGCCAAAAAGTAAATAAGAAAAATTACAAAAAATTAGGCTAGGGAGCTCCATTCATTAGTCTGAGTTCATGTAGTTATCTTTGATGCAAGGGAACAGAACAGTATTTATTTCTTCATTTTGTTTTTAAATCATTTATGCTGTCTTGGTCTTCAAATCCCTAGGGATCATTAAGCTAGATTTATTTAATCTTTCATACTTTTCTATTAGGTTAAGTAGAAACATAACATGATTCCCCCAAACTGTTTCCTTGATTTTTTGTCTCAGTGCCTCTCAACTCATCCCAGCAGCAGGAGGAGACACTGAACCCAAAGAAAAAAGGAAAAAATTTATGTTGACTGGCACAGTGCCATTACTAGGCAAATGTCTAATATACAAGTTCCGAACCTTCTTGCTAGTTTTCCAAAGCTTTTCTGGACAACTGGGACAGACAACCTAGGCCAAAAATGTTGGTATTTAGTCAGTCAGTCATCTCCAATTCTTTGCAACTCAGTGGACTGTAGCCCACCAGGCTCCTCTATCCATGGGATTTCCCAGGCAAGAATACTGGAGTGGTTTGCCAAGTCCTAGCTCAGTCCCCTGTCTCATAATAAACCTAATATATCTTCAAACATGTTTAAGCATTTTATTAAACATGTTAATAACCCTACTGGGTTGGAGTATCTTCTGTTGTCTTATTTGATTAATCGTTAAGTTGGTCTCTCTTTTGCAACCCCATGGGCGGTAGTCCATCCTTTCTCCATGGGATTTCCCCAGGCAAGAATACCAGAGTGGGTTGCCCTTTCCATCTCTAGAGAATCTTCCTGACCAGGGATCAAACCTGTGTCTCCTGCATTGGTGATGGATTCACCTGAGGAACAGCAAGGTTGACTAACTTATTCAAACTCAGACAGCAATTAATAAGTGGCATAGCCATGATTTGAATTCAATCATCAATTGAAAAACCATCAGAACCAATTCCTTATAAACCCTTGGAGACTGCACAGTTGATTTTATGAAGTTTCCTCCTCCTACTTGTTGTGTAAAGTAGTATTCAGATATCGATGCCTGACATTTTGCCTTATGTCTCTAACATCACATCCAGTGTGGGGGTGTGTGTCTTAGAATTTGACATAAAGGATCTATGAATCCATTAATTAAGCATACATGTAAAGGTTCAACCAAAAAATATATTACTGTTACTCTCTGACTATAGATAGATTCGACTGTGATCCACAAAGTACCAATTCATTTAAATCATAGATGGATTTGGTAAAGTCAGAGAAGTTTTTATCATTCAACTTTTTCTCAAACTTCAGTTACTAAACATAAAAACTACTATTTTGTGGGAAACTGTGAAATGCTTTGAGGTCCAAAAAAGGGACCCACTGATTAGGGCAAAAGAGTTTAGCAGTTCGTGTCTGAAAGAGAGGGCAGAAAGTAGGTCAGTGTCTCTGGCAGTCAGAACTGGCAGAGTAATGTCACCTGAGATAGGGGTTAGGGGTAAGGGAGCTGGAATTTAAGGTGGAGAAGTGGAAAGACCTTTAGCAGTGGAGTAGGGGAGAATTCTAGGGGTGAGAAGGGAGGAATTGACAGAGGCAGGCTTAAACCTGCCTTTGCTGGCTAATGGCAGAAACAGCTGAAGTACCACTTGCTCCTCCCTCCTTTCCCAGTTGCTCTCTCCCAGACCTCGTTCCCAACCTCAGATCACCATCGGACCCCCTCTGCTGGAGACAAAGACACCAGAGAAGGGAATGAGGAAAAAGACAAGGCTGAAAAGGAATAATTTCCATAAAGGAGAGAGTGGTGAGGAGCGAGGTAAAAAGAGTGTTAATCAAACCCAGGGAAACAGGATAAGAAAGAAAAACAAAGGAAAGAGGAGGCTGAAAAGAAATAGTGTAAGAGAAAGGGAGAAAATGGCTGAATAAAACAAAAGACATATTAATGAATGGAGCAAAAGTAATACTGAAAACACAATTATCATAATTTCTAATGTTTTAAAAATGAAGCAAGCAGAGAGCTGAGGAAGACATCGTAATGATTACAATTTGAAACCACCCAAAATATGTAGTGTTTTTGCAACAAAGCAAAACTGGAGGGTCCCAACTAAGACCTCTTGCCCCAGCCCACCTCCAAGTTCAAAGTATTGGCTGAGATCTAGAAATTCAGATATTGATGCCTGACATTTTGCCTTATGTCTCTAACATCACATCCAGTGTGGGGGTGTGTGTCTTAGAATTTGACATAAAGGATCTATGAATCCATTAATTAAGCATACATGTAAAGGTTCAACCAAAAAATATATTACTGTTACTCTCTGACTATAGATAGATTCGACTGTGATCCACAAAGTACCAATTCATTTAAATCATAGATGGATTTGGTAAAGTCAGAGAAGTTTTTATCATTCAACTTTTTCTCAAACTTCAGTTACTAAACATAAAAACTACTATTTTGTGGGAAACTGTGAAATGCTTTGAGGTCCAAAAAAGGGACCCACTGATTAGGGCAAAAAGAGTTTAGCAGTTCGTGTCTGAAAGAGAGGGCAGAAAGTAGGTCAGTGTCTCTGGCAGTCAGAACTGGCAGAGTAATGTCACCTGAGATAGGGGTTAGGGGTAAGGGAGCTGGAATTTAAGGTGGAGAAGTGGAAAGACCTTTAGCAGTGGAGTAGGGGAGAATTCTAGGGGTGAGAAGGGAGGAATTGACAGAGGCAGGCTTAAACCTGCCTTTGCTGGCTAATGGCAGAAACAGCTGAAGTACCACTTGCTCCTCCCTCCTTTCCCAGTTGCTCTCTCCCAGACCTCGTTCCCAACCTCAGATCACCATCGGACCCCCTCTGCTGGAGACAAAGACACCAGAGAAGGGAATGAGGAAAAAGACAAGGCTGAAAAGGAATAATTTCCATAAAGGAGAGAGTGGTGAGGAGCGAGGTAAAAAGAGTGTTAATCAAACCCAGGGAAACAGGATAAGAAAGAAAAACAAAGGAAAGAGGAGGCTGAAAAGAAATAGTGTAAGAGAAAGGGAGAAAATGGCTGAATAAAACAAAAGACATATTAATGAATGGAGCAAAAGTAATACTGAAAACACAATTATCATAATTTCTAATGTTTTAAAAATGAAGCAAGCAGAGAGCTGAGGAAGACATCGTAATGATTACAATTTGAAACCACCCAAAATATGTAGTGTTTTTGCAACAAAGCAAAACTGGAGGGTCCCAACTAAGACCTCTTGCCCCAGCCCACCTCCAAGTTCAAAGTATTGGCTGAGATCTAGAAATTCTCATGACTAAGTTAAATATCTCACTCGGTGTAGATAGTCCCTGTCAAATTCTTACTAAGCATAGTAATAACAATAATCACCTCTGGCAGGTAGAGACTATATTTCAACACCCCTGTTTTTAAAACATCCTGTGCTTCACAAACTACTCCAATCACTAAACAATTTAAAAGAATTAAAGTGAAACTGATTGCTGATCAAAATGGAGTGTCCTTGGTTCGAGCCTGCTCAGGGACACACACACCAAGAAAACTGAACATCTTTCCATTACATCCAATCTCTCCTGTCTACTAATAGTAACAAAAAATCCTCGTTCTCATTTAAGAACTGGTAATATTCCTTTCTGGATAACTGTTTTAAAATATCCTCTGATGTAAATAAAATATGTATAATGTACCTGCCAAGATGAACCACGTCTAGAAAAGAAATAAGGAAGAAAAACTATCTCATCAAGAAATAAGGGAGAGGGCTTCCCTGGTGGTCCAGTGGGTAAGGACACCACCTTGCAGTGCAAGGGGCGCCAGTTCGATCCCTGGCCTGGGAAGATCCCACGTGCCACGGAGCAGCTGGACCCATGTGTCCAATTACCGACCTGGAGCTCTGGAGCGCATGTGCCCAGAGCCGGTGCTGTGCGACAACAGAGGCCACTGCGATGGGAGGCCCACATGGGCCCAAAGAACAAAGATGGATGAAAATAGACAAATTAAAGACCAGTAGGAGTGGCCCGCCTGCCCCCCTCCCTCCCCATCCGCCCCAAAATAAATAAATAAATAAATGTTTAAAAAAAAAAGAAAGAAAGAAGGGAGAAATATCTCATCAAGCACCACAGGAACTAAATATATATAGTCCCTGCATCTGGAAGAATATGATTTTTCCTTCTCTCTTCCTTACACATTTCTTCCTTTCCTAAGGAAGGACTTTTTCTTGCTTATCCTGTTTTCTCATTCATTTCTCCTTTCTCCAAATTTTTTTCCCTCTTGTTGCAACAGCTTCTCTATTTCTACCTCAAGTCGCCCCCATATTTCCTTCTGACTTTGTTGTGTCTTGGCTTAGTCGGGCAGACTTCCAGTCCACTCTCAGAGCTGGAATCCGAAACAGCAGCGCACTTGGCAAAAAGTCAGCCACGCATACCACACAACCACAAACAAGCACTCTGACTGCAAAATCCTTTCAACCATACATTCCTGTTTCTTGCAGTCAGCAGTTCCCAGAGACCCGCGATCTGAAAGAAGCCACGCATACAGTCACATACATTCTGCATGCACATGGCCTCCGCAGTCAGTTCACAAAGACACAGGATCAGCTGGAAGGTCTTGCAGGCATCGCACTGCAACCCGCCCCCTTTCATGGCTCCTCCTGACTGGCTCTTTCTCTCTAGCCACCTCCGCCCCTCCCGCAGCCTGGCAGCGAGTCCCTTCCCTTTCCGGTGGTTCTCAAGTAACCGCGGTACCATCCATCACTCTTCCATCAGATCCTAGGACACAGCGATTGTTTCTTGAAGCTCTCTTTTTCCGACTGGGAACTTGCTCTTGCAAAAAGACTGTCAGAACAGAACCTTCTGGAACACAATGCTGTAGCCTGGTCCCTAATTCCCTCACTGTTTCCACAGATTTAAATTTTGCCCATGGAAGGCTTGAGGAGAAGAAAAAAAGAGGAGAAAGAAAACAGAAAGAAGGGAAAGAGGGAAAGCCCCTGGAGACATTTCAACGAAGGCAACTTGAAAAGCAGAGAAACACACTTAGGAGAGGACACCAGAGGAGACACAAAACGGAAGTGTGAAAGTAAATGGGAGAACTAAGAAAAACGATAAAAGTATGAAGGTTTATTTGAGCTTTTGGTTACCCACGAACTGACTGAGATCGCCCTGGAAATAGGACAGAAGAGTCTTATAAAAAGGTCAATAGGTGAATCAGAGGTTTTGTTTTGTTTGTTTGTTTTTCTGACAGTCATACCCTCAGAATTCTGATCCAGGCTCTCAAGGTTGAGAAATACTGGAAGAAGTCCTCCTTTTAGAAAGAACACCTGTTCCCACTCTTCTATCCCCACACTAGTGTTCTTGCCTGGGAAATCCCATAGAGAGGGGAGCCTGGTAGCCAGCAGTCCATGGGAGTCACAAAAGAGTCGGCCTGACTCTGCAGCTAAACAACTGTTTCTTTGCCTGCTTGGAGCACTCAGGTTGTTGGTTTTTGTGTGCGTATGTAGGCAGCTTAGCCCCAATATATGACTGGACAGAAGCCTAGGCTATTTGTGGCTAGGGTCCTACTGACTGTTGCTGGGTCTCTTATGGCTATTTTTGGAAGTGGCTCTAGATCTGGGGGAGGTAGTATCTTTGGCATCCTCTTTCTGCATCTCTAGGATTGTTCCAAACTGTCCGGAATATTTACTCTTTATCCCAGCTGAAACTTGACAAAATATTGGGGATGGGGGGTTGGGGAAGTGGAGAAGGTCTATATTTTTTACAGTAGGTCTGTGGTCAGAAGTTGGGTGAATTGGAAGTGGATATTCAAAGCCTTTCTTTAGGCTTTCTGGCCTAAGCTAAAATGAAACTATGTACCCAGAGGGAAAGAAAAACATGCTGAGGTCATTGTGGAAGCATTTAGGAAAACATTCAAAACCCCACAGCTCTAAATCTAGAACAAAGGAATCTAGATCTCCATCCTAATTGGTGGATTTGGGTGGGTGGGTCAGCCTGTTGATTTCATTCAGGTTGCAGCCCTATTCTTGGAGGGATTAAAAACAACTTTACTTGCCTTATAGGTCGCATCCTTATAAAACAGAAATGCAGCTCTGGAAGAAGTTCATAGCCCAGAGTAAAACTAAGGTTGACTTTGGGTAGTCAGTAAAACCCCTTGGGATAAACAGGCCTGCTAACCTGTTTATAGGATTCTTGGCAGCCTTTCCAGGTGAAGAAGGAAGGTCACTTCCTGCCAGGCCGTTCAATCTGGCAATTGTCGGTAAAACTAAAGTCACAGTTGCACAACAAGAGTCCTGATGTTTCCTTTTTATTTATTTATTTATTTATTTGGGGAGGGCGGGTTGGGGAGGGAGGGGGGCAGGCAGGCTGGGGAGGGAGTGGGGGCAGGCGGGCCACTTCTATTGGTCCTTCACTTATCTATTTTCATCCATCTTTGTTCTTTGGCCCGTGTGGGCCTCCCATCGCGGTGGCCTCTGTTGTCACAGAGCACCAGTTCTGGGCGCATGCGCTCCAGAGCTCCGGCTCTGTAGTTGGACACATGGGTCCAGCCGCTCCGTGGCACGTGGGATCTTCCCAGGCCAGGGATCGAACTGGTGCCCCTTGCACTGCAAGGCGGTGTCCTTACCCACTGGACCACCAGGGAAGCCCCTGATATTTTCCTGAAAGGATGGTTTTAGAAAACTGCTTGACATTACGTATCGGCTTAACAAGGAGGAAATTGTCTCAGCCGACGCCTCTCTTAGCGCACCTGAATCAACACCACCACACCACTGATACTGTGCCAAATACAAGAAATGAATAAATAAGCCACTTGGCTATAACGGGGAGTAGGCCTTTCAGGTACAGGCTGATTTATTTGATAACAACTGGGTTTGTTTCTAGGAGGTCCTGATTAAGGACTGTACCTCTCACTCTTGGAATTATCCTCCTACCAGTCCCCATGGTTGACGGCTTGGTCCACTGTGTTCTCCCACAGGTCTCGAATGCACATCCCTGGCTATCCAGGTCATTGGGGCATTTAGGAAAACATTCAAAACCCCACAGCTCTAAATCTAGAACAAAGGAATCTAGATCTCCATCCTAATTGGTGGATTTGGGTGGGTGGGTCAGCCTGTTGATTTCATTCAGGTTGCAGCCCTATTCTTGGAGGGATTAAAAACAACTTTACTTGCCTTATAGGTCGCATCCTTATAAAACAGAAATGCAGCTCTGGAAGAAGTTCATAGCCCAGAGTAAAACTAAGGTTGACTTTGGGTAGTCAGTAAAACCCCTTGGGATAAACAGGCCTGCTAACCTGTTTATAGGATTCTTGGCAGCCTTTCCAGGTGAAGAAGGAAGGTCACTTCCTGCCAGGCCGTTCAATCTGGCAATTGTCGGTAAAACTAAAGTCACAGTTGCACAACAAGAGTCCTGATGTTTCCTTTTTATTTATTTATTTATTTATTTGGGGAGGGGGGGTTGGGGAGGGGGGCAGGCAGGCTGGGGAGGGAGTGGGGGCAGGCGGGCCACTTCTATTGGTCCTTCACTTATCTATTTTCATCCATCTTTGTTCTTTGGCCCGTGTGGGCCTCCCATCGCGGTGGCCTCTGTTGTCACAGAGCACCAGTTCTGGGCGCATGCGCTCCAGAGCTCCGGCTCTGTAGTTGGACACATGGGTCCAGCCGCTCCGTGGCACGTGGGATCTTCCCAGGCCAGGGATCGAACTGGTGCCCCTTGCACTGCAAGGCGGTGTCCTTACCCACTGGACCACCAGGGAAGCCCCTGATATTTTCCTGAAAGGATGGTTTTAGAAAACTGCTTGACATTACGTATCGGCTTAACAAGGAGGAAATTGTCTCAGCCGAACGCCTCTCTTAGCGCACCTGAATCAACACCACCACACCACTGATACTGTGCCAAATACAAGAAATGAATAAATAAGCCACTTGGCTATAACGGGGAGTAGGCCTTTCAGGTACAGGCTGATTTATTTGATAACAACTGGGTTTGTTTCTAGGAGGTCCTGATTAAGGACTGTACCTCTCACTCTTGGAATTATCCTCCTACCAGTCCCCATGGTTGACGGCTTGGTCCACTGTGTTCTCCCACAGGTCTCGAATGCACATCCCTGGCTATCAGCAGTACATCAGATGATCTCACTGTGCTTGTAGAGCAGAAACAAGATGAATAACCAAAAAAAAAATTTTTTTGGCCTTTTTGGCCAGACCATGAGGCTTGTGGGATCTGAGTTTCCCCAACCAGGGATTGAACCTGGGTCCTTGGCAGTGAGAGCCCAGAGTCCTAACCATTGGATTGCCGGGAACTCCCTGAAAACAAATTCTTTCATGAACCTGAGATCATAATCAGTATCACAACAAGATAAGAGCAACTTAATTCTGATGGTGACTGAGGAGTTCTACTAATATCAAATTTTTAGTGAACCTCCCATGTATAAGAGGCTGATCAGAAGAGAAATCAGAGCCATTAGACCATGGTGGCTCTAATTCCAAGGTGGCTGAATATAAACAAGCCAAAATCTTAGCCTATAAAAGCCTCATGGTTAAACAATTGAAATCTAAGGACTGTTGTTGTTAACCTGCCCAATTGTGTCCAACTCTTTGTGATCCCCATAGACTGCAGCATGCCAGGCTTCCCTGTCTTCCAGTATCTCCCAGAGTTGGCTCAGACTCATGTCCATTGTGTTGGTGATAATGTCTAACCATTTCATCCTCTGCAGGTCCCTTCTCCTCCTACATCGGGTTTTTTCTAATGAGTTGGCTCTTTGCATCAGGTGCCTTATAAAGATGCTTTAGCTTCAGCATCACTCCTTCCAGTGAATATTCAGGGCTGAGTTGCTTTAGGACTGACTGGTTTGATCTCCTTGCTATTCAAGGGACAAGAGTCTTCTCCAACACCACAAATCGAAAGCACAAATTCTTTGGCGCTCAGCCTTCTTTTTGGTCCAGCTTTCACATCCATTCATGACTACTGGAAAAACCATAGCTGTGGCTTTATGGCCCTTTTTCGCCACAGTGATGTCTCTGTTTTTTAATACGCTGTCTAGGTTTGTCATAGCTTTTCTTCCAAGGAACAAACCAATCACAAACAACCATATAGGCTTTAAGCTATGGCCAAGCAATAACTTTCTTGCTTTGCTTTTACCTTTTTTCTACAAAAGTCTTGCTCCAAAAAATTTGTTGTGTGTGTGTGTGTGTGTGGTGCCCCAAGGATGAATGAACAAGGCAAACAAAGAGGGTCTTGGAATGCAAGAAGAGATAAACCAGATCCTTATTGTTCTCCCCTCCCCCAGACTGTAGCACCGTCCAATCTTTAAAACCCCTCTGCCCCTCCTTGGACCCTACTGTCTTTCCCTCATGCTGTACTCATCACTCTACTCCAGCCAGTACTGGTCCAATCAGCCATGATCCTTAAGACCCCTACGCCACTCCTTAGACCCTAGCTATAAAATGGATCAAAAACCCCTGCTTAGGGGGCGCCGGTTCGAGCCCTGGCCTGGGAGGATCCCGCGTGCCGCGGAGCGGCTGGACTGATGTGTCCAATTGCCGAGCCGGAGCTCTGGGGCGCATGCGCCCCGAGCCAGCGCTCTGCAGCGTCAGACGCCGCTGCGATGGGAGGCCCACAGGAGCCAAAGAACAGAGACGGATGAACATAGAGAAACGAAAGACCAATAGAAGTGGCCCGCCTGCTCCCCTTCCTCCCCAACCCGACCCCCGCCCAAAATAAATAAATAAATCTTTAAAAAAAAAACCCTGCTTAATGTCGGTTCCCCTGAAGCCGGCCCGCTGTTCTGGCAGTGACTCTTCCTTCCTCCATTCTAATAAACTCTACTTTCCTCTCCGCCTCGTGTCTAGAAATTCTTTTCCAACCCTTCGCACAGACCTCAACACTTTTTACATGCCAAATGTGTGGATCTGGCTTCCCGACCTTTCCCAACTTTCAAGCACTAGCTGGATATCCTATAATTCAGCTAGAATCTAACATGATGCAACCAAAGCTGGTGTCAGATCTCACAAGTTCGGAGCTTAGAGCCACAAGCCTGCTTCCACTTCAGCTGCCAGTTACAAGTCCTGCCTTCTTTTGGTCCAGCTTTCACATCCATTCATGACTACTGGAAAAACCATAGCTGTGGCTTTATGGCCCTTTTCGCCACAGTGATGTCTCTGTTTTTTAATACGCTGTCTAGGTTTGTCATAGCTTTTCTTCCAAGGAACAAACCAATCACAAACAACCATATAGGCTTTAAGCTATGGCCAAGCAATAACTTTCTTGCTTTGCTTTTACCTTTTTTCTACAAAAGTCTTGCTCCAAAAAATTTGTTGTGTGTGTGTGTGTGTGGTGCCCCAAGGATGAATGAACAAGGCAAACAAAGAGGGTCTTGGAATGCAAGAAGAGATAAACCAGATCCTTATTGTTCTCCCCTCCCCCAGACTGTAGCACCGTCCAATCTTTAAAACCCCTCTGCCCCTCCTTGGACCCTACTGTCTTTCCCTCATGCTGTACTCATCACTCTACTCCAGCCAGTACTGGTCCAATCAGCCATGATCCTTAAGACCCCTACGCCACTCCTTAGACCCTAGCTATAAAATGGATCAAAAACCCCTGCTTAGGGGGCGCCGGTTCGAGCCCTGGCCTGGGAGGATCCCGCGTGCCGCGGAGCGGCTGGACTGATGTGTCCAATTGCCGAGCCGGAGCTCTGGGGCGCATGCGCCCCGAGCCAGCGCTCTGCAGCGTCAGACGCCGCTGCGATGGGAGGCCCACAGGAGCCAAAGAACAGAGACGGATGAACATAGAGAAACGAAAGACCAATAGAAGTGGCCCGCCTGCTCCCCTTCCTCCCCAACCCGACCCCCGCCCAAAATAAATAAATAAATCTTTAAAAAAAAAACCCTGCTTAATGTCGGTTCCCCTGAAGCCGGCCCGCTGTTCTGGCAGTGACTCTTCCTTCCTCCATTCTAATAAACTCTACTTTCCTCTCCGCCTCGTGTCTAGAAATTCTTTTCCAACCCTTCGCACAGACCTCAACACTTTTTACATGCCAAATGTGTGGATCTGGCTTCCCGACCTTTCCCAACTTTCAAGCACTAGCTGGATATCCTATAATTCAGCTAGAATCTAACATGATGCAACCAAAGCTGGTGTCAGATCTCACAAGTTCGGAGCTTAGAGCCACAAGCCTGCTTCCACTTCAGCTGCCAGTTACAAGTCCTGCCTCCTGTACTTCTGACCACCTGGTTCTAAGGTTCTCATCATCCTTTCCTCGAGTTCAGTAATTTTGTTAAACAATTCACAGAACTCAAGAATGTGCTTTACTAATTCATTCATGCCTGTTCATTGTAAAGGTTACAAACTCAGAAACAGTCAAAGAGTTAGGCATATTGGGCAGGGTAGGAGGGAGGAATACGCAGAGCTTCAGGGCCATCTCAAGCACCCCACCTGTCAGCACTGGAATGTATTCACCAAACTAAACACTTTCCAAGCCCCTTCCAAAGAAGTGGACTCGGGTTCAGTCCTGGAGACTTGGATTAGGTCCCTGGTTGGAGAATTAAGATCCCACATGCCATGGAGCAACTAAGCCCAAGGGCTCCAACTACTAAGTTCGAGTCCTATAGAGCTCACCTGCCACAACGAAGACCTGATACCACCAAATAAATATATTAAAAAAAACACAAAAACCTGATTTTAACATGGCCAAAAGATCTGAAACATGTCTCTCACCAAAAAAACTATAAGATGTCAAATAAGCAAATGAAAAAAACACTCCATATCCTATGTCACTATAGAGAGATTAGAATTGAAAAACAAGGAGATATCACTCCCTGCCTATTGGAATGGCTGAATCCAGAATACTGATAACATCAAACAAGGGCGAGGATGTGGAGCAACTCATTCACTGCTGAGAATCCAAAGGGGCACTGCTAGTTTGAAAGACAGATTAGAGTTTCCTCTAAAACTAAAGGTATCTTTGCCATGAGATCTACCAGCCCTGTTCCTTGGTATTTACCCAGAGGAAAAACTTATGTGAAAAATTGCACGAGGATGCTTACTGTCCAAACAGAAACAGTCAAGTGGCTGAATGCATCGTTCAACTGTTTTTCAGCACTCAAAAGAAAGAGATTACCAAGCATGAAAAGGTACAGAGTGAACTTAACTGCATTATGGCCAAATTAAGAGAAGCCAAGCTGGAAAAAAAAAACCCACACACTGTATAATTTCAGCTATTTGTACTCTGGAAAAATAAAAGAAAGAAAACTATGAGGTAACTGTTGTTGGGGCTTAAAGGGAGAGAAGGCAGAGCAGGGAGTACTTTGAAGGCAGCAAGAGACTCTGTGCAGTACCATAGTGGTGGGAACGGGTTGTTACACATTTGTCAAATCCCACAGAATGGACAACAGTCTAAATGAGAGAGAGCTGTAATCTACTCTGGTAAGAGTGGAGTCCTCTGGTACAGGATGTTGATAGTGGGGAAGGATGTGGGTCTGTAGGGCAGGAGGTATATGGGAATTCTTGGTACTTTCCACCCAACTTTGCTATGAACATAAAACTACTTGGGGCAGGGAGTCTATTCAAAATTGGGGGGTGGGGACAGAATAATGGGCTTAAGATGGGGCATGGTTCCCTAACCATCCTAGAATTACCTGGGGAAGGATTAGCTGGATTGGTGATGATTAAGCTTCTCAAACATGTCACTTAGGAAAGTCCAAGTTTCTGAGCTTTTAAAAATACTTTTACGTTTATTATAATTTTTTAAAATTTTGGGCTGTTCCGGGTCTTCGTTGTTGTACGCAGGTTTCTCTGGTTGCGGTTCATGGGCTTCTCAGGGCAGTGGCTTCCCTTGTGGAGCACTGGCTCTTCAGCATTGTGGAACTCAGGCTTATTGAGCTTACAGCACGTGGGATCTTCCCAACCCAGGAATTGAACCCATGTCTCCTTCACTGGCATGTGAATTCTTCACCACTAGGGAAGCCACTAAGGTTTCTGTCTTATTTACCTTCAATAGTTAGTCTTTCTGCCACCTTAAGAAGCCCAACAGGGTGTCCCAGGTAGCTCAGTGGTAAAGAATACACCTGAAAGAGACATGGGTTCAATCCCTGATCTGGGAAGATCCCACAAGCTGTGGTGCAACTAAGCCCATGAGCCACAGCTATGGAACCTGTGCTCTAGAGCCTCAGAGTTGCAACTATGGAACCCATGTGCCACAGCTACCAAAGCCCGTGTGCCCTAGAGCCTGAATTCCACAACAAGAGAAGTCATCTAAACAAGAAGCCTATTCACCTCAACTAGAAAGTAGCCCCACTCCCTGCAACTGGAGAAGAGCCTGCAACAGCAGTGAAAACCTAAAATATCCACATCGAATAAATAAATAAAATGCATTTATTAAAAAAAAAAGAAGAAGAAGAAGAAGCCCAATGATACTGAAAAATATGACTTGTGTCTTCCTAGGTCTGGGAATAAAGAAAGTTCAGTTTGCTTCTCTTTGCCACTAGATTCTTTGAATGGAGGACATGGGACTGATTCATCTTTTTTAATTACCAGTAGGTAGTGAAATCCCTGGCACTGAGAAAGCAGCCAGAATATAAACGAAGTATAGTTCTGAGTCATTAAGAATCTTTCACGCTGTCAAGCACAGCTCAAGAGTTGTGCTACATGAACTCTGTCAACATGGAGTTGGAATAGTAAGTGAGGTGAAGGAAAAGGCAGCCAAACCTCAAAGTAGGTCTGGAGAAGTGATTTGCTGTCCTCTTGTGGCCAGTCCTAGGAACTACAGTCTCTCCCGTACCCTAGACATCCGTATTCTGGGCTTGTTTTGGGGCAAATGCAGTGAACAAAGCGTCTGCCCACAGTAAGCCCACGCTGTGGTGGAGACACTCAGGAAAACAATCTAAAGTTGAGCTGAATAGGACGCCTAAAAATCAGCCAGATAAACGTAAGGGTTGTTATGTTAAATTGTTAGATGAAGGATTGGGGTGGAGGTGGTACAAATGGAATGCAGCCCGTGCAGCAGTGGCTTAGAAGCAAGGGAGCTTCGAGCTTTTGCAGAACTGTAAGTCATTCAGTGTGGTCGGAAAGCAAGATGCAAACAAACCAGTTAGGGTGGGTCGGTTGGTGATGAGATGGAACAAAGAGGTTGCATCCATGCCCTAAGGAAAAGAAGGCGCTTCTAAGGGGTGTAAGTCAGAGTGAAAGAGACATGGGTTCAACCCCTGATCTGGGAAGATCCCACAAGCTGTGGTGCAACTAAGCCCATGAGCCACAGCTATGGAACCTGTGCTCTAGAGCCTCAGAGTTGCAACTATGGAACCCATGTGCCACAGCTACCAAAGCCCGTGTGCCCTAGAGCCTGAATTCCACAACAAGAGAAGTCATCTAAACAAGAAGCCTATTCACCTCAACTAGAAAGTAGCCCCACTCCCTGCAACTGGAGAAGAGCCTGCAACAGCAGTGAAAACCTAAAATATCCACATCGAATAAATAAATAAAATGCATTTATTAAAAAAAAAAGAAGAAGAAGAAGCCCAATGATACTGAAAAATATGACTTGTGTCTTCCTAGGTCTGGGAATAAAGAAAGTTCAGTTTGCTTCTCTTTGCCACTAGATTCTTTGAATGGAGGACATGGGACTGATTCATCTTTTTTAATTACCAGTAGGTAGTGAAATCCCTGGCACTGAGAAAGCAGCCAGAATATAAACGAAGTATAGTTCTGAGTCATTAAGAATCTTTCACGCTGTCAAGCACAGCTCAAGAGTTGTGCTACATGAACTCTGTCAACATGGAGTTGGAATAGTAAGTGAGGTGAAGGAAAAGGCAGCCAAACCTCAAAGTAGGTCTGGAGAAGTGATTTGCTGTCCTCTTGTGGCCAGTCCTAGGAACTACAGTCTCTCCGTACCCTAGACATCCGTATTCTGGGCTTGTTTTGGGGCAAATGCAGTGAACAAAGCGTCTGCCCACAGTAAGCCCACGCTGTGGTGGAGACACTCAGGAAAACAATCTAAAGTTGAGCTGAATAGGACGCCTAAAAATCAGCCAGATAAACGTAAGGGTTGTTATGTTAAATTGTTAGATGAAGGATTGGGGTGGAGGTGGTACAAATGGAATGCAGCCCGTGCAGCAGTGGCTTAGAAGCAAGGGAGCTTCGAGCTTTTGCAGAACTGTAAGTCATTCAGTGTGGTCGGAAAGCAAGATGCAAACAAACCAGTTAGGGTGGGTCGGTTGGTGATGAGATGGAACAAAGAGGTTGCATCCATGCCCTAAGGAAAAGAAGGCGCTTCTAAGGTGTGTAAGTCAGAGTGACCTATGTTGAGTAATGCTGAAATATTACTCGTAGAGCTTTGTGTTATAAATTCAGGTGGAAACTCGGAGACGTGTTGAGACTGTTGGAATAATGACTGGACTGGAATGCTGATGGAAATAAGATACGACAGATGGGGGTGTGTGTGTGTTGGGACTCGAGGTGAAGGATGAACTCAGGGATGACCCACACGCAACGATGGGGTGATGGTGGCGCCGGAGTTCTAGAATGAGGGGGAGGGGCACTCATGCAGAGGCTGACTCCGTTTTCCTGACGCAAGGATAAGCTGATTAACTTACTCAGCATTTCTTTACAAGTCTTTCTTGGGCACCTTCCTGTCTTACAGAGGATGAAAACTAAAAACTACATAGCCTAGCCTCTCAGAGTCTGAATGTGGTTTACATTCCATCAAACGAGAAGACCTGATTTCAAAGCCTGGGTAAGTGAAAAGAGAGGCAGGGAGGGAGGATCCGTTTTGTTGGTGTGGATTCTAGCGGAGAGACAGTGTGGTCCTAGAGACATCGTGATTACGTCTCAGAAGGGGGGTGGCCTCCAGGAGTTGGGGGGGGCAGTGCACTGGTCGCTCGGAGGTTGTTCCTGGCTGGCTGTCTTTGACCTTACCCTCTTTAAACCTAAAGCCCGACAGACTCAAGGTGCCAATGGAACATCCAACCAGAGATGCGCTACTGTACTTTCAGACGGAGAAGAGACTGAGGTATGGGATCTGGGAGCAGACGCAACAGATGGTCAACAGAGACACGGGATTGGGATAGAGTCAAGAGACGGGACTGGGGCAAGAACCTTGAACACTCATTACCAGCAATGGAAGATAAGCAGCAGAACAGTGTCGGATGCTGCGGAAGACAAAGTCACCTTTTTCTGTCGTATTGAGCAGGAGGAGATCCTTAGAATTAGGACGAATGAGGCTTCAGGGAAAGGGAAAAATACAAGTGTCCTTTGGCTCTTATCAAATCTGTTTTAAAAGATTCAGTTTAACTTTGTGACACACGGCTACATATTGGGCTGGAGGGGGCACTCCTATCCAAGAAGTGAAGTCTCTTTCTCTAGATTGGAACTGAGACTCTGCAGACTTCTTTTAACCAACAGAAGATGGTGGGAGTGAAGTTAGAGAATTTCTGAGGTTTAGTCGTGAGACTTCCCTGGTGGCCCAGTGATTAAGAATCTGCCCATCCATTGTAGGGGGCAGAGGTTTGATCCCTCTTAGGGAACTAAGCATGTCCAGCAGCACAGCCAAAAGATTAAAAAATGGAAAGAACATGAGGTCGAGTCCTAAGAGATCTGCCCCTTCTTCCTTTGCTTCTTGAGATGCTTCCTCTCTCTACCAGGTCCATGCTGTTGGAAGCCTGAGTGAGTCAGCTGTCGATGCGACATGAGATGAGAACTGAGGGTTTTGCCGGCAATCCAGTCAGAGGTTCATTTCCATGGGCAGCCACAAGTGAGACCAGTTGAGATCTTTCAGGCAACACCATGTAAAGCAGAATTACTGCCTAATCAACATACAGAATCATGGAAATTAAGAAACTGTTTTTCTTTCAAAACCTCAAGTTTCAGTGCTGTTTGTGTGAAGTCCCTTCAGTCATGTCTGAGTTGCTGTGACCCTGTGGACTGTAGCCCTCCAGGCTCCTCTGTCCATGTGACTCTCCAGGCAAGAATACTGGCGTGGTGGCCATTTCCCACTCCAGGGAGCTTCCCAACCCAGGGATTGAAACTGAGCCTCTTAGGTTTGCAGCATCGGCAGTGCACTGGTCGCTCGGAGGTTGTTCCTGGCTGGCTGTCTTTGACCTTACCCTCTTTAAACCTAAAGCCCGACAGACTCAAGGTGCCAATGGAACATCCAACCAGAGATGCGCTACTGTACTTTCAGACGGAGAAGAGACTGAGGTATGGGATCTGGGAGCAGACGCAACAGATGGTCAACAGAGACACGGGATTGGGATAGAGTCAAGAGACGGGACTGGGGCAAGAACCTTGAACACTCATTACCAGCAATGGAAGATAAGCAGCAGAACAGTGTCGGATGCTGCGGAAGACAAAGTCACCTTTTTCTGTCGTATTGAGCAGGAGGAGATCCTTAGAATTAGGACGAATGAGGCTTCAGGGAAAGGGAAAAATACAAGTGTCCTTTGGCTCTTATCAAATCTGTTTTAAAAGATTCAGTTTAACTTTGTGACACACGCGGCTACATATTGGGCTGGAGGGGGCACTCCTATCCAAGAAGTGAAGTCTCTTTCTCTAGATTGGAACTGAGACTCTGCAGACTTCTTTTAACCAACAGAAGATGGTGGGAGTGAAGTTAGAGAATTTCTGAGGTTTAGTCGTGAGACTTCCCTGGTGGCCCAGTGATTAAGAATCTGCCCATCCATTGTAGGGGGCAGAGGTTTGATCCCTCTTAGGGGAACTAAGCATGTCCAGCAGCACAGCCAAAAGATTAAAAAATGGAAAGAACATGAGGTCGAGTCCTAAGAGATCTGCCCCTTCTTCCTTTGCTTCTTGAGATGCTTCCTCTCTCTACCAGGTCCATGCTGTTGGAAGCCTGAGTGAGTCAGCTGTCGATGCGACATGAGATGAGAACTGAGGGTTTTGCCGGCAATCCAGTCAGAGGTTCATTTCCATGGGCAGCCACAAGTGAGACCAGTTGAGATCTTTCAGGCAACACCATGTAAAGCAGAATTACTGCCTAATCAACATACAGAATCATGGAAATTAAGAAACTGTTTTTCTTTCAAAACCTCAAGTTTCAGTGCTGTTTGTGTGAAGTCCCTTCAGTCATGTCTGAGTTGCTGTGACCCTGTGGACTGTAGCCCTCCAGGCTCCTCTGTCCATGTGACTCTCCAGGCAAGAATACTGGCGTGGGTGGCCATTTCCCACTCCAGGGGAGCTTCCCAACCCAGGGATTGAAACTGAGCCTCTTAGGTTTGCAGCATCGGCAGGTGGAGTCTTTACCACTAGTGCCACCTGGGAAGCAATAAGTTCTGGTATGGTTTCTTAAACATCATTATTAAAGGAATCAGTTTATCTTTCAACTGAAAAGATATTAAGGCTCAGGATAGGAAAGATCTCTTTGTACGTCTGCCCAATCCAGAAGTCCGTCTCAGGACAGTGCTAAAAGCCTGCTTCACTTCTACCAGAAAATGCAAGGGGGGCAAGTGAACCCAACAGCAAGCAAGTTCCAATTTCCCTGTCGTGAGATTTATGCCTAAGCTTTACTAATCATTCAATCCAGCATTCTGTTTATACATCAACATCAAATCACCCCAAATCTATCTCTGAAGAATTTCTAGAGCCTTCCCTTAGAAAAACGTGAGTAAGGCACAACAATGTCTATTTCTGTTATATTCCAGCTGCCTATTATAGAATGCCCAGAGTATAGAAAGGGTATTGCCATAAATTTTCATTATTCATGGCCTTATATTCAGGAAGTCCCTCCAGGATATCATTTAAACTAATCTCTGAAAGAAATTCATTTTTATTCTGTCCTAAGTTTGGTGAATGTGATAAATATGAAGTTACCAACATCTTGAAAATAGTATACATATAAAAATTATTCAACTCCTCTTTCAGGCTTTCTGCTACAGGCAGAGCAACAAATTCTCTTGGTTCTTTATTATGAACTAGATGTTCTAGCTGTTTAGTTTTTTTCTAAGGAAACTCATCAGATTTTCTACATTTCAAATAAGTTGTAGTACTAAATTATAGAAAGCCTTCTTTATTTTTTTTTAATTTTTATTTTATTTCTTGGCTACAAGGCATGGGGGATCTTAGTTCCCTGGACAGGGTTCAAACCCACGTCCCTGCATTGGAAGTAGAGTCGTAACCACTGGACCATCAGGGAAGTCTCTAGCAAAGCTTGACCTTAAGTGAATATAAAAGGTGATTCTGTGGTGCCTGAATGATTTCTTTCTTTCTCCCATCCTTTCTTTCTCCTGCACTCTTGTTTCGCTTCTCCTTCATTCCATCTCTCTCCTTCCTTTTCTCTCTGCTTTCTTATGAATGTACTAATTTCAAAAGGATGTATACAATTTATGTAGCTCAACCACACTTTTTGGCACAGTGCCTAGCATATGGTAAGTGCTCCATAAATATTAGTATATATTAACACTAGTATATTAAACCTAGTGTGTACTACTGCTAATAATAATTACCCTAGCTAAGTTAGTCTTTTATAATATTATAATTATATTGCTACTTTATTACATGTTATTTAGTTGAAGATGCAATATAATGTCCTTGTATCTACTTAACCACTTGAAACTTTATCTTCCCAACATTTCTGTTGGTTGCACAGCTTTATTGAAAACCTCTGGCCGAGGGCAGCTCACTAGGCTATAGACAAGGTGTTGGCTTGGTCTTCCAGTCCCAACTGGGAGAAGATCCATTTCCAAGTTCATTCACGTGGCATTTGGCCATAAGCATCTCTATAGAGTGACTCTCAGAGGCAGCTGGCTTTGCTCAGAGAAAACAAGAAATCAAGAGAGCACCAGCCCTAGAAGCTGGAGTCTCTTGAGAATCTCTTCTGGGAAGATACAGCCCACTGTTGCATCTTACTTGCCAGTAGTATATGTGGGGTGAAGAATAGGAGGTGGGGATCACCCAGGGCCACCCTGCAGATGTCCTGGTTCATACCATCTATTAAAGTGTAAACACATCTGTCCTATAAATGTGCTAGGCTCAGGGATTTTAGTAGCTATTGTTGTTTGTGAATAATTTCAAACATGGGGGGCTTCCCAGAAGGTGCTAGTGGGGGAGAATCTACCTGCCAATGCAGGAAGTGGCAGTTCAATCCCTGGGTCAAGAAGATCCCCTGGAAAAGGAAATAGCTATTGTGGGTTCTATTTCAGGAAACCTAACAGAGCTCTGAACCTGGGTCTAGCATTTTATGTTTGCACCATTGGTTGAGAGTGTGGTTGAAAATTTACACAAAGCAAAAGGATGAGACGGAAGCACTGATCACTGTTGATGTAATTTTATGTGTCTAACATGCACTGACAGAAAAACCCTTCTGCCCAAATTTCTTTATTTCTAGAATAACCGTTGCTTGCTTTCTGTGCCAGTTTCCTTTCGCTCTATTCCCTTCCCTTTAGCTAGTTATTTCACAGACTGAAGTCCTCTATCCTCGCAAACTACTTTCTTCTCTAGAATCTCCCCCTCAACTTTTTTTTTTTTTTGCATTTTTGAATGTCTATATCAAAATACTTCCAAGTCTTTGTCTCAATTCAAATGAACAAATGTTGAGTTGTTCTGTTGCAATCATTAGGGACAGAGATAAGAACCTCTCAGCCTGATCAAGATTAGTCTTTTATAATATTATAATTATATTGCTACTTATTACATGTTATTTAGTTGAAGATGCAATATAATGTCCTTGTATCTACTTAACCACTTGAAACTTTATCTTCCCAACATTTCTGTTGGTTGCACAGCTTTATTGAAAACCTCTGGCCGAGGGCAGCTCACTAGGCTATAGACAAGGTGTTGGCTTGGTCTTCCAGTCCCAACTGGGAGAAGATCCATTTCCAAGTTCATTCACGTGGCATTTGGCCATAAGCATCTCTATAGAGTGACTCTCAGAGGCAGCTGGCTTTGCTCAGAGAAAAAAGAAATCAAGAGAGCACCAGCCCTAGAAGCTGGAGTCTCTTGAGAATCTCTTCTGGGAAGATACAGCCCACTGTTGCATCTTACTTGCCAGTAGTATATGTGGGGTGAAGAATAGGAGGTGGGGATCACCCAGGGCCACCCTGCAGATGTCCTGGTTCATACCATCTATTAAAGTGTAAACACATCTGTCCTATAAATGTGCTAGGCTCAGGGATTTTAGTAGCTATTGTTGTTTGTGAATAATTTCAAACATGGGGGGCTTCCCAGAAGGTGCTAGTGGGGGAGAATCTACCTGCCAATGCAGGAAGTGGCAGTTCAATCCCTGGGTCAAGAAGATCCCCTGGAAAAGGAAATAGCTATTGTGGGTTCTATTTCAGGAAACCTAACAGAGCTCTGAACCTGGGTCTAGCATTTTATGTTTGCACCATTGGTTGAGAGTGTGGTTGAAAATTTACACAAAGCAAAAGGATGAGACGGAAGCACTGATCACTGTTGATGTAATTTTATGTGTCTAACATGCACTGACAGAAAAACCCTTCTGCCCAAATTTCTTTATTTCTAGAATAACCGTTGCTTGCTTTCTGTGCCAGTTTCCTTTCGCTCTATTCCCTTCCCTTTAGCTAGTTATTTCACAGACTGAAGTCCTCTATCCTCGCAAACTACTTTCTTCTCTAGAATCTCCCCCTCAACTTTTTTTTTTTTTTGCATTTTTGAATGTCTATATCAAAATACTTCCAAGTCTTTGTCTCAATTCAAATGAACAAATGTTGAGTTGTTCTGTTGCAATCATTAGGGACAGAGATGAGTAAGAACCTCTCAGCCTGATCAAGATGGACACA
Organism: Tragulus kanchil; assembly: GCA_022376925.1. Classification (NCBI taxonomy): domain Eukaryota; kingdom Metazoa; phylum Chordata; class Mammalia; order Artiodactyla; family Tragulidae; genus Tragulus; species Tragulus kanchil. The sequence continues at coordinate 281,012,604 of JAIOJX010000004.1, forward strand.
TAAAAAAATATAGTAAAAGTTGGTGCCACAATGAGGAAACAATAAACAGAGAGGTAGCTCAGCAGAGGGAATAATTGACTTTAAAAAGAAACTTTTTTTCTTTTCTGTGAACCATTTCTTAAAGTCCTTATTGCATTTGTTACAATATTGCTTCTGCCTTAAGTTTTGTGAGGCCTTTTGGTATCAAGGCATGTGGGATCTTGGCTCCTGGACCAGGGATCAAATCCGCACTCCATGCACTGGAAGGCGAAGCCTCAACCACTGGGCTGCCAGGTTAAGATGCTGATTAACTCTTCAGAAGGAGATGGAGCCAGATTTCTGGGAAGAGCAGCATTAAGGCTATATTTTGATGTGCATTTATTTCAGGGTTTCCCTGGTGGCTTGGATGGTAAAGAATCTACCTGCAGTGCAGGAGACGTAGGTTCGATCCCTGGGTAGAGAAGATACCCTTAAGAAGAGAATGACTACCTACTCCAGTTTTCTTGCCTGGAGAATTCCATGGGCAGAGGAGCCTGGTGGGTTACAGTCCAAGGGGTCACAAAGAGTCAGACCCGACTACGTGACTAACATGTTCAAAGGTATTTATTACCAGAGTCGGGAAAGGGACATTTCAGAAAGGAAGGAACAGAAAGTACAAGGCAGGCTTCCCAGGAAGCTCAATTCACCTGCCAATGCAAGAGACATGGGTTTGGTCCCTGATCCGGGAAGCTCCCCCATGCTGCAGAGCAACTGAGCCCATGAGCCACAACTATGGAGCCCATGTGTGGCAACTACTGAATCCCATGTACCCTAGAGCAGGAGTTCCACAACAAGAAGTCATTTCAACTAGAAGCCTATTCACCTCAACTAGAGAGTAGCCCCCACTCCCTGCAACTAGAGAAAAGCCGGAAGCAGCAGAGAAAACCCAGACAAGCCAAAAATACATAAAATTAAATTTTAAAAAAATAAAGAAGATGTGCAAGGCATGGAGGTATGAAGAGCAGAGTGTCAGAGAGGCTTGTGGTAACTAAAAAGCGGGAGGCTCTCCCTAGCCCATGTTCTCTGAAGACATACGTTTGCTGGCTCTGTAATCCACCCCGAGTCCGTCTCTTAGGTTTGGCCGTTGGGGCTTTATTGCTTCATCCTGCACACATAGCACGCCCCCACCTCACATAATCCTCCTCCCTTCCTTTCCTTCCTTTTATGGGATTTGTATGTGTGTTTAGGCCCTGGATTTAATTTTGTTGGATCAGACTGCAGTAATAACATTTCTGTACATTTGCCCAGAGGCCTTCAGCTAATGGGTGTATTCTTCACAGGCCAGGAAACAGATGAATAAACCAGCAGGCTGTCTTGCCTCTCCGCCTCCCTTCTTTGTCTTTGCATCTTACCCATGGAGCACTGACTGGAGATCTTTCTCAAAGACAAATATTTTCCTGGCTATCTAAGTCGCTTTTGCACCTGTCAAGTCCCATGGAGGACAGTCCTGTGTCTGGGGCCTGCAGGTGATCCATCCTGGGTTGGACTGCAGCCTGGGACTTCCTTCCTGGGAAGAGTCTAGGCTCTCCTCTCTGATGGCACCTGCTCATTCCTGGCCCATGGGTGTTGGCTTTGACTTTGATGTAATGAAAAAATAGCCACCTGAGACAACTAAATCTGAACATCTCTCAAGCTAGGAGTTCCAAGCAGAAACTCCGAAAACAAATGGGGACTTGAGCTAGAAGGTGCCACCAGGACTGCCATGAACAAGAAATCAACCCAAGTACTCTCAAGTGAACGGCATCCTTGAATGATCAGCAAGCATGCTGGTTTCCGCTCCTCACTAGTTCTTGCCTTCTTCCTAGCTTCCCCTCCCTTCCTTAAGGTCTTGCTCACTGCTTGCCTTCTCCCTCTGCTTGCTCTGAACATTCTGTTCCTGTTTTCCCTGCCCCAGCTTCAGACTCCCCAGCTGGGACCCCTGAAGAGCACCCCTCCTACTGCCTGGGGAGGTTTTCTGGAGCTACAGTCTTACAGTGTCTGGCTGGGCCAGGACGTTGAGGTCATTGCTGGCCCTGCCAAATGACTGGACTGAGTTCAGTTTCCCCATCTGTGTGTGCTTCACAGAAAACATGAGTGTGGCTCTAGGCCCTTCATTGTATGGCTTGCCTTAGTTCTGCTCTGCGTCCATTTTTGTTCTTTCCCCCACCCCCACTGCCCTGCCTTTTCTTGCCCTGGCTTTCCCCACACATCTGTTCTGTAGCCTTTGCACTCTTATTGTGGAGTAGATGGAAAAGATTAAGTTCTGGGATAGGACGGTGAGGAAGAACTGAGTTTACTACCACGGATGTGTTCTGGGGACTCAGGTCAGATGAAAAAGAATCCACCTGCAATGCACCGAGACTCAGGTTCAATCCATGGGTGGGGAAGATCCTTTGGAGAAGGAAATGGCAACCCCCTCCAATATTCTTGTCTGGGAAGTCCCATGGACAGACACTCCATGGGGTCAGACACTAATCAGTGACTAACACATTTTCTTTCATAGCTCTCTAAGAGAAGTTAGAGGTGCTATTTGCTTATTTCTGTATCCACAGCTCTTCCTCATGACAGCTTTCTTCCTTCCCCTCTTCCTCCCTTCCTTCTTCCCTTACTTTATTAACTCTCTTCTTTCCTCTGATCTGGAATTCATTAATACTATCTGCTTTGTGCTCCTGTGCTGGTGTTGAGTCAATACAACTCTCTGTCACCTCATGGGTTGTAGCCCATAGGGCTGCTCTCTCCATGGGACTTCCCAGACAAGAATACTGGAGTTGGTTGCTGTTTCCTTCTCCAGGGGATCTTCTCGACCCAGGGATTGAATCCATGTCTTCTGCATTTGGCAGGTGGATTCTTTATCACTTAGCCACCAGGAAAGCCCCTGTCTACTGGTATACTTCTCTAATTTAACTCTTCGCAGAAATATAGACTAAAGAAGCTAATGAATAACTTGAATTTGAAACATGGCTAGCGCACTTAAGGTCAACCCTTCTTCAAATTTGCATTTCTGTCATTCAAGTTTCTTCCCTCTGAAGTGGAGATGCTGTCATAGTCTAAGCATGAGAGCTTCTAGGAATGAGAGCACAGACCAAGTTTTATACTGGATCAGATAAAGTGCTATATACATATTATGCGACACAAAGGGAAGTACTGATGGAAAATAAGGCAAGCAGAATGAACTTGGCTCCCAATTTTCCTTGGCTTTATGATGGCATTTTGTCCCCTAGAGTCCAGAAACCAAGATTCTTAGCATAAGCCTAAACAAAGCCAAAAGACAACATAAGGCTGGCGTCTTCCCTCATGGAGGTCCTCCACATTGCAACAGAATGAGGGTTCTATATTCGTTAGTTTTCCTAACGCTAAGACAGCCAGCTTTTCTCTTGGACAAAACTCGTGTGGTGTCTGTGTTTGCCTGGATGTGGCAATAAATGTTCTGGGATAGGACGGTGAGGAAGAACTGAGTTTACTACCACGGATGTGTTCTGGGGACTCAGGTCAGATGAAAAAGAATCCACCTGCAATGCACCGAGACTCAGGTTCAATCCATGGGTGGGGAAGATCCTTTGGAGAAGGAAATGGCAACCCCCTCCAATATTCTTGTCTGGGAAGTCCCATGGACAGACACTCCATGGGGTCAGACACTAATCAGTGACTAACACATTTTCTTTCATAGCTCTCTAAGAGAAGTTAGAGGTGCTATTTGCTTATTTCTGTATCCACAGCTCTTCCTCATGACAGCTTTCTTCCTTCCCCTCTTCCTCCCTTCCTTCTTCCCTTACTTTATTAACTCTCTTCTTTCCTCTGATCTGGAATTCATTAATACTATCTGCTTTGTGCTCCTGTGCTGGTGTTGAGTCAATACAACTCTCTGTCACCTCATGGGTTGTAGCCCATAGGGCTGCTCTCCCATGGGACTTCCCAGACAAGAATACTGGAGTTGGTTGCTGTTTCCTTCTCCAGGGGATCTTCTCGACCCAGGGATTGAATCCATGTCTTCTGCATTTGGCAGGTGGATTCTTTATCACTTAGCCACCAGGAAAGCCCCTGTCTACTGGTATACTTCTCTAATTTAACTCTTCGCAGAAATATAGACTAAAGAAGCTAATGAATAACTTGAATTTGAAACATGGCTAGCGCACTTAAGGTCAACCCTTCTTCAAATTTGCATTTCTGTCATTCAAGTTTCTTCCCTCTGAAGTGGAGATGCTGTCATAGTCTAAGCATGAGAGCTTCTAGGAATGAGAGCACAGACCAAGTTTTATACTGGATCAGATAAAGTGCTATATACATATTATGCGACACAAAGGGAAGTACTGATGGAAAATAAGGCAAGCAGAATGAACTTGGCTCCCAATTTTCCTTGGCTTTATGATGGCATTTTTGTCCCCTAGAGTCCAGAAACCAAGATTCTTAGCATAAGCCTAAACAAAGCCAAAAGACAACATAAGGCTGGCGTCTTCCCTCATGGAGGTCCTCCACATTGCAACAGAATGAGGGTTCTATATTCGTTAGTTTTTCCTAACGCTAAGACAGCCAGCTTTTCTCTTGGACAAAACTCGTGTGGTGTCTGTGTTTGCCTGGATGTGGCAATAAATAAAGATTATAGGAGCAGGTGAGGGGTAGGCTAAATGTATGGGTCCAGAAAAGAAGAAAAGAAAAGAAACATGAGGAAACAAAAAAATTAAAAAGACAGAAGTGAGAAAGGGGGCTAGAGGAAGGATTCAAACACAGAAGACAACCAGAGAGAGAGAAACAGATTCTGTAGAGGTCTTTTGTTTTACTGATCTTTAGGTAAAAGGTACCCCAGGACAAAGTGAGGCTGGGCCCAGATAGTGGTTCATGGGAGAAAGACATGGATGAACTCGAGCCAGCCCTTTGAGGGAGCAGCAGCATCTTTCATCGGTGTGATCACAACCTCTGGAATGAGGGCGTGAGTGCCTGCAAAGCCCCATCGCCCTTCTCCTCCCAGCATCTAGAGGAACTGAATCAGACTCCTCTAGGCTGGCTCTCTCCTCCCCCCTTCCTTCCCTCCCTCTCTCTCTCTCTTCCTTGCTCTCCCTCATCTCATTGCTTCAGAGTAGGCCAAAATTGAAGTCCTTTCCAGGGAGTGGCCCTCGTTCATCTTACACCCCAGCCAAAGTGGAGCAGAGGGAGAAGGGGAGAGACACACTCAACAACCAAAGAACTCGGTGGAAAAGAGCAGAAAGCCATCAACAGTGAGTTGCTTCGATCATCTAAAACCCTACATAGACAGAGGGAGGATGTGTGTGTGTGTGTGTGTGTGTGTGTGTGTGTGTGTGAGAGAGAGAGAGAGAAAGGGCTAGCAGTGGCCAATGGAGAAGGTCATTCACTGAGAACTGAACAGACATCCCCAATTATCCATGGAATTCAAATGAGGGGCCACGAAGATGAGCAGATGTTATTAAAAAAAAAAAAAAAAAAAGCCACAGATATCAAAATACAAGACTAGACATCAGGATTTCAAGAAGCCACAGGATTGGAGTTGGGGGCATTGTGAAGCATGTAGAGAAAAAAGTTTCCTCTGACTTACTAGAAAGAAGGACAGGTGATGATGGTAAATGATCACAGAAGCGAATTTAATGCTGGAAGAAAAGAGGGGAAGGGTCCGAGGTTTATGGGGGACTGGAAAAGCCTTGGGAAGACACAGAGGCAGGCATCGTGAGATAGGCCTGCCTGGAACGGGAATGCTGATCGTTGTTTCCCCTCCCGCCTCTCCGCCAGGCATGCTGCTCTTGGGTCCCCGCGTGCTGCTGCTCCTCACCACACTCCTCGTGCCCTCAGGTGAGTCCCTGCCTTTTCACTCTTCTCCCAAAATGTCAGCTCCTGGGAGGCGGGTGATGTGTGCATTAGAGGGTGGATGGAGGAAGGCTGAAGGGGAACAGATGGACAGATACTTGCTGTTTAGTTCTACAATTGGCCTGAGAGAGACATGAGGACCATGGGAAGTTCCCTGATGGTCCAGGGCTCGGCACACTCACTGCTGCAGCCCTGGTTCAGGCCCTGGTCAGGGAACTAAGATCACAGCCAAAAAAAAAAGAGAGAGAGAAGCAGACATGCACAAATACATGCACAGACATAAGGCCCACTTCATAAGACACTGTGGAGGAGGGGCTTCCCTTGTGGCGCAGCTCAGAATTTGCCTGCAACGTAGGAGACGCAGATTCGATCCTTGGGTTGGGAGGATCTCCTGGAGGAGGGCATGGCAACCCACTCCAGAATTCTGGAGGAGCCTGGTGGGCAAAGACTTGGATACAACTGAGCGGACTAAGCACGCGTGCACTGTGAAGGAAAACAGTGTGAATATCTAAACCTAACAAACACTAGCACCAGACTCACACTGCAGGTTCACAGAACATGTCGCCACCTCTATACACAAAAGATAAAGCATCTTCACAGATTTCACAGAATCGAGCTAGAAGACTGGCCACAGAACGTGAAGCCTGGACTTCAAAGAAAAGTCCTACTATTTTTTTTTTTCCCCATCATTCTGCCTAACACAGACCATGAAATAATCATTTGGGGCCTTGTTCAGTAGTATAGCTAGGTAGTATAGCTAGAGGGGTTGGGGTGGGGACAGAAGGACTGGCCATCAGAAAGGCTGCTGCCCTGTGAGTGGGTCAGGACCCCACCCCTTCTGGGTAGGCTGAGGGCCAGAGGGCCTCCTGATATGCTCCGGGCATAACAGGGCTCCTTTCTGTGCTCAGGCATGTCTGTGTGTGCTTTCTTATGGAGCTGTAACAAGAAATCAAACACAGAAAAATGTTCTGGTTCATCTCAGGAAAGCTTTATGGGATATGGCACTGGACTCATTCATGTACTTCCTCTCTTCCTTTGGAGCAGGCTGGACACCTGTAGGAGTCAGCGGACAGCGAGGAGGTAGGTGAATCCATGGATCTGGACTCTGTTGAGGTTTTTATCGGGACAATGAAGCCAAGCGGTCAGAGTTCCAAGAACTTGTAGTACAATACAAAGATCCATTGCCAAGGCGTGCAAATAATCTAATTCGACATTTCAACAATCCTTTTGTCCCATTCATAAAACTATCTCATTCCTTTTTAACTATTGACGTAACTTCCGTCAAACCTTCTAAGTCCATCTCATTTCCTCTCCCTCGGGAAATACCCAGAAAAAGAAGATTTCCCAGTCCTGTAACAGAGAAATAATCAGATATAACCCAAAACTGTTGACTTCTAATGGACCACTTCCTTTGCTAACATCTCCAGTTGCCTCTAGGCATTCAATGTAATGATAATTTCTCTTTGCTTTTTCTATTCCTCGAGAGAACCACAGTAAGTAACCCTTTAATGAGTCAAAAATCAAATGAATGGGTCACAACTGGTGCTTTTACTAAATTGGGATAGACTAAAATAAAAATAGAGAACACTAGGGACTCCCCTGATAATTCAGTGGCTAAGAGTCCCAGTGCAGGGTCCTGGATTTGATTCCTGGTCAGGGAACTAGATCCCACATGACACAACTAAAGATCCCAAGTGTTGCAACTAAGACCCAGCACTGCCAGAATAAATATTCTTTAAAAAATAAATAGAGCACACTGCAAATAGATTACAAGAATAAAGTCTTATCTTTACTCTTGTTTCAGTTTTTATGTGTGTATACTGGGAGACAATATAATTTCTTACTGTGCATCTTGGGAGCAGAAATAAAACCTTTTTTCTTATTGCAGTCTGAATCCCTATGTTTTTGAACCTAGATCCTACTTCAGCACTGTGCTTTGCTGTCCTCAGATGCTCAGTCCTGTCTGACTCTTTGCGATCCCATGGACTGTAGCCCACCAGGCTCCTCGTCCGTAGGATTTCCCAGGCAAGAAGACTGGAGTGGGATGCCTCTTCAAGGGGATGGTCCCAATCCAGTGATTAAACCCATGTGTCCCGCACTGCAGGCAGGTTCTTGACCACTAGCACCACTAAAAATCTAGCTTCCTTCCTTTGGGCTGGTTAAGTTCCAGTCCTGTTTTATGACGTTGTGGTGCTTTTTGAGCAGGAATATTTTAAGAGTTGATGAAAATGTCTTCTTAAGATTCCTTTTCGGAGAACAGTCATGAGTCCTTAATAAAGCTTTTCTGGTGGGGTAGCTCAAATGGAAAAGGTGGGTAATATTTACCTTTTTCCTTTCTTTCCTTTTAACTATTGACGTAACTTCCGTCAAACCTTCTAAGTCCATCTCATTTCCTCTCCTCGAAATACCCAGAAAAAGAAGATTTCCCAGTCCTGTAACAGAGAAATAATCAGATATAACCCAAAACTGTTGACTTCTAATGGACCACTTCCTTTGCTAACATCTCCAGTTGCCTCTAGGCATTCAATGTAATGATAATTTCTCTTTGCTTTTTCTATTCCTCGAGAGAACCACAGTAAGTAACCCTTTAATGAGTCAAAAATCAAATGAATGGGTCACAACTGGTGCTTTTACTAAATTGGGATAGACTAAAATAAAAATAGAGAACACTAGGGACTCCCCTGATAATTCAGTGGCTAAGAGTCCCAGTGCAGGGTCCTGGATTTGATTCCTGGTCAGGGAACTAGATCCCACATGACACAACTAAAGATCCCAAGTGTTGCAACTAAGACCCAGCACTGCCAGAATAAATATTCTTTAAAAAATAAATAGAGCACACTGCAAATAGATTACAAGAATAAAGTCTTATCTTTACTCTTGTTTCAGTTTTATGTGTGTATACTGGGAGACAATATAATTTCTTACTGTGCATCTTGGGAGCAGAAATAAAACCTTTTTTCTTATTGCAGTCTGAATCCCTATGTTTTTGAACCTAGATCCTACTTCAGCACTGTGCTTTGCTGTCCTCAGATGCTCAGTCCTGTCTGACTCTTTGCGATCCCATGGACTGTAGCCCACCAGGCTCCTCGTCCGTAGGATTTCCCAGGCAAGAAGACTGGAGTGGGATGCCTCTTCAAGGGGATGGTCCCAATCCAGTGATTAAACCCATGTGTCCCGCACTGCAGGCAGGTTCTTGACCACTAGCACCACTAAAAATCTAGCTTCCTTCCTTTGGGCTGGTTAAGTTCCAGTCCTGTTTTATGACGTTGTGGTGCTTTTTGAGCAGGAATATTTTAAGAGTTGATGAAAATGTCTTCTTAAGATTCCTTTTCGGAGAACAGTCATGAGTCCTTAATAAAGCTTTTCTGGTGGGGTAGCTCATGGAAAAGGTGGGTAAACTGAGGGATGTGCAGAAAACTAGTACTCTGCCTGTAATTCTGAGCACACGGCCAGCATGCTCTCAACCCCTTTGTTCACCCACTGCTTCCTCTATTTCTGTGAGTGGTTGGACTGGAATGTCGATGGACAGAAACAGAAATGGGGCAGGAACTGGAACGAATCGGGTCATTGGTTTTTCAAGGATCCTGTGAGACTGGAGCCGACTTGAATTCCTTTTATCAAAATCTGAAAGAAAGCTCGTGCTAAGTGTTAAAAGGATAGAAATACTCTTGTTCCATCTGAAATTTTCTATCTGAAATTTTCTTCTAAAAGATGAAGTGAGGCATAAGCAGGGGAAATTCCTTTAAAATGTTTTGTGTTTTGCTTCTAGTACAAGGATTAGTAATGTTGATGTGCTTTATAAAATTGCTATTCTCACCAGATTGAAAATCTGGTCTCAGATTTTGCCACTGACCTCAAGGCAAAGAAAGTACTATGTGGATATGCTGACCTCTAGTGGGGAAACCTGATCATGACTTCAAGCTGTTTACAATGAAGGTTCACGACAGATGGGATGGTTTTTCTATTTTTTTTCCGTTTTAATTTTAACCTCTCCTATTGGTCCTTTATTTATTTATTTTTATCCATTTTTTTTTCCTGCCCATGTGTGCCTTCCATCGCAGTGGCCCCTCTTGCGGCAGAGTACCGGCTCCGGGCCCATGTTCTCCAGAGCGCTAGCTCGCAATTGGGCACACCGGTCCAGTCATTCCGGGGCATGAGGGATCTTCCCCGGCCAGAGATCGAACCGGTGACCCTTGTGGACCACCAAGGAAGGCCCCAGATGGGATGTTTGTTAAACCTCTAGATTGTCACGTGGTTCTGTTACGCTGCTTTTTAAAGCAGCAACTGTTTCAGGAATTGCTACTATTTACAATTTCTGATGCAGTTGCCTTAGTTTATCCAAATAGCTTCCATCTTATGACCTGGACTTTATTCTTTTTTAATTTCTTTTCTCCTTGCCTTTTGTTTCCAAGGATCAACAGCAAGGCCTCTCCTCTCCACTCTCTACCTCACTTATTACTGAGCATCAGAAGAACTACCACTGGTACCTCTTGTGAACACTGTGTAGAGCTCATCATCTGACTGATATCTAGTGCTATGAATATAAAAAACCACTCTGGGGACTTCCCTGGTGATCCAGTGATTAAGATCCTGCAGTTCCACTACAATGGGTACAGGTTCAATCTCTAGTCAGGGAACTAAGACCTTACATGCCCAGTGGCACAGTCAAAAGATTTTTAACAAATCAGTCTGTTTGAGAAAGACAATTTTCATTTTAAAGTATCACAAAGATGTCATCAATCCATGCTCTATAACCTTCGGTGAGTTATTTATTCTGCTGGTGCTCAGTTTTACCATCTGTAAAGCCCATAGTAATCTCCAATTCACTGTATTGGTTCCTATCTTAGGATGAAGAAACCATTCTTGCAGTCCAATGCTTGGCCAAGTTTAATAGGTGGAACTGATAGCCCTGTAGTTCCTTCTTTCCTTTAAATAACCAAAAGTAAGCGGCTTGCCTGGTGGTCCAGTGAGTAAAGAGTCCGCCTTGCAGTGCAAGGGGCACTGGTTCGATCCCTGACCCAGGAAGATCCCACGTGCTGCAGAGTGGCTGGATCGGTGTGTCCAATTATGAGCCAGTGCTCTGCAGTGAGAGAGGCCACTGCAATGGGAGGCCCACAAAGGCTGAAGAATAAAGATGGATGAAAAGTAAATAAATAAATTTAAAAAAAAAAGGTCACCAAGTTAAAAAAAAAAAAAAGAACCAAAAGTAAGGGACAGTCTAGGGTTAGGATTGTGTGGATATACTCGTGTAAGTAGGATAATGGTGACTGCTGTTTGGGTTATAGAGGAGAGGACTTAAATTGGGAAACAAATGAAAATCCTTGTGGGATCTTACTACATGTTGGTTTCTGTGCTTGACAACTTCACTTGCTGGGAAAGCAGGGCTTGGGATGAGGGTGCAGAGAATACCCATAAAATGTCTTCTGATTGTTTTTCTACAGATGATGTGACCGCAGTCACTCAAGAAACATTCACAGATGATCCTAGTAAGTTGTTCTTTTATTTCCTTTCTTTCACACTGTGGATAGAAGGATTGAGGATGAGGTCTGTATAAAGGAAGAGGAAGACTAGAAAAGGGGTTCAGGGACTCCCCTGGTGGTTCAGTGGCTAAGACTCCATGCTCCCAATGCAGAGGCCCAAGTTCCATCCCTGGTCAGGGAACTGGATCCCTCATGCCACAACTAAGACCTGGCACAACCAGATAAATAAATAAAAATAGATATTTCTTTTAATAAAAGAAGAGATTTGGAGTCCTGTTGTCTATGCTGGATGCCACCAAGGCTATAAACATGCCCAACCTTTTCAACCGCTTCCTTTTCCTTCTGAGATGGTCCCTTATATTTCCCCACAAAAGTCCACATTCTTTGACTTCAACCTTGTCTCTTTTTAGACTGTCATCCCTCACCCTGGTTTACCCTTTGTTACTTTTTCAACTTACGCTTTTCATTCTCTGTGCATTATCTTTGCAGATCTTGTGAATGATCCTGCTACAGATGAAACAGGTAGGTTCTTATTCACTCCAGTTCTTAAAAATGGCATAATTTGTGTTAATAGTTATTTATTCTAGGTGTTGAATGAATCTTGTAATTTTTCTGTCACTGGGATAAAGATACAAGAAAAGATGCTTACTGGCCCTCTAAAAAAGAGGAAGCTGTTTCATAGCTTAAAAAACACAAAGGTTTTCCAAAATTAGTGCAATGTCAACAGGTCAAATAATATCCCATAAAATTATGTTCCATTAACTCTGTTCCCTTGGACACGATACAGAAACCCAGCCATTGTCTCGACTTTGGCTCGTTAGCTACATTCTCCCTCTTGAGTTCTGCCTTCCCCTTTGTCAATTCGAAGCCCTCCTCTCACCACTATTTTGTGCCCTTTCAGTTCTGGCTGATGTCAAGCCTTCCGCCGATGACCTGGGTGAGTTCAGATCTGGAATTCCAGGAGCTGTTTGGGGTGGCTATTCTGGGCTTCCCCCAAAACCCATGATGGAAGACAGTACAGTTGATGAAGAATCCTAAACAAGACTACATGCTGTGCACCACATTCATCCAACAGTTTAATTTCAATTAATGGTGGTTTTGATCCTCCAAGAAAGCAAAACTTGTGGTTGGATACACAAAATACCAAGCCTTGATCTTTTTTCTCCAGGTTTCCAAGACTGACTAGGTAAAGTTAAAGGTGAACAATAATGATTTTCTTCTAGATATATTTTGTCTACAAGATGGACCAAATAGACAAAGGAATGGATAAACTTTGTTCAATTTCACAACCAGGATGAGTAAAAGAGTCTATAGAAAACTCAAGAATCCCTGGCTATATTCAGTGTAAGGGGTTAGGAAAGGCATTTCTGGAGGGCACTCATGAGGCTGATTCCTAAAAGATGAGTAGAAGTGAATCAAGTAAATGGAGAGACGAAGAACTTTTAGGTAAAGAAAACAATGGGCAAAAGGCTGAGGATGGAAATGAAAACGAGTCAGAAAACACCGTTCAGGCAAAGGAAGGTGCTAAGCAGATTACTGAATGGGAAAGCCAGTGGGAATGGTGTTGCCTAGTAAAATACGATGTCCTGAATAATTCTGTTAGAGGTACTGGAGATAAATGAGCTGTCAAGGACTGGGGTCTGCTGAAATGATGTCCAGTTGTCTATTAGAGAGATGGGGGCACCCATTCAGTGAAGAAAACTTTGAATTGATGAAGGGAAAGATAAGGCACTTTGAGACATGGAAGGATCTTTTTGGGGGGCCGGGGGGCGGGTTGGGGAGGGAGGAGGGCAGGCAGGCCACTTCTATTGGTCTTTCATTTATTTTCATCCATCTTTGTTCTTTGGTCCGTGTGGGCCTCCCATCGCAGTGGCCTCTCTTGTCGCAGAGCACCGACTCTGGGCGCATGCGCTCCAGAGCTCTGGCTCGGTGATTGGACACATCGGTCCAGCTGCTCCACAGCACGTGGGATCCTCCCAGGCCAGGGATCGAACTGGCGCCCCTTGCACGGCAAGGTGGTGTCCTTACCCAGTGGACCACCAGGGAAGCCCGGAAGGATCTTTAAAAAAGAAAAAAAAATCACGAATTCTTCCATAAAATGGAAGTTGAATTTGTAGACTTGGAGCTTATTAGAAGCAAGTTCTGAGCTAGATCTAGAAGTTTCAGAATCCTCAGCATAGAAACCTGCGACTGAAATCATGGGAAAGGGACTTCCCTGCTGGTCAATAGGTAAGAGTTCCCAATGCAGGTAGCCTGGGTTCGATCCCTGGTAGGGGAACTATATCCCACAGGCCACAGCTAAGAGTCCACATGCCCCCAGTGAAGATCCTTCATGCTGCAGCCCAGTACAGCAGAAACAAAGAAGTCAGAGAACACGTGAGATTCTTCTCAGAGTCTATTAAACTTTCCAATGACATTTTTACAGGCAACTCCCATGGTTAGTCCATTTCCTCAAGACTCATCCTACTCCTTCACTTATTCTCCATTCTACCAATTCAGCCAGTACCTAACTTGCCCGCTAGATTAGGATGGGGGCTTCCCTGATGGTTCACTGGTAAAGAAAGTGTCTGGTAAAGAAATGCAGGAAATGCGGGTTGCATCCCTGGGTCAGGAAGATCCCCTGGAGAAGGGAATGGCTAGACATTCCAGTATTCTTGCCTGGGAAATCCCACGGACAGAGGACCCTGGTCGGCTACAGTCCATGGGGTTGCAAAGTCAGACACGACTGAACACACACATGGGTCTCAAGTAAGACAGCATTAGCATTACAGGGCAGTGACTTCTAGAACCAGCAATAACTGAGTAACATTTCTACCTTCCAGCTTCACTCAAAGATAAAAATACCACCACAAGTATGATGGTTTGTTTTTTTTTTTAACTTATTTATTCACTTTTTTTTGACTGTGCTGGATCTTTGCGGCTATGCAGGTTTTTCTCTAGTTGCAGCGAGTGAGGGCCACTCTCTAATTGTGGGCTTCTCACTGTGGTGGATTCTCTTGGTGAAGCACAGGCTCTAGGGTGCTTGAGCTTCAGTAGTTGCAGCACATTGGCTCAGTAGTTATGGCTCCTGGGCTCTAGAGCACTGACTATTTGCCTTGCATTATGTGGGATCCTCGCAGATCAGTCATTGAACCCGAGTCTCCTGCATTGGCAGGCAGATTCTTTACCATTGGGTCACCTGGGAAGCCCCTGTTTTTTGCCTGTCTTTTTCTTGTGATTTTCTTCTCCCTTCTTCTTTTTAAAAGAATATTTATTTATTTATTTGGGTGCTTGGTCTTAGTTGCAGCATGTGGGATCTAGTTCCCTGACCACGGATGGAACCCAGGTCCCCTGAACTCAAGAATCTTAGTTACTGGACCACCTTTTTTTTCTTCTTGAGGATTACTTTTCTCCTTGTTCTTGGGAGAATATTTAGTGCATCTTCTAGTTTATGTCCAGTTTCCCTCTCTAGATATTTGCAGCCTTCTTCATATCCTCCTACCCTACCCCACTCTCTGTGAGCTCCTCTTCTGAAAGTCCTGGGGAAAAGAAGGGACCACTGTTAAACAGTTTCAGAGCAGTCTTCTCCAGAAACTACCTTTGGACACCATCTGTTAGTTAGTGGGTAGGGAAGTGACTGCAAGGACGTAACATTACTGAAGTGGTCATGCTTTCTCTAAATACTGATGTGCAGCTAGGGTTAAAAGCAGAACAGAGAAATAGCGGCCCACTTTAGAATTCAAACTCTTCAGAACATGACTGTTGGCATTTCATCTTTCACGTTGCCACCTGTCTAATCCTAGAAGGACTCATTCCTAGAAGAACCCACAGAGACTAATAATCTCTTTCCTTCCAGGTAGGGAAGCACCTAAATTTTATCGTTTGGGCATGCTAAGTCCCTTCAGTCATGCCCGACTCTTTGCAACTCCATGGACTACATGTAGCCCGCCAGGCTCTTCTGTCCATGGGTTTTTCCAGACAAGAATACTGGAGTGGGCTGTCATTTCCTACTTCAGGGGTCTTCCCCACCCAGGGACTGTCCCCATGTTCCCTAAGTCTCCTGAATTGGCAGGCAGGTTCTTTACCACTATCGCCACCTGGGAAACTGAACTTTCATTGTTTATCCAACGTCTATTGTTGTTTTGTACTGGTGACAGAAGAACATAGCCCAACTTACAGTGAACCTCTGGAGAGACTATTGTCAGTTTTCCCAGTTCTCTTTCTCCTCCTCTGTTCCTTTAACCCTTCGTTCACGCCTGCCTGTTATGCCTCTGTGTGTGTTTTTCTGTCGTCAGAGTGTCGGGATGAGAAATTTGCCTGCACAAGACTCTATTCTGTGCATCGGCCAGTCAAGCAATGCCTTCATCAGATTTGCTTCACCAGGTAAAGGTCCCCTACCATCCAGAGAGCATTGCCCAAGATAGTGCTTTCATGTCCCTAACTATTTAATGAGCACCCACTCTGGAATTTCTCTTGGGGGGCAGAAGTCTTTAACATCACCCTTTTAGCTATTCCAAAGGTGCCAGTTAGACCCTGGAAACTGCACAGACATGGGGAATGAATGGTTGCTGGAGGAGGGATGGGGTGAAGGATAATTAGGGACTTGGGGATGGACATGTACACACTGCTCTATTTAAAATGGAGAACCAACAAGGACCTACGGTACAGCACAAGGAACACTGCTCAGTGTCATGGGGAGAATGGATACATGTGTAAGTATGGCTGAGTCCCTTTGCTGTCCACCTAAAACTGTCACAACAGTGTTCATTGGCTCTACCCAAATACAATACAGAATAACAAATATTGTACCCAATACAAAATAAAACTTTTTTTAAAAAAATAAAAAGACACACACAAAAAGGCAAATAGACTTGAGCAATAAGTAATGGGAGCTGTATAATTGTTTAAAACAAAAAAGGAAGGAGAACCTTGAGTCTGGGTTGAGGTACACAGAAGAGTTTGACTAACACATGTAGAAGGCAAGGAAGGTGAGGGCTGGAGGAAGGATTGTCACGAGGGCAACATGTGTGTATCAAATTTATCATCTCCTAGAAATAGGCTGGAGCTAAAGACCCAAGTATGAAGGTAGAAAACATCAGGGAGAGTATAAGCTTGAATATTTAGGTGGAGTGTGCAAAGTGTAACCAAGAATGGTGACTGATACCACTCCCTCCTCTATACTGCTGGGAGGGGTGTGTGTTGGGCATGGGGAGTCTGACCTCCTTGAGGAAAGCCAGGTCCTTCCAGAGTGGGAAATACAGGGGTTGAAGAGGCATGGCAGGCCTGGGCTAGTTCTCCCTCTCAGTGTTTTTTCCATCTCTTTGCTCTGTGACATTGGATCTCTGGCAGTTTACGACGTATGTACATCATCAACAATGAGATCTGCTCCCGTCTTGTCTGTAAAGAGCACGAAGCTATGAAAGGTAAGACTGACTTTGGTGGGGAGGAACAATAATGAGAATGATAGCTGGGGGAAAGAAGCTAACAGGTCCGAGATGTGGCTCTGCAGGAGGTCTTTAGGCTACTCCCTGACTTCCATCAGCTCCTGTTCCACCTAGTTACCCCAATAAACAATCTAAGTAAGCAGCATGCTTAGTATATTCATAGCTCTGGAAGCTGCTGGACAGCACAAGGAGTTCAGTTCAGTTTTCTGTGATGACCTAGAAGGATGGAATGGCAGGAGGAGGGAAGGAGGCTTAACAGGGAGGGGATGTGAATACAGATTGGGCTTCCCTGGTGACTCAGTGAGTGAAGAACACCCCTGCCAATGCAGTAGACATGGTTTTGATCCCTGAGTCAGAAAGATGCCCTGGAGAAGGAAACAGCAACCTACTCCAGTTATTCTTGCCTGGGAAATCCCATGGACAGAGGAAGCTGGTGGCCCACAGTCCATGGGAGTTGCAAAAGAGTCAGACAGGTCTTAGCGACTAAACAGAAAAATAGCTGAGTTCTCTTTCTTATACAGCAGGAATTAACACACCATCATAAAGCAATTATCCTCCAATAATAATGTTAACCACTAGATCTCTTTCCAACTAGACAGAAACCCCTAGCTTCACTTACATATCGATAGTGCTTTCAGATGCTCTGCTACTTTGAAGCTCATTCACTAGATGAAAGGCCAAGTCAACTATTACAGATGACAGTCTCTACTAGGCTTGCAGCTGTGTCCATAACCCCAGGGTGGAAAAAAGCCAGTAGGCTGGAGACTGTAACATTTGAATACATGAAAAATCAGCTGGACATTGGCTACATTTTCAACAGTCCACCAATTCCAAGAACCATTTCCCTTGCTTAGTGTCAAATTTCAGAGGTAGAGCAAGGTAGAAAGATTTTATTAAAAACAAAAAAAACAATTACCAGGGTCCAGAGTGTGTGGTTAGACACTATGCATGGTGGGCAAACGCTATTTCTCACCTTCCCCCGGACCAGCCCCAAAGGATGGCTGGCGTTGTCAGAGTCACCACATGCAAAAGCCGCTCTGACTCAGCTGCCTGCCCTGTCCTGAGCCCTTCTGAGTAAGAACTGTACTTAACTTCACAGAAGGAAACTTTCCTCTTGCCCTCATTGGCTCTGCAAGCCACCTGCGAGGGAAGCACCTTTACCAGGAGGATGAGTATCTGGGACTCTAGGCACTTTCAAATGTCTCAAGGGACTTGCTAAAGTTAGCCATTTGCACACAGTAAACACTTCTTAATGCTTGGACCTCATTTTTTTCCTGCTATTGAATAAGTCCACAATTAGAAGAATTGGGAGCAAGGTGTAAAAGGAAACTGAAATTGATTGACCACCTGTGATCAGCTTTTTTGCATCCATTCTTTCATTTTCAACTGCATTCTTGTGGCAGGTATTTTAATGCCTGTTTTACAGAAAGGGGTAGTGAGGTTCAGAAAAGTGAAGAATCTTTCTTGTAGGGAGTAAATAGCCAGTAAGTGGCAGATCCCAGCTTCTAACCCTGTTCAGAAACTTCCACCTTTCCACAGCACCATTCTGCAGTCTCCTCTTTCTTCTCTTCTCTTTGAGCCCTGGCTATCCTCCTGGATTCTCATCTCATGTTCTGCTTCTCTTCTAGAGGAACTCTGCCGTCAGAAGGCTGGTCTGCCCCCAAGGAGACTCCGTCGCTCCAACTACTTCCACCTTCCTCCCTGTGATAATGTGAATTTGCAGAGATCCAGTGGTCTGTGATCATCAAGGAAGAAGAAAGAATGTGTGGGTGGGAGGGAACTCCTGGTCCAACCATTGTCAGCCAACCCATAGACATGAAGATGTTTTTAACCAATCCCTTTGCAATGTCTAGCTTTTGCCCCGATTTCTTGATTTTATTTTTAATCACTTATGTCATTTTACAATACTCAACATACAGGTTTTATAGTATCGCATGGTTTTGCTGCTTCTCCATATCATAGATCTAGTAGATAAATGATAACTATGTGACTTAGAAATGTTCTACCAACAATTTCAAGAGAAAATAAACCTAAATAAAATTATTAAAAATATTAACTACTGAATCTGTTTGAGATAGATCTTAGAGTCGAAGACATTATCCCTGTCTATCTTTATTATTTTTTTTTTATCTTTTGGTGGGTAGGGTGGAGAGGGAAGGGGATGGGTGGGCCACTTCCATTGGTCTTTCATTTCTCTATTTTCACGTGCGCCAGAGCTCCAGCTCGGTAATTGGACACATCGGTCCAGCTGCTCCACGGTCCGTGAGATCTTCCCAGGCCAGGGATCGAACTGGCGCCCCTTGCACTGCAAGGCGGTGTCCTTACCCACTGGACCACCAGTGGAAGCCCGCTGTCTATCTTAACTAACCTTCAAACATCAATATTTTCTACTCAAGAGTTTCATAGATTAACTCCACATTCACTTACACAGTCCTCTTCACTCTTACTATTTTTCTGGACTGTCCTAACACTTGCCTGGAATGTCTTTTTGGTGTTCACTCAGTTGTGTCTGACTCTGTGACCCCCATGGACTGCAGCATGTCAGGCTTCCCTGTACCTCGCCGTCTCCTGGAATTTGTCCAAGTTCATGTCCAGTGGATCAGTGATGCCATCCAGCCATCTCACCCTCTGACACCCTCTTCTCATCAGGCCCTGGTTTAATTTTCCCATCTTTAACATGAAAGAATTAATGTTCATTCAAGGGTTTCTTTTCATTCAACAATGAGATTTAAATGCATTATTTGTATTTCTTGAAGCCTAGATGCAGTCTAATTCACAACAATCACATCTGCTTTACAAGAAGAGAAGTATCCTATATTAGGACAACAGTCCACAATGTCATATAACAGAAACTTATTACAAGTGACAAATTATATATAATGGGTGCTTTCATCTAAATAGCTCAGTACAGGCTTCCCTGGTGGTCCAGAGGGTAGAGAGTTCACCTTGCAGTGCAAGGAGCACTGCTTCGATCCCTGGACCGGGAAGATCTGACATGTTGCAGAGCAGCTGGACTGGTGTGTCCAATTACGAGCCAGCTCTCTAGAATGCATGCACTCAGAGCTGGTGCTCTGCAGTTAGGGAGGCCCACAATGGCCAAAGAATAAAGATGGATGAAAATAAATAAGTAAGTAAACCAATAAATAGCTCAATACCTTTCAAAAAAAGAAAAGAAAGAAAGAAAGAAAGAAAAAAGCCAATAAAATTCAAATAGAAGCTAGCAGACTTTGAGAAAAGCTCTATGTGACAAAATTCCACCTGGTAACGGTTGAATCTTTTTCACATATTTTTAAATCTATTTTACTCAGCCATTAAAAAGAATAATGCTGGGAAACTTTCCTGGTGGTCCATGGCTAAGACTCCCTGTTTTCAATGCAAGGGGTTCTGGGTTGATGCTTGGTCAGGGAACTAGATCCCACATGCCTTAACTAAGGCCTGGCACAGCCAAATAAACGAATATTAAAAAAAAAAAAAAAAAGAATGATGCCATGTGCAGCAATATGGTAGACAGAGACTGTCATAATGAGTGAAGTAAGTCATACAAAAAAGGAGAAATATCACATGACATCCTTTACGTGTGGAATCTAAAAAGAAATGATACAAATGAACTTATTTAAAAACTGGAAACAGACTCAGTCTTAAGACTTATGATTGCCAGGGGGAAGAAATAGGAAGTTTGGGATGGATATGTATACACTGCTATATTTAAAATGGATAACAAAGAAGGACCTACTATCTAGCACAGGGAACTAGGCTCAGTGTTATGTGACAGTCTGAATGGGAGGGGAGTTTGGGGAAGTATTGATACATGTATATGTATGGTGGAGTCTTTTTATTGTCCACCAAAACTGAAACTATCGGAACATTGTTAATACAAAATAAAAGGTTAAAAATTTCATTCATCTCCTTCTTGCTCCTGTTTACTCTTGGCCCATTTCAGGTCCCTGATGCCTTAGTTTTCTTTCTCTGCTCCTTTCTTAAGCAAGAACCTTATATTTTGATGAAAGAGTTATTTGAGGGAATTCATGGTGGTCCACTTCTACTGCCAGGGGACAGGGTTCAATCCCCAGTAGGGAAGTAAGATCCTACAAGTCATATGGCACGGCCAAAAATGAAAAAACTTTTGTATCAAAATGGTGGATATTTAGTGTTGGGATTCCCTGGTGCCTCAAAGGTAAAGAATACAGGAGACGATCCTTGGGCTGGGATCCCCTGGAGAAGGAAACGGCAACCCACTCACAGTACTCTTGCCCAAAAAATTCTGTGGACAAGAGGAGCTTGATGGACTCCAGTCCATGAAGTTGCAAAGAGTCAGACATGACTTCGCAACTGAGCACAATGTATCATTAGGTGATAATGATGATGATCTCTTCCTGGGACCTTGAAGAGATGATAGACGCCTATGCCTGTTGACCTCACCAAAAGCAGGTTTTATTCTTGTTTTCTCTTCCAAAATTGAGTTGACCCTGCTCTGAGCCTAACTTTCCTCCACTATTTCATGCATATGATTGAAGAGAATTCTCCTTCCTCTTTGAATGAAGAAGTTCTGGACATTCACATGTGCACTATACTCTCTAAAAAGAGCTCCTTGCACAGTTTCTCTAAGTATTCATTTCACTCAAGGTGCAAAAACCAAAGCTGTCTCGCTGCTTCTGGGCCTTTCTTTTGATGTCCTAAGCAGCGTGTGTTACCAGCCCCAAGCTCCTCCCCTCCGCTCTGCAAGCGCTCGCGGTGAAAGTTGATGTTGACACCTGATCAGAAGGTGCAAGCAACTTGGCTTCCTTCTGTACAGAAGCAGCTGGGACACACTGAAAAGAGACAGCTGAAAAGAAGTAGAAGCTGGAAGAGCACCAGATGAGGGGATGGCAGAGGCCTGAGAGGTTGACATCAGAGCAGGGGAACCCAGAGGCTAGAAGGTGGAAATTCACAAATCTGGGAGAAGTGTGGTAGAGGACCTGAGTTCCATACTAACCTACCCAGCGGAACCTTACAAGGCAGAGTGGACCTTGGGAAGGCAAACTCTGGAAGGCAGGAGGTCTGGTTAAAAATACAACACTCCAGGGCTTCCCTAGTGACTCAGTGGTAAAGAACCCGCCTGTCAGTGCAGGAGACACAGGTTCAATCCCTGATCTGGGAAGATTGCACATGCCACAAAGTCACAAAGCCCGTGTGCCACAACTACTCAGTCATGTTGCTGAACCCATGCTCCACAACAAAAGAAGCCACTGCAATGAGAAGCCTATGCCCTGGAACTAGAGAAAAGTCTGTGCAGCAACAAAAACACAGTAAAGCCAAAAATAAATTAATTACATTAAAAAAAAACACCCCACACTCCAATAAAAACTGCAATCCTTGTGTTTTAGCACTTTTCACTAGCCAAACACCAGCGAAAGTGACTTGACTTTCTCTGTGGTAGAGACAGAAACAGGTGGTCACAGTTTGTTTTTTTTTTCTAAAAACCAGTCAACCAGAGCCAGAAGTGGCGGTCAGACAGCAGCTTCTGGGCAGAACCTAAGATGGAAAAGCAAATGTTGTTTATATAAATAGAAAGGTAGAGCGTGTAGCATAGCTTCCTGTTGACAAAATGAGCTTCGCTTCACCTCAAACCTTCAATGGTTTCAAAAATAGCTGATAACGGGGTTTTTTTTTTTTTTTTCTTCTTTCTTTCAATTTGTCCAATCACTCTCAGTAAGATTCTAGCTTTTTCTTAACTCACTGTTCCAAGTTCATTTCTCTGTCTCTGGTATTTTTCTCTTTCTTTCCCTTTTTCTTTCTTCTATGTGTTTTCCCAGCCATAAATCTGTACTGTGTAGTGCCTGGGGTACATCATCACAGTTCTGTACTGATCCATGAGGGTGGATCTCAGGACAATCTCATATACGGTGTGGCATTCACCTCCTTCCCTCACCGTTTTAAAAAGGAATAGACTTCCCTGGTGGTTCAGTGGTTGAGAATTCATCTGCTAAAGAAGAGGACACAGGTCCGATCCTGGATCCAGGAAGATCCCACATGAAACTAAATCCATGCACTGCAACTACTGAGCCCGAGGGCTTTAAATCTCATGCTCCACAACAAGAGAAGTCACCTCAATGAGAAGCCTGAGCGCAGCTAGAGGGTAGCTCCCACTGGCTGCAACTACATAAAGCCCATACACAGCAATGAAGACCCAGTGCAATACCCTCCCCCCAATTTTTTTTTTTTTAATTTAAAAAACGTGATAAGCTTTGAGCAGGAACATGTAAATAATTGAATGGAAAATGGAACTGGTCAGAACTGAGGTACCAACCCTGTCACTGCATGTTGTGCTAATATTTTGTCCTTTCCCAAATGGTCAAACACAAAGAGTTACAATGTACAGTAGTGAGAGCAGTACAGAAATTCATTATTAGGCTTCCCTGGTGGTCCATTGGGTAAAGAATCCTCCTTGCAGTGCAAGGGGCACCAGTTCGATCCCTGGCACAGGAAGATCCTACATGCTGAGGAAAGGCTGGGTCGGTGTGTCCAATTACAAGCCAGCGCTCTGGACTGCATGCACTCAGAGCCAGTGTTCTCTGTGGTAGAGACAGAAACAGGTGGTCACAGTTTGTTTTTTTTTTCTAAAAACCAGTCAACCAGAGCCAGAAGTGGCGGTCAGACAGCAGCTTCTGGGCAGAACCTAAGATGGAAAAGCAAATGTTGTTTATATAAATAGAAAGGTAGAGCGTGTAGCATAGCTTCCTGTTGACAAAATGAGCTTCGCTTCACCTCAAACCTTCAATGGTTTCAAAAATAGCTGATAACGGGGTTTTTTTTTTTTTTTTCTTCTTTCTTTCAATTTGTCCAATCACTCTCAGTAAGATTCTAGCTTTTTCTTAACTCACTGTTCCAAGTTCATTTCTCTGTCTCTGGTATTTTTCTCTTTCTTTCCCTTTTTCTTTCTTCTATGTGTTTTCCCAGCCATAAATCTGTACTGTGTAGTGCCTGGGGTACATCATCACAGTTCTGTACTGATCCATGAGGGTGGATCTCAGGACAATCTCATATACGGTGTGGCATTCACCTCCTTCCCTCACCGTTTTAAAAAGGAATAGACTTCCCTGGTGGTTCAGTGGTTGAGAATTCATCTGCTAAAGAAGAGGACACAGGTCCGATCCTGGATCCAGGAAGATCCCACATGAAACTAAATCCATGCACTGCAACTACTGAGCCCGAGGGCTTTAAATCTCATGCTCCACAACAAGAGAAGTCACCTCAATGAGAAGCCTGAGCGCAGCTAGAGGGTAGCTCCCACTGGCTGCAACTACATAAAGCCCATACACAGCAATGAAGACCCAGTGCAATACCCTCCCCCCAATTTTTTTTTTTTAATTTAAAAAACGTGATAAGCTTTGAGCAGGAACATGTAAATAATTGAATGGAAAATGGAACTGGTCAGAACTGAGGTACCAACCCTGTCACTGCATGTTGTGCTAATATTTTGTCCTTTCCCAAATGGTCAAACACAAAGAGTTACAATGTACAGTAGTGAGAGCAGTACAGAAATTCATTATTAGGCTTCCCTGGTGGTCCATTGGGTAAAGAATCCTCCTTGCAGTGCAAGGGGCACCAGTTCGATCCCTGGCACAGGAAGATCCTACATGCTGAGGAAAGGCTGGGTCGGTGTGTCCAATTACAAGCCAGCGCTCTGGACTGCATGCACTCAGAGCCAGTGTTCTGCAAGGAGAGAGGCCACCGCGATGGGAGGCCCATGCAGGTCAAAGAATGAAGATGGATGAAAATAAATAGAAAACCAATAAAAGAGACCAAAAATTTTTTTTTAATGTAAAAAAAAATTCATTATTGAAAATGAAATAAATTCAGTCTTGAAAATGGGTGAAATTTAGGGGGGAAAGGAAAATAAAATTATATAAATAGAAATAAACCTATGAAAATGTGTAGTATTAACATCAAGATCAATGTATTGAAAATAAAAAATTACTTCAAAAATTCTCATATGAAACATGTATGACAACTCTTTAACTAACTATTAAAAGAAGCTAGTTGTTCATTGGAAGATGAGCTAAAATTTGATAGAGTTAAACAATTATGCTTTTCTCTGTGCCATTAGCTACCTGGGATTGAAAGACCATACTTTGCATAATAAAGATTAATTATAAGTACAATAATTCATAATAAATTGTAATGTCATTATTCATAATTAAATTTAGTTCATCAGAATCACAGAATGTTGCTAACGACATAAGACAAGAATTTCTGTGCTTCCCTGGTAGCTCCATGGAAAAGAATCTGTCTGCGAATGCAAAAGATGTGGGTTTCGTGATGTGGGAGGCTCCCACATGCAACGGAGGAACTAAGCAGTGCCCCACAGCTACTGAGACTGAGCTCTAGAGCCCACATGCCCCAACTACAGAAGTCCAAATGTCCTAGAGCCCAGAAAATTCAACTGGAGATTAGTCACTAGGGGGATCAACTAGAGAAAAGCCCAATCAGTAACGAAGACCCAGCACAGCCCAAAAGTAGACAAATAAAATTAAAAAAACCCTTTTTCTCTTGTCATGTAAAAAACTAAATACACCATCGATACACGGAGCATCTAGAAGCTAGCTACATCAGTGGCTCTAGGCATAATAAAATGTACCTTTGTATCATCCTGTTTGTTTAAATAAGAAATTTAAAAAAAGGAAAAAAAAAAGGAAAAAAGAAGAAAGAAAAAGAAAAAAGAAAAAAAGGAGGAAAAATAAGCAAATAATAAAATTAAAAAAAGAAATTAATATTGGCTTCTGGGCCAGTCCTGATGTAGCACTCAGCTTGTGCAATCCTAAGGTAATCACTAGTTCTGAGGGTTAACGAGGTCATGTATTAGAGGTTTTGTGCCTGTGAGACTATTATGCATTTAATAAAACTAAGGGACTTTTTCCCTAGTTAAGCTGATTGTTTTCTCC
Source organism: Tragulus kanchil (assembly GCA_022376925.1). Classification (NCBI taxonomy): domain Eukaryota; kingdom Metazoa; phylum Chordata; class Mammalia; order Artiodactyla; family Tragulidae; genus Tragulus; species Tragulus kanchil. Next base: position 281,038,236 of record JAIOJX010000004.1, read on the forward strand.
TAATTCTTCTTGAGTACGTTCCTTCTTTCTCTTGTGACAAAGTGAGATGTGTGTGTGTGTATTAGTAGCTCAGTCATGTTCATGTCTTTGTGGCCCCAAGGACTGGACTGTAGCCCACCAGGCTCCTCTGTCCATGGAATTTTCCAGGCAAGAATACTGGAATGGGTTCCCATTCCCTTCTCCAGGGAATCTTCTGGACAAGTGACAGAAGCCAGGTCTCTTGTTTGCAGGAGGATTCTTTACCATCTGAGCTGCCAGGAAAGGCCAAAGTGAGATGACCCTCATGGAGTAGACTTGCCTGGAGAGGTATGGAAACCTCCATGGGTGTCCAACGTCACTGATACTAGTTTCTTTCCAGTCTGAGCTTCTTAATTTAAATCTGACTTTTTCAGAGTCCAGAATCTTCTTTAGAGCATGGCAGGATAGTTTCTGTAGCGGCTGCTTCTGGGTTGACCTCTGATGTTAAAACCTGGGGTACTTGGAACTCAGATAGGATGGGAGGGGCTATGCGGTGTCCCCAGGCATGTGGACAGCTGGAAGCCTTGCAACCCTTGCAAGGACCAGAGGGCAGAACAGGGCTGCAGTCCATGGGGGAGGCCGGAACCAAGTGGGCAAAAGTAATGATGTCACCTCAACTTTTAGCTACTTGTCACTAGGGGATCAACTAGAGAAAAGCCCAATCAGTAACGAAGACCCAGCACAGCCCAAAAGTAGACAAATAAAATTAAAAAAACCCTTTTTCTCTTGTCATGTAAAAAACTAAATACACCATCGATACACGGAGCATCTAGAAGCTAGCTACATCAGTGGCTCTAGGCATAATAAAATGTACCTTTGTATCATCCTGTTTGTTTAAATAAGAAATTTTAAAAAAGGAAAAAAAAAAGGAAAAAAGAAGAAAGAAAAAGAAAAAAGAAAAAAAGGAGGAAAAATAAGCAAATAATAAAATTAAAAAAAGAAATTAATATTGGCTTCTGGGCCAGTCCTGATGTAGCACTCAGCTTGTGCAATCCTAAGGTAATCACTAGTTCTGAGGGTTAACGAGGTCATGTATTAGAGGTTTTGTGCCTGTGAGACTATTATGCATTTAATAAAACTAAGGGACTTTTTCCCTAGTTAAGCTGATTGTTTTCTCCCTAATTCTTCTTGAGTACGTTCCTTCTTTCTCTTGTGACAAAGTGAGATGTGTGTGTGTGTATTAGTAGCTCAGTCATGTTCATGTCTTTGTGGCCCCAAGGACTGGACTGTAGCCCACCAGGCTCCTCTGTCCATGGAATTTTCCAGGCAAGAATACTGGAATGGGTTCCCATTCCCTTCTCCAGGGAATCTTCTGGACAAGTGACAGAAGCCAGGTCTCTTGTTTGCAGGAGGATTCTTTACCATCTGAGCTGCCAGGAAAGGCCAAAGTGAGATGACCCTCATGGAGTAGACTTGCCTGGAGAGGTATGGAAACCTCCATGGGTGTCCAACGTCACTGATACTAGTTTCTTTCCAGTCTGAGCTTCTTAATTTAAATCTGACTTTTTCAGAGTCCAGAATCTTCTTTAGAGCATGGCAGGATAGTTTCTGTAGCGGCTGCTTCTGGGTTGACCTCTGATGTTAAAACCTGGGGTACTTGGAACTCAGATAGGATGGGAGGGGCTATGCGGTGTCCCCAGGCATGTGGACAGCTGGAAGCCTTGCAACCCTTGCAAGGACCAGAGGGCAGAACAGGGCTGCAGTCCATGGGGGAGGCCGGAACCAAGTGGGCAAAAGTAATGATGTCACCTCTGGCCTTGGGGATGCAGCTATGGGCACGGTTGCTTTCTCGCAGCACACACGTGCTGTTTGGACAGGTATGCACCATCTGTTTGGGGGTTATACTGGGACACGTACATCATCCAGTATAACCCCTATAACCCCATAGCTGTCTGTCTTCCCAGCCAGGAAGCTGCATCTTCCTGACCATCCGCAAAAGAAAGGGACAGAGGTGGATGGTTGGGGCGAGTCATGAACAGCTTCTTCAGGACAACTTCGCTGAAGGTAGGATTGGTTCTCTGGCCAGAAATCTGGGCATCAGTTTGTTTGCGGATTAGGCAATTGTTTTAGCCATGGTTTCTTTGATTTCTTCGGCCAATAGAGAAAGTGATTCTAAGCACAAACTCTGGACCTCAGTCACATGTGTGCCAATCCTGACTCCATCAGTGAGGTGAGTCAGGTCTATAGCTCAACTGGTTTCCATTTTCACCTCCTGCAATAGCACGTTTTCTTTCCAGGTTTGATTTTTTTTTTTTTAATCAAAGAGAAAAAAGTGCTTTCATTTATACCACAGACTGTTTTCTCTTATTCAGGGACAGAAAGATCCTTAATTCTATACAGCCTTGCCCATGACTTTCAATTCCCTGTAAGCATCTGTTCTGTTCATCTGAATTTCCCACTTCTATTTGCTCTCTGTTCCAGGGCATGTATCACCTTTGCCTTTTTCTTAGTTGTGGGCTTTCTCCACTGTTTACATATACAAACAACTGGGAGAACACATCAGTCTCATCTTTTCCCAATTGTTCAGACCCTTAAAGTATCTGAGCTAATCAAGATTTAAGTTTTTATTCAGGTGAAATTTACATAATCATAACCATTTAAAAATTTACTAGTTTCTTTCCAGTCTGAGCTTCTTAATTTAAATCTGACTTTTTCAGAGTCCAGAATCTTCTTTAGAGCATGGCAGGATAGTTTCTGTAGCGGCTGCTTCTGGGTTGACCTCTGATGTTAAAACCTGGGGTACTTGGAACTCAGATAGGATGGGAGGGGCTATGCGGTGTCCCCAGGCATGTGGACAGCTGGAAGCCTTGCAACCCTTGCAAGGACCAGAGGGCAGAACAGGGCTGCAGTCCATGGGGGAGGCCGGAACCAAGTGGGCAAAAGTAATGATGTCACCTCTGGCCTTGGGGATGCAGCTATGGGCACGGTTGCTTTCTCGCAGCACACACGTGCTGTTTGGACAGGTATGCACCATCTGTTTGGGGGTTATACTGGGACACGTACATCATCCAGTATAACCCCTATAACCCCATAGCTGTCTGTCTTCCCAGCCAGGAAGCTGCATCTTCCTGACCATCCGCAAAAGAAAGGGACAGAGGTGGATGGTTGGGGCGAGTCATGAACAGCTTCTTCAGGACAACTTCGCTGAAGGTAGGATTGGTTCTCTGGCCAGAAATCTGGGCATCAGTTTGTTTGCGGATTAGGCAATTGTTTTAGCCATGGTTTCTTTGATTTCTTCGGCCAATAGAGAAAGTGATTCTAAGCACAAACTCTGGACCTCAGTCACATGTGTGCCAATCCTGACTCCATCAGTGAGGTGAGTCAGGTCTATAGCTCAACTGGTTTCCATTTTCACCTCCTGCAATAGCACGTTTTCTTTCCAGGTTTGATTTTTTTTTTTTTAATCAAAGAGAAAACAGTGCTTTCATTTATACCACAGACTGTTTTCTCTTATTCAGGGACAGAAAGATCCTTAATTCTATACAGCCTTGCCCATGACTTTCAATTCCCTGTAAGCATCTGTTCTGTTCATCTGAATTTCCCACTTCTATTTGCTCTCTGTTCCAGGGCATGTATCACCTTTGCCTTTTTCTTAGTTGTGGGCTTTCTCCACTGTTTACATATACAAACAACTGGGAGAACACATCAGTCTCATCTTTTTCCCAATTGTTCAGACCCTTAAAGTATCTGAGCTAATCAAGATTTAAGTTTTTTATTCAGGTGAAATTTACATAATCATAACCATTTAAAGTATATAATTTGACTTCCCTGGTAGTCCAGTGGATAAGAATTCGTCTGCCAATGCAGGGGAACCAGCTTCAATCCCTGGTCTGGGAAGATTCCACATGTCTACTAAGCCCATGTGCCACAACTACTGAACCTGCAATCTAGAGCCTGTGCTCTTCAACAAGAGAAGCCATCAAAGTGAGAAGCCCACACACCACAGATAGAGAGTAATTCCTGTTCTCTGCAACTAGAGAAAGCCCGAGAGCAGCAATGAAGACCCAGCACAGCCATAAATAAAGAAATAAATAATTTAAAAATATAGAATTCAGTGACATTTACTGCATGTAGTTGTCCAACTACCTCTTCTGTCTACTTCCAAAATATTTATCACCCCTCAGATCCCAGTGCATTAAGCAGCCATGACTATTCCCCCTCCTCAAGCACCTGAGTAACCATCAATCAGCTTTCTGCCTCTCTGAATTTGTCTATCCTGGATATTTCATATAAATGGACTCACACACTACGTGGTCTTTTGTGTCTGCCATAATCAGGATTTAAGGTGATCAAATGGAACATAAGTTACTAAGAGGAATAACTAACACTTCTTTTTATTCTGTAGCCATACCTCCTTTAAGGAACCTGTGGATGGAGGTCTAAACTAACCAGGCAGGGATTTCCCCAGAGGTCCAGTGGTTAAGAATCCTCCTTGCAATGCAGGGGACTTGGGTTCAATCCCTGGTTAGGGAACCGAGATTCCACATGCTGTTGGGCTCAACCAAAAAATAAAAATTAAACCAAAAAATTAAATAATGAAATAAAGTAACCAGGACATGTGGGAAGCAGGGCCATGCTGAGTAATGTAACTAAAGTGTTGAGTGTACTGAATGAGCTCCTAATTGTGCTGAGGAAGTTGATGCTTAAGTGAAAACATCTGGGTGGTACATTTAGTTATGGATAGGCTGAGGGAGAGGTTCTATTTGCTCTCTGTTCCAGGGCATGTATCACCTTTGCCTTTTTCTTAGTTGTGGGCTTTCTCCACTGTTTACATATACAAACAACTGGGAGAACACATCAGTCTCATCTTTTTCCCAATTGTTCAGACCCTTAAAGTATCTGAGCTAATCAAGATTTAAGTTTTTTATTCAGGTGAAATTTACATAATCATAACCATTTAAAGTATATAATTTGACTTCCCTGGTAGTCCAGTGGATAAGAATTCGTCTGCCAATGCAGGGGAACCAGCTTCAATCCCTGGTCTGGGAAGATTCCACATGTCTACTAAGCCCATGTGCCACAACTACTGAACCTGCAATCTAGAGCCTGTGCTCTTCAACAAGAGAAGCCATCAAAGTGAGAAGCCCACACACCACAGATAGAGAGTAATTCCTGTTCTCTGCAACTAGAGAAAGCCCGAGAGCAGCAATGAAGACCCAGCACAGCCATAAATAAAGAAATAAATAATTTAAAAATATAGAATTCAGTGACATTTACTGCATGTAGTTGTCCAACTACCTCTTCTGTCTACTTCCAAAATATTTATCACCCCTCAGATCCCAGTGCATTAAGCAGCCATGACTATTCCCCCTCCTCAAGCACCTGAGTAACCATCAATCAGCTTTCTGCCTCTCTGAATTTGTCTATCCTGGATATTTCATATAAATGGACTCACACACTACGTGGTCTTTTGTGTCTGCCATAATCAGGATTTAAGGTGATCAAATGGAACATAAGTTACTAAGAGGAATAACTAACACTTCTTTTTATTCTGTAGCCATACCTCCTTTAAGGAACCTGTGGATGGAGGTCTAAACTAACCAGGCAGGGATTTCCCCAGAGGTCCAGTGGTTAAGAATCCTCCTTGCAATGCAGGGGACTTGGGTTCAATCCCTGGTTAGGGAACCGAGATTCCACATGCTGTTGGGCTCAACCAAAAAATAAAAATTAAACCAAAAAATTAAATAATGAAATAAAGTAACCAGGACATGTGGGAAGCAGGGCCATGCTGAGTAATGTAACTAAAGTGTTGAGTGTACTGAATGAGCTCCTAATTGTGCTGAGGAAGTTGATGCTTAAGTGAAAACATCTGGGTGGTACATTTAGTTATGGATAGGCTGAGGGAGAGGAAAAATAAGGGTGTCTTGGAGGAGAAGGAAACCAGGTTCACACACAGTTTGCTGCTGTTAAATGTCAAGTATATGTTTCTCAACTCTCTAAGATCCTGAAATAAGTTAAACCAAGAGGCTGTGTGACCCAGTGAGTACTGATGGAATGATCATTGTAGAAGAAAGGCAATGACCACCACAGACTCTCAAAAAAACTGAGAACCAAGACAAGGAGGAAGGAAGTGCCTATATGGTGCCAGGACTTCCTAAACAGAAGCTGATCATCATGATACCAATGACTGTTGGTGAGTAGACAGAAAGAGTAGAGAAGAGCAATTCTACAGGCAACATTTAACCTGCTATCCTTTTTTAAGGGCCTGTTCCTTATTTATTTTGGAGTTTTTAATCAAGATGATCTCTACCACTCAACGAAATCACATGACTCTTCATATTGCATCACAGCATACAAATAGCATGGAACTTGGTTTTTTAAACACAGCTACCCATGAAGAGAAAGGAAGACCTATGTTATTTGAAGCACTTCTTATTTTCGCTGGCCATTTCAAAGCAAGCAAACACACACACATACAGATATATGCCAATTTTTCATTAGTACATAAAGTCACACAATCATAGAATTTTAGAGCCAGGAAAGACTTCAGAGGTCTTCTAGACCGATGCAAACTAACCACCTGCTTGAAATTAATGGGTGTTGGTCAAAAAAGCAGAGTCCCAGAGATAAACCCACACACCTATGGGTACCTTATTTTTGACAAAGGAGGCGAAACTATAAAATGGGACAAAGATAACCTCTTCAACAAATGGTGCTGGGAAAATTGGACAGTTACATGCAAAAAAATGAAGTTGGAACATTCCCTGATACCATACACAAAGATCAACTCAAAATGGATTAAAGACCTAAATGTGAGACCAGAAACCATCAAACTCTTAGAGGAGAATATAGGCAAAACCCTCAAGGACATCAATCAAAGCAAGATCTTCTCTGACCCACCAACTAAAATAGCGGAACTGAAAAGAAAAGTGAACACATGGGACCTCATGAAACTTAAAAGCTTTTGTACAGCAAAAGAAATTACAAAAAAGCTCAACAGACACCCCACAGAGTGGGAGAAAATCATAGCAAATGAAACAACAGACAAAGAATTAATCTCCAAAATCTACAAGCAACTCAGCACAGGAAAAACAAACAACCCAATCAAAAAATGGGAAAAAGATCTAAAGAGATGCCTCTCCAAAGAGGACATACAGATGGTCCAAAAGCACATGAAACGATGCTCAACCTCGCTTATCATTAGAGAAATGCAAATCAAAACTACAATGAGATACCACCTCATACCCATCAGGATGGCCATCATCAACAAATCGACAGACAATAAATGCTGGGTGCGGAGAAAAGGGAACCCTCTTGCATTGCTTGTGGGAATGTAAACTGATACAACCTCTATGGAAGACAATATGGAGATTCCTTAAAAAACTAAAAATAGAAGCACCCTATGACCCAGCAATCCCACTATTAAGCCTATATCCTGATGAAATCAAAACTGAAAGAAGCACCTGTACCCCAGTGTTCATTGCAGCTCTCTATACAATAGCTAGAACATGGAAGCAACCTAGATGTCCATCGACAAATGAATGGATACAGAAGCTCTGGTACATATATACAATGGAATACTTCTCAGTTGTTAAAAGAAATGCAGAAGACTCAGTCCTAATGAGGTGGCTAGCTCTAGAACCTATCATAAAAAGTGAGGTAAGTCAAAAAGAGAAAGACAAGTACAGTATACTAACTCATATATATGGGATCTAGTAATATAGTCATGATAACACATGCAGTGAACGCATGGAAAAACAGAGAATAGACATAAGGACATTGTGGAGACCGAACAGTGAGAGGGAAGCATAGAGGAAGTAACATCGAAACCTATACTGGCACGTGTGGAAAAGATAGCTATGGTCATTGCGCTAAGGGAATAGGAGTACCTACAATCACTTGGGGCAATGGTCTGGAGGGGTGGGAGGAGGGGAACTGGGTGAGGGGAGGGTCCAGGGATATGCATATGAATGATCTGGGAACATACATGTTGGTGAACAACAAAACTCTGTAAAATCTTTAAAATAAAGAATTTTAAAAAAAAAAAGCAGAGTCGTGGGCTGTACTCCAGAATGACTCCAAGATCTGTAGGGATTAAACCCTGAAATATGCTGTTCTATACACTGACTCAAACCTCCAAGTATGAGATCCTCAGAATTACTCACATTTTATTACTTATCAGAAAACTTCGAACCATGGCAGCAGATAACCTTTTGATGATCATATTTTTCAAGTATCTGATCCTTTAATAATATAATTGACACTATTTTATAAAAACAGTTGTTCTTTATAAAACATCTTTCATGCACTGGGTCCCATGCAGAACCACTTACATAAATTACCCTTAACAAGGGTTTCCCTGGTGGCTGAGGGGTAAAGGATCTGCCTGCTAATACAGGAGACAAGGTTTCAATTCCTGGTTCTGGAAGGCCCCATAGGCCATGGAACAGCTAAGTCTGTTTGCCACAACTATTGAGCCTGTGCTCTAGAGCCCAGGAGCCACAACTACTAAACCCATGTACCTAGAGCTAACGCTCCATGCTCTATAAGAAGTCACTGCAGTAAGAAGCCCTTCCACCACAACTAGAGAGTAGCCCCCACTCGCCATAACTAAAGAAAGACTGAGCAGGGCTTCCCTAGTAGCTCAGTCATAAAGAGTTCACCTGCCAGTACAGGAGACATGGGTTCAGTCCCTGATCCAGGAAGATCTCACATGCTGCGGACCAACTAAGCCCATGAGCCACAATGACAGAGCCTACGCTCTAGAGCCTCGGAGGTGCAACTATCAAGCCCATGTGCTGCAACTACTGAAGCCTGTGTGCCCTAGAGCCCGACTGAGTTCCACAGCAAGAGAAGTCACTGCAACAAGAAGGCTGCTCACCTCAACTAGAGAGTAGCCCCCACTCCCTGCAACTAGAGAAGAGCCTTCAGCAGCAGTGAAAACCCAGAAGAGACAAAAATAAATTAATTAATTAATTAAAAAAAGAGAAAGACTGTGCAGCAACAAAGACGCAGCACAGTTAAAATTAAATATATGAAATTATTTTAAAAATTACTTTTAGCAATCTTAAGATAATCATTTCAATCCTATTGGTCTCAGTGTTCACATCTGAAAATTGGAATAACAGTTCCAATGACTTAGATGTTGGTGAACAACAAAACTCTGAAATTTTGACAGAGTCGTGGGCTGTACTCCAGAATGACTCCAAGATCTGTAGGGATTAAACCCTGAAATATGCTGTTCTATACACTGACTCAAACCTCCAAGTATGAGATCCTCAGAATTACTCACATTTTATTACTTATCAGAAAACTTCGAACCATGGCAGCAGATAACCTTTTGATGATCATATTTTTCAAGTATCTGATCCTTTAATAATATAATTGACACTATTTTATAAAAACAGTTGTTCTTTATAAAACATCTTTCATGCACTGGGTCCCATGCAGAACCACTTACATAAATTACCCTTAACAAGGGTTTCCCTGGTGGCTGAGGGGTAAAGGATCTGCCTGCTAATACAGGAGACAAGGTTTCAATTCCTGGTTCTGGAAGGCCCCATAGGCCATGGAACAGCTAAGTCTGTTTGCCACAACTATTGAGCCTGTGCTCTAGAGCCCAGGAGCCACAACTACTAAACCCATGTACCTAGAGCTAACGCTCCATGCTCTATAAGAAGTCACTGCAGTAAGCCCTTCCACCACAACTAGAGAGTAGCCCCACTCGCCATAACTAAAGAAAGACTGAGCAGGGCTTCCTAGTAGCTCAGTCATAAAGAGTTCACCTGCCAGTACAGGAGACATGGGTTCAGTCCCTGATCCAGGAAGATCTCACATGCTGCGGACCAACTAAGCCCATGAGCCACAATGACAGAGCCTACGCTCTAGAGCCTCGGAGGTGCAACTATCAAGCCCATGTGCTGCAACTACTGAAGCCTGTGTGCCCTAGAGCCCGACTGAGTTCCACAGCAAGAGAAGTCACTGCAACAAGAAGGCTGCTCACCTCAACTAGAGAGTAGCCCCCACTCCCTGCAACTAGAGAAGAGCCTTCAGCAGCAGTGAAAACCCAGAAGAGACAAAAATAAATTAATTAATTAATTAAAAAAAGAGAAAGACTGTGCAGCAACAAAGACGCAGCACAGTTAAAATTAAATATATGAAATTATTTTAAAAATTACTTTTAGCAATCTTAAGATAATCATTTCAATCCTATTGGTCTCAGTGTTCACATCTGAAAATTGGAATAACAGTTCCAATGACTTAGAGTTAATATGTGCAACCTGCTTAGCACAGAGCCTGGCATAAAGTGACCAAAAAGGGCTAGCTATTATTACCATTGTTTATTCACATTTTATCCATGGGGAAGCTACAACATACATCATCAAGCAACCCACAAAGACAGTTCCCTAGGAGATGATGGAGACAGAACTCATTTTTCTATCTCTAATTACAAAAGCCTAACTTTTTACTCCTTGGATATGCATGACCAATGAAGCTTTGGTTAATGTTCCTATCAAAAATACCTCTTTTTTAGACCTTCAACCAGCCCCAGGCTTTTGATGAACGCTTATTTGTTCTCTCAGCCTCAATAAGTTCTGGGCAGCTGCACAACAGGCTGAGTAATTCCTGTATATGTCCCTCAACTTTTTCATACTCAAGAGAAATTCAGTAATATGGCAGGCAGTAAAGTGAGAAAAACAAAAATTGGGAAATGCAGAAGTTGAAGCACTCCAAAGACCACACTTTAACCCACGCGGAAACCTTTTGGGGCTCTTCTTCAAAAACAACCAAGTATCAAATTGAACAACCTACCTGGTATCCAAAAATAGTGGCATGGGACTTGTTGTCTGAGCATCACATCTCTCAGACACGGGAATGTGTACCCTGGAGAATTCCCATGGGGACTTCTGGCCATAATGAAACCGCACCTTGTGCTTCTTTGAAGGTTACCCATGGTGAAGTCCAGATGTCCAAGTCGACTCAACCACCAGAGGCACAATTTCCAAGTCATGCTGTTTTCATTAAAAATAACCTAACCAGGTAGTCCTGTGGTTTTCAACTTTTCAAGAGAAGTTGGTGAGGGGAGAGGGTAGTTTGTAAGGAAAATAACATAAAAATGTCTGAAGGAAACCCCCCAATCTTTTTAAATCTCACTAACTCCACATCTCCAGGAATGAAAAATGCTATTGTCATGGTAAGAGATGTACTTTTCTTTTTCCTTTAATAGAAGAAAGGTGAGCAGGCAGTATAACTTTCTGAGAAATAGTTATTTTCTTAAGCTGGATGAGTCATGCCTCTTAAATAATTTTTACAGCCATTATGCAAGTTATTTAAGTCTCCATCTTGTTAGAAAGCCTTTCTTAAGAAGCTTATGTGAAATATGAATGATCTCTTTTTTATCTGTCATCATTGTTTTGTTACAAGCCATTCATACCAGAATAAGCTATTCATTGTTGCTAAAACATGAAGCACATGCTCAAGTTCTGCCTTTGCTCATATTGTTTATGCTACTTGGAGAGAGGATGAGAAAGTTTATCAAACATATTCATGTAAAGCTAAGTAGGTCCTTGGAATGACTTGCGAAGAATTCTTTCTCAATATCATGGGCTTCATAAATGAAAGGTACGGATCCAAGACCCAAGATTTCAAATATTGTCCTTCAGAAATTCTCTTCTCTGTACTTTTTTTTCTTTTTCTTTTTCACAAGGCAGGGGGGATCCTAGTTTCCCAACCATCGCTTCAACCCATATCCCCTTTATTGGAAGGGTGGAGTCTTAACCACTGGTACATCACCAGGGAAGTCCATCCTCTCTGTACACTATTAAAATTTTATCCACTCATCAGAATCTTGACCAAGAACTCAATCTAGAAAATTTCCTGAAAGTCCAATGGTTAGGATGTGGCACTTTCGCTACCACGTTCAAGTCCTGGTTCAGTGCCATGTCCCAGGTTCAATCCCTGGTCAAGGAACCCATGAAATAGTGGCATGGGACTTGTTGTCTGAGCATCACATCTCTCAGACACGAATGTCCAAGGGACTTCTGGCCATAATGAAACCGCACCTTGTGCTTCTTTGAAGGTTACCCATGGTGAAGTCCAGATGTCCAAGTCGACTCAACCACCAGAGGCACAATTTCCAAGTCATGCTGTTTTCATTAAAAATAACCTAACCAGGTAGTCCTGTGGTTTTCAACTTTTCAAGAGAAGTTGGTGAGGGGAGAGGGTAGTTTGTAAGGAAAATAACATAAAAATGTCTGAAGGAAACCCCCCAATCTTTTTAAATCTCACTAACTCCACATCTCCAGGAATGAAAAATGCTATTGTCATGGTAAGAGATGTACTTTTCTTTTTCCTTTAATAGAAGAAAGGTGAGCAGGCAGTATAACTTTCTGAGAAATAGTTATTTTCTTAAGCTGGATGAGTCATGCCTCTTAAATAATTTTTACAGCCATTATGCAAGTTATTTAAGTCTCCATCTTGTTAGAAAGCCTTTCTTAAGAAGCTTATGTGAAATATGAATGATCTCTTTTTTATCTGTCATCATTGTTTTGTTACAAGCCATTCATACCAGAATAAGCTATTCATTGTTGCTAAAACATGAAGCACATGCTCAAGTTCTGCCTTTGCTCATATTGTTTATGCTACTTGGAGAGAGGATGAGAAAGTTTATCAAACATATTCATGTAAAGCTAAGTAGGTCCTTGGAATGACTTGCGAAGAATTCTTTCTCAATATCATGGGCTTCATAAATGAAAGGTACGGATCCAAGACCCAAGATTTCAAATATTGTCCTTCAGAAATTCTCTTCTCTGTACTTTTTTTTCTTTTTCTTTTTCACAAGGCAGGGGGGATCCTAGTTTCCCAACCATCGCTTCAACCCATATCCCCTTTATTGGAAGGGTGGAGTCTTAACCACTGGTACATCACCAGGGAAGTCCATCCTCTCTGTACACTATTAAAATTTTATCCACTCATCAGAATCTTGACCAAGAACTCAATCTAGAAAATTTCCTGAAAGTCCAATGGTTAGGATGTGGCACTTTCGCTACCACGTTCAAGTCCTGGTTCAGTGCCATGTCCCAGGTTCAATCCCTGGTCAAGGAACTAAGATGTCACAAGCCAAAATGCTTGGACAAAACAAACAAACAAAACAAAACAAAAAGCTCAGTCTATTGTGAAGCATTAGATTACACATTCTTTTCTTCCTCTGACCTTATGGCACTAAGTTGGCAATGGTGTCCTGTTCCTGGGTTGAAATTAGAGCTTAGAAGACCTCTATTTGGGACACTTTAGCAAGAATTCTCTACAGAGAATCAGATTCTCAATTTGTTTGTCCCATTAAACTGTCCTATAAAGAAGAATAGAATAAGAAATGCTGAGCATCTTAAACTACCCACATGTTGAGTTGAAATTTCCTTGGAATCCATGTTTTCTCTCTAATATTAACACAAAGCTCTATTTACTTGTGGGTCTGCCAGATGTTGGCTTTCTCTCCATTTGTGGTGTGCTAAGTTGCTTCAGTTATGTCCGACTCTGTGTGACCCCACGGACTGTTATCTGTTAGGTTCCTCTGTCCATGGGATTCTCCAGGCAAGAATACTAGAGTAAGTTGCCTTTTCCTCCTCCAGGGGATGTTCCCAACCCACTCTCCATACACAAAAATAAAAATCATTGAAACTACCCATGTCGTGAGGACTTTTACTTTTTACATGGGGATGGTAGGGTAATGGGGAAAAGCATACGGGTAAGGACAACTAACAAGCATATTATATTCTGCTCTAAGTAATTTTGAATAAGAACAGTTTTCCCTAATCTTTGGAAAACCTTTATGTACTAGGAATAACATGACCTAGTCATCCTTTTTTAGTTCTAAGTTGGATCCAACTCTCTATAACCCCATGGACTTGTTTCCATGCAATTTCCCACTCTGTACTTTTTTCTTTTTTTTTTTCACAAGGCAGGGGGGATCCTAGTTTCCCAACCATCGCTTCAACCCATATCCCCTTTATTGGAAGGGTGGAGTCTTAACCACTGGTACATCACCAGGGAAGTCCATCCTCTCTGTACACTATTAAAATTTTATCCACTCATCAGAATCTTGACCAAGAACTCAATCTAGAAAATTTCCTGAAAGTCCAATGGTTAGGATGTGGCACTTTCGCTACCACGTTCAAGTCCTGGTTCAGTGCCATGTCCCAGGTTCAATCCCTGGTCAAGGAACTAAGATGTCACAAGCCAAAATGCTTGGACAAAACAAACAAACAAAACAAAACAAAAAGCTCAGTCTATTGTGAAGCATTAGATTACACATTCTTTTCTTCCTCTGACCTTATGGCACTAAGTTGGCAATGGTGTCCTGTTCCTGGGTTGAAATTAGAGCTTAGAAGACCTCTATTTGGGACACTTTAGCAAGAATTCTCTACAGAGAATCAGATTCTCAATTTGTTTGTCCCATTAAACTGTCCTATAAAGAAGAATAGAATAAGAAATGCTGAGCATCTTAAACTACCCACATGTTGAGTTGAAATTTCCTTGGAATCCATGTTTTCTCTCTAATATTAACACAAAGCTCTATTTACTTGTGGGTCTGCCAGATGTTGGCTTTCTCTCCATTTGTGGTGTGCTAAGTTGCTTCAGTTATGTCCGACTCTGTGTGACCCCACGGACTGTTATCTGTTAGGTTCCTCTGTCCATGGGATTCTCCAGGCAAGAATACTAGAGTAAGTTGCCTTTTCCTCCTCCAGGGGATGTTCCCAACCCACTCTCCATACACAAAAATAAAAATCATTGAAACTACCCATGTCGTGAGGACTTTTACTTTTTACATGGGGATGGTAGGGTAATGGGGAAAAGCATACGGGTAAGGACAACTAACAAGCATATTATATTCTGCTCTAAGTAATTTTGAATAAGAACAGTTTTCCCTAATCTTTGGAAAACCTTTATGTACTAGGAATAACATGACCTAGTCATCCTGTAGTTTAGACTTTTGTTGTTGTTAGTTGCTAAGTTGGATCCAACTCTCTATAACCCCATGGACTGTAGCCCGCCCTACTCCTCTCTCCATGCAATTTCCCAGGCAATAACACTGAAGCAGATTGCCTTTTCTTCCTCCAGAGGGTCTTCCTGACCCAGGGATGGAAACTCTCCCCTGAATTGGGAGTACGAACTTGTAACACTGTATTACCAGGGAATTCCCAATTAAAACAAATTTTTTAAAAATTTATTATATTATTTATTTTTGACTCTTCTGGGTTTTCACTGCTGCTGAAGGCTCTTCTCTAGTTGCAGGGAGTGGGGGCTACTCTCTAGTTGAGGTGAGCAGGCTTCTTGCTGCAGTGACTTCTCTTGCTGTGGAACTTGGGCTCTAGGGTACACGGGCTTCAGTAGTTGCAGTACATGGGTTCCATAGTTGCGGGCTCTGAGGTTCTAGAACACAGGCTCAATAGCTGCGGCTCACAGGCTTAGTTGCTGTGCAGCATGTGGGATCTTCCAGGACCAGGGATCAAACCCATGTCTCCTGCACTGGCAGGTGAATTCTTTACCACTGAGCTACCAGGGAAGCCCCCCTCCCCAATTTTTTAATTTCTATTTTAGGATTTCAGTTCCCTGACCAGGGGTGAAACTCTGGTCCCTGGCAGTGAAAGGCCATGTCCTAACCAGCAGACCACCATGATTGCTGTCTTTCTCTGTTCTCTCCCACATTGTTTGGTCTTTTTTTAAAAAAAAAAAAAAAAATTTTATTTATTTGTTTTTGGCTGTGCTGGGTCTTTGTTGATGTGTGGGTTTAGCTGCTCTGCGGTATGTGGGATCTTCCTGGATCAGGGCTCGAACCTGTGTCTCCTGCATTGGCAGATGGGTTCTTATCCACTGAGCCACAAGGGAAGCCCCTGTTTGGTCTTGTATGCTCCCCAATATACAGTGTTTTATTTCTGTTTGCTGCTTGACTGAGACTCATGTTCCATTACTGAATTGAGACATGGGAAAACATTACGGCTAAAAATGGCCAACAGAGACTCTTTCGACAAAACAAAGAGCTCCAAAATCCATGAGTCGATTACATATAGATTTAATTACTTGCTAGACCAATTGTCTCCATTTTTATGTGGAAGAGAAATTGTATCTTGCACAAGCAATTTATTGAATGCCTGACATATGCAGCCAAACCGAGTTCTAACGAGAGTAATATTTGTGTGGGGGGTGCGGAAGGAACCCTCCTCTGCAGCTCTGATGAAGATTGCTAAACTGATATGGTCAATCTGACTAAGATCTGCAAGGCTGACTTTACCAACACGGCAGCAACGTGTGAACTTTGAACTAAGGCAGACAAAAAAAGGAATGAAGCTCTGATGCATGCTAAAACATGGATCAGTCTTGAAAACATTATGCAAAGAGAAATAAGGCAGACACAAAGGACAAAGATTGTATGTTTGCATTTACGAGCGTCTACAATAGTCAAATTCATAGAGATTATCAGAGGCGGAGGAGGGATGGTGAGTTATTGCTTAATAATTATGGGGAGTTTTTTAGGGGGGTGGTTCATGAAAAGGTTTTGGAAACAGTGGTGAGGGTTACACATTATGAGTGCAATTAATACCACTGAATTGTGCATTTAAAAATGGTTAGAGGAACAGGTCTTTCCTAGTGGTCCAGTGATTTAAGACTTCACACTTACACTGCAGAGGGTGCAGGTTTGAACCCTGGTCAGGGAACTAAGATCTTGCATGCCCCGAGGTGTAACCAAAGAAAACAAAGACTAGAATCCAAAATAAATAAACAAATAAAATCAAATCAAAACTAAACAAAAACGAAGCATGGGCATCAATGGGCCTCTTTTCTGTTTCTGGCTGGAACAAAAGGGCATAATTTGAAAAGAGAATACACAGAAGGATATTAATACGTGTTGTGCCTAACACGTCAGGTTCCCACTAGCAGTATCAGGAAAAGAGTTTCCCCATTAGGGCCGTGGGCAAATATCTTTTCTAGTGGTTGGATTTAGTGATGTTACCATCTCTGAGAATTAGTATTTACATTTTCTTTGGAAGGATGTGTGTGTTATTCTCTAGACAATCAGTTGATAATACAGTAAAGATTCAACTCATCCAAGGAGACAAAAAGATTAGGTTTTACATGGCCTTGGATGACTCCACCTTGGTTTCTGCAGAGAAAAAAAGATCTTTTTCTTTTGGGGGGCTCATGCTATACCACCTGTGGGATCTTAGTTCCCCCGACCAGAGGAGACTGAACCAGGAATTGAACCCATGAGCCTGGCGGTGAAAGCATGGAGCATTAACCACTGAACCACCAGGGAAATCCGTGCAGAGGAGCTCTCCCTTCACAAACCTAAAACTGAATGAACATAGACAGAAGTATATTTGAAATTATAAGTGGAAAGAGAAATACAAATTAAGGAAGGAGAAAGAGAAAAGCTCAGGGTGATGGGATATAGTGGATATTTTAGATATGAAGGAAGAAAATGTCTCAACCAGGAGTATCTGAGTAAAGACAAATGCAGTTCTCTCAGGGGAAGAGCTTTCGAGGCAGAGGGACAAGCAAGTGCAAAGACTAAGGCAGACGTGTGTGTTTCTTGTACAGAGAGGTAAGGCAGGGGCAGTTTGCGGAGGGTCTGGGGAGCTGTCTGTAAGGATGCTGCCTTCTTAGTAAGAAAAGGAGGGCTCAGGAGAGTTGCCACCAAAATGACATAATCTAAAGTATTTCAAAAATGGGTAGGGGACTTCCATGGTGGTCCAGTGGGTAAGGACACTGCCTTGTAGTGCAAGGGGCGCCGGTTCGATCCCTGGCCTGGGAAGATCCCACGTGACACGGAGCGGCTGGACCGATGTGTCCAACTACCGACCCGGGGCTCTGCCACAACAGGGGCCACTGCGATGGGAGGCCCACACAAAAATGGGACTTCCCTGGCTGTCCAGTGGTTTAGACTCCACACTTCCTGTGCAGGGGGCATGGACTCAAAAGGAACTAAGATCCTGCATGCCATGCAGCCAAAAAGAAAAAAAAGTCTTAATTAAAAAAAAACAAAAAAGATTTCAAAAGGATTACTCTGAATGTTGTGAGAATAGACTGTAATTGAAGATGGAGGCAGGAAGGCCAGTTGAGAATTTGAAAGTCATCTTCTAAGATGCTTAAGCCTGCAGGTGATGGCAAGTGGTCAGTGCCTGGATTTATTCTCCAAGTAGTTAGCAGAATCTGGGCATGAGATTTAAAAGGAAGCGAGCAGTAAATATGGCCAGGTTGGCTCCAGCAATGGGAAGAATGACTGTGCCATTGAGATAGGAAAATGGGCCAGAGGATCGGGTTATATGTTGGGAGAGAGAGCAGGTAAATGCCCAGACATTCAGATGGAGATGCTGAGGTGGAAGACGGACATGCTTCCCTTGAGTTCATGGGAGAGTCCCAGGCTGGAGCCACGGACTGTGGATGGGAAGAGGATCAACAATGTATGGATGACTTTTCAAAGCCTTGAAGCAGGAAGAGAGGAACCCTTGCTGCTTTGCTTATTGTTATAACACCAGTGCCTGACACAGCTACTTTCACCTCATGGGTAGTAAGTGTCTACTGAATGCATAGATAGAATGCATGAACTTAGGACAAGTGAAACCTTTAATAGACAAGCTTGTAAGAGGGTAGGAACTTAAAGCCTCTTATTGGTAAAGCCCAACCCGTTTTCCAAGTCCAGTGGAGTCATTTAGATACTAATCTGTCTAATGAAGTCTTTTCTTGTTTGAGATGTTGCTGCTTCTGACTTCAAATGTATGACTCCTGTGAAAGAGATGGGCTTAGGCAAAAACTATCCTTTGGTGTAATCTTGTCCTAGCAATTCTTGTAAAGCAATCAAAGGCAGGGAAAAAAATCAGTGGTTTGGAAGGCAAAACCCTCTGTCCTAAGTTTACTTGGCCAGCCACCAAGCAGGAGCAGTTGGTGCTGGTCTTTGTTGAGACTCAGAGCTACTGCGTAATTAAATGAGGGAATAGATGCTTTCGGCTGATGGAAAAAAAGATGCTTATAAATAAATGCTGTTACTGTTGTTGTTTTTTAAAATTAAAGAGGCCATTTTGAGGAGTTTCCTGGCGATCCAGTGGTTAAGACTCAGCACTTTCATGGCTGTGGCCCCTGGTTTAATCTAATCCCTGGTCAGGGAATGAAGATTCCAACAGGCCCTGAGGCACAACCAAGAAATAAACAAATGAATAAAGATATATATATATATATATATATATATATATATTTTTTTTTTTTTTTTTTACCATGATTACAATTTACAGACTGCTCCTCCTGTCTCCTGATCTTTACTACCTGTGGAAGGTGGGCTGGCTACTTTCCTTCTAAAGCAGCAGCCCTAAAGGAATCTGTACGTTATTAGGCAGAGTGGCTCTCAGTCATTCCACCTATGTGATGTTTGCCTATGCAAACTCCACCCATCTTCAGAGGACCCAAACAGGAGGAAGGCTGCTGGTGCCGGGGGTACCTGTTGGTGGTGTTGCTGTTGCAGGGAGGAGCCTAAAGGGCTGAGTTCAAATTTGAATGTGTGGAACCAGTGCACCAGCCAGAGCAGCAGCAGTGCTGAAGGCCAGCTCTTCTTCCTAAGATCTTCAGGGAGCTAAGAAGGCAAGCTGGATTCCACCATGGACAGGTAAAGAGCAGTCTGCTTGTGGGTGGTTGTGCTAGCCTTGCTCTCAGAGCAAACCTCAGAGTAATAAGATTCGTAATCTTTCCCTTTTTCCCCTAACACTGACTCACAGGATCTGCTTGGTTAAGAGACACATTAACTTTTCTGGATCTGTCTCATCTTCTGTTTAGATCTTACATGCTTTCCGCTCAATAATTTTTCTTTCTTTTTTTTTTCTATACTAGAAAGAACTTTCATACACCCTGTATTGACTCGTCCTTGCAGTTAGATCTAGTTTATGGTAGTAATATTAATCAAGCAAATGTTAGGAGACTCAACTCATGAAAAGGTCATGGCAATACTGTACTAAAAACAGGAGTGGTAACTGTCATAATTCTGTAAACATTCAGCTATAGAACTCCTTGAAGAAAAACTTTACCACAGAGACTTTACTGAATAATTACACAGTCAAGAAATTATTTTCTAAATGCCAATATTCAAAAGCATTTGCTTGAAGGTCACTATGACTAGGTCTGTTACAAGGAGATAAATTCAGTCAAAAAAGATGTCTTTCATATTATAGGCCAAAGAGCCAGTTAATGGCATTTTTCCTATTTACCTACTGTCTCCATTTCTTCAGACATGACTTAACTTACTTCTTTAATGCCTATCCTATAAAATCCTCTCAGTGTCTTCACATGAAGTTTATGACCATTATGTTATTATCATAGGACTTAATCTATTCCTATTGCAAGTGTATGAAAATTTACACCTAATCCATAGACTTCAATTTCAAAGTAGAATCTTTAATGGTAGATCAAATGTTCCTCAGAAAATTGAGGGCAAAATGTCAGATGTCAGCTCTGTTCACAGTGAGATTTTGAAAACTCAATCTACCCTATGAGAGGAAAAAGGCTCAGCAGAGACACGTGTAAATCATGAAATGCAAAGCCATGGTAAAGTCACAGTTGAAATTCAGAGAAAGTCAAAGGCGGCGAGATGATGAAATTCAGCAGGGGAGAAAGGGAAATATGTGATTTTCATTAAGGAAAATACTATCTGCAGAGCATGGTACTGATGGCACTCGGCAGGAGGCTGACTCTGTCACGATTATTTTTAACCCCATCTGTCTTTGGTTTGCATCGCTGGCGATATAGCCAGGGTTCTGCCTCAGGGCACACAGCTGTCCTGAGCAGCTGCCAACCTGTGGGCCTTCCAGACCGGCTTGACTGAGTTCTCTCTTCTTAAGAAAAACCAGACTTCCCTGGTAGTTCAGTGGCTAAGACTCCACATTCCCAATGCAGTGGGGCCTGGGTTCAACTCCTGGTGTGGGAACTAGATCCCTCAGGCCACAACTAAGACCCAGTGCAGCCAAGTAAATAAATATTTTAAAAAAGAGAGAAGATATTTTCTTCCTCCTTATGGTAATAAGGCACCCCCTTCCCCCGCAATGCATGATATAGTGCCCCCACCCCACTTCTTATCCACACAGCCCAGGAGAAGTTAAATGTCAAAGAAATTGTTAGTAAGAGATGATGCCTAATCTATTTAAAACTGGGCCCAAAGGAGATAATTTTAATTTTTTTCTTTCCTCTCAAGCCTTATTAAGCATTTATTATGTATTTGATCTATGTAACATGCTGAGGGTGGTTCTGTTAATTAGTTAATAACAGTAACAGTAACTGAGGTAGTGCTGTGAGGGTTCTACCATAGGAAACTGTTGTCACTTTAAAATAAAGCCAATAGGTTGCTGTTAACATCCATTCCAGATTCCTACCAAATGTGAAATTTTAATTCTAAAAATATGATGGACTAATTTTCATATGGTCTCATATACGTAATGTATATACCGGTGATACATCTAATTCTGTCTCAGGATTTAAAGTGGATTCCAAGGACTTCCCTGGGAATCCAGTGCTTAAGACACTGTGTTTTCATTGCAGGAGACATGAGTTCGATCCCTGCTTGGGGAACTAAGATCACACATGCCATGCGGCACAACCGAAAAAAAAGCCCAATAAGTTTCATGTGTGTGAGGAAAATATTTAAATTACAATAGCTTTAAAAATCTTTGACCCTTGCTTATCTCCTTAATAAGGGTGACATTTAGGAAACTGACTTCTGAGTCTATCTCAAATTCAGAGAAAGTCAAAGGCGTAGATGATGAAATTCAGCAGGGAGAAAGGAAATATGTGATTTTCATTAAGGAAAATACTATCTGCAGAGCATGGTACTGATGGCACTCGGCAGGAGGCTGACTCTGTCACGATTATTTTTAACCCCATCTGTCTTTGGTTTGCATCGCTGGCGATATAGCCAGGGTTCTGCCTCAGGGCACACAGCTGTCCTGAGCAGCTGCCAACCTGTGGGCCTTCCAGACCGGCTTGACTGAGTTCTCTCTTCTTAAGAAAAACCAGACTTCCCTGGTAGTTCAGTGGCTAAGACTCCACATTCCCAATGCAGTGGGGCCTGGGTTCAACTCCTGGTGTGGGAACTAGATCCCTCAGGCCACAACTAAGACCCAGTGCAGCCAAGTAAATAAATATTTTAAAAAAGAGAGAAGATATTTTCTTCCTCCTTATGGTAATAAGGCACCCCCTTCCCCCGCAATGCATGATATAGTGCCCCCACCCCACTTCTTATCCACACAGCCCAGGAGAAGTTAAATGTCAAAGAAATTGTTAGTAAGAGATGATGCCTAATCTATTTAAAACTGGGCCCAAAGGAGATAATTTTAATTTTTTTCTTTCCTCTCAAGCCTTATTAAGCATTTATTATGTATTTGATCTATGTAACATGCTGAGGGTGGTTCTGTTAATTAGTTAATAACAGTAACAGTAACTGAGGTAGTGCTGTGAGGGTTCTACCATAGGAAACTGTTGTCACTTTAAAATAAAGCCAATAGGTTGCTGTTAACATCCATTCCAGATTCCTACCAAATGTGAAATTTTAATTCTAAAAATATGATGGACTAATTTTCATATGGTCTCATATACGTAATGTATATACCGGTGATACATCTAATTCTGTCTCAGGATTTAAAGTGGATTCCAAGGACTTCCCTGGGAATCCAGTGCTTAAGACACTGTGTTTTCATTGCAGGAGACATGAGTTCGATCCCTGCTTGGGGAACTAAGATCACACATGCCATGCGGCACAACCGAAAAAAAAGCCCAATAAGTTTCATGTGTGTGAGGAAAATATTTAAATTACAATAGCTTTAAAAATCTTTGACCCTTGCTTATCTCCTTAATAAGGGTGACATTTAGGAAACTGACTTCTGAGTCTATCTCATGTATTTCATAATCAAAATATCAATAAGTCACATGCCCATACAAAGACTGGCACACGAATGTGTTAGTTTTATTCACAGTAGCCCTGAAATGGAAACGACCCAAATGTCCATCAGCAGGTGAGTGAATATATGAAATGTGCTGTATCTAAGCAATGAAAGATTGTTTTGCAGTAAAAAAAAGAATAGACTATGAATGAAAGTCAAAGTCATAATATGCTTGGTGAAAGAAGTCAGACACAAAGAACGCAATAATGTATGCTTTATATAAAATTGTAGGAAATAAACTGTAATTTGAAAGCAGACTAGTGGTTGCCCGGGAGGGAGGGGAAAAATTGACTGGAGAGATGGATGAGAAAACTTAGGGGAGGGGTGCCCTGAAAATGCTCTGTATCCTGATTTTGGTAGCAGTTTTGGGGTGTTTACATCTGACGATAGTCATAGAATTGTACATTTTAAATGGGTGAAGTATGTAAATTGTGTGTGCGTGTGTTCATTCAGCCGCTCAGTCATGTCTGACTCTTTTGCATCCCCGTGAACAATAGTCCATCAGGCTCCCCTGTCCATGAGATTTCCCAGGCAAGAATACTGGAGTGGATTGCCATTTCCTACTCCGGGAATCTTCCCAACCCAGGGATCAAACCGAGTCTCCTACACGGGCAGACAGATTCTTTACTACACCATTTGGAAACCTCAATGTAAGAAAGAAAAATAGAAAAAAGTTTCAATTCTCTCACCAGCAAACCGTATTCAAATTACTGCCTAGATTATTACTTTGATAAATTCTCTGCACTTCTGCTCACTGCCACTAGGTGGCAGCACAACCTCCACAGTACTCTGAGAAAGACCAAGGACAAAATCCAAGGACACGAACTACTGCTGCCACACTAAAGCTTGTGCAATGTTCACGACCAAAGAAACTTGTATTAGCGGAAACTTGTATTTCTTTCTACAAATTCAACTCAACGCAGTGCTTAAAGCATGCAAAACACTGTGCTGGGAAACAAAGAGCAATCGGCTTCCCACCCCCAAACCTCAAGAACAAGTCAAAATATTTAGATTATATTGTGAATCTACACATGAGATCAGTCTAATTCAAATCTCATAAATATATAGCTATCAAAAAGCTAGAAGGAAAAACACAGGTGTATTAAGAGTAAATGTCTTCAGGGCTTCCCCTGGTGGTCCAGTGGGTAAGTACACTGCCTTGCAGTGCAAGGGGCGCCGGTTCGATCCCTGGCCTGGGAAGATCCCACGTGCCGCGGAGCGGCTGAACCGATGTGTCCAATTACCGAACTGGAGCTCTGGGGCGCATACGCCCAAAGCCGGCGCTCTGCGACGACAGAGGCCACCGCAATGGGAGGCCCACAGGAGCCAAAGAACAAAGACGGATGAAAATAAAGAAATGAAAGACCAATAGACGTGGCCCGCTTTTCCCCCTCCCTCCCCACCCCGCCCCCAACCCCCCAAAAAAAGATAAATTAAAAAAAAGAGTAAATGTCTTCAGATAGTACTTCTAATTATCACTAGATAAACAGGTATTCTAAATAATTCTTTTAACATTAAAATTTTTTCACTTTCTATTTTTTTGTAGTATTCAAGTTGAGCATGGTCAAGTATCTCTCACACTTTTAACATATGACTCAAAAAGTGTCACTTCCTGACTCAAAGCGCTGAAATTCAGATCTACATTCTGAGACAGATGTAGCAATCAATTGATGACAGAGGTGGAATGCCTTGTGGAGAACAGCAGGAGACTTCAGGAAGGTTTTTCTATTCCCGTTAATGTTTGATTTGGCCGAGAAATTTGGCCATAGTGGTTGCTGAGAAAGGTCTTCCTAGAAGAGCTGAAATAGTTGTCAGACTTTTATGGAGGGGGAGGTTTTGCCCAGTGGGGAAAAAATGACCAGGGAGGACTCAGTCAGGGGATGTACATCAGCAAGGTGGCTGAAAAACAACCAGAGACTAGTGTCAGGGGGCCTGCGAGTGTTAGGGAGGATTGGGGGCCTGAAGTGATAAGGAAACATGAGAAAAATATTAAGAAACAAGTCCAGAAATGCAGATGTGTCCAAATGCAAAAGCTTTTACCACATTAAAGAGTTTATCTTACTTTATTTTTAATATATTTTTTAATTTGGCTGCACCAGGTCTTAGATGCAATATGTGGGATCAGGGATCGAACCCAGGCCCTCTGCATTGGGAGTTTGGTGTCTTAGCCACTGGACCACCAGAGAATTTACAGTTAAAAAAAAAGTTTACAGTTTATTCTCACTTTTCTAAGATCTCTTGGGCACCTCGTGGAAAATGTTATTTTGAAGGGACCACAGGCAGAGAGATCAGTTAAGAGGTCAGGACAATGTGATAAAAGGAAAGATTAGGGCTTGGACTGAAGCAGAGACCAGAGAGAATAGAGCAGAAACACATCCAGAAATATTGGAAAGTGACTCAATACATTTAGATCATTAATTAAGTATGAGGAGTGAGGGAGAATCAAAACTGGTTCCAACAACAATTCTGTAAAAATAAAAAGTAAAATAAAAAAATTTTTAAAAAGATTTCAAAATAAAAAAGTAAAAACAAACAAAAAAATGATTCCAAGCTTTTAGCTTGATT
The DNA here is from genome assembly GCA_022376925.1 of Tragulus kanchil. Taxonomy (NCBI): domain Eukaryota; kingdom Metazoa; phylum Chordata; class Mammalia; order Artiodactyla; family Tragulidae; genus Tragulus; species Tragulus kanchil. The sequence continues at coordinate 281,063,726 of JAIOJX010000004.1, forward strand.
AATTGGGATGGCAAGTTGGTAGGATAAGAGAGACAGGTCAAGACAGGATGATTTGGGAATACTGTTAACCACTTAGAATCTGAGATACATGTTAAACATTTACACAGATAAAGGATGGGTCTTACTCGTGGCTCAGTGATAAACAATCTGCCTGCCAGATCAGGAGATGCAGGAGACTTGAGTTTGATCCTGGGTGGGAAGAACCCTGGAGAAGAAAATGACTCAGTCGTCCATTAACATCTGAGCAGGAGACTTCAGGAAGGTTTTTCTATTCCCGTTAATGTTTGATTTGGCCGAGAAATTTGGCCATAGTGGTTGCTGAGAAAGGTCTTCCTAGAAGAGCTGAAATAGTTGTCAGACTTTTATGGAGGGGGAGGTTTTGCCCAGTGGGGAAAAAATGACCAGGGAGGACTCAGTCAGGGGATGTACATCAGCAAGGTGGCTGAAAAACAACCAGAGACTAGTGTCAGGGGGCCTGCGAGTGTTAGGGAGGATTGGGGGCCTGAAGTGATAAGGAAACATGAGAAAAATATTAAGAAACAAGTCCAGAAATGCAGATGTGTCCAAATGCAAAAGCTTTTACCACATTAAAGAGTTTATCTTACTTTATTTTTAATATATTTTTTAATTTGGCTGCACCAGGTCTTAGATGCAATATGTGGGATCAGGGATCGAACCCAGGCCCTCTGCATTGGGAGTTTGGTGTCTTAGCCACTGGACCACCAGAGAATTTACAGTTAAAAAAAAAAAAGTTTACAGTTTATTCTCACTTTTCTAAGATCTCTTGGGCACCTCGTGGAAAATGTTATTTTGAAGGGACCACAGGCAGAGAGATCAGTTAAGAGGTCAGGACAATGTGATAAAAGGAAAGATTAGGGCTTGGACTGAAGCAGAGACCAGAGAGAATAGAGCAGAAACACATCCAGAAATATTGGAAAGTGACTCAATACATTTAGATCATTAATTAAGTATGAGGAGTGAGGGAGAATCAAAACTGGTTCCAACAACAATTCTGTAAAAATAAAAAGTAAAATAAAAAAATTTTTAAAAAGATTTCAAAATAAAAAAGTAAAAACAAACAAAAAAATGATTCCAAGCTTTTAGCTTGATTAATTGGGATGGCAAGTTGGTAGGATAAGAGAGACAGGTCAAGACAGGATGATTTGGGAATACTGTTAACCACTTAGAATCTGAGATACATGTTAAACATTTACACAGATAAAGGATGGGTCTTACTCTCGTGGCTCAGTGATAAACAATCTGCCTGCCAGATCAGGAGATGCAGGAGACTTGAGTTTGATCCCTGGGTGGGGAAGAACCCCTGGAGAAGAAAATGACTCCCCTCTCCAATATTCTTACCTGTAGAATTCCATAGAGGAGCCTTGTGGGCCACAGTCCATCTGGTCAGACATGACTGAGCAACTTATACTGGAGGGTAAGCCTGAAAAGATGGAACTAGGAAAAATGTTTGTGATTCCAAGTTATCAGCATCTGAAAGTTAGCCATGGAGAAGCTTGTCCTGTGAGCGTATATGGCTCTAGGATTCCTGCTGTCTCAACTGGTCAGGTGCTAAAGGGTTTGTAGTAGACGCCAACTTCGATAAGTCTCAGGCACCCAGCAAAGGAAGCAAGAGTGTCTCCTGTGGTTTGGCCCAAGTATTACAGGAAGCCTGCACTTTCTCTCTTCTCTTACCCACAGCCTCCTGATGAAGCAGAGGAAGTTTATTTACCATTTCAAAAACGTTCGCTGGGCCAAGGGCCGCCATGAGACTTACCTGTGCTACGTGGTGAAGAGGCGGGACAGTGCCACCTCCTTCTCGCTGGACTTTGGGCACCTTCGAAACCAGGTATCAATTAATAACTGCTTTCCAGGCAGCTAACTGAATGCTTGTTTTTGAAAACTCATGCTGAATAAAAACTTAGAGGCTGGATTTCCCTGGTGGCCCAGTGGATAATAATCCCCCTGTCAATGCAGGCGACAGGGGTTCGATCCCTGGCCTGGGAAGATTCCACATGCCCTGGAGCAGATAAACTGTTGAGCCTGTGTGCTGCAACGACTGAACCCTTGTGCCCTACCTAGAGCCCGTGCTCCGCAACAAGAGAAGCCATAAATAAATACATAAATAATTAAATCAGCTTCTCAATAACATGTCTAACAACAACAACAAAAAAAAAAAACTAGAAGATCAGAGAATTAGTTTTTCAAGGTTTTTTCGCCAAAATCCAGATAAGTTTACATAAACTCTTGGCAATGACTACTTCCTCTCATAACATGCAGTGATGTCTGACTTGGTGGAAATGCAGGGAAGAATCCCCGAGTGGAAAGCCACTGGCTAATTTTCTTGGCCTTTCAGTTTAGTCACTCAGTCATGCCCATCTCTTTAGGACCCCATGGACTGAAGCATACCAGGCTTCCCTGTCCCTCACCGTCTCTTGGAGCCTGCTCAAACCCATATACATTGACTCAGAGATGCTGTCTCATCCTCTCTCAACCCCCTCTCCTTCTGCCTTCTAGCTTTCCCAACATTAGGATCTTTTCCAATGAGTCATCTCTTACCACAATTGTTTTACCTTCTAATCTGTCCCCTATTTGGTGATAAGACACATTCTAAATATAGAAAGGTTTGGTGTTGGGAACTCTTTCCTTCCCTCTCACCTAATCCTCACAAAACTCCATTTCACACATGACCAATGGGAAGATCCAGGAGTTGGGTGCCCGAAGTCACAAGAGTGGTGGTCAATGACCTTTCTGCAATATGAAGGGGACTTGCTATATCACACTATAATCACTATGGTGACTATTATTATAATCAATGGCGGGCCATACAAAGAGCAAACTCACACCCCTGCACATAAAAGAGCAAACATTACAAACAGACCTTGGTGATTCCACAGAACTGTCTCAGAACATGGCAATAAAGTGAGTTGAATTTTGGAGTTTCCTAGCACATATAAAATGATATGTTTATACTACAGTCCTTTTAAGTATGAAATATAATTATAGCTAAAAAACAAACAAACAAACAAAAACTTTAGCCCTTCGTTTTAAAGCTTCCTGATAAAAACTGTTATCATCTAAGCCTTCAATGAGTCATAGTGGTTAACAAAAATCACTGACCACTGATTATCATCGTAATGAAAAGTTTGAAATTCACAAGAATTACAAAATGTGACATAGAGACTCAAAATGAATACTGTTGGGAGAAAAAATGACTGCTCAGTGTAGGATTCCCACCAGCCTTCAAAACACAAAGCATCTGCCAAGTCCAGTACAGAGAAGTGCAATGCAACAAGGGATGCCTGCATTTAAAAGCTCTTAAAACCACAGCGGTGCTTGCTACTTCCCTTACAACACCCACGTCAATCTAGAATCTCCTCACCCTCCATCTTCTGTCCTCCACTTAGCGGTGCTGCACCAACAAAACGTAAATCAGAGAACATGCGGTGCTCCTGCATTCCCTCAACTCCCTCCATCCTCCCAGTTTTCCACAGAAAATCTGCATTTTTCCTCTGAGGCCGAAAACTATTGGGGATCATCACGATTCAGCACCACGTCCTTTCGGGCAGTTGCTTAACCCTCCTGTGACCTAGGACGAAACTCAGACACCCATCCAAGGATCACCGTGGGAGGGACACGAATTAGATCGACTGTGGCCCGCAGCAGGCGCGTCCATTTCGGCCTCCGCTGAGCCTCTGCTCTCTCCCCAGGCCGGGTGCCACGTGGAGCTGCTCTTCCTGCGCTACATCTCCGACTGGGACCTGGACCCCGGTCGCTGCTACCGCGTCACCTGGTTCACCTCCTGGAGCCCCTGCTACGACTGTGCGCGGCACGTGGCCGACTTCCTGCGGGGCTACCCCAACCTGAGTCTGCGGATCTTCGCGGCACGCCTCTACTTCTGCGACAAGGACCGCAAGGCGGAGCCCGAGGGGCTGCGGCGGCTGCACCGCGCGGGGGTCCAGCTTGCCATCATGACCTTCAAAGGTGCGCGGGGACCTCACTGCCCGACCCAGCAAAGCAGGGCTTGCCATTCAGATGGGGAAGAGCCAGGGTGGGAAATCTAGGGGGCAGAATTCTGAGAGTTCCAGTTCACCTTTGAAGCTGAAAAGTTACCCGCAAGAATTGAAAGGAAAAAAAAGAAAATCGGTGGCTTGGATCCGAGGCTTTGCAGAAAGCCAGGGTTTTTTTGTTTTTTTTTTTCTTTCATCATGATTTGAAATCTGATCCCTCTCCTCCCTCCTTTTTTTTTTTTAATAGATTATTTTTACTGCTGGAATACTTTCGTGGCTAATCGTGAAAAATCTTTCAAAGCCTGGGAGGGACTGCATGAAAACTCAGTTCGTCTGTCCAGACAGCTTCGACGCATCCTTTTGGTAAGCAAGAGGCTCCTTCGCTTCTCATGGTCTTTCTCTCCAAAGTTATCTATGCCTGGAACTCCTTACATATTTCTTTTTCTTTTAGTTCCTACATTTTCTTGTGTGTTTGTGTGTGTGTTTGTATTTACCATTCTCCCCTTCTTTATCCTGATGGAAACTTTAGCTTCTTTTTTTTGTTGTCATTTCTCCTACAGCTGTTTCCTCTTCTGTTTCACAACTCAAAGCCTAGCTCTCCTAGCCTTCCAGTAAGGTTTCTTTCCCTTCCCTCCCCTCACCCAATCCCCCTTCCCCATCCCTTTGCTCCCTTTCCTCACTCATATCTTTAACTTTAGCCTCTCCTTAGAATCCATTTCGCTCCTGATAAAATTCCTTTCTCTCCCTTCCTCTTTCCTTTCCCTCTCCCCCTATTTTCTTCAAAAATGTCAGTGGAGACTTTCCCGGTGGTCCATGGGGTAAAATGCTGACCTTCAAATGCAGGGGAGGAATGTGGGTTCAATCTCTAGCTGGGGAGCTAAAATCCCAAAGGCTGTGTGACCAAAATTATACACATTTTAAAAAGTAAAAATTAACAGACAAATTACAAAGTCATCCACTCCGTTTTTCTCCACAGCCACTCTATGAGGTTGATGACTTGCGAGACGCATTTCGTACTTTGGGCCTTTGATACCAACCTTGCCACCTACCAAGAAATATCTCTGAAGATAGTGGGTAAAAGAACTATCCTTGAAGAATTCTATTTTTCTTCAACTCTCACTTTCTTTGAGTTTAGAAAAAAGTATTCATAGATGACTTTTAAAAACCTGTCTTGAAATGAGAAGGAACACAGACCCACCAGGGTGTGAATGCTGAAACTTGGTGCAATTTTTAAATGCAACATCGCCCCCTACTGGAAAATTACAGAAATGCAGGGCCTCGGAGCCCCTAAGAGCACTCGACTTTTAAGCAAAAGAAAGCACAAGGTAAATGCTGCAGAGCATGGTGAGAGGATCGAATGTTTTTATAACCACTATCTTCTATTATTTGATTCTTGTTCTGAGCTTTCAATAATAGATCTTTCTACTCTTTTCTTTCGGGGTTCACTTTCAAGTGAACATACACACCACCCTATGATTCATAAAACCTAATGAGAGAACTTGGGTGATTGTAACCCCAAAATACCTATTCAAAGCATTAATATCCAAGCATGTGTTCTCTGTTTAGTTGTCTGAAGCCTGGTTTTAATGTTTGTGCATACAGATCATTTTTTCTTGGTATGGAATATGCGTGATCACCATTAGGCTCTTGTATAATCAAGGATCTTACCATAAATTTGAGGGCTGTGAAAAAGACATGCTAAAAGCCTTCCAGTAAGGTTTCTTTCCCTTCCCTCCCCTCACCCAATCCCCCTTCCCCATCCCTTTGCTCCCTTTCCTCACTCATATCTTTAACTTTAGCCTCTCCTTAGAATCCATTTCGCTCCTGATAAAATTCCTTTCTCTCCCTTCCTCTTTCCTTTCCCTCTCCCCCTATTTTCTTCAAAAATGTCAGTGGAGACTTTCCCGGTGGTCCATGGGGTAAAATGCTGACCTTCAAATGCAGGGGAGGAATGTGGGTTCAATCTCTAGCTGGGGAGCTAAAATCCCAAAGGCTGTGTGACCAAAATTATACACATTTTAAAAAGTAAAAATTAACAGACAAATTACAAAGTCATCCACTCCGTTTTTCTCCACAGCCACTCTATGAGGTTGATGACTTGCGAGACGCATTTCGTACTTTGGGCCTTTGATACCAACCTTGCCACCTACCAAGAAATATCTCTGAAGATAGTGGGTAAAAGAACTATCCTTGAAGAATTCTATTTTTCTTCAACTCTCACTTTCTTTGAGTTTAGAAAAAAGTATTCATAGATGACTTTTAAAAACCTGTCTTGAAATGAGAAGGAACACAGACCCACCAGGGTGTGAATGCTGAAACTTGGTGCAATTTTTAAATGCAACATCGCCCCCTACTGGAAAATTACAGAAATGCAGGGCCTCGGAGCCCCTAAGAGCACTCGACTTTTAAGCAGAGAGAAAGCACAAGGTAAATGCTGCAGAGCATGGTGAGAGGATCGAATGTTTTTATAACCACTATCTTCTATTATTTGATTCTTGTTCTGAGCTTTCAATAATAGATCTTTCTACTCTTTTCTTTCGGGGTTCACTTTCAAGTGAACATACACACCACCCTATGATTCATAAAACCTAATGAGAGAACTTGGGTGATTGTAACCCCAAAATACCTATTCAAAGCATTAATATCCAAGCATGTGTTCTCTGTTTAGTTGTCTGAAGCCTGGTTTTAATGTTTGTGCATACAGATCATTTTTTCTTGGTATGGAATATGCGTGATCACCATTAGGCTCTTGTATAATCAAGGATCTTACCATAAATTTGAGGGCTGTGAAAAAGACATGCTAAAAGTCAATCGATACCTCAAGTAACAAATCTGCAAAAAGAGCCTTTTAAAACCATAATTTTGCAACCACACATTTCCCATAGAGCTAGGGAATGCTTGGAAAGGACTTGCTTCGGTACTGAGAAGAGAAAAAATCTATTCTCTCTGAGGGGTCTTTGAACCTCGGCAATGCCAACCAGGTCAAGGTTTTCCCTTTTTTGCATGCATGTGTCCCTTCTCTGAAAGATGTGACAATAAGAGATCATGACAATAGAAAATATTTGACCGAGAAGGATGACAGAACTTTGAAAGGAGGTCATGTTTAACCTAGTAGAATGGAAGGAGCCACCACAGCTGAGAGGGGTTCTTTGTCCTAATACCTATCCTGGACTGTGAGAAAAATATTCAGAATAACCATAACACAATTATTACCTAATAATCATGACAACACAGATAAGCAGATCCACAGGAAAAGTTAAAACCAAAAAAAACTTGAATGCATAATTGTACTGTTTTACTCTTATTGTACATAGTTTATGAAAGAATTAAATATTAAAAATTCTTACTCATGTATTCCTATTGTATGTTTATGCTATGCACTTGTTTGTATCATCATTTTCTTTCTGATTTGTTCAAATGGATTCATGTCTCATGAATTTATACCTTTAGAAATGCTAATAGTAAAAGGCATATATATGTAACATAGTCTAACGTTGTATTAACATTGCTATGCAATCCATTTTCTTGACTTTTAGTAAATTGTTCCCACAGCAAATTTGATTCTGACTCATTTCAATCAGCTGAATAAATGACCATTTTAGAGTCTTGGAGATAAAAATGCCAAACTAAAGTAATTCCAAAAGTGATTTCTGACAAGGGTTCCAGGACCATTCAGCAGTGGAGAAAGAACAGTAATCATAACAAATGTGTTGAGACAAAGGGCTATACACACAAATTAACTCAAAGTTGATCATATACCCAAATCTAAGAACATTCCTAATTTGTACCTGCTTAAGTCTGTCCTTTGGAACTCCGGGAAGCCTTAAGATAATAAAACCTTTTTCTACAAACAAGAACAGGGAACCCAGCAGAGACTTTCTTGGCAAGAGCTCCTTTTCAAGCCTCTTTTTTTTTTTTTTTAAGAGATAGAATTGAATGCTTAGCAAGTGCTAGGCACTTTTTTTTTTTAATATTTATTATTATTTATTTATTGGGGGGCTGGTTGGGGAGGGAGGGGGCTGGAGGGCCACTTCTATTGGTCTTTCATTTATCTATTTTCATCCATCTTTGTTCTTCGGCCCGTGTGGGCCTCCCATCACGGTGGCCTCTGTTGTCGCAGACCACCGGCTCTGGGCACACGCGCCCCAGAGCTCCGGCTCGGTAATTGGACACATCGGTTCAGCCGCTCCGTGGCACATGGGATCTTCCCAGGCCAGGGATCGAACCGGCCCTTGCACTGCAAGGCAGTGTCCTTACCCACTGGACCACCAGGGAAGCTCCTCAATCCTCTTTTTGATGGGACTCAATCCTGAGGGGATCAGGAGCCAGACAAGAAAGGAAACAAAGCTTTAGATAGAGTGGTTAATCATAAGCTGAGCAGAGAACTCTGTTTGTAGTGGATTCAGTTTCAGACTCACAGAATAGGGAAAAAGATTTACAGCTATTATCTGATAAGAGTCCAGTGCCTAGAATATATAAAGGACTCAAGACAACCTACGTTAGGGACTTCCCTGGCAGTCTAGTGACTGAGATGTCATACTCCCAATGCAGGGGACAAGAGTTGGATCCCTGGTTGAGAACTGTGATCCCACCTGCCCTGTGTCTTCACCAAAAAGAGCAAAAATGCTGACATACATTTCTCCAAGGAACATGAACAGACTGCTAGTAAGTGGATGGAAAGATTCTCCACATTCTTCGTCATTAGGGAAATGCAAATCAAAACCACAATAAGATAGCACTTACAGCTGTTAGGATGGGTATGAATAACTGCCCCTCCTCCGCCCGCCCCAAATAATAACAATAACCACTGTTGGTGAGAATGTGGAGAAATTAGAACTGTTTATTGACTAGTGGAAACATAACATCGTGTAACTGCTATGAAAGTAGCAGTAGTTGAGACAAAGGGCTATACACACAAATTAACTCAAAGTTGATCATATACCCAAATCTAAGAACATTCCTAATTTGTACCTGCTTAAGTCTGTCCTTTGGAACTCCGGGAAGCCTTAAGATAATAAAACCTTTTTCTACAAACAAGAACAGGGAACCCAGCAGAGACTTTCTTGGCAAGAGCTCCTTTTCAAGCCTCTTTTTTTTTTTTTTTAAGAGATAGAATTGAATGCTTAGCAAGTGCTAGGCACTTTTTTTTTTTAATATTTATTATTATTTATTTATTGGGGGGCTGGTTGGGGAGGGAGGGGGCTGGAGGGCCACTTCTATTGGTCTTTCATTTATCTATTTTCATCCATCTTTGTTCTTCGGCCCGTGTGGGCCTCCCATCACGGTGGCCTCTGTTGTCGCAGACCACCGGCTCTGGGCACACGCGCCCCAGAGCTCCGGCTCGGTAATTGGACACATCGGTTCAGCCGCTCCGTGGCACATGGGATCTTCCCAGGCCAGGGATCGAACCGGCGGCCCTTGCACTGCAAGGCAGTGTCCTTACCCACTGGACCACCAGGGAAGCTCCTCAATCCTCTTTTTGATGGGACTCAATCCTGAGGGGATCAGGAGCCAGACAAGAAAGGAAACAAAGCTTTAGATAGAGTGGTTAATCATAAGCTGAGCAGAGAACTCTGTTTGTAGTGGATTCAGTTTCAGACTCACAGAATAGGGAAAAAGATTTACAGCTATTATCTGATAAGAGTCCAGTGCCTAGAATATATAAAGGACTCAAGACAACCTACGTTAGGGACTTCCCTGGCAGTCTAGTGACTGAGATGTCATACTCCCAATGCAGGGGACAAGAGTTGGATCCCTGGTTGAGAACTGTGATCCCACCTGCCCTGTGTCTTCACCAAAAAGAGCAAAAATGCTGACATACATTTCTCCAAGGAACATGAACAGACTGCTAGTAAGTGGATGGAAAGATTCTCCACATTCTTCGTCATTAGGGAAATGCAAATCAAAACCACAATAAGATAGCACTTACAGCTGTTAGGATGGGTATGAATAACTGCCCCCCTCCTCCGCCCGCCCCAAATAATAACAATAACCACTGTTGGTGAGAATGTGGAGAAATTAGAACTGTTTATTGACTAGTGGAAACATAACATCGTGTAACTGCTATGAAAGTAGCAGTAGTTTAGTAGTTCCTCAAAAGTCATTAGGTAAAGATGGGGAGAGGGAGGGGAGGCACAGGTGGGAGGGGCCAGGGATATACCTATGACTGATTTGGGATTACGTATAGCTGTAAACAATAAAATTCTGTAAAAGACGTATAACAATAACTTCGCTGTACACCTAAAACTAGTGCAACACTGTAAATCAACTATACCCCAATAAAAAGTCAGTAGGTAATGACTGTGACATAGCAGATCCACTCCTTGGCACACATCCAAGAGAATTCACAACAGATGTTCAAACAAAAACTTGTACATGGGGCTTCCCTCTGGTCCAGTGGGTAAGGACACCGCCTTTGCAGTGCAAGGGCCGCCGGTTCGATCCCTGGCCTGGGAAGATCCCACGTGCTGCAGAGTGGCTGGACCCATGTGTCCAATTACCGAGCCAGAGCTCTGGAGCGCATGTGCCCAGAGCCGGTGCTCTGCGACAACAGAGGCCATCGCAATGGGAGGACCACACGGGCCAAAGAACGAAGATGGATGAAAATAGACAAATGAAATACCAATAGAAGAGGCCTGCCTGCTCCCCTCCCTCCCCACCCCACCCTCCAAAATAAATAAATAAATCTTTAAAAAAAAAAAAAACTTGTACATTAAAAAAAAAAAACTTGTACATGAATGTTCTAGCAGCATTATTTATAGCAACCTGAAAGTGGAAACACCCAAATGTTCATCTACTAATAAATGCATGGATAAATACATGTGGTCCATTTATACAATGGTATTTTACTTGTTTATTAAAAAAAAAAAAAAAAGACAGTACAGATGCATGCTGGACTTCCCAGGTGGCACTAGTGGTAAAGAATTTGTCTGCAACCCACTCAAGTATTCTTGCTTGGAAAATTCCACGGACAGAGGAACCTAGTGGGCTACAGTCCATGGGGTCGCAGAGAGTCGGACACGACTGAAGTAACTGCACACCAGCACTAGTGGGACTTCCCTGGTGGTTCAGACAGTAAAGAATCTGCTTGCAGTGCCCAAGACCCAGGTTCAAACCTTAGGTGGGGAAGATCCCCTGGAGTAGGGAATGACAACTCCAATATTCCTGCCTGGAAAATTCCATGGACAGAGGTGCCTGTCGGGTGAGACATGACCGAGTGACTTCCCTTCACTTCAGCGGTCTCGTGGTTGAGAAGAGGCTTGCCAAGGAAGGAGACACGTTCCATTCCTGGTCCAGGAAGATTCCACATTCCATGGAGCAACGAAGCCCGTGCACCACAACTACTGAGCCTCAGCTCTACAGCCTGTGCTACCCAACAAGAGAAGCCACTGTAGTGAGAAGCCGGAGCACCACAATGAAGTGTAATGTCTGCTCACCAACTAGAGAAAGAGTGAGTGCAGCAATGAAGACCCAGCACAGTCAAAAATAAATATATATTTAAAAAAATTAATTGATGGGAGACAGAAATCTAGACATCACCGACATTATCCTCTGACCCGGTATCAGAGGTCCTGTAAAAGTATTCTAGAATTTAAATACATGCTCAATTTATTAAATACAAATTCAAATGCACAAAATTATAAATTGTATATTATTTGAACATCTAATTTCATAGTAAATAATCACTTTCACTTCTTTACTATTAGAGCAACTCTAAACATGAGTTTTGCAGCCCATGGGACAATAGGACTGTAGCTCAGCAGGTTCTTCTGTCATGGGATTTCTCAAGCAAGAATCCTAGAGTGGGTTGCCATTTCCTCCTCCAGGAAAACCTCAGCTCCAGTATTGGGATGCTAATTCTTTACCACTGAGCTACCTGAGAAGCAGTTCATGGGGTCCCAAATAGTCAGAAATGACTGAGCGATGGAGCACACAAACACAGAAGGAAACCTGTAGGCTTAGCCACTACAGACTGAAAAGACAATCAAAATCCAAGTCGGTTCCCCCTTGAGCAGACACGCTGTTGTAGCAGTGTCTTCCACTTTCTCCCTTAAACCGGCCCACCGTACAGGAAGCGACTCTCCTTTCCCCCACCCTAATAAACTCTGCATTCCTCTCTGGGGGAAGAAAAAAAATCAAAATCCAAACTCATCTGAGATTATATCCAGAGAGAAAACTGAGATGGGAGGAAGAAAGCAGGGGGAAAGGAACTTAGTGCTTCTTCCTCCATAAACTTCTACAAAGACAGCATAACTTTTTAATCACTAAAATTTTAGGAAGGGCTTTCCTGGTAGCTCAGTGGTAAAGAGTTCTCCTGCCAATGCAGGAAGCACGGGTTCTGTCCCTAATCTGGGAAGATTCCACATGCTGTGAAACAACTAATCCCAGGAGCCACAACTATTGAGCCTGTGCCCTAGAGTCTCGGAGCTGCAACTATTGAGCTCATGTGCCGCAACTACTGAAGCCCATGTGCCCTAGAGCCTGAGTTCCACAAGAGAAGTCACCACAACAAGAAGCCTGCTCACCTCAACAAGAGAGTAACCGCCACTCCCTGCGACTAGGGAAGAGCGTGTGGCAGCAGTGAAAATCCAGAATAGTCACAAATAAATAAACAAAATGCATTTCTTTTAAAAAAAATTTAGGCAAAATATCATTGAAAACTTAGGACTCTGTAGGAATTCTTATTTTCTATCCTCTAGTGTTTATCTACTAACAGACAGCACATTCCACTGATTTCAAGAAAACTTTACCAATGATTTATGAAACATTTTTAAAACTGGACAATCGACAGAAAAGGGAGTTCCCGTCAGGGTTCCATCAGAGAAAAAGCATCAGAGAGACAGATATACATTATAGCACAGGAACTCTGCTCCATGTAACGTGGCAGCCTGGATGGGAGCCAGGTTTGGGGGAGAATAGATATATGTCTATGTATGGCTGAGTCCCTTCGCTGTTTACTTGAACCTATCACAACATTGTTAATCGGCTATCCCCCAATAGAAAATAAAAAGCTCCAAAGGGGGAAAAAAAATGAAAAAATATATACACATTAAGGAGTTGACTCACAAGAGTTGAGGAGCTGGCCAGAGTCTGAAATCTGCAGTACAGACTGACAGGAAGGGCTGGTGAGAACTCTAAGGCAGGAGCTTCTGCTGCTGAAAAATCTCCCTGGAAGCCTCTCACAGTTCTGCTCGTAAATCCTTAAACGAACTGAATTAGGCCCACCCAGATTATGTAAAATACAATCAAGGCTTTTTTTTTTTGGCAGCGCTGCAGGGCATGCAAAATCTTAGTTTCCCCACCAGGGATCAAACTTTCAGTGGAAAAGCAGAGTCCTAATCACTGGAATTCCATTCAAGGGATTATTGATTTACTATCTACAAAATACCGAACAACACCCAGATTAGCATTTGATTGAATATCTGGGACCTCACCATATTGACTCATAAAACATAAGTCACAGAATGTATATGTGAAAAAACACACACACACAAAAATCAAAGTTAAAAAAAGAAACCCACATATCATGGAGAGTTAACATTTGAGTGTAGATGTATGCTTGTCATGCTACTGTCATATTACCTGACCCAGCTAAACTTCATACTTGTCTTAGTGTAGTTCATTCAGTTGCTAACAACAGAGACCAACTCAGTCTACTCAGAAAAAGCAGATTTGTTTCGTAGTCACATGTAGACACTAACTGGAAAAGTGAGATGGTTGTACTCGTGACTAAGACAATTCTAGTGACTAGCTACATTTTCTGGCTTTTTCAGGGACCACATGGCTTCTGTCTCTCTCAGTGTCATTTTTCCCCCAAGACTTCCCTCTGTTAACCTCCCTTATTAGCTGTCTTCTTTGTGGTGCCCAAGGATGAAAGAACAAAGCCAATGAGGATCTTGAAATGCAAGAGATAAACCAGACCCATATTGTCCTCCCCTCCCACAGGCTGTAGTGCACTTCCCAATCCTTAGGACCCCTCTGCTCCACCTTGGACCCTACTGTCTTTCCCTCATGCTGTAGTCATCACTCTACCCCACCCAGTATATGTTTAATCAGCCATGATCCTTTAGACCTGGGCTATAAAATGGATCAAAGGCCTCTGCTTAGGGTCGGTTCTCCTTTGAGCTAACCCGCTGTTCTAGCAGTGTCTTTAACAACTTTAACAATGCTGATTCTCCCTTAAGTTGGCTGCTGTACTGGTAGCAACTCTCCTTTCCCCCACTCTAATAAACTTTACTTTCCTCTCACTCTGCCTTGTGTCTGGAAATTCTTTTCCAACCTGCGCATAGACCTCGACATTCTTTTCAAATTCTTTTGCTTCATATTAACTCATCATAGATTCTGCAATCTTCTCTACTTTTTGTTCTTTCCTCTTTTGAGGGCCCCATTGTGTAGTCTGCAGAAATCTTGTTTCCCCTACCAGGGACAGAACCCATGCCCCCTGCAGTGGAAGCCTGGAGTCTTAACCACCAGGCTACCAGGGAAGTCCCTCTATTTTTTATTCTTTTTTTTTTTTAATTATTTATTTGGCTGTGTTGGGTCTTAGTTGCGGCATGTGGGATCTTACCTCCCTATTTTTTATTCTTAATCCTTAATTTTTTTTTAACATTTATTATGTTTATTTATTTATTTATTTATTTATCTTTTGAGGGGTGGGGTGGGGAGGGAGGGGGATGGGTGGGCCACTTCTATTGGTCTTTCATTTCTCTATTTTCATCTGTCTTTTTTCTTTGGCTCCTGTGGGCCTCCCATCGCGATGGCCTCTGTCGTCGCAGAGCGCCAGCTCGGTCATTGGACACATCAGTCCAGTCGCTCTGCAGCACATGGGATTTTCCCAGGCCAGGGATCGAACTGGCACCCTTTGCACTGCAAGGCGGTGTCCTTACCCACTGGACCACCAAGGGGAGCCCTATTCGTAATCTTTAATTTCTAAATAAAGTTTCAGGTACATAGAGAAAAGTCCCTGAATCCTAAGTGACAGTTGGAGAATTTTCATAAATGTTCATAGCACCATAATCAAGAAATAAAACATGACAGGACTTTCTTGGGGATCCAGTGGTGAAGAAGCCACCTTCCAATTTGGGGGATGCCAGTTCGATCCCTGGTTGGGAAATAAAGACACCACATGCCACTGAACAACTAGGCTGGTGCACCACAAAGAAGATCCTGTGTACTACAACTAAGACCTGATGCAGCCACACAAAAAAATTGTAATTATTCAAATTGTTAAAAAATAAAATAATAAAACATGAACTTTCCTTATGCAGTAGTTAAGACTTCATGCTTCCACTGCAGGAGGACCAGGATTGATTCCTGGTTAGGGTAACTCCAATTGCAGAAAAAAAAGAAAGAATGAAAGAAAGGAAGAAAGAAAATAAGACTAGCATTTCAAAACTCCTCTTGGATTTCCCTGGATCAGTGGTAAAGAGTTCACCTGTCAATGAGAGAGACACGGGATCGATCCCTGATCCAGAAAGATCTCAAGTGCTGCGGAGCAACTAAGCCCATGAGCCCCAACTATTGAGTTTGTGCTCCAGAGTCGCAGAGCCACAACTATTGAGCCCATGAGCCACAACTATTGAAGCCTGTGTTTCCTAGAGCCTGAGTTCCACAACAAGAGAAACCATCACAACAAGAAGCCTGCTCACCTCAGCTAGAGAGTAGCCCCGACTCCCTGCAACTAGGAAAGAGCCTGTGGCAGCAGTGAAAACCCAGGAGAGCCCAAAACAAATAAATAAAATGTAAAAAAAAAGAAAGAAAGAAAGCTTCTCTCATTCTGCATCCCAGCCTTCTTGTTTAAATGAAAAGTTCATAGAGAAAAGTGCTAAGGATACACTTGGGAGAGAGGATAGCATGTCTGAAAAACAGGTTTAAAGCAGTGTAACATTTAAAGAGGTGCAGCTGTGGTGGGGAGAAGATGGGCAAATTGAGGGATTTAATTTTTACACTGAAGACTATGGAGAATATCTGAAAGGATTTTCTTTTTTTTAAATGAGAAATACCATTATATCCTGCATAAAAGGGATGCGACTTTGAGAACTACAGAGAATTCCTTGGCAGAAGACTCTGTGCTTTCACTGCAGGGGGAAGGAGTTTGATGCCTGGTTGGGAAACTAGGATCCCACAAGCAACATGATGTGGCCAAAAAAAAAAAAAAAAGGTAGGATCAAAGTCATGGGTAAAGAAAGGAATACAGGGAATAGAATCTATTGCTAATCAGCTATAGAAGAAGTTACAGGTTAGGGTGAAGGAAGATCTTTCCCCATACTGAGGTATGAGGAAGGCATTCTGGCTTACTGCTAAAGTGTACACTCTAGAACTCTAGAACTGCCTGCTCTGTGGCCGTTTGAACATGCCTTGACCATCTGCTTTTAACCATTAAAGAAAAGAATGCATGTAGAACTCAAAATGGTGTCCGTGTAGTTTGGGCATTCAAAATGGAGCAGGGTGACCATTGTGGATGTGGTTTTGGATGTGTTCCTCTGTGACTCAGAACTTGAACATTCTGAACTGTATCAAAATCAAGGACACAATCAACCAGCCTCAAAATAGTGTCCACTGTCAGCTGCAAGCTTATGGTCTCAAGGTTCCCCTTGTAAACATGCGACCCTTTGGGGTTCCACCAATCCTTACTCAACAAGCACCGTTCTTGCCAGCTCCAATGGTGATTTTTAACAAACAACTTTGTCGCCCTTAATTATCCCAGGGCCAGGTCCCAGGCATCTATCAACCATCCCTACAAGTTAGAACTAGCCATTCTTAACCTGCTTACCCTGCACTGCCTTGCCTTTCCTCCTTGTTATTGTTTAGTCAAAAAGTGGTATTGGACTCTACCTCACCAGGTACCCCTCTGTCCATGGGATCACCCAGGCAAAAATACTGGAGTGGGTTGCCATTTCCTTCTCCAGGAGATCTTCCTGACCCAGGGATCAAACCCATATCTCCTGGCCTTTCCTCCTGGAAACACCAATAAAAGTTCTGGCCTAAACCTACCCCTCCTGTCTTGTCTCCTGACCACTCTGCTATTCTTCCCTGTGACCCTGTGTGGTATACTCTGCCACCTTTGGGAGTGTCTCTAGTTTTCTGAAAGATAGTGAAATTGATACAAGGACACTCTGACCCTCCTTTGTCTCTCTAAATGCAAGATAAATCTCAAGTAAAGGTACCCTACCTGTTTTGTTACTTAGTCCTTAAGTCATGTCTTGACTTTTTGCAACTCCACAGACTGCAGCCTACAGGCTACAATAACTCTACAGGCAAGAATACTGGAGTAGGTTGTCATTTCTTTCTCCAGGGGATTGTCCCAATCCAGGCGTGGAACCCATGTCTTCTGCTTGGCAGGCAGATTCTTTACTACTGAGCCACTAGGGAAGTCCAATAGAATCTATTGCTAATCAGCTATAGAAGAAGTTACAGGTTAGGGTGAAGGAAGATCTTTCCCCATACTGAGGTATGAGGAAGGCATTCTGGCTTACTGCTAAAGTGTACACTCTAGAACTCTAGAACTGCCTGCTCTGTGGCCGTTTGAACATGCCTTGACCATCTGCTTTTAACCATTAAAGAAAAGAATGCATGTAGAACTCAAAATGGTGTCCGTGTAGTTTGGGCATTCAAAATGGAGCAGGGTGACCATTGTGGATGTGGTTTTGGATGTGTTCCTCTGTGACTCAGAACTTGAACATTCTGAACTGTATCAAAATCAAGGACACAATCAACCAGCCTCAAAATAGTGTCCACTGTCAGCTGCAAGCTTATGGTCTCAAGGTTCCCCTTGTAAACATGCGACCCTTTGGGGTTCCACCAATCCTTACTCAACAAGCACCGTTCTTGCCAGCTCCAATGGTGATTTTTAACAAACAACTTTGTCGCCCTTAATTATCCCAGGGCCAGGTCCCAGGCATCTATCAACCATCCCTACAAGTTAGAACTAGCCATTCTTAACCTGCTTACCCTGCACTGCCTTGCCTTTCCTCCTTGTTATTGTTTAGTCAAAAAGTGGTATTGGACTCTACCTCACCAGGTACCCCTCTGTCCATGGGATCACCCAGGCAAAAATACTGGAGTGGGTTGCCATTTCCTTCTCCAGGAGATCTTCCTGACCCAGGGATCAAACCCATATCTCCTGGCCTTTCCTCCTGGAAACACCAATAAAAGTTCTGGCCTAAACCTACCCCTCCTGTCTTGTCTCCTGACCACTCTGCTATTCTTCCCTGTGACCCTGTGTGGTATACTCTGCCACCTTTGGGAGTGTCTCTAGTTTTCTGAAAGATAGTGAAATTGATACAAGGACACTCTGACCCTCCTTTGTCTCTCTAAATGCAAGATAAATCTCAAGTAAAGGTACCCTACCTGTTTTGTTACTTAGTCCTTAAGTCATGTCTTGACTTTTTGCAACTCCACAGACTGCAGCCTACAGGCTACAATAACTCTACAGGCAAGAATACTGGAGTAGGTTGTCATTTCTTTCTCCAGGGGATTGTCCCAATCCAGGCGTGGAACCCATGTCTTCTGCTTGGCAGGCAGATTCTTTACTACTGAGCCACTAGGGAAGTCCAATAGCTCAGTGCTAAAGAAAGCATCCTTATCATTAGAGACAAGGAACTGAGAGCCAAGAAGGCTGTGTGAGAGAATCAGGTTACTGTTTACTATACTAAACCCAAATCCCTTTTATCTAGTCAATTTGTTTTTTTTGTTTTTTTTTTTTGTCCATGCAAGGGCATTTTTTTCCATATAAATTTTATTTACTACTGTTATATTTTTTACAGGGCTTTGTTGTTTACTGCCATACATCAGCCCACATCAATTCTTCACAAATCCATTGTTTCCTGGCCTAAATTATATAGAAGCTTCATGCTTTGGTTAGTTCTTTAAGTCTCATATTTCTATGGGGCTACTGTACACACAAAAGGAAAAAATTATTCTCCTGTTACTCTGTCTCGTGCTAATTAATTATACAAGGCAAAGAATTCAAATGGGAAGAAGAAAAACATTTCTACCTTTATATGGTTTTAGTTTTTCCCTAGAAGACCTAATTGCTATGACATGCATTACTTTTTATTTATGCGTGACCTTTAAGGCTGGTGTAAAGGAAGGTGACAACCTAGAATCTATATTTCAACATGGATAAGATAGCTTCTGTTTCTTTGTGGGGAAAAAATGCCTTGAGGTAATACATAAAACTTTACTGAAGGATGAGGAATTTATTACCTTGCAGTATGAGGATATTCATAGGAAACATGTGACTCTCCATGGAGACTTGAGACACAGTTGGAAAATTATACAAACATTTGCCTACTCAAGGATTTGAGGATTCAGGAAGATGCAGGGTAATTTTATTTTTTACTTTAAGACTCTGGGGAATCCTTGGCAAGCCAGTGGTTAGAACTCTGTGCTTCCACCGCAGCGGGCATGGGTTCCATCCCTGGTTGGGGAACTAAGATCTTGCATGCCACTCGGTGCAATTCTCCACAAAAAAAATAATCAACTATACTTCAGCATAAAATAAAAAGCTAAAACAGAGCTTCCCTGGTGACTCAGTGGTTGAAAATCCTCCTTGCAATGCAGGAGACATGGGTTCTATCCCTGCTCTGGGAAGATGCCATACGCCTCGGAGCAACTAAGCCCATGAGCTACAATTACTGAGCCTGTGGTCTAGAGCCTAGGAATCATGACTGAAGCCTGCACACCTTAGAGTCCATGTTCTGCAATGAGAGAAGCCCCTGCAATGAGAAGCTTGTGCACCTCCACTCTCCACTGAAGAAAGTCGACCAGCAGCAGTGAAGACCCACCACAACCAAAAACTACAAATAAAGCTTAATAAAAAAAAAAGTTAAATGAAAAAAAGAATGTATTTCCTATTGCCTTCATAACAAGTCAGAATCCTGGCAGGAACAGACAGTATCCTCTATTGATAAGGTGAAGACAGAGTCTTCAATTCGGTTCAGTTCAGTTGCTCAGTCATATCTGACTCTGTGACCTCATGGACTGCAACATGCCAGGCTTCCCAATCCTTCACTATCTCCCGGAGTTTGCTCAAACTCGTGTCCATTGACTCAGTGATGCCATCCAACCATCTTATCGTTTGTCAACTCCTTCTCCTCCTCGAGCCAAAAAATGATAGTTGGAGCATCCTGGGGCTCAGGCATTATCCCAGCTTGTGGCTGAAAGGCCAGAAAAAATATGATTACCAGGATCTGTAGGTACAACCTGCTCCAGACAGAACATGTCTGAAGTTACAAGTCATCAGGAAGACAGGCACGAAGGCCAACTAGTTTGATGCATAACAAGCTGTCCTAATCTTTGGACCATGAAATCTACGCAGTACAAATAACCACCTCTGGGTGTTAATCAAATAAATTCTGTCCCTAGGGTTTTAAAACTGTCATGGTCCATGCAATTTTTTTCCCCTTTTTGGCTTCATGGAAAATTATACAAACATTTGCCTACTCAAGGATTTGAGGATTCAGGAAGATGCAGGGTAATTTTATTTTTTACTTTAAGACTCTGGGGAATCCTTGGCAAGCCAGTGGTTAGAACTCTGTGCTTCCACCGCAGCGGGCATGGGTTCCATCCCTGGTTGGGGAACTAAGATCTTGCATGCCACTCGGTGCAATTCTCCACAAAAAAAATAATCAACTATACTTCAGCATAAAATAAAAAGCTAAAACAGAGCTTCCTGGTGACTCAGTGGTTGAAAATCCTCCTTGCAATGCAGGAGACATGGGTTCTATCCCTGCTCTGGGAAGATGCCATACGCCTCGGAGCAACTAAGCCCATGAGCTACAATTACTGAGCCTGTGGTCTAGAGCCTAGGAATCATGACTGAAGCCTGCACACCTTAGAGTCCATGTTCTGCAATGAGAGAAGCCCCTGCAATGAGAAGCTTGTGCACCTCCACTCTCCACTGAAGAAAGTCGACCAGCAGCAGTGAAGACCCACCACAACCAAAAACTACAAATAAAGCTTAATAAAAAAAAAAGTTAAATGAAAAAAAGAATGTATTTCCTATTGCCTTCATAACAAGTCAGAATCCTGGCAGGAACAGACAGTATCCTCTATTGATAAGGTGAAGACAGAGTCTTCAATTCGGTTCAGTTCAGTTGCTCAGTCATATCTGACTCTGTGACCTCATGGACTGCAACATGCCAGGCTTCCCAATCCTTCACTATCTCCCGGAGTTTGCTCAAACTCGTGTCCATTGACTCAGTGATGCCATCCAACCATCTTATCGTTTGTCAACTCCTTCTCCTCCTCGAGCCAAAAAATGATAGTTGGAGCATCCTGGGGCTCAGGCATTATCCCAGCTTGTGGCTGAAAGGCCAGAAAAAATATGATTACCAGGATCTGTAGGTACAACCTGCTCCAGACAGAACATGTCTGAAGTTACAAGTCATCAGGAAGACAGGCACGAAGGCCAACTAGTTTGATGCATAACAAGCTGTCCTAATCTTTGGACCATGAAATCTACGCAGTACAAATAACCACCTCTGGGTGTTAATCAAATAAATTCTGTCCCTAGGGTTTTAAAACTGTCATGGTCCATGCAACTTGGTTTCTTTTTCCTTCTAATTTTAAATCCCATGGGGGCTTCATGTACCCTTTATAATAAATGAAATCTGAATCTGAAATTAAGTCAAGAAGGATAAAACATATCAAAATCAGTGAGCTACAGAAGTTTGCAAGGGCCTTCGTGAAAATTGGTGAAGTTGAACAAGAGTCTTATAAACACAAAATCGGTCACAGATAGAATAAAATATAAGAACTTGTGGTGATCAATTACATGGACTACAAACTCCCACACTTTTTATCCTAAGTAGGAAAGTTTCAATTTCTAAGGAATTATTTGGTTGACTCACACGAAGATGAGATTTCATAAGTATTTACTACAAAATAAATTGTGGGGCTTCCCCTGGTGGTCCAGTGGGTAAAGACACCGCCTTGCAGTGCAAGGGGCGCCGGTTCGATCCCTGGCCTGGGAAGATCCCGCATGCCGCGGAGCGGCTGGACCGATGTGTCCAATTACCGAGCCGGAGCTCTGGAGCGCATGTGCCCAGAGCCGGCGCTCAGCAACACGGTGGGAGGCCCACAGGATCCAAAGATCAAAGACGGATGAAAATAGAGAAATGAAAGACCAACAGAAGTGGCCCGCCTGCTCCCTTCCCTCCCCAACCCGACCCCCGCCCAAAATAAATAAATAAATAAATAAATCTTTAAAATAAATAAATTGTGTTCCACAACAAGAGAAGCCACCGCAATGAAAAGCCTGTGCACCACCCCTAAAGAGCAGCCCCACTCACCACACTAGAGAAAACTCAATGAAAACAATGAAGACCCAGCACAGTCAAAAATAAATGAGCAAATTATTGGAAAAAGACAAGAAACATAGGTGTGGAATCAAAATCATTTATTGAATGTTTATAATATTCCAGGCTTTTCTAAATGCTTTAGCTTTCAAAAATGCATCTTGGCATGAAAAATACTGATCCTCCCAGAGTTTAAAACAAGTCATCAGGAAGACAGGCACGAAGGCCAACTAGTTTGATGCATAACAAGCTGTCCTAATCTTTGGACCATGAAATCTACGCAGTACAAATAACCACCTCTGGGTGTTAATCAAATAAATTCTGTCCCTAGGGTTTTAAAACTGTCATGGTCCATGCAACTTGGTTTCTTTTTCCTTCTAATTTTAAATCCCATGGGGGCTTCATGTACCCTTTATAATAAATGAAATCTGAATCTGAAATTAAGTCAAGAAGGATAAAACATATCAAAATCAGTGAGCTACAGAAGTTTGCAAGGGCCTTCGTGAAAATTGGTGAAGTTGAACAAGAGTCTTATAAACACAAAATCGGTCACAGATAGAATAAAATATAAGAACTTGTGGTGATCAATTACATGGACTACAAACTCCCACACTTTTTATCCTAAGTAGGAAAGTTTCAATTTCTAAGGAATTATTTGGTTGACTCACACGAAGATGAGATTTCATAAGTATTTACTACAAAATAAATTGTGGGGCTTCCCCTGGTGGTCCAGTGGGTAAAGACACCGCCTTGCAGTGCAAGGGGCGCCGGTTCGATCCCTGGCCTGGGAAGATCCCGCATGCCGCGGAGCGGCTGGACCGATGTGTCCAATTACCGAGCCGGAGCTCTGGAGCGCATGTGCCCAGAGCCGGCGCTCAGCAACACGGTGGGAGGCCCACAGGATCCAAAGATCAAAGACGGATGAAAATAGAGAAATGAAAGACCAACAGAAGTGGCCCGCCTGCTCCCTTCCCTCCCCAACCCGACCCCCGCCCAAAATAAATAAATAAATAAATAAATCTTTAAAATAAATAAATTGTGTTCCACAACAAGAGAAGCCACCGCAATGAAAAGCCTGTGCACCACCCCTAAAGAGCAGCCCCCACTCACCACACTAGAGAAAACTCAATGAAAAACAATGAAGACCCAGCACAGTCAAAAATAAATGAGCAAATTATTGGAAAAAAAGACAAGAAACATAGGTGTGGAATACTAGTAACTATCATTTATTGAATGTTTATAATATTCCAGGCTTTTCTAAATGCTTTAGCAGGTATTAGATTGTATGACTCACATAATGGTACATTTTCCCATTTTAGAGAGGAGGGAACTGAAGCACTAACAGGTGAAGTAATTTGCCCCAGGTCAAGCAGCTGGAATTTGAGTCCTGTTACTGCCAGACATGATATTGTATTTATATATTAAAGGTTGGGCTGATATTCAGCCATCCAATAGCATACAGCCAGGCTGTCTGATTGGTTGCTGGCCTGTTCGAATTTAGTTGGTGCTTGGTGATTCCATCGTTTAACATATTATGAGGATCACTCCTGCTTACAGGTGTAGGTGAAGCCACAGAAATAGATGAAATGTCCCAGTAAGTGTGTTTATATAGTATGGGAAAGCTAGTATTTGACGGCTGTGAAAGCAAAGACAGGATCTGTTTTCTTCACTGCTTGATTACCACGTTGGTTTTACTCCATCTATTGAATAAGTGAATCAATGAACAAGAGTTGATGATCTTAGAAAACATCAGTATTTCAGTGGTGAACAAAGCAAGAAATGCCTGAGAAGAAAACTAAGAAGATGGGATGCCTGTGTTAGTTGCTTAGTTAGTTTCCTCAGTCCGTGGAATTCTCCAGGCAAGAATACTAGAGTGGGTTGCCATTTCCTCCTTCAAGGGAGAAAAAGGGAACCAGGAGAGAATAGGTCTTGAATAGGTCTTGAGTATCAAAGAGTTCCAAGAATATTATGGTCAAACACATGAACAATGCAAATAGGTAAAGGAAGTTAAAGATTGAAGAGAGTCCATTGGTAGCCTAAGCAAAGGCTTACATGGGAGTTGAGGAGCAGAAGATAAAGTGAAGAATCATGAGGGACTTTCCTGGTGGTCCAGTAGTTAAGACTCCAAGCTCCCAACACAGGAGTCACAGGCTCAATCCCTCATCAGAGAACTAAGAGCCCATATAGCAAGCTGCACACCTCCCCCAAAATTTCTTTTTAAAGAAAGAAATGAAAAATAAATCTACACTAGTATTTCCAGAAACTTGTCTGGGAAACAATGGATGTATGAGATTAGCAGGTAGTTGGAGCGAAGAGGGAAGGCTACCCACCTACCCAGCAACTACCTATCTATCCTCCTGTCTGACTTTTTGTTTTGTTTTGTTTTTTTAAACTTTTAAAATTTATTTATTTTTGGCTGTGCTGGGTCTTTGTTGATGTGTGGGTTTAGCTGCTCTGTGGTATGTGGGATCTTCCTGGATCAGGGATCAAACCTGTGTCTCCTGCATTGGCAGATGGGTTCTTATCCACTGAGCCACAAGGGAAGCCCCCGCACTTAGACTTTTGACTAGAGACATTCTAAAAATTCTGCTGGCTCGTTAAGAATTCCTACAAAATTATTCTATAGTTTATCTAGTAGAAGAAACATGTGAGAATGCCAAGAAAATTCTAAAAATGAAGAATGATAGGATGGAAGTGGGGAGGGATAAACTGAGAGATGGAGATTGACAAGACACTACTGTATACAAAATAGATGACTGAGAAGGGCCTGCTGGAGAGCACAGGAAATGCCACTTAATATTCTGTAATGATCTAAAAACAAACAAACAAAAAAAGAAAAAAAAATTCTGTAATGATCTATATGAGAAAAGAATCTTAAAAAAGAGTGGATATATATATACATATAACTGATTCACTTTGCTGTACATCAAGAACTAACATATCGTGAAATTAACTTACCCCAGTAAAAATTACTTAAGAAAGAAAAGAGAAGAAAAAGAATGATGGAGCATACCTCTTCGTTCCTTGAACTCCTTTCTACTTTTCTACTCTAACTTCACTTTAAAAATAACTCAGTCTCGTTTCTAACCATAATATATTATTCTTCAAGCTTGATTGTTTAAATATACCCACTGTACTTGAATAATGATCACCTGATGCAAAGAGCCAACTCATTGGAAAAGACTCTGATGCTGGGAAAGATTGAGGACAGGAGAAGAAGGGGACCACAGAAAGGGGTGGCATCATCGACTCAGTCGACAGGAGTCTGAGCAAACTCCAGGATATAGTGAAGGACAGAGAAGCCTGGCATGCTGCAGTGCATGGGGTTGCAACAAGGTCTAAGGGTGGAACGGAAAGTTCCAACCCAATAAACAGAGGATATCTCTCTTGGCAACCAGCCCTTATCCTTAGGCCACATAAGGGCATTCCAAAAGTTGCCTCATTAGCATAGCAAAACACCTTTATCTCTCATCACTTAAATTCCAACGGTTTTAGAAGCACAAACTTAAAAAGAGAACAAAGCCTCAATACGAATTCCTTACTATAATTTGAATTATCATTCATAATATCACAATCCCTATAAACAAAGTATCTTCATCAGCATGCTGTAGAAACTAGAAATTATATATTTGACTACATAAAATTTAAAATTTCTCTTAGAAAGAAAAGTCATAACGTTACCGAATCAAACTTGCATCCAAGTTCGCTGGTCTCGAAGCAAAGCTGATTTACTGCCTCCGGGTTTTGTGAGAGAAAGTACAGTATTCAGTGCAGAGTATGGAGGGAGGAGAAGGGACGGCTCAACCCGAAAGACCAGAACTCCCTGACCGTTTTCAGGGAAGAAGTTTTAAAGGCACCATTTGGGGTCAGGGCTGCAGAAGGCATGACTTTTTCTGATTGGTTGGTGGTGAAGTAATAGGGTGGGGTTTCAGATCTACGTCATCAACCTTCTGGTTCCAACCAGTCTAGGATCTACACATTTGTGGTCAGCATCCTTCACCTGGGCTGGGGTTCTATTTTTGCAGAGCAATTCGAAGTTATACATTGGATTGTTATATATAGACACACACAGGAGATCCGGGTTCAATCCCTGGTTTGGGAATATCCCCTGGAGGAGAAAATGGCAACCCACTGCAGTATTCTCTCTGCAAAACCCCATGGACAGAGGTGGCTGGCAGGCTACAGTGCCTGGGGTCACAGAGTTGGACAGAGCGGAGCAACTGAGTAGGCAAACCCTTGAAGAGGGGAACCATAATATATTATTCTTCAAGCTTGATTGTTTAAATATACCCACTGTACTTGAATAATGATCACCTGATGCAAAGAGCCAACTCATTGGAAAAGACTCTGATGCTGGGAAAGATTGAGGACAGGAGAAGAAGGGGACCACAGAAAGGGGTGGCATCATCGACTCAGTCGACAGGAGTCTGAGCAAACTCCAGGATATAGTGAAGGACAGAGAAGCCTGGCATGCTGCAGTGCATGGGGTTGCAACAAGGTCTAAGGGTGGAACGGAAAGTTCCAACCCAATAAACAGAGGATATCTCTCTTGGCAACCAGCCCTTATCCTTAGGCCACATAAGGGCATTCCAAAAGTTGCCTCATTAGCATAGCAAAACACCTTTATCTCTCATCACTTAAATTCCAACGGTTTTAGAAGCACAAACTTAAAAAGAGAACAAAGCCTCAATACGAATTCCTTACTATAATTTGAATTATCATTCATAATATCACAATCCCTATAAACAAAGTATCTTCATCAGCATGCTGTAGAAACTAGAAATTATATATTTGACTACATAAAATTTAAAATTTCTCTTAGAAAGAAAAGTCATAACGTTACCGAATCAAACTTGCATCCAAGTTCGCTGGTCTCGAAGCAAAGCTGATTTACTGCCTCCGGGTTTTGTGAGAGAAAGTACAGTATTCAGTGCAGAGTATGGAGGGAGGAGAAGGGACGGCTCAACCCGAAAGACCAGAACTCCCTGACCGTTTTCAGGGAAGAAGTTTTAAAGGCACCATTTGGGGTCAGGGCTGCAGAAGGCATGACTTTTTCTGATTGGTTGGTGGTGAAGTAATAGGGTGGGGTTTCAGATCTACGTCATCAACCTTCTGGTTCCAACCAGTCTAGGATCTACACATTTGTGGTCAGCATCCTTCACCTGGGCTGGGGTTCTATTTTTGCAGAGCAATTCGAAGTTATACATTGGATTGTTATATATAGACACACACAGGAGATCCGGGTTCAATCCCTGGTTTGGGAATATCCCCTGGAGGAGAAAATGGCAACCCACTGCAGTATTCTCTCTGCAAAACCCCATGGACAGAGGTGGCTGGCAGGCTACAGTGCCTGGGGTCACAGAGTTGGACAGAGCGGAGCAACTGAGTAGGCAAACCCCTTGAAGAGGAACGAAGGCTCTTTGCTGTTGTTTGTTGACTTAGTCGCCTCCACCTCTTTGTGACCTCTGTCCATGGGATTCTCCAGAAGCCCATCATGAAGGCATTAAATCGTTAGCCACTGGTAATTAACTCAGTCCTGAGCCTCTCTCCACTCCCTAATGATCAGGAGTAGGACGAGTGCAAACTCACTTCGATCTTGTCCAACTCTTTGTGCCCCCAAGGACTGGACTCTGCCAGGCTCCTCTGTCCATAGAGTTCTTCAGGCAAGAATACTGGAGTGGGTTGCCATTTCCTCCTCCAGGGGATCTTCCCGACTCAGGGATCATACCCTAGCCTCCAGTATCTCCTGCTTTGCAGGGAGATTTTTTTTTTTTTTTAATATTTACTGGCCACTGGATTTGCTCTGCCATGGCCCACACTCTGTCTGTGGAGTGTGCTTTCTCTGAATCTGAATAAATCCATTTCTTACCTATCACTTTGTCTCTCGCGAATTCTTCTCTGCAAAGAGACATGAAGAAAAAAAAAGAGAGAGAGACATGAAGAACCTGAACCTCAGTGGGCCAGACATTGGGCATGCAGGATCCTACTTCCCTGGCCAGGGATCAAACTGGTGCCCCTGTGTGGAGTCCTGACAGCTGGACCACCAGAGACCAGACCCTGCGCTGTTGAGAACTGCTGACCTTCAATACCCCCTGAAGGAGATCAGGGTGAAGCTGAGACCTGGTGCTGCTGAGCCCTGCTGACCTTCAATACCCCCTGATGGAGATCAGGGTAGGATAGAGGCACTCTGTGCTCCAGGGAATCTCGTGGGGCAGGTCTTTAGATAGGTGGATGCTTTTAGGAACAGCTTTTATTATCTCAACCTTGCATCTCCTCATGTTTAGAAAAGCACTAAATCTCTTCACGGTGACATCAGATCCTCGTGACTAGGGACCCTTTGTAAAACGATTGTTTAATGATATGAAGCACCCCCCTCACCAAAATCCTTAAATATTGTCCCTCCTCCTGCTGCCCCTTTGGAGCAGTCTCAGAGCTATCTGAGGTGCTGCCTCCTGGGCTGCAGTCCTAATTCTGCCCCAAATAAACCTACAACTCTAAAAAAAAAAAAAAATTTACTTATTTATTTGTCTGCACCAGGTCTCACTTGCAGCCTGTGGAATCTAGTTCCCTAACCAAGGATTGAACCCAGGCCCTCTGATTGAGAGTCAAGAGTCTTAGCTACTGGGCCACCATAAAAATCCCTGCAGATGAATTCTTTACCACCAAGCCACCTGGGAATGCACTATTGCTTCTTTTCCTTAGTTTCTGCAATCTCTCAGCTTCTTAATTAGTAACTGTTGGAATCTGATCTTTGAAAGTCAGAGGAGACCTAGGAGACTAAATTCTTTTTCTAACAAACAAGAAACAGAGGGACACAGAGGGGCTTTTGTACCTAGGAAGGTCCCACATGGGTCCAGCTCAGTATCAGTAAAGTCAGCGTGACTGAGTCCAAGCTCTCTCTGCCCGACACACAGGCCAATGAATCTGAAATGAGGTGTTGAAGCAAAGCAAATGACTTCATTTGGAAAGCAGCTGTAGCAGAACATGACAGGCTAGCGCCTCGAAATAACTATCTTATAGGGGTCTGAATGTCAGGTTCTTTTATAGATTAGAGATGTAGGGGAGGTGAGGAAGCAAAGCAAAAAGGCCATTAATGTTACTAACATTAACATGTTATTCTAGAATGGCAAGCCTCAGGCAGGGGATGTGTTAATTTTTCCCTTCTTGCCATCCAGAGGTGGACAGGGTTCTGAACAAAGGCACTCTGGTTTAACTGTCAGGCAGAGGGGCACCATTCTCTGAGGCAAAACATTCTCTATGATTATAATAACAAAAGCAGTGAAAAGGAAGTCAAAGAAACAGTTTCATCAAAGGGGTCAGAACTGACTTTCTCCCTGCAACATCCGAGAGACCAGAAAATTACAAATGAGAGAAAGGGATGTTTTTTTTAGCCTGAAAATTGTTACTTGCTCAATCATATCCAACTCTTTGGGACCCCATAGACTGTACCTCACTAGGCTCCTCTGTCCATGAAATTCTCCAGACAAGAATGCTGGAGTAGTCTACGGCCATACCACCCTGAACACGCCTGATCTCCTCTGATCACGGAAGAATACTGGAGTAGGTTGTCATTTCCTTTTCCAGGGGATCTTCCTGGCCAAGAAATGGAACCCGATCTCACTCAGTGCAGGCGGATTCTTTACCATCTGAGCCATCAGGGAAGCCTGAACCTGCAAAGCTATCTCCCAAATTAATAGAGGAGTAAAGACAAAGCAAAAAGGGGAAAGGGGGGAGAGGGGAGGATTTTAGGAGAGCCTGTCCTAAATGTCTCTTTGGCATGTGTATTATTTCAAGCTGCAAACAATCAAAATTCAAAAGACTCAAGAAGAAACTTTGACCTTCCTGGTCTGGGAAGATTCCACATGCCACTGAGCAACTAAGCCCATGGTCCACAGCTACTGTACTATACAACAAGAGAAGCCACCACAACGAGGAGCCCATACACATGGGTCCAGCTCAGTATCAGTAAAGTCAGCGTGACTGAGTCCAAGCTCTCTCTGCCCGACACACAGGCCAATGAATCTGAAATGAGGTGTTGAAGCAAAGCAAATGACTTCATTTGGAAAGCAGCTGTAGCAGAACATGACAGGCTAGCGCCTCGAAATAACTATCTTATAGGGGTCTGAATGTCAGGTTCTTTTATAGATTAGAGATGTAGGGGAGGTGAGGAAGCAAAGCAAAAAGGCCATTAATGTTACTAACATTAACATGTTATTCTAGAATGGCAAGCCTCAGGCAGGGGATGTGGTAATTTTTGTCTTCTGGCCATCCAGTGATTGACAGGGTTCTGAACAAAGGCACTCTGGTTTAACTGTCAGGCAGAGGGGCACCATTCTCTGAGGCAAAACATTCTCTATGATTATAATAACAAAAGCAGTGAAAAGGAAGTCAAAGAAACAGTTTCATCAAAGGGGTCAGAACTGACTTTCTCCCTGCAACATCCGAGAGACCAGAAAATTACAAATGAGAGAAAGGGATGTTTTTTTTAGCCTGAAAATTGTTACTTGCTCAATCATATCCAACTCTTTGGGACCCCATAGACTGTACCTCACTAGGCTCCTCTGTCCATGAAATTCTCCAGACAAGAATGCTGGAGTAGTCTACGCCATACCACCCTGAACACGCCTGATCTCCTCTGATCACGGAAGAATACTGGAGTAGGTTGTCATTTCCTTTTCCAGGGGATCTTCCTGGCCAAGAAATGGAACCCGATCTCACTCAGTGCAGGCGGATTCTTTACCATCTGAGCCATCAGGGAAGCCTGAACCTGCAAAGCTATCTCCCAAATTAATAGAGGAGTAAAGACAAAGCAAAAAGGGGAAAGGGGGGAGAGGGGAGGATTTTAGGAGAGCCTGTCCTAAATGTCTCTTTGGCATGTGTATTATTTCAAGCTGCAAACAATCAAAATTCAAAAGACTCAAGAAGAAACTTTGACCTTCCTGGTCTGGGAAGATTCCACATGCCACTGAGCAACTAAGCCCATGGTCCACAGCTACTGTACTATACAACAAGAGAAGCCACCACAACGAGGAGCCCATACACTGAAAGGAAAAGTGTCTCCCATTCACTGCAACTACAGAAAAGCCTGCACAGCAACAAAGACCCAGAACAGCCAAAAAGTAAATAAAATTCATAATTAAAAATAAATTAAAAAATAGAGAATTAGAAATTAAAGTACCATTGTTCACCCATCAGATTGTCAGCCATTTAAGAGATTGATCATACCCAGCATGGCATTGTGATTTTCAGTAAGAAATATATATATTTGGTCCTCAATCTGTTCTCAGCACAAAGCTCCTAAAACCCTTGGAGTCTCCTACATGTGAAGCACCATAAAGGTGTCTATTGTTTATCAGGTGACTCTTGGCATTCCCCTAGGTCGTCTAAAGCTGAAGTCTTGCAGCAGGGAGTATCAACTGAGGGACTAGAAGGCTGGAACTTTCAGTTCAGGGGGGAAGAAGCTAAAGAGAATTGAGTTAAATCATTGAAGGACCATGATTTAGCCAGTCATGACTATGTAATGATGCCTTCATAAAAACTCAAAAAGAGGGGTTTCCAAGAGCTTTCTAGTAGATATGACAGAAAGTTTAACCATACCCCAGAAACTCCACCAAAATAGAAGCCTCTTTGTTCAGGACCCTTCGAGTCCCACTTTGTGTATCTCTTCATCTGGCTGTTCATTTGCCTCCTTCAACATCCTTTGTAAAGAGTCAGTTATCTTATGAGTCAATTGGCTTCCTAGACACTGTGATCTGCTGCTCTAGCAAATGAATGAACCCCCAGGAGTGAAACAGGGGAATCTTCCATGTACACTCAGTTGGTCAGAAGCACAGGTAACAACCTGGCCATTTTTAACGATTCGTTTATTTTTATTTGGTTTTGACTGGGTCTTAATTGCTAAGCTTGGGCTTTCTCTAACGGCAGCGAGCAGGGGCTACTCTTTCTTGCAGTGCTTACGCTTCTCATTGCCATCTGTGGCTTCTCTGTTAGGGGAGCACAGGCTCTAGGCGCTCAGGCTTCTGTAGTTGTGGCTCACAGGCATGTGTGATCTTCCAGGGGCCAGGGATCAACCCATGTAGCTTGAATTGACAGGCGGATTCTTAACCACTAGACTACCAGGGAAGCCCAGTTTGGACTTTCAGTTGGCATCTGAAGTGGGGACAGTCTCTCAAGACCGAGCCCTTAACCAGTGGGATCTGACACTAGATAGTAACAGAAATGAATTCAGTTTGTGGATGCCTTTTAGTAATTGCAACCCACTCCAGTGTTCTTGCCTGGGGAAACCCCATTTGCAGAGGAGCTTGGCGGGCTACAGTCCATGGGGTCACAAAGAGTCATGGATACAAATGAGCAGCTTACTTGATGTGTCAAAATCCGTCCCTCTGATGCCAAAAGTGTAGTAGAAAAACAGGGTGAGAGTAAAGGAAAGATACACAAGTGTGTGTTATTCCATTATTCAGTCTTGGCAAGAATGTAGGAAAACTGGAATTTTGCTTTTCTTTTTCTCCTTGGATACATTCTTCTGGATCTTCTTGCCCTCTTTTCTCCAAACTAGATCATTACTTTCTGTTACCTTAGGTTTTCCCTTCCCTATCCTCTTGTGAATTTTTTTCTCCTCTCTTCTGTGTTGAGTTACTTGTGTTCTGAATTCTAAGCATTCTTTCACGATTTACTTCCTTATTCTGATGTAGCAGACCTTCCTGTGGCTTCCTGAGAGAGCATGGAAATCACTTTTTTGGATACTCTGCATGTCAAAAATGTCTTTATTCTCACTGATGCTAGATAACTTGGCTGACTGGAGAAGTTAGCTGAGAAACATTTTATCTTCAGAATTTTAAAAGCACAGGTCATGGCTTATCTGGTGGCTCAGTGGTAAAGAATCTGGCTGTCACTGCAGGAGACACAAGTTCTATCCCTGATCTGGGAAGATCCCACATGGGGTGGAGCAGCTAAGCCTATGTTCACCACAAGCACTGACCTGCATTCTAGAGCCTGGGAGCTGCAACTACTGAAGCCGGCTACAACCTGAAGCCGTGCCCCACAAGTGCGTGCATGCTCAGTCATGTCTGGCTCTTCAGGATCCTATGGATTGTAGCCCACTAGGCTCCTCTGTCATGGAATTTTCCTGGCAAGAATACTGGAGTGGGTTGTCATTTCCTTCTCCAGGGGATCTTCTAGACCCAGGGATAGAACCCAGGTCTCCTGTCTTTCAGGCAGATTCTTCACTGTCAGAACCACCAGGGAAACCCATGGAAATCTATGGACTTACATTTTTATTTGTGGTGCATAATGAAGTGGAGTGGGGCCCTGTGAGGCTTTCAGGCATGGGGTCTCTTGTTTTGGTCTCCCATCAGTTGTAGGCAGGACTCCAGTGTCCTTGACCTTCCCTGAATTCTAAAGGGCAGATCCTAACAAGTTACTAATCAAGGGAGGAGCAGCCAAGAAACCACCTGAGGCAAGACTAAAGGGACCTGAGAAGCTCATCAAGATTAGGAGGCCACCTGAGATCCTGGGCACACTCTAATCTTGTCAGCAACCCACCCTTGGAAAGTACTGTTATAAAATTTCTCAATATCTTCTCCAAATTGGGGCAGGGCTTTTCAAGGTAGAGCATGTTCCTGCTGTGTCTTCCCTTTGCTTGGCACAGTGATAAAGCTCTCCTTTTTCTTTGTGGCTGTACCATGCAGCTGTTTGTGGGATCTTATTTCCTCCACCCGTGTTCAAACCTGCGCCTACTGCATTAGAAGGGCAGAGTCTTAACCACTGGACCACCAGAGAAGTTCCAAGCTATCCTTTTCTACTTCACCCAAAACTCTGCATCCAAACTTTGATTCAGCACCAGTGTACAGAGAAGCTGAGCTTTTGGCATCAGTAATACATTTTTATTTTCCTGACTGTAGGACAGCTGTAATCCCAATTTTCCTATTATCTCAAGTCTCTGTGAATCTCATTGCATTCAGTAGGACTTCATGTTTCTGGGTACTGGAATTACCTTAGAGTTTCACTAATCTATTGATAACAGGGGTAATTGTCATAACTCGAGGGAGAATTATTAGAATGAGAATCTTTATCTGTGGGCTTCCCTGGTGGCTCAGCCGTAAAGATTCCACCTGAAATGCAGGAGAAGCAGGTTTGGGTCCCTGGCTGGAGAAGATCACCTGAAGCAGGACATGGCAACCCACTCCAGTATGGAGATATCCCATACCTTGCCTGGGGAATCCCATGGACAAAGGAGCATGACAGGTTATAGTCCATGCAGTGGCAAAGAGTTAGACACGGCTTAGTGACTAACTTTATCTATTAAAGAAAAAGACTTTATCTCAGTCGCTCAAATGGTTGGCTCATTTCCTGATTTCTATAAAACATGGACAATGAGTAAGCATTTCTTGATTCAGCCTTGTCTAGCTTCACCTGATTTTTGAAAGTTTACTTGGGCAGAACTTTCACACCTATAATAGGCCTGCCACCTGTCAAACATTTGCAGTTGTCTTAATATTTCAAATCTGTAACATTTCTGCAGGAAGTGGGTTTCCTTCCTAGGTTTTCAGTTTCCATACAGATGTTCTCCATTTCTCAAGTTGTGTTTCATGGAACTCTATTTTTACATGAGTTTCAAGTATGTGTCTTTTAAAAGTTTGTTTCTTAAGAAGTTGGGAAATTCTCTAAACGGTTCCCAAAGTGCATTTTAAACATGAATGCCCATAACGAATCTTTAAAAGAGCCTAGTCACCACAGAATGCAATTTAGCAACTGGCAAACATACAAAGTACATACTTTAGGGGAATTTCCTGGGGGTTCAGTGGTTTGGACTTCATGCTTCCACTGCAGAGGACATGGGTTCCAGCCCTGGTTGGGGAGCCAAGATCCCACGTGCTGAGGGTCAAAAAGTATTTATTTAATGAAATATCAAACAATATTCATCCCATGCTTTATGTCAGTGAACAACACTGTGTGTGATTGCACTGATCTTCCAATTGGGCTAATCTTCCACACTGTGATTGACTGAGGACCTTGAAGGTTGCTTGATCAATCATCCTTCTTAGAAGTTTTACATCTTAATTACTTTTTTGATTACATCAGTTTATACCCACCACCTTAGCCTACTATCTGTCATCTCTTGACCATTCTACAGTGGAGGGAAGGTAAGGTGAAGAGAAAGAAATTTCTGGACATCTCAGGTTTTTCTTTTTTTTTAATATGTTATATTTTATTTTTAAATTTTTATTGGCATAAAATTGATTTGCAATGTTATTTTCTCCTATATAGCACAGTGAACCAGTTATGCATACACATAATACCCACTGTTTTTAGATTCTTTTCTCATATAAGTCACTACAGAGTATTGATTGGCGTTCCCTAAGCTATACAGTAGAAACTTTTATTTTTACAAAATATTTTATTTATATTTATTTGTCTGCATTAGGTCGCAGTTGTAGCATGTGGGCTCTAGTTCCCTGACCAGGGATCAAACCTAGGCTCCCTGCATTGGGAACACAGAGTCTTAGCCACTGGACCACCAGGTATTTCCCTAGTAAAATTTTTTTAGTTATTTTTTTAATCTATAGTAGTGTTTACATGCCAATCTGAATGTCTCAATTTATTCCTCCCCTCATTTCACCCCTGTTAACTATAAGATTTAACCATATTTTCTACATCTGTAACAACTCTATTTCTATTTTGTTAATAAGTTGATTTATACCTTTTTTTCTATTTCTTTGGATTCCACATACAAGTGGTACCATATGATATTTATTCTTCTCTGTCTGACTTACTTCACTCAGCAAAACATCTCTAGGTACAATTTTTTGTTTTTCTTTATAAAAATTATATACACTTATGTATATATGTATATATCTATATATAGATATATAGATATAAAGTGAGTTGAAGAAAAAGTCCATAGATATGACCCAGAGAAGACCATCATTTAAGGGACAAGTAGAGGAAAAGAAAGCTCAAAGAAACCAGGAAAAACTAGAGTATTAAGTTCACACTTCTCTAGCCACCCTGTTCCTCTTCCATCAGGAAACTAATGTGAAATATAACTTTTTAAAAGCTGGGTACATTGTTTTAGAGAAGTTTCATGAATGTTTAATCAAATATCTGATATCTATACTTCAATTTGCTAGCAAGTTATGATGGCACGAAGGTAACCCATGAAGAGGCCAGTGCAGCAAGGACCTGAGGCCCCCAGCCAGCAGCCACGTGAGGAAGCATCTTGGAAGCAGATTCTTCAGCCCCCGTCCGCCTTTAGGTGAGCAGAGCCTAAAAGGACCTCTTTGAAGTCCCTCATGTGACTGAAACCACATGAAACATCCAGGACAAGAATGACTCTGCTAAGCCACTCCCAAATTCCTGACACAGAAACTATGAGATAATAAATATGCTTTGAATAAGCCACTAGGTTTTGGGGCTAGGTGATTTGTTAACACACCAATGGATAACAAATACAATAGAGAGAAACAGAAGTTTCTGGTTTCAGTTTTCCTTTTCCTTAAGCCATAATCATTCAGATTTTTTATTCTTCTTTTTCTATATGTTTATTGTAGATTATTTAAAATTTATCTTTAATTGAAGGATAATTATAATATTTGTTGATTTCTGCCATACATCAACATGGATCAGCCACTGGAACCAGGTATTTCCTATTTTTAAATCTATAGTAGTGTTTACATGCCAATCTGAATGTCTCAATTTATTCCTCCCTCATTTCACCCTGTTAACTATAAGATTTAACCATATTTTCTACATCTGTAACAACTCTATTTCTATTTTGTTAATAAGTTGATTTATACCTTTTTCTATTTCTTTGGATTCCACATACAAGTGGTACCATATGATATTTATTCTTCTCTGTCTGACTTACTTCACTCAGCAAAACATCTCTAGGTACAATTTTTTGTTTTTCTTTATAAAAATTATATACACTTATGTATATATGTATATATCTATATATAGATATATAGATATAAAGTGAGTTGAAGAAAAAGTCCATAGATATGACCCAGAGAAGACCATCATTTAAGGGACAAGTAGAGGAAAAGAAAGCTCAAAGAAACCAGGAAAAACTAGAGTATTAAGTTCACACTTCTCTAGCCACCCTGTTCCTCTTCCATCAGGAAACTAATGTGAAATATAACTTTTTAAAAGCTGGGTACATTGTTTTAGAGAAGTTTCATGAATGTTTAATCAAATATCTGATATCTATACTTCAATTTGCTAGCAAGTTATGATGGCACGAAGGTAACCCATGAAGAGGCCAGTGCAGCAAGGACCTGAGGCCCCCAGCCAGCAGCCACGTGAGGAAGCATCTTGGAAGCAGATTCTTCAGCCCCCGTCCGCCTTTAGGTGAGCAGAGCCTAAAAGGACCTCTTTGAAGTCCCTCATGTGACTGAAACCACATGAAACATCCAGGACAAGAATGACTCTGCTAAGCCACTCCCAAATTCCTGACACAGAAACTATGAGATAATAAATATGCTTTGAATAAGCCACTAGGTTTTGGGGCTAGGTGATTTGTTAACACACCAATGGATAACAAATACAATAGAGAGAAACAGAAGTTTCTGGTTTCAGTTTTCCTTTTCCTTAAGCCATAATCATTCAGATTTTTTATTCTTCTTTTTCTATATGTTTATTGTAGATTATTTAAAATTTATCTTTAATTGAAGGATAATTATAATATTTGTTGATTTCTGCCATACATCAACATGGATCAGCCATAGGTATATACA
This sequence comes from Tragulus kanchil, assembly GCA_022376925.1. Taxonomy (NCBI): domain Eukaryota; kingdom Metazoa; phylum Chordata; class Mammalia; order Artiodactyla; family Tragulidae; genus Tragulus; species Tragulus kanchil. The sequence goes on from JAIOJX010000004.1 coordinate 281,101,769, forward strand.
TATATATCCTCCCTCTTGAGCCTCCTTCCACCTCCCATCCCATCCCAATCCAGATTTTATAGATAAGTAAATTAAAGGCTCAGAAAAGTTCTGAAGTTCCAGTGTTTAAGTGACAGAGCTGTGAACATATTTTGGGGCGGGGAGGGGGAGGGCTATTCTGTGTTTCTACTGCTGCTACAGGATCTTCTCTAGCTGCAGGGAGTGGTGGCTACTCTCTAGTTGAGGTGAGCAGGCTTCTTGCTGTAGTGACTTTTCTTGCTGTGGAATTCAGGCCCTAGGGCGCCCGGGCTTCAGTAATTGTGGCATATGGGCTCAATAATTGCAGCTCTGAGACTCTAGGGCACAGGCTCAATAGTTGTGGCTCATGGGCTTAGTTGCTCCACAGCATATGGAATCTTCCCCGATCAGGGATGGAACTTGTTTCTCCTGCATTGGTAGACAAACTCTTTACCACTGAGCTACCAGAGAAGCCCCTATGAACATTTTTGGTTTTCTGACAAAGACAATGTTCTTGGTACTCTCTTATGCCACCTTTAATAATTACAAATACTTTATTTTTTGATAATTAAGTGATTGCTATAAGCAGACAGGTCCTCTCTTAGTCACTAACCTAGGCACCAGTGATGCGCAGGTGGATGTGGCAAATTAAGTAGATTCAGTATGAAGCAGAACTCTGAGATGAGGACTTTCCTGGTGGTCCAGTTGCTAAGAATCTGCCTTCCAATGCAGGGAACACGGGTTCAAACCCTGGTGGGGTTACTATGATCCCTAAAGCCGCAGCACAACTAAGCCCATGTGCTGCAACTAGAGAGCCCATGAGCCACAAAGAAAACCCAATGCAGCCAAAAAAACAGAAAAAAATGTAACATTAACATTAAATAACAAAAATGGGCCTTCCCTGGTGGCCCAGTGGGTAGTAAGGACACCGCCTTGCAGTGCAAGGGGTGCTGGCTTTATCCCTGGCCTGGGAAGATCCCACGTGCCGCGGAGCGGCTGGACGGACGTGTCCAATTACCGAGCCGGAGATCTGGAGCGCATGCACCCAGAGCCAGCGCTCTGCAGCTAGAGACGCCACCGCGATGGGAGGCCCACAGAAACCAAAGAACAAAGACGGATGAAAATAGAGAAACGAAAGACCAATAGAAGTGGCCCGCCCGCTCCCCTCCCTCCCCAACCCGACCCCCGCCCAAAATAAATAAATAAATAAATCTTCCAAAAAAAAAAAGAGTCAAATGACAGGAGGTAAGAAATTGGCACCCAGAACTTACAGAAATACGTTCACTATATGAGACAAAGCAACAGATGTGATACAGAAAACTTAGTTTGGGAATTCCCTGGTGGTCCGGTGGTTAGGACTCTGAGTTTCCACTCTTCCATCGCAGGGGACATGGGTTCAAGCCCTGGTCACGGTACTAAGGTTCCACAAGTGGAGCAGCATGGCCAAGAAAAAAAGTTTAAAAAGTATGAAAGTCAAGAAAACTTGTCTCTAAGCCTCTAGAGAACCAAAACAAATGGATCTTTCAAAAATAAAATTAAAGATTTGCACTAGTCTTCTTATATAATAAAAGAAAATATATCAGTTCATGTGAAAAACAGCCTCCCAGAGAAGCCCCTATGAACATTTTTGGTTTTCTGACAAAGACAATGTTCTTGGTACTCTCTTATGCCACCTTTAATAATTACAAATACTTTATTTTTTGATAATTAAGTGATTGCTATAAGCAGACAGGTCCTCTCTTAGTCACTAACCTAGGCACCAGTGATGCGAGGTGGATGTGGCAAATTAAGTAGATTCAGTATGAAGCAGAACTCTGAGATGAGGACTTTCCTGGTGGTCCAGTTGCTAAGAATCTGCCTTCCAATGCAGGGAACACGGGTTCAAACCCTGGTGGGGTTACTATGATCCCTAAAGCCGCAGCACAACTAAGCCCATGTGCTGCAACTAGAGAGCCCATGAGCCACAAAGAAAACCCAATGCAGCCAAAAAAACAGAAAAAAATGTAACATTAACATTAAATAACAAAAATGGGCCTTCCCTGGTGGCCCAGTGGGTAGTAAGGACACCGCCTTGCAGTGCAAGGGGTGCTGGCTTTATCCCTGGCCTGGGAAGATCCCACGTGCCGCGGAGCGGCTGGACGGACGTGTCCAATTACCGAGCCGGAGATCTGGAGCGCATGCACCCAGAGCCAGCGCTCTGCAGCTAGAGACGCCACCGCGATGGGAGGCCCACAGAAACCAAAGAACAAAGACGGATGAAAATAGAGAAACGAAAGACCAATAGAAGTGGCCCGCCCGCTCCCCTCCCTCCCCAACCCGACCCCCGCCCAAAATAAATAAATAAATAAATCTTCCAAAAAAAAAAAGAGTCAAATGACAGGAGGTAAGAAATTGGCACCCAGAACTTACAGAAATACGTTCACTATATGAGACAAAGCAACAGATGTGATACAGAAAACTTATTTTGGGGAAATTTCCCCTGGTGGTCCGGTGGTTAGGACTCTGAGTTTCCACTCTTCCATCGCAGGGGACATGGGTTCAAGCCCTGGTCACGGTACTAAGGTTCCACAAGTGGAGCAGCATGGCCAAGAAAAAAAGTTTAAAAAGTATGAAAGTCAAGAAAACTTGTCTCTAAGCCTCTAGAGAACCAAAACAAATGGATCTTTCAAAAATAAAATTAAAGATTTGCACTAGTCTTCTTATATAATAAAAGAAAATATATCAGTTCATGTGAAAAACAGCCTCCCATCTTTGAGAGTTTTTTTTTTTTTTTTCCTCTAATATCCAATTTGTATAAGAACAATGAATACATGCTGTCTTTCATGGCAGTTTTTAAAAATTCACTGACAGTCTTCAAATGGACATCTAAGAAAATTTCACCCTATTTATGCCCCCCAAAGTGACCTATCTTATCCCAATACCAACCCAGGAAGCCCAGCCAGGCAAATGACTGAACCTGTCTGACCCTATTATGAAAAGTCATCCTGTGTTGCCTACTGGCACACATGCATTCCTTGGAAAGCAAAAAAAAAAAAAAGAGCACTCTGCTCTTTAGTTTCATTTCTGCCTGTCTGACGCTGGCCAGTTGCATAAGGTTTCTGTTTCCTAGCCTCCTTGTTGTACAAGCACATCATATGTTCACTGAACCCCATTTCCTCTTCTTCTTTGGCACATAGCTGGACTGTGTCACTTAGCCACGCTTATCGCTAAGGTGGGGCCACAGGTCTGATCTTTTCTGAGTGGAATTTTTGCTGAGTGATCTTTGCAAAGGTTGGAAGTGACATTTGCCTTTTTTCCAGCCCTTGATTCTGAAAACGATCTTTCACACTGCATAATGCTTTCCTCCTCTGTGTGCCTCTGCCCCCTCCCTGCTCTCCTATAAGTCAGCTGATGTAGAGAACTCAACTCCAAGGCATAGGAGATGGTGGAGTCACCAGAGTGGAAGGAAATGAGGTCCCCGAGTTAGTGCAGGGTGCAACAACCTCCCACCCAAGTGACCTTAGACTGCAACAGGAGTGAGAAATAATCCTTTTCTATGTCTCAGTGACTGAACAACAACAACAAATACAATGTGGAGATGCTAGTTTGTCCTTTGTTTCCCTTCAACTTCTCCTGAGAAATTGGCTCCATGTAATTAGCTAGCCTGAAATCACAGCAAAAGTCCCTACATGTCTAATCCAAGATGGCCTCTAATGATCCTCATCTCCTGGGATCCGGGTCCCTGTGTGCCCCATCCCCTCCACCATTGTGATCTGAGAACACTGCAGAAGAAATACTACATGATTCCAAGACACTGCAGTATCCGCCTTGATCCATTTCAGGCTGTCTGCTCTGTAGAAAGCCAGCCACCATGTCATGGGCCTATTTAAGCAGTGCTGTGGAGAGACCAAGTATTGTTACTTGCTCAGTTGTGTCCCACTGTTTACAACCCCATGGACTGTAACCCACTAGGCTCCTCTGTCCATGGAATTCTCCAGGCAGGAATACTGGAGTGGGTTGCCATTTCTTTCTCTAGGGGACCTTTCTGATCCAGGGATTGAGCCCACCTCTCCTGACTGGCAGGCAGATTCTTTACCACTGAGTCACCAGGAAAGCCTGTGGAGAGACCTAGATGGTGAGAAACTGAGACCTTCCACCATCCATGGGTGCCCCCTGGAAGTCACCTATGTGCCACCTGGGAAGCACATTCTGTGGCCTCAGTCAAGTCTGGAGATGACTGTGGTTCTGGCTGACAGCTTGACTGCAGCCTCGTGAGATATCCTGATCCACCAACACACTAGAGACTCCTGAATTCCTGACCCAGAAAAACGGTGACAAAATAAGACTCATTATTGTCTAAGCCTGCAAATGAGTGGGGTAAATTGTTACAGCAGTAGAGAATACTATCTATGAAACTGCTGCTTGTGAAAATCTCTATTGGGACCTCCCTGATGGTCTAGTGACCAAGACACAGTGGGAGAAGATTCAATTCTCAGTCAGGGAACTAGATTCCACAGGCCATAACTAAGAGTTTACATGCTACAACCAAAGACACCAAGTGCTGCAGAGAAGACCCGGCACAGCCAAGTAGATAAACAAAAATTTAAGAACATTTTTTTAAAGACAGAACTCTATATTCTTTAAAAAAAGAATCTCTTCTCCCCCACCCCAGTATTATTGAACATAATTGACACATAGCATTGCATAACTTTAAGGTATACAATGTAATGGTTGAATATATGTACATGTTTCAAAATCTGAGTTAACACATTCATCACCTCACATAGTTTCACTTCTTTGTGTATGATAAGAACTTTTAGAATCTATTCTTAGAAAATTTCAGATAGACAATACAGTATAGACTATAATTATCATGCTATACCTTGCCTCTCCAGAGTTTATTAATCTTAAAACTAAAAGTTTGTCCAGGAATTCCCTAGTGGCTAAGGACTCTGTGCATTCACTACCGAGGGCCAGGTTTCAATCCCTTGTCAGGGAACTTAGATCCCATGAGTCATTTAGGCTTGGCAAAAAACAAACAAACAAACAAACAAACAAAAACCCTGAAAAGTTGTACTCTCTGATCACTTTCACTTCTACCGCTGGTTACCACTAATCTGCTGTCTTCCTGTGAGTTCAGTTTTTCTAGAGTCCACATATTAGTGACATAATAGAGTAGCTGTCTTTGTCTGACTTATTGTAATAGCAACAAGCCTTCAAGTTCCATCTATGTTGTAGCAAAGAGTAGGATTTCTTCTTTTTCCTAGCTATATAACATTCCATTGCGAGTGTATATGTACCACAATATACACATGGTCTTTATCCACTCTTCTGTTGGTGTCTGCATACACAGCTTTTGTGTCTTGGTTATTGTCAACAATGCTGCAGTGAATGTGGAAGTGATGGTATCTCCCTGAGATAATAATTTCATTTCCTTCAGGTGTATAAGAATTGCTTTGGCCCTCAGGGCTTTTTGTTGTTCCATACAAAATTTAATTTTGTTTTCTAATTTCTACAAAAATGCCATTGGAATCTTGATAAGGACTGCATTGAATTTATAGATGGCTTTGTGTAGTAAGGAATTTTTTTTTTTTTAACAATATTCATTCTTCCAATTCATGACCATGGACTCTTTCCATTTATTTGTGTCTTCTTCAATCTGTTTCATTAATGCCTTATAGCTTTCAGCTTACAGATCTTTCTCGTCCTTGATTAAATCAGTTCCTAAACTTTCTATTGTTTTTGGTGTTATTGTATGTGGAATTGTTTCCTTTATTTCTTTTCCAGGTGATTTTCCATTAGTGTATAGAAATACAAACTAAAAAATCTCAATTCTAATGGTGCTCACTTTCTTAGTGGATCATAAGTGACTGTTCAAGAAATAGTATGTACACAAGAAATCATTCTATTCATCTCCAAATCACAGGGAGTTGTATCATTCCCGTAGCTAAAAGGATATAAGGTGGAATCATTCGGTAGTGGCAATCGTGAAGAATAAGTCTGAACCCTATGAGCTGATTCTGACATCTTCTTGAAATCTGTAAACAGGGAGGGAGACCCTGAAATAAAACAGAGGTTAGAATAATATTTTTCTTAATGTTGGGAACATTTTAAAACATCATTTGGAAGAACAGTGAACTATTGGCAAGAGAATACCAGTGAATCACCTACATTCCTTCAATAAGATGACACACATTAATAAAGAAAAGACTATCTGCAATTCAGTGTAACCAGTACATGTTGTAACAGCAACGATGATGATAAGGATGATGATTAAATGTAATTATTATGGAGTTCACCTGCATCTCATCCAGCTATGTTGTAGCAAGAGTAGGATTTCTTCTTTTCCTATATAACATTCCATTGCGAGTGTATATGTACCACAATATACACATGGTCTTTATCCACTCTTCTGTTGGTGTCTGCATACACAGCTTTTGTGTCTTGGTTATTGTCAACAATGCTGCAGTGAATGTGGAAGTGATGGTATCTCCCTGAGATAATAATTTCATTTCCTTCAGGTGTATAAGAATTGCTTTGGCCCTCAGGGCTTTTTGTTGTTCCATACAAAATTTAATTTTGTTTTCTAATTTCTACAAAAATGCCATTGGAATCTTGATAAGGACTGCATTGAATTTATAGATGGCTTTGTGTAGTAAGGAATTTTTTTTTTTTTAACAATATTCATTCTTCCAATTCATGACCATGGACTCTTTCCATTTATTTGTGTCTTCTTCAATCTGTTTCATTAATGCCTTATAGCTTTCAGCTTACAGATCTTTCTCGTCCTTGATTAAATCAGTTCCTAAACTTTCTATTGTTTTTGGTGTTATTGTATGTGGAATTGTTTCCTTTATTTCTTTTCCAGGTGATTTTCCATTAGTGTATAGAAATACAAACTAAAAAATCTCAATTCTAATGGTGCTCACTTTCTTAGTGGATCATAAGTGACTGTTCAAGAAATAGTATGTACACAAGAAATCATTCTATTCATCTCCAAATCACAGGGAGTTGTATCATTCCCGTAGCTAAAAGGATATAAGGTGGAATCATTCGGTAGTGGCAATCGTGAAGAATAAGTCTGAACCCTATGAGCTGATTCTGACATCTTCTTGAAATCTGTAAACAGGGAGGGAGACCCTGAAATAAAACAGAGGTTAGAATAATATTTTTCTTAATGTTGGGAACATTTTAAAACATCATTTGGAAGAACAGTGAACTATTGGCAAGAGAATACCAGTGAATCACCTACATTCCTTCAATAAGATGACACACATTAATAAAGAAAAGACTATCTGCAATTCAGTGTAACCAGTACATGTTGTAACAGCAACGATGATGATAAGGATGATGATTAAATGTAATTATTATGGAGTTCACCTGCATCTTGAGCTTCCCTGATGGTTCAGTGGTAAACAATCCAACTGCCAAGCAATGGATGTGGGCTTGATCCCTGGATTGGGAAGATCCCCTGGAGATGGATATGGCAACCCACTGCAGTATTCTTGCCTGGGAAATTCCATTGATGGAGGAGTTTAGCAGGCTACCGTCCATGCGGTCCCAAGAGTTGAACACAATTTAGCAACTAAACAGGAATCACCTATATCTTAGACCAGTTTATCCATTCCTTTTTTCTCTCTTATTTCCCACAAAGAGATTGTCCTGTTCTCACATTTTTAAAAATAAGTCAACAACTAAATCCCAATATAAATGGCAAAGCGATGGTGAGAAGAACACATGTCAAAATCATCAGGAGAGAACTTTGTAGAAGGCTGTTTTATTTTGCATCAGAATCTTTGTCCCTTGCAGTAACTTACTGAAAGTATGCAGTGGAGTTCCAGTGCATACAGCGTCATTAATAGAGGTGGATATCTTGGCCAGCAAGCTTCTTTTCCAGGGGGGTAGTTGACAAAATTCCTCCAGCAGTAATCATACTCTAAGGAAACACATATCTTGGTTCATTCAACACATACAACAGAAAGTCAAAGAGAACCCAACTTAAAACTATACCATATATAAATCACTCTGGCCTATTTACATGGGCTTCCCTTGTGGCACAAGTGGTAAAGAACCCGCCTGTCACTGCAGGAGATATAAGAGACCCAGGTTCAATCTCTGGGGAAGGAAGATCCCCTAGAGGAGGGCATGGCAGCTGGATCCAGTATTCTTGCCTAGAGAGTCCCATGGACAGAGAAGTCTGGTGTCCATAGGGTTGCACAGAGTCAAGCACAACTGAAGTGACTTAGCCCGCACAGCCTATTGAGCCTCCTTTGCTGGAGAAAGACTAAACTCTCCCAGAATCCTTAAAGAGAACTAGAGTGGGTTACCATTTCCTTCTCCAGGGGATCTTCCTGACTCAGGGATGCAACCCAGGTCTCTTGCACTACAGGCAGATTCTTTACCTTTTGAGCCACCAGGGAAGCTTTCTGAAAGGAACTCAGCAGTTCATTCTAAGATGGGAGAAAGGGGGCTTCCCTGGTGGCTCAGTGGTAAAGACTCCATCTGCCAATGCAGGAGATACAGTTTGCTCCCTGATCCAAATAAACCCATGCACCTCACTATTGAGCCTGTGCTCTAGAGCCTGGGAACCTCTACTACTGCCTGCACACTATAGAGCTTGTGCCTGGTAACCAGAGAAGCCACCACAATGAGGAGACAGCTCACCACAACTAGAGAGCAGTCCCCGTGAAAGGCAAGCAGAGAAGCGCCCACGCAACGATGAAGACCCAGTACAGCCAAACATAGATTAATTGAATAAACAAATAAGATAGAAGCGAGGAAGAATCATCTCTCTGATGCTTTCTTTGCTATGAATTTCAGATATGATCTTTTATTCTATTGTAGGCTTTCACTTCTGAGACTTCCTGTCTGGGATAATCAGTTTCCTGGCCTAGAAATATACCACCACCACCACGGCCTCTCATAAACACTTAAGATTCTTTTTTGTTGTTTTCACCTGGAGGTCTCATGACCTGGATAGTCGCACCGCTGTGGAATAAGTCTTTGAGTCCTTGGCGGTTTTGCCAATCCATGTGCTAGGAAAATTTATTTTTGGGTTACCCATACAACAGAAAGTCAAAGAGAACCCAACTTAAAACTATACCATATATAAATCACTCTGGCCTATTTACATGGGCTTCCCTTGTGGCACAAGTGGTAAAGAACCCGCCTGTCACTGCAGGAGATATAAGAGACCCAGGTTCAATCTCTGGGAAGGAAGAACCCCTAGAGGAGGGCATGGCAGCTGGATCCAGTATTCTTGCCTAGAGAGTCCCATGGACAGAGAAGTCTGGTGTCCATAGGGTTGCACAGAGTCAAGCACAACTGAAGTGACTTAGCCCGCACAGCCTATTGAGCCTCCTTTGCTGGAGAAAGACTAAACTCTCCCAGAATCCTTAAAGAGAACTAGAGTGGGTTACCATTTCCTTCTCCAGGGGATCTTCCTGACTCAGGGATGCAACCCAGGTCTCTTGCACTACAGGCAGATTCTTTACCTTTTGAGCCACCAGGGAAGCTTTCTGAAAGGAACTCAGCAGTTCATTCTAAGATGGGAGAAAGGGGGCTTCCCTGGTGGCTCAGTGGTAAAGACTCCATCTGCCAATGCAGGAGATACAGTTTGCTCCCTGATCCAAATAAACCCATGCACCTCACTATTGAGCCTGTGCTCTAGAGCCTGGGAACCTCTACTACTGCCTGCACACTATAGAGCTTGTGCCTGGTAACCAGAGAAGCCACCACAATGAGGAGACAGCTCACCACAACTAGAGAGCAGTCCCCGTGAAAGGCAAGCAGAGAAGCGCCCACGCAACGATGAAGACCCAGTACAGCCAAACATAGATTAATTGAATAAACAAATAAGATAGAAGCGAGGAAGAATCATCTCTCTGATGCTTTCTTTGCTATGAATTTCAGATATGATCTTTTATTCTATTGTAGGCTTTCACTTCTGAGACTTCCTGTCTGGGATAATCAGTTTCCTGGCCTAGAAATATACCACCACCACCACGGCCTCTCATAAACACTTAAGATTCTTTTTTGTTGTTTTCACCTGGAGGTCTCATGACCTGGATAGTCGCACCGCTGTGGAATAAGTCTTTGAGTCCTTGGCGGTTTTGCCAATCCATGTGCTGGAAAAGCCGTGCTACATAAATAACCAGGGTCACACTTGGATGCTGATTCAAAAATTCTCGAATGGCCTTGGAACATTCCCAGCAGGGACTCCAGGACAAGTACCAGAAGATGGAACAGCTGACAGATGGGCGAAAATATCTTTCTGAGGTAATTTTCTCTATAAAATTGCATTCAACATGCTTGGTGGTGTTCTTGCCCGAGTGTCGCCAGACTTCCCGGCTGTTGCCCCACTGGATTTCATAAAGCAGATAGGTCTCTTTACAGAATTTTCTGGGATCAAAGGAGAATTCAAATTCCCAGGGCTCAATTCTTCTCCTGAAATATAAAAAGCACCCCACCTCCTTGTTGTCATGTCATCATTTAAGGGAAGGCAAAAGGAGAAGAGGGCAGCAGAGGACGAGACTGTGAAAAAGTATCACCGACTCAATGGACATGAATTTGAGCAAATTCTGTGGGACAGAGAAAGAAAGGGAAGCCTGGTGTGCTGCGCTCCATGGGTTTGCAAAGAATTGGACACAACTTAGCATCTGAACAAAACAGAAATAATTTCTTTTTTTTTTTTAAGTAAGAAATGGATTTATTCAGATTTAGAGAAAAGCACACTCCACAGACAGTGTGCACCATCACAGTGGGCTAATTCAGCAGCCCAGAAATAATTTCATCTCCTTCTTTTCTATCAGACAAAGGTAAAACATGACATCTCAGGAATTTTTTTTCTATTCTACATCTTGAAATTATATATATATCTATATATATATTCTATCTGGGAAAGTCTGTTTGAATTGTCAAAGTTTCTCTCACAAACACAGGGAACAGATTTTTCCCAAGTCATGCTATTGGGTTACCACTCTATATTATTGCTTGGTGGTCTTGAATTCAGGTATAAATATGTCTTTGTTTCTCTTTTAATAAACTGTTCTTATTATATTCTCATATTATTTTATTTTGGCCTCACAACTTGCAAAATCTTAGTTTCCCTGACTAGGGATTGAACCTAAACCCTGAGCAGTGAAAGCACAGAGTCTTAACCACTGGACTGCTAGGAAAGTCTCTCAAAACTTTCTGTCTCACACTTAAAGGTGACCTGTCCCACTCAATCTTCATTTTTTCCAGTGGACTCTATCTAGAGTTTTCTTTTTTCCTTTCAGGTGTGGAATCCTCAAACTGCCAAAAGGATTCTATTACCAACTCTGAGAAGACACTATTAAGAGTTTAGCCTCAGAATTCTTTCATATTCAATCCTGTATACTAGTTCCTCATAAGAAAGAAACTCAAATATCTCTTGAGGGCATCCTTAGATATAATGCTCTCTGTGGGTCAAAGCTATGACTCAGAGAAAACTCAGAACTCGGCTGAGGTTCTTTGTAATATGGTTGAGTCATAAATGTGTTATATCCTCATATCTTCTACTCATTCCTAAAAGATCACTTAATTGATTTCATAGAGCAAACACTACTGTATGTAAAATAGATAGTGGGTGGGATTCACTGTAAGACTCAGGGAATGCAAACAGGGCTCTGTAACAACCTAGAGGGGTGAGAGAGGGTGGAGGTGGGAAGAAAATTCAAGAGGGAGGGGACGTATGTCCACCTATGGCCAATTCATGTTGATGTACAGCAGAAATCAAACCAATATGGTAAAGAAGTCATCAATCAATTAAAAACAAATAAATATAATTTGTAAAAGATATGTGTTAATGAATATGCTCATTAATTTTATTGTTGTAATCATTTTGTATCTATACATAAATAAAATCATGTTATACATTGGGAATTTTAAAAAATAAATAAAAGAAGTCTCTCTAACAATAGGTCTAGGGAATTCCCTGGTGGTCCAGTGGTTAGGACTCTGCTCTTCCATTGCTATGGGGCCTGATTTCGATCCTTGGTTGGGGAACTAAGATTCCCCCAAACCATGTGGCATGGTGAAACAATAATATCCAGAAAATGGGCATGGAGCATAAAATAGGAAGGTCAAAGTGACAAATCAGTTCGCTGAACTTTTCACTAATTTCTATGAAAACATGTGATTTAAAGAGAGAAAAATAATAGTAAGATGGGAACAGAAGAAAGCTGGATGTTTTTTTTTTTCAACTGAACCCAAAATCCAAAGGAGCAAAGACATAGCACGCAATAGTAAGCACGAGGAATGGCGTTGCAAAAAAAAAAAGAAAGAGAAGAAGAGAGGAAAGGAACAATAATTGTAGGAAATAAGGAAATCATCCAGCTCTTAAATGCTCATCTATTCTGGGTTGAATTAAAAGAACACTACATACATATTTTTTTAAAAAAATGTACACTATGCTAGTATAATACTTACCTCAGTGTAGGATCTCCAGCTGGAAGACCTGTTGACCAAGAGATGATCATGTCAAATAACACCATATATACAAATGGAACCACTAAGAAAAAATGCTCTAAACCTACAAATCATATCAGAAAATGCAGTTGAAAGAATCTCTCTTGGGAATTTCTTGGTGCTTAAAATTCTCGTCCACTGTAGTCCTCATATCTTCTACTCATTCCTAAAAGATCACTTAATTGATTTCATAGAGCAAACACTACTGTATGTAAAATAGATAGTGGGTGGGATTCACTGTAAGACTCAGGGAATGCAAACAGGGCTCTGTAACAACCTAGAGGGGTGAGAGAGGGTGGAGGTGGGAAGAAAATTCAAGAGGGAGGGGACGTATGTCCACCTATGGCCAATTCATGTTGATGTACAGCAGAAATCAAACCAATATGGTAAAGAAGTCATCAATCAATTAAAAACAAATAAATATAATTTGTAAAAGATATGTGTTAATGAATATGCTCATTAATTTTATTGTTGTAATCATTTTGTATCTATACATAAATAAAATCATGTTATACATTGGGAATTTTAAAAAATAAATAAAAGAAGTCTCTCTAACAATAGGTCTAGGGAATTCCCTGGTGGTCCAGTGGTTAGGACTCTGCTCTTCCATTGCTATGGGGCCTGATTTCGATCCTTGGTTGGGGAACTAAGATTCCCCCAAACCATGTGGCATGGTGAAACAATAATATCCAGAAAATGGGCATGGAGCATAAAATAGGAAGGTCAAAGTGACAAATCAGTTCGCTGAACTTTTCACTAATTTCTACGAAAACATGTGATTTAAAGAGAGAAAAATAATAGTAAGATGGGAACAGAAGAAAGCTGGATGTTTTTTTTTTTCAACTGAACCCAAAATCCAAAGGAGCAAAGACATAGCACGCAATAGTAAGCACGAGGAATGGCGTTGCAAAAAAAAAAAGAAAGAGAAGAAGAGAGGAAAGGAACAATAATTGTAGGAAATAAGGAAATCATCCAGCTCTTAAATGCTCATCTATTCTGGGTTGAATTAAAAGAACACTACATACATATTTTTTTAAAAAAATGTACACTATGCTAGTATAATACTTACCTCAGTGTAGGATCTCCAGCTGGAAGACCTGTTGACCAAGAGATGATCATGTCAAATAACACCATATATACAAATGGAACCACTAAGAAAAAATGCTCTATTCTTCTAAACCTACAAATCATATCAGAAAATGCAGTTGAAAGAATCTCTCTTGGGAATTTCTTGGTGCTTAAAATTCTACGTCCACTGTAGTGGGCAGGGGTGCAATCCCTGGTTGGGAACCTAAGATTCAGCATACTGCATGGTGTGGCCAAAGGCAAAAGCAAAGGTATTATGTGTCAGGTAAATGTGTCTAAAGCACCGTTTTGGGCATCCCTGTGCCATTCTCAGGACTTCCCAGGTGGCTCAGTGGTAAAGAATCCACCTGCCAATGTAGGAGGTTCAGGAGACAAAGGTTCATTCCCTGGCTTGGAAGGATCCCCTAGGGAAGGAATTGGCAATTTACTCCAGTATCCTTGCCTGGGAAATGCCTTGGACAAAGGAGAGAGGAGCCTGGAGGGCTACAGTCCATAGAGTCGCAAAGAGTTGAATGTGACTGAGCATGCACACACACACACACACACACACGTTATAAGTTCTGCAAAGATTTTGTCTTATCAAAAAAAAAAAAATCACACAAGAAAGAAATTATTAAAAGCCATAATGGAAAACTTTTTTACATCTAAAAAGAAAATCAACCTCAATTTCCTTAGCTGAGCATTCAAGGCCCTCAATAATGTGTCTTCAAATTCGATTTTGGAGTTGGGCAGAGGGATAAAGTTGGGAGATTGGGCTTGACATATACACTACTATATATAAACTAGATAATTAATAAAGACCTACACTGTATAACACAGAGAACGCTACTCACTACTCTGTATTGACCCATATGGGAAAAGAATCTAAAAAGGAATAGATACATATACATGTATAACAGATTCACTTTGTATACCCGAAACTAACACAACATTGTAAAGCAACTATACTCCAGAAAAAAAAAAAAGAAAAGAAAAAGCAAAACAAATTTGCTTCCTAATCTAATTGCAGATTGTTTCCAAAAACTTTTCTGTAGCGTAACTACTTCATTCCTTATATTCCACACGCAATTTTTGTATATTCTCTTAAACTCTTGATGTCAATCAACCTGAAATATCCTCCTCTTTGCCACCCCCAATTCTGCCCTTTCAACACCAAGTTCAAATCCCACCTCCTCTGAAAACCATTTCTTTCAACAACCTGGTGTTCTAACTCTCCTGTGAATTTTTCTAACACTAAGTAACAGAACGTTAAGTTATCCATTAACATGCCCTGGTGTTCTCACTTCAGCTGCTATATTCAACTTTCATTTAGCAATTGTATTTTTTAACTTAGTTTTTCTATTATGGTGAAACAAGCATTGCTTTACTGTCATATGATCAAAATCATTTACAGATATGAACAGCTGGTATTAATAATCCCAATGACAGCAAAAAGAAGAAATCCTGTTTAGGAATAATATGAAGATATTAATAAATACGAAAATTGGAAAATGTTCAAGAATACAAGCCTAAACAGGACACACACACACACACAAAGTTTTTATGTTTTTCAAGAACATGGAGTTTTCAAGCCTCCCGTCCATTTTACCTCTTTCGGAAGCCATGGTGCTCTGTCTCTGGACTTTTTCCTCTGGAGTTATACTGTGCTAATTGCTGCTGCCGGCAACCTGCCCGAACATTGTTTCTGCAGGTGTGACCACTGGCACCTGTTTTGTCAGAGGATGACTCATTCCTGAGTCTCAGGCAGAAATGGGTAGCTAGACTGTACAGAGATCAAACTAGTCAATCCTAAAAGAAACCAACTCTGACTGTTTCTGAAGCTGAAGTTCCAATTCTTTGGCCACCTGACGCGAAGAGCTGACTCATGGGAAAAGACCCTGATGCCAGGAAGACTGAAGGACAAAGGAGAAGACGATGAGATGGTTGGATGGCGTCACCGACTCAGTGGATATGAGTTTGAGCAAACTCGGGGAGGTGGTGAAGGACAGGGAAGCCTGGCATGCTGCAGTCCATGGGATTGCAAAGAGTTGGACATGACTTAGTGACTGAACAACAACAGAGTACAGACAAGTAGCAGATGAAGAGGGCAGTTGGTGGGGGTTAAGAAAGCCTATGAAGCAGATAATTAATCCTGTATCATAATTCACTGAGAATGAATGTAGGAACATCTTTTCTTTTTTTTCTTTTTTTGGGAATGTTTCCCTTTAAAGTTCAAACAAGACTGTCCCTTCATTGGTTATTGGAGAGAAAAGAGGGCAAAGAGAGGGAAGAGAATTGGCCTGTTTCTATGATAGGATAATTCCGAAGGTTTTATTTATTTATTTTTTGACTTGATGGTTTTCATTGTTTTCTGGTGAAACAGTGAAGCCTTGCCCTTCTGCCCTTATTCATTAATTTCTAACTTCCTCTTATTTTGCTGTTCACCTCAGATTCTCTTGGAAATGGGAGGGGCATTCTAAATGCAAAATCAAAAGGACTTTGTTCTCTGAGTCAGGGAATGATGATAGTGTACAAGTTTCAGGTGATTCCTCTTGCTTGATGAGGCTAAGGTTAAGTGTCTGGCCCAGTCTACTTCCTCTTCCTTATCTGCCTTGAAGAAGTGAATACTGTACCCCCATTACCATTGCTTCCTGTTGCCTGACCCCTGAGTCCAGCTCCTCTGCGCTTGAGCACACACGCACTCCCAGAATTGAGGTCACTCTCAAGACCCAAGACTCCCTCTGGGGTCTCACATCTACAGTGCCTGAACTCTGTCTCAAATTCTATGAACCCTATACCTAAGCCTTAACTATAAAAATCTTCTTAATCACAAAATCAAGCTGGACCTGGACAAGATGAAGTAGATGTTTGGAATGGCAGGCGATAGTTTTGAAGAAGGGGCAGATGTGCCACATCCTAAATAAAGGTCCTTCAGAAGTCACATGTTTCAGTGAAGCACGTGTGGTGGGTGGATTTAGGGCCCCCTCAAAGATGTCCACCTTGTAATCCCTGGAACCTATAAATATGTACCTAACAGTGGCATAATACACTTTACAGATTGACTAAGACAGAAGATTATTTTGAATTACATAACCAGTCTCCATCTAATCGTAAAGATTTTTATTTTGTTTGGTTGTTTGGTTGTTTGGTTGTTTTGCTGTGCCCCATGGAATGTGAATTTCTCTGATCAGTAATTGAACTTGCAGCTAACCACTGAACCCCCAGGGGGTCCAAAGACTTTTAGCCTTTATCTTTTTTTTTTTGGCCTCTTTTATTGGCTTTTTATTTTCATCCATCTTTTATTCTTTGGCCTGTGTGGGCCTCCCATTGCAGTGGCCTCTCTCATTGCAGAGCAATGGCTCTGGGCACATGCGCTCCAGAGCACTGGTTCATAATTGAACACACCGGTCCAGCTGCTCCATGGCATGTGGGATCTTCTTGGGCCAGGGATCGAACCAGTGCCCCTTTCACTGCAAGGTAGACTCTTTACCCACTGGACCACCAAAAATTTTTATAAAAGGCAGGCAGAGGCCTTCTCTTGTGGCTGAGTGGCAACACACCTGTCTGCTAATGCAGGACATATGGGTTCTTTTCCTGATCTGGGAAGATCCCACATGCCACAGAGCAACTAAACCCATGGGTCACAACTGCTGACCCTGTGGTCTAGAGCCCGGGAGCCACAACTACTGAGCCCTTGAACTGCAACCACCGAAGTCCTCATATCCAAGAGCCCATGCTCCGCAACAAGGGAAACCACTGCAATGAGACACCCCTGCATCACAGCTACAGAGTAGGCCCCACTCTCGCAACTAGAGTAAAGCTGGGGCAGCGATGAAGACCCAGCACAGCCAAAAATATCAGTAAATAAATAAATAAATTCTAAACTAATGTAAGGAATGAAATTGGGTCACTTGTAGAGATATGGATGAGCCTAGAGTCTGTCATACAAAGTGAAATAAGTCAGCAAGGGAAAAACAAATATTGTATATTAACTCATATATGTGGAATCTAGAAAAATGATACCTATAAACCTATTAGCAGGGCAGAAATAGAGATAAAGATGTAGAGAAGAGACATCCAGACACAGGGCTGGAAGGGGACTATGAGATGAACTGGGAAGGGAGGACTGAAATAAATACACACACGTGTGTTACACACGTGTAACACAGATAGCTAGGGACTTCCCTGGTAGTCCAGTTGCTAAGACTCTGCACCCAATGTAGGAGTCCTGGGTTTGATCCCTGGTCAGGAGACTAGTTTCCACATGCTGCAACTAAGCCCTGGTGCAACCAAATAAATAAATAAATATATTTTTAAAAAATTTAAAAAAAGAATAAACCAGACAGCTAGTGGGGAGCTGCCATATAGCACAGAGAGTTCAGATTGGTGCTCTGTGACGACCTAGATGGGGTGAGATGAGGGTCAGGGATGGCAGGGAGTTTCAAGAGGGAAGGGATGTATGTAACATAACATATATGATTCACTCCATTATACAGCAGAAGCCAGCACAATGTTGTAAAGCAATTATACTCCCACTAAAAAACACTATGAAATGTAAATATTCAATCTAGATCAGTGTTCTGTTCCTGTTATACATTTTTAAAAATTAATACATATATCTTTGTAATCATTCCATAATCAAGATATTTAAGTTTCTCATTACCGCCCCAAATTTCTATCATTCCTTCCACTCCAAATTCTAGGCAACCACTAATGGTTCTGTCACTAAAGATTAGTTTGGACTGTTCTACAATTTCATACAAACAGGATCATATAATATGTCCACCTTTTGTGTTTGCTTTTGTGAAATAACATTCATATTTATGGCAAGGCAAAAACAATTTAAACATAAAAATTCTTCTCTGGGACCTTTCTGGTGGTACCATGGATAAGAATCCACCTGCCAATGCAGGGGCCACAGGTTCAATCCCTGGTCCAGGAAGGTTCCACATTTCATGGGGCAGCTAAGCCCATGTGTCTACAGCCTGTGCTCCTCAACAAGAGAAGCCATCCCCATGAGAAGCTTTAGCAATACACCAAAGAATAGGCCCCACTCACTGCAACTAGAGAGCAGCACACATGCAGTAACAAAGATCCAGGGCAACCAAAAAGAAAAATAAATAGGAAAATTCTGCGCCATTTGATCATCCCCTCCCCCTTCTGGATCCACATTAGGCATGGACCCAGTCTACCCCACTGGCAGCAATACCTGCTCAGCCATGAACGGCAAATCCTCCTAGCGTCAATAAGACAATTCCTTAAAAGACAACATTCCTTCCCCATCTTGTAAAGGGTCACACGACCCACCACACTGAGGCTTAAATCTAGATTATGCAAGCTGTCATTTAAGGTGCATCCCTCTGTCTCAAAAAACCTACATGAACTGGTTTTCAACTTCTTCTTTTTTTTATTTTTTGACTGTTGTCTGTCTTTCATTTCTTTTTTTTTTAATTTTTATTTGACTTTTTACCTTTACAGAGTTTTGTTGTTTACAGATATGCATGATTGGTTTTCAACTTCTAATGAGCAGAACGATTTTCAGGGTTTCCTGGGTTATAATCCTCCAATTTGTCTGGAGTAAAATTTTCCAATTCTTTCTTAGATCAACGGATTAATTTTTCATCAACACATTTTTTTCCTCAACAACTTTGTGAAATTGGTCTACATGATTAGATGTACCAGTGGTTCATTTCTTCTATTCCTGGAATTCTATTATATGGGTATGTTACATTTGGTTTATACATTTATCCTTTGGTTTTTGTTGTTCAGTGGCTGAGTCATATCTGACTCTGTGCAACCCCATGCACTGCAGCACACCAGGCTTCCCTGTCCTCCACTATCTCTCGGCATTTGCTCAGACTCATGTCCACTGAGTCAGTGATGCCATCCGACCATCTCATCCTCCTTGTTCATATGGATATTATATATTATTCAGATGACATGTTTGTCCACCTTTGTGTTTGCTTTTGTGAAATAACATTCATATTTATGGCAAGGCAAAAACAATTTAAACATAAAAATTCTTCTCTGGGACCTTTCTGGTGGTACCATGGATAAGAATCCACCTGCCAATGCAGGGGCCACAGGTTCAATCCCTGGTCCAGGAAGGTTCCACATTTCATGGGGCAGCTAAGCCCATGTGTCTACAGCCTGTGCTCCTCAACAAGAGAAGCCATCCCCATGAGAAGCTTTAGCAATACACCAAAGAATAGGCCCCACTCACTGCAACTAGAGAGCAGCACACATGCAGTAACAAAGATCCAGGGCAACCAAAAAGAAAAATAAATAGGAAAATTCTGCGCCATTTGATCATCCCCTCCCCCTTCTGGATCCACATTAGGCATGGACCCAGTCTACCCCACTGGCAGCAATACCTGCTCAGCCATGAACGGCAAATCCTCCTAGCGTCAATAAGACAATTCCTTAAAAGACAACATTCCTTCCCCATCTTGTAAAGGGTCACACGACCCACCACACTGAGGCTTAAATCTAGATTATGCAAGCTGTCATTTAAGGTGCATCCCTCTGTCTCAAAAAACCTACATGAACTGGTTTTCAACTTCTTCTTTTTTTTATTTTTTGACTGTTGTCTGTCTTTCATTTCTTTTTTTTTTAATTTTTATTTTAGTTTTTACCTTTACAGAGTTTTGTTGTTTACAGATATGCATGATTGGTTTTCAACTTCTAATGAGCAGAACGATTTTCAGGGTTTCCTGGGTTATAATCCTCCAATTTGTCTGGAGTAAAATTTTCCAATTCTTTCTTAGATCAACGGATTAATTTTTCATCAACACATTTTTTTCCTCAACAACTTTGTGAAATTGGTCTACATGATTAGATGTACCAGTGGTTCATTTCTTCTATTCCTGGAATTCTATTATATGGGTATGTTACATTTGGTTTATACATTTATCCTTTGGTTTTTGTTGTTCAGTGGCTGAGTCATATCTGACTCTGTGCAACCCCATGCACTGCAGCACACCAGGCTTCCCTGTCCTCCACTATCTCTCGGCATTTGCTCAGACTCATGTCCACTGAGTCAGTGATGCCATCCGACCATCTCATCCTCCTTGTTCATATGGATATTATATATTATTCAGATAGGACTTCCATAATCACATCCCACAAAATGGCTGGATTAAACTATAAACATTTATTTTCTCATACTTCTGGAGACCTAAGGTCAAGATCAAATTTCCAACCAATCTGGTTCTGCTGAGAAATTCCTGACTTGTAGACACTGCCTTTTTGCTGTGTCTTCACCTGATCCTTCCCCAGTGGCTCAGTGGTAAAGACTCTGCCTACAGTGCAGGAGACATGGGTTCCATCCCTGGGTTGAGGAGATCTCCTGGAGAAGGTAATGGCAACCCACTCCAGCACTCTGGCCTGGAGAATTCCATGGACAGAGGAGGCTAGAGGGCTATAGACCATGGGGTGACAAAGAATCAGGGTGACTCCATGGGGTGACCTTCTCCTTGGGATGAAGAATGCTTACAAAGAATGGTGTATAAAAGAGAGTGAGTGTTCAAAAGAGAAGACTATCAGGTGCAATGATAAAACTAAGCAGACACAAGACAAGACATCTGAAAAGCAAATCAGTGTGACTTAAAACAGATCAGAGTGGGATGAAAGCTATTTGAACTAGTTTTTATAAATCTAGCTGGGATATCACTTGATACAAACTACCCTAAGGCAGAATCTGTGCCCTTTTTTTCAACCTTTCAAGGCACTCAATAAACGTCAAATTAAATTAAAATGGTTGAAATTGATGGCAAAATTTCGAACCAAACTGGCCTGCAACACGTTGGATGGGCCTGCCATTAAAAAGGATTGTAAGTTCTTGAAATGTTCTGAAATAGCTGTGCTCTACACATGCATAATTTATTTGTATTTTGCAATTTATGTCCTGTGCCATTCTGTCCTAACGACAGTGACTTACCCAGCAAATGCACAGACAGACTGATTGAAGCAGACACTTAAGATTCTAACTGGGAAGCAGGATAATATAGGAACCAAGTCAGGAGGCAGTAAGGCACATTTCCGTCTAGCTTCAGGAGTCCCAGGCCTCAGGAGATAGCTTAAGTCAGGAGTGAATAAACCTGCCAACAGCAGAACTACTCATGGAAGGAAATAGCCACTATCTTTTCAATGACTTGAAAAAATAACATGAAAAGAACTCAGAGCAAGGCTCTGTAACAACCCAGAGGGGTGGGAAAAGATGGGAAGTGGAAGGGATGTTCAAGAGGGACAGGACATATGTATCCCTGTGGCTAATTCATCTTGACAGTGAAACCAAAGCAATACTGTAAAGCAATTATCCTTCAATTAAAAATAAATCAAAAACAGATATTTCCTGGTGGTCCAAAATGGGGGTGACTTGTAGACATGGGTGTCTTCACCTGATCCTTCCCAGTGGCTCAGTGGTAAAGACTCTGCCTACAGTGCAGGAGACAGGGTCCATCCCTGGGTTGAGGAGATCTCCTGGAGAAGGTAATGGCAACCCACTCCAGCACTCTGGCCTGGAGAATTCCATGGACAGAGGAGGCTAGAGGGCTATAGACCATGGGGTGACAAAGAATCAGGGTGACTCCATGGGGTGACCTTCTCCTTGGGATGAAGAATGCTTACAAAGAATGGTGTATAAAAGAGAGTGAGTGTTCAAAAGAGAAGACTATCAGGTGCAATGATAAAACTAAGCAGACACAAGACAAGACATCTGAAAAGCAAATCAGTGTGACTTAAAACAGATCAGAGTGGGATGAAAGCTATTTGAACTAGTTTTTATAAATCTAGCTGGGATATCACTTGATACAAACTACCCTAAGGCAGAATCTGTGCCCTTTTTTTCAACCTTTCAAGGCACTCAATAAACGTCAAATTAAATTAAAATGGTTGAAATTGATGGCAAAATTTCGAACCAAACTGGCCTGCAACACGTTGGATGGGCCTGCCATTAAAAAGGATTGTAAGTTCTTGAAATGTTCTGAAATAGCTGTGCTCTACACATGCATAATTTATTTGTATTTTGCAATTTATGTCCTGTGCCATTCTGTCCTAACGACAGTGACTTACCCAGCAAATGCACAGACAGACTGATTGAAGCAGACACTTAAGATTCTAACTGGGAAGCAGGATAATATAGGAACCAAGTCAGGAGGCAGTAAGGCACATTTCCGTCTAGCTTCAGGAGTCCCAGGCCTCAGGAGATAGCTTAAGTCAGGAGTGAATAAACCTGCCAACAGCAGAACTACTCATGGAAGGAAATAGCCACTATCTTTTCAATGACTTGAAAAAATAACATGAAAAGAACTCAGAGCAAGGCTCTGTAACAACCCAGAGGGGTGGGAAAAGATGGGAAGTGGAAGGGATGTTCAAGAGGGACAGGACATATGTATCCCTGTGGCTAATTCATCTTGATGCACGGTAGAAACCAAAGCAATACTGTAAAGCAATTATCCTTCAATTAAAAATAAATCAAAAACAGATATTTCCTGGTGGTCCAGTGGGTGGAGAGTCTGCCTTGCATGCAGGGGGCACCGGTTTGATCCCTGGCCCAGGATGATCCCACATGCCGCAGAGCGGCTGAGCCGGTGTGCTCAGTTGCAAGCCAGCATGTGCCCAGAGTCGGCGCCCAGAGGGGCCACTACAGTGGGAAGCCCACATGGGCCAGAGAGTGAAGATAGATGGAAACAAATTAATGAATAAACAATGAGGTCAAAATTTGTTTAAGAAAATGAAAAACCAATAGCATGAAGGTATTAGAAACAGATCTCTGTTAGTAATTCAAAAGTAAACTCAGCAATGTGATCTCAAGAACTGTGGTCAGTCAAGTTGGTGACGCACTTTCATTTAAAATTTGTTCATTTACTTGACTGTATTGGGTCTTAGTTGCAGCATGCTGGATCTTTGTTGCAGCACCAGGAACTCTCACTGGGACATGCGGGCTCAGTAGTTGCAGTGCATGGGCTTAGGTGCTCAGCAGCATATGGGATCTTAGTTCTCCAATCAGAGATGGAACCCTTGTCCCTTGCCTTTCAAGGTGGATTCTTTATCACTGCACCACCAGCAAAGTCCCAGAGATACACTTTTGCAATTTCAATAATTAACTTAAGTAACATAGGTTTAAAGTAAGAAAGACCATGAAAGGTTGATGATCCATCAGGCTGTTGTCACAAGGAGAGGATTATCGTGGTCAATGTTGTACTCGATCAAAAAAAAAAAAACAAAAAGGCTAGAAAGTAAGGTCTGTGTAGCCTAAGGGAAATGCACCTTGAAATATCTGGGAGAGGGCAAAGCAAATATTAGAACTTCTATCCCTGAAACCCTGAAATGAGAAAAAGAAAGCATTAGAATTTCTGTTTTTTAGACAGAGACTTCTGGTGGTACAGTGGCTGAGATTGTGCTTTCAGGGAAGGAAATAGCCACTATCTTTTCAATGACTTGAAAAATAACATGAAAAGAACTCAGAGCAAGGCTCTGTAACAACCAGAGGGTGGGAAAAGATGGGAAGTGGAAGGGATGTTCAAGAGGGACAGGACATATGTATCCCTGTGGCTAATTCATCTTGATGCACGGTAGAAACCAAAGCAATACTGTAAAGCAATTATCCTTCAATTAAAAATAAATCAAAAACAGATATTTCCTGGTGGTCCAGTGGGTGGAGAGTCTGCCTTGCATGCAGGGGGCACCGGTTTGATCCCTGGCCCAGGATGATCCCACATGCCGCAGAGCGGCTGAGCCGGTGTGCTCAGTTGCAAGCCAGCATGTGCCCAGAGTCGGCGCCCAGAGGGGCCACTACAGTGGGAAGCCCACATGGGCCAGAGAGTGAAGATAGATGGAAACAAATTAATGAATAAACAATGAGGTCAAAATTTGTTTAAGAAAATGAAAAACCAATAGCATGAAGGTATTAGAAACAGATCTCTGTTAGTAATTCAAAAGTAAACTCAGCAATGTGATCTCAAGAACTGTGGTCAGTCAAGTTGGTGACGCACTTTCATTTAAAATTTGTTCATTTACTTGACTGTATTGGGTCTTAGTTGCAGCATGCTGGATCTTTGTTGCAGCACCAGGAACTCTCACTGGGACATGCGGGCTCAGTAGTTGCAGTGCATGGGCTTAGGTGCTCAGCAGCATATGGGATCTTAGTTCTCCAATCAGAGATGGAACCCTTGTCCCTTGCCTTTCAAGGTGGATTCTTTATCACTGCACCACCAGCAAAGTCCCAGAGATACACTTTTGCAATTTCAATAATTAACTTAAGTAACATAGGTTTAAAGTAAGAAAGACCATGAAAGGTTGATGATCCATCAGGCTGTTGTCACAAGGAGAGGATTATCGTGGTCAATGTTGTACTCGATCAAAAAAAAAAAAACAAAAAGGCTAGAAAGTAAGGTCTGTGTAGCCTAAGGGAAATGCACCTTGAAATATCTGGGAGAGGGCAAAGCAAATATTAGAACTTCTATCCCTGAAACCCTGAAATGAGAAAAAGAAAGCATTAGAATTTCTGTTTAAACCTTTCAGACAGAGACTTCCCTGGTGGTACAGTGGCTGAGATTGTGCTTCTAATACAGGGATCCCAGGTTCAATCCCTCGTTGGGGAATTAAGATCCCACATGCCAGTGCTTCTCTGGTGGTTAGGAATCCACCTTGCAGTGTAGCGGACAAGGGTTCAAGAAGATTCCACACACTGAAGACCACCTAAACCTGTAGGCCATGACTACTAAGCCATCGCTCTAGAGTCCACGAGCCACAGCTACTGAAGCCCACACACCTAGAATCCATGCTCTACAAGAGAAGCCACTGAGATGAGAAGCCTGCAACAAAGAGGAGCCCCTGCCGGCTGTAGCTACAGAAAGCCAAGTATAGCAATGAAGGCCCAGCACAACCAAAAAAAGAAGAACCCCACATACTGCACATGCAGCCAAAAAATTATTAAAGAAAACACACACATTTTAAAGTACATTATAGTAATATAGTAGTTAATGAATATAATTTGAATAATTAGCTATTTATATACTGGCATATGTACTAATTTTTCACTTACACAATATAGCAACGGGGTTGTTAATTATGATAATTTGAATAACTAGTCTCATATTGAGGCAAATGCTAACTTTTCTACTAACTTTTCTACTTGTAGATATTCAAATAATTTGTAGCCAAATATGCTAGATTTTAAGCACTACAATGAAATTTCCCAATAAATCTTTATTTCTCAAGACCTTATATAATAATTAGTACATATAGATGTTCGATAAATAATAAAACTAGAGATAATTTGCTTCAAGAATAATCTGCCCAACAGGAGGATGTGCAGTGCTTGGCCAACACAAACCACTCCAATTAATATAAGCAGTTTACTTGCTTCACGGTATAGACCTGGCATGGAGTATTACAAATAAGAAAGCCAGATTTAATCAAACATATCATCAGATTCCTTCTTGAAGAATATTAACAGGAGTAGCAAGGTCTGTCTGACATGACTAGAATTCCTCTAGTACTTGGATATGGAAGTTCATGAATCTTGGCATTTAGACTTTAACTAATTCCCTTCCTCTGAATCCTAATATGCATTTGGACGGTCACTAGGGCACTTTTATTTTTAATGAGACCCAGTGTGCTGGTTGGTCCTCTTCCCTTGTCACCTTATTGTAAACTCACACAGTGACAAATCACATAGTGACTTCTACTCATGCTAATCAGGCTCTCTCATTCAAGTCAGATGGCTTACAGGATCTTAGTTGCCTGAATAGAGACAAAACCCAGACCATGGCAGTGAAAACTTGATGTCCTAACCACTGGACAGCTAGGGAACTCCTCAAGTTGATGTCTCTAGAAAAACTGGATATTTAGCTGGTCTAAATCTCAATTACTTTATTTGTGAAACATAAATAACAATGCTTGCCTCAAAGAGCAATGAAATATATTTGTAAGTTAGCATATAGAATAATGCCTGCCCACAGTAGGCAAATTGATTAATATCAGTTTCCTTCTGTCTAGAATCTAATATACCCTCACATGCATGATGCAGAAATTATGATCATTAAGTCTGTGTGTATGTGTAATTAGAGACATCATTAATCATGGATAATGATGCTACATTGTAAGCATAAACACACTGACAATTTAGATCCAATGGTCTTAAACCAGATCTTTTTATTAGACCACCTCTTCTGTCCCAGAGCCACCAGCCCTACCCACACCCGCACTCATCCACTATCATGTCCTCATAGTGCCGGAGAATGACATTGTCATCGTTGTCTTGGTAGAGCATGGAGATGGGAGAGAGCTTGGTGGGGATGCAGACAGCCTGGGGAACCTCCGGGTCAACGGCATGCATCAGTGCTTGCATGAAAGCATAATTGGAGCTGTTGAGGGAGACGGTCAGGGAGAAAGGACACTCCCCGTGGCAGTAATTGGCCATGAAACCCTTGGGTGCGATGATCCACTTGTGCCAGCCCAGGTCTCGGAAGTTGATGAACAGCTGGTGGCGATGGCAGAGGTTCCGGCAAGAAGCCTTGGAGGCAGAGATGGCTGCCCTCCTCTTGCGGGAGGAAGAGCGGCACCGCTCAGGGTATAGGGTGACCACCAGCAGGGAAGTGTGTAGAGAACGTCTCAGTCTGGTGCAGGCCTCCTCAAGCTGAACATTCTTCCCTGAGGCACTGCGTCCTTTGAGCACCATCTCTAGAAACAAGCTTATGTTCTTGCGGGGGCCATTCTTCTTAGCCACGTCCAGCAGGTTGAAGTGAAGGACACCCTGAGGCCACAGTATTGACTGCGGTGAAAACATTCTACCCATCTTCAGGCTGGCCCGGCCCCTGACATGGGACTCCTGAACCAGCGACAGAGACAATTCCAGCTCTGGTCCCATGTTATAGTAAGTGTTGGGCCCCAAGTCTAGACCCAGCTGGGCCATTGTCAACTGTTCCTCATCTTGGATGGCAGACAGGTTAAAAGACAGGAACTTCTGCAGGCAGGAGGCGTGGGAAAGGCTCGTGGAGTAAAGGAAGGAACCCAGATGGGAACAGAGATGTGTCACCATGAGACAGAAATAACTTAAAAAAAAGCTTGCCTCAAAGAGCAATGAAATATATTTGTAAGTTAGCATATAGAATAATGCCTGCCCACAGTAGGCAAATTGATTAATATCAGTTTCCTTCTGTCTAGAATCTAATATACCCTCACATGCATGATGCAGAAATTATGATCATTAAGTCTGTGTGTATGTGTAATTAGAGACATCATTAATCATGGATAATGATGCTACATTGTAAGCATAAACACACTGACAATTTAGATCCAATGGTCTTAAACCAGATCTTTTTATTAGACCACCTCTTCTGTCCCAGAGCCACCAGCCCTACCCACACCCGCACTCATCCACTATCATGTCCTCATAGTGCCGGAGAATGACATTGTCATCGTTGTCTTGGTAGAGCATGGAGATGGGAGAGAGCTTGGTGGGGATGCAGACAGCCTGGGGAACCTCCGGGTCAACGGCATGCATCAGTGCTTGCATGAAAGCATAATTGGAGCTGTTGAGGGAGACGGTCAGGGAGAAAGGACACTCCCCGTGGCAGTAATTGGCCATGAAACCCTTGGGTGCGATGATCCACTTGTGCCAGCCCAGGTCTCGGAAGTTGATGAACAGCTGGTGGCGATGGCAGAGGTTCCGGCAAGAAGCCTTGGAGGCAGAGATGGCTGCCCTCCTCTTGCGGGAGGAAGAGCGGCACCGCTCAGGGTATAGGGTGACCACCAGCAGGGAAGTGTGTAGAGAACGTCTCAGTCTGGTGCAGGCCTCCTCAAGCTGAACATTCTTCCCTGAGGCACTGCGTCCTTTGAGCACCATCTCTAGAAACAAGCTTATGTTCTTGCGGGGGCCATTCTTCTTAGCCACGTCCAGCAGGTTGAAGTGAAGGACACCCTGAGGCCACAGTATTGACTGCGGTGAAAACATTCTACCCATCTTCAGGCTGGCCCGGCCCCTGACATGGGACTCCTGAACCAGCGACAGAGACAATTCCAGCTCTGGTCCCATGTTATAGTAAGTGTTGGGCCCCAAGTCTAGACCCAGCTGGGCCATTGTCAACTGTTCCTCATCTTGGATGGCAGACAGGTTAAAAGACAGGAACTTCTGCAGGCAGGAGGCGTGGGAAAGGCTCGTGGAGTAAAGGAAGGAACCTAGATGGGAACAGAGAGATGTGTCACCATGAGACAGTTTACTTCACCTCCACCTGTGTGATATCAGTGTCAAATGGTATATGTTTATCCACTCACACAAAATAAGGGCAGAGGTGACTTCCCTGGTGGTACAGGGGTTAGGACTCCAACTCTTCTACTGCAGGAGGCACAGGTTCCATTGCTAGCAGTGAAACTAAAATACTGTAAGTCACGAGATGTGGCCAAAAAATAAAATTAGGACAGCAAATTCTCAGTTATGCTCAAATCCTCCTTTTAGGAGGATATTTCTCTCATTTATGACAAGTTTCTTCTTCTTCTTTTTTTTTTTAATTTTATTTATTTATTTTTTGACTGTGCTGGTCCTCATTGCTGCATGTAGGCTTTCTCTGGTTGCAGCGAGCAGGGCTACTTTTCATTACAGTGGCTTCTCCTGTTGCAGCACACAGGCTCTAGAGCACAGACTCAGTAGTTACGGCACGTGGGCTTTGCCTTAGGCATGTGGAATCTTCTGCAACTGGGAATTGAACTTACGGCCCTTGCACTGCCAGGCAGATTCTTAACCATGGGACCCCTAGGAAAGTCCCTGACCAGAGGTTTTTATCTTCATCACTGCAGGTCCCCAA
This sequence comes from Tragulus kanchil, assembly GCA_022376925.1. Classification (NCBI taxonomy): domain Eukaryota; kingdom Metazoa; phylum Chordata; class Mammalia; order Artiodactyla; family Tragulidae; genus Tragulus; species Tragulus kanchil. The sequence goes on from JAIOJX010000004.1 coordinate 281,131,105, forward strand.
GGAATCTGGAGTAGAATTTAGAAGGTGTATAATCTTAGATGGGAGAAAGAATTACATCTTTTTTTTTTTTTTTTTTAACCTCCGCCTGCCCCGCCAAGAATCACATCTTTATCTTCACTAAACTCTTAAGTGAAATCTAGCATTTCTTTCAATGATGAATGTAGGCAACAAAACCCATTAATATTATAAGGGCCCATGAAGGCACTGCGTCCTTTGAGCACCATCTCTAGAAACAAGCTTATGTTCTTGGGGCCATTCTTCTTAGCCACGTCCAGCAGGTTGAAGTGAAGGACACCCTGAGGCCACAGTATTGACTGCGGTGAAAACATTCTACCCATCTTCAGGCTGGCCCGGCCCCTGACATGGGACTCCTGAACCAGCGACAGAGACAATTCCAGCTCTGGTCCCATGTTATAGTAAGTGTTGGGCCCCAAGTCTAGACCCAGCTGGGCCATTGTCAACTGTTCCTCATCTTGGATGGCAGACAGGTTAAAAGACAGGAACTTCTGCAGGCAGGAGGCGTGGGAAAGGCTCGTGGAGTAAAGGAAGGAACCTAGATGGGAACAGAGAGATGTGTCACCATGAGACAGTTTACTTCACCTCCACCTGTGTGATATCAGTGTCAAATGGTATATGTTTATCCACTCACACAAAATAAGGGCAGAGGTGACTTCCCTGGTGGTACAGGGGTTAGGACTCCAACTCTTCTACTGCAGGAGGCACAGGTTCCATTGCTAGCAGTGAAACTAAAATACTGTAAGTCACGAGATGTGGCCAAAAAATAAAATTAGGACAGCAAATTCTCAGTTATGCTCAAATCCTCCTTTTAGGAGGATATTTCTCTCATTTATGACAAGTTTCTTCTTCTTCTTTTTTTTTTTAATTTTATTTATTTATTTTTTGACTGTGCTGGTCCTCATTGCTGCATGTAGGCTTTCTCTGGTTGCAGCGAGCAGGGCTACTTTTCATTACAGTGGCTTCTCCTGTTGCAGGACACAGGCTCTAGAGCACAGACTCAGTAGTTACGGCACGTGGGCTTTGCCTTAGGCATGTGGAATCTTCTGCAACTGGGAATTGAACTTACGGCCCTTGCACTGCCAGGCAGATTCTTAACCATGGGACCCCTAGGAAAGTCCCTGACCAGAGGTTTTTATCTTCATCACTGCAGGTCCCCAAGGAATCTGGAGTAGAATTTAGAAGGTGTATAATCTTAGATGGGAGAAAGAATTACATCTTTTTTTTTTTTTTTTTTAACCTCCGCCTGCCCCGCCAAGAATCACATCTTTATCTTCACTAAACTCTTAAGTGAAATCTAGCATTTCTTTCAATGATGAATGTAGGCAACAAAACCCATTAATATTATAAGGGCCCATGACACTGTTACCAGTAAAAGTCATAGGTATGTTCATATATTAAGTTGTTGCAAATATCTTAAAATAACATGCATGCCTGAGCTACTCTGAATTGGTGGTATAGTCTCTTCTCTAGATCTTATTTGTTGCATGAAAACATCACATACATTAACATATACATTTTTTATTGGGCTATATTTGTTTTATAATGTTGCATTAGCTTCAGGTGCACAGTGAAGTTATTGCTATACATTTTTACAGAGTTTTCTTGTTCACAGGTATACATAATCCCCAAACAGCCATAGGTATATCCCTGACCCATCTCCCCATACACATTTGTTTTTAAAACATTGCTATAAAAGAAACTAAAAAAAAAGATACAGAAAATATAATAATACATTTATAAAAAGAAGAAAAAATAAAACATCACTATAAATGTATTCAATATAAATGTATAAATGTATTTCAATACTTAATTTACTTCTTTTCAAATTCCAAATATTTAATTTTAGGCATATCAACAAGTACTCTGAGAAAGGGTGCCCTGGCTTCAACAGACTACCAAAGGGACCCATGGAACAGAAATGTTTAAGAATGTCCTATGCAGTCTGGTGTTGTAACCATTTAGAGTACTGACTTCAAAACAAACATCTGTCAGTTCACCAAGACTGGTCCCTGGTGCTCCCTTATGTTTTTTTTTTTAGTGGGGGAGGGGGTGCAGGTTGGGAGGGAGGGGGGCAGGCAGGCCACTTCTATTGGTCTTTCATTTATCTATTCTCATCCATCTTTGTTCTTTGGCCCTCCCTTATGTTTTATCCTTAGTCTTTTTTTTTTTTTTTTCCCCCAGCTGCACAGCTTATTTTGTGGGATATCAGTTCCCTGACCATGGATAGAACCTGGTCCCTTCAGTGAAAGCGCAAGCTCTGATACTTTCAGTGTCAACTTCTAGTCTTTTACTTTTTTTTTTTTTTCTTTTAGGTCTTTTACTTTCGAATACTTGTCCCTCTTGACTAAATATTGAGGTACAGTGTGACTCTAATTTCTCTACATAGATGGCCTTTTCTGCATTTTTTGAAATTGTGTTGAACTCCCTCTTTTTTTTTTTTAAGTCTATTTTATCGACCTATTTAATTTGGCTGCACTGTGTCTTTGTGGCTGTGTGAGGACTTTCTCTAGTTGTGGCAATTGGGGTCTACTCTCTAGCTCTGGGGTACAGGCTTCTCATTGTGGTGGCTTCTCTTGTTGTGGAGCACCAGCTCTAAAACATGCGGGCTTCAGAAGTTGTGACATACTGGCTTAGTGGCCTTGTGGCATGTGGTATCTTTCCAGACCAGGGATCAAAATTGTGACCGCTGCATTGGCAGGTAGATTCTTTTTTTTTTAAATATATATATATATATATACATTTATTTATTTATTTATTTGACTGTGCTGGGTCTTAATTGTGGCATGTGAACTCTTTACTGTACATGGGAACTAGTTCCCTGACCAGGGATTGAACCTGGGCCTCCTGTGTCAGGAGCACAGAGTTTTAGCCACTGGAGCACCAGGGAAATCCTCTCTCTCTCTCTCTCTCTTTTTAAATACTTATTTATTTGACTGCTCCAGGTCTTAGTTGCAGCATGTAGGATTTAGTTCCCTGATCAGAGATCCAATCGAGGCCCCCTGCATTGGGAAAGTGGAGGCTTACCCACTGGACCACCAAGGAAGGCCCCTCTCTGTTTCTTTTTACTGACTATCTTCTTAAAAAAACCCACTTATTTTGGCTGTCTCTTCCTCTTATCATATACTCTGCTGTTATTTATTTTCATTTTTGGCCACACCATTTGGTGTGTAGGGTCTCCCTGACTAAGGATCAAATCAGTGATGCTTCCAGTGAAAACTCAAAGTCCTAACCACTGGACCACTAGGGAAGTCTCTGTTTTCCAACTCTCTTATTGTTACTACTCCACTGAAATAAATATTTTTCTTGAATGTTGACTAACTAGCAAATGCAGGAAAGTTTTCACAGTGCTTATCCTTCTTGATCTCTCTAAACAGCTGATCTCTCCTGTTCGTGGCTGTACTTTAATTTACTAAGCTTACTTTTTACTCATCACTAAATCCCTTTCCTTAGGTGTGGCGGGGTGGGGTGGGCGGTGGGGGTGGGGTGGGGGTGGAGCAAGAGAGAAAAGAGGAACAGATTTGAAAACATGAAACTAAAAACTATATTCAAAGATATCATTAATGAAATTTTTTTCATTAACAAAATTAAAAGCAAAAAGAACAACCAAGACTACTTGTAATGTGTTTATAAAGGGCTTTTACAAATCCCAAGAAGGCTCATAAAGCATTAAGGAAAAGAATCCTCAACAGAAAAGTGGCCATCATGTATAAATTTTAAAGTTTCTAGCTCTGGGGTACAGGCTTCTCATTGTGGTGGCTTCTCTTGTTGTGGAGCACCAGCTCTAAAACATGCGGGCTTCAGAAGTTGTGACATACTGGCTTAGTGGCCTTGTGGCATGTGGTATCTTTCCAGACCAGGGATCAAAATTGTGACCGCTGCATTGGCAGGTAGATTCTTTTTTTTTTAAATATATATATATATATACATTTATTTATTTATTTATTTGACTGTGCTGGGTCTTAATTGTGGCATGTGAACTCTTTACTGTACATGGGAACTAGTTCCCTGACCAGGGATTGAACCTGGGCCTCCTGTGTCAGGAGCACAGAGTTTTAGCCACTGGAGCACCAGGGAAATCCTCTCTCTCTCTCTCTCTCTTTTTAAATACTTATTTATTTGACTGCTCCAGGTCTTAGTTGCAGCATGTAGGATTTAGTTCCCTGATCAGAGATCCAATCGAGGCCCCCTGCATTGGGAAAGTGGAGGCTTACCCACTGGACCACCAAGGAAGGCCCCTCTCTGTTTCTTTTTACTGACTATCTTCTTAAAAAAACCCACTTATTTTGGCTGTCTCTTCCTCTTATCATATACTCTGCTGTTATTTATTTTCATTTTTGGCCACACCATTTGGTGTGTAGGGTCTCCCTGACTAAGGATCAAATCAGTGATGCTTCCAGTGAAAACTCAAAGTCCTAACCACTGGACCACTAGGGAAGTCTCTGTTTTCCAACTCTCTTATTGTTACTACTCCACTGAAATAAATATTTTTCTTGAATGTTGACTAACTAGCAAATGCAGGAAAGTTTTCACAGTGCTTATCCTTCTTGATCTCTCTAAACAGCTGATCTCTCCTGTTCGTGGCTGTACTTTAATTTACTAAGCTTACTTTTTACTCATCACTAAATCCCTTTCCTTAGGTGTGGCGGGGGTGGGGTGGGCGGTGGGGGTGGGGTGGGGGGTGGAGCAAGAGAGGAAAAGAGGAACAGATTTGAAAACATGAAACTAAAAACTATATTCAAAGATATCATTAATGAAATTTTTTTCATTAACAAAATTAAAAGCAAAAAGAACAACCAAGACTACTTGTAATGTGTTTATAAAGGGCTTTTACAAATCCCAAGAAGGCTCATAAAGCATTAAGGAAAAGAATCCTCAACAGAAAAGTGGCCATCATGTATAAATAGGCAATTATTTGGAAAATAAAAATGAATGATTCACATGAACAGATAAATAAACATGATAAATATAATCAATACTGCTATGTGGTGTATATGAAAAGTAAGAAAGTAAATCCTAAGAGCTTTTATCATGAGGGAGAATTTTTTTTTCTATTTCTTTAACTTTGTATCTATATGAGAGGATGGACGTTCACTAGACTTCTTTATTTTGGGGGAGACTCCGTGCAGCTTGCAGGATCTTAGTTCTTCAGCCAGGGATCAAACCCAGGCCACAACTGTGAAAGTGTTAAGTTCAACACTGGGCACCGTTAGTGAACTCCCTCACTATACTTACTGTGATCACAGTTTTATCATGTATATAAATATCTAATCATTGTTCTGTACACCTCAGACTTACACAGTGTTGTATGCCAATTATATATCAATAAAGCTGGAAGAAAAAAAGACTATGATCTAAGTCTTAAATAAATAATAAGCAAAAAAATGATTCATTATTCATTTGAAAATGCATCATTTCACATAATCATTTCTCAGACATTAAAACCATGAGATCCTATTTGGCTATCAGATTAACAAAAATTAAAAGCTGGAAGAGTATTGTTACCTAATAATCACCCAGTGTAGCATGAATAAGTACATGATCACATACCAACAAAATAAAATCCTGTATAGCAATGAGAAAATACGACAAATACACACAGTGTGGATAAAGCTCATAAATGTAGAGTGAAAGGAGCTAGACACGAAGGACACATTCCACAGTCTCACTTATATAAAAGTTCAAAAACAGGCAAAACTGATTAGATGTCTGAATAGAAATTACACTTGTAGAAATGATTAACCAGAAGGGGGCATGAAGGAGCCTCTGGGGGACTGAAGTGTTAGTTGTAGGAGTCTTTGTGATCCCATGAACTGTAGCCCATCAGGCCCTTCAGTCCATGGAATTCTGCAGGCAAGAATACTGAACTGGGGGTTTCCCCATTAGCTCAGTGGTGAAGAGTCTGCCTGCCAATGCAGGAGACACAAGGTCAATCCCTGATCAGGGAAGATCCCACATGCTGCAGAGCAATTAAGCCTGTGAGCCACAACTATGGAACCTGTGCTCTAGAGCTTCAGATCCACAACTATGGAGCCCATGTGCTGCAAACTATTGAAACTTGTGGGCCAGAGAACCTGAGTTCCACAATAAGGAGTCACCGCCACAAGAAGCCTGCTCACCTCAACTAGAGAATAGCCTCCACTCCCTGCAACTAGAGAAGAGCCTACAGCAGCAGTGAAAACACAGAACAGCCAAAAATGAATAAATAAATAAAATTCAAAAAAAAGAGAGAAATACTAGACTGGGTTGCCATTTTCTGCTCCAGGGGATATTCTTGTCCCAAAGATTGAACCTGGATCTCCTGCACTGCAAGCAGATTCTTTATGATCTGACCCGCCAGCGAAGCCCTTCTGGATTGTTGGTCATATATTATTTCTTGTCCTACGTGTTAGTCATTCTGCAAAAAATTCATTGAGCTGTTTCTTACAATGTACTCACTTTTCTGAATGTACATTATATTTCAATAAGTTTTTATTTTTAAAGATACCAAAGTGAATTCTCACACACTCATTGTGGAGCATAAATTTTGGAGGATATTTACTGTATATCAAAGCTTAAATGTAAAAAAAGTATAAATGTTCCTATTCTTTGATACAACAATCCTGTTCTAAGAACTTATTCCATGAAATGACACAAAAAGTGCACACACATTCATACACTGGATACAAAGCTACATTGTATGTTTATATCCATCAACAGGGCACCAATTACATAAAGTGTAGCATGCGTGTACAGTGGAATATCATATAAACATTAAGAGCGGGATAAGTTGACTATTCTGACTTGTATGTAATGTTCATAAATACCATCTGAGCTACAGGGAATTCTCTGTAAAGAGTCTGCTGCAATGCAGGAGACCAGGGTTCAGTCCCTGGGTTGGGAAGATCCCCTGGAGAATGGAATGGCTACATCTCCAGTGTTCTTGCCTGGAAAATTCCATTGACAGATCATGTAGTTGTCAAGAGCTGAACATGACTGAGCAACTTCCATGTTCATATTGTAGTACAATGATCCCATTTATAAAAAATATTGCAAGTTTATATTATATATATGCACATAAGAGAAGTCTGAAAGACTAGATACTGACTACTACTGGTTTTCTCTAGGAAGAGGGCTAGAGAGGCACGATTGAGAGATTTTGCCCTTTTTCTGTCCTTTTTCATTAGATAAAATTATGATCATCACAAAAATTAAGGCTTTTTTCCCCATAGGGGAGAGAAGGAAGTAATCTCAGCTATTTCCTACTCTCTCCTTGGAAAACCCTTCCAACTAGCTCCCCCAACCTCTTAACTTTCCTCTAGGAACCCTGAGGCACCACCTCCAAGGCCCTGAACATCTAAAGTGACACCCTGCACAGGGTCTGGAAGTTGTTTGTCGATCTCTCTTCTATAAACTCTTGTTAAAGAGCAGACTTTCATCTCTGTGCTCTCATGGTCTCAACACAGTTTCCGGCACCTAGTAATTATCCAATAAATGCTTCTTGGACTCAAATCTTTGTAAAGCTAATCAACTAGCGCCCTCAGTTCTACCTTTGAACCACCTGGGAGGCTATATAGAAATGCAGATTCCAACACCTATCGCCAACTTTGAATAAGAATCGGGTGGTAGTGTGGGCAGTTTATTCCCCTTGTATTTTTTTCAAAGCTTAAATGTAAAAAAAGTATAAATGTTCCTATTCTTTGATACAACAATCCTGTTCTAAGAACTTATTCCATGAAATGACACAAAAAGTGCACACACATTCATACACTGGATACAAAGCTACATTGTATGTTTATATCCATCAACAGGGCACCAATTACATAAAGTGTAGCATGCGTGTACAGTGGAATATCATATAAACATTAAGAGCGGGATAAGTTGACTATTCTGACTTGTATGTAATGTTCATAAATACCATCTGAGCTACAGGGAATTCTCTGTAAAGAGTCTGCTGCAATGCAGGAGACCAGGGTTCAGTCCCTGGGTTGGGAAGATCCCCTGGAGAATGGAATGGCTACATCTCCAGTGTTCTTGCCTGGAAAATTCCATTGACAGATCATGTAGTTGTCAAGAGCTGAACATGACTGAGCAACTTCCATGTTCATATTGTAGTACAATGATCCCATTTATAAAAAATATTGCAAGTTTATATTATATATATGCACATAAGAGAAGTCTGAAAGACTAGATACTGACTACTACTGGTTTTCTCTAGGAAGAGGGCTAGAGAGGCACGATTGAGAGATTTTGCCCTTTTTCTGTCCTTTTTCATTAGATAAAATTATGATCATCACAAAAATTAAGGCTTTTTTCCCCATAGGGGAGAGAAGGAAGTAATCTCAGCTATTTCCTACTCTCTCCTTGGAAAACCCTTCCAACTAGCTCCCCCAACCTCTTAACTTTCCTCTAGGAACCCTGAGGCACCACCTCCAAGGCCCTGAACATCTAAAGTGACACCCTGCACAGGGTCTGGAAGTTGTTTGTCGATCTCTCTTCTATAAACTCTTGTTAAAGAGCAGACTTTCATCTCTGTGCTCTCATGGTCTCAACACAGTTTCCGGCACCTAGTAATTATCCAATAAATGCTTCTTGGACTCAAATCTTTGTAAAGCTAATCAACTAGCGCCCTCAGTTCTACCTTTGAACCACCTGGGAGGCTATATAGAAATGCAGATTCCAACACCTATCGCCAACTTTGAATAAGAATCGGGTGGTAGTGTGGGGGCAGGAAGTATGCTGGGGAATCAACTTTTAACACCTGATCTCGGTAATTTGGGGTAGGTGAACAGTTTGGCAAATTGCTGAATAGCACTCACTCAGATCCTTATCCTAAAAGGTATGACAATGGCATATATTATCTCTCTGTATTTACAAATCCAAAATAGCCTTTTCCACCCATCAAAATGTAAAGGTCAAGTGAAGCGGGGGAAGCAAAATTTAGAGGCAAACTGAGCTCAAAGGCACCAGAATGCATAAACTGTGGGTTCAAGAGAGGGAGACGGAGCCTTAATTCTACCCTCCCTCCCCACCTTCTCTCCCTTCCCTAAACAGTAGCAGAAGTATGTTGATTTAGAAAAAAAAAAAAAAAAAACACACAGTGAGTGTTCACTCACTGGCTGTATGGTCTTGAATAGGTTACAACTTATCTACTGTCTGAGCCTCAATTTCCTCATTGTTAAAAACTAGATAAGAGTACCTGATTTCCTCTCAAGACAGTGGTTGGGATTAAATAAGACAAAACATGGAAAATACCCAGAGGTGGCCTTCCACAAACCCCTCAGTCATGATCACTCCCCCTTTATACCTTTCTTCACCCCCACTTCTCCCCTAGGAAACAGTACCATGTCCTTACCTTGATCTGGGAGAAGCCGAAGGATGTTCCCACGGACCCCCAGCTCCTTTATGAAGCACAGGTCTTGGGAGACGCCGGTGGTGGCTGCGGCCTCTTGATCCTGGAAAATTCTCTTCAAGATGGAAGGCACAGGCTGGAATTTTTTGGGTGAAGGCATCTGGTCTAAGCCTAGAAATCGGAGAAAGACGTGTTCTTGGAAATGGAGTGTCTGGCCCAAGGCCAGAGTCAACAGGAGGCCTAGAGCCAAGGCTGGTGGGGAAGGCAGCATGGCCCCTGAGCTGAGGTGAAGCCGCAGAGAGCTCCAGCGCCGGACTGCCCAACAATCCAGGGGCTGCTAATTTACCTGACGTACGATAATCAAGTGTGAATTGCTCTCTTCCCAGCTCCTCAAAGGCAATTGGATACAAAAGGACAGGTTTTTTTTTACTTTTTCTCCTCTTCCCTAGCTCTACTGTTCCAGAAGAAAATTCACAGAAGAAATATTACCTATGCACAGAGCTAATTCTACAACCATCTGAGATTTGTGAGCAGTAGACAGAGTAGCAAGAAGATTTCTTAATTTAGTAAACATTAATTAAGCATCTATTATGTGCAAGGAGCTGTGATGGGTGCCTGGAATATATCATTAGTAGCTCAAAGTCTTGTCATTCAGAGTCTAATTAGACAAATATGCTACATGCATGCTCAGTCACTCAGTCGTGTCTGACTCTCTGTGACCCCATGGATTGTAAAGGCCAGGCTCCTCTGTCCCTGGGATTTAAATATGCAGGTAGATTTCCACTAGACCACAGCCACAGCCAAGTGGAAAACCAGGGAGAGAGTATTCCTCCCCCTGTAGAGGTTGATCTACACTACCCATCAGTTTTCACTTCTAGAACTGAATCTTGTTTCTCTAATTTCTTATTTTTTAATGTTTTTAGTTATTCATTTATTTTTGGCTACGCTGGGTCTTCAGTGCTATGCAGGTTTTTCTCTAGCTGTGGCAAGTGGAGGCTGCTCACTAGCTGCAGGACTCGAGCTTCTCACTGGAGTGGCTTCTCTTGTTGAGGAACACAGGCTCTAGTGAACTTGGGTTCAGTAGTTGTGGTTCCCAGGCTGTAAAGCACAAGCTCAGTAGCTGTGGCCAGCAGGCTTAGTTGTTCTGCAGCATGTGGAATCTTCTTACAGACCAGGGATTGAACCCTTTTTCCTCAGGGATTCTTTACCACTGGGCCATGGGAAAGCTCCCTGTTCCTTGAACGTTGACCTTCCTGATTACAAGTCAAAACTCAAGACTGTCTAGGTAATTCTGGTTCCAGGATTTACTAGCTCTATGACATTGGGCATGTTCATTAGCCTTCCCGAATTTTTGTTTTCTCAACTGAAAAGAAAAACCAATTTTCTAATTTGCCAGAGGAATCTGATAAAATGATGCATTCAAAAAGCTCTGCACAGGGCCTGCGAAATAGCGGTGGTGGTTGTTGTTAGCTGCTAAGTCATGTCTGACTCTTTCAAGACCCCTTGGAATTTGGCCCACCCGGCTCCTCTGTCCATGGGATTTCCCAGGCAAGAATACTGGAGTGGGTTGCCGTTTCCTTCTCCAGGGGATCTTCCCCACCCTGGGATCAAACCCACGTGTCCTGCACTGGCAGGCAGATTCTTTACCACTGAGTCACCAGGGAAGCACACATAAAGTGTTCACAGTGTTAAAAACTTCAAAGCTTAGTGGACATTTTTCAGTAAGACATTCTGAGCTGAAAGAATTACACATGAAAAGGCATGGAGGTTATTGAGCAGTTTAAATAAGGCAGCATACATCAAATTCTAATTTTGTTTTGGACAAATCACTCTGTTTTTCCAGATGCTATAGAAGCCAGTTTGTTTGCCATGAAAATAACTTTGAGAACAAAGATTTTCTCACTTTACCTGATTTTATAGTAACTATTTTTTTATCTTGATATGTTTTATTATTATAGTATTTGTGAGATAGAAATAAAATGTAGAGATATATATTTCTATTGCCTTTCATTATTACAGTCAATAAGAAACTATTTAATGTACATTTATCATTTGAATCTTTTAAATCGTTCGAGAGTGGTGGGAAAGAGGGTGGTTTTCTAGAGCTGCAACTGAATCAGGGTCACAAATCATTGCCCTGAAATTGTAGCCATTCATAAACTCAAACCTTTTACATCAGGCTCTCTGAATCTTTTGTCAGTTTCTCTCCCACCTATTTTTAAATACCATCTATTTTAAGAACTTGTTTCCCCAAAAGAAAAATGTTGTTTCTAATATATAACGGTTTCTCACTATTTACAGGTTAAAATGTAAACTCTTTAGATTGCCCTTAAAGGACTTTCTTGGTTTGGTATCCATCTCCCTAGCGAGCTTCATTTCCCAACGCTCAGCATCTTCAGTGTTAATGCTTTAATGTTACCGACGTGTTTTTAGTTCTCCTATGAGCTTATATCATCTCAGAGTCTTTGCACAGACCAAGGTCAAAGGTCACTTCCACTGCAAAGACTTCCATGACTCACCAAAACAGATTTGGATATTGCCTCTTTCTACCATGAGTTCGAAAAGGGCATCCATGAGAATACTTACCACTGTGCATTTCACTGTGTTTTGCCTACATCCCTCCCAGACAATACACTTGTTGAGGATTGGAATCATGCATTTTTACTTAAGCATCTTCCACTGTAAGGATAAGAATATGGAATGGGGAGTTTCAGTTCTGTTCAGTCACTTAGCCGTGTTTGACTCTTTGGGATCCCATGAACTGCAGCACACCAGGCTTCCCTGTTCTCCACCATCTTCTGGAGCTTGCTCAAACTCATGTCCATTGAGTCAATGATGACATCCAATCATCTTGTCCTCTGTCCATTAAACTGAGAAGGTTAATGGGTTTTGAATTTCTATTTTGCAAGATGAAAACAGCTCTGAAGATGGTTGACAGTGGTTGGTAGTACAATATGAATATACTTACTGAGTGTATTTAATGCCACAGAATGATTAGAATGATAAATTGTATATTATATGCATTTTACCATTATATTTATATGCATTTTATCAAATGTCTTAAAACTTAACAAAATAGCCATGTCCTTTGAGCATAACTCCATTTCATTTTTTGGAAGATTATTTTTATTTTGTTGTTGCTGTGCAATTTACACACAATATTGTGTCAGTTTCAGGTATATCCTCTTTAAAATTATTTTCCCTTATAGGTTATTACAAAATACTGAATATAGTTCTCTATGGCCTACAGTAGGTCGTTATTGGTCAGCAACTCCACATGGTCATTAACTCAGATCTCCCCCATTTCTGACCTGCTGCCTTTTATGCTATAGGAGGTGCCAGCTCGCAATAAATAAAAATGACAATGATAATTAACATCGCCTTGCTTTTATGGAGTGTCTACCATTTGGCCGACATTTTTCTGAGCTTTGTAGACACATTATCTCTTCAGATCCCCTCAGCCACTCAGCAAAGAATGCTTTATTCACCCTTGAATGATTTGCCAATGATCACACAACCACTAAGTGGTAGAACCAGAATTTAAACCAGTTAGTTTGACTCTTTCTTTCCCTTTTTGGTTTTTGACTATGCTAAGTCTTCATCGAGGCATGTAGGCTTCTCCATTTTTGGCATGTGGGCATAGTTGCCCCAGGGCATGTGGGATCTTAGTTCCCCAACCAGGGATCAAACCCATGTCTATTGGAAGGTGGATTCTTAACCACTGGACCACCAGGGAAGTCCCTAGATAGTCTGATTTCTGACTTTAAATCAGGAAAGTTAAATAAAGAGAATCAAAGTGCAATTTACATTTATGACTGAAAATAGGTGGGGATTGTAGATTAAAAGGGTTTAATCTTCTTTAAGGATTCTACAAACAAGACCACTGTAATTCTAGGGGAGTGGGAGGGGTTGTGTAGGAGTGGCGGGCGGTGGGGGGGGAGGTACAAGCTACTGGGTATAAGTTTGAGGATGAGAATATGGCCAATATTTTATAATAACTGTAAATGGAAAGTAACCTTTCAAAATTATATTAAAAAAACTAAAATTTTTTTAAAGTTAAAAAATAAAAGACACAAAAAACAAATTTAATTCTAGACTTTCAGCTCAAATAAGGAAATCAAAAGCAAAACTATGGCTAACTATTGTAGAACCAGTTACATTAATGTATTTTATTAGTATTTATTATTAATGTATTTATTTTTGGCTGCACTGGGTCTTTGCGGCTGGGTAGGCTTTTTTCTAGTTGTGGCAAGCAGGGGCTATTTTCTAGTATTAGTGTAAGAGCTTCTCACTGTGGTGACTTCTCTTGTTAAGGAGCATGTGTTCTGGAGCATGGGCTCAATAGTTGTGATGCACACTTAGTTACTCCCCGATCAGGGATTGAACTCATGCCCTCTGCACTGGCAGACTGATTCTTTACCAGAGTCATCAGGAAGCTCTAGAATCAGTTTTGAAGTCATGGACTTAAATTAAAATCCCAACTCTATCACTTACTGACTGTGAGGTCCTTGAAATATTGTTTCTGTGGCCTTTGGTTTTCTAATCAATAAAATGAGAATTATATCAGTCCAGTAGAATTATTGTTATCATAACCATGAAAAATATTCAACCTCAATAGTAAATAGTAAAAAGAAGCAAATAAGGCATATGGATGGACCTACAGATTGTCATACTAAGTGAAGTAAGCGAGACAAAGAAAGAAAACTATCACACAATATCACTTATGAGTGGAATGTAAAATGTGATACAAATGAATTTATTTACCAAACAGAAATAGGGAATTCCCCGGCAGTCCAGTGGTTAGAACTCTGTGCTTTCAATGCAGGGCCAGGTATTCGATCCCTGGTCAGGGAACTAAGACCTCTGCAGTGAGGCTGAAACAAACAAAAACAAACAAACAAACCACAGAAACAGACTCAGGCATAGAAAATAAATGGAACCATTACAAAAGATGGGGATGGGACTTTACAATCAGCAGATACAAATTACTACATATAAAACAGACAGAAAGATCCAACTGTATAGCACAGGAAACTATATTCAATATCGTGTAATAACTTCTAATGGAAAAGAATATTAAAAAGAATAAATGCACACCTGAATCCCTTTGTAGCACACCAGAACTACTATACCTACTTCAACTTAAAAAATAAATAAATATTTATAAATATAGTAGCAAGTTAAAGCATGCTATGCCTGTCTATCCAAATTAGCAAGGTGGAAAAAAAGAAAAAAAAAAAAAGAGGAAGCAAGGAAGCAAACATTATTACACTCAGCTCTGGTATATACTTTAATATAATATTCTTAGAATAAAAGTTTGCAATATATATTAAATGTTTTTTATATTAAATGTTTTAAAATTATTGTGTCCTTTTTGATTATGCCTACAGCATGTAGGATCTTAGTTTTCAGATGAGCAATGGAGCCTGTGTTCTCTGTATTGAAAACACAGGGTCATAACGATGCATCATCAGGGAAATCCCAATTGTGTCCTTATATGAAATATCTAGAGGAGTGAATTCATAGTGACAAAAGTGGAATGGTGGTTGTCAGGGGGCCTGGGAGAGAAGAGAACAGGGACTGGGAAATTATTTTTTAACAGATACGGTGTTTGTTTTTTTTTTCTAGATACAGTGTTGACTTTGCAGATCTGAAAATCCATGATAGTTATGGTAGCACAGTGTGAATGTGCTTAATGCCACTGAACCATACATTCAAGAATGATTAAATAATAATTTTTGAACTATGTACATTTTACCAAAAATTAAAAATAAAAAATATCTATGCCCTTTGCTCAGCAATTTCACTTTTAGAATATTATTCTAAACCACTAGACAGTAAGTTAAAAAAGGTCAGGGACGAATGCTGAGTACTGGATAAATATTTATTGAGTGAATTAAGTAATGGAAGTTGACAAAGAATTATGAATGCATTCATTTTAGTATGATTTGTTATAGACAAAACTAAAAAACAACCTAACTCTATAATATTAAGTGCATTAGGGAGCATCCATAAGCTTTATTATTACTCAGCCATAAATAATATAAAAGAATGGCATGAAAACTTATCCAGGAAAAGCTTATCCTTAATAATTTAAGTTAAAAAAAAAGATTTTGAAATATATAGAAAAATAGCCCAATTTTGGAAAAATATATACAGAAAAAATCTGTAAAGATTGATATGAACACATTAACAATTGCTATTTCTTAGTAATATAGATTTTTGTAAATTTCTACTTTTTCAAATTTTATAATACATTTTTTTTTCTCTAATTTTACCTTCAGAAAAAAGTTACTTACATGAAACAACACAGTCTTGACCGCCAAGAGGTACAAAGTGAATTGGATGGTGCTGCCAATCTTATCTCACTAAGATTTCTTGGCAACAATTAACAGTTACCCAATTCATAGAAATTGCCTTTATTATTTTTGAAGCAGCTACTTTCTTTGGCTTTAATGACTAAGAGAATAAAGACAGATGTCTCTGTTGCTAGGGAGACTGAATTTAAAAAAAAAAGAAAGAAAAAGTAAAGAACTAGGTAAGCTTATTTTAAGAACCCAGGAGAGCATGGCATTCCCAGGTGGCTCAATGGTGAAGTATCCACCTGCCAATACATGAAGCCTGGCTTGGATCCCTGAGTGGGGAAGATCCCCTGGAGAAGGAACGGCTACCCACGTGAGTGCTCTTGCTTGGAGAATTCCATGGACAGAGAAGACTGGCGGGTAGTCCATGGGTTGCAAAGAGTCAGACACAAATGACCACCTTTCACTTCATTTCATAAGGAAAGTACAGATGATATTATTTCCAAAACAGACATAGAGACACAGACATAGATAATAGACCTATGGACACCAAGGAGGGAAGCAGGAGTAGGAGAAGTTGGAAAATTGGAATTGACATATATGCACTATTCACACTCTGGTTAAAAAAGGTAACCAGTGAGAATTTACTATGTAGCTCAGGGAACCCTGCTCTGTGGTGACCTATTTTAGAAGAAAATCCAAAAAAGGTAATGTGTATGTGGGCAGCTGATTCACTTTGCTGTTCAGTGGAGGCTAACACAACATTGTAAGGCAGCTATAATCCGATAAAAATTAATTAAAAAAAAAAAGAACTAAGGAGAATTTCAAATATATACAGAAAAAATCTGTAAAGATTGATATGAACACATTAACAATTGCTATTTCTTAGTAATATAGATTTTTGTAAATTTCTACTTTTTCAAATTTTATAATACATTTTTTTTTCTCTAATTTTACCTTCAGAAAAAAGTTACTTACATGAAACAACACAGTCTTGACCGCCAAGAGGTACAAAGTGAATTGGATGGTGCTGCCAATCTTATCTCACTAAGATTTCTTGGCAACAATTAACAGTTACCCAATTCATAGAAATTGCCTTTATTATTTTTGAAGCAGCTACTTTCTTTGGCTTTAATGACTAAGAGAATAAAGACAGATGTCTCTGTTGCTAGGGAGACTGAATTTAAAAAAAAAAGAAAGAAAAAGTAAAGAACTAGGTAAGCTTATTTTAAGAACCCAGGAGAGCATGGCATTCCCAGGTGGCTCAATGGTGAAGTATCCACCTGCCAATACATGAAGCCTGGCTTGGATCCCTGAGTGGGGAAGATCCCCTGGAGAAGGAACGGCTACCCACGTGAGTGCTCTTGCTTGGAGAATTCCATGGACAGAGAAGACTGGCGGGTAGTCCATGGGTTGCAAAGAGTCAGACACAAATGACCACCTTTCACTTCATTTCATAAGGAAAGTACAGATGATATTATTTCCAAAACAGACATAGAGACACAGACATAGATAATAGACCTATGGACACCAAGGAGGGAAGCAGGAGTAGGAGAAGTTGGAAAATTGGAATTGACATATATGCACTATTCACACTCTGGTTAAAAAAGGTAACCAGTGAGAATTTACTATGTAGCTCAGGGAACCCTGCTCTGTGGTGACCTATTTTAGAAGAAAATCCAAAAAAGGTAATGTGTATGTGGGCAGCTGATTCACTTTGCTGTTCAGTGGAGGCTAACACAACATTGTAAGGCAGCTATAATCCGATAAAAATTAATTAAAAAAAAAAAGAACTAAGGAGAATTTCAAATATATAATGACGTTTCTCCAGATTTGATATCCTGACCTCACGCATACCTTCTTACCAATATTTTTGTACATATATGAGCCCCTTTCCCTATAATAAAAGACCTGGGATTTTTTGTTTTTTAATCTTTTCTAACAATAGAATTGTGGCCACATCTTCCATCATCTCTAAACATGATAGCAAGACATAGCGTTAGTGTAGGCATAGAAAAGTTGAGAAGAACCTTTAGGAATTAAGGAAGATTTATTGAGATTTTCTAGCCTAGTCATAACCCACACTATGGTGATCATGCACACTGCTCTAACTGGCTTTTAAAAAAGAGAGGAATAACACAGGCAATGAGAGATTACCCAAATAAGCAAAATAAGTATTTGTTGAGGGCACCTGCAAAGCACACACCCTAAAAACAAATGTTCAGAAAGAACATTTTAAAATTGAGGGAGACATCAAGAAACAAATCTGTGGGAATTCCCAGGCAGTCCTGCGGTTAGAGCTCCATGTTTTCACTGCAAGGGGCACAGGTTTAATCCTTGGTTAGGGAACTAAGATCCCACATGCCACACACATACACACATAAGACAGAGAAAAACTGGAGTTTTTCATTTTCTTAAATGTGTCTTGCTATTAAATATATTATTTATTTATAATTACATCTGGTGGGTGAGTGATTAGTGAAAATACAGTCTGAGGATTAGATAGTTGGATGGCATCACCAACTCAATGGACAATTGTTTGAGCAAGCTCCAGAAGATGGTGAAGGACAGGGAAGCCTGGCATGCTACAGTTCACAAGGCTGTGAAGACTTGGACACGACTTAGCGACTGAACAACTACAGCAATGTCTGAGTAGGAATAGTTAGGGAATGTTAGGGGGAAGAAACAGAAGGTCCACAGAGTTAATATTTGTACCATATGTCACACGCTATTAAAACCTCATTCTTACCTATCGTCAGCTTGAGGATTTTATCCTATTACTAAAACAAAAATAAAACAATAATGAATAAAATCCCTTAGAATCACCCTAATGACTATGCAATATCACTTTATTTTTATTCATTTAGGGATTTAACTTTTAATCTGTAGACGGTAAATAATGTCTTTAGCTCCATTTTATGACATCCTAAATTAAATTCTATCTGCATTTCATATTATGTTCCTACTAAGTTACATGTAATTATCAACTCAATGTACATCAAAACTGTTAAGGGTCTGGAGTAGGAAATGGCAACCCACTCCAGTATCCTTGCCTGGAGAATCTTTGGACAGAGGAGCTAACGTTACACAATGTTATGTCAATTATATTTCAATAAAGCTGGTAAAAAAAAAAAAAAAAACTATTAAGGGTCTTAATTCCTTAGGATGAGTTCTTTTAAATGATATATCAATTTGTACTCTCAGCAGTAGCGAGTGAGAGTTTAGTTTTAATAACTCTGGCTGGCCTTAGATATTTTCTTTCCTTCTTTAACTTTCTAAGAAGAGATGTAACTGATAAATACTTTATATCTTAATTTAGACTTTTTTTCTCAGCTCCACTGGATGGCATGTGGGCTCTTAGTTCCCTGACTAGGAATCAAACCCTTGCCCCAAGCAGTGGAAGTGAGGCATACTAACCAGTGGACTACCAGGGAATTCCCTGGACTACTTTAACTATAAGGCTGACATTAAAAAAAAAAAAAACAAAAATTTATTGGTTATTTTGGGTTTTCACAGCTGCTGCAAGCTCTTCTCTAGTTGCAGGGAGTGGGGACTACTCTCTAGTTGAGGGGAGGTGACTTCTCTTGTGGAACTTGGGCTCTAGGGCACACAGGCTTCAGTAATTGCAGCACGTGAGCTCAATAGTTGCAGCTCTGAGGCTCTAGCGCACAGGCTCAACAGTTATTGCTCACGGGCTTAGTTGCTCTGCAGCATGTGGGATCTTCCCAGATCAGGGATTGAACCCATGTCTGCTACATTGGCAGGTGGGCTCCTTACCACTGAGCAACCAGGGAAGCCCAAGGTTGATTTTTTTAAGGTCATTTGTACATTTTCTTTGAAGTGTACATTTATATTGTTCACACTCTTTTGGACTATATGTTTTGGGAGGAGCTTGTTAATACATACTTTGTATTAGACTATGCAATATCACTTTATTTTTATTCATTTAGGGATTTAACTTTTAATCTGTAGACGGTAAATAATGTCTTTAGCTCCATTTTATGACATCCTAAATTAAATTCTATCTGCATTTCATATTATGTTCCTACTAAGTTACATGTAATTATCAACTCAATGTACATCAAAACTGTTAAGGGTCTGGAGTAGGAAATGGCAACCCACTCCAGTATCCTTGCCTGGAGAATCTTTGGACAGAGGAGCTAACGTTACACAATGTTATGTCAATTATATTTCAATAAAGCTGGTAAAAAAAAAAAAAAAAACTATTAAGGGTCTTAATTCCTTAGGATGAGTTCTTTTAAATGATATATCAATTTGTACTCTCAGCAGTAGCGAGTGAGAGTTTAGTTTTAATAACTCTGGCTGGCCTTAGATATTTTCTTTCCTTCTTTAACTTTCTAAGAAGAGATGTAACTGATAAATACTTTATATCTTAATTTAGACTTTTTTTCTCAGCTCCACTGGATGGCATGTGGGCTCTTAGTTCCCTGACTAGGAATCAAACCCTTGCCCCAAGCAGTGGAAGTGAGGCATACTAACCAGTGGACTACCAGGGAATTCCCTGGACTACTTTAACTATAAGGCTGACATTAAAAAAAAAAAAAACAAAAATTTATTGGTTATTTTGGGTTTTCACAGCTGCTGCAAGCTCTTCTCTAGTTGCAGGGAGTGGGGACTACTCTCTAGTTGAGGGGAGGTGACTTCTCTTGTGGAACTTGGGCTCTAGGGCACACAGGCTTCAGTAATTGCAGCACGTGAGCTCAATAGTTGCAGCTCTGAGGCTCTAGCGCACAGGCTCAACAGTTATTGCTCACGGGCTTAGTTGCTCTGCAGCATGTGGGATCTTCCCAGATCAGGGATTGAACCCATGTCTGCTACATTGGCAGGTGGGCTCCTTACCACTGAGCAACCAGGGAAGCCCAAGGTTGATTTTTTTAAGGTCATTTGTACATTTTCTTTGAAGTGTACATTTATATTGTTCACACTCTTTTGGACTATATGTTTTGGGAGGAGCTTGTTAATACATACTTTGTATTAGATTAGCATCATTTTCTAGTTAAAAGGAAGTATGGCTTCTACAATTAAAATAGGTAATGAAGAACAACCACAGAGTAACTCTTTCAAGACCCCAGGAACCACCAGGTTCCTCGGCCCATGGGATTTCTCAGGTAAAAATACTGGAGTGGAATGCCATTTCCTTCTCTGCAAACACATTATTTTTAAATTTAAAAAAGAAAAAGAAGAGTTTTCAGTAATAATCAGCATCAGATTACCAGAAATCTCCACTGCAGGATTCTGTACCTCCTCTGTGATCATCACAAATTGAGGTTTAGATGTCCTGCTGAACTCTCTGAACTCTGTCGCCTCAGACTGAGGTGACACTTCAATCTTAAGGTGAGATTGTCACCTCAATAGTAAAATTCCCTTAAACAAAAGCCACTCTAAGTGTGACGCTTGGACCTATGCCTGTCTGCAAATTGTTACTTGAGGACAACAGTGCACAAAATGAGAGTAACTTAAAGAATGTTTAGAGCAATTGGACAAAGTAATGTTATGTCAGATGAATCTAGTATTTTTAAAATGGGGCTTGATTTTGTATGTTTTGAAATTTTAATATCTAGTAGTTTTTCAGTTATATCTATTTTGGTCAGTGATTTGAAATTAAAGCAATAGTCTGAAGTTTCACCATAGATGGGTCGAAAAGCAGTATTCTAAATTGTTTTCTTTAAGGGACTTTCCTGGTGGTCCAGTGGTTAAGACTCTATGCTCCAATGCAGGGGGCCCAGGTTCAAGCACTGGTCAAGGAACTAGACCCCACATGCTGCACCTAAGACCTGGACCAACCAAATAAAATAAATTTAAAAAAAAAAATTTTTTTAAAGCATATAAGAAATACATATCTCAATTTCAGGCAAAATAGTACTTAAAAAAGTCAATAAATTTTTTTTTGAAAAGTATATTCATTTCTTATTGCTGCTATTAAAAAAGTATGGCAAATTTAATGTCTTAAAACAATGGAAATTATTATTTTACAGTTATGGAGCCTAGAAGTCCAAAATAGGTCACAATGGATTAAAATCAAGGTATAACTTAGAGCTGTGTTGAGACTTCCCTGGTGGTCCAGTAGTTAAGATTTTACACTTCCAATGCAGGGAGCTTGGGCTTGATCTCTAGTTAGGGAACTAACATCCCACAAGCTGAGTAGTCAAAAAAAATAAAAATAAAAAAAATGTATGGCTTGGCCCTGTGCTCTTTCTGGAAGCTCTAGGGGAGAATTTGTTTCTTTGCCTTCTCCAGCTTCTAGTGCATGTCTACATTCCTTGGCCAGTGACCTGTTTTTTCATTTTCAAAGCCAAGCAGAGTAAAAAGAGCTCTCGTTCTGATCTCCTTTACCACCTGTAAGGATTTTTGTGATTACAACGCTTCAATATGGGATAATCTAAAGATTTTTCCATCTCAAAATCCTTAACCACACTCATAAGGCATATACGTGACATGTTCACAGGTTTGGGAGTTTAAGATATGAACATCTACGGGGGGCGATTATTCAGCATACCACCATCAGGTTCTAGTTTTAGCCTTCAAAGTCACAATCTTTAATCCATCTTCAGAGAGCAACAGGGGCTCTTGGTTACACCAGACAGAACCGGCTTTCCACAAATACACATGTCAGACCATGGTCCAACTGGTAACTAATGGAATGTGGGCTCTGGATGTAAACAAACAAATGAAAAATGAAAAACAACTCTGTTGTTTTTCACTAGTTTTAACTAAGATGCTACCCATTCCAATCATCTAAAATCACAGAGAGTTGACCCATATGGAAAAAAGTTGAGTAATACCACAGAAAGATATCATCTCAGCATTGTGTAACCCGAAGTCCAAGAGTTGTGAGACTTTGTCAGAATTAACCAAATTTTATCAGTATGTTCAAGGGGTTTTGTGTGTATGGGTGTGTCAATGATTAAAGACAGCCCTTTGTGGCTTATCACCACCGCTGCCATTTGTTATCAGCAGCAGGACCTTCCTGGACCTCAGTCAGTAACCACACCATTCCAGCTGTTTCTGACAGAACTACTGAGACACAGTGCTGCTCTTCATATATTATCCTCTCCATTCATTGTGATTCCTGTCAGTTTGAAGTGTTTTATTTTTCCAGGACCACCAGCTACTAAATAACGTAGCAATTATCAGCTGACATTTAGATTTCTTACTTCTTTGACTGTGCTTCATTGTTTACCAGTTCTTAGTGCCCCAACTAGGGATCAAACTCACGTCCCCTGCAATGGAAGCTCAGAGGTTTTTTTTTTTTTGGCCACTTCTATTGATCTTTCGTTCAATTATCTTTTGTTGTTGTTGTTCTTGTTCTTTGGCCTGTGTGCCTCCCATCACAGTGGCCTCTCTCACTGCAGAGCACTGGCTCTGGGCTCATGTGCTCCAGAGTTCCGGCTTGGTAGTTGGACACATCAGTCCAGCCGCTCTGCAGCACGTGGGACCTTCCCAGGCTAGTGATTGAACCGGCTCACCTTGCACTGCAAGGTGGTGTCCTTACCCACTGAACCACCAGGGAAGCCCCAGCCCGGAGTTTTAACGACTAGCCAGGGAAATTCCTCACATGAAATTTTTTATTTATAAATGTGTGTGCTTCAAACAAGTGAACAAGTAAATTAATATGTGTGCTTTTCTTCTGTTAATCTGTCAGGTTAAGATCCAGCCAGAGACCTTAAGAGGTTCAAGACAAAATTTTCCTTCCCTATACCATGAGTAAACCTCTTATCTGTTGTTTGCTTTTATTTTGCAATATGACACATCAATATTCTCAAATAATAAAGCACTCACTGCAAAGCCCACTAAGTACCATGTATCCTCACCACATACAATGATGATGTTTCATCAGTATTGGTTTTGTTGTTCCTAATCCATTAAGGAGAAAGTCCTAATTGTTTCGATATCGTATACTCAACTTTTAACATAATTCACAATTTTTCATCTGCTTCCTGGTTATTTGAACTCTTTTTAGAAATATTACTGTTCATTTTTCACTTGGTTTATTCATCTGTTAATTTTTTTTTTCCTCATTTTTTTGACCCCAGAGGCATGTGGGATCCTAGGTCACTGATTAGGAAAGCCACACCCCCTGCAGGGGAAATTCGGCATCTTAACAGGCAGACCTTAAGGGAAGTCGACTTCAGAGAGAACCTCAAATCCTTTACATCTTAAGGTGGGAAACATGCATAACTGGGTGGACTTGAACCACCAACCTTTCTGTTAACAGTCAAAAAGTGCTAACCGATGGCACCAAACAGACACCTCGATAAAATTTAAATTGAGGCAAAATTAAAACACCGTCTGACTGCATCCCATCAAACCTGTGGCTCTGGCATTAGCAGGCAGATTTCTTACCATCCGAGTCATCAGAGTTTGAGATATATATAAGTGATCATATAGAAATCCTTGACCTCAAACATATTCTACTGGGATAAGACAGTCAGTACACAAAAAATACAATAAATAAGTAAACATTGGGTTTCCCAGGTGTTGCTAGTGGTAAAGAACCCACCTACCGGGCTTCCCTGGTGGTCCAGTGGGTAAGGACACTGCCTTGCAGTGCAAGGGGCGCTGGTTCGAGCCCTGGTTTGGGAAGATCCCACCTGAACCACCAGGAAGCCCCAGCCCGGAGTTTTAACGACTAGCCAGGGAAATTCCTCACATGAAATTTTTTATTTATAAATGTGTGTGCTTCAAACAAGTGAACAAGTAAATTAATATGTGTGCTTTTCTTCTGTTAATCTGTCAGGTTAAGATCCAGCCAGAGACCTTAAGAGGTTCAAGACAAAATTTTCCTTCCCTATACCATGAGTAAACCTCTTATCTGTTGTTTGCTTTTATTTTGCAATATGACACATCAATATTCTCAAATAATAAAGCACTCACTGCAAAGCCCACTAAGTACCATGTATCCTCACCACATACAATGATGATGTTTCATCAGTATTGGTTTTGTTGTTCCTAATCCATTAAGGAGAAAGTCCTAATTGTTTCGATATCGTATACTCAACTTTTAACATAATTCACAATTTTTCATCTGCTTCCTGGTTATTTGAACTCTTTTTAGAAATATTACTGTTCATTTTTCACTTGGTTTATTCATCTGTTAATTTTTTTTTTCCTCATTTTTTTGACCCCAGAGGCATGTGGGATCCTAGGTCACTGATTAGGAAAGCCACACCCCCTGCAGGGGAAATTCGGCATCTTAACAGGCAGACCTTAAGGGAAGTCGACTTCAGAGAGAACCTCAAATCCTTTACATCTTAAGGTGGGAAACATGCATAACTGGGTGGACTTGAACCACCAACCTTTCTGTTAACAGTCAAAAAGTGCTAACCGATGGCACCAAACAGACACCTCGATAAAATTTAAATTGAGGCAAAATTAAAACACCGTCTGACTGCATCCCATCAAACCTGTGGCCCTGGCATTAGCAGGCAGATTTCTTACCATCCGAGTCATCAGAGTTTGAGATATATATAAGTGATCATATAGAAATCCTTGACCTCAAACATATTCTACTGGGATAAGACAGTCAGTACACAAAAAATACAATAAATAAGTAAACATTGGGTTTCCCAGGTGTTGCTAGTGGTAAAGAACCCACCTACCGGGCTTCCCTGGTGGTCCAGTGGGTAAGGACACTGCCTTGCAGTGCAAGGGGCGCTGGTTCGAGCCCTGGTTTGGGAAGATCCCACGTGCCGCTGAGCGGCTGGACTGATGTGTCCAACTACCGAGCCAGAGCTCTGGAGTGCATGCGCCCAGAGCCGGCGCTCTGTGACAACAGAGGCCACCGCGATGGGAGGCCCAAAGGAGCCAAAGAACAAAGATGGATGAAAATAGAGAAATGAAAGACCAATAGAAGGGGCCCGCCTGCTCCCCTCCCTCCCCACCCCACCCCCACCAAAATAAATAAATCTTTAAAAAAATAAATAAATAAAACAGCATACCAACCATGGCCTTTTTACTTCACTGTAACAGTCTGAGAATTTATTAAATACAAAAAAAAAAAAAAAAGAATTCACTTACCAACGCAGGAGATACAAAAGATGCAGGTTCAAACCCTGGGTAAGGAAGATTCCCTGGAGGAGGAAATTGCATCCCATTCCAGTGTTCTTGCCTGGAGAATCCTATGGACAGATGAGCCTGTGGGCTTTTGTCCATTAGAGTTGGAGAGTTGGACACGACTGAAGTGACTTAGCATGGATGCATTTGGGGCATTTACCCAAGTACTTTTTAAATTTATTCATTTTTGGTTTCCCCGGGCCCTCATTGCTGTGCACAGGTTTTCTCTTGTTGCAGCGAGTGGGGGTTTCTCTTATTGTGGAGCACGGGCTCTACTGGGATTGAACCCGTGTCCCCTACATTGTCAGGAAGATTGAAAAAAAATTAAAACCTTTGAATAACTTTGTAAAGTAAAATTACTGAAAGAAAATATTATGTATAAAACCTTATCTTTACATTGAGGTCTTTAATCCATTTTGAGTTGATCTTAGTGTATGGCGTCAAAGAATGTTCCAATTTCATTTTTTTGCATGTAGCTGTCCAATTCTCCCAGCACCACTTGTTAAAGAGGCTGTCTTTGTCCCATTTTATAGTTTCTCCTCCTTTACCAAAAATAAGGTACCCATAGGTGCGTGGGTTGATCTCTGGGTTCTCAATCTTGTTCCATTGATCTATAGTTCTGTTTTTGTGCCAGTACCATACTGTCTTGATAACTGTTGCTTTGTAGTAGAGTCTGAAGTTAGGGAGGCTGATCCCTCCAACTCCATTTTTCTTCCTCAGGATTGCTTTGGCTATTCGAGGTCTTCTGTGTTTCCATATGAACTGTGTTATTATTTGGTCTAGTTCTGTGAAAAATGTCAGTGGTAGTTGAATAGGTATTGCATTGAATCTGTAGATGATATTTGGAAGTATGGTCATTTTCACAATATTGATTCTTCCAATCCAGGAACATGGAATATCTCTCCATCTGTTTAAGTCTTCTTTAATGTCTCTCATGAGTGTCTTGTAATTTTCTGTGTACAATTCTTTTGTTTCTTTGGGTAGGTTTATTCCTAGATATTTGATTCTTTTGGTTGCAATGGTGAAGGGGATTGCCTCTTTGATTTCATTTTCTGATTTTTCATTGTTTGTGTATAGGAATGCCAGTGACTTCTGTGTGTTGACTTTATACAATATGGAGATTCCTTAAAAAACTAAAAATAGAAGCACCCTATGACCCAGCAATCCCACTAAAAAATAGGGTCCATTAGAGTTGGAGAGTTGGACACGACTGAAGTGACTTAGCATGGATGCATTTGGGGCATTTACCCAAGTACTTTTTAAATTTATTCATTTTTGGTTTCCCCGGGCCCTCATTGCTGTGCACAGGTTTTCTCTTGTTGCAGCGAGTGGGGGTTTCTCTTATTGTGGAGCACGGGCTCTACTGGGATTGAACCCGTGTCCCCTACATTGTCAGGAAGATTGAAAAAAAATTAAAACCTTTGAATAACTTTGTAAAGTAAAATTACTGAAAGAAAATATTATGTATAAAACCTTATCTTTACATTGAGGTCTTTAATCCATTTTGAGTTGATCTTAGTGTATGGCGTCAAAGAATGTTCCAATTTCATTTTTGCATGTAGCTGTCCAATTCTCCCAGCACCACTTGTTAAAGAGGCTGTCTTTGTCCCATTTTATAGTTTCTCCTCCTTTACCAAAAATAAGGTACCCATAGGTGCGTGGGTTGATCTCTGGGTTCTCAATCTTGTTCCATTGATCTATAGTTCTGTTTTTGTGCCAGTACCATACTGTCTTGATAACTGTTGCTTTGTAGTAGAGTCTGAAGTTAGGGAGGCTGATCCTCCAACTCCATTTTTCTTCCTCAGGATTGCTTTGGCTATTCGAGGTCTTCTGTGTTTCCATATGAACTGTGTTATTATTTGGTCTAGTTCTGTGAAAAATGTCAGTGGTAGTTGAATAGGTATTGCATTGAATCTGTAGATGATATTTGGAAGTATGGTCATTTTCACAATATTGATTCTTCCAATCCAGGAACATGGAATATCTCTCCATCTGTTTAAGTCTTCTTTAATGTCTCTCATGAGTGTCTTGTAATTTTCTGTGTACAATTCTTTTGTTTCTTTGGGTAGGTTTATTCCTAGATATTTGATTCTTTTGGTTGCAATGGTGAAGGGGATTGCCTCTTTGATTTCATTTTCTGATTTTTCATTGTTTGTGTATAGGAATGCCAGTGACTTCTGTGTGTTGACTTTATACAATATGGAGATTCCTTAAAAAACTAAAAATAGAAGCACCCTATGACCCAGCAATCCCACTATTAGGCCTATATCCTGATGAAATCAAAACTGAAAGAGGCACCTGTACCCCAATGTTCATTGCAGCTCTCTATACAATAGCCAGAACATGGAAGCAACCTAGATGTCCATCGACAAATGAATGGATCCAGAAGCTCTGGTACATATATACAATGGAATACTACTCAGCTGTTAAAAGAAATGCAGAAGACTCAGTCCTAATGAGGTGGCTGGCTCTAGAACCTATCATAAAAAGTGAAGTAAGTCAAAAAGAGAAAGACAAGTATAGTATACTAACTCATATATATGGGATCTAGTAAGATGGTCATGATAACACACACAGTGAACTCATGAAAAAACAGAGAATAGACATAAAGACATTGTGGAGACCGAACAATGGGAGGGAGTAACATGGGAACCTATACTGTCATGTGTAGAAAAGATAGCTATTGTCATTGTGCTAGGGGAATAGGAGTACCTACAACCACTTGGAGCAATGGTCTGGAGGGATGGGGGGGGGAACCTGGGTGGGGGGAGGGTCAAGGGATATGCATCTGATTGATCTGGGAACATACATGTACAAAAATAAATAAATAAATAAATAAATAAATAAACCTTATCTTTAATATTTTATAAATTATGATTAAGAAACACATTCTCGATTGGCAGTTTAAAAATTTAAATAAATGTTAATGAATAATTTCACTTCTGGGTAACAGATTTGTGAATTCTTCTGGTTTCTCCAAAGGCAAAGAAAATAAAATATAAATGCTTAAATGTATAAATCATCCATCTGATCTAAAAGACTGCCTTTAATATTTAAGCCTCAAGCAAAGAAAACAAGAAATAGTTCTCTATTCCTTCAAGGCTGTAAATTTACAGCTGATAAGGACTGGTGGGGTCCTTCTTATTGCCTTGGATAACAATGTTTCTCAAGTTAGGCATTCTTAGATAACAAAGATAGTATATTCTTAAAAGTATTCTTGCCTAGAGGGTCAAAACACAATAGAAAAGATGTTGGTCATGACTTTTACTCTTTAATTTCTTTGACCACTTTTGGGATTTAGGAACTTCAAGTTTATCTTTGCTGTTTCAAAACTAGTGGCAGTATTTACGAGTTTTTAGACAGAGGGAAAAAGAACAAAAATTAAAACAACCTTGAACACTAGTGTGTGTGTGTGTGTGCTAAGTCACTTCAGCTGTGCCCGACTCTTTGTGGCCCTCTGGAGTGTAGCCTGCCAGGCTCCTCTGTCCATGGGATTCTCCCAGAAAATACAAGCAGGATATGAAGGTTTGATCCCTGAGTTGGGAAAATCTCCTGGAGAAGGAAACCACAACCCATTCCAGTATTCTTGCCTGGGAAACCCCATGGATAGAGAAACCTGGTGGACTTCCAAGGTTTTCTGAGATGACTTAGAGTCCTCTTTGGTGAATATCCTCAAGTATCATGTAGTGCAACACCTCCAAGTTTCGTTTTCACCTCGCTTTTCCATACAATTTTCGATTTCAAATTCCCAATGTTTTACTTCAGTATATTGACCCTGGGGGACTTCCCTGATGGCCCAGTGGTTAAGAATCTGCCCTGCAATTCAGGGGACATGGGTTCAATCCCTGGTCAGGAATCTCACATGCTACACAAGTGGCTGAAAGGAAAAAAAAAAAAGTATGCATTTTATTGACACTAGAACTCTACAACACATGCATTCCATGAGACCCAGTGCTTCTTTCGGGGTCTATATGTAAAATGCCACAAAAGCTAATTGAGGGCTTCCCTGGTAGCTCAGTGGCAAGGAGTTTGACTTCCAATGCAGGAGACACGGGTTCGATCTCTGATCCGGGAGGATCCCACATGCTGCGGAGCAACTAAGCCCATGAGCCACAACTATGGAGCCTGTGCTCTAGAGCCTCGGAGACACAACTATGGAGCCCATGTGCCGCAACTACTGAAGCCCGTGTGCCCTAGAGCCCGAGTTCCACAACAAGAGAAGTCACCACAACAAGGAGCCTGCTCACCTCAACTAGAGGGTGGTCCCCACTCCCTGCAACTAGAGAAGATCCTGTGGAAGCAGTGAAAGCCAGAATAGTCAAAAATAAATAAATAAAAGAATCCACATGTCAAGGCATGGGACCTGGGTTCGATCCCTGGTTCCGGGAAGATTCTACCTGCCTTGGAGCAACGGAGCCCATGTACCACAACTACTGAGCCTGTACTCTAGAGCCCAGGAGCCACAACCACTGAAGCGCTGTCCCCTGGAGCCCGAGTTCCACAACAAGAGAAGTCACCACAACAAGGAGCCTGCTCACCTCAACTAGAGAGTAGTCCCCACTCCCTGCAACTAGAGAAAACACAATGGCAGCAGTGAAAATCCAGAACAGCCAAAAATAAATAAATAAGTAAAAATTAAAAAAAAAAAAGCTAATTGAATTCAGAAAGGCATTCAAATTACATAACTGGCTTATAAAATGGGGATAAAGGTGGGAGGAAAGATACACAGCTGTAGGCTGTAGGCAAAAAAACAGCTGGCATCTTGAAAACTGTACCGTGGGGGAGTTAACGAGCACTTGTGTTTAATCTTCCTGTCCTTTTCTGATAGAGGGGCTGGGCCATGGGCACCAGGCCTGAAGGACCTCCATCAGCATTTCCAATGAGCATTAAGAGGCTCGTGCAGGCAGACAAGGTAAATAAGGACTATTAATGGGACTTCCTTGGTGGTCTAGTGGCTCAGACTCCACATTCCCAATGCAGGGGGTGGAAGGTCCATCCCACATGCCTCAATTAAGAGTGCACATACCACAACTAAGAGATACCACAGGTTGAAACTAAGACCTGGCAAATAAATACTAAAAACAACAACAACAACAACAAAAAAACCTCTTTAATAAGTAAGCCAAGGGCTGAACTGGACGTTCTTCGGGGGTGGACAAAGGAAAGACCACTATTTTTTGTCCACAGGGACAAAGGCAAAGCCATTCCTTTGCTCTCTGGACTGAATTTCCAGAGCTAAAATGCAAAGTGGAAATTTGGTGCTTTACCAGCATCACCTACTGAACATTCCATGGAATCTTATAAAGAAAGAAAACAAGTCCTTCTAGAAATCTCAAGCGTTCTGTCACTTCAGTTGTGTTCATGGGGTTCTCTGTCCATGGGGTTCTCCAGGCAAGAGTACTGGAGTGGATGACCATGCCCTCCTCCAGGGGAATTTTTCTGACCCAGGGATCAAACCTATCATCTGATGATGACTCCTGTCATCTCTTTACATCTCCTGTGGGTAAAGAACCTGCAGGCGGGTTCTTTCTTTACCTCTAACACCCTCTCAGCCTTAAGCAAACCTGGGAATGAGATAGCATTTAGCAATATCTCTCTTCTGATAGTTCCAATGGAGTCCTCCTCTATCCCTCACCAGGCCACACCTCCCTTTGGAAAACTTCTCACTATCTCACCCTGTCTTTTGAATTGTTGTCTGTTCCCTGAGGGCAAAACAATTATTTTGCCTGCAGATCTCTGCTACTCCTGAGAACAGGGTACACAGTTGAATAGGGGAAAAAAATCATTCAAGTGGAAAAAAAGGGTGAGTGTAACAGATAAGAGGAAAGTGGAGCCAAGATTCCCGTATCATCAGCTTCATCCTCTAGGCAGATTAGGATTTTAATCTAGGATTGGAAAGACTTTACCCCACCTCTGGCAGATCAACCCGGCAATAAGGACTATTATGGGACCTGAAGGACCTCCATCAGCATTTCCAATGAGCATTAAGAGGCTCGTGCAGGCAGACAAGGTAAATAAGGACTATTAATGGGACTTCCTTGGTGGTCTAGTGGCTCAGACTCCACATTCCCAATGCAGGGGGTGGAAGGTCCATCCCACATGCCTCAATTAAGAGTGCACATACCACAACTAAGAGATACCACAGGTTGAAACTAAGACCTGGCAAATAAATACTAAAAACAACAACAACAACAACAAAAAAACCTCTTTAATAAGTAAGCCAAGGGCTGAACTGGACGTTCTTCGGGGGTGGACAAAGGAAAGACCACTATTTTTTGTCCACAGGGACAAAGGCAAAGCCATTCCTTTGCTCTCTGGACTGAATTTCCAGAGCTAAAATGCAAAGTGGAAATTTGGTGCTTTACCAGCATCACCTACTGAACATTCCATGGAATCTTATAAAGAAAGAAAACAAGTCCTTCTAGAAATCTCAAGCGTTCTGTCACTTCAGTTGTGTTCATGGGGTTCTCTGTCCATGGGGTTCTCCAGGCAAGAGTACTGGAGTGGATGACCATGCCCTCCTCCAGGGGAATTTTTCTGACCCAGGGATCAAACCTATCATCTGATGATGACTCCTGTCATCTCTTTACATCTCCTGTGGGTAAAGAACCTGCAGGCGGGTTCTTTCTTTACCTCTAACACCCTCTCAGCCTTAAGCAAACCTGGGAATGAGATAGCATTTAGCAATATCTCTCTTCTGATAGTTCCAATGGAGTCCTCCTCTATCCCTCACCAGGCCACACCTCCCTTTGGAAAACTTCTCACTATCTCACCCTGTCTTTTGAATTGTTGTCTGTTCCCTGAGGGCAAAACAATTATTTTGCCTGCAGATCTCTGCTACTCCTGAGAACAGGGTACACAGTTGAATAGGGGAAAAAAATCATTCAAGTGGAAAAAAAGGGTGAGTGTAACAGATAAGAGGAAAGTGGAGCCAAGATTCCCGTATCATCAGCTTCATCCTCTAGGCAGATTAGGATTTTAATCTAGGATTGGAAAGACTTTACCCCACCTCTGGCAGATCAAGCCTCTGGCAAATTAAGGCATTTCAAGGTTTAACATTCCTAAAGGGCAAATTTGGCTGGAAAATCAATCTCATGGATGTTAGTTAGAAATTAAGACAACTTCTAAATTTAGCTGAAGTTTTAAACTTGTATTCTGGGGCTTCCCTGGTGGTCCAGTGGTTAAGACTCTGGCTCCCAATGCAAGGGGCCTGGGTTCAATCCCTAATCAGGGAACTAGACTCCACATGCTGCAACCAACACCTATACACTGCAACTAGGACCTAGTTCAGCCAAATACATAAGTAAGGTAAAAAATATTTTACAAATAAACTTGTATTTGTAAAGTTTGCTTTCTCTCAGCTCTATTTTTTTTTTTTTTTTGCCACACAGTACAGGATGAGGGATCTTAGTTCCTGAACTAGGGACTGAACCAGTACTCTTGCAATGGAAATGTCATCCTGTAAGGGTTAGGAGGGAAAGGGGCAGGGCACAATTTCTGAAAAGAATGACAGCCCAAGGACACAGCATAAACCCATTAGAATCAAATGGGTTCAAGATGGCAGATCAGACCTTGATCCTCAGTCAGTAAGCTAAATGCCACACTCAGAAGTGTCATGACAGTTCCACCCCTTCCCTAAAAGAGCTGGAATGATCCACTCATTAACATATGGGATTATCCAGCCTATAAAAGCTAAGAATGCCATGTTTTGGGGGCCACTGGATTTGCTCTGCCATGGCCCACAGTCTGTCTGTGGAGTGTGCTTTCTCTGAATTTGAATAAATTTTTTGGAAGGGTCCTCCTCTATCCCTCACCAGGCCACACCTCCCTTTGGAAAACTTCTCACTATCTCACCCTGTCTTTTGAATTGTTGTCTGTTCCCTGAGGGCAAAACAATTATTTTGCCTGCAGATCTCTGCTACTCCTGAGAACAGGGTACACAGTTGAATAGGGGAAAAATCATTCAAGTGGAAAAAAAGGGTGAGTGTAACAGATAAGAGGAAAGTGGAGCCAAGATTCCCGTATCATCAGCTTCATCCTCTAGGCAGATTAGGATTTTAATCTAGGATTGGAAAGACTTTACCCCACCTCTGGCAGATCAAGCCTCTGGCAAATTAAGGCATTTCAAGGTTTAACATTCCTAAAGGGCAAATTTGGCTGGAAAATCAATCTCATGGATGTTAGTTAGAAATTAAGACAACTTCTAAATTTAGCTGAAGTTTTAAACTTGTATTCTGGGGCTTCCCTGGTGGTCCAGTGGTTAAGACTCTGGCTCCCAATGCAAGGGGCCTGGGTTCAATCCCTAATCAGGGAACTAGACTCCACATGCTGCAACCAACACCTATACACTGCAACTAGGACCTAGTTCAGCCAAATACATAAGTAAGGTAAAAAATATTTTACAAATAAACTTGTATTTGTAAAGTTTGCTTTCTCTCAGCTCTATTTTTTTTTTTTGCCACACAGTACAGGATGAGGGATCTTAGTTCCTGAACTAGGGACTGAACCAGTACTCTTGCAATGGAAATGTCATCCTGTAAGGGTTAGGAGGGAAAGGGGCAGGGCACAATTTCTGAAAAGAATGACAGCCCAAGGACACAGCATAAACCCATTAGAATCAAATGGGTTCAAGATGGCAGATCAGACCTTGATCCTCAGTCAGTAAGCTAAATGCCACACTCAGAAGTGTCATGACAGTTCCACCCCTTCCCTAAAAGAGCTGGAATGATCCACTCATTAACATATGGGATTATCCAGCCTATAAAAGCTAAGAATGCCATGTTTTGGGGGCCACTGGATTTGCTCTGCCATGGCCCACAGTCTGTCTGTGGAGTGTGCTTTCTCTGAATTTGAATAAATCCATTTCTTACCTATCACTTTGTCTCTCGTTGAATTCGTCTCTGAAAAGAGACATGAAGAACCTGAACCTCAGTGGGTTCAGACATTGGGTTAGGCTGGGTTTGAGTCCCGGCCAAAGTCCCAAGCAGGGTTTGGGCTGGGTTCGAGTCCCAAAATTAAGTCTGGCCCCTGGGTTTAAGTCTCAAATTAAGGTTGGACACTTTCAATTCTAACCACTATCTTTGCATGCTCAGTCACTAAATTGAGTCCGATTCTTTGTGACCCCATGAATTGTAACCCACCAGGCTTCTCTGTCCATGGGATTTCCCAGGCAAGAATACTAGAGTCGGTAGCCATGCCCTCCTCCAGGGGATCTTCCCAACCCAGGGATAGAACTCAAGTCTCCTATACTGGCAGGGAAATTCTTTACCACTGAACCACGTGTGAAGTCCCTTAACCACTGGGCTGCCTGCCAGGGAACTTCTTCCCGATATCTTTGGATGCAAAAAAGTTGTTGCAAAACTGATGCACTCTCCTAGTCCATCCTGCGTGGATGCTGACTATAACTTCCCAGAAATGAGTCTGGAGACTCCAAGGTTCCTTGCTAGTAAAGGACAAACTGAGGCACATTAAAATGTTTAAGAGTTTATCTGAGCAAAAATCACTTTGAATTGGGCACCATTCAATCTAGCAGAGAGCAAGAAATTTCAAAGTGATGTACAACATGAAAGACTATACCAGCCAAACGGAGTGGGAACAGGAACTTACACTAGGCAAGAAAGAGGATTGGTTAATACGGTTACATTTTCTTGGGGGATGGCAGATCACCTAAGAAGTGCTGATAAGGCAACTCTTGACTTTCCAAATTCTCCTGGAAATAGAATCTTAAACCAGTGGCTCCATTTTAGTGATGTGGGGATTAGCCCTAGCACCTCCATTCTGGACCTGTTGTGTTTGTTTTTGAGACTCCAAATCTGTAGTTTACCTTCCTTTTGCCTTGCTTTTTAGTGTGCATTTTAAATTGACTTTAAAAACTCAGTGAGGGCTTTCCCTGGTGATCCAATGGTTAAAACTCAGCTACCAATACAAGGGGCACATGTTCGATCCCTGATCAGGGAACTAGGATCCCACATGTAGTACAATG
Source organism: Tragulus kanchil (assembly GCA_022376925.1). Classification (NCBI taxonomy): domain Eukaryota; kingdom Metazoa; phylum Chordata; class Mammalia; order Artiodactyla; family Tragulidae; genus Tragulus; species Tragulus kanchil. Next base: position 281,166,809 of record JAIOJX010000004.1, read on the forward strand.
CTGCCAAATGATAAAAAATAAAATACCACATTCATTAAAAGTGAAAATAAAAAAAAAATAAACACGAAGTGACATCAGCTTTTAAGTATGGTGTATTAGCATTTCTGTTTCAGAACCTTTGGAATGGTCATGTTTTTGTAATCAAGTGAATTTGCCACTAGAGAAAGGAACCTTTGTGGCCATGTTTTTGAGAAATCAAATATCTGAACATGTTCCGTGTGTGTGTGCTCAGTCACTTCAGTTGTGTCTGACTTTTTGTGACCCTATGGACTGTAGCACGCCAGGCCTCTCCATCCAACGGATTCTCCAGGCAAGCATACTGGAGTGGTTGCCATTTATTGCTTCAGGGTAATCTTCCTGGCTCAGGGATCGAACCTGGATCTCCTGCCCCTCTTGCACTGCAGGCAGATTCTTTACCACTGAGCCCCAAAGGGAAGCCCAAAATATCCCGCATTTGCTCAATAATTTGGCTGAATACAGGATTCTACACTGGAAATCATTTTCTTTCAGAATTTGAAAGATATGGCTCCACTATCTTCTAGCATCTGCATTGTTGAAGAAGCTGAAGCAGTCATATTTCCTGATCTTAAAGTCTCATTTTTTTAATATTTTCTCTTCTATCAGTATTTTATATCTGCTTGTGGTTTTGCTCTACTTACTATAAAGGTATAGCTTTGAATCATCTTCAAATCGTTCTATTTTTTGTTTCAGATATCAAACTTCTAAATTTCAGGCAGTTATTTGTTTATTTTGCTCTCTTGAGTTTTCCTTTTATTAAATGTCTTCCTAGGGAAAAATGTATTATATGACTTTTTAAAAAAAAATCTCTGGAGAGATCAGTGGTAGTTTTTATAATGAGTTCCTTTATAATCTTTTTTTCTAGTTGGTTCATTCCATTTGGCTTTTTATCTTTTTTCCATTTGGCTTTTTATCTCATCTATCATACCATAAATACGTTAACTAATAAAAGACAGCTTAGGGGTATTATAGGCCCCCATTGTAGCTCAGCTGGTAAAGAATCTGCCTGCAATGCAGGAGACCCTGGTTTGATTCCTGAATTGGGAAGATCTCCTGGAGAAGGGATAGGCTACCCACTCCAGTATTCTTGCCTGGAGGATTCCATAGCTTGTCGATGGGTCACAAAAAGTCACACACAACTGAGCTAATTTCACTAAAAGTATTATAATTTTTAGAGATTTGTATTCAGTCTTTGTAGCCATATTTAGGGAGTGTATTTTCTGAACTTTCCTGTCTCAATATTTTTATTTTCTGTTGCTCAGGACTCAATTTCTGTCAAGCTTAAGCAAAGTGAAACTTCACCTTCATCTCTTTCCCACACCTCCCTTGAGCCCTGGTTCTCTCAAATTTTTCTTTTTTTCTCTTTCTTTTTTTTTTCTTTTAACTTTTTATTTCATGCTGGAGTGTAGCCAATTAACAATGTTGTGACAATTCCAGGTGGACAGCAGAGCGACTCAGACATACATATACATGTATCCATTCTCCCCTAAACTCCCCTCCCAACCATGCTGCTATGTAGCACTGAGCAGAGTTCCCTGTAGGTCCTATTGCAGTTCCCTACAGTAGGTCCTTGTTGGTTTTTTTCATTTTTAGGTATAGCAATGACTCATCTTTCTGGGAAAGACTGAGGGCAGGAGGAGAAGAGGGCAACAGAGGATGACAAAGGTAGGAATTTGAGCAAACTCTGGAAGATGGTGAAGGCCAGGGAAGCCTGGGGTGCTGCAGTCCATGGGGTTGCAAAGAATCAGCACAACTTAGCAACTCAACCACAACACCACCTTTCTCTTAAGTCAGGATTTCTTGAGTGAGCATCTGGGTTGGCCCCCTGTTTTTTCACCACTTCTTTCTTTAATACTTTTTTTTTTTTTTTGGTTGGTGGGGGGCGGGTTGGGGAAGGAGGGGCGCGGGCGGGCCACTTCTATTGGTCTTTCATTTATCTATTTTCATCCATCTTTGTTCTTTGGCCTGTGTGGGCCTCCCATCGCAGTGGCCTCTGTTGTCGCAGAGCACCAGCTCTGGGTGCATGCGCTCCAGAACTCCGGCTCAGTAACCGAACACATCAGTCCAGCCACTCCGCGGCACGTGGGGACCTTCCCAGGTCAGGGATTGAACCGGCGTCCCTCGCACTGCAAGGCCGTGTCCTTACCCACTGGACCGTCAGGGAAGCCCCTCTCCACTTCTGTTGATCTTTCATTTATTTATCTTTGTTCTTTGGCCTGTGTGGGCCTCCCATCGCAGTGGCCTCTCTCGCTGCAGAGTACCGGCTCTGGGCGCATGTGCTCCAGAGCTCCGGCTCGGTAGTGGACGCATCCGTGCAGCTGCTCTGCAGAACGTGGGATCTTCCCAGGCCAGGGATCGAATCGGCGCCCCTTGTGTGGGCCCGTATGACCATCTCACTTCTTAATCTTAAAATTTGTGCAATCTGATTTTTGCCCTCCCTTCTCCAAGGGCTCTGTGAGACTGTGGTAGGAAAGGTCACCTGTCCCAAAGGGCATACAGCTGAGAGCAGAACCGCAGGAGGAGAACTTGCCCACAGGAGCACCATGAAGCCACTACCATTTGAGCACAGATGGAATCACGTGGGGAGGGGTATGCGTTCAGAACTTCTCAGTCTTGATGCAGCAGGTCTGGGTTAGGAGCTCAACCATTTGCAGTTCCCTACAGTAGGTCCTTGTTGGTTTTTTTCATTTTTAGGTATAGCAATGACTCATCTTTCTGGGAAAGACTGAGGGCAGGAGGAGAAGAGGGCAACAGAGGATGACAAAGGTAGGAATTTGAGCAAACTCTGGAAGATGGTGAAGGCCAGGAAGCCTGGGGTGCTGCAGTCCATGGGGTTGCAAAGAATCAGCACAACTTAGCAACTCAACCACAACACCACCTTTCTCTTAAGTCAGGATTTCTTGAGTGAGCATCTGGGTTGGCCCCCTGTTTTTTCACCACTTCTTTCTTTAATACTTTTTTTTTTTTTTTGGTTGGTGGGGGGCGGGTTGGGGAAGGAGGGGCGCGGGCGGGCCACTTCTATTGGTCTTTCATTTATCTATTTTCATCCATCTTTGTTCTTTGGCCTGTGTGGGCCTCCCATCGCAGTGGCCTCTGTTGTCGCAGAGCACCAGCTCTGGGTGCATGCGCTCCAGAACTCCGGCTCAGTAACCGAACACATCAGTCCAGCCACTCCGCGGCACGTGGGGACCTTCCCAGGTCAGGGATTGAACCGGCGTCCCTCGCACTGCAAGGCCGTGTCCTTACCCACTGGACCGTCAGGGAAGCCCCTCTCCACTTCTGTTGATCTTTCATTTATTTATCTTTGTTCTTTGGCCTGTGTGGGCCTCCCATCGCAGTGGCCTCTCTCGCTGCAGAGTACCGGCTCTGGGCGCATGTGCTCCAGAGCTCCGGCTCGGTAGTGGACGCATCCGTGCAGCTGCTCTGCAGAACGTGGGATCTTCCCAGGCCAGGGATCGAATCGGCGCCCCTTGTGTGGGCCCGTATGACCATCTCACTTCTTAATCTTAAAATTTGTGCAATCTGATTTTTGCCCTCCCTTCTCCAAGGGCTCTGTGAGACTGTGGTAGGAAAGGTCACCTGTCCCAAAGGGCATACAGCTGAGAGCAGAACCGCAGGAGGAGAACTTGCCCACAGGAGCACCATGAAGCCACTACCATTTGAGCACAGATGGAATCACGTGGGGAGGGGTATGCTTGTTAAAACAAGAACTTCTGGGCCTCAGTCTTGATGCAGCAGGTCTGGGTTAGGAGCTCAACCATTTCTTATTATAACCAAGTCACCAGCTGCCACCCATGATGCCTGTCTACACAGCATGCCTTTGAGAACCATTTAAATAGACTATTGTGAGCTGACACACATCTCATCCTCTACCAACATGGATCCAAACGTCAACTTTCCCTTTTTGCTTGCTTTTGGTATTTCTTCATAGAAGAAGGGGAGGTTGCATATTGAAGAGAAAATGAGTAATCCAAGAGTGTGGCAGCTGAGGATCTTCTGTCCCACCATCCGCAGTTTATGTCAGGGCTCTTTGCCAGAATTCAGTACAAATTTATTTTGTGGGGGTGAAGGAGAGGTAGAGGGTAGCAATTTATCAATTCAATTTCAGTTGCTCAGAAATCAAAAAAGATAATGGAATTGGTAGAAAAGAAATTAAAATTACAGATCCAAAAGGCATTCATAAAATATCAATCTGTTACACTGCTTGTAACAGACCCTTTCATTTCCTCCTTTCCTTTACCTTACTTGCATCAAAAGGTTTAGGATGAGTCAGGTAAAGAAAGCTTGCTGTTAATCGGGAGTTAATTTACAGTCAGAGGAAAACTGCTTCTTCCTTGAACTTTAACACTGAAAGCCCAGTTCACAAACCAGTTGCCCTCTCTACAACCATCTCTACAAGCAGAACTTGAAAAAAATGGATTTTTAAGGCCACCTCAGGAAGACAACCACAGAGGCACCATATCAAATGTCTACCCTATTTGACAAAGAGCATTATTTTAATACAAAACAGGTGAAGAATGATCTCTCCTGTGAATGGCTAATAGGACCACTCCCATTTACCCAATCCTTTCACTCATTAATCATTTACATTAAAATGGGCTGGCTGATTGGCTTATCTGTAGTTTTTAAGAGGAAGCTAGACTTTAAGAGGTACGAGACTTTTTATGCTGAATCCTCTCACAGAGGTGGGTCAGCCTAGACTGTCTTCCCTCTTTCTGAGCTCTATAGTTCTTCCAGGCTACTTGGGAGCAGTCTGAGCCTAAAACATCATCTTCCACTGTAACCCAAAGATCTAGGAGGAACTTCAAGCTGTGATTAGACTCCCAATGGATTCATCTGAAAATAACTCAACCTGGACCCTAGAGTCTCTTAAAACACGCATTGAAGATCTTTCTCTCGAAGCAGTGCCAGGTAAAGTGGGGAGGTAGGAGGAGAGGGAGGTATTTAGGGAAGGTTGGTGGTTTAGTCGCTGAGTCATGTCCTACTCTGGGCAGTCCATTGGACTGTGGCCGGCCAGGCTCCCCTGTCCATGGTATCGTCCAGGCAAGAATACTGGAGTGGGTTGCCATTTCCTCCTCCAGGGGATCTTCCCAACCCAAGGATGGAATCTGTATCTCCTGCATTGCAGGCAGATTCTTCATTGAGCTACCAGGGAAGCCCCTAGGGAAGAAACCTAAAAGAGGGCTTCAGTACAAATTTATTTTGTGGGGGTGAAGGAGAGGTAGAGGGTAGCAATTTATCAATTCAATTTCAGTTGCTCAGAAATCAAAAAAGATAATGGAATTGGTAGAAAAGAAATTAAAATTACAGATCCAAAAGGCATTCATAAAATATCAATCTGTTACACTGCTTGTAACAGACCCTTTCATTTCCTCCTTTCCTTTACCTTACTTGCATCAAAAGGTTTAGGATGAGTCAGGTAAAGAAAGCTTGCTGTTAATCGGGAGTTAATTTACAGTCAGAGGAAAACTGCTTCTTCCTTGAACTTTAACACTGAAAGCCCAGTTCACAAACCAGTTGCCCTCTCTACAACCATCTCTACAAGCAGAACTTGAAAAAAATGGATTTTTAAGGCCACCTCAGGAAGACAACCACAGAGGCACCATATCAAATGTCTACCCTATTTGACAAAGAGCATTATTTTAATACAAAACAGGTGAAGAATGATCTCTCCTGTGAATGGCTAATAGGACCACTCCCATTTACCCAATCCTTTCACTCATTAATCATTTACATTAAAATGGGCTGGCTGATTGGCTTATCTGTAGTTTTTAAGAGGAAGCTAGACTTTAAGAGGTACGAGACTTTTTATGCTGAATCCTCTCACAGAGGTGGGTCAGCCTAGACTGTCTTCCCTCTTTCTGAGCTCTATAGTTCTTCCAGGCTACTTGGGAGCAGTCTGAGCCTAAAACATCATCTTCCACTGTAACCCAAAGATCTAGGAGGAACTTCAAGCTGTGATTAGACTCCCAATGGATTCATCTGAAAATAACTCAACCTGGACCCTAGAGTCTCTTAAAACACGCATTGAAGATCTTTCTCTCGAAGCAGTGCCAGGTAAAGTGGGGAGGTAGGAGGAGAGGGAGGTATTTAGGGAAGGTTGGTGGTTTAGTCGCTGAGTCATGTCCTACTCTGGGCAGTCCATTGGACTGTGGCCGGCCAGGCTCCCCTGTCCATGGTATCGTCCAGGCAAGAATACTGGAGTGGGTTGCCATTTCCTCCTCCAGGGGATCTTCCCAACCCAAGGATGGAATCTGTATCTCCTGCATTGCAGGCAGATTCTTCATTGAGCTACCAGGGAAGCCCCTAGGGAAGACTAAGAGGCTACTTTCCTTTGTCAACCACCTTGAAGCAGAAGGCCAGGGAGTTAGGGGCTTCGTGGTTTAAAAAAAAAAAAAAGAAAGAAGAAGAAAACAAAAAAAAGCCAGAGGAAGAGGAGACAAGTGGGAATGGCATTGTTTGCTTTCTATGCTGAGAAATCTGTCAGTCTCCTAGGGACATTTTCAGGGGAAAAGCAATCAGACACTGGCTAAAAGCCTCTTGTGAGATCAGTAAGTACTTTTTCATCTTAGTGGTATTTTTGTTTTGTTTTGTTTTAATTTTGGCCTCTTTTATTGGTCCTTCATTTATTTATTTTCTTCCATTTTAATTCTTTGGTCTGTGGCCTCCCATCGCAGTGGTCTCTCTGGTTGCAGAGCACTGGCTCTGGGTGCTTGTACTCCAGAGTGCTGGCTCGTTAATTGGACACGCTGGATCAGCCGCTCTGCGGTGTATGGGATCTTCCCGCACCAGGGATCGAACCAGTCTTTACCCACTGGACCACTGGGGAAGTTCCAAGTCATTTTATTTGACTGCATCAAGCATTACTTGCAGCATGAGGATCACTAGCTGTAGCAAGTGGGATCTAGTTCACTGGAACCTGAGTCTCCCCTGCCTTGGGAACTAGGAGTCTTATCCACTGGATCACCAGGGAAGTCCCGGAGATCTGTATTCTAACCAGCAATATATTCTGATCAGGAATTGTAAAGGGAAAACGATACAAGAAACCTAAACTTCAATTAACTTAAAGGTTTTCTTCCCCTCATCAACGTTTCTGGGATTGGTTTTCCCCCAGATCCACACATTGAATTTGAAATCTAATTACTCTAACCTCGGGTGGGTACTGGTGGTGGCTGGTGCATGACTTGAAACCAACCAAACCCTCTGGGCAGCTAGAGAACTGGGTGGATCCTGCCGGTGTGTAATCTACTCTCTGCCTCCCCTGAATCTTGAGATTGATATTTATAAAGTAGAAAAAAAATAATCAAGGGAATATCTATATAATATAGCCAGTTTCTACCTTTTCTGGACTTCCCTGGTGGCTCAGATGGTAAAGAATCTGCTTGCAATGCAGGAGACCTGGGTTCAATCCCTGGGTCAGGAAGATCCCCTGAAGGGAATGGGTACCCACTCCAGTATTCCTGCCTGGAGAATTCCATGGCTTATCCATGGAAAAGCTCCCTTTTGTTGAATCTGCCTTAGTACCTAACAATTTCACAACAAGGAATCTTTATTTCCATCTGCAGAAGTCCATATAAGTTGAATGAATCCTAACTCTTAATATTTTTATTAATTATTTTATTTCTTTATTTTTAAATTTTGGCCTCTTTTATTGGTTTATTTATTTATTTATTTTCATCCATCTTTATTCTTTGGCATGTATGAGCCTCCTGCCTCTCATATCAAAGCACCAGGTCTGGGCACATGCGTTCCAGAGCGCCAGCTCATAACTGGACACACCAGTCCAGCCATTTCACGGCACATGGGATCTTCCCAGACCAAAGAACGAACCAGAGACCCTTGCACTGCCAGGTGGACTCTTTATCCACTGGACCACCGGGGAAGCCCCTATTTCTTTATTTTTGATTGCCGCATTGTAGGCTTTCTCTAATTGTAGTCTGTTGGGGCTACTCTCTAGTTGTGGTGTGTGGGCTTCTCATTGTGGTGGCTTTGCTTGCAAAGCACAGGTTCTAGGTGCATTTGCTCAGTAGTTGTGACACACAGGCTAAATT